>CM047489.1:25737217-28137217 GCA_026122505.1 Aldabrachelys gigantea | reverse complement strand
TCTCCCCGCTGCTCTCCCCCCCCCGCCATGTCCGGGCCGCACAGACATTTCCCCCCCGCCCCTTTCCCAGCCCCCCGCCCGGTCTCACCCCCCAGCCCCTCCCGGCCCCACGCAGGGACCCCAGTGGGGCCGGGCCCCTCCCCCCGCCACCCCCCGCGGGGCCCCAGGGCAGAGCCTGGCCGGGCCCTGGGGGGCGCTGGGCTCCTGCGGGGACAGCAGCTCCGAGCCCCCCGCGGGCGCTGCCCCCCCCCGCCCCCGGGAGCAGATCCCGGCGCTGCGAGATGCCGGGTCCCCCCGGACACTGGGGCAGAGTCACCGCCCGGCCCCGCCCCCGGGCTCGCTCCGGGACCTGGAGGCTGCAGCTCCGCAGCGGGGCGGGCAGAGCCCGGGGCTGCCCCAGGGCGGCTCCAGCGGGAGCAGGGCCCGGGCCGGGCACGGGGGGGTTAATGCAGGGCTCTCCCGCCGCGATCTGCGCATGCCCAGAGCCCCAACGGCACAAACCCTTCTCCGGCCCGGGAGAGGCTCCAACGGCCCCGCGCGAGACAGGCAGAGCCGCAGCGCCCGACGCGCCTTCGCAGCCGGGCTCCGCCTCCCCGCCGACGTCACTTCCGCTCCGGAAGAGAGCCAGGAACTACATCTCCCACGCTACGCCGGGGCCGCTTCCGCTCTCTCCGGCCCAGAGGAAGGAGGTCCCCAGAGCCAGCCTGACCCTCCCCTAGCCCCGCCCCCTCTCCCAGTCGTACTTTCCCGGGCAACGGCAGAGCTGGGGGGGCTTGGGACCCTCACGTAATAACCGCCCCCAAACACCCCAACCCTGCCCCCCCCGGCAGGAGCGTGTCCGCCCCATGCGTGTCCCCGCCCCCCCGGGCCCTGCCCGCCCCGCGCTGTCCCCGGCCCCACCGCGCTGCCCCGTGGGCTGCGCTCCCGGCCCCGGCCATGGCCCCGCTGCCGGCACAAAGGGGCGGGGGCCGGGCCGGGGGTAGGAGAGGGGCTGGGGCTCCGCAGGAGAAAAGCAGGGGCAGGGGCTGGTGTAGCAGCTCCCCTCCCCCCCGCAGTGCCCGGTGTAACGACACTTCGAGCGACCCTCCCGTTTTGCAACTAGGCGCAGTTTCTGCCGCATAACGTTACACCGGGGCTCACCCCATGCGCACGCCTGTGCCCGGGACACTCACACACACACACTCTCCCCATGGACTTGCCTGGCTGCACAGAGACCCTCCAACCCCCCGCCTGTCCCACCGCCCTTCCCCCGCCTGCAGCTCCGGCTTCTCCCCTCCCGCCCCCGCCAGCCACACCAAGGGGAACCCCCGGGCCCCAGTCTCCGTCCCCACCTGGATCCCAGCGGGGCCGGCGGCAGATCCTGGCTGCAGCTGAGAACAGCGGCTCCGCTCCGGCTGGGGCGGCTCCAGCGCTGCTGGCAGCACGTGGAGAACCAGGGAGCAGCTGCTGAGCCCGGGCTCCGCCCCCAGGAGCTGCCCCACCCCCGAGCTGAGCCAGAGCCCCGCCCCCAGGAGCAGCCCCGCCCCCAGGAGCCAATCCAGGTTGGGTCTCTGGGATTTGTTCTCCTGCCTCCTTTTTCCCAGCACCCTCCGCTCCCAGCTGCTCCCTTCCTGTGTCCGCAAACACCCCCCCCCCTCAGGTGGGCTGCAGCGCTCGCTGGGGCTGTTTCCAGTGGCTGAAGTTCCCTCCGTCTCTGCTTCACCTGTGGGGGAGGGGAGGGACAAAGGGAGGAGATGGTCCCAGGGTGTGAAAACAAAATTAAGGGGCAGGGAAAGAAGGACTGTTTGGAAAGGTGGGTTTTTTTGAGGGGGTGTGATCCAGAGGGAGTCAGAAGAAGTTGGGCAGCAGAGGCTCAGGGAAATTGAGGGGAACTCCCCAGGTGTCCGAGTGTTGGTCAGGGATTGTACAGCACCTTGCACAATATGGAGTCCCAGAACTGTAACTAGCTGTTTTTACACCCAAGGCAAGAATATATAATTGCGCCCCCTGCTGTGCCATCCAGCCCCCTTGAAACACCTCCCCAGCACCACCCATCCCAGTGCTGCCTGCCCCACAGAAACAAACCCCCCTTCCCCAGCGCCGCCCCATGAAACAGCTGTGGGCCAAAAAGGAAGGTTTGGGGGAGGGAGAAGAAATGGCACCAGTAGGGTGACCAGATCACACCGTCACACCCCTCTTCACCCCCTAGCCCCCCGCTGCATCTCCTTCTAGTCAGTCCCCCATCCGCCACTCCCCTCTTTTCACCTCCTCTCTCCCCTGCCAGAAACCCCCATGCCTGCCCCTAGACCCCCTGCTGGCTCACTGCTCACCTCTAGCCCACCTCCCCCCAGTATAAAGCCTCATTCAAAGCCCCAGGGGTCACTACATTACTGCACACAGCAGTCACTCAATGCACTTGTAGATAAATCTCTGCATTATGCATTTTTGTATAACTTGTCTATGACTTTGTATTGAACCTTGGTAATATGTTATAGGGGGCCCCTAAGGTAGTGTCATTAAAATAACAGAAAAATGTCTTTTTGCTAGAAGTAGAATAAGATCTTCCCTCCACTTGGTAATCAGTCGCCCTGTTGAATGAATGAGGTGTGAATGAGGCAGGCGTGGAAGGCAGAAACTCCAGACAGCTGCAACCCTTGGTGAGGGGCTGGGAGCCCGATCAAGGACAATCAAATTGTCAAGTGGGCTGGCTAGAGAAGAGCAGACATACTGATGGCCTGGGGGGTTAGGAGCAAGCACCTTCCTGTGGGAACACCCTCTTTGCAGCATTGAGACAACCCCCAGCCCAGAGAAAAACAGCAAAAAGGACCAACAGACACAGTCCCAGATTTTGAATCTGGGAGATTTGCCCCTCTCCATCCACCAGCTTGCTGCTTGCCTCCTCACACCCGCACCTCAAGAATAAAGCCTCATTCAAAGACCCGGGGGGGGGGGGTGTCACTATATTACCACACACAGCAGTCAATCACTGCAGTACCAAAAATTAAAATAATGAAAATGGATGCCCTCCTCCATCCACCGACTTTTTGGACTAGAAAGCTTTGCCCCAGACATCCCCTTCAGAAGACATCCCCAGACTGGATTAGGGATAGTGGTGTGACCTCACCTTGCAGCCCCCAAAGAAGGAATTGGAGGGACTAAATGGACAGGGCCCCTCTCTATCTGAAGCCTGGCAAGGGAGGTACGTGGATCCCACTAGAATTTAAAATGAAAAGTAAGGGAGGGGAGGCTCAGTATCAGGCACATAAGAGGATTTCCCTTTCAGAACCGTGGAAGCAGAAATTGACTTTTCCTTTCCGGATTTAGCTAATGTTCAGAACAGGAATCTAGCACCTGCCTTCCAGATTTGAACACCTCAAAATTCAGGAGCGCTCAAGCTCAATTTGGGCAGCTGTTACTTCATTTGTCCCAAATCAAATATACTTATCCACTGTCATTTGCTGTAGAAAAAGTAGGATGAAATGGAGCAAGAAATCCTTTCCAGTGGTTATTAGGACTGGAATTGCTATTTTCAACAGCCATTGCCTTTTTTTTTTGTTTCTAGTTTTGTTTGGTTAAAAGGAAGACAGTGATATTGCATTGGCAAATTCCCCATAGAAACAAAGAATAACAAAGGCACCTCAACTTTTCCTCCTTTGTGGAGGACAGTCTTATAATACGCATCCAGAGATCCTCCAATCACACAAGCTGGAAACTGTTCCCCTTTACTGCAGCTCTGTAACCATATGCGAACCAATCCTGTCTGTGTTCTGTGCACATCCAAAATTCCTGCTGAATGACCCACCCTGGCCCAGGACTGGGGCGGAAGGAGGGTAGAGGGGGGGGGGAGCCCAGGGCTGGGGCGGCAGGGGGTGCAGGTGGTGGTGGTGGGGAGCCCTGGGCAGGGGCAGCAGGGTGTGGGTGGATGGGGGAGCACTGGTAGGGGAAAGGGGAGAGCCCAGAGCTGGGGCAGCATGGGGTGTGCGTGGAAGGAGAGAGCCCAGGGCTGGGATGCCAGGAAGGTGAGGGTCAGGAGGGGAGAGCCCAGGGCTGGGGCGACAGGGAGGGTGTGGGTTTGGGGGGAGAGCCCAGGGCTCGGGCAGCTGGGGGCTGGGGGTGTGGGGGAAGGAGAGAGCCCAGGGCTGGGATGCCAGGAAGGTGATGGTCAGGAGGGGAGAGCCCAGGGCTGGGGCGACAGGGAGGGTGCGGGTTTGGGGGGAGAGCCCAGGGCTCAAGCAGCTGGGGGCGTGGGGGAAGCCAAAAATTTTTTTGCTTGAGGCGGCAAAAAACCTAAAGCTGCCCCTGCCTCCACGCACCGTGAGGTAGGTAGGAGCGGATCATTATTATCCCTACTTGAAAAAGGGAGAAGCTAAGGCTGAGAAAGGAGAATTGACTTGTCTTAGGTCACACAGCCAGTCGGTGGCAGAGTTGGGAAGAGGACACAAGAGCCCTGATTTTCAAACTAACCTGTGGATCTTGAATTTCAGACACTGATTGACCTGAAGAAAGTGCTCTCTGATGAGCTCCAGACCAACAACAGTGACAGGAATTATTCAGCAAGTATTTTACGAGAACTGCAATGTTAGAGAGAATCATGAACTGCTCAGAGACCATTAATGCAGAGAAGCAGCAAAATTCATCAAACATAGAACTGGTTCTGACTTATTTCCTTGGTCTTAAAAGAGAACAAGGACCTGAGTCTCCTCCCTGTCAATAATCCCCTGCTCAGCCAATCAGGGTAGAGACTGAGGGCGGGAGGCTGAGGGTTCTCACCAGAGAGCCCAAAGGATGGCCCAGGTCACTGGTGGGGATCACTGCCCGAGCACTAGTTCAGCCCCACATTTTTGGGTGGACCTCCCACAGTGGGAGCTGCAGAGCACTGCCCCGCAACACACACACACACCTCCTGCTATTGGGAAGGGAACAGGAGAAAGGACAAAAGAAGCAAGAGACAAAGAGAAAGGAGGGAGGGAGGAAGAGGTGAAACAAAAAGGAGAAACCCTAATGTCCTCAGTGATTCTAAGGGAGAAAATCCCAGGTGCGCAACAAAATTCTGTCTCCTTAAGATCGTGTTTTCCATGCCTACAATTCAGCTGTCATCAGATGGATCAGACTGAACAAGTTTCAAACCTCCAGGAGGCTCTTACCTTCTAAACAGGGACGGCTGTTTTCTACTAAAATCACTACAAGGGAAGGAGAAAACTCAAAAGAGGTTCCTCCTGGCGCTAACGTCCATGAACCCGAATACTCTCTCAGTCCTCAAAGAGAGACCTGGAGAAGGAGACTTGCTGACGCAAAGCCATAGGGGTCTCTGAGGTTTCCCTGGCCCCTCGCCCCTCTCTTGCCTGGCTGATGTCAGCATCTCTCTGTGAGGTCACCACCTCCCCACCACCTTTGACCAATAGTCTGAGATCCTGCAAAAGGCCTTTGTGATGTCACTGCCACACCCCTCCCTTGTTGTGCCAATGTCCTGCCCCAGCCAGGCACTTTGGAGGTTTGAGCTACTCCCTGTGGATCACCCCACTCAAGGAGTGTTCGTTCTAGGCAGCAAGCCGGCTAGACAGGAAAACATCAGATGCTGCTCCCAATGCTACACTCAGTTTTTCAGAAATTAGTTGACTTTATGGCCAGAAGAGACCATTAGAGCATCTAATCTGACCCCCTGCATATCACAGGCCTTCTGTATGACACAATAGATACTTTGGGGGCAAACAGATTCCAGAAAGGCATGTAGTCTTCATTAAATGACATGAGGAGATGGAGAATCCACCACTTTCCTTGGTAGCTTGTTCCTGTGGTGAATCGTCCTCATGGTTGAATATTTGTGCCTTAGTTGTAATATGAATTTGTCTCTTTTCACCTTCCAGGCATTGGGTCTTGTTATGGCTTTCTCTGTTCGATTAAAGGGCCCTTTTAAAAACCTGTAGGAGAGCACTTCAGCCTCCCTGGACACACTATAGCAGACCTTAAGGTGGCCATCCTGCAGCAAAAAAACTTCAGGACCAGCTTTCAAAGAGAGACTGCTGAGCTTCAGTTCATCTGCAAATTTGACACCATCAGCTCAGGACTAAACAAAGACTGTGAATGGCTTCCCAATTACAGAACCAATTTCTCCTCCCTTGGTTTTCATACCTCTACTGCTAGAACAGCGCCTCATCCTCCCTGATTGAACTAACCTCGTTATCTCTAGCTTGCTTGCTAGCATACATATACCTACCCCTGGAAATTTCCACTACCTGTATCTGACGAAGTGGGTATTCACCCACGAAAGCTCACGCTCCAAAACGTCTGTTAGTCTATAAGGTGCCACAGGATTCTCTGCTGCTTTTACAGATCCAGACTAACACAGCTACCCCTCTGATACTCAATGTATGAAATTCAAGATCCGATGGTTAGTTTGAAAATCAGGGCTCTTGGGTACTATTCCCAACTCTGCCACTGACTGGCTGTGTGACCTAAGACAAGTCAATTCTGCTTTCTCACCCTTAGCTTCTCCCTCTTTCCAGCAGAGATGATAATGATCCGCTCCTTCCTACCTCACGGTGCATGGAGGCAGGGCTGGCTCTAGGTTTTTTGCCGCCCCAAGCAAAAATAATTTTGGCTGCCCTCACCCCCGCCCTGGGCCCCCCGCCACACACTCCTGCTGACCAAGCCCTGGGCTTTCCCCCACCCACAGCCCCCTGCCACGCCAGCCCTGGGCTCTCCCCCAACACACCCCAGGGCAACAATATAGGTTTGCTCTGCCCAGTCTGCCCAGGCAGAGCTGCTCCCTTTTATACTCCGTCTCCAGTCGGAGCATGCCCAGAGAGGGTGAGCAGGTGTGGCCTCTTCAGCCCACAGGGTGCAGTTAACCCTAGCAGTGCCAGTGCAGGGTTGATGCTGTCTGTGATGAGGTGCATTTCCCAAATTTTGGGATTAGCTAGGAGATCTCTTCAGGAGTAACCTCCTGTAGGGACTGGGTCACAAATACCTTGGGAAACAAATACCTGGACATTTTGCCTAGTTCCAAGTCACTTGCTGTGGAATCCTATCCCTGGAGCATCTGAGACAACATTGACTTAAACAACTGAACTATCCTGTGACCACGTGCACGTACTTCCGTCAGTTGCACCACTTGGGGTCTGCTGCTGTTCACCTTTTCAGAGTGGAGATTTAAAAAACAGACTGTCTCTCTGATAATATGCCCAGCAGCTTGGAGTATTCTCTCCTGTTGACTGAACTGTATTTGAATTTTCTCCATGTCATCATGCAGGGATAGGGGAAAAAACAAACAAAGTAAAAAATGATGGTCATTTGTCTGAAATTCCCCAAAAAATCTGAGCTACAATCTGTCAAACAACACTAACAGGCAGGTATATGACCCTGGAGCCTTCATGAAAGATAGAAAACCCACATCACAGGGAGGTAGAAGACACTTTCATTTTAATTTAAAGTGAAATTCCAGACTAGGTTACATCTGATGTCTCAGAATCAGGATGAGAAATTCTCCCATGATCCACTGAAACCAGCTTCACCCAGCGCTGTCTCATTAGTGTTATTTACAGAAGTTTTAAGACCTTCATAACAAGTGGAAAAAACAGCCGACCTTCCCAGAAGTGGCTTTGCCAATAGAGGGAAAAGAGGATCTGAACAGTGCTTGGGATGCATCTGAAATCCCCTTCCAAGTCGGTGACACTTTCATCTCCTGCCAGAGTGACTGATTTAGGATCAAAGACGTCCAAGCACCATTCCCAAGCATGGACAGCTAAGAACATGACCTCACCGGATACTTTGGGAAGTGAAGGAATATGAAGGGGTGAACTGTGCATGGCTCAGGCACAAGGGAACAGTTCTGGGGTGATGGGGAAGGATGGAATCTCTGAGTCACTCCATCTCCTTCCAGTGTCACAGAGCCTGAAATGACCCTTATTTCCCTGACACTGCTCCAGCTCTTCATCATATTTAAATATATTTTAAATGAGAAAAAAAAAGTCAACAAAATAACTGCTGTTCTGCACAATCCAGGGTAGTGTGAGAACAACTGGGAATGAGAAAATCTGTCCTCAGAGAGGAACTTGACGTCTCTAACAATAACTTTGCACTAGGAGGAGGTGTACAAATGTGAATCTTCAGGTTTGTTTAGACAAGGAAATGTGACAGTGGTTAGGTCAGATCAGGAGGAAATGTGCAGGATAACCCCACCCACTATCCATGGCCCATGTCCTTAGTGCAAGAATAGCTGTCTTTTTCCATCAGGAAAGTGAACTCAAGCTAGCTAACTCCATGGCAACCACAGTGATGAGACCCAGGTAGATTTTACCTCAAAGTAGCTGGTTGAAGACACCCTCCATCTCCCCCACCTGGGGTGACTGACATTCTTGGTAGAAAGGACACCCACTCCCATGACTCGCAGGACAATGGAGTTGATAGAAAGGACCACAGGATCCACCCCAAAGACGGGCGAGCTTCAAAAGTGGGCAACTCATGTGTGGGAGCTGAGGGACCTCAATGTGCAAAAGATGCAAACAGCCTTAACAGTCACTACCTGGGAACTGCCAAAAGAATTGAAAAAAAAAAAAAAATCTTCTGACAGCTCTAGAGAAGGTTTTTATGAAGTTTATCTCCTTTACAGATTCTCTGATGTTTAGAAAGGCCTGAGCTATGAGTGAAGCTTTTCCCACACTCGCAGCATTCATAGGGTCTCTGCCCGGTGTGGATTCTGTAATGTGTAATAAGGGTTGAGTTCTGAGAGAAACTTTTCCCGCACTCACTGCATTCATAGGGTCTCTCTCCCGTGTGGACTCTCTGGTGAGAGATAAGGGAGGAGAGGTGAGTAAAACGTTTCCCGCACTCACTGCATTCATAGGGTCTCTCTCCTGTGTGGATCCTCTGATGCATAGTAAGGTTTGAGCTCCGAGAGAAGCTTTTCCCACACTCACAACATTCATAGGGTCGCTCTCCTGTGTGCATTGTCTGATGAGAGATAAGGGAGGAGAAGTGAGTGAAACATTTCCCGCACTCACGGCATCATAGGGTCTCTCGCCTGTATGGATCCGCTGATGTATAGTAAGGTTTGAGCTCCGAGAAAAGCTTTTCCCATACTCGCAGCATTTGTAGGGTTGCTCTCCTATGTGCATTGTCTGATGAGAGATAAGGGCTGATCTCTGAGTGAAGCTTAGCCCACAGTTGCGGCATTTGTAGGGTCGCTCTCCCGTGTGGATTCTCTGATGAGAGTTAAGGGTATATCTCTGAGTGAAACTTTTCCCGCACTCACAGCATTCATAGGGTCTCTCTCCTCTGTGTATTCGCTGATGCCTTCTAAGGGCTGAGGGATGATTGAAGCTTTTCCCACACTCACAGCATTCATAGGGTCTCTCTTTCGTGTGGATTATCTCATGTCGAATAAGGGCTGAGCGGTAATTGAAGTTTTTCCCACACTCACTACATGTATTCTCTCGCTTTTCCATGAGGATTTTCTCCTGAGACATAGTTTCCTTGAGGTTCCTGTGAGTTCCCTGACAATTAATGGGTCCATCCACTCTCTCCTCTGAGTGGTTTCCCTGCTCTTTCTCTGGTCTGTGGTAACTTTCACCAGCTTTTCCCTGCTCACTGGGGCTGGACACATTCCCTTTGGATCTTCGCAGTAATTCCTCATGCGCTTTGGTGAGCTCAGCATCTTCCTGGGGAGGATTCTGCTCCTCGCTCTCCCTCACCACCCCATCACCTGCTAGAAGGGAGGAGAAATCTCAGAATTGGAGATGGAAAGGCAGAGAGCAAACCCAAGTAAGTGCTGGAGAGACAGAAAATAAAAATCAGGGACTGAATTCCCCCAAACTCATCCCCATAGGGGAGAGTGGAGGGGATCAATTCTGCTCCACACCCAGGACTGGCCTTTAGGGTGGGCTGTACGGGTGCCCCAGCCAAGGGAATGCCGGGCACAGGGGTTTGGATTCCCATCTGATCTGCTGCCGAGAGGCTCGCTGGGCTGATGAAAGCGGCACAGGGAGACAGATAAGCAGCTGCGTGGGGGAGTGGGAGAGACCTGAGCTGCAGGGGGCAGTTGGACGACCAGCCGTCAGAGCCAGGTGACTGCTCTAGAGCAGAGGGGCCCCTCCTCCGCCCTGCTCCACACATACACTCCTTCACACACTCCCATCAACATACACACACTCCTTCATATCCTCCCCTCAACACACACACACAGACACACACACAGACACAGTCCCCCCAACACACACACCAGGGCTCCCTGCATCCAGGTCACTTCCCCACCTGGGCTGTGCTGAGACATCAGGAGCAGCTGCTCTCCTGCCCTCCCCTTACACAACCTGCAGGGAAAGTGACCTGGGTGCAGGAAGCCCTGACGTCGCTCCTTGCTCCCCTCTCCCAGCCCCTCAGGGTTGCGTGGGGCGGGGGAGCAGCAGTCCAGTGGGGGAGCGAGCAGCAATGCCAGCTGCTTTGTGCATCTAGGTCAGGTTCCCCACTTGGGTGCAGGAGGATGCAAGCGTTAGGGGCAAAGGGGGCACAGTGCAGAGGTTGGGGGCTCAGGAAGGAGCAGGTGTTGAGGTGCAGGGGGCAGGGTTTGGGGTTAAGGGGATATGCACCATGCAGGGGTTCAGGGTGCAGGAGGGAGGTGCAGGGGGTATGAGTGAAGGGGACACAGTCCTGGGATTAGGGGCACATGAGGGAGGGGAAGGGGTTGGGGTGAAAGGTCACTGTGCAGGGCTTAGGGGCCCAGGAGATGGCAGGTGTTGGGAGGGGCTGGAGGGGGCAGAAGTTAGGAGTGAAGGGGGAGCAGGTATTTGGAGCAAAGGGGGCAGAGTGCAGGGGCTGGGGGGAAGGGAGGGTGGGGAGCCTGGGGAGCTCATGGGGGACAGAGGGAATGGGGGGGTGCCATGCCCATGGGAGCCAGGAGCACCAAAATGCAAGTTTGCTCCAGGTGCCATTTCCCCAAGGCCGGCCCTGCCCACACCCCATCCGAACACTAAGTAGGAAGGGAGGCAGCTCCAGCCAAGCTGTCAATCACCATCTGTAGGAAGCCAGAAGTGAGATCTGCTGGAGACTGTCCTGAGCTCACAGAGTCTGTGTGGGGAATCCCAGCTGGTTCTCTCAGGCACTTACTGTTTCTGGGTTGATTTGATGTTTCCTCACCCGTCCAGGGACTTCCCAGGATCTCGCTTTCCTCTGAACCCTGGAGATCCAGGACCCACGGCTCTTCCCCTCCTTCCAGCTGGGAGATCACAGAGGCTTTGGAAACTGGAAACCCTGCTCAAGGGAAAGAAAACAAGGGAGGCAGGAGGGTACTTTGCCCACCTCTGGTAGAGATGGTGACTAAACTTAAACCTCTGCGAACCAGGAAATGAGAAGTTAATGTAAATGCCCCCCTCCTATGCAACCTTAAGTTTGCCCCCAATCCTTAACCCTGCAGCTGGCAAGAACCACTGAGGATGGTTCTGTGTGGGCCGTGCAAAGGTTAACAAACTGCCACAGGGACTCAGGTATTCAGCTCAATGCAGCAGTAACGGGATGAATTCTATGGTCTGTGGTATAAAGGACGTCAGAGTAGATGACCTAATAGTCACATCTGGCCTTCAAAGCATGAACCCATCATGAATCCAAGGAAAGACTAAGAGAACGTGCCATTGTCTGTGCTGTGTTCACAGATGGGAATCCCAGCATCTCTCCGCATGCCTCCAGCTGTGTGCACTGGGCCAGCTGCAGCTGTAACTGGCTGATGGAGGGATGGGTTGGAGCAGCTGGGCAGAGCTGTGCCTGTGCTACGCAGAGGTGCATGTGAAACTTGGGGGGGCAATTCTGCCTAATTTCTGTGCTGAGTGTTCTAGGCTTTGTCAGCAAAGGTGCCCAAGGGGGTGTTCTTGCCATGGGGATTGTCAGCACCCTGGTGGCGTATGTTTGAGTGATCTGTGGGGCTTAGTGAGGGGTAAGTGAAGGCAGTGACTCACAAGGAAAACTCAGGATGAGGGGAAAGAGGTGGTAACACTGTGCAAGTCTCAGCTGGTCTGTGGGCAGGAGGTTCAGTACTGGAAAGCAGGCCAGGGGGAGGAAGCTTCTGTTTGCTATGATGGAGATGAACCCGATTATCTTAGCAAAGAGAAGTTGTGAGACTTTCTGCTGGACTGCTCTGTTCGCAGAGTGCTCGCAGAGGGGAGGGGAGAGGGCTAGTGTGTGTGTCACTGGCATGTCGGGGTGCTGCTGAAACCGGGCAGAGCAGAGGTGGCATTGTGGGAGTGGCATGAACCTTAACTTTTCATTTCCCCTTCTAAGAACCGAGGGGACAGGAATCCTTACCCAGTGAGGACACATTCTCATAGTTCTCCTGCATGACGTCTCTGTAAAGGGCTCTCTGAGTGGGGTCCAGCAGAACCCCCTCTTCCCTGGTGAAATACACAGCCACCTCCTCAAAGGTCACCGGGCCCTGAAAGAGCAAGAATCCAACACTCAGTACCTTCTGCCCCACTCACAACCCCACTATTCATGGGGGAGAGGAGCCCATCAAATGGAAGCTCTGAGAGAGAAACAGTCGGCAGAGTCCTAGCCCCACACTGCTGAGTGCAGCCAGGGGGCACCATGGTGAGAGAACAAAGAGAGACCCCTTGTCTCTGCCTGCAGATCCATCACACCCCTACTAGCCAGAGGCTGATACAACCCCATGGCAAGGACCCAACACCCTCCCCACTGCCAGCAGCTGGATGTGAGGGGCCGGGACATCTTCCCTACAGCTCCCTGGTGGGTGCCCCCTTTCCATGTCACACCAGCCCCTGGCTAGCAGGCTGAGAGTTCAGCACTGGAAGTCTGGTCAGTTTTCCCAGCCCTGCCCAGGGGGTTGGTTTCTCTATTTCCTGTTTCACAAATTAGTGAATTTTCTCTCTCAACACCCAAGTGTTTGTTCTGAGGATCTAGGCCCATGTTCAACAAGTCCCAGCAGGATTGTCACACTCTGTCCCCCTCCCTTTCCTCACCCAGGGTATTCCCTGCCCCCTCCAGACCTAACTCCCCAGAAGTTGCCACCTCTTCAGTATTTCCTGCCCCTCCCGCTCCAGCAGGAACCCATCAGCAACCCCCCAATAACCCCTACTGCTGGCCCCACTGCAGCCGGAGAGCACCCCCCGGCTGGGCACGGAGGGCTTAATGCCTTCCTGTGCCCTGCAACTCCTCCCCACTCCCAGCTGCTCCAGCCCCTTCCTGTGCCCTGCAACCCCCCGGACACCCAGCTGTTCCATCTCCGTCCTGTGCGCTGCAAACCCCCCCACCCCCGGCTCTCAGCTGCTCCAGCCCCTTCCTGTGCCCCGCAAACCCCACCCCTAACTGCTCCAGCCCCTCCCTGTGCCCTGCTCCCCCACCCCCCGCCCCCCGCTCCCAGCTGCTCCAGCCCCTCCCTGTGCCCTGCTCCCCCACCCCCAGCTGCTCCAGCCCCTCCCTGTGCCCTGCTCCCCCCCGCTCCCAGCTGCTCCAGCCCCTCCCTGTGCCCTGCTCCCCCCCCCCGCTCCCAGCTGCTCCAGCCCCTCCCTGTGCCCTGCTCCCCCCCCCCGCTCCCAGCTGCTCCAGCCCCTCCCTGTGCCCTGCAACCCCCCCCACTCCCAGCTGCTCCAGCCCCTCCCTGTGCCCTGCAACCCCCCCCGCCCACTCCCAGCTGCTCCAGCCCCTTCCTGTGCCCCGGAACCCCCCCGGGCTGCAGCGGCTGGGATCCAGCTGACACCCTCTGCTGAGCCGGGCACTGCAGGGGATTTGGGGGCGGGGGAGGGAGCTGCTACACCAGCCCCTGCCCCTGCTTTCCCCTGGGGAGCCCCAGCCCCTCTCCTGCCCCCTCCGGGCTGAGGCGGGTCCCCGCGTGTCCCAACCCCCCTGCGTGGGGCCCGGGGAGGAGCCGCCCCTTCCTGCCCCACTCGGCCCGGCCCCCGCCCCTTTGTGCCGGCGGGGCCATGGCCGGGGCCGGGGGCAGCGCGGGGCGGGCGGGGACACGCGTGGGGCGGACACGCTCCTGCCAGGGGGGCGGTTATTACGTGGGGGTCACAAGCCCCCCTAGATCTGCCGCTCCCCGGGAACAAGCGGGGGGGAGTGTCTGAGAGGCACCGGCTGGGATAGGGGGTGGGGGTGGGGGTGGGGGCGGGGCAAAGGATGAGCGGTGGGGGAGGGTCAGCCTGGACCCGGGGAGCCCCCTAACCTGGGCTAGGAAGAGCGGAAGCGGCCCCGGGGTAGGCTGGGAGATGTAGTTAGTGACTCTCCCTGGAGCGGAAGTGACGTTGGGCGGGAGAGAACGAGCCGAGTTGCAAGCGCGCGCGGGTTGCAGCGGTTCTGCCTGTCTCGCGCGCGGCCGTTGGGCGTCTCCCGGGCCGGAGAAGCGTTTGTGCCGTTGGGGCTCTGGGCATGCGCAGATCGGGGAGGAGGAGAGTTCCGGGTGCGCAGAGGCCGCGTCACCGGCTGCTGGTGCCTGGAGCTGCGGGGCCGGGCGGGGCAGGAGGGTTTGTGCCGGTGAGACCCGTTAACCCCCCGTGGGGCCGGGCGGGGCTGGGGGGTGAGACCGGGCGGGGGCTGGGAAAGGGGCGGGGGGGAAATGTCTGTGCGGCCCGGACATGGCGGGGGGGGAGAGCAGGAGACCCCCGAGGAGCGGGGAGAGAAAGGGGGGGGCTGAGATCCCCTCGGATTTACCGCTGCCCCCCCCGTGGGGACCCCCCTCCCCTCCTGCCCCCTTTCTCCCTAGAGAGCAACGAGCCACCCCCAGGGTGACCCCCCCCCAAACCCCTGAGAAGTTCCCTGTTCCCCTCCCCCATCGTGCCCCATTTTCTCTCCCCTTCGCCAATGGCCAGTTCAGATCTCAGGTTTGGGGGGTTTCCCCCATTTTCACCTGCAGGGATTTGTCCTTGTGTGGATGGGAAATGGTTCCCCCCAGTGATTTCTGAACTGGGCAGAGGGTGAATGGGCAGAGGCTGGGGGGGCCTGAGACAGGGACACCTCTGGGCTGGGCTGGGGGGGGCCCCTCTCTGCTGGCAACAGGGCGTGGGAAGGGCCAGGAAGGGGAGGGAGGAGCAAGTGTCCCCCATGGAGACGGCCCAGCCCCAGGTTTCCTAGTCCAGCTACTTCCCCTCCCCCCCATCACCTGCTAGTCACATTCCCAGACCCCATTGCCAGCCCCTCCCCACACCCAGCGACCTTCTGACTCCAGCCCCCTCCTTTCCCCTGTGAAAAGACATCACCCAGGGCTCCCTCCTGGCCCTGTGAGTGTGAGGCAGGAAGAATCCGTCCCATCCTGTTGTTGATTCAATATCCCTGTATAATCCCCTCCAATTTCCCCTCTTTTCTCTTCAACTGTTCATGGTGACACAAAATCTCCCCACATGTTGATGATTGTTCCTTATATTAGTAAATATTTAGTTTGTGCCCCATTTTCTCCTCAGTTCTGAAATCCTGATATCAAATTCTCAAAAATCTTCCCACTTTTCTCTCCAGGTGTGTGACTGAGATCAGGGCTCTTATCATACTGAGCGTGGCCCTGTTCTGCCAGGTGCTGCAGAGACCCCAACTGAGATCTGGGCCCTGTTCTGACAGGCACTGGAGAGACCCCGAGGTGAGATCAGACCCCACTGTTGTGCCAGGTAAACCTGAGACCTGCACTGAGATCATGGCCCCCCTCTTGCCAGGCAGCGCACGACTGCGACCCAAACCACTGCCTCCATTGTTCTGGGCACTTCGGAGACCTCGACTGAAATCTGTGTCCCCATTGGGTCTGGCATTGCACTGACCCTAACGAAGATCACACCCCACCACTGTTCTGTGCACTGCACAGACCCTGACAGAGATCCTGCCCCCACATTTTGCCAGTTGCTGCGGGGGCCCTAAACAAAATCAGGGATCCTGTAATGCTGGGAGTTGCAGACTCCCCAACTGAGATCAGGCTTCCTATTGTGCAGGTCTCTGCACAGATACTGACCAAGATCAGGGTCCCCATTGTGACAGGTGCAGAAAAGACACCAAGGGTATCTCTACCCTGCTGTTAATCCCCCCCCACTGGCCCATGCCAGCTGACTCAGGCTCACAGGGCTCAGGCGAAGGAGCTGTTTAATTGCAGTGTAGATGTCTGGGGTCAGGCTGGAGTCAGGCTGTAAGACCCTGCGAGGTGGGAGGGTGCCAGACCTTGAGCTGGAGCCCCAGCCGGAACATGGACACCACAATTAAACAGCCTGAGCCGTATGAGCCCAAGTCAGCGGGCACGGGCCAGCTGCCGGTGTCTGACTGCAGTGTGGACATGCCCACAGGGACAGAGAGGCCTTGTCACAAAAAGCTCAAAGGCTAAATAGGCCAATAATGGGAGGCGACTCTCCATTTTAAAGATGGGGAAACTGAAGCTCAGAGAGCTGAAGTAATTCGCTCAAGTTTGCATGGAGAATTTGGGGCAAAACTGGGAACTGAACCTAGATTGTTTCAGTTCTTGCCTCTCCCCTTATCCACAAGCCCAGCGTGTGTGTGTGCAGCGTTGTTTTGGCCTGTGTTTGCCTTGCATTGACTTCCTAGGGAAACTGTGGAATTTCCTTCACTGGAGGTTTTTAAGACCAGGTTAGAGATTCACCAGTCTGGGAATGTCTAGGGATACTTGGTTCTGCCTCAGCACAGGAGGCTGGAGTAGACGACCTCTCAAGATCCCTTCCAGGCCTACATTGAAATAATTCTCTTTTGTGCTGTGCCCTGTTCTACGCTGAGCTGTTTTGCATGGTGCGATTTGGAACTGTGACTGGACCATGTTGTGTTGCATGGTTTTATGATGCGTTGTTTTGCCTTAGCTTGTTTGGTGTCCGTGTTATGTTGGCTTGAGTTGTTGTTTTGCATTGTGTACTTTTGTCCTAAGGTGTGTCAGTTTGCATTGTGTTGCTTTCTTCTCCTTAGTATTGTCATTTTATGCTGTGTAATGTAGTTTTTTGTTTTGTTGTTGTTTTTTGAATGGCTTGACATCATGTTGTTGTGCGGTTTTTCTCTGTTGTTTTATATGTATATATTGCATAGCATCCTTGAAATGTAGGGCTAGATAGGACCTCAAGATGTCATCAAGTCCAGCTCTCTCTGCCGAGGCAGGACCAAGTATATGTAGATTATCTCTGACAGAGGTTTGTCCTACCTGTTCTTAAAAACCTCCAGGGAAAGAGACTCCACAGCCCCCCTTGTAAGACTGTTCCAGAGCTGAACTACCTGAGCTCTGGTGACACCCACACAGATGTTAGTGGTGAGCAGCTCTGGAGAGAGGAGACCCCAGTGAGTGGGCACTTGGGTAAAGAGACCAAAGTTGGGAGGAGAAACATTAATGTGTCCAAGGTCACCCAGGCTGTCTGTGACAGAGCTAGAACTAGATCCCAGTTCTAGTGCCATCGTACTGCTGTTTTTGGCACTGAAGGTCTCTGCCACACTAGTGTTTTAGGCACTTGTGCAAACCCTTAGTACAGACAGAAGTTACACTAGTGCACTCTGGCACTGGTGCATCATATCTCTGTTTGAAGGTTTGAAGTGGTGGGGTGGGAGGGGCAGTGACCTCCCAGAGGCCTGGGTGTGGCTGACCAGTGCAGCTGGTAAGGGAGGGGCAGCAGTGAGTGCTGGAGGTGTGAGCCAGGAGCACAGCCCCACAGGGCTGGACACTGACTTCTCCAGACCCATGACACACACACCCAGCTGTGTGCAGGGACTGCAGCTGAGCTGAGCTGCCCTGCCAAGACAGCCTGTGCATCCATGGACAAAGCACCTCTTCCTGCAGCCTAATACAATGGGGTCTGGGGACCTTTCCCAGCTGCTGGTGATGTGGCTCTGGCGTTAACGGAGTATGTTCCTGGCTCTGTCCCTGACCTGCTTGGTGACCTTAGGGAAGTCACAGCCCCTCTCTGTTTTCCTCTTACTGTACTTTAGGATTGTGATGTGTTTGGGGCAAGGACTGTCCCTCTCTGTCTGTGCAGTGCCCAGCAGAATGGGGGTGCTGATCTCTGTCAGGGTCTCTGCCGTGTGCTGCACCATGGGGCCCTGATCTCCATCGGTGTCCGTGCAACACAAAGCACAGTTTATAGACTCACAGACTTTAAGGGCAGAAGGTAGAGGTGTATTTCAGATGAGGTCTCATCAGTGGCTTGTATAACAGTACTAACCCTTTCATGTGTCTGCTGGAAATACCTCACCTGATGTATCCTAGGACTGCATTAACCTATTTCACGGCTGCATCACATTGGCAGCTCATAATTATCCTGTGATCAACCAATACACCCAGGTCTTTCTCCTCCTCTGTCACTTCCAATTGATAAATCCCCAGCTTATTGGAAAACTATGCACTTGGGAACTAACAACTAGAATTTGTGCACTGTTCATTTTCATCCCATTTCTATTACTCCAGCTTTCAAGGACATGCAGATTTTCTTGTATGATTTTCCTGTCCTCCTCCATACTGGCAATCCCTCCCGGCTTTGTGTCCCACTCCCACTTCTTGTGCCAAGATCACTAATAAAAGTGTTGAGTAAGATTGGTCCCAAGACTGATCTGAGGAACTCCACTAGTAACTCCCTCCAGCCTGACTACTTACCGTTAATATGACCCCCTTGTAGACTCCCCTTTAACTAATTCTTTCTTGACCTTTGGATTCTCATATTAATCCCCATCTTCTCCAATTTAACGAATAGTTTCCCATGTGGAACTGTATCAAAAGCCTTATTGACGTCCAGATCAGGTTTCTGTGGCACCATCTACCTTTTGTAACACCATGTTTTATTTATTTATAGTGCTGAAGGCTGGGAGGAAGTGTTAGCTAGAGGCTGAGAATGGCCATGTGGAGGTAGGGGAGGGGATGGCAGACAGTGGGAAGGTGGGGAGGGGATGCGGCATTGGAGGTGTATCTGGGAATGTGTTTTGTAGGAGGCCATGTCTCTGCTCCCTGTGGCTGTGGCATGTTCCATACCAAAGCAGCACATCAGCAGAGCAGACGCACACACCGTAGCTCTGCCTGTAACACGCAGCGTTCACTGCCAGACGGGCTGGGCGATTTTTCAGGGACCCAGCTTGACATTCCTGTCTGGAATGGGTTTAATTGGACGGGGGTCTGGGGCTCTGATAGTTTGCGATGTTCCTTTTTGCATAATCAGTTCTTTCCATTTGTTGTTTTACCCCCACCTCTGCCCGATGCCGCTCTCTTCTTAACTTGCTTCAGTTATTTCACTTCCAGTTTTTAAATGGGATCGAAGAATTGCAAAGCTGAATGCAAGATAAACAAACAGAGCCATTTGAATGTTGGCCCATAGTGGTAGAACAGTACCTAGTGACGGTTGGCTGTAATGACCGGGTTCCCTATAGTGTTTTCTGGTGGGGCGGATAAAGCAAAGTCAAAGAGCCAAATACGCATTTTAGGGCGAAAGGGCTCGTCAGGTGTTAGCTCTCTAAGGAACATGTCACCGGCCAGGGCTTGCAGTCTTTCAGGAGAGGTGCACTGGGTTGTATTTAGGAATCTCAAATTAAAAGGTTAAGATGGCTGATTCACAATATCCAATGAAATCTTGCAAAGAGTTATACAAATGGACCCTACTGCTGTTAAAACAACATGGTATTAATACTGATTCAAAACTGACATTAAAATTAGGAGATGCACAGCACACAGTCAAGTTAATGAATGAAAGCACACCCATTACTGACTGCTTGGTGTTGCATAAGCATCTGATTAAGTACCTAATTACAACTGTACCACTGTAAGTGGAAATACATCAACCCAGCTTAGCTCCAAGGTGTTTAGATGAGAATCAGAAGTTTCTAAATTAAATTCATGGCAGAATGGTTAATGGGGAAAATACACTGAAGTGCCTCTACCGAGTCCTGTTGACTTCTTCTCCCAACTTCCTCCCCCCCCCCCCATGAGTTCTGGCCCCTTGGTAAACTCAACTCCCAGTCCCACATCAGCTGTGCCCTCTCCCAGCCTAACCCATTTCTACTGCAATTGTTCACCTTCCTCATCCAGGCAGGGGGTTGGCGCTGCAGCCCCTAAGGTACCTGCGTTAATCACTGTCTCTCATACTGGGGCTATTTAGATTTCAGGGAACGATTTCTCAGAGTTACTGACTCTGGGAGGTGGGAGAGAGGAGAGGCTGAGAGGGCGTTTGCTCTTAGGGCCACATTCAACTCTGGTAGGCTCCATGTTACCTCATCCTCCACCCTCCCCTATGTCTCTGCTCATGTCAGTGTGTCACCTGGTCATAATGCTGCTGGCCTCAGCAGAGCTGTCAGACAGGAGCTACATCACAAGAGGATTACGGTACTGAGAGTAAAATACATCCCAGGGAGGGAGTAATTATCCTGAAATGAGACATTCCAGTCTAGGAAGTGAAAGAATTCAAGTACTTCATTCCTTAAAATTACGCTCAAAAGGATTGGATTTTAATGAATGAATTGCAGTAAATGTTAATTTCACTGTACAGACGCACAGATGAAAAATATTTGTATAGGTAATATACAGAAATGCTTCTGGAGAAAGTGTTGTTTGATTGAAGGATATTTACACTGTGTGTTTTTCATGTGACATTGACAATTTCTCTTTTAACAGTTATGATTTGGCTTTTGGAATGTCAGCAGTTACTGTAATTAAATAATTGTTGTCTGATGACCCCCATAACTTCCCAGAGCTCTGAACATTGAAATTGTAAACATTGAAAAAAGGGCTTAAAATAAATATCGCTCTCTATTGAAATTAAAAGAAAGAAATAGACAAAATGAATTTTGTCAAATCCACTGAACAGCAATTGCAATATGTTAGGGGATGGAAATTCACAACTAAGGCATCCAGCCTTTATTCTGTCCTGTAGTGACACCAGGCAATTGCCGAAGGTCTGTAAATTAGACATTTTAGTGTATATAATTCCAGATTACAAATCGGTATAATCTAAGGACACATGAGATCTTTTCCTCAGGATATCACCGTCACTGGGTTGTTTCTCTTATTGGTAATTCCCAGAAGTGAACAGATTAATAACATTTTGTCAGTTATGAAGTAGACATTTCAGATTTCTGGGGAGTGTCTGTTATTTTGCACTAGGGGCCAGGTCCTTGGAGAGATGGAACCTTGGTTTCATTTTAACTTCTCCATTCTCAGCAGCTTCTGCAATTTGGTTCAAAGTATTTACATGTTTCCCTGCCCTGTTGTTAAAAGTGCTGCTTTAGAAAGTGCGGAAGGGCAGGAACTGACTTCAGGATCAGTAGCTGAGTCCCTTGGATATTTATAGCTCATCGGAAGGAGGATGGGGATTGGTGGGTGTCTGGGGATTTAATAATAAACACACAAATATCATTGTTGTTAGTGAATTTTCATCTTCTAATTGCCATAACCCACTAATTATCCCTGGCTGCCCCCAGCCGTCTAGGGAGGGAGAACTAGTAAAGTCCTGTGGCCAGTGTGGAAGCTAAGGCACAAAGATCTTTCCGTGGCTGACTCAAAGTGGCCCAGAGTGAAATTCACTTCACTGGATAAATCCCTAGTTGCTGAGCTCTGCAGAGGGGTGGGGAGGTGAATTCCATCCCCCATTCTTGATCATGGACTCCCCTCCTATTCTCACCAGGATTGGGAAAGACCATCTGGGGCTGGCTGCAGTCTCCCTTTGCTGCTGTGAGGGGAATGGGATGGTCCCTCATATACGATCCAAACATACCCAGGGGCAGAAGGGAAATGTAGTTTCTTCGAGGTTTGAAATGTTTGGTTTAGAGTCCTGAGTTCTGTCTTCCTGTTTTCTCCTTCTGCCACTTTGAGATCTCTTGGAGAGATGAGGTGGGAGAGGTAATTTTTTTAGAACCAATTAAAAATACCTTTTTGCTATCCTGGGACCAACATGGGTACAACTTTCCCCTCTGTACCCCCTCCCCATCTCAAATAAGAGTTCAGTCCTGTAAGTGGATTGGGTCTTGCCAGCGCTAATGGGAGTGAAAGCCTGTGTGCATTAATGACAGCAGCAACTCTGGGACTCGACACATAGGGAGAAGAGCTGGGAGTGAGCAGGTTATGTTTGTGCCAGGTGTGAGTTACTCGTGGGAATTCTGCACCACTGCGTATGCGCAGAATTCACGTCCAGCGCAGAATTTCCTTTTTTTGGCTTGACATTCTGCCTGAGAAGTGCTCCAGTTCTGCCTTTCACCCACCAGAGGCCCCTGTGGCACCAGAACAGGCAGCATTCAGCTGGGTTCATCTTGGTGGTAATTTGTTGCCCTGAGCTCTACCCCAAATGGGAAGAGAGTTAGTGGGTGCAACTTGGGAGAGTCCTGAGACACGGCTGCCTGTGGGGGTGGGGACAGGGTGGTCATTCTCTACTCACAGGAGGATGTGGAAAGGGCACAGGAGGAGCAAGTGTCCTATATGGAGACTGCCCAGCCCCAGGTTATCCAGTCCCAGATGCTGCTTCCCCCACCATACCCCAAACCTCTTCACCCCTCCAACCATCAGTTGCCAGCCCTCCCTCGCTGCTAGCCCTTCCTGAGTGTCAGAGACCCTCTAAGCCAGTAGTGTGTCAGGGCTCAACCTTCTGACTGAGTCCTCAGGGCACTTTCTTCCTCTCTCGGGGTACCATGCCACAGGGGCCTCACAAATCTACATTGCTTAGGCTTTGGCTTCAGCCCCAGGTAGGGGCTCAGGGCCCTGTTTCAGCCCCATGCGCTGGGACTTAGGTTTCTGCCCTGGGCCTCAGTGAGTCTAATGCTGGCCTTGCTTGGCCCCCGCCCTGAAACCTGCTAGTGGCCCCCAGCGGGCCCAGGTCCCCTGGTTGAGAACCAGTGCCTTACCCCATGAATTACAGCATGTTCAGGTTACTGCCAGTCATAGAATATCAGGGCTGGAAGGAACCTCAGGAGGTAGCTAGTCAAACCTCCTGCTCAGAGCAGGACCAATCCTCAACTAAATCATCCCAGCCAGGGCTTTGTCAAGCCTGACCTTGTCCCAAAGGACCAGTCACTTACTGAGGTCAATTGAATCTTAGATCTCACAACAAAGACAATACTTGTAGCCAGTCCTGTAATAACCTGTATTAAGACTTATTTAAAAGGAAAGGAGAGTTGTTTATGAAGTTAAATCTGGTAATCCTATAGATGCAGACAAGTTACAGTCTTAAATTTCAAAAGGTAATCGAAGCTTCTATAATAAGCAAGCCCTATATCTTCCCTAGGACTAACCCAGGCTGGAGATCTCTTGCTGATGCCTAGAAACCTTGCCCCCCAGAGTCCAAGCAGCATACAGATAATCAGTTCCTTCTGTATGGGTTTTTTTATCCCCTTCCTGCCATGTGCTCTGAGCTGCAAAGTCAGCTAATGGGAAGTCAAGAGCACAACGACAGTCTTTTGTCGTCTTTAACATCCCGTAATAGTCTATCTGGTGTTTATGGAGCTTTCCTGCCCGGCTGGGTGTAATGCATTCGGTTGCCACTCAGCATTTCACCTAGGTAAAGTCTCTCCCCTGTCTGGTGATTTACAGAGCCACAGAGGCTCACAATGTAACTAGTCAGATATTAACCCAGGCAGCAACTCACAAGCATTCAATAAAGTGTAAACGCATTCTTATAATCCTAATAGTAACACAGGTGAGTCAGACTGATTCCAGCTATGTGTTTGTCCCTGTTCAGTGAAGACATGGGGGCTTTTGCAAGAGCTAACACCTCATCTGCCAGTGTCACGGGCAGGGATGGTGTCTCTAGCCTCCGTTTGCCGGAAGCGGGGAATGGGTGACGGGTTGGATCATTTGATGATTACCTGTTCTGTTCATTCCCTCTGAAGCACCTGGCATTGGCCACTGAGCTAGATGGACCATTGGTCTGATGCAGTGGGCAGCTCTTATGTTCACAGTCTCTGTCAGGAGTATCTACTCATTTGGACTCACTGGGGAGCCACAGAAAGAAACAAGATGTGCTGAGGCAAGAAGGCCTGGTATCGCCCGCAGACTTGCTAAGTGTAACAGAGAGACTCTGCTGCTGGGAGGGTTTCACCATGTGTCAGAGGGTCACACCCTGGTGGGACGGGGCTAGGTCTGTACTGGGATACGGTCACTCTGTGCTTCTCAGTGTGGCAGAACCTAGAATGTCCATTAGCAGGGGAAAATGCTGGGGGGAATCAACATGTGGAAAGGAGAGAAACCCTGTCTGAATTCTCTCACATTGCCCTTCTCCCCCTGGCAGGCTACAGAATAACGTCCACGTTTTGCTCCAGATCATCCCATCCTCCCAGGGGGAAGGCAATGGCTGCAATGGAGCTGGCTCAGGTAAGGGATTCTCAGGGAGCTGGTGGTGGGTTCTGCTTGGAGGGAGATAAGCAGTAAATGTATAGGAGTGTGGGAGCCAGTGATGAGCTGCCGAAATATTAACAGGTTCCTTCCTCCTCACCTCACAAGGGGGTCATGCTGCCCCTGGGGGTTGTGCCCCATCCAACCCCCCATGTTCCTTGACACTCCCCCCCCCGGGGACCCCTGACCCATCCTCCCCCATTCCCTGTCCCCTGACTGCCCCCCACCACCTCATCCAACCCCTGCTCCTGACTGCCCCCCGGGACCCTTGCCCCCATTCAATCCCCTTGTTCCCTGCCCTCTGACCGCCCCGACCCCTATCCAACACCCCACACAACCCACCGAACACCCCCTCCCTGCCCCCTTACCACACTGTCTGGGGCCAGGACCGGGTCCGCTCTGCTGAGACCACGACTGTTGCCGCAGGACTCGACTCGCCAAGCCGGGCTGGAGCCGCTCTGCCGGGACTGGTGCTGCGGGGCCCGAGCTGGGCCGGGTCGAAACTGCTCCGTCAGGACCAGCCCGAGCAGGGGTGCTTGGCCAGGACCCGGCTGGGGTGCTCGGCCGGAGCCAGGGGGAGCCGCTCAGGTAGAGCCGGATTGAGCCGCACGCGCCGTCCCCCACCCGGCCCATCTTACCTACCTGCTTCTTGTTTCAGGCTTCCCGCAAACATTTGATTCGTGGGAAGCAGGGTAGGGGGAGGAGAAGGAGGGTGGAGTGTTCAGAGGAGAGCGGGAGGTGTGCTGGGGCCGGGGGCCAGGTGAACAGCTGCCCAAGCCTTTGTTAAATTTAAAAGCTTTTTTGGAACCGGTTTTCCTGGAACAACCGGTTCTAAAAAGGCTTCTAAATTTAACAACCGGTTGATGCGAACTGGCTGAAGCTCACCACTGGTGGGAGCTGCTAGAGGTGGTGGGAGGCAGGAAATATCTTGGGTGGAGAAAGGGAGGGGACAGGATGTGACAAACCTGCTACGACTTGTGTACTCTAGGGTGTGATGGGTTGTCACCCCGGGGTGTAGTCTGGGGAGCTTCTGGGAACCACTGTGACCTCTAACCCTCAAGCTGGGCTGCCCTTCTCACACTGCTTTGCTGGAGATTCAGTCAGCGTCTCCAGGGCCTGTCATCACCCAACACGACAGCAGGTGACGCCATGCATCCAACTAAGCTACCTGAGTGCGTTACCTAAGCCACTCAAGGAGAGAGAGAAGACAACAGCCAATTTCCCAGCCATAAGTGTTAGCAAACAGATCAAATCAGATTACTTAGCAAATAACCAAAAACTCAAACCAAGCCTAACATACTAGATGGCTAGAATTTGAATTAGCAATTTCTCACCCTGACTGATGATACAAGCAGTCCACCAAGTTTCCATACACAAGCTAGAAATCCCTTTACCCTGGACCAACACTTCCCCCAGTTCAGTCTTTGTTCCTCAGGTGCTTCCAGGAGTTCTCTTGTGTGGGGAATGAGGCCAAGAGATGATGTCACACCCCACCTTATGTGCCTTTTCCATATGGCAGGAACCCTTTGTTCTAAACTCGGTTCCCAGTCCAGTTTGTGTAAAAACACAGGTACCAAAATGAAGTTCATTGTCATGTGGTCTGGTCACATGCCCTAGAGTGCCCTGTTGAGTCATAGGAGCCATGACTCCTAGGCTGGCTGAAATGTTCACAGGAGGGCTAAGCTCTTCCACAGTCCATTGTCTTTGTTGATGAGCCATGAACAGTGTGGCAAATTGCCGGTACTGTTCTGCTGGGTCTCGTGCTTTCTCTTCTCTGGGGTAGGTTCAGGGCGCTATTGCTTGCCTCTGAACCAGTTCTTAATCACTCCACTAGTGTCCTTGGAGGAGGGGAGTGGAGAGGGAGGGACCTGGGCCCGCCCTCTACTCCAGGTCCCAACCCAGGGGCCCTGGGGGTTGTGGTGAACCACTTGACTTAGCGGTTCCTTCCCCTGGGTTACTTCCCTCTCATACCCTTCAGCTTGTGAAGGGCTTCTTGCCTCTCTTCTACACAAGCCTGTTGCCCCTTCCCTAGGGTTTCTTTTGGGCTTCACAATCCATGGCAGCACTCCTCCAAACCTTCTATTTCTCTCTGGTCAAACTCTTCTCTTCTGCAACCTGCACTCTGCTCCAATCCAACCTTTCTCCTTCAACTACCACACCCTGTCTGACTGAAGCAGGGGTTTTTATCACATGACTGGAGTCAGGTGCTCTAACTGGAGTCAGGTGCTATAGTTAATCTAAAGCAAACCTTCCTCCCTTGGCAGGGAATAAGGCCCCCTGCTAACACTCTTATGCTGCCCTCTGGCCATGCTGTATCACATATCCCCCCCCCCCCGCTCAACACCAAGGAGTTGGGCTACTCGGGACGAGAGGCAGTGTCGGCATGAGAGGCCATCAGCGTTGCCGTGTTGGCTTCCAGCCCTATGCTGGACCCGAAAATGGAAAGGCTGCAAAGAGAGGAACCACCTCGTCACTCTGGCGTTCCTTTCCTTGTTCCTATGCATCCACTGGAGCGGGGCGTGATCAGTCACAAGGGTAAACCGCCGCCCCAGGAGATAGTAGCGGAGAGTCTCCATAGCCCATTTTATCGCCAGACATTCCTTTTCAACAACAGCGTACTTTTGTTCCCTGGGGAGGAGCTTCCGGCTGAGGTACAAGATGGGGTGCTCCTCCTCCCCTACCATCTGGGAAAGGACGGCACCGAGTCCCACCTCCGAGGCGTCCGTCTGCAGGATGAATTCCTTCTCGAAGTCTGGGGCCATGAGTACCGGATGGCAGCATAGGGCTGTCCGTAAATCTGCAAATGCTGCTTCCGCCGCATCCGTCCACTTCACTATCTCGGGGCCCCGAGCTTTTATCAGATCCGTCAATGGCCCCGCTCTTGTGGCAAAATGAGGGATGAATCTCCGATAGTATCCAACTAAACCCCAAAATGCTCTGACCTGCTTTTTGCGGATTGGTCGAGGCCAATCTTGTATTGCCTCCACCTTGTTCCACTGGGGCTTTACCACACCTCTCCCTACGACATGCCCGAGGTATTTTGGCCTCAGCTAGTCCTATCACGCATTTCAGAGGATTAGCGGTGAGACCAGCCTTTCGCAAAGCGTCCAGCACTGCTTCCACTTTGTCTAGGTGTGTCTCCCAATCAGGGCTATGTATAACTATGTCGTCTAGATAGGCGGCGGCATAGTTGGCATGGGGTCGTAATAACTTATCCATCAGTCTTTGGAATGTGGCAGGGGCCCCATGGAGTCCGAAAGGGAGGACAGTGTACTGGAACAGGCCATCGGGCGTAGAGAAGGCAGTCTTTTCCCTGGCATCCTTGGCCAGGGGTATTTGCCAATATCATTTGGTCAGATCTAGGGTGGTTAGGTATTTGGCCTTGCCTAACTGATCAACCAGCTCGTCAATGCGTGGTATCGGGTAGGCGTCGAAGTGGGATACTTCATTCAATTTCCGGAAGTCGTTACAAAACCTCAGGGTGCCATCAGGCTTGGGGACTAGTACGATCGGACTGGACCACTGGCTGTGGGATTCTTCAATGACCCCAAGTTCCAGCATCTTCCGCATTTCCATCCTAATTTCCTCCCTTTTAGCTTCCGGTATTCGATAGGGTCTTATCGTTACCCTTACTCCGGGGCTGGTGACAATATGATGTTGGACTAGTGTCGTTCTACCTGGTTGGGTACAAAATACGTCCTGGTTCCGGTGGATCATTTCAATGACTTCCGTCCGTTGTTCTGGGGTTAAGTCAGGAGATATCTTTACCTGCTCCTGTGGGCCGTCTGCCTGAGGTAGAGCTCCTCGAGTGACCAGACACGTCTCTCTGTCATGCCAGGGCTTCAGTAAGTTGATGTGGTAGATTTGCTCTGGCTTCCGGCGGTCTGGTTGTCTAACCTTATAATTCACTTCCCCAATGGCTTCCACTATCTCATATGGTCCGTGCCAGCTGGCTAGGAGTTTGCTTTCTGTGGTCGGCACTAACACCATCACCCGTTCCCCCGGCTGAAATCTTCGTACTTTCGCCCGACGGTTGTAGTATGTCCGCTGTGCCTCTTGTGCTTTTTCCAAATGTTCTCGTACTATCGGGGTTACTCGAGTTATCCGCTCTCTCATCTGTGTCACATGCTCAATAATATTCTTTCCTGGGTTGGGTTGTTCCTCCCAATCCTCCTTGGCGATATCTAAAATCCCGCGTGGGTGGCGTCCATATAAGAGTTCAAAGGGAGAAAAACCTGTGGACGCCTGGGGAACTTCCCGTATAGCGAACATTAGATACGGTAAAAGAGTGTCCCAGTCTTTTCCATCCTGTGCTACCACCTTCCGGATCATACTTTTAAGGGTTCGATTAAATCTTTCGACTAGTCCGTCTGTTTGTGGATGGTAGACTGAGGTCCGAATGGCTTGTATACGGAGCAGGGCACATAAGTCTTTCATTAGTTTTGACGTAAATGGGGTTCCCTGGTCTGTCAGGATCTCCTTAGGGATGCCCACTCTGGCGAAAACCTGTAGTAGTTCTTTAGCTATTGCCTTAGACGTGGGGTTTCTTAAAGGGATGGCCTCTGGATATCGCGTGGCATAGTCAAGGATGACTAGTACGTTTCGGTGGCCCTGTGCCGACTTTTCTAGTGGGCCCGCTATGTCCATAGCTATCCTCTCGAAAGGGACATCAATAATAGGTAAAGGTACTAGTGGGGCCCGCAAGTGAGGTCGGGGGCTATGCAACTGGCATTCAGGGCAGGAGGCACAATAACGCTGGACTTCTGCTCGTATCCCTGGCCAATAAAACCTTCTTAGGATTCTATCCAGCGTCTTGTCTACCCCTAGATGTCCCCCAAATAAATGACTGTGAGCTAGCTCTAGTACGGCCCTTACGTGTTTCCGTGGGACTAGGAGTTGCTCTACTTCTTCCCCTCGTATTTGCTCTATTCTGTACAACAGATCACGTTTGAGCACGTAATATGGCCTTGGGCCTTTGACTTTTCCTTCTACAGGCACTCCATTTACTTCCACTACCTCCTCCCTCACGTTCGCATATAATGGATCTTCGGCCTGGTCCTGCCCAAAGGTCTCACGTGCAGTACTGAACTGACCTAATTCCAGGGGGCCTATTTCAACTCTTCCCCCTGGGGTGCTCCCACTTGGGCCAGGAACCTCCTCTGAGTCCTTCGTGGCCCGAACCATCTCCTGGTTTCCTGGGCGGGTTCGCCTACCCACAAGGGAAGTCTTTTGATTAGCTGCCCTTCGTTCTCGCCTAGCCCTGCGGGGTTTTCCAGGGGATGAGAATAATTCTGGAGCAAATTCAGCAAATATTGGGGGGAGGCTATCTTTATTTGCCTCTGTCTCAACCTGGGGTTTGCTACCCTCTCCTGCCTCTATCGGGGTCAGTAAGTTCTCAAACCCAGGGAAGTCTCTCCCAATCAAAACAGGATAAGGGAGCTTGGGGACTACTCCTGCAGAAACTCTGGTGGTATTCCCCTGGATTTCAATCCATACTGGAATTGTAGGGTAAAAATTCACGGTGCCATGTACGCATGTTACCCCTGTGCTTTTGGCCCGAGTTAGTTGGTCTGTTCCCACCAACTTTCCCGAGACCAACGTGACAGCACTCCCAGAATCTATTAATGCTATGGTTCTTCTACCATTCATTTTTACAGGTCTGGTAAATGCATGTGAGGTCAATGTAACCCCTACCAGGCTGATCAGGCCACATTGTTCCCCATAATTCCCCAGATTACACTGCATAGGCACCTCCTTGTTGGGACATTGGGCTGCTATATGCCCCAATTCCCCACATTCATAACACCGTCCCCTCATTCCGGTTATCACCCTCTGCCTGGGGCTAGTTGGCCGGCCCCCCACCACTCTTCCCAAACCCCCAGGTCCCTTTCTGGCCTCGAGCCATTCCTCGCTGTCGTTCCTCCCGTTTATAGTTTTCCCAGAGTTCTCGACAGTCCGGGGCCTTGGGTTTGGGGTTGTCTTCCTGGGTTGCCGTGTCTCCCCGCTTGGGGTTGTCACGGAGTCCCCGGGCGATGCTCTGGAACTGCTCCCCACAAAGCCAGTCAGGACTTTGGGGAGCCTCCTCTCCCTTGGAGCAGACTTCTTCAGGGCAAGAAGCTCACACGTCTTCACCTCCTGGGTCTCTCCTTGGAGCATTCAGCATCCTCTGCCCCTCCGTGTGCTTCCCACAGCGAGCCCACCCAGGCGGGGTCCTGGGGAAGCCACAGGGTTCTGCACCCCCACTTTGCAGTCAGACGTGACTCTTAGCCAGCAAAACAGAGGTTTATTCGATGACAGGAACAGGGTCTAAAACAGAGCTTGTAGATACAGCGAACCAGACCCCTCGGCCGGGTCCATTCTGGGGGGCAGTGAGCCAGACCCCTAGGTCTGCCCTTCACTCCTTGTCCCCAGCCAGCTCCAGACTAGCCCCCCCCCCCCCCCCCAGCCCTGCTCCTCTGCTCAGCCCCTTTCCCGGGCCAGGAGGTCACCTGATCTCTTTGTCTCCAACACCTTCCATTGGCACCTTTGCAGAGGAGGGGCCCAGGCCATCAGTTGCTAGGCAACAGATGGTCAGGCATTTAGGTGCACTGGCCCCTTCCTCTGCAGCAAACACACCCTTATTCCACCACCTAAGAACTTAAGAACTGCCTAGGGGACACTGAGGCACCAACACAGTATTCAGAGCAAACATTAAAACAGTCCCAGTTTGTCACACCCTGCTTGGGGTCTGGAACAGTTCGCGGGCTGCCAGTTGTCTTTCCACGAGGGAGACCAACTCATCATAGGTAGAGGGGTCATTCTGACCCACCCAAGTCGTGAGACCTGGTGGTAGCCCCCGCATATACCGGTCCAATATTAGTACCTCCATCATCTCCTCAGAGCTATGGGCCTCAGGGCGCAGCCATTTCCGGGTCAGGTGGATCAAGTCAAACAATTGTGATCGGGGTGTCTTGTCCTCCATATATCGCCATTCATGGAACCTCTGGGCTCGCAGTGCCGTTGTTATTCCGAACCTGGCCAGGATCTCTGCCTTTAGCTGGGAATAGTTTGCTGCAGCTTCTGCAGACATATCGTAATAGACCTTCTGGGCTTCCCCACATAGGAATGGGGCAAGGATACCAGACCATTGTTCTTGGGGCCAGGCCTCCCGCAGGGCTGCTCTCTCAAAAGCCAGGAGGTATGCTTCCACATCATCCTCCCGGGTCATTTTCTGTAAGCAATGGCTAGCCCGTATGGGCCGGGTCCCTTCCCAGTGGTGATTCTGTTCCATAAGGGTCTTCATCTGGCTCACCAGATCTCTCAGCAGGGCTCGGTTCTGGGCAGCCTGACTCAGCAACAGCTGATTGGTTTCTTGCTGCAATCTAGTCGCCTCTTGTTGGGCGGTTGCTTGGACCCTGGTAGCCTCCTGCTGGGCCGCGGTGGCATGTATAAGGGCCTTGACCACGTCGTCCATCTTAAGGGTGGGAGGGTTATGTCTCCCCCTGGACTATGTCCCCAGCGCGAAGATCCCACCCCTGACACCACGTGTGGCAAATTGCCAGTACTGTTCTGCTGAGTCTCGCGCTTTCTCTTCTCTGGGGTAGGTTCAGGGCGCTATTGTTTGCCTCTGAACCAGTTCTTAATCACTCCACTAGTGTCCTTGGAGGAGAGGAGTGGAGAGGGAGGGACCTGGGCCCGCCCTCTACTCCAGGTCCCAACCCAGGGGCCCTGGGGGTTGTGGTGAACCACTTGACTTAGCGGTTCCTTTCCCTGGGTTACTTCCCTCTCATACCCTTCAGCTTGTGAAGGGCTTCTTGCCTCTCTTCTACACAAGCCTGTTGCCCCTTCCCTAGGGTTTCTTTTGGGCTTCACAATCCACGGCAGCACTCCTCCAAACCTTCTATTTCTCTCTGGTCAAACTCTTCTCTTCTGCAACCTGCACTCTGCTCCAATCCAACCTTTCTCCTTCAGCTACCACACCCTGTCTGACTGAAGCAGGGGTTTTTATCACATGACTGGAGTCAGGTGCTCTAATTGGAGTCAGGTGCTCTACCTGGAGTCAGGTGCTCTAATTGGCCACAGCTGTTCTAGTTAATCTAAAGCAAACCTTCCTCCCTTGGCAGGGAATAAGGCCCCCTGCTAACACTCTTATGCTGCCCTCTGGCCATGCTGTATCACAACCCTGTCAGGCTTCTTCACGGTTGTACCTGAAAGGCTCGTTGTGGCTGTTACCCAGAGTAAGCACATTTGAAAGACAGATACAGAGTCAATATCCATAACTTCAGATACAAACATGATCCGTGCACACAGGTAGGATAATCATATTCAGCAAATCATAACTTTTCCAGTGACACCCCACATGACTCATCTTGTACAAAATGCCTTATGTCCTAATCATATTATAATCCTGCCACTATGTTGAATATGGGCTGTAGTGTCAGATAGGTCCTAATTTCTAGGCGCAGGAGTTGGGAATGAAACTTCCCCTCTTTGTGGAACAGGAAATAACCCTCCAGCCAGGGCTGGGACAACTTCCCAGACTCCCAGTGCTGAAACCTGAACCTACTGACAGTTCATTAGTTACCCCCACCCCCAGTCTTTGTGGCAACTGCAAATGTTATCGGTGATGATTTTATATTCTCTTCCAAGTCATTGATAAGAATGTTAAATAGCACAGGGCCAAGATCCAATCCTTGCGGGAACCCGCTAGAGAGAAATCCACTCGACCATGGTTCCCTATTTAAAATCCCAGTTTTTAATCTATTTAATCTATGCCGTGTGTATTTTGTATCTTTCTAGTCAAAATATTGTGCTGAACCAACTCAGATGCCTACCTATATTACATCAGTACTATTAGCTGCAACCAAACTTTTGATCTCATCCAATAAGGATATCCAGTTAGTTTGATGGGATCTATTGTGTCTAAACTTTTTTAATGGGTACTAATTATATTACCCTCCTTTCTTTATTAATAAATTGTGTATCAGTTGCTCCATTCTCTTGCCCAGTATCGATTTCAGACTGACACACTTGTACTTAGCTGCGTCATCTCTTTTATCCTTTTTAAATATGGGCACAGCATTAGCTTTATTCCAGTCTTCTGGAATTTCCCAAGTGTTCCAAGTCCTAATTAAAATCAACATTAACAGTCCACCACGTTCTTCCAGCAGGTCTTTCAAAACTCTAGTTATCTGCACCCACTGATTTAAACACATCTCACTTGAATAGCTGCTGTTTAACGTCCTCGTGAGTTACTTTTGGAATGGAAAGACTGTCAGCATCAACATCTTATGATATGAGTTACATCAGCTGTTTGTCTCCAAATCCAGGAGAGAGAGATTTATTGAACACTTTTACCTTTTCTGCATGATTGCTGATAATTCTGGCAATTCCATCTAGTAATTTACCACTACCATTGTTAGGATTAATTTTGTCCTTTTAAAAACTTCCTTCTTATTTTCATTGGTTGATCATTGATTTCTGATAGCTTCCCTTGTCAACTTTCTACAATTCTGACCTTCTAACTTCTATTCTTTACTATTGACTTCTCCTTTCTTCTATATATTTTATTTGGAGAGTGTTGGGATTCCTACCAGGGAGCCACCAGCAGGGTCCCGAGACAGCCCCATCTCCTATATTAAGCTCTGGCTAGTAGGTATGTGATAAATGTGAAGACCCTGCCTCCGTCTGTCAGCTGGGAGACACAAAGTTTCTCTCTTTCCACCCTCTGATGCCACCTGGCTGCTCTAGGCAAGGTGAGGTGGTACTCTGTTACCATGTGCCTCCCGGAGCTTCCATTTACCTGGTGCTGGTGCTGCTGTTGCGTGAATAGTGGGGTTGTGAGTGGGGCAGCAGGTACTGAGTATTGGACTCTTTCTCTTTCAGGGGCCGGTGACTTTTGAGGAAGTGGCTGTGTATTTTACCAGAGAGGAATGGGCTCTGCTGGACCCTGTTCAGAGATCCCTCTACAAGGATGTCATGCAGGAGAACTATGAGATGGTGACCTCGCTGGGTAAGGAGTCCCATCCCCTGGGTTATTAGAAGCTGTGGGGTCTCTAAAGAACCTGAGCAGTAATAACTTCATAGCTTTATTCATCATCCAAGTTTTGACAAGTTTCTTTGTCCCCCTTTTTTTCCTTTTCTCCGATACACTAGCAGGCAGCAGGGAGGGAGGAGGTAAAGAGAGACGAGGAGGGAACACAAGAAGCTACCAAGGCGCCAGGAGGTGGTACAGGCTGCGAGTAGTGGGAAAAGGGGAGGGGAGTGTGGAGGAAGGGCACCCAGGAAGTGGGCTGGGTGGGTCAGTGGGAGGGAGGAGAGGTTTGGGGATCTAGAGCTGTGAGAGATCCCAGACCTTTAACCCTGAATCCTTACCCAAACCTCAGGTAAATCCCAGACTTCAGCATAACCACTCTCAGAAAGCCTCAACTTAATATAAGGCCCTGAACTGTAGCAAGCTTAGGCTACGTTTATTAAATCGTATCACTAAATCGACCACGGCAAGATCGATCTCAGAGCGTCAATCTCAGCTGTAGTGTCGACATGCCCTTAAGAGCCCATTTCTTTATGTTCACCTCCTTGCCCCTCCACGCATGTTCCAAGCTAATAAGCAATACTCTGATCATGACATCTTACCTCTAGCGAGTATAAAATTGCCCACAAGACGAGAGACTAGGTCATAAATCATAAAATCAGGTCGGGGTCAAGAAGAGTGAGAGTTTGGAGAGAGTCTTGTCCCCCCTGTCTCCATCTGCAGCAGCCACAAGCTGTCTTCCCTCCAGGCTCCTTGGATCTTTGAGCCTGTCCCTCCTGAGGTTGCATGGCCCAGTTCTTGTTTCTTACATTCTCCTTTTCCAGAAGAATTAGAGGCTGTTGCTCCTGAATGTTAGCGTGTCATTACCCAGCCTTCTCCTCACACTGGGAGAGTTTAATTCTCCCTCCCATTACACCTGAGTCACTAGATTTCCTAATGCCCCCAAATGGGCTTTTGCAATGTCACAGTTCAGGGGTAGCTAAGCCTTTGACCTGCCTCCATGGTCTGCTCAAGGAATAGCCCCTCAGGTATCAGGCCTCTAGCCAGCCCGTATCTATGGGTAGGGACCCACATGCGTCTCCTTTTTGACCAGTGTGTGAGGATTGCAGCTTGTCCTCCACTGTATTTGCTGGACTAACGTCCAGTTCCTGTGCTTTCCTTTCTCTCCAGGGGCTGTGAGCAGTGTGTGTGTGAGATAGAGGTGGGACTTTTGGTGATACTTGTATGATGCCAATACACACCTCAGTTTCCTTCTGTGATTGGTATTGCTATGATTGTAACGAGCAGGAGATATGAGGTGTTTTGTCACGTAGCTGTCATGGGGTGATATGAATGGGTCATTAAGGACTGGCTGGGAGTAACCTACATCAGTGGAATACCCGACAGAGACAAGGGAAAGATTGTCACCCAGGGCTGTCCAGAGGATTCAGGGGGTCTGGGGTCTTCGGCAGCATGTCCCTCTTACCCGCTCTGACACTGCAGAGCATTTTCCCCGAGTCCCCCTTACCTGCTCTGATGCCACAGAGCATTTACCTTGTGTCCCCATTCCCTGTTCCCTTTCCCCCTCCTGTTTGACTCAGTTTATATAGTAATATTCTCAGCTGTACCTTTGCTTAACCAATCATTGTACTGAAATTTAATTAACCAATCCTAACACATTGAAACATAATTCTCTAACCAATTGTATCCCACTACCCTAATTAACTTACACCTAGCAAAATTAATTATACAGCAGACAAAACCAATTAGAGAACCAGACTGATTCAGATGGTAAAAGTGGTGGCCATAAAGATAAAACAATACAAAAATGAGGGTTTCACAACCACAACCATTGAGAAGTGATTTCTTACCAGACAGGCTGCTATGAAACTAAGTTTTCTTTAACCATCTTAAGATCTGTTTGTTTATCTGGTGGTGATGGGCAGTATCAGGACAGGATCATCTTCCTAACAGCCCAATAGCACCTTATTTCAGTGTGACAGGTTTGGGATGTGAGGATGTGACCCTTTGCTTCCCAACTTATGGCTGCCCCTGCTGCTTAGCCAAAGGCCTTAGTGTAAGAACAAGGCCTCAGACTGTCACAGTAAGAGAAGGTGTCATAAATAGATAGCTAAGGGTTAATGTTTCTTTTACCTGTAAAGGGAACCAAACACCTGACCAGAGAACCAATCAGGAAACCGGATTGTTCAAAGCAGGGGAGGGTACCTTTGGAGGGGTTTGCCTTTGTTCTTTTCCTTTGTTTCTACCGGCTATGGAAGAACATCTTTCTTTCTATCTCCAAGCTTCTTTCTACCCTGTTGTTACCAATTTGTAAGTACAAAAGGAAAAGCAATAGGTTGATATTGTAGATTGTATTTACATGTGGGTGTACTTTGCTGGACTGGTTTAAATTGGCTATCTTTTGAATCAGACTGTTTAATCCTATTTTCTTATAAGCAGTAGCCCTGTATTGATCTCTTAATGCAGTGTTTAGTTTAGATGTATTTCTTTATATAAAAAGAAAGTTTTCTTTTAAAAACCTGGTTGAGGTTTTTTTTTTTTTCTCTGGTTAAAGCTACGACGGAGGGAGGGGGAAAATCTTTGTGTGAGCTTGACTAGCCCTGTTTCAGCCCTATGCGCTGGGACTTAGCTTTCTGCCCTGGGCCTCAGTGAGTCTAATGCTGGCCTTGCTTGGCCCCCGCCCTGAAACCTGCTAGTGGCCCCCAGCGGGCCCAGGTCTCCTGGTTGAGAACCAGTACCTTACCCCATGAATTACAGCATGTTCAGGTTACTGCCAGTCATAGAATATCAGGGCTGGAAGGAACCTCAGGAGGTAGCTAGTCAAACCTCCTGCTCAGAGCAGGACCAATCCTCAACTAAATCATCCCAGCCAGGGCTTTGTCAAGCCTGACCTTGTCCCAAAGGACCAGTCACTTACTGAGGTCAATTGAATCTTAGATCTCACAACAAAGACAATACTTGTAGCCAGTCCTGTAATAACCTGTATTAAGACTTATTTAAAAGGAAAGGAGAGTTGTTTATGAAGTTAAATCTGGTAATCCTATAGATGCAGACAAGTTACAGTCTTAAATTTCAAAAGGTAATCGAAGCTTCTATAATAAGCAAGCCCTATATCTTCCTTAGGACTAACCCAGGCTGGAGATCTCTTGCTTATGCCTAGAAACCTTGCCCCCCAGAGTCCAAGCAGCATACAGATAATCAGTTCCTTCTGTATGGGTTTTTTTATCCCCTTCCTGCCATGTGCTCTGAGCTGCAAAGTCAGCTAATGGGAAGTCAAGAGCACAACAGTCTTTTGTCGTCTTTAACATCCCGTAATAGTCTATCTGGTGTTTATGGAGCTTTCCTGCCCGGCTGGGTGTAATGCACTCGGTTGCCGCTCAGCACTTCACCTAGGTAAAGTCTCTCCCCTGTCTGGTGATTTACAGAGCCACAGAGGCTCACAATGCAACTAGTCAGATATGAACCGAGGCAGCAACTCACAAGCATTCAATAAAGTGTAAACGCATTCTTATAATCCTAATAGTAACACAGGTTGTCATAAGTAGATAGGTAAGGGTTAATTTTCTTTTACCTGTAAAGGGTGAAAAGGGGGAACCAAACACCTGACCAGAGGACCAATCAGAGAACTGGATTTTTTAAAAGTCAGGGGCGGGAATTGGGTAATCTGTGTCTTTGTGTTTTCCTCAGCTATGGGAAAACAAGCTTCTCTCTAACTCCAATCTTCTTTCTAATATTCTACTAAAAGTCTGTGAGTACAAAAGGAAACAAAGTAAATCGGCTGTGATGTGCTTTGCTTTGTATTTACTGTGTGTTGATTTGCTAGACTGTTTTAAATTGGCTATTTTTTAAATCAGACTGGTTATTCATATTTTCTTATAAGCAAGAGCCTGTATTGATCTTTAATGCAGTATTATTGTTCTGTATTTTCTTTCTTTTTATATAAAGTTTTCTTTTTAAACTTGTGAAAGTTCTTTCCTAGTGAGGCAAAGGGATAGAGATTTCTGTGTTTAGTCTGTCTACCTCGAGGTGACAGGCTAGAGGGGAAGGCAAAGCCAGCTGTTGGTCTTTTGTGTTCCTATTGTCCCAAGGTGATAGAACGATTATCTCTTGGGAAGCAGAGAAACAGGTTTTCTCGGTACTCGCAGGCTAGACAAAGAGGCAAGCCTGGGAGGGAGGGGGAAAGGGGTTATTTCTCCTGGTTTTAAGAATCCAAGGGATTTGGGGTTTGGGGTCCCCCCCCCAGGGAAGGGTTGGGGAGACCAGAGAGAGGGAAAGGGGGTCAGGCCCTGTAAATTCCTGGCTGGTGGCAGCGAGAAAGATCCAAGCTGGGTACAGCTTGGGGAAGGTTCACAGTAAGCACCCAGATTTTGTACGCTAAAGTCCAGTTTTGGGAAAAAACGTTTACTACATGGTGGCAGCGGTATAGGGAAGTATGAATCCATAAGCCATAGCTACATTAAATTTTCTTTCTTCCTGCTAGGGATTAGCAGTGAGGAAGGGAGTGGTTTTAAAGTGCAGAGAGAGAAATTTCTTTTTCCTACCTGTTTGGCAGTTTGAATTTTTGGTAGGGTCATTAAAACGGCCATTAAGGGTCGTTGGTTGAACAATAGCACTCCCTTTGAGAGTGCATCCCAGCCATCACACACAGTTAAATACACTGACACTGTTTGCTTAACTTGCTTATCAAACAGAGCCAGAGGTAGCACAAAAGGAATTGATAGGCAATTCAGGCAACAACCACCAGAGGGCACCCCAACACAAGAAACCAGAAACCATGACTTCCAAGGAAAAAAAAATTCATGATCTTGAAATTAAACAAAAGGAGATGGAATTAAAACAACAGGAGATATGGAACTAAAAGAAAGGGAGGAACAAATCAAACTGGCAGCACACAAAAGAAAACAAGAAGAAGAAGAGGCAGCACACAAAAGAAAACAAGAAGAAAAAGAGGCAGACTTCAGACGAGCGTTGCGATTAGAACAGGCTAAGCAGCAGGGCCCAGCAAATCCTAACCCTCCGGCGCCAGTTGTTGTTCCACCGCACAGGAAATTTCCCAACTACAAGGCAGGTGATGACCCGGAGACCTTCTTAGAAAATTTCGAAAGGGTCTGTATTGGGTACGAGATCCCTGACACCAACTACATGCAAGAGCTGAGGCCACACCTCAGTGGACCTTTAGCGGACGTGGCGGCTAAAATGCCAAGGGCACAAATGAACGACTATAAACTGTTTCTAACCAAGGCCAGATACAGAATGGGGATAACCCCAGATCACGCCCGTCGGCGGTTCAGAAACCAAAAGTGGAAACCAGAGGGGTCATTCCCCGACCACGCATACTACGTGGAAAAGCATGGTGACGCCTGGATAGAGGGAGCCCATGTTCAAACATTGGAAGAACTGCGCCAACTCATATACATGGAGCAGTTCTTGGATGGTGTTCCTGAGGACATTACACGGTACATCCTAGATGGAGAACCCAAAACTCTCACCGAGGCGGGGGAGATTGGAGCCAAATGGATGGCGGTAGCAGAAAGCAAAAAAGCTACTGTAAAGGGGAGTGAAAACTCCAGGGACCACACCGACAATAAACCCTACAACCGAGCACAACCCAAAAACCCAACTACAACCCAAGGAAAACCACAGACACCCTATCCTTCCACCTCACCAGTCTTCAGTAACTTACTTCAACCCAGTAACCCGTTCTCTGACAAATGCTATAACTGTAATGAAACGGGACACATCAAGGCCAACTGCCCAAAGGCCAACTACCCAACAAACCCCAACCGGGTGCAAGTCATTACCCCACCAATACAACCAAGATTCCCAGGCCCAGATACCTCTCAAATCCCCTTGGAGCAAAGGGAACATTTGAAGGTGGGCGGAAAGAAGGTTACCGCGTGGAGAGACATGGGAGCACAAGTGTCAGCTATCCACCAATCCTTCGTCGATCCCAAACTCATCAACCCAAGGGCCAAAGTGACCATTTACCCCTTCATGTCACAAGCTGTGGTCTTGCCTACAGCTAAACTGCCTGTCCAGTACAAGGGCTGGTCAGGAAGGTGGACTTTTGCAGTTTATGACAATTATTCCATCCCCATGCTACTCGGGGAAGACTTGGCCAACCAAGTGAAGCAGTCCAAGAGAGTGGGAATGGTTACCCGCAGCCACACCAGACAAGCTTCCAGACCCATTCCTGTTCCTGAGCCGTCCACAGAGAACCCGTCTGTGTTACCAGAGACCCAGACCGAGGTAGTGGACCCAGATCCCATGCCAACGGCTCAACCAGCCACAACACCTCCAGTCCCAGGCCCGGAACTGGAACAGCAATCAGCACCAGCACCAGCAACTGCAACCACATCTTCAACCCCAACGCCAGAAGGGACCAACGAGCCTCAACTGGCTGAAGCAACAGACAGCCATACCGAAGAGGCTCAGCCAGAGCCTGAAATACCACCAGGTGCACCAGCGCACAGCGGTACACCAGCTACAGAAACAACTCCATCACCTACATCACTTCCAGAGGGACCAAGCCCAAGTCCCCAGTCTGAGGAAGAACTGGTGTCCCCGGTTTCAAGGGAACAGTTCCAGTCTGAGCAGGAAGCGGATGTCAGCCTTCAGAAAGCTTGGGCGGCAGCACGGAGCAACCCACCGCCTCTCAGCTCTTCTAACCGATCCCGGTTTGTTATAGACCAAGGACTTTTATACAAGGAACTTCTTTCTGGTGGACACCAGGAAGAATGGCAGCCGCACAAACAGTTGGTGGTTCCAACTAAATACAGGGGGAAGCTCTTAAGCTTAGCCCATGATCATCCCAGTGGTCATACTGGGGTGAATAGAACCAAAGACAGGTTGGGTAAGTCCTTCTACTGGGAGGGGATGGGCAAGGAAGTTGCTCAGTATGTCCAATCTTGTGAGGTGTGCCAAACAGTGGGAAAACCTCAAGATCTGGTCAAGGCTCCTCTCCAGCCACTCCCCATAATTGAGGTACCATTTCAGCGAGTAGCTGTGGATATTCTGGGTCCTTTTCCGAGAAAGACACCCAGGGGAAAGCAGTACGTACTGACTTTCGTGGACTTTACTACCCGATGGCCTGAAGCAGTAGCTCTAGGCAACACCAGGGCCAGAGCGGTGTGCCAGGCACTGACAGACATTTTCGCCAGGGTAGGTTGGCCCTCCGATATCCTTACCGATTCAGGATCAAATTTCCTGTCAGGCACCATGAAAGACCTGTGGGAAAATCATGGGGTTAATCACTTGGTTGCCACCCCGTACCACCATCAAACCAATGGCCTGGTGGAAAGGTTTAATGGAACTTTGGGGGCCATGATCCGTAAATTCGTGAATGAACACTCCAATGACTGGGACCTAGTCTTGCAGCAGTTGCTTTTTGCTTACAGGGCTGTACCACATCCCAGTTTAGGGTTTTCACCATTTGAGCTTGTGTATGGCCACGAGGTTAAGGGGCCATTACAGTTGGTGAAGCAACAATGGGAGGGTTTTACACCTTCTCCAGGAACTAACATTCTGGACTTTGTCTGCAACCTACAAAACACCCTCCGACATTCTTTAGCCCTTGCTAGAGACAACCTAAAGGATACCCAGGCAGAGCAAAAGGCCTGGTATGATAAACATACCAGAGACCGTTCCTTCAAGAGAGGAGACCAGGTTATGATCTTGAAGGCGCAACAGGCCCATAAGATGGAAGCATCACGGGAGGGGCCATTCACGGTCCAAGAGCGCCTGGGAGCTGTTAACTACCTCATAGCATTTCCCAATTGCTCACTAAAACCCAAAGTGTACCATGTTAATTCTCTCAAGCCCTTTTATTCCAGAGACTTACAGGTTTGTCAGTTTAGAGTCCAGGGAGCAGAGGATGCTGAGTGGCCTGATGGCGTCTACTATGACGGGAAGAAAGATGGGGGCGTGGAAGAGGTGAACCTCTCAACCACCCTGGAACGTCTGCAGCGGCAACAAATCCAGGAGCTGTGCACCAGTTTCGCACCATTGTTCTCAGCCACTCCAGGACGGACTGAACAGGCATACCACTCCATTGACACAGGTAATGCTCACCCAATTAGAACCCCACCCTACCGGGTGTCCCCTCACGCACAAGCTGCTATAGAGCGGGAGATCCAGAACATGCTACAGATGGGTATAATCCACTCATCTACCAGTGCATGGGCATCTCCAGTGGTTCTGGTACCCAAACCAGATGGGGAAATACGCTTTTGCGTGGACTACCGTAAACTAAATGCGGTAACTCGTCCGGACAACTATCCAATGCCACGCACCGATGAGCTATTGGAAAAGTTGGGACGTGCCCAGTTCATCTCCACAATAGTCTTAACCAAGGGGTACTGGCAAGTACCGCTGGATGAACCTGCCAAGGAAAGGTCAGCATTCGTCACCCATACGGGGGTATATGAATTTAATGTACTTCCTTTCGGGCTGCGAAATGCACCCGCCACCTTCCAGAGGCTGGTAGATGGTCTACTAGCAGGACTGGGAGAATATGCAGTTGCCTACCTCGATGATGTGGCCATTTTTTCAGACTCCTGGCCCGAACACCTGGGAAAGGTCTTCAACCGTATCAGGCAGGCAGGACTAACTGTTAAGGCCAAAAAGTGTCAAATAGGCCAAAACAGAGTGACTTACCTGGGACACCAGGTGGGTCGAGGAACCATAAACCCCCTACAGGCCAAGGTGGAGGCTATCCAAAAATGGCCTGTCCCAAAATCAAAGAAACAGGTCCAATCCTTCTTAGGCTTGGCCGGGTACTACAGGCGGTTTGTACCACACTACAGCCAAATCGCCGCACCACTGACCGACCTGACCAAGAAAACCCAACCAACTACAGTTAAATGGATTAATGAGTGTCAGGAGGCCTTTACCCAACTAAAGGCGACGCTCACGTCTGACCCTGTGCTAAGGGCCCCAGACTTTGACAAACCATTCCTAGTAACCACCGATGCATCTGAGCGTGGTATAGGAGCAGTTCTCATGCAGGAAGGACCGGATCAGAACTTCCATCCTGTCGTCTTTCTCAGCAAGAAACTGTCGGACAGGGAAAGCCACTGGTCAGTCAGTGAGAAGGAGTGCTATGCCATTGTGTATGCCCTGGAAAAGCTACGCCCATACGTCTGGGGACGGCAGTTCCAGCTACAAACTGACCATGCTGCGCTAAAGTGGCTTCATACAGCCAAAGGGAACAACAAGAAACTTCTTCGTTGGAGTCTAGCTCTCCAGGATTTTGATTTTGAAATTCAACACATTTCAGGAGCTTCCAACACAGTAGCTGATGCACTCTCCCATGAGAGTTTCCCAGAATACACTGGTTAAAACTTTCCTTAAGATGTTGAAGTCTTGTAGTTTACATGCTTAGAAGTATATGTAAGGTGCATGTGTTGTGTTACTCTGTTTAGTTTAAAGTTCTAGGTAGAAATCACCTCCAGTGAAAGTTTCTACTGTCGGTGATTTGGGGGGCGTGTCATAAGTAGATAGGTAAGGGTTAATTTTCTTTTACCTGTAAAGGGTGAAAAGGGGGAACCAAACACCTGACCAGAGGACCAATCAGAGAACTGGATTTTTTAAAAGTCAGGGGCGGGAATTGGGTAATCTGTGTCTTTGTGTTTTCCTCAGCTATGGGAAAACAAGCTTCTCTTTAACTCCAATCTTCTTTCTAATATTCTACTAAAAGTCTGTGAGTACAAAAGGAAACAAAGTAAATCGGCTGTGATGTGCTTTGCTTTGTATTTACTGTGTGTTGATTTGCTAGACTGTTTTAAATTGGCTATTTTTTAAATCAGACTGGTTATTCATATTTTCTTATAAGCAAGAGCCTGTATTGATCTTTAATGCAGTATTATTGTTCTGTATTTTCTTTCTTTTTATATAAAGTTTTCTTTTTAAACTTGTGAAAGTTCTTTCCTAGTGAGGCAAAGGGATAGAGATTTCTGTGTTTAGTCTGTCTACCTCGAGGTGACAGGCTAGAGGGGAAGGCAAAGCCAGCTGTTGGTCTTTTGTGTTCCTATTGTCCCAAGGTGATAGAACGATTATCTCTTGGGAAGCAGAGAAACAGGTTTTCTCGGTACTCGCAGGCTAGACAAAGAGGCAAGCCTGGGAGGGAGGGGGAAAGGGGTTATTTCTCCTGGTTTTAAGAATCCAAGGGATTTGGGGTTTGGGGTCCCCCCCCCCAGGGAAGGGTTGGGGAGACCAGAGAGAGGGAAAGGGGGTCAGGCCCTGTAAATTCCTGGCTGGTGGCAGCGAGAAAGATCCAAGCTGGGTACAGCTTGGGGAAGGTTCACAGTAAGCACCCAGATTTTGTACGCTAAAGTCCAGATTTGGGAAAAAACGTTTACTACACAGGTGAGTCAGACTGATTCCAGCTATGTGTTTGTCCCTGTTCAGTGAAGACATGGGGGCTTTTGCAAGAGCTAACACCTCATCTGCCAGTGTCACGGGCAGGGATGGTGTCTCTAGCCTCCGTTTGCCGGAAGCGGGGAGTGGCTGACGGGTTGGATCATTTGATGATCACCTGTTCTGTTCATTCTCTCTGAAGCACCTGGCATTGGCCACTGAGCTAGATGGACCATTGGTCTGATGCAGTGGGCAGCTCTTATGTTCACAGTCTCTGTCAGGAGTATCTACTCATTTGGACTCACTGGGGAGCCACAGAAAGAAACAAGATGTGCTGAGGCAAGAAGGCCTGGTATCGCCCGCAAACTTGCTAAGTGTAACAGAGAGACTCTGCTGCTGGGAGGGTTTCACCATGTGTCAGAGGGTCACACCCTGGTGGGAGGGGGCTAGGTCTGTACTGGGATAAGGTCACTCTGTGCTTCTCAGTGTGGCAGAACCTAGAATGTCCATTAGCAGGGGAAAATGCTGGGGGGAATCAACATGTGGAAAGGAGAGAAACCCTGTCTGAATTCTCTCACATTGCCCTTCTCCCCCTGGCAGGCTACAGATTAACGTCCACGTTTTGCTCCAGATCATCCCATCCTCCCAGGGGGAAGGCAATGGCTGCAATGGAGCTGGCTCAGGTAAGGGATTCTCAGGGAGCTGGTGGTGGGTTCTGCTTGGAGGGAGATAAGCAGTAAATGTATAGGAGTGTGGGAGCCAGTGATGAGCTGCCGAAATATTAACAGGTTCCTTCCTCCTCACCTCACAAGGGGGTCATGCTGCCCCTGGGGGTTGTGCCCCATCCAACCCCCCATGTTCCTTGACACTCCCCCCCCCGGGGACCCCTGACCCATCCTCCCCCATTCCCTGTCCCCTGACTGCCCCCCACCACCTCATCCAACCCCTGCTCCTGACTGCCCCCCGGGACCCTTGCCCCCATTCAATCCCCTTGTTCCCTGCCCTCTGACCGCCCCGACCCCTATCCAACACCCCACACCACCCACCGAACACCCCCTCCCTGCCCCCTTACCACACTGTCTGGGGCCAGGACCGGGTCCGCTCTGCTGAGACCACGACTGTTGCCGCAGGACTCGACTCGCCAAGCCGGGCTGGAGCCGCTCTGCCGGGACTGGTGCTGCGGGGCCCGAGCTGGGCCGGGTCGAAACTGCTCCGTCAGGACCAGCCCGAGCAGGGGTGCTTGGCCAGGACCCGGCTGGGGTGCTCGGCCGGGGCCAGGGGGAGCCGCTCAGGTAGAGCCGGATTGAGCCGCACGCGCCGTCCCCCACCCGGCCCGTCTTACCTACCTGCTTCTTGTTTCAGGCTTCCCGCAAACATTTGATTCGCGGGAAGCAGGGTAGGGGGAGGAGAAGGAGGGTGGAGTGTTCAGAGGAGAGCGGGAGGTGTGCTGGGGCCGGGGGCCAGGTGAACAGCTGCCCAAGCCTTTATTAAATTTAAAAGCTTTTTTGGAACCGGTTTTCCTGGAACAACCGGTTCTAAAAAGGCTTCTAAATTTAACAACCGGTTGATGCGAACTGGCTGAAGTTCACCACTGGTGGGAGCTGCTAGAGGTGGTGGGAGGCAGGAAATATCTTGGGTGGAGAAAGGGAGGGGACAGGATGTGACAAACCTGCTGCGACTTGTGTACTCTAGGGTGTGATGGGTTGTCACCCCGGGGTGTAGTCTGGGGAGCTTCTGGGAACCACTGTGACCTCTAACCCTCAAGCCGGGCTGGCCCTTCTCACACTGCTTTGCTGGAGATTCAGCCAGCGTCTCCAGGGCCTGTCATCACCCAACACGACAGCAGGTGGCGCCATGCAGCCAACTAAGCTACCTGAGTGCGTTACCTAAGCCACTCAAGGAGAGAGAGAAGACAACAGCCAATTTCCCAGCCATAAGTGTTAGCAAACAGATCAAATCAGATTACTTAGCAAATAACCAAAAACTCAAACCAAGCCTAACATACTAGATGGCTAGAATTTGAATTAGCAATTTCTCACCCTGACTGATGATACAAGCAGTCCACCAAGTTTCCATACACAAGCTAGAAATCCCTTTACCCTGGACCAACACTTCCCCCAGTTCAGTCTTTGTTCCTCAGGTGCTTCCAGGAGTTCTCTTGTGTGGGGAATGAGGCCAAGAGATGATGTCACACCCCACCTTATGTGCCTTTTCCATATGGCAGGAACCCTTTGTTCTAAACTCGGTTCCCAGTCCAGTTTGTGTAAAAACACAGGTACCAAAATGAAGTTCATTGTCATGTGGTCTGGTCACATGCCCTAGAGTGCCCTGTTGAGTCATAGGAGCCATGACTCCTAGGCTGGCTGAAATGTTCACAGGAGGGCTAAGCTCTTCCACAGTCCATTGTCTTTGTTGATGAGCCATGAACACTGTCAGGCTTCTTCACGGTTGTACCTGAAAGGCTCGTTGTGGCTGTTACCCAGAGTAAGCACATTTGAAAGACAGATACAGAGTCAATATCCATAACTTCAGATACAAACATGATCCGTGCACACAGGTAGGATAATCATATTCAGCAAATCATAACTTTTCCAGTGACACCCCACATGACTCATCTTGTACAAAATGCCTTATGTCCTAATCATATTATAATCCTGCCACTATGTTGAATATGGGCTGTAGTGTCAGATAGGTCCTAATTTCTAGGCGCAGGAGTTGGGAATGAAACTTCCCCTCTTTGTGGAACAGGAAATAACCCTCCAGCCAGGGCTGGGACAACTTCCCAGACTCCCAGTGCTGAAACCTGAACCTACTGACAGTTCATTAGTTACCCCCACCCCCAGTCTTTGTGGCAACTGCAAATGTTATCGGTGATGATTTTATATTCTCTTCCAAGTCATTGATAAGAATGTTAAATAGCACAGGGCCAAGATCCAATCCTTGCGGGAACCCGCTAGAGAGAAATCCACTCGACCATGGTTCCCTATTTAAAATCCCAGTTTTTAATCTATTTAATCTATGCCGTGTGTATTTTGTATCTTTCTAGTCAAAATATTGTGCTGAACCAACTCAGATGCCTACCTATATTACATCAGTACTATTAGCTGCAACCAAACTTTTGATCTCATCCAATAAGGATATCCAGTTAGTTTGATGGGATCTATTGTGTCTAAACTTTTTTAATGGGTACTAATTATATTACCCTCCTTTCTTTATTAATAAATTGTGTATCAGTTGCTCCATTCTCTTGCCCAGTATCGATTTCAGACTGACACACTTGTACTTAGCTGTGTCATCTCTTTTATCCTTTTTAAATATGGGCACAGCATTAGCTTTATTCCAGTCTTCTGGAATTTCCCAAGTGTTCCAAGTCCTAATTAAAATCAACGTTAACAGTCCACCACGTTCTTCCAGCAGGTCTTTCAAAACTCTAGTTATCTGCACCCACTGATTTAAACACATCTCACTTGAATAGCTGCTGTTTAACGTCCTCGTGAGTTACTTTTGGAATGGAAAGACTGTCAGCATCAACATCTTATGATATGAGTTACATCAGCTGTTTGTCTCCAAATCCAGGAGAGAGAGATTTATTGAACACTTTTACCTTTTCTGCATGATTGCTGATAATTCTGGCAATTCCATCTAGTAATTTACCACTACCATTGTTAGGATTAATTTTGTCCTTTTAAAAACTTCCTTCTTATTTTCATTGGTTGATCATTGATTTCTGATAGCTTCCCTTGTCAACTTTCTACAATTCTGACCTTCTAACTTCTATTCTTTACTATTGACTTCTCCTTTCTTCTATATATTTTATTTGGAGAGTGTTGGGATTCCTACCAGGGAGCCACCAGCAGGGTCCCGAGACAGCCCCATCTCCTATATTAAGCTCTGGCTAGTAGGTATGTGATAAATGTGAAGACCCTGCCTCCGTCTGTCAGCTGGGAGACACAAAGTTTCTCTCTTTCCACCCTCTGATGCCACCTGGCTGCTCTAGGCAAGGTGAGGTGGTACTCTGTTACCATGTGCCTCCCGGAGCTTCCATTTACCTGGTGCTGGTGCTGCTGTTGCGTGAATAGTGGGGTTGTGAGTGGGGCAGCAGGTACTGAGTATTGGACTCTTTCTCTTTCAGGGGCCGGTGACTTTCGAGGAAGTGGCTGTGTATTTTACCAGAGAGGAATGGGCTCTGCTGGACCCTGTTCAGAGATCTCTCTACAAGGATGTCATGCAGGAGAACTATGAGATGGTGACCTCGCTGGGTAAGGAGTCCCATCCCCTGGGTTATTAGAAGCTGTGGGGTCTCTAAAGAACCTGAGCAGTAATAACTTCGTAGCTTTATTCATCATCCAAGTTTTGACAAGTTTCTTTGTCCCCCTTTTTTTCCTTTTCTCCGATACACTAGCAGGCAGCAGGGAGGGAGGAGGTAAAGAGAGACGAGGAGGGAACACAAGAAGCTACCAAGGCGCCAGGAGGTGGTACAGGCTGCGAGTAGTGGGAAAAGGGGAGGGGAGTGTGGAGGAAGGGCACCCAGGAAGTGGGCTGGGTGGGTCAGTGGGAGGGAGGAGAGGTTTGGGGATCTAGAGCTGTGAGAGATCCCAGACCTTTAACCCTGAATCCTTACCCAAACCTCAGGTAAATCCCAGACTTCAGCATAACCACTCTCAGAAAGCCTCAACTTAATATAAGGCCCTGAACTGTAGCAAGCTTAGGCTACGTTTATTAAATCGTATCACTAAATCGACCACGGCAAGATTGATCTCAGAGCGTCAATCTCAGCTGTAGTGTCGACATGCCCTTAAGAGCCCATTTCTTTATGTTCACCTCCTTGCCCCTCCACGCATGTTCCAAGCTAATAAGCAATACTCTGATCATGACATCTTACCTCTAGCGAGTATAAAATTGCCCACAAGACGAGAGACTAGGTCATAAATCATAAAATCAGGTCGGGGTCAAGAAGAGTGAGAGTTTGGAGAGAGTCTTGTCCCCCCTGTCTCCATCTGCAGCAGCCACAAGCTGTCTTCCCTCCAGGCTCCTTGGATCTTTGAGCCTGTCCCTCCTGAGGTTGCATGGCCCAGTTCTTGTTTCTTACATTCTCCTTTTCCAGAAGAATTAGAGGCTGTTGCTCCTGAATGTTAGCGTGTAATTACCCAGCCTTCTCCTCACACTGGGAGAATTTAATTCTCCCTCCCATTACACCTGAGTCACTAGATTTCCTAATGCCCCCAAATGGGCTTTTGCAATGTCACAGTTCAGGGGTAGCTAAGCCTTTGACCTGCCTCCATGGTCTGCTCAAGGAATAGCCCCTCAGGTATCAGGCCTCTAGCCAGCCCGTATCTATGGGTAGGGACCCACATGCGTCTCCTTTTTGACCAGTGTGTGAGGATTGCAGCTTGTCCTCCACTGTGTTTGCTGGACTAATGTCCAGTTCCTGTGCTTTCCTTTCTCTCCAGGGGCTGTGAGCAGTATGTGTGTGAGATAGAGGTGGGACTTTTGGTGATACTTGTATGATGCCAATACACACCTCAGTTTCCTTCTGTGATTGGTATTGCTATGATTGTAACGAGCAGGAGATATGAGGTGTTTTGTCACGTAGCTGTCATGGGGTGATATGAATGGGTCATTAAGGACTGGCTGGGAGTAACCTACATCAGTGGAATACCCGACAGAGACAAGGGAAAGATTGTCACCCAGGGCTGCCCAGAGGATTCAGGGGGTCTGGGGTCTTCGGCAGCATGTCCCTCTTACCCGCTCTGACACTGCAGAGCATTTTCCCCGAGTCCCCCTTACCTGCTCTGATGCCACAGAGCATTTACCTTGTGTCCCCATTCCCTGTTCCCTTTCCCCCTCCTGTTTGACTCAGTTTATATAGTAATATTCTCAGCTGTACCTTTGCTTAACCAATCATTGTACTGAAATTTAATTAACCAATCCTAACACATTGAAACATAATTCTCTAACCAATTGTATCCCACTACCCTAATTAACTTACACCTAGCAAAATTAATTATACAGCAGACAAAACCAATTAGAGAACCAGACTGATTCAGATGGTAGAAGTGGTGGCCATAAAGATAAAACAATACAAAAATGAGGGTTTCACAACCACAACCATTGAGAAGTGATTTCTTACCAGACAGGCTGCTATGAAACTAAGTTTTCTTTAACCATCTTAAGATCTGTTTGTTTATCTGGTGGTGATGGACAGGATCATCTTCCTAACAGCCCAATAGCACCTTATTTCAGTGTGACAGGTTTGGGATGTGAGGATGTGACCCTTTGCTTCCCAACTTATGGCTGCCCCTGCTGCTTAGCCAAAGGCCTTAGTGTAAGAACAAGGCCTCAGACTGTCACAGTAAGAGAAGGTGTCATAAATAGATAGCTAAGGGTTAATGTTTCTTTTACCTGTAAAGGGAACCAAACACCTGACCAGAGAACCAATCAGGAAACCGGATTGTTCAAAGCAGGGGAGGGTACCTTTGGAGGGGTTTGCCTTTGTTCTTTTCCTTTGTTTCTACCGGCTATGGAAGAACATCTTTCTTTCTATCTCCAAGCTTCTTTCTACCCTGTTGTTACCAATTTGTAAGTACAAAAGGAAAAGCAATAGGTTGATATTGTAGATTGTATTTACATGTGGGTGTTCTTTGCTGGACTGGTTTAAATTGGCTATCTTTTGAATCAGACTGTTTAATCCTATTTTCTTATAAGCAATAGCCCTGTATTGATCTCTTAATGCAGTGTTTAGTTTAGATGTATTTCTTTATATAAAAAGAAAGTTTTCTTTTAAAAACCTGGTTGAGGTTTTTTTTTTTCTCTGGTTAAAGCTACGACGGAGGGAGGGGGAAAATCTTTGTGTGAGCTTGACTAGGTTGGAATACATCGCCTCAGGGGGAGGTAAATTGCCCTCTCTAGTTTGTATTCAAGGAGCTTCAGTACAGTATCGCCCAGGCAAATCCAGGAAGGAAAAGCTGGGGATGAGATAAAGAGGAGACAAGGAGCTTGTTTTCCCTTTGGTGGGAGACCCAGGGGGTTCTGGGTCTTGGGGGTCCCCCAAGGATAGGTTTGGGGCGACCCGGGGCGATCAGGAGCCCTGAATCCTGATTGGTGGCAGCGAGATCAGATCCAAGCTGGTAATAAGCTTGGGGGAGTTCATGCTAAGCCCCCAGATTTTGGACGCTAAGGTCCAGATTTGGGACAGAGAGGCTTATAACATGAGTGGCTAGCGGTGGTAAATAAGAATCCAGAAGCCAGTAAGCATATTATTTTTTCTTTTCCCTGCTAGGGGTTTTAGCAGAGAGAAGGGTTTGGTTTTAAAAGTAGCCAGAGAGAAAAAGTTTTTTTCTGCCTGCTTTGGCAGCTTGCATTTTAGCACAGAGCCATTAAGAGAGCCATTACGGGTCTTTTGTTAAACAATACGATTCCAATTGGGAGTCAAATATCCAGCAAACGCACACAGGTAAATAAAGGGCTTTTGTTTGGTTAATCTACACATCAAACATTAGCTATGAAAACTTAAACAAAGGAGTTGCTAGGCAAGTTACAGGAGACAGAGAGCCAGCAGTTCAGACAACAAACACCAGAGGGCACCCCAACACAAGAAAAGAGGAACCATGACTACCAAAGAAGCCGTAAAGCAGGAACGCGCGAGACTCGAGGCAGAGGAACAAATAAAAGACGCAGAGCACAAGCGAAACACGGAAAAAAGAGTCCAAGAGATGGAGATGAGAGAAAAAGAAAAAGACGTTGCTTACAAAAGAGAACAAGCAGCCCAACAGGAAGCTTACAACAGAGAACAAGCAGCCAAAGATGCAGCCCACAAACAAGAGATGGAAAGGCTACAAAAACAAGAAGCAGACAAAGATGCAGCCTTCAAAAGAGAGATGGAAAAACAGAGAGAGGCCCACCGGCAGGCCTTGGAATTAGAAAGGGCTAAGCAACAGAACGCAGCCAATCCTAACCCCCCGTCGCCAGTTATTGTTCAACCGCACAGGGAATTTCCCAACTACAAGGCAGGTGATGACACTGAGACCTTCTTAGAAAATTTTGAAAGGGCCTGTCTTGGGTACAAGATCCCTGAAGACCAGTACATGCTAGAGCTGAGGTCACACCTCAGTGGACCCTTAGCAGACGTGGCGGCTAAAATGCCAAGGGACCAAATGAACAATTATAAACTGTTTCAAACCAAGGCCAGATACAGAATGGGGATAACCCTGGATCACGCCCGTCGGCGGTTCAGGAACCAAAAGTGGAAACCAGATGGGTCATTTCCCGAACACGCCTACTATGTTGGGAAGCATTATGAGGCCTGGATGTCAGGAACCCAGGTTCAATCCCTTGAAGACCTGCAACTCCTCATGCAAATGGAGCAGTTCTTGGATGGTGTTCCTGAGGACATAACACGGTACATCCTAGATGGAAAACCCAAAACTCTCACCGAGGCGGGGGAGATTGGAGCCAAATGGATGGAAGTGGCAGACAGCAAAAAAGGTACTGTAAAGGGGAATGAAAACCCCAGGGGCCACACCGACAATAAACCCTACAACCGAGGGCAACCCAAAACCCCACCTACAACCCAAGGGAAGCCACAGACACCCTATTCTTCCACCTCACCAGTCTTCAGTAACTTACCTCAACCCAGTGACCCGTTATCTGGAAGATGCTATAAGGGTAATGAAACGGGACATATAAAGGCCAACTGCCCAAAGAACCCCAACCTGGTGCAAGTCATTACACCACCAGCACACCAAAGATCCCCTGGCCCAGATACCTCTCAAATCCCCTTGGAGCAAAGGGAACATTTGAAAGTGGGCAGAAAGAAGGTTACCGCGTGGAGAGACACGGGGACACAAGTGTCAGCTATTCACCAATCCTTCGTCGATCCCAAACTCATCAACCCAAAGGCCAAAGTGACCATTTACCCCTTCATGTCACTAGCTGTGGACTTGCCTACAGGTGAACTGCCTGTCCAGTACAAAGGCTGGTCAGGAACGTGGACTTTTGCAGTCTATGACAATTATTCCATCCCCATGCTACTGGGGGAAGACTTGGCCAACCAAGTGAAGCAGTCCAAGAGAGTGGGAATGGTTACACGCAGCCAAACCAGGCAAGCTTCCAGACCCATTCCTGTTCCTGAGCCGTCCACAGAGAACCCGTCTGTGTTACCAGAGACCCAGACAGAGGTAGTGGACCCGGATCCCCTGCCAACGGCTGAACCAGCCACAGCACCTCCAGTCCCAGGCCCGGAACTGGAACAGCAACCAGCACCAGCAAGTGCAACCACATCTTCACACCCAATGCCAGAGTGGGCCAGCGAGCCTAAACTGGTAGAAGCAACAGACAACCATACCGAAGAGGCTCAACCAGAGCCTGAAATACCACCAGGTGCACCGGAAACGGAAACAACCCCATCACCTACATCACTTCCAGAGGGACCAAGCCCAAGTCCACAGTCTGAGGAAGAACTGATGTCCCCGGCTTCAAGGGAACAGTTCCAGACTGAGCAGGAAGCGGATGACAGCCTTCAGAAAGCTTGGGTGGCGGCACGGAGCAACCCACCGCCTCTCAGCTCTTCTAACCGATCGCGGTTTGTTATAGACCAAGGACTTTTATACAAGGAAATTCTTTCTGGTGGACACCAGGAAGAATGGCAGCCGCACAAACGGTTGGTGGTCCCAACTAAGTACAGGGGGAAGCTCTTAAGCTTAGCCCATGATCATCCCAGTGGCCATGCTGGGGTGAACAGAACCAAAGACAGGTTGGGGAAGTCCTTCCACTGGGAGGGGATGGGCAAGGAAGTTGCCCAGTATGTCCGGTCTTGTGGGGTGTGCCAAAGAGTGGGAAAGCCTCAAGATCTGGTCAAGGCCCCTCTCCAACCACTCCCCATAATTGAGGTCCCATTTCAGCGAGTAGCTGTGGATATTCTGGGTCCTTACCCGAGAAAGACGCCCAGGGGAAAGCAGTACGTACTGACTTTCGTGGACTTTGCTACTCGATGGCCGGAAGCAGTAGCTCTAGGCAACACCAGGGCTAAAGCGGTGTGCCAGGCCCTAACGGACATTTTCGCCAGGGTAGGTTGGCCCTCCGATATCCTTACCGATTTAGGATCTAATTTCCTGGCGGGCACCATGAAAGACCTGTGGGAAACTCATGGGGTGAATCACTTGGTTGCCACCCCGTACCACCATCAAACCAATGGCCTGGTGAAAAGGTTTAATGGAACTTTGGGGGCCATGATCCGTAAATTCGTGAATGAACACTCCAATGACTGGGACCTAGTGTTGCCGCAGTTGCTGTTTGCTTACAGAGCTGTACCGCATCCCAGTTTAGGGTTTTCACCATTTGAACTTGTGTATGGCCACAAGGTTAAGGGGCCATTACAGTTGGTGAAGCAACAATGGGAGGGGTTTACACCCCTCTCCAGGAACTAACACTCTGGACTTTGTCAGCAACCTACAAAACACCCTCCGACATTCTTTAGCCCTTGCTAGAGAAAACCTAAAGGATACTCAGGAAGAGCAAAAGGCCTGGTATGATAAACATACCAGAGACCGTTCCTTCAAGAGAGGGGACCAGGTTATGGTCTTGAAGGCGCAACAGGCCCATAAGATGGAAGCATCATGGGAGGGGCCATTCACAGTCCAAGAGCGCCTGGGAGCTGTTAACTACCTCATAGCATTTCCCAATTGCTCACTAAAACCCAAAGTGTACCATGTTAATTCTCTCAAGCCCTTTTATTCCAGAGACTTACAGGTTTGTCAGTTTACAGTCCAGGGAGGAGATGACGCTGAGTGGCCTGATGGCGTCTACTACGACGGGAAAAAGGACGGGGGCATGGAAGAGGTGAACCTCTCCAACACCCTGGAACGTCTGCAGTGGCAACAAATCCAGGAGCCGTGCATTAGCTTTGGACCATTGTTCTCAGCCACTCCAGGACGGACTGAACAGGCATACCACTCCGTTGACACAGGTAATGCTCACCCAATTAGAACCCCACCCTACCGGGTGTCCCCTCACGCACAAGCTGCTATAGAGCGGGAGATCCAGAACATGCTACAGATGGGTATAATCCACTCATCTACCAATGCATGGGCGTCTCCAGTGGTTCTGGTACCCAAACCAGATGGGGAAATGCGCTTTTGCGTGGACTACCGTAAGCTAAATGTGGTAACTCGTCCAGACAACTATCCAATGCCACGCACCGATGAGCTATTGGAAAAGTAGGGACGTGCCCAGTTCATCTCTACAATAGACTTAACCAAGGGGTACTGGCAAGTACCGCTAGATGAACCTGCCAAGGAAAGGTCAGCATTCGTCACCCATGCGGGGGTGTATGAATTTAATGTACTCCCTTTCGGGCTGCGAAATGCACCCGCCACCTTCCAGAGGCTGGTAGATGGTCTACTAGCAGGACTGGGAGAATATGCAGTTGCCTACCTCGATGATGTGGCCATTTTTTCAGACTCCTGGCCCGAACACCTAGAACACCTGGAAAAGGTCTTTGAGCGTATCAGGCAGGCAGGACTAACTGTTAAGGCCAAAAAGTGTCAAATAGGCCAAAAACAGAGTGACTTACCTGGGACACCAGGTGGGTCGAGGAACCATAAAACCCCTACAGGCCGAGGTGGAGGCTATCCAAAAGTGGCCTGTCCCAAAGTCAAAGAAACAGGTCCAATCCTTCTTAGTCTTGGCCGGGTACTACAGGCGATTTGTACCACACTACAGCCAAATCACTGCACCACTGACCGACCTGACCAGAAAGACCCAGCCAAATACAGTTAAATGGACTGATGAGTGTCAGGAAGCCTTTACCCAACTTAAGACGACGCTCACATCTGACCCTGTGCTAAGGGCCCCAGACTTTGACAAACCATTCCTAGTAACCACTGATGCATCTAAGGCCAGGTCTACACGACGCGCGAAAATCGATTTTAGATACGCAATTTCAGCTACGAGAATAGCGTAGCTGAAATCGATTATCTAAAATCAATGTACTCACCCGTCTTCACCACGCGGGATCGATGTGCGCGGCTCGCCATGTTGATTCCGGAACTCCGTTGGTTTTGGTGGAGTTCCGGAATCGATGTAAGCGCGCTCAGGGATCGATATATCGCGTCTAGATGAGACGCGATATATCGATCCCCAAGCAATCGATTGTAACGCGCCGATACGGCGCGTCGGATAGACGTGGCCTGAGCGTGGTATGGGAGCAGTTCTCATGCAGGAAGGACTGGATCAGAACTTCCATCCTGTCGTCTTTATCAGCAAGAAACTATCTGAGAGGGAAAGCCACTGGTCAGTCAGTGAAAAGGAATGCTATGCCATTGTGTATGCCCTGGAAAAGCTATGCCCATATGTTTGGGGATGGCGGTTCCAGCTACAAACTGACCATGCTGCGCTAAAGTGGCTTCATACAGCCAAAGGGAACAACAAGAAACTTCTTCATTGGAGTCTAGCTCTCCAAGATTTTGATTTTGAAATTCAACACATTTCAGGAGCTTCCAACAAAGTAGCTGATGCACTCTCCCGTGAGAGTTTCCCAGAATACACTGGTTAAAACTTGTCCTTAAGATGTAGAAGTCTTGTAGTTTACAAGCTTAGTAGTATATGTAAAAGTGCATGTGTTGTGTTACTCTGTTTAGTTTAAAATTCTAGGAAGAAATCACCGCCAGTGGAATTTTACACTGTCTGTGATTTGGGGGGCATGTTATAAATAGATAGCTAAGGGTTAATGTTTCTTTTACCTGTAAAGGGAACCAAACACCTGACCAGAGAACCAATCAGGAAACCGGATTGTTCAAAGCAGGGGAGGGTACCTTTGGAGGGGTTTGCCTTTGTTCTTCTCCTTTGTTTCTACCGGCTATGGAAGAACATCTTTCTTTCTTTCTCCAAGCTTCTTTCTACCCTGTTGTTACCAATTTGTAAGTACAAAAGGAAAAGCAATAGGTTGATATTGTAGATTGTATTTACATGTGGGTGTACTTTGCTGGACTGGTTTAAATTGGTTATCTTTTGAATCAGACTGTGGTAAACGTTTTTCCCAAATCTGGGCTTTAGCGTACAAAATCTGGGTGCTTACTGTGAACCTCCCCCAAGCTTGTACCCAGCTTGGATCTATCTCGCTGCCACCAGATAAGATTATGGCTCTTATCAGCCCGGGTTCCCCAAATACTCCTTTACAGGTAAAAGAAAATTAACCCTTACCTATCTACTTATGACACGCCCCCCAAATCACCGACAGTAGAAGCTTTCACTGGAGGTGATTTCTACCTAGAACTGTAAACTAAACAGAGGAATACAACACATGCACATAGAAATAAAAGCATGCAAAGTACAAGACTTCAACATCTTCAGGAAAGTTTTAACCAGTGTATTCTGGGAAACTCTCACGGGAGAGTGCATCCGCTACTTTGTTAGAAGCTCCTGAAATGTGTTGAATTTCAAAATCAAAATCCTGGAGAGCTAGACTCCAACGAAGAAGTTTCTTGTTGTTTCCTTTGGCTGTATGAAGCCACTTTAGCGCAGCATGGTCAGTTTGTAGCTGGAACTGCCTTCCCCAAACGTATGGGCGTAGCTTTTCCAGGGCATACACAATGGCATAGCACTCCTTCTCACTGACTGACCAGTGGCTTTCCCTGTCCGACAGTTTCTTGCTGAGAAAGACGACAGGATGGAAGTTCTGATCCGGTCCTTCCTGCATGAGAACTGCTCCTATACCACGCTCAGATGCATCGGTGGTTACTAGGAATGGTTTGTCAAAGTCTGGGGCCCTTAGCACAGGGTCAGACGTGAGCGTCGCCTTTAGTTGGGTAAAGGCTTCCTGACACTCATTAGTCCATTTAACTGTAGTTGGTTGGGTTTTCTTGGTCAGGTCGGTCAGTGGTGCAGCGATTTGGCTGTAGTGTGGTACAAACCGCCTGTAGTACCCGGCCAAGCCTAAGAAGGATTGGATCTGTTTCTTTGACTTTGGGACAGGCCACTTTTGGATAACCTCCACCTTGGCCTGTAGGGGGTTTATGGTTCCTCGACCCACCTGGTGTCCCAGGTAAGTCACTCTGTTTTTGGCCTATTTGACACTTTTTGGCCTTAACAGTTAGTCCTGCCTGCCTGATACGGTTGAAGACCTTTCCCAGGTGTTCTAGGTGTTCGGGCCAGGAGTCTGAAAAAATGGCCACATCATCGAGGTAGGCAACTGCATATTCTCTCAGTCCTGCTAGTAGACCATCTACCAGCCTTTGGAAGGTGGCGGGTGCATTTCGCAGCCCGAAAGGGAGTACATTAAATTCATACACCCCCGCATGGGTGACGAATGCTGACCCTTCCTTGGCAGGTTCATCTAGCGGTACTTGCCAGTACCCCTTGGTTAAGTCTATTGTGGAGATGAACTGGGCACGTCCCAACTTTTCCAATAGCTCATCGGTGCGTGGCATTGGATAGTTGTCCGGACGAGTTACCGCATTTAGCTTACGGTAGTCCATGCAAAAGCGTATTTCCCCATCTGGTTTGGGTACCAGAACCACTGGAGACGCCCATGCATTGGTAGATGAGTGGATTATACCCATCTGTAGCATGTTCTGGATCTCCCGCTCTATAGCAGCTTGTGCGTGAGGGGACACCCGGTAGGGTGGGGTTCTAATTGGGTGAGCATTACCTGTGTCAATGGAGTGGTATGCCTGTTCAGTCCGTCCTGGAGTGGCTGAGAACAATGGTGCGAAGCTGGTGCACAGCTCCTGGATTTGTTGCCGCTGCAGACGTTCCAGGGTGTTGGAGAGGTTCACCTCTTCCACGCCCCCGTCCTTCTTCCCGTCATAGTAGACGCCATCAGGCCACTCAGCGTCCTCTGCTCCCTGGACAGTAAACTGACAAACCTGTAAGTCTCTGGAATAAAAGGACTTGAGAGAATTAACATGGTACGCTTTGGGTTTTAGTGAGCAATTGGGAAATGCTATGAGGTAGTTAACAGCTCCCAGGCGCTCTTGGACCGTGAATGGCCCCTCCCATGATGCTTCCATCTTATGGGCCTGTTGCGCCTTCAAGACCATAACCTGGTCTCCTCTCTGGAAGGAACGGTCTCTGGTATGTTTATCGTACCAGGCCTTTTGCTCTTCCTGAGTATCCTTTAGGTTTTCTCTAGCAAGGGCTAAAGAATGTCGGAGGGTGTTTTGTAGATTGCAGACAAAGTCCAGAATGTTACTTCCTGGAGAAGGTGTGAAACCCTCCCATTGTTGCTTCACCAACTGTTGTGGCCCCTTAACCTCGTGGCCATACACAAGCTCAAATGGTGAAAACCCTAAACTGGGATGTGGTACAGCCCTGTAAGCAAAGAGCAACTGCTGCAAGACTAGATCCCAGTCATTGGAGTGTTCATTAACGAATTTACGGATCATGGCCCCCAAAGTTCCATTAAACCTTTCCACCAGTCCATTGGTTTGATGGTGGTACGGGGTGGCAACCAAGTGATTCACCCCATGATTTTCCCACAGGTCTTTCATGGTGCCTGACAGGAAATTTGATCCTGAATCGGTAAGGATATTGGAGGGCCAACCTACCCTGGCGAAAATGTCTGTTAACGCCTGGCACACCGCTTTAGCCCTGGTGTTGCCTAGAGCAACTGCTTCTGGCCATCGGGTAGCAAAGTCCACGAAAGTCAGTACGTACTGCTTTCCCCTGGGTGTCTTTTTTGGAAAAGGACCCAGAATATCCACAGCTACGCGCTGAAATGGTACCTCAATTATGGGGAGTGGCTGGAGAGGGGCCTTGACCAGATCTTGAGGTTTTCCCACTCTTTGGCACACCTCACAAGACCGGACATACTGGGCAACTTCCTTGCCCATCCACTCCCAGTAGAAGGACTTCCCCAACCTGTCTTTGGTTCTGTTCACCCCAGCATGACCACTGGGATGATCATGGGCTAAGCTTAAGAGCTTCCCCCTGTACTTAGTCGGAACCACCAACCGTTTGTGCGGCTGCCATTCTTCCTGGTGTCCGCCAGAAAGAAGTTCCTTGTATAAAAGTCCTTGGTCTATAACAAACCGCGATCGGTTAGAAGAGCTGAGAGGCGGTGGGTTGCTCCGTGCCGCCGCCCAAGCTTTCTGAAGGCTGTCATCAGCTTCCTGCTCAGTCTGGAACTGTTCCCTTGAGGCTGGGGACACCAGTTCTTCCTCAGACTGGGGACTTGGGCTTGGTCCCTCTGGAAGTGATGTAGGTGAAGGAGTTGTTTCTGTAGCTGGCGTACCGCTGTCCACTGGTGCACCTGATGGTATTTCAGGCTCTGGCTGAGCCTCTTCGGTATGGTTGTCTGTTGCTTCTGCCAGTTGAGGCTCTTTGGTCCCTTCTGGCGTTGGGGTTGAAGATGTGGTTGCACTTGCTGGTGCTGGTGTTGGTTGCTGTTCCAGTTCCGGGCCTGGGACTGGAGGTGTTGTGGTTTTCCTTGGGTTGTAGTTGGGTTTTTGGGTTGTGCTCGGTTGTTGGGTTTATTGTCAGTGTGGTCCCTGGAGTTTTCACTCCCCTTTACAGTAGCTTTTTTGCTTTCTGCTACCGCCATTCATTTGGCTCCAATCTCCCCCGCCTCGGTGAGAGTTTTGGGTTCTCCATCTAGGATGTACCGTGTAATGTCCTCAGGAACACCATCCAAGAACTGCTCCATGTATATGAGTTGGCGCAGTTCTTCCAATGTTTGAACATGGGCTCCCTCTATCCAGGCGTCACCATGCTTTTCCACGTAGTATGCGTGGTCGGGGAATGACCCCTCTGGTTTCCACTTTTGGTTTCTGAACCGCCGACGGGCGTGATCTGGGGTTATCCCCATTCTGTATCTGGCCTTGGTTAGAAACAGTTTATAGTCGTTCATTTGTGCCCTTGGCATTTTAGCCGCCACGTCCGCTAAAGGTCCACTGAGGTGTGGCCTCAGTTCTTGCATGTAGTTGGTGTCAGGGATCTCGTACCCAATACAGACCCTTTCGAAATTTTCTAAGAAGGTCTCCGGGTCATCACCTGCCTTGTAGTTGGGAAATTTCCTGTGCGGTGGAACAACAACTGACGCCGGAGGGGTAGGATTGCCTGGGTTCTGTTGCTTAGCCTGTTCTAACTCCAAGGCCTGCTTGTGGGTCTCTCTTTGTATCTCCATCTCTAGTTTGAGCCTTTCTATCTCCCGTTGGGAGGCTGCATTTTGGGCTTCTTGTTCTCTTTTATGGGTTGCCTCCTGGGCTTCTTGTTCAGCCTTAATTCGGTCCATCTGTCTTTGATGTTCCTTTTCGTTGTCTATGGCTTGTTGTAGTGCTATTTCCTTTTTAAGCACATCTTTGGCACTCATGGTTTCTGTTTTCTTGTGTTGGAGTGCCCTCTGGTGTTTGTTGCCTGAATTGCTGGCTTTCTGTCTTTTGAAGTTTGCTTAGTAACTGGTGTGTCTTCCTCTGGCTTTGTTTGATAGGCAAGTTAACCAAACAAAAGCCACTGTATTGACTTGTGTGCGTTTGCTGGCTGGGATACTTAAGTCCCAATTGTTTAACAAAAGACCTGTAATGGTTCTCTTAATGAGTCTGCTAAAAATGCAAACTGCCAGAACAGGCAGGAAAAAAAAATTTTTTTTCTCTCTGCACTTTAAAACCAATCCCTTCTCTCTGCTAATCCCTAGCAGAAAAAAAAAAATTAATGTAGCTTGTGGCTTCTGGATTCATACTTCCCAATCCGCTGCCTCCATGTGGTAAACGTTTTTCCCAAATCTGGACTTTAGCGTACAAAATCTGGGTGCTTACTGTGAACCTCCCCCAAGCTTGTACCCAGCTTGGATCTATCTCGCTGCCACCAGATAAGATTATGGCTCTTATCAGCCCGGGTTCCCCAAATACTCCTTTACAGGTAAAAGAAAATTAACCCTTACCTATCTACTTATGACACAGACTGTTTAATCCTATTTTCTTATAAGCAATAGCCCTGTATTGATCTCTTAATGCAGTGTTTAGTTTAGATGTATTTCTTTCTTTTTATATAAAGTTTTCTTTTAAAAACCTGGTTGAGGTTTTTTTTTTCCTCTGGTTAAAGCTACGACGGAGGGAGGGGGAAAATCTTTGTGTCAGCTTGACTAGGATGGAATACATTGCCTCAGGGGGAGGTAAATTGCCCTCTCTAGTTTGTATTCAAGGAGCTTCAGTACAGTATTGCCCAGGCAAATCCAGGAAGGAAAAGCTGGGGATGAGATAAAGAGGAGACAAGAAGCTTGTTTTCCCTTTGGTGGGAGACCCAGGGGGTTCTGGGTCTTGGGGGTCCCCCAAGGATAGGTTTGGGGTGACCCGGGGCGATCAGGAGCCCTGAATCCTGATTGGTGGCAGCGAGATCAGATCCAAGCTGGTAATAAGCTTGGGGGAGTTCATGCTAAGCCCCCAGATTTTGGACGCTAAGGTCCAGATTTGGGACAGATAGGCTTATAACAGAAGGCCCTTACAAATACAGACAGTGATTCTGATTCTTTGTTTTCATACTCCTGTAAGTAGCTAAGTGATAAAAGATACACCTAAGTTCTTAAACTATAGGGTTTACAGGTAGGCCTGAATTTCTCTCTTCTAACAGTGGGTTCTACCCTGGCTGGAGCAGCAAAGGGTGGGCGGGGGGACGGGAAACCAACCTGCCGTCCGGCTGGAGCAGCAAAGTGTGGCGGGGAGAGGGACGGGAAACCAAGCTGCCTCCCGGCTGGAGCAGCAAAGTGCGGGGAGGGGCCGGAAGCCAACCTGTCGCCCGGCTAGATAAGCAAAGAGAGGAGGCAGGAATTCCAAGAATCCTGCCAGCCCATCAGAGCAACGAAGGGTGGGAGGGGCATGAAACAAACCGCCCGGCCGGCCGGAGCTGGAAAGGGATGAAAAAACAAAAAACCAAAGAGGAAAAAAAATACCTGTTGGGCGACAGGTGCGCGGGTGCAGGGGGACTCCCAGCCCTGCAGATTCTGGGTAGCAGAGTGCACACCCCAGCTGGGGGGGGGGAGGTGTGGGAAAGAGAAGGGGGTGGCAAGGGCTTCCTTAAGCAGGGTGCTCGCCATGCAGCCCCTCCCACTGCGCCGCCTGCTGGGAGGGCTCCGCGCCGCTCTGCGGGCAGGCAGGGAAGGACGCGGCCTGCCGGGCCGGGCTTGCTGCAGACCTGGCACTGCTCCCAACACCTCCTCTCCTTGCTGCCGCCGCCGCTTACAGGGTAGCAGGAGTAGCAAACAAAAAGAAAAAATCCTGCAGGGGTGGCGGAAGCGGTGAAGCGCAAAAAAAAATAAAGGTTTGGGTGGAATGCCGCCCCTTGGAATCTGCCGCCCCAAGCACTGGCTGGAGCCGGCCCTGGTTCTATCCCTTCCCCCATTCTGTGTCTGTCTTGTGTATTTAGACTGTAAATTCTTCAGGGCATGGGCCATCTACTATTTTGTGTTTGTACTTGTCCTTGCACAATGGGGACCCACTGTTAGTTGCTCCTTAGGCACTAAGCTAGTGAATATGATTTATAATCATAGTAACTCTCCTGCCACTTTGAGCCAAGGAAGCTGGCCTTGGGATGTTACTGCTTAACAGTGAGCTGGGGGTTGAAACCATGGACTGTTCTTTGTGACAAGTATCCCACAAATTCCACTGACCTCCCTGGTTTTCTTTGTCTGCAGTAGGGTTTCCAGTTTCCAAACCTGATGTGATCTCCCAGCTGGAACGAGAGGAAGAGCCGTGGGTCGCAGACCTCCAGGACTCTGAGAAAGAAGTGCTTCCAAGAGCTGCCTTCCCAGGTTAGGACTTGGTTAAACCAACTCAAGAACTGTGTGGGAATGCGGGGTCACGTCTAGACTACGCGCCGTATCGGCGCGTTAAAATTGATTGCTCGGGGATCGATATATCAGATCTAATCTAGACGGGATATATCGATCCCTGAGCGCGCTTATATCGATTCCAGAACTCCACCAACCCCAACGGAGTTCTGGAATCGACATGGCGAGCCGCAGACATCGATCCCGCGCGGTGAGGACGGGTGAGTAAATCGATTTTAGATATTCGACTTCAGCTACGTTATTCACGTAGCTGAAATTGCGTATCTAAAATCTATGTTACCCCGTAGTGTAGACCAGCCCCAGGAAACATTTGGGATGCCCTACAAAGACCCTGTGAGCTCTCCAAGTTCAGGATTGTTCCCTGCAGATGTCACTCATGGCTTCCCTCCTATTCTGATTGACAACTGGCAGCAGGTTGCTCCCCGATCTCTTTTCCCCTGAGTGTCCTCATGAGATGCAGACCAAAACTGATCCCTTCCTCTCTCCTCTGGGGAAGTTTTTGGGGAAAATCAGCTCCTGATGGGTTTGATCTCTCCCACAGACATTTTGGATTGTTCATCCCTTTTTCCATTCCTCTCTCTGAGATTTTCTTTCTTTCCAGTGCAGGTAGTGATCTATGTCTGGATTCTCTCTGTCTCTCATTAGGTGATGGGATGGTGAGTCAGAATGAGGAGGAGAAATCCTATCAGGAAGATGCTGAGCAAAGAGAACCACATGGAACTTTATCAGGAAGATCCAATGGGAATGTTTCCAGGAGTGGTGCATGCTCAGAAAAAACAGAACCCTGTGAGACTCAGGGGAGGCCAGCGGAAAACTTTAGTAGCCTCTCAGACCTTATAACAAGCGACAGAACCAGCTTGGCCAAGACACGCTACACATGCCGTGAGTGTGGGAAAAGCTTCAGTCGGCGCTCTAACCTTCTCAGACATCAGAGAATCCACACAGAGGAGAAGCCCTTCACATGCTCTGAGTGTGGGCAAAGCTTCAGACAGCGCTCAAACCTTTTCACACATTATAGAATCCACACAGGAGAGATGCCGTACACATGCTCTGAGTGTGGGAAAAGCTTTAGTCAGAACTCTGTCCTGAATACACATCGTAGAATCCACACAGGAGAGACGCCCTACACATGCTCTGAGTGTGGGAAAAGCTTTAGTGAGAGCTCCACCCTGAACGCACATCGTAGAATCCACACAGGAGAGACACCCTACACATGCTCTGAGTGTGGGCAAAGCTTCAGACAGCGCTCAAACCTTTTCACACATTATAGAATCCACACAGGAGAGATGCCGTACACATGCTCTGAGTGTGGGAAAAGCTTCAGACAGCGCTCAAACCTTATCAAACATCAGAAAATCCACACAGGACAAAGGCCCTACACATGTTCTGAGTGCGGGAAACGCTTCAAGCAGCACTCAAACCTTATCAGACATCAGAGTGTCCACACAGGTGAGAAACCTTATGGATGCTCTGAGTGTGGGAAAAGCTTCAGACAGCGCTCAAACCTTATCACACATCAGAGAATCCACACAGGGGAGACGCCCTACACATGCACTGAGTGTGGGAAAAGCTTCAGACAGCGCTCAAACCTTTTCACACATTATAGAATCCACACAGGAGAGACGCCCTACACATGCTCTGAGTGTGGGAAAAGCTTCAGACAGCGCTCAAACCTTTTCACACATCAGAGAATCCACACAGGGGAGACACCCTACACATGCACTGAGTGTGGGAAAAGCTTTAGTCAGAACTCTACCCTGATCACGCATCGTAGAATCCATACAGGAGAGACGCCCTACACATGCTCTGGGAGCGGGAAAGGCTTCAAGGACAGCTCAAATGTCTCACGTAGGAGAATCCACATGGGAGAGAGTGTGGGAAAAGCTCAGTGCAGGAAAAGATTCAATCAGCGCTCAAACCTCATTAGACATCAGAAAATCCACATGAGAGAGAAGTGTAAAGAATCCCTTGACTAGGGTTGGCCAAAAAAATTTAAAAAAAAAAAAAAAAAAAAAAAATCACATTTGCTAATTCCCTCATAGTGAGTTTTGCACCATCTTCACCGTGGTCTCTCAGCTCCACTAGATAAGCTGCCTGCTTCTGCCTTTTGCAGCTCATCCTTCTTTGGGGTCAGTCCTGTGATCTTTTCTATCAACTCCTTTTCTTTTGAGTCATAGGAGTGTGTGTCTCTCCAGCCAGGAATATTCATCACCTCCAGGTGGGGGAGAGAGGTTTGATCCCAGCAAGGTACACTGAGGCAAAAACTACCTGTGCCTTCCATCACTAGAATTGTATATGTCATTGGCTGCTCAGGTTAGTGATCTTAATGTAAAAAGTTGTAGTGCAAATGCAGCCCAGGTGCAGTGGTTGGCATTAGTTTTCCCCTTGACCTGACCTAAACTCCATCACTTTTCCTAGTCTAAACAAACCCTGAGCATCACGGTTATCCTGTTCCTCCATTTCAAAGCAATTGTTAGTCATCGAGTTCTCCCTTTGAGAACAAATTGTTTCATTCCAAGTTGCTCTGATGTTGCTTCAGGTTGTGCTGGAGAGCAGATATTTTTATTATCATTTTCCACACTTAAAATATATGAACTACAACAAAGAGCAGGAACAGGGCAGGGATCGGGAAAAATGTCATTTCACCCATTGTAACAACAGACGTAGTTAGGGTAAGTCAGAGGGATTCCCTTATTCCTCATCACTATCCTCCTTCAATCCCTGCTAGAACCTAAGAATCCTTTTCCTTTCCCCAGTTGTGGGATGGGAGACTTCCAAAAGTGCTCCCTGTGCTATAGCACATGGCTAAGCTCAGAGAATAAACCCCAAATCTCCCTTGAGCTTTGCTTTTTGAATTCTGTATTGCCGATTACTTCAAGCCTGGGCATTGTGATCATTTACCAATTTCTCTAGCACTGTTCCTATCACTGTTTCTGTAACATTTTTTGTTTTTTATGGGACAGGGTTGTTATTCTTTTGCTCTGACATGGTTGAACCTGCCAGGAGCAAACAAAAAGCCCCACCGGTCACACACACAAAGCAGATAGACACACACAAGACACAAAAGAAACTGAATTATTGGAGCTATCAACATTTCCACTTTCCCACAGCATGTTAGCTCTGAAGGTTGTTCTCATTTGTTTATTTTCTTGGACCCAGAACTGGGGAAAGAGAACACTGGAGTCAGTGGAATTACAGCAGGAAGGGATAAGTCTCATGATTCGTCACAAACCACTTCATTATACTGTCCATGAGGCTGTTTGTCCTGCAGGACTTTGATCTCTTTGAGTGGTCCATGGTGATTCATTAAAGAGCCATTAGGGGAGCAGGAGTCATCCCAAAGGAAATCTCTTCACTTCTTTCTCAGTGTTACCTTCTTAGCCCTGGCTTTGGAAATGACCTTAGCCTTATCCTGTCTTGATTTTAGGTAGGATTTTGATCACCTTCTGGGGTGTGGAAGCTTAGAACTTTTGAGGGCTTTTCTCTGTCTTTTTGGTCCTCACTGCAGTCAGTACATGCTAGACATGGGCATGGTGATCTTCCTGGGGTTCTTGACAGCTTTAGCCAGCTTCTTGAGGGCTATTTTCCTGCTCACAGCCAGTGTCGTCTTCTCAAGCCTTGTCCTGGGGGCCCAGCTGGTGGTTGAATGGGAAGGAGCCAAAGTGCTGGTGACTTTAGCCCGCACCAAGTTACCTTTGCTCGTCAGATTCCTGAACCCCAACTGGATGTGGCTCTTGTTCTTCTGCACAGCACAGCCCTGGAGAAGAGGGATCTGCAAATGTACATTCATACGATCCCTTTGTTTAATGGATGAAAACATAAACTAGACACTTAGAGGATTGGAACGGATTTCTGTTGATGGACAGGTTTGCTATGTTTTTATGCATTTGGACAGTGAAATGTTGTGTTTCCATTCATTTCAAGCATCCCCATATAGTGGAGCTCCTGAACATAATGGAGAATGGAAATCAAAATGTTCTCCCTTTTTTCAAAAGGAAAAATAAAAAAATAAGAGGCTTCTTAGAGGGCACTTGGATTTGAAGCAAGGACCCCTTGATCTTCAGTCAAACACTCTACCACTGAGCTATACCCCTGTGAGAGCAGATATTTTCCCCATTGTAGCTGAAGCACATCAGTGATTCCAATAGCAGGGGCAGGTTCTCTCTGGGGCACAGAGATTTTTCGGGGAGTTGGTGGCTCCTTTCTTTCCTCACCCTGGAGTAAACTCAGCTTTTTATTCCATGGTCCATGTTTTATGGACTAACAGCAGCAGCTTGAAGAAAGAGGACAGTGAATCTCTCACTCTCAGGGCTGAAGGTGGCCACGTCCCCTCTGTCTGACAGTTGCCATTGCAGGAGAGAAGATTTCAATGGAATTGAATGCCCTGGCTCAGACTAAAGCCACAGAAAAGTTTTGCTGTTCGTTGAAGAGCAAAGGAAATTGTGTGTGTATGTGAAACTGAGGAGGGACATGAAATGCCCACAGGGTGGCGCAATGCCCTAAGCCAGGCCTGCACAACTCGTAAAGCGGCAAGGGCCACATTACTCCAAAGAAAACAGCTGAGGGTCGAAACCCCCAGGACCCACAGAAACACACCCCACCCGGCCCAGCAGAAACACCCTGCCCCAGCACCGCCCAGCCCTGCAGAAACAAACCCTCCTTCCCCAGTGCTGCCCTGCCAAAACAGCTGTGGGCCAAAAAGGAAGGTTGGGGGTGGGGAGGTGATACTTGATTTTAAATCAACCAGGGGCTCCCAGCTGAAGAGGTGGCTGGGAGCCCTCAGGGTCAAATTAAAGGCCCGGGGCTCTGGCAGCTGGGGGAACCTGGAGCTTGCTGGGGCTGGGGCTGGGGCAGGGATTTAAAGGTCTCAGAGCTCCTGCTGCTGAGGGGAGCCTGAGCCCTTTAAATCCTAGCCCCAGCCCATCCGCTGGAGCCGCCGCTGGGATTCAAAGGGCTCTGGGCTGCCCGTGGCGGCAGAGAGCCCTGAGCCCTTTAAATCTCAGCCGCGGCCGAGAATCTCTGTGGGCAGCCCAGAGCCCTTTGAATCCCGGCCACAGCTGAGAGTTAAAGGGCTCTGGGCTCCCCACGGCTGTGGACAGCCCAGAGCCTTTGAATCCCATCTGCAGCTGGAAGTGCGGGGCCCAATTCGAAGATTTTCTGTGGGGCCCTGGCGGGGATGACTGAAGAAAAACAGGTAAAAAAAAAAAACCCTTTCATTTCTTAGCAACCGGTTCCCTATAAAAAGTTCTGGCACAGTGTGTATTTTTTGTACCAGTAGGGTTACCATACATCCGTATTTTCCTCCCGGATGGCGATTTAAGAACCAAAAAGCCTGACATGTCCGGGAAAATACAGAGGTATGTTAACCCTACCTAAAGTTATTTTTTAAAAAGGTGGGTCTGAACTAGAAATGACTCCGCCACTCCCGGAGGGTGTGCTAGGGTGCACACGTGTGGGTTCCAGCGCTCCCTGCCCCCCTCATTGAAGCAGGTGTGCAGGGTTACTTCCCTGGGAACTGCAGGGCACCAGTGGACATGGGGCTGGCTGGAGGTGAGGGGGAAGTGGCTGGAGGTAGGGTCTGGCTGCAGGCTGGGCAAGGTGTGTGGGGCAGGCTGGAGACGGGGTGTGGGGTGGGCTGGCTGGCTTCAGGCAGGGCCACAGGGAGGGTGCGGCATGGATTGGCAGGGCTGGAGATAAAGGAGTGTGGGACTGGCTGGCTTCAGGCAGGAGGGTGCGGCAGGAGTTGGCTGGAGACAGGGCAAGGGGTGCAGGGCTGGCTGGAGACGAGTTGGTGCAGGGCTGAAGGCAAGGCAGGGGGTGCAGGGCTGGCTGCAGACAGGGCAGGGGGTGCGGGGCTGGCTGGAGATGGGCTGGCTGCAGACAGGAACTGGTGCAGGCAGGACAAGAGGTGCAGGGCTGGTGCGGGCAGGGGGTGCAGCAGGGGGTGGCTGCAGGCAGCTGGTGCAGGTACAGGGGATACAGCCCATCCTGTATGGTCAGTGTCCCCTCCTGCCTCCCCCACCAGGGTAGCAGCAGCAGCCTGGGGTTATTTAAAGGGCCTGGGGTTGCCCTGCTTCCACTGCCCCAGCCCTGTAAATAGTCCAGGGAGCCCTGGGGAAGTGGTGGGGCTCTGGGGGCTATTTAAAGGACCAGGGCAGCAAAGGCATGTGAAGGACACACACACCCCCGCTACCCCAAGGCTCTGGGGCTATTTAAAGAGCCCGGGCTCCCCTGCTATTTCCGCCCTAGCCCTGTAAATAGCTGAGGGAGCCCTTGGGAAGCGGTGGGGCTTCAGTGGCTATTTAAAGGACCAGGACAGTAGAGGCAGCTGGAGCCCCGGCCCTTTAAATAGCCCCCAGAGCCCCCCGCTACCCCAGGGCTGTGGGGGTATTTAAAGGGCCCGGGGCTCCCCTTCTACCGCCCCAGCCCTGTAAATAGCCACAGGAACCCTGGGGAAGCGGTGGGGCTCCGGTGGCTATTTAAAGGGCCGGGGCGGTAGAAGCGACGGGAACCTTGGACCTTTTCAATAGCTCCCAGATCCCCACAGCCCTACCCCAGGGCTCCAGCAGTGGTGCTCTGGTGGCAATTTAAAGGACCTGGGAGCCACAGACCTTTTAAATTGCCCCCTACAGAAACTGGGCCACCTCGGTACAGCGCACTGGCTTTTGCTGGTACACGGTATGGGGGCTTGGGCGTGTGGCCCTCTTAGGGGCGGGCTGATTCAAGGGAATTGGTTGAATTGGCCTAAAGCCTGCCCTGGCGGCTGGGATTTAAAGGGCTCTGGGCTCTCCGCGGTTGTGGGCAGCCCAGAGCCCTTTGAATTGCGGCCGCGGCTGAGATTTAAAGAGCTCTGAGCTCCCCGCCGCTGCTAGCGGCCCAGAGCCCTTTGAATCCTGGCCACGGCTGAGATTTAAAGGACTCTGGGCTCCCTGCCGCTGCGGGCAGCTCAGAGCCTTTTGAATCCCGGCCGTGGGCCGCACAGTGAGCCTCCGCGGGCCACCTGTTGTGCAGGCCTGCCCTAAGCTAAGGCAGGAGGGTGAAGGGATGGGGCTGAGGAATGACTGAAGTGGACTCACCTGGGATTGAGATGACATTTGTTTGTGTCGGGTAGTGAGAAATGTGACGTTAATTCAGATGCAGGGTTGAGGCTTCTTTAGCTCCTTGTAGAACTTGAACTTGATTTCCCAGAAGGGAGAAAGGGAAAGTCTGGGGCTGCCTTTAGTCCCTGGCTGGAGCAGTGTGTAAAAAAGGCTCCAGAGAGGCAGCTGGCAACTACAGGCCACTAAGGCTAACTTCAATACCAGGCAAATTGGGTGAAATTGTAGAGCCCACTTATTAGAAACGTAGCTAAAGAGAATTTGTTGGTTGTACCTATTGGGTTTCCGGGAAGTGGACAGGCTTCTGCCCGCCCACTGCTAAAGGATCCCCCCCAGCCTAAGGGGAGGATCCACAGGACCTCAAAAACCCAACTGATTTCTGGGGACAACTAATAAAAGAACAGGGACAGGAGTGCAAAGGGTCATAAGAAGGGAGCCTGACGGGGACACCGAGCAGAGAACCCCGGACAGCGCCCACTGCTCCTCAAAGGCGTCAAGGGAGCCAGTGGACGCCGCCCAGAGGAACTTCGCCCGGATACGTGAACGGACTAAGGATTGGAAACAAGCCCCTGGGTGGATGACGTCCTCCAGCACAGCCCCCAGCCGCAGCGAGATGGCCTTGGCTACGATTTTGTAGTCTGTGCTGAGGAGCGAGACGGGACGCCAATTCCGTAAATCGTGGAGTTCCCCCTTCTTCGGCAATAAGGCGTGCATGGCTCGCCTGCACGAAGGAGGGAGGACCCCGCTCTGCAAGGACTTGGCCCAGACGGTGACACGGGCCAAAGACGTCCCAGAACACGCGGTAGAACTCCACGGTTAGCCCGTCCATGCCTGGAGACTTGTTGGTGGGCATACAACGGAGGGCATCCAAGAACTCGGCCAGAGAGAGAGAGGCTGCTCTAGCCGGTCCCGGTCACCTGCGCTGACCGTCGGGAGCCCATCCCAGAGCACTCTGCGAGCGGCAGGATCGGTCGGATCTGGGGAGAAAAGGTGCGCGTAGAAGGTCCGGGTCCTCTCGCACATCTCCGCTGGATCCGTGAGGGGGGTCCGTCCTTTGCCAGAAGGCAGGTGACGTGCTTCTTGTCCCCGCTCCTTTTCTCCAGGGCATAGAAGTGGGAACCACGATCCATCTCCCAAAGGAGGCAGATGGGGGATTGAACAAAGGCACCTCGGGTGTTGTAGGGGGCACAGGTGGCACAGGGATAGGAGGGGCCTCATCCGGGGCCTCCGCCGGGAGGGACTGCGGAGGAGGGATGGTGGTACTCTCCAGTGCTGTCACGTCTTCCCCAGCTGGAACTGGCCTACGGACCGATTCCGTGGGCATGGCAGAAGGCTCGGTGTCTGCGGCTCCCTTCCTGGTCTTACGGAAGTGTCATAAACAGATAGTAGGAATTAATAAAACAGAAGTACTTTATATCTCGTGACAAAGTTCCTCTACCTTGGTGGGTCCTGCGCTTATTGGCGGATTTGTTCACCTCAGTGATCTTCCCCTCTTGTGGAACCCACAGTCTGGGTCACCTCCTCCTGTGTCTGATCAGGAGTTGGGAGGTTTGGGGGGAACCCAGGCCCACCCTCTACTCCGGGTTCCATCCCAGGGCCCTGTGGATTGCAGCTGTCTATAGTACCTCCTGTAACGGCCGCATGACAGCTACAACTCCCTGGCTACTTCCCCATGGCCTCCTCCAAACACCTTCTTTATCCTCACCACAGGACCTTCCTCCTGGTGGCTGATAACGCTTGTCCTCCTCAATCCTCCAGCAGTACACTCTCTTACTCTCAGCTCCGTGCCTTCTTGCTCCCAGCTCCTCACACATGCTCCTTCTCCTCTGGCTCCTCCCTGCCTGACTGGAATGAGCTCCTTTTTAAACCCAGGTGCCCTGATTAGCCTGCCTTGATTGGCTGCAGGTGTTCTAATTAAAGTAGCTATCTCTACTGCCTTCTAGAAAGATCTTAATTGGCTCCAGGTGCCTTGATTAACCTGGAGCAACTGCCATTTGGTTACCAGGGTCCTAGGGATTTGTTTAGCCTGGGGCTAACATACCTGTTTCTTACCTTGCCTTGCCCCATCACACTCTTTTGCCTGTAAAGGGTTAACAAGATTAGTAAGCCTGGCTGTCACCTGACCAGAGGACCAATCGGGACAGGATACTTTCAAATCTTGAGGGAGGGAAGTTTTTGTGTGTGTTGTTAGTTTTTGGTTGTGGTTCTCTCTGGGTTCTGAGAGTGACCAGATGTGCAACCAGGTTTCTCTCCAATCTCCCTGATACAGGTTCTTATGTGCTCAAAATAGTAAGTACTAGGTAGATCAGGCGAGTTAGGCTTATGTTTGTTTTCTTTATTTGCAAATGTGTATTTGGCTGAGAGGATTTCAAATGGGTATTTGGCTGAGAGGAGTTCAAATGTGTATTTGGCTGAGAGGATTTTAATTTGTACTTGTATACTTAGGCTGGGAGGGTATTCCCAGTGTCTATAGCTGAAAGACCCTGTAATAGGCTACGTCTACACTACAGGATAAATTCAAATTAGCTTAAACTGATTTTATAAAACAGATATTATAAAGTCGATTGTGCGCGTCCACACTAGGCACATTAATTCGGTGGTGTGCGTCCATGGTTCGAGGCTAGCGTCGATTTCTGGAGCGGTGCACTGTGGGTAGGTACTGTAAAATAATGAGGCCAATAACGTCGATTTGCGTCCACACTAACCCTACTCCGATATAGTAATATCGATATTAGCGTTACTCCTCTCGTTTTGTAGGAGTACAGAAATCGATTTAAAGAGCCCTTTAAATCAATATAAAGAGCAGTGTAGTGTGGACGGGTGCAGCGTTAAATTGATTTGACGCTGTTAAAATCGGTTTAACAGCGTAGTGTAGACCAGGCCATATATTCCATCTTAAATTTACGAAGATAATTTTTACTGTTTTTCTCTCTTTAATTAAAAGCTTTTCTTGTTTAAGAACCTGATTGGTTTTTTATTCTGGTGAGACCCCAGGGGACTGGGTCTGGACTCACCAGGGAATTGGTGGGGAGAAAGGAGGGAGGGGGGAGAGAAAAGTTAATTTCTCTCTGTGTTAGGATTACTTTCTCAGGGAGAGTCTGGGAGGGGAAGGGGGGAAGGTGAATTTTCCTCTCTGTTTAAGGATTCAAGGAGTTTGAATCACAGTGATCTTCCAGGGTAACACAGGGAGGGGAAGCCTGGGAGAGGCAACGGTGGGGGAAAGGGTTTTCTTTCCTTGTGTTAAGATTCAGAGGGTCTGGGTCTTGGGGGTCCCCGGGCAAGGTTTTGGGGGGACCAAAGTGTACAAGGCACTGGAATTCCTGGTTGGTGGCAGCGCTACATATCCTAAGCTGGTAATCAGGCTTAGAAGAATTCATGCTGGTACCCCATCTCTTGAAAGCTAAGGTTCAGAGTGGGGAATTGTACCATGACGGGGGTTTCCGCATCAGATGGTGCGAGCAGAGCCAGAGCCTTCTGCTTGCCCTGCCTACCCTGTACTAGGGTCCAGCCCTCCTTGGCGTCGCTCATGGGCTGGTTGACGGGTTGGGTCAAAGGGCAGGGATAGAGGTTCGTGGACTTGGAGGGCACTGGTGGGACAGCTGGAGGAAGGGAAGATTCCCCCTGGGAAGAGCCCTCTCCCACACCTGGCAGTATCCCTGCCGCACCCTCCTCCACAGCCCCTGCCAGAGCGCATGCAGCGGAGGCAAGACCCGCCCGCTCAGCCGGGCGCACTGGAGGAGGTCCCCCCCGTGGCCTGAGTGGGAGCAGTGATGGGCTGAGGAGGAGGAGGGGCGGCCCTGGGCTCCGGGTGGCCAGGGGTGCTGGCGATGACGGGGCTGGCACCCTGCCGGGGCTTGGGGGTCCCGGGCACTCCTCCAAGCTGGGCCAAAGGGCAGTCCCTCCGGAAGTGCCCCGTACCTGACAGAGGTAACACCCGGGCCTCCCCTGTCGAATAGTGCACCTGGTAATGGGCCTCCTGATAGGGGACCAGGAAAGTCCCCTTGAGCGCCTCTCCACCACGCACCGCCAGCTGCAGTTGAAGCTGCACCTGCAGGCGGAACGAGAGGATGTGACGGAGGGCGGGGTCCTTGCAGCCCAAGGGGAGAAGGCTCACCACGGAAATGGGCTTCCCCAGAGTCGAGAAGGCGGGTAGCAGGGCGGCATTGGGAAGGAAGGGAGGGACGGATGTCAGGACAACACGGACCCCCAGGTCCTCCAGCGGCTCCAGGGAGACGAACGCCCCCCACTGCCAGGCCCTTCTCCACCACCTCCTGGGCGGCAGCCTGCGAGGCAAGGAAGAAGACCACCTTGCCATACATCCTGGAGGCCGCCACGATGGCCGTGGGCCCCACCACCCTCGCCAACGCCCACACGTAGGTCTCCACGTGGGGCGAGGGGGGGCACCAGGAGGCAGCAGACGCCGTGCTTCCTGGTCAAGGTGGGGAAGGGGCCCCAGCCACTGTAGGTGGTAGCGGAGGCCGCGGTTGGGGGAGATGACGTAGCGGCGGGTGGGGGGCCACCACCACCTGGGCGTACGCCCTGGGGGCTGGCAGAGGGGCACCTACAGAGCTGGTGGAGGGAACAGCGGGGAGGGGCACCGCGGCCGGTGGCAGGGCCTCGGCAGTGGTGGCAGGCTCCACCATGGAGGGCTTAGTCTTCCTAGCGGGGGCCTTTCCCTTGCCCTGGCTCTGCTGGCTGTGGGGGGGGGCTCCCCCAGAATTGGAGGGGGCGAGGGACATGGCAGCAGCGGAGAACACCCCGTCGCCCACCGCTGCCGGTGCCTCAGCGGGAGCGGTGGTAGGTGGTCTGGCAGCGGCAGTAGCGGTGGAGACCAGGGGGTTTTGGGGGGAGCAGGTGGCGGGGGACAGGGGTTGTCCCAGGAGTCCCACCAGCTGCGTCTCCCGCCATGGTGAGTAGGGAGGGAGGGGAAATACCAGAGGAAGGGAAGGGAAGGAAAGCAGGTCAACCACTTCTCCCTGCTAGGCTGTGGGCACGGGAGGGGGCAGAGAAGGGGACTCTCAAGGACTTGGGGGAAGGAGGGTCAGTCACCGATTGGATTGAAACCGGCTCCTCTAGCTGCACTGGGGGACGGGAGGGGAACAACAGCAAGTGGGGGGTTCAGTGCAATAGGGGCAAACTCAAACGGGGGAAGCACAAGCGCACGAAAGGGGCACGGGCGCACGAGGGGAGGGGCTAAACAAGGTGAGGGGGTCACAGAGGAGGGGAGCAACCAGGCTGGGAGTGGGGCAGAGGGACCCAGGGGCTGGCGTCAGGGCTGGGGCAGGACAAACAAAGCTACAAAGGGAGATGGGTGGGGCAGGCAAACAAACTGAAGCCGGGGCAGGGAGGGGGCAAAATGCTACAAGGGGCAATGGGGCAGGCAACAAGGGGCAAAGCTAGGGGGCCTGTTGCGGAGGGGGAGGGGTCAGTTTGGGGAAGGGGGGGTGCGTGCACCCACGAGCACTTGTGCACCAGCAGTAGGTGGCTGGCTGCTGCTGGAGGCCCAAATGGTGGCAATGGGGCGTGGCAGGCCAGGCAAGCGGCTGAGTCCCAGAGGCAGGAGCAGAGGCAGATGGTAAGTGGTCTGTGGGGGTGTTGGAGGGGGGCAGCGGTGGGGGTGGTGGTTGCGGGGGACACAGATGGACCAGGGGGCAGGCTCCACACCACACCCCCTGTGCCCCCACAAACACAGTCTACACCCCCACCACTAGAGCACAGTTAAAGAGTTACTGAGTCCTTAATGGCCCCCTCCACGGTGGTCTTCAGAGTCCTGTGCGCTCCCCCAGCAGCCAGTGGTCTTCTCAGTCCTCTTCCTTCTCGAGGCTCCAGCAGCCCCCAGGCAAACACAGCTCCAGCAGCAGCAGCTCCAGCAACCCTGGTGGCCAGGCAGGAAGGACCCTCACAGGTGGTAACAGCGGTGGGGTGGGGTCCTGGCTTCTCCCTCCGGAGGTGGAGGAGTGGGGGCTGGCCCCAAGGCCCAAACACACAGCAGAACTCCACGGTCAGCCCGTCCATGCCCGGAGACTTGTTGGTGGGCATGTGACGGAGGGCGTCCGAGAACTCGGCCAGAGAGGGAGGCAGCTCTAGCCGGTCGCCCGCACTGAGTGTCGGGAGCCCGTCCCAGAGCACTCTGCGAGCGGCAGGATCAGTTGGCTCCGGGGAGAAAAGGTGCGCATAGAAGGTCCGGGCCCTCTCGCACATCTCCGCTGGATCCGTGAGGGGTGTACCGTTCTCTGCCAGAAGGCAGGTGTCGTGCTTCTTGGCCCCCCTCCTTTTCTCCAGGGCGTAGAAGAAGCGGGAGCCGTGACCCGTCTCCCGAAGGAGGCGGATGTGGGATCGAACAAAGGCGCCCTGGGCCCGATGGTCCCCGAGCAGTCCCGCTCCTCAAGGATGGTGTTAAAGTCCCCGCCCAGAACCAGGCACTCTCGAGGATCCAAGGAGCCGAGGAAGGCGGACGCCTGCTAATAGAACCGCAGTCACTCCGGGGCCGATGTTGGGGCATAGACGTTAGCAAGGTTGACCATGAGCCCCTCCATGTGGACCTGGAGGTGCAGCAGGCAGCCCGGCACAGCCTCGGCGACCCCCAGCACCTCGGGCCATAGGTCAGGGGAGAACAGGAGTAGCCATTCCAGCCCTACCTGTTGAGAGATGGCTGAAGTAGATCCCGTCCCCCCACTCCAGCTGCCAGCTGGCTTCGGAAAACCAAGAGTACCCCCTCCCCCCCCGAAGGATGGAGAGCACCTGGCTCCTGCGGAAACCCACCCTACAGCTCCAGGTGTTCAATGTGACAAAGGTGACGAGTGCCATGAGGAGGGCTGGGGGGGATCCTCGTCAGCAGGGGCATCCACGGCTCTCCTTTGGCCACGCAGCAAACCGTGACCCAACCTGAAGGTGAGCAAGGAGTCACGTAAGCTGCGGACCTGGTGGTAAGCCACGGCACCCTGCTTCCCGGTCCTTTTGCCATCCCCCGTGAGGGCCCTTGCGGCCCGAAGGATCTGGGGGAAATCCCCCCCTCGCTGAAGAGCAAACGGTACCTTGTTGCGGGAGCCCCGGACATCTTCCAGGAACTCCTGCAGCTCCTCTCGCAGCGTATGGGGGCGTGGGGTCACTGGCCTCCGGTGACCCACCGGTGGGGCCTCTGGCACAGCCCCATGGCCTACTGAGACGGGCAGGCAAGGGGCGGAGCCTCAACTAGGGGTTCCTCCAGCAGGGGTGTCCTGTTTCTCCTCTCCCCACTTCTCTTCAGCTGTCTGCCCCTGCAGCTCTTCCTGCAGCCCTGCCCCCTCCCCACACTTGGAGCTGCCCCTGCCAAGCTGCTCCCAGGAGCCTCCTGTGTGCTGCGCGGGGGGGTTGCTGATGTCGGGGTGGCCCCACCCTCCTGCCTCTGTGCCCAGTCTCTGCTGAGCTGAGCTGGGGGGACAAGATTCTGTGCTGCTGCCTCTGGGTCAGAAGTGGGAGCTGCTGGCCCCTGCTGCTGTGTGAATGAGGCTTCGGACTAGTGAGTGCCGCTGTGCTGGAAATGACAGCGGGCTGTGTCTCACACTCCCCCAACACACCACCCCCTCCAGATACTTCAGTTACTCTTATTACTTCTTTTTACTGCCTGTCAAAATGTGCAAAGTACGTATAGTCTCTGTCATTTTATTCTTTCCCATTTGGTCAGGATGACAGTGCTGGTATTTTAGCTTTTTAACTGGTCTGTGCATTTCATCATTTTATTTCTGTCTTAGGCTTAAATTCAGTTCTTTGAGTAACGAGTTCTAAAATGCCTCACCTGTCCTGGCTGCAGTAATTATCGTTATTACTGTTATTGCCGTATTGTGCTTTGTTATTCGTTATATCAAATGGTACAATCAAATAATGTACTGACCTTAGCAGGGCTCGTTTAAAACAAAATTAGCTAAACTCAAAACTTCAGACACTGTGCAGATGAAGATCACTTACCTTCAGATTGTATTTTTAGTCTGTGAGGAAGCAGGGAGTGGGGAGGACTGACCTGGGGATGTTGCGGGGGAGTTTTACTGGGACTGTCTGCATTGGGGATGGGATATCAGGGTGTGACTTCACTTGAGGGACAATAGCTGAGCATGTAACCTGAGCCCAGGAGTGGGATAGGCCAGGAAATTGGAAGAAGGCTGGAGAAGGAGCCGGGGGGGGGGGTGCCTGGAGGGGGGATTCAGTTTGGAAATGGCTGCGGAAGTGGAGAGAGGCCAGAACCGGGTCTGGCTCCCAACCCCCTAAGATTGACCTGACCAAGGGGTCCTGTTGTCTGTACCTACAAGCTCTGCTTTGGACTGCGTTCCTGTCGTCTAATAAACCTTCTGTTTTACTGGCTGGCTGAGAGTCACGGTGAATGGCAGGAAGTGGGGGAGGTGCAGGGCCCTGACTCCCCCAAACTTCATGGTACAGTTATATCTGGAAAGTAACTCTTAACATTTCTATGAAAATAAACGCAGTTCCAAGTATCATACTAACAGCAATGGTGGAGTCAAATGTTAGTGAGTCACATTCATGACTGTGACCAGTAAACATAAATGCCAAAATAACTAGAAAAATAAAATCCCGTTCTTCATAAAAGAGAAAAAACCTTAATCACATATGGAAAATTAATTAAATATGTTTTCAGTGGAGTAAAAAACAATTGACTAAAATAGAGGAGATAATGGCACTAACACAGAGCATGTCTGTTCAGTAAAATCTGCTTCCTTTCTCTATATTTATTTATCTCTGCTGAAAAGAGGGTGCAAAGTATCGAACTTGTGTTTCTGATACCTGCATCAAAGCTCCAGAACTGATACCTCAAGGCTTGAGATGGGAATATCTTGCTGTATTATCTCCTGATTGTTGTAAATTTACTTTTAAATTTACTACGTGGCTATAATTGGTATATATTTATCTTTCCTTATATAACAGTTAGATACAGTGCTTGTCAGTGAATTTCTAAGTTATTTTCTGCAAAAAACCCTACAGTTTTCAGGGCATCAGTAGCCCCTGAGATCACAGTTAAAGTTGCCCCCTCCCCAAAATCTGAAATGGCCGCTGGTGAGCCAGGAGCAGCCACAGGGCTGCAGGGTATCTGGGGCTCTAGCAAGATGCAGCCCCCGTGTGAAGCACAAAGCCCGTCTTGGGCTGCAGGCAGAGCGCCGGGCACCACAAACCACAGCAGCAGTGTAGGAGTGAGGGTGGGAACGGCAGCCAGTGATTTTAGTTTACCGTTCATTTACTGTGTGGTGTTATAAATAACTAACACGTTATGTCATATAGAATCACCGTATGTTAGATCCCTAATACATGGTTATTCTCTCTGCAGACTGATCGATCTATTCTCTAGTTAAGTAAACAGGGTTGAAAGGCAAGGCCTGTAGGCTGAGACCTGCAAGATTTTAGCTTCGCTATTTTAGGCCTTGGAGCTAAGAAACGCTGACAGAAGTAAATGGCCGAGGAATAACCCGATGCCCTAAGACGATGGGAGAAGAGGTACCAAGTGGTAACCGTGGAAAATTTAGTCAGAAGATGAATTTTAAATAAAAAAATTCTGTAACGGCACCTCTGTTTCCAAATGTGCCTTAGCCAGAGGATACAGGTTGTGCGTCAATGCTAATGAGGTATAATCAGAATCACATTATAAAAAGGGGGGGCCAGAGCGGGAAAATGGAGCTCCCTATGGGAAACTCCAGCAGGAACCATCCCTCTACTGGTGATTAATCCCCGAGAGACTCATCAGACACCAACACTATTGTTCAGGTGTGAGTAGAACTAGAGTTGTAACTTTTGCACAGGTCTTTATAGAATGTCTATGTGCCTGGGTCGTCATAGCCTTAACTGTAACTTTAATAAAACCTGTAAAACCGACCAGACCTTGTGCTTGTGAATGTCTGTGTGGTCACCACCCTTGGTCTGTGTGTGTTCCTAGAGACTGTACATTTGAAGCAAGTAGCAGAGGCGACTTTCACTCTGTTAAGCTTGACACTGTCGCCACCAGAGCCGACCCCGCAGCGGTGTAATGCCAGATTACAAACTGCACTTTACATAAAATAAAAGGCTGCACAATACACCACACACCAGGCTACCCTCACTTCTGCGCTGCTGCTGGCGCTGGCATTGGCTTCAGAGCTGGGCGCTTGGCCAGGAGCCGCCGCTGTGAGGCCACCCTGCCAGTCCTGAATTTGTGCCAGGGCTGAGCTCTGGTGCCTCTTTCAATAACATTAAGCACTAGAGGGAGGTATCGGGGTCTGGACATGATGGTGGGGAGCCCGTGAGGGTCAGGGGGGATGGGGGCACCAAAATAAAAGTTCACCCAAGGTGCCATTTTCTCTAAGGCCAGCCCTGGAGGTGGGTATGGGGCAGGGTCACATCCCCGAAGGCCGTGGTTCTCAACTAGGGGTCCCTGGACCCCTGTGGGGCTGCGAGCAGGTTTCAGGGTGTCCTCCAAGCAAGGCCCATGTTAGATGCGCTTGGGCCCAAGGCAGAAAGCCCAAACCTCACTGCCAGGGGCTGAAGCCTGGGGCCATGAGCCCTGCCACCAGGGCTGAAGCCAAAGCTTGAACAATTAGCTTTGCGGGGGGGCTGTCACATAGGGTCCCAGGCAATTGCCCTGGTTGCCACCCCTAACGCCAGCCCTGGATTTTATATGCAGAGAACCAGGCATACGTAGGGCCGTGGAGTTTTTATAGCACTTTGGGGGCTTTAGAAAGAAAAAGGTTAAGAACCACCACCACCAAACCTCACTGGTGGGTGCCCCCTCACATCTCACAGCAGCCGCTGGTTAATCAGGTCGGGCTTCAGTCCTGGGAGTCTGGTCCGTTTTCCTAGCCCCACCTGGGGCGAGGGGTGTTTCCTGTCCCACAAATTAGAGCATTTCCACCCTCTAACCTCATGGGTCTGTTCCTAGAATGGAAGCCGCATATTAAACCAGTCCCAAGAGGTTTGCCACACCCTGGCCTCCCCCCATTCTCCACCCTGGGAATTTTTTGGCAAACTCCAACCTCCAATCCAGACTGCCCAAGCCTCCCACCTCCTGTGTATTTGCTGTCCCTCCCCTCCAGCAGGAACCCACTAGCCCCCTCCACCGATAATCCCTACCTCAACTGGCTCCTCCACAGCCGTTTCCCTTCCCTGTCCCATGGGAGGATGGGATGAGCTGGAGCCAAACATGGACGACATCCTGCAGCCTGGCAGGGCGAGAAGGGCAAATGTGGAGGTTTCAGAACAGGCTTTAGTTCATGTCACATCACGATTCCCCCAGGATCTTTCCCTGCACAGACACAGCCTAGATTCTGCCATGCTGGGAACATGCTCCATCTCTTTATTGCACGGGAGACCTGGCCCTCCTGCCAGGCTAAGCCCACAGGGAGATTTTTCAGCCTCCCCAGTAATAAAGTCTCTGAACAAAATGCTGGAAAGGAGCAGAAGCAAAGGGGCTGGGCAGGCTCCATAGGGACACTGGCTCCTCCCTTCCCCTCCTGTTCGGCCATGTCCTGTTTCTGGCAGAGATCGGCCACCCCATGTCCCCCCCAGAGGCAGCCATGTCTGCGGGCTGCCCCAGCCAGCACCTACTAACCACCACCCACGTTGGGGGAATGACACAGGACAGCAAATTCCCACCTACCCAAGGACAAATCGCTGCAGATAAAACGGGCTGGGTTCACACCCCAAAGCTGAGCAGAACTGAAATGGCAATTGGACAATTACAGAGAAAATAGGGCAAAATAAGGGACTAGAGAGTCAATAATTGTAGGGAAAACGAGGGAATCTCCTTGGATTTTCTAGCCACATGTGGGGAGGGGAGAGAAGGGGAAGAACTAGAGAGAATTGTTATCAGGTTTGAGACGGAAAGAAAAGGCACAAACAGGAGAAGGATGCAAGTAGCTCACCCCTGTGACCATAGGCGTGCACAGCACATTTCATTAGGGTGGGCACCCAGGTAGCCCCCGCCATCGACTGTCTCCCACTTCCTGCCCCCTGGCTGCCCCCCTCAGAACTGCCCCTGCTCCTTTGTCCCCTGACTGCTCCCTCCTGGGACCCTGCGCCCTATCTAAGCCTCCCGGCTCCTTGTCCCCTGACTGCCCCCTCCTGGGACCCTGCGCCCTATCTAAGCCTCCCGGCTCCTTGTCCCCTGACTGCCCCCTCCTGGGAACCATCCCCCTATCTAAGCCTCCCGGCTCCTTGTCCCCTGACTTCCCCCTCCTGAGACCCCCCCACTGTAACTGCCTCCCTAGGACTCTGCCCCCTACCTGTCCCCCTGACCCTTATCCACACCCCCGACCCCAGACAGAGCCCCGGGACTCCCATGCCCCATCTAACTGCTCTCTGCCCCCTGACAGGACCCCCAGGACCCCCAACCCATCCAACTTCCTCTGCTCCCTGCCTGCCCCGACCCCGCTCCACCGCCCGACAGGCATCTCTCAAAGCCTCAACCCATCCAAACCCCCTGCTTTTTGACCCCTGACCGCCCCCTCCAGAGACCCCCCCAACCCACTAATCACCCCCTCAACTATCCAAACCCCCTCCCCACCTCCTGGCAGCTCTGTCCAGTGGCTGCTCCCACCCACACACACAAAGTGGCAGAGGAGGTTCCCTCTCCTTCGGTGGGAAGGTTGCCTAGTGGTTAAGGCACAGGACTCAGGCTCAGGTGTTCTGGGTTTGAGTCTCTGCTCTGCCACAGACTCCCTGCTTAGCCTTGGGAAAGTCACTGCACCTCTTTGTGCCCTAGAGCCCACCTGCCAAATGGGGCCAATGCTGATCCTGCCTCCTGGGCTAAATCCATTCATGACTGGGTGACGGTGCGGGAAATGGAGATCCCAACATGGGGAGTTTTGGGCTGAATTTCTCCACAGCCGGAGAGTGGGAGCCAGCTCCACAGGGGGGATGGGAGCAAGAGGGGCTCAGGGCAGCTGCACACAGAGTGGGGTCAGGGCTTCAGCCTTGCAACTTCTGCCACTAAGGTGGCTGGGGCTCCCGAGCCGGAGACTTCAGCCCCACATCTTCTACCAGGGTCCAGGGCTTCTCCTCCCTGCCCCAGGGTGGCTCCTCTCCCCCTCCATCCCCCTCAGTGCAGCTCCTGCAGGGGCCCGGGGCTTCTCCTCCCCCCTCCCCAGCGTGGCTCCAGCCCAGTCCAGGGCTTCTCCTCCCCCACTCCAGCTCGGCTCCTCTCCCTGCCCCCCACCGGTATCTGGAGCTTCGCCTCCCCCCAACCTCCCACTGCCCCCCTCCCCAGCCTAGCTGGGTTCCCTGGGGCACCCGACGCTGCTTTGCCCGTAGCCGAGCCTGGCGGGCAGGGAGCAGCGATTCACACGGAGGCCATGGCAGAGCCATCAGCCCGAGAGGTGTGGGGCAGCCCCAGGGAAGCGGGGAGGGCTGTGCTGCTGCTGCTGGCCCCGCACCCCGCCCACCCCGACCCCTGAGGCTGTTTGGGGGGCAGGGACTCACTCAGCCCCCCCAGGAGCAGGGAGGGGGGAGCAGTTGAGCGGAGCCTGCCCAGCAAACAGCTGATTGCAGGCTGCCCCCAGGGAAAAGCTCAGCTGGACGTAGGTATCTCTCACCCATATGAATCCCCTTGAGGACTCCTTCATCCGGGATGTAGGTATCTTTACCCCCACAACCTCCTAAGCCCCTCCTAAGCCCCCCAAGGGACCCCTATAGGCTGGACATAGGTATCTGCACCCCCACCACCTCCTAAGCACCCCTGGGACCCCTATAGCCTGAAGTTAGGTATCTGTGCCCCCCACGATGCCCTTAGGCCCCCCAGGACCTCTACAGCCTGGACGTAGGTATCTGTGACCCCCACAAATGCACTAAACCCCCAAGGAGCCCTCCAGTTTGGACGTAGGTATCTCTGCCCCCCACAACCCCCAATCCCCTCGGGACCCCTACAGCCTGGACGTAGGTATCTGTGCCCGCCCTGACCCCTAAGCACCCCCGGGACCCCTATAGCCTGAAGTTAGGTATCTGTGCTCCCACAATCCCCCTAAGCCCTCCAGCCACCCCTCTAGCCTGGACGTAGGTATCTGTGCCACCCACGAACCCTATAAACCCCCCAGGGACCTCTCGAGCCTGGATGTAGGTATATGGGCCCCCACAAACCATCTAAGCCTCCCCAGCGACCCCTAAAGATGGGAGATAGTTATCTCTGTCCCCCACGAACCCGTAAGGCCCACAGGGACCCCTACAGCCTGGAGATAGGTATTTGTGCACCCCAGAAACTCCCTAATCCTTCCCAGGACATCTCCAACCTGGATGTAGGTATCTGAGCTCCCCAAAATCCTCCTAATCCCCCCCGGGACCCCGACAGCCTGGATGTAGGGTTATGTGTGACCAGAGCCCCTCTATGCACCCCAGGAACATCTACAGCCAGGACGTTGGTATCTGTGCCCCCCATAAACCACCTAATCCTCACGGGAACCCCTACAGCCAGGACGTTGGTATCTGTGCCCCCCATAAATCTCCTAAGCCCTCTGGGACTCCTCCAGTCTGCATGTAGGTATCTGTGACCCCCAGAAACCCCCTAATGCCCCAGGAACCCCTACAGCCTGGACGTAGGTATCTGTGACTCCAACGAATCTCCTAAACCACCCAGGACCCCTCCAGCTAGGACGTAGGTATCTGTTCCCCCCTCAAGCCCAAATCCCCTCGGGACCCCTAGACCCTGAACGTAGGTATCTGTGTCTGCCCCGATCCCCTAAGCACCCCCCTTACCCCTTTAGCCTAGACGTAGGTATCTGTGCTCCCACACCCCCCATAAACACCCCAGTGGCCCCTTCAGCCTGGACGTACCTATCTGTGACCCCCTCGAACCCCCTAAGACCCCAGGGATCCCTACAGCCTGGACACAGGTGTCTGAGAACCCCATGAACCCCCTAAGGTCCTCGGGACATATCCAGCCTGGATGTATCTGGGCCCCCAGTGAACCGCCTAATCTCCCCAGGACACCGACAGCCTGGACCTAGGTATCTGTGCCCCCCTCAAACCTCCTATACCCCCCAGGACCCCTCCAGCCTAGATGTAGGTATCTGTACCCCCACAGCCCCCCTGGGACTCCTACATCCTGGAGATTCGTATCTGTGCCCCCCACGAAACCCCAACCCCCCCGGGACCCCTCCAGCCTGGACATAAGTATCTGTGCACCCCACGAACCCATAAACACCTGTAGGGAAGCCTACAGCATGGACTTAGGTATCTGGGGGCCCCCAAAACTCCCTAAGCCCACCAGGGACCCCTACAGCCTAGAGATAAGTATCTGTGCCACCCCAAACCTCATAAGCCCCCCCAGACCGCTCCAGCTTGGACTTAGGTATCTGTGGCCCCCACAAACCCGCTAAGCCCCCAGGGACCCTCCAGCCTGGATGGAGGTATCTGTGCCCCCCACAACCTCTAAGTGCCGAGGAACCCCTCCAGCCTGGACCTAGGTATCTGTGCCCACCAGAAACCCCGTTAGCCCCCCAGCAACCCCTCTAGCCTGGATGCAGGTATCTGTGCCCCTCACAAACTGCCTAAGCCCCCCCCTCCGGGAACTCTCCAGCCTGGACCTAGGTATCTGTGCCCCCTCCAACACACTAATTCCCCCCGGAAGCTCCATTGACTGGATGTAGGTATCTCTCTCCCCCACAAACCCCCTAGCCTTCCAGGGACCCCTACAGCCTAGATGCATGTATCTGTGCCCCCCAGAAAACCCCTAATCCACCCAGGGAACCCTACAGCATGGACCTACGTATCTGTGCCCCCCAGGAACCCCCTAACCCCCCCAGGAACCACTCCAACCTGGACATAGATATCTGTGCCTCCCAAAAAACCCTAAGCCCCCCAGGGACCCCTAGAGCCTGGAGATAGGTATCTCTGCTGTCCGCAAAACCCCCTAATCCTCTCTGGAACCTCTCCAGCCTGGAAGTACATATCTGTGCCCCCCACAAACCCCCTAAGCCCCCTGAGACCCCTCCAGCCTGGATGTAGGTATCTGTGCCCCCCGATGCCCTAAGCCCCCCCAGAATCCCTATAGCGCTGATGTAGGTATCTGTGTCCCCTACAATACCACTAAGCCCCCCCCCCAGGGACCTCTCCAGGACATACATAGGTATCTGTGCCCCTCACCAAGTCCCTAAACCCCCAGGGAGCACTGTGCTCACCACAACCCCCTAAGCCATCCAGGGACCCCTCCAGCCCGGACGTAGGTATTGGTGTCCTCCACAAAGCCCCTAATCCCCACCAGGACCTCTACAGCCTGGACGCAAGTACCTATGCCCCCCACAACCCCCCTAACTCCCCCAGGGTCCCGACCATCCTGGACATAGGTATCTGTGACCCTACGAACCCCCTTAAGACCCCCGGAATGCCTCCAGCCTGGACGCAGCTATCTGTGCCTCCCATGACCCCTGAGCCCCCCAGGGATCTCTGCAGCCTCTACGCAGGTGTGATGTTCTGTGCATTACCCTGCGTGGCCACACGGTGTCACTGTTCCTCTATGAGAGAAATGCTCTGTGCATTACCCTGCGTGGCCACACGGTGTCACTGTTGCTCCATGCGGGAAAGGCTCTGTGCATTACCCTGCGTGGCCACACGGTGTCACTGTTGCTCCATGTGGGAAATGCTCTGTGCGTTACTGTGATGGGGTAGGGACTGGCTGTGGGGGGGAGGGAAGAGCAGCGGGTGACTTTAGGTGAGGGGCAGGACCTAAACCTGTAACCTGAGCTAGGCAGGGGGGAGGGGTCAGCACCTTTGCCGGGAAGCTGGACAAAGGAAGGGGCCGGCTGGAGGGAATTAGTTCAGTTTTGGTTTGGAGCTGGGATATTGGAATTCAGGGAATCCCAAACTGGCAACTAAGTTTCCTGAACCTCCAGAAGGATTCGATTGAGGGGTCCTGGTTGTGCCCAAAAGCTCTGCTGTATCCTTCATTCCTGTTGGCCAAAAAACCTTCTGTTTTACTGGCTGGCTGAGTCACTTTGTGTCCCAGGAAGGGGGTGCAGAGCCGGATTCCACCACACTCCGTGACACCCCCTAAGCCCCTCTGGGATCCCGTCAGCCAGGACATAGGTATCTTTGCCCCCCACCAAACCCCTGAGCCCCCCATGGACCCCTACAGCCTGGACCTAGGTATTTGTGCCCCCCCACGAACCCCCTAAGCCCCCCATGGACCCCTACAGCCTGGATGTAGGTGGAACCCTTCTGCCAGGCTGAATTTATAGCAGCAAGGACTGGGTTCAATACATAGGGGTCCCTTCCCTACAACGTAATGCAAACCAGCTCGAGCCCCCACCCATTGACATGGGAAAATTTTACATACGCACCCCTAGGTGCCTCAAAGAGGCAATACTTCCCCTCTCGCAAGCACAGAGTCTGGGTGCAGCAGAAAATGTTAAATAACGTGAGATAAACAACATAGCATTAAATTGGGAAAACACCTCAACTAGGCCATGTCCTTTTCCCTGGGCTCTTGAGTCTAGCAATCCCCAAATCACCCCAAGACTCCAAAGTCCAATACCTCAAATGTTTCAAGAGTCCAGCAACCCCAAAATCACCACAGTCCTGCATCCCCAAAGTTCAAGAATCTATATGCAGGGTTTTTCCCCCTGCCAGCCTGGGTAGAAAGGGACACCTTACATGGTCCACTGCCGACTGCCCTGCCTCTCCATGGGATTCTGCTTCCGCCTTCCCCACAAACTGCTCAGCTCGGTCCACCAGCTGCTTTGCTCCGCCAGCTGACCTGTGATCTGCTCCAGCTGTCCCCAAAAACTGCTCAGCTCACCTCACTCCATGGGCAATTCCAACCATCCCACAAACTGCTCCTCTCTGTCAGCTGCTCTGCTGCATAATATAGCTTCAGACTCCCCCAGTAGCTACCACAGCTCTTTAGTGATTTCAGCTCAGGAACCTGGAACTTCAATTCTTAAGAGAATCAAAAATCAGCTCTGCTATTCAACTGTCAAAAGAGAAGAAGATGCAATTGGCTTTTCTGGCTCACCCTAGGAGCCCACTCCCTTGTCTAGCGAGTGCCACTCAATTGATGGTGAGAATCCCTGTCTCAAAGCAGTTTCACAGTTCCTCATCCACACAATCAGGGTGACAACACTCCACATCTCACGCCCCAACAACAAAGAAACTGGGGATCCCACAGCTGCCAAAGCAACCATCCCAGGCTGCCGTGGCCGTGTCAGGCAGGGTGGCTGTGCCTATGCAAACATGATCAGACCCTGAAATTCTTTTCCACGCTCACCATAATTCACCACCAGATGTCAGGGTAGAGTTCATCCTGCTTCTGCTTACATAGGTATCTGTGCCCCCCACAACCCCCTAATCCCACCGGGACCCATTTAGCCTGGATAAAGGTATCTGTGCTCCCCACAAACCTCTAAGCCCCCCAGGGAACCCACAAGCCCAGATGTAGGCATCTGTATGCCCCACAACCCTCCTAAGACCCACAGGACCCCTCCAGCCTGTAGGTAGATATCTGTGACCCCCAGAGCCCCACAAAGACCCTCAGAACCCCTACAGCATGGATGTTTGTATCTGTGACCCCCACAAACCTCCTAAGCTACTCAGGGCCCCCTACAGTCGGGATGTAGGTATCTCTTACCCCCCAACACACCTAATCTCCCCCAGGACCCCTGCAACCTAGATGTAGGTATCTCTGACCCCACGAATTCCCTAACCCATGACGGGACCCCTCCATCATGGACATAGGTATCTGTGCCCCCACAACCCTCCTAAGACCCCCAAAACCCCTCCAGCCTAGACGCAGGTATCTGTGTCCCCCACAAAGCCCCTAGGCCATGATGGGACCCCTCCAGCCTCGACATAGTTATCTGAGCTCCCCACAACCCCCCTAACCCCCCTGGAACCCCTCCAGCCTAGATGCAGGTATCTGTGCCCAACACGAACCCCCTAAGGCCCCCAGGACCCCTCTTGCCTGGATGAAGGTATCTGTGCTCCCCACAAACCCCTAAGCCCCCCCAGGATCCCTATAGCCTGGACGTAGGTATCTGTGCACCCTCACGAACCCACTGATCCTCCCAGCGACCTCTACAGCATGGATGTAGGTATCTGTACCCCAAGATGCCCCAAAGCAACCCCGGGACCCCTACAGCCTCGATACAGGTATCTGTGCCTCCCACAACTCCCTAATACCCCCAGAACCCCTCCAGCCTGGATGTAGATATTTGTGACCTCCAAGAACCCCCTAAGCCCTCCCTAGGACTTCTCCAGCCTGGACATAGGTATCTCTGCCCCCCACAAGGCCCCTAAGACCCATAGGGCCCCCACCAGCCTGGTTGTAGATGTGTGTACGTTACACAAACCCCCTAAGCTCCCCAGGACCCCCTCCAACCGGGAAGTAGGTATCTGCACAACCACAACTCCTTAAGTCCCCCAGGGACCCCTCCAGACCATACGTAGGTTTCTGTGCCCCTCACCAACTCCCTAAACCCCCAGGAACCACTACAGCCTGGACGTATGTATCTGTGCTCACCACAACCCCCTAAGCCGTCCAGGGACCTCTCCAACCCGGATGTAGATATTTGTGTTTCCCATGAAGCCCCGAATCCCCCCCGGAATGTCTCCAGCCTGGACGTAGCTATCTGTGCCCCCCACGACCCCTAAGCCCCCCAGGGATCTCTACAGCCTCTACATTGGTGTGATATTCTGTGCATTACCCTGTGTGGCCACACGGTGTCACTGTTCCTCTATGAGAGAAATGTTCTGTACATTACCCTCCATGGCCAGACGGTGTCACTGTTGCTCCATGTGGGAAATGCTCTGTGCATTACCCTGCATGGCCACACGGTGTCACTGTTGCTCCATGCAGGAAATGCTCTGTGCATTACCCTGCGTGGCCACACGGTGTCACTGTTGCTCCATTCAGGAAATCGATGGTGCCTTACCCTGCATGGCCACAAGGTGTCACTGTTGCACCATGCAGCCAGATACCCAGATTATGTGCAGCCAGACACCATGGCGATTAGAGGAGCTCACCAGGAAGCGGTGCTCATCAGAGAAGCTTTGAAAACGAGTTTCATCGTGGGCCAGAGTACGGTGTGACTGCTGTGTTTGTTTGTCCTTCATGAACCTCTCCCTTTATAGACTCCTTCCCTGTAAGCAACCCACCCTCCCCCTTCGATTACAGCTTTCTTAAGGAAATAAAGTCACTATCAGTTAAAAATCATGTATTCTTTATTAAAAAGTGATTATAAAAAGAGGCAGAGAATTAACAAGTTATCCCGGGTGTGGTTTGGGAGGAGGATAGGAGGGAAGGAAAAGGCTATTAAGCACATTTCAATGTAATGACAGTCTTTTGGTTGGACTGTCCATGGGGATGGAGTGGGCGGGTGCAGAAAGCCTTTCCCTACGTGTTCTTACACATCTGGGTGAGGGAGATATGGAACATTGTGAGTACTGAGGGTGGTTACACAGGGGCTGCAGCGGCACTCTGTGACCCCGCTGCTCTTCCTGAAGATCCACCAGACGTCGGAGGATATCAGTTTGATCACACAGCAGTTCCAGCGTTGCATCCCGCCACCACTGATCTTCCTGCCTACACCTCTGATCGTCCTGCTGCCACCTCTCATCTCGAGCGTCTCTCCTATCTTCACGTTGGTCCCTTCTGTCCTCACGTTCACTGGCATCTTTCCTGTACTTTGCTAGCATGTCCTTCCACTCATTCTGATGAGCTCTTTCATTGCGGGTTACTTCCATGATTTCAGAGAACATTTCATCTCGCGTCCTCTTCTTCGTCCGCCTTATCTGAGCTAGCCTTCAGGATGGAGTAGGGAGGCTTGAAAAATGTGCAGCTGTATGGGAGAGGGAAAACAGGGAGAGAAGTATGTAAAAAGATATATTTTACAGAACAATGGTTATACTCTTTCACAGTGAACAACACTATTCACCTTACATAGCACATGTGATTTCACTACAAGGTCGCATTTTGCATCTTTTAATATTGAGTGCCTGGGGCTCTGGTGTTACAGATCTCCCAGACGCAGGTCTGGGCATCATAATTCAGCTTCCATGCGGCCATGGTAAGGCTTCATGTTTGACTTCTCCAGTCTTCATATACACAGTGCCCTATGATGCCTTTTTCCTGTTAACAGGCAGCAGCAGACACCAACCCCCCCCTTTTCCCTGTCCAAGGGATTGCTTTACTCCTCCCCCCACCGCATGGCTGCTATCATGGAAGATCACTGCTAATCACCCCCCTCCTTCCCCCCCACCGTGTGGCTGGTAGCTGGGAAGATTCCTGCTGGCCAAACGCAGAAAAGCTCAGCGCTATCCTTCCTCCCCTCCCCCCGCTTTGCTATGTGCAAGGAAGGATTTGTTTTAAGCAACAGCCCAGTAGGAAAATGGCCATCTCTGTCCCCTTAATTAAATTCCTGAATTTCAACCAGGTTACCATGAATGATATCACTCTGCTGAGGATAACACAGCGAGATAAAGAACGGATGTTGCTTGAATGCCAGCAAACACCGGGACCATGTGCAGCTAGGCTTTGTCATGCAATGATACCAGATTACTTGCTACATGCATGGCTTGGTCAAGTGTCCTACCATGGTGGACGGAATAAGGCTGCCTTGCCCAGAAACCTTCTGCACAGGCTTTTGGAGTACCTCCAGGAGAGCTTCATGGAGATGTCCTTGGAGGATTTCCACTCCATCCCCAGACATGTTAACAAACTTTTCCTGTAACTTTACTGGCCATGAATGCATCCCAAGCCCTCATGGCAAATCAGTCATTAAAAAACGCTTGCTTTTAAACCATGTTTTATATTTACTAAGGTACACTCACCAGAGGTCCCTTCCATGGCTTCACTGTCTGGGCTAGTGGCTTGGGAGGGCTGGGAGGGTAATTCCGTCTGGGTCACAAAAAGCTCCTGGCTGTTGGGGCTAATGGAGTGCTGTGTGCTCACTGCAAGGTCGTCCTCCTCCTCCTCATCATCTTCCCCTCCGCTGAATCCTCCGCCATGGTTGAGATTATAACCCCCACCTCAGAATCCATGGACAGGGGTGGGGTACTGGTTGCGCAGCCCCCTAAAATTGCATGCAGCTCAGCATAGAAGCAGCATGTTTTTGGCCCTGACCCTGATCTTCCGTTTGCTGCTTTGGTTTTCTGGTAGGCTTGTCTGAGCTCCTTAACTTTCACTCTGCACTGCACTGAGTCCCTGCTGTGCCCTTTTCCCATCATAGCCTTTGAAATTTTTTCAAATATTTTTTCATTTCATCTTTTCGAATGGAGTTCTGTTAGCACTGAATCCTCTCCCCATATAGCGATCAGATCCAGTACCTCCCGTGCGGTCCATGCTGGAGCTCTTTTTCGATTCTCAGGAGACTGCATTGCTACCTGTGCTGATGAGCTCTGCATGGTCACCTGTGTTGATCAGAGCTCCACGCTGGCCAAACAAGAAATTGAATTCAAAAGTTCTTGGGGCTTTTCCTGTCTACCTGGCCAGTGCCTCTGAGTTCAGATTGCTGTCCAGAGCGGTCACAGTGGTGCGCTGTGGGATACCGCCCGGAGGCCAATAAAGTCAATTTCCGTCCACACTAACACTAATCCGATATAGTAATATCGATTTTAGCGTTACTCCTCTCGTTGGGGAGGAGTACAGAAATCAATTTAAAGAGCCCTTTATATCGATATAAAGAGCAGTGTAGTGTGGACGGGTGCAGCGTTAAATCGATTTAACGCTGTTAAAATCAGTTTAACAGCATAGTGTAGACCAGGCCTAGGTTCTCCAGACTGACACCAAGGTGCTTTCTCCACTGACATCAGCACCCTCTATCATGCAAGGGTGGGAGTTATCTAAGGGACAAGCCAACAGCAGAAGGGGAAGTGCCTTGCTGGACAGCAAATGGAACCTGGGAAAGGGAAGCCACCATGTTTCTACCTGGTTTTGAACCAGAGACCATTTGCATGTTAGACAAATGTGATAACCACTACACTACAGAAATTCCATCTGCTTGGTTGTTGCTCACTCTGGCACAGACCGATGGGCAAACCTAGAGAAAGTGGTGGCAGCCCCTCAATAGGTCATCTGGCAGAGCAGAAGACTGGAGATGGCACTCAGGAAGTCGTCCTTACGTCGCCCGTGTGACTCCAGCTTGAGGGAGAGCTGCTTTTTCTTCCCCTTGCTGACAAAGAGCAAGAGAAGAATGAAAGGTCTGGTGGGCCAACTCGGTGCAGAAGCCCATGCCGTCTTTTCCTGCTGCATAGTCTGAAATGAGGGACTCGTGGCAGTTAAAGGAACTGCTGCACTTTCCGAAAATATCCCACCCGTGCACAAAGGGGGATAGAAGAGCCTGTTAGTCTAGCACGCTCCCAGCTGAACTATTTCAGCAGCTGCTAGGTTTCTTTTTGGCCTATTACTTTTCTGTCTGGGATGTTTTTGTCAGCTGTGGCACAGAAAAAGGATGTCATAGATTCATAGATTCATAGACTCTAGGACTGGAAGGGACCTTGAGAGGTCATCGAGTCCAGTCCCCTGCACTCGTGGCAGGACAAAATACTGTCTAGACCATCCCTGATAGACATTTATCTAACCTATTCTTAAATATCTCCAGAGATGGAGATTCCACAACCTTCCTAGGCAATTTATGCCAGTATTTAACTATCCTGACAGTTAGGAACTTTTTCCTAATGTCCAACCTAAATCTCCCTTGCTGCAGTTTAAGCCCATTGCTTCTTGTTCTATCGTTAGAGGCTAAGGTGAACAAGTTTTCTCCCCCCTCCTGATGACACCCTTTTAGATACCTGTAAACTGCTATCATGTCCCCTCTCAGTCTTCTCTTTTCCAAACTAAACAAACCCAATTCTTTCAGCCTTCCTTCATAGATCATGTTCTCAAGACCTTTAATCATTCTTGTTGCTCTTCTCTGGACCCTCTTCAATTTCTCCACATCTTTCTTGAAATACGGTGCCCAGAACTGGACACAATACTCCAGTTGAGGCCTAACCAGCGCAGAGTAGAGCGGAAGAATGACTTCTCGTGTCTTTTTTACAATACACCTGTTTATGCATCCCAGAATCACGTTTGCTTTTTTTGCAACAGTATCACACTGTTGACTCATATTTAGCTTGTGGTCCACTATGACCCCTAGATCTCTTTCTGCCATACTCCTTCCTAGACAGTCTCTTCCCAGTCTGTATGTGTGAAACTGATTGTTCCTTCCTAAGTGGAGCACTTTGCATTTGTCTTTATTGAACTTCATCCGGTTTACTTCAGACTATTTCTCCAATTTGTCCAGACAGGCCTGTACTAGAGCTGATCCGGAGAACAGAAGGGTGTGCTGTCTGCCGGGTCCTAAGATATGAGATGTGAACCTGAGGCTGAAAAGACTCATAGACTCATAGATCAGAAGGGACCAATATGATCATCTAGTCTGACCTCCTGCACAAAACAGGCCATAGAACCCTACCCATCCACTTCTATAACAACCCCTAACCTATGACCGAGTTATTGAAGTCCTCAAATTGTGGCTTGAAGACCTCAAGCTGCAGAGATTCCACCAGCAAGTGACCCCCGCCCCACGCTGCAGAGGAAGGCGAAAAACCTCCAGGGCCTCTGCCAATCTGCCCCGGAGGAAAATTCCTTCCCGACCCCAAATATAGTGATCAGCTAAACCCTGAGCATGTGGGCAAGACTCACCAGCCAGCACTCAGGAAAGAATTCTCTGTGGTAACTCAGATCCCACCCCATCTAACATCCCATCACAGACCATTGAGCAGACTTATCTGCTGATAATCCAAGATCAATTGCCCACATTAAACTATCCCATCTCTACCATCCCTTCCATAAACTTATCAAAGCTTAGTCTTAAAGCCAGATATGTCTTTTGCCCCCACTACTCCCCTTGGAAGGCTGTTCCAGAACTTTACTCCTCTAATGGTTAGAAACCTTCGTCTAATTTCAAGTCTGAACTTCCTAGTGTCCAGTTTGTACCCATTTGTCCTTGTGTCTACATAAGTACTAAGCTTAAATAATTCCTCTCCCTCCCTAACGTTAATCCCCCTGATATATTTATATAGAGCAAGCATATCCCCCCGCAGCCTTCTTTTGGCTAGGCTAAACAAGCCAAGCTCTTTGAGTCTCCTTTCATAAGGCAGGTTTTCCATTCCTCGGATCATCCTAGTGGCCCGTCTCTGAACCTGTTCCAGTTTGAATTCATCCTTCTTAAACATGGGAGACCAGAACTGCACACAGTATTCCGGGTGAGGTCTCACCAGTGCCTTATATAACGGTACTAACACCTCTTTATCTTTGCTGGAAATACCTCCTCTGATGCATCCTAAAACTGCATTTGCTTTTTTAATGGCCATGTTGCATTGGCGGCTCATAGTCATCCTGCGATCAACCAATACCCCAAGGTCCTTCTCCTCCTCTGTTGTTTCCAACTGAGGTGTCCCTAATGTATATCTAAAATTCTTATTATTAATACCTAAGTGCATGACCTTGCACTTTTCACCATTAAATTTCATCCTATTACTGTTACTCCAGTTTACAAGGTCGTCGAGATCTTCCTGTATGGTCATTGTGAGCGGCCCATGAAGACAAGATTCACTTTTGCCTTCTTTGCTCGGCTTTACTTGCTTTCTCACCCTATTCCTGCCTTAGTTCCTGTGTTACCTGAAGGCGACGGGGGCCCAGCAGTACGAGGAGGAAGTTGGGCAGCTAGACCCTGGTGGCAAAAGTCCTGCCACCGCTTGCCACCCCACTCTCTTCTCACAGCTTCACATATTGGCCACCAGGGACTTGGTGCCCAGCAGAGCAATGGAAGGCAGTGGACAGAGCCACCCTCGCCTTGAAGCTCCAGCTCATTAAACTAGATCTTCAGTCGCTGATGGCCAATGAGAGACCGACATCGCTTGCTATTTTAGCACTTGGAAATGCCATTGGCCAATCTTTGGATCTCTTTAATGCTGCACTTCAGTTCATGGGGGAAAGCCGAGAGAAGCGACCTTTCAACTACAGACCTGGGGTTAACATCCTAACGCTGTCTCCTACTGTAACACTATTTAATACCGGCCCATCCTGTGCTGGTGACAGTTCCATTGCTAGATGTTAGTATGTTTCAGTTACTGTCAAAATTTTAAAGTTTCTATATGCTTAGAGGAAATGCATTTGTTTTATTTGCTTATATATGGCATGAATAAATACAGGTTTACAGAACCTAGCCTGCAAATTTATCATCTTATATGACAGAGAAAATTGTGCATCGAAATTGTGCATCGAAATCATGAACTGAGCTACAAATGCAATGACAAATAAGATATTCAAAATTTTAACATATGGGGGAGCACCGAAGACACGTCTTGCCTAGGATGCCACTTGGTCTAGGGGAGGCCCTGTCAGGGAGAACAGGAATTAGTGTCACATGCCTATTTCCAGGCTGTAATCTGTGGGCACCCTGCTCTGTGGGAGGGATCGCGGTAGCCCAGACTCAGGGCTGGAACAAACCCCTGATTGAGGGGGTGGCTGCATGGTTTACAGCTCCCTGATGTCTCAGACAATGTGTCTCTCCCAAAGCCTCAGATCTGCGTCCCTAGAAGGCTCCTGCGCTGCCTCCGCTCCTTTCACAGACTGTAGCAAGGAGCAGCAGAAAGGGTCAGGGATGAGCCATAGGGCACTAGGTGGGGGGCAGAGGCTTCAGGAGCCTGTCTGGGCATTTTGGCTGAGACCTCAGGGACACATTGTGAGGCAGAATCCCAGGCATCTATATGAAAGGATAACAGAGACGTAAGAGCAGTCATACTGGGTCAAACTGGGTCCATCTCGCCCAGTGTCCTGTCTTCCCATAGCGGCCAAAGCCAGGTGCCCCAGAGGGAATGAACAGAACAGGGAATCATCAAGTGATCCATCCCCTGTCACCTGCTCCTAGCAAACAGAGACTAGGGACATCTTCCCTGCCCATCCTGGCTCAGGGCATGTCCTCCATGAATCGATTGAGCTCTTTTTTTGAACCCTGTTATAGTCTTGACCTTCACAATATCCTCTGGCAAGGAGTTCCGCAGGTCGGCTGTGCACTGTGTGAAAAAATACTTCCTTTTGTTTGTTTTAAACGTGCTGCCTGTTCATTTCATTTGGTGACCCCTAGTTCTTGTGTTATGAGAAGGAATAAGTAACACTTCCTTATTTACTTTCTCCACACCAGTCATGATTTTATAGACCTCTATCATATCCCCCCCTTGTCATCTTTTCTCCAAGCTGAAAAGTCCCAGTCTTATTATTCTCTCCTCATATGGCAGACACTCCATACCCCTTTCTGAACCTTTTCCAATTCCAATTCCAATACATCTTTTCTGAGATGGGGTGACCATACCTGCACGCAGTATTCAAGATGTGGGCGTACCATGGATTTATACATTGCCAACAAGATTTTCTTTCTTATTTTCTATCTCTTAATGACTCCCAACGTTCTGTTCGCTTTTTGCCGGCCACTGCACATTGAGTGGATGTTTGCAGAGAACTATCCACAGTGACTCCAAGATCTCTCACTTGAGTTGCAACAGCTATTTTACCTCCCATCCTTTTATATGTAGAGTTGGGATTATGTTTGCCAATGTGCATCACTTTGCAGTGATCAACATGGAATTTCATCTGCCATTTTGTTGCCCTTTCATCTAGTTTTGTGAAATCTCTTTTTAGCTCCTCACAGTCTGCTTCACACTTAACTATCCTCTGTAGTTTGGGATCATCTGCAAATTTTGTCACCTCGCTGTTTCGCAGATTGTTTATCAATATGTTGAATAGTCCCAGTACAGCCACCACTAGTTATCTGTTTGCATCCTGAAAACTGAGCATTTAGTCCTACCCTTTGTTTCCTAGCTTTTAACCAGTTATTGATCCATGTGAGGACCTTCCAGAGGTGAAAGTAAGCTGGTCTGGTCCAGTATGGGGTACTGGCAAGAGTGGGTACGCTGTGCCAGCCCAGCCCGGCTTCCGCAGGCTGGTGATTTAAAGGGCCCAGGGCTCCCTGCAGTGACCAGAGCTCCGGGCCCTTCAAATCGCCTCCCATGCCACCCTGCCGGAGCCCCGGGGAGCAAATCACTGCCGTGGATGCTGCTCTCTCTCGCGCTATGAACACAGAGCAGGGGCGGCGGGAGCTTCCTTATAGTTGGGGGGGCACCGTTGTCTGAACTGTGTCACTCCCATGACACCCCTTCCCCAAGGACCCACACTCACACCACCTCTCCCCCCAAGGCCACACCCACAGAACACCTCTTCCTCCCCCAAGACTCCCCCTTTCCCCCCCTCCATCATTTGTCCTAACAGCCGGTAAAGAGTGGTGGGGCCACGGCCCTCCAAACCCCCTGTACCTGCACCCCTGACACAGAGCTAAGCAGGCAGCAGTGTGTGTGTGTGACAGAGGCTGCTGTGCTGAGCTGAGCCAGTGAGGGAAGCGGGGGCTGAAGTCGGGGCTGTTGCCTCCCCCTGCCTCAGGACTGGTTGCTTCCAGCAGCTGTCTGAACATAGAGACAGTGTGTCCACACACTCACTCTTCTCTAACACACACAGTCCCTCTCCCCACACACACACAGTCTCTGCCCCGCCACGCACATTGCAGTTGAAAAGCAGCTGGCAATCTAGTAGGATGCCCATGGATCAATGGGATACAGAAACCTGCATCATGTGATGCTGTGCCAGCCCATGAGGCATTGCAAACCCTTCCCAAAGCACCTACAGCCAGTTGCACATGGGATAGCTACCCACAGTGCACTGCTCTCTGTGGCCATCCAAGAGCTGCTAGCATGGACGCGCTCTGCCGACACAAGGGGCATAGGGTGGACATGCAACAGCTGTTTAATTAAAACACTTTAACTAAAGCAGCATAACTCTGTGTTGTAGACATAGTCTGAGAGTGAGACAAGACCCAGCTCCCTTGAAACTAAAGAACCACAAAACCCACCATAGTTGGCAGGATTCAAACCTGCGCAGGGAGACCCCAATGGATTTCTAGTCCATCGCCTTAACTACTTGCTTGTAGTATGTTTCTCACTACACTCTAGTTCTGTTCTCACTGAGTGATCATTTCCAATTGTTTCCTCAGACCAGCTTCCCCAGCACACACACTGCTGTGCCATTGTGTAAGTGTGTCCATGGCTGAGCTGCAAGAATCCCTTCTGGCTAGAGCATGAGGAGAGTGTGTTTGTGGTCAATGACGTTCCTGTAGATTGTTCTCCATTTCCTGCCTTGATCATTCAGACAGTTCCTTTACCATCATATCCCCAGCACATCAGGGATTGCAATAGCAGGAGCAGGATTTCTCTGGGGCACTGAGATTTGTCAGGGGGTTGGTGGCTCCTTTCTTTCCTCACCCTGGAGTAAACTCAGCTTCTTATTCCATCCTTGATGTTTCAAGGAATAACAAGAGATGAGCGAGGAAAGAGGTGGACAGGGTGGGTCTCAGGGGAGGGGCACAGAGGTGGGGGTGGTGGACAGGGCAGGTCAGGGGAGGGGGGTAGAGAGGTGTGAGCGCTGGGCAGGGTGGGTCTCAGGGGAGAGGCAGAGAGGTGCAAGTGGTGGGCAGGGCTGGTCTTAGGGGAGGGGGCAGAGAGGTTTGGGCAGGGTGAGTCTCACGGGAAGGGCAGAGAGGTGGGGCAGCAGGAAGACCTTGGGGTAGGGGGTGGAGAGGCACGAGGAGGCCTTTGGGGAGGAGAGGAGCAAGCGAAAGGTGGACCAGCAGATCTCAGCCAAAGAGGAAGAGCAGGGGTGGGAAGTGGCCAAATAGGAGTGAGGGCAGAGCACAAGTGGGGCCTCAGAGGGAGGAGAATGAATCAAGGGGGTGGAGTGGGCAGGGCCACCCAGAAGATTCAGGGGGCCTGGGGCAAAACAAATTTTGGGGGCCCCTTCTATAAAAAAACTTGCAATACTCTAGAATACGATATTCTAGTGGGGGCCCTGCAGGGCCTGGGGCAAATTGCCCCACTTGCCCCCCCTCTGGGTGGCCCTACCCTCAGCCCCTCTTCGTAAGTCCCCTGCTGCCTAATCATTTTTGCTGCCCTCCCCTACACTCTCTCCAATTTGTTTCTGTAGTGGGAGAGCGAAAACTGGACACAATGCTCCAGACGTGGCCTCACCAGTGCTGAATAGGGGGGAATAATCACTTCCCTCGATCTGCTGGCAATGCTCCTACTAATCCAGCCCAGTACGACCACTTACCCATATTGAATGCAGACCCAGCAAGATTTGATCAGTTGGTTACTGTCCATTCAGGAGGTGATTTCCTACCTATTCATACAGAATGAAGATGCTCTAAGCAGAGGAGAGAGAGCTGTCCCGTCCCTGTAGTTAACCCATCTCCCAGAGAGGTGGTAGCTATATCACTGGGGGAAGCTATGTGGGTGGGTGTGCAAGCTGTGGTGTCTCCATCTATCTATAAGTTTAATCAAACCCCATTATTAAAAGCACTGTGGTCTGGGAACAGAACAGATCTCTGAGGCAGTGCCTGTCCTTCAAAATCTTTAAGATCACTGACTTACCTACACAGCAATCATGGGGGTATAGCGCAGTGGTAGAGCATTTGAATGCAGATCAAGTAGTCCTTGGTTCAAATCCAAGTGCCCCCTTATAAAGCTCTTCCTTCAACAAAAAATAATGGTATTTCCACTATGTTCAGAAATTCCACTGAGTAGAGATCCCTGAAATGAAGGGCAACATTCAATATATTCCTGTGCAAGTGCATAAATACCTAGCAAACATGTGCCTCCACTGAAATCAGTTCTAATCCTCTAAAGGATTAAAGAATCTTTATTGAGGTTGCAGGAAAAATCCATCCCGATGTGTAGAAAGAATAGTAAATATGGCAGGCAACCAGCTTGGCTTAACAGTGAAATCCTTGCTGATCTTAAACGCAAAAAAGAAGCTTCCAGGAAGTGGAAGATGGGGATCCATTGGAGAGTGTCACTACGAGTAGAGCATAATATGAGGTGTCCCATCACATTTACTCAGACTAGATTAACGCATAATAGAATAGCTGAAACAGTCTATTTGATTTGTATGTTTTTATTTTGGAATTGTTAAGAGCAGCAACGACTTAGCTCAGATTGAAGCATCTTATCTAATGTTTGAGATCTAAGTGTTTCCTCTTTGTGTGTGATGAGACAATTTAACACTGTGACAAACAGGAGAAGCTTTTGTTTTACAACAACATATTTTTACAAAGAACTTTCATCCCACTTGTTATGATTTCGAGAAACAAACTGGTTTAGTCTGAATGAAATTTTCTGACAGAAATGGTTTCAGTGAAATTTCCCCATCTCGATTCCTGAGCTCTATCCCTGCCTCGGGGGTGGGGGGTTGTTGTCTGTTAGAACAGGAGTCAGGGCTGGTGGCTTCTCTTTCTGGCTCTGCCACCGCCTTGCTGTGTAGGCCCTTGGGTAGGTCACTTCCCTTCTCTGGACCTCACGCAATATTGTTATACAGCCTACAAATGGGGATTTCATTCTTGCCCACTATTGGAAAGTGCTGGGAGAATCCCCCAGCAAAAGCTGCTCTGACAGTGCTAAGCAGCATCTGACCATTCAAGGTCGGAGCTCACTGCCTGGGAGGAGTCTTCGGCTCTGGGGTTTCACTTCAGCCCAGTCTAGAGAGAGGGGCCCAGCCATGGAGTTTGGCTCAGGAAGACCAAGTCTCCAATAACAATATTGCTCAGCAATGCAGGAGTGAAATCAGGAAGGTCAAAGAACACTCGGAGTTGCAGCTAGCAAGAGATGTTAAGAGTAACAAGAAGGGTTTCTTCAGGAATGTTAGTAACATGAAAAAAGTCAAGGAAAATGTGGGCCCCTTCCTGAATGAGGGAGGTAACTTACTGGACAGAGGATGTGGAAAAAGCTAATGTACTCAATACTTTTTTTGCCTCTGTCTTCGAGAACCAGATCAGCTCCCAGACTGCTGCACTGGGCAGTACAGTATGGGGAGAAGGTGACCAGCCCTCTGTGGAGAAAGAAGTGGTTCGGGACTATTTAGAAAAACTGGAGACGAGCACATGTCCATGGGGCTGGATGCGCTGCATCCAAGGGTGCTAAAGGAGTTGGCGGATGTGATTGCAGAGCCATTGGCCATCATCTTTGAAAACTCATGGCGGTGGGGGGAGGTCCCGGATGACTGGAAAAAGGCTACTGTAGTGCCCATCTGTAAAACAGGGAAGAAGAAGGATCCAGGGAACTACAGGCCAGTCAGCCTCACCTCGGTCCCTGGAAAAATCATGGAGCAGGTCGTCAAGGAGTCAATTCTGAAGCACTTAGAGGAGAGGAAAGTGATCAGGAACAGTCAGCATGGATTCACCAAGGGCAAGTCATGCCTGACTAAACTAATTGCCTTCTATGAGGAGATAACTGGGTCTGAGGGGAAAGCAGTGGATGTGTTATTCCTTGATTTTAGCAAAAGTTTTGATATGGTCTCCTACAGTATTCTTGCCAGCAAGTTAAAGAAGTATGGGCTGGATGAATGGACTATAAGGTGGATAGAAAGCTGGCTAGATCGTCAGGCTCAATGGGCAGTGATCAAAGGCTCCATGTCTAGCTGGCAGCCGGTTTCAAGCGCAGTGCCCCAAGGGTCGGTCCTGAGGCTGGTTTTGTTCAATATCTTCATTAATGATCTGGAGGATGGTGTGGACTGCACCCTCAGCAAGTCTGCAGATGACATTAAACTGGGAGGAGTGGTAGATACACTGGAGGGTAGGGATAGGATACAGAGGGATCTAGACAAATTAGAGGACTGGGGCAAAAGAAACCTGATGAGGTTCAACGAGGACAAGTGCAGAATCCTGCACTTAGGACGGAAGAATCTCATTCACTGCTACAGACTAGGGGACGAATGGCTAGGCAGCAGTTCTGCAGAAAAGGACTTGGGGTTACAATGGACGAGAAGCTGGCTATGAGTCAACAGTGTGTCCTTGCTGCCAAGAAAGCTAATGGCATTTTGGGCTATATAAGTAGGGGCATTGCCAGCAGATCGAGAGATGTGATCATTCCCCTCTATTCGACACTGGTGAGGCCTCATCTGGATACTGTGTCCCGTTTTGGGCCCCAGACTACAAGAAGGATGTGGAAAAATTGAGAAGAGTCCAGCAGAGGGCAACAAAAGTGATTAGGGGGCTGGAGCACAAGACTTATGAGGAGAGGGTGAGGGAACTCGGATTGTTTAGTCTGCAGAAGAGAAGACTAAGGGGGGATTTGATAGCTGCTTTCAAGTACCTGAAAGGGGGATCCAAAGAGGATGGATCTAGACTGTTCTCTGTGGTACCTGATGACAGAACAAGGAGTAATGGTCTCAAGTTGCAACGGGGGAGGTTTAGGATGGATATTAGGAAAAAACTTTTTCACTAGGAGGGTGGTGAAGCACTGGAATGTGTTACCTAGGGAGGTGGTGGAATCTCCTTCCTTAGAGGTTTTTAAGGTCAGGCTTGACAAAGCCCTGGCTGGGATGATTTCACTGGGGATTGGTCCTGCTTTGAGCAGTGGATAGGACTAGATACCTCCTGAGGTCCTTCCAGCCCTGGTATTCTATGATTATATGATTAGATGCTCTAATGGGCTCTTCTGGCCATAAAATGGACTCATTTCCGAAAAAACTGAGTGTAGCATTGGGAACAGCATCTGATGTTTTCCTGTCTAGCTGGCTTGATGCCTAGAATGAAAGTTCCTTGAGTGGGGTGATCCACAGGGAGTAGCTCAAACCTCCAAAGTGCCTGGCCAGGGGCAGGACATTGGCACAGCAAGGGAGTGGTGTGGCAGTGACATCACAAAGGCCTTTAGCAGGACCTCAGACTATTGGTCAGAGATGGTGGGGAGGTGGTGACCTCACAGAGAGATGCTGACATCAGCCAGGCAGGACGGGGCAAGGAGCCAGGGAAACCTCAGAGACCCCTGTGGCTTTGCTTCAGCAAGTCTCCTTCTCCAGGTCTCTCTTTGAGGACTCAGAGAGTATTCGGGTTCACGGACATGAGCGCCAGGAGGAACCTCTTTCAAGTTTTCTCCTTCTCTTTTAGTGATTTTACTAGAAAACAGCCGTCCCTGTTTAGAAGGTAAGAGCTTCCTGGAGGTTTGAAACCTGTTCAGTCTGATCCATCTGGTGAGAGTTGAATTCTAGGCATGGAAAACACGAGCTTAAAGAGGCAGAATTTTATTGCGCACCTGGGATTTTCTCCCTTAGAATCACTGGGGTCATTAGGGTTTGTCCTTTTGGTGTCACTTTTTCCTCCCTCTCTCCCTCTCTCCTTTCTCTTCGTCTCTTGCTCCTTTTGTCCTTTCTCCTGTACCCCTCCCAACACCAGAAGAGGTAGAGGGGTGTGTGTGTGTGTGTGTGTGTGTGTGTGTGTGTGTGTGTGTGTTGAGGGCAGTGATCTGTGGGAGGTACACCAAAACATATGGGGCTGAACTAGTGCTTGGGCAGTGATCCCCACCAGTGACCTGGACCATCCTTTGGGCTCTCTGGTGAGAACCCTCAGCCTCCTGTCCTCAGTCTCTACCCTGACTGGCTGAGCAGGGGGTTATTGACAGGGAGGAGACTCGGGTCCTTGTTGTTCTCTTTTAAGACCAAGGAAATAAGCAATAACCAGTTCTAGGTTTGATGAATTTTGCTGCTTCTCTGCCTCTGAGCAGTTCTTGATTCTCTCTAACATTGCAGTTCTCCTCAAATACTTGCTGAATAATTACTGTCACTGTTGTTGGTGTGGAGCTCATCTGAGAGCACTTTATTCAGGTCATTCAATGTCTGAAATTCAAGATCCGATGGTTAGTTTGAAAATCAGGGCTCTTGGGTCCTATTCCCAACTCTGCGTCTGACTGGCTGTGTGACTGAAGACAAGTCAATTCTCCTTTCTCAGCCTTAGCTTCCCCCTCTTTCAAGTAGGGATAATAATGATCTGCTCCTACCTACCTCATGGTGGGTGGAGGATGGGGATCCATTGGAGAGTGTCACTACGAGTAGAGCATAATATGAGGTGTCCCATCACATTTACTCAGACTAGATTAACGCATAATAGAATAGCTGAAACAGTCTATTTGATTTGTATGTTTTTATTTTGGAATTGTTAAGAGCAGCAACGACTTAGCTCAGATTGAAGCATCTTATCTAATGTTTGAGATCTAAGTGTTTCCTCTTTGTGTGTGATGAGACAATTTAACACTGTGACAAACAGGAGAAGCTTTTGTTTTACAACAACATATTTTTACAAAGAACTTTCATCCCACTTGTTATGATTTCGAGAAACAAACTGGTTTAGTCTGAATGAAATTTTCTGACAGAAATGGTTTCAGTGAAATTTCCCCATCTCGATTCCTGAGCTCTATCCCTGCCTCGGGGGTGGGGGGTTGTTGTCTGTTAGAACAGGAGTCAGGGCTGGTGGCTTCTCTTTCTGGCTCTGCCACCGCCTTGCTGTGTAGGCCCTTGGGTAGGTCACTTCCCTTCTCTGGACCTCACGCTCCTTCCCATCTGTCCAGTGGGAACAGGGACAGTTCTCGAACTCTGGGCAGTCATGAGCCTGAGTGAGATAAGAAGCTTTAAAGCCCTGTGTGAAGGAGAAAGGGGAGTTTCACGGTGTTTAATACCAATGAATTCTAAAGTTTGCTAAAATGTCTAGTCTGTGGAAACAAGAAATGGTCAGGGCCAGACTTTTTAACCACTGCCCTTTTTAGAGCTCATTCAGGGATGTGAGTCCCTGTCTTTTAGGTACCTGGGGTTCTTTGCCAGCAGGAGAGAAGAGGTTCCTGCCTCTGTTTTTGTGGCCTTAACAAACCTGGTGTTGTGCCTCAGTTTTGTCTGAGATCCCTGAAAAAGAACATCTTCCCATCTATGAACAAGACAGTCCCGTAGGACATTCTCACAAGCGAACGAGGGAAATGCGGTCCAGCTGCAATCAGTGTAATGTGGGTGCAGAGCTGGTTGAAAGCCCAGACTCCAGGAGCCCTTCTCCATGTTTGGCTGTCCAACGGAGAGGCTGTACCTAGTGGGTCATGCAGGGATCAGTCCGGCGTCCAGTACTATTCAGTAGTTTCATGAATGATTTGGAAAATGCAGTGGAGAGCATGCTTCTAAAATTTGCAAGTGACACCAAGCACTTTGGAGCACAGGATTCAAATTCAAAACGCCCTTAACAAATTGGAGACTTGGTCTTCCTGAGCCAAACTCCATGGCTGGGCCCCTCTCTCTAGACTGGGCTGAAGTGAAACCCCAGAGCCGAAGACTCCTCCCAGGCAGTGAGCTCCGACCTTGAATGGTCAGATGCTGCTTAGCACTGTCAGAGCAGCTTTTGCTGGGGGATTCTCCCAGCACTTTCCAATAGTGGGCAAGAATGAAATCCCCATTTGTAGGCTGCGGACAGAGCCCTAGAGGGGGGAGCAACTTGCCCAAAGTCTCTCAGAAAAAGGAAAACAACCAGTAGTGGAACCAATAGGAAATCCAGCAATGGAACTCAGGAGCCCGGGGAGTGTGCTAGGGTGACCAGATATCCTGATTTTATAGGGGCAGTCCCAATTTTGGGGTCTTTTTCACTTGCTGTCTGGTCACCCTAGGGTGTGCACATATGTAGGTCCCAGCTGCTCCCTGCTCCCCTCATTGAAGCAGATGTGCAGGGTTACTGCCCTGGGAACTGCAGGGCACCAGTGGACATGGGGCTGGCTGGAGGTAAGGTCTGGCTGCAGGCAGGGCAAGGGGTATGGGGCTGGCTGGAGACAGGGGTGCGTGGGGTGGGCTGGCTGGCTTCAGGTAGGGACACAGGGGGTGTGGCAAGGTTTGGCTGGAGCCAGGGCAGGGGGTATGAGGCTGGCTGCAGGCAGGGCTGGGGGTGCAGGGCTGGTGCAAGCTGGGGAGGTGTGGGGGCTGGCTGGCTTTGGGCAGGGCCACGGGGTGTGGCAGGAGCTGGCTGGAGACAGGGCAGGGGGTGTGGGGCTGGCTGCAGGCAGGGCAGGGAGGATGTGGCTTGTGTGGACAGGGCAGGGGGAGCAGGGGTGGCTGCAGACAGGGGCTGGTGCAGGCAGGGCATGGGGCAGGGCTAGTGCAAGGATGTTTCGTGCCCTAGGTGAAACTTCCACCTTGTGCCCTCTCCCCCCCGGGTCCCCGCCCTGAGGTGCAACACCCATGACAGCTCCCCCCTCCACCCTGAGGCTCCCCTCTTGTAGCAGCTCCACTGCTCTGCCCTGCGGCACCCCCCCTCGCCCCAGCTCACCCCTGCTCCGAGCACGAGCACGCCGTGGCCGCTTCACTTCTCCCGCCTCCCAGGCAGTCAAGCACCCTCCTCTGAGCCACAGCAGCCCTGACAGTTGACAATAGAGGCACCTTAACCCCTGAGTTCCTTCAATGTGTCCCCCTCCAAGGTCCAGCTCCGATCACCACATACTCGGGGTACGTCTATACTACCTGCCGAATCGGTGGGCAGTGATCGATCCAGCGGAGGTCGATATATTGCGTCTAGCGTAGATGCAACACATCGAGTGCTCTCCCGCCGACTGCTGCACTCCAGCTCGGTGAGAGGCGCAAGCAGAGTCTACGGGGAGCTGCAGCAGTCGACTCACCGCGACGAAGACACCATGGTAAGTTGATCTAAGTACATCGACTTCAGCTACGTAATTCATGGAGCTGAAGTTACGTAACTCAGATCGATCCCCTTCCCTAGGGTAGACCAGGGCTCAGAAAAATCCCAGATCCTCTCTGCCCAAAGCAATGGTACAGCCCAGGTTACCAATTTTACTGCTATCACACACAGCACTTGAGCACAGTTATCGAACAAACGGAAATTTCTTTAACAAGGGACAGAGATTTAAACAGAAACAAATGTGAGTGATGGAAACCAACCGTTACCAACAAAACAAAATCACAAAATGCAACCTACACTTTTTAATAGCTCCCTTCCCTATCTAAGTAGACTGAAGTGTCAGGTGACTGGCTATTGCAGTGATTGCTAGTCCCTAGGAGCCATGCCCCTGCCTTTCTTGAAGCACCACTGGTCAGTAGAGATCTCCTGGGTGAATGGACCCAGAGTGTTTCTCTCCACCCTGTCATAAACTGAATCAGTCTTTTGTGTATATTCACGGAATGGACCATTTCTTCATTGTCATATTGTCCTTTTCACTTCCACAGGGTTTTGATGTCTATATTTTGTGTTTGATAGTTTTCCATTGGCTTTTCTGGGCTGGAGCAAAGGTTGACAATGCAGCAATACATTGCATAAATGGCTAGCAAGGGATGGGTGACAATTTCCTCCCATTTGAATGGGCTGTCCCCAACAAGACCTGTGATTGGGGTGACTCACTTTCATGACAATACCATATGGGCATAATGTTCCATATACTTACATGACTCCTTCAACAGGACTCACACACACCTCTTGCAGTGATCAGGAGTAACAATAGTTTACAAGCTTTCACTAGAGTTCGCACTGCTAAGCTTCCTGGATAAATATCATAAAAATCAGTGCATTAGGTGTGATGAGTTTGTCAGGTCTGAGACAGGAGTTTCTTGTGAATTACTTTGACTTCTTTGCCAATTGGCACCAAAGAGCTTTTATCACACATGCACTGAGCTATACAGTCACACCCTGATAGAACAGAAAGGCCAACACAAAAAACAGAAAGAGGAACAATAAGATACTAAAATGACAATGGTTGGAACTCAACATTTCTCTCAGTCTTTGGACTGATGGGTACTAAGAGCTTTTCCCTCAGTTGAACCAGGTGATCGGATACCTGGCTCAGCCCTCCATACTAGCAGCTTTCTCACATACAGGGAGATGGGTCAGAATTGGAATTGATGTCATGACTCGCTTCCCAGAGGGGATCAGTCTGTCTAAGGCTGTGTCTACCCTTCAAACACTGGAAATATTCTTCTGACAACCTAACACTGTCTACATTGGGGCTTAGGTCACATTAACTACTTCTCTCAGAGGAGTGGATTTTTCACACCCCTGAGAGATGTGGCCATGTCAACATAGCTTTTCAGTGTAGACCAGCCTTTGGACGGCTTTTTGATATGAAAGGCAATGGACTTCAGCCTTTTCCTTGGTATTGAGGGTTGACAGCTGCAGCTTTCCTACCTGCTGGACACGTCCTATGACAGATGTCAGGCCTCTCCTTTGCAAATTAGAGAAGTGGGGAAGTCAGTGACCCTTACAGCATAAGTGAGTAAAAACTTATACAACTTGTCTCCTCGAGTAGTTTTCCTTTTAATAGAAATTGACTTTGAAGCTAAGCAAAATATGTTCTATTTGAAATACAAAAAAATAAAATCCATACAGGCCCAATATTCTCTTATTCACTCTAACACCTGTTCTCCCACCCCAACCTTTGGAGTGAGGTTTTCTACCAGAACTCCCTGCACTACAGGGGGTAAATTAAATCAAAGTAACTTTTGAAGATTAGCCATCATTTCCTGTATGACTAAAAAAAGAAAAAACAAGACAACTTTCAGTTTTCCAAAATAATTCAGATCATCAAACAATTAGTCTCTTACTCTTTAACCAACAACATCTCCTATTATTTCATTTTCATTGGTAACAATAACATATTCAAAGATCACAAATTCTTGTCATATATGTTAGTTTTCTTTTAATCCTCATTGCCAACAACTGAACCTTGGCTAAAGTTGTGGTTTGTGTTGGTGGACGGTGTCTCCCATGAGGGAATGTTTGCATCATGAGGAAAAATACCTCTCTTGTCACACTTTAAATCTTTCAAAGTAGTAGGAGGTAGTGGAGAAGTGATGTAAATGCATAAAACACAAGAGAAAACTCTCTGGTCTTCACTACAGACATTTATCGATACTATTATTGCTGAGGGATGTGAAAAATCGAGACAGCTGAGCAACGTAGTTACACAGCTCTAATCCCCTGTGTAGATAGTGCCACATCAGCAGGAGAGCTTCTCCAGCCAACATAGCCATCTGAGACAATATTGATTTAAATAATTGAACTACACTGTGCTTATATGCACTTCCCTCAGTTACTGGGGGGTCTGCTGTTGTTCACCATTTCCAAGTGGAGATTTTAAATCACTGCTGTGTCTTTGTTAGCATGGCCAGTAAACTGGAGAGTTCTCTCCTGTTGACAGAACTGCACGTGAACTTTCTCCATGTCATCATGGAAGGATGGGGAAAAAGCAAAGCTGAAGTGAGAAATGACGACTTTAGCAAATGCTCATTTGTCTTAAATTCTCCAATAAATCTGAGTTGAACTAATATCTAATTGTGTGACCACACAGCCATCAAGAAAGATAGAAACTCACATCACAGAGAGATAGAAAACATGACAATGAAGTGTAAATTGAAATTCCAGAGCAGGCTACATCTAATTATTTAGAATCAGGACAAGAGATTCTCCCATCACATTCTCCTCTCATCCATTCAAACCTGCTTCACTCAGCACTGTCTCAATAGTCAGTTATGTTATTTACAACATGTTTAGTATTCGAGCATCCCCATACTGGGGGAAAAAACAGCCACCTTGCCAGAACTGGCTTTACCAATAGATGGAACTTGGGATTTAAACTTGAAACGACCACACTGTATTTAGAATCCATTTGAATTCCCCTTCCAGGTCTTTGATACTTTCATCTCGAGTCATAGCAACTCTGGTATAGGATTAAATAAGTCAAAGCATCATCTCCAAGCACGGACAACTGAGAACACTTCATCACATGACACTTTGAGAAGTGGAGGAGTAGAATGTGATGACAATAAACTCTACCTGGCTCAGACAAAAGGTAACAGTTCTGCCGTGATGGGGAAGGAGGGAATCTCTGAGTCACCCCATCTCCTTCCAAGTATCAGAGGGGTAGCCGTGTTAGTCTGGATCTGTAAAACGTGACAAAAAGTCCTGTAGCACCTTGTAGACTAACAGACGTATTGGTGAATAAGCTTTCGGGGGTGAATCCCCACTTTGTCAGATGAATGTAGTGGAAATTTCCAGAGGCAAGAACAAACATGCAAGCAAGAATCAGGCTAGAGATAACAAGGTTAGTTCAATCAGGGAGGATGAGGCTCTCTTCTAGCAGTGGAGGTGTGAACACTAAGGGAGGAGAAACTGCTTTTGTAGTTAGCTATCCATTAACAATCTTTCTTTAATCCTGAGCCCATGGTGTCAAATTTGCAGATAAACTGGAGCTCAGCAGCTTCTATTTGAAGTCTGGTCCTGAAGTTTTTTTTGCTGCAGGATGGCTATTTTTAAATCTGTGATTGTGTGTCCAGGGAGACTGAAGTGTTATCCTATAGATTTGTGTATATTGCTTATGCTCCAAAACATCTTTTAGTCTATAAGGTGCCACAGGACTCTGCCGCTTTTTACATTTCCTTCCAGTGTCACAGAGGCTGAAATGACACTTTTTTCCTGCCCTTGCTCCTCTTCATTTAAATATAATTTGAAAAGTTCCCATGATAACTGCTCTTCAGCAAAACCCACAGCAATGTGAGATCAAGTGGCAATGATACAATCTGCATCACTGGTGACTCTAACAATATCTCTGTAATAGGAGAAATGGTATAAATGTGATGCTCCCTTGTTTCTTATGGGAAGGGCACACTCGAATTACTCATGGGAGAATGGAGTTGATAGAAAAGACAAATGGGTCCACCTCAAAGAGGTCAAACTGCAAAAGGCAGAACTGGGCCACTCATCTGGACAAGCTGAGGGATATCGGTGCTTCAAACAGTTCAAACAGTTTTTAAAAGTTACTCTGTGGGAATCAGGAAAAGTATTAAAGTATTGATAGCTGTAGAGGGTTTTATGGTGTTGCTCCCCTTTGCAGATTCTCTGATAGCTCACATGGGATCAGTGGCAAGACAAGGTTTTCCCACACTCACTGCTTTCATTGGGTCTCACACCTTTGTGGATTCTCTGATGGCTAATAAGCTGCCGACGTTGAATGAAGTTTTTCCCACAATCACTGCATTTATAGGGCCTCTCCCCAGTGTGGATTCTGAGATGGGTAAGAAGGTGCGAGCTGTGATTGAAGGTTTTCCCACACTCACGGCATACATAGGGCCTCTCCCCTGTGTGGATTCTCCGATGCCCAGTAAGATGAGAGCTGTGAGTGAAGCTTTTCCCACACTCCCTGCATTCATAGGGCCTCTCCCCTGTGTGGATTCTCTGATGTTTAGAACGGGCTGAGCTGCTAGTGAAGCTTTTCCCACACTCACTGCATTCATAGGGCTTCTCGCCTGTGTGGATTCTCTTATGATCAACAAGATTTGATTTGGAAGTGAAGGTTTTCCCACACTCAGTGCATTCAAAGGGCCTCTCCCCTGTGTGGATTCTCTGATGTTGAGAAAGGGCTGATCTTTCAGTGAAGCTTTTCCCACACTCACGGCATCCATAAGGCCTTTTCCCTGTGTGGATTCTCTGATGTTTAGAGAGGCCTGATCTGCAAATGAAGGTTTTCCCACACTCACAGCATTCATAGGGCCTCTTCCCTGTGTGGATTCTCTGATGTTTAGAGAGGCCTGATCTGCAAATGAAGGTTTTCCTACACTCACGGCATTCATAGGGCCTCTCTCCTGTGTTGATTCTCCAATGCCGAGTAAGGTGAAAGCTTTGAGTGAAGGTTTTCTCACACTCACGGCATTCAAAGGGCCTCTCGCCTGTGTGGATTCTCTGATGATGAACAAGATTTGATTTGGAAGTGAAGGTTTTCCCACACTCAGTGCATTCATAGGGCCTCTCCCCTGTGTGGACTCTCTGATGTCTAGAAAGAGTTGTTCTTTCAGTGAAGCATTTCCCACACTCACGGCATTCATAGGGCCTCTCCCCTGTGTGGATTCTCTGATGAACAGAGAGGTGTGAGCTGCAAGTGAAGGTTTTTCCACACTCATGGCATTCATAGGGCCTCTCGCCTGTGTGGATTCTCCGATGTTTAGAAAGGGCTGAGCTGCTAGAGAAGCATTTCCCACACTCACGGCATTCATAGGGCCTCTCCCCTGTGTGGATTCTCTGATGTTTAGAAAGGGCTGATCTGTAAATGAAGGTTTTCCCACACTCACGGCATTCATAGGGCCTCTCCCCTGTGTGGATTCTCCGATGTTTAGAAAGGGCTGAGCTGCTAGAGAAGCATTTCCCACACTCACAGCATTCATAGGGCCTCTCTCCTGTGTGGATTCTCTGATGAACAGAAAGGTGTGAGCTGCAAGTGAAGGTTTTTCCACACTCACGGCATTCATAGGGCCTCTCCCCTGTGTGGATTCTCCGATGTTTAGAAAGGGCTGAGCTGCTAGAGAAGCATTTCCCACACTCACAGCATGTATTTTTCCTCTTTCCCATGAGGATTTTCTGCTGTGTTGTGGTTTCCCTGACGTTCTTCTGAGCTCCCCGACAGAAAATAAATTTACCCATTTTCTCTCCTGGCTGCTTTCCCTGCTCTCTTTCTGGTCTGTGCTGAGTCTTGCATGATTTTCTCTGATCATGACTCTTCAACACATTCCTTTTCAATCTTTGCGATAATTCTCTGTGTTTATCCACTTGCTCGACATTTTCCGGCTGAGAATTCTGCTCCTCTTTCTCACCTACCATTGCATCACCTGCTGTGATAGAGACAGAAACCTCAAACAGGGACGGAAAGGGGAAGGCCAAACCAATACAAGTGCTTGAGAGAGGTCAAATAAAAACAAGAACTGAACTCCTCCAAACTCATCCCCTAAATAGGAGAGAGGAGGGGATCAATTGGGCCTTCACATCCCATCCAAATTCGCAGGGGGAAGGAAGGAAGCCACGGCCTGGTGTCTGCTAGGATATACAGGAAGCCATGAGCTATATTTACCCTGAGGATACGACCCCTGCTAGGGACAATAATGAACAGAGACACCTCCCCAAGGGTTTGGTTGAGCATATCAGATATTTCTTTCATGCACTTACGAATTCTGAGTTGGTTTAATGTTTCCTCACCTGTGTGGGAAACTCTCAGGATCCGTCTTTCCTGTGAACCCTGGAGATCTGGGACCCATGGCTCTTCCCCTTGTTCCAGCTGGGAGATTATATGAGGTTTGGAAACTGGAAACCCTGCTCAGATGAAAGAAAACAAAGGAGTTCAGTTGATTTCATATGACTGTGTCATAAAAACCCTGTATTAATTGAACTTCAGTGCTTAGTGTGACCCAGTGTGCCTGGGGCAGTCCTCACTGAAAAGGCCAAGATCAGGGCAGGCTGAAAAAGGGAGAGCAGATGCTCCCATGGTGGTTAACATGGAAGTTAAACTCACCGACCAGTCACCAACAGTGCTTCTGATCCCCCTCCACTGGTTATCGAGAAACTGAAAAGAAATCACACAGCCCCCTTTATTGCATTCTAGTTCTCTAACTCCCAATCAGCACCTAGGTCCAGGACAGTGAGAGGTTATTTAAAAACTCTGTTCACATAAACAGTGTTCTTCTGACCCGAGTCAGCCACATTACCAGGTCAGTATGGGTTTGGATCTCACCCAAAATACTACGATGCCAGCCAATCCTTAGAACCTAAACTAAAGGTTTATAAGCAAGAAAGCATCTAAACTAAAGGTTTATTATAAAAGAAAAAGAAAGAGAGAAAGAGCGTTGTTAAATGGGAAAACAATCAGATATATATATTTCTGAATGTATCTGGTTCGTGGCAATATTGGTGAGTTTCTGGCTTGAAAGGATCCCTGGTACATATCCACATTATTCAGTCCTTTTTTCAAGCCTTCCATTTGTACAAAAGTTGCTCCAGAGGTAGGAAGAAGGATTGAAGACAAAAATGGAGATGATGCAGCTGCCCTTTATATTCCTTTTGCCAAGTGGCTTCTACTTCCTGTGTCTCAAACACAAGCTTCATAGCACATGGCATGGAAAAGGCTTGGAGGTCTCAGTACACAGGCATACCCCTGCATGTCTTGCTGACTCAATAGGTGTATCCCCTTAATCCTTTCAATGAGTTTATTGAATGCCTGATGACCCTGGATGGGCCATCGAACAGGCTGGGCAGCGCTAATGCCAATATGTCTGGGGGTGTCATTCAGAAACACTACACAAGTCTGGAATACAGATATACCTTACATATCTGTAACTCACAAGACAAAGATAGAAACAAGATCATCATACTTGGAAAATCATAATGTTTCATTGACACCTTACAAGGCATATATATCATGATTTATTGCAATTTCATCATATTGTTATTTATAATAAAATAATAAATAATAATAATATAAGGTGTCTCTCAATTCCATACAGTGTCACTTAATAAATCAGTCAATTCCCAGGACCGGTTCTCTGGGTGTTTGAAGATGTCGAACACCTTGCTTGTGAGGGACTGAAATACCCACATATATGTTGGGAACATACAGACAGACCCTGTGCAAGTCTGTACCCCTATGTTCACTCTTGTATGTCTCAGGGCCAAATCCCCACTCTCTCACTCCGAGTGCACAAACTGGGGGCCCGCCAGGATTCTAAAGATTAATTTGTCCCACTCTAGGCTTGTATTAAAGCCCCAAGTTACAGCTTTTCTCTGACCTTGGCTTGGTAAATGCTGCCACCACCCAAATGCAGAAAACCCCAGACCCTTGGACCCAGGAAGGAGCACTTGAGAATTCTTCCCTCTGGGACACCCTCAAGCCCTTCCACCTCCCCTCCGGGAAAGAGCTGAGAAAGAAAACAAAGGAAATTAGCTGTGGCCGCCAGATAATCAAACAACATGCACAAACCTCTTCGGATACCAAAAAATCCAATCCTGTTCTTAAAAGAGGTAAATTTTATTAAAATTGAAAAGGAAAACAATACATTTAGAACTTAGGCTTTTGCTAGATCTTCAAAGAAACAATTTTTTTAAGCACCCAAAATAGCTTTCTTCGGGGTTCAGCTTAAAGCTTACAAGCAAACAAAAAGCATCTGGGACAGCACAGAGGAGATCCGAAAGCCAAAATAAAAAATAAACCTGATTGTGTCTGTAAACACTCCCTAGCCAAATCATTTCTTCTAGGTATGGAAGATGAATTTTCATACCTACTTAAAGCCTTACACAGCATTGCTACTCCGTGTCGCCTTCTCCGGAGAACAACAGACAAAGGGAAAGTGACTTTCTCATTTAAAAAAGTTCTAGTCTTTCTATTGGCTCCTTTGGTCAGGTGCCCACTACTTTTTTTTTTTTTTTTTAAAAACCTTGTTGGCTTGTTAACCCTTTAGAGGTAAAGCAAGCAGAGAACTTGCACCAACAGGGATTTTACAGCCAACTGGCTGGCTGGGTGTTTATAAAAGGGAGATCCCTCCCCTCCCCTTATCACTGTATGGCTTGTGAGGTACCATTTGAAAAGACATAATCTACTGAATATCCTCCTGTTAAACTGTGTAGCAACATTGTATGTAAAGTTATGAGATTTTACGGTATGATGTTACTGAAAAAGCTGCAAACCTAACCCTAAGTTCCTCAGAGACAGCAAGGCAAACAGCTGGTCAAACAGCCATTCTCCACCAGGGGGAAGGTGTGAAGACGACATTTACATTCCATCACAGGGACACTTGAAGCTCGTATCTACGACAGCCTGTCACCATGACTCAGCTGAGAACTGAAGTGGTTTCTAGTACAAAGGACTGAATTATAAAAAGAGGTGAGGAAAATGCATGAGCCTCTCTCTCTCTCTCTGCCCTTTCCCTCTGCTCACGACAATTCCCGAAGAACTGAACTTAGGCAGCAGAGGCAGGTTAGGGGGAGTCCTGGCTGAAAGGAAAACCAGCCTGTCTCAGCAGATGGTGAGAGAAACATTTGTTTTAAATCCCTTTTAGCTCATTAAGTTAAACATTAGTTTGTGTTTTATCTTCCATTTCTTTTGTAAACAATTCTGACTTTAAGGCCTCATTACTTGTAGCCACTTAAAATCTTGTTTTTCAGTAGTTAATAATTTTATTTCCTTTTTTTTTAATTAAACCAGTGTGTTTGGATTAAAGTGTGTTGGAAACTCCATCTGGGATAACAAGGCTGGTGCGTGGCATTTTCCACTGATGAAATAACAGATTTCACATGAGCTCCATTGTTCAGGAGTGTGCTGGACAGGTCAAGATGCACATTTCTGGGGGAAGTCTGGGAGCAGAGAATTTTCTGGGGGTTCTCCTGTGAGGTACTGTAATTCAGGAGTTGCTGACTAACAGCACTCAAAACTGTGTAGCTGGGAGCGAGTTAATGCTGGAGACTGTGTGTGAACTGCCCGGGAGTGGCTGCTCTCACAGTAGAGCAGTGTAAAAGGCACCCCAGCTTGGGGAACTGAGGGGACAGAGCTGTTCAACAGTCCAGATTGCACTGTGCTTAATGTCACAGACACTTAATTTCAAAGAGTCTCCTAAAACATACAGAAAGTAAATCCATGACCCAGAAATCGAAGACTCCAGCCAGAGGGCAAGTCTCCCTGGCACTGCTTCTTGCTGACAGAGAGGTTCAGAGACAGTGAGAGAGTCCTGGGGAAGCTGGGAACAGTAACCATGGGCTGGTGGGGTTCAGTGGAGAAAGGGAACAGGAAGGGCAGGGATATTACTGAATGCAGGATCTCAGCAGTGCTAGATGACAGGATAGCACACAGTGCAGCCCATTGGCAAACATAATCCCAAGCACACATATAAAATGATGGGGTCTAAATTAGTTATTTCCATTGATTTATATAAGGGCAATAAGATATTCTCTGTATTACGGTCTATCCCTTTTTAAATAATTCCTAACATCCTGTTTGCTTTTTTGACTTCTGCTGCACACTGCTGGATGTCTTCACAGAACTATCCACAATGACAAAAAGATCTTTTTCCTGATTAGTCTAATTTTGCCCCCATCATATTGCATGTGTAGTTGGGGTTATTTTTTCCAATGTTCATTACTTGACATTTATACCCATTACATTTCACTTGCCATTTTGTTGCCCAGTCACTTAGTTTTGTGAGATCTTTTTGAAGTTCTTCACAGTCTGCTTTGGTCTAGTATCATCCGCAAACTTTGCCACCTCATTGTTTACCCCTTTCTCCAGATCATTTATGAATACGTTGAATAGGATTGGTCCGAGGGCTGACCCTTGGGGAACACCACTAGTTACTCCTCTCCATTCTGAAAGTTTAGCATTTATCCTTACCCTTTGTTCCCTGTCTTTTAACCAGTTCTCAATCCATGAAAAGATCTTCCCTCTTATCCCATGATAATTTATGTAAGAGCCTTTAGTGAGGGATCTTGTCAAAGGCTTTCTGGAAATCTAAGTACACTATGTCCACGGGATCCCCTTGTCCACATGTTTGTTGATCCCTTCAAAGAACTCTAATAGATTAGTAAGACATGATTTCCCTTTACAGAAACCATGTTGACTTTGGGGGGAGGGATAGCTCAGTGGTTTGAGCATTGGCTTGCTAAACCCAGGCTTGTGAGTTCAGTCCTTGAAGGGGCCACTTAGGGATCTGGGGCAAAATTTGGTCCTGCTAGCGAAGGCAGGGGGCTAGACTTAATTACCTTTCAAGGTCTCTTCCAGCTCTAGGAGATTGGTATGTCTCCTATTTTCTTTTCCTTTTCTTTGCCCAATCATTTTTGTTCTTCTATGTGCCTGACAATTTTATCCTTTACTATTGTTTCAACTAATTTGCCTGATACAGACGTTAGACTTACTGGTCCGTAATTGTCAGGATCGCCTCTAGAGCCCTTTTTAAATATTGGTGTTACATTAGCCATCTTCCAGTCATTGGGTACAAAAGCTGATTTAAAGGACAGGTTACAAACCATAGCTAATAGATCCCCAATTTCACATTTGAGATCCTTCAGAACTCTTGGGTAAACATCATCTGGTTCCGGTGACTTGTTACAGTTAAGTTTATCAATTAGTTCCAAAACCTCCTCTAGTGACATTTCAATCTGTGGCAATTCCTCAAATTTGTCGCCCACAAAAGGTTTGGGACTCTCACCAACATCCTCAGCCATGAAGACTGAAGAAAAGAATCCATTTAGTTTATCCGCAATGACTTTATCGTCTTTAAGGGCTCCTCTTGTATCTCAATTGTGCAGTGGCCCCACTGGTTGTTTAGCAGGCTTCCTGTTTTTGATGTACTTAAACATTTTATTACCGTCTGAGTTTTTGGCTAGCTGTTCTTCACACTCCTCTTTGGCTTTTCTTATTCCATTTTTACACTTAATTTGGCAGTGCTTATGCTCCCTTCTATTTACCTCACTAGGATTTGACTTCCACTTTTTAAAAGAGGCCTTATCTCTCACTGCTTCTTTTACATGGTTGTTAAGCCACAGTGGGTCTTTTTTAGTTCTTTTGCTGTGTTTTTTAATTTGGGGGATACATTTAAGTTGGGCCTCTAATATTGAGTTTTTGAAAACTGTCCATGCAGCTTGCAGGGATTTCACTCTAGTCATTGTACCTTTTAATTTCTGTTTAACTAACCCCCTCATTTTTGCATAGTTCCCCTTTCTGAAATTAAAAGCCACAGTGTTGAGCTGTTCTTTTCACCACAGGAATGTTAAATGATGTTATATTATGATCACTATTTCCAAGCGGTCCTGGAATGTTACCTCTTGGACTAGATCCTTCGCTCCACTCAGGACTAAATTGAGAGTTGCTTCTCCCATTGCGGGTTCTTGTACCAGCTGCTCCAAGAAACAGTCATTTAAAGTATCTAGAAATTTTGTCTCTGCATTTTCTCCTGAGGTGACAGGTACCCAGTCAATCTAGGGAGAATTGAAATCTCCCACTATTACGGAGTTCTTTATTTTGACAGCCTCTCTAATATCCCTTTGCATTTCATTCTCACTATGACTGTCTTTGACAGGTGGTCGATAACAGATCCCTATTGTTATATTCTTATTAGAGCATGGAATTACTATCCAGAGAGATTCTATGGAACATGTGGTTTCATTTAAGATTTTTACTTCATTTGAGTTTACATTTTCTTTAACATACAGAGCCACTCCACTCCTCACCCCCCGAGTATGACCTGCTCTGTCCTTCCGATATATTTTGTCCCCTGGAATGATTGTGTCCCATTGATTGTCCTCACTCCACCAGGTTTCTGTGATGCCTATTATGTCAATATCCTCCTTTAACACGAGGCTCTAATTCACCCATCTTCTTATTTAGACTTCTAGCATTTGTGTACAAGCACTTTAAAAACTTCTCACTGTTTATTTGTCTGCCCTTTTCTGATGTGTCACATTCTTTTGTGTGTAAATGCTTCTCGTCTGATCTGGCCCCTACTTTATCCTCTTCCAGCCTCTCTTCCTGACTAAAACTAGAAAAATCTCTATCACTAGATTCTTCTCTAAGACAAGTCTCCATCCGATCCACAAGCTCCTCTGCAGCCATTGGCTTTCCCCCATCTTAGTTTAAAAACTGCTCTGCAACCTTTTTAATGTTAAGTGCCAGCAGTCTGGTTCCACTTTGGTTAAGGTGGAGCCCATCCTTCCTGTATAGGCTCCCCCATCCCCAAAGTTTCCCCAGTTCTTAATAAATCTAAACGCCTCCTCTCTACCTCATCATCTCATCCACGCATTGAGATTCTGAAGCTCTGCCTGCGTACCTGGCCCTGTGCGTGGAACTGGAAGCATTTCTGAGAATGCCGCCATAGAGATCCTGGATTTCAGTCTCTCTCCTAGCAGACTAAATTTGGCCTCCAGGACGTCTGACCTACCCTTCCTTATCTCATTGGTGCCTACATGTATCACCGGCTCCTCCCCAGCACTATACATAAATCTAGCGAGACACCTCGAGAAATCAGCAATCTTCGCACCAGGCAGGCAAGTCACCATACGGTTCTCCCGGTCATCACAAACCCAGCTATCCCTGTTTCTAATGATCAAATCTCCCATTCCTAACAGCTGCCTTTTCTTAATGACTGCAGTTCCCTCCCCTGGCAAGGTAACCTCAGTGCAAGAGGTTACCCCAATATCATCTGGAAGGAGGGTCCCAATTATGGGAAGCTTTCCCTCTGCTCCCATTGACTGCTCTCCTTCCCTGGCCCTTTCATCCTCCTCAACAGCGCAGTGGCTGTCTGACCGGAGGTGGGAGAAATCTACAGTATCCCAGAAAGTCTCATCGACATATTTCTCTGCCTCCCTTAGCATCTCCAGTTCCACCACCCAGCCCTCCAAAGCCTCCATGTGGTCTCTGAGGGCCAGGAGCTCCTTGCACCGAATGCACACATAAGCCACCCGCCCACAGGGCAGGTAATCATACATGCTACATTGAGTGCAATGAACAGGACAGCCCCCACTCTGCTGCTGAGCTTCTGCCTGCAGTCTCTCCTACAACTACCTAGGTTAACAACAGGGATTTTGTTTCAACCAAGAAGTTTGTATTAAAGCTTAAATGTTTTAAAGACTGGCAAGAGAACCTCGCCCCCTTCCCATTCCCCTTGCAAACTCCTTCATGAAACTCCACGTAAGCAGCTCTGGTCGCAAAGCTCCCTGGTCGCTTGCTCACTGCTTTACAAAGCACTCCCCTATCACATACCCCCCCACACCCTCTGCGGTGAGACACCCAGGGTAGGGGGCTGGGAGCACCCCCAGGACCCCAGCCCTGACTCCTGCACACCCTCCCACATACCCAGCCCTCACACCCCATGCTCTGACTCCTGCACCCCCGCACACATCCTCACCCCCACCCTGAGCACCAAATATGGGAGCTCCTGCACACACCCCCACATTGCCATCTGCATCCCTCGCACCAAATGGGAGCTGCCCCAAGTAAGCACTCCACACTCAAATGTCCTGCCCCAACCCTGAGCCCCCTCCTGCATCCTAAAACCTGGCCAGACCCTGCACCCCAATCTCCAGCCTGCTCCTGCATCCTAACTCCCTCCCAGACCCTGCACCCCCAGCCCTGACTCCTGCACCCTGAACACGCTGCCCTCATTGACTCCTGCACCCCCTCTCACACCCCCAGCCCTTACTCCTTCACCCCTCTCAAACACACCCCAGTTCCCTGCCCTCCCTGATTCCTGCAACCACCCACATCCCCTTCCCCCCACCCCCTCAAACACCCCCACCCCTGACTCCTGCACCCTTCCCACACAGCCTCCTCCCCACCCTGAATCCTGCCCCCTACATCCCCACCTGCATTGCTCGCATGAAATAGGAGCTGTCCCAGGTAAGTGCTCCACACCCCAACCACCTGCCCCAGCCCTGAGGCCCCTCCCACACCTTAATTCCTGGCCAGACCCTGTACTCCAACGTTTTTAATATTTTTTTTTTTTTAATAAAGGGCTCTTATCCAAAGCACTTTACAATAGTTAGCTAACGGTACAAACAATATTTGGAAAGATCATTAAGTGGTGCAATGAGACGCTCAGCGATTTTCAAGTGGTCTGTGGAAAACTCAGACTACAAAAATAATCAACATACCTCACTTTATTTTCATTTACCTCCTATTACTTATAGGAGGAGGATGAAGGGAAAAAAATGAAAAATGAGGGTGGGAGGGAAATGAGAGAATGTTCTTTTTCTTGCCTGGGTCCCAAGGAGGGACCCCCAAAATGGAGCTGAGCACAGGGCCCCACTAATGCTAAATCCGCCACTGAGCTTCCTTCTCTGGATACCCCCAGCCAGCATTCAAGGACACACGGAGTGTGTGAGATAAGTAACCCTGGAGCAGCAGCCTGCTCGTTACACCCCAGGCATAATTGTGGTTTGGGTGGAGAAGGCTCAGGGTTTGAGAGTTCAGGGGGTCAGAAGCTTCTGCTGACTATGCAGCACCTAACCCTGTTTTACTTGAGCAAACAGGAGATATTTGACGCTGTGCGATACGGCTCCTGTGCTCTGTTCCCAAAGTGTTCGGCAGCAGGGGAGGGTCTCTGGCAGCGTGTGTGTCACTGGCATATTGGGGTGATGCTGAAACAGGGCAGAGGAGAGGTGGCATCGGGGGGCTGGCATGAACCATCTCTCTCCTTTTCCCCTTCCAAGAACCGAGGGGACAGGAGCCCTTACCCAGCGAGGTCACATTCTCATAGTTCTCCTGCATGACATCCCTGTAGAGGGCTCTCTGAGTGGGGTCCAGCAGAGCCCCCTCTTCCCTGGTGAAATACACAGCCACCTCCTCGAAGGTCACCGGCCCCTGAAAGAGCGAGAGTCCAACACTCAGGACCTGCTGCCCCACTCACTCACAGCCCCCCTATACATGGGGGACAGGAGCCAAACAGAAGCTCTGGGTGGATTGGAGTCAGAGTCCCACCCCCACCCTGCTCAGAGCATCCAGGAAACACCAGGGGGAGGGGACGAAGAGAGAGCCCCTCCTCTCTCCCAGCAGAGCCATCACACACCTACTAGCCACTGACTGATTCAGGAGATGGAGCCCCTAGCAGGGTCCAGGGACAGCTCCCTGGTAGGAAGCCCAACACCCTCCCCATTCTGAAGAGCTGGATGTGAAGGGAGGGAAACCTCCCCTCAGCCTCACTGGTGGGTGCCCCCTTCATATCTCACAGCAGCCGCTGGTTAGTCAGGTCGGGCTCCAGCACTGGGAGTCTGGTCAGTTTTCCCAGCCCCATGGAGCTGGGTTATTTTCTGCTCCACAAACTACAGCATTTCCACCACCGAACCTCCTGGGTCTGTTCCTAGAATCTAGGCCACTTATTAAATAACTCCCAGGAGGTTTAGCACACCCCTGTCCTCCTCCCTTTCTCCACCCTGTGCATTTCCTGCAAACCAGACTGTGCAAACCTTCCCATCTCCGGTGTATTTGCTGTCCCGCTCCCTCCTGGAGAAACCCACCAGCAACCCCCTGATAATACCTACCTGAACTGGCTCCTCTGCAGCCATTTCTCTCCTCTGTCCAACAAGAGGACGGGATGAACTGGAGCGAAACATGGACATTATTCCGCAGCCTGGCAGGGTGAGAAGGGCAGTTGTGAAGGTTTCAGAACAGGCTTTAATTCATTTCACAGCATGATCCCCCAGGCCCTTTCCCTGCAGACAGACACCCTAGAGTCTGCCATGCTGAGAAAGGCTTGATCTCTTTGTACAGTGTAGCCCTGGCCTCTCCTGCCAGGCTAAGCCCACAGAGACATTTTAACCTCCCTTCTCCCTCCCCACATCCCATAACAAAGTCTCTGAACACAAGGCTAGAAAAAAGCAGAACCAAAGGAGTCACTGTGGGGGATTCCCTCAGACACAGACCCCACGGCAGCCACACCCCAGCAGGGGGAATATGGAGTCAGGAACTGGATTTTCCTCTGTCTGATTCTCATCTTTTCTACAGGAAAGTGACTCTATCCAGGGTGCAGCAATACATCTTTCTGGGCAGATTAGAGATCTGGAAATCTCTCTTCAAACTCTTCTCTCCCACGGCCCCTCTCAATCTCTCTCTCTCCTTCTATCTCCTTTTCCCTGTCCCCTCTCCCTGCCCGTCTGGTCGGAAAGTCCCATTCCTGGGTAGTTTGCTCCCCCATGGCTGGATTTTATCCTGCAATTGCTAATGGGACGAGAAATGAGGGGGGTCTGTTTTTGTGGAGTCATTTTAAGGCCAGACCCCAGCATTTTCCCTTCGTTCCTTTCAGTTACTTGGAATGTCTGGCTCAGAATTAAGTATTAACAGGGGCCAGGGCTGCCCTAGGGGCCTAGGACCAGCTGGAGAAAGTCATCCCCTGGGCCAGGCAGAGAAGAAGCTTTAATTAAGGTCATTTCCCAGCACAGAACCCCGGTGGGGGAGCAGCAGCTGCCAACCCTGGTCTCCCAGATCACAATGGAGGCTGCAGCGTCTGACCCAGGAAGCTGAACCCCAGTATCCTGAGCAGAGAGGGACAGAGCGTTTGAGCAGCTTCACTCCTTTAGCTCTCTGGGGAGAGCAGCTAATGAGAGACCCTCCCTCACAGGGAGAATTGCTGATCTCATTTGCCCCACTGTCCATCTGGAGTCACTCCTTGTCTTTCCACGCAGTGACTCTGGATTAACAATGGTCTCAATGACACCAGATTTCAGAAAGAATGAGTCCAGAATGCTGTGGAAGAGACTGTGTGGCAGTGCTGACCCCCTTCCCACCTCCGTCACCCCCTAGATCGAGAACAAGGACTGGGGGCACAAATTTTCTAAACAGAACCAAAAGTTCCTGCAGTTGTCAAAAGAGGAGAAAAGAAAAACCTGTGATTTCACACTCACAGTGTTTGATAAGTGGATAGAAAGTTATCATAGTGACAGGGCATGTGACTGGTGAATGCCGGGCAGTGCTTGGAGCCAGGACTCTGGCACAAGTTGATCAGAGAGAAGGATCATGGTTAGTAGAAGTTCCCACAGCCAGGGGCCCAGCCAGATATTCCCTGGGATGCAGCCCCCAGAGTCCCCGGCCAGGGACCCCAGATACCCCTCAAAGCCACACCAGCCAGGGAATCCCCACCAGACCATGACTGTCAGGTTGGGAATCCCAAAAGGTTCCCCCCAACAAGAGCCCCCAGCAGCCAGAGACCCACCCACTGGGAACTCAGTTCCTCACTGCCTGCCTAAGACTTCCCCACCCGCCAACCAGCAGGATCTGCCCTGCCATTTGTCTGGGACCCCCTCCTCCACCCAGCAGGACCCCTTGATGCTTTACAGTGGGACCCCTCACTCTGCTTCCCTGGCATCCCCCGACCTAGTGCCAGGGATCCCCTCCCCCAGCTCTGTGCATGGCAAGATCCCAGGAGCCAGCCGGGGAAGCCCAGACAGAGCCCCTTGCACAGCACCAGGCTCCCTCTAACCCCTTGTCCCACCTTCCCAGGAGACACTCACCCCCACTGTTCTGCAGCCACCAGGCCCCCAGCAATACCCACCTCCAGGACCCATAACCTCAGGGATGGGCACATCACAACCACCACCCCCCAAAACCCAAAAACTCCAGAACCCACCAACCTGACTAGGGTACCCCCTGCCCAGCCACCCAAACACCTCCCCCTACCTCAATCCCCCTTCAGCTGCTATTTTCCCACACAGACACCCTCTTCCCTACCCGCAACACTGTTACCGCACAGTGTGTGATAAGTGAATAGAAAGTTATCACCGCCCCCTGCTGGCCAGTCACACAGGGAGAGGGACCCCTGGGAGATGCCTCTTTAACAGGAGAATGGAAGGCCTGGAGGGCAAGAAAGGTCCATGGCCTGTCACTAGCAAATAATGGTCACCATGGATTCACCCCAGAGGTGGCTGCATCTTAGCACAGGGGGAAACAACCCATCATATTCAATTAGAAATAAACTATTAGAGAGAAGTGGGGCAAATGTTTAGGGTATTTTATATCAATCTTTGAGATACGCAGAGAGAACTTGTCACAAACGACATCTGATAACATGAGAGACAAACACCAAGATCGGAGGGGATTTGATGCTGCTATTAAATAACTAGTGGAAAAGGGGGGACTGTTTGACTGGATTTTATGTGATTGTCCAATACATAAACAGAATGTGATGGTCCCCCCCCCACCCCCAGGGCCACCATTCACATGAGCAGCTCAGAGCCCTTTGAGGAGCTGATTTAAAGGGCGGGGGGGGGGGGAGCTGGAAGGCTCCCTGGACAAAGGGAGGGGGCAGGAGCTGCGATTGGGAAATGGGGTCTGGGCAGTCTCCATGGGGGACATGTGCTCCTCCCTTCCCCACCCTGGCAGAGAACGGGCATCTCATCCCATCCCCCGCTCCAGGGGGAGCCATGTTTTGGGGAACAATTTCCCACCCGAACAAGGACAAATTGCTGCAGATAAAATGGGTGAGAAAATCCACCCCCCATCGGAGAGATTTTAAAAGGACATTTGAGAGGTATGGAGAGAACAGGGCAAAATCGGGGGAGATTAGAGAGCTGATCATTGGGGGGGGGGGGAATCTCCCTGGATTTTATAGCCCCGTGTGATAATGAGAGAGAAAAGGGGAAATTGTGAGAGAATGTGCATGTGGGAGGAAGTGGCAAAAACAGGGACAGGATCCAGTTAACTCACCACCCCCACCCCCACCCCGGGAATGTCCTGGCTGCACAGAGACAGTTCTACCCCCCCCCCACCCCAGTGACCTCCCCCTCCCTGCAACTCCGGCTTCTCCCCCGACACCTCCCCCCCCCCCACCCCGGGAATGTCCTGGCTGCACAGAGACACTTCTACCCCCCCACCCCAGTGACCCCCCCCCACACCTCCCCCCCTCCCCCCGGGAATGTCCTGGCTGCACAGAGACAGTTCTACCCCCGCCACCCCAGTGACCTCCCCCTCCCTGCAACTCCGGCTTCTCCCCCCCCCACTGACACCTCCCCCCACCCCCACCCCGGGAATGTCCTGGCTGCACAGAGACAGTTCTACCCCCCCCACCCCAGTGACCTCCCCCTCCCTGCAACTCCGGCTTCTCCCCCCCCACACACCAAAGGGGGGGGGCTCTGCCAGCGCCTCCCCCTGAGCCGAACTCCTGCTCCTCCCCCCAGCCCGGATTGTCCCCTTTAGCCCCCGCCTCCAGCTGCCTGACCCCCCCCCGCCCATCAATTTCCTGTTCAGCGCCCGGCCCCCCCCCGTTACTCCAGCTCCCCGTTCCAGCCCCGCCCCCCAGCGGAATGTTACGGCTGGTCCGGGCAGGGGGAAGGGCAGCGGCTTCAGCGGCTGTTACTGAGCATGCGCAGTTCCAGGGAGCAGCACATTGCTACGGGCAGTAATTTAACACACCGCCCCCCCCCCGCCGAGTGCTGGGCTCTGCCCCTCCCCCCGGGCTCCAGGCTCCCCCCCCCCTTCCGCGCCGGCAGGGCCCAGCCTCTGCCCCCCCCGTGGGCCCCGGGCTCCGCCCCCCCCATCCCGGCGGGCCGGGGCGGATCCTGCTGCAGCTCCACTGGGGCCGAGGCGGCTCCGAGGCTTCTCCCAGGCTCCCCGGGGCAGAGTCACTTTCCCGCCCGGGGTCTCCGGGTCACAATGTCCCACCGCCCTTCTCCCGCCTGCAGCTCCGGCTTCTCCCCTCCCGCCCCCGCCAGCCGCACCAAGGGGAACCCCCGGGCCCCAGTCTCCCTCCCCACCTGGATCCCAGCGGGGCCGGGGCAGATCCTGGCTGCAGCTGAGAACAGCGGCTCCGCTCCGGCTGGGGCGGCTCCAGCGCTGCTGGCAGCACGTGGAGAACCACGGAGCAGCTGCTGAGCCCGGGCTCCGCGTCACAATATGCCAGAGCCCCGCCCCCAGGAGCAGCCCCGCCCCTGGGCTGTGCCATAGCCCCGCCTCCAGGAGCTGCCCCGCCCCCGGTCTGTGCCAGAGCCCCGCCCCCGGTCTGTGCCAGAGCCCCGCCCCCAGGAGCTGCCCCGCCCCTGGGCTGTGCCAGAGCCTCGTCCCTTGCAATTTCCCCATGTTGGGTCTCTGGGCTTTGTTCTCCTGCCCCCGTCTTCCCAGCACCCTCCGCTCCCCGCCCGCCCACCCCTGGGATGCCAATAGGACCCTCCGCTCCCAGCTGCTCCCTTCCTGTGTCTGCAAAGACCATCCCCCCCCAGGCGGACTGCAGCGCTGGCTGGGGCTGACTCCAGTGTCTGAAGTTGCCTCCATCTCTGCTTCACCTGCGGGGGAGGGGAGGGAAGGGACAAAGGGAGGAGATGGGCCCAGGGTGTGAAAGCAGAATTAGGGGGCAGGGAAAGAAGGGCTGTTCGGAAAGATGGTTTTTTTGCAGGGGGGGTGATCCAGATGGAGTCAGAAGAAGTTGGGCAGCAGAGGCTCAGGGAAATTGAGGGGAACCCCCTCGGTGTCCCAGTGTTGGCCAGGGATTGTACAGCGCCTTGCACAATATGGGGTCCCAGAACTGTAACTAGCTATTTTTACACCCAAGGCAAGAATATATAATTCCGCCCCCTGCTGTGCCATCCAGCCCCCTTGAAACACCTCCCCAGCGCCACCCATCCCAGTGCTGCCTGCCCCACAGAAACAAACCCTCCTTCTCCAGCGCTGCCCCACGAAACAGCTGTGGGCCAAAAAGGAAGGTTTGGGGGAGGGAGAAGAAATGGCACCCATAGGGTGACCAGATCACACCGTCACACCCCTCTTCACCCCCTAGCCCCCCACTGCATCTCCTTCTAGTCAGTCCCCCATCCGCCACTCACCTCTTTTCACCTTCTCCCTCCCTTGTCAGAAACCCCCATGCCTGCCCCTAGACCCCCTGCTGGCTCACTGCTCACCTCTGTGCCCACCTGTCACTTGCCCACCCGCTAGCCCACCTGCTCCCCACTTGTCCCCTCACTTCCCCCCCAGTATAAAGCCTCATTCAAAGCCCCAGGGGTCACTATATTACTGCACACAGCAGTCACTCCATGCACTTGTAGATAAATCTGTGCATTATGCATTTTTGTATAACTTGTCTATGACTTTGTATTGAACCTTGGTAATATGTTATAGGGGGCCCCTAAGGTAGTGTCATTAAAATAACAGAAAAATGTCTTTTTGCTAGAAGTAGAATAAGATCTTCCCTCCACTTGGTAATCATTTGCCCTGTTGAACGAATGAGGTGTGAATGAGGCAGTCGTGGAAGGCAGAAACTCCAGACAGCTGCAACCCTTGGTGAGGGGCTGGGAGCCCGATCAAGGACAATCAAATTGTCAAGTGGGCTGGCTAGAGAAGAGCAGACATACTGATGGCCTGGGGGGTTAGGAGCAAGCACCTTCCTGTGGGAACACCCTCTTTGCAGCATTGAGACAATCCCCAGCCCAGAGAAAAGGAGCAAAAAGGACCAACAGACACAGTCCCAGATTTTGAATCTGGGAGATTTGCCCCTCTCCATCCACCGACTTGCTGCTTGCCTCCTCACACCCCCACCTCAAGAATAAAGCCTCATTCAAAGACTCGGGGGGTGGGGGGTCACTATATTACCACACACAGCAGTCAATCACTGCAGTACCAAAAATTAAAATAATGAAAATGGATGCCCTCCTCCATCCACCGACTTTTTGGACTAGAAAACTTTGGCCCAGATATCCCCTTCAGAAGACATCCCCAGACTGGATTAGGGATAGTGGTGTGACCTCACCTTGTAGCCCACAAAGAAGGAATTGGGGGGACTAAATGGACAGGGCCCCTCTCTATCTGAAGCCTGGCAAGGGAGGTACGTGGATCCCACTAGAATTTAAAATGAAAAGTAAGGGAGGGGAGGCTCTACTGGACCTGGGCAGCTTTAGATACAGTACCAGGCACATAGGAGGATTTCCCCTTCTGAGCCGTGGAAGCAGAAATTGACTTTTCCTTTCCGGATTTAGCTAATGTTCAGAACAGGAATCTAGCACCTGCCTTCCAGATTTGAACACCTCAACATTCAGGAGCGCTCAAGCTCAATTTGGGCAGCTGTTACTTCATTTGTTCCAAATCAAATATACTTATCCACTGTCATTTGCTGTAGAAAAAGTAGGATAAAATTGAGCAAGAAATCCTTTCCAGTGGTTATTAGGACTGGAATTGCTATTTTCAACAGCCATTGTCTTTTCTTTTTTTTCTAGTTTTGTTTGTTTAAAAGGAAGACAGTGACATTGCATTGGCAAATTCCCCATAGAAACAAAGAATAATAAAGGCACCTCAACTTTTCCTCATTTGTGGAGGACAGTCTTATAATGTGCATCCAGAGAAACTCCGATCACACAAGCTGGAAATTGTTCCCCTTTACTGCAGCTCTGTAACCATATGGGAACCAATCCTGTCTGTGTTCTGTGCACATCCAAAATTCCTGCTGAATGACCCACCCTGGGAGCAAGTTATCAGTGACCCAGGGCTGGGGCGGAAGGAGGGTAGAGGTGGGTGGGGGAGCCCAGGGCTGGGGCGGCAGGGGGTGCAGGCGGTGGTGGTGGGGAGCCCAGGGCAGGGGCAGCAGGGTGTGGGTGGGTGGGAGAGCACTGTTAGGGGGAAAGGGGAGAGCCCACAGCTGGGGCAGCATGGGGTGTGCGTGGAAGGAGAGAGCCCAGGGCTGGGGTGGCAAAAGGGTGTGGGTGTGGGTGTGGGTGTGGGGGGGAGAGCCCAGGGATGGGATGGCAGGAAGTTGAGGGTCAGGAGGGGAGAGCCTAGGGTTGGGCAAAACAAGCCAGGGAAGCTAAAGGGGTAATAGAAACCAGTATTCAAGGTAAGGCTTGAATTCATAATCCCAGTAGTGGTCCTTTTTGCACTAACCAGTTGCACTGCTACAGGTGCTTCTTAGGTAAAGCTGGGAAGCAGGCAGTTATCAGTCTCTGTGGGTCACACCTTTGCCTGGTAGTTGAAAGGCTGCTGGTTCAAACCTAACTAAAGATGTGACTTTTCAGCAATGAGACTCCAGGACATTTTAACAGGAAGAAAATCTCTTCGTTTCTGGTTTAGCCCCATTTGACCCCTTCTGCCCGTCTTCTCCCCTGCACCATCTCTTTCCTTCCCCATTGGCGCCATACAGAGAGGAGCCCCAGTCACTGAGAAGTTCCCCTTTCTCGTTCACAGAGGGCTTTAATGCCCCTTATCTCACCCAGGCGCACAACCACCCAGAGTTCGAGAACTGTCCCTGTTCCCATTGCACAGATGAGAGTGGCCTGAGGTACAGAGAAGGGAAGGGACCTACCCAAGGGCCTACACAGCTAAGCGGTGGCAGAGCCAGAAAGAAAAGCCACCAGTCCTGACTCCTGTTCTAATGGACAACAAACCCCCCAGAGGCAGGGATAGAGCCCAGGAATTGAGATGGTGGGGAAATGTCATTCAAACTGTTTCTGTCAGAAAATCCCATTCAGATTAAACCAGTTTGTTTCTCGAAATCATAACAAGTGGGATGAAAGTTCTTTGCAAAAGTATTTTGTTGCAAAACAAAAGCTTCTCCTGTTTGTCACAGTGTGTTAAATTGTCTCGTCACACACAAAGAGGAGACACTTAGATCTCAAATATTAGATAAGATGCTTCAGTCTGAGCTAAGTCGTTGCTGCTCTTAAAATTTCAGAATAAAAATATACAAATCAAATAGACTATTTCAGCTATTCTATTATGTGTTAATCTGCTCCAAGTAAACGTGATAGGACACCTCATATTATGCACTACTCCTAGTGACACTCTCCAATGGATCCCCATCCTCCACCCACCGTCAAGTAGGTAGAAGCAGATCATTATTATCCCTACTTGAAAGAGGGGGAAGCTAAGGCTGAGAAAGGAGAATTGACCTGTCCTAGGTCACACAGCCAGTAAGGCCATGTCTAGACTACGCGCCGGGATCAGAGCGTTAAAATCGATTGCTCGGGGATCAAAATATCGCGTCTGGTCTGGACGCGATATATTGATCCCAGAGCGTGATTACATCGATTTCGGAACTCCAGCTAGACGACCGGACTTCCGGATTCGACGCGGCGAGCCACACGGATCGATCCCGCGTGGTGAAGACGGGTGAGTAAATCGAATTTAGATATTCGATTTCAGCTATGCTATTCTCGTAGCTGAAATTGCGTATCTAAATTCGATTTAATCTCGTAGTCTAGACGTGGCCTCAGAGGCAGAGTTGGGAATAAGACCCAAGAGCCCTGATTTTCAAACTAACCATTGGATCTTGAATTTCAGACATTGAATGACCTGAATAAAGTGCTCTCCAATGAGCTCCAGACTAACAACAGTGACAGTAATTATTCAGCAAGTATTTGAGGAGAACTGGAATGTTAGAGAGAATCATGAACTGCTCAGAGACCATTAATGCAGAGAAGCAGCAAAATTTGTCAAACATAGAACTGGTTCTGACTTATTTCCTTGGTCTTAAAAGAGAACAACAAGGACCTGAGTCTCCCTCCTGTCAATAACCCCCTGCTCAACCAATCAGGGTACAGACTGAGGATGGGAGGCTGAGGGTTCTCATCAGAGAGCCCAAAGGATGGTCCAGGTCACTGGTGGGGATCACTGCCCAAGCACTAGTTCAGCCCCACAATTTTGGGTGGACCTCCCACAGTGGGAGCTGCAGAGCACTACCCCGCAACCAACACACACACACCTCCTGGTATTGGGAGGGGAACAGGAAAAAAGATAAAAGAAGCAAGAGAAGAAGAGAAAGGAGGGAAGGCTAGAAGGAGGAAAAGGTGAAACAAAAAGGCCAAACCCTAATGTCCCCAGTGATTTTAAGGGACAAAATCCCAGATGCACAATAAAATTCTGCCTCCTTAAACTCGCGTTTTCCATGCCTAGAATTCAACTCTCACCGGATGGATCAGACTGAACAGGTTTCAAACCTTCAGGAGGCTCTTACCTTCTAAACAGGGATGGCTCTTTTCTAGTAAAATCTGGAGAAGAGAAGGAGAGCACTGGAAAGAGGTTCCTCCTGGCGCTCACGTCCGTGAACCCGAATACTCTCTCAGTCCTCAAAGAGAGACCTGGAGAAGGAGACTTGCTGAAGCAAAGCCACAGGGGTCTCTGAGGTTTACCTGGCCTCTTGCCCCTCTCCTGCCTGGCTGATGTCAGCATCTCTCTGTGAGGTCATCACCTCCTCCACCACCTTTGACCAATAGTCTGAGGTCCTGCAAAAGGCCTTTGTGATGTCACTGCCACACCCCTCCCTTGCTGTGCCAATGTCCTGCCCCTGGCCAGGCACTGTGGAGGTTTGAGCTACTCCCTATGCATCACCCCACTCAAGGAGCGTTCGTTCTAGGCAGCAAGCCGGCTAGACAGGAAAACATCAGACCCTGCTCCCAATGCTGTACTCAGTTTTTCAGAAATTAGTCGAGTTTATGGCCAGAAGAGACCATTAGAGCATCTAATCATATAATCATAGAATATCAGGGTTGGAAGGGACCTCAGGAGGTATCTAGTCCAATACACTGCTCAAAGGAGGACCAATCCCCAACTTAATCATATCAGCCAGGGCTTTGTCAAGCCTGACCTTAAAAACCTCTAAGGAAGGAGATTCCACCACCTCCCTAGGTAACCCATTCCAGTGCTTCACCACCTTCCTAGTGAAAAAGTTTTTTCCTAATATCCAACCAAAACTCCCCCATTGCAACTTGAGAGCATTACTCCTTGTTCTGTCATCAGATACCACAGAGAACAGTCTAGACCCATCCTTTTTGGATCCCCCTTTCAGGTTGTTGAAAGCAGGTATGAGATCCCCCGTCAGTCTTCTCTTCTGCAGACTAAACAATCCCAGTTCCCTCAGTCTCTCCTCATAAGTCATGTGCTCCAGCCCCTTAATCATTTTTGTTGCCCTCTGCTGGACTCTTTCCAATTTTCCTTCTTGTAGTGTGGGGCCTAAAACTGGACACAGTACACCAGATGAGGCCTCACCAATGTCGAATAGAGGGGAATGATCACATCCCTCGATCTGCTGGCAATGCCCCTACTTATAAAGCCCAAAATGCCATTAGCCTTCTTGGCAACAAGGGCACATTGTTGACTCATAGCCAACTTCTCGTCTACTGTAACCTCTAGGTCCTTTTCAGCAGAACTGCTTCCTAGCCACTCAGTCCCTAGTCTGTAACGGGATTCTTCCTTCCTAAGTGCAGGATTCCACACTTGTCCTTGTTGAACCTCATCAGGTTTCTTTTGCCCTAGTCCTCTAATTTATCTAGGTCCCTCTGTATCCTATCCCTACCCTCCAGCGTATCTACAACTCCTCCCAGTTTAGTGTCATCTGCTACCTTGCTGAGGGTGCAGTCCGCGCCATCCTCCAGATAATTAATGAAGATATTCAACAAAACCAGCCCCAAGACTGACTCTTGGGGCACTCCACTTAAAACCAGCTACCAACTAGACATGGAGCCGTTGATCACTGCCTGTTGAGCCTGACGATCTAGCCAGCTTTCTGTCCACCTTATAGTCCATTCATCCAGCCCATACTTCTTTAACTTGCTGGCAAGAATACTATGGGAAACCATATCAAAAGCTTTACTAAAGTCAAGGAATAAACACATCCACTGCTTTCCCCTCATCCACAGAGCCAGTCATCTCCTCATAGAAGGCAATTAGGTTAGTCAGGCATGACTTCCCCTTGGTGAATCCATGCTGACTGTTCCTGATCACTTTCCTCTCCTCTAAGTGCTTCAGAATTGATTCCTTGAGGACCTGCTCCATGATTTTTCCAGGGACTGAGGGGAGGCTGACTGGCCTGTAGTTTCCCAGATCCTCCTTCTTCCCTTTTTCAAAGATGGGCACTACATTAGCCTTTTTCTAGTCATCCGGGACCTCCCCCCGATCACCATGATTTTTCAAAGATAATGCCCAATGGCTCTGCAATCACATCTGCCAACTCCTTTAGCACCCTTGGATGCAGCACATCCAGCCCCATGGACATGTGCTTGTCTCCAGTTTTTCTAAATAGTCCCAAACCACTTCTTTCTCCACATAGGGCTGGTCACCTTCTCCCCATACTGTGCTGCCCAGTGCAGCAGTCTGGGAGCTGAACTGGTTCTCGAAGACAGAGGCAAAAAAAGCATTGAGTACATTAGCCTTTTCCACATCCTCTGTCCACTAAGTTACCTCCCTCATTCAGTAAGGGGCCCACACTTTCCTTGACTTTCTTCATGTTACTAACATACCTGAAGAAACCCTTCTTGTTACTCTTAACATCTCTTGCTAGCTGCAACCCCAAGTGTGATTTGGCCTTCCTGATTTCACTCCTGCATGGCTGAGCAATATTGTTATGCTCCTCCCTGGTCATTTATCCAATCTTCCACTTCTTGCAAGCTTCTTTTTTGCGTTTAAGATCAGCAAGGATTTCACTGTTAAGCCAAGCTGGTCGCCTGCCATATTTACTGTTCTTTCTACACATCGAGATGTTTTTTTCCTGCAGCCTCAGTAAGGATTCTTTAATCCTTTAGAGGATTGGAACTGATTGCAGTGGAGGCACGTTTGCTAGGTTTTTATGCATTTGCACAGGAAAATATTGAGTGTTTCCATTCATTTCAGGAATCCCTACTCAGGGAAACTCCTGAACATAATGGAAATGCCATTATTTTGGTTGAAGGAAGAGGTTTGCAAGGGGGTACTTGGATTTGAACCAAGGACTACTTGATCTGCAGTCAAACACTCTACCACTGAGCTATACCCTCATGACTGCTCAGTTGGTAAGTCAGTGATCTTAAAGATTTTGAAGGACAGGCCCTGCCTCAGCGATCTCCTGTTCTGTTCCCAGACCACAGTGCTTTTAAAAATGGGGTTTCATTAAACTTATAGATACATGGAGACACCACAGCTTGCAACCCACCCTCATAGCTTCCCCCAGTGACATAGCTACCACCTCTCGGAGAGATGGGTTAACTACACGGACGGGACAGCTCTCTCTCCTCTGCTTAGAGCATCTTCATTCTTTATGAATAGGTAGGAAATCACCTCCTGAATGGACAGTAACCAACTGATCAAATCTTGCTGGGTCTGCATTCAATATGGGTAACTGGCCGTACTGGGCTGGATTAGTAGGAGCATTGCCAGCAGATCGAGGGAAGTGATTATTCCCCTCTATTCGGCACTGGTGAGGCCACATCTGGAGCATTGCGTCCAGTTTTCGCCCTCCCCCTACAGAAACAAATTGGAGAGAGTCTAGGGGAGGGCAACAAAAATGATTAGGGGGCAGGGGACTTACGAGGAGAGGCTGAGAGCAGGGCCATTCAGAAGGGGGGCAAGTGGGGCAATTAGCGCCAGGCCCTGCAAGGCCCCCATGAAAATATCATATAGTATTGCAACTTTTTTTATGGAAGGGCCCCCAAAATTATTTTGCCCCAGGCCCCCTGAATCCTCTGGGTGGCCCTGCCCACTCCACCCCCTTGACTCATTCTCCTCCCTCTGAGGCCCCATTTGTGCTCTGCCCTCACTCCCATTTGGCCACTTCCCTTCCCTGCTCTTCCTCTTTGGCTGAGATCTGTTGGTCCACCTTTTGCTTGCTCCTCTCCTCCCCAAAGGCCTCCTTGTGCCTCTCCACCACCTACCCCAAGGTCTGCCTGCTGCCCCCACCTCTCTGCCCTTCCCCTGAGACTCACCCTGCCCAAACCTCTCTGCCCCCTCCCCTAAGACCAGCCCTGCCCACCACTTGTACCTCTCTGCCCCTCCCCTGAGACCCACCCTGCCCGGTGCTCACACCTCTCTACCCCCTCCCCTGACCTGCCCTTTCCACCACCCACACCTTTGTCCCCCTCCCCTGAGACCCACCCTGTCCACCTCTTTCCTCGCTCATCTCTTGTTATTCCTTGAAACATCAAGGATGGAATAAGAAGCTGAGTTTACTCCAGGGTGAGGAAAGAAAGGAGCCACCAACCCTCTGACAAATCTCAGTGCACCAGAGAAAACCTGCCCCTGCTATTGCAATCCCTGATGTGCTGGGGATATGATGGTAAAGGAACTGTCTGAATGATCAAGGCAGGAAATGGAGAACAATCTACAGGAACATCTTTGGCCACAAAGACACTCTCCTCATGCTCCAGCCAGAAGGGAAATGAGCCGGAATTCTTACAGTTCAGCCATGGACACACTTACACAATGGCACAGCAGTGTGTGTGTTGTGGAAGCTGGTCTGAGGAAACAATTGGAAATGATCACTTAGTGAAAACAGACCTAGAGTATAGTGAGAGTCCAACTGCAAGCAAGTAGTTGTGGCCGAGTGGTTAAGGCGATGGACTAGAAATCCATTAGGGTCTCCCTGCCCAGGATTGAATCCTGCCAACTACGGTGGGTTTTGTGGTTCTTTAGTTTCAAGGGAGCTGGGTCTTGTCTCACTCTCAGACTATGTCTACAACACAGAGTTATGCTGCTTTAGTTAAAGTGTTTTAATTAAACAGCTGTTGCATGTCCACTCTATGCCCCTTGTGTCGGCAAAGCGCATCCACGCTAGCAGCTCTTGGATGGCCACAGAGAGCAGTGCATTGTGGGTAGCTATCCCATGTGCAACTGGCTGCAGGTGCTTTGGGAAGGGTTTGCAATGTCTCATGGGCTGGCCCAGCATCACATGATGCAGGTTTCTGTATCCCATTGAGCCATGGGCTTCCTACTAGATTGCCAGCTGCTTTTCAACTGCAATGTGCATGGTGGGGCAGAGACAGTGTGTGTGTGAGGAGAGGGACTGTGTGTGTTAGAGAATTGTGAGTGTGTGGACACACTGTCTCTATGTTCAGACAGCTGCTGGAAGCAACCAGTCCTGAGGCAGGGGGAGGCAACAGCCCCGACTTCAGCCCCCGCTTCCCTCACTGGCTCAACTCAGCACAGCAGCCTCTGTCACACACACACACTGCTGCCTGCTTAGCTCTGTGTCAGGGGTGCAGGTACAGGGGGTTTGGAGGGCCGTGGCCCCACCACTCTTTACCGGCTGTTAGGACAAATGATGGAGGGGGGGAAGGGTGGAGTCTTGGGGGGGGAAGAGGTGTTCTGTGGGTGTGGTCTCGGGGGGAGAGGTGGTGTGAATGTGGGTCCCTGGGGAAGGGGTGTCATCGGAGTGTCACAGTTCAGACAACGGTGCCCCCCCAACTATAAGGAAGCTCCCGCCGCCCCTGCTCTGTGTTCGTAGTGCGGGAGAGAGCAGCATCCATGGCAGTGATTTGCTCCCCTGGACTCCGTTAGGGGAGTATGGGAGGCGATTTAAAGGGTCCGGAGCTCCGGCCACTGCAGGGAGCCCTGGGCCCTTTAAATCACCAGCCTGGGGAAGCTGGGCCGGGCTGGCACAACGTACCCGCTCTTGCCGGTATCCCATACTGGACCGGACCGGCTTACTTTCACCTCTAGAAGGTCCTCACAAGGATCAATAACTGGTTAAAAGCCAGGAAACAAAGGGTAGGACTAAATGGTCAGTTTTCAGGATGCAAACAGGTAACTAGTGGTGTCTCTACTGGGACTATTCAACATATTGATAAACGATCTGCTAAACAGAGAGGTGACAAAATTTGCAGATGATCCCAAACTACAGAGGATAGTTAAGTGCGAAGCAAACTGTGAGGAGCTAAAAAGAGATTTCACAACACTAGGTGAAAGGGCAACAAAATGGCAGATGAAATTCCATGTTGATAAATGCAAAGTGATGCACATTGGCAAACATAATCCCAACTCTACATATAAAAGGATGGGAGGTAAAATAGCTGTTGCAACTCAAGTGAGAGATCTTGGAGTCACTGTGGATAGTTCTCTGCAAACATCCACTCAATGTGCAGTGGCCGGCAAAAAGCGAACAGAATGTTGGGAGTCATTAAGGGTTAGATAATAAGAGAGAAAATCTTATTGCCACTGTTTAAATCCATGGTATGCCCACTTTTTGAATGCTGCATGCAGATCTGGTCACCCCATCTTAAAAAAGATGTATTGGAATTGGAAAAGGTGCAGAAAGGGGTATGGAGTGTCTGCCATATGAGGAGAGAATAATAAGACTGGGACTTTTCAGCTTGGAAAAAAGATGACTAAGTGGGGATATGATAGAGATCTATAAAATCATGACTGGTGTGGAGAAAGTAAATAAGGAAGTGTTACTTATTCCTTCTCATAACATGAGAACTAGGGGTCACGAAATGAAATTAATAGCCAGCACATTTAAAACAAACAAAAGGAAGTATTTTTTCACACAATGCACAGTCAACCTGCAGAACTCCTTGCCAGAGGATGTTGTGAAGGTCAAGACTATAACAGGGTTCAAAAAAAGAGCTAAATCAATTCATGGAGGACATGCTCTGAGCCATAATGGACAGAGATAGTGTCCCTAGTCTCTGTTTGCCAGGAGCTGGGAATAGGTGACAGGGGATGGATCACTTGATAATTACCTGTTCTGTTCAGTCCCTCTGAAGCACCTGGCTTTGGCCACTATGGGAAGAAATGATACTGGGCTAGATGGACCCGTCTGACCCAGTATGGCCGTTCTTACGTCCTTATGTCCCTATGCTCCTTTCATACGGATGCCTGGGATTCTGCCTCACAATGTGTCCCTGAGGTCTCAGCCAAAATGCCCAGACTGGCAAACACTCTGGGCTTCTGAAGCCTCTGCCCCCCACCTAGCGCCCTATGGCTCATCCCTGACCCTTGCTGCTGCTCCTTGCTATAGACTGTGAAAGGAGCGGAGGCAGTGCAGGAGCCTTCTGGGGACACAGATCTGAGGCTTTGGGAGAGACACATTGTCTGAGACATCAGAGCGCTGTAAACCATGCAGCCACCCCCTCAATCAGGGGTCTGTTCTAGCCCTGAGTCTGGGCTACCCCGATCCCTCCCCCAGAGCAGGGTGCCCACAGATTACAGCCTGGAAATAGGCATGTGGCACTAACTCCTGTTCTCCCTCACAGGGCCTCCCCTAGACCAAGTGGCACCCCAGGCAAGATGTGTCTTCGGTGTCCCCCCATATGTTAAAAATTTTGAATATCTTATTTTTCATTGCATTTGTAGCGCAGTTCATGATTTCGATGCACAATTTCGATGCATGATTTTCTCTGTCATACAAGATGATAAATTTGCAGGCTAGGTTCTGTAAACCTGTATTTATTCATGCCACATATAAGCAAATAAAACAAATGCATTTTCTTTAAGCATATAAAAACTTTTTAATTTTAATGGTAACTGAAACATACTAACATCTAGCAATGGAACTGTCACCAGCACAGGGTGGGCCAGTATTAAATAGTGTTACAGTAGGAGACAGCGTTAGGATGTTACCCTCAGGCCTTTAGCTGAAAGGTTGCTTCTCTCGCCTTTCCCCCATGAACTGAAGCGCAGCATTAAAGAGATCCAAAGAATGGTCAATGGCATTTTCAAGTACTAAAATAGCAAGTGATGTCTGTCTCTGATTGGCCATCAGCGACTGAAGATGTGGTTTAATGAGCTGGAGCGTCAAGGAGAGGGTGGCTTTGTCCACTGCCTTCCATTGCGCTGCTGGGCACCAGGTCCCTGGTGGCCAAAACGTGAAGCTGGGAGAAGAGAGTGGGGTGGCAAGTGGTGGCAGGACTTTTCCCACCAGTGTCTAGCTGCCCAACTTCCTCCTTGTACTGCTGGGCCCCCGTCGCCTTCAGGTAACACAGGAACTAAGGCAGGAATAGGGTGAGGAAGCAAGTAAAGCCGAGCAAGGAAGGCAAAAGTGAATCTTGTCTTCATGGGCCGCTCGCAATGACATCCTTTTTCTGTGCCACAGCTGACAACAACATCCCAGACAGAAAAGTAATAGGCCAAAAAGAAACCTAGCAGCTGCTGAAGTAGTTCAGTTGGGAGCGTGCTAGACTAACAGGCTCTTCTATCCCCCTTTGTGCACGGGTGGGATGTTTTCGGAAAGTGCAGCAGTTCCTTTAACTGCCACGAGTCCCTCATTTCAGGCTATGCAGCAGGAAAAGACAGCATTGGCTTCTGCATGGAGTTGGCCCCCCTGACCTTTCATTCTTCTCTTGCTCTTTGTCAGCAAGGGGAAGAAAAAGCAGCTCTCCCTCAAGCTGGAGTCACAAGGGCGACGTAAGGATGACTTCCTGAGCCCCGGCTCCAGTCGTCTGCTCTGCCAGCTGGCCTATTGAAGGGCTGCCACCACTTTCTCTAGGTTTGTCCATTGGTCTGTGCCAGGGTGAGCAACCACCAAGCAGGTGGAGTTTCTGTAGCATAGTGGTTATCACATTTGTCTAACATGGAAAAGATCCCTGGTTCAAAACCAGGTAGAAACATGCTGGTGTCCTTTTCCCAGATCCCCTTGCTGTCAGGAAGGTGCTCCTCCTTCTCCTATTGGCCTGTCCCTGGGATAACTCCAACCCCCACATGACAGAGGGTGCTGACAGCAGTGGAGAAAGCACCTTGGCATCAGTCTGGAGAACCTAGAGGAGTTAGGTGTGTTACCTTTCGGAGGCTTGTGCCTTGGCCTCCTCTGCCCTTGGAGGTTGGCCTACAAAAGCCGGCTCTTCCTGCAGGCCTCCTTTGCGTGACTTTCCAAGGGAGGAAGCGAGGTAGGAATGGGGCAAAAGAGGAAAGTCGAGCTGAGAAAGGCAGGGCAGAAACTAAGCACATCATTGCTGTTAAGTGGGGTTAGTAGAGCACCACCCTTCGTTCTGCAAAGCCGGGGGAGGTGCGGTTGGCTGCTGGGAGGCAGAATCCTGTGCCTGCCTCTTGGCTTCCCAGGGGTGGCTACTTGCAGCCCAGAAGAAGAAGGGGGTTTCTGGGTGAAAGGAAAACAAGCAAAGCTGAGTCCAAGTGGAGAATGGCTGCTTCTTTATGGCCAACCTGGGGGCATGACTGATGGTTTTAGAGCTGGAGGCTGGGCTGGTTGTGAGCTACTGGGATCCAGGAAACCTTTGCCTGCTCTTCAGAGGGCCAAACCCATGGAGATGCAGTTGGCTGCTGGGAGATAGACCCCTGTGGCTGCCTGTTGGCATCCCAGGGATGGCTCCTTGCAGCCCAGGAGAAGCGGGGTTCTGGGGCGAAGGAAAAGCAGCAATGACGAGGCGGAGTGGGCTCCTTTCTGGCCGAGATGGTGGGCTGTGGTGGGTCTGGGAGTTGCCTGAAGTGAACTTGGTGCAATGAAAACCACTGCTCAATTCTGGTCGAATTGGGGGCACCATTGATGACTTGGGAGTGGGGGTAGGGCACTGGCTGTTAGCAAATGGGATCCAGGAAGCCCCAGCCTGCCCCTCCAGGGGCCGAGTCTTCTTCTTCTCTCCTGCCATGGGGAGCCCGGCCTTAAGCCTGCCCAGCAAGTGCTGCAGCTCAAACATTAAGCCTTCCTGTGTGGCCTGTGCTGGAGCTGACCCTGGACCCTGTGGGGCACTGTTGGGGGAAATCCCGACTGCAAATAATTCTGGCCACAAGATCAACCCATTGGGTGGAATGGGGCAAGCTGGAGGCCTGGTGCCTTAGTCCGTGGGGCCACAGGTCAAGCCATTTTCCCGCATGTGGGGGAGGCAGCCACTATGGTTCACCCTTCTTGCTCCCTGTGCTGCTGCACCCTAAAATCCTTGTCGGCCAGCAAGATGGGCTGGGAGCCCAGAGAGAGGAGGCAAAGGGGTGGCCCGAGCCCTCTCGGGCACTGCCCCGCCCCAGGCAGCCCACAGAGACCTGATGCCTCCCCAAGTGACGCACGGAGATCTGCCAGCAACGCTAAGGTGGCTCCCTGCCCACTCTGTCCCCTCCCTCCATGCCGCACTGCTCCTGGAAGTGGCCAGCATATCCCTGCGGCCCTGAGTGCAAACTCCCCAGCTGACCCACCCCCTCATACCGGGCCTCTGATACCAAGGTTTATATCTCAGGGCCTCCTCTTACTACACCACTCTCTGGGACTTTTCTCCCAGCTGCTCCACTTTTCATCAGTGACAATCAAAAGGAAGATGACATTACACCTGTGTGTGGACATCCCCAGTGAATCACAAGGACGTGTGGCGCAGGCTCTCGTGTTGCAGCTATTGTAGTCAAAGCAATCACCATGCTAATGCCAGTTACAGCAGTTTTTTCATCAACTCCAGGCTTGTGATTTGATTCTTTCCAATGCTTCTCTCTAAAGAAGCCTTTTCCTTAGCAAGCAATGACTTGGATACCAAGGGAGGTCTCTTCTGTTTCCTAGGAAGACACAGGAAAATGTGAGCAGAGGAGACAAAAGCCATGGAACAAGGCACCACTGGGAGTTGAACCCAGGATCTCCTGTTTACTAGACAGGTGCTTTAGCCAGCTAAGCCATGGTGCCTGCCTCAAGAAAGTGTTTGCAACCTTTCCATTTCATGGCCCAGAACAACACCTGCAAATTCCAAAGTACAGATGTTCCACCTTTCCCTCAAGACCTGCAGGTGTCTGGCTCTCCGTGCACAGAAAGCCACAGCTGAGATGACAGAGGGCTTCTAACATGTGCTTCTCCCACCAGCCACTGTGATCATATAGTGGTTAGTGATCTGTGTTTCAATCGCAGCAACCTTGGCTCAGTTCTCAGTCATGGTCACCTTTCCACCAGCAATAAACTTTGCATTTCCCATTTTCCAAGTGTGGGGAGGTGTCTGCCCCCAACCAAGCAGGAGAAAGATTAAGGCAGCCTTGCAGAGGCTGTGCAGAACCCAGGCTATCAGGAAATGGCTTATTGGGAGAGCGAATCAGGAGAAGGCTTGCTGGAGCAGCCCATATATAAAGGGCTGCTCAGCACACCAAGAGTCAGTCACTCCTTGGAGAATGAGGAGGGAGGTTTGCAAGGGCACCGTGATCAGAGTAGTGCTGGGTGGGTAAGGGGAGCATGAGTGACCTCCTGGCCGAGTACTGCCAGACTGAGGCCCTGATACAAAGGTGGAGAAAGGTGCTAGGTCTGTGGGGAAGTGGTTCAGGGAAACAGATGGTGGGGTGGGTGGATTTTTGTCTCAGTAGCCACTGACACAGGTGGCTACACCCTGGACTGCAGCCAGCCACTGAGGCAAGTGTCTGGGTAGAGAACAGCTGCCCCCGCCCCCCAGAATGGGGGGAGGGAACTGAGTGGGGCACAGCTGAGGGCTGTGTCCATAAGAGGACACCGAAGTCCTGAGAGCGACATGGGTCCTAATGATAGAACAGATGCGGCCAGATGCCACTAGATGAAGGCGCAGCGGTGAACCAGAGCTAATCCCCAGGATGGCCAGGAAGAGGCACCACAGCAGTGAGACATGCCCCATTACACCAAGACTTAGCCGCAAGGAAGGCTCTCTCTGTCTTGAACAGCCACTTAGAAGGATTCTGCTGACAGGTGTTTTCTTTTTCTGTAAAGAGATACAAAAAGGAGCCAACAGACACACTAGGTTCAGCAAGGAAGAACTGGCAGGACAAGCCAGGCTCTCCTGGTTAGTAGGAAGGCTCTTCAGCCGGCTCTTCCCAAAGATCACTATCTAGAGGCCTTTTAACAGTCACTGCAGATGTTGACCGCAAAACAGACGAAGAGATGCCAAAATAGAGTTCTCCACTGCCTGCAGCCATCACGCTACTAGGACTTCTGTGCACAGAGAGGCCCCGGCTGGGGGGAAAGGCTTTGGCAGAGACTCTTCTGACACCAGCCGCTCTCATACAGTGTTTAGCGCTCTGTGTTGTGGCTTCAGCATCCACAGATGCCAGTTCAGTTGGGGGACATTTTTCCTGTCTCCACATTTGTCTAGTGCCTCCTTTCAACACTTGTCACCAAAAAGACCTGTTTCTTTTGCAAGCAATGTACAGCTAGGCAAAGGCAGTCTTCTCCATTTCCTCAAAAGGTCACCAAGCTGTGCAGAGAGGAGACACATTCAGCCAAGCTGGATCCTGAATCTCCTCTTTATTCAGCAGGTGTCTGTGAAGGACATAAATCTCCACCGTGTAGATGTCAAGAATAGGAGTTTATTACACACAGGGCTGGCGCAGTGTCACCTTCCTTATTAGGCTCAGAGACACTGTTAACTGATTACAATAGAATATATAGATTTTCCATGGGCGGGGGAAGTGACGGCGTAGGCAGTTCCACACCCCGGGATAGGTTTTGCAGCAAGACAAGATAGCACATTAGCCAATTGTTAACAGATTACATAATGTCTCCACCCATGGTCTCAAGTTAGCAAGTTAACATTTCATTAATACTTTGATAAAATGTAATGAGCATAAAATATCTATGTTGAATTCTGATTTGGGGTCCATAGGAATGGAGGAACTCCTTTGATTGTCCACCAGGTACATTCCTAGGGGTTAAAGCAAAGAAACAGTGAAAGTATATGGCAATAAAGATTGTTTTCTGTGTGTCTGAAGGCAGGCATTGGTGCCTGGGAAGGAAGGCGGAAGGATGCCATATCTTATAGTGACATGTGACAACTCTTCATAAACTCAAGGTTGGATCTGTGGGAAGAATGTCTCCCTACAGAAGAGACTAACACAATAGGAACAGGGATTCTTTGTTCAATCTGCAACTCTGAATAAGACACAATGATTTAGTTCTTAGCTCCAACACCTGGCAATTTGCTGACCAGGCCTATCTTAGCAAGCAAGGCTTTCTGTTTACCTAGCTTTCTCTTAGCTGGTCACTATTTGATAGGCCTCTGGTCCTTGACCATACTCTGGACTTTGGGTCTGTAAAAGAGCTGGCACAATCCATAGACCAGGTTGTTATATAAAATACACATGAATTTTAACCCTTCACATCCAGTAATGGCAAAGTTCTTGGTTCAGGCTTGTAGCAGTGATGGAATAAACTGCAGGTTCAAATCAAGTCTCTGGAGAACATCCACAGCTGAGATGGGTCATTCAGTCCTTTGTACAGAGCTTCAGTTTGTAGCAAAGTACCTCCAGGATTGAAGACAAGATGGAGACGAGGCATCAGCCTTTTATAGTCTCTTGCCATGTGGTCTTTGCTTTCTTTGTCCCGAGGACGCTCTATTCAGCACGTAGTACAGAAAAACCTTGGAGTTCTGTCCATAGGCAGGTCCCTGCATACCTTGCTGAGTCACAAGGCATATCTGCTTTCTCTCAATGGGTTTATTGTACAGCTGATGGTCCTTAATGGGCCATCAAGCAGGCTAGGCAGAACTGACACCAACTTGTCTGGGGTGTTCCCCAGAAGCATAGCACAAGTTTGAAATACAGACAGCATAGAGCCAATATTCATAACGTCAACTACAAAAATGATACACATCTAGAGACAGCATCATTATAATCAGCCAATCAGAACCTCTCCAAAGACCCTTTACACGACAACCTTTCTACCATATTGGCTGAAAATATAGAACAGTGGTCACAATGGTGATCTGTACAGTTACAGATTAAGTCAATAACGTCACAGGAGGTGACCCAGCATCAGTGAGACTGATATTGGAATACCACCTCCAGTTTTGGTGTCCTCATTTGAAAAAGAAATTGTGAAATTGGAGCTGGAGCAGCAAAAAGCCACCAAAATGTTCTGAGGGCTGGAGAAAAATGCCTTGTAGTGAGCTATTGAAAGAGCTCAACCTCTTTAGCTTATCAAAAGAAGATTGAAAGGTGATTTCACTGAGGTGTTGAAGGGCCTTAATGGAGAGAAAAGATTGGGTATTAAAGGGCTCTTGAATGGAGCAGAGAAAGGTATAACAAGACCCAATGGCTGGAAGGTGAAAAGAGACAAATTCATATTACAACTAAGGCCCAGATAGTCAACAGGGAGGATGATTCACCACAGGAACAAGCTACCAAGGAAAGTGGTGGATTCTCCATCTCCTGAGGTCATTCAATGAAAACTAGATGCCTTTCCCCCCAAAGTAGCTCTTGTGTCATACAGGAGGCCTGTGATATGCAGGTTAGATGCTCTAATGGTCTCTTCTGGCCATAAAGTCGACTAATTTCTGAAAAACTGAGTGTAGCATTGGGAGCAGTGTCTGATGTTTTCCTGTCTAGCCGGCTTGCTGCCTAGAACGAACTCTTCTTGAGTGGGGTGATCCACAGGCAGTAGCTCAAACCTCCAAAGTGCCTGGCCAGGGGCAGGACATTGGCACAGCAAGGGAGGGGTGTGGCAGTGACATCACAAAGGGCTTTTGCAGGATCTCAGACTATTGGTCAAAGGTGGTGGAGAGGTGGTGACCTCACAGAGAGATGCTGACATCAGCCAGACAGGACAGGGGCGAGGGGCCAGGGAAACCTCAGAGACCCCTGTGGCTTTGCTGCAGCAAGTCTCCTTCTCCAGGTCTCTCTTTGAGGACTGAGAGAGTATTCGGGTTCATGGACGTGAGCACCAGAAGGAACCTCTTTCGAGTTTTCTCCTTCCCTTGTAGTGATTTTACTAGAAAACAGCCGTCCCTGTTTAGAAGGTAAGAGCGTCCTGGAGGTTTGAAACCTGTTCAGTCTGATTCATCTGGTGACAGGTCACTTCCCTTCTCTGTACCTCAGGCTACTCCCTATCTGTCCAATGGGAACAGGGACAATTCTCGAGCTCTGGGCAGTCATGAGCCTGAGTGAGATAAGCGGCGATAAAGCCCTCTGTGAAGAAGAAAGGGGAGTTTCACGGTGCTTAGCACCAAGGAATTCTAAAATTTGCTGAAATGTCTAGTCTGTGGAAACAAGAAATGGTCAGGGCCAAACTTTTTAACCACTGGCTTTTTAAAGCCCACTCAAGGATGTGAGTCCCTACCTTTTAGGTACCTGGGGTTCTTTGCCAGCAGGAAAGAAGAGGTTTCCTGTCTCCATTTTTGTGGCCTGAACAATCCAGGTGTTGTGCCCCAGTTCTCATCTGAGATCCCTGAAAAAGAACATCTTCCCATCCATGAACAAGACAGGACCTGTCTCTAAAAGGGGAACAAAGAGACCCCTGGGACTTACAGACTAACTTGCCTCACTTCCAGAGCTGGAGAGATCCTGCAATACATTCTTAAACATACAGTTTGTCAGCAGCACCTACAGGATAATTTGGTTCTTAGGACCAGTGATCATGGATTTGTCAAGAACAAATCATTCCAAACCAATCCTCTTTCCTTCTTTGGCAGGGTTCCGGGCCTGGTGGAGGTGGGTAAACAGTAGATGGGATCTAGCTTGGGGTTACTAAGGCTTTTCACACAGTCCTGCAGGACATTCTCACAAGCAAATGAGGAAAACGTGGTCTAGCTGCAATCAGTGTAACATGGGTGCAGAGCTGGTTGAAAGCCCAGACTCCAGGAGCCCTTCTCCATGTTTGGCTACCCAACGGAGAGGCTGTACCTAGTGGGTCCGGCAGGGATCAGTCCGGGGTCTGGTACTATTCAGTAGTTTCATGAATGATTTGGAAAATGGAGTGGAGAGCATGCTTCTAAAATTTGCAACTGACACCAAGCACTTTAGAGCACAGGATTGAAATTCAAAACACCCTTAACAAATTGGAGACTTGGTCTTCTTGAGCCAAACTCCATAGCTGGGCTCCTCTCTATTGACTGGGCTGAAGTGAATCCCCAGAGCCAAACACTCTTCCTCCCGGGCAGTGCGCTCTGACCTTGAATGGTCAGATGCTGCTTAGCACTGTCAGAGCAGCTTTTGCTGGGGGATTCTCCCAGCACTTTCCAATAGTGGGAAAGTATGAAATCCCCATTTGACTGCGGGGGACAGAGCCCTAGAGGGGGGAGCAACTTGCCCAAAGTCCCCCAGGAAAAGGAAAACAACCAACAGTGGAACCAATAGGAAACCCAGCAATGGCACTCAGGAGTCCTGGGGGTGTGCTAGGGTGACCAGATGTCCTGATTTTATAGGGACAGTCCCAATTTTGAGGTCTTTTTCTTATCTAGGATCCTATTACCCCCCACCCCTGTCCCGATTTTTCACATTTGCTGTCTGGTCACCCTAGGGTGTGCACATGTGTGTGTCCCAGCTGCTCCCTGCCCCCCTCATTGAAGCAGACGTGCAGGTTTACTGCCCTGGGAACTGCAGGGCACCAGTGGACATGGGGTTGGCTGGAGGTAGGGTCTGGCTGCAGGCAGGGCAAGGGGTGTGGGGCTGGCTGGCTTCAGGCAGGGGGGTGCATCAGGGGTTGGCTGGAGACAGGGTGGGGGGTGCGGGGCTGGCTGCAGACGGGGGTGCAGGGCTGGTGCAGGCTGCGGGGGTGGGGGCTGGCTGGCTTTGGGCAGGGCCACAGGGGGGTGTGGCAGGAATTGACTGCAGACAGGGCAGGGGGTGTGTCAGGGGCTGGCTGCAGGCAGGGCAGGGAGGATGTGGCTGGTGCGGGCAGGGCAGGGGGTGCGGGGCTGGCTGCAGGCAGGACATGGGGCAGGGCCGGTGCAAGGATGTTTCGTGTCCTAGGCGAAACTTCCACCTTGCCCCCTCCCCCCGGCGCCCCTGCGCTGAGGTGCCCCACCCGTGGCAGCTCCCCCCCTCCACCCTGAGGCATCCCTCTTGTGGCAACTCCCCCGCTCTGCCCTGAGGCACCCCCCTCACCAGAGTTCACCCCTGCTCCGAGCACGAGCACCCCGAGCATGCCGTGGCCGCTTCACTCCCAGACTTGCGGCGCCTAAGCCTGCCAGGCAGTCAAGCACCCTCCTCTGAGCCACAGCAGCCCTGACAGTTGATAATAGAGGCACCTTAACCCCTGAGTTCCTTCAATGTGTCCCCCTCCGGGGTCCAGCTCCGATCACCAGGTACTCGGGGTATGTCTATACCACCTGCCGAATCGGTGGACAGTGATCGATCCAGCGGGGGTCGATATGTCGTGTCTAGTGTAGATGCAACACATCGAGTGCTCTCCCCTCGACTGCTGCACTCCAGCTCGGTGAGAGGCGCAGGCAGAGTCTACCGGGAGCTGCAGCAGTCGACTCACCGCGACTGTGACATTACAAGTATAATATAATATATCATTGAAAGGTGACAAGGCCAGAAAGAGTTAATTAACTCACCTCACCGACTGACCTGACCCATGGGGGAACTTTAAGAACCCGTTAGCAAGATCTGTAAATGAACAGAGCTTTGAAATGCAAGTCTGCAGTGTTAGAGGTAGAAGGGGAGATGTTTGCTCAGGTCTTGGGATGTCAGCAAACAAGTCCTGTCTATTGCTAAAGTTTTAATTCAAAGAGCAAAAAAGGAATATTAACATTTGTGATGATACTTGAGTGAAATAGTGTTATTGTCTATGTGTCTCTTTGAAGGTTGTGGTAACCTGTATTTGAACTGTTTAATGAATAAATTACCCTGTGCTAATTGCCAGGATGTTTGGAAGGAGAGTTAAGCCTATTGTTTTCTCAGGCCGAAAGGCTGCTGGAAATGTCTAAGAACCCTGAGATACGATCCTTGTTCATCTCAGATCTGCTTTGGGTTTCAAAAGGGGGAAACCTTAAGCCACAAGGATTGAGATCCCTAGTCATTGACTGGAGCCACCCTGAATATGGAAATTGGACTATAACCTATGGACTATTTCTAAAAGGACTTTTGGCAACTACAAGCTCACCTCTACTATGTATCTGAACCTCAAGAATTGAATTCAAGTCTATATGTCTATTAATCTTTTAACCATCAGTCTCTGTCTTTTCTTTTCTAATAAATTTTAGCTTAGTTAATAAGAATTGGCTATAGCATGTATTTTGGGTGAGATCTAAGTTATAATTGAACCGGGTGTGTGCCTGATCCTTTGGGATTGGAAGAACCTTTTCTTTTATACGATGAAGTAAGATTTTCAGGAATCATCATCATATCTGACAGGTGTGTCTGGACGGGGGCCTGAGGCTGGGCACTTTAAGGGAACTGCGTGGTTTAAACTTCTACACTACAGAAGCTGTTTTGTGCTGGCTGGTAAATCTAAGTATTGAAATAACCACCAGCGTTTGGGATTTGTCTGCCCTGTTTTGTTTGCAGTTCACCCTGATTGAGTGACCTCAGCTGGCTCCCACGGGCAGCACTGTCACACCTACATCCAGGCTGTAGGGGTCCGGGGGATCTTAGGGGCCTTGGGGTGCACAGATACCTACGTCCAGGCCATAGGGGTCCCTGGGGGGCTTAGAGAGTTTTGGGGAGGACACAGATACCAATCTCCAGGCTCTAGGGGTGCCAGGGGGGCTTAGGGGGTTCGTGGGAGGCACATATTCCTACATCCAGGCTGTAGTGGTTCAGCGGGGCTTAGGTGGTTAGTTGGGGGCATAGATACCTACGTCCAGGCTGGAGGCATCCTGGGAGTCCTAGGAGATTTGTGGGGACCCAAGATACCTATGTCCAGGCTGTAGGGGTACCAGGGGGTCTTAGGGGTTCGGGTGGGCACAGACACGTATGTCCAGGCTGTATCGGTCCCAGGGGGGAATTAGAGGGTTTTTGAGGGGCACAGATATCTACGTCCAGATTGTAGATGTCCCGGGGCGGGGTTGTGGGGTTGTGGGGGTACAAATACCTACATCCAGGCTGTAGGGGTTCCTGGGGGGTTTGGGGGTTTCTGAGGGGCACATATACCTACGTGCACACTGGAGTGTCCCGGGGGCTTACGGAGTCTATATGGGGCACAGATACCAATGTCCTGGCTGTATAGGTCCCTGGGGGGCTTAGGGGGTTTGTGGGGGGCACAGATACCTACGTCCAGGCTGCAGGGGTCCTGGAGGGGCTTAGGGTCTGTCATGGAGTGTGGGGGAGTCCAGTCCTGCACCCCTCTTCCTGGGACTCACAGTGACTCTCAGCCAGCCAGTAAAGCAGAAGGTTTATTGGACAACAGGAGCGAAGGATACAGCAGAGCTTGGAGGCACAGTCAGGACCCCGCAATCGAGTCCTTCTGGGGGTTCAGGAAACTTAGTTCCCAGTTTGGGATTCCCTGAATTCCAACCACCCAGCCCAAAACCAAAACTGAACTAACCCAACTCCCTCCAGCCGGCCCCTTCCTGTGTCCAGCTTCCCGGGCAAAGGTGCTGACCCCTCCCCCCTGCCTAGCTCAGGTTACAGGCTGAGCACGTGTCCGGTCCTAAAGTCACCCCCCTGCTCTCCCCTGCCCCACACAGACAGTCCCTACCCCATCACAGTAACGCACAGAGCATTTCCCGCATGGAGCAACAGTGACACCGTGTGGCCACACAGGGTAATGCACAGAGCATTTCCTGCATGGAGCAACAGTGACACCGTGTGGCCACGCAGGGTAATGCACAGAGCATTTCCCGCATGGGGCAACAGTGACACCGTGTGGCTACACAGGGTAATGCACAGAGCATTTCCCACATGGAGCAACAGTGACACCATGTGGCCACACAGGGTAATGCACAGAGCATTTCCCGCATGGAGCAACAGTGACACCGTGTGGCCACACAGGGTAATGCACAGAGCATTTCCCTCACAGAGCAACAGTGACACCTTGTGGCCACACAGGGTAATGCACAGAGCATTTCCCACATGGAGCAACAGTGACACCGTGTGGCCACACAGGGTAATGCACAGAGCATTTCCCACATGGAGCAACAGTGACACCGTGTGGCCACGCAGGGTAATGCACAGAGCATTTCCCGCATGGAGCAACACTGACACCATGTGGCCACGCAGGGTAATGCACAGAGTATTTCCCGCATGGAGCAACAGTGACACCTTGTGGCCATGCAGGATAAGGCACTATAGGTTTCCTGAATGGAGATACAGTGACATTGTGTGTCCACACAGGGTAATGCACAGACCATCACACTGATGTAGAGGCTGTAGAGATCCCTGGGGGGCTTAGTGGTCGTGGGGGGCACAGATAGCTACGTCCAGGCTGGAGGCGTTCCGGTGAGGATTAGGGGCTTCATGGGAGACACAAATATCTACATCCGGGCTGGAAAGGTCCCTGGACGGCTTAGGGGGTTGTGGTGAGCACAGATACATATGTCCAGGCTGTAGTGGTCCCTGGGGGTTTAGGGAGCTGGTGAGGGGCACAGAAACCTACGTATGGTCTGGAGGGATCCCTGGGGGACTTAAGGAGTTGTGGTTGTGCAGATACCTATGTCCCGGTTGGAGGGGGCCCTGTGGAGCTTTGGGGGTTTGTGTGGCAAACACACACCTACAACCAGTCTGGTGGGGGCCCTATGGGTCTTAGGGGCCTTGTGGGTGGCAGAGATACCTATGTCCAGGCTGGAGGGGTCCCATCATGGCCTAGCGGGGTTGTGGGGGGCACAGATACCTGCATCTAGGCTGGAGGGGTTTTGGGGGTCTTAGGAGGGTTGTGGGGGCACAGATACCTATGTCCATCCTGGAGGTGTCCCATCGTGGCTTAGGGGATTCGTGGGGTCAGAGATACCTACGTCTAGGCTGCAGCGGTCCCGGGGAGATTTGGTGTGTTGGGGGGGGAACAGATACCTATGTCCAGATTGTAGGGGGCCCTGGGTAACTTAGGTAGTTCGTGGGGGTCACAGATACAAACATCCATGCTGTAGGGGTCCCGAGGGTCTTTGTGGGGCTCTGGGGTCACAGATACCTACCTACAGGCTGGAGGGGTCCTGTGGCTCTTAGGAGGTTTGTGGGGCATACAGATGCCTACATCTGGGCTTGTGGGTTCCCTGGGGGGCTTAGAGGCTTGTGGGGAGCAGAGATACCTTTATCCAGGCTAGATGGGTCCTGGTGGGATTAGGGGGTTGTGAGGGGCACAGATACCTATATAAGCAGAAGCAGGATGAACTCTACCCTGACATCTGGTGGTGAATTATGGCGAGTGTGGAAAAGAATTTCAGGGGCTGATCGTGTTTGCATAGGCACAGCCACCCTGCCTGACACGGCCACGGCAGCCTGGGATGGTTGCTTTGGCAGCTGTGGTATCCCCAGTTTCTTTGTTGTTGGGGCGTGAGATGTGGAGTGTTGTCACCCTGATTGTGTGGATGAGGAACTGTGAAACCGCTTTGAGACAGGGATTCTCACCATCAATTGAATGGCACTCGCTAGACAAGGGAGTGGGCTCCTTGGGTGAGCCAGAAATACCAATTGCATCTTCTTCTCTTTTGACAGTTGAATAATAGAGCTAATTTTTGATTCTCTTAAGAATTGAAGTCCCAGGTTCTTATGCTGAAATCACTAAAGTATTGTGTTAGCTAGTGGGGGAGTCTGAAGCTATATTGTGCAGCAGAGCAGCTGACAGAAAGGAGCAATTTGTAGGAGGGTTGGAATAACCAACGAAGTGAGATAAGCAGAGCAGTTTTTGGGGACAGTTGGAGCAAATAACAGGTCAGCTGGCAGAGCAGAGCAGCTGGTAGATCGAGCTGAGCAGTCCGTGGGGAAGGCGGAAGCAGAATCCCACGGAGAGGCGGGGCAGTCGGCAGTGGACCATGTAAGATGTCCCTTTCTACCCAGGCTGGCAGGGAGAAAAACCCTGCAGATAGACTCTTGAACTCGGGGGCTGCGGGACTGTGGGTGATTTTGCAGTTGCTGGACTCAAGAGACCAGGGAAAAGGACACGGCCTAGTTGAGGTGTTTTCCCAATTTAATGCTATGTTGTTTATCTCACGTTATTAAACATTTTCTGCTATACCCAGACTCTGTGCTTGCGAGAGGGGAAGTATTGCCTCTTTGAGGCACCTAGGGATGTGTATGTAAAATTTTCCCATGTCACTGGGTGGGGGCTCAAGCTGGTTTGCATTACGCTGTAGGGAAGAGACCCTTATGTATTGAACCCAGTCCTTGCTACTATCAATTCAGCCTGCCAGAAGGGTTCCACCTACTTCCAGGCTGAAGGGGGCCCTGGGGGCTCAGGGGGTTTGTGGGGGGCACAGATACCTATGTCCAGGCTGCAGGGGTCCTGGAGGGGTTTAGGGGTGTCACAGAGTGTGGTGGAATCCGGCCCTGCACCCCTCTTCCTTGGACACACAGTGACTCAGCCAGCCAGTAAAACAGAAGGTTTTCTTGGCCAACAGAAGTGAAGGATACAGCAGAGCTTTTGGGCACAACCAGGACCCCTCAATCGAGTCCTTCTGGGGGTTCAGGAAGCTTAGTTCCCAGTTTGGGATTCCCTGAATTCCAACAACCCAGCTCCAAACCGAAACTGAACTAACCCAACTGCCTCCAGCCGGCCCCTTCCTGTGTCCAGCTTCCCTGGCAAAGGTGCTGATCCCCTCCCCCTGCCTAGCTCGAGTTACAGGCTTAGGTCCTGTCCCTCACCTAAAGTCACCCCTCTGCTCTCCCATCCCCCACAAAGAGAGTCCCTACCCCATCACAGTAACGCACAGAGCATTTCCCGCATGGAGCAACAGTGACACCGTGTGGCCACGCAAGGTAATGCACAGAGCATTTCCCGCATGGAGCAACAGTGACACCGTGTGGCCACACAGGGTAATGTACAGAGCATTTCTCTCATAGAGGAACAGTGACACCGTGTGGCCACACAGGGTAATGCACAGAGCATTTCCCGCATGGAGCAACAGTGACACCGTGTGGCCACACAGGGTAATGTACAGAGCATTTCTCTCATAGAGGAACAGTGACACCGTGTGGCCACGCAGGGTAATGCACAGGGCATTTCTCTCATAGAGGAACAGTGACACCGTGTGGCCACGCAGGGTAATGCACAGAGCGTTTCTCTCATAGGGGAACAGTGACACCGTGTGGCCACCCAGGGGAATGCACAGAACATCACACCTGCGTAGAGGCTGTAGAGATCCCTGGGGGGCTTAGGGGTCACGGGAGGCACAGATAGCTACGTCCAGGCTGGACGCATTCCGGGGGGGCTTAAGGGGGTTCGTAGGGTCACAGATACCTACATCCAGGATGGTCGGGACCCTGGGGGAGTTAGGGGGGTTGTGGGGGGCATAGGTACTTGCGTCCAGGCTGTAGAGGTCCTGGTGGGGATTAGGGGCTTCGTGGAGGACACCAATACCTACGTCCGGGCTGGAGGGGTCCCTGGATGGCTTAGGGGGTTGTGGTGAGCACAGTGCTCCCTGGGGGTTTAGGGATTTGGTGAGGGGCACAGATACCTATGTATGTCCTGGAGGGGTCCCTGGGGGGACTTAGTGGTATTGTAGAGGACACAGATACCTACGTCTGCGCTATAGGGATTCTGGGGGGGCTTAGGGCATCGGGGGGGCACAAATACCTACATCCAGGCTGAACGGGTCTCAGGGGGCTTAGGGGGTTTATGGGGGGCACAGATATGTACGTCCAGGCTGGAGAGGTTCCAGGGAGGATTGGGGGGTTTTGCAGATGGCAGAGATACCTATCTCCAGTCTCTAGGGGTCCCTGGGGGGCTTAGGGTTTTTTTGGGAGGCACAGATACCTCTGTCCAGGTTGGAGTGGTTCCTGGGGGGTTTAGGGGTTTTCTGGGGGGCATAGATACATACGTCTAGGCTGTAGGGGTCCCTGGGAGGCTTAAGGGGTTTGTGGGGGGCAGAGATACCTACGTCCAGGCAATAGGGCTTCCAGGGGGAATTAGTGTGTTGCAGGGGGCACAGATACCTAGGTCCAGCCTGGAGGGCTTCCTCGGCACTTAGGGGTTGGGGGGGGCACAGATACTTCTGTCCAGGCTGGAGGGTCCCTGGGGGCTTAGCGGGTTCATGGGGGGCACAGATACCTAAGTCCAGGCTAGGGGGCTCCAGGGGGGGGCTTATGGGGTTCGGGGGGGGCACAGATACTTATCTCTAGGCTGTAGGGGTCCCTGGTGGGCTTAGAGGGTTTTGGGGGGCCCCAGATACCTAAGTCCAAGCTGTAGGCATCCCTACAGGTGCTTATGGGTTCGTGGGGTGCACAGATACTTATGTCCAGGCTGGAGGGGTCCCGAGGGGGTTGGGGTTTCGTGGGGGGCACAGATACAAACCTCCAGGCTGTAGGAGTTCCAGGGGGGCTGTGGGGGTACAGATACCTATATCTAGGCTGGAGCGGTCCTGGGGGGTATAGGGGGTTTGTGGGGGGCACAGATACCTAGGTCCAGGCTGTCAGTGTCCCGGGGAGATTAGGCAGTTCACTGGGGGCTCAGATACATCCAGGCTGGATGTGTCCTGAGGAGCTTAGGGGGTTCGTGGGGTGCTCAGACACCTGTGTCCAGGCTGTAGGGATCCCTAGGGGCTTAGGGGTTCGTGGGGGTCACAGATAGGTACGTCCAGGCTGAAGGGGTCGCTGGGGCATTTAGGGAGGTTGTGGGAGCACAGATACCTACGTCCAGGCTAAAGGGGTGACGGGGGTGCTTAGGGGATCTGGGTGGACACAGATACCTATGTTCAGGGTCTAGGGGTCCCCAGGGGATTGCGGGTTGAGGGGGGAACAGATACCTACTTCCTAGCTGGAGGGGTCCTGGGTGGTTTAGGAGGTTTGTTGGAGTCACAGATACCTACGTCCAGGCTGTAGGGATTCCTGGGGCATTAGGGGGTTTCTGGGGGTCACAGATACCTACGTGAAGACTGGAGGGGTCCCGGAGGGCTTAGGAGATTTATGGGGGACACAGATACCAACGTCCTGGCTGTAAAGGTCCCTGGGGGGCTTTGCGGGTTCGTGGGGGGCACAGATACCTACGTCCAGGCTGTAGGGGTTCCCGTGGGGATTAGGGGGTTTATGGGGGGCACAGATACCAACGTCCTGGCTGTAAAGGTCCCTGGGGGGCTTTGTGGGTTTGTGGAGGGCACAGATACCTACGTCCAGGCTGTAGGAGTTCCCGTCGGGCTTAGGGGGTTTATGGGGGGCACAGATACCAACGTCCTGGCTGTAGATGTTCCTGGGGTGCATAGAGGGGCTGTGGTCGCACATAACCCTACATCCAGGCTGTCGGGGTCCTGGGGGGGATTAGGGGGTTCGTGGGGAGCTCAGATGCCTACGTCCAGATTGGAGATGTCCTGGGAAGGATTAGCAAGTTTCTGGGGTGCACAAATACCTATCTCCAGGCTGTATGGGTCCCTGTGGGCCTTACGGGTTTGTGGGGGGCAGAGATAACTATATCCCATCTTTAGGGGTTGCTGGGGAGGCTTAGATGGTTTTTTGGGGGGCCAAATACCTACGTCCAGGCTCAAGAGGTCCCTGGGGGGCTTATAGGGTTCGTGGGTGGCACAGATACCTACGTCAGGCTAGAGGGGTGGTTGGGGGGCTTGGGGGTGTGTGGGAGCACAGATACCTAACTTCAGGCTATAGGGGTCCTGGGGGTGCTTAGGGGTCGGGGCGGGCACAGATACCTACGTCCAGGCTGTAGGGGTCCTGAGGGGATTTGGGTTTGTGGGGGGCAGAGATACCTACCTCCAAACTGGAGGGCACCCTGGGGGTTTAGTTCATTTGTGGGGGTCACAGATACCTACATCCAGGCTGTAGGGGTCCTGGGGGGACTTAGGGGATCATGGGGGGCACAGATACCTATGTCCAGCCTATAGGGATCCCTTGGGGGCTTAGGAGGTTGTGGGGGTAAAGATACCTACATCCCGGATGAAGGAGTCCTCAGGGGGTTGGTGTGGGTCAGAGATACCTACATCCAGCTGAGCTTTTCCCTGGGGGCAGCCTGCGCGCAGCTGCGATCAGCTGTTTGCTGGGCAGGCTACGCTCAACTGCTCCCCCCTCCCTGCTCCTGCGGGGGCTGAGTGAGTCCCCCCCCAACAGCCTCAGGGGTCGGGGTGGGCAGGGGTGTGGGGCCAGCAGCAGCACAGCCCGCCCCACTTCCCTGGGGCTGCCCCGCACCTCTCGGGCTGATGGCTCTGCCATGGCCTCCGCGTGAATCGCTGCTCCCCGCCCGCCAGGCTCGGCTCCGGCCAGAGCAGCATCGGGTGCCCCAGGGAGACCGGCTAGGCTGGGGCTGGGGCAGTGGTAGGTTGGGGGGAGGAGAAGCTCCAGATACCGGCGGGGGGAAGGAGCCGAGCTGGAGTGGGGGAGGAGAAGCCGGCTGGAGCTATGCTGAGGGGTGGGGGGAGGAGAAGCCCCGGGCCCCTGCAGAAGCTGCAATGGGGGGGAGAAGTGCCAAGCTGGGGCAGGGGAGGAGAAGCCACGCTGGGTTGGGAGGCGGGGGCAGAAGCCCAGACCCCAGCAGGAACTGCACTGGGGGGATGGAGGGGGAGAGGAGCCACCCTGGGGCAGGGAGGAGAAGCCCTGGACCCTGGCAGAAGATGTGGGGCTGAAGTCCCCGGCTCGGGAGCCCCAGCCACCCTAGTGGCAGAAGTTGCAAGGCTGAAGCCCTGACCCCACTCTGTGTGCAGCTGCCCTGAGCCCCTCTCGCTCCCATCCCCCCTGTGGAGCTGGCTCCCACTCTCCGGCTGTGGAGAAATTCAGCCCAAATCTCCCCATGTTGGGATCTCCATTTCCCCCACTGTCACCCAGCCATGAATGGATTTAGCCCAGGAGGCAGGATCAGCACTGGCCCCATTTGGCAGATGGGCTCTAGGGCACAAAGAGGTGCAGTGACTTTCCCAAGGCTAAGCAGGGAGTCTGTGGCAGAGCAGAGACTCAAACCCAGAACACCCGAGCCTGAGTCCTGTGCCTTAACCACTAGGCTGCCTTCCCACCAAAGGAGAGGAGTTGGATGGGTCGGGAGTTCTGGGGGTCCTGTCAGGGGGCAGGGAGCGGTTGGATGGGGAGTGGGAGTCCCAGGGGTCTGTCTGGGGTCGGGGGTGTGGATAAGGGTCGGGGGACAGGTAGGGGGCAGGGTCCTAGGGAGGCAGTTACCGTGGGGGGGTCTCAGGAGGGGGAAGTCAGGGGACAAGGAGCCGGGAGGCTTAGATAGGGGGGAGGGTCCCAGGAGGGGGCAGTCAGGGGACAAGGAGCAGGGGCAGTTCTGAGGGGGGCAGCCAGGGGGCAGGAAGTGGGAGGCAGTGGATGGGGTGGGGCTAGGGCGGGGCTCCCTGGGTGCCCACCCTGATGAAATGTGCTGCAGACGCCTATGGTCACAGGGGTGGGCTACTTACATCCTTTTCCTGTTTGTGCCTTTTCTTTCCGTCTCAAAACCTGATAACAATTCTCTCTAGTTCTTGCCCTTCTCTCCCCTCCCCACAAGTGGCTAGAAAATCCAAGGAGATTCCCTCATTTTCCCTACAATTATTGACTCTCTAGTCTCTTATTTTCCCTATTTTCTCTGTAATTGTACAATTGCCATTTCAGTTCTGCTCAGCTTTGGGGTGTGAACCCAGCGATTTGTCCTTGGGTAGGTGGGAATTTGCTATCCTGTGTCATTCCCCCAACGTGGGTGGTGGTTAGTAGGTGCTGGGTGGGGCAGCCCGCAGACATGGCTGCCGCTGGGGGGGAGACGGGGTGGCCGATCTCTGCCAGAAACAGGACATGGCCGAACAGGAGGGGAAGGGAGGAGCCAGTGTCCCTATGGAGCCTGCCCAGCCCCTTCGGTTCTGCTCCTTTCTAGCATTTTGTTCAGAGACTTTATTACTAGGGAGGCTGAAAAATCTCCCTGTGGGCTTAGCCTGGCAGGAGGGGCAGGTCTCCCCTGCAATAAAGAGATGGAGCATGTTCCCAGCATGGCAGAATCTAGGCTGTGTCTGTGCAGGGAAAGATCCTGGGGCAATAGCGATGTGACATGAACTAAAGCCTGTTCTGAGACCTCCACATTTGCCCTTCTCACCCTGCCAGGCTGCAGGACGTCGTCCCTGTTTGGCTCCAGCTCATCCCATCCTCCCATGGGACAGGGAAGGGAAACGGCTGCGGAGGAGCCAGTTGAGGTAGGGATTATCGGCGGAGGGGGCTGGTGGGTTCCTGCTGGAGGGGAGGGACAGCAAATACACAGGAGGTGGGAGGCTTGGGCAGTCTGGACTGGAGGTTGGAGTTTGCCAAAAAATTCCCAGGGTGGAGAATGGGAGGAGGCCAGGGTGTGGCAAACCTCTTCGGACTGGTTTAATATGCAGCTTCCATTCTAGGAACAGACCCATGAGGTTAGAGGATGGAAATGCTCTAATTTGTGGGACAGGAAACACCCCCCCTAAGTGGGGCTAGGAAATCGGACCAGACTCCCAGGGCTGGAGCCCAACCTGATTAACCAGCAGCTGCTGTGAGATGTGAGGGGGCACCCACCAGTGACGCTTGGTGTGTGGGGGGGTTTCTTAACCTTTTTCTTTCTAAGGCTCCCAACATGCTATAAAAACTCCATGGCCCTGCATATGCCTGGTTCTCTGCATATAAAAGCCAGGGCTGGCGTTAGGGGTGGCAACCAGGGCAATTGCCTGGGGCCCCATGTGACAGGTCCCCCCCACCCTGCAAAGCTAATTGTTCAAGCTTTGGCTTCAGCCCTGGTGGCAGGGCTCATGGCCCCAGGCAGTGAGGTTTGGGCTTTCTGCCCTGTGCCCAAGCAGGTCTAACATTGTCTCTGCTTGGAGGACCCCCTGAAACCTGCTTGCAGCCCCGCAGGGGTCCAGGGACCCCTAGTTGAGAAGCACGGCCTTAGGGGATGTGACCCTGCCCCATACCCACCTCCAGGGCTGGCCTTAGAGAAAATGGCGCCTTGGATGAACTTGTATTTTGGTGCCCCCATCCCCCCTGGCCCTCACAGGCTCCCCACCATCACATCCAGACCCCGATGCCTCCCTCTAGTGCTTAATCTATATTGAAAGAGGCACCAGAGCTCAGCCCTGGGACAAATTCAGCACTGGCAGGGCGACCTCACAGCGCCGGCTGCTGGCTGAGTGCCCAGCTCTGAAGCCAATGCCACCGCCAGCAGCAGCGCAGAAGTGAGGGTGCCTGGTGTGTGGTGTATTGTGCAGCCTTTTATTTTCTGTAAAGTGCAGTTTGTAACGTGACATTACATCACAGCGGGGTCGGCTCTGGTGGCAACAGTTTCAAGCTTAACAGAGTGAAAGTCGCCTCTGTTACTTGCTTCAAATGTACAGTCTCTAGGAACACACACAGACCAAGGGTAGTGACCACACAGACATTCACAAGCACAAGGTCTGGTCGGTTTTACAAGTTTTATTAAAGTTACAGTTAAGGCTATGACGACCCAGGCACATAGACATTCTATAAAGACCTGTGCAAAAGTTACAAGTCTAGTTCTACTCACACCTGAACAAAAGTGTTGGTGTCTGATGAGTCTCTCGTGGATTGATCATCAGTGGAGGGATGGTTCCTGCTGGAGTTTCCCATAGGGAGCTCCATTTTCCCGCTCTGGCCCCCTCATTTTATAATATGATTCTGATTATACCTCATTAGCATTGACGCACAACCTGTATCCTCTGGCTAAGGCACATTTGGAAACAGAGGTGCCATTACAGAATTTTTTTATTTAAAATTAATCTTCTGACTAAATTTTTCACCCTGTTACCACTTGGTACCTCTTCTCCCATCATCTTAGGGCATCGGGTTATTCCTCGGCTATTTACTTCTGTCAGCGTTTCTTAGCTCCAAGGCCAAAAATAGCGAAGCTAAAATCTTGCAGGTCTCAGCCTACAGGCCTTGTCTTTCAACCCTATTTACTTAACTAGAGAATAGATCGATCAGTCTGCAGAGAGAATAACCATGTATTAGGGATCTAACATACGGGGATTCTATATGACATAACGTGTTAGTTATTTATAACACCACACAGTAGATGAACGGTAAACTAAAATCACTGGCCGCCGTTCCCACCCTCACTCCTACACTGCTGCTGTGGTTTGTGGTGCCCGGCGCTCTGCCTGCAGCCCAAGACGGGCTTTGTGCTTCACACGGGGGCTGCATCTTGCTGGAGCCCCAGATACCCTGCAGCCCTGTGGCTGCTCCTGGCTCACCAGGGGCCATTTCAGATTTTGGGGAGGGGACAACTTTAACTGTGATTCCAGGGGCTACTGATGCCCTAAAAACTGTAGGGTTTTTTGCAGAAAATAACTTAGAAATTCACTGACAAGCACTGTATCTAATTGTTTTATAAAGAAAGAGAAATATATACTGACTCCAATTACAGCCACATAGTAAATTTAAAAGTAAATTTAGAACAATCAGGAGATAATACAGCAACATATTCCCATCCCAAGCCTTGAGGTATCAGTTCTGGAGCTTTGATGCAGGTATCAGAAACACAAGTTTGATACTTTGCACCCTCTCTTCAGCAGAGATAAATAAATATATAGAAAGGAAGCAGATTTTACTTAACAGACACGCTCTGTGTTAGTGCCATTATCTCCTCTATTTTAGTCAATTGTTTTTCACTCCACTGAAAACATATTTACTTAATTTTCCATATGTGATTAAGGTTTTTTCTCTTTTATTAAGAACGAGATTTTATTTTTCTAGTTATTTTGGCATTTATGTTTACTGGTCACAGTCATGAATGTGACTCACTAACATTTGACTCCACCATTGCTGTTAGTATGATACTTGGAACTGCATTTATTTTCATAGAAATGTTAAGAGTTACTTTCCAGATATAACTGTACCATGAAGTTTGGGGGAGTCAGGGCCCTGCACCTCCCCCACTTCCTGCCATTCACCGTGACTCTCAGCCAGCCAGTAAAACAGAAGGTTTATTAGATGACAGGAACACAGTCCAAACCAGAGCTTGTAGGTACAGACAACAGGACCCCTTGGTCAGGTCAATCTTAGGGGGTTGGGAGCCAGACCCGGTTCTGGCCTCTCTCCATTTCCGCAGCCATTTCCAAACTGAACCCCCCCTCCAGCCACACCCCCCGGCTCCTCCTCCAGCCTTCATCCAATTTCCTGGGCAGAAGGTGTCACCTAGGCCCATCCCCCTCCTGGGCTCAGGTTACATGCTCAGCTATTGTCCCTCAAGTGAAGTCACACCCTGATATCCCATCCCCAATGCAGACAGTCCCAGTAAAACTCCCCCGCAACATCCCCAGGTCAATCCTCCCCACTCCCTGCTTCCTCACAGACTAAAAACACAATCTGAAGGTAAGTGATCTTCATCTGCACAGTGTCTGAAGTTTTGAGTTAAGCTATTTTTGTTTTAAACGAGCCCTGCTAAGGTAAGTACATTATTTGATTGTACCATTTGATATAACGAATGACAAAGCACAATACGGCAATAACAGTAATAACGATAATTACTACAGCCAGGACAGGTGAGGGATTTAGAACTCGTTACTCAAAGAACTGAATTTAAGCCTAAGACAGAAATAAAATGATGAAATGCACAGACCAGTTAAAAAGCTAAAATACCAGCACTGTCATCCTGACCGAATGGGAAAGAATAAAATGACAGAGACTATACGTACTTTGCACATTTTGACAGGAAGTAAAAAGAAGTAATAACAGTAATTGAAGTGTCTGTTGTGGGGTGTGTGTGTGTGTTGGGGGAGTGTGAGACACAGCCCGCTGTCATTTCCAGCACAGCGGCACTCACTAGTCCGAAGGCTCGTTCACACAGCAGCCGGGGCCAGCAGCTCCCACTCCTGACCCAGAGGCAGCAGCACAGAATCCTGTCCCCCCAGCTCAGCTCAGCAGAGACTGGGCACAGAGGCAGGAGGGTGGGGCCACCCCGACATCAGCAACCCCCCTGCCCACCACACAGGAGGCTCCTGGGAGCAGCTTGGCAGGGGCAGCTCCAAGTGTGGGGCGGGGGCAGGGCTGCAGGAAGAGCTGCAGGGGCAGACAGCTGAAGAGAAGTGGGGAGAGGAGAAACAGGACACCCCTGCTAGAGGAACCCCTCGTTGAGGCTCCGCCCCTTGCCTGCCCGGCTCAGTAGGCCACGGGGCTGTGCCAGAGGCCCCACCGGTGGGTCACCGGAGGCCAGTGACTCCACCCCCCCATACGCTGCGAGAGGAGCTGCGGGAGTTCCTGGAAGATGTCAGGGGCTCCCGCAACAAGGTACCGCTTGCTCTCCAGCGATGGGGGGATTTCCACCAGATCCTCCGGGCCGCAAGGGCCCTCATGGGGGAAGGCAAAAGGACCGGGAAGCAGGGTGCTGCAGCTTACCACCGGCTCCGCAGCTTCTGTGACTCCTTGCTCACCTTCAGGGTGGGTCACGGTTTGCTGCGCGGCCCAAGGGGAGCCGTGGATGCCCCTGCTGACGAGGATCCCCCCGAGCCCTCCTCATGGCACTCGTCACCTTTGCCACATTGAACACCTGGAGCTGTAGGGTGGGTTTCCGCAGGAGCCAGGTGCTCTCCTTCCTTCGGGGGGGGGGTACTCTTGGTTTTCCGAAGCCAGCTGGCAGCTGGCGTGGGGGGACGGGGTCTACTTCAGCCATCTCTCAACCCATAAGGCTGGAGTGGCTACCCTGTTCTCCCCCGACCTACGGCTCGAGGTGCTGGGGGTTGCCGAGGCTGTGCCGGGCCGCCTGCTGCACCTCTGGGTCCGCATGGAGGGGCTCATGGTCAACCTTGTGAACGTCTATGCCCCGACATCGGCCCCGGAGTGACTGCCGTTCTATCAGCAGGCGTCCGCCTTCCTCGGCTCCTTGGGTCCTCGAGAGTGCCTGGTCCTGGGCGGGGACTTCAACATCATCCTTGAGGAGCGGGACTGCTCGGGGACCATCGGGCCCAGGGCACCTTTGTTCAATCCTGCATCCGCCTCCTTCGGGAGATGGGTCACGGCTCCCGCTTCTTCTACGCCCTGGAGAAAAGGAGAGGGGCAAAGAAGCACGTCACCTGCCTTCTGGCAGAGGATGGCACCCCCCTTACGGATCCGGTGGAGATGTGCAAGAGGGCCCGGACCTTCTACGCGCACCTTTTCTCCCCGGAGCCGACCGACCCTGCTGCTCGCAGAGTGCTCTGGGACGGGCTCCCAACGCTTAGTGCGGGCGACCGGCTAGAGCTGCCTCCCTCTCTGGCTGAGTTCTTAGATGCCCTCCATCAAGTCTCCGGGCATGGACGGGCTGACCGTGGAGTTCTGCTGTGTGTTTGGGCCTTGTGGGCCAGCCCCCACTCCTCCACCTCCAGAGGGAGAAGCCAGGACCCCACCACCACCACCGCTACCACCTGTGAGAGTCCATCCTGCCTGGCCACCAGGGTTGCTGGAGCTGCTGCTGCTGGAGCTGTGTTTGCCTGGGGGCTGCTGGAGCCTCGAGAAGGAAGAGGACTGAGAAGACCACTGGCTGCTGGGGGAGCGCACAGGACTCTGAAGACCACCGTGGAGGGGGCCATTAAGGACTCAGTAACTCTTTAACTGTGCTCTAGTGGTGGGGGTGTAGACTGTGTTTGTGGGGGCACAGGGGTGTGGCGTGGAGCCTGCCCCCTGGTCCATCTGTGTCCCCCCAAACCCCCACCCCCACCGCTGCCCCCACCCCCACAGACCACTTACCATCTGCCTCTGTTCCTGCCTCTGGGACTCAGCTGCTTGCCTGGCCTGCCACGCCCCATTGCCACCGTTTGGGCCTCCAGCAGCAGCCAGCCACCTACTGACTGTTTACAAGTGCTCGTGGGTGCACGCACCCCCCCTTCCCCAAACTGACCCCTCGCCCTCTGCAACAGGGCCCCTAGCTTTTCCCCTTGTTGCCTGCCCCATTACCCCTTGTAGCATTTTGCCCCCTCCCTGCCCCGGCTTCAGTTTGTTTGCCTGCCCCGCCCGTCTCCCTTTGCAGCTTTGTTTGTCCTGCCTCAGCCCTGAAGCCAGCCCCTGGGTCCCTCTGCCCCACTCCCAGCCTGGTTGCTCCCCTTCCCCTATGGCCCCTTCGCCCGATTGTCCCCTCCCCTTGTGCACCCGTGCCCCTTTAGTGCACTTCTGCTTCCCCCGTTTGAGTTTGCTCCTATTGCACTGCACCCCCCCCACTTGCTGTTGTATCCCTCCCCTCCCCAGTGCAGCTAGAGGAGCCGGATTTCGATCCCGTCGGTGACTGACCCTCCTCCCCCCAAGTCCTCGATAGTCCCCTTCTCTGCCCCCTCCCCCATTTTGGCATCCTCCTCCCCTGCCCACAGCCTAGCAGGGAGGAGTGGTGGACCTGCTTCCCCTTCCCTCCCTTTCTCTGGTATTTCCCCTCCCTCCCTACTCACCATGGCGAGAGATGCAGCAGCTGGGACTCCTGGGACAACCCGTCTCCACTCCCCCACCTGCTCCCCCCCAAAACCCCCTGGTCTCCACCGCTACTGCCGCTGCCAGACCACCTACCACCGCTCCTGCTGAGGCGCCGGCAGCGGCAGGCGATGGGGTGCTCTCCGCTGCTGCCACGTCCATCTCCCCCTCTGATTCTGGGGGAGCCCCCCACCCACAGCCAGCAGAAAGGGTCAGGGCAAGAAGAAGGGAAAGGGCCCTGCTAAGAAGACTAAGCCCTCCATGACAGAGCCTGCCACCACTGCCGAGGCCCTGCCACCAGCCACGGCGCCCCTCCCCTCTGTTCCCTCCACCAGCTCTGCGGGTGCCCCTCCGTCAGCCCCCAGGGTATACGTCCAGGTGGTGGTGGCCCCCCCGCCTGCCGCTACGTCATCTCCCCCGACCGCCACCACCTCCGCTACCACCTACAGCGGCCGGGGCCCCTTCCCCACCCTGACCAGGAAGCACGGCGTCCGCTGCCTCCTGGTGCCCCCCCTCGGCCCACGTGGAGACCTACGTGCGGGCGTTAGCGAGGGTGGTGGGGCCCAAGGCCATCGTGGCGGCCTCCAGGATGTATGGCAAGGTGGTCTTCTTCCTTGCCTCGGAGGCTGCCGCCCAGGAGGCGGTGGAGAAGGGTCTGGCAGTGGGAGGCGTGTTCGTCCCCCTGGAGCTGCTGGAGGACCTGGGTGTCCGTGTTGTCCTGACGTCCGTCCCTCCCTTCCTTCCCAATGTCGCCCTGCAACCCGCCCTCTCTACCCTGGGGAAGCCCATTTCCATGGTGAGCCCTCTCCCCTTGGGGTGCAAGGACCCTGCCCTCCGTCACGTCCTCTCGTTCCGCCGGCAGGTGCAGCTTCAACTGCAGCTGGCGGCGCGTGGTGGAGAGGTGCTCGAGGGGTCTTCCTGGTCCCCTATCAGGGGGTCCATTCCCGGGTGCACTACTTCATGGGCGAGGCCCGGTGTTACCTCTGCCGGGCGACGGGGCATGTCCGGAGGGACTGCCCCTTGGCCAGGCTCGGAGGAGTGCCTGGGACCCCTGAGCCCTGGCAGGGTGCCAGCCCCGTCATCGCTGGCGCCCCTGGCCACCCGATGCCCAGGGCCGCCCCTCCTCCTCCTCAATCCATCACTGCTCCCGCTCAGGCCACGGGGGGACCTCCTCCAGTGTGCCCGGCTGAGCAGGCAGGTCTTGCCTCCACTGCCTGCACTCTGGCAGGGCCTGTGGAGGAGGGTGCGGCAGGGGTACTGCCAGGTGTGGGAGAGGGCCCTCCCCAGGGGGAATCTTCCCTTCCTCCGGTTGTCCCACCAGTGCCCTCCAAGTCCACAAACCACTATCCCTGCCCTTTGACCCAACCCCTGTCAACCAGCCCGCGAGCGACGCCAAGGAGGGCTGGACCCTAGTACAGGGTAGGCGGGGCAAGGAGAAGGCTCGGACTCCGCTCGCGCCATCTGATGCGGAAGCCCCCCTGTCATGGTACAATTCCCCACTCTGAACCTTAGCGTTCAAGAGATGGGGGACCAGCATGAATTCCTCTAAGCCTGATTACCAGCTTAGGACCTGTAGCGCTGCCACCAACCAGGAATTCCAGTGCCTGGTACACTCTGATCCCCCCAAAACCTTGCCCAGGGACCCCCAAGACCCAGACCCTCTGGATCTTAACACAAGGAAAGAAAACCCTTTCCCCCACCGTTGCCTCTCCCAGGCTTCCCCTCCCTGGGTTACCCTGGAAGATTACGGTGATTCAAACTCCTTGAATCCTTAAACAGAGAGGAAAATTCACCTTCCCCCCTCCCCCTCCCAGACTCTCCCTGAGAAAGTAATCCTAACACAGAGAGAAATTAACTTTTCTCTCCCCCCTCCCTCCTTTCTCCCCACCAATTCCCTGGTGGGTCCAGACCCAGTCCCCTGGGGTCTCACAGCAGAATAAAAAACCAATCAGGTTCTTAAACAAGAAAAGCTTTTAATTAAAGAGAGAAAAACAGTAAAAATCATCTTTGTAAATTTAAGATGGAATATATGGCCTGGTCTACACTATGCTGTTAAACTGATTTTAACAGCGTTAAATCGATTTAATGCTGCACCCATCCACACTACACTGCTCTTTATATCGATTTAAAGGACTCTTTAAATCGATTTCTGTACTCCTACAAAACGAGAGGAGTAATGCTAAAATCGATATTACTATATCGGATTACAGTTTGTGTGGACGCAAATCGACGTTATTGGCCTCATTATTTTACAGTAGTTACCCACAGTGCACCGCTCCAGAAATCGACGCTAGCCTCGAACCATGGATGCACACCACCGAATTAATGTGCCTAGTGTGGACGTGCACAATCGACTTTATAATATCTGTTTTATAAAATCAGTTTAAGCTAATTCGAATTTATCCTGTAGTGTAGACGTAGCCTATTACAGGGTCTTTCAGCTATAGACACTGGGAATACCCTCCCAGCCTAAGTATACAAGTACAAATTAAAATCCTTTTAGCCAAATACACATTTGAACTCCTCAGCCAAATACACATTTGAAATCCTCTCAGCCAAATGCACATTTGCAAATAAAGAAAACAAACATAAGCCTAACTCGCCTGATCTACCTAGTACTTACTATTTTGAGCACATAAGAACCTGTATCAGGGAGATTGGAGAGAAACCTGGTTGCACATCTGGTCACTCTCAAAACCCAGAGAGAACCACAACCAAAAAACTAACAGCACACACAAAAACTTCCCTCCCTCAAGATTTGAAAATATCCTGTCCCGATTGGTCCTCTGGTCAGGTGACAGCCAGGCTTACTAATCTTGTTAACCCTTTACAGGCAAAAGAGTGTGATGGGGCAAGGCAAAGTAAGAAACAGGTATGTTAGCCCCAGGCTAAACAAATCCCTAGGACCCTGGTAAACAAATGGCAGTTGCTCCAGGTTAATTAAGGCACCTGGAGCCAATTAAGATCTTTCTAGAAGGCAGTAGAGATAGCTACTTTAATTAGAACACCTGCAGCCAATCAAGGCAGGCTAATCAGGGCACCTGGGTTTAAAAAGGAGCTCATTGCAGTCTGGCAGGGAGGAGCCAGAGGAGAAGGAGCGTGTGTGAGGAGCTGGGAGCAAGTAGGCAAGGAGCTGAGAGTGAGAGAGTGAACTGCTAGAGGATTGAGGAGGACAAGCGTTATCAGACACCAGGAGGCACTGGATGAGTACCACCATCCCTCCTCCGCAATGCCTCCCGGCGGAGGCCCTGGATGAGGCCCCTCCTACCCCCATGCCACCTGTGCTCCCTACAACACCCGAGGCGCCTTTGTTCGATCCCGCATCTGCCTCCTTTGGGAGATGGATTGCGGTTCCCACTTCTATGCCCTGGAGAAAAGGAGGGGGGGACAAGAAGCACGTCACCTGCCTTCTGGCAAAGGACGGACCCCCCTCACGGATCCGGCGGAGATGTGCGAGAGGGCCCGGACCTTCTACGCGCACCTTTTCTCCCCAGAGCTGACCGATCCTGCCGCTCGCAGAGTGCTCTGGGATGGGCTCCCGACTGTCAGCGCAGGCGACCGGGACCGGCTAGAGCAGCCTCTCTCTCTGGCCGACTTCTTGGATGCCCTCCGTCGCATGCCCACCAACAAGTCTCCAGGCATGGACGGGCTGACTGTGGAGTTCTACCGCGTGTTCTGGGACGTCCTTGGCCCGTGTCACCGTCTGGACCGAGTCCTTGCAGGGCGGGGTCCTCCCTCTCTCATGCAGGCGAGCCATGCACGCCTTATTGCCGAAGGGGGACCACCGCAATTTATGGAATTGGTGTGCCGTCTCGCTCCTCAGCACAGACTACAAAATCGTAGCCAAGGCCATCTCGCTGCGGCTGGGAACCGTGCTGGAGGACGTCATCCACCCAGGGGCTTGTTTACAATCCTTAGTCCGTTCACGTATCCGGGCGAAGTTCCTCTGGGCGGCGTCCACTGGCTCCCTTGATGCCTTCGAGGAACAGTGGGCGCTGTCCGGGGTTCTCTGCTCGGTGTCCCCATCAGGCTCCCTTCTTATGACCCTTTGACTGCACTCCTGTCCCTGTTCTTTTATTAGTTGTCCCCCAAAATCAGTTGGGTTTTTGAGGTCCTGTGGATCCTCCCCTTAGGCTGGAGGGGGATCCTTTAGCAGTGGGCGGACTTCTGCCCGCCCACTTCCCAGAAACCCAATAGGTACAACCAACAAATTCTCTTTAGCTACGTTTCTAATAAGTAGGCTCCACAATATCACCCAATTTGCCTGGTATTGAAGTTAGCCTTAGTGGCCTGTAATTGCCAGCTGCCTCTCTGGAGCCTTTTTTATACACTGATCCAGCCAGGGATTAAAGGCAGCCCCAGACTTTCCCTTTCTCCCTTCTGGGAAATCAAGTTCAAGTTCTACAAGGAGCTAAAGAAGCCTCAACCCTGCATCTGAATTAACGTCACATTTCTCACTACCCGACACAAACAAATGTCATTTCAATCCCAGGTGAGTCCACTTGAGTCACTCCTCAGCCGGATTCCTTCACCCTCCTGCCTTAGCTTAGGGCAGGCCTGCACAACAAGTGGCCCGCGGAGGGTCACTGTGCGGCCCGCAGCCGGGATACAAAAGGCTCTGAGCTGCCCGCAGTGACGGGGAGCTCAGAGCTCTTTAAATCCCAGCTGCAGCCAGGATTCAAAAGGCTCTGCGCGGCCCACAGCCGCAGGGAGCCCAGAGTCCTTTAAATCCCAGCCACGGCCACGATTCAAAGGGCTCTGGGCCGCTAGCAGCGGTGGGGAGCTCAGAGCTCTTTAAATCTCAGCTGAGGCCGTGATTCAAAGGGCTCTAGGCTGCCCACAACCGCGGAGAGCCCAGAGCCCTTTAAATCCCAACCGCCAGGATAGACTTTAGGCCAATTCAACCAATTCCCCTGAATCGGCCCGCCCCTAAGAGGGCCACACGCCCAAGCCCCCATACCATGTACCAGCAAAAGCCAGTGCGCTGTACTGGGGTGGCCCAGTTTCTGTAGGGGGCAATTTAATAGGTCTGTGGCTCCCAGGTCCTTTAAATTGCCACCTGAGCACCACTGCTGGAGCCCTGGGGTAGGGCTGTGGGGCTCTGGGGGCTATTTAAAAGGTCCAAGGTTCCCGTCGCTTCTACCGCCCCGGCCCTTTAAATAGCCACCGGAGCCCCATTGCTTCTCCAGGGTTCCTGTGGCTATTTACAGGGCTGGGGTGGTAGAATGGGAGCCCCGGGCCCTTTAAATACCCCCACAGCCCTGGGGTAGCGGGGGGCTCTGGGGGCTATTTAAAGGGCCGGGGCTCCAGCTGCCTCTACCATCCTGGTCCTTTAAATAGCCACTGAAGCCCCACCGCTTCCCCAGGGCTCCCTCGGCTATTTACAGGGCTAGGGCGGAAGTAGCAGGGGAGCCTGGGCTCTTTAAATAGCCCCAGAGCCCCGGGGTAGTGGGGGGGGGGTGTCCTCCAGATGCCTTTGCTGCCCTGGTCCTTTAAAGAGCCCCCCCACTTCCCTAGGGCTATTTACAGGGCTGGGGCAGTGGAAGCAGGGCAACCCCAGGCCCTTTAAATAGCCCCTGAGCCCCAGGCTGCTGCTGCTACCCTGGTGGGAGAGGCAGGAGGGGGCACTCACCATACAGGATGGGCTGTACCCCCTGTACCTGCACCAGCTGCCTGCAGCCACCCCCTGCAGCCACCCCCTGCTGCACCCCCTGCCCGCACCAGCCCTGCACCTCCTGTCCTGCCTGCACCAGTTCCTGTCTGCAGCCAGCCCTGGACCCCCTGCCTTGCCTCCAGCCCTGCACCCCCTGCCCTGTCTGCAGCCAGCCCTGCACCCCCTGCCTTGCCTTCAGCCCTGCACCAACTCGTCTCCAGCCAGCCCTGCACCCACTTCCATCTCCAGCCAGCCCCTGCCGCACCCCCTGCCTGAAGCCAGCCAGTCCCACACTCCTTTGTCTCCAGCCCTGCCAATCCATGCCGCACGCTCCCTGTGGCCCTGCCTGAAGCCAGCCAGCCCACCCCACCCCATGTCTCCAGCCTGCCCCACATGCCTTGCCCAGCCTGCAGCCAGACCCTACCTCCAGCCACTTCCCCCTCACCTCCAGCCAGCCCCATGTCCACTGGTGCCCTGCAGTTCCCAGGGAAGTAACCCTGCACACCTGCTTCAATGAGGGGGGCAGGGAGCGCTGGGACCCACACGTGTGCACCCTAGCACACCCTCTGGGAGTGGCGGAGTCATTTCTAGTTCAGACCCATCTTTTTAAAAAATAACTTTAGGTAGGGTTAACATACATCTGTATTTTCCCGGACATGTCTGGCTTTTTGGTTCTTAAATCGCCATCCGGGAGGAAAATACAGACGTATGGTAACCCTACTGGTACAAAAAATACACAGTGCCAGAACTTTTTATAGGGAACCGGTTGCTAAGAAATGAAAGGCTTTTTTTTTTACATTTTTTTTTCAGTCATCCCTGCCGGGGCCCCACCGAAACTGTTTGAATTCGGCCCCACACTTCCAACTGCAGACGGGATTCAAAGACTCTGGGCTGTCCACAGCCGTGGGGAGCCCAGAGCCCTTTAACTCTCAGCCATGGCTGGGATTCAAAGGGCTCTGGGCTGCCCACAGAGATTCTCGGCCGTGGCTGAGATATAAAGGGCTTAGGGCTCTCTGCCACCATGGGCAGCCCAGAGCCCTTTGAATCCCAGCGGCGGCTCCAGCGGATGGGCTGGGGCTAGGATTTAAAGGGCTCAGGCTCCCCTCAGCAGCAGGAGCTCTGGGTCCTTTAAATCCCTGCCCCAGCCCCGCAAAGCTCCGGGTTCCCCCAGCCGCCAGAGCCCGGGGCCTTTAATTTGACCCTGAGGGCTCCCAGCCACCTCTTCAGCTGGGAGCCCCTTGTTGATTTAAAATCAAGTATCACTTCCCCACCTCCAACCTTCCTTTTTGGCCCACAGCTGGCGAAGGAGGGTTTGTTTCTGCAGGGCTGGGTGGTGCTGGGGCAGGGTGTTTCCGCTGGGCAGGGTCAGGGGTGTTTCTGTGGGTCCCAGGGGTTTCAGCCCTCAGCTGTTTTCTTTGGAGTAATGTGGCCCTTGCCACTTTACAAGTTGTGCAGGCCTGGCTTAGGGCATTGCACCACCCTGTGGGCATTTCATGTCCCTCCTCAGTTTCACATACACACACAATTTCCTTTGCTGTTCAACGAACAGCAAACCCTTTCTGTGTCTCTAGTCTGAGCCAGGGCATTCAATTCCATTGAAACCTTCTCTCCTGCAACGGCAATGGTCAGACAGAGGGGACGTGGCCACCTTCAGCCCTGAGAGTGAGATATTCACTGTCCTCTTTCTTCAAGCTGCTGTTGTTAGTCCATAAAACATGTACCATGGAACAAAAAGCTGAGTTTACTCCACGATGAGGAAAGAAAGGAGCCACCAACTCCCTGAAAAATCTCTGTGCCCCAGAGAGTACCTTCCCCTGCTATTGGAATCACTGATGTGCTTCAGCTACAATGGGGAAAGTATCTGCTCTCATGGGGGTATAGCTTGGTGGTAGAGTGTTTGACTGAAGATCAAGGGGTCCTTGCTTCAAATCCAAGTGCCCTCTAAGAAGCCTCTTATTTTTTAATTTTACTTTTGAAAAAAGGGAGAACATTTTCATTTCCATTCTCCATTATGTTCAGGAGCTCCACTATATGGGGATGCTTCAAATGAATGTAAACACTCAACATTTCACTGTCCAAATGCATAAAAACATAGCAAACCTGTCCATCAACTGAAAGCCGTTCCAATCCTCTAAGTGTCTAGTTTATGTTTTCATCCATTAAACAAAGGGATCATATGAATGTACATTTGCAGATCCCTCTTTTCCAGGGCTGTGCTGTGCAGAAGAACAAGAGCCACATCCAGTTGGGCTTCAGGTTACTGACGAGCAAAGGCAACTTGGTGCGGGCTGAAGTCACCAGCACTTTGGCTCCTTCCCATTCAACCAGCAACTGGGCCCACAGGACAAGGCTTGAGAAGAAGACAGTGGCTGTGAGCAGGAAAATAGCCAGCAAGAAGCTGGCTAAAGCTGTCAAGAACCCCAGGAAGGTCACCATGCCTATGTCTAGCATGTACTGACTGCAGCAGGGACCAAAAAGGCAGAGAAAAGCCCTCAAAAATTCTAAGCTGCCACGCCCCAGAAGGTGATCAAAATCCTACCTAAAATCAAGACAGGATAAGACTAAGGTCATTTCCAAAGCCAGGGCTAAGAAGGTAACACTGAGAAAGAAGTGAAGAGATTTCCTTTGGGATGACTCCTGCTCCCCTAATGGCTCTTTAATGAATCACCATGGACCACTCAAAGAGATCAAAGTCCTGCAGGACAAACAGCCTCATGAACAGTATAATGAAGTGGTTTGTGATGAATCATGAGACTTATCCCTTCCTGCTGTAATTCCACTGACTCCAGTGTTCTCTTTCCCCAGTTCTGGTTCCAAGAAAATAAACAAATGAGAACAACCTTCAGAACTAACATGGTGTGGGAAAGTGGAAATGTTGACAGCTCCAATAATTCAGTTTCTCCTGTGTCTTGTTTGTGTCTATCTGCTTTGTGTGTGTGACTGGTGGGGCTTTTTGTTTGCTCCTGGCAGGTTCAACCATGTCAGATTTGTCTGTGGGGAGGGGCCAGAGAAAACAGACACCCTGACTTCCAGGTTGGGGTTAGACAAAGGAATAACAACCCTGTCCCATAAAAAAACAAAAAATGTTACAGAAACAGTGGTAGGAACAGTGCTAGAGAAATTGGTAAATGATCACAATGCCCAGGCTTGAAGTAATCGGCAATACAGAATTCAAAAAGCAAAGCTCAGGGGAGATTTGGGGTTTATTCTCTGAGCTTAGCCATGCGCTATAGCACAGGGAGCACTTTTGGAAGTCTCCCATCCCACAACTGGGGAAAGGAAAAGGATTCTTAGGTTCTAGCACAGATTGAAGGAGGATAGTGATGGGGAATAAGGGAATCCCTCTGACTTACCCTAACTACGTCTGTTGTTACAATGGATGAAATGACATTTTTCCCTATCCCTGCCCTTTGTTATAGTTCATATATTTTAAGTGTGGAAAATGATAATAAAAATATCTGCTCTCCAACAAAACCTGAAGCAACATCAGAGCAACTGGGAATGAAACAATTTGTTCTCAAAGGGAGAACTCGATGACTAACAATTGCTTTGAAATGGAGGAACAGGATAACCGTGATGCTCAGGGTTTGTTTAGACTAGGAAAAGTGATGGAGTTTAGGTCAGGTCAAGGGGAAAACTAATGCCAACCACTGCACGTGGGCTGCATCTGCACTACAACTTTTTACATTAAGATCACTAACTTGAGCAGCCAATGACATATACAATCCTAGTGGATGGAAGGCACAGGTAGTTTTTGCCTCAGTGTAGCTTGTTGGGATCAAACCTCTCTCCCCCACACCTGGAGCTGATGAACATTCCTGGCTGGAGAGACACACACTCCTATGACTCAAAAGAAAAGGAGTTGATAGCAAAGATCACAGGACTGACCCCAAAGAAGGATGAGCTGCAAAAGGCAGAAGCAGGCAGCTTATCTAGTGGAGCTGAGAGACCATGGTGAAGATGGTGCAAAACTCACTATGTGGGAATTAGCAAATGTGATTTTTTTTTAAAAAAAAATTTTTTTGGTCAACCCTAGTCAAGGGATTTTTTACAATTCTCTCTCATGTGAATTTTCTGATGTCTAATGAGGTTTGAGCGCTGACTGAAGCTTTTCCTGCACTCAGAGCTTTTCCCACACTCTCTCCCATGTGGATTCTCCTACGTGAGACGTTTGAGCTGTGCCTGAAGCCTCTCCCGCTCTCAGAGCATGTGTAGAGCATCTCCCTTGTGTGGATTCTACGATGCGTGATCAGGTTAGAGCTCCGATTGAAGCTTTTCCCGCACTCAGAGCATATGTAGGGCTTCTCCCCTGTGTGGATTCTCTGATGTGTGATAAGGTTTGAGCGCTGTCTGAAGCTTTTTCCACACTCAGCGCACGTGTAGGGCGTCTCCCCTGTGTGGATTCTACGATGTGTGTTCAGGGCAGAGCTGTGACTAAAGCTTTTCCCACACTCAGAGCATCTATAAGGTTTCTCACCTGTGTGGATTTTCCTATGTTTGATAAGGTCTGAGCTCCGACAAAACCTTTTCCCACACTCATGGCAGGTGTAGGGCCTTTCTCCTGTGTGGATTCTATAATGTGTGATAAGGGCAGAGCTCCGACTGAAGCTTTTCCCACACTCAGAGCACATGTAGGGCGTCTCTCCTGTGTGGATTCTACGATGTGAGTTCATGGCAGAGCTCTGACTAAAGCTTTTCCCACACTCAGAGCATCCATAAGGTTTCTCACCTGTGTGGATTTTCCTATGTTTGGTAAGGTCTGAGCTCCGACTGAAGCTTTTCCCGCACTCAGAGCATGTGTAGGGCCTTTCTCCTGTATGGATTCTATAATGTGTGATAAGGGCAGAGCTCCGACTAAAGCTTTCCCCGCACTCAGAGCATGTGTAGGGCGTCTCTCCTGTGTGGATTCTCTGATGTCTGATAAGGTGAGAGCGCCGACTGAAGCTTTTCCCACACTCATGGCATGTGTAGCGTGTCTTGGCCAAGCTGATTCTGTCGCTTGTTATAAGGTCTGAGAGGCTACTAAAGTTTTCCTCTGGCCTCCCCTGAGTCTCACAGGCTTTTGTTTTTTCTGAGCATGCACCACTCTCGGAAACATTCCCTTTGGATCTTCCTGATAAAGTTCCATGTGGTTCTCTTTGCTCAGCATCTTCCTGATGGGATTTCTCCTCCTCATTCTGACTCACCATCCCATCACCTGATGAGAGACAGAGAGAATCCAGACATAGATCACTACCTGCACCGGAAAGAAAGAAAATCTCAGAGAGAGGAATGGAAAAAGGGATGAACAATCCAAAATGTCTGTGGGAGAGATCAAACCTATCAGGAGCTGATTTTCCCCAAAACCTTCCCCAGAGGAGAGAGGAAGGGATCAGTTTTGGTCTGCATCTCACGAGGACACTCAGGGGAAAAGAGATCGGGGAGCGACCTGCTGCCAGTTGTCAATCAGAATAGGAGGGAAGCCATGAGTGACATCTGCCATAATGATTCCACATCTGCAGGGAACAATCCTGAACGTGGAGAGCTCACAGGGTCTTTGTAGGGCATCCCAAATGTTTCCTGCACTCCCACACAGTTCTTGAGTTAGTTTAACCAAGTCCTCACCTGGGAAGGCAGCTCTTGGAAGCACCTCTTTCTCAGAGTCCTGGAGGTCTGGGACCCACGGCTCTTCCCCTCGTTCCAGCTGTGAGATCACATCAGGTTTGGAAACTGGAAACCCTACTTCAGGCAAAGAAAACCCCAGGGAGGTCAGTGGAATTTGTGGGATACTTGTCACAAAGAACAGTCCATGGTTTCAAACCCCAGCTCATTGTTAAGCAGTAACATCCCCAGGCCAGCTTCCTTGGCTCAAAGTGGCAGGAGAGTTACTATGATTATAAATCATATTCACTAGCTTAGTGCCTAAGGAGCACTAAGTGGGTCCCCATTGTGCAAGGACAAGTACAAACACAGAATAGTAGATGGCCTATGCCCTGAAGAATTTACAGTCTAAATACACAAGACAGACACAGAATGGGGGAAGGGATAGAACCAGGGCCGGCTCCAGCTGGTGCTTGGGGCGGCAGATTCCAGATTTTTTTCTTTTGGTTTGCTACTTCTGCCGCCCTGTAAGGGGTGGCGGCGGAGAGGAGGTGTTGGGAGCAGTGCCAGGTCTGCAGCAAGCTTGGCCCGGCAGCCCGCATCCTTCCCTGCCTGCCCGCGGAGCGGCGCGGAGCCCTCCCAGCAGGCGGCGCGGTGGGAGGGACTGCATGGCGAGCGCCCTGCTGAAGGAAGCCCGTGCCAACCCCTTTCTCTTTCCACCCCCACCAGCTAGGGTGTGCACTCTGCTACCCAGGATCTGCAGGGCTGGGAGTCCCCCTGCACCCGCGCACCTGTCGCCCCACAGGTATTTTTTTTTTCTTTTTGTTTTTTTCTTCCCTTTCCCGCTCCGGCCGGCTGGGCGGTTTGTTTGACACCCCTCCCCCACTTCGTTGCTCCGATGGGCTGGCAGGTTTCCTGGAATTGCTGCCCCCTCCCTTTGCTGCTCTAGCCGGGCGGCAGGTTGGTTTCTGGCCCCTCGCTGCCCTTTGCTGCTCCAGCTGGGTGGCAGGTTGGTTTCTCGCCCCCTACCCGCCCGCATCTTTGCGGCTCCAGCCGGGCGGCAGGTTGGTTTCCCGTCCCCCCCCCCGCCACCCTTTGCTGCTCCAGCCAGGCAGCAGGTTGGTTTCCTGCCCCCCCCGCCACCCTTTGCTGCTCCAGCCGGGCGGCAGGTTGGTTTCCCGTCCCCCCCCGCCACCCTTTGCTGCTCCAGCCGGGCGGCAGGTTGGTTTCCCGTCCCCCCCCCGCCACCCTTTGCTGCTCCAGCCGGGCGGCAGGTTGGTTTCCCGTCCCCCCCCGCCACCCTTTGCTGCTCCAGCCGGGCGGCAGGTTGGTTTCCCGTCCCCCCCCCCCCGCCACCCTTTGCTGCTCCAGCCGGGCGGCAGGTTGGTTTCCCGTCCCCCCCCCCCCGCCACCCTTTGCTGCTCCAGCCGGGCGGCAGGTTGGTTTCCCATCCTCCCGCCCACACTTTGCTGCTCCAGCCGGCAGCAGGTTGGTTTCCCGCCCCCACACCCAGCTTTGCTCCTTCAGCCAGGCGGCAGGTTGGTTTCCTGCCCCCCTCCCCTTTGCTGTTCTGGCCGCCGCACAGGTTTTTGTTTGTTTGTTTTGCTTTTTTTTTGCTTGAAGCGGCAAAAAAGCTAGAGCAGCCCTGGATAGAACCCACTGTTAGAAGAGAGAAATTCAGGCCAGTCTGTAAAGCCGATAGTTTAAGAACTTAGGGGTATTTTTATCACTTAGCTACTTACAGGAGTGTGAAAACAAAGAATCAGAATCACTGTCTGTATTTGTAAGGGCCTTCTCTTACCGTGACAGTCTGAGGCCTTGTTCTTAGGCTAAGGCCTTTGGCTAAGCAGCAGGGGCAGCCATAACCTGGGAAGCAAAGGGTCACAAACAGGAGGGGGAAAGGGAACACGGACACAGGGTAAATGCTCTGTGGCATCAGAGCCGGTAAGGGGGACAAGCCACCAAAGACCCCAGCCCCCCTGAATCCTCTGGGCAGCCCTGGTTGACAGTCATTCCCTTGTCTCTGTCGGGTATTCCACTGATGTAGGTGACTCCCAGCCAGTCCTTAATGACCCATTCATATCACCCCATGACAGCTACGTGACAAAACACCTCACGTCTCCTGCTCTTTACAATCATAGCAATACCAATCACAGCAGGAAAATGAGGTGTGTATTGGCATCATACAAGTATCACCAGAAGTCCCACCTCTGTCACATACACACTGCTCACAGCCCCTGGAGAGAAAGCAAGCACAGGAACTGGACGTTAGTCCAGCAAACACAGTGGAGGACAAGCTGCAATCCTCACACACTGGTCAAAAACGAGACGCATGTGGGTCCCCAACCTTAGAGGGGGATGGCTAGAGGCCTGATACCTGAGGGGCCATTCCTTGAGCACACCATGGAGGCAGGTGAAAGGCTTAGCTACTCCTGAACTGTGACATTGCAAAAGCACATTTTGGGGCATTAGGAAATCTAGTGACTCAGGTGTAATGGGAGGGAGAATTAAACTCCCTCAGTGTGAGGAGAAGGCTGGGGAATTAAACACTAACATTCAGGAGCAACAGCCTCTAATTCTTCAAGAAAAGGAGAAAGTAAGAAACAAGAACAGGGCCATGCAACCTCAGGAGGGACGGGCTCAAAGATCCAAGGAGCCTGGAGGGAAGACAGCTTGTGGCTGCTGCAGATGGGGTGAAGGGGGACAAGATTCTCTCCGAAGTCTCACTCTTCTTGACCCCGACCTGCTTTTATGATCTATGACCTAGTCTCACCTCTTGTGGGCAATTTTATACTCGCTAGAGGTAAGATGTCATGGTCAGAGTATTGCTTATTAGCTTGGAACATGTGTGGAAGCGCAAGGAGGTGAACATAAAGAAATGGGTTATTAAGGGCAGGTTGACACTACAGCTGGGATTGACGCTCTGAGATCGATCTAGCCGTGGTCGATTTAGTGATACGATTTAATAAACGTAGCCTAAGCTTGCTACAGTTCAGGGCCTTATATTAAGTTGAGGCTTTGTGAGAGTGGTTATGCTGAAGTCTGGGATTTACCTGAGGTTTGGGTAGGGATTCAGGGTTAAAGGTCTGGGATCACCCACAGCTCTAGATCTCCAAACCTCTCCTCCCTCCCACTGACCCACCCAGCCCACTCCCTGGGTGCCCTTCCTCCACACTTCCCTCTCTTTCTTCCCATTACTCGCAGCTGGCACCACCTCCCGGCACCTTGGGAGCTTCTTGTGTTCCCTCCTCGTCTCTCTTTACTTCCTCCCTCCCTGCTAGTCTATGGGAGATAAGGAAAAAAAGGGGGACAAAGAAACTTGTCAAAACTTGAATGATGAATAAAGGTATAAAGTTATTACTGCTCAGGTTCTTTAGAGACCCCACAGCTTCTAATAACCCAGGGGACAGGACTCCTTACCCAACGAGGTCACCGTCTCATAGTTCTCCTGCATGACATCCCCATAGAGGGCTCTCTGAACAGGGTCCAGCAGAGCCCATTCCTCTCTGGTGAAATACACAGCCACCTCCTCGAAAGTCACCGGCCCCTGAAAAAGCAAGAGTCCAACACTCAATACCTGCTGCCCAACTCATAACCCCACTATTCACAGAACAGCAGCACCAGGTAAATGGAAGCTCCGGAAGGCACATGTTAACAGAGTCCCACCTCACCTTGCTTAGAGCAGCCAGGAGGCATCAGAGGGTAGAAAGAGAGAACCTTTGTGTATCCCAGCTGACAGACGGAGGCAGGGTCATCACATTTATCACATAGCTACTAGCCAGGGATTAATATAGGAGATGGGGCTGTCTCTGGACCCTGCTGGTGGCTCCCTGGTAGGAATCCCAACACTCTCCAAATAAAATATATGGAAGAAAGGGGAACTCAATAGTATTGAATCTAAGTTAGAAGATCAGAATTATAGAAAGTTGGAAGGGAAGCTATCAGAAATCAGTGATCAGCCAAGGAAAATAAGAAGGAAGTTTTTAAAAGGACAAAATGAATCTTAACAATGGTACTGGTAAATTACTAGATGGAAAAGGCAGAATTATCAACAATCATGCAGAAGAGGGAAAAGTGTTCAATAAATATTGTCACACCCTGTCCCCTCCCTTTCTCCACCCAAGATACTTCCTGCCTCCCACCACCTCTAGCAGCTCCCACCAGTGGTTAGCTCCAGCCGTGTCGCATGAACCGGTTGTTAAATTTAGAAGCCTTTTTAGAACCGTTGTTCCAGGACAACCAGTTCTAAAAAAACCTTTTAAATGTAACAAAGGCTCGGGCAGCTGTCCACCCGGCCCCACCTCACCTCCCCCTCTCCTCTGAACACTCCGCCCCCCTTCTCCTCCCCCTCCCCTGCTTCCCGCAAATCAAATGTTTGCGGGAAGCCTGAAACAAGCAGCAGGTAGGTCAGCCGGGGCAGGGGGCAGGAAATGGCGCGCGGGGCTCAGTCCGGCTCCACTTGAGTGGCTCCCTTTGGCCCCGGCCGAGGGCCCCAGCCGGGTCCTGGCCAAGCACCCCTGGCTCGGGCTGGTCCCGACAGTGCGGCTCCGACCTGGCCCAGCTCAGGTCCCGCAGCACCAGTCCCGGCCGAGCGGCTCCAGCCCAGCTTGGGGAGTCGGGTCCTGCGGCACCAGTTGCGGTCCCGGCACAGCAGACCCAGTCTGGCCCCAGGCAGCGTGGTAAGGGGGCAGGGAGGGGGTGTTCGGTGGGTTGTGGGGGGGGTGGGATAGGGGTCAGAGAGCAGGGAACAAGGGGATTGAATGGGGGCAAGGGTCCCGGGGGGCAGTCAGGTAGGAGCAGGGATTGGATGAGGTGGTGGGGGGCAGTCAGGGGACAGGAAATGGGGGAGGATGGGTCGGGGTCCCCAGGGGGCATCAAGGAGCATGGGGGGTTGGATAGGGCATGACCCCCTTGTCAGGTGAGGAGGAAGGAACCTGTTAATATTTTGGCAGCTCATCACTGGGTCCCACCCTCCTATACATTTACTGCTTCTCTCCCTCCAAGCAGAACCCACCACCAGCTCCCTGAGAATCCCTTACCTGAGCCAGCTCCATTGCAGCCATTGCCCTCCCCCTGGGAGGATGGGATGATCTGGAGCAAAACATGGACGTTAATCTGTAGCCTGCCAGGGGGAGAAGGGCAATGTGAGAGAATTCAGACAGGGTTTCTCTCCTTTCCACATGTTGATTCCCCTCAGCATTTTCTCCTGCTAATGGACATTCGAGGTTCTGCCACACTGGGAAGCACAGAGTGACCTTATCCCAGCACAGATCTAGCCCCCTCCTACTAGGGTGTAACCCTCTGACACATGGTGAAACCCTCCCAGCAGCAGAGTCTCTCTGTTGCCCACAAACTTGATAAGTGTGATACCAAGCTGGGAGGGGTTGCAAGGACTTTGGAGGATAGAACTGAAATTCAAAATCATCTGGACAAACTGGAGAAATGGTCTGAAGTAAATAGGATGAAATTCAATAAGGACAAATGCAAAGCACACCGCTTAGGAAGGATCAATCAGTTGCACACATACAAAATGGGAAATAATGCCTAGGAAGGAGTGCTGTGGAAAGGGATCTGGGGGTCAGAGTGGATCACAAGCTAAATAGGAGTCAACAATGTTGCAAAAAAGCAAGTATCATTTTGGGATGTATTAGCAGGAGTATTGTAAGCAAGACACGAGAAGTAATTCTTCTGCTCTACTCCATGCTGATTAGGTCTCAGCTGGAGTCGTGTGTCCAGTTCTGGGGGCCGCATTTCAAGAAAGATGAGGACAAATTAGAGAAAGTCCAGAGAAGAGCAACAAAAATGATTAAAGATCTAGAAAACATGGCCTATGAGGGAAGATTGAAAAAAAACTGAGGAAGACTCAGAGGGCACATGATCACAGTTTTCAAGTACAAAGAAGGTTGCTACAAAGATGCCAGAGAAAAATTGTTCTTCTTAACCTCTAAGAATAGGACAAGAAACAATGGACTTAAATTGCAGCAAAGGCAGTTTAGGATGGAGATTAGGAAAAAAAATTCCTAACTGTCAGAGCGGTTAAGCACTGGAATAAATTCCCTAGGGAGGTTGTGGAATCTCCATCACTGGGATATTTAAGAGCAGGCTGGACAAACACCTGTCAGGGATTGTCTAGATAATCCTGAGTCCTGCCTTGAGTGCAGGGGACAGGCCTAGATGACCTCTCGAGGTCCCTTCCAGTTCTATAATTCTATGAACCAAAGGCCAGAGAAGAGCAGAATCAAAGGAGTCACTCTGGGGGATTCTCCCTGTCACTGTTCCCAAGGCAGCTCTCTCAGCTTTACAAAGCTGTTTGATGCTCCAGCCTTTTTACAGTCTCTCCTGCCAGTGCCCCTTTCATGGGCTGGGCCTAGTTTTAGCCTTTGGGAAGTGTGACACCTGGGGCTCTGAGACTGGGCCTTCTTGCCTCAGCACATCCTGTTTCTTTCTGTGTCTCCTCAGTGAGTCCAAATGAGTAGATACTCCTGACAGAGATTGTGAACATAAGAACATCAGAGCTGCCCACTGCATCAGACCAATGGTCCATCTAGCTCAGTGGCCAATGCCAGGTGAACAGAACAGGTAACCATCAAATGATCCACCCCATCACCCATTCCTAGCTTCTGGCAAACAGAAGCTAGAGACACCATCCCTGCCCAGCCTGCCCGTGACACTGGCAGATGAGGTGTTAGCTCTTGCAAAAGCCCCCATGTCTTCACTGAACAGGGACAAACGCATAGCTGGAATCAGTCTCACTCACCTATGTTAGTATTACGATTATAAGAATGCTTTTACACTGTAGGGATATTATCATCCAATTTGAAGTGGAGGCCATTCCCCTGACTGGAGCGTCGCGTTCTTGGCCTTGGGATGAGCACACTCGATCCTGCTGGCCGGAACGCGACCTTCCTCCCTCGGAGAGGAAGCTGTCTCCCCTTTGGCCTATTAGCATTAATCAAATATGTTTTGCTCGCCTTTTGGCAATGGGCCTTATAGCCTTTGACCTACCAAGCTTGTAATGGAAAATTATCATTAGCTGATTAAGCAAACATGTAACTGCAGTATAATATAGCTTTGTAGCCATATATGGAGTAAAAAGATTCACCCTCTAAGGATGGTAAACATGTAACTGCGCGTGCGCAAGGGGGGAAGCAAGAAAGAATAAAGGAGGAAGGTGAGCTCGGAAAAGCAGCTTTTTCACCTCCTCAGTTACCCTACAACTAAGTGTCGAGTCTTTCCTTCATCGTCTTTTCTTCATTACACTTTATTGAATGCTTGTGAGTTGCTACCTGGGTTAATATCTGACTAGTTGCATTGTGAGTCTCTGTGGCTCTGTAAATCACCAGACAGGACAGAGACTTTACCTAGGTGAAGCGCTGACTGGCAACCGAATGCATTACACCCTGCCTGGCAGGAAAGGTCCATCAACACCAGAGAGACTATTATGCGATGCTAAAGATGACAAAAGACTGTTGTTGTGCTCCTGACTTCCCATTAGCTGAGTCTGCAGCTCAGAACACACAGCAGGAAGGGGATAAAAAAAACCCCATACAGAAGGAACTGATTCTCTGTATGCTGCTTGGACTCTGGGGGGCAAAGTTTCTAGGCATAAGCAAGAGATCCCCAGCTGATTAGCCGGGGTTAGTCCTAAAAAATATACAGAGCTTGGTTATTATAGAAGCTTCAATTACCTTTTGAAATTTAAGACTGTAACTTGTCTGCATCTATAGGATCACCTGCTTTAACTTCATAAACAACTCTCATTTCCTTTCAAATAAGTCTTAATACAGGTTATTACAGGACTGGCTACAAGTATTGTCTTTGTTGTGAGATCTAAGATTCAATTGACCTCAGTAAGTGACTGGTTCTTTGGGACAAGGTCAGGTTTGACAAAGCCCTGGCTGGGATGATTTAGTTGAGGATTGGTCCTGCTTTGAGCAGGGGGTTGGACTAGATACCTCCTGAGGTTCCTTCCAGCCATGATATTCTATGATTCTATGACTGGCAGCAACCTGAACATTGCTGTGATTCGTGGGCTAAGGCAGTGATTCTCAGCTAGGGGTCCTGGGCCTATTGGGGGCCACTAGCAGGTTTCAGGGCAAGGGCCAAGCAAGGCCAGCATTAGACTCACTGAGGCCCAGGGCAGAAAGCTTAAGTCCCAGCGCATGGGGCTGAAGGCCAGGGCCTGAGCCCCACCACCCGGGGCTGAAGCCAAAGCCTAAGCAATGTAGATTTGTGGGGGCCCTGTGGCATGGTACCCCAAGACAGGAAGAAAGAGCTCAGAGGACTTAGCCAGAGGGTTGAGCCCTGACACGCTACTGGCTTAGAGGGTCTCTGCCAGTCAGGAAGGGCTAGCAGCGAGGGAAGACTGGCAACTGATGGTTGGAGGGGTGAAGAGGTTTGGGGTACGGTGGGGGAAGAAGCATCTGGGACTGGATAACCTGGAGCTGGACAGTCTCCACAGGGAACACTTGCTCCTCCTGTGCCCTTTCCACACCCTCTTGTGAATAGAGAATGACCACCCTGTCCCCACCCCCACAGGCAGCCGTGTCTCAGGACTCTCCCAAGTTGCACCCACTCTCTTCCCATCTGGGGTAGAGTTCGGGGCAACAAATTACCACCAAGATGAATCTAGCTGGCTGCTGCCTGTTCTGGTGCCACAGGTGGGTGAAAGGCAGAACTGTAGCATTTCTCAGGCAGAATGTATCTTCTTCAAGCCAAAAAAAGAAATTCTGCGCTGGACGTGAATTCTGTGCATACGCAGCGCTGCAGAATTCCCACATGAGTAACTCATACTTGGCACAAACATAACCTGCTCACTCCCATCTCTTCTCCCTATGGGTCGAGTCCCGGAGCTGCTGCTGTCATTAATGCACACAGGCTTTCACTCCCGTTAGTGCTGGCAAGACCCAAACCAGTGACAGGACTGAACCCTTATTTTCCTATCACATGGGAGAGTCTCAGCTGAGGGGGAGGTGAGATGGGGAGGGGGTACAAAGGGGAAAGTTGTTGTACCCATGTTGGTCCCAGGATAGCAAAAATCTATTTTTAATTGGTTCTAAAAAAATTACCTCACCCACCTTGTCTTGCCAAGAGATCTGAAAGTGGCAGAAGGAGACAAACAGGAAGACAGAGCTCAGGACTCTAAACCAAACATTTCAACCCCCTGGAAGAAACTACATTTCCCTTCTGCCCCTGGGTATGTTTGGATCCTATATGAGGGACCACCCCATTCCCCTCACAGCAGCGAAGGGAGACTGCAGCCAGCCCCAGATGGTCTTTCCCAATCCTGGCATGTTTCTTGTGACAAAGTTTGTGTGTGGTGGGTGCACGGGCTGGGTACAGCTGGACTGATCTGCAGATTGGAAAGTCAGGGCAACTCTAGCACAGCTTGGGGGCTGTGGGCAGGGGGAGCAGTCCTGGAGCTGGGCCTCTGTCCTCTCTAGCTCCCATGGCAGATGGCTCTGGCAGCATCAAGTGGGTCCATCACTGCAGGGGAAGTTTGGGATAGTGTCTGAGATCAGGGTGAGAATTGGAGGGAGGTCCATGCTCAAGAATGGGGGATGGAATTCACCTCCCCACCCCTCTGCAGAGCTCAGCAACTAGGAATTTATCCAGTGAAGTGAATTTCACTCTGGGTGACTGAGTCAGACACTGAAAGATCCTTGTGCCTTAGGTTCCACACCGGACACAGGAGTTTACTAGTTCTCCCTCCCCAGACGGCCAGGGGCAGCCAGGGATAATTAGTGGGTTATGGGAATTAGAATACAAAAATTCACTAAGAACAATGATATTTGTGTGTTTATTATTAAATCCCCAGACACCCACCAATCCTCACCCTCCTTCCGATGAGGTATAAATATTATCTAAGGGACTCAGCTATTGATCCTGAAGTCAGTTCCTGCCCTTCCCCACTTTCTAAAGCAGCACTTTAAACAACAGGGCAGGGAAACATGATGTAAGTACTTTGAACCAAATTGCAGAAGCTGCTGAGCATGGAGAAGTTAAAATGAAACCAAGGTTCCATCTCTCCAAGGACGTGGCCCCTAGTGCAAAATAACAGACACTCCCCAGAAATCTGAAATGGCCACTTCATAACTGACAAGATGTTATTAATCTGTTCACTTCAGGGAATTACCAACAAGAGAAACAACCCAGTGACGGTGACATCCTGAGGAAAAGATCTCATGTGTCTTTAGATCATACCGATTTGTAATCGGGAACTTTATACACTAAAATGCCTAATTCATAGCCCTGCGGTGATTGCCTGGTGTCACTACAGGGCAGAATTAAGGTTGGAGCCTTAGTTTTGAATTTCCATCCCCTAACATATTGCAATTGCTGTTAATTCATTTTGTCTATTTCTTTCTTTTAATTTCAATAGAGAGCGATATTTATTTTTAAGCCCTTTTTTCAATGTTTAAAATTTCAATGTTCAGAGCCGTGGGAAGTTATGGGCGTCGTCAGACAACAATTATTTAATAACATTGAGATTCCAAAAGCCAAATCATATAACTGTTCACACAGAAATTGTCAATGTCACACCAAAAATATACAGAGTAAATATACTTAAATCAAATAACATTTTCTCCAGAAGCATTTCTCTATATTACCTATATAAATATTTTTTCGTGTGTGTGTGTGTACAGTGAACTTAACATTTACTGCAATTTATTTATAAAAATCCAATCCTTTCAAGCATAATTTTAAGTAATGAAGAACTTGAATTCTTTCACTTCCTAGACTGGAATGTTTCATTTCAGGATAATTACACCCTCCTTGTGATGTATTTTACTCTCAGTACTGTAACCCCCTCCTGATGTAGCTCCTGTCTAGGAGCTCTGCTGAAGCCAGTGGCATTATGATCAGGTGACACACTGACACATGAGCAGAGACACATGGGGGAGGGTGGAGGACGAGGTAACATGGAGGCTACCACAGTTGAACGTGGCTGTAAGAGCAAACGCCCTCTCAGCCTCTCCTCTCTCCCACCTCCCAGAGTCAGTAATTCTGAGAAATCATTCCCTGAAATCTAAATAGCTACAGTATGAGAGACAGTGATTAACGCAGGTACCTTAAGGGCTGCAGTGCCAACCCTCTGCCTGGATGAGGAGGGTGAACAACTGCAGTAGAAATGGGTTAGGGTGGGAGAGGGCACAGCTGATGTGGGACTGGGAGTTGAGTTGACCAAGAGGCCAGAACTCATGGGGGGGTCTGGGAGAAGAAGTCAACAGGACTGGGAAGAGGCATTTGAGTGTATTTTCCCCATTAACCATTCTGCCATGAATTTCATTTAGAAACTTTTCATTCCCATCTAAACAGCTTGGAGCTAAGCTGGGTTGATGCATTTCCACTTACAGTGGTACAGTTGTAATTAGGTGCTTAATCAGATGCTTATGCAACACAAAGCAGTCAATAAAGGGTGTGCTTTCATTCATTAACTTGACTGTGTGCTGTGCATCGCTTTTAAAAAAAGATGGCATGAGGGAATGTCAAAATTTTAGGCATTAAGAAACCGTAAGTAGGTATCAGTTCCTTTCTCATGCGTGTATCTCCTAGTTTTAATGTCAGTTTTGAATCAATATTAATACCGTGTTGTTTTAATAGCAGTAGGGTCCATTTGTATAATTGTTTGCAAGATTTCATTGGATATTGTGAACCAGCCGTCTTAACCTTTTATTTTGAGATTCCTAAATACAATACAGCGCACCACTCCTGAACGACTGCAATACCTGGCCAGTGACATGTTCCTTATAGAGCTAACACCTGATGAGCCCTTTCGCCCTAAAACGCCCATTTGGCTCTTTGACACTGCTTTATCCGCCCCACCAGAAAATGCTACAGGGAACCAGGAAATTACAGCCGACCGTCACTAGGTACAGTTCTACCAGCTATGGGCCAACATTCAAATGGTTCTGTTTGTTTAACTTTCGTTCAGCTTTGCAATTCTTAGATCCCATTTAAAAACTGGAAGTGAAATAACCGAAGCAAGTTAGGAAGAGAGCGGCATCGGGCATAGGCGGGGGTAAAACAACAAATCGAAAGAACTGACTATGCAAAAAGGAACATCACAAACTATCAGAGCCCCAGACCCCCGTCCAGCTGAACCCACCCCAGTCAGGCATATCAAGCTGGGTCCCTGAAAAATCGCCCAGCACGTCTGACAGCGAACGCTGCGTGTTCCAGGCAGAGCTACGGTCTGTGCGTCTGCTCTGCTGACGTGCTGCTTTGGTACGGAACATGCCACAGCCACAGGGAGCAGAGACATGGACTCCTACAAAACACATTCCCAGATACACCTCCAATGCCACATCCCCCCCACCTCCCCACTATCTGCCATCTCCTCCCCTCCCTCCACATGGCCATTCTCAGCCTTTTGCTAACACTTCCTCCCAGCCTTCAGCACTATAAATAAATAAATAAAACATGGTGTTACAAAAGGTAGATGGTGCCACAGAAACCTGATCTGGATGTCAGTAAGGTTTTTGTTACAGTTCCACATGGGAAACTATTCGTTATATTGGAGAAGATGGGGATTAATATGAGAACCGAAAGGTCAGTAAAGAATTGGTTAAAGGGGAGTCTAGAAGGGGGTCATATTGAATGGTGAGTTGTCAGGCTGGAGGGAGTTACTAGTGAAGTTCCTCAGATCAGTCTTGGGACCAATCTTACTCAACATTTTTATTAGTGATCTTGGCACAAGAAGTGGGAGTGGGACACAAAGCCAGGAGGGATTGCCAATATAGAGGAGGACAGGAAAATCATACAAGAAAATCTGCATGTCCTTGAAAACTGGAGTAATAGAAATAGGATGAAAATGAATAGTGCACAAATTCTAGTTGTTAGTCCCCAAGTGCATAATTTTGCAATAAGCTGGGAATTTATCAATTGGAAGTGACAGAGGAGGAGAAAGACCTGGGTGTATTAGTTGATCACAGGATAATTATGAGCTGCCAATGTGATGCAGCCGTGAAATAGGTTAATGCAGTCCTAGGATACATCAGGTGAGGTATTTCCAGCAGACAAATGAAAGGGTTAGTGCTGTTATACAAGGCACTGATGAGACCTCATCTGAAACACACCTCTACTTTCTGCCCTTAAAATCTGTGTGTCTATGAACTGTGCTTTGTGTTGCATAGACACTGAAGGAGATCAGGGCCCCAACGTGCAGCTCATGGCAGAGATCCTGACTGAGATCAGCACCCCCATTCTGCTGGGCACTGCACAGACAGAGAGGGACAATCCTTGCCCCAAAGAGATCACTATCCTAAAGTACACAATCAGCAAGAGGAAAACAGAGAGGGGCTGTGACTTCCCCAAGGTCACCAAGCAGGTCAGAGACACAGCCAGGAACATACCCCGTTAACGCCAGAGCCACATCACCCGCAGCTTGGAAAGGTCCCCAGACCCCATTGTATTAGGCTGCAGGAAGAGGTGCTTTGTCCATGGATGCACAGGCTGTCTTGGCAGGGCAGCTCAGCTGCAGCCCCTGCACACAGCTGGGGTGTGTGTAACGGGTCAGGAGAAGTCAGTGTCCAGTCCTGTGGGGCTGTGCTCCTGGCTCACACCTCCAGCATTCACTGCTGCCCCTCCCTTACCAGCTGCACTGGTCAGCCAAACCCAGGCCTCTGGGAGGTCACTGCCCCTCCCACTCCACCACTTCAAACCTTCAAACAGGGACATGGCGCACCAGTGCCAGAGTGCACTAGTGTAAATTCTGTCTGTACTAAGGGTTTGCACCAGTGCCTAAAACACCAGTGTGACAGAGACCTTCAGTGCCCATAACAGCAGTACGGTGGCACTAGAACTGGGATCTATTTCAAGCTCTGTCACAGACAGCCTGGGTGACCTTGGACACATCGATGCTTCTCCCATCTTTAGTGTCTTTACCCAACTGCCCACTCACTGGGGTCTCCTCTCTCTCCACAGCTGCTCACCACTAAAATCTGTGTGAGTGTCACCAGAGCTAAGGCAGTTCAGCTCTGGAATAGTCTTACAAGGGGGGCTGGGGAGTCTCTTTCCCTGGAAGTTTTTACGAACAGGTAGGACAAACCTCTGTCAGAGATAATCTACATATACTTGGTCCTGCCAAGGCAGAGAGAGCTGGACTTGATGACAGCTTGAGGTCCTATCTAGCCCTACATTTCAAGGATGCTATGCAATATATATGTATAAAACAACATACAGAGAAAAACTGCACATGAACATGATGTCAGACCATTCAAAAAACAACAACAAAACAAAAAACTACATTGCACAGCATAAAATGACAATACTAAGGGGAAGAAAGCAACACAATGCAAACTAACACACCTTAGGACAAAAGTGCACAATGCAAAATAGCTCAACTCAAACCAACACAACACAGACACCGAACAAGCTGAGGCAAAACAACGCACCATAAAACTATACAACACAACATGGTGCAATCCCAGTTCCAAAAGGCACCATGCAAAACAGCTCAGCATAGAACAGGGCACAGCAGGAAAGAGAATTATTTCAATGTAGGCCTGGAAGGGATCTTGAGAGGGCGTCTACTCCAGCCTCCTGTGAGGAGGCACAACCAAGTATCCCTAGACATTCCCAGACTGGTGGATCTCTAACCTGGTCTTAAAAACCTCCAGTGAAGGAAATTCCACAGTCTCCCTTGGAAACCAATGCAAGGCAAACACAGACCAAAACAACGCTGTACACACACACGCTGGGCTTGGGGTTAAGGGGAGAGGCAAGAATTCAAACAATCTGGGTTCAGTTCCCAGTTTTGCTCCAAATTCTCCATGCAAACTTGAGCGAATTACTTCAGCTCTCTGAGCTTCAGTTTCCCCATCTGTAAAATGGAGAGTCGCCTCCCACCATTGGCCTATTTAGCCTTTGAGCTTTTTGGGGCAAGGCCTCTCTGTCCTGTGGGCATGTCGACACTGCAGTCAGACACTGGCGGCTGGCCCGTGCCCGCTGACCCCCGCCCCTTTCCCAGCCCCCGCCCGGTCTCACCCCCCAGCCCCGCCCGGCCCCACGGGGGGTTAACGGGTCTCACCGGCACAAACCCTCCTGCCCCGCCCGGCCCCGAAGCTCCAGGCACCAGCAGCGGGTGACGCGGCCTCTGCGCACCCGGGACTCTCCCCCTCCCCGATCTGCGCATGCCCAGAGCCCCAACGGCACAAACCCTTCTCCGGCCCGGGAGAGGCTCCAACGGCCCCGCGCGAGCCAGGCAGAGCCGCTGCAGCCGCGCGCGCTTGCAACTCGGCTTGTTCTCACCCACCCAACGTAACTTCCGGTCCAGGGAGAGTCAGGAACTACATCTCCCAGCCTGCCCCGCTCTGTCTATCCCAGGTAAGGGAGATCCCCGGGCCCAGCCTGACCCTCCCCCCCGGCCGCTCATCCTTTGCCCCGCCCCCACCCCTACCCCCACTCCTCTCCCTCTCCCAGCCAGTGTGTCTCAAATTCCCCCCCCCCGCCTGTAACCGGCCTCCCAGCAGGAGCGTGTCCGCCCCACGCGTGTCCCCGGCCCCCCGGCCCCTGTCCGCCCCGCGCTGCGCTCCCGGCCCCGGCCATGGCCCCGCTGCCGGCACAAAGGGGCGGGGGCCGGGCCGGAGGGGCAGGAAGGGGCGGCTCCTCCCCGGGCCTGGCCCTGCCCCCGGGTCCCAGGCAGGGGGGTTGGGACACGCGGGGACCCGCCTCAGCCCGGAGGGGCTGAGGCCCCCAGGGGAAAAGCAGGGGCAGGGGCTGGGGCTGCTGAACCATCAGACTCAGGAGCCCCCGGGATAGCGGATTAACGCGCCCGCCCGCAGCAATGTGCTGCTCCCGGGCACTGCGCATGCCCAGTAACAGCCGCTGACGCCGCTGCCCTTCCCCCTGCCCGGACCAGCCGGACGTTCTGCTCGCTGCTAGTTCCAGGGGCGGGGAGGGGGCGATGGGGGAACAGGGGCGGGGGTGGGCGGGGCTGAGCAGGGGGCGGACAGGGACTGGCCGGGGGGGTCAGGCAGCTGGAGGCGGGTTGGGGGAGGGGCTAAAGGACAAATCAGGGCGGGGGGAGGAGCAGGAGCTAAGGGCGGGGGGAGGCTCTGGCACAGGGGGACTAAGGGCAAAACCCAGCACAGGGGGGCGCGGGGGGCAGCAGTTACCCCAGTGGGATGGGGGGGGGCAAAGCAGCTTTTCTTTTTTAATTTCCCCCCTCGCAGACAGGATCTCGGCATGGGCTTCCCAGGGCTGGGTTCTCAAAGGCGCAGGCACCCCAGTGCCTAGTCAGTGCAGCTCCTCTGTGTCCGATCTGCCTGCTGAGGCTCTGTCTACACGGCAAAGTTCAAAGCGCTGCGGTGGGTGCCAGTGCGCCTGGTAATCCACCTCCACGCGGGGATTAGCTCTGAGCACTGGGAGCCGAGCCTGGCCACACTAGCGCTTTAAAGTGCTCAAACTTGCTGTGCTCAGGGTGTGTGTGTGTGTGTGTGTGATGTTTTTACACCCCTGAGCCAGCGCTTTAACTTGCCAGTATAGATAAGCCCTGAGACTTAATTCAGTGAAACATTTTACACAGATCCCCTCAGAAACAAAGAATCCCTTCTCACTGTATCTGAATACATGGAGGCTCCAATGAGTTTCCTAAGTTGTTTTATCTACTGCTGGGATTCCCTGAATTCTCTGAATTTTTCAATTTAATTTTTTCTTCTCATTTTAGAGCTGACTGAATTTCTGGCCTAGTGTCAAAACTTTGTTTTGAGTCAATCCACCACTGGGGATTGCATTTTTGCAACTGTTATTTTGCCTCAGTCTAGCCATTAGTGTTTTTCTGCATGCAACTTGATTCTCAAATATTCAGTAAAGGCAGGACACTATCTCCTATAACGTCTTTCTCCCTGGAAAAAAATCTATTATAATTTTTGCAGAAAATTAGAACTGCCATCATGGGTCAGACCAATAGTCCGTCTAATCTAGTATCCTGTCTTCTGGCAGTGGCCAATGCTAGGTGCTTCTAAGGGAATGATCAGACCAGGCAATGACCCAGTGAACCATCCCATTGTCCACTCCCAGCATCTGGCAATCGAAGGATGGTTTAGGGACATTCAGCATGGCCTGCATCCCTGATTATCTTGGCTAATAGCCAATGTACGTATCCTGAGGGACTGATCTAATTCTTTGTTCAACCCATTCATAGTTTTGCCTTTCAAAATATAATGAACACACATCTACAACCCCAAGATACCTTGACAACCACAAGAATTCTAGAATCATGAGTTATACACCCTCGAGTCAAGACATTGTAATAAATAAATGAGATCTTTTTTGTGCCTCTTTGCTCCTGAGCCTGTAGGGTGCAGTAAGGCCAGTTCCAAGCCCTTGAGCCGAAACACCTGAATGAATCATTGTCTACCTTCATTCTCCCCAACATTTCATAACCCTAAGGCCATATCTACACTTTAAGTGTGGGTTAACTCAAGTTATGTCAGCACAGAGCCACGACGGTTACTATGCCAAATATCAGGAGGTAGCCATGTTAGTCTTTATCCACAAAAACAACAAGGAGTCCGGTGGCACCTTATCTGTTAGTCTTAAGGTGCCACCAAACTCCTTGTTGTTTTCACGGTTACTATGTCGCTGGTGCGCATGTCTCCTGGCCTCCTTGCCTCAGCAGTCAGGGTACTCACCAGAAGCACTTGTACAGATTCAGAGTGAGGTGCACCATGAATAGATATCCCACTGTCCACCCACTGTATTTTGGGACACCTTGGTTTGGCAGTGTATGCTGGGTACCAAACAGGTCAGTCAGGGGTAGTTGTGGCCATGGGAGCCAACTTCTTAGAATGCATTGTTAACTATCCACTAATGTTATATGTGTCCCGTACATAAACGTATACATCATATTTACACCGTTTTTTTCTAAACCCACATACCTGCCTGGCCCTCCTCACTGTCTCCCGTCTCACACAGAATCATGGAGCTTGCACGGCTCTGTGCTATTGTCATGAGTGTTTGCACGCAAAGGTGCACGATTGTCATGAGCGTTTGCACCCAAAGCTGCAGGCTCCTTTACTATCTGCAGAGCAGCAAACATACATTGTACTCTACAGTCTTTATGAAAACATGCTTATGATCCGGATATGACGTAGCTAATATGTACTTTACGCAAGATGGCTGATGTGAGGTATCATTGCAAAACTTAACACCTATTGACTGTGTTTATCCAACCTGTATGCATGTAACATGTGTACCTGAGGCTAGAAATGTCAACCATGTCTCTGTATTTCAAATGGGTTCTGTTGGATGAGGCCAGACAACGTTAGTGGCTTATTGAAGGAATGCACAAAGACAAAGATCACCCCAGGAACTGTGTGCAATAGGAACCTCTGAACGATACTGTTATACAATGGGGATCACTTGACCAGGATCAAATACCTGTACACAGTGGGTGCTGTTTTGTTGTACAGACAAAACTACACAGGATCTTTTCAGGGGGCAAGACAAAGATGCCACATTTATTATGACAACAATTTGATTTATGACCAATAACTAATATTTTAATCCTTGTACACACACATTATACCTAATATCTATATACACACACCCCCATCCATCAGATGTTCTGCAGCTGCTGCATAGTTACCAGTCCTGAAGACAGCTTGAGTTCGTGGCTTGATTTTGCAGCTTGGGTTTGTAGCTTGTGGCGGCTAACTGGCCAGGAAAGCCGGGCACAAGGACTAGCTGGGTCTCTGTTGGGCCTGCACCGATGCCCTTCCATGTTGGCAGCAGAATGTTACCCTTCAAAGTCTCCCATCTCACCCATCCTTTTTGTAGGCTTTAGTTTGAATCCAGAGTCTACAGGTCTTGCTGTGTCACGCTGCCTCTGAGTTTGGTGATTGATCACCCGTCAATTGCAGGCCTGACTTTTAGCCTCAGACCTGGCTTTGATCTTCCTTCTATTGTACCTTTTCTTTTTAGGGTGGACACTTCTTACTTTGTTAGGGCTCTTAGACTCATAGACTCATAGGTCAGAAGGGACCAATGTGATCATCTAGTCTGACCTCCTGCACAAAGCAGGCCACAGAACCCTACCCATCCACTTCTATACAACCCCAACCTATGTCCGAGTTATTGAAGTCTTCAAACTGGGTTTGAAGACCTCAAGCTGCAGAGAATCCACCAGCAAGTGACCCATGCCCCACGCTGCAGAGGAAGGCGAAAAACCTCCAGGGCCTCTGCCAATCTGCCCCGGAGGAAAATTCCTTCGCGACCCCAAATATGGCGATCAGCTAAACCCTGAGCATGTGGGCAAGACTCACCACCCAGCACTCAGGAAAGAATTCTCTGCAGTAACTCAGATCCCACCCCATCTAACATCCCATGACAGACCATTGAGCAGATTTATCTGCTGATAATCCAAGATCAATTGCCCAAATTAAACTATCCCATCATATCATCCCTTCCATAAACTTATCAAGCTTAGTCTTAAAGCCAGATATGTCTTTTGCCCCCATCACTCCTCTTGGAAGGCTGTTCCAGAACTTCACTCCTCTAATGGTTAGAAACCTTCGTCTAATTTCAAGTCTAAACTTCCTAATGTCCAGTTTATACCCATTTGTCCTTGTGTCTACATTAGTACTAAGCTTAAATAATTCCTCTCTCTCCCCAATATTAATCCCCCTGATATATATATAAAGACCAAGCATATCCCATAGCCTTCTTTTGGCCAGGCTAAACAAGCCAAGCTCTTTGAGTCTCCTTTCATAAGGCAGGTTTTCCGTTCCCCTGATCATCCTAGTAGCCCGTCTCTGAACCTGTTCCAGTTTGAATTCATCCTTCTTAAACATGGGAGACCAGAACTGCACACAGTATTCCAGGTGAGGTTTCACCAGTGCCTTATATAACGGTACTAACACCTCCTTACCTTTGCTGGAAATACCTCGCCTGATGCATCCTAAAACCTGCACCTTCAGCTGATGGGGTTTGAACTCTATTTCATCAGGACAGGCTGGAGCTGGAAGTTGATTCCATCATCCATACATATCTCAGTCACACATCTAAACTAAACTAGTAAGGGTACAGCAGGATTTGCAAAAATGAAGGTTGGAGGAAGCTCTTACAAAATGGAGCGAGCATTTTAAAATGGGGTTTGAATTACAATATGGCAAACAGTGAACAGAAGTTACAATATAGACAAGTGTAATAAATGGTGAACAGAAGTTACATTAATAAAGTGAACAATTAAAAACAATTTCATTCACTGGTTCTACATTGTCCTCCTTTTGACCCTTCAATCCAGGGGTATTGAATGGGTCACACTTCATGTAACTGTTTTAAGGCAGAACCAACATAACAGTTAGGGTTACTAATTAAAGTCCCCAAACAGACTAGTATTGGTTTTTCAGCAAAAATTTTCACTTTGGGGAATTTTCTTTTCTCAGTCAGACTTTGCCAAGGGAAGTGGAGAAAAAATGTTTGAGTTGCCTCTTTCAGAACAGCCTGGCCTAGACACTAGCTCTGGTTCAGTGTTGTGGTCTTGCTCAGGTTGGGGGTATTTTAATTATTTGGGAAGGTCCCAGGGTGTTTGGGGGAGATTATGAGGATGTTCCCTTTTGAGATAAAAACTAAGAAATACAGGACTAGAGAATTTTTTTAGAAATCTGAGATTTAGACTTTTTATTTGAAGCAAGGGGAGGGGCTGAGATTCTGAGAAGGTTTTTGTTTGCAAGAAGCAACATTGTTTGATCTGTCATTGTACCAAAGGGAGAGATGGTTGTCTATAAAGGAGGGGTCAAGACTAAATGTATCCGATGAGGAGGGGATTCGAACCCATGCGTGCAGAGCACAATGGATTAGCAGTCCATCACCTTAACCACTCGGTCACCTCATCTGAGCTGTCAGGAAAGGGACAGGAGGAGAAATCTAAGGCCGGCAGAGATAGGGACACTAAGGAGTTTTTAAATACTAAGCGTAAGCAGGGGCTGAATGAGCTCCCCCCTCACATCTAGTGAGGAGCTGGGGAAAGACTTCAGGAACAGGCTGTGTTTGCACAGACACACCTACTCTGCCTAGCTATGCAGCATGGTGGGGTCGCTTCCCCAAAATGACCAGTTTGGGATGGTGTGGGTTAGAAATCACTTTAGCATTGAGTGGAATGAAATGTTATTCTCCTTCCTATATCAGTGAAAGGCAGCAGAACATACCTAGTCCGTCCCGATGGAGGGGTAGGTGGGTGAGGAATAGTTTTTATTGGACTGCAGAGAAGTGATTGAGGATGTCACCCTAAAACAGGGGTCCCCAAACATTTCACATTGTGCCCTCTTAGCCATGGCTGTGCCCCTCGGAAGCCGCGATTGAGAACCGGGGCTGTTGCTTGCTGAGGAGTGGGGTGTAGATGGGTAAAGGGGTCGAGGCCAAGCTGGGAGCCAGAGGCCCACGCTGAGGGTAGGGTTGGGGAAGAGCTGGACAGAGTGGGGCTGAGTGTTGCTCCCTCCCTGCCCTCCATGGGGGCTGGCTCAGGCCCTGAGGTGCCCCCATGGAAGTTCCTCTGTGTCCCCCTAGGAGTCACACCCCACATTACGGGGACCACTGAACCCTACTCACTAAGCAGGGGCTAGTGATGCCAAAGCCCAGGGAAAGGGAGAACAAGTTTGGGGGCCCCAGCCCCAGAACCATGGCCCCAAACCCTCTTCTGCCTGCGGCCCTGCCCTCTTTCAACCTTTCTATGCCTTCCACCCATGACCCCATCCACTAGTCAGCTCTTTTCCACCCCTTCCCCACTGGCCCCACCCTGCTCACTCATTTACTCCCCCTCAGCCGCACTGCAGCCCTGAGACCAGAGAAGCTCTGTGCCCCTGCTGCAGCCCCTGGGCCATAGCGGGGACTGGGAGGTCCTCCAGTCCTGGGGCCGACATGGGGGAGACTTTTCCAAGGTTCCCAAATCAGCCGGGGCACTTGGGCAGCATGCAGCAGTGCAAAGGTGCGTGCTGCGGGTGTAGTGTCAGACACTGCTTCCGGGGGGGGCTCCCACATTTCTCCTGCGTGTACCCGGTGGAGGAACATTGTGTGGGGGAAGGGCAAGTGGTGACACAAGGATACAGCTCACCCGCCCCCAACGTTCCTCCGTGGCCCCATAGAGGGTTGAGGGGAGCGAGGAGCAGCACTATGTGCTCCATGGGTCCTGGTCACTTTCCCCACCTGGGCTGTGCTGTGAGGGGAGCATCAGAAGCTGCTGCTCTCTGCCCTCCCCTTATGCAGCCCGGCTGAGGAAAGTGACCTGGATGCAGGGAGCCCGGATGATGTCGCTTCTTGCCCCCACATCCTGCAGCCCCTAGGGGTGCCTGGAGGAGCAGTGTGCCAGGGAGGAGCGGGGGGCAGCAATGCCAGCTGCTCCATGCACACAGGTCAGTGTCCCCACGTGGGCGCAGGGGTTTCTGTGATACCTGTTCTATCAATATCGTCACTTAATACCAGGCACTCAAATTCACCCATCTTAGAACTTAGGCATCTAGCATTTGTATTTAAGCACTTATAAAATGTGTCCCATTTTAGCTGTCTGCTATTGCATGACGTAATTGAGGGAGACTCTTTCATTTTACTGTTTCTCATCAGATCCTACATTATCATCTTCCATCCTCTCCTCCTTACTAGGCTATAGAGAATCCCTGTGAATAGCTCCTCTCCTAATGGATGTCTCTGAACCCTGTGCTCCTCAGCGCCTGTCGGCTTTCCCCCAGTTCTGAGGCTGTGTCTACACTGCGCACCTTACCACGGCGCAGCTGTGCCACTCTAACCATGCCATTGTAAGGTGCACTGTGTGGCTGCTCCTTATCGCTGGGAGAGAGATTCCCCAGCAACAAAACCAAACCACCTCCAACGAGGGGCAGGAGCTTTGTCACCGGGAGCACAGCTCCACCTACAAAGCGCTGTTCACACTGCTGCTCTTCATGGCTCAAACGTTGGCACTCGGGGAGTGTTTTTTCTCACCCCTGAGACACAAAACTTTAAGCAACAAAAGCCTAAATTTTAAAAAAACTTCTCTCCAACCTATTTAATTTTACCATTATACAACCTTTGTACTATCTCCAGTTTTGGTGTCCTCATTTGAAAAAGATGTTGTGAAATTGGAGCTGGGGCAGCAAAGAGCCACCAGATATTCTGAGGGCTGAAGAAAAATGCCTTCTGGTGAGCTGTTGAAAGAGCTCAACCTGCTTACCTTATTAAAAGAAGATTGAAATGTGACTTCATTGAAGTGCCTTAATGGAGAGAAAAGACTGGGTATTAAAGGGCTCTTTAATCGAGCAGAGAAAGGCATAACAAGACCCAATGGCTGGAAGGTGAAAAGAGACAAATTCATATTACAACTAATTAGGCACAAATATTCAACAGCAAGGATGATTCACCACAGGAACAAGCTACCAAGGCAAGTGGTGGATTCGCCATCTCCTGATGTCATTTAATGAAGACCAGATGCCTTTCTGGAATGTGTTTGCCCTCAAAGTAGCTATTGTGTCATACAGGAGGCCTGTGATATGCAGGGGGTCAGATTAGATGCTCTAATCGTCTCTTTGGGCCATAAAGTCGACTAATTTCTGAAAAACTGAGTGTAGCATTGGGAGCAGCACATGATGTTTTCCTGTCTAGCCGGCTTGCTGCCTAGAACGAACGCTCCTTGAGTGGGGTGATCCACAGGGAGTAGCTCAAACTTCCAAAGTGCCTGGCCAGGGGCAGGATATTAGAACAGCAAGGGAGGGGTGTGGCAGTGACATCACAAAGGCCTTTTGCAAGATCTCAGACTATTGGTCAAAAACTATTGGTGAGGAGGTGGTGACCTCACAGAGAGATGCTGACATCAGCCAGGCAGGACAGGGGCGAGGGGCCAGGGAAACCTCAGAGACCCCTGTGGCTTTGCTTCAGCAAGTCTCCTTCTCCAGGTCTCTGTTTGAGGACTGAGAGATTATTTGGGGTCATGGACATGAGCGCCAGGAGGAACCTCTTTCGAATTTTCTCCTTCCCTTTTAGTGATTTTACTAGAAAACAGCCGTCCCTGTTTAGAAGGTAAGAGCCTCCTCGAGATTTGAAACCTGTTCAGTCTGATCCATCTGGTGAGAGTTGAATTCTAGGCATGGAAAACACGAGCTTAAGGAGGCAGAATTTTATTGCGCACCTGGGATTTTATCCCTTAGAATCACTGGGGACATTAGGGTTTGTCCTTTTTGTTTCACCATTTTCTCCCTCCCTCCCTCCCTCCTTTCTCTTCGTCTCTTGCTTCTTTTGTCCTTTCTCCTGTTCCCCTCCCAACGCCAGGAGGTATGTGTGTGTTGCGGGGCAGTGCTCTGCAGGTCCCACTCTGGGAGGTCCACCCAAAAATGTGGGGCTGAACTAGTGCTCGGGCAGTGATCCCCACCAGTGACCTGGGCCATCCTTTGGGCTCTCTGGTGAGAACCCTCAGCCTCCCGTCCTCAGTCTCTACCCTGATTGGCTGAGCAGGGGGTTATTGACAGGGAGGAGACTCAGGTCCTTGTTGTTCTCTTTTAAGACCAAGGAAATAAGTCAGAACCAGTTCTATGTTTGATGAATTTTGCTGCTTCTCTGCATTAATGGTCTCTGAGCAGTTCATGATTCTCTCTAACATTGCAGTTCTCCTCAAATACTTGCTGAATAATTACTGTCACTGTTGTTGGTCTGGAGCTCATCGGAGAGCACTTTATTCAGGTCATTCAGTGTCTGAAATTCAAGATCTGATGATTAGTTTGAAAATCAGGGCTCTTGGGTCCTATTCCCAACTCTGCCTCTGACTGACTGTGTGACCTAAGACAAGTCAATTCTCCTTTCTCAGCCTTAGCTTCTCCCTCTTTCAAGTAGGGATAATAATGATCTGCTCCTACCTACCTGACGGTGGGTGGAGGATGGGGATCCATTGGAGAGTGTCACTAGAAGTAGTTCATAATATGAGGTGTCCTATCACATTTACTCAGAGCAGATTAACACATAATAGAATAGCTGAAATATTCTATTTTATTTGTATTTTTTTATTTTGAAATTGTTAAAAGCAGTGACTTAGCTCAGACTGAAGCTTCTTATCTAATGTTTGAGATCTAAGTGTCTCCACTTTGTGTGCGATGAGACAATTTAACACACTGTGACAAACAGGAGAAGCTTTTGTTTTGCAACAACATATTTTTGCAAAGAACTTTCATCCCACTTGTTATGATTTTGAGAAACAAACTGGTTTAGTCTGAATGGGATTTTTTGAGAAAAATGGTTTCAGTGAAATTTCCCCACCATCTCGATTCCTGAGCTTTATCCCTGCCTTGGGGGCGTGGGGTTTTTGTCTGTTAGAACAGGAGTCAGGGCTGGTGGCTTCTCTTTCTGGCTCTGCCACCGCCTTTCTGTGTATGCCCTTTGGTAGGTCACTTCCTTTCTCTGACCTCATGCTCCTCCCCATCTGCCCAATGGGAACAGGGACAATTCTCAAACTCTGAGCAGTTGTGAGCCTGAGTGAGATAAGGGGCATTAAAGCCCTTTGTGAAGGAGAAAGGGGAGTTTCTTGATGTTTGCACCAAGGAATTCTAAAATTTGCTAAAATGTCTAGTCTGTGGAAACAAGTAATGCTCGGGGCCAAACTTTTTAACCACTGCCCTTTTTAAAGCCCATTCAGGGATGTGAGTCCCTGTCTTTTAGGTATGTGGGGTTCTTTGCCAGCAGGAGAGGAGAGGTTCCTGCCTCCATCTTTGTGGCCTTAACAATCCAGGTGTTGTGCCCCATTTCTCATCTGTGATCCCTGAAAAAGAACATCTTCCCACCCATGAACAAGACAGGACTTGTCTCTAAAAGGGGAAAAAAGAGACCCCTGTGACTTACAGACTAGCTCGCCTCTCTTCCATAGCTGGAGAAATACTGCAATGTATTCTTAAACAATCAGTTTGTCAGCAGCACCTACAGGATAATTTGGTCTTTAGGACTAGTGAGCACGGATTTGTCAATAAGAAATCATTCCAAACCAATCCTCTTTCCTTGTTTGGCAGGGTTCTGGGCCTGGTGGAGGTGGGTAAACAGTAGATGGGATCTAGCTTGGGGTTACTAAGGCTTTTCACACAGTCCTGTAGGACATTCTCACAAACCATCAAGGGAAATGTGGTTTAGCTGCAATCAGTGTAACGTGGGTGCAGAGCTTGTTGAAAGCCCAGACTCCAGGAGCCCTTCTCCAGGTTTGGCTGCCCAACGGAGGGGCTGTACCTAGTGGGTCCGCCAGGGATCAGTCTGGGGTCCGGTACTATTCAGTAGTTTCATGAATGATTTGGAAAATGGAGTGGAGAGCATGCTTCTAAAATTTGCAAGTGACACCAAGCACGTTGGAGCACAGGATTGAAATTCAAAACGCCCTTAACAAATTGGAGACTTGGTCTTCTTGAGCCAAACTCCATGGCTGGGCCCCTCTCTCTAGACTGGGCTGAAGTGAAACCCCAGAGCCAAACACTCCTCCTGGAGAGTGAGCTCTGTCCTTGAATGGTCAGATGCTGCTTAGCACTGTCAGAGCAGCTTTTGCTGGGGGATTCTCCCAGCACTTTCCAATAGCGGGAAGGTATTAAATCCCCATTTGCAGGCTGGGGACAGAGCCCTAGAAGGGGGAGCAACTTGCTCAAAGTCCCCCAGAAAAAGGAAAACAACCAACAGTGGAACCAATAGGAAACCCAGCAATGGAACTCAGGAGTCCTGACTCCAAATCCCGTGGTCCAGTCACTCCAGCACAGCACACTCCCTCTCAGAGGCAGGGGGAGCGGCCATGAGGGCCTGGTTCTAATGCCAGCTGTGGGAGGGAGTGTGCAGCAGTGGTTAGTGAAGGGGTCTGGAAAGAAGGACTATGGGGTCCCATCCATACTTCTGACACTTGGTGCGACCCTGAGCCAGTAGCTTCCCCTCACCAGGCCTGTTTCTCATCAGACGGGCTGGGGTCATAGTCCCGACAGCCCAGGGGGGTTGGGAGGCTCCAGGAAGATATGTAAAGTTCTGGGATGTCAGGATCCCGGAGGCACTGTCACCCCCACACTAGTGTGGTGTTGTGCACCTCCTGCTGCTGGCTGAGTTTCTCCGTCCCTTGGCAATAAGACAGTCTAGAACCCCAACAAGGGTTATTCTATTTGCTACCCAAAATCCATAAACCTGAAAATCCTGGATGCCCCATCATCTCAGGCAATGGCACCCTGACAGCAGGATTGTCTGCTTATGTAGACTCCCTCCTCACGCCCTACGCTACCAGCACTCCTAGCTATCTTCAAGAACCACTGACTTCCTGAGGAAACTGCAGTCCATTGGTGATCCTACAGAAAAAACCATCCTGACCACTATGGAGGTAGAAGCCCTCTACAACAACATTCCCACAAAGATGGACTACAAACCATCAGGAACAGTATCCACAATAATGTCATGGCAAATCCGGAGGCTGAACGTTGTGACTTTGTCCTCACTCATAACTGTTTCACATTTGGGGATAATGCAAACCTTCAAGTCAGCGGCACTGCTATGGGTACTCGCTTGGCCCATAGTATGCCAACATTTTTATGGCTGACTTAGAACAACGCTTCCTCAGCTCTTGTCCCCTAATGTCCCTACTTGACTGTTGCTAACTTATGACATCTTCATCATCTGGTCCCATGGAACAAAAGTCCTTGAGGAATTCCACCATGATTTCAACAATTTCCATCCCACCATCAGCCTCAGCCTGGACCAGTCCACACAAGAAATCCATTTCCTGGACACTACAGTGCTAACAAGCGATGGTCACATAAACACCACCCTATACTGGAAACCTACTGATCGCTATACTTACCGACATGCCTCCAGCTTTCACTCAGACCACACCACACGACATGCCTCCAGCTTTCACTCAGACCACACCACACAATCCATTGTCTACAGCCAAGCTCTGAGATACAACTGCATTTGCTCCAACCCCTCAGACAGAGACAAACACCTACAAGATCTCTATCAAGTGTTCTTACAACTACAATATCCACCTGCTGAAGTGAAGAAACAGATTGACAGAGCCAGAAGAGTACCCAGAAGTCATCTACTACAGGACAGGCCCAACAAAGAAAGATACAGAATGCCACTAACCATCACCTTCAGCCCCCAACTAAGACCTCTCCAGCACATCCTCAAGGATCTACAACCTATCCTGAAGGATGATCTCTCACTATCACAGATATTGGGAGACAGGCCAGTCCTTGCTTACAGACATCCCCCCAACTTGAAGCAAATACCTACCAGCAACCACACAACAAAAACACTAAGCCAGGAACCTATCCTTGCAACAAAGCCCATTGCCAACTCTGTCCACATATGTATTCAGGGGACACCATCATAGGACCTAATCACATCAGCCACACTATCAGAGGCTCCACCTGCACATCTACCAATGTGGTATATGCTATCATGTGCCAGCAATGCCCCTCTGCCATGTACATTGGCCAAACCAGACAGTCTCTACGTAAAATAATAAATGGACACAAATCACATGTCAAGAATTATAACATTCAAAAACCAGTCGGAGAACATGTCAATCTCCTGGTCACTCATTGACAGACCTAAAAGTCGCAATATCACAACAAAAAACCTTCAAAAACAGACTCCCACAAGAGATGCTGAATTGGAAGTAATTTGCAAACTGGACACCATGAAATTAGGCTTGAATAAAGACTGGGAGTGGATGGGTCATTAGACAGAGTAAAACGATTTCCCTCTGTTTGTTTGTCCCCCTACTGTTACTCGCACCTTCCTGAAAACTGTTGGAAATGGGCCATCTTGATTATCACTACAAAAGGATTTTTCTTCTGCTGATAATAGCTGACCTTAACTGATCACTCTCATTATAGTGTGCATGGCAACACCCATTTTTTCATGTTCTCTGTGTGTATATATCTCTTCCTACTGTATTTTCCACTGCGTGCATCTGATGAAGTGGGTTTTATCCCAGGAAAGCTTATGCTCAAATAAATTTGTTTGTCTCTAAGATTCCACAAGTACTCCTGTTCCTTTTGTAGATAAATTTATGGTGGTTAAGTCCATGAATGGCTATTAGCCAGACTGGGTAAGGAATGGTGTCCCAAGCCTCTGTTTGTCAGAGGGTGGAGATGGAGGGCAGGAGAGAGATCACTTGATCATTACCTGTTAGGTTCTGTCCCTCTGGGGCACCTGGTATTGGTCACTGTTGGTAGACAGGATACTGGGTTGGATGGACTTTTGGTCTGACCCAGTATGGCCACTCTTATGTTCTTATGAAGGGAGGGGCAAAGCCCTGCAACAGAGTTTCCGTAGTGTAGTGGTTATCATGTTTGCCTAACACGCAAAAGGTCCCTGGTTTGAAACCAGGCAGAAACAAGCTTAATTTTCCCAGCTCCTACTGGCCTGTCCCTGCTGTTGTCAGGTCCAAGGCTTAAAGTCACGCCTGCAATTGACAGGTGATCAATCACCAAACTCAGAGGCAGCGTGACACAACGAGACCCGTAGACTCTGGATTCAAACTAAAGCCTACAAAAAGGATGGGTGAGATGGGAGACTTTGAAGGGTAACATTCTGCTGCCAACATGGAAGGGCATCGGTGGAGGCCCAACAGAGACCCAGCTCATCCTTGTGTCTGGTTTTCCTGGCCAGTTAGGCACCACAAGCTACAAACCCAAGCTGCAAAATCAAGGCATGAACTCAAGCTGTGTTCAGAACTGGTAACTATGCAGCAGCTGCAGAACATCTGATGGATGAGTGTGTGTGTGTATAGGTATTACGTATAATATGTGTGTACAAGGATCAAAATATTAGTTATTGGTCATAAATCAAATTGTTGTTATAAAAAATGTGGCATCTTTGTCTTGCCCCCTGAAAAGATCCTGTGTAGTTTTGTCTGTACAACAAAACAGCACCCACTGCGTACAGGTATTTGATCCCGGTCAAGTCGTCCCCATTGTATAACACTGTTGTTCAGAGGTGCCTATTGCACACAGTTCCTGGGGTGATCTTTGTCTTTGTGCATTCCTTCAATGAGCCACTAACATTGTCTGGCCTCATCCAACAGAACCCATTTGAAATACAGAGACATGGTTAACATTTCTAGCCTCAGGTACACATGTTACATGCATACAGGTTGGATAAACACAGTCAATAGGTCTTAAGTTTTGCAATGATACCTCACATCAGCCATCTTGCGTAAAGTACATATTAGCTACATCATATCCGGATCATAAGCATGTTTTCATAAAGACTGTAGAGTACAATGTATGTTTGCTGCTCTGCAGATAGTAAAGGCGCCTGCACCTTTGGGTGCAAACGCTCATGACAATCGTGCACCTTTGCGTGCAAACACTCATGACAATAGCACAGAGCCGTGCAAGCTCCATGATTCTGTGTGAGACGGGAGACAGTGAGGAGGGCCAGGCAGGTATGTGGGTTTAGAAAAAAACGGTGTAAACATGATGTATACGTTTATGTATGGGACACATATAACATTAGTGGATAGTTAACAGTGCATTCTAAGAAGTTGGCTCCCATGGCCACAACCACCCCTGACTGACCTGTTTGGTACCCAGCATACACTGCCAAACCAAGGTGTCCCAAAATGCAGTGGGTGGACAGTGGGATATCTATTCATGGTGCACCTCACTCTGAATCTGTACAAGTGCTTCTGATGAGTACCCTGACTGCCGAGGCAAGGAGGCCAGGACACATGCGCACCAGTGACATAGTAACAGTAAAAACAACAAGGAGTTTGGTGGCACCTTAAAGACTAACAGATAAGGTGCCACCGGACTCCTTGTTGTTTTTGTGGATAAAGACTAACATGGCTACCTCCTGATACTTGGGACAGTAACCGTCGTGGCTCTGTGCTGACATAACTTGAGTTAAACCACACTTAAAGTGTAGATATGGCCTTAGGGTTATAAAATGTTCAGGAGAATGAGGGTAGACAAGGATTCATTCAGGTGTTTTGGCTCAAGGGCTTGGAACTGGCCTTACTGCACCCTACAGGCTCAGGAACAAAGAGGCACAAAAAAGATCTCATTTATTTATTACAGTGTCTTGACTCGAGGGTGTATAACTCATGATTCTAGAATTCTTGTGGTTGTCAAGGTATCTTGGGGTTGTAGATGCGTGTTCATTATATTTTGAAAGGCAAAACTATGAATGGGTTGAACAAAGAATTAGATCAGTCCCTCAGGATACGTACATTGGCTATTAGCCAAGAAAATCAGGGATGCAGGCCATGCTGAATGTCCCTAAACCATCCTTCGATTGCCAGATGCTGGAAGTGGACAATGGGATGGTTCACTGGGTCATTGCCTGGTCTGATCATTCCCTTAGAAGCACCTAGCATTGGCCACTGCCACAAGACAGGATACTAGATTAGACGGACTATTGGTCTGACCCATGATGGCAGTTCTAATTTTCTGCAAAAATTATAATAAGATTTTTTTCCAGGGAGAAAGATGTTACAGGAGATAGTGTCCTGCCTTTACTGAATATTTGAGAATCAAGTTGCATGCAGAAAAACACTAATGGCTAGACTGAGGCAAAATAACAGTTGCAAAAATGCAATCCCCAGTGGTGGATTGACTCAAAACAAAGTTTTGACACTAGGCCAGAAATTCAGTCAGCTCTAAAATGAGAAGAAAAAATTAAATTGAAAAATTCAGAGAATTCAGGGAATCCCAGCAGTAGATAAAACAACTTAGGAAACTGATTGGAGACTCCATGTATTCAGGTACAGTGAGAAGGGATTCTTTGTTTCTGAGGGGATCTGTGTAAAATGTTTCACTGAATTAAGTCTCAGGGATTATCTATACTGGCAAGTTAAAGCGCTGGCTCAGGGGTGTAAAACATCACACACACACACCCTGAGCACAGCAAGTTCGAGCACTTTAAAGCGCTAGTGTGGCCAGGCTCGGCTCCCAGTGCTCAGAGCGAATCCCCGCGTGGAGGTGCATTACCAGGCGCACTGGCACCCACCGCAGCGCTTTGAACTTTGCCGTGTAGACAGAGCCTCAGCAGGCAGATCGGACACAGAGGAGCTGCACTGACTAGGCACTGGGGTGCCTGCGCCTTTGAGAACCCAGCCCTGGGAAGCCCATGCGGAGATCCTGTCTGCGAGAGGGGAAATTAAAAACAAAAGCTGCTTTGCCCCCCAATCCCACTGGGGTAACTGCTGCCCCCCGCGCCCCCCTGTGCTGGGTTTTGCCCTTAGTCCCCCTGTGCCAGAGCCTCCCCCCGCCCTTAGCTCCTGCTCCTCCCCCCGCCCTGATTTGTCCTTTAGCCCCTCCCCCAACCCGCCTCCAGCTGCCTGACCCCCCCACAGTCACTGTCCGCCCCCTGCTCAGCCCCGCCCACCCCCGCCCCTGTTCCCCCATCGCCCCCTCCCCGCCCCTGGAACTAGCAGCGAGCAGAACGTCCGGCTGGTCCGGGCAGGGGGAAGGGCAGCGGCTTCAGCGGCTGTTACTGGGCATGCGCAATGCCCGGGAGCAGCACATTGCTGCGGGCGGGCGCGTTAATCCGCTACCCCGGGGGCTCCTGAGTGTGATGGTTCAGCAGCACCAGCCCCTGCCCCTGCTTTTCCCCTGGGGGCCCCAGTCCCTCCCTGCCCCCTCCGGGCTGAGGCGGGTTCCCGCGTGTCCCAACCCCCCTGCGTGGGGCCCGGGGGCAGCGCTGGGTGGGCAGGGCCTGGGGGGGCGGGGACACGCGTGGGGCGGACACGCTCCTGCCGGGGGGCCGGTTATGACGTGTGGGTCACAAGCCCCCTGCTCTGCCGCTCCCCGGGAACAGGCGGGAGGGGGGGGAGTTTGAGACACACCGGCTGGGAGAGGGAGTGGGTGTGGCTGTGGGCGGGGGGCGGGGCAAAGGATGAGCGGCGGGGGAGGAGGGTCAGGCTGGGCCCGGGGACCTCCATTACCTGGGCTGGAGATGGCGGAAGCGACCCTGGGGCAGGCTGGGAGATGTAGTTCCTGACTCTCTCTGGACCGGAAGTGACGTTGGGTGGGCGAGAACAAGCCGAGTTCCAAGCGCGCGAGGGCTGCAGCGGCTCTGCCTGGCTCGCGCGGGCCCGTTGGAGCCTCTCCCGGGCCGGAGAAGGATTTGTGCCGTTGGGGCTCTGGGCATGCGCAGATCGGGGAGGGGGAGAGTCCCGCATGCGCAGAGGCCGCGTCACCCGCTGCTGGTACCTGGAGCTGCGGGGCCGGGCGGAGCAGGAGGGTTTGTGCCGGTGAGACCCGTTAACCCCCCGTGGGGCCCGGCGGGCTGGGGGGGGTGAGACCGGGCGGGGGCTGGGAAAGGAGCGGAGGGGAAATGTCTGTGCGGCCCGGACATGGGGGGAGGGGGAGCAGGTGACCCCCGAGGAGCGGGGAGAGAAAGGGGGGGGCTGAGATCCCCTCGGATTTACCGCTGCCCCCCCCCGTGGGGACCCCCCTCCCCTCCCGTCCTGCCCCCTTTCTCCCTAGAGAGCAACGAGCCACCCCCAGGGTGACCCCCCCCAACCCCTGAGAAGTTCCCTGTTCCCCTCCCCCATCGTGCCCCATTTTCTCTCCCCTTCGCCAATGGCCAGTTCAGATCTCAGGTTTGGGGGGTTTCCCCCATTTTCACCTGCAGGGATTTGTCCTTGTGTGGGTGGGAAATGGTTCCCCCCAGTGATTTCTGAACTGGGCAGAGGGTGAATGGGCAGAGGCTGGGGGGGCCCTGAGACAGGGACACCTCTGGGCTGGGCTGGGGGGGCCCCTCTGCTGGCAACAGGGCGTGGGAAGGGCCAGGAAGGGGAGGGGGGAGCAAGTGTCCCCCATGGAGACGGCCCAGCCCCAGGTTTCCTAGTCCAGCTACTCCCCCTTCCCCACCTGCCCCACCCAGCAGCCCCCTCACCTCGGCCTCCTAGTCACATTTCCAGACCCCACAGCCAGTGACTTTCACAGTCAGAGCCAGCGACCTTCTAACTCCAACCCCGCTCCTTTCCCCTGTGAAAAGACATTACCCAGGGCTCCCTCCTGGCCATGTGAATGTGAGACAAGAAGAATCCGTACCTTTCTGTTGTTGATTCAATATCCCTGTATAATCCCCTCCAATTTCCCCTCTTTTCTCTTGAACTGTTGAATGGTGACATAAAATCTCCCCACGTGTTGATGCTTGTCCCTTATATTGGCCAATACTTAGTTTGTGCCCCATTTTTTCCTCAGTTCTGAAATACTGGTATTGAATTCTCAAAAATCTTCCACTTTTCTTTCCAGGTGTGTGACTGAGATCAGGGCTCCTATCGTACTGAGCATGGCCCTGTTCTGCCAGGTGATGCAGAGACCCCAACTGAGATCTGGGCCCTGTTCTGACAGGTGCTGAAAAGACTCCAGGTAAGATCAGACCCCACTGTTGTGCCAGGTAAAACTGAGACCTGCACTGAGATCACAGCCCCCCTTGTGCCAGACAGCGCACGACCGCGACCCAAACCACTGCCTCCATTGTTCTGGGCACTTCAGAGACCTCGACTGAGATCTGGGCCCTGTTCTGACAGGTGCTGAAAAGACTCCAGGTAAGATCAGACCCCACTGTTGTGCCAGGTAAAACTGAGACCTGCACTGAGATCACAGCCCCCCTTGTGCCAGACAGCGCACGACCGCGACCCAAACCACTGCCTCCATTGTTCTGGGCACTTCAGAGACCTCGACTGAGATCTGTGTCCCCGTTGGGTGTGGCATTGCACTGACCCTAACAAAGATCACACCCCACCACTGTACTGTGCACTGCACAAACCGTGACAGAGATCATGCCCCCACATTTTGCCAGTTGCTGCAGGGGCCCTAAACAAAATCAAGGATCCTGTAATTCTGGGAGTTGCAGAGTCCCCAGCTGAGATCAGGCTTCCTATTGTGCAGGGCTCTGCGCAGACACTGACCAAGATCAGTTTCCCCATTCTGACAGGTGCGGAAAAGGCACCAATGGTATCTCTACCCTGCTGTTAAAAACCCTCAGCTGGCCCAGGCCAGGTGACTCAGGCTCACAGGGCTCAGGCAAAAGGGCTGTTTAATTGCAGTGTAGATGTCTGGGCTCAGGCTGGAGTCAGGCTGTAGGACCCTGCGAGGTGGGAGGGTGCCAGACCTTGGGCTGCAGCTCAAGCCCGAACATCTACACCACAATTAAACAGCCCCACAGCCTGAGCTGTGTGAGCCCAAGTCAGCGGGCACGGGCCAGCCGCCGGTGTCTGACTGCAGTGTCGACATGCCCGCAGGGACAGGCCTTGCCACAAAAAGCTGAAAGTCTAAATAGGCCAATGGTGGGAGGTGACTCCATTTTACAGATGGGGAAACTGAAGCTCAGAGAGCTGAAGTAATTTGCTCAAGTTTGCATGGAGAATTTGTGGCAAAACTGGGAACTGAACCCAGATTGTTTCAGTTGCCTCTCCCCTTATCCACAAGCCCTGCGTGTGTGTGTACAGCGTTGTTTTGGTCTGTGTTTGCCTTGCATTGGCTTCCAAGGGAGACTGTGGAATTTCCTTCACTGGAGGTTTTTACGACCAGGTTAGAAATACACCAGTCTGGGAATGTCTAGGGATACTTGGTTCTGCCTCCTCACAGGAGGCTGGAGTAGACGACCTCTCAAGATCCCTTCCAGGCCTACATTGAAATAATTCTCTTGTGCTGTGTCTTGTTCTCTGCTGAGCTGTTTTGCATGGTGCCTTTGGAACTATGATGCACCATGTTGTGTTGCATAGTTTTATGATGCGTTGTTTTGCCTCAGCTTATTTGGTGTCTGTGTTACGTTGGTTTGAGTTGTTATTTTGCATTGTGTACTTTTGTCCCAAGGTGTGTTAGTTTGCATTGTGTTGCTTTCTTCTCCTTAGTATTGTCTCATTTTATACTGTGCAATGTAGTTTTTTGTTTTGTTGTTGTTTTTTGAATGGCCTGACATCATGATGTAGTGAGGTTTTTCTCTGTATGTTGTTTTATATGTATATATCGCATAGCCTCCTTGAAATGTAGGGCTAGATAGGACCTCAAGATGTCATTAAATCCAGCTCTTTGTGCTGAGGCAGGACCAAGTATATGTTGATTATTTCTGACAGAGTTTTGTCCTACCTGTTCTTAGAAACTTCCAGGGAAGAGACTCCACAGGCCCCCTTGTAAGACTATTCCAGAGCTGAACTACCTGAGCTCTGGTAACACACACACAGATTTTAGTGGTGAGGAGCTGTAGAGAGAGAGGACACCCCAGTAAGAGGGCAGCTGGGTAAAGAGGCTAAAGTTGGCAGCAGAAACATTGATATGTGCAAGGTCTGTGACAGAGCTAGAACTAGATACCAGTTCTAGTGCCACCGTACTGCTGTTTTGGGCACTGAAGGTCTCTACCACACTGGTGTTTTAGGCAGTGGTGCAAAGCCTTAGTACAGACAGAATTTACACTAGTGCACTCTGACACTGGTGCATCATGTCCCTGTTAGAAGGTTTGAAGTGGTGGAGTGGGAGGGGCAGTGACCTCACAGAGGCCTGGGTCTGGCTGACCAGTGCAGCTGGTAAGGGAGGGGCAGCAGTGAGTGCTGGAGGTATGAGCCAGGAGCACAGCCCCACAGGACTGGATACTGATTTCTCCTGACCCATGACACACACACCCAGCTGTGTGCAGGGGCTGCAGCTGGGCTACCCTGCCAAAACAGCCTGTGCATCCATGGACAAACCACCTCTTCCTGCAGCCTAATACAATGGGGTCTGGGGACCTTTCCAAGCTGTGGGTGATGTGGCTCTGGCGTTAACGGGGTCTGTTCCTGGCTCTGTCCCTGACCTGCATGGTGACCTTGGGGAAATCACACCCCCTCTCTGTTTTCTTCCTACCCGTGATCTCTTTGGGGCGAGGACTGTCCCTCTCTGTCTGTGCAGTGCCCAGCAGAATGGGGGTGCTGATCTCAGTCAGGTTCTCTGCCATGTGCTGGACGATGGGGCCCTGATCTCCATCAGTGTCTTTGCAACACAAAGCACAGTTTCTAGACTCACAGACTTTAAGGGGAGAAGGTAGAAGTATATTTCAGATGAGGTCTCATCAGTACCTTATATAACAGTACTAATCCTCTCGTGTCTGCTGGAAATACCTCACCTGATGTATCCTAGGACTGTATTAACCTATTTCACGGCTGCATTGTGTTGGTAGCTCATAATTATCCTGTGATCAACCTATACACCCAGGTCTTTCTCCTCCTCTGTCGCTTCAATTGATAAATGCCCAGCTTATCGCAAAATTACTCAATTGGGTACTAACAACTAGAATTTTTGCACTATTAATTTTCATCCTGTTTCTATTACTCCAGCTTTCAAGGACATGAAGATTTTCTTGTATGATTTTCCTGTCCTCCTCCATATTGGCAATCCTTCCCGGCTTTGTGTCCCACTCCCACATCTTGTGCCAAGATCACTAATAAAAATGTTGAGTAAGATCGGTCCCAAGACTGACCTGAGGAACTCCACTAGTAATTCCCTCCAGCCTGACAACTCACTGTTCAATATGACCCCCTTGTAGACACCCCTTTAACCAATTCTTTCTTGACCGTTCGGTTCTCATATTAATCCCCATCTTCTCCAATTTAACAAATACTTTCCCATGTGGAACTGTATCAAATGCCTTACTGACATCCAGATCAGATTTCTGTGGCATGATCTACCTTTTGTAACACCATGTTTTATTTATTTATAGTGCTGAAGGCTGGGAGGAAGTGTTAGCAATAGGCTGAGAATGGCCATGTGGAGGTAGGGGACGGGATGGCAGACAGTGGGGAGGTGGGGGGAATGCGGCATTGGTGGTGTATCTGGGAATGTGTTTTGTAGGAGTCCATGTCTCTGCTCCCTGTGGCTGTGGTGCCTTCCGTACCAAAGCAGCACATCAGCAGAGCAGACACACACACCGTAGCTCTGCCTGGGACACGCAGCGTTCACTGCCAGATGGGCTGGGCGATTTTTCAGGGACCCAGCTTGATATGCCTGGCTGGGGTGGGTTCAGTTGGACGGGGGTCTGGGGCTCTGAAAGCTTGCTATGTTCCTTTTTGCATAGTCAGTTCTTTCCATTTCTTGTTTTACCCCCACCTAAGCCTGATGTCGCTCTTTTCTTAACTTGCTTGGGTTATTTCACTTCCAGTTTTTAAATGGGCTCTAAGAATTGCAAAGCTGAATGAAAGTTAAACAAACAGAAGCATTTGAATGTTGGCCCAAAGCTGGTAGAACTGTACCTAGTGACGGTCGGCTGTAATTTCCTGGTTACCTCTAGCGTTTTCTGGTGGAGCGGATAAAGCAACGTCAAAGAGCCAAATGCGCGTTTTAGGGCGAAAGGGCTCGTCAGGTGTTTGTTCTCTAAGGAACATGTCACCAGCGAGGTATTGCAGTCTTTCAAGAGAGGTGCACTGGGTTGTATTTAGGGATCTCAAAATAAAAGGTGAATTCGGCTGGTTGACAATATCCAATGAAATCTTGCAAACAATTATACAAATGGACCCTACTGCTGTTAAAACAACACGGTATTAATACTGATTCAAAACTGACATTAAAATTAGGAGATAAACGCATGAGAAAGGAACTGACACCTACTTGCCATTTCTTAATGCCTAAAATTTTGACACTCCCTCACACCATCTTTTTTTGAAAGGGATGCACAGCACACAGTCAAATTAATGAATGAAAGCACACCCGTTATTGACTGCTTTGTGTTGCATGAGCATCTGATTAAACACCTAATGAAAACTGTACCACTGTAAGTAGAAATGCGTCAACCCAGCTTAGCTCCAAGGTGTTTAGATGGGAATGAGAAGTTTCTAAATTAAATACATGGCAGAATGGTTAATGGGGAAAATACACTGAAATGCCTCTACCCGGTCCTGTTGACTTCTCCTAAACCCTCTGAGTTCTGGCCGCTTGGTCAACTTGGCTCCTAGTCTATCCCATTTTTACCGAAATTCTTCACCCTCCTCATCCAGGCAGGGGGTTGGCGCTGCAGCCCCTAAGGTACCCGCTTAATCACGGTCTCTAGTACTAGGGCTATTTAGATTTCACGGAACGATTTATCAGAGTTACTGACTCTGGGAGGTGGGAGAGAGAAGAGGCTGAGAGGGCGTTTGCTCTTAGGGCCGTGTTCAACCCTGGTAGGCTCCATGTTACCTCGTCCTCCACCGTCCCCTATGTGTGTCTGCTCATGTGTGAGTGTGTCACCTTCTGATCATAATGCCGCTGGCCTCAGGAAAGCACTCAGACAGGAGCTACATCACAAGAGGGTTATGGTACTGAGGGCTTGGCTACATTAGAAATTTCAAAGCGCTGCCCCGGCAGCGCTGTGAAGTGTCAGTGTAGTCAGAGCCGCAGTGCTGGGAGAGAGCTCTCCCAGCGCTGCTTGTAAACCACATCCCTTACGGGTGTAGAGTGCAGCGCTGGGAGCCGCGCTCCCAGCGCTGCCGCCCTGATTACACTGACGCTTTACAGCGCTGCATCCTGCAGCGCTCAGGAGGGTGTTTTTTCACACCCCTGAGCGCAGAAGTTGCAGCGCTGTAAAGTGCCAATGTAGCCAAGCCCTCAGAGTAAAATACATCCCAGGGAGGGTGTAATTATCCTGAAATGAAACATTCCAATCTAGGAAGTGAAAGTATTCAAGTACTTTATTACTGACAGTTATGCTTGAAATGATTAGATTTTTATGAATAAATTGCAGTAAATGTTGATTTCACTGTAAACAGACACATGAAAAAATGTTTATATAGGTAATATACAGAAATGCTTCTGGAGAAAGTGGAGTTTGATTTAAGGATATTTACATTGTATGTTTTGCATGTGACATTGACAATTTCTCTTTGAACAGTTATATGATTTGGCTTTTGGAATTTCAGCAGTTACTGTAATTAAATAATTGTTGTCTGAGGACTCCCATAACTTCCTACAGCTCTGAACATTGAAATTGTAAACATTGAAAAAAGGGCTTAAAAATAAATATCGCTATCTATTGAAATTAAAAGTAAGAAATAGACAAAATGAATTTTGTCAAACCCATTTAACAGCAATTGCAATATGTTAGGGGATGGAAAATCACAACTAAGGCACCAACCTTAATTCTACCCTGTAGTGACACCAGGCAATCACCATAGGGCTACGAATTAGGCATTTTAGTGTATAAAGTTCCCGATTACAAATGGGTATGATCTAAAGACACATGAGATCTTTTCCTCAGGATATCACCATCACTGGGTTGTTTCTCTTATTGGTAATGCCCAGAAGTGAACAGATTAATAACGTTTTGTCAGTTATGAAGTGGCCATTTCAGATTTCTGGGGAGTGTCTGTTATTTTGCACTAGGGACCAGGTCCTTGGAGAGACGGAACCTTGGTTTCATTTTAACTTCTCCATGCTCAGCAGCTTCTGGAATTTGGTTTGAAGTATTTACATGTTTCCCTGCCCTGTTGTTAAAAGTGCTGCTTTAGAAAGTGGGGAAGGGCAGGAACTGGCTTCAGGATTGGTAGCTGAGACCCATGGATATTTATAGCTCATCCGAAGGAGGGTGGGGATTGGTGGGTGTCTGGGGATTTAATAATAAACACACAAATATCATTGTTCTTAGTGAATTTTCATCTTCTAATTCCCATAACCCACTAATTATCCCTGGCTGCCCTCGGCCGTCTGGGGAGGGAGAACTAGTAAAGTCCTGTGGCCAGTGTGGAACCTAAGGCACAAGGATCTTTCCTTGACTGACTCAGTCACCCAGAGTGAAATTCACTTTACTGGATAAAGCCCTAGTTGCTGAGCTCTGCAGAGGGGTGGGGAGGTGAATTCCATCCCCTATTCTTGAGCATGGACCCCCCTCCAATTCTCACCCTGATCTCAGACACTATCCCAATCTTCCCCTGCAGTGATGGACCCACTTGATGCTGCCAGAGCCATGTGCCACGGGAGCTAGAGAGGACAGAGGCCCAGCTCCAGAACTGCTCCCCCTGCCCACAGCCCCCAAGCTGTGCTAGAGTTGCCCTGACTTTCCAATCTGCAGATCGGTCCAGCTGTACCTAGTCCGTGCATCCACCACACACAAACTTTGTCACAAGAAACATGCCAGGATTGGGAAAGACCATCTGGAGCTGGCTGCAGTCTCCCTTTGCTGCTGTGAGGGGAATGGGGTGGTCCCTCCTGTAGGATCCCAACATACCCAGGGGCAGAAGGGAAATGTAGTTTCTTCCAGGGGTTTGAAATGTTTGGTTTAGAGTCCTGAGCTCTGTCTTCCTGTTTGTCTCCTTCTGCCACTTTCAGATCTCTTGGAGAGACAAGATGGATGAGTAATTTTTTTAGAACCTATTAAAATTCCTTTTTGCTATCTTGGGACCAACATGGGTACAACAACTTTCCCCTTTGTACCCCCTCCCCATCTCACCTCCCCCTCACCTGAGACTCTCCATGTGATAGGAAAATAAGGGTTCAGTCCTGTCACTGGATTGGGTCTTGCCAGCACTACCGGGAGTGAAAGCCTGTGTGCATTAATGACAGCAGCAGCTCTGGGACTCGACACATAGGGAGAAGAGATGGGAGTGAGCAGGTTATGTTTGTGCCAGGTGTGAGTTACTCATGTGGGAATTCTGCAGCGCTGCGTTTGCGCAGAATTCACGTCCAGCGCAGAATTTCCTTTTTTTGCCTTGGAGAAGATACATTCTGCCTGAGAAGTGCTACAGTTCTGCCTTTCACCCACCAGAGGCCCCTGTGGCACCAGAACAGGCAGCGTTCAGCTGGGTTCATCTTGGTGGTAATTTGTTGCCCTGAGCTCTACCCCAAATGGGAAAAGAGTTAGTGGGTGCAACTTGGGAGAGTCCTGAGAGACGACTGCCTGTGGGGGTGGGGACAGGGTGGTCATTCTCTACTCACAAGAGGGTGTGGAGAGGGCACAGGAGGAGCAAGTGTCCCCTATGGAGACTGCCCAGCCCCAGGTTATCCAGTCCCAGACACTTCTTCCTCCACCATACCCCAAACCTCTTCACCCCTCCAGCCATCAGTTGCCAGTCTTCCCTTGCTGCTAGCGCTTCCTGACTGGCAGAGACCCTCTAAGCCAGTAGTGTGTCAGGGCTCAACCTTCTGACTGAGTCTTCAGGGCACTTTCTTCCTCTCTCGGGGTACCATGCCCCAGGGGCCCCACAAATCTACATTGCTTAGGCTTTGGCTTCAGCCCCGAGTGGTGGGTCTCAGACCCTGGACTTCAGCCCCGTGCGCTGAGACTTAAGCTTTCTGCCCTGGACCTCAGTGAGTCTAATGCTGGCCTTGCTTGGCACCCACCCTGAAACCTGCTAGTGGCCCCCAGCAGGCCCAGGTCCCCTGGTTGAGAACCACTGCCTTAGCCTTGCGAATCACAGCAATGTTCAGGTTACTGCCAGTCAGAGAATCATAGAATATCAAGGCTGGAAGGAACCTCAGAAGGTCATCTAGTCCAACCTCCTGCTCAAAGCAGGATCAATCCTCAACTAAATCATCCCAGCCAGGGCTTTGTCAAGGCTGACCTTGTCCCAAAGGACCAGTCACTTACTGAGGTCAATTGAATCTTAGATCTCACAACAAAGACAATACTTGTAGCCAGTCCTGTAATAACCTGTATTAAGACTAATTTAAAAGGAAAGGAGAGTTGTTTACGAAGTTAAAGCAGGTAATCCTATAGATGCAGACAAGTTACAGTCTTAAATTTCAAAAGGTAATCGAAGCTTCTATAATAACCAAGCCCTATATCTTCCTTAGGACTAACCCAAGCTAATCAGCTGGGGATCTCGTGCTTCTGCCTAGAAACTTTACCTCCCCTCGAGTCCAAGCAGCATATAGATAATCAGTTCCTTCTGTGTGGGGTTTTTCATCCCCTTCCTGGCATGTGTTCTGAGCTGCAAAGTCAGCTAATGGGAAGTCAAGAGCACAGCAACAGTCTTTTGTCATCTTTAACATTGCATAATAGTCTATCTGGTGTTGATGGACCTTTCCTGCCAGGCAGGGTGTAATGCATTCGTTTGCCAATCAGCACTTCACCTAGGTAAAGTCTCTCTCCTGTCTGGTAATTTACAGAGGCTCACAATGCAACTAGATTGTGTGGTGTGGTCTGGGTGAAAACTGGAGGCATGTAGGTAAGTGTAGTGGTCAGTAGGTTTCCGGTATAGGATGGTGTTTATGTGACCATCACTTATTAGCACTGTAGTGTCCAGGAAGTGGATCTCTTGTGTGGACTGGTCCAGGCTGAGGTTGATGGTGGGATGGAAATTGTTGAAATCATAGAGCAATTCCTCAAGGGTTTCTTTTCCATGGGACCAGACGATGAAGATGTCATCAGTGTAGCACAAGTCGAGCAGAAAACACAGAGAGACGGGCCACCCACTGAGCAGTGGTAGCCTGGGCGGCTCGTAATGGAGGCTCGGGGGGGGCTTAGCCTCCCGAAACCTTGTGTTGCCAAGGGGACAGTGGGGCCCATGACTAGAGTCCCTAGCCAAATTGGGTCCCCCTGGAAAAGTCTCCCCCACGGTGGCCCCAGGGCTGGAGGAGCTATCACTCCTTGCTACAGCCCAGGGGCTGCAGCAGGGGCACAGAGCTTCTCTGGTCTGAGGGCCGCAGCGGGGCAGGGGTAAAGGGGTGACAGGGTGGAGCCAGTGGGGGAAGGGGTGGAATAGAGTTGGCAGTGGATGGGGCCATGGGTGGAAGGTGTGGAAGTGGGTGGAGCCACAGACAGAAGGTGGGGGCCATGGTTCTGGTGCTGGGGCCCCTGGACTTGTTCTCCCTTTCCCTGGGCTTTGGCATCACTAGCCCCTGCTTAGAGAGTAGGGTTCATTGGTCCCCATAATGTGGGGTGTGACTCCTAGGGGGACACAAAGGAAGATTCATGGGGGCACCTCAGGGCCTGAGCCAGCCCCCATGGAGGGCAGGGAGGGAGCAACACTCAGCCCCACTCTGTCCCAGCTCTTCCCCAACCCCACCCTCAGCCTGAAACTCTGGCTCCCAGCCCAGCATCGACGCCTTTACCCCTGTCCGCACCCCTCTCCCCAGCAAGCAACAGGCCCACTCCTCCCAGCCCCGGTTCTCGACCGTGGCTTCGGAGGGGCCACAGCCATGGCTAAGAGGGCACAGTGTGAAATGTTTGGGGACCACTGGTTTAGGGTGACATCCTCAATCACTTCTCTGCAGTCCAATAAAAGCTATTCCTCACCCATCTACCCCTCCATCAGGACGGACTCGGTATGTTCTGCTGCCCTTCACTCATACAGGAAGGAGAATAACTCAATGCTGAAGTGATTTGTAACCCACCACCATCCCAAACTGATCATTTTGGGGAAGCGGCCCCAACATGCTGCATAGCTAGGCAGAGTAGGTGTGTCTGTGCAAACACGGTCTGTTCCTGAGGTCTTTCCCCAGCTCCTCACTAGATGTGCGGGGGGAGCTCATTCAGCCCCTGCTTATGCTTAGTATTGGGAAACTCCTTAGTGTCTCTATCTCTGCCGGCCTTGGATTTCTTCTCCTGTCCATTTCCTGACAGCTCAGATGAGGTGGCCAAGTGGTTAAGGTGATGGACTGCTAATCCATTGTGCTCTGTATGCATGGGTTTGAATCCCATCCTTATCAGAGGCATTTAGTCTTCACCCTCTTTTATAGACAACCATCTCCCCCTTTGGTACAATAACAGCTCTAGCAATGTTGCTTCCTGCAAACAAAAACCTTCTGAGAAACTCAGACCCCCCCATTGCTTTAAATAAAATGTCTAAATCCCATATTTCTAAAATATTTTTCTCTAGTCCTGTATTTCTTAGCTTTTCTCTCAAAAGGGAACATCCTCATAATCTCCCCCAAACACCATGGGACCTCCCCAAATAATTAAAATACCCCCATCCTGAGCATGGCCACAACAGTGAACTAGAGCTAGTGTCTAGGCCAAGCTGTTCTGAAGGAGGCAACTCAAACGTTTTCTCCCTGCTTCCTTTGGCAAAGTGTGACTGGGAAAAGAAAATTCCCCCAACTTAAAATTTTCTGCTGAAAACCCAAAGCTAGTCTGTTTGAGGACTTTGGTTTGAATGTATTATTATTATTCTCTTCTGATTTCTGAATCAGTTATGTCCTCCAGATGTGTTTCCAGCTGTTGAGTTGTGTGGGAGAGAGGCCAAGTCATGATGTCTCTACCCTTCTTTCGTAGCTTCTTCCAACTTCCTAGAAAGCTCCTTTGCTAGGATGTGAGTCAAGCAGTGTCCATTGTCGCTGTGCTATCTCGGAGAAGTCTGCATTGTACACGGTTCCTGGGATAGTCCTTGGGAGTGTGGATCCCTTTAATGGGCCAGCAGTGAGTTTGGCTCCTGCATTGTCACACCTGAAAGGCTGGTGGTGGGCATTTCCCAACCTCATTACAAAGCTCAGTAACACACACAGAGCAAACTTCATAACTTCCCAACCAATGCTACACACACAGTCCAACACAATATTAGTGTTCAACAGATCAAAACTTTTGAAATGATACCTCACCAGGCAGACTTTGTACAAACCATGTCATCATTATATGAGAGTGGTGAATATGAGGCTTCCAGGTGCTGCTTTGAGCACAGCGTGCCACACCTGGGCTGACATTGCAATGGAGACGTACCCGTAGAGTCCATCTCTCCTGGGATAAAGATGGCAGCATGGCTGGCCTGGGTCATCTGACTTGGGCCCATGGAGCTAAAGCTGAGGGGCCAAAAACTGTGGTGCAGATATTTGTGTTCACACTTAAGCCTGGGTTCAGAAACCCTCACCCCTCCTGGGGTTTCAGAGGTTGGACTCAAGCCCATCTGTCTGCCCTGTAATTTTATAGTCATGCAGCCCAAGCCCCATATCACTGAGTCACCTGACCCAGGCTTTGAGACAAGTGCCCTGGGTGTTTTAATCACAGTGTAGACATAACATTAGGATATGTCTCCAGTGCAATGAAACACCACGGCTGGCCCGTGTCGGTTTAATCCAGGACAGCGGCTTGAGCTGTAAAGTTGCATTGTACGTGTCTCAGCTCAGGCTCAGTCCCCTGCTCTAGGAGCCCAGAAGGTTGGGAGGGAGTTTAGCGAGTGGAAATGGTAAAACCGCAGTGAAGTATTACCCTGAACTCATGGTATTTCTTCATCGGTCTGTCTCCTTTGGGGCAGGGACAAAAACACATCCTGCTGCATTTGTTATTTCAAAGGGTGGTTTAGGATTTTCATTCTCAAACACGGTGCACAAAGTAGGACTCAATCCTCAGAGTAAATAAACAAGCTACCAACACATCAGGGATTCCAATAACGGGCAGGTTTTCTCTGGGCACTGAGATTTTTCAAGGAGTTGGTGGCTCCTTTCTTTCCTCACCCTGGAGTAAACTCAGCTTTTTATTCCATCCTTGATGATTCATGGAAGAACAGCAGCAGCCTGAAGAAAGAGGAGAGGGAATATCTCACTGCCAGGGGTGAAGGTGGCCACGTCTCTGCTGTTTGACCGTTGCCATTGCACGAGAGTAGGTTTCAGTGGAATCGAATGCTCTGGCTCAGACAAGTGACACAGGAAGATTTTGCTGTTCATGGATCCGTGCAAAGGAAATTGTGTCTCTGTGACAATGGGAAGGGAAATGAAACACCCACATGGTGGCATGTAAGGCAGAAGGGAACCTTATAGGATTAGAACAGGATAAATTCTCAAGCAGCATGTTTCTTACTTTGCCCATCTGTCAATTTTGATTATTATCAATGGAAATATTTTGCCATTGGGTTGTTCGTTTACACAGAAATTGACATTTGCCAACAAATTCGTAATTCTTCCAAACCTGCCTAGTCTGCCGGTGGGGAGTTCAGAAGGACAGAGTCACTCTTCCCTGTCCCCATGCCAGGCCTGGGGTCTCCATGCTGCCCACTTCCCACAGTGCTGGGACCCATCCCTGATCTCCCCTCAGACCTCTGCCCCCGCCGCACTTCTGGGATCCCCTCCCACTCTGTCCAAATGCCCTGCTTCCAGGATCCCTCCCCCTTGCCCTTCCTCCCCTCTGAGCAAAAGCTCTGCACTATTCCCACATGGGGAATTGAACCCCAGGCGACCTGGGTGAAAACCAGGAATCCAGCTCACTAGACCACATGGGACTGGGATTGTGCTGTTTGTCTACTAAGCCAACCCCTCATGAGAGCAGCAGCGCCACCCACAGGGATTGCACACAGGGCTGCATTAACCCTTCAGGTGCCGAGGTTTTCCCTCTGTCCATTCCCAGCGCCTGCGATCAGGAAACAGACATCAGGGCGCCCAGGTGCTGCACAGACTGTGACTGAGATCAGGACCCCATATTGCGCTAGGTGCTGTACAATCCCTGGCCAACACTGGGACACCCAGGGGGTTCCTCTCAATTTCCCTGAGCCTCTGCTGCCCAACTTCTTCTGACTCCCTCTGGCTCACCCCCCCTTGCAAAAAACCCACCTTTCCAAACAGTCCTCCTTTCCCTGCCCCCTAATTTTGCTTGCACACCCTGGGACCATCTCCTCTCTTCCTCCCTCCCTTCCCCCTGAGGTGAGCAGAGATGGAGGCAACTTCAGCCACTGGAAACAACCCCAGCGAGCGCTGCAGCCCACCCCGGGGAGTGTGTGCAAACACAGGAAGGGAGCAGTGGGGAGAAGGGGGTGCTGGGAAGAAGGAGGCAGGAGAACAAAGCCCAGAGCCTGGGTGTGGGGCAGCACCTGGGGGCGGGGCTCTGGCACAGCCCGGGGGTGGGGCAGCTGATGGGGCTGGGGCTCTGGCTCAGCCCGGGGGTGGGGCAGCTCATGGGGGTGGGGCCTTGGCCCAGAGCAGGGGCAGGGCAGCTTATGGGGGCGGGGCTCTGGGTCAGCTCGGGGGCAGGGCAACTCCTGGGGGCGGGGCTCTGGCACATTGTGACACGGAGTCCTGGCTGAGCAGCTTCTCCCTGGTTCTCCATGTGCTGCCAGCAGCGCTGGAGCCGCCATTCTCAGCTGCAGCCAGGATCTGCCCCTGGCCCCGCTGGGATCCAGGTGGGAACAGAGACTGGGACCCGGGGGTTCCCCTTGGTGTGGCTGGCGGGAGGGGAGGGGAGAAGCCGGAGCTGCAGGTGGGGGAAGGGCGGTGGGACAGGTGGGGGGTTGGACGGTCTCTGAGTAGCCAGGAAAGTCCAGGGGGAGAGTGTGTGGGTGTGTCCCGGGCACAGGCGTGCGCATGGGGTGAGCCCCGACACCCCAATGCCCTGAGCTCTGGCTGGGGAGGCTGTGGCTGCTGCAGACGGGTGCTCAGCCCCCCCGGGAATGACACGCTGTTGGAAGCTTGTGGTGCCTCCTCCGCTGAGCTTTTCCTTGGGGGCAGCCTGTGCGCAGCTGCGATCAGCTGTTTGCTAGGCAGGCTCCGCTCAACTGCTCCCCCCTCCCTGCTCCTGCGGGGGCTGAGTGAGTCCCCGCCCCGCAACAGCCTCAGGGGTCGGGGTAGGCGGGGGTGCGGGGCCAGCAGCAGCAGCACAGGCTGCCCCGCTTCCCTTGGGCTGCCCCGCACCTCTCGGGCTGATGGCTCTGCCATGGCCTCCGCGTGAATCGCTGCTCCCTGCCCGCCAGGCTCGGCTCTGGCCACAGCAGCATCGGGTTCCCCAGGGAGCTTGGCTAGGCTGGGGCAGGGGCAGTGGTAGGTTGGGGGGAGGAGAAGCTGCAGATACCGGCAGGGGGTGGGGGAGAGGAGCCAAGCTGGAGTGGGGGAGGAGAAGCCGTGGACTGGGCTGGAGCCACGCTGGGGGGTGGCGGGATGAGAAGCCCTGGGTCTCTGCAGGAGCTGCAATGGGAGGGAGGGAGGGAGGGGGAGAAGCGCCAAGCTGGGGCAGGAAGGAGAAGCCCTGGACCCTGGCAGAAGATGTGGGGCTGAAGTCCCCGGCTTGGGATCCCCAGCCACCTTAGTGGCAGAAGTTGCAAGGCTGAAGCCCTGACCCCACTGTGTGTGGAGCTGCTCTGAGCCCCTCTCGCTCCCATCCCCCCTGTGGAACTGGCTCCGACTATCTGGCTTTGGAGAAATTCAGCCCAAATCTCCCCATGTTGGGATCTCCATTTCCCCCACCGTCACCCAGCCATGAATGGATTTAGCCCAGGAGGCAGGATCAGCATTGGCCCCATTTGGCAGGTGGGCTCTAGGGCACAACGAGGTGCAGTGACTTTCCCAAGGCTAAGCAGGGAGTCTGTGGCAGAGCAGAGACTCAAACCCAGAACACCTGAGCCTGAGTCCTGTGCCTTAACCACTAGGCAACCTTCCCACCGAAGGAGAGGGAACCTCATCTGCCACTTTGAGTGTGTGGGTGGGAGCAGCCACCAGACAGAGCTGCCAGGAGGTGGGGAGGGGGTTTGGATAGTTGAGGGGGGTGATTAGCGGGTGGGGGGTGTCTCTGGAGGGGGTGGTCATGGGACAAGAAGCAGGGGGGTTGGATGGATTGAGGGCTCGGGGGATGCCTGGTGGGGGGTGGACCAGGGTTAGGGCAGGCAGGGAGCGGAGGGAGTTGGATGGGTCGGGAGTTCTGGGTATCCTGTCAGGGGGCACGGAGCAGTTGGATAGAAGTGGGAGTCCTGGGGGTGGGGAGGTGGATAAGGATCAGGGGGACAGGTAGGGGGCAGGGTCCTAGGAAGGCAGTTACAGTGGGGGGGGGGGTCTCAGGAGGGGGCAGTCAGGGGACAAAGAGCCGGGAGGCTTAGATAGGGGGATAGGTCTTGGAGGGCAGTTAGGGGCAGGGTCCCAGGAGGGGACAGTCAGGGAACAAGGACCAGAGGCAGTTCTGAGGGGGGCAGCCAGGGGGCAGGAAGTGGGAGGCGGTGGATGGGGTGGGGGTAGGGCAGGGCTCCCTGGGTTCCCACCCTAATGAAATGTGCTGCGCACACCTATGGTCACAGGGGTGAGCTACTTGCATCCTTCTCCTGTTTGTGCCTTTTCTTTCCATCTCAAACCCTGATAACAATTCTCTCTAGTTCATCCCCTTCTCTCCCCTCCCCATATGTGGCTAGAAAATCCAAGGAGATTCCCTCATTTTCCCTACAATTATTGACTCTCTAGTCTCTTATTTTCCCTATTTTCTCTGTAATTGTACAATTGCTATTTCAGTTCTGCTCAGCTTTGGGGTGTGAACTCAGCCCGTTTTATCTGCAGCAATTTGTCCTTGGGTAGGTGGGAATTTGCTGTCCTGTGTCATTCCCCCAGCGTGGGTGGTGGTTAGTAGGTGCTGGGTGGGGCAGCCCGCAGACATGGCTGCCTCTGTGGGGGAGATGGGGTGGCCGATCTCTGCCAGAAACAGGACATGGCTGAACAGGAGGGGAAGGGAGGAGCCAGTGTCCCTATGGAGCCTGCCCAGCCCCTTTGGTTCTGCTCCTTTCTAGCATTTTGTTCAGAGACTTTATTACTGGGGAGGCTGAAAAATCTCCCTGTGGGCTTAGCCTGGCAGGAGGGGCAGGTCTTCCCTGGAATAAAGAGATGGAGCATGTTCCCAGCATGGCAGAATCTAGGCTGTGTCTGTGCAGGGAAAGATCCTGGGGGAATCGCGATGTGACATGAACTAAAGCCTGTTCTGAAACCTCCACATTTGCCCTTCTCGCCCTGCCAGGCTGCAGGATGTCATCCATGTTTGGCTCCAGCTCATCCCATCCTCCCATGGGACAGGGAAGGGAAACGGCTGCGGAGGAGCCAGTTGAGGTAGGGATTATCGGTGGAGGGGGCTGGTGGGTTCCTGCTGGAGGGGAGGGACAGCAAATACACAGGAAGTGGGAGGCTTGGGCAGTCTGGATTGGAGGTTGGAGTTTGCCAAAAAATTCCCAGGGTGGAGAATGGGAGGAGGCCAGGGTGTGGCAAACCTCTTGGGACTGGTTTAATATGCGGCTTCCATTCTAGGAACAGACCCATGAGGTTAGAGGGTGGAAATGCTCTAATTTGTGGGACAGGAAACACTCCCCGTAGGTGGGGCTAGGAAAACGGACCAGACTCATAGTGCTGGAGCCTGACCTGATTAACCAGCGGCTGCTGTGAGATGTGAGGGGGCACCCACCAGTGAGGCTTTGGGGAGGGGCGATTCTTAACCTTTTTCTTTCTAAGGCCCCCAACGTGCTATAAAAACTCCACGGCCCTGCGTATGCCTAGTTCTCTGCATATAAAAGCCAGGGCTGGCGTTAGGGGTGGCAACCAGGGCAATTGCCTGGGGCCCCATGTGACAGGCCCCCCCGCAAAGCTAATTGTTCAAGCTTTGGCTTCAGCCCTGGTGGCAGGGCTCATGGCCCCAGGCTTCAGCCCCAGGCATTGAGGTTTGGGCTTTCTGCCCTGGGCCCAAGCGAGTCTAACACGGGCCCTGCTTGGAGGACCCCCTGAAACCTGCTCGCAGCCCTGCAGGGGTCCAGAGACCCCTACTTGAGAACCACGGCCTTAGGGGATGTGCCCCTCCCCCATACCCAGCTTCAGGGCTGGCCTTAGAGAAAATGGCGCCTTGGGTGAACTTGTATTTTGGTGCCCTCCTCACTCCTGGCCCTCACGGGCTCCCCACCATCATGTCCAGACCCCGATGCCTCTCTCTAGTCCTTAACGTTGTTGAAAGGGGCACCAGAGCTCACCCCTGGCACAAATTCAGCACTGGCAGGGCGGCCTCACAGCAGCGGCTGCTGGCCGAGCGCCCAGCTCTGAAGGCAATGCCACCGCCAGCAGCAGTGCAGAAGTGAGGGTTGCCTGGTGTGTGGTGTATTGTGCAGCCTTTTATTTTATTTAAAGTGCAATTGGTAATGTGGCATTACACCGCCGCGGGGTCGGCTCTGGTGGCGACCGTGTCAAGCTTAACAGTGAAAGTCACCTCTGCTACTTGCTTCAAATGTACAGTCTCTAGGAACATACAAAGACCAAGGGTGGTGACCACACAGACATTCACAAGCACAAGGTCTGGTCGGTTTTACAAGTTTTATTAAAGTTACACTTAAGGTTATGACGACCCAGGCACATAGACATTCTATAAAGACCTGTGCAAAAGTTACAAGTCTAGTTCTACTCACATCCTGAACCAATAGTATTGCTTCTGATGAGTCTCTTGTGGAATGATCATCAGTGGAGGGATCGTTCCATAGGGAGCTCAATTTTCCTGCTCTGGGCACCCCCTTTTTATAATGTGATTCTGATTATACCTCATTAGCATTGACGCACAACCTGTATCCTGTGGTTAAAGGCACCTCTGTTTCCAAATGTGCCTTACAGAATTTTTTTATTTAAAATTAATCTTCTGGCTAGTTGTTCACCCTGTTACCACTTGGTACCTCTTCTCCCATCATTTAGGGCATAAGGTTATTCCTCGGCCATTTACTTCTGTCAGCGTTTCTTAGCTCCAAGGCCTAAAATAGCGAAGGTAAAATCTTGCAGGTCTCAGCCTACAGGCCTCGTGTTTCAACCCTATTTACTTAGATATCGAATACATGATTATTCTCGCTACATACCGATCAATCGATTCTCTATTTAGCATACAGTGATTCTATATGACATAACGTGTTAGTTATTTATAACACCACACAGTAAATGAACAGTAAACTAAAATCACTGGCTGCCATGCCCACTCTTACTCCTTCACTGCTGGTGTGGCTTGTGGTGCCCGACGCTCTGCCTGCAGTTCAAGATGAGCTTTGTGCTCTCACACGGGGGCTGCATCTTGCTGGAGCCCCAGATACCCTGCAGCTCTGTGGCTGCTCCTGGCTCACCAGGGGCCATTTCAGATTTTGGGGAGGGGGGCAACTTTAATTGTGATTGTTATACCAATAAAAACTAGCAGTATTTTAAAGGGGAGAAGACATTTGTCACATTTATTGTAAATACCATAATAAAATAAAAGATAACAGCAAACAATGTTGTTTGGTTACTTATTCCTATGATTATGATTATATATATCTATATCTATCTATATCTATATCTATCTGTCTATCTATCTATCTCCATTTATGCAATCATTTATACAAGTTCTGTGTAGATATTATAGTTACCAGCCTAAAGTTGCTTGTGACAGAATACTGGCCAGGTACTCTGTACACAAGAGTGGAGCCGAGTCCGGGTCAGGTGCACCTGATGCTCCTGGAGGCTGGCAGCAGAACCATAGACTCAAAGTCCTTAGTCTTCAGAGTCCAGCTTTATAGGGATTTTTCCCTATGTTAGTTCATGGGAGTTGCTTCATTCTGCTGTTGTTAAATTAATCAGCAGGTGGCTGGCTTCATGTTGGCAGCAGAATGTTACCCAAAGTCTCTTATCTTACCCTTGTTTTTTTACAGGCTTTTAGTTTGGATTCAAAGTCTATAGGTCTTGCTGTGTCACGCTGCCTTTGGGTTTGGATTGATCACCTGTCAATTGCAGGCGTGACTTTCAGCCTTGAACCTGGCTTTGATCTTCCTTCTGTTGTTCTTTTGTTCTTTTCTCTTTAGGGTGGATGCTTTTTACTTTGTTTCACTGTTGTCTAGGTCTTCAGCCTTTGGTAGTTGAAGTTCACCTCATCAGGACAGGCTGGGGCTGGAGGTTGATTTTATCATCCATACATGCCTCATTCACACATCTAAACTAACTAATAAGATTACAGCAGGGTTTGCAAAAATGAAGGTTGGAGGAAGCTTTTACAAAATGGAGTGAGCGTTTTAAAATGGGATTTGAATTACAATATGGGAAACAGTGAACAGAAGTTACAATGCAGGCAAGTGTAGTGAATGGTGAACAGAAGTTACATTAATAAAGTGAATAATTAAAAACAATTTCATTTATCAGTTCTACATGATCTCAGGGGCTACTGAGGCACCTGAAAACTGTAGGGTTTTTTTACAGAAAATAACTTAGACATTCACTGCTGAGGACTGTATCTCATTGTTATGTAAAGAAAGATAAATATATACTGACTCCAATTACAGCAACGTAGTAAATTTAGAACAATCAGGAGATAATACAGCAAGATATTCCCATCTCAAGCCTTGAGGTATCAGTTCTGGAGCTTTGATGCAGGTATCAGAAACACAGGTTTGATACTTTGCACCCTCTCTTTAGCAGAGATAAATAAATATAGAGAAAGGAAGCTGATTTTACTTAACAGACACGCTCTGTGTTGGTGCCATTATCTCCTCTATTTCAGTCAATTGTTTTTCACTCCACTGAAAACATATTTACTTAATTTTCCATACGTGATTAAGGTTTTTTCTCTTTTATTAAGAACTGGAATTTATTTTCTAGGTATTTTGGCATTTATGTTTACTGATCACAGTCATGTATGTGACTCACTAACATTTGACTCCATCTTTGCTGTTAGTATGATACTTGGAACTGCATTTATTTTCATAGAAATGTTAAGAGTTACTTTCCAGATATAACTGTACCATGAAGTTTGGGGGGACAGGTCCCTGCACCTCCCCGACTTCCTGCCATTCACTCTGACTCTCAGCCAGCCAGTAAAGCAGAAGGTTTATTAGACGACAGGAACACAGTCCCAAACAGAGCTTGTAGGTACAAACAACAGGACCCCTTAGTCAGGTCCATCTTGGGGCGGGGGGATAGGGAGCCAGACTCAGTTCCCCAGCCAGCTCCAAACTGAAAAATCCCCTCCAGCTGTCTCCTCCAGCCACACCCCCCCGGCTCCTCCTCCAGCCTTTGTCCAGTTTCCAGGGCAGAATGTGTCACGTGGCCTCATCCCCCCCTTGGGCTCAGGTTACATGCTCAGCTATTGACCCTCAAGTGAAGTCACACCCTGATATCCCATCCCCAATGCAGAGAGTCCCAGTAAAACTCCCCTGCAACATCCCCAGGTCAATCCTCCCCACTCCCTGCTTCGTGACAGAATAAAAATACAATCTGAAGATAAGTAATCTTCAGCTGCACAGTGCCTGAGTTTTGAGTTTAGCTAATTTTTTTCAGTCAAGCCCTGCTAAGGTAAGTACAAGCAAAATGTACAATCTGTTGTTTGCTAGTAGCATTTGAAATAATGAATGACAAAGCACAATATGGTAATAACAGTAATAATGATAATTACTCCAGCCAGGACAGGTGAGGCATTTTAGAACTCGTTACTCAAAGAACTGAATTTAAGCCTAAGACAGAAATAAAATGATGAAATGCACAGACCAGTTAAAAAGCTAAAATACCAGCACTGTCATCCTGACTGAATGTGAAAGAATAAAATTACAGAGACAATAGGTACTTTGCACATTTTGACAGGAAGTAAAAAGAAGTAATAACAGTAATCGAAGTGTCTGTTGTGGATGTGTGTGTTGGGGGAGTGTGAGACACAGCCCTCTGTCATTTCCAGCACAGCGGCACTCACTAGTCCGAAGCCTCGTTCACACAGCAGCAGGGGCCAGCAGCTCCCACTCCTGACCCAGAGGCAGCAGCACAGAATCCTGTCCCCCCAGCTCAGCTCAGCAGAGACTGGGCACAGAGGCAGGAGGGTGGGGCCACCCCGATATCGGCAACCCCCCCGCGCAGCACACAGGAGGCTCCTGGGAGCAGCTTGGCAGGGGCAGCTCCAAGTGTGGGGAGGGGGCAGGGCTGCAGGAACAGTTGTAGGGCAGACAGCTGAAGAGAAGTGGGGAGAGGAGAGACAGGACACCCCTGCTAGAGGAACCCCTCTCAGCAAGACCCCCCTGGACCGTCATGTCATCTGCCTCCCACTACGTCTGGCCCTGTCCAGCTCTTCACAATGAGAACAGTGTTGGGGTCCCTGCCAGCGAGCTCTCCCTGCACCCTGCTAGGGGATCCATCTCCTGTATCCGTCTGTGGCTAGTAGGGGGGTGATGGATCTGCTGGGAGAGACAAGGGGCTCTCGCTTTGTCCCCTCACCCTGGGGTTTCCTGGCTGCTCTGAGCGGGGTGGGGGTGGGAGTCTGAGTGTGAGCCACCCAGAGCTTCCATTTGATTGGCTCCTCTCCCCCATGAGTGTGGGGCAGCAGGTCCTGAGTGTTGGACTCTTGCTCTTTCAGGGGCCGGTGACCTTCGAGGAGGTGGCTGTGTATTCCCCCAGAGAAGAGGGGGCTCTGCTGGACCCCACTCAGAGAGCCCTCTACAGGGAGGTCATGCAGGAGAAGTATGAGAATGTGACTTCACTGGGTAAGGAGTCCTGTCCTCTGGGTTACTAGAAGCTGTGGGGTCTCTGAAGAACCTGAGTAGTAATAACTTTATACCTTTATTCATCATCCAAGTTCTGACAAGTTTCCTTGCCCCTCTTTTTTGCCTTATCTCCCACCCACTAGAATAATTTTTAGACATTTATCATCAGTCATTTTGAAATTGCATTTAATGTATGCTTATTGGCTACATTAATAACTGTTTTTTAAAATTAATTAATAAAATTGTAAATAAATAAAAAATAAATACAAATGTTTTACAAAATATTAAAAATTAAATCTTTTAAAGAGGAAAATATGCTGCCTATAGAATTCTAAACTGAGTAAATAGGTGTGTGACTGATGTATATGGCTTGTGTGACAGTCAGATGAGCTCCTCTTTTGATAGAAGTGAGTATAATGTTGCCATTCAAGAGCCCAATGGTGAAAGGAGACCAGAGCCATGTGAGAGGAGGAGAGGAAGGGGAGAGTAGCTAATTCTGGGGTGCCAGGACATGGGGAGGGTGTGTGCAGGGTTAGAGCTAAGAAGGAGGTAGTAAGAGACGAGGAGGGAACACAAAGAAGCTTCCAAGGTGGCGGGAGGTGGTGCCGGCTGAGAGTAATGAGACGAAGAGGAGGGGAGTGTGGAGGAAGGGCACCCAGGAAGTGGGCTGGGTGAGTCAGTGGGAGGGAGGAGAGGTTTGGGGATCTAGAGCTGTGGGGGATCCCAGACCTTTAACCCCCAATCCCTACTCAAACCTTGTTGCTTGAGAGCCTGCACTCCAGTTTTCTTTCTGTTCCGTTTCACTTCATTATACGTTTCCTCCCCCAAATACTATTTTAACTCTTCACCACCCTCTCCCACTCATTACCTCCCTCCCCATATAACCTCCCCATCTCTATGCACAGCGACTCCGGCCACCGATCCTGAGTCCTTGCTGCATCCTCCCTCCCATAGCACTGCCACTGCCTAGGCGCAAATGTTGATGATATCACAGGGTGGTGGTGTAGCCTGTACAGTTTTTACACCTACGTATTGGGGATACAACTTGCCCTTGTACATGGCTACTCAAAGTTAACTGAGAAGATGGAATTTGGTGAAACACACAGAAACTTGTTTTCATACAGACAGTTATAATTGAAATCATCGGCAAGGATCAATACACGTAACAATTAGACTGAGATCAGTATAGTAAAGAGGGTCTTGCACTGTGCATACTTTCAAGTTATGGACACCATTGGAAACAAAAGTCGAGGGGCAAGGGAGGCTATCAGAAGGGAGGCCCTGCTTCAGTTTACACTGTCTCAGGGACCCGACAAAATGAAAGAAATGGTCACTAGGAGAGGTAATTTATCCACTTCCTTATGGTAATAGGTTGGCTATATACCATATCTGCTCCTTTGCTCTGATTACAGGAATGTCAATAGCTGCCCCAACCCATATGTGGCCTTTGAGAAGTCCATCATTTAGCATCAAGCCTTAATACTCATGATTTACATCACTTAGTTATTAATAATTCCAATATATAAATGCGTCCAGCTGCTGAGATACCGGATAGCAACCTAATTGCTAAAGCCTGCCCCAAACTTCCTTCTTTCAGAATCCTGTGGCGTATTGCACCTGTTTGTAGTTACTCCTTAGTCTCTCAAAATGAAGGTGCAAAATATCTGACCTGGGATTCTCTCCTTAGGCCTGTTCAGGTAAATCCCAAACTTCAGCATAACTTCTCCCACAATCCTGCACCTAATATAAGGCCCTTAACTGTAGCAAGCTTAATAACCCATTTATCTATGTTCACCTCCTTGCCCCTCCACTCATGTTCCAAGCTAATAAGCAATACTCAGATAATGTTTACCTCTAGCGAGCATGAAATGACCCAGATGACATGGGAGTAGGTCATAGATGATAAAATCAGGTCAGGGTCAACAGGAGTGAGAGTTTGGAGAGAGTCTTGTGTCCTCCTCTCCCCATCTGCAGCAGCTACAAGCTGTCTTCCCTCCAGGCTCTTTGGATCTCTGAAACTGTCCCTCCTGAGCTTGCATGCCCCAGTTCTTGTTTCTTACTTTATCCTTTTCTGGAAGAATTAGAGGCTGTTGCTCCTGAGTTTTAGTGTTTAATTCCCCAGCCTTCTCCTTACACTGAGGGAGTTTAATTCTCCCTCCCATTACACCTGAGTCACTAGATTTCCTAATTCCCCAAAATGTGCTTTTGCAATATCACGGTTGAGGGGTAGCTAAGCCTTTGACCTGCCTCCATGGGCTGCTCAAGGAATGGCCCCTCAGGTATCAGGCCTGTAGCCTGCCCCTCTCTATGGGTAGGGACCCACATGCGTCTCCTTTTTGACTAGTGTGTGAGGATTGCAGCTTTTCCTCCACTGTGTTTGCTGGACTAACATCCAGTTCCTGTGCTTCGCTTTCTCTCCAGGGGCTGTGAGCAGTGTGTGTGAGATAGAGGTGGGACTTTTGGTGATACTTGTATGATGCCAATACACACCTCAGTTTCCTGCTGTGATTGGTATTGCTATGATTGTAAAGAGCAGGAGATGTGAGGTTGTTGTCAAAGAGCTGTCATGGGGTGATATGACTGGGTCATTAAGGGCTGGCTGGGACCAACCTACATCAGTGGAATACCTGACAGAGACAAGGAAATAATTGTCACCTGCCCATGGGAGGATCTCCACTTAGCTGAGTGTAGCATCCATGGACTTGTTATGTTCTTGGGAAGAGGAAGAACTGGGCTTGCAGATGCAGGGAGCTCTGCCGGAGCGAAGACAAATGGACAGGCAAAGTGAGAGGAAACAAAACAGTTTTCTACAGCAGCTTAGCTCAAGGGCATTGGTCAGTATGGACTATGTCTTCTCTGCTTCTCTGTGCTAATGAAAAGACTTTCCAATGCTGTGTGTCAGTTGACTAATAAACCCTGCTATGTTTTAAAAGTCTGCCTAGTGTCACAGCAAGAACTGTGAGGTGCATTGAATCATGACTGAGCAACTATCTCTGAACAGGAGTGTAGTTCAGCTGGAGCTGCTGGCAGAGCTCACCTCTGCTACCACGTTGTCATGGACTCACAGGTCGTGCCCACACTTGGCCCTGTGCGGTCCGTGGGGGGTGCCCCTTTCAGTGAGACAGCCCTTCTCAGGGGTCCACTCTCTCTCGAGGTCAGGCCCCTCCACCTCCTGGAGCCGCACCTCTCTGAGCCTTAGCACGTCTGTCTCTGCCGTGGGCCCCCTCCGGGAGTCCACGCACTCTGGACCCCCTGGGCCTCTTCACCCCCAAAGGGGCTGATGGAACCCTGTTCTCTAGACCAGAGTGACTCTGAGCCATCATAAAACAGGAGGGTTTATTGAGAGTTGAACACAGCACAAGAAACTCTCAGGGCCTCAGGCCTGGCCTCTCACAATAACAGTACATCCCAGTCTCCCTGCATCCAGGTGGGCCCCCCCTGCTTCCCCGCTGGGTCTCTGATATCCCCGGCCTCAAGCCCCGCCTCAGTCCATTGTCTTCTCTCCAGGTAAACAGGGTCGTAAACAGGAAGGCCTGAGTCCCCTTTCCTCGCAGCTCTCCTCTGGCTGGAACCGGCTGGTCAGGTCGCAGGGGTCCTCTCTCTGCAGCCCATTGTCCTCCCACTGGCCAGAACCGGTTGTGTCTCCTGGGCTGGGGTCCCGAGTCCCTCTCCGGTCTTCTGTAACAACAAACTCCCTCTCCCCTCACCTCATTAAACCAGTAACACCCAGGTACATTGAGTCCCACCCCCTGTGCATGCAAACCCTGGAAAAGACAGAAAACCCCAAGAAAACCCCCACTTTGTGTTGAATAGGAGTGTTGAAGCCAGACGCTCAGTCTCAGGTGTTGAAACTACATGGCCTGTCCTTGTGGAAGAGTGGAACCCCTTGGGAGTCTGGTGCACACAAGGGGCACCTCCCAAGGACTGTTTAAAAGCCAGGGCTTTGCAGAGATCTTATGGATCCATGACAGTGTGCCAGAGGTTAAGCCTTGTGGGGATAAGATTGTCATAAACAGATAGCTAAGGGTTAATATTTCTTTTACCTGTAAAGGGTTAACAAAGAGAACCAAACACCTGACCAGAGGACCAATCAGGAAACCGGATTTTTCAAAGCTCAGGGAGGGAATGTTTGTGTCTGTGTCTTTTGTCTGTCTCTCAGCTATGAGAAGGATCTTTCTATCTTCAAGCTTCTAATCTTCAGTTTCCAAGTTGTGAGTAAAAAGGTAGAAAAACAATAGGCTTTTATTGTTTTTTTTTGTACTTACATGTGTGTAGTTTGCTGGAATGTTAAATTGTATTTCTTTTTGAATAAGGCTGTTTATTCATATATTTTCTTATAAGCAATAGCCCTGTGTATTGTCACCTTGATGCAGAGATCATGTTTATGTGTTTTTCTTTCTTTTTATATAAAGCTTTCTTTTTAAGACCTGTTTGAGTTTTCTCTGGGTAGGCTAAGGAACGAAGGGAAGGGAAAATCTCTTTGTGTTAGATTTACGGAGGGTGAATCTGTGCAGCCTCGGGAAGAAGGAGGGGGGGAGGTAAGTTGCCCTCTCTGTTTTGCATTCTAGGAGTTTAAGTACAGTATCGCCCCGGATGACCCAGGGAGGGGGAGCTGGGGATGAGATAAAGAGGAGACAAGGGGAGGAGGTTGTTTTCCCTTTGGTGTGAGACTCAGGGCCTCTGAGTCTTGGGGTCCCCCAGGGAAGGTTTTGGGGAGACGAGAGTGAGCCAAAACACTGGAATTTTTGGCTGGTGGCAGCGATATCAGATCCAAGCTGGTAATTAAGCTTGGAGGTTTCATGCTAGCTTCTCATTTTATGAACGCTAAGGTTCAAATCTGAGTAGGAAGCTACAGCAAAGATATAAAACAAGAAAAGGATCTAAACGTGTATTCACCATTGCCCCCTCATCAGTCCTCGTGGGAATCCCTGATCTGTTCCAAAGTGTATTAAAACTTTCCTTAAAGTTTTACCTCTTAGTTATCAGGTCATGTCAGTTTTGTTAGTGTTTTCCCTTCACTTTCCCGCTTCCTTAGTTCTTGTCACGCAGACAGCAAGCAGCAAATGACCAGAAGTCTGAAGTGCAGAGAATGCGATGTTTATTGGCGTTAGTTTCCAAGCAAGCATATTCCGAAGCCCTTCACACCAGCTGGGCTTATCTCTGTTTGTCAATAGAGACAGTTCCATAGTGTTCCATTCCCTGCTATGACGCCGCAGAGTGTTTACCCCGTGTCCCCTGGGACGTTGCGCTCCATATGATTTTATGAAAATAAGCTAATAAGTGTGAATATAATATAACTGGAATGTGTTTCATGCAAAAGGTCTTTTGTAAGGTATCATTACAAAGCTTATAATCTACTGAGTGTGTTCATCGTAGAACACACTCAGTAGATTCATACATAGTTGTATGAATGTATCATTCGTATAGCTGAAAGTAGGACTATAAAATGTAACTCTGACCTCCTATTGTAGTTATGCAAAGTGTGGGCCATTAATGTAAGTTTAGAATCTTGATGGCTCCCATCAACTAGGACAATTGCTCTGTTTACTTGCAAGCCTGCCTGTGAGTCAGGCTGGGAAGAAGGGGCCTCACAGGACATGTGACCATGTCCCCTGGTACTGGAGTCCATCTTAAACCTGGTGCTTTTCCATTTAGAAGGAGGCAGGGACCAAAGAGAAAAAAGATTCACGCCTTATGCCAAAGGTGTATAAAGGGGTGGAAGAGAACAAAGGGGGCTGCAGTCATGAGAAATCTCCTAGCTACCACCTGAGCTAGAAGAAGGACTGTACCAGGGGAAAGAATTGGGCCCAGACTAGAAAGGAGTCTAGTCTGTGAAAGAAGCTTATTGGAACATCTCCAAGGGTGAGATTATCATCTGTATTCAGTTGCTACTGTATTAGGTTTAGATTTGCATGTTTTTGTTTTATTTCCCTTGGTAATTTACTTTGTTCTGTCTGTTATTACTTGAACCACTTGAATTCTACTTTTTATATTTAATAAAATCGCTTTTGCTTATTATTTAACCCAGAACAAGTAATTGGTAACTGGGGGAGCAGACAGCTGTGCATATCTCTCTGTCAGTGTTAAGAGAAGGTAGATACTTTATGAATTTACCCTGTATAAGCTTTATACAGAGTAAAACGGATTTGTTTGGGGTTTGGATCCCATTGAGAACTAGGTACCTGCTGGAGAGAGGAGCACTTCTTAAACTGTTTTCAGTTCAGTCTGCAGTTTTTGGGGGACGTGGTTCAGACCTGGGTCTGTGTTGCAGCAGGCTGGCGTGTCTGGCTCAACAAGACAGTACTGAAGTCCCAAGCTGGCAGGGAAAATGGGTTCAGAGATGGTCTCAGCACATCAAGTGGCAGTCCCAAGGGGTTTCTGTGACCCAACCCGTCACATTCCCCTTCCCACCTCTGACGCCACAGACCATTAACCCTGTGTCTCCCTGCCCATCTGTGACGCCAAAGAGCATTTACCCCGTGTGCCCGTTCCCAGCTCTGACACCGCAGAACCTTGCCTGTGTCCCTGTTCCCGTTCCCCCCACTTAACAAACCTGATTCTAATTTCCCTTCCCCCTCCTGTTTGATCCCAGTGTATGTAGTAATATTCTCAGCTACACCGAGCACAATTAACTGTACAGAAGAGAGAAACAATTAGAGAACCAGACACATAAACAACAAAAAAGTGGGGGCCATAAAGATGGAACAATACAGAAATGAGGGTTTCACAGCCAGAGCCATTGAGAAGTGATTTCTTGCCAGACCGGGTGCTGTCAAACTAAGTTTCCTTTATCCATCTTAAGATCTGTTTCTTTATCTGTTGGTGATGGACACTATCTGGACAAGATCGTATTCCTAAGAGCCCAATAGCACCTTATTCCAATGTGACTGGTTTGGGATGTGAGGACGTGACCCTTCGCTTCCCAGCTGATGGCTGCCCCTGCTGCTTAGCCAAAGGCCTTAGCCCAGGGGTCTCTAACATGGTGTCTGTGAGTGCCATGGTGCCCGCCAGGCATCTATCTGCACCCACGTAGTGGCTGGCGGACAAGCGTCCGCCAAAATGCCACTGAGAAGCAGTGTCATCGAGGCGTCGCCGCCGAAAATCAGTAGCATTTCGGCGGCGAGGCCTCTTGATGTTGCCGCTTCTTGGCACCTTTTCGGCGGATGCTTGTCCGTTGGCCACGATCCTTGGTGGATGAAAAATCTTGGGGACTACTGTCTTAGCCTAAGATCAAGTCCTCAGACTAGTCTAGTGAGAGAAGGGCCACAGGCAGGCAGACCGAGATTTTGATTCTTTCTTTTCATACTCCTGTAACTAGCTAAGTGATAAAAATACTTGTAAGTTCTTGAAGTCTAGGCTTTACAGGCAGGCCTGAATATCTCCATTCTAACAGTGAGTTCTTCCCCTTCCTCCATTCTGTTTCTGTCTTGTCTATTTAGATTGTAAATTCTTCAGGGCGTGGGCCATCTACTATTCTCTGTTTGTATTTTGCCTAGCACAATGGGGAGCCACTGTTAGTTGTTCCCTAGGCACTAAGATAATGAAGATGATTTTAGAATAATAATAACTCTCCTGGCACTTTGAGGCAAGGAAGCTGGCCTTGGGATGTTACTGCTTTAAAATGAGCTGGGCTTAAAACGATGGAATATTTTTTGTGCCAAGTATCCCACCAATTCCACTGACCTCCCTTCTTTTCTTTGCCCTGAATAGAGTTTCCAGTTTCCAAACCTAATGTCATGTTGTGGCTGGAACGAGGGGAAGAGCCGTGGGTGCCAGATCTCCAAGTCTCTGAGAAAGAAGTGCTCCTGAGAGCTGCCTACACAGGTGAGAAAATGGTTAAACCAACTCAAGAACTGTCTGTGAATACAGAAATATTTGGGATACCCTACAAAGACCCTGTGAGCTCTCCCAAGTTCAGGATTATTCCCTGCAGATGTGGAATCATTAGGTAGATGTTAGTCAGGATAGGTGGGAAGCCATGAGTGACAACTGGCAGCAGGTGTCTCCCCAATCTCTCTTTCCTCTTAGTGTTCTGTTGAGATGCAGACCAAAACCGATCCCTTCCTCTCTCCTCTGGGGAGGGCCTTGGGGAAAATCAGCTCCAGATAGGTTTGATCTCTCCCACCCATTTTGGATTGTTCATCCCTTTTTCCATTCCTCTCTCTGAGATTTCCTTTCTCTCAGGCGCAGGGAGTGATCTATGTCTGGATTCTCTCTGTCTCCCATCAGGTGATGGGATGGTGAGTGATAACGAGGAGGAGAAAGCCCAGCAGGAAGATGCTGAGCAAGTAGAAGCACATGGGACGTTTTCAGGAAGATCCAAAGGGAAAGTTTCCGGGATTTGTGCACGCCCAGAAAAAGCAAAAGCCTGTGAGACTCAGGGGAGGCCAGAGAAAGACTTCAGTAGCTTCTCAGAGCTTATTTCAAGTGAGAGAATCAACTTGGAAGACACAAGTTACACATGCTGTGAGTGCGGGAAATGCTTCAATTGGCGTTCACAGCTTATCACACATCGGAGAATCCATGCAGGAGAGACGCCCTACACATGCTCTGAGTGCGGGAAAAGCTTCAAACACCGCTCAAACCTTATCACACATTGGAAAATCCACACAGGAGAGAAGCCATACACGTGCACTGAGTGCGGGAAAGGCTTTAGTGAGTACTCAAAGCTTATCAGGCATAGGAGAATCCACACAAGGGAGAAGCCCTACATGTGCACTGAGTGCGGGAAAAGCTTCAAACACCCCTCAAACCTTATCACACATCAGAGAATCCACACTGGAGAGACGCCCTACACATGCTCTGAGTGTGGGAAAAGCTTCAATCAGAGCTCAAACCTTATCACGCATCAGAGAATCCACACAGGAGAGATGCCCTACACATGCTCTGAGTGTGGGAAAAGCTTTAATCAGCGCTCAAACCTTATCACACATCAGAGAGTCCACACAGGAGAGACGCCCTACACATGCCGTGAGTGTGGGAAAAGCTTCAATCAGCGCTCACACCTTATTAAACATCAGAGAATCGACATAGGTGAGAAACCTTATGCCGGCCTGCACAACTCGTAAAGCGGCGAGGGCCACATTACTCCAAAGAAAACAGCTAAGGGCTGAAACCTCCCAGCCCTGTAGAAACACCCCGCCCCAGGGCCGCCCAGCCCTGCAGAGACAAAGCCTCCTTCCCCAGCGTCGCCCCACCAAAACAGCTGTGGGCCAAAAAGGAAGGTTTGGGTTGGGGAGGTGATACTTTATTTCAGGGGTCGGCAACCTATGGCACGCGTGCCAAAGATGGCATGTGAGCTAATGTTTAATGGCATGCGGCTGCCTGCTGGGACTCCACGTACCATTAAAAATCCTGGCGACGCGGCAAGTTGAGGGGTCCGCAGTCCCAGGTTGGAGTGCCAGCCCGAGCGCAGCAAGCCACTGCCACCTCCCCCGCCTTCCCCTAGAGTCTTGTCACTGCGCGTGGAGCCCTCTGGGGGCCGGGGCTAGGTGCTCCCGCGGGGCAGCGTTTGGCTCCGTGGGGAGGGAAAGATGTTACCAGCTCATCCGGAGCCCTGCTACCGTGCGTGCAGCGCTCTAAGGGGCAGGGCAGGGCTGGTCTACGCGCACGGGGCGGTGGCAGGGCTCCGGATGAGCGGGGAGCCTCATGGTAAGGGAGTGAGGTCCGGGGCCAGTGGGGGGGGGCTTGGGTAAGGGGTGGGGGCAGTCAAGGGACAGGGAGAAGGGTGGGTCCTGGGGGAGCAGTTAGGGTGTGGGGGGGTTCTCTGGAGGGGGTGGTCAGGAGACAAGGAGCTGTGGGGGGTTGGATGAGTCGGGAGTTCTAGGGGGTCCTGTCAGGAGGCAGGGGTGTGGAAAGGGGTTGGGGTGGCAGGGAGCGGAGGGGGGTTGTATGGATCCAGAGTTCTGAGGGTTCTGTCGGGGACGGGGAGCAGTTAGATAGGCGTGGGAGTCCAGGGGCTCTGTCTCGATGTGGGGGTGTGGATAAGGGTTTGGGGAGTCAGGGGACAGGTAGGGGGTAGGGTCCTAGGGGGGCAGTCAGGGGATAAGGGGCAGGGGTCCCAGGACGGGTTAGTCAGGACAAGGAGTGGGGAAGTTGGGGGTTCTGGGGTGCAGTCACTCAGCCCTGAGCCCTGACCCCCACTCCACACACTCAGCCCTCTGCCCTGAGCCCTGCATCTCCACACACCCACAGGTCCCTGTCCTGAGCCCTGTAGCACCCAGCCATCTGTTGACTCCTTGACCCCTCCCATGACCCCAGCCCTGACTGGCACCCCCACACATACCCAGCCCCCCTACCCTCACACCTGCACCCCCTCATGCCCCCAGTCCTCTGCCCTGACTCTTGCATCCCCCACATCCCCAGCCCCCCCCCACATCCCATGCACCCTGCACATCCCCACCCCCACCCTGAGCACCAAACGGGAGCCCCTGCACCACCGCTCACATTCCCACCTGCACCCCTCACAGCACATGGGAGCTGCCCAGGTGAGTGCCCCACACCCAAACCTCCTGCCCCAACCCTGAGCCCCCCTCCCTCATTCTAACTCCTGGCCAGACCCTTCACACCTAGCCCTGTGCTCGGTCCACTCCCGCCCTCAGCTCAGTGCAGAGAGAGGAAGAGAATGGGCCAGAACTAGGGAGAAGGTAGGTCCTCACTGTATATGGGCAGAGCTGGGACCCCAGACGGGCACCAGGCTGAGCGGGTTCGGCAGCTGGGATCCCGGCTGGCAGGAGCCGTAGGATGGAACCCCTGAGCAGCTGTGGGCTGAGCCGCACAGCCCGCTACCGGCTGCCGGTCTGGGGTCCCGGCCGCTGGCCCCGCTCAGCCCGCGCCGGTCTGGGGTTCTGGCTGCCAGACCCTTCCCAGCTGGGGTCCCGGCTGCAGGCCCCACTCAGCCCATTGCCGGCCGAGGTGAACAGAACCCCAGACCAGCAGTGGGCTGAGCGGGCCGGGGCGTAAGATCAAAATTTTAATTTAATTTTAAATGAAACTTCTTAAACATTTTGAAAACCTTGTTTATTTTACGATACAACACTAGTTTAGTTATATAATATATAGACTTGTTGAGAGAGACCTAAAAAAATCAAAAAGTATGACCGGCATGTGAAACCCTAAATTAGAGTGAATAAATGAAGACTCGGCACAGCAGAGGTGCAAGTGGGAATGTGACTCCCGTTTGGTGCTCAGGGTGGGGATGGGGATGATGTGGGGTGCATGGGATGTGGGGGCGGGGCTGGGAATGTGGGAGTGCAAGAGTCAGGGCAGAGGGCTGGGGGCATGTGAGCGGGGTGCTGGTTTCAGGGTAGAGGAGCTGGGTATGTGTGGGGATGCCAGTTAGGGCTCGGGTCATGGGGCGATGAAGGAGTCAACAGAGGGCTGGGTGGTACAGGGCTCAGGGCAGGGGCCTGGGAATGTGTGGGGTGCAGGGTTCAGGGCAGAGGGCTGAGTGTGGGGGGGATCAGGGCAGAGGGGCTGAGTGACTGCCCCCCCAAAAATCCCAACCCCCCCACTCCTTGTCCTGACTACCCCCTCCTGGGACCCCACCCCCTATTTAAGCCTGCCTGCCCCATATTTCCTGGCTGCCCCGCTAGGACCCTACCTGTCCTCTGACTGCCCCAACCCTTATCCACACCCCCACACCCAGCCAGACCCGCCTGGACTCTCACGCCTATCTAATCACTCCCCGCCCCCTGACAGGTCCCCCAGAACTCTGGACCCATACAACCCCCCTGATCCCTCCCTTCCCCAACCCCTCTCCACACCCCTGCCTCCTGACAGCCCTCCCAGAACTCCTGACTAATCCAACCCCCCCAGCTCCTTGTCCCCTGACCACCACCCCCAGAGACCCCCCCGCACCCTAACTGCTTCCCCAGGACCCTCCTTGCTCCCTGTCCCCTGACTGCCCTGACCCCTAACCCCCCTCAAACAGACCCCGGGACTCCCATGCGCCATCCAACCCCCCTGCGCCCTGACTGCCCTCTCCAGAGACCTTCACCCCTAACCACCCTGCGAGATCCCACCCACCCTTTTCCCTGTCCCTTGACTGCCCCCACCCCTTAGCTAACCCCCCTCCCAGCCCCGGAGCCAGCCCCCTACCATGAGGCTTCTCGCTCACCTGGCGCCCTGCCTCTGCTGCCACCACCCCGCACGCAGCCCTGCTCCGCCCCGTCCCTCAGAGCGCTGTGTGCGCCACAGCAGGGCTCCAGGTGAGCGGGGAGTGTCTTTCCCTCCCCACAGAGCCAAACGCTGTCCCCCGGGAGCGCGCTGCCCCAGCGGATGGCGGCAGGGTTCTGCGGGAAGGTGGGAGACGGGCCGGTGGCTTGCTGCGCTCAGCCAGCGCTCCGGCGTGGGACCGCAGACACCGGGGCTTGCCGCATCGGCAGGATTTTTAATGACACACGGAGTTTCAGCAGGCAGCTGTGTGCCATTAAAAATTGGCTCGCGTGCCATCTTTGGCACGCTTGCCATCGGTTGCCAACCCCTGTAATAAGCATTTCTTGCTCAATTTTATCCTACTGTTTCTACAGGAGCTTACAGTGTATCAGTATATTTGATTTGGGAGAAATGAAGTAACAGCTGCCCAAACTGAGCTTGAGCACGCCTGAATTTTGAGGTGTTCAGATCTGAAAGGCAGGTGCTGGGAGGGGGGGCAGCTGTGGACTCCGTGGAGGGGAGCATGGCAGCAATGTGTCTGGAGCTGCGCGGAGCCAGACACGCTGGTCTGAGTGGCACAGTAAGGGGGCTGGGGGTTGGAGAAGGGGTAGGGGGTTCCAGGGGCAGTCAAGGGACAGGGAGCAGGGGGGTTGGATGGGGCAGAGGTTCGGGGGGGGCAGTCAGGAGACAGGCAGCAGTTGGATAGGCACAGAAGTCCCAGGGGTTTATCAGGGGACAGGTAGGAGGTGGAGTCCTGGGGGAAAGTTGAGGGGGTCTCAGGAGGAGGCAGTTGGGGACAAGGAGAAGGGTGGCTTAGATAGGGGCTGGGATTCCAAGGGGCAGTTAGGGGCAGGGGTCCTGAGAGAGAGGTATTAGGGGACAAGGACCAGTGGTGTTAGGAGCTGGGGGTCCTGGGGGCAATTGAGGCAGGGGTCCGGGTAGGGGGGAATCAGCAGCCGTGGGCCGGGATTCAAAGGGCTTTGGGCTGCCCGCAGAGAGCCGTGTGCGGGGGAGAAGCTGGAGTTGCCGGGGGCGGAAGGTCAGTGGGACACTTGGGGGGGCGGGAGGGGGGGTTGAACTGTCTCTGTGCTTCCAGGAAATTCCTGAGGGGGGGGAAGTGGTGGGTGCGGGAAGGCGGGTCGTTAATTGAATCCTGTCCCTGTTTGTGCCCCTCGCCTCTCACCCCCGATACAAATTCATGTTTGGGGCTGTTCCCCATATTCCTCAATCCCAGCAACTTCTCCTTTCGTGGAGGAAACCTGTTGCCCTGAGTCCTTCCCCATCATGGAGCTCACAGGGGGTTAAATTTCCCAGTGTTGTTCTTTCCCCTCTCCTTTGAGAACCATTTCTTCCCCCCTTTATCTCTGTTAAAATGTTTGCCGATGAAAGAGACCAGCCACATCTTTAATACACATCAAAGCCAGAGGCCTCCCCCTGTTTGGGGATCAGTGGTTCCCAGCTGGTAACAGGAGAGTTGATTGGACCCATTTCTTTTCTCCAGCTGGCATGGGATGACGTCGTCGCTCTGAGTGCAGCGGGGTTGTCATAAACAGATAAGAAAAGCTAATAGCACAGAAGTACTTTATATCTCCTTGACTATAAAGGGTTAACCAGTTCAGTAGCCTGGCTGTCACCTGACCAGAGGACCAATCGGGACAGGATACTTTCAAATCTTGAGGGAGGGAAGTTTCTGTATGTGTGTTAGTTTTTGGTGATGGTTCACTCTGGGAGCTCAGAGGAATCAGATGAGCAACCAGGTTTCTCTCCAATCTCCCTGATACAGGTTCTTATAGATTTAAAATAGTGAGCACTAGATAGATAAAGCGAGTTAGGCTTCTGTTTGTTTTCTTATTTGCAAATGTGCATTTGGCTGGAAGGAGTTTAATTGTGCATTTGGCTGAAAGGAGTTCAAATTTGTATTTTTGCTGAAAGGATTTTAATTTCTACTTGCATACTTAGGCCAGGAGGGTATTCCCAGTGCCTGTTGCTAAAAAACCCTGTAGCTAATCCATTTTAAATTTACAAAGTGTGATGGGGCAAGGCCAGATGGCTACAGTAAAGTACTGAGAAACAGGTATGTTAGCCCCAGGCTAAACAAATCCCTAGGACCCTGGTAGCCAAATGACAGTTGTTCCAGGTTAATCAAGGCACCTGGAGCCAATTAAGAGCCTTCTAGAAGGCAGTAGAGAGAGCTACTTTAATTAGAACACCTGCAGCCAATCAGGGCAGGCTAATCAGGGCACCTGGGTTTAAAAGGGAGCTCATTCTAGCCAGGTGGGGAGGAGCCAGAGGAGAAGGAGTGTGAGTGAGGAGCCGGGAGCAAGAAGGCAAGGAGCTGAGAGTGAGAGGCTGTACTGCTGGAGGATTGAGGAGGACAAGCATTATCAGACATTAGGAGGAAGATCCTGTGGTGAGGATAAAGAAGGTGTTTGGAGGAGGCCATGGGGAAGTAGCCCAGGGAGTTGTAGCTGTCATGCAGCTGTTACAGGAGGTACTGTAGACAGCTGCAATCCACAGGACCCTGGGCTGGAACCCAAAGAAGAGGGCAGGCCTGGGTTCCCCCCCCAAACCTCCCAACTCATGATCAGACACAGGAGGAGTTGACCCAGACTGTGGGGAAGATCACTGAGGTGAGCAAATCTGTCAAGAAGCACAGGACCCACCAAGGTAGAGGAGGAACTTTGTCACAAAAGATAATTTGTATTGTTTTTTTCTCTTTAATTAAAAGTTTCTTGTTTAAGAACCTAATTGTTTTTTTATTCTGGTGAGACCCCAGGGGACTGGGTCTGGATTCACCAGGGAATTGGTAGGGAGAAAGGAAGGAAGGGGGAGAGAGAGGCTGATTCTGTCTGTGTCAGGATTGCTTTCTCTCTCAGGGAGAGTCTGGAGGGGGAAAGAGAAGGAGGGAGGAAAGTGAATTGTCCTCTCTGTTTTGTGATTCAAGGAAATTGAATCACACAGTGATCTTCCAGGGTTACCCAGGGAGGGGAAGCCTGGGAGAGGCAACGGTGAGGGGAAGGATTTTCTTTCCTTGTGTTAAGATCCAGAGGGTCTGGGTCTTGGGGTTCCCTGGGCAAGGTTTTTGGGGGACCAGAGTGTACCAGGCACTGGAATTCCTGGTTGGTGGCAGCGCTACAGGTTCTAAGCTGGTGATTAGGCTTAGAGGAATTCATGCTGGTACCCCATCTCTTGGACGCTAAGGTTCAGAGTGGGGATTGTACCATGACAGGGGTCCAGAAGTATCTCAAACCCCATGACAAAGGGTCCGTGTGAGGGGTTGATTCCCCTTGTGCTAAGATGTAGCCACCTCTGGGGTGGATCCACGGTGGCCATTATTTGCTAGTGACAGGGCATGGACATTTCTTACCTTTCTTGCCTTCCATTCTCCTGTTAAAAAAGCATCCCCCAGGGCTCCCTCTGCCTGTGTGACTGGCCAGCAGGGGATGGTGTTCACTTTGTATCCACTTCTCACACTCTGTGAGGTAACACTGCCGCAGGGGCGGGGAAGGTGTCTGTGTGGGGAGATTGCAGCTGAAGGGGCATTGTGATAGGGGGAGGCCTCTGGGTGGCTGGGCAGGGGGTACCTTAGGCTGGTGGGTTCTGGAGGTTTTGAGGTTTCAGGTGGTGGTTGTGATGTGCCCATCCCTGAGGCTATGGGTCCTGCAGGTGGGTATTGCTGGGGGCCTGGTGGCTGCAGAACAGCAGGGGTGGGTATCTCTTGGGGGGGCGGGACAGGGAGTTAGAGGGAGCCTGGTGCTGTGCCAGGGGCTCTGTTTGGGCTTCGCCAGCTGGCTCCTTGGATTGTTGCCATGCCCAGTGCGCAGAGCTGGGGGGGGGTTGTCCCAAGCGCTAGGTTAGGGAACATCAGGCAAGCAGAGTGAGGGGTCCCACTGTAAAGCATCAAGGGGTCCTGCTGGGTGGAGGAGGAGGTCCCAGACAAATGGCATGGCAGATCCTGCTGGTGTGGGGGGGTGGTCCTAGGCAGGCAGTGAGGAACTGAGTTCCCAGTAGGTGGGTCTCTGGCTGCTGGGGGCTCTTGGTGGGGGGAACCTGTCGTAGCTTCCTACTCAGATTTGAACCTTAGCGTTCATAAACTGAGAAGCTAGCGTGAAACTCCCCCAAGCTTATTACCAGCTTGGATCTGATATCGCTGCCACCAATCAGGATTCTGAGTACCTGATAAACTCTCTGGTCCCCCAAACCTTTCCCTGGGGGACCCTCAAGACTCAGATGCCTTGAGCCTCCAACAAAGGGAAATAACCCACTTCCCTTCCTGCTCTTTACCTCCTCCCAGATTTTCCCGCCCTGGGGAAACTAGGAGATTTCCCTGCTTCAATCCCTTGAAACGCAAAACAGAGAGGACGATTTACCTTCCCCCCCTTCTTCTTCTCCCCCCTCCCAGTCTTTCCCTGAGAGAGACAGTACTCCTGGCACAGAGATTCCTATCCCCTTGCCTTAACTAGGAAAAGAAAATCCAACAAGTCTTAAAAAGAAAGCTTTATATAACAAAAAAAGAAAGAAAAAGACATAAGAATATAAACTCTGTATCAAGATGACAATACAGGGCTATTGCGTGTAAGAAAATATGAATAAACAGTCTGATTCAAAAAGATATCCAATTTGAAACATTCCAGCAACTCCACACATGTAAATACAATATAAACCTATTGCTTTTCCTTTTGTACTCACAACTTGGGAACAGAAGGGTAGAAGGAAGCTTGGAGATAGGAAAAAAGCTCTTCTCTCATAGCCGAGAGAAAACAAACAGGCAGAACAAAGACAAAACACACCCAGAAGTTCCCTCCCTCACTTTGAAAAATCCGGTTTCCTGATTGGTCCTCTGGTCAGGTGTTTGGTTCCCTTTGTTAACCCTTTACAGGTAAAAGAAACATTAACCCTTAGCTATCTGTTTATGACAGAACCCTTTGGGATTCCCAACCTGACAGTCATGGTCTGGTCGGGATTCCCTGGCTGGTGGGGCTTTGAGGGGTATCTGGGGTCCCTGGCCGGAGACTCTGGGGGCTGCGTCCCAGGGAATATCTGGTGGGCCCCTGGCTGTGGGAACTTCTACTAACCATGATCCTTCTCTCTGATCAACTTGTGCCAGAGTCCTGGCTCCAGGCACTGCCCGGCATTCCCCAGCCCTGTCACTGTGATAACTTTCTATCCACTTATCAAACACTGTGAGTGTGAAATCACAGATTTTGCTTTTCTCCTCTTTTGACAGCTGCAGGAACTTTTGGTTCTGTTTAGAAAATTTTTGTGCCCCCCAGTTCTTGTTCTCGATCTAGGGGGTGAGGGAGGTGGGAAGGGGGTCAGCACTGCCACACAGTCTCTTCCACAGCATTCTGGACTCATTCTTTCTGAAATCTGGTGTCATTGAGACCATTGTTAATCCAGAGTCACTGCATGGAAAGACAAGGAGTGACTCCGGATGGACAGTGGGGCAAATGAGATCAGCAATTCTCCCTGTGAGGAGGGGCTCTCATTAGCTGCTCTCCCCAGAGAGCTAAAGGAGGGAAGCTGCTCAGATGCTCTGTCCCTCTCTGTTCAGGATATTGGGGTTCAGCTTCCTGGGTCAGACTCTGCAGCTTCTGTTGTGATCTGGGAGACCAGGCTTGGCAGCTGCTGCTCCTCCAGTGGGGCTCTGTGCTGGGAAGTGACCTTAATTGAAGCTGCTTCTCTGCCTGGCCCAGAGGATAACTATCTCTGGCTGGTCCTAGCCCCCTAGGGCAGCCGTGGACCTTATTAATACTAATTTCTGATCCAGACATTCCAAGTAACTGAAAGGAATGAAGGGAAAATGCTGGGGTCTGGCCTTAAAATGACTCCACACAAACAGACCCCTCTCATTTCTCTTCCCATTAGCAATTGCAAGAGCAAGTCCAGCCATTGGGGAGCAAACTACCCAGGAATGGGACTTTCCTGCCAGACGAGCAGGGAGAGGAGATGGGAAAAGGAGATAGAAGGAGGAAGAGACTGAAAGGGGCTGTGGGAGAGAAGAGTTTGGAGAGAGATTTCCAGATCTCTAATCTGCCCCAAAAGATGTATTGCTGCACCCTGGATAGAGTCACTTTCCTGTGGAAAAGATGAGAATCAGACAGAAGAAAATCCAGTTCCTGACTCCATATTCCCCCTGCTGGGGTGTGGCTGCTGTGGGGTGACTGTCTGAGGGAATCTCCCACAGTGACTCCTTTGGTTCTGCTCTTTTCTAGCCTTGTGTTCAGAGACTGTTATGGGATGGGGGGAGGGAGAAGGGAGGTTAAAATGTTTCTGTGGCCTTAGCCTGGCAGGAGAGGCCAGGGCTACACTGTATAAAGAGATCAAGCCTTTCTCAGCATGGCAGACTCTAGTGTGTCTGTCTGCAGGGAAAGGGCCTGGGGGATCATGCTGTGAAATGAATTGAAGCCTGTTCTGAAACCTCCACAACTGTCCTTCTCACCCTGCCAGGCTGCGGAATAATGTCCATGTTTCACTCCAGTTCATCCCGTCCTCTCGTTGGACAGGGGAGAGAAATGGCTGCAGAGGAGCCAGTTCAGGTAGGTATTATCAGGGGGTTGCTGGTGGGTTCCTCCAGGAGGGAGAGGGACAGCAAATACACCGGAGATGGGAAGGTTTGCACAGTCTGGTTTGCAGGAAATGCACAGGGTGGAGAAAGGGAGGAGGACAGGGGTGTGCTAAACCTGCTGGGAGTTATTTAATAAGTGGCGTAGATTCTAGGAACAGACCCATGAGGTTCGGTGGTGGAAATGCTGTAGTTTGTGGAGCAGAAAATAACCCAGCTCCATGGGGCTGGGAAAACTGACCAGACTCCCAGTGCTGGAGCCCGACCTGACTAACCAGCGGCTGCTGTGAGATATGAAGGGGGCACCCACCAGTGAGTCTGAGGAGAGATTCCCCTCCCTTCACATCCAGCTCTTCAGAATGGGGAGGGTGTTGGGCTTCCTACCAGGGAGGTGTCCCTGGACCCTGCTAGGGGCTCCATCTCCTGAATCAGTCGGTGGCTAGTAGGTGTGTGATGGCTGTGCTTGGAGAGAGGAGGGGCTCTCTTTTCGTCCCCTCCCCCTGGTGTTTCCTGGATGCTCTGAGCAGGGTGGGGGTGGGACTCTGACTCCAATCCACCCAGAGTTTCTGTTTGGCTCCTGTCCCCCATGTATAGGAGGGTTGTGAGTGAGTGGGGCGGCAGGTACTGAGTATTGAACTCCCGCTCTTTCAGGGGCCAGTGACCTTTGAGGAGGTGGCTGTGTATTTCACCAGAGAAGAGTGGGCTGTGCTGAACCCCACTCAGAGAGCCCTTTACAGAGACGTCATGCAGGAGAACTATGAGAATGTGACCTCGCTGGGTAAGGGTTCCTGTCCCCTCGGTTCTTGGAAGGGGAAAAGAATAGAGGTGGTTCGTGCCAGCCCCCAATGCCACCTCTACTGTGTCCTGTTTCAGCATCACCCCAATAAGCCAGTGACACACGCTGCTAGAGACCTTCCCCTGCTGCAGAACACTTTGGGAACAGAGCACAGGAGCTGTATCGCACAGTGTCAAATATCTCCTGTTTGCTCAAGTAAAACTGAGGTTAGGTGCGGCATAACCAGCAGAAGCTTCCCACCCCTGACCTCTCAAACCCTGAGCCTTCTCCACCCAGACCACAGTTATGCTTGGGGTGTAACGAGCAGGCTGCTGGAGTCAGAGCTGCTGCTCCACGGTTACTTATCACACAGACACTCCGTATGTCCTTGAATGCTGGCTGGGGGTATCCAGAGAAGGAAGCTCAGTGGCGGATTTAGCGTTAGTGGGGCCCTGTGCTCAGCTCCATTTTAGGGATCCCTCCTTGGGACCCAGGCAAGAAAAACAACATTCTCTCATTTCCCTCCCACCCCCATTTTTCATTTTTTTTTCTTCATCCTCCTCCTATAAGTAATAGGAAGTAAATGAGGCTAAAGTGAGAGACCTTGATTATTTTTGTTGTCTGAGTTTTCCACAGACCACTTGAAAATCGCTGAGTGTCTCAGTGCACCACTTAATGATCTTTCCAAATATTGTTTGTACTGTTAGCTAACTATTGGAAAGCGCTTTGGGTAAGAGCCCTTTTTTAAAAAAAAAAAAAAAAAAAAAAAATTAAAAATGTTGGAGTGCAGGATCTGGCCAGGAGTTAAGGTGTGGGAGGGGGCTCAGGGCTGGGGCAGGTGGTTGGGGTGTGGAGCACTTACCTTGGACAGCTCCTGTTTCATGCGAGCAAAGCAGGTGGGGATATGGGGGGCAGGAGTCAGGGTTGGGGATGAGTGAGGGGCATGAGGGTGTGGCAGAAGGGGTTATGGATGGTTGCAGGAATCAGGGAGGGCAGGGAACTGGAGTGTGAGAGGGATGAAGGAGTAAGGGCTGTTTGAGAGGGGGTGCAGGAGTCAGTGAGAGCAGGGTGTTCAGGGTGTAGGAGTCAGGGCTGGGGGTGCAGGGTCTGGGAGGGAGTTAGGATGTAGAAGCAGGCTAGAGATTGGGGTCCAGGGTTTGGCCAGGTTTTAGGATGCAGGAGGGGGCTCAGGGTTCGGGCAGGACATTTGGGTGTGCAATGCTTACTTGGGGCCGCTCCCATTTGGTGCGAAGGATGCAGATGGCAATGTGTGTGTGTGTGTGCAGGAGCTCCCATATTTGGTGCTGAGGGTGAGGATGTGTTGGGGGGGGTGCAGGAGTCAGAGCATGGGGTGTGAGGGCTGGGTATGTGGGAGGGGGTGCAGGAGTCAGGGCTGGGGTCCTGGGGATGCTCCCAGCCCCCTACCCTGGGTGGCTCACAGCAGGGGGTGGGGTGGTAGATGATAGGGGAGTGCTTTGTAAAGCAGTGAACAAGCGACCAGGGAGCTTTGTGACCAGGGCTGCTAATGGGGAGTTTCGTGAGGGAGTTTGGAAGGGGGCGAGGTTCTCTTGCCATTCTTCAAACCATTTAAGCTTTAATACGAACTTCTTGATTGAAACACAAACCCTGTTAACCTAGGTAGCTGTAGGAGAGACTGCAGGCAGAAGCCCAGCAGCAGAGTGGGGGCTGTCCTGTTTATTGCTCTCAATGTAGCATGTATGATTACCTGCCCTGTGGGCGGGTGGCTAACGTGTGCATTCGGTGCAAGGAGCTCCTGGCCCTCAGAGACCGTATGGAGGCTTTGGAGGGCTGGGTGGTGGAACTGGAGATGCTTAAGGGAGGCAGAGAAGTATGTCGATGAGGCTTTCTGAGACACTTGTAGATTTTTCCCACCTCTGGCCAGACAGCCACTGCGCTGTTGAGGAGGATGAAAGGCCCAGGGAAGGAGAGCAGTCAGTGGGAGCAGAGGGAAATCTTCCCATAATTGGGATCCTCCTTCCAGATGGTATTGGGGTAACCTCTTGTACTGAGGTTACCTCTCCAGGGAGGGAACTGCAGTCATTAAGCAAAGGCAGCTGTTAGTAATGGGTGATTTGATCATTAGAAACAAGGATAGCTGGGTTTGTGGTGACCGGGAGAACCGTATGGTGACTTGTCTGCCTGGTGCAAAGGTTGCTGATTTGTCGAGGCGTCTCGATAGATTTATGTGTAGTGCTGGGGAGGAGCCGGTGGTCGTGGTACATGTAGGCACCAGTGACATAAGGAACAGTAGGTGAGACGTCCTGGAGGCCAAATTTAGTCTGTTAGGAAAGAGACTGAAATCTGGGACTTCTGTGGTGGCATTCTCAGAAGTGCTTCCTGTTCCACGCGCAGGGCCAGGTATGCAGGCAGAGCTTCAGAGTCTCAATGTGTTGATGAGATGATGGTGTAGAGAGGAGGAGTTTAGATTTATTAGGAACTGGGGAAACTTTGGGGATGGGGGAGCCTATACAGGAAGGATGGGCTCCACCTAAACCAGAGTGGAACCAGACTGCTGGCACTTAACATTAAAAAGGTTGCAGAGCAGTTTTTAAACTAAGAGATGGGGGAAAGCCAATGGCTGCAGAGGAGCTTGTGGATCGGACAGAGACTTGTATTAGAGAAGAATCTAGTGATAGAGATTTTTCTAGTTTTAGTCAGGAAGAGAGGCTGGAAGAGGATAAAGTAGGGGCCAGATCAGATGAGAAGCATTCACACACAAAATAATCTGACACATCAGAAAAGGGCAGACAGATAAACAGAGACAAGTTTTTAAAGTGCTTGTACACAAATGCTAGAAGTCTAAATAATAAGATGGGTGAATTAGAGTGCCTCATGTTAAAAGAGGATATTGACATAATAGGCATCACAGAAACCTGGTGGAGTGAGGACAATCAATGGGACACAATCATTCCAGGGTACAAAATATATCGTAAGGACAGAACAGGTCATACTCGGGGAGTGGGGAGGGGAGTGGCACTGTATGTTAAAGAAAATGTAAACTCAAATGAAGTAAAAACCTTAAATGAAACAGCATGTTCCATGCTCTAATAAGAATATAACAATAGGGATCTATTATCGACCACCTGTCAAAGACAGTGATAGTGAGGATGAAATGTGAAGGGAGATTAGAGAGGCTATCAAAATAAAGAACTCCATAATAGTGTGGGATTTCAATTATCCCCAGATTGACTGGGTACATGTCACCTCAGGACAAAATGCAGAGACAAAATTTCTGGATACTTTAAATGACTGCTTCATGGAGCAGCTGGTACAAGAACGCGCAAGGGGAGAAGCATCTCTCGATTTAGTCCTGAGTGGAGCACAGGATCTAGTCCAAGAACTAACTATAACAGGACCGCTTGGCAATAGTGACCATAATATAACAGCATTTTAACATTCCTGTGGTGAGAAGAACAGCTCAACACTGTGGCATTTAATTTCAGAAAGGGGAACTATGCAAAAATGAGGGGGTTAGTTCAACAGAAATTAAAAGGTACAGTGACTAGAGTGAAATCCCTGCAAGCTGCATGGACGCTTTTCAAAGACACAATATTAGAGGCCCAACTTAAATGTATCCCCCAAATTAAAAAACACAGCAAAAGAACTAAGAGAGAGTCACTGTGGCTTAACAACCATGTAAAAGAAGCAGTGAGAGATAAGGCATCTTTTTAAAAGTGGAAGTCAAATCCTAGTGAGGTAAATAGAAGGGAGCATAAGCACTGCCAAATTAAGTGTAAAAATGTAATAAGAAAAGCCAAAGAGGAGTTTGAAGAAGGGGCTAGCTGAAAACTCAAAAGGTAATAACAAAACATTTTTTAAGTACATCAAAAGCAAGAATCCTGCTAAACAACCAGTGGGCCCCCTGGATGATCGAGATGCAAAAGGAGCCCTTGAAGACGATAAAGTCATTGCGGAGAAACTAAATGCATTCTTTGCATCAGTCTTCATGGCTGAGGATGTTGATGAGATTCCCAAACCTTTTGTGGGTGACAAATTTGAGGAATTGCCACAGATTGAAGTGTCACTAGAGGAGGTTTGGAACTAATTGATAAACTTAACTGTAACAAGTCACCAGAACCAGATGGTATTTACCCAAGAGTTCTGAAGGAACTCAGATGTTAAATTGGGGAACTATTAGCTATGGTTTGTAACCTGTCCTTTAAATCGGCTTCTGTACCCAATGACTGGAAGGTTGCTAATGTAACGCCAATATTTAAAAAGGGCTCTGGAGGCAATCCTGGCAGTTACAGACTGGTGAGTCTAACATCTGTATCGGGCAAATTAGTTGAAACAATAGTAAAGAATAAAATTGTCAGGCACATAGAAGAACAAAAATTGTTGGGCAAAAGTCAACATGGTTTCTGTAAAGGGAAATCGTGTCTTACTAATCTATCAGTTCTTCGAAGGGGTCTGTCATGGTATAATACCCACTCTGAACCTTAGCGTCCAAAAGATGGGGTACCAGCATCAATTCCTCTAAGCTTGATTACCAGCTTAGAACCTGTAGTGCTGCCACCAACCAGGAATTCCAGTGCCTGGTACACTCTGGTCCCCCCCAAAACCTTGCCCGGGAACCCCCAAGACCCTGTCCCTCTGGATCTTAACACAAGGAAAGTAAACCCTTTCCCCCGCTGTTGCCTCTCCCAGGCTTCCCCTCCCTGGGTTATCCTGGAAGATCACTGTGATTCAAACTCCTTGAATCTTAAACAGAGAGGAAACTGCACCTTCCCTCCTCCTTCTCTTCCCCCTCCACCCCCGAGTCTCCCTGAGAGAGACAGTAATCCTAACACAGAGAGGAATTAGCCTCTCCCTCCACCAATTCCCTGGTGAATCCAGACCCCGTCCCCTGGGGTCTCACACCAGAGTAAAAAACAATCAGGTTCTTAAACAAGAGACTTTTAATTAAAGAGAGAAAAACAGTAAAAACTCTTTTTGTAAATTTAAAATGGAATAGGTACAGGGTCTTTCAGCTATAGACACTGGGAATACCCTCCCAGCCTAAGTATGTAAGTACAAATTAAAATCCTTTCAGCAGAATACACATTTGAACTCCTTCCAGCCAAATACACATTTGCAAATAAAGAAAAGAAACGTAAACCTAACTCGCAATCTACCTAGTACTTACTATTTGGAATCTATAAGAACCTGTATCAGGGAGATTGGAGAGAAACCTGGTTGCACGTCTGGTCCCTCTGAGCCCCCAGAGTGAACAACCACCAAATTCTAACAGCACACACAAAAACTTCCCTCCCTCAAGATTTGAAAGTATCCTGTCTCCTGATTGGTCCTCTGGTCAGGTGACAGCCCAGCTCACTGAACTTGTTAACCCTTTACAGTCAAAAGAGGTCTAAAGTACTTCTGTTCCATTAACTCCTACTATCTGTTTATGACAGGATCAACAAACGTGTGGATGAGGGGATCCAGTGGACATAGTGTACTTAGATTTCCAGAAAGCCTTTGACAAGGTCCCTCACCAAAGGCTCTTACATAAATTATGTTACCATGGGATAAGAGGGAAGATCTTTTCATGGATTGAGAACTGGTTAAAAGACAGGGAACAAAGGGTAGGAATAAATGGTAAATTTTCAGAATGGAGAGGAGTAACTAGTGGTGTTCCCCAAGGGTCAGTCCTCGGACCGATCCTATTCAACTTATTCATAAATGAGCTGGAGAAAGGAGTAAAGAGTGAGGTGGCAAAGTTTGCAGATGATACTTGTGGTGATGCGGTTCTTGTGGGACCCAACTAAGAGTGCCAACTCAGGACAAATCGCTTAAAACAGGGCAGTTACAGCCCTAGGCTGGGTTTTTCCACCTCTAAGACAAACCAAACCAGCCAAAGAGGACTTTGGTTTCACCCCACTGGTTAACCACAAGTCACACAAGGAATTCCCTTAGACACTCCAGTCTTCCAGTATCACCACCAGTGCTACTCGTCCTGGGGATGAATGGTTATAAAAACCAACACCCCAATAAAAGAAAAAGGTTCTCTCGATGCCAAAGAATCAAGTCCCAGACCCAGGTCAGTACACACATCAGATCTTACCCACAAATCACGCTGTTGCCAATTCTTTAGAATCTAAAATCTAAAGGTTTATTCATAAAAGTAAAAAGATAGAGAGGAGAGCTAGAATTGGTTAAATGGAATCAATTACATGCAGTAATGGCAAAGTTCTTAGTTCAGGCTTGTAGCAGTGATGGAATAAACTGCAGGTTCAAATCAAGTCTCTGGAGTACATCCCCCGCTGGGATGGGTCAGTCAGTCCTTTGTTCAGAGCTTCAGTTTGTAGCAAAGGTCCTCCAGAGGTAAGAAGCAGGACTGAAGACAAGATGGAGATGAGGCATCAGCCTTTTATAGGCTTTTCCAGGTGTAAGAACACTTTTGTTCTTACTATGGAAAGTTACAGCAAAATGGAGTCTGGAGTCACATGGGCAAGTCTCTGCATACTTTGCTAAGTTACAAGGCATATCTGCCTTCTCTCAATGTGTCAGTTGAATAGCTGATGGTCCTTAATGGGCCATCAAGCATGCTAGGCAGAACAAACACCAACTTGTCTGGGATGTCTCCCAGAAGCACAGCATAAGTTTGAATACAGACAGTATAAAGCCAATACTCATAACTTCAACTACAAAATGATACATACATATAGACACCATAATTATAACCAGCAACCCATAACCTGGTCTTGGACACCTTATATGACCCCCTTTACATAAGATTTGGTGCCACTACAGGCCCTTGGTTGCAACCATGTTCTGTATGGTCCCAGATTATATCAGTAACGTCACAATACTAAACTGCTCAAGATAGTTAAGACCAAAGCAAACTGTGAAGAACTTCAAAAAGAGCTCACAAAACTAAGTGACTGGGCAACAAAATGGCAAATGTGTATAAATGTAAAGTAAAGCACATTGGAAAAAATAACCCCAACTATACATACAATATGATGGGGGTAAAATTAGGCTAATCAGGAAAAAGATCTTTTTGTCATTGTGGATAGTTCTTTGAAGACAACCAGCCGTGTGCAGCAAAAGTTCAAAAAAGCAAACAGGATGTTAGGAATTATTTAAAAAGGGATGGACGGTAATACAGAGAATATCTTATTGCCCTTATATAAATCAATGGAAATAACTAATTTAGATCCCATCATTTTATATGTATATTTGGGATTATGTTTTCCAATGGGCTGCACTATGTGCTATCCTGACATTTAGTACTGCTGAGATCCTGCATTCAGTGATATCCCTGCCCTTCCTGTTCCCTTTCTCCACTGAACCCCACGCTTATGCTTCCAGCTTCCCCAGGACTCTCCCGTTGTCTCTGGACCCGTCTGTCAGCAAGAAGCAGTGCCAGGGAGACTTGCCCTCTCTCTGGAGACTTTGATTTCTGGGACATGGATTTACTTTGTGTGTGTTTTAGGAGACTCTTTGAAATTGAGTGTCTGTGACATTAACCACAGTACAATCTGGACTGTTGAACAGCTGTGTCCCCTCAGTTCCCCAAGCTGAAGTGCCTTTTACACTGCTCTGCTGTGAGAGCAGCCACTCCTGGGCAGTTCACGCACAGTCTCCAGCATGTAACTCACTCCCAGCTACACAGTTTTAAGTGCTGCTAGTCCGTGACTCACAAATTACAGTACTTCACAGGGGAACCCCAGAAAATTCTCTGCTCCCAGACTTCCCCCAGAAATGTGCAACTTGCACTGTCCAGCACACTCCTGAACAATGGGAGCTCATATGAAATCTGTTGTTTCATCAGTGGAAAATGACATGCACCAGCCTTGTTATTCTAAATGGAGTTTCCAACACACTTTAATCCAAACACACTGGTTTGATTAAAAAAAAGGAAATAAAATTATTAACTACTGAAAAAAAAGATTTTAAGTGGCTACAAGTAATGAGGCCTTGAAGTCAGAATTGTTTGCAAAAGAAATGCAAGATAAAATACAAACTAATGTTTAACTTAAGAAGCTAAAACGGGTTTAAATCAAATGTTTCTCTCACCATCTGCTGAGACAGGCTGGTTTTCGTTTCAGCCAGGACTCCCCCTAACCTGCCCCTGCCGCCCACATTCAGTTCTTCAGGAGTTGTCATGAGCAGAGGGAAAGCGGGGAGAGAGAGAGAGAGAGAGTGTCATGCATTTTCCTCACCTCTTTTTATAATTCAGTCCTTTGTACTAGAAACCACTTCAGTTCTCAGCTGAGTCATGGTGACAGGCTGTCATAGATATGAGCTTCAAGTGATCCCTGTGATGAAATGTAAATGTTTTCTTCACACCTTCTCCCTGGTGGAGAATGGCTATTTGACCAGCTGTTTGCCTTGCTGTCTTTGAGGAACTTAGGGTTAGGGTTGCAACTTTTTCAGTAATTTCATACCGTAAAATCTCATAACTTTACATACAATGTTGCTACACAGTTTAACAGGAGGCTATTCAGTAGATTGTCTTTTCAAATGATACCTCACAGTGATAAATGAAGGGGAGGGGCGGGATCTCCCTTTTATAAACACCCAGCCAGCCAGTTGGCTATAAAATCCCTGTTGGTGTCTGTTCTCTGCTTGCTTTACCTCTAAAGGGTTAACAAGCCAACAGGGTTTAAAAAAAAAAAGTATTGGGCACCTGACCAAAAGAGCCAATGGAAAGGCTAGAACTTTTTTAAATGGAAAAGTAACTTTTCCTTTGTTGTTCTCCGGAGAAGACGACGCGGAGTAGCAATGCTGTGTAAGGGTTGAAGCAGGTATGAAAATTCGTCTTTCATACCTAGAAGAAATGATTTGTCTAGGGAATGTTTAGACAGACACAATCAGGTTTATTTTTTATTTTTGCTTTCGGATCTCATCTGTGGTATCCCAGATGCTTTTGTTTGCTTGTAAGCTTTAAGCTGAACCCCCAAGAAAGCTATTTTGGATGCTTACAAAAATTTTCTTTGAAGATCTATCAAAAGCCTAAGTTCCAGATGTATTGTGTTCCTTTTCAATTTTAATAAAATTTACCTCTTTTAAGAACAGGATTGGATTTTTGGTGTCCGAAGAGCTTTGTGCATGTTATTTGATTATCTGGTAGCCACAGCTAAATTCCTTTGTTTTCTTTCTCAGCTCTCCTGGAGGGGAGGTGAAAGGGCTTGAGGGTGCCCCAGAGGGAAGAATTCTCAAGTGGTCCTTCCTGGGTCCAAGGGTTTGGGGTTTTTTGCATTTGGGTGGTGGCAGCATTTACCAAGCCAAGGTCAGAGAAAAGCTGTAACTTTGGGGTTTTAATACAAGCCTAGAGTGGGACAAATTAATCTTTAGAATCCTGGCAGGCCCCCACTTTGTGCACTCGGAGTAACAGAGTGGGGATTCAGCCTTGACACATACTATGAACAAAATTGATCATAATTTTGTACAAGAGTGAACATAGGGGAACAGACTTGCACAGTGTCTGTGTGTTCCCAACATATAGGTGGGTATTTCAGTCCCTCACAAGCAAAGTGTTCGGCATCTTCAAACACCCGGGGAACCAGTCCTGGGAATTGACTGATTTATTAAGTAACACTGTGTGGAATTGAGAGACACTTTATATTATTATTATTTTATTATAAATACCAATATGATGAAATTGCAATAAATGGTGCTAGATATGCCATGTAAGGTGTCAATGATAATGTTATGATTTTCCAAGTATGATGATCTTGTTTCTATCTTTGTATTGTGAGTTACAGATATGTAGGGTGTATCTGTATTCCAGACTTGTGTAGTGTTTCTGAGTGACACCCTGAGACATATTGGCATCAGCGCTGCCCAGCCTGTTCGATGGCCCATCCAGGGTCATCAGCCATACAATAAACCCATTGAAAGGATTAAGGGGATACACCTATTGAGTCAGCCAGACATGCCGGGGTTTGCCTGTTTACTGAGACCTCCAAGGCTTTTTCATGCCATGTGCTGTAAAGCTTGTTTGGGACACAGGAAGTAGAAGCCACTTGGCAAAAGGAATGTAAAGGGCAGCTGCATCATCCCCATTTTGTCTTCATTCCCCTTCCTACCTCTGGAGCAACTTCTATACAAACTGAAGGCTTGAAGAAAGGACTGAATAATGTGGATGTGTACCGGAGAGCCTTTCAAGCCAGAAACTCAACCAATACTGCTAAGAACCAGATACGATCAGAAATACATATATCTGATTGCTTTTCCATTTAACAACTCCCTTTTTCTTTCTTTCTTTTCTAATAAACCTTTAGTTTAGATGCTTTCTTGCATATAAACCTTTAGTTTAGGTGCTAAGGATTGGCTGGCATTGTAGTATTTTGGGTAAGATCCAAACCCATACTGACCTGGTAATGTGGCTGACTCTGGGGTCAGAAGAACACGGTTTATGTGAGCAGAGTTTTTAAATAACCTCTCACTGTGCTGGACCTAGGTGCTGATTGGGAGTCAGGGAACTAGAATGCAATAAAGGGAGCTGTGTGATTTCTTTTTTCGGTTTCTCAGTAACCAGCATGGGGGATCAGAAGCACATTTGGTGACTGGTCTGTGAGTTTAACTTCCATATTAACCACCAGTTTTGGGAGCTCCTGCTGTTCCTTTTTCATCTTGCCCTGATCTTGGCCTTTTAAGCAAGGACTGACACAGGGTGGGGTCACACTAAGCACAGAAGTTAAATTATTAGAGTTTTTTTATGACACAGTCATATGAAATCAACTGAACTCCTTTGTTTTCTTTCATCTGAGCAGGGTTTGCAGTTTCCAAACCTCATATAATCTCCCAGCTGGAACAAGGAGAAGAGCCATGGGTCCCAGACCTCCAGGGTTCAGAGGAAAGACGGATCCTGAGAGCTCCCCGCACAGGTGAGGAAACATTAAAGCAACTCAGAATCTGTAAGTGCCTGAAAGAAAAATCTGGGATGCCCTACAGAGCCCTTCGGAGGTCTCTCAGTTCATTATTGTCCCTAGCAGGGGTCGTATCCTTAGGGTAAACATAGCTCATGGTTTCCTGTATATCCTAGCAGACACAAGGCCGTGGCTTCCTTCCTTCCCCCTGCGAATTTGGATGGGATATGAAGGCCCAATTGATCCCCTCCTCTCTCCTATTTAGGGGAAGAGTTTGGAGGAGTTCAGTTCTTGTTTTTATTTGACCTCTCTCAAGCACTTGTATTGGTTTGGCCTTCCTCTTTCCATCGCTGTTTGAGGTTTCTGTCTCTATCACAGCAGGTGATGCAATGGTAGGTGAGAAAGAGAAGCAGAATTCTCAGCCGAAAAATGTTGAGCAAGTGGATAAACACAGAGAATTTTCGCAAAGATCGAAAAGGAATGTGTCCAGGAGTCATGAGCGGGGAAACTCCTGTGAGATTCAGCACGGAGCAGAAAGAGAGCAGGGAAACCAGCCAGGAGAGAGAGTAGGTAAATTTATTTTCTGTCGGGGAACTCAGAAGAGCGTCAAGGAAACCACAACACAGCAGGAAATCCTCATGGGAAAGAGGAAAAATACATGTACTGAGTGTGGGAAAAGCTTCTCTAGCAGCTCAGCCCTTTCTCAGCATCAGAGAATCCACACAGGAAAGAGGCCCTTTGAATGCAGTGAGTGTGCGAAAAGCTTCACTCAGAGCTCTCACCTTATTGCGCATTGGAGAATCCACACGGGGGAGAGGCCCTATGTATGCCGTGAGTGTGGGAAATGCTTCACTAACAGTTCAGCCCTTTCTAAACATCAGACAGTCCACACAGGGGAGAGGCCCTATGAATGCCCTGAGTGTGGGAAAAGCTTCTCTAGCAGCTCAAACCTGTCTAAACATCAGAGAATCCACATGGAGGAGAGGCCCTATGAATGCCGTGAGTGTGGGAAATGCTTCACTAACGGTTCAGCCCTTTCTAAACATCAGAGAATCCACACAGGGGAGAGGCCCTATGAATGCCCTGAGTGTGGGAAAAGCTTCTCTAGCAGCTCAAACCTTTCTAAACATCAGAGAATCCACACAGGGGAGAGGCCCTATGAATGCACTGAGTGTGGGAAAAGCTTCACTCAAAGCTCAACCCTTTCTAAACATCAGAGAATCCACATGGAGGAGAGGCCCTATGAATGCCATGAGTGTGGGAAATGCTTCACTAACAGTTCAGCCCTTTCTAAACATCAGAGAATCCACACAGGGGAGAGGCCCTATGAATGCCGTGAGTGTGGGAAAAGCTTCTCTAGCAGCTCAAACCTTTCTAAACATCAGAGAATCCACACACGGGAGAGGCCCTATGAATGCACTGAGTGTGGGAAAAGCTTCACTCAAAGCTCAACCCTTTCTAAACATCAGAGAATCCACATGGAGGAGAGGCCCTATGAATGCCGTGAGTGTGGGAAATGCTTCACTAACAGTTCAGCCCTTTCTAGACATCAGAGAATCCACACAGGGGAGAGGCCCTATGAATGCACTGAGTGTGGGAAAAGCTTCACTCAAAGCTCAACCCTTTCTAAACATCAGAGAATCCACCAGAAGGGAAAGGCCCTATGAATGCCGCGAGTGTGGGAAAAATTTCATTCACCGCCAGCAGCTTATTAGCCATCAGAGAATGCACACAGATATGAGACCCAATGGAAGCAGTGAATATGGGAAAACCTTGTCTTGCCACTGAGCCCATGTGAGCCGTCAGAGAATCTGCAAACATCATAAAACCCTCTAGGGCTATCAATACTTTAATACTTTTCCTGATTCCCCCAGAGTAACTTTTAAAAGCTGTTTGAACTGCTTGAAGCACCGATATCCCTCAGCTTGTCCAGATGAGTGGCCCAGTTTTGCATTTTGCAGTTTGACTCTTTGAGGTGGACCCATTTGTCCTTTCTATCAACTCCATTCTCCCATGAGTAATTCGAGTGTGCCCTTCCCGTAAGAAACAAGGAAGCATCACATTTATACCATTCCTCCTATTACAGAGATATTGTTAGAGTCACCAGTGATGCAGATTGTATCATTGCTCGTTGTTCTCACGTTGCTGTGGGTTTTACTGAAGAGCAGTTACCGTGGGAACTTTTCAAATTATATTTAATTGAAGAGGAGCAAGGGCAGGAAAAAAGTGTCATTTCAGCCTCTGTGATACTGGAAGGAGATGTAAAAAGCAGCAGAGTCCTGTAGCACCTTATAGACTAAAAAACATTTTGGAGCATAAGCAATATACAAAAACCTATAGGAGAACACTTCAGTCTCCCTGGACACACAATCACAGATTTAAAAATAGCCATCCTGCAGCAAAAAAACTTCAGACCCACACTTCAAAGAGAAACTGCTGATCTTCAGTTTATTTTCAAATTTGACACCATCAGCGCAGGATTAAACAAAGACTGTGAATGGCTAGCCAACTACATAGGCAGTTTCTCCTCCCTTGATGTTCACACCTCCACTGCTAGAAGAGAGCCTCATTGTCCCTGATTGAACTAAGCTTGTTATCTCTAGTCTGATTCTTGCTTGCATATATATACCCGCCTCTGGAAATTTCCACTACATGCATCTGATGAAGTGAGGATTCACCCACAAAAGCTTATGCGCCAATACGTCTGTTAGTCTGCAGGTGCTACAGGACTCTTTGTCACATTGTACAGAGCTGGACTAACACGGCTACCCCTCTGATACTTGGAAGGAGATGGGGTGACTCAGAGAATCCCTTCTTCCCCATCACAGCAGAACTGTTACCTTTTGTCTGAGCCAGGCAGTTTATCATCATCATGTTCTACCCCTCCACTTCTCAAAGTGTCATGTGATGAAGTGTTCTCAGTTGTCCGTGCTTGGAGATGATGCTTTGATTTATTTAATCCTATGCCAGAGTCGCTATGACTGGAGATGAAAGTATCAAAGACCTGGCAGGGGAATTCAAATGGATCCTAAATACAGTGTCGTCATTTAGAGTTTAAATCCCAGGTTCCATCTATTGGTAAAGCCAATTCTGGCAAGGTGGCTGCTTTTTCTCCTATTATGGGGATGCTAGGATACTAAAGATGTTGTAAATAACATAACTGACTATTGAGACAGTGCTGAGTGAAGCAGGTTTGAATGGATGAGAGGAGAATGTGATGGGAGAATCTCTTGTCCTGATTCTAAATAATTAGATGTAACGTGCTCTGGAATTTCAATTTACACTTCATTGTCATGTATTCTATCTCTCTGTGATGTGGGTTTCTATCTTTCTTGATGGCTGCGTGGTCACACAATTAGATATTAGTTCAGCTCAGATTTATTGGAGAATTTAAGACAAATGAGCATTTGCTAAAGTCGTCATTTCTCGCTTCAGCTTTGTTTCTCCCCATCCTTCCATGATGACATGGAGAAAGTTCAAATGCAGTTCTGTCAACAGGAGAGAACTCTCCAGTTTACTGGCCCTGCTAGCAAAGACACAGCAGTGATTTAAAATCTCCACTTGGAAATGGTGAACAACAGCAGACCCCCTAGTAACTGAGGGAAGTTCATATGAGCACAGTGTAGTTCAATTGTTTAAATCAATATTGTCTCAGATGGCTATGTTGGCCGGAGAAGCTCTCCTGCTGATGTAGCGTTATCTACACAGGGGATTAGAGCTGTGTAACTACGTTGCTCAGCTGTCTCGATTTTTCACATCCCTGATCAATAATTATACTGATAAATGTCTGTAGTGAAGACCAGACAGTTTTCTCTTGTGTTTTATCCATTTACATCACTTCTCCCCTACCTCCTACTACTTTGAAAGATTTAAAGTGTGACAAGAGAGGTATTTTTCCTCAGGATGCAAACATTCCCCCATGGGAGACACCTTCCACCAACACAAACCACAACTTGAGCCAAGGTTCAGTTGTTGGCAATGGGGATTAAAAGAAAACTAACATATATGACAAGAATTTGTGATCTTTTAATATGTTATTGTTACCAATGAAAATAAAATTATAGGTGATGTTATTGGTTAAAGAGTAAGAGACTAATTGTTTGATAATCTGAATTATTTTGGAAAACTGAAAGTGGTCTTGTTTTTTTCTTTTTTTAGTTGTACAGGAAACGATGGCTAATCTTCAAAAGTTACTTTGATTTAATTTACCCCCTATAGTGTAGGGAGTTCTGGTAGAAAACCTCACTCCAAAGACTGGGGTGGGAGAATAAGTGTTAGAGTGAATAAGAGAATATTGGGCCTGTATAGATTTTATTTTTTTGTATTTCAAATAGAACATATTTTGCTTAGCTTCAAAGTCAATTTCTATTAAAAGGAAAACTACTCAAGGAGACAAGTTGTCTAAGTTTTTACTTACTTACACTGTAAGGGTCACTGACTTCCCCACTTCTCTAATTTGCAAAGGAGAGGCCTGACATCTGTCATAGGACGTGTCCAGCAGGTAGGAAAGCTGCAGTTATCAACCATCAATACCAAGGAGAAGGCTGAAGTCCATTGCCTTTCATATCAAAAAGCCATCCAAAGGCTGGTCTACACTGAAAAGCTATGTTGACATGGCCAGATCTCTCAGGGGTGTGAAAAATCCACTCCTCTGAGAGAAGTAGTTAATGTGACCTAAGCCCCAGTATAGACAGTGTTAGGTTGTCAGAAGAATATTTCCAGTGTTTGAAGGGTAGACACAGCCTTAGACAGACTCATCCCCTCTGGGAAGTGAGCTGTGACATCAATTCCAATTTTGACCCATCTCCCTGTATGTGAAAAGCTGGTAGTATGGAGGGCTGAGCCAGGTATCCGATCACCTGGTTCAACTGAGGGAAAAGCTCTTAGTACCCATCAGTCCAAAGACTGAGAGAAATGTTGAGTTCCAACCATTGTCATTTTAGTATCTTATTGTTCCTCTCTCTATTTTTTGTGCTGGCCTTTCTGTTCTGTCAGGGTGTGACTGTATAGCTCAGTGCATGTGTGATAAAAGCTCTTTGGTGCTGACATAAACAGATAGTAGAAGTTAATAGAACAGAAGTACTTTATATCTCTTTTGACTGTAAAGGGTTAACAAGTTCAGTAGCCTGGCTGTCACCTGACCAGAGGACCAATCAGGGGACAGGATACTTTCAGATCTTGAGGGAGGGAAGTTTTTGTGTGTGCTGTTAGAATTTGGTGGTTGTTCTCTCTGGCTTCTGAGAGTGACCGGACGTGCAACCAGGTTTCTGTCCAATCTCTCCAATACAGGCTCTTATCAGTTCAGAATAGTAAGTACGAGGTAGATCAGGCGAGTTAGGCTTATGTTTATTTTCTTTATTTGCAAATGTGCATTTGGCTGGAAGAAGTTCAATTGTGTATTTGGCTGGAAGGAGTTCAAATTTGTATTTTGCTGAAAGAATTTTAGTTTGTACTTGAATACTTAGGCTGGGAGGGTATTCCCAGTGTCTATAGCTGAAAAACCCTGTACCTAATCCATCTTAAATTTACAAAGATAATTTTTACTGTTTTTCTCTCTTTAATTAAAAGCTTTTCTTGTTTAAGAACCTGATTGTTTTTTTATTCTGGTGTGAGACCCCAGGGGATGGGGTCTGGATTCACCAGGGACTTGGTGGGGAGAAAGAAGAGAAGGGGGAGAGAGAGGTTAATTTCTCTCTGTTAGCATTACCTTCTCTCTCAGGGAGAGTCTGGGAGGGGGAAGGAAAAGGAGGGAGGAAGGTGAATTTTCCTCTCTGTTTTTAGATTCAAGGAGTTTGAATCACAGTGATCTTCCAGGGTAACCCAGGGAGGGGAAGCCTGGGAGAAAAGGTTTACTTTCCTTGTGTTAAGATCCAGAGGATCTGGGTCTGGGGGTCCCCGGGCAAGGTTTTGGGGGGACCAGAGTGTACCAGGCACTGGAATTCCTGGTTGGTGGCAGCGCTACAGGTTCTAAGCTGGTAATTGAGCTTAGAGGAATTCATGCTGGTATCCCATCTTTTGGACGCTAAGGTTCAGAGTGGTGAATTATACCAAGACAGGTGCCAATTGGCAAAGAGGTCAAAGTAATTCACAAGGAACTCCTGTTTCAGACCTGACAAACTCATCACACCTAATGCACTGATTTTTATGATATTGATCCAGGAAGCTTAGCAGTGAGATCTCTACTGAAAGCTTGTAAATTATTGTTACTCCTGATCACTGCAAGAGGTGTGTATGAGTCCTGTTGAAGGAGTCATGTAAGTATATGGAACATTATGCCCATATGGTATTGTCATAAAAGTGAGTCACCCCAATCTCAGGTCTTGTTGGGGACAGTCCATTCAAATGGGAGGAAATTGTCACCCGTCCCTTGCTAGGCAGTTATGCGATGTATTGCTGCATTGTCAACTTTTGCACCAGCCCAGAAAAGCCAACGGAAAACTATCAAACACAAATTATAGACTTGGAAACCCTGTGGAAGTGAAAAGGACAATGAGGAAATGCTCCTTTCTGTGAATATACAGAAAAGATTGGTTCGGTTTATGACAGGGTGGAGAGAAACACTCTGGGTCCATTCACCCAGGAGATCACTACTGACCAGTGGTGCTTCAAGAAAGGCAGGGGCATGGCTCCTAGGGACTAGCAATCACTGCAATAGCCGGTCACCTCACACTTCAGCCTACTATGAGCTTGGCTACACTGGAGAGTTGCAGCGCTGGTGAAGGGGTTACAGCGCTGCAACTCACTCTGTGTACACACTTACAAAGCCCAGCCAGCGCTGCAACTCCCTGGCTGCAGCGCTGGCTGAACACCTGGTCTGATTGGGGTGTAGCGATTCCAGCGCTGGTGATGCAGCGCTGCTCATCAGGTGTGGACACCAACAGCGCTGTTATTGGCCTCCAGGGTATTAAGAGGTATCCCAGAATTCCTGTCTACAACAAACCGGAAGAATGGCTGAAGACGGGCTCTAAAAAACAAACACAGCTGCTTTTTGCTCCAGCGAGCGAGCGAGCCCCGGCAGGGGAATTGCTTTGGAATGTTCACGGCTGTTTGAGGAGAGAGGGGAGTCCGTGTTGAGCAGCTGCTTATGTGGTCTGAAGGCTTTTTAGGAGTGCATAATTCGCATTTAGTGAATAAGAAAGGGGTGGGGGAAGGGTCAAAACTTTTAAAATGATTGAACTTTTAAAATGACTGTTGTGTATCTTCCAGTCCTTAGAACTTGCAAGGCAGGGAGCTGAGAACAGCTGCTAGTGTTTGCTTGAGAGAAACAGCACGGCGGGGGGCGGACGGAGTCCGTCGGAGAAGCTGCTTATCTGGTCTGAAGCCTTTTTGCATTTAAGAGTGATTGAGAGAGGGGTGGGGGAAATGGCCAGAATTTGCAAGGCAGGGAGCTTTCAGCTCCAAAAATCCACTCTCTCTGCCTCCCCCACGCTCCCTGTCACCCACACTCCACCCCACCCCCTTCTTTTGAAAAGCATGTTGCAGCCACTTGAACGCTGGGATAGCTGCCCACAATGCACCACTCCCAACAGCACTGCAAATGCTGCAAATGTGGCCACACTGCAGCGCTGTTCCTACACAGCTGTACGACCACAGCGGTAACTCCCAGCGCTGCACATTTCCAAGTGTAGCCAAGCCCTTAGCTAGGGAAGGGAGCTATTAAAAAGTGTAGGTTGGATTTTGTGATTTTGTTTTTGTTGGTAACAGTTGGTTTCCATCACTCACATTTGTTTCTGTTTAAATCTCTGTCCCTTGTTAAAGACATTTCCGTTTGTTCGATAACTGTGCTCAAGTGCTGTGTGTGATAGCAGTAAAACTGGTAACCTGGGCTGTACCATTGCTTTGGGCAGAGAGGATCTGGGATTTTTCTGAGCCCTGGTCTATCCTAGGGGAGGGGATCGATCTAAGTTACGCAACTTCAGCTACATGAATAACGTAGCTGAAGTGGATGTACTTACATCGACTTACCGTGGTGTCTTCGTCCTGGTGAGTCGACTGCTGCAGCTCCCGGTAGACTCTGCCTGCGCCTCTCACCTAGCTGGAGTACAGCAGTTGAGGGGAGAGCACTCGATGTATTGCATCTATACTAGGCGCAATATATCGACCCCCGCTGGATAGATCGCTGCCCACCGATTCGGCAGGTAGTGTAGACATACCCCGAGTATCTAGTGATCGGAGCTGGACTCCGGAGGGGGACACATTGAAGGAACTCAGGGGTTAAGGTGCCTCTATTGTCAGCAGTCAGGGCTGCTGTGGCTCAGAGGAGGGTGCTTGACTGCCTGGCAGGCTTAGATGCAGCAAGCCTGGGAGGCGGGAGAAATGAAGCGGCCTCGGGGTGCTCGTGCTCGTAGCAGGGGTGAGCTGGGGAGGGGGGGCGCCTCAGGGCAGGGGCATGGGAGGGGGGGAGGGGGCAAGGTGGAAGTTTCACCTAGGGCGCGAAACATCCTTGCACGGGCCCTGCGCCATGCCCTGCCCGCAGCCAGCCCTGCGCGCACTGCCCTGCCCACACCAGCCACATCCTCTCTGCCCGGCCTGCAGCCAGCCTCACAGCTAGCCCCTGACACACCCTCTGCCCTGTCTCCAGCCAACTCCTGCTGCACCCCGCCTGTGGCCCTGCCCGAAGCCAGCCAGCCCCCACCCCCCTAGCCTGCACCAGCCCTGCACCCCCTGTCTCCAGCCAACCTCTGAACAGACAGCAAGTGTGAAAAATCAGGACAGGAGGTGGGAGGTAATAGGATCCTAGATAAGAAAAAGACCCCAAAATTGGGACTGTCCCTATAAAATCGGGACATCTGGTCACCCTAGCACACCCCCAGGACTCCTGAGTTCCAGTGCTGGGTTTCCTATTGGTTCCACTGCTGGTTGTTTTCCTGGGGGACTTTGGGCAAGTTGCTCGCCCCTCTAGGGCTTTGTCCCCAGCATACAAATGGGGATTTAATACCTTCCTGCTATTGGAAAGTGCTGGGAGAATCCCTCAGCAAAAGCTGCTCTGACAGTGCTAAGCAGCATCTCACCATGGCTGTGTGACCTAAGACAAGTCAATTCTCCTTTCTCAGCCTTAGCTTCTCCCTTTTTCAAGTAGAGATAATAATGATCCACTCCTACCTACCTCACAGTGGGTGGAGGATGGGGATCCACTGGAGAGTGTCACTAGGAGCAGTGCATACTATGAGGTGTCCTATCACGTTTACTCAGAGCAGATTATGGAATAGCTGAAATAGTCTATTTGATTTGTATTTTTTAATTTTGAAATTGTTAAGAGCAGCAACGACTTAGCTCAGAGTGAAGCATCTTATCTAATGTTTGAGATCTAAGCGTCTCCTCTTTGTGTGTGACAAGACAATTTAACACACTGTGACAAACAGGAGATGCTTTTGTTTTGCAACAAAATATTTTTGCAAAGAACTTTCATCCCACTTGTTATGATTTTGAGAAACAAACTGGTTTAGTCTGAATGGGATTTTCTGACAGAAACAGTTTGAATGACATTTCCCCACCATCTCGATTCCTGGGCTCTATCCCTGCCTCTGGGGGGTTTATTGTCCATTGGAACAGGAGTCGGAACTGGTGGCTTTTCTTTCTGGCTCTGCCACCGCTTTGCTTTGTAGGCCCTTGGATAGGTCACTTCCCTTCTCTGGACCTCAGGCTCCTCTCATCTGTGCAATGGGAACAGGGACAGTTCTTGAACTCTGGGTGGTTATGAGCCTGAGTGAGATAAGGGGCGTTAAAGCTCTCTGTGAAGGAGAAAAGGGAACTTCTCTGTGACTGGGGAAGGAAAGAGATGATGTGGGGGAGAAGATGGGCAGAAGGAGTCAAATGGGGCTAAACCAGAAACAAGGAGATTTTCTTCCTGTTAAAATGTTCTGGAGTCTCATTGCCGAAAAGTCACATCTTTAGTTAGGTTTGAACCAACAGCCTTTCAATTACCAGGCAAAGGTGTGAACCACAGAGACTGATAACTGCCTGCTTCCCAGCTTTGCCTAAGAAGCACCTGCAGTGGTGCAACTAGTTAGTGCAAAAGGGGCTACTGCTGGGGTTACGAGTTCAAGCATTACCTTGAATACTGGTTTCTATTACCCCTGTAGCTTCCCCAACTTGTTTTGCCCACTTCACATGGAAAGTGCCCTACTAGGAAAAGGAAAATAAGTTCTGAAAGGTGGAAGTGGGTGCTCAGCTTGGAAATATCCACCCTCTGCTGCCATGAATTCCAGTAGATTGTTCACTGTCAGGGAAAATTGATCTATTAGCTGCCAGGAAAGGTGTCTGGGCACCACATCTCCCTGCTTCTTCTAGTGCACCCCTGGCTCTGTTACTGCTGTAGGAGGATTCTATATGCATTGAGTCTAAATCTTTTCCAAGCCTTCTTAGCACAGCTGGCAGCGTCTCAGTCTCATAATCTGAGGTTTTTGAGTTCAAGCCTCTCAGAAGACAATGGTTTCTACTCCCTGCTTCAAATTTTCTAAAGGAAATCAGAGAAAAGAAACTACAGGAGAGTGTTTTCTAGACACCCTCGCACCCATCGAACACACACACACAGAGACTATTCTAAGGCATTAACTTTTCCTTCTCTATGGAGTTTGTATTCTCCATAGAGCAAAATATATCAAAAACATGCAAGTCTAAGCCTAATACAATAGGAAACTCAATACAGATAAAATCTCACCCTCAGAGATCGTCCAATAAGCTTCTTTTGCAGACTAGGCTTATTTCTAGTCTGGGCCCAATCTCTTCACCTGGCATAATCCTTGTTCCAGCTCACGCGGTAGCTAGGGGATTTCTTATGACTGCAGCCACCTTTCTTCTGTTCTGCCCCCTTATATAACTTTGGTACTATCATAAGCATTCCCAAATCTGGACCTTAGCGTCCAGAAATCTGGGTGCCTGTATGAACCCGTCTAAGCTTAATTACCAGCTCAGATTTGATCTCGCTGCCACCAGCCAAAAATTCCAGGGTTTTGGCTCCCTCTGGTCTCCCCAAACCCTTCCCTGGGGAACCCCAAGACTCAGAAGCCCTGAGTCTTACCAAAAAGGGAAATAACCCACTTCCCTTCCCCCTCTCTCTCCCACCCAGACTTTCCTCTCTGGGCTAACCTGAGAGTTACTGATGCAATCTCTTTACATCACAATACCAAGAAGCATGTCTCCTCTATTCCACAAAGAGACAAACCCCAAATACAAGGAAACAGAAATGATTCTATCTCTCTTCCCCCTCCCACCAGTTCCCTGGTGCTGCAGAGCTTACCCTCCGTAGATCTAACACACAGAGAATTTCCCTTCCCTTCGTTCCTTAGCCTACCCAGAGAGAAAACTCAAACAAGTCTTAAAAAGAAAGAAAAAAAACACATGAACATATGATCTCTGCATTAAGTTGACAATACACAGGGCTATTACTTAAAGGAAAAATATGAATAAACAGACTTATTCAAAAAGAGATACAATTTAACCATTCCAGCAACTACACACATGTAAATACAAAACAAAACATATAAAAGCCTATTGTTTTGCTACCTTTGTACTTACAACTGTGAAACTGAAGATTAGAAGCTTGAAGATAGAAAAAAGCCTCTCATAGCCGAGAGACAGACAAAAGACACCGACCCCAAAAAATTCCCTCCCCTGAGCTTTGAAAAAATCCAGTTTCCTGATTGGTCTTCTGGTCAGGTGTTTGGTTTCCTTTGTTAACCCTTTACAGGTGAAAGAAACATTAACCCTTAGCTATCTATTTATGACAGGTACAAGGCAGGAATCTTTTGTGTCTCTCCTGGGGGAAAGCCCCAGGTCGAAGATGGATTCCTGTACCAGGTGACATGCTCACATATCCTGTGAGACCCCAAGCCTTCATTCTTCCTGGCCTGACTCACAGATGGTGCAGGACAGAGCCATCTACAGTCAATTGTCCTGGTTAATGGGAGCCATCAAGAGTCCAAACCACTATTAATGACCCACACTTTGCATCATTACAACAGGACCTCAGAGTTATAGTTCATATTTCTAGTTTCAGATACAAGAATGATCAGTTCATACAAATACGATGAACACACGCAGTAGGTTATGAACTTTGTAATGCTACCTTACATGCATAAAGCATATTCCAGTTACATTATATTCACACTCATTAGCATATTTTAATAAAATCCTATGGAGTGCAATGTCATAGCAGGGAAAGGGTTTTACTGCAGCACCTGGGAGCAGTTGAGTTTCATGTTCTGGCTGTGGTATGAGTTTCTCCAGATTTCTCGTAAGCACACAGGGCCCTTAGCAGGTGCTCTCGATACAGGAATGGCCCAGACACGATAAAGTGATGGGAATTGCATTTTCCTTTTTAATTTTTGTGTTTCCAATGACATTTCTGTTTGTGATTTCGTTTTGCTTTGTATAACTGTGTTTTCTCCTGGATTTGCTATTTAACTAAAAAAAAGAATAAGGCCTCAGGGCGCCGGATGGAGGAGCAGGCTGGGGCTAGGACTGCTAGGAGAGCGAAAGCATCAGGTTTTCGGTATTGTTTCCTGCCCTCATTTTCTGACTAGTTTCTTTTCTGCATGAAATTTGCTCAGTTGTAGAACATCCAACTTTTAATCTGCGGGGTCCAGGGTTCAAGTCTCTGGTCAGGTAGAAGCACAGTTCCCCAAGATTTTCAGAAGGCATCTATCTCTTGAGGACTTTCTTTGACTTCAGTTTTTCCTTTTCAGAACTTGGCCTTTCCTAGGAAGGGCCCTTTACTGCTTGGGACTGAAGGTGCTACTTCCTCACCTGTCCACTGGCATTGCAGTCTGGAGGAAGAAAGGCCTCTGGGCCTGCAACAAAGTGCTGTGTGCTGATTTTTTGAGCAAATGTAGGGCTGGCCAGAAAGGCATGTTCCCACTGGGTATTCCCTGCCAGAAGAAAATTGTCCCCACAGAGCCCTTCATGCCAGAAGTCAAACACACTCAATTGATCCCATGGTGTAAGGGCTGGTATTCAGCACTTTGAATCCTGAAATCAAAGTTCAAGCCCCAGTTGAACTTTGGGGTCCTTTCATTGCCAGCTAATTATCCTGGGATTTCCAAAGCTTTGTCTTGCTCTCTCCAGTTACATGGTAGCCTGTCTCTTGCCTGCTAGCTGTTGTGACTTGCATAAGAGGGCATGTTTGATCTGGAAGCGAGGCCCCCCCTTAGGCTCAGTCTGAATAGAGGTCAATGTAGCACTGCATGAGACAGGTCAATTTTATTTTGCTTTGTATAACTGTGTTTTCTCCTGGATCTGATATTTAACTAAAAAAAGAAGAATGTCTCTGGGCCCCACATGGAGGAGCAAAATGGGCCTAGGGCTGCTAAAGAAGCAAGAGTAGCAAATTTTCTGCCCTCTTTTTCTTGACTAGTTTCTCTTCTGCATCAAACTTGCCATTTTCTCCATGAGCCTTGCTAGCTCAGTTGGTAGAGCATCAGACTTTTAATCAGAGGGTCCAGGGTTCAAGTACCTGGTCAGACAAAGAGGAAATATTTCCCTGTATAGTACTACTCTAACAACTGAAAAAGGCATCTCTTCAGGATGTTATTTCACAACAGTGTTTTTTCCTCCAGGACTTCGTCTTTCCTAGAAAGGGCTATGTACTGCCTAGGACTGAAGGGGCAACTTCCTCACATGTCCACTGGCCTCTCAGTCTGGATTAAGAAAGGCCTCTGGGAGTTGCAGCAAACTGTTACATGCCAACTTGGTGAGCAAACGCAGGGCTGTCCCCACAGGGCTGTCTGTGCAGGGTCATCCACACCAGAACTCAGCAGAGATCTGGGGGTTCCCTATTGGTCCCATGGTGTAAGAGCAGCACTCAGGACTTTGAATCCTGCAATCTGAGTTGAAGTCTCGGTGGGATCTGAGGACAATTCCTGTGCGACCTAATCCTCCTGGGTCTTCCAAGGCTCTGTCTTGCTCTCTCAAATGATAGGAAAGCCTGTCTTTTGCCCGCTAGCTGTTGTGACTTGAGCACAAGAGGGGATGTTTGATCCAGAAGGCTGGCCGTGCCTGGAGTCCTGTAGGTAGGGATGGCAGCTCCATTTCCTCTGAGTCCTGAAGCTGGGCTGCAGCCTGGCCTAGGAGGCAGCCCTATTGGTTGACCAACTGGCCCAAAGTCACTTGGGCGGTGGTGGTGTCCCCAGGAATGTTGAAGGGCCTAAGGGAGGGAGGCTTAATACTCCTCCCTATCAGTCAGGGTGGAAGAGGAGGGCTGCAAGAGTGGGCAGGTTGATGAGCTGGGCCTTCTAGCGTTCGGTTGGGGACATGGTGGGGAACGCAAATTGGGAGAAGCAGTTGCTGGCCTGTGAGGAATGGCTCAGCCGGTGGCGTAAGTGGACCTTGGAATTACCTACAAAGCTGTGATGCTCACGACCTATCTTTTGGCTACAGGGAATTTCTTCAGCCATGTATTTCCCCTTGCTCCACGAGTGCTGCTGAGGCCGAACATGATGACTTTCCACTTCTTGTGGAGCAATAGGATGTCCCTACCTAGACAGGAGACGTGTGGCTTTTCTGCCATATTACAAGAGAGGTTGGGCCTGGTGGGCTTTGAAGCCTTTTATCAGCTCTCCTTTTTTATTTTTCAGTTTTCAGTGGGTGGCTCCCAAACAAGAGTTGACTCACCTGACCTTTCTTTCTTCTCTTGCTGTTTCTCAGCAAGGGCAAGAAAAAGAAGCTCTCCCTCAAGCTGGAGTCAGAAGACCAATGCATGGATGACTTCCTGAGTGCCGGCTCCAGTCCTTTACTCTACCAGCTGACCCATCGAAGGGCTGCTGCCACTTTCTCCAGGTTCGTCCATCGGTGTGTTCAGAATGGAGAGGGGTAACTAGTGGTGTTCCCCAGTGGTGAGTCCTAGGACCAATCCTATTCAACTTAGTCATAAATGATCTGGAGAAAGGGGTAAACAGTCAGGTGGAAAAGTTTGCAGATGATACTAAACTGCTCAAGAAAGTTAAGACCAACGCAGACTGTGATAGAACTTTCAAGAGACCTAACAAAACTAAGTGATTGGGCAACAAAATGGCAAATGAAATTTAATGTGGATAAATGTAAAGTAATGCACATTGGGAAAAATAACTCCAACTATACATACAATATGATGGGGGCTAATTTAGCTACAGCTAATCAGGAAAGATATCTTGGCGTCACCATGGATAGTTCTCTGAAGATGACCATGCAGTGTTCAGCGGCAGTCAAAAAAGCAAACAGGATGTTAGGAATCATTTAAAAAGGGATAGAGAATAAGACAGAGAATATATTATTGCCCTTATATAAATCCGTGGTACACCCACATCCTGAATACTGCGTTTCAAAAAAGCTATACTAGCACTAGAAAAGGTTCAGAGAAGGGCAACTAAAATGATTAGGGTTTGGAATGGGTCCCATATGAGGAGAGGTTAAAGAGACTAGGACTTTTCATTTTGGAAAAGAGGAGACTAAGGGGGGATATGATAAAGGTATATAAAATCATGAATGATGTAGAGAAAGTGAATAAGGAAAAGTTATTTACTTGTTCCCATAATATAAGAACTAGGGGCCATCAAATGAAATTAACGTGCAGCAGGTTTTAAACAAATAAAAGGAAGTTCTTCTTCACACAGTGCAAAGTCAACATGTTGAACTCCTTGCCTGAGGAGGTTGTGAAGACTAGGACTATAACAGGGTTTAAAAGAGAACTAGATAAATTAATGGAGGTTAAGTCCATGAATGGCTATTAGCCAGGATGGGTAAGGAATGGTATCCCTAGCCTCTGTTTGTCAGAAGATGGAGATGGATGGCAGGAGAGAGATCACTTGATCATTGCCTGTTAGGTTCACTCCCTCTGGGGCACCTGGCATTAGCCACTGTTGGCAGACAGGACACTGGGCTGGATGGACCTTTGGTCCGACCCAGTATGGCCATTCTTATATTCTTATGAAGGGAGGGGCAGAGTGCTGTGACAGAGTTTCTGTAGTGTAGTGGTTCTCACGTTTGCCTAACATGCAAAAGGTCCTTGGTTCAAAACCAGGCAGAAACAATAGCTTACTTTTCCCAGCTTCCCTGGCTGTCTAGCAAAGCTCCTGCTGCTGCCACTGGCATGTCCCTGCGATAACCCCAACCCCTGCAGGATAGAGGGTGGTGAAATGAGCTGAGAAAAAGCCTTGGCATCAGCAGGGGAAAGCTAGAAGATCTGGGCCAGGCACCTTTTGGAGCCTTGTGGCTTGGTCTCCTCTGCCCTGGGAGGTTGGCCGGTGGAGGCCGGCTCTTCCTGCTGGCCTCCTCTGCGTGATTTGCCAAAGGAGGAAGTGAGGCAGGAATGGGGCAAAAGAGGAAAGTGGAGCTGAGGAAGGCAGGGCAGAAGCTAAGCACCTCAGTGTGGCTAAGTGGGGTTAGTAGAGCGTCACCATTCGTTCTGCAAAGCCGGGGGAGGTGCGGTTGGCTGCTGGGAGGCAGAATCCTGTGCCTGCCTCTTGGCTTCCCAGGGGTGGCTACTTGCAGCCCAGGAGAGGAAGGATGGTTCTGGGTGAAAGGAAAACAAGCAAAGCTCTGGGAGGAGATTTGGGTGCGGGGTGCGGGCTCTGTGCTGGGGAAGGGGGTTGGGGTGCAGGAGGGGTGGCGCTTACCCCAGGTAGTGCAGCTCCCAAAGTGACCAGTACACACAACCCTGCGGCAGCAGCTTCCAGGTCAGCGGTGCCAGTGACTCTCTGTGTGTCGCTGCCTGCAGGTGCTGCCCCCAGAGCTCCCATTGGCTGCAGTTTCTGGCCAATGGGAGCTGTGGAGTTGGTACTCGGCGCAGGGGCAGCACATGGAGACACTCCCCTACCCCAGGGGATGCTGGGACATGCCGGCCACTTCTGGGAGCGGCACAGAGGGACGGAGGTAGAGTGGGCAGGGAGCCACCTCAGTGCTGCTGGCACATCTCTGCACACCCATGGGGGGAGGGGAGCAGAAGGCCTCCATATGCTGGCTGGGTTGAGGGCAAATCATGGAGCTGCCTCCCCTCCCGGGTCTCTTACAGGAGTGGGTGGGTGGGGTCTTTTGGCCTGCAAGGTGCAGCAGGTCGGACTAGATGATCACACTGGTCCCTTCTGACCTTGAACGCTCTGAGTCTAAAAGGGAGAGGGAAGTAAAGGAAAAAAAAGTAAACCAAACATTGTAACACCAGGATGACTCCACCTGCTCACTGTCTAGTCCTGCCCCTTTCTTCCTCCGCTGGGTGTTTAATGACCTGCACGACATTGATTCTCTCATTCCATTGATAAACTGATACAATGTGACAGAAATTAAACTATTTTCCAGCTGAGAAAACATCACCTCTCTGCATTGGCTGGGAATTGAACCCAGGTCAACTGCTTGGAAGGCAGCTATGCTCACCACTATACCACCAATGCAGCTGGTAAAAGTACCACTTATGCTTGCCGAATGAGGCTAGAGCAGAATTGAGGCATTTTCCTGCCCATTAAAATGTACTTGATTCTCTTCACAAAAAAACCAAACACCTCCATCTTCACCTGGGTTTGAACCATCAGCCTTTCAATTAGCCACCAGTGTTGTTCATCACAGACACAGGTAACTGCCTACTTCCCAAGCTTGTCTAGGAAGCACCTACCAGGATACAACTAGGTAGTGAGTTGGGGTTATGAGTTCAGGCCTCACCCAAACCATCGGTTTTCATTAGCCACAGAGCTTCCCCCACTTGCTTTGTCTAATTCACATGGAAAGTGCCATACGAGGGAGATGAGAGTAAATTCTAAACTCTGAAATGCGGCAGTTGGCCCATAGATTGGAATAAGGAGTTTAAAGAGAAAAAGCTCTAAGAGTATGTAATCCTTCTGCCCCTCTGAGTTGGCAGCAACAAGGGCCGGGTTCAGTATCCAGGGGTTCTGCTTCAATAACACAAGGCATAACCGGCTCGAGCCCCCACCCAGTGAGCTGGGACACTTACATACCACACCCCTCTGGGTGTCTCTAGGAGGCAATACTTCCCCTCTCGCAAGCACGGAGTCTGAGTGTAGCAAAATCCTTTTAATAAAGGAAGGAAACAATACAGCATCCCATTGGAGAAACACCACAAACAGGATTATAACACAAACCATAAACAAAAAACCCACCTCCAAGTACATTTGGCAATGTCCTTTCCCCCTTAGGGTCTTAAGTCCAATCACCCCAAAGTCCAACAACCCAAAAGTCTCTGGTCATTGCCGCCCCAGAATTCAAGAGTTTATGTGCAGAGTTTTAACCCCTGCCAGCCTGGGTGGACATGAGGGGGGCGGAGAAGTCCACACAGGGTGTTAAGGGCACCTTACGTGGGGCAGGGCCAACTGCTCCGCCTCTCCGTGGAGTTCTGCTGCACCCTTCACCACAACCAGCTCCACCACACCAGCTGTGCCGCTCCTCCAGCTGTCCCTGAAAACCGCTTCACTCTGCTCACTGTTCCATGGGCTGCTCCAACACGCTGCACACTGCTCCGCTTTGCCAGTCACTTAACGATAGGTCTTCAGGCTCCCCCACTAGTTAACACAGCACTCGGTGATCTCAGCTCAGCTCTTAGTAGGGGAGCCCTGGTGCACCCTTGGCCCAACATGAATTCAGCTCCGCAGCCTCTAGATGGACTCCTAATAGAATCAAAATTAGCTCTACTCTTTAACAGTGGAGAAAGAAGATTGGGCAATTGGTGCTCCAGGCCCTCAAAAGGGGGTGCCCATACCATCAGCTAGACACACCAGCCCCCAACCTCTCTCAATTCACTGGGTTTTGGAACCCATGTCCCTTGTCTAGCAAGTGTCATTTCATTGATATTGAGACATCTCTGTCATAAAGCGTCTCGTAGTTCCTCATTCACATAATCAGGTGGCAACACTTTATTTATCCTGCCCCAATACAAAGAAATTGGGGATCCCAGATCTGTCTAAATAACCATCCCAGGCTGCCTTGCTCGGTGTGCCCATGCAAATATCTGACTTCCTGACATTCTTTCCACACTTCCCATAACTCACCATCAGATGTCAGGGTAGAGCTCATCCTGACTCTGCTCACATCGGTATTACAATGTTTGGTTTATTTTTAAAAAAAATTCCTTTACTTCCCTTTTAGACTCAGAACCTTTAAGGTCAGAAGGGACCAGTGTGATCATCTAGTCCGACCTGCTGCACCTTGCAGGCCAAAAGACCCCACCCACCCACTCCTGGAATAGACCTGAGAGGGGAGGCAGCTCTGTGCTCTGCCCCTACCCCAGGCAGCACATGGAGGCCCTCTGCTCCCCTCCCCCCATGGGTGTGCAGAGATGTGCCAGCAGCACTGAGGTGGCTCCCTGCCCACTCTGCCTCCACCCCTCCGTGCTGTTCTCAGAGTGGCTGGCATGTCCCAGCATCCCCTGGGGTGGGGGAGTGTCTCCATTCATTGCCCCTTCCCCAAGTTCCAACTCCACAGCTCCCATTGGCCAGAAACTGCAGCCAATGGGAGCTCTGGGGGCAGCGCCTGCCGGCAGCGGCTCACCTGGGAGCTGCTGCCAGAGGGTTGTGTGTATCGGTCACTTTGGGAGCTACAGTGCCTGGGGTAAGCGCCACCCCTCCTGCACCCCAACCCCCTCCCCCAGCACAGAGCCCGCACCTCAGACCCAAATTTCCTCCCAGAGCTTTGCTTGTCTTCATTTCACCCAGAACCATCCTTCCTCTCCTGGGCTGCAAGTAGCCACCCCTGGGAAGCCAAGAGGCAGGCACAGGATTCTGCCTCCCAGCAGCCAACCGCACCTTCCCCGGCTTTGCAGAATGAATGGTGACGCTCTACTAACCCCACTTAGCTGCACTGAGGTGCTTAGCTTCTGCCCTGCCTTCCTCAGCTCCACTTTCCTCTTTTGCCCCATTCCTGCCTAACTTCCTTCTTTGGCAAATCACGCAGAGGAGGCCAGCAGGAAGAGCCGGCCTCCACTGGCCAACCTCCCAGGGCAAAGGAGACCAAGCCACAAGCCTTCAAAAGGTGACTGGCCCAGATCTTCTAGCTTTCCCCTGCTGATGCTAAAGCTTTTTCTCAGCTCATTCACCAGCCTCTGTCATGCAGGGGTTTAGGTTACCGCAGGTTTGACTCGAAATTGGGCCAACTAATAAGCATAGGGAGGACTAATGACCCACCAGAGTTTGGCAGAAAGCAGCACGTTTATTATATTGATAGCTAAGCTCAAAAGAAGGGGAGAGGGTGTCACACTGACACACTCACGCTCCCAGGACTGGAGATGTCAGGATTCTGCAAGGTAAGTGTCCCACAGCGCAGTGATGGACGGTGCGATGAAGGTAAGTCTTCCTGAGGCACAATGAAATGCAATGCAGCGAACCATTGGCCAGGCGGTCCGGGTGAAGGGCATTCACTGGAGGTACAAGCGTGTGAGTGACTCCTGAGCACAGGGCCCCTTCCCCTTTTCAGGACCTGCTCCTCATGGCCTGCGACTAGAGATGACTTGGCTGCATCTGGTTGGTCACACTCCACCTTGGGCAGTGTCCATGCTCTGGGGATGTGAGTGCTGCCTAATTAGAGTCTCAGACACCTTGTCTACCTGGGAGCTCTTCTGCTCTTCAGCCAGCCCCTTCATCCCACAAGCATTCCAGGAGGGAGGGGGAGGAGGAAAGCCACTTCTCAGGCATTCAGAGAGGGAGAGGAGACAAAAGCAGGAGGGAGGGGAAGTATAACAGACCTTTTGAGCACAGAAATAACTTCTGCTCCTACAACAGCAGGGACAGGCCAGTAGGAGCTTGGAAAATTAAGCTGTCATGTTTCAAACCAGGGACCTTTTGCGTGTTAGGCAAACGTGATAACCACTACACTACAGAAACTCTATCATAGGGCTTTGCCCCTCCCTTCATAAGAACATAAGAGTGGCCATTCTGGGTCAGACCAAAAGTTCATCCAACCCAATATCCTGTCTGCCAACAGTGACCAATACCAGGTGCCCCAGAGGGACTGAACCTAACAGGTAATGATCAAGTGATCTCTCTCCTGCCCTCCAACTCCACCCTCTGACAAACAGAGGCTAGGGATACCATTCCTTACCCATCCTGGCTAATAGCCATTCATGGACTTAATCTCCAGTAATTTATCTGCAAAAGAAACAGGAGGACTTGTGGAACCTTAGAGACAAACAAATGTATTTGAGCGTCAGCTTTCCTGGGGTAAAACCCACTTCATCAGATGCACGCAGTGGAAAATACAGTAGGAAGAGATATATACACACAGAGAACATGAAAAAATGGGCGTTGCCATACACACTATAACGAGAGTGATCAGTTAAGGTGAGCTATTATCAGCAGAAGAAAAATACCTTTTGTAGTGATAATCAAGATGGCCCATTTCCCACAGTTTTCAGGAAGGTGCGAGTAACAGTAGGGGTACAAATAAACAGGGGGAAATAGTTTTACTTTGTATAATGACCCATCCACTCCCAGTCTTTATTCAAAACTAATTTCATGGTGTCCAGTTTGCAAATTAATTCCAATTCAGCATCTCTCATGGGAGTCTGTTTTTGAAGGTTTTTTGTTGTGATATTGTGACTTTTAGGTCTGTCAATGAGTGACCAGGAGATTGAAGTGTTTTCCGACTGGTTTTTGAATGTTATAATTCTTGACATGTGATTTGTGTCCATTTATTATTTTACGTAGAGACTGTCTGGTTTGGCCAATGTACATGGCAGAGGGGCATTGCTGGCACATAATAGCATATACCACATTGGTAGATGTGCAGGTGAAGGAGCCTCTGATAGTGTGGCTGATGTCATTAGGTCCTATGATGCTGTCCCCTGAATAGATATTTGGACAGAGTTGGCAATGGGCTTTGTTGCAAGGATAGGTTCCTGAGTTAGTGTTTTTGTTGTGTGGTTGCTGGTAAGTATTTGCTTGAAGTTGGGGGGCTGACTGTAAGCAAGGATTGGCCTGTCTCCCAATATCTGTGAGAGTGAGAGATCGTCCTTCAGGATAGGTTGTAGATCCTTGATGATGCGCTGGAGAGGTCTTAGTTGGGGGCTGAAGGTGACGGCTAGTGGCGTTCCCTTACTTTCTTTGTTGGGCCTGTCCTGTAGTAGGTGACTTCTGGGTACTCATCTGGCTCTGTCAATCTGTTTCTTCACTTCAGCAGGTGGGTACTGTAGTTTGAAGAATGCTTGATAGAGATCTTGTAGGTGTTTGTCTCTGTCTGAGGGGTTGGAGCAAATGCAGTTGTATCTTAGAGCTTGGCTGTAGACAGTGGATCGTGTGGTGTGGTCCAGGTGAACGCTGGAGTCATGTAAGTAAGTATAGCGATCAGTAGGTTTCCAGTATAGGGTGGTGTTTATGTGACCATTGCTTATTAGCACTGTAGTGTCCAGGAAGTGGATCTGTTGTGTGGACTGGTCCAGGCTGAAGTTGATGGTGGGATGAAAAATGTTGAAATCATGGTGGAATTCCTCAAGGGTTTCTTTTCCATGGGACCAGATGATGAAGATGTCTTCAGTGTAGCACAAGTCGAGTAGGGGACGAGAGCTGAGGAAGCGTTGTTCTAAGTCAGCCATAAAAATGTTGACATACTGTGGGGCCATGCTAGTACCCATAGCAGTGCCGCTGACTCAAAGGTGTACATTGTCCCCAAATGTGAAATAGTTATGGGTGAGGACAAAGTCACAACGTTCAGCCACCAGGTTTGCTGTGACATTACTGAGGATACTGTTCCTGAAGGCTTGTAGTCCATCTTTGTGGGAATGTTGGTGTAGAGGGCTTCTACCTCCATAGTGGCCAGGATGGTGTTTTCTGCAGGGTCACCAATGGATTGTAGTTCCCTCAGGAAGTCAGCGGTTCTCAAAGATATCTAGTAGTGCTGGTAGCATTGGGCCTGAGGAGGGAGTTTACAGAGCCGGACAATCCTGCTGTCAGGGTGCCAATGCCTGAGATGATGGGGCATCCAGGAATTTCAGGTTTATGGATCTTGGGTGGCAGATAGAATAACCCTGGTTGGGGTTCTAGACTGTCTTATTGCCAAGGGACGGAGAAACTCGGCCAGTAGCAGGGGGTGCAGAACACCACCCTAGTGTGGGGGTGACAGTGCCTCCGGGATCCTGACATCCCAGAACTTTACACACCTTCCTGGAGCCTCCCAATGCCCCTGGGCTGTTGGGACTGTGACCCCAACCCTACTGATGAGAAACAGGCCTGAGGAGGGGAAGCTACTGGCTCAGAGTCACATTAAGTATCAAAGTATGGATGGGACCCAGCAGTCCTTCTTTCCAGACCCCTTTGCTAACCACTGCTGCACACTCCCTCCCACAGCTGGCAATTACAAGCAGCCCCTCATGGCCACTCTCCCTGCCTCTGAGAGGGAGTGTGCTCCGCTGAAGTGACTGGACCAGGGGATTGGGAGTCAGGACTCCTAAGTTCCATTGCTGGGTTTCCTATTGGTTCCACTGTTGGTTATTTTCCTTCTCCTGGGGGACTTTGGGCAAGTTGCTCCCCTCTCTAGGGCTCTGTCCCCAGCAGTCAAATGGGGATTTCATACTTTCCCGCTATTGGAAAGTGCTGGGAGAATCCCTCAGCAAAAGCTGCTCTGACAGTGCTAAGCAGCATCTGACCATTCAAGGTCGGAGCATACTGCCCAGGAGGAGTGTTTGGCTCTGGGGTTTCACTTCAGCCCAGCCTAGAGAGAGGGGTCCAGCCATGGAGTTTGGCTCAAGAAGACCAAGTCTCCAATTTGTTAAGGGCGTTTTGAATTCCAGTCCTGTGCTCCAAAGTGCATGGTGTCAGCTGCAAATTTTAGAAGCATGCTCTCCACTCCATTTTCCAAATCATTCATGAAACTACTGAATAGTACCGGACCCCGGACTGATCCCTGCTGGACCCACTAGGTACAGCCTCTCTGTTGGACAGCCAAACCTGGAGAAGGGCTCTTGGAATCTGGGCTTTCAAACAGCTCTGCACCCACATTACCTGATTGCATCTAGACCGCAATTCTCTCATTTGTTTGTGAGAATGTCCTATGGGACTGTGTGAAAAGCCTTAGTAACACCAAGCTAGATCCCATCTACTGTTTACCCACCTCCACCAGGCCCAGAACCCTGCCAAAGAAGGAAAGAGGATTGGTTTGGAATGATTTGTTCTTGACAAATCCATGCTTACTAGTCCTAAGAACCAAATTATCCTGTAGGTGCTGCTGACAAACTGATCGTTTAAGAATGTATTCCAGGATCTCTCCAGCTATGGCAGTGAGGCGAGCTAGTCTATAAGTCCCAGGGGTCTCTTTGTTCCCCTTTTAGAGACAGGTCCTGTCTTGTTCATGGATGGGAAGATGTTCTTTTTCAGGGATCTCAGACGAGAACTGGGGCACAGCACCTGGTTTGTTAAGGCCACAAAAACGGAGGCAGGAACCTCTTCTCTCCTGCTGGCAAAGAACCCCAGGTACCGAAAAGACAGGGACTCACATCCGTGAAGGGGCTTTAAAAAAGGCAGTGGTTAAAAAATTTGGCCCCGACCATTTCTTGTTTCCACAGGCTAGACATTGTAGCAAACTTAAGAATTCCTTGGCGCTAAACACCAAGAAACTCCCCTTTCTCCTTCACAGAGGGTTATAACTCCCCCTATCTCACTCAGGCTCACGACCGCCCAGAGCTCGAGACCTGTCCCTGTTCGCATTGGACAGATGGGGAGGAGCCTGAGGTACAGAGAAGGGAAGTGACCAGTCACCAGATGAATCAGACTGAACAGCTTTCAAACCTCCAGGAGGCTCTTACCTTCTAAACAGGGATGGGCTGTTTTCTAGTAAAATCACTACAAGGGAAGGAGAAAACTCGAAAGAGGTTCTTCCTGGCTCTCACGTCCGTGAACCCGAATACTCTCTCAGTCCTCAAAGAGAGACCTGGAGAAGGAGATTTGCTGAAGCAAAGCCACAGGGGTCTCTGAGGTTTCCCTGGCCCCTCGCCCCTGTCCTGCCTGGCTGATGTCAGCATCTCTCTGTGAGGTCACCACCTCCCCACACCTCTGACCAATAGTCTGAGGTCCTGCAAAAGGCCTTTGTGATGTCACTGCCACACCCCTCCCTTGCTGTGCCAATGTCCTGCCCCTGGCCAGGCACTTTGGAGGTTTGAGCTACTCCCTGTGGATCACCCCACTCAAGGAGCGTTCGTTCTAGGCAGCAAGCCGGCTAGACAGGAAAACATCAGACACTGCTCCCAGTGCTACACTCAGTGTTTCAGAAATTAGTCGACTTTATGGCCAGAAGAGCCTATTAGAGCATCTAATCTGACCCCCTGCATATCACAGGCCTCCTATATGACACAATAGCTACTTTTGGGGCAAATGCATTCCAGAAAGGCATTTAGTTTTCACAAAATGACATCAAGAGATGGAGAATCCACCACTTTCCTTGGTAGCTTGTTCCTGTGGTGAATCATCCTCGCTGTTGACTATTTGTGCCTTAGTTGTAATATGAATTTGTCTCTTTTCACCTTCCAGCCATTGGGTCTTCTTATGCCTTCCTCTGCTTGATTAAAGAGTCCTTTAATACTCAATCTTTTCTCTCCATTAAGGCACTTCAACACTTCAATGAAGTCACCTTTCAATCTTCTTTTGATAAGCTAAACAGGTTGAGTTCTTTCAATACTCACTAGAAGGGATTTTTCTCCAGCCCTCAGAACATTTGGTGGCTCTTTGCTGCCCCAGCTCCAATTTCACAATATCTTTTTCAAATGAGGACACCAAAACTGGAGGCAGTATTCCAATATCAGTCTCACTGATGCTGTGTCACCTCCTTTGACGTTATTGACATAATCTGTAACTGTATAGATCACTGTTGCGACCACTGTTCTATATTTGTAGCCAATATTGTAGAAAGGTTGTCATGTAAGGGGTCTATGGAGAGATTCTGATTGGCTGATTATAATTATGCTATTTCTAGAAGTGTATCATTTTCATAGTTGACCTTATGAATTCCTGCCCATTTCCCTTCTGGCTGGAGCATGATTAGAGTGTGTCTGTGACTAATGATGTTGCTGTAGATTGTTCGTTTCCTGCCTTGGCAATTCAGACAGTCTCTTTTCCCAACATATCTCCAGCACATCATTAGTTCCAATAACAGGGGAGCTTTTCTCTGGGGCACTGAGATTTTTCGGGAGTTGGTGGCTCCTTTCTTTCCTCACCCTGGAGTAAACTCACCTTTTTATTCCATGGTTCATGTTTTATGGAATAACAACATCAGCTTGAAGAAAGAGGAGAGTGAATATCTCACTGCCAGGGCTGAAGGTGGCCACGTCCCCTCTGTCTGACCGTTGCCATTACAGGCGAGAAGGTTTCAATGGAGTTGAATGCCCTGGCTCAGACAAGAGACACAGAGATGTTTTGCTGTTCATGGATCTGTGCGAAGGAAATTGTGTCTCTGTGTGAAACTGAGGAGGGACATGAAATGCCCACAGGGTGGCGTAATGCCCTAAGCTAAGCCAGGAGGGTGAAGGAATCGGGCTGAGGAATGACTGAAGTGGACTCACCTGGGATTGAAATGATATTTGTTTGTGTTGGGTAGTTAGAAATGTGACATTAATTCAGATGCAGGGTTGAGGCTTCTTTAGCTCCTTGTAGAACTTGAACTTGATTTCCCAGAAGGGAGAAAGGGAAAGTCTGGGGCTGCCTTTAGTCCCTGGCTGGGGTCTCCTGGGCAGTGGAAAACATCCTTTGTTTGGTGCTGCCAAGGGGATCATGCAGAGCTGAGAAGTCCCTCAGCTTGGATCAAAGGGGGACATTTGACGGAATTTATCACACAACCCTCCCTGCTCCCCAGAGCCCCATGGGGAGAATCTAGAGAAGGGGGAGTCATTCCTCCCCTGGCTCCCAGAAAAGCTGCTCGGACTCCTTCCTGCCAGCTACTCACCCCTGGATTCACCCTCAGCTCCTGGGATCTTTCTGCTCCAAAGGCTCCAGAGGCCTGGGGTGGGGAGGGCGTCACTGCACAGTCTGAAACACAAGGGAGGTTTCTGGAATTGAAGGAAGGAGCAGAAAATGGAGAGGATAGAAACAGAGAGAAAACGCCTCTTCTATCTCCCCTCCCCATCCCAGCAAGAATTGCTATCAAGGACCAGCGTTAGGGGAGAAGGTGCCCTGGGCTAAACTTGTCCTTTTGGTGCTTCCCCATTGCCCCTGGACGATCCCCCTCCCCCTTTTCCCCCAGCTCCTGCACTCCCAAACCTTGCACCTCCTTCACCCCTAACTCCTGCCCCCTCCTGTGCCCTAACCCCTACACTGTGTCCCCTTTGCCCTTAACTCCCACACTCCCCTCCTGTGCCCCCAGCCACTGCCCCTCCTGTGCCCCCTTCCCCTCTAACCCCTGCACCCCTTCCTTTGTCACCAGTCATTGCCCCTCTCCTGCAACCCCTTCACCCCCTCCTGTGCCACCAGCCGCTGCCCCTCTCCTGCACCTTCACCCCTAACCCCTGCACCCCCTCTTGTGCCCCCACCCACTGCCCCTCTCCTGCACCCCCTTCACCCCTAACCCCTGCACCCCCTCCTGGACCCACGTGGGGACACTGACCTGTGTGCATGGAGGAGCTGGCATTGCTGCCCGCTCCTTGCTGGAACGCTGCTCCTCCGGGCACCTCTAGGGGCTGTGGGGGCGGGGGGTGAGAAGTGACATCATCCGAGCTCCCTGCATCCAGGTCACTTTCCTCAGCTGGGCTGGGTACAGGGAGGGCAGAGAGCAGCAGCTTCTGATGCTCCCCTCACAGCACAGCCCAGGTGGGGAAAGTGACCAGGATGCATGGAGCACATAGTGTTGCTCCTCGCTCCCCCCAACCCTCTATGGGGCCACAGAGGAGCATTGGGGCAAGGGAGAGCAGTGAGCATCTTTGCACTGCCACACGGTGGCCTTTGATCCCCTGGAGCCCTGGGTGACTACCAGGGGGCCCCACCCCTCCTGCCGGCCAGGCTCCCCAGCACGAGCAGCAGAAAACACAGAAAGACGGGCCACCCACTGAGCAGTGGTAGCCTGGGCAGATCGTAATGGAGGCTCGGGGGGGCTCAGACTCCCCAAACCTTGCATTGCCAAGGGGACACTGAGGCCAATGACCATGGGCTCTGGCCAAATTAGGTCCCCCTGGAAAAGTCTCCCCCATGTCAGCCCCAGGGCTGGAGGAGCTCCCACTCCCTGCTGTGGCCCAGGGACTGCAGCAGGGGCACAGAGCTTCTCTGGTCTCAGGGCCGCAGCGGGGCAGGGGTAAAGGAGTGACAGGGTGGGGCCAGTGGGGGAAGGGCTGAAACAGAGGTGACAGTGGATGGGGCCATGGTTGGAAGGTGTGGAAGGGGGCGGAGCCACAGACAGAAGGGCGGGGCCATGGTTCCAGTGCTGGGGCCCCCGCACTTGTTCTCCCTTTCCCTGGGCTTTGACATCACTAGCCCCTGCTAGCAACAGCCCCACTCCCAGCCCCGGTTCTCGACCATGGCTTCCGAGAGGCCACAGACATAGCTAAGAGGGCACAATGTGAAATGTTTGGGGACCACTGGTTTAGGGTGATGTCCTCAATCACTTCTTTGCAGTCCAATAAAAGCTATTCCTCACCCACCTACCCCTCCATCAGGACGCACTAGGTATGTTCTGCTGCCCTTCGCTCATACAGGAAGGAGAATAACATTTTATTCCACTCAATCCTAAAGTGATTTGTAACCCACCACCATCCCAAACTGGTCATTTTGGGGAAGCGGCCCCACCATGCTGCATAGCTAGGCAGAGTAGATGTGTCTGTGCAAACACGGTCTGTTCCTGAAGTCTTTCCCCAGCTCCTGACTAGATGTGAGGGGAGAGCTCATTCAGCCCCTGCTTCTGCTTAGTATTTAAAAACTCCTTAGTGTCCCAATCTCTGCCGGCCTTAGATTTCTTCTCCTGTCCATTTCCTAACAGCTCAGATGAGGTGGCCAAGTGGTTAAGGTGCTAGACTGCTAATCCATTGTGCTCTGCACATGGGTTCAAACCCCATCCTCATCAGAGGCATTTAGTCTTCACCCTCCTTTATAGAAAACCATCTCTCCCTTTGGTACAATAACAGCTCTAGCAATGATGCTTCTTACAAACAAAAACCTTTTCAGAAACTCAGACCCTCCTCCCATTGCTTTCAATAAAATGCCTAAATCCCACATTTCTAAAAAAATTCTCTAGTCCTGTATTTCTTAGTTTTTATAGCAAAAGGGAACAGCCTCATAATCTCCCCCAAATACCCTGGGACCTCCCCAAATTATTAAACTATCCCCATCCTGAGCAAGGCCACAACAGTGAACCAGAGCTAGTGTCTAGGCCAAGCTGTTCTGAAGGAGGCAACTCAAATATTTTCTCTCTGCTTCCCTTGGAAAAGTCTGACTGAGAAAACAAAACCCCCCAAACTGAAAAGTTTCTGCTGAAAAACCAATACGAGTCTGTTTGGGGACTTTGGTTTGAATGCATTATTATTATTCTCTTCTGATTTATCTCAGTTCAGTGTTTCTCCTCCAGATGTGTTTCCAGATGTTGAATTGTGGAGGAGAGAGTCCAATTCATAATGTCTCTACCCCTCTTTCATAGTTTCTTCCAACTTGCTAGGAAGTACCTTTGCTATCATGTGAGTCAGGCACTGTCCATTGTCGCTGTGCTATCTCGGAGAAGTCTGCATTGTACACAGTTCCTGGGATAGTCCTTGGGAGTGTGGATCCCTTTAATGGGCCAGCAGCGAGTCTGGCTCCTCCATTGTCACTCCTGAAAGGCTGGTGGTGGGCATTTCCCAACCTCATAACATATCTCAGTAACACACACAGAGCAAACTTCATAACTTCTCAACCAATGCTACACACACAGTCCAACACGATATTAATGTTCAACAGATCAAGACTTTTGAAATAATACCTCACCAGGCAGACTTTGTACAAACCGTATCATCATTCTATGAGAGTGGTGAATATGGGGCTTCCGGGGTGCTGCTTTGACCACAGCGTGCCACACCTGGGCTTGCATTGCAATGGAGACGTACCCTTAGAGTTCATCTCTCCAGGGATAAAGATGGTAGCATAGTTGGCCTGGGTCATCTGACTTGGGCCCATGGAGCTAAAGCTGAGGGGATAAAAACTGTGGTGAAGATATTTGTGTTCATACTGAAGCCTGGGTTTGGAAACCCTCATCCCTCCTGGGGTCTCCGAGGTTGGGCTCAAGCCCATATGGCACATCTGCCTTCTCTCAATGGGTCGATTGTATAGCTGATGGTTCTTAATGGGCCGTTAAGCAGAACTGACACCAACAATGGTCACAACGGTGATCTATACAGTTACAGATTATGTCTATAACGTCACAGGAGGTGACACGGCATCAGTGAGACTGACATTGGAATAGCCTCCAGTTTTGGTGTCTTCATTTGAAAAGGATGTTGTGAAATTGGAGCTGGGGCAGCAAAGAGCCACCAAATGTTCTGAGGGCTGGAGAAAAATGCCTTCTAGAGAGCTATTGAAAGAGCTTAATCTGTTTAGCTTATTAAAAGAAGATTGAAATGTGACTTCACTGAAGTGTTGAAGTGCCTTAATGGAGAGAAAAGATTGGGTATTAAAGGGCTCTTGAATCTAGCGGAGAAAGGCATAAGAAGACCCAATGGCTGGAAGGTGAAAAGAGACAAATTCATATTACAACTAAGGCACAAATAGTCAACAGCGAGGATGATTCACCACAGGAACAAGCTACCAAGGAAAGTGGTGGATTCTCCATCTCTTGATGTCATTTTGTGAAGACTAAATGCCTTTCTGGAATGTATTTGCCCCAGAAGTAGCTATTGTGTCATACAGGAGACCTGTGATATGCAGGGGATAAGATTAGATGCTCTAATGGTCTCTTCTGGCCATAAAGTTGACTAATTTTTGAAAAATTGAGTGTAGCACTGGGAGCAGCGTCTGATGTTTTCCTGTCTAGCCGACTTGCTGCCTAGATCGAACGCTCCTTGTGTGGGGTGATCTACAGGGAGTAGCTCAAACCTCCACAGTGCCTGGTCAGGGGCAGGACATTAGCACAGCAAGGGAGGGGTGTGGCAGTGACATCACAAAGGCCTTTTGCAGGACCTAAGACTATTGGTCCAAGGTGGTGGGGAGGTGGTGACCTCACAGAGAGATGCTGACATCAGCCAGGAAAGAGAGGGGTGAGGGGCCAGGGAAACCTCAGAGACCCCTGTGGCTTTGCTTCAGCAAGTCTCCTTCTCCAGGTCTCTCTTTGAGGACTGAGGGAGTATTTGGCTTCACGGCCGTGAGCGCCAGGAGGAACCTCTTTCGAGTTTTCTCCTTCCCTTGTAGTGATTTTACTAGAAAACAGCCCATCTCTGTTTAGAAGGTAAGAGCCTCCTGGAGGTTTGAAACCTGTTCAGTCTGATCCATGTGGTGATAGTTGAATTCTAGGCATGGAAAACACGAGCTTAAGGAGGCAGAATTTTATTGCGCACCTGTGATTTTATCCTTTAGAATCACTGGGTACATTAGGGTTTGTCTTTTTTGTTTCACCTCTTCCTCCATCCATCCCTCCTTTCTCTTCTTCTCTTGCTTCCTTTTTCCTTTTACGTGTTCCCCTCCAACACCAGGAGGGGTGTGTGTGTGTGTTGCAGGGGAGTGCTCTGCAGCTCCCACTGTGGGCGGTCCATCCAAAAATGTAGGGCTGAAATAGTGCTCGGGCCGTGATCCTCACCAGTGACCTGGGCCATCCTTTGGGCTCTCTGGTAAGAACCCTCAGCCTCCCGTCCTCAGTCTCTACCCTGATTGCTGAGCAGGGGCTTATTGACAGGGAGGAGACTCAGGTCCTTGTTGTTCTCTTTTAAGACCAAGGAAATAAGTCAGAACCAGTTCTATGTTTGATGAATTTTGCTGCTTCTCTGCATTGTCTCTGAGCAGTTCATGATTCTCTCTAACATTGCAGTTCTCGTAAAATACTTGCTGAATAATTACTGTCACTGTTGTTGGTCTGGAGCTCATCTGAGAGCACTTTACTCAGGTCATCCAATGTATGAAATTCAAGATCCGATGGTTAGTTTGAAAATCAGGGCTCTTGGGTCCTATTCCCAACTCTGCCTCTGACTGGCTGTGTGACCTAAGACAAGTCAATTCTCCTTTCTCAGCCTTAGATTCTCCCTCTTTCAAGTAGGGATAATAATGATCTGCTCCTACCTACCTCACGGTGCATGGAGGCAGGGTCGGCTCTAGGTTTTTTGGCGCCCCAAGCAAAAAAAATTTTAGCGGCCCCCACCCCAGCCCTGGGCTCCCCGCCACACAGTCCTGCTGATCGAACCCTGGGCTTCCCCCCAGCTGCAGCCCCCTACCACCCCAGCCCGGGGCTCCCCCCCCGCACACCCCATGCCAACAACATAGGTTTGTTCTCCCCAGTCTGAGCTGCTCCCCTTTATACTCTGTCTCCAGTCAGAGCATGCCCAGAGAGGGTGAGGGGTGTGGCCTCTTCAGCCCACAGGGTGCAGTTAACCCTAGCAGTGCCAGTGCAGGGTTGATGCTGTCTGTGATAAGGTGTATTTCCCAAATTTTGGGATTAGCTAGGAGATCTCTTCAGCAGTAACCTCCTGTAGGGACTGGGTCACAAATACCTTGGGAACCAAATACCTGGATATTTTGGCTAATTCCAAGTCACTTGCTGTGGAATTCTATCCCTGGATCATTTGAGACAATATTGACTTAAACAACTGAACTATCCTGTGACCATGTGCACTTACTTCCGGCAGTTGCACCATTTGGGGTTTGCTGCTGTTCACCTTTTCAGAGTGGAGATTTAAAAAACAGACTGTCTCTCTGATAATATGTCCAGCAGCTTGGAGTATTCTCTCCTGTTGACTGAACTGTATTTGAATTTTCTCCATGTCATCATGCAGGGATAGGGGGAAAAACAAACCTAAAGTAAAAAATGATGGTCATTTGTCTGAAATTTCCCAAAAAATCTGAGCTACAATCTGTCAAACAACAGTAACATGCAGGTATATGACCCTAGAGCCTTCATGAAAGATAGAAAACCCACATCACAGAGAGGTAGAAGACACTTCCATTTTAATTTAAAGTGAAATTCCAGACTAGGTTACATATGATGTCTCAGAATCAGGATGAGAAATTCTCCCATGATCCACTGAAACCTGCTTCACCCAGCGCTGTCGCATTAGTGCTATTTACAGAAGTTTTAAGACCTTCATAACGGGTGGAAAAAAACAGCCGACCTTCCCAGAAGTGGCTTTGCCAATAGAGGGAAAAGAGGATCTGAACAGTGCTTGGGATCCATCTGAAATTCCCTTCCAAGTCGGTGACACTTTCATCTCCTGACAGAGTGACTGATTTAGGATCAAAGACGTACAAGCACCATTCCCAAGCATGGACAGCTAAGAATATGACCTCACCGGATACTGTGGGAAGTGAAGGAATATGAAGGGGTGAACTGTGCATGGCTCAGGCACAAGGGAACAGTTCTGGGGTGATGGGGAAGGACGGAATCTCTGAGTCACTCCATCTCCTTCCAGTGTCACAGAGCCTAAAACGCAGGGGCGGCTCTAGGTATTTTGCCACCCCAAGCACAACAGGCTGCTGCCTTCGGCGGCTTGCCTGCAGGAGGTCCCCAGCCCCCAGATTCGGCGACACGGCTGCAGGAGGTCCCCAGTCCCCCAGGCACATTTTCCTGACACTGCTCCAGCTCTTCAGCATATTTAAATATATTTTAAATGAGAAAAAAAGTCAACAAGATAACTGCTGTTCTGCACGATCCAGGGTAATGTGAGAACAACTGGGAATGAGAAAATCTGTCCTCAGAGAGGAACTTGACGTCTCTAACAATAACTTTGCACTGGGAGGAGGAGTATAAATGTGAATCTCCAGGTTTGTTTAGACAAAGAAATGTAACGGTGGTTAGGTCAGATCAGGAGGAAATGTGCAAGATAGCCCCACCCACTATCCATGGCCCATGTCTTTACTGCAAGAATAGCTGTCTTTTTACATCAGGAAAGTGAACTCAAGCTAGCTAACTCCATGGCAGCCACAGTGATGAGACCCAGGTAAATTTTATCTCAACGTAGCTGGTTGAAGACACCCTCCATCTCCCCCACCTGGGATGACGAACATTCCTGGTAGAAAGGACACACACTCCCATGACTCGCAGGACAATGGAGTTGATAGAAAGGACCATAGAATCCACCCCAAAGACAGGCGAGCTTCAAAAGTAGGCAACTCATGTGTGGGAGCTGAGGGACCTCAATGTGCAAAAGATGCAAACAGCCTTAACAGTCACTACCTGGGAACTGCCAAAAGAATTAAAGAAAAAATCTTCTGACAGTTCTAGAGAAGGTTTTTATGAAGTTTATCTCCTTTATGGATTCTCTGATGTTTAGAAAGGCCTGAGCTATGAGTGAAGCTTTTCCCACACTCGCAGCATTCATAGGGTCTCTGCCCGGTGTGGATTCTGTAATGTGTAATAAGGGTTGAGTTCTGAGAGAAGCTTTTCCCACACTCACTGCATTCATAGGGTTTCTCTCCCGTGTGGATTCTCTGGTGAGAGATAAGAGAGGAGAGGTGAGTGAAACATTTCCCGCAGTCACTGCATTCATAGGGTCTCTCTCCTGTGTGGATCCTCTGATGCATAGTAAGGTTTGAGCTCCGAGAGAAGCTTTTCCCACACTCACAACATTCATAGGGTCGCTCTCCCGTGTGGACTCTCTGGTGAGAGATAAGGGAGGAGAGGTGAGTGAAACATTTCCCGCACTCACGGCATTCATAGGGTCTCTCGCCTGTGTGGATCCTCTGATGTATAGTAAGGTTTGAGCTCCGAGAGAAGCTTTTCCCACACTCGCGGCATTTGTAGGGTCGCTCTCCCGTGTGCATTGTCTGATGAGAGATAAGGGCTGATCTCTGAGTGAAGCTTAGCCCACAGCTGCAGCATTTGTAGGGTCGCTCTCCCGTGTGCATTGTCTGATGAGAGATAAGGGCTGATCTCTGAGTGAAGCTTAGCCCACAGCTGCAGCATTTGTAGGGTCGCTCTCCCGTGTGGATTCTCTGATGAGAGATAAGGGTATATCTCTGAGTGAAACTTTTCCCGCACTCACAGCATTCATAGGGTCTCTCTCCTCTGTGTATTCGCTGATGCCTGCTAAGGGCTGAGGGATGATTGAAGCTTTTCCCACACTCACAGCATTCGTAGGGTCTCTCTTTCGTGTGGATTATCTCATGTCGAATAAGGGCTGAGCGGTAATTGAAGTTTTTCCCACACTCACTACACGTATTCTCTCGCTCTTCCGTGAGGATTTTCTCCTGGGACATCATTTCCTTGATGTTCCTGTGAGTTCTCTGACAATTAATGGGTTCATCCACTCTCTCCTCTGACTGGTTTCCGTGCTCTCTCTCTGGTCTGTGGTAACTTTCACCAGCTTTTCCCTGTTCACGGGGGCAGGACACATTCCCTTTGGATCTTTGCAGTAATTCCCCATGCGCTTCGGTGAGCTCAGCATCTTCCTGGGGAGGATTCTGCTCCTTGCTCTCCCTCACCACCCCATCACCTGCTAGAAGGGAGGAGAAATCTCAGAATTGGGGATGGAAAGGCAGAGAGCAAACCCAAGTAAGTGCTGGAGAGACAGAAAATAAAAATCAGGGACTGAATTCCCCCAAACTCATCCCCCATAGGGGAGAGTGGAGGGGATCAATTCTGCTCCACACCCAGGACCGGCCTTTAGGGTGGGCCATATAGGTGCCCCACCCAAGGGGATGCCGGGCGCAGGGTTTGGATTCCCATCTGACCTGCTGCCGAGAAGCTCGCTGGGCTGATGAAAGCGGCACAGGGAGGCAGATAAGCAGCTGCGTGTGGGAGTGGGAGAGACCTGAGCTGCAGGGGGCATTTGGACGACCAGCCGTCAGAGCGAGGTGACTGCTCCAGAGCAGAGGGGCCCCTCCTCCGCTCTGCTCCACACACACAGTCCTTCACACACTCCCATCAACATACACACACTCCTTCATATCCTCCCCTCAACACACACACACACAGCAGGGCTCCCTGCATCCAGGTCACTTCCCCACCCGGGCTGTGCTGAGACATCAGGAGCAGCTACTCTCCTGCCCTCCCCTTACCCAGCCTGCAGGGAAAGTGACCTGGGTGCAGGAATCCCTGATGTCCCTCCTTGCTCCCCTCTCCCAGCCCCCCAGGGCGGTGTGGGGCGGGGGGGGTGAGCAGCAGTCCAGTGGGGGAGCGAGCAGCAATGCCAGCTGCTTTGTGCATCTAGGTCAGGTTCCCCACCTGGGTGCAGGAGGATGTAAGGGTTAGGGGCAAAGGGCGCACAGTGCAGGGGTTGGGGGCTCAGGAAGGGGCAGGTGTTGAGGTGCAGAGGGCAGGGTTTGGAGTGAAGGGGGTATGCACCACGCAGGGGTTCACGGTGCAGGAGGGAGGCGAAGGGGGTACAAGTTAAGGGGGCACAGTCCTGGGATTAGGGGCACATGAGAGAGGGGCAGGGTTTGGGGTGAAGGGGGTATGCACCACGCAGGGGTTCAGAGTGCAGGAGGGAGGTGCAGGGGGTATGAGTGAAGGGGGCACAGTCCTGGGATTAGGGGCACATGAGGGAGGGGAAGGGGTTGGGGTGAAAGGGCACAGTGCAGGGCTTAGGGGCACAGGAGGGGGCAGAAGTTAGGAGTGAAGGGGGAGCAGGTATTTGGAGCGAAGGGGGCATAGTGCAGGGGCTGGGGGGAAGGGAGGTTGGAGAGCCTGGAGAGCCCATGGGGGATAGAGGGAATGGGGGGGTGCCATGCCCATGGGACCCAGGAGCACCAAAACGCAAGTTTGCCCCAGGTGCCATTTCCCCAAGGCCGGCCCTGCCCACATCCCATCCGAACACTAAGTAGGAAGGGAGGCAGCTCCAGACAAGCTGTCAATCACCATCTGTAGGAAGCCAGGAGTGAGATCTGCTGGGGACTGTCCTGAGCTCACAGAGTCTGTGTGGGGAATCCCAGCTGGTTCTCTCAGGCACTTACAGTTTCTGGGTTGGTTTGATGTTTCCTCACCTGTCCAGGGTCTTCCCAGGATCTTGCTTTCCTCTGAACCCTGGAGATCCAGGACCCACGGCTCTTCCCCTCCTTCCAGCGGGGAGATCACAGAGGGTTTGGAAACTGGAAACCCTGCTCAAGGGAAAGAAAACAAGGGAGGCAGGAGGGTACTTTGCCCACCTCTGGTAGAGATGGTGACTAAACTTAAACCTCTGGAACCAGGAAATGAGAAGTTAATGTAAACGCCCCGACCCCCAATGCAACCTTAACTTTGCCCCCAACCCTTAATCCTGCAGCTGGCAAGAACCATGGAGGATGGTTCTGTGTGGGCCGTGCAAAGGTTAACAAACTGCCACAGGGACTCAGGTATTCAGCTCAATGCAGCAGTAATGGGATGAATTCTATGGTCTGTGGTATAAAGGACGTCAGAGTAGGTGACCTAATAGTCACATCTGGCCTTCAAAGCTACGAACCCATCATCGATCCGAGGAAAGACTAAGAGAACGTGCCATTGTCTGTGCTGTGTTCACAGGTGGGAATCCCAGCATCTCTCCGCATGCCTCCCCGTGTGCACTGGGCCAGCTGGAGCTGTGACTGGCTGATGGAGGGATGGGCTGGAGCAGCTGGGCAGAGCTGTGCCTGTGCTATGCAGAGAGGTGCATGTGAAACTTGGGGGGCCAATTCTGCCTCATTTCCGTGCTAAGTGTTGTAGGCTTTGTCAGCAAAGGTGCCCAAGGGGGTGTTCTTGCCATGGGGATTGTCAGCACCCTGGTGGCATATGTTTGAGTGATCTGTGGGGCTTAGTGAGGGGTAAGTGAAGGCAGTGACTCACAAGGAAAACTCAGGTTGAGGGGAAAGAGGTGGTAACACTGTGCAAGTCTCAGCTGGTCTGTGGGCAGGAGGTTCAGTACTGGAGAGCAGGCCAGGGGGAGGAAGCTTCTGTTTGCTATGATGGAGATGAACCCGAATATTATCTTAGCAAAGAGAAGTTGTGAGACTTTCTGCTGGACTGCTCTGTTCGCAGAGCGCTCTGTAACAGGGGACGGCAGAGGGCTAGTGTGAGTGTCACTGGCATGTCGGGGTGCTGCTGAAACCGGGCAGAGCAGAGGTGGCATTGTGGGGGTGGCGTGAACCTTAACTTTTCATTTCCCCTTCTAAGAACCGAGGGGACAGGAATCCTTACCCAGCGAGGTCACATTCTCACACTTCTCCTGCATAATGTCTCTGTAAAGGGCTCTCCGAGTGGGGTCCGGAAGAGCCCCCTCTCCCCTGGTGAAATACAGTCACCTCCTCAAAGGTCACCGGCCCCTGAAAGAGCAAGAGTCCAACACTCAGTACCTGCTGCCCCACTCACAGCCCCACTATTCATGGGGGCGAGGAGCCCATCAAATGGAAGCTCTGAGAGAGAAACAGTCGGCAGAGTCCTAGCCCCACACTGCTGAGAGCAGCCGGGGGGCACCACGGTGAGAGAACAAAGAGAGACCCCTTGTCTCTGCCTGCAGATCCATCACACCCCTACTAGCCAGAGGCTGATACAACCCCATGGTAGGAACCCAACACCCTCCCCACTGCCAGCAGCTGGATGTGAGGGGCCGGGACATCTTCCCTACACCTCCCTGGTGGGTGCCCCCTTTCCATGTCACACCAGCCCCTGGCTAGCAGGCTGAGGGTTCAGCACTGGAAGTCTGGTCAGTTTTCCCAGCCCTGCCCAGGGGGTTGGTTTCTCTATTTCCTGTTTCACAAATTAGGGAATTTTCTCCCCCAACACCCACCAGCAACCCCCCAATAACTCCTACCTGAGCTGGCTCCACTGCAGCCGGAGAAGTCCCGCCCGCCGTCCCCTGGCCGGGTACGGAAGGGTTAATGTCTTCCTGTCCCCTGCAAACCCTCCCCCGCTCCCAGCTGCTCCAGCCCCTTCCTGTGCCCTACAACCCACCCCCGGGCTGCAGCGGCCGGGATCCAGCTGACACCCTCTGCTAAGCCGGGCACTGCAGGGGATTTGGGGGGGGCGGGGGTAGAGCTGCTACACCAGCCCCGGCCCCTGCCCCTGCTTTCCCCTGGGGGCCCCAGCCCCTCTCCTCCCCCTCCGGGCTGAGGCGGGTCCCGCATGTCCCAACCCCCCTGCGTGGGGCCCGGGGGCAGGGGCAGGGCCAGGGCCCGGGAGGAGCCGCCCCTTCCTGCCTGCCCGGCCCGGCCCCCGCCCCTTTCTGTCGGCAGCGGGGCCGGGGCCGGGAGCGCAGCGCAGCGCAGCGCAGCGCGGGGTGGGGGGACGGGGACACGCGTGGGGCGGACACGCTCCTGCCGGGTGGGGGCAGGGTTGGGGTGTTTGGGGGCGGTTATTACGTGGGGGTCCCAAGCCCCCGCAGCTCTGCCGCGGCCCGGGAAACCACCGGCTGGGAGAGGGGGCGGGGCTGGGGGAAAGAATGGGTGGGGGGAGGGTCAGGCTGGCCCCGGGGACCTCCTTCTGGGCCGGAGAGAGCGGACGCGGCCCCGGGGCAGGCTGGGAGATGTAGTTCCTGACTCTCCCTGGACCGGAAGTGACGTTGGGTGGGAATGAACAAGCCGAGTTGCAAGCGCGCGCGGGCTGCAGCGGCTCTGCGTGTCTCGCGCGGGGCGTTGGAGCCTCTCCCGGGCCGGAGAAGGGTTTGTGCCGTTGGGGCTCTGGGCATGCGCAGATCGCGGCGGGAGAGCCCTGCATTAACCCCCCCGTGCCCGGCCCGGGCCCTGCTCCCGCTGGAGCCGCCCTGGGGCCGCCCCGGGCTCTGCCCGCCCCGCTGCGGAGCTGCAGCCTCCAGGTCCCGGAGCGAGCCCGGGGGCGGGGCCGGGGGCCGGGGCCGGGCGGTGACTCTGCCCCAGTGGGGGGGGGGGGGGGACCCGGCATCTCGCAGCGCCGGGATCTGCTCCCTAGAGAGCAACGAGCCACCCCCAGGGTGACCCCCCCCAACCCCTGAGAAGTTCCCTGTTCCCCTCCCCCATCGTGCCCCATTTTCTCTCCCCTTCGCCAATGGCCAGTTCAGATCTCAGGTTTGGGGGGTTTCCCCCATTTTCACCTGCAGGGATTTGTCCTTGTGTGGGTGGGAAATGGTTCCCCCCAGTGATTTCTGAACGGGGCAGAGGCTGGGGGGGCCCTGAGACAGGGACACGGCTGGGCTGGGCTGGGGGCCCCCCTCTCTGCTGGTAATAGGGTGTGGGAAGGGGAGGGAAGAGCAAGTGTCCCCCATAGTGACGACCTAGCCCCAAGTTTCCCAGTCTCAGCTACTTCCCCTCCCCCACCCTGCCCAACCCAGCAGCCCCCCTACCCCCCACCAACTGCTAGTCCAGGGGTAGGCAACCTATGGCACGTGAGCCGAATTTCAGTGGCACTCACACTGCCTGGGTCCTGGCCACTGTTCCAGGGGACTCTGCATTTTAATTTAATTTTAAATGAAGTTTCTTAAACATTTTAAAAACCTTATTTACTTTACATGCAACAGTAATTTAGTTCTATTTTACAGACTTACACAAAGAGACTGTCTAAAAACATTAAAGTGTGTTACTGGCACGAGAAACCTTAAATTACAGTGATTAAATGAAGACTCTGCACAGCACTTCTGAAAGGTTGCCGACCCCTGTACTAGTCACATTCCCAGACCCCACTGCCAGGTCCTCCCCGCAGCCAGTGACCTCACTCCAGCCCCACTCCTCTCCCTTGTGAAGGCCACATCACCCAGAGCTCCCTGCTGTCCATGTGAATGTGAGGCAAGAAGACTCCGTCCCATTCTGTTGCTGATTCAATATCCCTGTATAATCCCCTCCAATTTTCCCTCTTTTCTCTTGAGTGGTTGAATGGTGACACAAAATCTCCCCACATGATGCTTGTCCCTTATATTGGCAAATATTTAGTTTGTGCCCCATTTTCTCCTCAGTTTTGAAATACTGATATTGAATTCTCAAAAATCTTCCACTTTTCTTTCCAGGTGTGTGGCTGAGATCAGGCCTTCTATCTTACTGAGCATGGCCCTGTTCTGGCAGGCGCTGCAGAGACCCCAACTGAGATCTGGGCCCTGTTCTGCCAGGCACTGAAGAGACCCCAGGTGAGATCAGACCCAGGGCCGGCGCTTGCATTTAGGTGGCTGAGGCAATCGTCTGCTGCGCCAGAATTATTGTCGGGAGGCATTTTGCCGGAGGGGGCGGCAGGCGGCTCCGGTGGACCTGCCGCAGTGGTGCCTGCGGAGGGTCCGCTCGTCCGCAGCTCCGTTGGAGCTGCCACAGTCGTGCCTGTGGACGATCAGCTGCTCACGCGGCTCCGGTGGACCGCCTGCAGGCACGACTGCGGCAGCTCCACCAGAGCCACGGGACCAGTGTGCGGGGCGGTGAAATTGCCATGCGCCTAGGGCACTCAAACCCCTAGCGCCGGTCCTGATCAGACCCCACATTGTGCCAGGTAAAACTGAGACCTGGACCGAGATCACGGCCCCCCTTGTGCCAGGCAGCGCATGACTGTGACCCAAACTGATGTGTCCATTGTGCTGGGCACTTCAGAGACCTTGACTGAGATCTGTGTCCCCGCTGGGTCTGGCATTGCACTGACCCCGACCGAGATCACGCTCCACCACTGTACTGGGCACACCACAGACCCTGACAGAGATTCTGCCTCCACATTTTCCAGATGCTGCAGGGACCCCAAACCAAATCAGGGATCCTGTAATGCTGGGAGTTGCAGAATCCCCGACTGAGGTCAGGCGACAGGGCTGTTTAATTGCAGTGTAGATGTCTGGCCTCAGGCTGGAGCCAGGCTGTAGGACCCCGTGAGGTGGGAGGGTGCCAGACCTTGGACTGCAGCCCCAGCTGGAACATGGACACCACAATTAAACAGCCCCACAGCCTGAGCCGTGTGAGCCCAAGTCAGCGGGCACGGGCCAGCCGCCGGTGTCTGACTGCAATGTCGACATGCCCACAGGGACAGAGAGCCCTTGCCCCAAAGAGCTCAAAGGCTAAATAGGCCAATGGTGGGAGGTGACTCTCCATTTTACAGATGGGGAAACTGAAGCTGAGAGAGCTGAAGTAATTTGCTCAAGTTTGCATGGAGAATCTGGGGCAAAACTGGGAACCGAACCCAGATGGTTTGAATTCTTGCCTCTTCCCTTAACCCCAAGCCCAGCGTGTGTGTGTACAGCGTTGTTTTGGGCTGTGTTTCCCTTGCATTGGCTTCCAAGGGAGGCTGTGGAATTTCCTTCGCTGGAGGTTTTTAAGACCAGGTTAGAGATACACCATCTGGGAATGTCTAGGGATACCTGGTTCTGCCTCCTCACAGGAGACTGGAGTAGACGACCTCTCAAGATCCCTTCCAGGCCTACATTGAAATAATTCTCTTTTGTGCTGTGCCCTGTTCTACGCTGAGCTGTTTTGCATGGTGCCATTTGGAACTGGGATTGCACCATGTTATGTTGCATAGTTTTATGATGCATTGTTTTGCTTCAGCTTGTTTAGTGCCTGTGTTGTGTTTGTTTGAGTTGAGCTCTTTTCCATTGTGTACTTTGTCCTGGGCTGTGTTAGTTTGCCTTATGTTGCTTTCTTCTCCTTTGTATTGTCATTTTATGCTGTGGAGTGTATTTTTTTGTTGTTGTTGTTCTGAATTGCCTGACATCATGTTGTGGTGTTCTTGGTTTCTTTTCTGTATGGGTTGGTTTTATACGTATATATTTCATGGCATCCTAGAAATGTAGAGCAGGACAGAACCTCAAACTGTCATCAAGTCCAGCTCTTCCTACTGAGGCAGAGCCAAGTATATGTTGTTGATCTCTAACAGAGGTTTGTCCTACCTGTTCTTAAAAACTTCTAGGGAAAGAGACTCCACAGCCCCCCTTGTAAGACTATTCCAGAGCTGAACTAGCTCAGCTGTGATGACACCCACACAGATTTTAGTGGTGAGCAGCTGTAGAGAGAGAGGAGACCCCAGTGAGTGGGCAGCTGGGTAAAGAGACTAAAGTTGGGAGGAGAGACATTGACGTGTGCAAGGTCTGTGACAGAGCTAGAACTAGATCCCAGTTCTAGTGCCACCGTACTGCTGTTTTGGGCACTGAAGGTCTCTGCCACCCTTGTGTTTTAGGCACTGGTGCAAACCCTTAGTACAGACAGAATTTACACTAGTGCACTCTGGCACTGGTGCACCATGTCCCTGTTTGAAGCTTTGAGGTTGGGGGGGACAGTAACCTTACTGAGGCCTGGGTCTGGCTGACCAGTGCAGCTGGTAAGGGAGGGGCAGCAGTTAGTGCCGGAGGTATGAGACAGGAGCACAGCCCCACAGGGCTGGACATTGACGTCTCCTGACCCATGACACACACCCCGGCTGTGTGCAGGGATTGCAGCTGAACTGCCCTGCCAAGACAGCCTGTGCATCCATGGACAAACCACCTTTTCCTGCAGCCTAATGCTATGGGGTGTGTGGACGTTTCTAAGCTGCAGGAGATGGGGTACTGGAGTTACTAGGGTCTGTTCCTGGCTCTGTCCCTGACCTGCTTGGTGTCCTGGGGGATGGCACAGCCCCTCTCTGTTTTCCTCTTACTGATTGTGTACTTTAGGACTGTGATCTCTTTGGGGCAAGGATGGTCCCACTCTGTGTGTGCAGTGTCCGTCACAATAGGGGGGCTGATCTCAGAGTCGCTGCCATGAGCTGCACTATGCGGCCCTGATCTCCTTCAGTGTCTGTGCAACACAAAGCACAGTTTATAGACTCACAGACTTTAAGGGCAGGAGGTAGAGGTGTATTTCAGATGAGGTCTCATCGGTGCCTTTTATAACAGCACTAACCCTCTCATGTGTCTGCTGGAAATACCTCACCTGATGCATCCTAGGACTGCATTAACCTATTTCATGGCTGCATCACATTGGCAGCTCATAATTATCTTGTGATCAACCAATGCCCATTGGTCTTTGTCTTCCTCTGTCACTTCAGTTGATAAATCCCCAGGTTATTGCAAAATTGTACACTTGGAGACTAACACTAGAATTTGTGCACTATTTATTTTCATCCCATTTCTATTACTCCAGCTTTCAAGGATATGCAGATTTTCTTGTACGATTTTCCTGTCCTCCTCCACATTGGCAGTCCCTCCCGGCTTTGTGTCCCACTCCCACTTCTTGTGCCAAGATCACTAATAAAAGTGTTGAGTAAGATTGGTCCCAAGAGTGATCTGAGGAACTCCACTAGTAACTCCCTCCAGCCTGACAACTCACAGTTCAGTGTGACCCCCTTGTAGACTCCCATTTAACCAATTCTTTATTGACCTTTCAGTTCTCATATTAATCCCCATCTTCTCCAATTTAACAAATAGTTTCCTATGTGGAACTGTATAAAAAGCCTTATTGACATCTGGATCGGGTTTCTCTGGCACAATCTACCTTTTGTAACACCATGTTTTATTTATTTATAGTGCTGAAGGCTGGGAGGAAGTGTTAGCAATAGGCTGAGAATGGCCATGTGGAGGTAGGGGAGGGGATGGCAGACAGTGGGGAGGTGGGGGGAATGCGGCATTGGAGGTGTATCTGGGAATGTGTTTTGTAGGAGTCCATGTCTCTGCTCCCTGTGGCCGTGGTGCATTCCGTACCAAAGCAGCATGTCAGCAGAGCAGATGTGCACACAGTAGCTCTGCCTGGAACATGCAGTGTTCACTGCCAGATGGACTGGGTGATTTTTCAGGGAGCCAGCTTGATATGCCTGGCTGGGGTGGGTTCAGTTGGACGGGGGTCTGGGGCTCTGATAGTTTGCGATGTTCCTTTTTGCATAATCAGTTCTTTCCATTTATTGTTTTACTCCCACCTATGCCCGATGCCGCTCTCTTCTTAACTTGCTTCGGTTATTTCACTTCTAGTTTTTAAATGGGATCTAAGAATTGCAAAGCTGAATGAAAGATAGACAAACAGAAGCATTTGAATGTTGGCCCGTAGCTGGTAGAACTGTACCTAGTGACGGTCGGCTGTAAGGACCAGGTTCTGTATAGCGTTTTCTGGTGAGGCATGTTTTTAGGGCAACAGGGCTCGTCAGGTGTTTGCTCTCTAAGGAACATGTCACCGGCCAGGGCTTGCAGTAGTTCAGGAGTGGTGCATCTCAAAAAAAAAGGTGAAGACGGCTGGTTCACAATATCCAGTCAAGTCTTGTAAACAATTATACAAATGGACCCTGCTGCTATTAAAACAACATGGTATTAATACTGATTCAAAACTGACATTAAAATTATGAGAGAAACACATGAGAAAGGAACTGACACCTACTTACCATTTATTAATGCCTAAAATTTTGACACTCCCTCACACAATCTTTTTTTAAAAGCGATGCATAGCACACAGTCAAGTTAATGAATGAAAGCACACCCTTCATTGACTGCCTTGAGTTGGATGAGCATCTGATTAAACACCTAATTACAACTGTACCACTGTAAGTGGAAATGCATCAACCTAGCTTAGCTCCAGGGTGTTTAGATGGGAATGAAAAATTTCTAAATTAAATACATGGCAGAATCGTTAATGGGGAAAATACACTGAAATGCCTTTATCCAGTCCAGTTGACTTCTTCTAAACTCTCCATGAGTTCTGGCCTCCTGGTCAACTTGGCTCCCAGTCTCACATCAGCTGTGCCCTCTCCCAGCCTAACCCATTTTTACTGAAATTCTTCATCTTCCTCATCCAGGCAGGGGGTTGGTGCAGCAGCCCCTAAGGGACCTGCGTTAATCACAGTCTCTTGAACTGGGGCTATTTAGATTTCAAGGAACGATTTATCAGAGTTACTGACTCTGGGAGGTGAGGAGAGGCTGAGAGGGCGTTTGCTCTTAGGGCCATGTTCAACCCTGGTAGGCTCCATGTTACCTCGTCCTCCATCCTCCCCCATGTGTCTCTGCTCATGTGTGAGTGTGTCACCTTCTGATCATAATGCCACTGGCCTCAGGAGAGCACTCAGACAGGAGCTACATCACAAGAGGGTTACGGTACTGAGAGTAAAATACAATACAGGGAGGGAGTAATTATCCTGAAATGAAACATTCCAGTCTAGGAAGTGAAAGAATACAAGTACTTCAGTACTTAAAATTACGCTTGAAATGATTAGATTGTTATGAATAAATTGCAGCAAATGCTGATTTCACTGTACACAAACACAGATGAAAAAATATTTGTATAGGTAATATACAGAAATGCTTCTAGAGAAAGTGGAGTTTGATTTAAGGATATTTACACTGTATATTTTGGGTGTGACATTGACAGTTTCTCTTTGAACAGTTATATGATTTGGCTTTTAGAATCTCAACAGTTAATGTTATTAAATAATTGTTGTGTGACGACCCCCATAACTTCCCACAGCTCTGAACATTGAAATTGTAAACATTGAAAAAAGGGCTTAAAAATAAATATCGGTATCTATTGAAATTAAAAGAAAGAAATAGACAAAATGAATTTTGTCAAACCCACTTAACCGCGGTTGCAATATGTTAGGGGATGGAATTCACAGCTAAGGCACCAACCTTAATTCTGCCCTGTGGTGACACCAGGCAATCACCGTAGGGCTACGAATTAGGCATTTTAGTGTATAAAGTTCCAGGTTACAAATCGGTATGATCTAAAGACACATGAGATCTTTTCCTCAGGATATCACTGTCACTGGGTTGTTTCTCTTATTGGTAATGCCCAAAAGTGAACAGATTATTAACATTTTATCAGTTATGAAGTGGCCATTTCAGATTTCTGGGGAGTGTCTGTTATTTTGCACTAGGGGCCAGGTCCTTGGATAGATGGAACCTTGGTTTCATTTTAACTTCTCCATGGACAGCTGCTTCTGGAATTTGGTTCAAAATATTTACATGTTTCCCTGCCCTGTTCTTAAAAGTGCTGCTTTAGAAAGTGGGGAAGGGCAGGAACTGACTTCAGGATCAGTAGCTGAGTCCCTTAGATATTTATAGCTCATTGGAAGGAGTATGGGGATTGGTGGGTGTCTGGGGATTTAATAATAAACACACAAATATCATTGTTCTTAGTGAATTTTCATCTTCTCATTCCCATAACCCACTAATTATCCCTGGCTGCCCCCAGCCGTCTGGGGAGGGAGAACTAGTAAACTCTGTGGCCAGTGTGGAACCGAAGGCACAAGGATCTTTCCGTGGCTGACTCAAAGTCACCCAGAGTGAAATTCACTTCACTGGATAAAATCCTAGTTGCTGAGCTCTGCAGAGGGGTAGGGAGGTGAATTCCATCCCCCATTCTTGAGCATGGACCCCCCTCCAATTCTCACCCTGATCTCAGACGCTATCCCAAGCTTCCCCTGCAGTGATGGACCCACTTGATGGTGCCAGAGCTGTGTGCCATGGGAGCTAGAGAGGACAGAGGCCCAGCTGCAGAACTGCTCCCCCTGCCCACAGCCCCCAAGCTGTGCTTGAGTTGCCCTGACTTTCCAATCTGCAGATCGGTCCAGCTGTACCCAGCCTGTGCACCCACCACACAAAAACTTTGTCACAAGAAACATGCCAGGATTGGGAAAGACCATCTGGGGCTGGCTGCAGTCTCCCTTTGCTGCTGTGAGGGGAATGGGGTGGTCCCTCCTGTAGGATCCAAACATACCCAGGGGCAGAAGGGAAATGTAGTTTCTTCCAGGGGTTTGAAATGTTTGGTTTAGAGTCCTGAGCTCTGTCTTTCTGTTTGTCGTTGTCTGCCACTTTCAGATCTCTTGGAGAGACAAGGCGGGTGAGGTAATTTTTTTAGAACCAATTAAAAATACCTTTATGCTATCCTGGGACCAACATGGGTACAACAACTTTCCCCTTTGTACCCCCTCCCCCTCAGCTGAGACTCTCCCATGTGATAGGAAAATAAGGGTTCAGTCCTGTCACTGGATTAGGTCTTGCCAGCACTAACGGGAGTGAAAGTCTGTGTGCATTAATGACAGCAGCAGCTCTGGGACTCGACCCATAGGGAGAAGAGATGGGAGTGAGCAGGTTGTGTTTGTGCCAGGTGTGAGTTACTCATGTGGGAATTCTGCAGCGCTGCGTATGCACAGAATTCACGTCCAGCGCAGAATTACTTCTTTTAGCTTGAAGAAGATACATTCTGCCTGAGAAGTGCTACAGTTCTGCCTTTCACCCTCCAGAGGCCCCTGTGGCACCAGAACAGGCAGCATTCAGCTGGGTTCATCCTGGTGGTAATTTGTTGCCCCGAGCTCTCCCCCAAATGGAAGAGAGTTAGTGGGTGCAACTTGGGGGAGTCCTGAGACACGGCTGCCTGTGGGGGTGGGGACAGGGTGGTCATTCTGTACTCACAAGAGGGTGTGGAAAGGACACAGGAGGAGCACGTGTCCCCTATGGAGACTGCCCAGCTCCAGGTTATCCAGTCCCAGATGCTTCTTCCCCCACCATACCCCAAACCTCTTCACCCCTCCAACCATCAGTTGCCAGTCTTCCCTCGCTGCTAGCGCTTCCTGACTGGCAGAGACCCTCTAAGCCAATAGTGTGTCAGGGCTCAACCTTCTGACTGAGTCCTCAGGGTACTTTCTTCCTCTCTCGGGGTGCCGTGCCACAGCGGCTCCACAAATCTACATTGCTTAAGCTTTGGCTTCAGCCCCAGGTGGTGGGGCTCAGGGCCCTGGACTTCAGCCCTGTGTGCTGGGACTTAAGCTTTCTGCCCTGGGCCTCAGTGAGTCTAATGCTGGCCTTGGTTGGCCCCTGCCTTGAAACCTGCTAGTGGCCCCCAGCGGACCCAGGACCCCTGGTTGAGAACCACTGCCTGACCTTACGAATCACAGCAATGTTCAGGTTACTGCCAGTCATAGAATATCAGGGCTGGAAGGAACCTCAGGAGGTATCTAGTCAAACTTCCTGCTCAGAGCAGGACCAATCCTCAACGAAATCATCCTAGCCAGGGCTTTGTGAAGCCTGACCTTGTCCCAAAGGACCAGTCACTCACTGAGGTCAATTGAATCTTAGATCTCACAACAAAGACAATACTTGTAGCCAGTCCTGTAATAAGCTGTATTAAGACTTATTTAAAAGGAAACGAGAGTTGTTTACAAAGTTAAAGCAGGTGATCCTATAGATGCAGACAAGTTACAGTCTTAAATTTCAAAAGGTAATAGAAGCTTCTATAATAAGCAAGCCCTATATCTTCCCTAGGACTAACCCAGGCTAATCAGCTGGGGATCTGTTGCTTATACCTAGAAACTTTGTCCCCCCAGCGTCCAAGCAGCATACAGATAATCAGTTCCTTCTGTATGGGGTTTTTCATCCCCTTCCTGCCAAGTGCTCTGAGCTGCAAACTCAGCTAATGGGAAGTCAAGAGCACAACAACAGTCTTTTGTCGTCTCTAACATCGCATAATAGTCTATCTGGTGTTGATGGACCTTTCCTGCCAGGCAGGGTGTAATGCATTCGGTTGCCACTCAGCATTTCACCTAGGTAAAGTCTCTCTCCTGTCTGCTGATTTACAGAGCCACAGAGGCTCACAATGCAACTAGTCAGATATTAACCCAGGCAGCAACTCACAAGCATTCAATAAAGTGTAAACGCATTCTTATAATCCTAATACTAACACAGGTGAGTCAGACTGATTCCAGCTGTGCGTTTGTCCCTGTTCAGTGAAGAGATGGGGGCTTTTGCAAGAGCTAACACCTCATCTGCCAGTGTCACAGGCAGGATGGGCAGGGATGGTGTCTCTAGTCTCTGTTTGCCAGAAGCTGGGAATGGGTGATGGGGTGGATCATTTGATGGTTACCTGTTCTGTTCATTCCCTCTGAAGCACCTGGCATTGGCCACTGAGCTAGATGGACCATTGGTCTGATGCAGTGGGCAGCTGTGATGTTCTTATGTTCACAGTCTCTGTCAGAAGTATCTACTCATTTGGACGCACTGGAGAGCCACAGAAAAAAACAAGATGTGCTGAGGCAAGAAGGCCCAATCTCAGTGCCCCCAGGGTCACACTTCCCAAAGGCTAAAACTAGGCTCAGCCCATGAAACGGGCACTGCCAGGAGAGACTGTATAAAGGTTGGAGCATCAAACAGCTTTGTAAACCTGAGAGAGCTGCCTTGGGAAGAGTGACAGGGAGAATCCCCCACAGTGACTCCTTTGATTCTGCTCTTCTCTGGCCTTTGGTTCATAGAATTATAAAACTGGAAGGGACCTCGAGAGGTCATCTAGGCCAGTCACCTGCACTCAAGGCAGGACTCAGTATTATCTAGACAATCCCTGACAGGTGTTTTCCAGCTGCTCTTAAATATCCCCAGTGATGGAGATTCCACAGCCTCGCTAGGAAATTTATTCCAGTGCTTAACCACTCTGACAGTTAGGGAGTTTTTCTTCCTCATCTCCATCCTTAACCACTCTTGCTGTAATTTAAATCCATTGCTTCTTGTCATATCCTCAGAGGTTAAGAAGGACAATTTTTCTCTGGCATCCTTGTAACACCCTTTTACGTACTTGAAAATTGTGATCATGTCCCCTCTGAGTCTTCCCCAGTGTTTTTCAATCTCCCCTCATAGGCCATGTTTTCTAGACCTTTAATCATTTTTGTTGCTCTTCTCTGGACTTTCTCTAATTTGTCCACATCTTTCCTGAAATGTGGCCCCCAGAACTGGACACACTGCTCCAGTTGAGACCTAATCAGCGCGGAGTAGAGTGGAAGAATTTCTTCTCATGTCTTGCTGACAATACTCCTGCTAATACATCCCAGAATGATACTTGCTTTTTTGCAACACTGTTGACTCCTGTTTAGCTTGTGATCCACTCTGACCCGCAGGTCCCTTTCCACAGCACTCCTTCCTAGGCAGTTATTTCCCATTTTGTATGTGTGCAACTGATTGTTCCTTCCTAAGCGGTGTGCTTTGCATTTGTCCTTATTGAATTTCATCCTATTTACTTCAGACCATTTCTCCAGTTTGTCCAGATGATTTTGAATTTCAGTTCTACCCTCCAAAGTACTTGCAACCCCTCCCAGCTTGGTATCGCCCACAAACTTGATAAGTGTAACAGAGAGACTCTGCTGCTGGGAGAGTTTCACCATGTGTCAGAGGGTCACACCCTGGTAGGAGGGGGCTAGGCCTGTACTGGGATAAGGTCACTCTGTGCTTCCCAGTGTGGCAGAACCTAGAATGTCCATTACCAGGGGAAATCCTGGAGGGAATCGACATGTGGAAAGGAGAGAAACGCTATCTGAATTCTCTCACATTGCCCTTCTCCCCCGGCAGGCTACAGATTAACGTCCACGTTTTGCTCCAGATCATCCCATCCTCCCAGGGGGAAGGCAATGGCTGCAGTGGAGCTGGCTCAGGTAAGGGATTCTCAGGGAGCTGGTGGTGGGTTCTGCTTGGAGGGAGAGGAACAGTAAATGTATAGGAGGGTGGGAGCCAGTGATGAGCTGCCAAAATATTAACAACAGGTTCCCTCCTCCTCACCTCACGAGGGGGTCATGCCCCTTCCAACTCCCTGTGTTCCTTGACACCCCCCGGGGACCCCTGACCCATCCCCCCATTCCCTGTCCCCTGACTGGCCCCTGCCGCCCCATCAAACCCCTCCTCTCATTCTTGATGCCCCCCTGGAACCCCTGCCTCATCCAACCACCCCTTCTCTGTCCCTGACTGCCCCCCCCCACCACCTCATCCAACCCCTGCTCCTTCCTGACTGCCCCCCAGGACCCATGCCCCCATTCAATCCCCTTGTTCCCTGCTCTCTGACCACCCCGCCCCCTATCCACCCCCCACAACCCACCAAATACCCCCTCCCTGCTCCCTGCCCCCTTACCACACTGCCTGGGGCCAGGACCGGGTCCACTGTGCTGGAACCGTGACTGGCGCCGCAGGACCCGACTGTCCGAGCCGGGCTGGAGCCGCTTGGCTGGGACCGGTGCCGCGGGGGTCCGAGCAGGGCCAGGTCGGAGCCGCTCGGCCTGGACCAGCCCAAACCAGGGGTGTTTGGCTGGGACCCGGCTGGGGTGCTCGGCCAGGGCCAGGGGGAGCCGCTCAGGTGAAGCCGGACTGAGCCGCGAGCGCCATCACCGCCCCCCCCTGCCCCTGGCCCGGGTTACCTGCCTGCTGCTTGTTTCAGACTTCCCACGAACATTTGATTAGCGGGAAGCAGGGGAGGGGGAGAAGGAGGGTGGAGCGTTCATAGGAGAGGGGGAAGTGAGCTGGGGCCGGGTGGACAGCTGCCCGAGCCTTTGTTACATTTAAAAGCTTTTTTAGAATCGGTTGTCCTGAAAGAACCGGTTCTAAAAAGGCTTCTAAATTTAATAACCGGTTCATGCGACCCGGCTGGAGCTCACCACTGGTGGTAGGGACACTGGCTCCCCCCTTTCCCTCCTGTTCGGCCATGTCTTGTTGCTGGCAGAGAACGGCCACCCCAGCTACCCCCCAGAGGCAGCCATGTCCGTCGGCTCCCCCAGCCAGCACCTACCAACCACCACCCACGTTAGGTGGAATTTGCTGTCCTGTGTCATTGCCCCAACTAAGGACAAATTGCTGCAGATAAAACAGGCTGGGTTCACATCCCAAAGCTGAGGAGGAATTATGGAGAAAATAAGAGACTAGAGAGTCAATAATTGTAGGGAAAACGAGGGAATCTCCTTGGATTTTCTAGCCACATGTGGGGAGGGGAGAGAAGGGGAAGAACTAGAGAGAATTGTTATCAGGGTTTGAGATGGGAAAAAAGGCACAAACAGGAGAAGGATGCAGTAGCTCACCCCCGTGACCATAGGCGTGTGCAGCACATTTCATTAAGGTGGGCACCCAGGGAGCCCCACCTTAGCCCCACCCCATCCACTTCCTGCCCCCTGGCTGCGCCCCTCACAACCCCTAACCCCCCCTGCTCCTTGTCCCCTGATTGCCCTCTCCTGGGACCCTCCCCCTATCTAAGCCTCCCAGCTCCTTGTCCCCTGACTTCCCCCTCCTGAGACCCCCCCCGTAACTGCCTTCCGAGGACCCTGCCCCCTACCTGTCCCCCTGACCCTTATCCACACCTCCACCCCCAGACAGACCCCTGGGACTCCCACTCCTATCCAGCTGCTCCTCGCTCCCTGACAGGACCCCCAGGACTCCTGAGCCATCCAACTCCCTCTGCTCCCTGCCTGCCCGACACCACTCCACCCCCTGACAGGCACCCCCCAAACCCTCAACCCATCCAACCCCCTGCTCCTTGTCCCATGACCACCCCCTCCAGAGACCCCCCCGCCTCCTAGTCACCTCCCCAACTATCCAACCCCCCTCCCCACCTCCTGGCAGCTCTGTCTAGTGGCTGCTCCCACCCACATGCTCAAAGTGGTAGAGGAGGTTCCCTCTCCTTCGGTGGGAAGGTTGCCTAGTGGTTAACGCACAGGACTCAGGCTCAGGTGTTCTGGGTTTGAGTCTCTGCTCTGCCACAGACTCCCTGCTTAGCCTTGGGAAAGTCACTGCACCTCTTCGTGCCCTAGAGCCCACCTGCCAAATGGGGCCAGTGCTGATCCTGCCTCCTGGGCTAAATCCATTCATGGCTGGGTGATGGAGATCCCAACATGGGGAGATTTGGGCTGAATTTCTCCACAGCCAGAGAGTGAGAGCCAGCTCCACAGGGGGGATGGGAGCGCGAGGGGCTCAGGGCAGCTCCACACCGAGTGGGGTCAGGGCTTCAGCCTTGCAACTTCTGCCACTAAGGTGGCTGGGGCTCCTGAGCCAGGGACTTCAGCCCCACATCTTCTGCCAGGGTCCAGGGCTTCTCCTCCCTGCCCTAGGGTGGCTCCTCTTTCCCTCCATCCCCCCCAGTGCAGCTCCTACTGGGGTTTGGGCTTCTGCCCCACTCCTGCACCAGCTTGGTGCTTCTCCTGCTCTCCCCCTCCCACTGCAGCTCCTGCAGGGGCCTGGGGCTTCTTCTCCTCCACCCCCCCACCCCCGGCCCCAGCATGACTCCAGCCCAGTCCAGGGCTCCTCCTCCCCTACTCCAGCTCAGCTCCTTTCCCCCCCCCACCCCCGTGCCGGTATCTGGAGCTTCTCCTACCACTGTCCCCAGCCCCAGCCTAGCGGGGCTCCCTGGGGCACCTGATGCTGCTGTGGCCGGAGCCGGGCCTGGCGGGCAGGGAGCAGCGATTCACGCGGAGGCCATGGCAGAGCCATCAGCCCGAGAGGTGCGGGGCAGCCCCAGGGAAGCGGGACGGGCTGTGCTGCTGCTGGCCCCGCACTCCAACCCCTGAGGCTGTTGCGGGGGGGACTCACTGAGCCCCCACAGGAGCAGGGAGGGGGGAGCAGCTGAGCAAACAGCTGATCGCAGCTGCGCGCAGGCTGCCCCCAGGGAAAAGCTCAGCGGAGAAGGCACTATGCTGACAGCAGGTCATTCCGGGGGTGGGGGCTGAGCACCCAGCTGCAGCTGCTGCAGCCTCCTCCCTTTCCCCTGGACCCTCCACGGGAGGGGGAGGAGCAGCCTCCCCAGCCGGAGCTCAGGGCATTGGGGTGCTGGGGCTCACCCCATGCGTACACCTGTGCCCGGGACACACACACACACTCTCCCCCTGGACTTTCCTGGGTGCACAGAGACCGTCCAACCCACCACCCTTCTCCCCTCCCCTCCTGCCTCAAAACTCTTCTCTCTCATTGCCCCTTTCAATCTCTCTTTCGCCTTTTCCCATCCCCTCTCCCTGCCCCTCTGGTAGGAAAGTCCCATTCCTGGATAGTTTGCTCCCCAATGGCTGGATTTTATCCTGCAATTGCTAATGGGACGCGAAATGAGGGGGGTCTGTTTGTGTGGAGTCATTTTAAGGCCAGACCCCAGCATTGTCCCTTCGTTTCTTTCAGTTACTTGGAGTCTCTGGCTCAGAATTTACTATTACAGGGCCCAGGGCTGCCCTAGAGGGCTAGGACCAGCTGGAGAAAGTCATCCCCTGGGCCGGACAGAGAAGCAGCTTTAATTAAGGTCACTTCCCAGCACAGAACCCCACTGGGGAGCAGCAGCTGCCAAGCCTGGTCTCCCAGATCACAATGGAGGCTGCAGCATCTGACCCAGGAAGCTGAACTCCAGTATCCTGAGCAGAGAGGGACAGAGCATTTGAGCAGTTTCCCTCCTTTAGCTCTCTGGGGAGAGCAGCTAGTGAGAGCCCCTCCTCACAGGGAGAATTGCTGATCTCATTTGCCCCACTGTCCATCCGGAGTCACTCCTTGTCCTTCCATACAGTGACTCTGGATTAACAATGGTCTCAGTGACACCAGATTTCAGAAAGAATGAGACCAGAATGCTGTGGAAAACACCATCATGTGGCAGTCCTGACCCCCTCCCACCTCCCTCACCCCCTAGACTGAGAATAAAGACTGGTGGCACAAATTTTCTAAACGGAACCAAAAGTTCCTGCAGTTGTCAAAAGAGGAGAAAAGCAAAATCTGTGATTTCACACTCGCAGTGTCTGATAAGTGGACAGAAAGTTATCACAGTGACAGGGCATGTGACTGGGGAATGCAGGGCAGTGCTTGGAGCCAGGACTCTGGCACAAGTTGATCAGAGAGAAGGATCAAAATTAGTAGCAGCCCCCAGACACCCCCCAGTACCCAGAGCCCAGACCCCCCAGCCAGGGGCCCACCAGATATTCCCTGGGACGCAGCCCCCAGAGTCCCTGGCCAGGGACCCCAGATACCCCTCAAAGCCCCACCGGCCTGAGAACCCCCACCAGACCATGATTGCCAGGTTGGGAATCCCAAAGAGTTCTCCCCACCAAGAGCCTCCAGCAGCCAGGGACACCCTCCCCCCACCAGGAACTCAGTCCCTCACTGCTTGCCTAGGACGCCCTCCAGCAGGATCTGCCATGTTCTTTGTCTGGGACCCCCTCCTCTGCCCTGATGCTTTTCAGTGGGACCCCTCACTTTGCTTGCCTGGCATCCCCTGACCTAGTGCCAGAGCTCCACTCCCTCCTCCCCACGCCCCCCAGCTTTGTGCACTGGGCATGGCAATGATCCCAGGAGCCAGCAGAGGAAGCCCAGACAGAGCCCGTTGCACAGCACCAGGCTCCCTCTAACCCCCTGCCCCACCCTCAAGAGATGCCCAGCCCCACTGTTCTGCAGCCAAGAGCGACACCCACCTCCAGGACCCAAAGCCTCAGGGCTGGGCACATCAGAACCAACCACCCCTCAAACCTCCAGAACCCACCAATTTGATTAGGGTCCCACCTGCCCAGTCACTCAAACAACTCCCACTACTACAACACCCCTTCAGGTCCAGCTGAAATCTCCCCCCAGACACCCCTTGCCCCCAGAGCAACCGTGTTACATCACAGTCTGTGAGAAGTGGATAGAAAGTTATCACCACCCCCTGCTGGCCAGTCACACAGGCAGAGGGACCCCTGGGAGATGCCTCTTTAACAGGAGAATGGAAGGCCTGGAGGGTAAGAAATGTCCGTGGCCTGTCACTAGCAAATAATAGCCACCATGGATCCACCCCAGAGGTGGCTGCATCTTAACACTGTGGGAATCAACTCCTCACAGAGACCCTTTGTCATGGGGTTTGGGATACTTCTCAACTCACACTGCACTCAGAGTGACCTCCTCATCCTGTGCCAGCTGGAGAAAAGAAAAGGGTCCAGCCAACTCTCCTGTTACCAGCTGGGAACCACTGATCCCCAAAAAGGGGGAGGCCTCTGGCTTTGATGGGTATTAAAGATGTGGCTGGTCTCTCTCATCGGCAAACATTTTAACAGAGATAAAGGGGGGAAGAAATGGTTCTCAGAGGAGAGGGGAAAGATCAACACTGGGAAATTTAACCCCCTGCAGCCTCCAGGATGGAGAATGATTCAGGGCAACAGGTTTGCTCCAAGAAAGGAGAAGTTGCTGGGATTGAGGAAGATGGGGAACAGCCCCAAACATGAAAGGATTTTTAATTGACATTTGAAAATAACACAGAAATGAAAGAGAAGGGCTGGAAATCTAAGAGATTTTGGCTCTATTTTTGCAAATAATAAAGAGGAACGTGGAAAATCAAAGGGATTTTATATCAGTTTATATCAGAGATGAGGTAAAAATCTCAGTGTTTCACATCAATATTTGTTAAATGAATAGAGAGGAAATGGGCAACATTTACAAACATTTTATTTCCATGTTCAAGAATCTGAGAAAAGGTGTAAATCTGAGATTGTCTTGGTATTTTATCATTAGAGAAAAGGGAAAATCTCAGGGCACATTCAGTTAGAAATAGACAACTGGAGAGAAGTGGGGCAAATGTTTAGGGTATTTTGTATCAACCCTTGAGATCTGCAGAGAAAACGTGTCACAAACTGCAACTGAAGGTGGAAAATCGGAATCATGGAGAGACGGCGGGGGGGGGAATCAGGGGAGAGGAGAGAGCTGATCATTGGGGGGGGGGTGCGAATCTCCCCGGATTTTATAGCCCGTGTGAGACACTGAGAGAGAAAAGGGGCAGAACTAGAGCGAATTTGTACCGGGGGTGAGAGGCAAGTGGTACAAACAGGGACAGGATCCAATTAACTCCCCTCCCCCCGTCCTCCCCCACCACTTCCCCCCCCCCGGGAATTTCCTGGCTGCCCAGAGACAGTTCAAACCCCCCCCGACCTTCCCCCCCTACAACTGCGGCTTCTCCCCTCCCCCCACAGCGCCCCCCGGGCTCCCCCCATCCCGCCGGCCGGGGCGGATCCTCCTGCAGCTCCACTGGGGCCGAGGCGGCGCCGAGGCTTCTCCCAGGCTCCCCGGGGCAGAGTTACGTCCCCCCCCCCGGGGTCTCTCACTCACCGGGGGCTCCGGGCCGGGGCGGGCAGAGCTCGGGGCTGCCCAGGGGGCGGGGCCCAGCTGGAGAAAGACCCCCCCCCCCGAGGAGCAGCAGCGGCTCAATCCGGACCCGACTCATACGGAGGCGGCAGCAGCTCCTTCATTCTCCCGCCGCCAGCCGGGCTCGCACGGAGCATGCGCGATTTCACCTGCTGACCCCTCCCTTCCCTGGGCTGGGGAAGGGGGAGGCGTTCCCGGGGCAGGCTGGGAGATGTAGTTCTTGCTTCTCCTCGAACCGGAAGTGAGGTCGACGGGGAGGCGGAGCCGGGTGCGAAGGAGCGTTGGGCGCTGCGGCTCTGCCTGGCTCGCGCGGGGCCGTTGGAGCCTCTCCCGGGTCGGAGAAGGGTTTGTGCCGTTGGGGCTCTGGGCATGCGCAGATCGCGGCGGGAGAGCCCTGCATTAACCCCCCCGGGCCCCGCGGGGGGAGGGGCCCGGCCCCACTGGGGTCCCTGCGTGGGGCCGGGCGGGGCTGGGGGTGAGACCGGGCAGGGGGCTGGGAAAGGGGCGGGGGGGAAATGTCTGTGCAGCCCGGACATGGCGGAGGGGGGGGGAGAGCAGGTGACCCCCGAGGAGCGGGGAGAGAAAGGGGGGGGCTGAGATCCCCTCGGATTTACTGCTGCCCCCCCCGTGGGGACCCCCCTCCCCTCCCGTCCTGCCCCCTTTCTCCCTAGAGAGCAACGAGCCACACCCAGGGTGACCCCCCCAACCCCTGAGAAGTTCCCTGTTCCCCTCCCCCATCGTGCCCCATTTTCTCTCCCCTTCGCCAGTGGCCAGTTCAGATCTCAGGTTTGGGGGGTTTCCCCCATTTTCACCTGCAGGGATTTGTCCTTGTGTGGGTGGGAAATGGTTCCCCCCAGTGATTTCTGAACTGGGCAGAGGCTGGGGGGGCCCTGAGACAGGGACACCTCTGGGCTGGGGGGGGGGGGCCCCTCTCTGCTGGTAACAGGGCGTGGGAAGGGGAGGGAAGAGCAAGTGTCCCCCATAGAGACGACCCAGCCCCAAGTTTCCCAGTCTCAGCTACTTCCTCTCCCCCACCCTGCCCAACCCAGCAGCCCCCCTACCCCCCACCAACTGCTAGTCCAGGGGTAGGCAACCTATGGCACGTGAGCCGAATTTCAGTGGCACTCACACTGCCTGGGTCCTGGCCACCCCGGGGGACTCTGCATTTTAATTTTATTTTAAATGAAGTTTCTTAAACATTTTAAAAACCTTATTTACTTTACATGCAACAGTAATTTAGTTCTATTTTACAGACTTACACAAAGAGACTGTCTAAAAACATTAAAGTGTATTACTGGCACGAGAAACCTTAAATTACAGTGACTAAATGAAGACTCTGCACAGCACTTCTGAAAGGTTGCTGACCCCTGTACTATTCACATTCCCAGACCCCACTGCCAGGCCCTCCCCATAGCCAGTGACCTCACTCCAGCCCCACTCCTCTCCCTTGTGAAGGCCACATCACCCAGAGCTCCCTGCTGTCCATGTGAATGTGAGGGAAGAAGACTCCGTCCCATTCTGTTGCTGATTCAATATCCCTGTATAATCCCCTCCAATTTTCCCTCTTTTCTCTTGAGTGGTTGAATGGTGACACAAAATCTCCCCACATGTTGATGCTTGTCCCTTATATTGGCAAATATTTAGTTTGTGCCCCATTTTCTTCTCAGTTCTGAAATACTGATATTGAATTCTCAGAAATCTTCCCATTTTCTCCCCAGGTGTGTGAGTGAGATCAGGGTTCCTATCGTACTGAGCATGGCCCTGTTCTGCCAGGTGCTGCAGAGACCCCAACTGAGATCTGGGCCCTGTTCTGCCAGGCACTGAAGAGATCCCAGGTGACATCAGACCCCACATTGTGCCAGGTAAATCTGAGACCTGGACCTAGATCACGGCCACCCTTGTGCCAGGCAGCGCATGACTGTAACCCAAACTGATGCGTCCATTGTGCTGGGCACTTCAGAGACCTTTACTGAGATCTGTGTCCCCGTTGGGTCTGGCATTGCACTGACCCTGACCGAGATCACGCTCCACCACTGTACTGGGCACAGCGCACACCCTGACACAGATCCTGCCCCCACATTTTGGCAGATGCTACAGGGACCCCAAACCAAATCAGGGATCCTGTAATGCCGGGAGTTGCAGAATCCCCAACTGAGGTCAGGCGAAGGGGCCATTTAATTGCAGTGTAGATGTCTGGGCTCAGGCTGGAGCCAGGCTGTAGGACCCCGTGAGGTGGGAGGGTGCCACACCTTGGACTGCAGCCCCAGCTGGAACATGGACACCACAATTAAACAGCCCCACAGCCTGAGCCGTGTGAGCCCAAGTCAGTGGGCACAGGCCAGCCGCTGGTGTCTGACTGCACTGTCGACATGCCCACAGGGACAGAGAGGCCTTGCCCCAAAGAGCTCAAAGGCTAAATAGGCCAATAGTGGGAAGCGACTTTCTATTTTACAGATGGGGAAACTGAAGCTGAGAGAGCTGAAGTAATTTGCTCAAGTTTGCATGGAGAATCTGGGGCAAAACTGGGAACCGAATCCAGATGGTTTGAATTCTTGCCTCTCCCCTTAACCCCAAGCCCAGCATGTGTGTGTACAGCGTTGTTTTGGTCTGTGTTTGCCTTGCATTGGCTTCCAAGGGAGGCTGTGGAATTTCCTTCGCTGGAGGTTTTTAAGACCAGGTTAGAGATACACCATCTGGGAATGTCTAGGGATACCTGGTTCTGCCTCATCACAGGAGGCTGGAGTAGACGACCTCTCAAGATCCCTTCCAGGCCTACATTGAAATAATTCTCTTTTGTACTGTGCCTTGTTTTATGCTGAGCTGTTTTGCATGGTGCCATTTGGAACTGTGATTGCACCATGTTGTGTTGCATAGTTTTATGGTGCATTGTTTTGCTTCAGCTTGTTTAGTGCCTGTGTTGTGTTGGATTGAGTTGAGCTCTTTCCCATTGTGTACTTTGCCCTAGGCTGTGTTAGTTTGCATTGTGTTGCTTTCTTCTCCTTTGTATTGTCATTTTATGCTGTGGAGTATATTTTTTTGTTGTTGTTCTGAATTGCCTGACATCATGTTGTGGTGTTCTTGGTTTCTTTTCTGCATGGTTTGGTTTTATACGTATATATTTCATGGCATCCTAGAAATGTAGAGCTGGACAGGACCTCAAGCTGTCATCGAGTCCAGCTCTCTCTGCCAAGGCAGGACCAAGTATATGTTGATTATCTCTAACAGAGGTTTGTCCTACCTGTTCTTAAAAACTTCCAGGGAAAGAGACTCCACAGCCCCCCTTGTAAGACTATTCCAGAGCTGAACTACCTTAGCTCTGGTGACACGCGCACAGACTTTAGTGGTGAGCAGCTCTGGAGAGAGATGAGACCCCAGTGATGGGCAGCTGGGTAAAGAAACTAAAGTTGGGAGGAGAAACACTGATGTATCCAAGGTCACCCAGGCTGTCCGTGATGGAGCTAGAACTAGATCCGAGTTCTAGTCCCACCGTACTGCTGTTTTGGGCACTGAAGGTCTCTGCCACACTGATGTTTTAGGCACTGGTGCAAACTCTTAGTACAGACAGAATTTACACTAGTGCACTCCCTGTTTGAAGCTTTGAAATTAGGGGGGACAGTAGCCTTACTGAGGCCTGGGTCTGGCTGACCAGTACAGCTGGTAAGGGAGGGGCAGCAGTGAGTGCCAGAGGTATGAGCCAGGAGCACAGCCCCACAGGACTGGACACTGACTTCTCCTGACCCATGACATACACACTGGCCGTGTGCAGGGATTGCAGCTGAACTGCCCTGCCAAGACAGCCTGTGCATCCATGGACAAACCACCTTTTCCTGCTGCCTAATACAATGAGGTTCCAAGCTGCAGGAGATGGGGCACTGGAGTTACTGGGGTCTGTTCCTGGCTCTGTCATTGACCTGCTTGGTGACCTTGGGGAAGGCGCAGCCCCTCTCTGTTTTCCTCTTACTGATTGTGTACTTTAGGATTGTGATCTCTTTGGGGCAAGGATGGTCCCACTCTGTCTGTGCAGTGTCCGTCACAATGTGGGGGCTGATTTCAGAGTCTCTGCCATGAGCTGCTCTATGCAGCCCTGATCTCCTTCAGTGTCTGTGCAACACAAAGCACAGTTTATAGAGTCACAGACTTTAAGGGCAGAAGGTAGAGGTGTATTTCAGATGAGGTCTCGTCTGTGCCTTGTATAACAGCACTAACCCTTTCATTTGTCTGCTGGAAGTACCTCACCTGATGTATCCTAGGACTGCATTAACCTATTTCACGGCTGCATCACATTGACTGCTCATAATTATCCTGTGATCAACCAATACACCCAGGTCTTTCTCCTCCTCTGTTACTTCAATTGATAAATCCCCAGCTTCTTGCAAAATTATGCACTTAGGGACTAACAACTAGAATTTGTGCACTATTCATTTTCATCCCATTTCTATAACTCCAGCTTTCAAGGACATGCAGATTTTCTTGTATGATTTTCCTGTCCTCCTCCATATTGGCAATCCTTCCCGGCTTTGTGTCCCACTCCCACTTCTTGTGCCAAGATCACTAATAAAAATGTTGAGTAAGATTGGTCCCAAGAGTGATCTGAGGAACTCCACTAGTAACGCCTCTAGCGTGACAACTCACTGTTCAATATGACCCCCTTGTAGACACCCCTTTAACCAATTCTTTATTGACCTTTCGGTTCTCATATTAATCCCCATCTTCTCCAATATAACGAATAGTTTCCCATGTGAAACTGTATCTAAAGCCTTATTGACGTCCAGATCAGGTTTCTATGGCACAATCTACCTTTTGTAACACCTTGTTTTATTTATTTATAGTGCTGAAGGCTGGGAGGAAGTGTTAGCAATAGGCTGAGAATGGCCATGTGGAGGTAGGGGAGGGGATGGCAGACAGTGGGGAGATGGGGGGAATGCGGCACTGGAGGTGTATCTGGGAATGTGTTTTGTAGGAGTCCATGTCTCTGCTCCCTGTGGCTGTGGTGCATTTCGTACCAAAGCAGCACATCAGCAGAGCAGACGCACACGTTGTAGCTCTGCCTGTAACACGCAGCGTTCACTGCCAGACGGGCTGGGTGATTTTTCAGGGACCCAGCTTGATATGCCTGGCTGGAAAGGGTTCAGTTGGACGGGGGTCTCGGGCTCTGATAGTTCGCAATGTTTCTTTTTCCATAGTCAGTTCTTTCCATTTGTTATTTTACCTCCGCCTGTGCCCGATGCCGCTCTCTTCTTAACTTTCTTCAGTTATTTCACTTCCAGTTTTTAAATGGGTTCTAAGAATTGCAAAGGTGAATGAAAGATAAAGAAACAGAAGCATTTGAATGTTGGCCCATAGCTGGTAGAACTGTACCTAGTGGCGGTCGGCTGTAATGACCGGGTTCACTATAGCGTTTTCTGGTGTGGGGGATAGAGCAACGTCAAAGAGCCAAATGCGTGTTTTTAGGCTGAAAGGGCTCGTCAGGTGTTTGCTCTCTAAGGAACATGTCACCAGCCAGGCTTGCAGTTGTTCAGGAGAGGTGCACTGGGTTGTATTTAGGAATCTCAAAATAAAAGGTTAAGACGGCTGGTTCACAATATCCAATGAAATCTTGCAAACAATTATACAAATGGATCCTACTGCTGTTAAAACAACATGGTATTAATAGTGATTCAAAACTGACATTAAAATTATGAGAGAAACGCATGAGAAAGGAACTGCAACCTACTTGCTTTCTTAATGCCTAAAATTTTGACACTCCCTCACACCATCTTTTTTTAAAAGCGATGCACAGCAACAGTCAAGTTAATGAATGAAAGCACACCCATTATTGACTGCTTTGTGTTGCATGAGCCTCTGATTAAGCACCTAATTAAAACTGTACCACTGTAAGTGGAAATGCATCAACCTAGCTTAGCTCCAAGGTGTTCAGATGGGAATGAAAAGTTTCTAAATTAAATACATGGCAGAATGGTTAATGGGGAAAATACACTGAAATGCCTCTACCCAGTCCTGTTGAGTTCTCCTAAACCCTCCATGAGTTCTGTCCTCTTGGTCAACTTGGCTCCTAGTCCCACATCAGCTGTGCCCTCTCCCAGCCTAACCCATTTTTACTGAAATTCTTCATCCTCCTCATCCAGGCAGGGGGTTGGTGCAGCAGCCCCTAAGGTACCTGCGTTAATCACAGTCTCTTGAACTGGGGCCATTTAGATTTCAAGGAACGATTTATCAGAGTTACTGACTCTGGGAGGTGAGGAGAGGCTGAGAGGGTGTTTGTTCTTAGGGCCATGTTCAACCCTGATAGGCTCCATGTTACCTCGTCCTCCATCCTCCCCCATGTGTCTCTGCCCATGTGTCAGTGTGTCACTTTCTGATCATAATGCCACTGGCCTCAGGAGAGCACCCAGATAGGAGCTACATCACAAGAGGGTTACGGTACTGAGAGTAAAATACATCCCAGGGAGGGAGTAATTATCCCAAAATGAAACATTGCAGTCTAGGAAAAGTGAAAGAATTCAAGTACTTCATTACTTAAAATTATGCTTGAAATGATTAGATTTTTATGAATAAATTGCAGTAAATGTTGATTTCACTGTACACAGACACAGATGAAAAAATATTTGTATAGGTAATATACAGAAATGCTTCTAGAGAAAGTGGAGTTTGATTTAAGGATATTTACACTGTATATTTTGCATGTGACATTGACAATTTCTCTTTGAACAGTTATATGATTTGGCTTTTGGAATCTCAGCAATTACTGTAATTAAATAATTGTTTGTCTGACGACCCCCATAACTTCCCACAGCTCTGAACATTGAAATTGTAAACATTGAAAAAAGGGCTTAAAAATAAATATCGGTATCTATTGAAATTAAAAGAAAGAAATAGACAAAATGAATTTTGTCAAACTCATTTAACAGCAATTGCAATATGTTAGGGGATGGAAATTGACAACTAAGGCACCAACCTTAATTCTGCCCTGTAGTGACATCAGGCAATCACTGTAGGGCTACGAATTAGGCATTTTAGTGTATAAAGTTCCAGGTTACAAATGGGTATGACCTAAAGACACATGAGATCTTTTCCTCAGGATATCACCGTCACTGGGTTGTTTCTCTTATTGGTAATTCCCAGAAGTGAACAGACTAGTAACATTTTATCAGTTATGAAGTGGCCATTTCAGATTTCTGGGGAGTGTCTGTTGTTTTGCACTAGGCACCAGGTCCTTGGATAGACGGAACCTTGGTTTCATTTTAACTTGTCCATGCTCAGCAGCTTCTGGAATTTGGTTCAAAGTATTTACATGTTTCCCTGCCCTGTTCTTAAAAGTGCTGCTATAGAAAGTGGGGAAGGGCAGGAACTGACTTCAGGATCAGTAGCTGAGTCCCTTGGATATTTATAGCTCATCGGAAGGAGGATGGGGATTGGTGGGTGTCTGGGGATTTAATAATAAACACACAAATATCATTGTTCTTAGTGAATTTTCACCTTCTCATTCCCATAACCCACTAATTATCCCTGGCTGCCCACGGCAGTCTGGGGAGGGAGAACTAGTAAACTCCTGTGGCCGGTGTGGAACCTAAGGCACAAGGATCTTTCAGTGTCTGACTCAGTCACCCAGAGTGAAATTCACTTCACTGGATAAATTCCTAGTTGCTGAGCTCTGCAGAGGGGTGGGGAGGTGAATTCCATCCCCCATTCTTGAGCATGGACCCCGCTCCAATTCTCATGCTGATCTCAGACACTACCCCAATCTTCCCCTGCAGTGATGGACCCACTTGATGCTGCCAGAGCCGTGTGCCATGGGAGCTAGAGAGGACGGAGGCCCAGCTGCAGAACTGCTCCCCCTGCCCACAGCCCCCAAGCTGTGCTAGAGTTACCCTGACTTTCCAATCTGCAGATTGGTCCAGCTGTACCCAGCCCGTGTACCCACCACACAAATTTGTCATAACAAACATCCCAGGATTGGGAAAGACCATCTGGGGCTGGCTGCAGTCTTCCTTTGAAGACTTGGCCATTGGTTTTATCAAATATGTGGTATTGTCTGTATTTGGATGTATTACGGGGTAATATTGTAATGGAGGAGATGGCAGAGGCAGTGGCAACAAAGTGCCTTTGGTACTTGTCATTTAAAGTCCAATTAGAGAGAGCAATACATGCTGAAGTATTTCTCCAAAACACAGGACACAGCCTGTAGAATAAACCCCCAAATCCAATCAATGCCACATTCCCAAGCAGGGAATTTGATGATTACGTGTTCTGTTCATTCCCTCTGTCGGAGAAAAACGCAGTTCTCGCTTTTTCTTTGAGTGCAGCAAAATCAAATACTTTATTATGTCTCAAGGAATTGCAATAGAGGGAGGGAGTGTCCTAGGACACAGGGTCACCCCAGTCCCGGACAGGTCTCTCAACAGGTAAACAATTACAGCAGCACTTATACCTTTGTTACAGACAATAACAAGCAAGAATACAGACAATAATGAGCAACAGCTGCATTTTGTTTATACATAGGCTATTCTGCTAGCTTATTTTCCTCACTTTCGGGGCGTCAATCTACATATTTGATTATCAGTGCAAGGTCGTGATAACTTCTCACACAGTTTTTTCCTACTCATCTCACACTATCCTTGCTTCTACAAGTCTCCCATCATTACGGTTACAGCTGGCCTAACTCTTGCTAACAGACTGACCTGCATTAAGATCCCCTACAAATCCTTGTCAATTCTTTCCCTTCTTCCACAGGGCTCTGCCCCTCCCTTCATAAGAACATAAAAATGGCCATACTGAGTCAGACCAAAGGTCCATCCAACCCCACATCCTATCTGCCAACAGTGGCCAATGCCAGGTGCCCCAGAGGAAGTGAACCTAACAGGTAATGATCAAGTGATCTCTCTCCTGCCATCCATCTCCACCCTCTGACAAACAGAAGCTAGGGATACCATTCCTTACCCATCCTGGCTAATAGCCATTCATGGACTTAACCTCCATTAATTTATCTTCAAAAGGAACGAGGAGTACTTGTGGCATCTTAGAGATTAACAAATTTATTTGAGCATAAGCTTTCGTGGGCTAAAACCCACTTCATTGGATGCATACAGTGGAAAATAGAGTAGGAAGATATATATACACACAGAGAACATGAAAAAATGGGTGTTGCCATACACACTATAATGAGAGTGATCAGTTAGCAGTGAGCTATTAGCAGGAGAAAAAAACCTTTTGTAGTGATAATCAGGATGGCCCGTTTCCAACAGTTGACAGGAAGGTGTGAGTAGCAGCGGGGGAACAAATAAACATGGAGAAATAGTTTTACTTTGTGTAAAGACCCATCCACTCCTAGTCTTTATTCAAGCCTAATTTCATGGTGTCCAGTTTGGAAATTAATTCCAATTCAGCAGTCTCTCGTGGGAGCCTGTTTTTTTGAAGGTTTTTTGTTGTAATAATGTGACTTTGAAGTCTGTAAATGAGTGACCAGGGAGATTGAAGTGTTCTCCAACTCATTTTTGAATGTTACAATTCTTGATGTCTGATTTGTGTCCATTTATTCTTTTACATAGAGACTGTCCAGTTTGGCCAATGTACATGGCGGAGGGGCATTGCTGGCACACGATGGCATATATCACATTGGTAGTTGTGCAGGTGAACAAACCTCTAATAGCGTGGCTGATGTGATTAGGTCCTATGATGGTGTCCCCTGAATAGACATGTGGACAGAGTTGGCAATGGATAGGATTTGTTGCAAGGGTAGGTTTCTGGCTTAGTGTTTTTGTTGTGTGGTTGCTGGTAAGTATTTGCTTCAAGTTGGGGGGCTGTCTGTAAGCAAGGACTGGCCTGTCTCCCAAGATCTGTGATAGTGAGAGATCGTCCTTCAGGATAGGTTGTAGATCCTTGATGATGCGCTGGAGAGGTCTTAGTTGGGGGCTGAAGGTGACAGCTAGTGGCGTTCCCTTACTTTCTTTGTTGGGCCTGTCCTGTAGTAGGTGACTTCTGGGTACTCATCTGGCTCTGTCAATCTGTTTCTTCACTTCAGCAGGTGGGTACTGTAGTTGTAAGAATGCTTGATAGAGATCTTGTAGGTGTTGGTCTGTGTCTGAGGGGTTGGAGCAAATGCTGTATCTTAGAGCTTGGCTGTAGACAATGGATTGTGTGGTGTGGTCTGGGTAAAAACTGGAGGCATGTAGGTAAGTGTAGCGGTCAGTAGGTTTCCGGTATAGAATGGTGTTTATGTGACCATCGCATATTAGCACTGTAGTGTCCAGGAAGTGGATCTCTTGTGTGGACTGGTCCAGGCTGAGGTTGATGGTGGGATGGAAATTGTTGAAATTATGATGCAATTCCTCAAGGGCTTCTTTTCCATGGGACCAGATGATGAAGACGTCATCAGTGTCGTGCAAGTCGAGTAGGGACGTTAGGGGACGAGAGTTGAGGAAGCGTTGTTCTAAGTCAGCCATAAAAATATTGGCATACTGTTGGGCCAGGAGGGTACCCATAACAGTGCCGCTGACTTGAAGGTATACATTGTCCCCAAATGTGAAATAGTTGTGGGTGAGGACAGAGTCACAAAGTTCAGCCTCCAGGTTTGCCATGACATTGTCGGGGATGCTGTTCCTGATGGCTTGTAGTCCATCTTTGTGGGAATGTTGGTGTAGAGGGCTTCTGCCTCCATAGTGGTCAGGATGGTGTTTTCTGCAGGATCACCAATGGATTGTAGTTTCCTCAGAAAGTCAGTGGCATCTCGAAGATCGCTAGGAGTGCTGGTAGCATAGGTCCTTATTTCCAAGGGATGGAGAAACTTGGCCAGGAGCAGGGGGTGCAGAACACCACCCTAGTGTGGGGGTAACAGCGCCTCCGGGATCCTGACATCCTAGCACTTTACACACCTTCCTGGAGCCTCCCAGCCCCCCAGACTGTTAGGATTGCGACCCCAACCCTACTGATGAGAAACAGGCCTGGGGAGGGGAAGCTACTGGCTCAGGGTCACACCAAGTGTCAGAGGTATGGATGGGACCCAGCAGTCCTCCTTTCCAGGCCCCTTTGCTAACCACTGCTTTACATCCCCTCCCACAGCTGGCAATTACACGCAGGCCCTCATGGCCATTCCCCCTGCCTTTGAGAGGGGTGTGGCAGTGGCATCACAAAGGCCTTTTGCAGGACCTCAGATTATTGGTCAGAGGTGTGGGGAGGTGGTGACCTCACAGAGAGATGCTGACATCAGCCAGGCAGGACAGGAGCCAGGGGTCAGGGAAACCTTGGAGACCCCTGTGGCTTTGCTTCAGCAAGTCTCCTTTTCCAGGTCTCTCTTTGAGGACTGAGAAAGTATTCGGGTTCACGTCCGTGAGTGCCAGGAGGAACCTCTTTTGAGTTTTCTCCTTCCCTTGTAGTGATTTTACTAGAAAACAGCCCATCCCTGTTTAGAAGTTAAGAGCCTCCTGGAGGTTTGAAACCTGTTCAGTGTGATCCATCTGGTGAGAGTTGAATTCTAGACATGGAAAACACGAGCTTAAGGGGGCAGAATATTATTCCACACCTGGGATTTTGTCCCTTAGAATCACTGGGGACATTAGGATTTGTCCTTTTTGTTTCATCTTTTCCTTCATCCATCCCTCCCTCCTTTCTCTTCGTCTCTTGCTTCTTTTGTCCTTTCTCCTGTTCCTCTCCCAACACCAGGAGGTGCATGCATGCATCTGTGTGTGTGTTGCGGGGCAGTGCTCTGCAACTCCCACTCTGGGAGGTCCACCCAAAAATGTGGGGCTGAAATAGTGCTCGGGCAGTGATCCCCACCAGTGACCTGGGCCATCCTTCGGGCTCCCTGGTGAGAACCCTCAGCCTCCCGTCCTCAGTCTCTACCCTGATTGGCTGAGCAGGGGGTTATTGACAGGGAGGAGATTCAGGTCCTTGTTCTCTTTATAAGTCAGAACCAGTTCTATGTTTGATGAATTTTGCTGCTTCTCTGCATTAGTTGTCTCTGAACAGTTCATGATTCTCTCTAACATTGCAGTTCTCAAATACTTGCTGAATAATCACTGTCACTGTTGTTGGTCTGGAGCTCATCTGTGAGCACTTTATTCAGATCATTCAGTGTCTGAAATTCAAGATCCGATGGTTAGTTTGAAAATCAGGGCTCTTGGGTCCTATTCCCAACTCTGCCTCTGACTGGCTGTGTGACCTAAGACAAGTCAATTCTCCTTTCTCAGCCTTAGCTTCTCCCTCTTTCAAGTAGGGATAATAATGATCTCCTCCTACCTACCTCAACACACTCACTCTTCCCCAGCACACACACTGTCTCTCCACACACACAAACAGTCTCCACATTGCAGTTGAAAAGCAGCTGGCAATCTAGTAGGGTGCCCCTGGAACAATGGGATAGAGAAACCTGCATCACTGACAGTACAGCCATAAAGACAACACACAGCAGCCTTTCCTAGCAGGGGCGGGAGGTGGGGGGGCAAGAAGCGAGATCATCCAAGCTCCCTGCATCCAGGTCACTTTCCTCAGCCGGGCTGCGTAAGGGGAGGGCAGAGACCAGCAGCTTCTGATGCTCCCCTCACAGCGCAGCCCAGGTGGGGAAAGTGACCTGGATGCATGGAGCACATAGTGTTGCTCCTCACTCCCCTGAACCCTCTGTGGGCCCATGGAGGAGCATTGGGGCAGGGGAGAGCAGTGAGCACCTTTGCACTGCCACACAGTGGCCTTTGACCCCCTGGAACCCTGGGCGGCTGCCGGGGGGCCCCACCCCTAAGGCCGGCCAGGCTCCCCAGCACGAGCAGCAGAAAACACAGACACGGGCCACCCACTGAGCAGCGGTAGCCTGGGTGGCTCGTAATGGAGGCTCAGGGGGGCTCAGCCTCCCCAAACCTTGCATCACCAAGGGGACAGTGGGGCCAATGACTAGGGGCCCTGGCCAAATTGGGTCCTCCTGGAAAAGTCTCCCCCACGGTGGCCCCAGGGCTGGAGGAACCACCACTCCCTGCTACGGCCCGGGGGCTGCAGCAGGGGCACAGAGCTTCTCTGGTCTCGGGGCCACAGCGGGGCAGGGGTAAAGGAGTGATAGGGTGGGGCCCGTGGGGGAAGGGGTGGAACAGAGGTGACGTAGTGGATGAGGCCATGGGTGGAAGGTGTGGAAGGGGACAGAGCCACAGACAGAAGTGGAGGGGGCATGGTTCTGGTGCTGGGGCCCCCGCACTTGTTCTCCCTTTCCCTGGGCTTTGGTATCACTAGCCCCTGCTTAGAGAGTAGGGTTCAGTGGTCCCCATAATGTGGGGTGTGACTCCTAGGGGGACACAGAGGAACATTCATGGGGGCACCTCAGGGCCTGAGCCAGCCCGTATGGAGGGCAGGGAGGGAGCACCACTCAGCCCCACTCTGTCCCAGCTCTTCCCCAACTCCACCCTCAGCCTGAGACTCTGGCTCCCAGCCCGGCGTCGAGCCCTTTACCCCTTTCCGCACCCCTCTCCCCAGGAAGCAAGAGCCTCACTCTTCCCAGCCCCGGTTCTCGACTGTGGCTTCCGAGGGGCACAGCCATGGCTAAGAGGGCACAATGGGAAATGTTTGGGGACCACTGGTTTAGGGTTACATCCTCAATCACTTCTCTGCAGTCCAATAAAAGCTATTCCTCACCCACCTACCCCTCCATCAGGACGCACTAGGTATGTTCTGCTGCCCTTCACTCACACAGGAAGGAGAATAACATTTCATTGCACTCAGTCCTAAAGTGATTTGTAACCCACCACCATCCCAAACTGGTCATTTTGGGGAAGTGGCCCCACCATGCTGCATAGCTAGGCAGAGTAGGTGTGTCTGTGCAAACACGGTCTGTTCCTGAAGTCTTTCCCCAGCTCCTCACTAGATGTGAGAGGGGAGCTCATTCAGACCCTGCTTCCACTTAGTATTTAAAAACTCCATATTATCCTTGTCTTTGCCTGCCTTAGATTTCTCCTTCTGTCCCTTTCCTGACAGCTCAGGTGAGGTGACCAAGCGGTTAAGGTGATGGACTGCTAATCCATTGTGCTCTGCACGCATGGCTTCAAATCCCATCTTCCTCGGATGCATTTAGTCTTCACCCTCCTTTATAGACAACCATCTCCCCCTTTGGTACAATAACAGATCAAACAATGTTGCTTCTGTTACCCAAAATTGGGTCAGCTAGTAAGCTTAGGGAGGACTGATGACCCCCCCAGAGTTTGGCAGAAAGCAGCCTATTTGTTATATTGATAGCTAAGCTCAAAAGAAGGGATGGGGGAGGGTGTCTCCCTCGCACTCATGCTCCCAGGACAGGCCTGGCAGTGGAGATGTCAGGATCCTTTAAGGTAAGTGTCCCACAGCGCAGTGATGGACGATGCGATGAAGGTCAGTCTCCCTGAGGCACGATGGAATGTAAGACAGCGAACCACTGGCCAGGCGGTCCGGGCGAAGGGCATTCACTGGAGGTACAAAGGGGAGGGGGAAAGCCACTTCACACAGATTCAGAGAGGGAGAGGAGACAAGCGGGGTGGGGCAGAGGGGAGTGTAACAGACCTTTTGAGCATACAGGTTATACAGAGTACGCAGATCACTGCTGCTCCTACAACAGGGTAAGTTCTCCAGCAGCATGTGTCTTACTTTGCCCATCTGTCAATTTTGATTATTATCGATGGAAATATTTTGCCAATGGGTTGTGTGTTTATACAGAAATTGACATTTACCATCAAATACGTAATTCTTCCAAGCCTGCCTAGTCTGCAGTTGATGGGTTTAGAGGGACACATTCACTCTTCCAGGTCTCCATGCCAGGTCTGTGCTCTCCAAGCTGTCAACTTCCCACACTGCTGGGATCCTTCCCTCATCTCCCCCCAGACCACTGCCCCACCCCCGCTTCTGGGATCCCCTCCCCACACTGTCCAACTCCCCTGCTGGCAGGATCCCTTCCCGTTCCTTTCATTTCCTGCCTCTACTCTGGGCAAAAGCTCTGGACTGTTCCCACACCAGAAGTTGAACCCAGGCCACCTGGGTGAAAACCAGGAATCCTGACCACTAGCCCATATGGGACTATTGGTGCATCTGATGAAGTGGGTATTCACCCATGAAAGCTCATGCTCCAAAACGTCTGTTAGTCTATAAGGTGCCACAGGACTCTTTGCTGCTATTATTACTACAGCTCAGGCCTTGGCTACACTTGAGAGTTACAGCACTGGTCGTGGCTTTACAGCTGTAACTTACTCCCCGTCCACACTGGCAAGGCACATACAGCGCTTATCTCCCTGGCTGCAGCGCTGCATGTACCCCACCTCGACAAGAGGAATAAGGAGAACAGCGCTGGTGCTGCAGCACTGGGGTGCCAGTGTAAACACTGATTAATCTTACTACACTATAACTGACCTCCGGAACCTCCCCATAATGCTTTTAAGTAGAGATAACACTCTTTGTTTTGTTGTGATGCCTCTGTTTGTTTTGTTGTGAACTCAGGGCTCCCGGAGCTGCTGATCTAAATACCAAACCCAGCTCCTGTTTGCAGTAAATGAGCAGAGGCAGGGGGATCCCTTTGGAACGCCCACAGCTGGTGTTTGCTTGAGGAGAGAAGCAGCCCGGCAGGCACGGGGGGGTGTGTGTGTCTGTTTTGGAGCAGCTGCTTATCTGGTCTGTGAGGAAAAAAACAAAGAGGCTATTTGCATTTAGTGAGTGAGTGAGGGGTGGGGGAGGGGGTCGGAGCTTGCAAGGGAGGGAGATGACACAGTGTCAGCTCCAAAAATCCACTCTCTCTGTCTCCCCCACGCTCCCTGTCACACTCCACCCCACCCCCCTCTTTTGAAAAGCGCGTTGCAGCCACTTGAACGCTGGGATAGCTGCTCATAATGCACTGCTCCCAACACCGCTGCAAATGCTGCAGATGTGGCCACACATTTCTCGTCCCATTAGCAATTTCAAGAGCAAATCCAGCCATGGGGGAGCAAACTACCCAGAAATGGGACTTTCCTACCAGTCAGACAGGGAGAGAGGATAGAGAGATTGAAAGGGGCAATGGAAGAGAAGAGTTTGGAGGGAGATTTCCAGATCTCTAATCTGCCCAGAAAGATGTATTGCTGCACCCTGGATAGAGTCACTTTCCTGTAGAAAAGATGAGAATCAGACAGAAGAAAATCCAGTTCCTGACTCCATATCCCTTCTGCTGGGGTGTGGCTGCTGTGGGGTCCGTATCTGAGGGAATCCCCCATAGTGAATCCTTTGGTTCTGCTTTTTTCTAGCCTTGTGTTCAGAGTCTTTGTTATGGGATGGGGGGAGGGAAACGGGAGGTTAAAATGTCTCTGTGGGCTTAGCCTGGCAGGAGAGGTCAGGTCAACACTGTACAAAGAGATCAAGCCTTTCTCAGCGTGGCAGACTCTAGGGTGTCTGTCTGCAGGGAAAGGGCCTGGGGGACTCATGCTGTGAAATGAATTAAAGCCTGTTCTGAAACCTTCACAACTGCCCTTCTCACCCTGCCAGGCTGCGGAATAATGTCCATGTTTCGCTCCAGTTCATCCCGTCCTCTCGTTGGACAAGGGAGAGAAATGGCTGCAGAGGAGCCAGTTCAGGTAGGTATTATCAGGGGGTTCCTGGTGGGTTCCTCCAGGAGGGAGAGGGACAGCAAATACACCGGAGATGGGAAGGTTTGCACAGTCTGGTTTGCAGGAAATGCACAGGGCAGAGAAAGGGAGGAGGACAGGGCTGTGCAAAACCTGCTGGGAGTTAGTTAATAAGTGGCTTAGATTCTAGGAACAGACCCATGAGGTTCGGCAGTGGAAATGCTGTAGTTTGTGGAGCAGAAAATAACCCAGCTACGTGGGGCTGGGAAAACTGACCAGACTCATAGTGCTGGAGCCTGACCTGACTAACCAGCGGCTGCTGTGAGATATGAAGGGGGCACCCACCAGTGAGTCTGAGGGGAGATTCCCCTCCCTTCACATCCAGCTCTTCAGAATGGGGAGGGTGTTGGGCTTCCTACCAGGGAGGTGTCCCTGGACCCTGCTAGGGGCTCCATCTCCTGAATCAGTCGGTGGCTAGTAGGTGTGTGATGGCTCTGGTGGGAGAGAGGAGGGGCTCTCTCTTCGTCCCCTCCCCCTGGTGTTCCCTGGATGCTCTGAGCAGGGTGGAGGTGGGACTCTGACTGCAATCCACCCAGAGTTTCTGTTTGGCTCCTGTCCCCCGTGTATGGGGGGCGGGTGAGTGGGGCAGCAGGTACTGAGTGTTGGACTCTTGCTCTTTCAGGGTCCGGTGACCTTCGAGGAGGTGGCTGTGTATTTCACCAGGGAAGAGGGGTCTCTGCTGGACCCCACTCAGAGAGCCCTCTACAGGGATGTCATGCAGGAAAACTATGAGAATGTGACCTCGCTGGGTAAGGGTTCCTGTCCCCTCGGTTCTTAGAAGGGGAAAAGGAGAGAGATGGTTCACGTGAGCCCCCAATGCCACCTCTACTCTGCCCTTTTTCAGCATCACCCCAATATGCCAGTGACACACAAGCTACCAGAGACCCTCCCCTGCTGCAGAACACTTTGGGAACAGAGCAGAGGAGCTGTATCGCACAGTGTCAAATATCTCCTGTTTGCTCAATTAAAACTGAGGGTTATGTGCGGCATAATCAGCAGAAGCTTCCTACCCCTGACCTCTCAAACCCTGAGCCTTCTCCACCCAAACCACAATTATGCTTGGGGTGTAACAAGCAATCTGCTGGAGTCAGAGCTGCTTTTCCAGGGTTACTTATCACACAGACAGTCCGTGCGTCCTTGAATGCTGGCTGGGGGTATCCAGAGAAGGAAGCTCACTGGCGGATTTAGCATTAGTGGGGTCCTGTGCTCAGCTCCATTTTAGGGGTCCCTCCTTGGGATGCAGGCAGGAAAAAGAACATTCTCTCTTATTTCTCTCCCACCTCCATTCTTCATTTTTTTCCCCTTCATCCTCCTCCTATAAGTAATAGGAGGTAAATGAAAATAAAGTGAGGTATGTTGATTATTTTTGTAGTCTGAGTTTTCCACAGACCACTTGAAAATTGCTGAGCGTCTCATTGCACCACTTTAATGATCTTTCGAAATATTGTTTGTACTGTTAGCTAAGTAGTGTAAAGTGCTTTGGATAAGAGCTCTTTATTAAAAAAAAAAAATTAAAAATGTTCGAGTGCAGGGTCTGGTCAGGAGTTAAGGTGTGGGAGGGGGCTCGGCTGGGGCAGGTGGTTGGGGTGTGGAGCGCTTACCTGGGACAGCTCCTGTTTCATGCGAGCAATGCGGGTGGGGATGTGGGGGGCAGGATTCAGGGTGGGCAGGAGGCTGTGTGAGAGGGGTGCAGGAGTCGGGTGGGGGTGTTTGTAGGGGAAGGGGGTATGGGTGGTTGCAGGAATCAAGGAGGGCAGGGAAGTGGGGTGGGTCAAAGGGGGGTGAAGGAGTAAGGGCTTGGGGTGTGAGAGGGGGTGCAGGAGTCAGTGAGGGCAGGGTGTTCAGGGTGCAGGAGTCAGGGCTGGGGGTGCAGGGTCTGGGAGGGAGTTAGAGTGCAGGACCAGGCTGGAGATTGGGATGCAGGGTCTGGCCAGGTTTTAGGATGCAGGAGGGGGCTCAGGGTTGGGCCAGGAGGTTGGGGTGTGGAGTGCTTACTTGGGGCAGCTCCCATTTGGTGCGAGGGATGCAGATGGCAATGTGGGGGTATGTGTGCAGGAGCTGCAATATTTGGTGCTCAGAGTGGGGGTGAGGATGTGAGGGGGGTGCAGGAGTCAGAGCATGGGGTGTGAGGGCTGGGTATGTGGGAAGGGGTGCAGGAGTCAGGGCTGGGGCCCTGGGGGTGCTCCCAGCCCCCTACCCTGGGTGTCTCACCGCAGAGGGTGTAGGGGGGTAGGTGATAGGGGAGTGCTTTGTAAAGCAGTGAGCAAGCGACCAGGGAGCTTTGCGACCAGGGCTGCTAACGGGGAGTTTCGTGAGGGAGTTTGGAAGGGGAATGGGAAGGGGGCGAGGTTCTCTTGCCATTCTTTAAACCATTTAAGGTATAATACAAACTTCTTGGTTGAAACAAAACCCCTGTTGTTAACCTAGGTAGCTGTAGGAGAGACTGCAGGGAGAAGCCCAGCAGCAGAGTGGGGGCTGTCCTGTTTATTGTTCTCAATGTAGCATGTATGATTACCTGCTCTGTTGGCAGGTGGCGTATGTGTGCATTCGGTGCAAGGAGCTCCTGGCCCTCAGAGACCGCGTGGAGGCTTTGGAGGGCTGGGTGGTGGAACTGGAGGTGCTTAAGGGAGGCAGAGAAGTATGTCGATGAGGCTTTCTGGGACACTATAGATTTCTCCCACCTCCGGTCAGACAGCCACTGCGCTGTTGAGGAGGATGAAAGGCCCAGGGAAGGAGAGCAGTCAATGGGAGCAGAGGGAAATCTTCCCATAATTGGGACCTTCTTTCCAGATGGTGTTGGGGTCACCTCTTGTACTGAGGTTACCTTGTCAGGGGAGGGAACTGCAGTTATTAAGAAAAGGCAGCTGTTAGTAATGGGAGATTTGATCATTAGAAACAAGGATAGCTGGGTTTGTGGTGACCGGGAGAACCGTATGGTGACTTGCCTGCCTGGTGCAAAGATTGCTGATTTCTTGAGGCGTCTCGATAGATTTATGTGCAGTGCTGGGGAGGAGTCGGTGGTCGTGGTACATGTAGGCACCAGTGACATAAGGAACAGTAGGTGAGACGTCCTGGAGGCCAAATTTAGTTTGCTAGGAAAGAGACTGAAATCCAGGACCTCTGTGGTGGAATTCTCAGAAATGCTTCCAGTTCGCGCACAGGGCCAGGTACGCAGGCAGAGCTTCAGAGTCTCAATGCGTGGATGAGATGATGGTGTAGAGAGGAGGTGTTTAGATTTATTAGGAACTGGGGAAACTTTGGGGATGGGGGAGCCTATACGTGAAGGACGGGCTTCACCTAAACCAAAGTGGAACCAGACTGCAGGTACTTAACATTAAAAAGGTTGCAGAGCAGTTTTTAAACTAAGAGATGGGGGCAAGCCAATGGCTGCAGAGGAGCTTGTAGATCAGACAGAGACTTGTATTAGAGAAGAATCTAGTGACAGAGATTTTTCTAGTTTAGTCAGGAAGAGAGGCTGGAAGAGGATAAAGTAGGGGCCAGATCAGATGAGAAGCATCTACACACAAAAGAATCTGACACATCAGAAAAGGGCAGACAAATAAACAGTGACAAGTTTTTAAAGTGCTTGTACACAAATGCTAGAAGTCTAAATAATAAGATGGGTGAATTAGAGCCTTGTGTTAAAAGAGGATATTGACATAATAGGCGTCACAGAAACCTGGTGGAGTGAGGACAATCAATGGGACACAATCATTCCAGGGTAGAAAATATATCGGAAGGACAGAGCAGGTCATACTCAGGGGGTGGGGAGGGGAGTGGCACTGTATGTTAAAGAAAATGTAAACTCAAATGAAGTAAAAATCTTAAATGAAACCACATGTTCCCTAGAATCTCTATGGATAGTAATTCCATGCTCTAATAAGAATATAACAATAGGGATCTGTTATCAAGCACCTGTCAAAGACAGTGATAGTGAGGATGAAATGTGAAGGAAGATTAGAGAGGCTTTCAAAATAAAGAACTCCATAATAGTGGGAGATTTCAATTATCCCCGTATTGACTGGGTACATGTCACCTCAGGACAAAATGCAGAGACAAAATTTCTGAATACTTCAAATGACTGTTTCTTGGAGCAGCTGGTACAAGAACCCGCAAGGGGAGAAGCATCTCTCGATTTAGTCCTGAGTGGAGCGAAGGATCTAGTCCAAGAGGTAACTATAACAGGACCGCTTGGAAATAGTGATCATAATATAACAACATTTAACATTCCTGTGGTGAGAAGAACAGCTCAACACTGTGGCTTTTAATTTCAGAAGGGGGAACTATGCAAAAATGAGGGGGTTAGTTCAACAGAAATTAAAAGGTACAATGACTAGAGTGAAATCCCTGCAAGCTGAATGGACGCTTTTCAAAAACACAATATTATAGGCCCAACTTAAATGTATACTCCAAATTAAAAAACACAGCAAAAGAACTAAAAAAGACCCTCTGTGGCTTAACAACCATGTAAAAGAAGCAGTGAGAGTTAAAAATGCATCTTTTAAAAAGTGGAAGTCAAATCCTAGTGAGGTATATAGAAGAGAGCATAAGCACTGCTAAATTAAGTGTAAAAATGTAATAAGAAAAGCCAAAGAGGAGTTTGAAGAAGGGGCTAGCCAAAAACTCAGACAGTAATAACAAAATGTTTAAGTACATCAAAAGCAGGAAGCCTGCTAAACAACCAGTGGGGCCACTGGACAATTGAGATACAAGAGGAGCCCTTAAAGACGATAAAGTCATTGCAGAGAAACTAAACGCATTCTTTTCATCAGTCTTCATGGCTGAGGATGTTGGTGAGATTCCCAAACATTTTTGTGGGTGACGAATCTGAGGAATTGCCACAGATTGAAATGTCACTAGAGGAGGTTTTGGAACTAATTGATAAACTTAACTGTAACAAGTCACCAGAACTAGATGGTATTTACCAAGAGTTCTAAAGGATCTCAAATGTGAAATTGGGGAACTATCAGCTATGGTTTGTAACCTGTCCTTTAAATTGGCTTCCGTACCCAATGACTGGAAGACTGCTAATGTAACACCAATATTTAAAAAGGGTTCTAGAGGCGATCCTGGCAATTACAGACCAGTAAGTCTAACATCTGTATCAGGCAAATTAGTTGAAACAATAGTAAAGAATAAAATTGTCAGGCACATAGAAGAACAAAAATGGTTGGGCAAAGAAAAGAAAATAGGAGATATACCAACCTACTAGAACTGGAAGAGACCTTGAAAAGTAATTCAGTCCAGCCCCCTGTCTTCACTAGCAGGACCAATTTTTGCCCCAGATCCCTAAGTGGGCCCTTTGAGGATTGAACTCACAACCCTGGGTTTAGCAAGCCAATGCTCAAACCACTGAGGTGTTCCTCCCTCTGAGGTCAACATGGTTTCTGTAAAGGGAAATCATGTCTTACTAATCTATTAGAGTTCTTTGAAGGGATCAACAAACATGTGGACAAGGGGGATCCAGTGGACATAGTGTACTCAGATTTCCAGAAAACCTTTGACAAGATCCCTCACCAAAGGCTCTTACATAAATTATCATGGGATAAGAGAGAAGATCTTTTCATGGATTGAGAACTGGTTAAAAGACAGGGAAGATAGCGTAGGAATAAATGGTAAACTTCCAGAATGGAGAGGAGTAACTAGTGGTGTTCCCCAAGAGTCAGCCCTTGGACCAATCCTATTCAATGTATTCATAAATGATCTGGAGAAAGGGGTAAACAGTGAGGTGGCAAAGTTTGCGGATGATACTAAACTGCTCAAGATAGTTAAGACCAAAGCAGACTGTGAAGAACTTCAAAAAGATCTCAGAAAACTAAGTGACGGGGCAACAAAATGGCAAGTGAAATGTAATGTGTATAAATGTCATGTAATGAACATTGGAAAAAATAACCCAAACTATACATACAATATGATGGGGGCAAAATTAGACTAATCAGGAAAAAGATCTTTTTGTCATTGTGGATAGTTCTCTGAAGACGTCTAGCAATGTGCAGCGGAAGTCAAAAAAGCAAACAGGATGTTAGGAATTATTTAAAAAGAGATAGACAGTAATACAGAGAATATCTTATTGCCCTTATATAAATCAATGGAAATAACTAATTTAGACCCCATCATTTTGTGCGTATATTTGGGATTATGTTTTCCAATGGGCTGCACTATTTGCTATCCTGTCATCTAGCGCTGCTGAGATCCTGCATTCAGTGATATCCCTGCCCTTCCTGTTCCCTTTCTCCACTGAACCCCACCAGCCCATGGTTACTGTTCCCAGCTTCCCCAGGACTCTCCCGTTGTCTCTGGACCCGTCTGTCAGCAAGAAGCAGTGCCAGGGAGATTTGCCTTCTGTCTGGAGTCTTTGATTTCTGGGACATGGATTTACTTTGTGTGTGTTTTAGGAGACCCTTTGAAATTGAGTGTCTGTGACATTAAGCACAGTGCAATCTGGACTGTTGAACAGCTCTGTCCCCTCAGTTCCCCAAGCTGGGGTGCCTTTTACACTGCTCTACTGTGAGAGCAGCCACTCCTGGGCAGTTCACACACAGTCTCCAGCATTAACTTGCTCCCAGCTACACAGTTTTAAGTGCTGCTAGTCAACAACTCCCAAATTACAGTACTTCACAGGAGAACCCCCAGAAAATTCTCTGCTCCCAGACTTCCCCCAGAAATGTGCATTTTGCACTGTCCAGCACACTCCTGAACAATGGGAGCTCATATGAAATCTGTTGTTTCATCAGTGGAAAATGACATGCACCAGCCTTGTTATTCCAATTGGAGTTTCCAACACACTTTAATCCAAACACACTGGTTAGATAAAAAAAAGGAAATAAAATTATTAACTACTGGAAAAAAAGATTTTAAGTGGCTACAAGTAATGAGGCCTTGAAGTCAGAATTGTTTGCAAAAGAAATGCAAGATAAAATACAAACTAATGTTTAACTTAAGAAGCTAAAACGGGTTTAAATCAAATGTTTCTCTCACCGTCTGCTGAGACAGGCTGGTTTTCGTTTCAGCCAGGACTCCCCCTAACCTGCCCCTGCCGCCCACATTTAGTTCTTCAGGAGTTGTCATGAGCAGAGGGAAAGGAGAGAGAGAGAGAGAGAGAGAGAGAGTCTCATGCATTTTCCTCTCCTCTTTTAATAATTCAGTCCTTTGTACTAGAAACCACTTCATTTCCCAGCTGAGTCATGGTGACAGGCTGTCTGTCGCAGATAGGAGCTTCAAGTGTCCCTGTGATGGAATGTAAATGTTGTCTTCACACCTTCCCCCTCCTGGAGAATGGCTATTTGACCAGCTGTTTGCCTTGCTGTCTCTGAGGAACTTAGGGTTAGGGTTGCAACTTTTTCAGTAACATCATACTGTAAAATCTCATAGCTTTACATACAGTGTTGCTACACAGTTTAACAGGAAGATATTCAGTAGATTATGTCTTTTCAAATGATACCTCAGAAGCCATACAGTGATAAATAAAGGGGAGGGGAGGGATCTCCCTTTTATAAACACCCAGCCAGCCAGTTGGCTGTAAAATCCCTGGTAGTGCGAGTTCTCTGCTTGCTTTACCTCTAAAGGGTTAACAAGCCAACAGGTAAAAGAAAAGTATTGGGCACCTGACCAAAGGAGCCAACAGAAAGGCTTGAACTTTTTTAAATGGGAAAGTAACTTTCCCTTTGTCTGTTGTTCTCCGGAGAAGACGACACGGAGTAGCAATGCTGTGTAAGGCTTGAAGCAGGTGTGAAAATTCATCTTCGATACCTAGAAGAAATGATTTGGCTAGGGAATGTTTAGACAGAGACAATCAGGTTTATTTTTTATTTTGGCTTTTGGATCTCCTCTGTGCTGTCCCAGATGCTTTTGTTTGCTTGTAAGCTTTAAGCTGAACCCCGAAGAAAGCTATTTTGGATGCTTTCAAAAATTTTCTTTTAAGATATAGCAAAAGCCTGAGTTCTGTGTGTATTGTTTTCCTTTTCAATTTTAATACAATTTACCTCTTTTAAGAACAGGATTGGATTTTTGGTGTCCAAAGAGGTTTGTGCATATTATTTGATTATCTGGTAGCCACAGCTAATTTCCTTTGTTTTCTTTCTCAGCTCTTTCCTGGAGGGGAGGTGAAAGGGCTTGAGGGTGCCCCAGAGGGAAGAATTCTCAAGTGCTCCTTCCTGGGTCCAAGGGTTTGGGGGTTTTCTGCATTTGGGTGGTGGCAGCATTTACCAAGCCAAGGTCAGAGAAAAGCTGTAACTTTGGGAGTTTAACACAAGCCTAGAGTGGCACAAATTAATTTTTAGAATCCTGTCGGGCCCCCACTTTCTGCACTCGGAGTGACAGAGTGGGGATTCAGCCCTGACACATACTATGAAAAAAATTCATCATAATTTTCTAGAAGAGTGAACATAGGGGAACAGACTTGTACGGTGTCTGTGTGTTCCCAACATCTATGTGGGTATTTCAGTCCCTCACAAGCAAGGTGTTCGGCATCTTCCAACACCCAGGGAACCAGTCCAGGGAATTGACTGATTTATTAAGTGACACTGTATGGAATTGAGAGACACTTTATATTATGATTATTTTATTATAAATACCAATATGATGAAATTGCAATAAATCATGCTAGATATGCCATGTAAGGTGTCAATGAAAATGTTATGATTTTCCAAGTATGATGATCTTGTTTCTATCTTTGTATTGTGAGTTACAGATATGTAGGGTATATCTGTATTCCAGACTTGTGTAGTGTTTCTGAGTGACACCCCCAGACATATTGACGTCAGCGCTGCCCAGCCTGTTCGATGGCCCATCCAGGGTCATCAGCCCCATACAATAAACCCATGGAAAGGAGTAAGGGGATACACCTATTGAGTCAGCAAGACATGCCAGGGTTTGCCTGTGTACTGAGACCTCCATGGCTTTTCCATGCCATGTGCTGTGAAGCTTGTGTTTGGGACACAGGAAGTAGAAGCCACTTGGCAAAAGGAATGTAAAGGGCAGCTGCATCATCTCCATTTTGTCTTCAATCCCTCTTCCTACCTCTGGAGCAACTTCTCTACAAACCGAAGGCTTTAACAAAGGACTGAATAATGTGGATGTGTACCAGAGAGCCTTTCAAGCCAGAAACTCACCAATACTACTAAGAACCAGATACATTCAGAAATATATATGTCTGCTTTCCCATTTAACAACTCCCTTTTTCTTTCTTTCTTTTATAATAAACCTTTAGTTTAGATGCTTTCTTGCATATAAACCTTTAGTTTAGGTGCTAAGGATTGGCTGGCATCGTAGTATTTTGAGTAAGATCCAAACCCATACTGACCTGGTAATGTGACTGACTCCGGGGTCAGAAGAACACTGTTTATGTGAGCAGAGTTTTTAAATAACCTCTCACTGTGCTGGACCTAGGTGCTGATTGGGAGTCAGAGAACTGGAATGCAATAAAGGGGGCCGTGTGATTTCTTTTTTCAGTTTCTCAATAACCAGCATGGGGGATCAGAAGCACATTTGGTGACTGGTCGGTGAGTTTAACTTCCTTGTTACCCACCAGTTTTGGGAGCATCTGCTCTCCCTTTTTCAGCCTGGCCTGATCTTGGGCTTTTCAGTAAGGACTGCCCCAGGCACACTGGGTCACAGTAAGCACTGAAGTTAAATTAATAGAGTGTTTTTATGACACAGTCATATGAAATCAACTGAACTCCTTTGTTTTCTTTCATCTGAGCAGGGTTTGCAGTTTCCAAACCTCATATAATCTCCCAGCTGGAACAAGGAGAAGAGCCATGGGTCCCAGACCTCCAGGGTTCAGCGGAAAGACGGATCCTGAGAGCTCCCCGCACAGGTGAGGAAACATTAAACCAACTCAGAATCTGTAAGTGCCTGAAAGAAATATCTAGGGTGCCCTACAGAGTCTTGGGAGGTCCCTCAGTTCATTATTGTCCCTAGCAGGGGTCATATCCTTAGGGTAAACATAGCTCATGGCTTCCTGTAGATCCTAGCAGACACCAGGCCGTGGCTTCCTTCCTTCCCCCTGCGAATTTGGATGGGATGTGAAGGCCCAATTGATTCCCTCCTCCTATTTAGGGGAAGAGTTTGGAGGAGTTCAGTTCTTGTTCTTCTTCGAGTGCTTGCTCATATCCATTCCAAGTAGGTGTGCGTGCGCTGCGTGCACGTTCGTCGGAAGAATTTTCCCCTAGCAACACCCGGCGGGTCGGCAGGTGCCCCATAGCGTGGCGCCTTTGCGGCACCGCATATATACCCCTGACGACCCGTCCGCTCCTCAGTTCCTTCTTACCGCCCGTGTCGGTCGTTGGAACAGTGGAGTGCGGCTTAGCTGACCTCCACCTCCCTAGCGTTTCACCCGTTCTCGTTTATAGTTCATAGTTATACTCATAGTTTAGTGTTAATTCTTAGTAGTTACTAGTAGTTGTTAGTTTAGTTTTTGTATATAGTTCGAGGGCTGAGGTTTAATCCTCCTCGCCCCTCCCGGGACCCGGGCTCATGCCTGGCTCTCCCTGTTTCAAACAGTGCTCGGCCTGCTGTCGGCCGATGCCAACGGGGGACCCCCATGATCGTTGCCTAAAGTGCCTGGGGGAATCCCATGTTACGGACAAGTGCCGTATCTGCAAGTCCTTCAAGCCAAGGACAAAAAAGGAGTGGGACTCGCGTTCGAAGCAGCTCCTTATGGAGGCGGCTCTGACCCCTGCAGCTCCGGCACCGAGCGCACCGCAGTCCGCACCGGGCAGAAGTTCTTCCTTGGCACTGGAGACAGCCGGTACCGCCAGAACACCATGGCACCAACAGTCTCCGGCGCAGAAGTCAGCCCAGCACCGCTCCCGTTCGCCGAAGGCAAAGAAATCAAAGGCTCCTGCGGCTGCAGTTCCGGCACCGCAGTTTGAGCGTGGGAAATCGTGCCGGCCTGCACCGCCTTCTGCCGCGGCACCGGTTATCCCAGCACCGTCGACTCCAGCCAGGCAAGAGCCGTCGAGTCCGGTGCAAGACAGCTCCCCGGCTCATGCCTTGGTTGAGCTCGCTGTTCCCACTACGCCGGAGACCTTTGCAACGGCGAGGGAACTGATAGCCCTTACTGAGCCTCCGCTGCCTCAACCCCCGGCACCGCCGGTGCGGGTCCTCTCTTCAACAGAGAAGCCGGTTATGCTCAGGCCAATGTCCCTTGGAGCAACAGATGGGCACCGGTCGCGATCGAGATCCCAGCACCGCTCCCGCTCGCATCGCCGATCACCTTCCAGACGCCGCACGCAGTCCCGGCATCGTTCCCACTGTCAGCGCCGGTCATACTCGCGGCACTGGTCCAGGTCCCGTTCCCCCGACCGGTACTCAACACGATGGTCTGCCTCCCGACACTGCTCTCGACGGAGTCCATCCCACCGTCACTACTCTCGGTCCCGGTCGACCTCCCGGCACCGTGCCGGTCGTAGGTCCCGGTCCCGCTCTCGGCACCGGTACGATTCCCGGTACCGTTCCCCAATGCGACGTGACGTCCGGTACCTGCCTCACGGACTATCCGCTCCGCCTTGGCCGTCGAGACACCCCTCGGGTTCCTCTCGCCCAGACAGCGCTCTCTATGGCGATGTGGACCCCCATTCCCGTTTCCTCCCTGAACCCCAGGGACCGGAACAGCCACCGCAGTGGTCCTTCTGGACGCCTTGGGCCTACTACCAAGCCCAAGGCGATCCCACCACGGCGTCGCGATCTGTGACTTCCGCCCATCGGGCACCAGAGGCCACTGTCAGTCGTCCTCCTCCACCAGAGGACGACATTTCAACAGCGACCCAAGACCACGAGGGCGCCCCAGAAACGGCCCCCCCTCTAGAGCAAGAACCTCAGGAGGAACCTGTGGTCCCCGGTCTCTCCTCCTCCTCCTCGCCGAATGAGGCGGTAGCGGGTACTTCAACTTCGGGCCCGCCCCCCATCGTCCTTCGAGCCCACGAGGACCTGCTCCGCCGCGTCGCGTTAAGCATCAATCTCCAGGTGGAGGAGGTTCCCGAGGTGGAGGACCCTGTCGTAGACATTCTGTCTGCGGATGCCCCGACGCGGGTAGCCCTGCCTTTCATCCGCTCGATTCAGGCCAAAGCGGACTCAATCTGGCAGTCTCCGGCGTCCATCCCTCCAACGGCCAGAAGCGTGGAGAGAAAGTATATGGTACCCTCGAAAGGGTACGAATATCTTTATACTCATCCTCCTCCATGCTCTCTGGTCGTACAGTCTGTGAACGAGAGGGAGCGCCATGGCCAGCCAGCCCCCGCCCCGAAATCGCGGGAGGCTAAGCGCATGGACCTACTGGGACGCAAGGTATACTCCGCAGGGGGTCTACAGTTGCGTGTCGCCAACCAACAAGCGCTGCTCAGTAGGTACAATTTTAATAATTGGCAGTCCATGGCCAAGTTCACAGAACTGGTCCCGCTAGACTCCCGCCCTGAGTTCCAGAGCCTTCTTGAGGAGGGAAAAAAGATCTCTAGAACCTCCTTGCAGGCCTCTCTCGACGCCGCAGATTCAGCGGCTAGGACCGTCGCGTCAGGGGTCACAATGAGGAGGATTTCGTGGTTACAGGTTTCCGGCTTACCTCCCGAATTGCAACACACGATTCAAGACCTCCCATTTGAGGGGCAGGGTCTCTTTTCTGATAAAACGGACCCAAGGCTCCAAAGCCTTAAGGACAACCGCATTATAATGCGCTCCCTCGGCATGCACACGCCGCAGACCCAACGGAGGTCCTTCCGGGCACAACCTCACCGCCCCTACCCCCCACCACGCCCTCGTCAGGACTTTAATAGACGACGGGGCCGTGTAAACCGGAGACGTCAGTCTGGTGCCCAAGGGGGACAAAATAATGGTTCCACCAAACCACCGCCGGGACCGAAACAAAACTTTTGAAGGTGCGATCGAGAGCAGAGCACCAGTCCTTCCCCGGACTCCTTTCCTGTTTTCCAACCGCCTTTCTCCCTTCCTCCAGGCGTGGACCCGACTAACTTCGGATCGTTGGGTTTTGCGCACCGTGGAGTTTGGCTACCATCTCCAGTTTGTTTCGCCTCCTCCCTCCCACCCACCCTCCCCGTCCCTCTTCAGGGACCCCTCTCACGAGCATCTCCTCTGCCAGGAGGTCCACACGCTCCTCGAAATCTGAGCCATAGAGGAGGTACCTCGAGATCTCAGGGGCAGAGGGTTTTACTCCCGCTATTTTTTAATTCCCAAGTCGAAAGGAGGTCTCCGACCGATCCTGGACCTCCGCGGACTCAACGCCTTTATAAAAAAGTTGAAGTTCCACATGGTTTCTTTGGGGTCCATTATCCCGTTCCTGGATCCAGGAGACTGGTTCGCTGCTCTCGATATGAAGGACGCATACTTTCATATTTCAATTTACCCACCGCACAGACGCTATCTACGCTTTGTGGTACGAAACCGCCACTTCCAATTCACGGTCCTGCCCTTCGGCCTTTCCTCTGCCCCGCGTGTGTTCACAAAATGTATGGCAGTAGTGGCCGCTTTCCTCCGTCGGCAAGGCATATGTGTCTTTCCTTACCTGAACGACTGGCTTGTTCGCGGGTCTTCAGAGGCACAGGTCGCCGCGCACATGGCTGTTATCAGGGAACTGTTTGAAACTTTGGGCCTCTTGATCAACTTCGACAAGTCCATCCTCGTACCAATTCAGAGGATAGAATTCATTGGGGCTATCTTGGACTCCACGCTCGTGACAGCCTCGCTTCCACCCAGCCGGTTCCAGGCAATAGTCTCCGCCATAGAGAGCCTACTCGCCTACCCCACGACCTCAGCCCGGGACTGTCTCAGCCTCCTCAGCCACATGGCGGCCTGCACCTTTGTCACCAAGAACGCCAAGCTCCGCCTTCGCCCCCTGCAAATCTGGTTAGCCTCCGTTTACTGCCCACGCAGGGACAGCATGGACGTCGTCGTCACACTCCCACAGAGCGTATTGCACTCCCTCCGCTGGTGGCAAGACCCCTCCCTGGTGTGTGCGGGCATCCTGTTCCAGCCCAGGCAGCCGTCCATATTGGTGACAATGGACGCATCCTCTCTGGGCTGGGGAGCTCACATGGGGTCTCGTCGGACACAAGGCCTCTGGTCCGCTCAGGAGCTGTCGCTGCATATAAATGTCCAGGAGCTGCGAGCGGTCCGCCTCGCCTGCCAGGCCTTTCTTCATCACCTGCGAGGCCGTTGTGTCTTAGTGCTCATGGACAACACCACCGCGATGCACTATATAAACAAGCAGGGAGGGACCCGCTCTCTCCCTCTTTGTCAGGAGGCGATCAGGCTTTCAGAGCTTTGTATAGCCCACTCCATGGATTTGGTGGCCTCCTTCCTTCCAGGAGTCCAAAACTCATTAGCGGACCATCTCAGCAGGTCCTTTCTAGCCCACGAGTGGTCCCTTCGCCCTGACATAGACCATTCTCTCTTCGAGGTGGGGCTTTCCCCAGATCGACCTCTTCGCCTCCCGCAGCAACCGGAAATGCCCAAGGTTTTGCTCCTTTCATGGTCTCGCCTGGGGTTCGATCTCAGACGCCTTCCTCATGTCCTGGTCGACCTACCTGCTATATACCTTCCCGCCCTTTCTGCTGGTGCACAAGGTCCTGGTGAAGCTGCGCAGGGACAAGGCTCGAGTAATTTTGATCGCCCCAGCGTGGCCTCGCCAGCACTGGTACACCACGCTGCTGGACCTATCAGTAGCCAGCCCCGTTCTCCTGCCAATCCATCAGGACCTAATATCCCAGGACCACGGCCGGCTTCTCCATCCCGACCTCCAATCCCTCCACCTGACGGCATGGTTCCTGGCTGGTTGAGCTGCTCAGAGCTGCGCTGCTCTACCCCGGTACAGCAAGTTCTCCTGGGAAGCAGGAAGCCTGCAACCAGAGCTACCTACATGGCGAAGTGGAAGAGGTTCTCCTGCTGGTGTCAGACACAACAAGTAACTCCTACCCAGGCTCCCATCCACGTGATTTTGGAATACCTCTGGCACCTCAAACAGCAGGGCCTCGCGCTCTCATCCTTGCACGTGCACCTGGCTGCCGTTTCCACATTCCATCCAGGAGAAGGCCCTTACTCCATCTTCTCTCACCCGATGGTCTCGAGGTTCCTCAAGGGCCTGGAGCGCCTGTTCCTCCAGGTCCGCCGCCCCGCCCCTTCCTGGGACCTCAATCTGGTTCTCTCACGGCTAATGGCCCCCCCTTCGAACCCTTGGCAACCTGCTCTCTCCTGTATCTATCGTGGAAGGTGGCGTTCCTTGTGGCCATTACATCGCCCGGAGAGTCTCGGAGCTTCGCGCTCTTGTGGTGGACCCACCTTACACGATATTCCACAAGGACAAGGTGCAGCTGTGCCCGCATCCAGCCTTCCTTCCCAAGGTGGTCTCCTCCTTTCACCTTAACCAAGACACATTCCTCCCGGTCTTTTATCCTAAACCTCACACATCCCGTAGAGAGCAGAGCCTACACTCACTCGATGTTCGTAGAGCACTAGCGTTCTACATCGATCGCACTCGACCCTTCCGTAAGACGACCCAACTTTTTGTTGCCGTGGCAGACAGGATAAAAGGTCAACCTGTCTCGTCTCAGACAATCTCGTCCTGGGTTACGGCGTGCATTAGGACGTGCTATAATTTAGCTCACACCTCTCCAGGCCGGGTGACTGCACATTCTACCAGAGCTCAGGCCTCCTCGATTGCCTTTCTCGCACGTGTACCTATCCACGACATATGCCGTCCAGCTACGTGGTCCTCGGTGCACACCTTCTCTGCCCATTAGGCCTTGGTGCAACAGTCCAGGAACGATGCAGCTCTTGGCTTGGCTGTTTTGCATTCCGCAGTCTCCAACTCCGACCCCACCGCCTAGATAAGGCTTGGGATTCACCTACTTGGAATGGATATGAGCAAGCACTCGAAGAAGAAAAGACGGTTACTCACCTTTGTAACTGTTGTTCTTTGAGATGTGTTGCTCATATCAATTCCACACCCGCCCTCCTTCCCCACTGTCAGAGTAGCCGGCAAGAAGGAACTGAGGAGCGGACGGGTCAGCAGGGGTATATATGCGGTGCCGCAAAGGCGCCACGCCAGGGGGCGCCTGCCGACCCGCCGGGTGTTGCTAGGGGAAAATTCTTCCGACGAACGTGCACGCGGCGCACGCACACCTACTTGGAATGGATATGAGCAACACATCTCGAAGAACAACAGTTACAAAGGTGAGTAACCGTCTTTTTTTATTTGACCTCTCTGAAGCACTTGTATTGGTTTGGTCTTCCTCTTTCCATCCCTGTTTGAGGTTTCTGTCTCTATCACAGCAGGTGATGCAATGGTAGGTGAGAAAGAGGAGCAGAATTCTCAGCAGGAAAATGTGGAGCAAGTGGATAAACACAGAGAATTATTGCAAAGATCAAAAAGCAATGTGTCCAGGAGTCATGAGCAGGGAAACTCCTGTGAGATTCAGCACAGACCAGAAAGAGAGCAGGGAAACCAGCCAGGGAAGAGAGTAGGTAAATCTATTTTCTGTCGGGGAACTCAGAAGAGCGTCAAGGAAACCACAACACAGCAGGAAATCCTCATGGGAAAGAGGAAAAATACATGCTGTGAGTGTGGGAAAAGCTTCTCTAGCAGCTCGAACCTTTCTCAGCATCAGAGAATCCACACAGGGGAGAGGCCCTATGAATGCCATGAGTGTGGGAAAAGCTTCATTGAAAGATCAACCCTTTCTAGACATGAGAGAATTCACACAGGGGAGAGACCCTATGAATGCCGTGAGTGTGGGAAAACTTTCACTTGCAAATCAAGTCTTGTTGATCATAAGAGAATCCACACAGGCGAGAGGCCCTTTGAATGCTGCGAGTGTGGGAAAACCTTCACTCACAGATCAGACCTTTCTAAACATCAGAGAATCCACACAGGGAAGAGGCCCTATGAATGCCGTGAGTGTGGGAAAAGCTTCATTGAAAGATCAGCCCTTTCTCAACATCAGAGAATCCACACAGGGGAGAGGCCCTTTGAATGCACTGAGTGTGGGAAAACCTTCACACTCAGCTCTCACCTTACTGGGCATCAGAGAATCCACACAGGAGAGAGGCCCTATGTATGCCGTGAGTGTGGGAGAACCTTCCCTCACAGATCAACCCTTTCTAGACATCAGAAAATCCACACAGGGAAGAGGCCCTATGAATGCCGTGAGTGTGGGAAAAGCTACATTGAAAGATCAGCCCTTTCTCAACATCAGAGAATCCACACAGGGGAGAGGCCCTTTGAATGCACTGAGTGTGGGAAAACCTTCCATCGCAGCTCAATCCTTATTACCCATCAGAAAATCCACACAGGGGAGAGGCCCTATAAATGCTGTGAGTGTGGGAAATGCTTCACTAACAGATCAGCCCTTATTACCCATCAGAGAATCCACACAGGGGAGAGGCCCTATGTATGCCATGAGTGTGGGAAAAGCTTCCTTCATGGCTTTCACCTTTCTAGACATCAGAGAATCCACACAGATATATAAGACCCAATGGAAGCAGTGAGTGTGGGAAAACCTTGTCTTGCCACTGAGCCCATGTGAGCAATCAGAGAATCTGCAAGGGGGATCAACACCATAAAACCCTCTAGGGCTATCAATACTTTAATACTTTTCCTGATTCCCACAGAGTAACTTTTAAAAGCTTTTTGAAGTGCTTGAAGCACCGATATCCCTCAGCTTGTCCAGATGAGTGGCCCAGTTTTGCATTTTGCAGTTTGACTCTTTGAGGTGGACCCATTTGTCCTTTTTATCAACTCCATTCTCCCATGAGTAATTCGAGTGTGCCCTTGTCATGGTATAATTCCCTACTCTGAACCTTAGCGTCCAAAACATGGGGTACCAGCATGAATTCCTCTAAGCTCGATTACCAGCTTAGAACCTGTAGCGCTGCCACCAACCAGGAATTCCAGTGCCTGGTACACTCTGGTCCCCCCAATACCTTGCCCGGGGACCCTCAAGACCCAGGCCTTCTGGATCTTAACACAAGGAAAGTAAACCCTTTCCCTCACCTTTGTCTCTCCCAGGCTTCCCCTCCCTGGGTTACCCTGGAAGATCACTGTGATTCAAACTCCTTGAATCTTAAAACAGAGAGGAAAATTCACCTTCCCCCCTCCTTCTCTCTCCCCCTCCCAGACTCTCTCTGAGAAAGACAGTAATCCTAACACAGAGAGAAAATCTAACCTCTCTCCCCCCCTTCCCTCCTTTCTCCCCATCAATTCCCTGGTGGATCCAGACCCAGTCCCCTGGGGTCTCACCAGAATAAAGAAAACAATCAGGTTCTTAAGCAAGAAAAGCTTTTAATTAGAGAAAGAAAAAACAGTAAAAATTATCTTTGTACATTTAAGATGGAATATGTTACAGGGTCTTTCAGCTATAGACACTGGGAATACCCTCCCAGCCTAAGTATACAAGTACAAATTAGAATCCTTTCAGCAAAATACAAATTTGAACTCCTTCCAGCCAAATACACATCTGCAAATAAAGAAAACAAACATAAGCCTAACTCGCCTTATCTATCTAGCACTTACTATTCTGAACTTATAAGAGCCTCTATCAGGGAGATTGGAGAGAAACCTGGTTGCACGTCTGGTCCCTCTGAGCCCCCAGAGTGAACAACAACCAAATTCTAACAACATACACACAAACTTCCCTCCCTCAAGATTTGAAAGTATCCTGTCCCCTGATTGGTCCTCTGGTCAGGTGACAGCCAGGCTCACTGATCTTGTTAACCCTTTACAGGCAAAAGAGATATGAAGTACTTCTGTTCTATTAACTCTTACTTATCTGTTTATGACAGCCCTTCCCATAAGAAACAAGGGAGCAAGGGCAGGAAAAAAGTGTCATTTCAGCCTCTGTGATACTGGAAGGAGATGTAAAAAGCAGCAGAGTCCTGTGGCACCTTATAGACTAAAAAACGTTTTGGAGCTTAAGCAACATACAAAAACCTATAGGAGAACACTTCAGTCTCCCTGGACACACAATCACAGATTTAAAAATAGCCATCCTGCAGCAAAAAAACTTCAGACCCACACTTCAAAGAGAAACTGCTGAGCTTCAGTTTATTTGCAAATTTGACACCATCAGCTGAGGATTAAACAAAGACTGTGAATGGCTAGCCAACTACAAAGGCAGTTTCTCCTCCCTTGGTGTTCACACCTCCACTGCTAGAAGAGAGGCTCATCCTGCCTGAGTGAACTAACCTTGTTATCTCTAGCCTGATTCTTGCTTGCATATTTATACCCGCCTCTGGAAATTTCCACTTCATGCATCCGACGAAGTGGGGATTCACCCACAAAAGCTTATGCGCCAATACGTCTGTTAGTCTGCAAGGTGCCACAGGACTCTTTGTCACATTGTACAGAGCTGGACTAACACGGCTACCCCTCTGATACTTGGAAGGAGATAGGGTGACTCAGAGATTCCCTTCTTCCCCATCACGGCAGAACTCTTACCTTTTCTCTGAGCCAGGCAGAGTTTATCGTCATCACATTCTACCCCTCCACTTCTCAAAGTGTCATGTGATGAAGTGTTCTCAGTTGTCCGTGCTTGGAGATGATGCTTTGACTTATTTAATCCTATGCCAGAGTCACTATGACTGGAGATGAAAGCATCAAAGACCGAGAAGGGGAATTCAGATGGATCCTAAATACAGTGTGATCATTTCAAGTTTAAATCCCAGGTTCCATCTATTGGTAAAGCCAATTCTGGCAAGGTGGCTGCTTTTTCTCCTATTATGGGGATGCTAGGATACTAAAGATGTTGTAAATAACATAACTGACTATTGAGACAGTGCTGAGTGAAGCAGGTTTGAATGGATGAGAGGAGAATGTGATGGGAGAATCTCTTGTCCTGATTCTAAATATTTAGATGTAGCCTGCTCTGGAATTTCAATTTACACTTCATTGTCATGTATTCTATCTCTCTGTGATGTCGGTTTCTATCTTTCTTGATGGCTGTGTGGTCACACAATTAGATATTAGTTCAGCTCAGATTTATTGGAGAATTTAAGACAAATGAGCATTTGCTACAGTCGTCATTTCTCACTTCAGCTTTGCTTTTCCCCTATCCTTCCATGATGACATGGAGAAAGTTCAAGTGCAGTTCTGTCAACAGGAGAGAACTCTCCAATTTACTGGCCATGCTAACAAAGACACAGCAGTGATTTAAAATCTCCACTTGGAAATGGTGAACAACAGCAGACCCCCTAGTAACTGAGGGAAGTGCATATGAGCACAGTGTAGTTCAATTATTTAAATCAATATTGTCTCAGTTGGCTATGTTGGCAGGAGAAGCTTTCCTGCTGATGTAGCGCTATCTGCACAGGGTTTAGAGCTGTGTAACTACATTCCTCAGCTGTCTCGATTTTTCACATCCCTGAGCAATAATTATACCAATAAATGTCTGTAGTGAAGACCAGACATTTTTCCTTATGTTTTATGCATTTACATCACTTCTCCCCTACCTCCTACTACTTGGAAAGATTTAAAGTGTGATAAGAGAGGTATTTTTCCTCATGATGCAAACATTGCCACATAGGAGACGCCTTCCACCAACACGCATGGCAGAAGAACCAGAGATATATGAACTCTCAGAAGTGTTGGGACAAATCACAACTTGAGCCAAGGTTCAGTTGTTGGCAATGGGGATCAAAAGAAAACTAACATATATGACAAGAATTTTTGATTTTTGAATATGTTATTGTTACCAATGAAAATAAAATAATAGGAGATGTTATTGGTTAAAGAGTAAGAGACTAATTGTTTGATAATCTGAATTATTTTGGAAAACTGAAAGTGGTCTTGTTTTTTTCTTTTTTTAGTTATACAGGAAATGATGGCTAATCTTCAAAAGTTACTTTGATTTAATTTACCCCCTGTAGTGTAGGGAGTTCTGGTAGAAAACCTCACTCCAAAGGTTGGGGTGGGAGAATAGGTGTTAGAGTGAATAAGAGAATATTGGGCCTGTATAGATTTTATTTTTTTGTATTTCAAATAGAACATATTTTGCTTAGCTTCAAAGTCAATTTCTATTAAAAGGAAAACTACTCGAGGAGACAAGTCGTGTAAGTTTTTACTCACTTATACTGTAAGGGTCACTGACTTCCCCACTTCTCTAATTTGCAAAGGAGAGGCCTGACATCTGTCATAGGACGTGTCCAGCAGGTAGGAAAGCTGCGGTTGTCAACCATCAATACCAAGGAAAAGGCTGAAGTCCATTGCCTTTCATATCAAAAAGCCATCCAAAGGCTGGTATACACTGAAAAGCTGTGTTGACATGGCCACATCTCTCAGGGGTGTGACAAATCCACTCCTCTGAGAGAAGTAGTTAATGTGACCTAAGCCCCAGTGTAGACAGTGTTAGGTTGTCAGAAGAATATTTCCAGTGTTTGAACGGTAGACACAGCCTTAAACAGACTGATCCCCTCTGGGAAGCGAGTCATGACATCAATTCCAGATTTGACCCATCTCCCTATATGTGAGAGAGCTGCTAGTATGGAGGGCTGAGCCAGGTATCCGATCACCTGGTTCAACTGAGGGAAAAGCTCTTAGTACCCATCAGTCCAAAGACTGAGAGAAATGTTGAGTTCCAACCATTGTCATTTTAGTAGCTTATTGTTCCTCTCTCTATTTTTTGTGCTGGCCTTTCTGTTCTATCAGGGTGTGACTGTATAGCTCAGTGCATGTGTGATAAAAGCTCTTTGGTGGCAATTGGCAAAGAGGTCAAAGTAATTCACAAGAAACTCCTGTCTCAGAACTGACAAACTCATCACACCTAATGCACTAATTTTTTTGATATTTATCCAGGAAACTTAGCAGTGAGATCTCTACTGAAAGCTTGTAAATTATTGTTACTCCTGATCACTGCAAGAGGTGTGTATGAGTCCTGTTGAACAAGTCATGTAAGTATATGGAAAATTAGGCCCACATGCTATTGTCATGAAAGTGAGTCACCCCAATCACAGGTCTTGTTAGGGACAGCCCATTGAAGTGGGAGGGAATTGTCACCCGTCCCTTGCTAGCCAGTTGTGCGATGTATTGCTGCATTGTCAACCTTTGCACCAGCCCAGAAAAGCCAATGGAAAACTATCAAAGACAAATTGTAGACATCGAAACCCTATGGAAGTGAAAAGGACAATATGACAATAAGGAAATCGTCCATTCTGTGAATACACACAAAAGACTGATTCAGTTTATGAGAGGGTGGAGAGAAACACTCTGGGTCCATTCACCAAGGAGATCACTACTGACCAGTGGTGCTTCAAGAAAGGCAGGGGCATGGCTCCTAGGGACTAGCAATCACTGCAATAGCCGGTCACCTCACACTTCAGCCTACTTAGATAGGGAAGGGAGCTATTAAAAAGTGTAGGTTGCATTTTGTGATTTTGTTTTGTTTGTAATGGTTGGTTTCCATCACTCACATTTGTTTCTGTTTAAATCTCTGTCCCTTGTTAAAGACATTTCCGTTTGTTCGATAACTGTGCTCAAGTGCTGTGTGTGATAGCAGTAAAACTGGTAACCTGGGAGGTACCATTGCTTTGGGCAGAGAGGATCTGGGATTTTTCTGATTCCTGGTCGACCCTAGGGGAAGGGATCGATCTAAGTTACGCAACTTCAGCTACATGAATTACGTAGCTGAAGTCGATGTACTTAGATTGACTTACCGTGGTGTCTTCGTCGTGGTGAGTCGACTGCTGCAGCTCCCAGTAGACTCTGCCTGCGCCTCTCACCGAGCTGGAATACAGCAGTCAACAGGAGAGCACTCCATGTATTGCATCTACACTAGACACGATATATCAATCCCCGCTGGATCAATTGCTGCCCACCGATTTGGCAGGTGGTATAGACATACTCCGAGTATCTGGTGATTGGAGCTGGACCCCGGAGGGGGACATATTGAAGGAACTCAGGGATTAAGGTGCCTCTATTGTCAACTGTCAGGGCTGCTGTGGCTCAGAGGAGGGTGCTTGAGTGCCTGGCAAGCTGGTGAGCTTGATCGCTAACATCCTGCTGCCAAAAGTCCTTCTCAGTAGTGGCAGGTGGCAAGAAGGAGACTCACAGCGCTCAGCACCCTTAGAATGGTCACAATAGCTATAGGGAGCTTTCCCTGTGTGGATCTGACAGATGGATCAACATAGATGCACATTGTGATCATTCTAAGGGTGCTGCATTCCTGTGCCAAACAATCACTAGAAGGGGGCAGACAAAGGTCTTTAGGATGAGGCGTCTGTCAGTGTCATAAGATCATCTCCCTCCAGCAGGTCACTGGCAGCCTGAATTTGTTCCTTATCCTCCCGGAGTCTGGGGGCTGGAATCAGCACTACCCAGCCCCTCCGTGTGCAGCAGGAACAAACACAAACCTCGTCTTTAAAATAAGCTGTTCCCTTCCTTCTCAGGGAAGATTTTTCTATGATTGAAGTTGAGCTTCACTTCCCTTGTCCTAGGGGCGGGTTGGGTGTGGGGCCAGCTCCCAATGAGATCTGTTTTCAGCTTTGCCCCCTAACTCTGCTCCCAGCTGTCAGGAGGCTTCCAGCCCATCCACCCTGCTCACTAGCTCCATGGTCATGTGTCACCCCCTTTGCCAGCACACAGAGCCTGCAGGAAAGCTCCTCCTGCTAGATGCGTTGGTGGTATAGTGGTGAGCATAGCTGCCTTCACAAGCAGTTGACCTGGCTTCAATTCCCAGGCAACGCAATAACAGCTTTTGTCGGTTCCTTGTCTGGAAGTGGTTTGATTTCATTCACATTGTGTTACAATCACATCATCAATAGACTGAGACAATAAATGTGTCGAAGCCCAGCGGGTCATAGAAGGGGCTGGAATGTGTCATGTGAGAAAGACAGAACACTTGGAAACCTGCATCTCCCATCCCCTGGCCTTCCGTGTTATGATTCCAGCTGTGTGCGATGTTTGTATGATGTTCCGGCATGATGGGGAAATAAAGTTTTGAGTCAATTTTTGCTCCTGCAGTTTCCTTTGCTGTTACAATTATAATGACATGAACAAAAGGGAGGCAGAATAAAAATAACCCCCAAATTGCAATACAGGTGGGGAAAGAGAAGATCACGGTTAAGCCAAACACTTCAAAATAAAAGTTAATACTAAAAGGGGAGGGGGGAAGAGATCAGGTATGTGGAGATCCCCTTGACATTTGAACTCAAATTGTTAGAATCAAAGTTCAGACTTGACACTGTGGAAAACCTGCAACTACCCAGCTCTGTGAACACCTGTGATGAGCAAGATCGGGTTGGGACACCTGTTCTGCTTCAATCATTTATTGTCTCTCTCTGTTCTCTCTTTCTTCTCCCCCCAATTCCTCATCTCCAATGTCTCTGCCTTTCTCCTCTTGCTCCCTCTCCCCCTGCCCTTTCCCAGTGGCAGTGGCTCGCAGGGCTTCTCCCCTGGTAGCTGGTGCTCATTATCCATCAAATAAATCAAAGCACTTCCACCTGCAAGTGGATTTAGCCCAGGACCCTCAGAGTCAGCAGCTGTTACGTCCCCACTGAGCTCTCTGGTCAGGTGTCCTAGCGCTGGAAGCCTCCTGTTTAGATCCTAAAATAGCATTTTTGCAGCAGGAGGCTGAAATTTTGGACCAGACATTGTAGCTCCACCGTTATTTTATTGAATTGCTTCAAAACAGCAAGTGTAGAAAGTCTCCTAAGTGCCAGGCTCTCTGCCATGGGAACAGCTACCCCTGCTCTCCAAGAGTCTGTGCGTTCCACACAGCAACGTACAAACCTGCTCCGAGCTGAAGGGGGGTCAGACAGTGACGGTAACACAAATCTTCAGACTGTTAACCCAGGTCCCTTCCTTTCTTTAACCCAGGACGTGCCAGTTACCTATTAGCCATGGCGTTATCTTCATCTTCACATACCTCTCAGGACACTGAACAGAAGGAGTGAACCCCCCCGCCCCCAATGGCTCCCTGTTGAGGCGTTGTACCGTACCTGCCCCTGGACACTGTCTGGTTTTATACTCTTAGAGCTTTTTCTCTTCAAACCCCGTATCCCAATCTCTGGGCCACTGCCACATTTCAGTTTAGAATTTACTCTCATCACCCTTGTATGGCTCTTTCCATGTGAATTGGGCAAAGTAAGTGTGGGAACCCACCTGGCTAATGAAAACCAATGTTCTGGGTGAGGCCTGAACTCACATCCACAGCTGTAGTTCCCTCTTCACTAGCCACTATAGGTGCTGCTTAGACAAACTTGGGCTGCAGGTGGTCATGTATCCGTGGCTCACCACTTTGGCTACTATGTGAAAAGTTGATAGTTCAAACCCAACAGAAGCTGGTGGGTTTTTGTTTTGTTTTAAACAATTAGAATCTAGTACATTTTAACAGGCAGCAAATCTCCTCTATTCTGGTCTAGCCCCATTTGACTCCTTCTGCCAGTCTTCTTCCTTCCCCCTCAGTGTCTTTCCTTCCCCACTGGGGACATGCAGAGATGAACCCCAGTCAGTCTGTGTCACAGAGAGTCTGTATCTCCTAAGGAGTGTGGGTGAAGGATTCCAGCTGAATTAACTCCGCTCACCTGGGTTAGAAACATTTGTTTCTTTCGAGCAGATAGTGGGAAATGGGACGTTAATTCAGACCCAGGAGGCCAGGCAGAGACTTCTTGACCTTGATCTCCATGAAGGGAGAGAGGATCCCCAGGAAGGAACAGAGCTTCCTTTACACTCAAGCTGGGGTCTTCTGGAAGTTGGAAAAAGCCCTTGGTCATTGAGGATCTCACGGGATCGTGCTGCTCCAGAGGCTCCAGAGTCCTGGGTGGGGGAAGGGTGTCACTGCACAGTCTGAAATGGAAGGGAGGATCCTGGAAGGGAAGGAGGAACAGAAAATGGAGAGGAATAAAACAGAGAGCAAACCCCTCTTCTGTCCCCCTCCCCAACCCAGCAAGAAATGTTATCAATGGTGAAACTCCCCACCATGAATGGCAGAGAACACAGAGACATTTGCCTCAAACTGAGAAGAAGGTGACCATATATCAAGTTTGAAAAGTCAGGGACTTTCACCAGATGCATTGGTGGTATAGTGGTGAGCATAGCTACCTTCCAAGCAGTTGACCTGGGTTTGATTCCCAGCCAATGCAGTGAGGTGATGTTTTCTCCCCTGGGAATTGGTTTAATTTCAGTCACATTGTATCAGTTTAGCAATGGAATGAGAGAATGTGTGTCCCAAATCCCAGCAGGTCATTAAACACCCAGTGAAGGAAGAAAGGGGCGGGACTATACAACAAGCAGTTCCCTCTCCCTGTTACACTCAGAGCCTTTAAGGTCAGAAGGGACCAGTGTGATCATCTAGTCCGACCTGCTGCACCTTGCAGGCCAAAAGACCCCACCCACCCACTCCTGGAATAGACCCGGGAGGGGAGGCAGCTCCATGTTCTGCCTCTACCCTGGGCAGCGCATGGAGGGCCTCTGCTCCCCTCCCCATGGGTGTGCAGAGATGTGCCAGGAGCACTAAGGTGGCTCCCTGCCCACTCTGCCCCCGTCCCTCTGTGCCGCTTCCAGAAGTGGCTGGCATGTCCCGGCATTGCTGGGGGAGTGTCTCCACTGCCCCTGCCCTGAGTACCAACTCTGCAGCTCCCATTGGCCAGGAACTGCAGCCAATGGGAGCTCTGGGGGCAGTGCCTGCTGGCAGTGGCACATGGAGTTCCCCTGGCCCCACCCACCTAGGAGCTGCTGCCGGAGGGTTGTGTGTATTGGTCACTTTGGGAGCTGCAGTGCCTGGGGTAAGCGCCACCCCTCCTGCACCCCAACCCCCTCCCCCAGCGCAGAACCTGCACCCCACACCCAAATCTCCCAGAGCTTTGCGTGACTTCCTTTCACCCAGAACCATCCTTCTCCTGGGCTGCAAGCAGCCACCCCTGGGAAGCCAAGAGGCAGGCACAGGATTCTGCAAGGTAAGTGTCCCACAGAGCAGTGATGGACGGTGCGATGAAGGTAAGTCTTCCTGAGGCACAATGAACTGCAACACGCAAACCACTGGCCACAGGGTCCGGGCAAAGGGCATTCACTGGCGGTACAAGCGTGTGAGTGACTCCTGAGCACAGGGCCCCTTCCCCTTTTCAGGACCTGCTCCTCATGGCCTGCGACTAGAGATGACTTGGCTGCATCTGGTTGGTCACACTCCACCTTGGGCAGTGTCCATGCTCTGCGGGTGTGAGTGCTGCCTAATTAGAGTCCCAGACACCTTGTCTACCTGGGAGCTCGTCTGCTCTTCAACCAGCCCCTTCATCCCACAGGCAGTACAGGAGAGGGGGATGGGGAAAGCCACTTCTCAGGCATTCAGAGAGGGAGAGGAGACAAAAGTGGGAGAGAGGGGAAGTATAACAGACCTTTTGAGCATAGAAATCACTGCTGCTCCTACAACAGCAGGGAGAGGCCAGTAGGAGCTGGGAAAATTAAGCCATCATGTTTCTGCCTGGTTTCAAACCAGGGACCTTTTGTATGTTAGGCAAATGTGATAACCCCTACACTACAGAAACTCTGTCGTAGGGCTCTGCCCCTCCCTTCATAAGAACATAAGACTGGCCATATTGGGTCAGACCAAAGGTCCATCCAATCCCACAACCTATCTGCGAACAGTGACCAATGCCAGGTGCCCCAGAGGGAGTGAACCTAACAGGCAATGACCAAGTGATCTCTCTCCTGCCATCCATCTCCACCCTCTGACAAACAGAGGCTAGGGACACCATTCCTTACCCAGCCTGGCTAATAGTTATTAATGGACTTAACCTCCATTAATTTATCTGCAAAAAGAACAAAGAGCACTTGTGGTACCTTACAGACTAACACATTTATTTGAGCATAAGCTTTCATGGGCTAAAACCCACTTCATCGCATTCACAGAGGAGCACTGGGGCAGGGGAGAGCAGTGAGCACCTTTGCATTGCCACACGGTGCCCTTTGACCCCATGGAGCCTTGGGTGACTACCGGGGGGGCCCACCCCTAAGGCCGGCCAGGCTCCCCAGCACGAACAGCAGAGAACACAGGGAGACTGGTATCATAGCTTTCCTACTCAGATTTGAACCTTAGCGTTCATAACCTGAGAAGCTAGCATGAACCCCTCTAAGCTTAATTACCAGCTTAGATTTGATATCGCTGCCACCAGCCAATTTCCAGTATCTTAGCTCACTGTGGTCTCCCCAAAACCTTCCCTGGGGAACCCCAAGACTCAGAGGCTCTGAGTCTTACCACAAAGGGAAATAAACCATTCCGCCCCCACCTCTCTCCCACCCAGAATTTCCTCTCTGGGCTAACCTGAGAGTACTGATGCAATCTCTTTACATCACAATACCCAGAAGCATGTCTCCTCTCTTCCACAAAGAGACAAACCCAAAGACAAGGAAACAGAAAAGATTCTATCTCTCTTCCGCCATAGCTTCTTCCCGCCCTGGGACACTAGGAGAGTTAAACACAGAGAGCAGTTTCCCCCCACCCTCTCTTTCCTTTCTCCCGCCAATTTCCTGGTGGGTCAACTAGAAAAAAAATCAACAGGTCTTAAAAAGCAAAACTTGTAATAAAAAAAGAAAGAAAGAATAACATAACAGTTCTCTGTAATCTAGATGGTAAGATACAGGGTTTTCAACTTATAGAAAATGAATAATCAATAGAAAAGGGATAAACAGCCTTACCCAAAAAACAATACAATTTAAAGTACTTAGAGCCAAATACACACAAAGACTCCACCAGCCAGATACACAGATGCAAATACAGAAAACAATTTAAAAGACTATACCTTTTGCTAACTTTGTACTTACAACTGGGAAACAGAAGATTAGAAGGACTGGAAATAGACCCTCTCATAGCTGAGAGAGCACAGAACAGACAAAGACCCAAGACCAAGAAACACCCCCAAATTCCCTCCCTTAAGCTTTGAAAAAATCCGGTTTCCTGATTGGTCCTCTTGTCAGGTGTTTCGTTCCCTTTGTTAACCCTTTACAGGTAAAAGAAACATTAACCCTTAGCTATCTGTTTATGACAACTGGCCACCCACTGAGCAGTGGTAGCCTGGGTGGCTCGTAATGGAGGCTCGGGGGGGGGGGGCTCAGCTTCCCCAAACCTTGCATCACCAAGGGGACAGTGGGCCCATGACTAGAGGCCCTGGCCAAATTAGGCCCCCCTGGAAAAGTCTCCCCTATGTCAGCCCCAGGACTGGAGGAGCTCCCACCCCTTGCTACAGCCCAGGGGCTGCAGCAGGGGCACAGAGCTTCTCTGGTCTCGGGGCTGCAGCGGGGCAGGGGTAAAGGAGTGATAGGGTGGGGCCAGTGGGGGAAGGGGTGGAACAGAGGTGACAGTGGATGGTGCCATGGGTGTAAAGTGTGGAAGGGGGCGGAGCCACAGACAGAAGGGGGGGCCATGGTTCTGGTGCTGGGGCCTCCACGCTTGTTCTCCCTGCCCTGGGCTTTGGCATCACTAGCCCCTGCTTAGAGAGTAGGGTTCAGTGGTCCCCATAATGTGGGGCGTGACTCCTAGGGGGACACAGAGGAAGATTCATGGGGGCACCTCAGGGCCTGAGCCAGCCCCCATGGAGGGCAGGGAGGAAGCACCACTCAGCCCCACTCTGTCCCAGCTCTTCCCCAACCCCACCCTCAGCCTGAAACTCTGGCTCCCAGCCCGGCATCGACTCCTTTACCCCTGTGCACACCCCTCTCCCCAGCAAGCAACAGCCCCACTCCTCCCAGCCCCGGTTCTCGACCGTGGCTTCCGAGGGGCCACAGCCATGGCTAAGAGGGCACAATGTGAAATGTTTGGGGACCACTGGTTTAGGGTGACATCCTCAATCACTTCTCTGCAGTCCAATAAAAGCTATTCCTCACCCACCTACCCCTCCATCAGGACACACTAGGTATGTTCTGCTGCCCTTCACTCACAGGAAGGAGAATAACATTTCATTGCACTCAATCCTAAAGTGATTTGTAACCCACCACCATCCCAAACTGGTCATTTTGGGGAAGCGGCCCCACCATGCTGCATAGCTAGGCAGAGTAGGTGTGTCTATGCAAACCCGATCTGTTCCTGAAGTCTTTCCCCAGCTCCTCACTAGATGTGAGGGGGGAGCTCATTCAGACCCTGCTTCTGCTTAGTATTTAAAAACTCCTTAGTGTCCGTATCTCTGCCGGCCTTAGATTTCTCTTCCTGTCCCTTTCCTGACAGCTCAGATGAGGTGACCGAGTGGTTAAGGTGATGGACTGCTAATCCATTGTGCTCTCCACGTGTGGGTTCAAATCTCATACTCACTGGATGCATTTAATCTTTATCCTCCTTTATAGACAACCATCTCCCCCCCTTGGTACAATAACAGACCCAACAAGGTTGCTTCTTGCAGACAAAAACCTTCTCAGAAACTCCAACACCCCCCCTTGCTTTAAATAAAATGACAAAATCTCAGATTTCTAAAAAAATGTCTCTAGTTCTGTATTTCGTAGTTTTTATCTCAAAAGGTAATGTTACCTCAAGCTGAATAAGGCAACGCTTCAAAAGGAAAACATTAGAAATGGTAGGGGAGAAATAGGAAAGGAAAAATCCCCTTTTCTCAGGAGATACAAATTCGATTCCCTCCTGTCTCTGTCACCAGTGGATTTAGCCTCCCTCCTTGTGTGCTGTAAATAAAATAAAGAGGAGACAAGGTGGTTTGGCACAAACAAAGGTAAGTGTAATCAGGGTAAAGGTACAGAAATCTGGGGGAACGGGAAAATGCAAACTTAATGAATACAATGAAACAGTGACTGGCTTTGGGTTGCCAACTCTGCCCACATATCTACACCAGCGACACCATCACAGGACCTAACCAGATCAGCCATATCATCACCGGTTCATTCACCTGCACGTCCACCAATGTAATATACGCCATCATATGCCAGCAATGCCCCTCTGCTATGTACATCGGCCAACCTGGACAGTCACTACGGAAAAGGATAAATGGACACAAATCAGATATCAGAAATGGCAATATACAAAAACCTGTAGGACAGCACTTCAACCTCCCTGGCCACACTATAGCAGACCTTAAGGTGGCCATCCTGCAGCAAAAAAACTTCAGGACCAGACTTCAAAGAGAAACTGCTGAGCTTCAGTTCATTTGCAAATTTGACACCATCAGCTCTGGACTAAACAAAGACTGTGACTGGCTTCCCAATTACAGAACCAGTTTCTCCTCCCTTGGTTTTCACACCTCTACTGCTAGAACAGGGCCCCATCCTCTCTGATTGAACTAACCTCGTTATCTCTAGCTTGCTTGCTAGCATATATATATACCTACCCCTGGAAATTTCCAATACCTGCGTCTGACGAAGTGGGTATTCACCCACTAAAGCTCACGCTCCAAAACGTCTGTTAGTCTATAAGGTGCCACAGGATTCTCTGCTGCTTTTACAGATCCAGACTAACACGGCTACCCCTCTGATACTTGAAACTAATCATTGGATCTTGAATTTCAGACATTGAATGACCTGAATAAAGTGCTCTCAGATGAGCTACAGACCAACAACAGTGACAGGAATTATTCAGCAAGTATTTCAGGAGAACTGCAATGTTAGAGAGAATCATGAACTGCTCAGAGACAATTAAGGCAGAGAAGCAGCAAAATTCATCAAACATAGAACTGGTTCTGACTTATTTCCTTGGTCTTAAAAGAGAACAACAAGGACCTGAGTCTCCTCCCTGTCAATAACCCCCTGCTCAGCCAATCAGGGTAGAGACTGAGGGCGGAAGGCTGAGGGTTCTCACCAGAGAGCCCAAAGGATGGCCCAGGTCACTGGTGGGGATCACTGCCCAAGCACTATTTCAGCCCCACATTTTTGGGTGGACCTCCCACAGTGGGAGCTGCAGAGCACTGCCCCGCAACACACACACACACACACCCCTCCTGGTGTTGGGAGGGACAAAAGAAGCAAGAGATGAAGAGAAAGAAGGGAGGAATAGAGGGAGGGAGGAAAAGGTGAAACAAAAAGGACAAACCCTAATGTCCCCAGTGATTCTAAGGGACAAAATCCCAGGTGCACAATAAAATTCTGCCTCCTTAAGCTCATGTTTTCCATGCCTAGAATTCAACTGTCACCACATGGATCAGACTGAACAGGTTTCAAACCTCCAGGAGGCTCTTACCTTCTAAACAGGGACAGCTGTTTTCTAGTAAAATCACTACAAGGGAAGGAGAAAACAGAGAGACCTGGAGAAGGAGACTTGCTGAAGCTGAAGCTCTTGTGTCATACAGGAGGCCTGTGATATGCAGGGGGTCAGATTAGAGGCTCTAATGGTCTCTTCTGGCCATAAAGTCGACTAATTTCTGAAACACTGAGTGTAGCACTGGGAGCAGCGTCTGATGTTTTCCTGTCTAGCCGGCTTGCTGCGTAGAACGAACACTCCTTGAGTGGGTGATCCACAGGGAGTAGCTCAAACCTCCACAGTGCCTGGCCAGGGGCAGGACATTAGCACAGCAAGGGAGGGGTGTGGCAGTGACATCACAAAGGCCTTTTGCAGGATCTCAGACTATTGGTCAAAAGTGTTGGGGAGCTGGTGACCTCACAGAGAGATGCTGACATCAGCCAGGCAGGACAGGGGCGAGGGGCCAGGGAAACCTCAGAGACCCCTGTGGCTTTGCTTCAGCAAGTCTCCTTCTTCAGGTCTCTCTTTGAGGACTGAGAGAGTATTCGGGTTCACAGACGTGAGCGCCAGGAGGAACTTCTTTTGTTTTCTCCTTCCCTTGTAGTGATTTTACTAAAAACAGCCGTCCCTGTTTAGAAGGTAAGAGCCTCCTGGAGGTTTAAACCCTGTTCAGTCTGATCCATGTAGTGAGAGTTGAATTCTAGGCATGGAAAACACGAGCTTAAGGAGGCAGAATTTTATTGTGCACCTGGGATTTTGTCCCTTAGAATCACTGGGGACATTACGGTTTGTCCTTTTTGTTTCACCTCTTCCTCCATCCATCCCTCCCTCCTTTCTCTTCTTCTCTTGCTTCCTTTGTCCTTTTATCTGTTCCCCTCCCAATACCAGGAGGGGTGTATCAGTGTGTGTGTTGCGGGGCAGTGCTCTGCAGCTCCCACTCTGGGAGGTCCACCCAAAACTGTGGGGCTGAACTAGTGCTCAGGCAGTGATCCCCACCAGTGACCTGGGCCATCCTTTGGGCTCTCTGGTGAGAACCCTCAGTCTCCCGTCCTCAGTCTCTACCCTGATTGGCTGAGCAGGGGGTTATTGACAGGGAGGAGACTCAGGTCCTTGTTGTTCTCTTTTAAGACCAAGGAAATAAGTCCAAACCAGTTCTATGTTTGATGAATTTTGCTGCTTCTCTGCCTTAATTATCTCTGAGCAGTTCATGATTCTCTCTAACATTGCAGTTCTCAAATACTTGCTGAATAATTACTGTCACTGTTGTTGGTCTGGAGCTCATCTGAGACCACTTTCTTCAGGTCATCCAATGTATGAAATTCAAGATCCAATGGTTAGTTTGAAAATCAGGGCTCCTGAGTCCTATTCCCAACTCTGCCACTGACTGGCTGTGTGACCTAAGACAAGTCAATTCTCCTTTCTCTGCCTTAGCTTCTCCCTCTTTCAAGTAGGGATAATAATGATCTGCTCCTACGTACCTCACAGTGCATGGAGGCAGGGTCGGCTCTAGGTTTTTTGCCGCCCCAAGCAAAAAAAACTTTAGCTGCCCCATCCCAGCCCTGGGCTCCCCGCCACATGCTCCTGCTGACCAAGCCCTGGGCTTCCCCCCACCCGCAGCCCCCTACCTCCCCAGCCCTGGGCTCTCCCCCCACACACCCCATGCCAACAACATAGGTTTGTTCTCCCCAGTCCGCCTAGGCAGAGCTGCTCCCGTTTATACTCCATCTCCAGTCGGAGCATGCTCAGAGAGGGTGAGCGGGTGTGGCCTCTTCAGCCCACAGGGTGCAGTTAGCCCTAGCAGTGCCAGTGCAGGGTTGATACACCTCATCACAGACAGCAATTTCCCAAATTTTGGGATTAGCTAGGAGATCTCTTCAGGAGTAACCTCCTGTAGGGACTGGGTGACAAATATCTTGGGAACCAAATACCTGGATATTTTGCCTAGTTCCAAGTCACTTGCTGTGGAATTCTATCCCTGGAGCATCTGAGACAACATTGACTTAAACAATTGAACTACCCTGTGACCATGTGCACTTACTTCGGCAGTTGCACCATTTGGGGTCTGCTGTTGTTCACCTTTTCAGAGTGGAGATTTAAAAACAGACTCTTTCTCTGATAATATGTCCAGCAGCTTGGAGTATTCTGTCCTGTTGACTGAACTGTATTTGAATTTTCTCCATGCCATCATGCAGGGATAGGGAAAAAACAAACCTAAAGTAAAAAATGATGATCATTTGTCTGAAATTTCCCAAAAAATCTGAGCTACAATCTGTCAAACAACACTAACATGCAGGTATATGACCCTGGAGCCTTCATGAAAGATAGAAAACCCACATCACAGAGAGGTAGATGACACTTTCATTTTAATTTAAAGTGAAATTCCAGACTAATTTACATCTGATGTCTCAGAATCAGGATGAGAAATTCTCCCATGAGCCACTGAAACCTGCTTCACTCAGCGCTGTCTCATTAGTGCTATTTACAGAAGTTTTAAGACCTTCATAACAGGTGGAAAAAACAGCTGACCTTCCCAGAAGTGGCTTTGCCAACAGAGGGAAAAGGGGATGTGAACAGTGCTTGGGATCCATTTGAAATACCCTTCCAAGTCGGTGACACTTTCATCTCCTGCCAGACTGACTCTGATTTAGGATCAAAGACGTCCAAGCACCATTCCCAAGCATGGACAGCTAAGAACATGACCTCACCGGACACTTTGGGAAGTGAAGGAATATGAAGGGGTGAACTGTGCATGGCTCAGGCACAAGGGAACAGTTCTGGGGTGATGGGGAAGGACGGAATCTCTGAGTCACCCCATCTCCTTCCAGTGTCACAGAGCCTAAAATGCAGGGGTGGCTCTAGGTATTTTGCTGCCCCAAGCATGGCAGGCTGGCTGCCTTCGGGGGCTTGCCTGCAGGAGGTCCCCAGCCCCCAGATTCGGCGGCACGGCTCCGGGAGGTCCGCTGAAGCCACAGAACCAGCAGACCCTCCGCAGGCACGCCACCAAAGGCAGCCTGCCTGCCGCTCTCAAGGCGACCGGCAGAGCGCTCCCCGTGACTTGCCGCCCCAGGCACGCGCTTGGCGTGCTGGTGCCTTGAGCTGCCCCTGCTAAAATGACACTTATTTCCCTGACACTGCTCCAGCTCTTCATCATATTTAAATATATTTTAAATAAATAGACCTTTAGATTCTAAAGGATTGGCAACAGCGTGATTTGTGGGTAAGATCTGATGTGTATATTGACCTGGGTCTGGGGCTTGGTCCTTTGGGATCGAGAGAACCTTTTTTTTTTACTGGGGTTTTGGTTTCATAACCATTCATCCTCAGGATGGTTGGCACTGGTGGTGATACTGGGAAACTGGAGTGTCTAAGGAAATTGCTTGTGTGACTTGTGGTTAGCCAGTGGGGTGAAACCGAAGTCATTTTTGTTTGGCTGGTTTGGTTTGCCTTAGAGGTGGAAAACCACCGGCCTTGGGCTGTGACTGCCCTGTTTGAGCAATTGGTCCTGATTTGGCACTCTCAGTTGGGTCACGCCAGAACCACATCGTCATACCAGGGTAATGTGAGAACAACTGGGAATGAGAAAATCTGTCCTCAGAGAGGAACTTGACGTCTCTAACAATAACTTTGCACTGGGAGGAGGAGTACAAATGTGAATCTCCAGGTTTGTTTAGACAAGGAAATGTGACGGTGGTTAGGTCAGATCAGGAGGAAATGTGCAAGATAACCCCACCCACTATCCATGGCCCATGTCTTTACTGCAAGAATAGCTGTCTTTTTCCATGAGGAAAGTGAACTCAAGCTAGCTAACTCCATGGCAACCACAGTGATGAGACCCAGATAGATTTTACCTCAGTGTAGCTGGTTGAAGACACCCCCCTTCTCCCCCACCTGGGGTGACGGACATTCCTGGTAGAAAGGACACACACTCCCATGACTCGCAGGACAATGGAGTTGATACAAAGGACCACAGGATCCACCCCAAAGACGAGCGAGCTTCAAAAGTGGGCAACTCATGTGTGGGAACTGAGGGACCTCAATGTGCAAAAGATGCAAACAGCCTTAACACTCACTACCTGGGAACTGTCAAAAGAATTAAAGAAAAAAATCTTCTGACAGCTCTAGAGAAGGTTTTTATGAAGTTTATCTCCTTTACGGATTCTCCGATGTTTAGAAAGGCCTGAGCTATGAGCGAAGCTTTTCCCACACTCGCAGCATTCATAGGGTCTCTGCCCGGTGTGGATTCTGTAATGTGTAATAAGGGTTGAGCTCCGAGAGAAGCTTTTCCCGCAGTCACTGCATTCATAGGCTCTCTCCCCCGTGTGGACTCTCTGGTGAGAGATAAGGGAGGAGAGGTGAGTGAAACGTTTCCCGCACTCACTGCATTCATAGGGTCTCTCTCCTGTGTGGATCCTGTGATGCATAGTAAGGTTTGAGCTCTGAGAGCAGCTTTTCCCACACTCACAACATTCATAGGGTCACTCTCCTGTGTGCGTTGTCTGATGAGAGGTAAGGGAGGAGAAGTGAGTGAAACGTTTCCCGCACTCACGGCATTCATAGGGTCTCTCGCCTGTGTGGATACGCTGATGTATAGTAAGGTTTGAGCTCCGAGAGAAGCTTTCCCCACACTCGCAGCATTTGTAGGGTTGCTCTCCTGTGTGCATTGTCTGATGAGAGATAAGGGCTGATCTCTGAGTGAAGCTTAGCCCACAGCTGCAGCATTTGTAGGGTCGCTCTCCCGTGTGGATTCTCTGATGAGAGATAAGGGTATATCTCTGAGTGAAACTTTTCCCACGCTCACAGCATTCATAGGGTATCTCTCCTCTGTGTATTTGCTGATGCCTACTAAGGGCAGAGGTACGATTGAAGCTTTTCCCACACTCACAGCATTCAAAGGGTCTCTCTTTCGTGTGGATTATCTCATGTCGAATAAGGGCTGAGCAGTAATTGAAGTTTTTCCCACACTCACTACATGTATTCTCTCGCTTTTCCCTAAGGATTTTCTCCTGAGACGTAGTTTCCTTGAGGTCCCTGTGAGTTCCCTGACAATTAATGGGTCCATCCACTCTCTCCTCTGAGTGGTTTCCGTGCTCTCTCTCTGGTCTGTGGTAACCTTCATCAGCTTTTCCCTGATTACAGGGGCTGGACACGCTACCTTTGGATCTTTGCAGTAATTCCCCATGCGCTTCGGCAAGCTCAGCATCTTCCTGGTGAGGATTCTGCTCCTCGCTCTCCCTCACCTCCCCATCACCTGCTAGAAGAGAGGAGAAATCTCAGAAGTGGAGATGGAAAGGCAGAGAGCAAACCCAAGTAAGTGCTGGAGGGACAGAAAATAAAAATCAGGGACTGAATTCCCCCAAACTCATCCCCATAGGGGAGAGTGGAGGGGATCATTTCTGCTCCACACCCAGGACAGGCCTTTAGGGAGGGCCGTACGGGTGCCCCACCCAAGGGGATGCCGGGCGCAGGGTTTGGATTCCCATCTGACCTGCTGCCGAGAGGCTCGCTGGGCTGATGAAAGCGGCACAGGGAGGCAGATAAGCAGCTGCGTGGGGGAGTGGGAGAGACCTGAGCTGCAGGGGGCAGTTGGACGACCAGCCGTCAGAGCCAGGTGACTGCTCCAGAGCAGAGGGGCCCCTCCTCCGCCCTGCTCCACACACACAGTCCTTCACACACTCCCATCAACATACACACACTCCTTCATATCCTCCCCCCAACACACACAGTCCCCCCAACACACACACCAGGGCTCCCTGCATCCAGGTCACTTCCCCACCTGGGCTGTGCTGAGACATCAGGAGCAGCTGCTCTCCTGCCCTCCCTTACACAGCCTGCAGGGAAAGTGACCTGGGTGCAGGAAGCCCTGACGTCGCTCCTTGCTCCCCTCTCCCAGCCCCCCAGGGCTGCGTGGGGTGGGGGAGCAGCAGTCCAGTGGGGAAGCGAGCAGCAATGCCAGCTGCTTTGTGCATCTAGGTCAGGTTCCCTACTTGGGTGCAGGAGGATGCAAGGGTTAGGGGCAAAGGGGGCACAGTGCAGAGGTTGGGGGCTCAGGAAGGGGCAGGGTTTGAAGTGAAGGGGGTAAGCACCACGCAGGGGTTCAGGGTCCAGGAAGGAAGTGCAGAGGGTATGAGTGAAGGGGGCACAGTCCTGGGATTAGGGGCACATGAGGGAAGGGAAGGGGTTTGGGTGAAAGGGCACAGTGCAGGGCTTAGGGGCACAGGACGGGGCAGGTGTTGGGAGAGGCTGGAGGGGGCAGAACGGGATGGGAATCTTTACCCAGCGAGGTCACATTCTCAAAGTTCTCCCGGATGATGTCTGTGTAAAGGGCTCTCTGAGTGGGGTCCAGCAGAGCCCCCTCTTCCCTGTGTGAAAGTAGAATGAATTATATTGTAAAAATAAGAATGGATTAAAGAAATGTTGTATGTACCTTTAAGCAGAAATAAGAAATGTTGAAATACAGGTGCCAGGAAAAGAAACATTAGGCATAAACAAGGGTGCTAATGGCGAAACATTAACAGAAGATGGGTAATAGATAGTAAGGAAATAAAATATGCATGCCTAGCCCAGGTAAACTTATCAGATTCTGCTTCCTTTGTTATCTTGCTAAGTGCTCCCCCCTTTTATCTGTATAAATAAGATAGTTTGTGTCTTGCATGGTGCTCACATTATCTGGGTGTATTAGCAGAGCGCTGTGCTAATAAAACAGAGTGGTCTGACAAACTGTGAGTCCTGAGTCTAACTTTGACACCTGGTGAAATACACAGCCACCTCCTCGAAGGTCACCGGCCCCTGAAAGAGCAAGAGTCCAACACTCAGTACCTGCTGCCCCACTCAGAACCCCACTATTCATGGGGGAAAGCAGCCAATCAAACGGAAGCTCCAAGATACTAAACTACTCAAGATAGTTAAGACCAAAGCAGATTGTGAAGAACTTCAAAAAGATCTCACAAAACTAGATGAAAGGGCAACAAAATGGCAAATGAAATTTAATGTGGATAAATGTAAAGTAATGCACATTGGGAAAAATAACCCCAACTATGCATACAATATGATGGGGGCTAATTTAGCTATAATGAGTCAGGAAAAAGATCTTGGCATCATCGTGGACAGTTCTCTGAAGATGTCCACACAGTGTGCAGAGGCGGTCAAAAAAAGCAAACAAGATGTTAGGAATCATTAAACAGGGGATAGAGAATAAGACTGAGAATATCTTATTGCCCTTATATAAATCCATGGTACGCCCACATCTCGAATACTGTGTACAGATGTGGTCTCCTCACCTCAAAAAAGATGTTCTAGCACTAGAAAAGGGCAACTAAAATGATTAGGGGTTTGGAGAGGGTCCCATACGAGGAAAGATTAAAGAGGCTAGCCCTCTTCAGCTTGGAAAAGAGACTAAAGGGGGATATGATAATGGTTTATAAAATCATGAGTGATGTGGAGAAAGTGGATAAGGAAAAGTTATTTACTTATTCCCATAATACAAGAACTAGGGTCACCAAATGAAATTAATAGGTAGCAGGTTTAAAACAAATAAAAGGAAGTTCTTCTTCACACAGCGCACAGTCAACTTGTGGAACTCCTTACCTGAGGAGGTTGTGAAGGCTGGGACTATAACAATGTGTAAAAGGGAACTGGATAAATTCATGGTGGCTAAGTCCATAAATGGCTATTAGCCAGGAAGGGTAAAAAATGGTGTCCCTAGCCTCCGTTCATCAGAGGATGGAGATGGATGGCAGGAGAGAGATCACTTGATCATTGCCTGTTAGCTTCACTCCCTCTGGGGCACCTGGCATTGGCCACTGTCGGTAGACAGATACTGGGCTAGATGGACCTTTGGTCTGACTCGGTACGGCCGTTCTTATGTTCTTACTTAGGGAGAAACAGTCGGCAGAGTCCTATCCCCACACTGCTGAGAGCAGCCAGGGGGCATCACGGTGAGAGAACAAAGAGAGACCCCTTGTCTCTGCCTGCAGATCCATCACACCCCTACTAGCCAGAGGCTGATACAACCCCATGGTAGGAACCCAACACCCTCCCCACTGCCAGCAGCTGGATGTGAGGGGCCGGGACATCTTCCCTACAGCTCCCTGGTGGGTGCCCCCTTTCCATGTCACACCAGCCCCTGGCTAGCAGGCTGAGAGTTCAGCACTGGAAGTCTGGTCAGTTTTCCCAGCCCTGCCCAGGGGGTTGGTTTCTCTATTTCCTGTTTCACATTAGGGAATTTTCTCCCCCAACATCCAAGTGTTTGTTCTGAGGATCTAGGCCCACGTTAAACAAGTCCCAGCAGGTTTGTCACACTCTGTCCCCCTCCCTTTCCTCACCCAGGGTATTCCCTGCCCCCTCCAGACCTAACTCCCCAGAAGTTGCCACCTCTTCAGTATTTCCTGCCCCTCCCCCTCCAGCAGGAACCCATCAGCAACCCCCCAATAACTCCTACCTGAGCTGGCTCCACTGCAGCCGGAGAGCCCCCCCCCCGTGCAGGGCACGGAGGGGTTAATGCCTTCCTGTGCCCTGCAACCCCCCCCCCGCTCCCAGCTGCTCCAGCCCCTTCCTGTTCCCTGCACCCCCCCCCGCTCCCAGCTGCTCCAGCCCCTTCCTGTGCCCTGCAACCCCCCCCCGCTCCCAGCTGCTCCAGCCCCTTCCTGTGCCCTGCAAACCCCCCCCCCGCTCCCAGCTGCTCCAGCCCCTTCCTGTGCCCTGCAAACCCCCCCCCCGCTCCCAGCTGCTCCAGCCCCTTCCTGTGCCCTGCAAACCCCCCCCCGCTCCCAGCTGCTCCAGCCCCTTCCTGTGCCCTGCAACCCCCCCCCCGCTCCCAGCTGCTCCAGCCCCTTCCTGTGCCCTGCAACCCCCCCCCCGCTCCCAGCTGCTCCAGCCCCTTCCTGTGCCCTGCAACCCCCCCCCGCTCCCAGCTGCTCCAGCCCCTTCCTGTGCCCTGCAACCCCCCCCCCCCGCTCCCAGCTGCTCCAGCCCCTTCCTGTGCCTTGCAACCCCCCCCCCCGCTCCCAGCTGCTCCAGCCCCTTCCTGTTCCCTGCAAACCCCCCCCCGCTCCCAGCTGCTCCAGCCCCTTCCTGTGCCCCGCAACCCCCCCCCGCTCCCAGCTGCTCCAGCCCCTTCCTGTTCCCTGCAACCCCCCCCCGCTCCCAGCTGCTCCAGCCCCTTCCTGTGCCCCGCAACCCCCCCCCCCCCCGCTCCCAGCTGCTCCAGCCCCTTCCTGTGCCCCGCAACGCCCCCCCCGGCCTGCAGCGGCTGGGATCCAGCTGACACCCTCTGCTGAGCCGGGCACTGCAGGGGATTTGGGGGGGGAGGGAGCTGCTACACCAGCCCCTGCCCCTGCTTTTCCCCTGGGGGCCCCAGCCCCTCTCCTGTCCCCTCCGGGCTGAGGCGGGTCCCCGCGTGTCCCAACCCCCCTGCGTGGGGCCCGGGGAGGAGCCGCCCCTTCCTGAGCCCCGGTCCGGCCCCCGCCCCTTTGTGCGGCAGCGGGGCCATGGCCGGGGGCGGGAGCGCAGCGCGGGGGCTACTCCAGCCCTGCAGCCCGCGGGGCAGCGCGGGGCGGGCAGGGCCCGTGGGGGGCTGAGACACGCGTGGGGCGGACACGCTCCTGCCAGGGGGGCGGTTATTACGTGGGGGTCACAAGCCCCCCCAGCTCTGCCGCTCCACGGAAAAAGGCGGGGGGGGGTCTGAGAGGCACCGGCTGGGAGAGGGGTAGGGACGGGGCAAAGGATGAGCGGTGGGGGAGGGTCAGGCTGGCCCCGGGGACCTCCCTTACCTGGGCTAGTAAAAGCGGAAGCGCCCCCGGGGCAGTCTGGGAGATGTAGTTCCTGACTCTCCCTGGATCGGAAGTGACGTTGGGTGGGAATGAACAATCAGAGTTGCAAACAGGCGCGGGCTGCAGCGGCTCTGCCTGGCTCGCGCGGGGCCGTTGGAGCCTCTCCCGGGCCGGAGAAGGGTTTGTGCCGTTGGGGCTCTGGGCATGCGCAGATCGGGGAGGAGGAGAGTTCCGGGTGCGCAGAGGCCGAGTCAGCCGCTGCTGGTGCCTGGAGCTGCGGGGCCGGGCGGAGCAGGAGGGTTTGTGCCGGTGAGACCCGTTAACCCCCCGTGGGGCCGGGCGGGGCTGGGGGGTGAGACCGGGCGGGGCTGGGAAAGGGGCGGGGGGGAAATGTCTGTGCAGCCCGGACATGGCGGGGGGGGGGGGAGCAGGTGACCCCCGAGGAGCGGGGAGAGAAAGGGGGGGGCTGAGATCCCCTCGGATTTACCGCTGCCCCCCCGTGGGGACCCCCCTCCCCTCCCGTCCTGCCCCCTTTCTCCCTAGAGAGCAACGAGCCACCCCCAGGGTGACCCCCCCCCAACCCCTGAGAAGTTCCCTGTTCCCCTCCCCCATCGTGCCCCATTTTCTCTCCCCTTCGCCAATGGCCAGTTCAGATCTCAGGTTTGGGGGGTTTCCCCCATTTTCACCTGCAGGGATTTGTCCTTGTGTGGGTGGGAAATGGTTCCCCCCAGTGATTTCTGAACTGGGCAGAGGGTGAATGGGCAGAGGCTGGGGGGGCCCTGAGACAGGGACACGTCTGGGCTGGGCTGGGGGCCCCTCTCTGCTGGCACCAGGGCGTGGGAAGGGCCAGGAAGGGGAGGGGGGAGCAAGTGTCCCCCATGGAGACGGCCCAGCCCCAGGTTTCCTAGTCCAGCTACTCCCCGTCCCCCCCAGCACCTGCTAGTCACATTCCCAGACCCCATTGCCAGCCCCTCCCCACAGCCAGCGACCTTCTGACTCCAGCCCCGCTCCTTTCCCTGTGAAAAGACATCACCCAGGGCTCCCTCCTGGCCCTGTGAGTGTGAGGCAGGAAGAATCCCTCCCATCCTGTTGTTGATTCAATATCCCTGTATAATCCCCTCCAGTTTCCCCTCTTTTCTCTTGAACTGTTGAATGGTGACATAAAATCTCCCCACACGTTGATGCTTGTCTATTATACTGGTAAATATTTAGTTTGTGCCCCATTTTCTCCTCAGTTCTGAAATCCTGATATCAAATTCTCGAAAATCTTCCCACTTTTCTCTCCAGGTGTGTGACTGATGTCAGGGCTCCTATTGTACTGAGCGTGGCCTTGTTTTACCAGGCACTGAAGAGACCCCGGGTGAGATCGGTCCCCACTGTTGTGCCAGGTAAAACTGAGACCTGCACGGAGATCACGGTCCCCTTTGTGCCAGGCAGCGCACGACTGCGACCCAAACCACTGCCTCCATTGTTCTGGGCACTTCAGAGACCTCGACTGAGATCTGTGTCCCCGTTGGGTCTGGTATTGCACTGACCCTAACAAAGATCACACCCCACCACTGTACTGTGCACTGCACAGACCGTGACAGAGATCGTGCCCCCACATTTTGCCAGTTGCTGCAGGGGCCCTAAACAAAATCAGGGATCCTTTAATGCTGGTTGTTGCAGAGTCCCCAACTGAGATCAGGCTTCTTGTTGTGCAGGGCTCTGCACAGACACTGACCAAGATCAGTGTCCCCATTCTGATAGGCGCAGAAAAGGCACCAATGGTATCTCTACCCTGCTGTTAAAAACCCTCGGCTGGCCCATGCCAGCTGACTCAGGCTCACAGGGCTCAGGCAAAAGGGCTGTTTAACTGCAGTGTAGATGTCTGGTCTTGGGCTAGAGCCAGGCTGTAGGACCCTGCGAGGTGAGAGGGTGCCAGACCTTGGGCTGTAGCCCAAGCGGGAACATCAACACCACAGTTAAACAGCCCTGCAGCCTGAGCTGTGTGAGCCCAAGTCAGTGGGCACGGGCCAGCCGCTGGTGTCTGACTGCAGTGTCAACATGCCCACAGGCACAGGCCTTGCCCCAAAAAGCTGAAAGGCTAAATAGGCCAATGGTGGGTGGGAGGCGACTCTCCATTTTACAGATGGGGAAACTGAAGCTGAGAGAGCTGAAGTAATTTGCTCAAGTTTGCATGGAGAATGTGGGGCAAAACTGGGAACTGAACCCAGATTGTTTCAGTTCTTGCCTCTCCCCTTATCCACGAGCCCAGCTTGTGTGTGTGTGCAGTGTTGTTTGGCCTGTGTTTGCCTTGTATTGGCTTCCAAGAGAGACTGTGGAATTTCCTTCACTGGAGGTTTTTAAGACCAGGTTAAAGAAACACCAGTGTGGGAATGTCTCGGGATGCTTGGTTCTGCCTCATCACAGGAGGCTGGAGTAGACGGCCTCTCAAGATCCCTTCCAGGCCTATATTGAAATAATTCTCTTTTGTGCTGTGTCCTGTTCTACGCTGAACTGTTTTGCATGGTGCCTTTTGGAACTATGATGCGTCATGTTATGTTGCATAGTTTTATGATGCATTGTTTTGCCTTAGCTTGTTTAGTGTCTGTGTTATGTTGATTTGAGTTGTTTTGTATTGTGTACTTTTGTCCTAAGGTGTGTTAGTTTGCATTGTGTTGCTTTCTTCTTCTTAGTATTGTGTCATTTTATGCTGTGCAATGTAGTTTTTTGTTTTGTTGTTGTTTTTTGAATGGCCTGACATCATGTTGTTGTGCGGTTTTTCTCTGTGTGTTGTTTTATACTTATATATTTCATAGCATCCTAGAAATGTAGGGCTAGATAGGACCTCAAGCTGTCATCAAGTCCAGCTCTCTCTGCCGAGACGGGACAAAGTATACGTTGATTATCTCTGACAGAGTTTTGTCCTACCTGTTCTTAAAAACTTCCAGGGAAAGAGATTCCACAGGCCCCCTTGTAAGACTGTTCCAGAGCTGAACTACCTGAGCTCTGGTGACACACACACAGATTTTAGTGGTGAGCAGCTGTAGAGAGAGAGGAGACCCCAGTGAGTGGGCAGCTGGGTAAAGAGACTAAAGTTGGGAGGAGAAACATCGATGTGTGCAAGGTCTGTGACAGAGCTAGAACTAGATCCCAGTTCTAGTGCCACCGTACTGCTGTTTTGGGCATTGAAGGTCTCTGCCACCCTGGTGTTTTAGGCACTGGTGCAAAGCCTTAGTACAGACAGAATTTACACTAGTGCACTCTGACACTGGTGCACCATGTCTCTGTTTGAAGGTTTGAAGTGATGGGGTGGGAGGGGCAGTGACCTCCCAGAGGCCCTGGTCTGGCTGACCAGTCCAGCTGGTAAGGGAGGGGCAGCAGTGAGTGCTGGAGGTGTGAGCCAGGAGCACAGCCCCACAGGACTGGACACTGACTTCTCCTGATCCATGACACACACACCCAGCTGTGTGCAGGGGCTGCAGCTGGGCTGCCCTGCCAAAACAGCCTGTGCATCCATGGACAAACCACCTCTTCCTACAGCCTAATACAATGGGGTGTGGGGACCTTTCCAGGCTGCGGGTGATGTGGCTCTGGCGTTAACGGGATATGTTCCTTCATCTGTCCCTGACCTGCTTGGTGACCTTGGGGAAGTCACAGCCCCTCTCTGTTTTCCTCCTACCCATTGTCTCCTTGGATTGTGATCTCTTTGGGGCGAGGACTGTCCCTCTCTGTCTGTGCAGTGCCCAGCAGAATGGGGGTGCTGATCTCAGTCAGGTTCTCTGCCATGTGCTGCACGATGGGGCCCTGATCTCCATCAGCGTCTGTGCAACACAAAGCACAGTTTCTAGACTCACAGACTTTAAGGGCAGAAGGTAGAGGTGTATTTCAGATGAGGTCTCATCAGTGCCTTGTATAACAGTACTAACCCTTTCATTTGTCTGCTGGAAATACCTCACCTGATGTATCCTAGGACTGCATTAACCTATTTCATGGCTGCATCACATTGGCAGCTCATAATTATCCTGTGATCAACCAATGCACATGGGTCTTTCTCCTCCTCTGTCACTTCCAATTGATAAATCCCCAGCTTATTGCAAAATTATGCACTTGGGGACTAACAATTAGAATTTGTGCACTATTAATTTTCATCCCATTTCAATTATTCCAGCTTTCAAGGGCATGAAGATTTTCTTGTATGATTTTCCTGTCCTCCTCCATATTGGCAATCCCTCCCGGCTTTGTGTCCCACTCCCACTTCTTGTGCCAAGATCACTGATAAAAGTGTTGAGTAAGATTGGTCCCAAGAGTGATCTGAGGAACTCCACTAGTAACTCCCTCCAGCCTGACAACTCACTGTTCAATATGACCCCCTTGTAGACCCTCTTTAACCAATTCTTTCTTGACCTTTCGGTTCTCATATTAATCCCCATCTTCTCCAATTTAACGAATAGTTTCCCATGTGGAACTGTATCAAAAACCTTACTGACATCCAGATTGAGTTTCTCTGGCACAATCTCCCTTTGTAACACCATGTTTTATTTATTTATAGTGCTGAAGGCTGGGAGGAAGTGTTAGCATTAGGCTGAGAATGGCCATGTGGAGCTAGGGGAGGGGATGGCAGACAGTGGGAAGGTAGGGGCGATGCAGCATTGGAGGTGTATCTGGGATTGTGTTTTGTAGCAGTTTCTGCTCCCTGTGGCCGTGGTACATTCCATACCAAAGCAGCGAGTCAGCAGAGCAGACGCGCACACTGTAGCTCTGCCTGGAACATGCATTGTTCTCTGCCAGATGGACTGGGTGATTTTTCAGGGAGCCAGCTTGATATGCCTGGCTGGGGTGGGTTCAGTTGGGCGGGGGTCTGGGGCTCTGTTAGTTTCCGATATTTCTTTTTTCATAGTCAGTTCTTTCCATTTGTTGTTTTACCCCCACCTAAGCCCGATTCTTAACTTGCTTCAGTTATTTCACTTCCAGTTTTTAAATGGGATCTAAGAATTGCAAAACTGAATGAAAGTTAAACAAACAGAACCATTTGAATGTTGGCCCATAGCTGGTAGACTTGTACCTAGTGACGGTCGGCTGTAATTTCATGGTTACCTCTAGCATTTTCTGGTGGGGCGGATAAAGCAATGTCAAAGAGCCAAATGCGCATTTTAGGGCGAAAGGGCTCATCAGGTGTTTGCTCTCTAAGGAACATGTAACCGGCCAGGGCTTGCAGTCGTTCAGGAGAGGTGCACTGTATTGTGTTTAGGAATCTCAAAATAAAAGGTTAAGACGGCTGGTTCACAATATCCAATGAAATCTTGCAAACAATTATACAAATGGACCCTACTGCTATTAAAACAACACGGTATTAATACTGATTCAAAACTGACATTAAAATTAGGAGAGAAATGCATGAGAAAGGAATTGACACCTACTTGCCATTTCTTAATGCCCAAAATTTTGACACTCCCTCACACCATCTTTTTTTTAAAAGGGATGCACAACACGCAGTCAAGTTAATGAATGAAAGCACACCCTTTATTGACTGCTTTGTGTTGCATGAGCCTCTGATTAAGCACCTAATTACAATTGTACCACTGTAAGTGGAAATGTATCAACCCAGCTTAGCTCCAGGGTGTTTAGATGGGAATGAAAAGTTTCTAAATTAAATTCATGGCAGAATGGTTAATGGAGAAAATACACTGAAATGCCTCTACCCGGTCCTGTTGACTTCTTCTCCCAACCCCCATATGAGTTCTGTCCTCTTGGTCAACTCAACTCCCAGTCCCACATCAGCTGTGCCCTCTCCCAGCCTAACCCATTTCTACTGCAATTGTTCACCCTCCTCATCCAGGCAGGGGATTGGCGCAGCAGCCCCTAAGGATTTCAGGGAACGATTTCTCAGAATTACTGACTCTGGGAGGTGGGAAAGAGGAGAGGCTGAGAGGGCGTTTGCTCTTACAGCCTCGTTCAACTCTGGTAGCCTCCATGTTACCTCATCCTCCACCCTCTCCCATTTGTCTCTGCTCATGTCAGTGTGTCACCTGACCATAATGCCACTGGCTTCAGCAGAGCTCCCAGACAGGAGCTACATCACAAGAGGGTTACGGTGCTGAGAGTAAAATACATCACAGGGAGGGAGTAATTATCCTGAAATGAAACATTCCAGTCTAGGAAGTTAAAGAATTCAAGTACTTCATTACTTACAATTATGCTTGAAAGGATTGGATTTTTATGAATAAATTGCAGTAAATGTTAATTTCACTATACACACACGAAAAAATATTTATATAGGTAATATACAGAAATGCTTCTGGAGAAAGTGGAGTTTGATTTAAGGATATTTACACTGTATGTTTTGCATGTGACATTGACAATTTCTCTTTGAACAGTTATATGATTTGGCTTTTGGCATCTCAGCAATTACTGTAATTAAATAATTGTTGTTTGACGACCCCCATAACTTCCCACAGCTCTGAACATTGAAATTGTAAACATTGAAAAAAGGGCTTAAAAATAAATATCGCTATCTATTGAAATTAAAACAAAGAAATAGACAAAATGAGTTTTGTCAAACCCACTTAACAGCAATTGCAATATGTTAGGGAACGGAAATTAAAAACTAAGGCACCAACGTTAATTCTGCCCTGTAGTGACACCAGGCAATTGCTGCAGGGCTACGAAGTAGGTATTTTAGTGTATAAAGTTCCAGATTACAAATTGGTATAATCTAAAGACACATGAGATCTTTTCCTCAGGATATCACCGTCACTGGGTTGTTTCTCTTATTGGTAATTCTCAGAAGTGAACAGATTAATAACATTTTATCAGTTATAAAGTGGCCATTTCAGATTTCTGGAGAGTGTCTTATTTTGCACTAGGGGGCCAAGTCCTTGGAGAGACGGAACCCTGGTTTCATTTTAACTTCTCCATGCTCAGCAGCTTCTGGAATTTGGTTCAAAATATTTACATCATGTTTCCCTGCCCTGTTGTTAAAAGTGCTGCTTTAGAAAGTGGGGAAGGGTAGGAACTGACTTCAGGATCAGTAGCTGAGTCCCTTGGATATTTATAGCTCATCGGAAGGAGGAGGGGGATTGGTGGGTGTCTGGGGATTTAATAATAAACACACAAATATCATTGTTCTTAGTGAATTTTCATCTTCTAATTCCCATAACCCACTAATTATCCCTGGCTGCTCCCGGCAGTCTGGGGAGGGAGAACTAGTAAAGTCCTGTGGCCAGTGTGGAACCTAAGGCACAAGGATCTTTCCTTGACTGCCTCAAAGTCACCCAGAGTGAAATTCACTTCACTGGATAAAGCCCTAGTTGCTGAGCTCTACAGAGGGGTGGGGAGGTGAATTCCATCCCCCATTCTTGAGCATGGACCCCCCTCCAATTCTCACCCTGATCTCAGACACTATCCCAATCTTCCCCTGCAGTGATGGACCCACTTGATGCTGCCAGAGCCATGTGCCATGGGACCTAGAGAGGACAGAGGCCCAGATCCAGAACTGGCAAGAGGGTGTGGAAAGGGCACAGGAGGAACAAGTGTCCCCTATGGAGACTGCCCAGCCCTAGGTTATCCAGTCCCAGACACTGCTTCCTCCACCGTACCCCAAACCTCTTCACCCCTCCAACCATCAGTTGCCAGTCTTCCCTCGCTGATAGCCCTTCCTGCTGGCAGAGACCCTCTAAGCCAGTAGTGTGTCAGGGCTCAACCTTCTGGCTGAGTCTTCAGGGCACTTTCTTCCTCTCTCGGGGTACCATGCCACAGGGGCCCCACAAATCTACATTGCTTAGGCTTTGGCTTCCGCCCCAGGTGGTGGGTCTCAGGGCCCTGGACTTCAGCCCCATGCGCTGGGACTTAAGCTTTCTGCCCTGGGCCTCAGTGAATCTAATGCTGGTCTTGTTTGGTGCCCGCCCTGAAATCTGCTAGTTGCCCCCAGCGGTCCCAGGACCTCTGGTTGAGAACCACTACTTTACCCTACGAATCACAGCAATGTTCAGGTTACTGCCAGTCAGAGAATCATAGAATATCAGGGCTGGAAGGAACCTCAGGAGGTATCTAGTCCAGCCCCCTGCTCAAAGCAGGACCAGTCCTCAACTAAATCATCCCAACCAGGGCTTTGTCAAGCCTGACCTTGTCCCAAAGGACCAGTCACTTACTGAGGTCAATTGAATCTTAGATCTCACAACAAAGACAATACTTGTAACCAGTCCTGTCATAACCTGTATTAAGACTTATTTAAAAGGAAACAAGAGTTGTTTATGAAGTGAAAGCAGGTAATCCTATAGATGGAGACAAGTTACAGTCTTAAATTTCAAAAGGTAATAGAAGCTTCTATAATAAGCAAGCCCTATGTCTTCCTTAGGACTAACCCAAGCTAATCAGCTGGGGATCTCTTGTTTATGCCTAGAAACTTTGCCCCACCCCCACCCCCGAGTCCAAGCAGCATACAGATAATCAGTTCCTTCTGTATGGGGTTTTTCATCCCTTTCCTGCCATGTGCTCTGAACTGCAAAGTCAGCTAATGGGAAGTCAAGAGCACAGCAACAGTCCTTTGTCATCTTTAACATTGCATAATAGTCTATCTGGTGTTGATGGACCTTTCCTGCCAGGCAGGGTGTAATGCATTCGGATGCCACTCAGCACTTCACCTAGGTAAAGTCTCTCTCCTGTCTGGTAATTTACAGAGGCTCACAATGCAGCTAGTCAGATATTAACCCAGGCAGCAACTCACAAGCGTTCAATAAAGTGTAAACACATTCTTGTAATCCTAATACCTGTTTTAACAATACTAACACAGGTGAGTCAGATTGATTCCACTGTATGTTTGTTCCTGTTCAGTGAAGACATGGGGGCTTTTGCAAGAGCTAACACCTCATCTGCCAGTGTCACAGGCAGGATGGGCAGGGATGGTGTCTCTAGCCTCTGTTTGCCAGAAGCTGGGAATGGGTGACAGGGTGGATCATTTGATGGTTACCTGTTCTGTTCATTCCCTCTGTCGGAGAAAAACGCAGTTCTCGCTTTTTCTTTGAGTGCAGCAAAATCAAATACTTTATGATGTCTCAAGGAATTGCAATAGAGGAAGGGAGCGTCCTAGGACACAGGGTCGCCCCAGTCCCGGACAGGTCTCTCAACAGGTAAACAATTACAGCAGCACTTATACCTTTGTTACAGACAATAACAAGCAATAATACAGAGAATAATGAGCAACAGCTGCATTTTGTTTATACGTAGGCCATCCTGCTAGCTTATTTTTCTCACTTCTAGGCGCCAGTCTGCGTATTTGATTATCGGTGCAAGGTCGTGATAACTTCTCCCACAGTTCTTTCCTACTCGCCTCACACCATCCTCGCTTCTACAAGTCTCACGTCGTTAGGGTTACAGCTGGCCTAACCCTTGCTAACAGACTGACCTGCATTAAGATCCCCTACAAATCCTTGTCAATTCTTTCCCTTCTTCCACACTCCCCCCTTTTGTACTTCTAGTACAACAGATATTCTCAAATCTCTATTTGCATCAAGCCCTGGATTTCTGATTCTGCATCAGATGTTTCAACCTTAGGGGTTTGCATTGGATGTAATGACAATTCATCATTAGCATGGACATGAAAGGTATTACTCTTATTCTGTCTTGTAGAACAACAATAACACAATCCTAAGCTAACTAACAGCCATGTAAGCAGTAACATTCCCGTATGATGAGGTTGTTGTACAGTTTTGGTTACAAAGCACAATACATCATACTTAGTTGTCATAAATAGATAGCTAAGGGTTAATGTTTCTTTTACCTGTAAGGGGTTAACAAAGGGAACCAAACACCTGACCAGAGGACCAATCAGGAAACTGGATTTTTCAAAGCTCAGGGAGGGAATTTTTGGGGGGGTGTTCTTTGTCTGTGTCTCTAGTGCTCTCTCGGCTCTGAGAGTGATCTCTCTATCTCCAGGCTTTAAAATCTTCTGTTTCCCAATTGTAAGTACAGGTATAAGACAATATAGGTTTTTATATTGTTTTTGTATTTACATGTGTGTAAGTTGCTGGAATGTTTTAAATCGTATTTCTTTTTGGATAAGGCTGTTTATTCATTTTTCTTTTAAGCCATTAACCCTGTATATTGTCACCTTGATACAGAGACCATTTTTATGGCTTTTCTTCTTTTTATATAAAGCTTTCTTTTTAAAACTTGTTGGATTTTCTTTTCTAGTTGAGGCTCAAGGGGATAGGAATCTCTGTGCCAGGATTACTGTCTCTCTCAGGGAAAGACTGGGAGGGGGAAAAAGAAGGAGGGGGAAAGGTGAATTGTCCTCTCTGTTTTGCATTTCAAGGAATTGAAATAGGGTGATCGTCCCGGGCCATCCAGGGAAGGGAAGCCTGGGAGGAAGTAAAGAGAAGACAAGGGGAGGGGGGTTATTTCCCTTTGTGGTGAGACTCAGGGCATCTGAGTCTTGGGGTTCCCCAGGGAAGGTTTTGGGGAGACCAGAGTGTGCCAGACACTGGAATTCTGGCTGGTGGCAGCGCTATCAGATCTAAGCTGGTAATTAAGCTTAGAGGAATTTGTATTAGTACCTCTAAGGTTCAGACTGAGGAATTATACTATGACATTAGTACACAAAGTAGACACTCTATAAGCTGTACGAAAGGCATTCTTTTCAGCTTGATATATATTTTGAAGCATGTGAATTTGCCCTTATATTTCAGGGATTCGTTGAACCTCTGGTAACAATGAAAGCAAATTTTGAAATCGATCAGGTACTAAGCTGGTCCAATTAAAGGGTATCTGGAAACTAAGGGCTACTTGCGACATTCTCTCTGCAGGCCAATAAACAATATGATTGCCTGCAGTGGTAATGAGATTAACCATGTATATCTTGCAATGTGGTGCTTTTAACATACATACAGCTATCATTAGCTTGAAAAAGTAGGTGTCCTGTCAGGATAGTTCTTTGTCTTCTACCCTCCCAGTAAACGTTTTCATGAACAGTGACAACTTCCTGTGGCTTCAGTTTATGGATACACTGAAGCTGTAGGGGTTCTAACAGCTAAAATGTCCATTGTCTCCCTATTCCTATCCAAAATATCATGTGTTATTCTAGGGGCACTGACTATAAATCAGTTAGGTATACCAGGTGGTCTAATTTCCCAGATGTCTGGGTGAATAATCCAGTCCCACATGCATCCTCCCCATGGAGCCATCACGATTCGGTATGTGGGAGCCCACACACCCCTAACCGGTCCAAATGCTTGGAAGGAGCACTGTGAATGTCCACACTTCCACTCAGAAAGTGTCCAAGTATGTCTCCATGACCAGAGATCAGATGGTACTCCTGATGTGTCTGTAAGGGCAGTGGGCCAAGTCTGGTGCTCAAGATGACTCCAAATGGCCATTAGCTGGTCATTCAGGAAATCCTGAATTTCCGAATATGCTAGATCCCATTGCAATGCCTTCCCAACCTCAGTGATATTCAATGCCATCTCTCTCAATAACTTCTGGGTCATAGAACTAAGGGTGGAAATGACGTGTAACTCACCAACTCCAGCCTGTACTTGGGTTAGCTGAGCCTCAGAGATAAGGCTAGTGGCCTTTTCTAGTTGGTCCAATTTCTCATCATGGTCTTGGCTTTTAAGAATATTCCAAATGGCTGCTGCAGTATCGGCCCCATCCCATAGGGATCTGGTTAAGTCTCTTTTTCCAGAGGAAATAACCCAGGTCCTCTGTTGTGCTAATCTAATGGCAGCCCCTTGTGAGCGATTTGGGTATGTAGAGGTGATCTGGAAACTGGATAAGGGCAATGTAAATTTGACAGTCCCTAGTGTTGTATTAATCACAGTTCATTGATATCCTAATACATCTCTCTTTGGTGTAGAGCTATACCATGTCTGTTGGTTATATACCTTCATATATTTCTGGGAGGCATTAATGTTAATAGCATAAGAGGGTGTGTATTGCAGTAAGGTACAGGTTACATTATCAGTCACTGGAATGATTTCAATACAGGTAAAATTTCCAGTGGCAGAACAAACTCTTTGGGTATTGGTTTGATTATTCACTAATTGGGTAACCAGATAACAAGAAGGGCTTCTTTCATGTAACACAGTACAAATTCCAGGAATAGCCATCATATCTACTTCCCTATGGAACCCATCAATTTCAATTACAGATTCTTGGGGTTCATTTGTAATGATATCCTAGATTTCTATTTCCACTGATCCATTTATTCTCCACTCAATTATTCACTTATATGGGACATCCTGAACTTTAACAATATTTTTCTTTTTTTTCCAAACAATCTTCAAATAAATCACTAAAGTGTGAAGGCCTTGGCCATTGGTTTTATCAAATATGTGGCATTGGATGTATTACAGGGGTAATATTGTAATGGAGGAGATGGCAGAGGCAGTGGCAACAAATTGCCTTTGGTACTTGTCATTTAAAATCCAATTAGAGAGAGCAATACATGCTGAAGTATTTCTCCAAAACACAGGACACAGCCTGTAGAATAACCCCCCAAATCCAATCAATGCCACATTCCTAAGCAGGGTCCCACAAATTTCTTCCTGCCAGTGTATAATTCTTTGTTTCTTCAGCAGGATCAGTTTTTAATGTCCTTTCTAGTCAGGAATTCCTGGACTTTGGCAATTTCAGTGGAGTGAGTGTTCCTTCTTCTTTCCCGAAAGAGTCGTGGTTCAGCATCCGACAGGGGAGAGGTTACCAGCACATCACCCTGTAGTGGTTTTGATTCTTCCAGAAAAATCCAAAGGCACAGCAGGTCTGTCAGTGGACAAGGGAGAGGTTACTAGCACTTCACCTTGTCCTTTTTCCCTGCTGTCCAGAAGACACAGAAGGAGAAATAGGCTAATCATCAGTAGGAGAATTCTCCCGAGGTGGAGGGGTCTTTTTGCAGTGAGTCTCATGGGTCCAAGCAGTCAGTCTTTGGCACTTCCCAGCGGTGTTGGTAGTCAGCAGGACTTAATAAGGGCCTTTCCAGCATGGAGCCAAAGCAGTCTTTCGTTCGTGGACCTTTACATAGATCCAGTCCCCTGGTTCCAAGGAGTGGCAGGGCTGCTAGGGTCTTTGGGTAGCGCTTCTTTACCTGTGAGAAAAGAAACCTAACACGTTTCATTAGTGCCTGGCAGTGTTTTGCAGATCTCCTAGCTGCTTGGGCACATTCAAGCCCCCCCCCCCCCCCTTTTCTTGGTTGTCAGCCAAGTCTTAACTGTGAGCAGTGTCCTTGAATGGGGCCAGTGTCTTATCTTTAGCCTGAGGTTGCTAGCTATTTTTTCCAGTTAATTCATTCTGTTCTTTTTCCTTCTCCCGTTCTTGGCTTTTTTTAACCTATAAAGGAAACTTCCACTCTTCATTCCTACACCTTTTCCCAACAATGAACACACAAACATTGCCATTATACAGTACATAGGCTTCTTATTCAATGTATGCCACATATACCCTTCCACTAAAATAACCTTATTACAGAGCTTTTGAGCAACAAGCCAGGACAAGCACACCCACTTTGAAGAGTTCACTCAATACAACCTCTAGTTCAGTAGCTTCCCACCTTCCCCAGCCATCTGGCTAGAAATCTGAGGTAGCCAGAAGGATCCCATGTACACTATGGGGAGTGGGTTAACTTTTCATGTCCTTGCTTCCAAAGACTGTTGGTATGCAAATTTTAATAACAATTTTCAGTTAAAAGATTTGGCCAATAAAGTTTCTTTTCTTACTTAAGGAAATGCATTAGACTTTAGTAGATCACATTTTCCTGATTTATCCAAACACTTTGTATTCCAAGTTGAATAAAACAAGTATCTGCATTCCAATCCAACCCCTCTGCCTGATTCCAAACCAGCCCATCCCATGAAAACACTAAACACAATTCTGGCCACGAGACAAACACCACGAGACAGACATAGAACACAAAACATAATTCCTATTGTGCCAGTAAATGCATGATACGTTGAATGCTGTTTAGCTAGTATCAGTTTTCTCTGATTATCTGAAAGACAAAAAAGAGGCGTCTACCCTCCTGGGCAGTCAATCATCGCTTAAATATACAAATACCCTTGTTGACTTCAGGCAAAACAGAAGAATTACCCCATATTTTCTTGTATTTGTTTCCTAGGCATTCCAGGTTTCAGTGGCTTCTACCCGATCAGTTAGATAATTTACATTAACACAGATGCTTTCTGGCTTGCTTTTGGATCCAAAGCTATCCACAGCTTAAAGATTCTTACCTTAAAAGGGACATAATTAACTTTACCAGAATTTATTTACAAACATTTTAAAGACACCAAAAACTTTCCTCTTTAGCATTCCTTTGTGAACACCGAGTAAAGACCATTTATTTAACATATAATCCAAAGGACTGTCCTTAGAGGGTTTCTGCTGAGACCCACCCATCCCCTTTTCTGGCACTCAAAGAGAGAATGAAACAGAAAGAAGGAGGGAATAATGATCTAATCCAAAAAAATCCAAACCAGCAATCTCTGCTTACACTGACTGCTACAGGGGACGGAACAGAAGAATCTTAATACGATCTCAGGGCTTCTTCGCACGCTATGGTTTCAACCCTGAGGAATTACGAACAAAAAGCTCAGTTCCGCCCACACACCTAACACCCAAAGGTATAAGACAGAAAGACGGTAACCAGAATATAACCAGAACCCTGTTATTTCCTTATCCTATTAGGGCTCACCTTTAATCATGCAGTCCTTAACATATAGCACCAACAGTGTGAAGCAAAGCAAACATAAAACAACAAGGGTGAAACAAATAAATGGTGTAAATTCTGCAGGGCTCCCCCCTTCTCAATTGCTCAGCAAACTGACAAATTTCTGTTACCAATCTATCCCTCATGTCAGGTGATCAGGCTGACACTGCAGGACGTTGGGGAAGATAAAGAAAACACACCATATGGCTGAATTTTAAAGCTTCGTTAATAAAATAATAAAACAACAATGGAGAGTGCTGGGAACGCTCCCACATCACTCAGGAAAAACATTAACGCCCCAGGCCCTAGGCCGTTTTCATACTCACACATGTCCAGACTGGCCATATCTGCGTATAACGTTCAGAGAAGGGGGAGAGGTAGATGGGAGATCATCCTGTATACAGCTTGCCCAGAATTTCCAACATGCTTCTGCTCTTGGGAGGGCTGTTCTTTTACACCCTGGAATCTCTTTCAGAGCTTCCAGTCAAGGTCGGCTGCCTGTGGCTTCTTTGGTGTCACCAAGCCACACCGGCTCCGGGATCACAAAGGCAGACTGTTGGATTTCACTGGACAATTAACCTTTGCAAATGTAATCTCAGTTCTGTCATTTGTATTGCCTTTGGTTTGCCTCTTTCTATATTTTTTTTTCACAGCCAGCTGGGCCAAAAGCAGTTTTTCTTTGTACTTAGCATAGTCTGCATTCATTCTTGACCTTGAACGCAGAGGAACTTTCTCTTTATCTCTGGGCCAAGCTGAATTTCAAATTAACGTGTTCCTTTCCTCAACAGACAAATTGCTCACACTGTCAGAGGCTTTTTGGTGATTAAAAGCTCCTCTTAGATGTATAATCTTATCTAGATTGAAAGTACCTTCTAGTGGGCATTGTTTAGATGGATTTTCACGTGTGTAAAGATTCCAATTCTCTAAATACCTGCAGGTTGTTGGACCATAATGTACGTACATGAAATAAGATGGGGTACCCTTAGGGGTTGAGGTGGAATGTTTAGACTGTCCCCCACCCGTTTTCCACACACACACACAGGGAGGATGCCCTGTCCACGCTAGCGGCACATAAACTAAGGATCTCTCCCTATAGGGTACTCACACAGACGAGGCTAACGAGGATGGCCACGACCCTCCTACACCTCCCTTCAGCAAAGAGCGTCGGCTACTCTCTGGGAGACGGCGCCGCTTACTCTGATTACATCCAGTGAGATGATCAGACTGTTAGTAGCCCACATGGAAAGGAAAGGGGGAGGGAAGATGGGTACACATGCTCCTAGATCCAGATAGCTTCCTCACCGGACGATACCAGGCCGAGTCAGCCCACCATGGATTGGATCTCCTAAAGATCCACTAGTTACTGGGCTTGCGTTAGAGTAGTCCTGGTCACGAGCTTTCACTTCACAGGGTACTCTGGGTGTTTTCCGGTAACAGTCATTCACACTGGTGTACACACACACGTGCGCGCACACACACCCCAAGGCCTTTATTTCCAAATACCACGATGCATCTGTACCTTACGTCTGGACCCAATGCCATGAGGCGGTATAACAACCCCTCGGTAAAAACCCCTCAGCACTGGTGCATACCTAATACATTTCCCTGTGCATTACCTTCTTGGCCAACTCAGCAGTTTCCCAGTACTGCTATAAACTAACCTTATTGGGGCTTTTCCCCAAATACTATTCTGCCTCTGATCTTGCTGCACAATCAATAAGATGAGATGGCGTGAGCCCAACACAGACAGACGTCCCCACAGACAGTCCTCCTCCGACACCCCAATAGAGATTTCAAAAGGTCTCATACCTCTCTTATGGCTCCATGGGGTTTGAAGGGGAACGATCCATAGCAGCCGTCTGTGGGTCCATGGGCGTTGCCATCCCGGATGAGCCCCCAAATTGTCATAGAAAAACTCAGTTCTCACTTTTTCTTTGGGTGCAGCAAATTCAGATACTTTATTATTTCTCAAGCAAGTGCAATAGAGGGAGGGAGTGTCCTAGGACACAGGATTGCCCCAGTCCCGGACAGGTCTCTCAACAGGTAAACAATTACAGCAGCACTTATACCTTTGTTACAGACAATAACAAGCAATAATACAGACAATAATGAGCAACAGCTGCATTTTGTTTATACCTAGGCTATTCTGCTATCTTATTTTTCTCACTTTCTGGGCGTCAGTCTACGTATTTGATTATCAGTGCAAGGGTCGTGATAACTTCTCTCACAGTTCTTTCCTACTCGCCTCACACTATCCTCGCTTCTACAAGTCTCCCATCATTACGGTTACAGCTGGCCTAACTCTTGCTAACAGACTGACTTGCATTAAGATCCCCTACAAATCGTTGTCAGTTCTTTCCCTTCTTCCACAGGGCTCTGCCCCTCCCTTCATAAGAACATAAAAATGGCCATACTGAGTCAGACCGAAGGTCCATCCAACCCCACATCCTATCAGCTAACAGTGGCCAATGCCAGGTGCCCCAGAGGGAGTGAACCTAACAGGTAATGATCAAGTGATCTCTCTCCTGCCCTCCATCTCCACCCTCTGACAAACCGAAGCTAGGGATATCATTCCTTACCCATCCTGGCTAATAGCCATTCATGGACTTAACCTCCATTAATTTATCTTCAAAAGGAACGAGGAGTACATGTGGCACCTTAGAGATTAACAAATTTATTTGAGCGTAAGCTTTCATGGGCTAAAACCCACTTCATTGGATGCATACAGTGGAAAATAGAGTAGGAAGATATATATACACACACCGAACATGAAAAAATGGGTGTTGCCATAGACACTATAACGAGAGTGATCAGTTAAGGTGAGCTATTAGAAGAAGAAAAAAACATTTTGTCGTGATAATCAGGATGGCCCGTTTCCAACAGTTGACAGGAAGGTGTGAGTAGCAGCGGGGGGACAAATAAACATGAAGAAATAGTTTTACTTTGTGTAATGACCCATCCACTCCTAGTCTTTATTCAAGCCTAATTTCATGGTGTCCAGTTTGCAAATTAATTCCAATTCAGCAGTCTCTCGTGGGAGCCTGTTTTTGAAGGTTTTTTGTTGTAATAATGTGACTTTGAAGTCTGTAAATGAGTGACCAGGGAGATTGAAGTGTTCTCCAACTCATTTTTGAATGTTACAATTCTTGATGTCTGATTTGTGTCCATTTATTCTTTTACATAGAGACTGTCCAGTTAGGCCAATGTACATGGCAGAGGGGCACTGCTGGCACACGATGGCATATATCACATTGGTATATGTGCAGGTGAACAAACCTCTAATAGCGTGGCTGATGTGATTAGGTCCTATGATGGTGTTCCCTGAATAGATATGTGGACAGAGTTGGCAATGGATAGGATTTGTTGCAAGGACAGGTTCCTGGCTTAGTGTTTTTGTTGCGTGGTTGCTGGTAAGTATTTGCTTCAAATTGGGGGGCTGTCTGTAAGCAAGGACTGGCCTGTCTCCCAAGATCTGTGATAGTGAGAGATCGTCCTTCAGGATAGGTTGTAGATCCTTGATGATGCGCTGGAGAGGATTTAGTTGGGGGCTGAAGGTGATGGTTAGTGGCATTCTGTAACTTTCTTTGTTGGGCCTGTCCTATAGTAGGTGACTTGTGGGTAGTCTTCTGGCTCTGTTAATCTGTTTCTTCAGTTCAGCAGGTGGATATTGTAGTTGTAAGAATGCTTGATAGAAATCTTGTAGGTGTTTGTCTGTGTCTGAGGGGTTGGAGCAAATGCTGTATCTTAGAGCTTGGCTGTAGACAATGGATTGTGTGGTGTGGTCTGGGTGAAAACTGGAGGCATGTAGGTAAGTGTAGTGGTCAGTAGGTTTCCGGTATAGGATGGTGTTTATGTGACCATCGCATATTAGCACTGTAGTGTCCAGGAAGTGGATGTCTTGTGTGGACTGGTCCAGGCTGAGGTTGATAGTGGGATGGAAATTGTTGAAATCATGGTGCAATTCCTTAAGGGCTTCCTTTCCATGGGACCAGATGATGAAGATGTTCTCAGTGTAGCGCAAGTAGCGTAGGGGCATTAGGGGATGAGAGCTGAGGAACCGTTGTTCTAAGTCAGCCATAAAAATGTTGGCATACTGTTGGGCCATGAGGGTACCCATAGCAGTGCTGCTGATTTCAAGGTATACATTGTCCCCAAATGTGAAATAGTTGTGGGTGAGGACAGAGTCACAAAGCTCAGCCTCCAGGTTTGTCATGACATTGTCGGGGATACTGTTCCTTATGGCTTGTAGTCCATCTTTGTGGGAATGTTGGTGTAGAGGGCTTCTACCTCCATAGTGGCCAGGATGGTGTTTTCTGCAGGATCACCAATGGATTGTAGTTTCCTCAGAAGGTCAGTGGCATCTCAAAGATAGCTAGGCATGCTGGTAGCATAGGGCCTTATTGCCAAGGGATGGAGAAACTCGGCCAGCAGCAGGGGGTGCAGAACACCACCGTAGTGTGGGGGTAACAGCGCCTCCGGGATCCTGACATCCTGGCACTTTACACACCTTCCTGGAGCCTCCCAACCCCCCCCAGGCTGTTGGGACTGTGACCCCAACCCTACTGATGAGAAACAGGCCTGGGGAGGGGAAGCTACTGGCTCAGGGTCACACCAAGTGTCAGAAGTATGGACGGGACCCAGCAGCCCTTGTTTCCAGGCCCACTGCTGCACACCCCCTCCCACAGCTGGCAATTACAAGCAGGCCCCCATGGCCATTCCCTCTGCCTTTGAGAGGGAGTGTGACAGTGGCATCACAAAGGCCTTTTGCAGGACCTCAGACTATTGGTCAGAGGTGTGGGGAGGTGGTGACCTCACAGGGAGATGCTGACATCAGCCAGGCAGGACAGGAGCCAGGGGTCAGGGAAACCTCAGAGACCCCTGTGGCTTTGCTTCAGCAAGTCTCCTTCTCCAGGTGTCTCTTTGAGGACTGAGAGAGTATTCGGGTTCACGGCTGTGAGCACCAGGAGGAACCTCTTTTGAGTTTTCTCCTTCCCTTTTAGTGATTTTACTAGAAAACAGGCGTCCCTGTTTAGATGGTAAGAGCCTCCTGGAGGTTTGAAAGCTGTTCAGTGTGATCCATCTGGTGAGAGTTGAATTGTAGGCATGGAAAACACGAGGTTAAGGGGGCAGAATATTATTCCACACCTGGGATTTTGTCCCTTGGAATCGCTGGAGGCATTAGGGTTTGTCCTTTTTGTTTCACCTTTTCCTCCATCCATCCCTCCCTCCTTTCTCTTCATCTCTTGCTTCTTTTGTCCTTTCTCTAGTTCCTCTCCCAACACCAGGAGGTGCATGCATCTGTGTGTGTGTTGCGGGGCAGTGCTCTGCAGCTGCCACTGTGGGAGGTCCATCCAAAAATGTTGGGCTAAACTAGTGCTCAGGCAGTGATCCTCACCAGTGACCTGGTCCATCCTTCGGGCTCTCTGGTAAGAACCCTCAGCCTCCCTGGTAAGAACCCTCAGTCTCTACCCTGATTGGCTGAGCAGGGGGTTATTGACAGGGAGGAGACTCAGGTCCTTGTTCTCTTTATAAGTCAGAACCTGTTCTATGTTTGATGAATTTTGCTGCTTCTCTGCATTAGTTGTCTCTGAACAGTTCATGATTCTCTCTAACATTGCAGTTCTCAAATACTTGCTAAATAATTCCTGTCACTGTTGTTGGTCTGGAGCTCATCTGTCAGCACTTTATTCAGGTCATTCAGTGTCTGAAATTCAAGACCCGATGGTTAGTTTGAAAATCAGGGCTCTTGGGTCCTATTCCCAACTCTGTCTCTGACTGGCTGTGTGACCTAAGACAAGTCAATTCTCCTTTCTCTGCCTTAGCTTCTCCCTATTTCAAGTAGGGATAATAATGATCTGCTCCTACCTACCTCAACACTCTCACTCTTCCCCAACACACACACTGTCTCTCCACACACGCAAGCAGTCTCCACATTGCAGTTGAAAAGCAGCTGGCATTCTAGTAGGATGCCCCTGGAACAATGGGATAGAGAAACCTGCTTCACTGAAAGTACAGCCATAAAGACAGCTCACTGCAGCCTTTCCTAGCAGGGGCGGGAGGTGGGGGGGCAAGAAGCGAGATCATCCAAGCTCCCTGCATCTAGATCACTTTCCTCAGCCGGGCTGCATAAGGGGAGGGCAGAGAGCAGCAGCTTCTGATGCTCCCCTCACAGCACAGCCCAGGTGGGGAAAGTGACCAGGACGCATGGAGCACATAGTGTTGCTCCTCGCTCCCCCCAACCCTCTATGGGGCCATGGAGGAGCATTGGGGCAGGGGAGAGCAGTGAGCACCTTTGCACTGCCACACGGTGGCCTTTGATGCCCTGGAGCCCTGGGTGACTACCTTGGGGCCCCCACCCCTAGTGCCGGCCAGGCTCCCCAGCAGAAGCAGCAGAAAACACAAGAGAGACGGGCCACCCACTGGGCAGTGGTAGCCTGGGCGGCTTGTAATGGAGGCTCGGGGGGGCTCAGCCTCCCCAAACCTTGCGTTGTCAAGGGGACAGTGGAGCCCATGACTAGGGGCCCTGGCCAAATTGGGTCCCCCTCGAAAAGTCTCCCCTATATCAGCCCCAGGGCTGGAGGAGCTGCCACTCCATGCTACAGCCCAGGGGCTGCAGCAGGGGCACAGGGCTTCTCTGGTCTCAGGGCTGCAGCGGGGCAGGGGTAAAGAAGTGATAGGGTGGGGCCAGTGGGGGAAGGGGTGAAATAGAGGTGACAGTGGATGGGGCCGTGGGTGGAAGGTGTGGAAGGGGAAGGAGCCACAGACAGAAGGGGGGGACATGGGTCTGGTGCTCGGGCCCCCGCACTTGTTCTTCCTTTCCCTGGGCTTTGGCATGACTAGCCCCTGCTTAGAGAGTAGGGTTCAGTGGTCCCCATAATGTGGGGTATGACTCCTAGGGGGACACAGAGGAACATTCATTGGGGCACCTCAGGGCCTGAGCCAGCCCCCATGGAGGGCAGGGAGGGAGCAACACTCAGTCCCACTCTGTCCCAGCTCTTCCCCAACCCCACCCTCAGCCTGAGACTCTGGCTCCCAGCCCGGCGTCGACCCCTTTACCCTGTCCGCACCCCTCTCCCCAGCAACCAACAGCCCCATTCCTCCCAGCCCCAGTTCTTGACCGTGGCTTCCAAGGGACCACAGCCATGGCTAAGAGGGCACAATGTGAAATGTTTGTGGGCCACTGTTTTAGGGTGACATCCTCAATCACTTCTCTGCAGTCCAAGAAAAGCTATTTCTCACCCACCTACCCCTCCATCAGGACGCACTAGGTATGTTCTGCTGCCCTTCACTCACACAGGAAGGAGAATAACATTTTATTCCACTCAATGCTGAAGTGATTTGAAACCCACCACCATCCCAAACTGGTCATTTTGGGGAAGCGGGCCCACCATGCTGCATAGCTAGGCAGAGTAGGTGTGTCTGTGCAAACACGATCTGTTCCTGAAGTCTTTCCTCAGCTCCTCACTAGATGTGAGGGGGGAGCTCATTCACACCCTGCTTCCACTTAGTATTTAAAGGCTCCTTAGTGTCCGTATCTCTGCCGGCCTTAGATTTCTCTTCCTGTCCCTTTCCTGACAGCTCAGATGAGGTGACCGAGTGGTTAAGGTGATGGACTGCTAATCCATTGTGCTCTGCACGTGTGGGTTCAAATCCCATCCTCAGAGGGATTTAGTCTTTGCCCTCTTTTATAGACAACCATCTCCCCCTTTGGTATAATAACAGCTCTAGCAATGTTGCTTCCTGCAAACAAAAACCTTCTGAGAAACTCAGACCCCCCCATTGCTTTAAATAAAATGTCTAAATCCCACATTTCTAAAATGTCTTTCTCTAGTCCTGTATTTCTTAGCTTTTCTCTCAAAAGGGAACATCCTCATAATCTCTCCCAAACACCCTGGGATCTCCCCAAATAATTAAAATACCCCCATCCTGAGCATGGCCACAACAGTGAACCAGAGCTAGTGTCTAGGCCAAGCTGTTCTGAAGGAGGCAACTCAAAGATTTTCTCCCTGCTTCCCTTGGCAAAGTCTGGCTGGGAAAAGAAAATTCCCCAAACTGAAAATTTTCTGCTGAAAAACCAATAGTAGTCTATTTGAGGACTTTGGTTTGAATGTATTATTATTATTCTCTTCTGATTTCTGAATCAGTTTTGTCCTCCAGATGTATTTCCAGCTGTTGAGTTGTGGGGGAGAGAGGCCAAGTCATGATGTCTCTACCCTTCTTTCATAGTTTCTTCCAACTTCCTAGAAAGCTCCTTTGCTAGGATGTGAGTCAAGCAGTGTCCATTGTCGCTGTGCTATCTCGGAGAAGTCTGCATTGTACATGGTTCCTGGCATAGTCCTTGGGAGTGTGGATCCCTTTAATGGGCCAGCAGTGAGTTTGGCTGCTCCATAGTTGCACCTGAAAGGCTGGTGGTGGGCATTTCCCAACCTCATAACATATCTCAGTAACACACAGAGCAAACTTCATAACTTCCCAACCAATGCTACACACACAGTCCAACACAATATTAATGTTCAACAGGTCAAGACTTTTGAAATGATACCTCACCAGGCAGACTTTGTACAAACCATGTCATCATTATATGAGAGTGGTGAATATGGGGCTTCCAGGTGCTGCTTTGAGCACAGCGTGCCACACCTGGGCTGACATTGCAATGGAGACATACCCGTAGAGTCCATCTCTCCTGGGATAAAGATGGCAGCATGGCTGGCCTGGGTCATCTGACTTGGGCCCATGGAGCTAAAGCTGAGGGGCTAAAAACTGTGATGCAGATATTTGTGTTCACACTGAAGCCTGGGTTCAGAAACCCTCACCCCTCCTGGGGTTTCAGCGGTTGGGCTCAAGCCCATTTGTCTGCACTGTAATTTTATAGTCATGCAGCCCAAGCCCCATATCCCTGAGTCACCTGACCTGGGCTTTGAGACAAGTGCCCTGGGTGTTTTAATCACAGTGTAGACATAACATTAGGATATGTTTCCAGTGCAATGAAACACCACGGCTGGCCCGTGTCGGTTTAATCCAGGACAGCGGCTTGAGCTGTAAAGTTGCGTTGTATGTGTCTCAGCTCAGGCTCAGTCCCCTGCTCTAGGAGCCCAGAAGGTTGGGAGGGAGTTTAGCGAGTGGAAATGGTAAAACAGCAGTGAAGTATTACCCTGAACTCATGGTTTTTCTTCATCGGTCTGTCTGCTTTGGGGCAGGGACAAAAACACGTCCTGCTGCATTTGTTATTTCAAAGGGTGGTTTAGGATTTTCATTGTCAAACACGGTGCACAAAGTAGGACTCAATCCTCAGAGTAAATAAACAAGCTACCAACACATCAGGGATTCCAATAACAGGGGCAAGTTTTCTCTGGGCACTGAGATTTTTCAAGGAGTTAGTGGCTCCTTTCTTTCCTCACCCTGGAGTAAACTCCGCTTTTTATTCCATCCTTGATGATTCATGGAAGAACAGCAGCAGCCTGAAGAAAGAAGAGAGGGAATATCTCACTGCCAGGGGTGAAGGTGGCCACGTCCCTGCTGTTTGACCATTGCCATTGGAGGAGAGTAGGTTTCAGTGGAATCAAATGCCCAAGCTCAGACAAGTGACACAGGAAGATTTTGCTGTTCATGGATCCATGCAGAGGAAATTGTGTCTCTTGTGAAAATGGGGAGGGAAATGAAACACCCACATGGTGGCATCTAAGGTAGAAGGGAACCTTATAGGATTAGAACAGGATAAATTCTCAAGCTGCATGTTTCTTACTTTGCCCATCTGTCAATTTTGATTATTATCAATGGAAATATTTTGCCAGCGGGTTGTGTGTTTACACAGAAATTGACATTTGCCAACAAATTCGTAATTCTTCCAAGCCTGCCTGGTCTGCCGGTGGGGAGTTCAGAAGGACAGAGTCACTCTTCCCTGTCCCCATGCCAGGCCTGGGCTCTCCATGCTGCCACTTCCCACAATGCTGGGATCCATCCCTGATCTCCCCTCAGACCTCTGCACCCCACCCCCACTTCTGGGATCCCCTCCCCACTCTGTCCAAACGCCCTGCTTCTAGAATCCCTCCTCCTTGCCCTTCCTCCCCTCTGAGCAAAAGCTCTGCACTATTCCCACGTGGGGAATTGAACCCCAGGCCACCTGAGTGAAACCAGGAATCCAGATCACTAGGCCACATGGGACTGGGATTGTGCTGTTTGTCTACTAAGCCAGCCCCTCGTGAGAGCAGCAGCGCCACCCAGCAGGGGTTGCACACAGGGCTGCATTAACCCTTCAGGTGCCGAGGTTTTCCCTCTGTCCATTCCCAGTGCCTGTGATCAGGAAACAGACATCAGGGCTCCCAGGTGCTGCACAGACCGTGACTGAGATCAGGACCCCATATTGCGCTAGGTGCTGTACCATCCCTGGCCAACACTGGGACACCCAGGGGGTTCCCCTCAATTTCCCTGAGCCTCTGCTGCCCAACTTCTTCTGACTCCCTCTGGCTAACCCCCCGCCCCCCGCAAAAACCCCACCTTTCCAAACGGCCCTTCTTTCCCTGCCCCCTAATTTTGCTTGCAGAGCCTGGGACCATCTCCTCTCTTCCTCCCTCCCCTCCCCCTGAGGTGAGCAGAGATGGAGGCAACTTCAGCCACTGGAGACAACCCCAGCAAGTGCTGCAGCCCACCCCAGGGGGTGTGTGCAAACACAGGAAGGGAGCAGCGGGGAGTAGGGGGTGCTGGGAAGAAGGAGGCAGGAGAACAAAGCCCAGAGCCTGGGTGTGGGGCAGCTCCTGGGGCCGGGGCTCTGGCACAGCCCGGGGGTGGAGCAGCTCCTGGGAGCGGGGCTCTGGCACATTGTGACACGGAGCCCGGGCTGAGCAGCTGCTCCCTGGTTCTCCACGTGCTGCCAGCAGCGCTGGAGCCGCCATTCTCAGCTGCTGCCAGGATCTGCCCCCGGCCCCGCTGGTATCCAGGTGGGGACAGAGACTGGGACCCCAGGGTTCCCCTTGCTGCGGCTGGCGGGAGGGGAGGGGAGAAGCCGGAGCTGCAGGCGGGGGAAGGGCAGTGGTCCAGGCGGGGGGTTGGACGGTCTCTGTGCAGCCAGGAAAGTCCAGGGGGAGAGAGTGTGTGTGTGTGTCCCCCGAGCACAGGCGTGCGCATGGGGTGAGCCCTGGCACCCCAATGCCCTGAGCTCCGACTGGGGAAGCTGCTCCTCCAGTGGAGGCTCCGGGGGAAGGGGAGGAGGCTGCGGCGGCTGCAGGCGGGTGCTCAGCCCCCCTGGGAATGACCCGCTGTTGGCAGCTTTGTGGTGCCTCCTCCGCTGAGCTTTTTCCTGGGGGCAGCCTGCGCGCAGCTGCGATCAGCTGTTTGCTGGGCAGGTTCTGCTCAGCTGCTCCCCCCTCCCTGCTCCTGTGGGGGCTGAGTGAGTCCCCCCCACCAAACAGCCTCAGGGGTTGGGGGGTGCGGGTCCAGCAGCAGCACAGCCCGCCCCTCGGGGCTGTCCCGCACCTCTCGGGCTGATGGCTCTGCTATGGCATCCGCGTGAATCGCTGCTCCCCACCTGCCAGGCTCGGCTCCGGCCACAGCAGCATCGGGTGCCCCAGGGAACCCGGCTAGGCTGGGACTGGGGCAGGGGCAGTGGTAGGTTGGGGGGGGAGAAGCTCCAGATACCGGCAGGGGGTGGGGGAGAGGAGCCGAGCTGGAGTGGGGGAGGAGAAGCCCTGGACTTGGCTGGAGCCACGCTGGGGGGTGGCGGGATGAGAAGCCTCAGGCCCCTGCAGGAGCTGCAATGGGAGGGAGGGGGAGAAGCACCAAGCTAGGGCAGGGGAGGAGAAGCCACGCTGGGTTGGGAGACGAGGGGGAGAAGCCCAGACCCCAGCAGGAGCTGCACTGGGGGCAATGGAGGGGGAGAGGAGCTACCCTGGGGCAGGGAGGAGAAGCCCTGGACCCTGGTTGAAGATGTGGGGCTGAAGTCCCCGGCTCGGGAGCCCCAGCCACCTTAGTGGCAGAAGTTGCAAGGCTGAAGCCCTCACCCCACTCTGTGTGGAGCTGCCCTGAGCCCCTCTCGCTCCCATCCCCCCTGTGGAACTGGCTCCGACTATCTGGCTTTGGAGAAATTCAGCCCAAATCTCCCCTTGTTGGGATCTCCATTTCCCCCACCGTCACCCAGCCATGAATGGATTTAGGCCAGGAGGCAGGATCGGCATTGGCCCCATTTGGCAGGTGGGCTCTAGGGCACAAAGAGGTGCAGTGACTTTCCCAAGGCTAAGCAGGGAGTCTGTGGCAGAGCAGATACTCAAACCCAGAACACCTGAACCTGAGTCCTGTGCGTTAACCACTAGGCAACCTTCCCACCGAAGGAGAGGGAACCTCCTCTTCCACTTTGAGTGTGTGGGTGGGAGCAGCCACTAGACAGAGCTGCCAGGAGGTGGGGAGGGGGTTTGGATAGTTGGAGGGGGTGATTAGTGGGTGGGGGGGTCTCTGGAGGGGGTGGTCATGGGACAAGGAGCAGGGGGGTTGGATGGGTTGAGGGCTCAGGGGGTGCCTGGTGGGGGGTGGAGCGGGGTTGGGGCAGGCAGGAAGCAGAGGGAGTTGGATGGGTCGGGAGTTCTGCGGGTCCTGTCAGGGGCGAGGAGCGGTTGGATAGGAGTGGGAGTTCTGGGCGTCTGTCTGGGGGTGGGGGTGTGGATAAGGGTCAGGGGGACAGGTAGGGGGTAGGGTCCTAGGGAGGCAGTTACAGTGGGGGGGTCTCAGGAGGGGGAAGTCAGGGGACAAGGAGTCAGGAGGCTTAGATAGGGGGACGGGTCCCAGGAGGGGGCAGTCAGGGGACAAGGAGCAGGGGCAGTTCTGAGGGGGGCAGCCAGGGGGCAGGAAGTGGGAGGCAGTGGATGGGGTGGGGCTAGGGCGGGGCTCCCTGGGTGCCCACCCTGATGAAATGTGCTGCACACGCCTATGGTCACAGGGGTGAGCTACTTGCATCCTTCTCCTGTTTGTGCCTTTTTTTCCGTCTCAAAACCTGATAACAATTCTCTCTAGTTCTTCACCTTCGCTCCCCTCCCCACATGTGGCTAGAAAATCCAAGGAGATTCCCTCATTTTCCCTACAATTATTGACTCTCTAGTCACTTATTTTGTCCTATTTTCTCTGTAATTGTCCAATTGCCATTTCAGTTCTGCTCAGCTTTGGGGTGTGAACCCAGCCCGTTTTATCTGCAGCAATTTGTCCTTGGGTCAGTGGGAATTTGCTGTCCTGTGTCATTCCCCCAACGTGGGTGGTGGTTAGTAGGTGCTGGCTGGGGCAGCCCGCAGACATGGCTTCCTCTGTGGGGGAGACGGGGTGGCCGATCTCCGCCAGAAACAGGACATGGCTGCACAGCAGGGGAAGGGAGGAGCCCGTGTCTCTATGGAGCCTGCCCAGCCCCTTTGATTCTCCCCCTTTCTAGCATTTTGTTCAGAGACTTTATTACTGGGGAGGCTGAAAAATCTCCCTGTGGGCTTAGCCTGGCAGGAGGGGCAGGTCTCCCCTGCAATAAAGAGATGGAGCATGTTCCCAGCATGGCAGAATCTAGGCTGTGTCTGTGCAGGGAAAGATCCTGGGGGAATCGTGATGTGACATGAACTAAAGCCTGTTCTGAGACCTCCACAGTTGCCCTTCTCGCCCTGCCAGGCTGCAGGACGTCGTCCATGTTTGGCTCCAGCTCATCCCATCCTCCCATGGGACAGGGAAGGGAAACGGCTGCGGAGGAGCCAGTTGAGGTAGGGATTATCGGCGGAGGGGGCTGGTGGGTTCCTGCTGGAGGGGAGGGACAGCAAATACACAGGAGGTGGGAGGCTTGGGCAGTCTGGTTTGGAGGTTGGAGTTTGCCAAAAAATTCCCAGGGTGGAGAATGGGAGGAGGCCAGGGTGTGGCAAACCTCTTGGGACTGGTTTAATATGTGGCTTCCATTCTAGGAACAGACCCATGAGGTTAGAGGGTGGAAATGCTCTAATTTGTGGGACAGGAAACACTCCCCCTAGGTGGGGCTAGGAAAAGGGACCAGACTCATAGTGCTGGAGCCTGACCTGATTAACCAGCGGCTGCTGTGAGATGTGAGGGGGCACCCACCAGTGAGACTTGGAGGGGGGGGGTTCTTAACCTTTTTCTTTCTAAGGCCCCCAACGTGCTATAAAAACTCCACGGCCCTGCGTATGCCTGGTTCTTTGCATATAAAAGCCAGGGCTGGCGTTAGGAGTGGCAACCAGGGCAATTGCCTGCGGCCCCATGTGACAGGCCCCCCTGCAAAGCTAATTGTTCAAGCTTTGGCTTTAGCCCCTGGTGGCAGGGCTCATGGCCCCAGGCATTGAGGTTTGGGCTTCCTGCCCTGGGCCCAAGCGAGTCTAACACGGGCCCTGCTTGGAGGACCCCCTGAAATCTGTTCGCAGCCCCCAGAGATCCAGGAACCGCTAGTTTAGAACCACGGCCTTAGGGGATGTGCCCCTGCCCCATACCCAGCTCCAGGGCTGGCCTTAGAGAAAATGGCACCTTGGGTGAACTTGTATTTCGGTGCCCCCCATCCCCCCTGGCCTTCACATGCTCCTCACCATCATGTCCAGACCCCAATGCCTCCCTCTAGTGCTTAATCATATTGAAAGAGGTGCCAGAGCTCAGCCCTGGCACAAATTTAGCACTGGCAGGGCGGCCTCACAGCAGCGGCTGCTGGCCGAGCGCCCAGCTCTGAAGGCAATGCCACCGCCAGCAGCAGTGCAGAAGTGAGGGTTGCCTGGTGTGTGGTGTATTGTGCAGCCTTTTATTTTATTTAAAGTGCAATTTGTAATGTGGCATTACACCGCCGCGGGGTCGGCTCTGGTGGTGACAGTGTCAAGCTTAACAGAGTGAAAGTCGCCTCTGCTACTTGCTTCAAATATACAGTCTCTAGGAACACACACAGACCAAGGGTAGTGACCACACAGACATTCACAAGCACAAGGTCTGGTCGGTTTTACAAGTTTTATTAAAGTTACAGTTAAGGCTATGAATGCCCAAGCACATAGACATTCTATAAAGACCTGTGCAAAAGTTATAACTCTACTTCTACTCACATCCTGAACAATAGTATTAGGGTCTGATGTGTCTCTTGTGGAATGATCATCAGTGGAGGGATCGTTCCATAGGGAGCTCAATTTTCCTGTTCTGGGCACCCCCTTTTTATAATGTGATTCTGATTATACCTCATTAGCATTGACACACAACCTGTATCCTGTGGTTAAAGGCACCTCTGTTTCCAAATGTGCCTTACAGAATTTTTTTATTTAAAATTAATCTTCTGGCTAGTTGTTCACCCTGTTACCACTTGGTACCTCTTCTCCCATCATCTTAGGGCGTCAGGTTATTCCTCGGCCATTTACTTCTGTCAGCGTTTCTTAGCTCCAAGGCCTAAAATAGCGAAGCTAAAATCTTGCAGGTCTCAGCTTACAGGCCTTGTGTTTCAACCCTATTTACTTAGATACCGAATACATGATTATTCTCTCTGCATACTGATCAATTGATTCTCTATTTAGCATACAGTGATTCTATATGACATAACGTGTTAGTTATTTATAACACCACACATTAAATGAACAGTAAACTAAAATCACTGGCCGCCGTTCCCACCCTTACTCCTACACTGCTGCTGTGGCTTGTGGTGCCTGGTGCTCTGCCTCCAGCTCAAGATGAGCTTTGTGCCCTCACACGGGGGCTGCATCTTGCTGGAGCCCCAGATACTCTGCAGCTCTGTGGCTGCTCCTGGCTCACCAGGGGCCATTTCAGATTTTGGGGAGGGGGGCAACTTTAATTGTGATCTCAGGGGCTACTGAGGCACCTGAAAACTGTAGGGTTTTTTACAGAAAATAACTTAGACATTCACTGATGAGCACTGTATCTCATTGTTATGTAAAGAAAGATAAATATATACTGACGCCAATTACAGCCACGTAGTAAATTTAAGAGTAAATTTAGAACAATGAGGAGATAATACAGCAAGATATTCCCATCCCAAGCCTTGAGGTATCAGTTCTGGAGCTTTGATGCAGGTATCAGAAACACAAGTTTGATACTTTGCACCCTCTCTTTAGTAGAGATAAATAAATATAGAGAAAGGAAGCATATTTTACTGAACAGACACATTCTGTGTTACTGCCATTATCTCCTCTATTTTAGTCAATTGTTTTTCACTCCACTGAAAACATATTTACTTAATTTTCCATACGTGATTAAGGTTTTTTCTCTTTTATTAAGAACGAGAATTTATTTTCTAGTTATTTTGGCATTTATGTTTGCTGATGACAATCATGTATGTGACTCACTAACATTTGACTCCATCATTGCTGTTAGTATGATACTTGGAACTGCATTTATTTTCATAGACATTTTAAGTTACTTTCCAGGTATAACTGTACCATGAAGTTTGGGAGAGACAGGTCCCTGCACCTCCCCCATTTCCTGCCATTCACTCTAAGGGCTGGTCTACACTATGGGGGAAAATCGATCTTAGATACGCAATTTCAGCTACGTTATTCACATAGCTGAAGTTGCGTGTCTAAGATCGAATTACTCACCATCCTAGGCGCAGGATCGATGTCCGCGGCTTCCCCTGTCGATTCCGCAACTCCGTTCGGGTTGGTGGAGTTCCGGAATCGATGTAAGCGCGTTCGGGGATCGATATATCGCGTCTAGATGAGACGCGATATATCGATCCCCGAGCAATCGATTGCTACCCGCCGATACGGCGGGTAGTAAAGACGTAGCCTGACTCTCAGCCAGTCAGTAAAACAGAAGGTTTATTAGACGACAGGAACACAGTCCCAAACCAGAGCTTGTAGGTACAAACAACAGGACCCCTTGGTCAGGCCATCTTGGGGCCGGGGGTAGGGAGTCAGACTCAGTTCCCCACCCCACTCCAAACTGAAAAATCCCCTCCAGCCACACCCCCCAGCTCCTCCTCCAGCCTTTGTCCAGTTTCCAGGGCAGAAGGTGTCATGTGGCCCCATCCCCCTCCTGGGCTCAGGTTACATGCTCAGCTGTTGTCCCTCAAGTGAAGTCACACCCTGATATCCCATCACCAATGCAGACAGTCATCCTCCCCACTCCCTGCTTCATCACAGACTAAAAATACAATCTGAAGATAAGTGATCTTCATCTGCACAGTGTCTGAAGTTTTGAGTTTAGCTAATTTTTTTCAATCTAGCCCTGCTAAGGTAAGTACAAGCAAAATGTACAATCTGTTGTTTGCTAGTAGCATTTTAAATAACGAATGACAAAGCACAATACGGTAATAACAGTAATAATGATAATTACTGCAGCCAGGACAGGTGAGGCATTTTAGAACTCGTTACTCAAAGAACTGAATTTAAGCATAAGACAGAAATAAAATGATGAAATGCACAGACCAGTTAAAAGCTAAAATAACAGCACTGTCATCCTGACCGAATGTGAAGGAATAAAATTACAGAGACTATACGTACTTTGCACATTTTGACAGGCAGTAAAAAGAAGTAATAACAGTAATTGAAGTGTCTGTTGTGGGATGTGTGTGTGTGTTGGGGGAGTGTGAGACACAGCCCGCTGTCATTTCCAGCACAGCGGCACTCACTAGTCCGAAGGCTCGTTCACACAGCAGCAGGGGCCAGCAGCTCCCACTCCTGACCCAGAGGCAGCAGCACAGAATCTTGTCCCCCCAGCTCAGCTCATCAGAGACTGGGCACAGAGGCAGGAGGGTGGAGCCACCCCGACATCAGCAACCCCCCCTGTGCAGCACACAGGAGGCTCCTGGGAGCAGCTTGGCAGGGGCAGCTCCAAGTGGCGGGAGGGGGCAGGGCTGCAGGAACAGTTGTAGGGCAGACAGCTGAAGAAAAGGGGGGAGAGGAGAGATAGGACACCCCTGCTGGAGGAACCCCCTCAGCAAGGCCCCCCTGGACCGTCATATAGTCTGACCCCCACTAAGTCTGGCCCTGTCCAGCTCTTCACAATGAGAACAGTGTTGGGGTCCCTGCCAGCGAGCTCTCCCTGCACCTTATTAGGGGATCCATCTCCTGTATCCGTCTGTGGCTAGTAGGGGGGTGATGGATCTGCTGGGAGAGACAAGGGACTGTCGCTTTGTCCCCTCACCCTGGGGTTTCCTGGCTGCTCTGAGCGGGGTGGGGGTGGGAGTCTGAGTGTGAGCCACCCAGAGCTTCCATTTGATTGGCTCCTCTCCCCCATGAGTGTGGGGCAGCAGGTACTGAGTGTTGGACTCTTTCTCTTTCAGGGGCCGGTGACCTTCGAGGAGGTGGCTGTGTATTCCCCCAGAGAAGAGGGGACTCTGCTGGACCCCACTCAGAGAGCCCTCTACACGGATGTCATGCAGGGTGAGACGGTGACTTCGCTGGGTAAGGAGGCCTGTCCCCTGGGTTATTAGAAGCTGTGGGGTCTCTGAAGAACCTGAGTAGTAATAACTTTATATCTTTATTCATCATCCAAGTTCTGACAAGTTTCCTTGCCCCTCTTTTTTGCCTTATCTCCCACTCACTAGAATAATTTTTAGACATTTGTCATCAGTCATTTTGAAATTGCATTTAATGTATGCTTATTGGCTACATTAATAACTACATTAATAACTGTTTTTTAAAATTAATTAATAAAATTATAAATAAATAAAAAATAAATACAAATGTTTTACAAAATATTAAAAATTAAATCTTTTAAAGAGGAAAATATGCTGCCTGTAGAATTCTAAACTGAGTAAATAGGTGTGTGACTGATGCATGGGCTTGTGTGACAGTCAGATGAGCTCCTCTTTTAATAGAAGTGAGTATAATGTTGCCATTCAAGAGCCCAACGGGGAAAGGAGACCAGAGCCATGTGAGAGGAGGAGAGGAAGGGGAGAGTAGCTAATTCTGGGGTGCCAGGACATGGGGAGGGTGTGTGCAGGGTTAGAGCTAAGAAGGAGGTAGTAAGAGATGAAGAGGGAACACAAGAAGCTCCCAAGGTGGCGGGAGGTGGTGCCGGCTGAGAGTAATGAGACGAAGAGAAGGGGAGTGTGGAGGAAGGGCACCCAGGAAGTGGGCTGGGTGAATCAGTGGGAGGGAGGAGAGGTTTGGGGATCTAGAGCTGTGGGGGATCCCAGACCTTTAACCCCCAATCCCTACTCAAACCTTGTTGCTTGAGAGCCTGCACTCCACAGTTTTCTTTCTGTTCCGTTTCACTTCATTATACGTTTCCTCCCCCAAACACTATTTTAACTCTTCACCACTCTCTCCCACTCATTACCTCACTCCCCATATAACCTCCTCATCTTTATGCACAGCGACCCCAGCCACTGATCCTGAGTCCTTGCTGCATCCTCCCTCCCATAGCACTGCCACTACCCAGGCGGAAACGTTGATGATATCACAGGGTGGTGGTGTAGCCTGTACAATTTTTACACTTATAAGATTACATGTTGGGGTACAACTTGCCCTTGTACATGGCTACTCAAAGTTAACTGAGAAGATGGAATTTGGTGAAACACACAGAAACTTGATTTCATACAGACAGTTATAATTGAAATCATAGGCAAGGATCAATACACGTAACAATTAGACTAAGATCAGTATAGTAAAGAGGGTCTTGCATTGTGCATACTTTCAAGTTATGGACACCACTGGAAACAAACATGGAGGGGTGTCATAAACAGATAGTAGGAATTAATAGAGCAGAAATACTTTATATCTCTTTTGACTGTAAAGGGTTAACAAGTTCGGTAATTCTGCCTGTCACCTGATCAGAGAAACAGTCAGGGGACAGGATACTTTCAAATCTTGAGGGAGGGAAGTTTTTGTGTGTGCTATTAGAATTTGGTTGTTCTCTCTGGATTCTGAGAGTGACCAGACGTGCAACCAGGTTTCTCTCCAATCTCTCCAATACAGGCTCTTATCAGTTCAAAATGGTAAGTACTAGGTAGATAAGGCGAGCTAGTTATGTTTGTTTTCTTTATTTGCAAATGTGCATTTGGCTGGAAGGAGTTTAAATGTGTATTTGGCTGGGAAGAGTTCAAATTTGTATTTTGCTGAAAGGATTTTAATTTGTACTTGTATACTTAGGCTGGGAGGGTATTCCCAGTGCCTATAGCTAAAAAACCCTGTACCTAATCCATCTTAAATTTACAAAGATAATTTTTACTGTTTTTCTCTCTTTAATTAAAAGTTTTTCTTGTTTAAGAACCTGATTGTTTTTTATTCTGGTGTAAGACCCCAGGGGACGGGGTCTAGATTCACCAGGGAATTGGTGGGGAGAAAGGAGGGAAGGGGGAGAGAGGAGGGAAGGGGGAGAGAGGCTGATTTCTCTCTCTGTCAGAATTACTGTCTCTCTCAGGAAGAGTCTGGGAGGGGGAGAGAGAAGGAGGGGGGAAGGTGAATTTTCCTCTCTGTTTAAAGATTCAAGGAGTTTGAATCACAGTGATCTTCCAGGGTAACCCAGGGAGGGGAAGCCTGGGAGAGGCAACGGTGGGGGAAAAGGTTTACTTTCCTTGTGTTAAGATCCAGAGGGTCTGGGTCTTGGGGGTCCCCAGGCAAGGTTCTGGGGGGACCAGAGTGTACCAGGCACTGGAATTCCTGGTTGGTGGCAGCACTACAGGTTCTAAGCTAGTAATTAAGCTTAGAGGAATTCATGCTGGTACCCCATCTCTTGGACGCTAAGGTTCAGAGTGGGGAATTGTACCATGACAAGGGGCAAGGGAGGCCATCAGAAGGGAGGCCCTGCTTCAGTTTACACTGTCTCAGGGACCTGACAAAATGAAAAAAATGGTCACTAGGAGAGGTAATTTATCCACTTCCTTATGGTATTAGGTTGGTTATATACCATATCTGCTCCTTTACTCTGATGACAGGAATGTCAGTAGCTGCACCAACCCATATGTGGCCTTTGGGAAGTCCATCATTTAGCATCAAGCCTTAATACTCATGATTTACATCACTTAGTTATTAATAATTCCAATATATAAATGCGTCCAGCTGCTGAGGTACTGCACAGCAACCTAATTGCTAAAGCCTGCCCCAAACTTCTTTCTTTCAGAATCCTGTGGCATATTGCACCTGTTTGTAGTTGCTCCTTAGTCTCTCAAAATGAAGGTCCAAAATATCTGACCTGGGATTCTCTCCTTAGGCCTGTTCAGGTAAATCCCAGACTTCAGCATAACTTCTCCCACAAAGCCTGCACCTAATATAAGGCCCTTAAGTGTAGCAAGCTTAATAACCCATTTATCTATGTTCACCTCCTTGCGTCTCCACGCATGTTCCAAGCTAATAAGCAATACTCAGATAATGTTTACCTCTAGCGAGCATAAAATGACCCAGATGACATGGGAGTAGGTCATAGATGATAAAATCAGGTCAGGATCAACAGAACTGGGAGTCTGGAGAGAGTCTTGTCCCCCATCTCCCCATCTGCAGCAGCCACAAGCTGTCTTCCCTCCAGGCTCCTTGGATCTTTGAGCCTGTCCCTCCTGAGGTTGCGTAGCCCAGTTCTTGTTTCTTACATTCTCCTTTTCCGGAAGAATTAGAGGCTGTTGCTCCTGAATGTTAGCGTGTAATTCCCCAGCCTTCTCCTCACACTAGGGGAGTTTAATTCTCCCTCCCATTACACCTGAGTCACTAGCTTTCCTAATGCCCCAAAATGGGCTTTTGCAATGTCACAGTTCAGGGGTAGCTAAGCCTTTGACCTGCCTCCATGGTGTGCTCAAGGAATGGCCCTATCAGGTATCAGGCCTCTAGCCAGCCCCTCTCTATGTGTAGGGACCCACATGCGTCTCCTTTTTGACCAGTGTGTGAGGATTGCAGCTTGTCCTCCACTGTGTTTGCTGGACTAACGTCCAGTTCCTGTGCTTCGCTTTCTCTCCAGGGTCTGCGAGCAGTGTGTGTGAGCTAGAGGTGGGAATTTTGGTGATACTTGTATGATGCCAATACACCCCTCAGTTTCCTGCTGTGATTGGTATTGCTATGATTGTAAAGAGCAGGAGACGTGAGGTGTGTTGTCACAGAGCTGTCATGGGGTGATATGACTGGGTCATTAAGGGCTGGCTGGGACCAACCTACATCAGTGGAATACCTGACAGAGACAAGGAAATAATTGTCACCTGTCCATGGGAGGATCTCCACTTAGCTGAGTGAAGCATCCATGGACTTGTTGTGTTCTTGGGAAGAGGAAGAACTGGGCTTGCAGATGCAGGGAGCTCTACCGGAGCGAAGACAAATGGACAGGCAAAGTGAGAGGAAACAAAAGAGTTTTCTACAGCAGCTTAGCTCAAGGGCATTGGTCAGTATGGACTATATTGTTTTCTTTGCTTCTCTGTGCTAATGAAAAGACTTTCCAATGCTGTGTTTCGGTTGACTAATAAACCCTGCTATGTTTTAAAAGTCTGCTCAGTGTCACAGCAAGAACTTTCTGAGGTGCATTGAAGCATGACTGAGCAACAGTCTCTGAACAGGAGTGTAGTTCAGCTGGAGCTGCTAGCAGAGCTCACAGGTTGAAATAGGAATGTTGAAGCCAGAGGCTTAATCTCAGGTGTTGAAGCTACATGGCCTGTCCTTGTGGAAGAGTGGAACCCCTTGGGAGTATGGCGCTCACAAGGGGCACCTCCCAAGAACTGTTTAAAAGCCAGGGCATTGCAGAGATCCTATGGATCCATGACAGTGTCAGGGACTCTAACCCAGACGGCAAAGTTCGTTATCTGACCGTGAGAGAAACAGGCAACACCAGCAAGGTCCGATTAAAAGCTCTTTATTTACAAGTGCACGCATCAATAGAGAGCAGCTCATCTCCAGAGAGAACCAGCCTGCCCTTTACATTTTAGTATAAGCCTATATAGACAGTTCCGTCGCATTATAAATTATTCACTGGAGCAACCCACCCCCTTTTTCTAACAACTAGAAACTAGACACTTTTAGTATACATATTTTACAGCATTAGGTGATTAACAATATCTTAGCAAGCACCAGAAGTTAGGAATGTAGGGGAGTTAAAACAGAGGGAAAACTGAACCAAGGAGTGAAAACAGGGAGGCTGGGATTTCTTATCAGTTCTTTAAAGGAACTGTTCCTAACACAGCACAGTTGGTACTATACCAGGAATGCAGCCCCTCCCTTATCTCACTTTTTCCCAGCACTTCGTGAGACATGCTGCTTCTCAGTTCTTTTCCACTCAGGGATTACCCACAAACCTCTGTTAGCCTGACTTTGGTCAGGTTGGCATACCTGGTTTTGTCTGCTATATCTTTATTCAGGCCTAACAACAGTGTGCCAGAGGTTAAGCCTTATGGGAATAAGATATAAAACAAGAAAAGGATCTAAATGTGTATTTACCATTGCCCCCTCATCAGTCCTCATGAGAATCCCTGATCTGTTCCAAAGTGTATTAAAACCTTCCTTAAAGATTTACCTCTTAGTTATCAGGTCATGTCAGTTTTGTTAGTGTTTTCCCTTCACCCTCCCGCTTCCCTGGTTCTTGTCACACAGACAGCAAGCAGCAAATGGCCAGAAGTCTGAAGCGCAGAGAATGCGATGTTTATTGGGGTTAGTTTCCAAGCAAGCATATTCCGAAGCCCTTCACACCAGCTGAGCTTATCTCTATTTGTCAATAGAGACAGTTCCATAGTGTTCCATTCCCTGCTGTGACGCCGCAGAGTGTTTACCCCGTGTCCCCTGGGATGTTGCGCTCCATATGATTTTATGATAACAAGCTAATGCGTGTGACTATAATATAACTGGAATGTGTACCATGCAAAAGGTCTCTTTTAAGGTATCATTACAAAGCTTATAATCTACTGAGTGTGTTCATCGTAGCTGTATGAATGCATCATTCGTATAGCTGAAAGTAGGACTGTAAAATGTAACTCTGACCTCCTATTGTAGTTATGCAAAGTGTGGGCCATTAATGTAAGTTTAGAATCTTGATGGCTCCCATCAGCTAGGACAATTGCTCTATTTACTTGCAAGCCTGCCTGTGAGTCTGGCCGGGAAGAAGGGGCCTCTCAGCACATGTGACCATGTCGCCTGGTACTAGAATCCATCTTAAACCTGGTGCTTTTCCATTTAGAAGGAGGCAGGGACCAAAGAGAAAAAAGATTCACGCCTTGTGCCAAAGGTGTATAAAGGGGTGGAAGAGAACAAAGGGGGCTGCAGTCATGAGAAATCCCCTAGCTACCGCCTGAGCTAGAAGAAGGACTGTAGCAGGGGAAAGGATTGGGCCCAGACTAGAAAGGAGTCTAGTCTGTGAAAGAAGCTTATTGGAACATCTCTGAGGGTGAGATTATCATCTGTATTCAGTTGCTACCGTATTAGGTTTAGATTTGCATGTTTTTGTTTTATTTCCCTTGGTAATTTACTTTGTTCTGTCTGTTATTACTTGAACCACTTGAATTCTACTTTTTATATTTAATAAAATCGCTTTTGCGTATTAATTAACCCAGAGGAAGTAATTGGTACTGGGGGAGCAGACAGCTGTGCATATCTCTCTGTCAGTGTTAGAGAAGGTGGATACTTTATGAATTTGCCCTGTATAAGCTTTATAGAGAGTAAAACGGATTTGTTTGGGGTTTGGATCCCATTGGGAAGTGGGTACCTGCTGGAGAGAGGAGCACTTCTTAAACTGTTTTCAGTTCAGTCTGCAGCTTTTGGGGGACGTGGTTCAGACCTGGGTCTGTGTTGCAGCAGGCTGGCGTGTCTGGCTCAACAAGACAGTACTGAAGTCCCAAGCTGGCAGGGAAAATGGGCTCAGAGGTGGTCTCAGCACATCAAGTGGCAGTCCCAAGGGGTTTCTGTAACCCAGCCCGTCACATTCCCCTTCCCAGCTCTGATGCCACAGACCATTAACCCTGTGTCTCCCTGCCCATCTGTGACGCCAAAGAACATTTACCCCATGTGCCCGTTCCCAGCTCTGACACCGCAGAACCTTGCCTGTGTCCCTGTTCCCGTTCCCCCCACTTAACAAACGTGATTCCAATTTCCCTTCCCCCTCCTCTTTGACCCCAGTTTATATAGTAATATTCTCAGCTACACCTAGCACAATTAATTGTACAGAAGAAACAATTAGAGAACCAGACACATAAACAACAGAAAAGTGGGGGCCATAAAGATGGAACAATACAGAAATGAGGGTTTCACAGCCGGAGCCATTTATAAGTGATTTCTTGCCAGACCGGGTGCTGTCAAACTAAGTTTCCTTTATCCACCTTAAGATCTGTTTCTTTATCTGTTGGTGATGGACACTATCTGGACAGGATCGTATTCCTAAGAGCCCAATACCACCTTATTCCAATGTGACTGGTTTGGGATGTGAGGATGTGACCCTTCGCTTCCCAGCTTATGGCTGCCCCTGCTGCTTAGCCAAAGGCCTTAGCCCAGGAGTCTCTAACATGGTGTCTGTGGGTGTCATGGCGCCCGCCAGGGCATCTATGTGCACCCATGTAGTGGCCGGCGGACAAGCATCCGCCGAAATGCCACTGAGAAGCAGCAGCATCAAGAGGCGTCGCCGCCGAAATGAAGCCGAAAATCAGTAGCATTTCAGCGGCGATGCCTCTTGATGTTACCGCTTCTCGGTGGCATTTCGGCGGATGCTTGTCTGCCGGCCACGATCCTTGGTGGTTCATCGTCCGGTGCCCGCCAGACGAAAAAGCCTGGGGACCACTACCTTAGCCTAAGATCAAGTCCTCAGACTAGTCTAGTGAGAGAAGGCCCACACACAGGCGGACTGAGATTTTGATTCTTTCTTTTCATACTCCTGTAACTAGCTAAGTGATAAAAATACTTGTAAGTTCTTAAAGTCTAGGCTTTACAGGCAGGCCTGAATATCTCCATTCTAACAGTGGGTTCTACCCCTTCCTCCATTCTGTGTCTGTCTTGTCTATTTAGATTGTAAATTCTTCAGGGCGTGGGCCATCTACTTTTCTCTGTTTGTATTTTGCCTAGCACAGTGGGGAGCCACAGCCACTGTTAGTTGGTCCCTAGGCACTAAGATAATGAAGATGATTTTAGAATAATAACAATTCTCCTGGCACTTTGAGGCAAGGAAGCTGGCCTTGGGCTGTTACTGCTTAAAAATGAGCTGAGCTTAAAACGATGTAATATGTTTTGTAACAAGTATCCCACCAATTCCACTGACCTCCCTTCTTTTCTTTGCCCTGAATAGAGTTTCCAGTTTCCAAGCCTAATGTCATTTTGCAGCTGGAACGAGAGGAAGAGCCGTGGGTCCCAGATCTCCAAGTCTCTGAGAAAGAAGTGCTCCTGAGAGCTGCCTACACAGGTGAGGAAGTGGTTAAACCAACTCAAGAACTGTCTGTGAATACAGGAAATATTTGGGATGCCCTAAAAAGACCCTGTGAGCTCTCCCAAGTTCAGGATTGTTCCCTGCAGATGTGGAATCATTAGGTAGATGTCACTCATGGCTTTCCACATATCCTGACTAACAACTGGCAGCAGGTCCTTCCCCAGTCTCACTTTTCCCTTAGAGTTCTGTTGAGATGCAGACCAAAACCGATCCCTTCCTCTCTCCTCTGAGGAGGGGCTTAAGGAAAATCAGCTCCAGATAGGTTTGATCTCTCCCACACATTTTGGATTGTTCATCCCTTTTTCTATTCCTCTTTCTGAGATTTCCTTTCTGTCAGGCGCAGGGAGTGATCTATGTCTGGATTCTCTCTGTCTCCCATCAGGTGATGGGATGGTGAGTGATAACGAGGAGGAGAAAGCCCATCAGGAAGATGCTGAGCAAGTAGAAGCATATGGGACATTATCAGGAAGATCCAAAGGGAATGTTTCCGGGATTTGTGCACACCCAGAAAAAGCAAAAGCCTGTGAGACTGAGCAGAGGCCAGAGGAAATCTTCAGTAGCTTCTCAGACCTTATTTCAAGTGAGAGAATCATCTCTGAAGACACATGTTACACATGCCATGAGTGCGGGAAACGCTTCAATTGGCGTTCATACCTTATCAGACATCAGAGAATCCACAGAAGAGAGACGCTCTACACATGCTCTGAGTGTGGGAAAAGCTTCAATCAGCGCTCAAACCTTATCACACATGGGAGAATCCACACAAGGGAGAAGCCCTACACGTGCACTGAATGCGGGAAACGCTTCAAACAGCGCTCACACCTTATCACACATCAGAGAACCCACACTGGAGAGACGCCTTATACGTGCACTGAATGTGGGAAAATCTTCAAACAGAGCTCAAACCTTATCACACATCAGAGAATCCACACAGGAGAGACACCTTATACGTGCACTGAGTGTGGGAAAAGCTTCAAACAGCGCTCAAACCTTATGACACATCAGAGAATCCACACTGGCGAGAAGCCCTACACCTGCACTGACTGTGGGAAAAGCTTCAAACAGCGCTCAGACCTTATCATACATTGGAGAATCCACACAGGAGAGACGCCCTACACATGCTCTGAGTGCGGAAAAGGCTTTAGTGAATACTCAAAGCTTATCAGACATCGGAGAATCCACACAAGGGAGAAGCCCTACACGTGCACTGAGTGTGGGAAAAGCTTCAAACAGCGCTCACACCTTATCACACATCAGAGAATCCACACAGGAGAGACGCCCTATACATGCTCTGAGTGTGGGAAAAGCTTCAATCAGCGCTCAAACCTTATCACACATTGGAGAATGCACACAAGAGAGAAGCTGTGACGTTATTAATATAAACTGGGACCATATAGAACATGGGTTGCAACCAAGGTGCCTGTAGTGCAACCATGTTCTATATGGGTTGCAACCTTGGTGTCTGTAGTGGCACCAAATCTTATGTAAAGGGGGTCATATAAGGTGTCTAAGACCAGGTTACGGGTTACTGGTTATGATTATGCTGTCTGTATGTCTGTATCATTTTGTAGTTGAAGTTATGAATATTGGCTGTATGCTGTCTGTATTTCAAATTGGTGCTGCAGTTCTGGGTAACACCCCAGACAAGTTGGTGTCAGCTCTGTTTAGCCCGCTTGATGGCCCATTAAGGACCATCATCTACACAACTGACCCATCAAGAGAAGGCAGTTACGCCCTGTGACTCAGCAGAGTGTGCAGAAACTGGCCCGTGTGACTCCAGACTCCATTTTGCTGTAACTTTCCACAGTAAGAACAGAAAAGTGTCCTTAAACCTGGAAAAGCCTATATAAGGCTGATGCCTCATCTCCATCTTGTCTTCAGTCCTGTTTCTTACCTCTGGAGGGACTTTGCTACAAACTGAAGCTCTGGACAAAGGACAGAATGACCCATCGCAGCTGGGGATGTTCCAGAGATTTGATTTGAACCTGCAGTTTACTGCATCACTGCTACAAGCCTGAACTAAGAACTTTGCCATTACTGTATGTAATTGATTCCATTTAACCAATTCTAGCTCTCATCTCTATCTTTTTCCCTTTATGAATAAACCTTTAGACTCTAAAGGATTAGCAACAGCGTGATTTGTGGATAAATTCTGATTTGTATATTGACCTGGGTCTGGGGCTTGATTCTTTGGGATCGAGAGAACCGTTTTTTTTTATTGGGGTGTTGGTTTTCATAACCATTCACCATTCATCCGCAGGACGGGTGGCACTGGTGCTGATGCTGGGAGACTGGAGTGTCTAAGGAAATTGCTTGTGTGACTTGTGGTTAGCCAATGGGGTAAAACCAAAGTCATTTTTGTCTGGCTGGTTTGATTTGCCTTAGAGGTGGAAAAACCCCAGCCTAGGGCTGTAACTGCCCTGTTTGAGCAATTGGTCCTGAATTGGCACTCTTAGTTGGATCCCGCCAGAACCGCATCGTCACACCTCAGATACTCCTCAGAGCCCTCACTGGCCAGAGATCCGCCACCAGAACTTCACTGCCAGGTTGGGAATCCCAAAGGGTTTCCCCTACCAAGAGACCCCAACAGCCAGAGACCCCCCAAAAGGGATCCCCACTGGGAACTCAGTCCCTCACTGCCTGCCTAGGACCCCCACCTGCCCTCCAGAAGGATCTGCCCTTCCCTTTTGCCTGGCAGCCCCTTCTCCCCCCTGCGGGATTCCCTGATGCTTTACAGTGGCACCCCTTGGCCTAGCACCGGGAATTCCCCCACACCCACACTGTGCACTGGGCATGGCAGCGATCCCTGGAGTCTGCAGGGGAAGCCCAGACAGAGCCTCTGGCACAGCACCAGGCACCTTCTAAGCCCCTGTCCCATCTCCCCAAGAGACACCCACTCCCACTGTTCTGCCGCCAACAGGCCCCCAGCGATACCCACCTCCAGAACCCATGGCCTCAGGGCTGGGCACATCACAACCACCCCCTGAAACCCCAAATCTCCAGAACCCACCAACCTAACTAGGGTACCCCTTGCCCAGCCACCCAGAGGCCTCCCCCTTCCACAATCCCCTTTCAGCTGCTATCTCCCCACACAGCCACAGCCCCCAGCCAGCAACACTGTTACCTCACAGTGTCTGATAAGGGAGTAGAAAGTTATCACCGCCCCTTGCTGGCCAGCCACACAGGCAGCGGGAGCTCTGGGAGATGTTTCTTTAACAGGAGAATGGAAGGCCTGGAGGGACAAAATAGGTAAGAAATGTCCATGCCCTGTCACTAACAAATAATGGCCACCATGAATCCACCCCAGAGGTGGCTGCATCTTAGCACTGCTGGAAGCAACCCCTCACAGAGGCCATTTGCCATGGGGTTTGGGATACTTCTCAACTCACACTGCACTCAGAGTGACCTCCTCAACCCATGCCAGCTGGAGAAAAGAAAAGGGTCCAGCCAACTCTCCTGTTACCAGCTGGGAACCACTGATCCCCAAACAAAGCCTCTGGCTTTGATGTGTATTAAATATCTGGCTGGTCTCTTTCTTTGGCAAACATTTTAACAGAGATAAAGTAGGGAACAAATGATTCACAAAGGAGACGAGAAAGGTGATCTCTGGGCAATTTAACCCCCTACAACATCCAAGATGGAGAAGAACTCAGGCCAACATGTTCCCTCGAAGGATGAAGTTTCTGGGATTTAGAAACACAGGGAACAGCCTCAAATCCGAGAGGATTTTTAACTGACATTTGATAATGACATAGAAAGAGGCAAAACCTGAGCATTGAGAGCAGCGTTCAGAAATGAAAGAGAAAGGGTGGAAATGTGAGAGATTTTGGATCCATTTTGCAAATTATAGAGAGGAAAGTGGAAAATCAGGGGTTTTATATCAGTTGTTGATAGGTAAAATCTGAGTGTTTCACATCAATATTTGATAAATGAATAAAGAGGAAATGGGCAACATTTGCAAATATTATATATCCATGTTCAAGAATCTGAGAAAAGGTGTAAATCTGAGATTTTCTTGGTATTTTATAATTAGAGAGACAGGGGAAAATCTCAGGGCATATTCAATTAGAAATAGACAACTAGAGAGAAGTGGGGCAAATGTTTAGGTTATTTTATATGAATCTTGGAGATTTGCAAAGAAAATGTGTCACAAACTGTGTATTTGATAACATGAAAGAAAAACACCAAGATCTCGGGGGATTTTATATTGCTGTTAACGAACTAGTGGAAAAGGGAGACTGTTGGACTGGATTTTATATGACTGTCCAATACATAAACACAAAGAAATGGTTACCCCCACCCCCACCATTCCCATGGGCAGCAGGGAGCCCTTTGAGGAGCTGATTAAAAGGGCATTGGAGGGGGAGCTGAAAAGTCCCTGGATAAAGGAAGGGGGCAGCTGTGGGGGATGGACAGGTGACTGGCAACTAATGGTTGCAGGCAACTGTGTTGGTAATTAGGGGGCAACAACTGGGACTGGGAAACGAGTCTTGGCAGTCCCCATGGGGGACACATGCTCCTCCCTTCCCTGCGCTGGAAGAGAACAAGCATCTCATAGACTATCAAGGTTGGAAGGGACCTCAGGAGGTATCTAGTCCAACCCCCTGCTCATAGCAGGACCAATCCCCAACTAAATCCCCAGATGGCCCCTTCAGGGAGTCAGCTCCCAACCCTGGGTTTAGCAGCCAGTGCTCAAACCACTGAGCTATCCCATCCCCTCTCCATGGGCAGCCATGTTTTGGGGAATGACTCAGGGCAACAATTTCCCACCTAAACAAGGACAAATCGCTGCAGATAAAATGGGTGGGAAAATGCCCCTCACTAGAGAAGATTTTAAATTGACGTTTGAGACTCATGAGGAGAACAGGGGAAATCAGGGGAGATGAAAGAGCTGATCATCTGAGGGGAAAGGGGGGAAATGGCCCCAGATTTTATAGCCCCGTGTGAGATACTGAGAGAGAAAAGGGGCAGAACTAGAGAGAATTTGTACCGGGGATGAGAGGCAAGCGGCACAAACAGGGGCAGGATCCAATTAACTCCCCTCCCCCCTTCGCCCGCCACTTCCCCCCTCCCCCGGGAATTTCCTGGCTGCACAGAGACAGTTCAGCACCCCCCCCCCCGCATCCCACTGACCTTCCCCTCCCTACAACTCCAGCTTCTCCCCTCCCTGCCTGACACCCCCCATCTCCCCCCACACCACAGGGGATCCCCCCGCCAGGCCCCAGTCTCTGCCCCCCAAATCCCAGCGGTGCCGGGGGCAGATCCTGCTGCAGCTCCACTGGGGCTGAGGCAGCTCTGAGGCTTCTCCCAGGCTCCCCGGGGCAGAGTCACTTTCCTGCCCCCCCAGCCCCCCCCGGGTATCTCATTCACTGGGGGGCTCTGGCCCAGGGGGCTGGTGCAGGCAGAGCCCGGGGCTGCCCAGGGGGCTGGTCCCAGCTGGAGAAACCTCCCCCCGGTCGGTGCACAGCCCCGCGCAGGCGCTGAACACGTCCTTATATCACTGCTGTGGCGGGAAAAGTTCTGAGGAGATGGAACTCTGAGGGCTGGTTTTGGCGGGAAAAACCGGTTTGGACTGGTCAGAGCCTGTGTCCTGATGGTAAACACGTCCCCTCTCAGAGATGGAGTCCAGGGGTCAATAGTTCATGTGCTCCAGATTGGATCCTATTTTAAAGCCAGTGATTTACTTCATAAACATCTTAGTAACCAACTAATTGAACATATTAAACAGTTTATACTTGAGATAAAAAAAAAAGACCACAGACAAACCTTGTCAGTAACGGCTAATGTCCTAAATGGGAAATCAGCAGCGGGTTGTGGCGGGGGGAGCGCACAGTCTGAATGTGTATGACCCGACCCCAGCCCCCAGCCCCACATGGCAGTGGGGCTTGGCACTCTCTGTGCATTGGTGTGGTGGCTGAGTGGTTAACCAGGCAGTGACAATCCAAGGAGGTTACCTGAGTCAGCTTCACTCCTGAGGAGATTCTGCACCAAAAAAATTCTGTGCACAATACTTTAAAATTCTGCAAATTTATTTGTCAATAAATAAATGTGGAGGCTCCAGCATGACAGTGGGGAGCACAGGCTCCTGGATGTACAGAGGTGGGAGATCACCCTGCAGCCCCCACTCTCCTCCAGGGAAACAAACTTGGTGGTGAGGCTGCACCTCTCTGCTGCCTACTCCAGGAGCCCCAAAAAGACTCCCCAGAACTGCTTATGAGGGGCACATGTGCCTTCCCTTTGCTTCCCCATCAGAAAGTCAGAAAGTCTGAGCAGCTGGCCCCAGGCGATTTGAAAGGGCCCGGGGGCTCCTGCTACCACTAACGGCAGCACAGCGGGACTAAAGCGGATTCCTGCCCACCCTCGCTCTGCACGGCGCACCACTCCCAGAAGCATCTGGCACATCCCTGCGGCCCCTGTGGGGTGTGTCTCTCGCATGCTGCCCCCACCCCAAGTCCCAACTCTGCCATTGGAACTGCGGCAATGGGAGCTGCAGGGGTGGTGCCAGCGGGCAGTGGTGCCAGGAGACCCATGCCCCCCGGCCTCCTCCATGTAGGAGTTGCTGCTAGATGGGGGTGTGGGTCACTTTCGGGAACTGCCCAAGATGGGTGCCACACCCTAACCCTCTGCCACTGTTGCAGGCAGAGAGGCTGCCGAGGCGAGCAACAGTGGTCCATGCCTGGAGTGCTTGCGCCAATAAACACACCAGGGTAGAGAAGCAAGCAAAGGTTATTTGAGATCTCAAAGCGCTGCTGGGAGACTTGACATGCCTCAAATCCAGCACCCCTAAAACAAGCAGTCTGTTCCTTTACATCCATGAGAACTTTTCTCGCTAACTAGCAAGCCCCCGTTTCCCCTCCCTCTTCTGTCCGGCTGCAGCATTCTTTTCTCACACACTTCTTTGTCTTCCCCCTCCCTCTCCTCCTTCCTCCCCCTGTAGCAGTTACGTAAGCACAGGTACATTAAGAAATCTTGGCTGCGGCAGCTCATTAGTAAGTTTTCCTTCTGCAAATTATCTTGTCCTTCTGCTAAAGGTGCACAGGCCTCATTATTTCTGCTTTAGACCAGTTAGAACTGTTGCAACTGATAACGGCTGTTACATTTGGCCTTTCCCATCTGTCAGCCTCTTAGGTCGATTAGAGTTCAAACATGGAAGGACTTTTGCTCGCCAGAGGCCTAAACAGGAAGACTCCATATTCTTATTGCCTTCCACTTTTTTAAGTTACTTAGGGTTATGCTTAGTGATACCAACAATTCCCTACTTTGAGAATACTCAAGAATTTTTTGGCTGCGTTTTCTCATACTTTAAGGATAAAAAGCGATTAAGTTTTAGGGAGCTGGAGTGCTTTACAGCAAGCAGGAAAGAGGAGAGTAACGATACACAACACCACACCAGTGAGCAGGAGGCGAGCAATGCCTCCCCCTACTCCCCCCCGCCCCAGGTTGGGTAACCAGCCCCAGAGGGAATCAGAAATAGTGGGTTCCCTTTCCTGGGCTTTCCACTGTTCAAAAGCCTGTTTGGCTGACAGGATGCACTTTCTGGGACATAAGTACAGCATTCACTTCCAATAAGGGTGCACACCCCGCCCTGGGAAGCCACACTTCCACCCAGGAAGTGTCCACGTATGTCTCCATGATCACAGATCAGATGGTATTTCTGATGCGTCTGTAAGGGCAGTGGGCCAAGTCTGGTACTCAAGATCACTCCGAATGGCCATCAGCTGGTCATTCAGGAAATCCCGAATTCCTAAACATACTAGATCCCACTGCAATGCCTTCCCAGCCTCAGTGATATTCAATACCATCTTTCCTTGGTGTAGTACTATAATACACCTGTTATTTAACTATTCTCAGGTACTTTCAAAAGGCATCGACATTAATAGCATGGGGGGGGGGTTACATTATTAGTCACTCTCCAGGACACAGGGCGCAGCCTGTAGAATAAACCCCCAAATCCAATCAATGCCACATTCCCAAGCATGGGACCCACAAATGTCCTCCCGCCAGTGTATAATTCTTTGTTTCTTCACCAGGGTCAGTTCTTAATGTCCTTTTTAGTCAGGAATTCCTGGACTTTGGCAATTTCAGTGCAGTAAGTGTTCCTTCTTTCCCAAAACAGTCGTGGTTCAGCATCCGACAGGGGAGAGGTTACCAGCACATCACCCTGTAATGGTTTTGATTCTTCTAGAAAAATTCAAAGGCACAGTAGATCTGTCAGTGGACCAGGGAGAGGTTACTAGCACTTCACCTTGTCCTTTTCCCCTGCTGTCCAGAAGGCACAGTGGAGCTAGAAGGAGAAATGGCTAATCATTAGTAGGAGAATTCTCCCGCCGTGGAGGGGTCTTTTTGCAGTGAGAATCATGGGTACAAGCAGTCAGTCTCTGGCACTTCACAGCGGTGTTGGTAGTCAGCAGGGCTTGATAAGGGCCTTTCCAGCATGGAGCCGAAGCAGTCTTTCCTTGGTGGACCTTTTACATCAATCCAGTTTCCTGGTTCCAAGGAGTGGCAGGGCTGCTAGGGTCTTTGGGTAGCACTTTTTTACCTGTGAGAAAAGAAACCTAACACATTTCATTAGTGCCTGGCAGTGTTTTGCAGATCTCATAGTTGCTTGGGCACTTTCAAGCCCCCCTCCTTTTTTGTTGGTGGTCAGCCAAGTCAGGACACTGCTCACAGTCAAATCTATAGCCTGAACTTGCTATTTTTTTCTTTTTCGAGTTAACTTATTCTGTTCTTTGTTCTTCCTACCTTCTTGGCTTCTTTTAACCTACAAAGCAAACTTTCACTTTTTACTTATACATCTTTTTTCCAACAACAATCACATAAACATTGCCATTATACAGTACATTAGTCTTATTATTCAATGTATGCCACATATACCCTTTCACTAAAATAACTTTATTAGAGAACTTTGGAGCAACAAGCTAGAACAAGCACACCCACTTTGAGGAGTTCATTCAATTCAACCTCTAGTCCAATAGCTTCCCACCATCCCCAGCCCCCTGGCTAGAAATCTGAGGTAGCCAGAAAGATCCCATGTACAATATGGGGAGTGGGTTAACTTTCCATGTCTTTGCTTTCAAAGACTGTTGGTATGCAAATTTTAACAATAATTTTTGCAATTGACAATTTGGCCAATGAAGTTTCTTTTTTTTTTACTTAAGGCAATGCATTAGACTTTAGTATATCACATTCTCCTGATTTATCCAAACACTTTGTATCCCAAGTTGAATAAAACATGTATCTGCATTTAACCCTTCTGCCTGATTCCAAACCATCCCATCCCATGAAAACACTAAATACAACAATTCCGGCCACAAGACAAACACCACAAGACAAAACATAGAACACAAAACATAATTCCTATTGTGCCAGTAAATGCATGGTATGTTGAATGCTGTTCAGCTGGCATCAGTTTTCTCTGAAAGACAAAAAAAACAGAGATCTACCCCTTCTGAGCAGACAATCATCACTTAAAATATACAAATACCCTTGTCGACTTCAGGCAAAACAGAGGAATTACCCCATATTTTCTTGTATTTGTTTCATAGGCAGCCCAGGTTTTCAATTACATAACGCTGTATACATTCTTCAGCTAATTTAACTAAATTGTTCATAGCCAAACCAAATGATTGCAATCCAATGATTTCTTTGCCTGAATTTATTTACAAACATTTCAGACACCAAGAACTTTCTTCTTTAGCATTTTTACAAAGTTCAACTGCTGTTTCCTCCAGCAACTACAGAGTTAACTCTCACTCTCCCTTAAATTACTTGCTTGTCTCCCAACAGCCACTTGTATCAACTCAAATCACCATTCCAAGTGAGTCCTGGGTGTTCGAAATCCCCATGCTTACACTTACTGACTCCTTCCTTCCACTACACCCTTAAAGTTTTCCAACCTGTTTTCCAATCTCTCTCTCTGTTGCTTGCCCTCCTGGGCCCAATCCTGCTTTTCTTGCTGAACCGTCCCTTCCATGGGCACCAACTTGTTCCACTACCAGTTAGCTAGGAGGGTGGGCTTCTTAACTAGCCCCCACCCCTCCTATTCTCTTCCCTTAAACATTCTTACTCACAAGACTACCTGAGTCCTCCCTCGTGAGGCTTGTCACCTGGACAAAAACACATGGCCCATTGGGCAAAGGCCACTTACTTAACATATAATCCAAACCCCTTTAGAGGGTTTACCCAGAGACCCATCCATCTGTCTGCTGACACTTAAACAGAAAAGAGAATTACACAAAGAGCAGAGGAAATTGCAGTCTAAGCCAGGTTTTCCCACTTTTATACACTGACCGCTACAGGGGGCGGGACAGAAGGATCTCAATTCGACCTCAGAGCTTCCTCGTACGCATGGCTTCCACTCTGAGGAATTATGAACGAGAGGTTCAGTTCCGCCCACACTCCTAACGCCCAAATGAACAGAGCAGAAAAACAACAGTAACCGATTAAACAGAACAGAACCAGAACCAGAAAGCTTTTCCTTATCCTATTAGGGCTCACTTTTACTCATGCAGTTCTCAACATATAACACCAACAGTACCAAGCAAAGCAAACATAAAATAACAAGTTTAAAACAAATAGATGGTGTAAATTCTGCAGGGCTCCTCCCTTCTTAATTGCTCACCAAACTGTGACAAATTTCTGTTACCAATCTATCCCTCGTGTCAGGTGATCAGGCTGACACTACAGGATCATTGGAGGAAGATAAAGAAAACACACCATATAACTGAATTTTTAAAGCTCCATTAATAAAATAATAAAAGAACAACGGGGAGTGTTGGGAACGCTCACACATCACTCAGGAAAAATATTAATGCCCTAAGCCCTAAACCCCTTTCATACTTACACATGTACATCCAGATTGGCCACTTCTGTGTATAATGTTCAGAGAAGAGGGAGAGGTGGACAGGAGATTATCCTGTATACAGCTTGTCCAGAATTTCCAACATGCTTCTGCTCTTGAGAGGGCTGTTCTTTTACATGCTGGAATCACCTGCGGCATCTCTTTCAGAGATTCCAGTCCAGGTCGGCTGCCTGTGGCTTCTTTGGTGTCACCAAGCCACACCGGCTCCAGGGTCACAAAGGCAGACTGTTGGATCTTACTGGACAGTTAAGCTTTGCAAATGTAATCTCAGTTCTGTAACTTATATTGCCTTTGGTTTTCCTCTGTCTATATTTTTTTTTTCCTTCACAGACAGCAGTTTTTCTTTGTACTTAGCATAGTCTGCGTTGATTCTTGACCTTGAATGCAGAGCAACTTTCTTTTTACCCCTGGGCCAAGCTGAATTTAAAATTAACCCGTTCCTTTCCTCAATAGACAAATTTGCTCACGCTGTGTCAGGGTTTTTTGGTGATTAAATGCTCCTCTTAGATGTATGATCTTATCTAGCGTGAAGTACCTTCTAGTGGGCATTGTTTAGATGGATTTTCACGCATGTAAATATTCCAATTCTCTAAATACCTGCAGGTTGTTTAACCATAATGTACGTACATGTAAAATGCTGGGGCACCCTTAGGGGGTGAGATGGAATGTTTAGACTGTTCCCCCCCACCCATTTTCCACTTACACACACAGGGAGGGTGCCCTGTCTGCGCTAGCGGCTCATAAACTAAGGATTTTTCCCTACAGGGCACTCACACAGGAGAGGCTAATGAGGATGGCCACGACCCTCCTACACCTCCCTTCAGCAAAGAGCGTCGGCTAGTCTCTGGGAGACGGCGCCGCTTACTCTGATTGCATCCAGTGAGATAATTAGACTGTCAGCAGCCCGCACGGAAAGGAAAGGGGGGAGGGAAGATGGGTACACACACTCCTAGACCCAGGTAGCTTCCTCACCAGATGATGCCAGACCAAGTTAGCCCACCATGGGTCGGACCTCCTAAAGATCCACTAGTTACCGGGCTTGCGTTAGAGTAGTCCTGGTCACGAGCTTTTGCTTCACAGGGTACTCTGGGCGTCTTCCGGTAACAGTCACTCACACTGGCCCCAGTACCATTCTGCATCTGATCTTGCTTTTTAGCTACAACAGGGAGAGAGTGCACTAGGACATAGGTCTCCCCTTTCTAGACAGGTCCCTCCTTTGTCCCTGCACTATCCGTAACCTGCTTTCGAATCCTTGCACTCCGCCAGACAGGGGGAAGAACAGGAGTCACAGTGGGGGATTTTTTTACAAGAGCTCTCCACACAAACAGCTTCAGAAGCTACCTGTTTGCTGACAAAACAGGAGTAATTGAAGGATCGTGTTATAATTAAGTGATCCTTCCGGTGGCCACCTTTTCTGGTTCTCTAGTTGATATTGAGTCCAGTCTACTGTACAGAATTTTTAGTTTGCTTTTAGTTAGTGGATCTGATCCAAACACTTCCCAATTGGCTAGAATGCATTCTAAGGGTGTACACCGTGCCCTGCCTGTACTCTGTCCCTGCCCCATATCCTAGGGTGACACTGGGCGTCCCCAGGTCCTAACAGGCAAAAATCCAGACCACTGGACTGTTCCTACCTTATCCAAGGGACCGGTTCTGCACCGTCGCCCGCAGCTGCTTCTCCACTGTCTGAGCGCGTTGCACTGTTGTGCCCTCCGGGGTTGATCAAACCACATCTCCACCGAGGCCCCCGATGAAATCATGGGTGCACACTGGGCGTCGGTCGTTGCCGCGGTCTGTCAGCCACTGACGGGGTCCAGGCAAGGCTGACTTTAGCCTCGATGCCCACCCAGGGACACCAAAACTGTTGCAGGCCGAGAGGCTGCCGAGACAAGCAACAGTGGTCCATGCCTGGAGTGCTTGCGCCAATAAACACACCAGGGTAGAGAAGCAAGCAAAGGTTATTTGAGATCTCAAAGCGCTGCTGGGAGACTTGACATGCCTCAAATCCAGCACCCCTAAAACAAGCAGTCTGTTCCTTTACATCCATGAGAACTTTTCTCCCTAACTAGCAAGCCCCCGTTTCCCCTCCCTCTTCTGTCCGGCTGCAGCATTCTTTTCTCACACACTTCTTTGTCTTCCCCCTCCCTCTCCTCCTTCCTCCTCCGTAGCAGTTACGTAAGCGCAGGTGCATTAAGAAATCTTGGCCGCGGCAGCTCATTAGTAAGTTTTCCTTCTGCAAATTATCTTGTCCTTCTGCTAAAGGTGCACAGGCCTCATTATTTCTGCTTTAGACCAGTTAGAACTATTGCAACTGATAACGGCTGTTACATTTGGCCTTTCCCATCTGCCAGCCTCTTAGGTCGATTAGAGTTCAAACATGGAAGGACTTTTGCTCACCAGAGGCCTAAACAGGAAGACTCCATATTCTTATTGCCTTCCACTTTTTTAAGTTACTTAGGGTTATGCTTAGTGACACCAACACCACAGCCCAGATCCCACACCCCGCCCACACCCAAACTCCCTCCCAGAGCCTGCCACTGCCCCCCTGCACCCCAAACCCCTGCCTCAGCACAGATCCCCCACCCCACCCACACCCAAACTCCCTCCCAGAGCCTGCCACTGCCCCCTGCACCCCAAACCCCTGACCCAGCCCAGAGCCCATATCCAAATTCCCTCCCAGGGTCCACCCCCCGCCTCCCCTGCACCCCAACCCCCTGCCCAGCCCCAGAGCCTGCACCTCATGTACCCAAACTCCCTCCCAGAGCGTGCATCCCCTGTGGCACCCAAACTCACTCCTACAGGCTGCCACCACCCCCCACTCACCCCCTGCTCATCCCAGAGCCTGCACCTCCTGTACCCAAACTCCCTCCCAGAGCCTGCATCCCCTCTGGCACCCAAACTCACTCCTACAGGCTGCCACCACCCCCCACCCACCCCCTGCCCATCCCAGAGCCTGCACCTCATGTACCCAAACTCCCTTCCAGAGCTTTGGGGGGGCAAGGAAGGAAGGGCAGGACTTGGACCTGTTCTGGGCATCACCAAAAGTTATATAAACCTGGTGACGCTGAGCCGGACCCCTAGTCACTGCACATCTCTCTCCTTACAGGAGGGGACTCTGTGGGGCAGGGCACTGCTCGGGGTTTATTCCCTGCTTTAATGGCTGTGGAAGGGTGAACAGGGAGAGAATTTGCTCCTCTGCTCTCTGCGGAAGACACGCAGACAGCGGGGTTATTTCCAGGCTGTAACAACACACAAGCTAGCAGGGGGGGGAAGGGATTTCCTGCAGGATCTATTCCCAGCGCAGCTCCCGAGCTGTGCCCTGGCGAGCTGTGCCCAGGGGATTTAGACGCTTTAGAGGCAGGTGATTGACACGTGCTGGGTCCCAGCTCCAGCGCTGAAGTGACACGTGCTCGCTGCATTCTCAGCCGGGGGCTCCTGAGTCTGATGGTTCAGCAGCCCCAGCCCCTGCCCCTGCTTTTCCCTGGGGAGCCCCAGCCCCCGCCCCTGCTTTTCCCTGGGGAGCCCCAGCCCCTCCCTGCCCCCTCCGGGCTGAGGCGGGTCCCCGCGGGTCCCAGCCGCCCTGCGTGGGGCCCGGGGGCAGGGCCAGGCGCCGCCCCTTCCTGCCCCCCCGGCCCGGCCCCCGCCCCTTTGTGCCGGCAGCGGGGCCATGGCCGGGGCCGGGACCGCAGCGCGGGGGCTGCTCCAGCCCTGCAGCCCGCGGGGCAGCGCGGTGGGGCCGGGGACACGCGTGGGGCGGACACGCTCCTGCCGGGAGGGGCCGGGCCCGGTTCGCCCCCTGCCCGGGGGGGTCCCCGAGCTCCCCGCGGCCGGAGCGGGGCTGCCCGGGGCTGCGGGGGGTGAATGTCCCGGGCGGGGCCGGGAGCTGCAGGAGGGGCCGGAGCGCGGCTCGGCTGCAGAGCGCGGGGCCCGGGAGCCGGGGGGGGCATCTGGGGTGTCAGAGCAGGGTGGGGGCTGGGAGTTTGGGGAGCGCTGGGGGGGTCAGGGCTGGGGGTTGTGGAGGAGCTGGGAGTTTGGGGTGCACTGGGGGGGTCAGGGCTGGGGGCTGGGGGGGAGCTGGGAGTTTGGGGTGCACTGGGGGGTCAGGGCTGGGGGCGAGCTGGGAGTTTGGGGTGCACTGGGGGGGTCAGGGCTGGGGTGGAGCTGGGAGTTTGGGGTGTGCTGGGGGGTCAGGGCTGGGGTGGTCAGGGCTGGGGGCTGGGGTAGAGCTGGGAGTTTGGGGTGCACTGGGGGGGCAGGGCTGGGGGGGAGCGGCTGGGGGTTGGGGGGGAGCTGGGAGTTTGGGGTGCGCTAGGGGGTCAGGGCTGGAGGGGAGCAGTTGGGGATGGGGGCTGTGGGGTTGCTGGGAGTTTGGGGTGTGCAGGGGGGTCAGGGTTGGGGATGTTTGGGGGGCTCCATGTTCAGATCTGGCCCTGCAGGAACTTTGGGGGCTGGCGCTGGGGAAAGTGGGGGACTGTCTGAAGTTGGCTGCTTGGGATGTGGGTGAGGCCCCGGGGAGCTGGGGGTTGGGCTGCACCCCTGTCACTGCAGCCTGGGGCCCTGCGTTTCCTCTGGAAAAGCTGCTCCCCATTTCACCATCTCCTCTCAGTCTGAGTCCCAGGGACCCTGCACAGGCGTCAGCAGGGCAGGACCGGCCCTGAAATCTGGCAGCTGGGAGGCCGTTTGCAGCAGTTTCTAACCCTCCCTCCCCTGCTTCTTCCAGGAGGTACCACAAAAGCATCTGGCCCCTCTGGGGAAAGAGAGAGAAGCAGCCAAAGCCGAGGAGGAGCAGCAAAGCGAGGAGCTGCTGGTAGGTGCCCAGAGCACACCCCCCTGCCCCCCTTAGGTTTGCCTGGCATAAGAATGGCCTGGTGAATGCAGGGCCCTCCCTGCCAGCCTCAGCCAGGGACCCATCCCCACTGGAGCCCAGGGAGCCTGCAGGGTGAGACACGGGCGTAACATGATGCCCTTAGGATGCAGGAGGCTGCTGGGCAGGAGAGGGTCAGTCTGTGTTAGCCCGGAGCCCCTACCCACAGGCTGTCTGGATGTCACAGTGACCAGGGATCCTTTCTAGCTCCTGGGGAGGATGGAGGAGGGGAAGGAGATGAAATGTGGGCTGCAGAGATGGAGGATTTGGCTCAGTGCAAGTTGTTGAGGTTTTGGGGAGAAGTGTCCCTCCTGTTGGTGATGTACAGCTCACCCTGGCCCTGATCCCTCCTCCATTCCCGGGATAAATGAACTTCCCATTACTCCCCACAAGAGATCTCATGTTCTGGTAAATAACTCTGCCACCCACCCCGAGGTGCATTTATGATTTTCCCCAGTTACCAAGCAGATGAATTTCAATGTTGATAAATGCAAAGTAATGCACATTGGCCAAGATAATATCAAATACACATAAAATGATGGGGTCTGTGGGGGACCCCGGTGCCCCAATGATGGCAAGGTTTGTTATTTGACCGCGAGAGTGACAGGCAACACCAGCAAAGTTTGAACAAAAGGTTTTTATTGAAGCGTTCACATGACAACAAAGAGCAAGGTCGTTTTTAAAGAGAACCAGCTTGCATTTTTACAACTAACATAAGGTTTTATAGACAGTTCTGTCACCTCACTGATTGTTTATTTAAGCAACCCACCCCTTCTACTAATTACTAGAAATCAAAACTTCTATTATATGTTTTTTGTTGTTAAGACTAATTGATCTATGTGAGTAATAATGCCTTAACAATTACTAATGAGCAGGAATGTCGGGGAGTTAGGAATAGGCACAGAACAGAAACAGGGAGTAATTCACAGAAGTCTGGGAGTCTGGACACCTGGCTCCTTATCAGTTTTTTAAATGAACCGTTTTCAGAACAGCAGAAATAGTATTATGCCAGGAATCCCATTTCTTTCTTATTTTATTATTTCCCAACCTTTTGAGCAACATACTGCTTCTTCAGTACTTTTTCACTCAAAGATTACCCAGACACCCCTGCTAGCCTGACTTCAGTCAGGTTGGCATAACTGGCTTTATGCTATATTTTCAGTTAGGCCTAACAGGGTCTAAATTAGCTGTTCCCACTCAAGAGAGAGATTTTGGAGTCACTGTGGATAGTTCTGTGGAAACATCCACTGAATCTGCAGCAGCAGTCAAAAAAGCAAATGGAAAATTGGGAATCATTAGGAAAGGGATAGACAATAAAACAGAAAATATCATATTGCCTCTATATAAATCTATGGTATGTCCACATCTTGAATCCTGCGTGCAGATCTGGTTGCCTCATCTCAAAATGGTACATTGGAATTGGAAAAGGTTCAGAGAAGATCAGCAAAAATGATGAAGGATATGAAACAGCTTCTGTGTGAGGCGAGATTAATAAGACTGAAGCTCTGGCTACGCTCCGCAGCTTTTAGCGACACAGCTGTGCCGCTACAGCCGTGCTGCTGACAGGCACACAGTGTAGCTGGTGTTTGTCGGCAGGAGAGAAGTGCCAGTGTAGGCAAAGCCTGAGACTGTTCAGCTTGGAGAAGAGACGACTAAGGGGGGGATATGGTAGAGGTCTATAAAATCATGAGTTGTGTGGCGAAAGTAAATAGGGAAGTGTTATTTCCTCCTCATAACACAAGAACTAGGGGTCACCCAATGACATGAATAGGCAGCAGGGTTAAAACAGACAAAAGGAAGTATTCCTTCACCCAGCACTCAGTCAGCCTGTGGAACCCCTTGCCCGAGGATGTTGTGAAGGCCAAGACACTTAACAGGGTTCAGAAAAGAACTAGAGAAGTGCATGGAGGACAGGTCCATCAGTGGCTATTAGCCAGGATGGGCAGGGATGGTGTCTCTAGCCTCTGTTTGCCAGAAGCTGGGAATGGGCAACAGGGGATGGATCACTTGATGTTTCCCTGTTCTGTTCATTCCCTCTGGGGCACCTGGGATTGGCCACTGTCAGAAGACAGGATACTGGGCTAGATGGGCCTTTGGTCTGACCCAGTCTGGCCGTTCTTATATTCTATGTTCCTCTGTTACTGAGCTGTCCTCTCCCTGTTGCAGAAACAGACGGAAGCTGAGAGGCAGAAGATTGTCTGGGAGTGGAAGGAGCTGCGAGGGTTTCTGGAGGAGCAGGAGCAGCGGCTGCTGTCCAGGCTGGAGGAGCTAGAGAGAGCCATTGTCCAGAGAAGGGATGAGGGCGTCTGCAGCCTGTCATGGGAGATTTCCCTGCTCAGCAAGAGGGGAGGAGAGAAGGGGCAGCAGCCGCTGAGCCAATCCCTGCAGGTTAGGCTGTCATTGCAGGGATCGTACACAGTGTTTCTATAGGCACTTCTGAGCCCTAGACCCCAAAGCACTTTACAGAGTGGGGTCAGGGGCATTATCCCCTCTGGGACAAATGGGGAAAGTGAGGCAGAGGGAGGGGCAGTGAGTCTGGCAGCGGCACCAGGGGTGGGTCCTGGGAGTCTTGCATGCTGCAGCCCCAAGACCTTCTCTCCTGGAAATGTCTGTCTGCATTTGCACTTGGAGGGAGAAATCCCCTCCCCCACCATGCTGAGGTCCTGAGCCAGGCCTAAGGCCCCTCTCATGGCAGGTTAATGGGTTTAGTGGGGTCAGGGGCCTTCTGGGTCTCTCAGCACTGGGGGGAATTTGATTCTCAATGCAGAGAAATATCCTCTGCCTATAAAGTGCCTGCGGAGAAGATTTCTGCAGTGATGACTTGCCCGCAGGGATTGCTGGGGCTGCGTAGGGGAAAGTCCCTGGTGGGGGGCAGCTGCTCTGGGAATGTAAACCTGAAATTCCCCTACTACCCGAGTCCTCAGTAGTGACCCCTGCAGAGCAGGAGGCCTCCTCACCCAGGGACACCCCCCCTGACGGCTTCCTCTTTCTCTCCCTCTTTAGGGTGCTGGGAGCACTGGGGGCAGGTAAGTTCTGGGCTCCGTTTCACTCCCCCTCATGGGCCGCTAGATTTGATAACTGCACTGAATAGGAAGCTGCCCCCTGCCCTTGGAGCGTGTGATTCTGTCTCCCCTGGCGGCTGACTCGGGTAGGAGAAGAGCCGGTTACTGTCTGATCGCTCATGAGGTCACAGCAGGGCTGCTAGAGCCAGGGCCGATGGGACAGACCAGGCCTGTCTCCTGGACTGATGTGGCCACGTCACCTATTCCGAGGGTGCAGAATCTCAGCTTTGGCCTTTGTTAAAGTGAGTTGCTGGCCCTCAGCACCTCCCCACTGTAAACGGAGACAGTTGCCTTGCTGGGGCTGCCAGCAGCCTGAAGCCATAGCTCTGAGAGCTGAACTCTCCTGTCCCCTGTTAATGTCATGGGGGTGTCAAGTGAAATGGCAGGAGTGTTTCCTGGCTGATCACTCGAGCAGATGGAATGGGGAGGGGGCGGGAGTAAAGCCTTTGTGGGGGGGGAATAGGGGGTTGCTGTAGGGAGGGAAGAACAGAGGAGAGACACAAGGACAAGGAAGCGAGAGAGAAATGGAGAAAGGAGGGTGGGAAAGGAAGGGAAACACAGGGAAGAACCAGCAGGGCCCTACGGGGTGTCCAGGAGGGGGCTGTTTTCCTCCTGAGTGACACTGAGTGTGACAGACAAAGACTTGGCAAAATACTAAGAAGTAAATTTTTATTTCCCATCCAAAGGGCAGATTCCCCTTGTTCTTTGTACGTGGGTGTCCCCTGGAGAGCAGTGGGTGTTCTGGTGTGAATGGAGCAGGGCACAGAATCCTAACCTGATGCCCTGGGCCATTGGCCGTAACGGACAGGGCAATGTGGCCCTCTCTGCCCAATGAGCTGGACGCCCCAGGGTTACTGCTTCAGCTGAAGGGTTCAGGGGTTCTGGCATTAAAGGGCCCACGTTCATTCCCTGCTGGAGCCCTGGGCTCTGTCTGTGGCCACTGTCACATGTAGGACCTGCCTACTCTTTGGTCTGTGTCTCCTCCCTTTCCACGTAATCCCCGTGCCGGTGCCCCTTGTCACTGCAGTAAACCAGCGTAGGGATTGACTCAGCCCCCCACAGAGCGTCCCTGAGAAAGCTCCTGAACAATGTCTCCGTTCCTTGCTCTAGTGTCTCCTCACTTTCTATCTGTCTGGGGAGCACAGGGCTGAGGTGACTCACCCTGACATTGACTTTCTCAGGCTACAAAGCTCAGATCCAGGTTTTGTGAAGTATGGGGTTGCTGGGCTCAGGGTCTGGGGATCAGGCCTATTTCTCACCCCTCCTTTCCCCAGCAGGGAGGATGGGACGTTTCAGAAGCCAGAGCCGTCGTTTGTGGAGCTGGAGAAGAGACTCAGCGATTTCTTTCTGAAAAGTGCCATGCTGCAGGAGGTGCTGCTGGGATTCAAAGGTGAGTTGGAGTCTGGGGGTGGCGTCTCCTCTGGTTACAGTGACCCTGGCCCTGGGGAGGAGTCGGGGACTCTAGTGATGTCACTGATCCTGGGCTCCATCTCACAGCCCAGCTCAGCGAGTCGCCCTTCCCCATGGAGCAGCCCTGTGGGGCTGGCTCTGTCTGCAGCGGCTGCATTATTGGCCTCTGATCTCTGTCATCATCTCGTAGTTAACAGCAGTTCCATTAATAAGCAATGGGGATTTCTCCATGAATGCGAGGGCCTGAATTCTCACCTCTCCCATCTTCTCCTTCCCCTAGAGACGCTGCAACGGGAGCTGGGGAGCGACACAGGTACGTGTCTGTCTCTGACTGGCCAAGGGGAGATTTCAGCCCAATAACCATGTTAACGACAGGGGATTGCAGCCTCCAGCACCTGGAAGCTGTGTAACAGTGGGAAGCAATGTTACTTTGTTCTTGCACCGCTATATTTTCAACTGACTTGTCTCTTAAATATTTTAGCTCAGGGATTGGCAACCTTTGGCACGCGGCTCACCAGGGTAAGCACCCTGGCAGGCCGGGCAGGTTTGTTTAACTGTGATGTTGGCAGGTTTGGCCGATCGCGGCTCGCACTAGCCACAGTTTGTCACACCAGGCCAATGGAGGCGGTGGGAAGTGGCAGGCAGCACATCCTTCAGCCTGCGCCGCTTCCTGCATCCCCCATTGGCCTGCGATGGCCGACCGCGGCTAGCGGGAGCTGCACTTGGCCGACCTGTGGACGTGACCGGGAAAGAAACTGGCCCGACCCACCAGGGTATGTGGATTGGAGTTTCCCCAAGGTCCTTTAGTGTTTCTTGATTGGGCACTTGATTTGCCAATTCCTTTCTGAAGAAGCTGACCTAATGCTTTACTAAGGCTACTTCAGAATGAAAACGCATTGATGTACAAGAACGTAGCCAATATTCAGAACTTTGACTGCAAAAACGATACACCCATAGAGGTAGTATAATCATCCTCAGCAAATTATAACCTTTTCATAGACACCTTACACAACAACCTTTGTACAATATTTGCTGCAAATATAGAACAGTGGTTGCACCAATGAACTGTACAGTCACAGGTTACATTAATAACATCACAGCCAGGGCTGGTGTTTGGGGGTAGCAAACAGGGCAACTTCCTGGGGCCCCATAACCCCATAAAGCTCCACTGCTCAAGCTTCGGCTTCAGCCCTGGGTGGTGGGGCTCAGGGGCCCAGACTTCAGCCCCATGCACTGGGACTTCAGCTTTGTGCCCTGGGCCTCAGCGAGTCTAATGCCGGGCTTGCTTGGCAGCCCCCTGAAAACTGCTTATGGCCCCCTCAGGGGGACCCAGAATCATGGTTGAGAACCCCTGCCTTACCCCATGAATCACAGCAATGTTCAGGTTACTGCCAGTCCCAAAGGACCAGTCACTTCCTTAGGTCAAATGACCCTTAGACGTCCCAACAAAGACAACACTTATAGCCAGTCCTGTCATAACCTGTATTAAGATTTATTTGAAAGGAAATGAGAGTTGTTGACAAAGTTAAAGCAGTGTGACAAAGCTCTGTCCTTGTCTCCATGGGCCCTGCATTTCCTGGTGGATTTCACTAGCCTCAGAGGCTTGCTGTGACCCTCCACGTAGCCCTTCTCTCTAGGGACAAGTGTCACAGCCCACTGAGCCATTTACATCGTAAGCCAGCGAGGGAGGGGAGGCAAAGCTGCTTTACCTTGCACAGTCTCTGTTGTCTCCCAGTCTCAATGATTAATCAGGGGAGCAAAGGGAGGAGCCCAGGACCTCCCTCTACTCCAGGCTCCAGCCCAGGGACCCTAATAGTATCGGCTGTGGTATCTGACTTTTTAGAAACAGGACACGTACAATTCCCTGTTCTACTTCCCCACAGCAGCCCCCACTTCCTCATGCTCCACTTCACCCTTACCTCAGGGCTTCCTTCCTTGTGCCTGATCTGGTGTGTGCTGCTCAGTCACTCCCACAGCTCCTGTTATGCACCCCCACCTGCCTAACTGGGAGGTCTTTAACTAGTTTCAGCCAGTCCCTGATTGGCTTCAGGTGTCCCAATCAACCTAGCTGTCTCCATGGCTTTCTGGAAGGATATTAATTGGCCCCAGGTGTCTTGATTAACCTAGAGCAACTGTCATTTGGTTTCCATGATGACAGGGATTTGTTTAGCCTGGGGCTAGTGTACCTGTTTCTCACTACTTTCCTATAGCCATCTGGCCTTGCCCTGTCACAGCAGCTAATCATCCAGATGCAGACAAGTTACAGTCTTAAATTTCAAAAGGTAATAGAAGCTCATATAATAAGCAAGCTCTACATATTCTTTAGGACTAACCCAGGCTAATCAACTGAGGATCTCATGCTTATGCCTAAAAACTTTGCCCCCCAGAGTCCAAGCAGCATACAGATAATCAGTTCCTTCGGTATGGGGTTTTTCATCCCCTTCCTCTGATGTGCTCTGAATTGCAGACTCAGCTAATGGGAAGTCAAGAGCACAACAACAATCTTGTGTCTTCTTTAACATCCCATAATAGTCTCTGTGGTGTTGATGGACCTTCCCTGCCAGGCAGGGTGTAATGCATTCGGCTGCCAATCAGCACTTCACCTAGGTAAAGTCTCTCTCCTGTCTGGTGATTTACAGAGCCACAGAGGCTCACAATGCAACTAGTCAGATATTAACCCAGGCAGCAACTCAATAAAGCATTCAATAAAGTGTAAACATGTTCTTATAATCCTAATACCTGTTTCAACAATACTAACACAGGTGAGTCAGACTGATTCCACTGTGTGTTTGTCCCTGCTCAGTTAAGACATAGAGGCTTGTGTAAGAGCTAACACCTCATCTGCCAGAAGCTGGGAATGGGTGACGGGGTGGATCATTTGATGATTACTTGTTCTGTTCATTCCCTCTGATGCACCTGGCATTGGCCACGGAGCTAGATGGACTATTGCTCTGACACAGGGGCTGTTTTATGTTCACAGTCTCTGTCAGGAGTATCTACTCATTTGGACTCTCTGGGGAGCCATAGAAAGAAACAAGATGTGCTGCGGCCAGAAGGCCCAGTCTCAGTGCCCCCAGGGGTCACACTTCCCAAAAGCTAAAACTAGGCCCTGCCGATGAAAAGGGGCACTGCCAGGAGAAACTGTATAAAGGCTGGAGCATCAAACAGCTTTGTAAACCTGAGAGAGCTGCCTTGGGAACAGTGACAGGGAGAATCCCCCAGAGTGACTCCTTTGATTCTGCTCTTCTCTGGCCTTTGGTTCATAGAATTATAGAACTGGAAGGGACCTCGAGAGGTCATCTAGGCCAGTGACCTGCACTCAAGGCAGGACTCAGTATTACCTAGACAATCCCTGACAGGTGTTTGTCTATCCCGCTCTTTAAAATCCCTAATGATGGAGATTCCGCAACCTCCCTAGGGAATTTATTCCAGTTCTTAACCACTCTGACAGTTAGGGAGTTTTTTTTCCTAATCTCCATCCTAAACCGCCCTTGCTGCAATTTAAATCCATTGCTTCTTGTCGTATCCTCAGAGGTTAAGAAGAACAATTTTTCTCCAGCATCTTTGTAACAACCTTTTATGTACTTGAAAACTGTGATCGTGTCCCTTCTGAGTCTTCCCCAGTTTTTTCAATCTTCCCTCATAGGCCATGTTTTCTAGATCTTTAATCATTTTTGTTGCTCTTCTCTGGACCTTCTCTAATTTGTCCTCATCTTTCTTGAAATGTGGCCCCCAGAACTGGACACACTGCTCCAGTTGAGACCTAATCAGCGCAGAGTAGAGCGGAAGAATTTGTTCTCGTGTCTTGCTTACAATACTCCTGCTAATACATCCCAGAATGATACTTGCTCTTTTGCAAACTGTTGACTCCTATTTAGCTTGTGATCCACTCTGACCCCCAGATCCCTTTCCACAGCACTCCTTCCTAGGCAGTTATTTCCCATTTTGTATGTGTGCAACTGATTGATCCTTCCTAAGTGGTGTGCTTTGCATTTGTCCTTATTGAATTTCATCCTATTTACTTCAGACCATTTCTCCAGTTTGTCCCGATAATTTTGAATTTCAGTTCTATCCTCCAAAGTACTTGCAACCCCTCCCAGCTTGGTATTGCCCACAAACTTGATAAGTGTAACAGAGAGACTCTGCTGCTGGGAAAGTTTCACCATGTGTCAGAGAGTTACACCCTGGTAGGAGGGGGCTAGGCCTGTACTGGGATACGGTCACTCTGTGCTTCCCAGTGTGGCAGAACCTAGAATGTCCATTACCAGGGGAAATGCTGAGGGGAATCGACATGTGGAAAGGAGAGAAACCCTGTCTGAATTCTCTCACATTGCCCTTCTCCCCCGGCAGGCTACAGATTAACGTCCATGTTTTGCTCCAGATCGTCCCATCCTCCCAGGGGGAAGGCAATGGCTGCAATGGAGCTGGCTCAGGTAAGGGATTCTCAGGGAGCTGGTGGTGGGTTCTGCTTGGAGGGAGAGAAGCAGTAAATGTATAGAAGGATGGGAGCCAGTGATGAGCTGCCAAAATATTAACAACAGGTTCTCTCCTCCTCACCTGAGAAGGGGGTCATGCCCCATCCAACCCCCCATGCTCCTTGACGCGCCCCCCCAGGGACCCCGACCCATCTTCCCCTATTCTCTGTCCCCTGACTTCCCCCCACCACCTCATCCAGCCCCTGCTCCTTCCTGACTGCCCCCTGGGACCGTTGCCCCCATTCAATCCCCTTGTTTCCTGCTCTCTGACCGCCTCAACCCCTATCCACCCCCCCCACAACCCACCGAACACCCCCTCCCTGCCTTCTTACCACACTGCCTGGGGCCAGGACTGGGGCCAGTGTGCCAGAACCGTGACTGGCACCGCAGGACCCGACTCCCCGAGCCGCTCAGCCAGGACCGGTGCTGCAGGGCCTGAGCTGGACCGGGTCGGAACCGCTCGGTCAGGACCAGCCTGAGCCAGGGGCGCTTGGCCAGGACCCAGCTGGGGCAGTCGGCGGGGGCCAGGGGGAGCCGCTCAGGTGGAGCCGGACAGAGCCCCGCGCGCCATTTCCCGCCCCCCCGGCCCAGCTTACCTGCCTGCTGCTTGTTTCAGGCTTCCCATGAACAGTTGATTTGCGGGAAGCAGGGGAGGGGGAGGAGAAGGAGGGTGGAGCGTTCACAGGAGAGGGGGAGGTGAGCTGGGGCCGGGGGGCCGGGTGAACAGCTGCCCGAGCCTTTGTTAAATTTAAAAGCTTTTTTAGAACCAGTTGTCCTGGAACAACCGGTTCTAAAAAGGCTTCTAAATTTAACAACTGGTTCATGCGACCCGGTTGGAGCTCACCACTGGTGGGAGCTGCTAGAGGTGGTGGGAGGCAGGAAATATCTTGAGTGGAGAAAGGGAGGGGACAGGATGTGACAAACCTGCTGCGACTTGTGTACTCCAGGGTGTGATGGGTTGTCACCCCAGGGTGCAGTCTGGGGGGCTTCTGGGAACCGCTGTGCCCTGTAACCCTCAAGCTGGGCTGGCCCTTCTCATGCTGCTTTGCTGGAGATGCAGCCAGCCTCTCCAGGGCCTGTTATCACCCAACATGACAGCAAGTGGCGCCATGCAACCAACTAAGCTACCTGAGTGCGTTACCTAAGCCACTCAAGGAGAGAGAGAAGACAACAGCCAATTTCCCAGCGATAAGTGTTAGCAAACAGATCAAAGCAGATTACTTAGCAAATAACCCAAAACTCAAACCAGGCCTAACACACTATCTGGATAGAATTTGAATTAGCAATTTCTCACCCTGACTGATGCTACAAGCAGTCCACCAAGTTTCCATACACAAGCTAGAAATCCCTTTGCCCTGGGACCAGCACTTCCCCAGTTCAGTCTTTGTTCCTCAGGTGCTTCCAGGAGTTCTCTTGTGTGGGGAATGAGGCCAAGAGATGATGTCACACCCCACCTTATGTAGCTTTTCCATATGGCAGGAACCCTTTGTTCTAACCTCAGTTCCCAGTCCAGTTTGTGGAAAAATACAGGTACCAAAATGAAGTTCATTGTCATGTGGTCTGGTCACATGTCTTTGTTGCTGAGCCATCAGCACTGTCTGGCATCTTTCAGGTACAACAATGAAGGCTAGTTGTGGATGTTACCCAGAATAAGCACATTTGAAAGACAAATACAGAGTCAATATCCATCACTTCAGATACAAACATGATCCATGCATATAGGTAGCCTAATCATATTCAGCAAATCATAACTTTTCCAGTGACACCACACATGACTCATCTTGTACAAAATGCCTCATGTCCTAATCATATTATAATCCTGCCACTATGTTAAATATGGGATGTTGTGACGATGTGGTTCTGGCGGGACCCAACTGAGAGTGCCAAATCAGGACCAATTGCTCAAACAGGGCAGTCACAGCCCCAGGCTGGGGCTTCTCCACCTCTATGGCAAACCAAACCAGCCAGACAAAAATGACTTCGGTGTCACCCCACTGGCCCACGACAAGTCACACAAGCAATTTCCCTAGACACTCCAGCCTCCCAGCATCACCACCAGTCCCACACGTCCTGGGGATGAATGGTTATGAACACCAACACCCCAGTAAAAGAAAAAGGTTCTCTCGATCCCAAAGGACCAAGCCCCAGACCCAGGTCAATATACACATCACATCTTACCCACAAATCACGCTGTTGCCAATCCTTTAGAATCTAAAATCTAAAGGTTTATTCATAAACGGAAAAAGATAGAGATGAGAGCTAGAATTGGTTAAATGGAATCAATTACATCCAGTGATGGCAAAGTTCTTAGTTCAGGCTTGTAGCAGTGATGGAATGAACTGCAGGTTCAAATCGAGTCTCTGGAGAACATCCCCTGGTGGGATGGGTCATTCAGTCCCTTGTGTAGAGCTTCAGCTTGTAGCAAAGTCCCTCCAGAGGTAGGAAGCAGGATTGAAGACAAAATGGAGATGAGGCCTTCGCCTTATATAGACTTTTCCAGGTGTAAGAACACTTCTTTGTTCCTACTGTGGAAAGTTACAGCAAAATGGAGTTTGCAGTCACATGGGCCAGTTTCTGCATACCTTGCTGAGTCACAAGGCGTACTCGCCTCCTCTCAATGGGTCAGTTGTGTAGGTGATGGTCCTTAATGGGCCATCAAGCAGGCTAAGCTGAGCTGACACCAACTAGTCTGGGGTGTCTCCCAGAACTGTAGCACCAATTTGAAATACAGACAGTACACAGCCAATATTCATAACTTCAACTACAAAAATGATGCAGACATACAGACAGCATAATCATAACCAGTAACCCATAACCTGGTCTTAGACACCTTATATGACCCCCTTTACATAGGATTTGGTGCCACTACAGAACCTTGGTTGCAACCCGTGTTCTATATGGTCCCAGTTTATACCAATAACGTCACACCCCCAACGCAAAATTGATGCAGGAAGGGATGACACAGACATCACTGACTGCATCCCAAAAGCTCCCCATCCCTGGGTCTGGCTCACTACAGCCAGTGTTGGGTCAGAAGCCATATTAGTGTATAACAGAAATGGTTTATCAAAGTCATGTTCAATAACATGATTGAATCTCTTTACAAACTGAAGGTAAAACTTAGTTAGAACAATAGTGGTTTGGATCTGCTCTTGCAGCAGGATTCCTGTATGTCTCATATGATCTTGCCAAGAGCTAAAGAAACTAGCTATTTTATCTATACAAGCTTTGGCAAATGTTTGGAACCCAACTAACATTAAATCAACGTAGATATTAATGTTGTTCATAGTAGAGGAATCTTGGCATTTAGCCATGCAATCAATATGGTAGTGTGCCTCAGTTTCCCCTTTCCTAGTGCACATCAGGTCGGGAATGTCTTTTCCCCTGTGAAAAGTTTCAATACTGTTTACAGGCATCAACTGTGAAACATTGGTATAACAAGGCCTTTTAACGTGAAGCGTGTTTCCATGTACTGCTTTCAACACGTTTAAGGGACTTTCCAAAGGACTGGGCACATTGTACATTTTTACAATTCTTGGTAATAGCAACACATTAGTTACAAAAATCACCATCAGCAATAACAACAAATTCATTGCAAGTGTCCATTTACAATCATGTTTGTCATGCCATACCTTTGGCTCAATACCATTGGAGTTTGGGAATTTTAGGGTTAACATTTGGCTTCCCTTTGGAAAATTGAGTTTTCTCTCTTCTCCTTGTCCTGCAGGATCAAACCCTGATTCCTCTTGCTTAACCAAATTTACTGGCTGATGGGGTGGGCTCTCTTTGCTAACAGCTATTAGCAAGTCTTTTTTCTCCCTGCCAGTCAGGCAATTTGCATTAACACAGACACTATCTTTTAACTTCTTATCTGCTACCAATTCCAATGTTGGACTCTGTTTTACAGAGATACCACACAAATCCAAAGGGTTTGAGGGTGAGAGTTTGCTTGCTCTTTCCTGCATCCTCGAGCATTTAGCCATAAAACCATTTAGCTCTGAAACACCAGCAACCAAATCTGTCCTTAGATCCTGAAGCACAGACTGCTCACTTACAGAACTAGCATGGAGACATTTCTGTTCCAACAACATTGTTTTTCCAACAAGCTGGCCACACACAGCCACTTGATTGCAGGGCTGCTTAACTTTCTTAACAGCTTTTACTTTATCTGAGACCTTCTCAAAGCTACCCCCACTGGATCTTTCAAAAGGAAAGTCAGTGGATCCATTCACAACAGAAAATTTCTGGCTGTTAGGAACTGAAACTTTCATGATTAAATCACTTTCATACCCTTCAGCTGCAGCAAACTGCTTGCACAGATTACCCTGAGGATTTCTTTCTCCAGGAGTTTTTCTAAGCAGCAATTCACCCCTCTCAGAAATTCTGCTCTTACTCTCTTCACCTAGGGCTTGCTCTAAAGGAACACTTCCCTGAGCCACAACAGACTTTTTCTGGGTCCTACTTATATCCAGAATCACTTCTGGCCCATTAGGCAGATTCCTACACAGCTCCCTTTCAGGCAAACTCATAGACTCACTACATAAAAGGTTAGAGGTACTCTCCTTTCCTTGGCAACTTTTCTCATAATCACTGGCAACCTCCAAGTTGTCAGGCTCAACACACACAAGTTTAGGAATCATTTCCTCCTTGTTACAAGTTGTTAAACTGTCAGTAGGTAACACAATTAAATTACCTTTCTGCTCTCCTTGTCCCCTGGCTAGGGTATCACCCTGCTCAGACAGAGCTGATACACACTTTTCCAGCCACACATTAGCAACTGGCAAACTACAAGCACCAGAATTGTCTGGTCTCTGGGATTTTGCTAAGACACTAACTGGATGCAACCTAGTTACAGTGCCATTCTCCCCAGCAGACACAGACTTAGGACCATTCCCTTCCTGGGCTTTAGTTGAATTCAGAACCAACTCTGAGACAACTGAATCACCCTCAACCATTACAGGCTGAAAGGCACCTTCTGTCTGCTCCACAGACACAGAAGAGACGGAGACACATTCTCCTTCAGCAGACACACAGCTTGGGATTTCCTTTCCCTTGTCCCAGCACACAGGGCTGTTTAAAGACAACTGCTTGGAGACCGAGGTAACTTCCTCCATAGGCAAGTCAATACCCCTGACAGACACAGGCACATTTTCTTTACTGTCACTTTTCTCCACACAGGAAACAGGTAAAGGATAGAGACACTCATCTTCCACTATCCTTGTCTTCTGCTGACTAGACAAAGCCATCAGCTCACAAGGATGCCTAGGCTTCTCAAAACTTTCCCTCTCTGAAGTTTCAGACAAACCTTCCCCTGATTCATCTTGAGACACACTCTCTGTCTGTTCGCCGTCCCCCTCACTGCCATCAGTCAGGGCATCTGCCACAGACCCAAACTCCCTCTGTGACCTGGTCACCACCTTCACTTGGCTAGGCACCCCCAGTATGTTTTGTTTCTTACCAAAACATCAGCCGGAATTAAATCTCGGACTGCAGCCTTCACGTCCCCTTTAAAGCCGTCCCACCCAAGGTGGATTCTAGCCATTGGCAGGTCCACAGAGTACTCAGATAGTGCCACTACCATCACATATTCCCCTGGCAGCATGTCCTTTGGCTTCACCAGATGTCCCTTGACTATAGTTACATTCGAGCCAGTGTCTCACCATCCCATGCATTCGACACCATTGACCTTTGCCTCCATAATAAACCTTTCACTTCCTTGCCAAGCCTCAGTTCTGACATAGCTGGTGAGCTGATCCCCTCCTCCCAGAGCACCGGAGACGAGGGGTTTGGCATTGGCCACTGCTCTGCTTGCACCTGGACTTGAGGTGGCACTGTTGTGGCTTGGCTCAGCCTGGGTGCTCAGAGTAATGGAATTGGCATCTACTGTGGCTTTTGGGGTTGCTGGTTTTGGGCTGCCCTTTAGGGTTGGGCAATCTGGTCTTGTGTGGCCAAGCATCCCACAGTGATAACATGTAACCTGTTTATGTTTGGGGTGAAAGTTCCTACCCTCTGCGCCCCCGGCAGCCGCCTTATAAGAGTCAGGGCCAGGTTTACCTTTAAATCCTTCCTTCCTCTTAAACTGGGGCGAATGGTGGGGTTTACACCCTTCCCGAGCCTTATTTTGGGTATGGGCATCTGTAATCTCTGCAGCCTGTAGGACTGACTCAGGGTCCCTAACACACACTGCTGCTCTCACATGGTCAGGCACAATGTTTAAGAACTGTTCCAAAGTTATTAAATCCAGCAGCTTTTCAAAACTCCCATGAGCCTTTGCTTCCATCACCCACTTTTTAACAAAACTCATCAGCTTATGAGCACATTCTACAAAAGTACAGTCATTAGACATTTTAAACTTTCTAAACTTGACTCTGTAAGAATCAGGAGTAACCTTGAACCGCCTTAAGACAGAATCTTTAAACCGCCCATAATCCAAGGCTTCTTGTTCCCCCAAATCATTAAATACCTCCCTGGCTTTTCCAGTCAGTCTGGTCAGCAGGACAGGCATTTGCTGCTCATCAGGGATCTGGTACAGAGTGCAGAGGCGCTCAAAGGTGGACAAAAACTCCTCTGTATCCTCAGTATCATTGTAAATGGGACACATCTTTTCCCAGTTCTTCTCCTGGCGGTGGGTATGTGGAGTACCAGGTGGCGATGACTTTCTCCGCTCTTCTATTACTTGGAGCTGCAGTCTGGCCGTCTCCTGTTCCATCTTGCGAGTCTCCTGTTGTATCTTGTGAGCTCTCTCTTCAGCAGCCAGTAACTCCAGACGCCCCTTACGAGCTTTTTCTTCTCTCTCATCAGCCTCTCTGTCCAATTCAGCTATTTTCTGCCTTTCCAGCAATCGCAGATCTGCTAGCTTCTGTTCATGCTCCCATTGCAGTTTATTCGCTGCCTCTTTCATTCGAATTCCTTCTGCAGTCTCTGTAGTGTCAGGTAAGGGCTGTGCTCCTGCCTCCTGATCACTGCCCATTAACAGCTCTCTCAGTTCTTGATTTGTAGCTTTCTTTTTAAAGCTTATTCCCTTTTCAGAACACAAATCTTCCAGGGCTTTTTTGTCAAGACCCTCATATGTTCCTTGGTCACCCATTGCAACTGCTCTTTAACCAACCAAACTCTCAATACCAAAATTCAAATTTAGATAGCATGGGGTTCTGGCCCAAAGCTTAACTGACCTGGTTCTGTGGATCCTAGCACGACTATGCCACTGTGACGATGTGGTTCTGATGGGACCCAATTGAGAGTGCCAAATCAGTACCAATTGCTCAAATAGGGCAGTCACAGCCCCAGGCTGGGGCTTCTCCATCTCTAAGGCAAACCAAACCAGCCAGACAAAAATGACTTCGGTGTCACCCCTCTGGCTAACCTCAAGTCACACAAGCAATTTCCCTAGATACTCCAGCCTCCCAGCATCACCACCAGTCCCACACGTCCTGGGGATGAATGGTTATGAACACCAACACCCCAGTAAAAGAAAAAGGTTCTCTCGATCCAAAGGACCAAGCCCCAGACCCAGGTCAATATACACATCAGATCTTACCCACAAATCACGCTGTTGCCAATCCTTTAGAATCTAAAATCTAAAGGTTTATTCATAAACGGAAAAAGATAGAGATGAGAGCCAGAATTGGTTAAATGGAATCAATTACATCCAGTGATGGCAAAGTTCTTAGTTCAGGCTTGTAGCAGTGATGGAATGAACTGCAGGTTCAAATCGAGTCTCTGGAGAACATCCCCTGGTGGGATGGGTCATTCAGTCCCTTGTGTAGAGCTTCAGCTTGTAGCAAAGTCCCTCCAGAGGTAGGAAGCAGGATTGAAGACAAAATGGAGATGAGGCCTTCGCCTTATATAGACTTTTCCAGGTGTAAGAACACTCCTTTGTTCCTACTGTGGAAAGTTACAGCAAAATGGAGTTTGCAGTCACATGGGCCGGTTTCTGCATACCTTGCTGAGTCACAAGGCGTACTCGCCTCCTCTCAATGGGTCAATTGTGTAGGTGATGGTCCTTAATGGGCCATCAAGCAGGCTAAGCTGAGCTGACACCAACTAGTTTGGGGTGTCTCCCAGAACTGCAGCACCAATTTGAAATACAGACAGCATACAGCCAATATTCATAACTTCAACTACAAAAATGATGCAGACATACAGACAGCATAATCATAACCAGTAACCCATAACCTGGTCTTAGACACCTTATATGACCCCCTTTACATAGGATTTGGTGCCACTACAGAACCTTGGTTGCAACCCGTGTTCTATATGGTCCCAGTTTATACCAATAACGTCACAGATGTAGTGTCAGATAGGTCCTAATTTCAAGGCACAGGTGTTGGGAATGAAACTTCCTGTCTTTGTGGAACAGGAAATAACCCTCCAGCGAGGGCTGGGAAAACTTCCCAGACTTCCAGTGCCGAAACCTAAACCTCCTGACCCTTCATTAGTTACCCCCACCCCCAGTCTTTGTGGCATCTGCAAACGTTATCGGTGATGACTTTATATTCTCTTCAAGGTCATTGATAAGAATGTTAAATAGCACAGGGCCAAGATCCAATCCTTGCGGGAACCCGCTAGAAAGAAATCCACTCGACCATGGTTCCCTATTTAAAATCCCAGTTTTTAATCTATTTAATGTATGCTGTGTGTATTTTGTATCTTTCTAGTCAAAATATTGTGCTGAACCAACTCATATGCCTATATATATTACATCAGTACTATTAGCTGCAACCAAACTTTTGATCTCATCCAATAAGGATATCCAGTTAGTTTGATAGGATCTATTGTGTCTACACCTTTTAAATGGGTATTAATTATATTACCCTCCTTTCTTTATTAATGAAATCCAGTATCGGCTGCTCCATTCTCTTGCCCAGTATCGATTTCAGACTGACACACTTGTAATTAGCTGCGTCATCTCTTTTATACTTTTTAAATATTGGCACAGCATTAGCTTTATTCCAGTCTTCTGGAATTTCCCAAGTGTTCCAAGTCCTAATTAAAATCAACATTAACAGTCCACCACGCTCCTCCAGCAGGTCTTTCCAAACTCTAGTTATCTGGACCCACTGATTTAAACACATCTCACTTTAATAGCTGATGTTTAACGTCCTCGTGAGTTACTTTGGAATGGAAAGACTGTCAGCATCAACATCTTATGATATGAGTTACATCATCTGTTTTTCTCCACATCCAGGAGAGAAATATTTATTGAACACTTTTCCCTCTTCAGCATGATTGTTGATAATTCTGCCATTTCCATCTAGTAATTTATGACTACCATTGTTAGGATTAATTTTGTACTTTTAAAAACTTCCTTTTTATTTTCCTTGGTTGATCTTGATTTCTGATAGCTTCCCTTGCCAACTTTCTACAATTCTGACCTTCTAACTTAGATTCTTTACTATTGAGTTCCCCTTTCTTCCATATATTTTATTTGGAGAGTGTTGGGATTCCTACCAGGGAGCCACCAGCAGTGTCCCGAGACAGCCCCATCTCCTATATTAAGCTCTGGCTAGTAGCTATGTGATAAATGTGATGACCCTGCCTCCATCTGTCAGCTGGGAGACACAAAGTTTCTCTTTTTCTACCCTCTGATGCCTCCTGGCTGCTCTAGGCAAGGTGAGATGGGACTCTGTTAACATGTGCCTCCCGGAGCTTCCATTTGCCTGGTGCTGCTGTTGTGTGAATAGTGGGGTTGTGAGTGGGGCAGCAGGTACTAAGTGTTGGACTCCTTCTCTTTCAGAGGCCGGTGACTTTCAAGGAGGTGGCTGTGTATTTCACCAGAGAGGAATGGGCTCTGCTGGACCCTGTTCAGAGAGCCCTCTACAGGGATGTCATGCAGGAGAACTATGAGACGGTGACCTCGCTGGGTAAGGAGTCCTGTCCCCTGGGTTGTTAGAAGCTGTGGGGTCTCTAAAGAACCTGAGGAGTAATAGCTTTATACCTTTATTCATCATCCAAGTTTTGACAAGTTTCTTTGTCCCCCTTTTTTTCCTTATCTCTCATACACTAGCAGGCAGCAGGGAGGGAGGAGGTAATGAGAGATGAGGAGGGAACACAAGAAGCTCCCAAGGTGCCGGGAGGTGGTGCCAGCTGCGAGTAATGGGAAAAGGAGAGGGGAGTGTGGAGGAAGGGCACCCAGGAAGTGGGCTGGGTGGGTCATTGGGAGGGAAGAGAGGTTTGGGGATCTAGAGCTGTGGGGGATCCCAGACCTTTAACCCTGAATCCCTACCCAAACCTCAGGTAAATCCCTGACTTCAGCATAATCACTCTCACAAAGCCTCAACTTAATATAAGGCCCTGAACTGTAGCAAGCTTAGGCTACGTTTACCAAATCGTATCACTAAATCGACCACGGCTAGATCGATCTCAGGGCATCAATCCCGGCTGCAGTTTCGGCCTGCCCTTAATAACTCGTTTCTTTATGTTCACCTCCTTGCCCCTCCACGCATGTTCCAAGCTAATAAGCAATACTCTGATCATGACGTCTTACCTCTAGTGAGTATAAAATTGCCCACAAGACGTGAGACCAGGTCATTGATCATAAAATCAGGTCGGGGTCAAGAAGAGTGAGACTTTGGAGAGAGTCTTGTCCCCCATCTCCCCATCTGCAGCAGCCACAAGTTGTCTTCCCTCCAGGCTGCTTGGATCTTTGAGCCTGTCCCTCCTGAGGTTGCATGGCCCAGTTCTTGTTTCTTACATTCTCCTTTTCCAAAAGAATTAGAGGCTGTTGCTCCTGAATGTGAGCGTTTAATTCCCCAGCCTTCTCCTCACACTGGGGGAGTTTAATTCTCCCTCCCATTACACCTGAGTCACTAGCTTTCCTATTGCCCCAAAATGTGCTTTTGCAATGTCACAGTTCAGGGGTAGCTAAGCCTTTGACCTGCCTCCATGGTGTGCTCAAGGAATAGCCCTGTCAGGTATCAGGCCTCTAGCCAGCCCCTCTCTATGTGTAGGGACCCACATGCGTCTCCTTTTTGACCAGTGTGTGAGGATTGCAGCTTGTCCTCCACTGTGTTTGCTGGACTGACGTCCAGTTCCTGTGCTTTGCTTTCTCTCCAGGGGCTGTGAGCAGTGTGTGTGTGAGACAGAGGTGGGAATTTTGTGATTGGTATTGCTATGATTAGAAGGAGCAGGAGATATGAGGTGTTTTGCTGTCATGGGGTGATATGAGGTGATATGAATGGGTCATTAAGGACTGGCTGGGAGTAACCTACATCAATGGAATACCCGACAGAGACAAGGGAATGCCTGTCACCCAGGGCTGCCCAGAGGATTCAGGGGGCCTGGGGTCTTCGGCAGCATGTCCCCCTTATCCGCTCTGACACCGCAGAGCGTTTACCCTGTGTCCCTCTTTCCCTCTCTGACACCACAGAGCATTTACCCTGTGTCACCGTTCCCTGTTCCCCCTCCTGTTTGACTCAGTTCATATAATAATATTCTCAGCTATACCTTTGCTTAACCAATCGTACTGAAATTTAATTAGCCAATCCTAACACATTGAAACATAATTCTCTAACCAATTGTATCCCACTACCCTAATTAATTTACACCTAGCAAAATTAATTATACAGCAGACAAAACCAATTAGAGAACCAGACTGATTAACATTGTAAAAGTGGTGGCCATAAAGATAAAACAATACAAAAATGAGGGTTTCACAACCACAAGCATTGAGAAGTGATTTCTTGCCAAACAGGCTGCTGTCAAACTAAGTTTTCTTTAACCATCTTAAGATCTGTTTCTTTATCTGGTGGTGATGGGCACTATCAGGACAGGATCATCTTCCTAGTAGCACTTTATTTCAGTGTGACTGGTTTGGGATGTGAGGCTGTGACCCTTTGCTTCCCAGCTTATGGCTGCCCCCGCTGCTTAGCCAAAGGCCTTAGCCTAAGAACAAGGCCTGAGACTGTCACGGTAAGAGAAGGCCCTTACAAATACAGACAGTGATTTTGATTCTTTGTTTTCATGCTCCTGTAAATAGCTAAGTGATAAAAATACACCTAAGTTCTTAAACTATAGACTTTACAGGCAGGCCTGAATATGTCTGTTCTAACAGTGAGTTCTATCCCTTCCCTCATTCTGTGTCTGTCTTCATATTTAGATTGTAAATTCTTCAGGGCATGGGCTATCTACTATTCTGTGTTTATACTTTGTCTAGCACAGTGGGGACCCATTGTTAGTTGCTCCTTAGGCACTAATGTAATGAATATGATTTATCATCATAATAACTCTCCGGCCACTTTGAGCCAAGGAAGCTGGCCTTAGGATGTTACTGCTTAACAATGAGCTGGGGGTTAAAACCATGGACTATTCTTTGTGACAAGTATCCCACAAATTCCACTGAATTTCTTTGCCTGCAGTAGAGTTTCCAGTTTCCAGATCTGATGTGATCTCACAGCTGGAACGAGGGGAAGAGCCATGGGTCCCAGATCTCCAGGGCTCTGAGAAAGAAGTGCTTCCAAGAGCTGCCTTCCCAGGTGAGGACTTGGTTAAACCAACTCAAGAACTGTGTGGGAATGCAGGAAACATTTGGAATGCCGTACAAAGACCCTGTGAGCTCTTCAAGTTCAGGATTGTTCCCTGCAGATGTGGAATCATGGCAGATGTCATTCATGGCTTCCCTCTTATTCTGACTGACAACTGGCAGCAGGTCGCTCCTCGATCTCACTTTCCCCTGAGTGTTGTCATGAGATGCAGACCAAAACTGATCCCTTCCTCTCTCCTCTGGGGAAGGTTTTGGGAAAAATCAGCTCCTGATTGTGTGGGAGAGATCAAACTTATTTTGGATTGTTCATCCCTCTTTCCATTCCTCTCTCTGAGATTTTCTTTCTTTCCCTGGTGCAGGGAGTGACCTATGTCTGGATTCTCTTTTCTCCCATCAGGTGATGAGATGGTGAGTGAGAATGAGGAGGAGAAACCCCATCAGGAAGATGCTGAGCAAGGAGAACTACTAGGAACTTTATCAGGAAGATCCAAAGGGAATGTTTCCAGGAGTTGTGCACTCCTAGAAAAAATAAAAGCCTGTGAGACTCAGGGGAGGCCAGAGGAAAACTTTAGTAGCCTCTCAGACCTTATAACAAGCGACACAATCAACTTGGAAGAGAGACGCTACACATGCCATGAGTGTGGGAAAAGCTTCAATTGGCGCTCACACCTTATCAGACATCAGAGAATCCACACAGGTGAGAAACCTTATGGATGCTCTGAGTGTGGGAAATGCTTCATCGATAGTTCAGCCCTCATCTCACATCAGCGAATCCACACAGGAGAAGCGCCCCCCACATGCTCAGAGTGCGGGAAAATCTTTAGTCGGAGCTCTACCCTGAACAAACATCGTAGAATCCACACAGGAGAGACGCCCTACACATGCTCAGAGTGTGGGAAAATCTTTAGTCAGCGCTCAGACCTTATGAGACATCAGAGAATCCACACAGGAGAGATGCCCTACACATGCTCTGAGTGTGGGAAAAGCTTCAACCGGCGCTCAAACCTCATCACACATCGGAGAATCCACACAAGAGAGACGCCCTACACGTGCACGGAGTGCGGGAAAAGCTTCTATCACCGCTCTACCCTTATCACACATCAGAGAATCCACACAGGAGAAAGGCCCTACACATGCACTGAGTGTGGGAAAAGCTTCAATTGGAGCTCAAACCTTATCAGACATAGGAAAATCCACATGGGTTAGAAACCTTATGGATGCTCTGAGTGTGGGAAATGTTTCTTTAATCTTTCAGGCCTCATCGTACATCAGAGAATCCACACAGAAGAGAAGCACTAGAGATGCTCTGAGTGTGGGAAAAGCTTTAGTCAGCACTCATACCTTACCAGACATCAGACAATCCACACAGGGAAGACACCATACACGTTTTCTGAGTGTGGGAAAAGCTTCAGGCACAGCTCAAACGTTGTCTCACGTAGGAGAATCCACATGGGAGAGAGTGTGGGAAAAGCTCTGAGTGCGAGAAAAGCTTCAATCAGTGCTCAAGCCTCATTAGACATCAGAAAATCCACATGAGAGAGAATTGTAAAAATCCCTTGACTAGGGTTGGCCAAAATTTTTTTTTTTAAAAAAAAATCACATTTGCTAATTCCCACATAGTGAGTTTTGCATCATCTTCACCGTGGTCTCTCAGCTCCACCAGATAAGCTGCCTGCTTCTGCCTTTTGCAGCTCATCCTTCTTTGGGGTCAGTCCTATGATCTTTTCTATCAACTCCTTTCCTTTTGAGTCATAGGAATGTGTGTCCCTCCTGCCACGAATGTTTATCACCTCCATGTGGGGGAGAGGTTTGATCCCAGCAAGGTACACTGAGGCAGAAACTACCTGTGCCTTCCATCCACTAGGACTGTACATGATGTTGGCTGCTCAAGTTAGTGATCTTGGTGTAAAAAGTTGTAGTGCAAATGCAGCCCAGGTGCAGTGGTTGGCATTAGCTTTCCCCTTGACCTGACCTAAACTCCATCACTTTTCCTAGTCTAAACAAATCCTGAGCATCACAGTTATACCCTTCCTCCATTTCAAAGCAATTGTTAGTCATCGAGTTCTCCTTTGGAGAACAAATTGTTTCATTCCCAGTTCTCTGATGTAGCTGCAGGTTGTGCTGGAGAGCAGATATTTTTATTATCATTTTCCACACTTAAAATATATTGAACTATAACAAAAAGCAGGAACAGGGCAGGGATAGGGAGAAATGTCATTTCACTGATTGTAACAACAGACGTAGTTAGGGTAAATCAGAGGGATTCCCTTATTCCCCATCACCATCCCAATCCCCCTGTTGTTCAGTTGGTTAGGTCAATCTTTTTTCTAAAGGTCTGGGAAGAAGATTCGCTAGTAAATAACTTGTAACTCAGCAAAATACCCATGCATTGGGCTCCCAAAGCCATTCTGGCCCAGGCCCTGTAGGAGGTCGCTTCTGAAGATATCTCCTTCCTAATCAGCTGCATGTTGTCTATTATTTGGGAAATGCAGTCCCTAGCTAGGTAGGGATGGGAAAAATGGAAGTGACATTTCTGTTCAGCTCATCCTGGGAGATGCTGCAAATGTGTAGAAAATGGAATCTGTGTTGAATGTGATATAGCTGCAGAAAGATACTTATTTTTAAGAGAGACCTGACATTTGGTGTCCTACAAGGATTCTAAACCACACCTGAATTTAATCCCTAGTTTAAATCTGTGCCACCAGCTTAAAGAAATCAAAAGGCCTATTTGGGGGAGTTATACTTCAGTATCGCTACTGCTATGTTGTGTGGTTGGTGAAAAATTCTACGCCAGACATTTAGAGTAATTTTATACTTAAGGTCAAAGATTTGATAAGGACTCAAGCAGAAATTGCAGGTACTAGTGGTTGATTTTCACCCCAGAGATGGAAGCTCTGGTGACCTGTTGCCCAGGTAAACTATTTTTAGAACCCTCTCCCTCATTAAGTGGCATTGATGACACTCCTAAAAGACGCCATGATTAAATTAGGCACAACTGTCTGTTACCATTTGGATCCAAAGTTTCATGAAGCACAGAGAGAAACAGCTGATTCCTTCAGAGCCATTCCATGCCTATGGGTCCCAATCTGGCTGCCTTGTTGGACAAGAAGCACTTCCATGCTGCGCAAATGATGGTAGCCAATGGGGGATGTTAGTAGAAGGAGCAGGCTGACCCAGAGGCGGATTTGAGTGGCTGGGCTTCTTTATTGCAGTACTTGTTCCCCTGGACCCAGTTGTCCAGTAAGCACTGAATGAGGTCAGCACTCTCTTTTTTTAGGTTAGTATGTACACGCCTACATTCATTACAACACCCCAAAAACCCTTATTAAGGAATAGAAACACCCACTGTTAGTAAACCCACCTCTGTCTGTTGCTCATACTTTTACCTTGAAAGTACATTTCTTTGCAACAATTTGCTGCCATAAATCTTTCTCCTCAGCAGTTCCCAGGTGAAGGAGGAAGGGGCTGTGAACAGTTCTCAAGGGAGGTGGGGGAAGGAGCCCTATGCCCAGGCTGGTTCAGGTAGCTAGGGAAGATAACATTCCTATTACTTTCTTCTACACAAAGAGTATTTTTCTGCAGCCGCATCTTTATTAATCTTTATGATAGATTAATAAAGATGCCAGATTCTTCCCTTAATAGAGAAGGGAAGAATCTGGCAACTTACATTTTAAACAAAGAAATACTGAGAAATTTTGCAGCTGATATATTAGAAACGAAAATATTGCCCACGTTTTCCTTTGTCCACTAATACTATGTGAGCACATTAGCAGCTTATTGTTATACTTAACCCTAAAATATCCCAACAAGGGAATGTATCAGATTCCAAGTTCAGACTGCAGGATATGTGAATGCTGAGTCCTGACTCTCTGGTTTCGTGTCTAGTTTTGCTCTTGAGTTTTATGCATTTATATCACTTCTCCACCTCCTGCTACTCTGAAAGATCAGAAAGTGTGAAAATAGAGCACAGGTGGGTTTTCTCATGACGCAGCCTTCTCACATCGTGTGCAACCCCTTCCACCCACACTCATGGGAGAAGCCCTAGAGAGAAATGAACTCACAGAAGTGGAAGGCTCCTAGGTCATTGTAGAATGTGACTTCACACAAAGCTGACTGGGTGGAAATGGGAATTGAGAGAACTGCCCTATAGGTTTATATTTTGTAATCTTTGAAAAAATTGGTACCAGCGACAATGAAATTAAACATGTATTAATGTAACATAAGAGACTGATTCTGTGATAACTTTCAGTGTTATAATATAATTCAGGTTTTCTTCTAGTTCTCTCCCTGCCCCCTCCTACTATCTAGGAAACGGTGGCTAATCCTGAAATTAAAACCTCACTCCAAAGGAATTAGAGTGGAGGAATAGGTGAGAGAAATAGCATGTACGAGAATAGAGACCCAGGATAGACTGTAATTATTTCTATTTCATATGGAATTTATTTTGATCAATTTTCAAATAAGTCTTCTGTTGAGAGGAAAATTACTGGAGAGAAGATGTGTAACCTTTTCCCCAGTTAGAGGGTAACAGCCTCAGAGGTCCCCAGGTCTCTTGTTTGCAAAGCAAAGATGTCACACAAGGCAGGAGATGTCAAAATGTAGAATGGTGATGGATGTGTGATGGGAGCTTTTCTGGGTTGTTTTTTTTAAATTTAATTTTTGTTTTGTTTTTGCAACCAGGTATTTTTATAGGTGCTGAGGCGCCTTTTCCTTTTGAGCACAGCTGTTTAACCCTCAGTCCTGGCTCTAAGAACAGGAGCACTTGTGGCACCATAGAGACTAACAAATTTTTTATTTGAGCAGAAGCTTTCGTGGGCTACAGTCCACTTCTTCAGATGCATAGAATGGACCATATAGCGAGGAGATATATATCCACATACAGATCATGAAAAGGTGGGAGTAGCCACATCAACTCTAAGAGGCTAATTAATTAAGATGGGCTATAATCAGCAGAAAAAAACAGTTCCATAGTGATAATCACAATGGGCCATTGCAGACAGCTGACAAAGAGGTGTGAGGATACTTAACATGGGGAAATAGATTCAATCTGTGTAATGACTCAGCCATTCCCAGTCTCTGTTCAAACCTAAATTAATGGTATCTAGTTTGCATATTAATTCAAGTTCAGCAGTTTCTCACTGGAGTCTGGTTTTGAAGCTTTTCTGTTGCAAAATGGCAGTGCTTGCACCCCAATCCCATGCACCCCAGACCTCCTCTCCCCACCCAAAGTCCCTCCCAGAGCATTAGGTGGGGGGATGGATTGGGAGGGGCAGGCTCTGGGCATTCTGGGCACCACCAAAAATTTCTACATACCTGCCACCTCTGTTGTTCACTGCACTTCTTGGTTCTCTCCGGTTGCTCTGTCTCTAGAGTCTTTTTTCTATCCCATCTCTCCTTCCCTGCTCCTGTGTGTGTCTTATGGGACCTGGCCCCATAGTTGTACATTGTGCAATATCATGTTTAACTTTCCAAATCACCTGGGGCCTGGAGAATATTTCCAGATAATTGTTCCCTATGTAGATTGCAGCGATCTCTGGTTTGTCCTCATGGGGAACCAGTTCACAAAAAAGAGCCAGGAGCTGGTCCCAGTGCATTCCCCATCTGCTGTGTGGACAGAAAATTGCCTCCAGGCCAAGGCCCAGCTGCAAACCCCAGGCTGAGTTACAGGCTGTCTTGGAAGCCCACTGCACAATGCTGTGCCCACCAATTCATACCCCAGCCACAGGTGAACTTCCATAGAATCTGAGTAAGACACATGAGGAAGGAAGCAAACAGGGTCAAAACCTGTGGTGCTTAAGGGCCACCACATGCATTGGCCTCCCCTCAGCAGGGGACTTACAGGCCCTTCTGCCAGTTGATGTTGGCAGCAGTAAGGGCTGGGTTCAATGTCTAGGGGAGGAGAGCAGCAGAGACGCAGGAGGAGAGAGTCCCGAGAGAGGAAGCAGCTGGAAGGGAGCAATGAGAGCAGAGTGCAAACCAACCATTGAGGGTCTCACAGGAGTCCTGAAACGACAATAGCCGCAGGTCCCATGGTGTAATGGTTCAGCCCTCGGGACTGTTGACTCCTGCTCTCTGAGTTCAAATCCCAGGGGGACCTCCTGATGCTGGGTTGGTTTGCTGTAAAGCCTTGGAGCTCAATGTTCTTGATTTCCCTGTTCCTAGGTGCACCGGGGTGAGTTTTTTCCTTCCTGCTGGGTGACAGATGCCCATTAGAGCTAGGGCTTGGGTCTGGCTGGTTCACCAGGCAGCTGCTATAGGTTGGGGCCCTAGAATTTAACAGTCTGGTGAGAGATTCCTGTGGGTTGACCTGACGGTTCTGTTTCCTGCTGCTTCACCTGATGCCCACAATTTGGTCCTTGTATCTGCAGCTGCCAGGTGCTTCCTCCTGCCCACATGGGAAGTAGAACCAGGGCCAGGCTTAATAGTCAGGGAAAGGCAGGAGAGAGAGAGAGAGTCCCAGCAGTGCAGCTCCAGTGTGTCCTGGTGTTGGGAGGGTGTGATGTTATTGATATAATCTGGGACCATATAGAACATAGTGGCACCAAATCTTGTGTAAAGGGGGTCATACAAGGTGTCCAAGACCAGGTTGTGGGTTGCTGGTTATAATTATGGTGTCTATGGGTATGGCTACACTTGAAACTTAAAAGCACTGCCGTGGCAGCACTTTGAAGTGCGAGTGTGGTCGCAGCGCCAGAGCTAGGAGAGAGTTGTCCCAGCGCTGCACGTACTCCACATCCTCATGGGGTTTAGCTTGCAGCGCTGGGAGCCGTACTCCCAGCGCTGCGGCACTGTTTACACTGGAGCTTTACAGCGCTGTCTCTTGCAGTGCTCGGGGGTGTGTGTTTTTTTCACACCCCTGAGCGAGAAATTTGCAGTGCTGTAAAGCGCCAGTGTAGCCAAGGCCAGAATGTATGTATCATTTTGTAGTTAAAGTTATGAGTATTGGCTCTGTACTGTCTGTATTTCAAACTTATGCTGTGCTTCTGGGAAACATTCCCGATAAGCTGGTGTTTGCTCTGCCTCGCCTGCTTGATGGCCCAGTAAGGACCATCAGCTACACAACTGACCCATGGAGAGAAGGCAGATATGCCTTGTAACTCAGCAATGTATGCAGGGACTTGCCCATGTGACTCCAGACTCCATTTTGCTGTAATTTTCCACAGTAAGAACAAAGAGGTTCTTACATCTGGAAGAGAGACTATAAAAGGCTGATGCCTCATCTCCATCTTGTCTTCAGTCCTGCTTCATGCCTCTGGACAAAGGACAGAATGACCCATCCCAGCTGGGGATGTTCTCCAAAGACTTGATTTGAACCTGCAGTTTACTCCATCACTGCTACAAGCCTGAACTAAAAACTTTGCCATCACTGGATGTAATTGATTCCATTTAACCAATTCTAGCTCTCATCTCTATCTTTCCCCCTTTATGAATAAACCTTTAGATTCTAAAGGACTGGCAACAGCGTGATTTGTGGGTAAGATCTGATGTGTATATTGACCTGGGTCTGGGGCTTGATTCTTTGGGATCGAGAGAAACTTTTTCTTTTATTGGGGTGTTGGTTTTCATAACCGTTCATCCCCAAGACGGGTGGCACTGGTGGTGATACTGGGAGACTGGAGTGTCTAAGGAAATTGCTTGTGTGACTTGTGGTTAGCCAGTGGGGTGAAACCGAAGTCCTCTTTGGCTGGTTTGGTTTGCCATAGAGGTGGAAAAACCCTAGCCTAGGGCTGTAACTACCCTGTTTAAGCAATTGGTCCTGAACTGGCACACTCAGTTGGGTCCTGCCAGAACCGCATCGTCACAGATGGGAACTGGAGAAAGGACAAAAGAAGCAAGAGAAGAGAAAGGAGGGAGGGGTTGATAGAGGAAAAGTGAAACAAAGACAAACCCTAATGTCCCCAGTGATTCTAAGGGACAAAATCCCAGGTGTGCAATAAATTCTGCCTCCTTAAGCTCGTGTTTTACATGCCTACAATTCAACTCTCACCAGATGGATCAGACTGAACAGATTTCAAACCTCCAGGAGGCTCTTACCTTCTAAACAGGGTGGCTGTTTTCTAGTAAAATCACTACAAGGGAAGGAGAAAACTCGAAAGAGGTTCCTCCTGGCGCTCATGTCTGTGAACCCAAATACTCTCTCAGTCCTCAGAGACCTGGAGAAAGAGACTTTCTGAAGCAAAGCCACAGGGGTCTCTGAGGTTTCCCTGGCCCCTCGCCCCTCTCCTGCCTGGCTGGTGTCAGCATCTCTCTGTGAGGTCACCACCTCCCCACCAATAGTCTTTGACCAATATTCTGGAGGTCCTGCAAAAGGCCTTTGTGATGTCACTGCCACACCCCTCCCTTGTTGTGCCAATGTCCTGCCCCTGGCCAGGCACTTTGGAGGTTTGAGCTACTCCCTGTGGATCACCCCACTCAAGGAGCGTTCGTTCTAGGCAACAAGCCGGGTAGACAGGAAAACATCAGACGCTGCTCCCAGTGCTACACTCAGTTTTTCAGAAATTAGTCGTCTTTATGGCCAGAAGAGACCATTAGAGCATCTAATCTGACCCCCTGCATATCACAGGCCTCCTGTATAATACAAGAGCTACTTTTGGGGCAAACATTCCAGAAAGGCATCTAGTCTTCATTAAATGACATCAGGAGATGGAGAATCCACCACTTTCCTTGGTAGCTTGTTCCTGTGGTGAATCATCCTCGCTGTTGAATATTTGTGCCTTAGTTGTAATATGAATTTGTCTCTTTTCACCTTCCAGCCATTGGGTCTTGTTACGCCTTTCTCTGCTTGATTAAAAAGCCCTTTAATACCCAATCTTTTCTCTCCATTAAGGGACTTCAATGAAGTCACCTTTCAATCTTCTTTTGATAAGCTAAACAGATTGAGCTCTTCCTATAGCTCCCTAGAAGGCATTTTTCTCCAGCCCTCAGAACATTTGGTGGCTCTTTGCTGCCCCAGCTCCAATTTCACATCATCTTTTTCAAATGAGGATGCCAAAACTGGAGGCAGTTTTCCAATATCAGTCTCACTGACGCTGTGTCACCTCCTGTGACGTTACTGACATAATCTGTAACTGTATAGATCACTGTTGCGACCACTGTTGTATATTTGCAGCCAATATTGTAGAAAGGTTGTCGTGTAAGGGGTCTATGGAGAGGTTCTGATTGGCTGATTATAATGATGCTATCTCTAGATGTCTGTCATTTTTGTAGTTGATGTTATGAATATTGGCTTTATGCTGTCCGTATTTCAAACTTGTGCTCTGCTTCCGGGAAATACCCCAGACAAGTTGGTGTCATTTCCACTTAGCCTGCTTGATGGCCCATTAAGGATCATCAGCTCTACAACTGACCCATTGAGAGATGGCAGATACACCTTGTGACTCAGCAAGGTATGCAGGGACCTGCCTATGGACAGAACTCTAAGGTTTTTCTATGCCGCGTGCTGGATAGAGTGTCCTTGGGACAAAGAAAGCAAAGACCACATGGCAAGAGACTATAAAAGGCTGATGCCTCATCTCCATCTTGTCTTCAGTCCTGCTTCATACCTCTTGAGGACTTTGCTACAAACTGAAGCTCTATATAAAGGACTGAATGACCCATCCAAGCTGTAGACGGACTCCAGAGACTTGATTTGACCTGTAGTTTATTCCATCACTGCTATAAGCCTGAACCAAGAACTTTGCCATTACTGGATGTAATTGATTCCTTTAACAATTTTAACTTTCCTCTATATTTCTTTCTTTTTCTGAATAAACCTTTAGATTTTAGATGCTAAAGGATTTGCAAGAGCGTGATTTGTGGGTAAGCTCTGACTTGTCTATTGACCTGCATCTGGGGCTTGGTCCTTTGAGAGAACCTTTTTTCCTTTTACTGGGGTATTGGTTTTCATAACCATTCATCCCCATAAGGAGCGGGGCTGGTGGTGATAGAAGGGAACTGGAATATCTGAGGGAATTGATTCTATGAAGTCCAATTAGCCAGTAGGGTAAAACCAAAGTCCTCCCTGCATGGCTGGTGTGACGTGCTTTAATAGTAAAGGGCACCCAGCCTCGGGATCTGACTGCCCTGCTTCAAGCAATTTGTCCTGAATTGATACTCTCAGCAGTGTACTGCCAGAGGCCAATTGTTACAGGGGTCGTCCGAGATTACAACCGAGAAAACTCTGAATCTCACGATGCGCTTCCTCAGCTAGGGGAAGTATGTAACTCACACACCTCCAGGGTGTGGTGATGTGTCCCAGCTAGTGGCACCAAGATCACTTAGCTAAGACTCTAGAAAAGACTCGTTTCACCTCTTCCTCTAGCAGCCAGGTGGCTTTTAGTTCATGCTGTAGAGGCCCACGCACTAAGTTCCTGAGTTCCCAGTTAGATCCCACCCACCAACAAGTCATCGACCAGGATCTGTCAGTGTAACAGAGACAGCTGCCACCCCAAGGAGGAGAGAGGTGTGCCATACCTGGCCACGAAGAGGTGCCAAGCAGTGAGCTGATACCTGTCAGAGCTTCCTGTGAAAAACTGCAAACTTTGGACAATAGCAGGGTGGTAAGAAGTGTTGCTTTCAGAGTGGCCTGGGTCAGAGCCCATGGGAGGCCCTGGGCTCCCCTGCCATCTGCTGCACCCTCCCGCCCCGAAGGACCAAAACCCTGACCACTAGGCAACATCCCCATGAGCGAAGGCCATCACGAGGCATCTGTCTTCGAAAGTTTGCAGAGGATGCGGGAGCAGAAAGGGGAGAGAGGATGAGGATGGGTCTTGGGAAAAGGGAGGGAGAGAGCCTTATGGGAATGTCTTGTCTATCGCCATCAACCCAATGATCAGATCATTGATGCCTAGAATCTTCCCTGACGTGTTGTAATTGATTGGATCTAGATTTTAAAATGCGTACCACATTTGCAGATGGAGAAATGTCAGCGAGTTGAGTGGAAGGACATTGCAAGCTCAGCTAATTATACAACGTGGCTTATGCCCCATCTAACAAGCTCCTTAAACAATAGCTCCCAATTTTCATTTACATTGTTCTGGTAAGTGTTTTTCTCCAAAACACTTTCACTAATCATTTTGGTCAGCTTTGGAAAGTGAGCCCTTTCAGTGCACCAATTATAAATATTGCTGGTGGGGACTGGCCTCTGTTGGTCATAAGAACAGCCACACTGGATGAGACCAATGGTCCAGCCAGCCCAGAATCCTATCCTCCCACAGTGGCCAATGCCAGGTGCCCACGAGGGAATTGACAGAACAGGGAATCATCAAGCAATCCATCCCCTGTCACCCATTCCCAGCTTCTGGCAAACAGAGGCTAGAGACACTTCAAGAGCATGGTTTTGTATCCCTGCCCATCCTGGCTAACAGCTAATGATGGACCTGTCCTCTATCAACTTATCTAGTTCTTTGGTGGACCCTGTTATAGTCTTGGCCCTCACAGCATCCTTTGGCAAAGTTTCCCCAGGTTGACTGTGTGTTGGGTGAAGAAATACCTCCTTTGGTTTGTTTTAAACCTGCTGTCTATTCATTTCATCGGGTGACCCTTAGTTCTTGTGTTATGAGGAGTAAATAGCACCTCCTTACACATCTAGACTAACACGGCTACTCCTCTGATACTTCCTTATTTACTTTATCCAAACCCCTCATCATTTTATAGATCTCTATCCTAGCCCCGTCTTAGTCATCTCTTTTCCAAGCTGAAAACTCCCCTCAGTCTTATTAATCTCACCTCACATGGAAGCTGTTCCAGACCCCTAATCATTTTGGTTGCCCTTTTCTGTACTTTTCCCAATTCCGATATCTTTTTGAGATGGGGGACCAGCTCCAATATTCAAGATGTGGGCATACCATAGATTTATAGACAGGCAATATTATATTTCTGTCTTGCTAGCCATCCCTTTCCTAATGACTTCCCAACATTTTGTTCACTTTTTTGACTGCCGATGCACATTGAGTAGATGTTTTTAGAGAACTGTTGACAGTGACTCCAAGATCTCTTTCTTCAGTTGTAAGAGCTAATTTAGACCCCATCAGTTTAGATGTAGAGCTGGGATCATGTTTTCGCATGTGCATCACTTTGCATTGATCCACATTGAATTTCATCTGCCTTTTTGCTGCCCAGTCACTCCGTTTGGTGAGATCCCTTTGTCACACTTTGCACTCTCTTTTGGACGTAACTAACTTGAGTTGGCTTGTATCATCTGCAAATATTGCCACCTCACTGTTTACCCCTTTTTCCAGATCACTTAGGAGTATGTTGAACAGTGCTGGTCCCAGTACAGGCCCCAGGGGGACACTACTATTTTCCTCTCTCCATTCTGAAAATCAGACCCTTTCTTTCTTGCCTTTGAACCATACCTATCCCAGAGAGGACCTTCCATCTTATTCCATTTTGCTTCAGAGCCTTTAGGGAGAGACCTCGTCAAAGGTTTTCTGAAAATCTAAGTATACTATATCCATGGGATCACCTTAATTCACATGCTTGTTGACTCCCTCAACGAATTATAGTAGATTCGTGAGGCATGATTTTCCTTTACAAAAACCATGTTCGTTCTTCCCCAATGTAAGTGGGGGCAAACTTACCCGGCGGCACCTCCTCCTGGTTGTCTTGGGAATTAGCTCTTCAGCCGTCAGTGTGCCCTCTGCAGGCCAGTGATCCGTCTTACTGCGGCTGGCCCCCTGTCCCTCCCAGGACCCCTTTTACCCGGGCAGTACCCTCCCAGTTCTGGGTCTTCCCCTCCAGGGGAACCCCAACCCACTATCCCCACTTCACTTCAGTCTTGGCTACTGCCCAGTCTCCAGCTAGCCCCTTCATTGGGGCAGACTGCAGTATGAGCCACTTATCACAGGCAAAGGGGTTTGGACCTGCCACCTCTGCTTCCCCATGGGCTGCCCCATTGCAACCCTGCACCTATTCAGCCTATAGTCAGGCCTGCAGCCTGGGGCTTTCCAGGCCAGAGCTCCCAGCTCCTCTGGCCCTTCCCCAGCCCTGCTCCCAAGCTAGATGTCTTGCTTAGGTCCCTGCAGCCAGGCCCTTCTCTCACTACACAGAGAGAGAGACTGACTGGGCTTCTGTCTCACAGCCTCTTATAGGGGCCAGCTGGGCCTGATTGAGGCATGGCCACAGCTGAGCCTACTTTCTCCAATCAGCACAGGCTTCTTGCCACAGCCACAGCCCTCTCCTGGGCTGTTTCAAGCCCCACAGGGCAGGAGCTGGGTCAGCACTCTCCTACCGGGAGCGCTCTGTGTCCTCGGGCTGCCCTGCTGGCTGGAGCGTTTCCCCTTCTCTGGCTGCCCTGCTGGCTGGAGCTCCTTCTCCCTTCCTGGGCTGCTGCTGTTGCTGCCTGGAGTGCTCCTCCCTTAGACTGCTGCTGCTCAGCGAGGGGTGGGGGGGCCTTGCTGGCCAGCCCCCACTCCTCCACCTCTGCAGGGAGAAGCCAGGACTCCCCACCACCACTACCACCTGTGAGGGTCCTTCCTGCCTGGCTGCCAGGATTGCTGGAGGAGGAGCTGCTGCTGCTGGAGCTGTGTTTGCCTGGGGAGCTGCTGGAGCCTGGAGGAAGGAGAGAACTGAGAAGACCACCGGCTGCTGGGGAGCGCACAGGATGACTCAGGAGACCACTGTGGAGGTGGTCCTCAGAAACTGAGTAACTCTTTGACTGTGCTCTAGCGGTGGGGGTATAGACTGTGTTTGTGGGGGCACAGGGGGTGTGGTGTGGAGCCTGCCCCCTGGTCCATCTGTGTCCCTACCACCACTACCACCACCGCTGCCCCCTCCACCACCCCCACAGCCCGCTTACCATCTGCCTCTGTTCCTGACTCGGGGACTCAGCTGCTCGTGTGACCTGCCACACCCTATTGCCACGATTTGGGCCTCCAGCAGCAGCCAGCCAAACATTTGACTTTGCACAAGTGCTCGTGGGTGCACGCACCCCCCCTCCCCTGGACTGACCCCTTGCCCTCTGCAACAGACCCCCTAGCTTTGCCCCTTGTTGCCTGCCCCATTGCCCCTCATAGCCTTTTGCTCCCACCCCCTAGCTTCAGTTTGTTTGCCTGCCCCGCCCGTCTCCCTTTGCAGCTTTGTTTGTCCTGCCCCAGCCCTGAAGCCAGCCCCTGGGTCCCTCTGCCCCACTCCCAGCCTGGTTGCTCCCCTTCCCCTACACCCTGATTGGCCCCTCCCCTCATGCCCCCATGCCCCCCTAGTGGGCTTGTGCTTCTTCCCTGTTTGAGTTTGCCCCTCTTGCACTGCACCCCTCAATTGTTGTTGTATCCCTCCCCTCTCCTAGTGCAGCTAGAGGAGCCGGATTCAATCTTGTGTCAGTGACGGACACCCCCCCACCCAGTCCTCAATAGTCCCCTTATCTGCCACCCCCCATTTTGGCACCCTCCTCCCCTGCCCACAGGCTAGCAGGCAGGAGTGGTTGACCTGCTTCCTCTCCCCTCCCTTTCTTCCCTCCCTCCCTAGTCACCATGGTGGGAGACGCAGCAGGTGGGGCTCCTGGGACAACCCCTGTCCTGCCTCCCCCTCCTGCTCCCTCGACAACCCCCTCGGTCTCAGCCTCAACCGCCGCTGCCGGACCACCTGCCACCCCTCTCGCTGAGGCGCTGACAGCAGCGGGCGATGGGGTGTCCTCTGCTGCTGCCGCATCCTTTGCTCCCTCTGATTCTGGGGGAGCCCCCCCAGCCAGCAGAAAGGGCCAGGGCAAGAAGAAGGGGAAGAGCCCCGCTAGGAAGACTAAGTCCTCCATGGCGGAGCCTGCCACCACTGCCGAGGCCCTGCCACCGGCCGCAGCGCCCCTCCCTGCTGTTCCCTCCACCAGCTCTGCAGGTGCCCCTCCCCCAGTCCCCAGGGTGTACGCCCAGGTGGCGGTGGCCCCCCCACCCGCTGCTATGTCATCTCCCCCGACCGCCGCCTCCGCTACCACCTACAGCGGCCAGGGCCCCTTCCCCACCTTGACCAGGAAGCACGGCGTCCGTTGCCTCCTGGTGCCAACCTCACCCCACGTGGAGACCTACGTGCGGGCGTTGGCGAGGGTGGTGGGGCCCATGGCCATTGTGGCGGCCTCCAGGATGTATGGCAAGGTGGTCTTCTTCCTTGCCTCGGAGGCTGCCGCCCAGGAGGCGAAGGGCCTTGCGGTGGGGGGCGTGTTCGTCCCACTGGAGCCACTGGAGGACCTGGGGGTCCGTGTCATCCTGACCTCTGTCCCTCCCTTCCTCCCCAATGCCGCCCTGTTGCCCGCCCACTCTACCCTGGGGAAGCCCATTTCCGTGGTGAGCCTGCTCCCCTTGGGCTGCAAGGACCCTGCCCTCCGTCACGTCCTCTCGTTTCGCTGGCAGGTGCAGCTTCAACTGCTGCCAGTGGCGTGTGGCGGAGAAGTGCTCGAGGGGTCCTTCCTGGTCCCCTATCAGGGGCCCATTACCGGGTGCACTATTCTACGGGGGAGGCCCAGTGTTACCTCTGCCAGGTGATGGGGCACATCTGAAGGGACTGCCCCTTGGCCCGGCTCGGAGGAGTGCCCGGGACCCCCGAGCCCCGGCAGGGTGCTGGCCCCGTCATCGCCGGCGCCCCTGGCCGCTCGGTGCCCAGGGCCACCCCTCCTCCTCCTCAATCCATCACTGCTCCCGCTCAGGCCGCGAGGGGACCTCCTCCAGTGCACCCGGCTGAGCAGGCGGGTTTCGCCTCCTCTGCCTGCGCTCTGGCGGGGCCTGTGGAGGAGGGTGCGGCAGGGGTACTGCCGGGCATGGGAGAGGGCCCTCCCCAGGGGAAATCTTCCCTTCCTCCGGCTGTCCCACCAGTGCTCCTCCAAGTCTATGAACCACCATCCCTGCCCCCTGACCCAACCCGTCACCCAGCCCGCGAGCGACGCCATGGAGGGCTGGACCCAAGTACAGGGTAGGCGGGGCAAGCGGAAGGCTCGGGCTCCGCTCCTACCATCTGATGCGAGTGCCCCCTGTAAGACTAGAAAGGGGGCCGCAGATGCCGAGCCTTCCGCCGTGCCCTCGGGGTCAGTCCGTCCACCAGTGCCGGACAGGGAAGATGTGGCAGCACGGGAGGGTCCCACCATCCCTCCTCCACAATCCCTTCCTGTAGAGGACTCGGATGAGGTCCCCCCTGCTCCCTTGGCACCTGCACCCCCTGCAACGTTCGAGGCGATCATTGCCTCGGGCACTAGTGGGGAGGACTCTGGGGTGGTGGGAGGCAAGCCCCCTCCATCTTTGAGGAGAGCGAGGCCCTGGGTCTGACCCCGGTTACCCAGGGGGAGGACGACCCTCTGCCAGCAGGCCTCGACCTGGCCGTCCTCACCCCAGCTCCCCTTTCCCCATGTTCCCTCGTCCTGACTGCCGCGTCTGCTCCTGCCTCCGAGGGTCCCCTGGACTCCCTGACCTGCCCGACAGTGGACAGCACCTCGCTGATGGGCACCGAGCCCGTTGAGGAGACGGCCGGTGCCTCGTGGCCGGGAGACGGGCTAACGGGTATCCCTCGGTGGTGCGGGGCACCCAACTTCCTTCCCGGGCGGGGGCCCCACCAAAGATGTTACGTCTCCTGATGCCGTGTCTAGCGCGCCTACAGTTGGGCCTGAGCCCGGCGTCACTGGGGACCCCCTCCCTACCCCTCAGACCCCTGCACCTGGCCGCGAGGAGCCACCTCCTGAAAGTCCGGCTCCTGCGGCCCGGGACACCATCTCCGTCTGTATCCCTGACCCCAGCCCTGTCCCCTCCACCTTCCACGATGTTTTTGCCGCTCCTGGGGCTGTCCCCTTCCCTTTCCCGGAGGGTGACCCCCAGGGGGCGGCCTTTACGTTTCACAGTCCCGACCCCCCAGGGGCTGCACTCTTCCCCCCACCGCCCCCCGTCAAGCCAGGGTCTGGGGCGGACCGTGTGGTGCCGGCCCATTAGGTGCCACGTCGGGGGTACCCCCCTTGCCTGCCCATCTCCGTAGGCCACGGGGCCGTGCCTGAGGCCCCACTGGTGGGTCACCGGAGGCCAGTGACCCGACCCCCCCATGCGTTGCAAGAGGAGCTGCAGGAGTTCCTGGACAATGTCAGGGGCTCCCGCAACAAGGTATACCTTGCGCTCCAGCAATGGGGGGATTTCCACCAAATCCTCCAGGCCACGAGGGTCCTCGTGGGGGAGGGCAAAAGGACCGGGAAGCAGGGTGCCGCGGCTTACCACCGGGTCTGCAAATTCCGTGACGCCTTGCTCGCCTTCAGGGTGGGTCACAGTTTGCTGCGTGGCCCAACAGGGGCTGTGGGCATCCCTGCCGGCGAGGATCCCCCCCCAGCCCTCCTCATGGCACTTGTCACCTTTGCCACATTAAACACCCAGAACTTAGGGTGGGTTTCCGCAGGAGCCAGGTGCTCTCGTTCCTTTGGGAGGGGGAGTACTCTGTGGTTTTCCGAAGCCAGCTGGCGGCTGCAGTGGGGGGACAGGGTCTACTTCAGCCATCTCACAACCCGTAGGGCTGGAGTGGCTACCCTGTTCTCCCCGACCTATGGCCAGAGGTCTTGGGGGTCACCGAGGCTGTGCCGGGCTGCCTGCTGCACCTCTGGGTCCGCATGGAGGGGCTCGTGATCAGCCTCGTGAATGTCTATGCCCCGACATCGACCCCGGAGTGGCTGCTGTTCTATCAGCAGGCGTCTGCCTTCCTCGGCTCCTTGGATCCTCGCGAGTGCCTGGTCCTGGGCGGGGACTTCAACATCATCCTAGAGGAGCGGGACTGCTCGGGGACCGAGCAGAGCCCAGCCGCCGTGGACGTCCTCTGGGAGATCATCAACCGTCACTCCCTGGTGGACGTCGCGACCACCACCCGGACGATGTCTCCACGTTCACCTATGTCCGGGTGGGGGCCCATCGGTCGTGCCACTCCCGGTTGGACCGCAGCTACGTGTCACGCCTCCACCTTTCACAGGCCCAGTCCTCCGGCGTCCGGCTGGCCCCTTTTTCCGATCACCACCTCGTCACCGTAACAGCCTCTCTCAGCGCGGAGAGGCCAGGGCCGGCCTATTGGCACTTCAACAACAGCTTGCTGGAGGATGTGGGCTTCGTGGCGTCCTTCTGGGAGTTCTGGCTGGCCTGGCGAGGGCAGCGGCGTGCCTTTCCCTCGGCGCGGCGGTGGTGGGATGTGGGGAAGGTGCGCGCCCGGCTATTCTGCCATGACTACACCCGGGGTGCCAGCCGACGGAGGGATGCGGCGATAGGGCAGTTGGAACGGGAGGTCTTAGAGCTGGAGAGGCGTCTGGCCACCAGCCCTGAGGATCCATCCCTTTGCGGAGCGTGCCAGGAGAAGCGGGAGGAGCTCCGGGTCCTCGAGGACCATCGGGCTCGGGGCGCCTTTGTCCGCTCCCGCATCCGCCTCCTGCGGGAGATGGATCGCGGCTCCCGCTTCTTCTATGCCCTGGAGAAACGGAGGGGGGCCAAGAAGCACGTCACCTGCCTTCTGGCGGAGGACGGCACCCCCCTCACGAGTCCGACGGAGATGTGCGAGAGGGCCCGGTCCTTCTACGCGCACCTTTTCTCCCTGGAGCCGACCGATCCTGCCGCTTGCAGAGTGCTTTGGGATGGGCTCCCGACGCTCAGCGCGGGCAACTGGGACCAGCTAGAGATGCCTCTCTCTCTGGCCGAGTTCTCGGACGCCCTCCATCGCATGCCCACCAACAAGTCTCCGGGCATGGACGGGCTGACCATGGAGTTCTACCGCGTGTTCTGGGACGTCCTCGGCCCGGACCTAGCCAGCGTCTGGGCTGAGTCCTTGCAGGGTGGGGTCCTCCCTCTCTCATGCAGGCGGGCCATGCTCGCCTTACTGCCGAAGAAGGGGGACCTCCGCAATTTACAGAATTGGCGTCCCGTCTCGCTTCTCAGCACGGACTACAAAATCGTAGCCAAGGCCATCTCGCTGCAGCTGGGGGCTGTGCTGGAGGGCGTGATCCACCCAGACCAGACCTACACCATCCCGGGCTGTAGCATCTTTGATAACCTCTATCTGGTCTGGGATCTCCTGGAGCTTGGGTGCAGGGATGGTCTGTCGTTCGCCCTCCTGTCCCTGGATCAGGAGAAGACATTTGACAGGGTGGACCACGGGTATCTCCTGGGCACTCTGCGAGCGTTAGGCTTTGGGTCCCAGTTTGTGGGTTTTCTCCAGGTGCTGTACGCTTCCGCAGAGTGTCTGGTCAGGCTCAACTGGACCCTGACCGAGCCGGTCAGCTTCGGGCAGGGAGTGCGGCAGGGGTGGCCCCTCTCGGGCCAGCTGTACGCTCTGGCCATCAAGCCCTTCCTCTGCCTCCTCTGCAGGAGGTTGACGGGGTTGGTGCTTCGGGAGCCGGAGCTGCGGCTGGTCCGGTCGGCGTACGCCAACGATGTGCTCCTCGTGGTCCAGGACCCGGGTGACTTGGCGCGGGTGGAGGCCTGCCAGGCAGTGTACTCTGCGGCCTCCTCCGCCCGGATCAACTGGGTCAAGAGCTCTGGCCTGGTGGTCGGGGATGGGTGGCAGGCGAGCTCCCTCCCCCCCGCGCTTCAGGCCATCCGGTGAAGCGCGGGTCCGCTGCTCTATCTCGGTGTTTACCTTTCCGCCATGCATCCATCTCCACCAGATAACTGGCAAGGTTTGCAGGGCAGGGTGGCGAAGTGGCTCTGGAAATGGATGGGACTCCTCCGGTACCTTTCCCTTCGAGGGAGGGCACTGGTGCTCAACCAACTAGTCCTGTCCATGCTCTGGTACCGGCTCAACACCCTGGTCCCCACCATGGGCTTCCTGGCCAACCTCCGGAGGGTGGTTCTGGAGTTCTTTTGGCCAGGACTGCACTGGGTCCCTGCAGGGGTCCTCCACCTGCTGCTGGAGGAGGGAGGGCAGGGCCTGAAGTGCCTGCACACTCAGGTCCACGTCTTCCACCTCCAGGCACTGCAGAGGCTTCTTTATGGTGCAGGTGGTCCGGCATGGAGAGCCCTGGCGCACGCCTTCTGCGCTGCTTCCACGGGCTCCGATACGACTGGCAGCTCCTTTATCTTGATCCGAGGGATCTTCCGCGAGACATCTCCGGGCTGCCGGTCTTCTACCAGGATCTCCTCTGGACCTGGAAGCTGTTCTCTGCGACCAGGTCCGTGGCGGCCACTGAAGGGGCAGATCTCCTCGCGGAGCCCCTGCAACACAACCCCCAGCTCCATATGCAGGTGGCGGAGTCCCCCACGGTGCGCCAGAGGTTGGTCCTGGCGGAAGCTACCAGGGTTGGAGACCTCCCGGACTACGACCGGGGAGACTGGCTGGATCCCCTGACGCTCACTCAACGCATGGGGCTCTCCAGACCTTGTACTCCCCGGCACGTACCACAGGAGGTAGAGGCCACTTTGCCGCCCGCTGCTCGGGCCTACCTCGACCAGGTCCTACATGAGGGCACGCCCTGCCCACCCACCACTCCGAGCCCTCCGGACCTTTTCATCGGGTCCCTGCCCTGTGGACCCGACCGGCCCCCTCGCCCCTTCTCTGCAAGCCGGCTGCACGACCTGCAGCCGGTCCGCTTCCAAACCACGCCAAGGAAGCATCTCTACACGCTCGTGCTCCACACTCTTCACTTCCTCACCCTCGTGTCTCGCCCCGACACAAAGTGGCGGGACCTCCTGCCATCTCTGGAAGGTGAAGAGCCCTGGTGGGCCAGCCTCTACTCTACCCTGGTCCCGAGGCCTGCTGGGGATGTCAGTTGGCAGCTCCTTCATGGCGCCGTGAGCATGGGCATGTATTTGGCGCAGTTTACCCATCCCAGACACCTGCCCCTTCTGCGGCGTGAGGGAGACCCTGGCGCACGTTTACTTAGAGTGCATCAGGTTGCAGCCCCTATACCGGCTCCTCACCAATATCCTGTTCCGTTTCTGGCTGCACTTTTCCCCTCACCTCCTTCTCTATGCACTCCCTATCCGTGACCCCACAAAGTCGCGGAACCGCCTGGTCAACCTCCTCCTCGCCCTGGCTAAAATGGCCATCTATGCAACCAGGGAGAGGAGGTTGGCCAATAGAGACTCTGGTGACAGTGGGGCTTGTTTCCAATCCTCAGTCCGTTCACATATCCGGACGGAGCTCCTCTGGGCGGCGTCCACTGGCTCCCTTGACGCCTTCGAGGAGCAGTGGGCGCTGTCCGGGGTTCTCTGCTCGGTGTCCCCATCAGGCTCCCTTCTTATGACCCTTTGACCGCACTCCTGTCACTGTTCTTTTATTAGTTGTCCCCTGAAATCAGTTGGGTTCTGAGGTCCTGTAGATCCTCCCCTTAGGCTGGGGGAGGATCCATTAGCAATGGGCAGGTTTTCATCCACCCAGTTCCCAGAACCCAATAGGTACACCCAACAAAGTCTGTTCCTCTATGTGTTTAATAATTGGGCTCTACAATTTTACCCAATTTGCCTGGTATTGAAGTTAGCCTTAGTGGCCTGTAATTGCCAGCTGCGTCCCTGGAGCCTTTTTTACACACTGCTCCAGCCAGGGACTAAAGGCAGCCCCAGACTTTCCCTTTCTCCCTTCTGGGAAATCAAGTTCAAGTTCTACAAGGAGCTAAAGAAGCCTCAACCCTGCATCTGAATTAATGTCACACTTCTCACTACCCAACACAAACAAATGTCATTTCACTCCCAGGTGAGTCCACTTCAGTCATTCCTCCGCCCCATTCCTTCACCCTCCTGCCTTAGCTTAGGACATTGCGCCACCCTGTGGGTGTTTCATGTCCCTCCTCAGTTTCACATACAGACACACTTTCCTTTGCCGTTCAACGAACAGCAAAACCTTTCTGTGTCTCTAGTCTGAGCCAGGGCATTCAATTCCATTGAAACCTTCTCTCCTGCAATGGCAACGGTCAGACAGAGGGGACGTGGCCACCTCCAGCCCTGAGAGTGAGATATTCACTCTCCTCTTCAAGCTGCTGCTGTTATTCCATAAAACATGTACCATGGAATAAAAAGCTGAGTTTACTCCAGGGTGAGGAAAGAAAGGAGCCACCAATGCCCTGAAAAATCTCTATGCCCCAGAGAGAACCTGCCCCACTATGGGAATCACTGATGTGTTCAGCTACAACGGGGAAAGTATCTGCTCTCATGAGGGTACAGCTTAGTGGTAGAGTGTCTGACTGCAAATCAAGGGGTCCTTGCTTCAAATCCAAGTGCCCTCTAATAAGCCTTTTATTTTTATTTTTGAAAAAAGGGAAAACATTTTAATTTCCATTCTCCATTGTGTTCGGGAGCTCTACTATACGGGGATGCTTGAAATGAATGGAAACACTCAACATTTCACTGTCCAAATGCATAAAAACCTAGCAAACCTGACCATCACCTGAAATCAGTTCCAATCCTCTAAGTGTCTAGTTTATGTTTTCATCAATTAAACAAAGGGATCATATGAATGTACATTTCCAGATCCCTCTTCTCCAGGGCTGTGCTGTGCAGAAGAACAAGAACCACGTCCAGTTGGAGTTCAGGAGTCTGATGAGCAAAGGCAACTTGGTGCAGGCTAAAGTCACCAGCACTTTGGCTCCTTCCCATTCAACCAGCACCTGGGCCCCCAGGGCAAGGCATGAGAAGACAACAGTGGCTGTGAGCAGGAAAAGTCACCAAGAAGCTGGCTAAAGCTGTCAAGATCCTCAGGAAGGTCACCGTGCCCATGTCTAGCATGTACTGACTGCAGCGGGGACCAAAAAGGCAGAGAAAAGCCCTCAAAGCTGCCAAGCCCCAGAAGGTGGTCAAAATCCTACCTAAAATCAAGACAGGATAAGGCTAAGGTCATCTCCAAAGCCAGGGCTAAGAAGGTAACACTGAGAAAGAAGTGACGAGATTTCCATTGGGATGACTCCTGCTCCCCTAATGGCTCTTTTATGAATCACCGTGGACCACCTGAAGAGATCAAAGTCCTGCAGGACAAACAGCCTCATGCACAGTATAATGAAGTGGTGGCAGTGGGGGGAAATGTTTCTTTTCCAGAGGGGAAGTGCTGTGTTTTGTGTAACACCTGCCAGGTGAGTGATGCACTGACAGGGCAGCTGCCCATAGCTCCCACGTGAGCTCATTCTCTTCCATCTGCTTCTGCTGTTATTTCAGAGCCAGCACTAGTGGGAGTGTGTCCCTGTCACTTCACCAGCTGTAGAACAGGCTCTGTCTGCATCCCAGCTCTGATTAATCCCACTTTTTAATGTATTCCTACTGTGATACTTTCCCAGTTCTCTGCCTCATTCTAACATTCCCGTCAGAGACTGACTAGGGGGAGGAACGAACTAATTTGTGTGACATTTGGTAAGCTGCCATAGTATGTGACTGAAACCTCTGCTGGAGGTGGGCAGGAGCCTGTTACACACATAAAATAGCTGAGCTTTACCAAACTACCTGCTACACATTCAAACCTTCCTGTACACACACAATAGAAATTGGGGCTCTGAGAAACAGCAACTTTCCTTTAATGCAGATCATTGTTTTCTGTACTTCCAGAGACATTGAAATAGAAGCACATTACCTTTCAACAGCTGCTATTTCATAATCAGCAGCAGAGCCTCTGTCAATTTACCACCCATAGAGCTGATTGTTTCTAAAGGTATGTCTACCCTACGGGACTATTCCGATTTTACATAAACTGTTTTTTAAAACAGATTGTAAAAAGTCGAGTGCACGTGGCCACACTACGCACATTAATTCGGCAGTGTGCATCCATGGTCCGAGGCTAGTGTCGATTTCTGGAGCATTGCACTGTGGGTAGCTATTCCATAGCTATCTCATAGTTCCCGCAGTCTCCTCTGCCCCTTGGAATTCTGGGATGAGATCTCAGTGCCTGATGCGGGCAAAAACCATTGTCTGGGGAGGTTCTGGGTAAATGTCATCACTCATTCCTTCCTCTGGGAAAGCAACGGCAGACAATCAGTTTGCGCCCTTTTTCCCTGCCTCTCCATAGCATGGGAACCATGTAGCCTGTTTTGCCTTTTGTCACTGTCTCCGTATGTGTACTAGATGCCGCTGACAGAGGCGGTACTGCAGCGCTACACAGCAGCATTCATTTGCCTTTGCATGATAGCAGAGACGGTTATCAGTTGTTCTGTACCGTCTGCTGTGCCATTGTAAATTGGCAATGAGATGACTGTTAGCTGCTGTCATGGGTGTCCCCAGCTGAGGTTGGCCAGGGCCGCAAAGACAAAAATGGGAATGACGCCCTGGGTCATTCCCTCCTTTATGTTGTATCTAAAAATAGTCAGTCTTGCCTAGAATATGGGGCAAATGTACTAGAGAACCAGTGTATCAGAGAGCACAGCTGCTCCGTGTCAGATCCCGCAGAAATGATGAACTACATGCCATTCTAGGGGCTGCCCCTGCAACAACCGCACCCGTTGCTTCCCTGCTCCCCGAACCCTCCTGGGCTACCGTGGCAGTGTCCCCCCATTTCTGTGATAAAGAAATAAAGAATACAGGAATAAGAAACAACACTGACTTGTTAGTGAGATAAAATGAGGGGGAGGCAGCCTCCAACTGCTATTAGTCCAGGCAGGACATTAAGCGGTGTGGGGGAAAGGAACCCAGCATCCCGCTGCTGATAGTCCAGGCAGTATAGAATCTTTTCTTTACACATGAAAGGGAGGGGGCTGATGGAGCTCAGCCTCCAGTTGCTATGATGAAGACGGTTACCAGCCGTTCTGTACTATCTACTGGGAATGACCGGGAGTCATTCCTATTTTTAGCCAGGTGCCCCCAGCCAGCCTTATGTGAGGCCAGCCAGGAGCACTCACGGGCTGATGATGACAGCAGCTAGCAAGCATATTGTACTGTCTGCCACCGGGGAGGGGAGAGGAGCGGATACTGCTCTTCACTGCTGCAGCATCGCATCTACCAGCAGCATTCAGTACACATAGGGTGACATTGAAAAAACTCAAGAAATAATTTTTTTCCCTTTTCTTTCACAGGGGAGAGGGGGTAAATTGACGAGCTATACCTGAACCACCCTGGACAATATGTTTGACCCTACAGGCATTGGGAGCTCAGCCAAGAATGCAAATGCTTTTCAGAGACTGCTGGGGACTGTGGGATAGCTGGAGTCCTCAGTACCCCCACCCTCCCTCCATGAGCGTCCATTTGATTCTTTGGCTTTCCGTTACGCTTGTCACGCAGCACTGTGCTGTGGACTCTGTATCATAGCCTGGAGATTCTTTTCAAATGCTTTGCATTTCCTCTTCTGTAACGGAGCTCTGATAGAACAGATTTGTCTCCCTATACAGCGATCAGATCCAGTATCTCCCGTACGGTCCATGCTGGAGCTCTCTTTGGATTTGGGACTGCATTGCCACCCGTGCTGATCAGAGCTCCACGCTGGGCAAACAGGAAATGAAATTCAAAAGTTCGTGGGGCTTTTCCTGTCTACCTGGCCAGTGCATCCAAGTTCTGATTGCTTTCCAGAGCAGTCACAGTAGTGCACTGTGGGATACCGCCCGGAGGCCAATACCGTCAATTTGCGGCCATGCTAACCCTAATCCGATATGGTAATACTGATTTTAGCACTACTCTCGTTGGGGAGGAGTATAGAAACCGATTTAAAGACCCCTTTATATCGACATAAAGGACCTCATTGTGTGGACGGGTGCAGCGTTAAATCGGTTTAAAGCTGCTAAAATCAGTTTAAACACATAGCGTAGACCAGGCCTAACTGCAGGGTTAGCCAGACCACTTGGTAACATTAGCACTCTGTTTACAAAACCTTTGGTTAGTGACGAATCATGAGACTTATCCCTTCCTGCTGTAATTCCACTGACTCCAGTGTTCTCTTTCCCCAGTTCTGGTTCCAAGAAAATAAACAAATAAAAACAATCTTCAGAACTAACATGCTGTGGGAAAGTGGAAATGTAGATAGCTCAAATAATTCAGTTTCTCCTGTGTCTTGTGTGTGTCTATCTGCTTTGTGTGTGTGAGCGGTGGGGCTTTTTGTTTGCTCCTGGCAGGTTCAACCATGTCAGATTTGTCTAAGGGGAGGGACCAGAGAAAACAGGTTGTGGTTACGCAAACGAATAACAACCTGTCCCATAAAAAACAAAAACATGTTACAGAAACAGTGGTAGGAACAGTGCTAGAGAAACTGGTAAATAATCACAATGCCCAGGCTTGAAGTAATCAGAAATACAGAATTCAAAAAGCAAAGCTCAGGGGAGATTTGGGGTTTATTCTCTGAACTTAGCTATGTGCTATAGCACAGGGAGCACTTTTAGAAGTCTCCCATCCCACAACTGGGGAAAGGAAAAGGATTCTTAGGTTCTAGCACGGATTGAAGGAGGAGAGTGATGAGGAATAAGGGAATCCCTCTGACTTACCCTAACTACGTCTGTTGTTACAATGGGTGAAATGACATTTGTCCCTATCCCTGCCCTGTTCCTGCTTTTTGTTATAGTTCAATATATTTTAAGTGCAGACAATGATAATAAAAATATCTGCTCTCCAACACAACCTGAAGCAACATCAGAGCAACTGGGAATGAAACAATTTGTTCCCCAAGGGAGAACTCGATGACTAACAATTGCTTTGAAATGGGGGAACAGGATAACCGTGATGCTCAGGGTTTGTTAGACTAGGAAAAGTGATGGAGTTTAGGTCAGGTGAAGGGGAAAACTAATGGCAACCACTGCACCTGGGCTGCATCTGCACTACAACTTTTTACATTAAGATCACTAACTTGAGCAGCCAACATCATGTGCAGTCCTAGTGGATGGAAGGCACAGGTAGTTTTTGCCTCAGTGTACCTTGTTGGGATCAAACCTCTATCCCCCACCTGGAGCTGATGAACATTCCTGGCTGGAGAGAGACACATTCCTATGACTCAAAAGGAAAGAAGTTAATAGAAAAGATCATAGGACTGACCCCAAAGAAGGATGAGCTGCAAAAGGCGGAAGCAGGCAACTTATCTGATGGAGCTGAGAGACCACAGTGAAGATGGTGCAAAACTCACTATGTGGGAATTAGCAAATGTGATTTTTAAAAAAAAAAAATTTTTTGGCCAACCCTAGTCAAGGGATTTTTTACAATTCTCTCTCATGTGGATTTTCTGATGTCTAATGAGGTTTGAGCGCTGATTGAAGCTTTTCTCGCACTCAGAGCTTTTCCCACACTCTCTCCCATGTGGATTCTCCTATGTGAGACAACGTTTGAGCTGTGCTTGAAGCTTTTCCCGCTCTCAGAACATGTGTAGGGCATCTCCCTTGTGTGGATTCTCTGATGTCTGAGAAGGTGTGAGCTCTGAGTAAAGCTTTTCCTGCACTCAGAGCATGTGTAGGGCGTCTCTCCTGTGTGGATTCTCTGATGTCTGATAAGGTGTGAGCGCTGACTAAAGATTTTCCCACACTCTGAGCATGTGTAGGGTGTCTCTCCTGTGTGGATTCTACGATGTGTGTTCAGGGCAGAGCTCTGACTAAAGCTTTTCCCACACTCGGAGCATGTGTAGGGCGTCTCTCCTGTGTGGATTCTACGATGTGAGATGAGGGCTGAACTATCGGTGAAGCATTTCCCACACGCAGAGCATTCATAAGGTTTCTCACCCATGTGGATTTTCCTATGTTTGATAAGGTCTGAGCTCCGACTAAAGCTTTTCCCACATTCAGTGCATGTGTAGGGCCTTTCTCCTGTGTGGATTCTATAATGTGTGATAAGGGTGGAACTCTGACTGAAGCTTTTCCTGCACTCAGAGCATGTGTAAGGCTTCTCTCCTGAGTGGATTCTACGATGTGTGTTCAGGGCAGAGCTCCGACTAAAGATTTTCCCACACTCTGAGCATGTGTGGGGCGCTTCTCTTCTATGGATTCGCTGATGTGAGATGAGTGGTGAACTATCAATGAAGCATTTCCCATACTCAGAGCATCCATAAGGTTTCTCACCCATGTGGATTTTCCTATGTTTGATAAGGTCTGAGCTCCGACTAAAGCTTTTCCCACACTCAGTGCATGTGTAGGGCCTTTCTCCTGTGTGGATTCTATAATGTGTGATAAGGTTGGAGCTCTGACTGAAGCTTTTCCTGCACTCAGAGCACGTGTAGGGCTTCTCTCCTGTGTGGATTCTACGATGTTTGTTCAGGGCAGAGCTCTGACTAAAGCTTTTCCCACACTCGGAGCATGTGTAGGGCATCTCTCCTGTGTGGATTCTACGATGTGAGATGAGGGCTGAACTATCGATGAAGCATTTCCCACACTCAGAGCATCCATAAGGTTTCTCACCTGTATGGATTCTCTGATGTCTGATAAGGGCAGAGCGCTGATTGAAGCTTTTCCCGCACTCATGGCATGTGTAGTGTGTCTTTGCCAAGTTGATTCTGTCGCTTGTTACAAGGTCGGAGAGGCTACTAAAGCTTTCCTCTGGCCCCCCTTGAGTCTCACAGGCTTCTGTTTTTTCTGAGCGTGCACCACTCCCGGAAACATTCCCTTTGGATCTTCCTGATAAAGTTCCTAGTACTTCTCCTTGCTCAGCATCTTCCTGATGGGGTTTCTCCTCCTCATTCTCACTCACCATCTCATCACCTGATGGGAGAAAAGAGAATCCAGACATAGGTCACTCCCTGCACCAGAAAGAAAGAAAATCTCAGAGAGAGGAATGGAAAAAGGGATGAACAATCCAAAATGTCTGTGGGAGAGATCAAACCTATCAGGAGCTGATTTTCCCCAAAACCTTCCCCAGAGGAGAGAGGAAGGGATCAGTTTTGGTCTGCATGTCACGAGAACAGTCAGGGGAAAGTGAGATCGGGGAGCGACCTGCTGCCAGTTGTCAATCAGAATAGGAGGGAAGCCATGAGTGACATCTGCCATAATGATTCCACATCTGCAGGGAACAATCCTGAACTTGGAGAGCTCACAGGGTCTTTGTAGGGCATCCCAAATGTTTCCTGCATTCCCACACAGTTCTTGAGTTGGTTTAACCAAGTCCTCACCTGGGAACGCAGCTCTTGGAAGCACTTCTTTCTCAGAGCCCTGGAGGTCTGGGACCCACAGCTCTTCCCCTCGTTCCAGCTGGGAGATCACATCAGGTTTGGAAACTGGAGACCCTATTGCAGAAAAAGAAAACCAGGGAGGTCAGTGGAATTTATGGGATACTTGTCACAAAGAACAGTCCATGGTTTAAACCCACAGCTCATTGTTAAGCAGTAACATCCCAAGGCAGCTTCCTTGGCTCAAAGTGGCAGGAGTTATTATGATTATAAATCATGCTCATTACCTTAGTGCTAAAGGAGCAACTAACAGTGGGTTCCCATTGTGCTAGGACAAGTACAAACACAGAATAGTAGATGGCCCATGCCCTGAAGAATTTACAATCATCTAAATACACAAGACAGACACAGAATGGGGGAAGGGATAGAACCAGGGCCGGCTCCAGCTAGTGCTTGGGGCGGCAGATTCCAAGGCGCGGCATTCTGCCCAAACCTTTTTTTTTTTTTTTCTTCGTGCTTCGCTGCTTCCGTCACCCCTGAAGGATTTTTTCTTTTGGTTTGTTACTCCTGCCGCCCTGTAAGGGGCAGCGGCGGAGAGGAGAGGAGGTGTTGGGAGCAGTGCCAGGTCTGCAGCAAGCCCGGCCTGGCAGCCTGCGTCCTTGCCTGCCTCCCCTCAGAGCTGCGCGGAGCCCTCCCAGCAGGTGGCGCACTGGGAGGGGCTGCATGGCGAGCGCCCCACTTAAGGAAGCCCTTGCCATCCCCCTTCTTTTTCCACCCCCTCCCCCCGCTAGCTGGGGTGTGCACTCTGCTACCCAGGATCTGCAGGGCTGGGAGTCCCCCTGCACCCGCGCACCCGTCGCCCCACAGGTATTTTTTTTTCCTTTTGGTTTTTTGTTTTTTATTCCTTTTCCCGCTCCAGCCGGCCGGGCAGTTTTTTTCACGCCTCTCCCTCCCTTCGTTGCTCCGACGGGCTGGCAGGTTTCCTGGAATTCCTGCCCCCTCCCTTTGCTGCTCTAGCCGGGTGGCAGGTTGGTTTCCCGTCCCCCCCCTCCCTCTGCTGCTTCAGCCAGGAGGCAGGTTGGTTTCCCACCCGCCTCCCCTTTGCTGTTCCGGCCGCCGCACAGGTCTTTTTTTGTTTGGTTTGTTTTGTTTCTTTTTTTGCTTGGGGCAGCAAGAAAGCTAGAGCCGGCCCTGGATAGAACCCACAGTTAGAAGAGAGAAATTCAGGCCAGTCTATAAACCCTATAGTTTAAGAACTTAGGTGTATTTTTATCACTTAGCTACTTACAGGAGTACGTAAACAAAGAATCAGAATCACTGTCTGTATTTGTAAGGGCCTTCTCTTACCGTGACAGTCTGAGGCCTTGTTCTTACACTACGGCCTTTGGCTAAGCAGCAGGGGCAGCCATAAGCTGGGAAGCAAAGAGTCACATCCTCACATCCCAAACCAGTCACACTGAAATAAGGTGCTATTGGGCTGTTAGGAAGATGATCCCATCCTGAGAGTGCCCATCACCACCAGAAAAAGAAACAGATCTTAAGATGGTTAAAGAAAACTTAGTTTGAAAGCAGCCTGTTTGGCAAGAAATCACTTCTCAATGCTTGTGGTTGTGAAACCCTCATTTTTGTATTGTTTTATCTTTATGGCCACCACTTTTACAATGTTAATCAGTCTGGTTCTCTAATTGGTTTTGTCTGCTGTATAATTAATTTTGCTAGATGTAAGTTAATTAGGGTAGTGGGATACAATTGATTAGAGAATTACGATTCAATGTGTTAGGATTGGTTAATTAAATTTCAGTACAATGATTGGTTAAGCAAAGGTACAGCTGAGAATATTACTATATAAACTGAGTCAAACAGGAGGGGGAACAGGAACAGGGAACGGGGACACAGGGTACATGCTCTGCAGCATCAGAGCGGGTAAGGGGGACTTGGGGAAAATGCTCTGCAGTGTCAGAGCAGGTAAGAGGGACATGCCGCCGAAGACCCCAGGCCCCCTGAATCCTCTGGGCAGCCCTGGGTAACAGTCATTCCCTTGTCTCTGTTGGGTATTCCACTGATGTAGGTTACTCCCAGCCAGTCCTTAATGACCCATTCATATCACCCCATGACAGATACGTGACAAAACACCTCATGTCTCCTGCTCTTTACAATCATAGCAATACCAATCACAGCAGGAAACTGAGGTGTGTATTGGCATCATACAAGTATCACCAAAAGTCCCACCTCTAGCTCACACACACTGCTCGCAGCCCCTGGAGAGAAAGCAAAGCACAGGAACTGGACGTTAGTCCAGCAAACACAGTGGAGGACAAGCTGCAATCCTCACACACCGGTCAAAAAGGAGACGCGTGTGGGTCCCTACACATAGAGAGGGGCTGGCTAGAGGCATGATACCTGATAGGGCCATTCCTTGAGCACACCATGGAGGCAGGTCAAAGCCTTAGCTACCCCTGAACTGTGACATTGCAAAAGCACATTTTGGGGCATTAGGAAAGCTAGTGACTCAGGTGTAATGGGAGGGAGAATTAAACTCCCCCAGTGGGAGGAGAAGGCTGGGGAATTAAACGCTCACATTCAGGAGCAACAGCCTCTAATTCTTCCCGAAAAGGAGAATGTAAGAAACAAGAACTGGGCCATGCAACCTCAGGAGGGACAGGCTCAAAAATCCAAGGAGCCTGGAGGGAAGACAGCTTGTGGCTGCTGCAGATGGGGGGGGGGGCAAGACTCTCTCCAAAGTCTCACTCTTCTTGACCCCGACCTGATTTTATGATCTATGACCTAGTCTCACGTCTTGTGAGCAATTTTATACTCGCTAGAGGTAAGATGTCATGATCAGAGTATTGCTTATTAGCTTGGAACATGCGTGGAGGGGCAAGGAGGTGAACATAAAGAAATGGGTTATTAAGGGCAGGTCAACCTACAGTCGGGATTGACGCTCTGAGATCGATCTAGCTGTGGTCGATTTAGTGATACGATTTAGTAAACGTAGCCTAAGCTTGCTACAGTTCAGGGCCTTATATTAAGTTGAGGCTTTGTGAGAGTGGTTATGCTGAAGTCTGGGATTTACTTGAGGTTTGGGTAGGGATTCAGGGTTAAAGGTCTGGGATCCCCCACAGCTCTAGATCCCCAAACCTCTCCTCCCTTCCACTGACCCACCCAGTCCACTTCCTGGGTGCCCTTCCTCCACACTCCCCTCTCCTTCTTCCCATTACTCGCAGCCGGCACCACCTCCCGGCGCCTTGGGAGCTTCTTGTGTTCCCTCCTGTCTCTCATTACCTCCTCCCTCCCTGCTGCCTGCTAGTGTATGGGAGATAAGGAAAAGAAGGGGGACAAAGAAACTTGTCAAAACTTGGATGATGAATAAAGGTATAAAGTTATTACTGTTCAGGTTCTTTAGAAACCCCACAGCTTCTAATAACCCAGGGGACAGGACTCCTTACCTAGCAAGGTCACCGTCTCATAGTTCTCCTGCATGACATCCCTGTAGAGGGCTCTCTGAACAGGGTCCAGCAGAGCCCATTCCTCTCTGGTGAAATACACAGCCACCTCCTCGAAAGTCACCGGCCCCTGAAAGAGGAGTCCAACACTCAGTACCTGCTGCCCCACTCACTACCCCACTATTCACGCAACAGCAGCACCAGGTAAATGGAAGCTCTGGGAGGCACATGGTAACAGAGTCCCACCTCACCTTGCCTAGAGCAGCCAGAAGGCATCAGGGGGTAGAAAAAGAGAAACTTTGTGTCTCCTAGCTAACAGACGGAACCAGGGTCATCACTTTTATCACATAGCTACTAGCCAGAGCTTAATATAGGAGATGGGGCTGTCTCGGGACACTGCTGGTGGCTCCCTGGTAGGAATCCCAACACTCTCCAAATAAAATATATGGAAGAAGGAGGATGTCAAAAGTAAAGAATAGAAGTTAGACGGTCAGAACTGTAGAAAGTTGGCAAGGGAAGCTATCAGAAATCAATGACCAACCAATGAAAATAAGAAGGAAGTTTTTAAAAGGACAAAATTAATCCTAACAATGGCAGTCGTAAATTACTAGATGGAAATGGCAGAATTATCAACAATCATGCTGAAGAGGGAAAAGTGTTCAATAAATATTTCTCTCCTGGATGTGGAGAAAAACAGATGATGTAATCACATCATAAGATGTTGACGCTGACAGTCTTTCCATTCCAAAAGTAACTCAGAAGGATGTTAAACAGCAGCTATTAAAGTGAGATGTGTTTAAATCAGTGGGTCCAGATAACTAGAGTTTGGAAAGACCTGCTGGAGGAGCGTGGTGGACTGTTAATGTTGATTTTAATTAGGACTTGGAACACTTGGGAAATTCCAGAAGACTGGAATAAAGCTAATGCTGTGCCAATATTTAAAAAGTATAAAAGAGATGACGCAGCTAATTACAAGTGTGTCAGTCTGAAATCGATACTGGGCAAGAGAATGGAGCAGCCGATACTGGATTTCATTAATAAAGAAAGGAGGGTAATATAATTAGTACCCATTAAAAAGGTTTAGACACAATAGATCCTATCAAACTAACTGGATATCCTTATTGGATGAGATCAAAAGTTTGGTTGCAGCTAATAGTCCTGATATAATATATGTAGGCATATGACTTCGTTCAGCACAATATTTTGACTAGAAAGATACAAAATACACATGGCATACATTAAATAGATTAAAAACTGGGATTTTAAATAGGGAACCACGGTCAAGTGGATTTCTCTCTAGCGAGTTCCCGCAAGGATTGGCTCCTGGCCCTGTGCTATTTAATATTCTTATCAATGATCTGGAAGAGAACATAAAATCATCATCGAATGATGCTAATTCAAATTCTATCCAGCTAGTATGTTAGCCTTGGTTTGAGTTTTTGGTTATTTGCTAAGTAATCTGCTTTGATCTGTTTGCTAACACTTATCGCTGGGAAATTGGCTGTTCTCTTCTCTCTCTCTCTCCTTGAGTGGCTTAGGTAACACACTCAGGTAGCTTAGTTGGCTGCATGGCGCCACCTGCTGTCGTGTTGGGTGATAACAGGCCCTGGAGACGCTGGCTGAATCTCCAGCAAAGCAGTGTGAGAAGGGCCAGCCTGGCTCGAGGGTTAGAGGGCACAGCAGTTCCCAGAAGCCCCTCAGACTGCACCCTGGGGTGACAACCCATCACACCCTATATTACACAAGTTTCAGCAGGTTTGTCACATCCTGTCCCCTCCCTTTCTCCACCCAAGATATTTCCTGCCTCCCACCACCTCTAGCAGATCTCATCAGTGGTGAGCTCCAGCCGGGTCGCATGAACCAGTTGTTAAATTTAGAAGCCTTTTTAGAACCGGTTGTTCCAGGACAACCGGTTCTAAAAAAGCTTTTAAATTTAACAAAAGGCTCGGGTAGCTGGCCACCTGGCCCCAGCTAACCTCCCCCTCTCCCTTGAATGCTCCACCCTCCTTCTTCTCCCCGTCCCCTGCTTCCCGCGAATCAACTGGGGGGCTGGGGTAGAGACGGCGCACGCGGCTCAGTCCGGCTCCATCTGAGCGGCTCCCCCTGGCCCCGGCCGAGCGCCCCAGTCAGGTCCCAGCTAAGCACCCCTGGCTCAGGCTGGTCCCGGCCGAGCGGCTCTGATCCAGCCCAGCTCGGGCCCCACAGCACCAGTCCCAACCGAGCGACTCCAGCCAGCTCGGGGAGTCGGGTCCTGCGGTGCCAGTCATGGTCCTGGCAGAGCACACCCAGCCCTGGCCCCAGGCAGTGTGGTAGAGGGCAGGGAGCAGGTGTTCGGTGGGTTGTGGGGAGGGGGTGGATAGGGGTCCGGGCGGTCAGAGAGCAGGGAACAAGGGGATTGAATGGGGGCAAGGGTCCCAGGGAGCAGTCAGGAAGGAGCAGGGGTTGGATGAGGTGATGGGGGCAGTCAGGGACAGAGAGAAGGGGTGGTTGGATGGGGCACGGGTTCTGAGGGGGCATCAAGAATGAGAGAAGGGGTTTGATGGGGCAGCAGGGGGCAGTCAGGGGACAGGGAAGGGGGGAATGGGTCAGGGGTCCGCAGGGGGGTGTCAAGGAACACGGGGGGGTTGGATGGGGCACAACCCCTGGGGGGGGCATGACCCCTTCATGAGGTGAGGAGGAAGTAACCTGTTGTTAATATTTTGGCAGCTCATCACTGGCTCCCACCCTCCTATACAATTACTGCTTCTCTCCCTCCAAGCAGAACCCACCACCAGCTCCCTGAGAATCCCTTACCTGAGCCAGTTCCATTGCAGCCATTTCCATCCCTCTGGGAGGATCGGATGATCTGGAGCAAAACATGGATGTTATTCTGTAGCCTGCCAGGGGGAGAAGGGCAATGTGAGAGAATTCAGACAGGGTTTCTCTCCTTTCCACATGTTGATTCCCCCCAGGATTTTCCCCTGCTAAAGGACATTCTAGGTTCTGCCACACTGGGTAGCACAGAGTGACCTTATCCCAGTACAGGCCTAGCCCCCTCCTACCAAGGTGTGACCCTCTGACACATGGTGAAACCCTCCCAGCAGCAGAGTCTCTCTGTTACACTTATCAAGTTTGCAGGCAATACCAAGCTGGGAGGGGTTGCAAGGACTTTGGAGGATAGAACTGAAATTCAAAATTATCGGGACAAACTGGAGAAATGGTCTGAAGCAAATAGGATGAAATTCAATAAGGACAAATGCAAAGTACACCGCTTAGGAAGGAACAATCAGATGCACTGTCATAAACAGATAGTTAAGGGTTAATATCTTTTACACCTGTAAAGGGTTAAGAAGCTCAGTAAACCTGGTTGACACCTGACCAGAGGACCAATAGGGGGACAAGATACTTTCAAATCTCGGTGGAGGGAAGTCTTTGTTTGTGCTCTTTGTTGTTGTTCGCTCTTGGGACAAAGAGGGACCAGACGTCCATCCAGGCTCTCCAAATCTTTCTGAATCAGTCTGTCATGTTTCAAAATTGTAAGTATAGCCAGGCAAGGCGGATTAGTCCTATGTTTGTTTGTTTTTCAACTTGCGAATGCTTCTTTTTTGCTGGAAGGATTTTTACCTCTGTTTGCTGGAACTTTGAATCTAAGGCTGGGGCAGGGGGGAGGTCCCTCTAGTCTACATGAATCTGAATACCCTGTAAAGCATTTTCCATCCTGATTTTACAGAGATAATTTTTAACCTTTCTTTAAATTAAAAGCTTTCTTTTTTAAGAACCTGATTGATTTTTTCCCTTGTTTTCAGATTCAATCAGATTGGAATCTGAACTCACCAGGGATTAGAGGGGGGAAGGTTAATTCCTCCCTGTTTTAAGATCCAAGGACTCTGGATCTGTGTGAAGCCTCTCAAGGCTGCCCAGAGAGGTGAAGGTTTTGCGGGGACAGAAGGTGTGCCACACACAGAACTTCTGGCTGGTGGTAGCGTACCAGGTCTAAGCTATAAATTAGGCTTAGAAGGGTCCATGCAGGTCCTCACCATCTGTACCCTAAAGTTCAGAGTGGGGAAAAAACCTTGACTGCACACACACAAAATGGGAAATAACTGCCTAGGAAGGAGTGCTGTGGAAAGGGAAATGGGGGTCATAGTGGATCACAAGCAGAATATGAGTCAACAGAGTTACGCTTTTTTTTGCAACAGTAAGTATCATTCTGGGATATATTAGCAGGAGTATTGTAAGCAAGACATGAGAATTAATTCTTCTGCTCTACTCCGCACTGATTAGGTCTCAACTGGAGCAGTGTGTCCAGTTCTGGGGGCCACATTTCAGGAAAGATGTGGACAAAATGGAGAAAGCCCAGAGAAGAGCAACAAAAATGATTAAAGGTCTAGAAAACATGGCCTATGAGGGAAGATTGAAAAAACTGAGTTTGTTTAGTGTGGGGAAGACTCAGAGGGGACACGATCACAGTTTTCAAGTACATAAAAGGTTGTTACAAAAATGGCAGAGAAAAATTGTTCTTCTTAACCTCTGAGGATAGGACAAGAAACAATGGATTTAAATTACAGCAAGGGCGGTTTAGGATGGAGATTAGGGAAAAAAAACTTCCTACTGTCAGAGTGGTTAAGCACTGGAATAAATTGTCTAGGGAGCTTGTGGAATCTCCATCATTGGAGATATTTAAGAGCAGGCTGGAAAACACCTGTCAGGGATTGTCTAGATAATACTGAGTCCTGCCTTGAGTGCAAGTCACTGGCCTAGATGACCTCTCGAGGTCCCTTCCAGTTCTATAATTCTATGAACCAAAGGCCAGAGAAGAGCAGAATCAAAGGAGTCACTCTGGGGGATTCTCCCTGTCACTGTTCCCAAGGCAGCTCTCTCAGGTTTACAAAGCTGTTTGATGCTCCAGCCTTTATACAGCCTCTCCTGGCAGTGCCCCTTTCATGGGCTGGGCCTAGTTTTAGCTTTTGGGAAGTGTGATCCCAGGGGCTCTGAGACTGGGCCTTCTTGCCTCAGCACATCTTGCTTCTTTCTGAGGCTCTCCAGAGAGTCCAAATGCGTAGATACTCCTGATAGAGACTGTGAACATAAGAACATCAGAGCTGCCCACTGCATCAGACCAATGGTCCATCTAGCTCAGTGGCCAATGCCAGGTGCTTCAGAGGGAATGAACAGAACAGGTAATCATCAAATAATCCACCCCGTCACCCATTCCCAGCTTCTGGCAAACAGAGGCTAAAGACACCATCCCTGCCCATTCTGCCTGTGACACTGGCAGATGAGGTGTTAGCTCTTGCAAAAGCCCCCATGTCTTCACTGAACAGGGACAAACACACAGTGGAATCAGTCTGAATCACCTGTGTTAGTATTAGAAGAATGCGTTTACACTTTATTGAATGCTTGTGAGTTGCTGCCTAGGTTAATATCTGACTAGTTGCATTGTGAGCCTCTGTGGCTCTGTAAATCACCAGACAGAAGAGAGACTTTACCTAAGTGAAGTGCTGACTGGCAACCGAATGCATTTCACCCTGCCTGGCAGGAAAGCTCCATCAACACCAGATAGACTATTATGCGATGTTAAAGTAACAAAAGACTGTTGTTGTGCTCTTGACTTCCCATTAGCTGAGTTTGCAGCTCAGAATACATGGCAGGAAGGGGATAAAAAACCCCATACAGAAGGAACTGATTCTCTGTATGCTGCTTGGACTCGGAGCGGGGGGGCAAAGTTTCTAAGCATAAGCAAGAGATCCTTAGCTGATTACCTTGGGTTAGTCCTAAGGAAGATATAGGGCTTGCTTATTATAGAAGCTTCTATTACCTTTTGAAATTTAAGACTGTAACTAGTCTGCATCTATAGGATTACCTGCTTTAACTTTGTAAACAACTCTCGTTTCCTTTTAAATAAGTCTTAATACAGGTTATTACAGGACTGACTACAAGTATTGTCTTTGTTGTGAGATCTTAGATTCAATTGACCTCAGTAAGTGACTGGTCCTTTGGCACAAGGTCAGGCTTGACAAAGCCCTGGCTGGGATGATTTCGTTGAGGATTGATCCTGCTCTGAGCAGGGGGTGGGACTAGATACCTCCTGAGGTTCCTTCCAACCCTGATATTCTATGATTCTATGACTGGCAGTAACCTGAACATGCTGTGATTCATGGGCTAAGGCAGTGGTTCTCAACCAGGGGTCCTGGGCCAGCTGGGGGTCACTAGCAGGTTTCAGGGCGGGCGCCAAGCAAGGCCAGCATTAGACTCACTGAGGCCCAGGGCAGAAAGCTTAAGTTCCAGCGCATGGAGCTGAAGTCCAGGGCCCTGAGCCTCTACCCGGTGCTGAAGCCAAAGCCTAAGCAATGTAGATTTGTGGAGCCCCTGTGGCATGGTAGCCCGAGAGAGGAAGAAAGTGCCCTGAGAACTCAGCCAGAGGGTTGAGCCCTGACACACTACTGGCTTAGAGGGTCTCTGCCAGTCAGGAAGGGCTAGCAGCGAGGGAACACTGGCAACTGATGGTTGGAGGGGTGAAGAGGTTTGGGGTATGGTGGGGGAAGAAGCGTCTGGGACTGGATAACCTGGGGCTGGGCAGTCTACATAGGGGACACTTGCTCCTTCTGTGCCCTTTCCACATCCTCTTGTGAGTAGAGAATGACCACCCTGTCCCCACCCCCACAGGCAGCCGTGTCTCAGGACTCTCCCAAGTTGCACCCACTAACTCTCTTCCAATTTGGGGGAGAGCTCGGGGCAACAAATTACCACCAGGATGAACCCAGCCGAATGCTGCCTGTTCTGGTGCCACAGGGGCCTCTGGAGGGTGAAAGGCAGAACTGTAGCACTTCTCAGGCAGAATGTATCGTCCTCAAGCCAAAAAAAAGAAATTCTGTGCTGGACGTGAATTCTGTGCATATGCAGCGCTGCAGAATTACCACGAGTAACTCACACCTGGCACAAACATAACCTGCTCACTCCCATCTCTTCTCCCTATGTGTCGAGTCCCAGAGCTCCTGCTGTCATTAATGCACACAGGCTTTCACTCCCGTTAGTGCTGGCAAGACCTAATCTAGTTACAGGACTGAACCCTTATTTTCCTATCACATGGGAGAGTCTCAGCTGAGGGGGAGGTGAGATGGGGAGGGGGTACAAAGGGGAAAGTTGTTGTACCCATGTTAGTCCCAGGATAGCAAAAAGGAATTTTAATTTGTTCTAAAAAAATTACCTCACCCACCTTGTCTCTCCAAGAGATCTGAAAGTGGCAGAAAGAGACAAACAGGAAGACAGACCTCAGGACTCTAAACCAAACATTTCAAACCCCTGGAAGAAACATTTCTCTTCTGCCCCTGGGTATGTTTGGATCCCTATATGAGCAACCACCCCATTCCCCTCACAGCAGCAAAGGGAGACTGCAGCCAGCCCCAGATGGCCTTTCCCAATCCTGGGATGTTTGTTATGACAAAGTTTGCGTGTGGTGGGTGCACGGGCTGAGTACAGCTGAACCAATCTGCAGATTGGAACGTCAGGGTGACTCTAGCACAGCTTGGGGGCTGTGGGCAGGGGGAGCAGTTCTGGAGCTGGGCCTCTGTCCTCTCTAGCTCCCATGGCAGATGGCTCTGGCAGCATCAAGTGGGTCCATCACTGCAGGGGAAGATAGGGGTAGTCTGTGAGATCAGGGTGAGAATTGGAGTGGGGGGTCCATGCTCAAGAATGGGGGATGGAATTCACCTCCTCATCCCTCTGCAGAGCTCAGCAACTATGGATTTATCCAGTGAAGTGAAATTCACTCTAGGTGACTTTGAGCCAGACACGGAAAGTTCCTTGTGCCTTAGGTTCCACATTGGCCACAGGAGTTTACTAGTTCTCCCTCCCCAGACGGCCGGGGGCAGCCAGGGATAATTAGAAGATGAAAATTCACTAAGAACAATGATATTTGTGTGTTTATTATTAAATCCCCAAACACCCACCAATCTCCATCCTCCTTCCAATGAGCTATAAATATCTAAGGGACTCAGCTACTGATCCTGCAGTCAATTCCTGCCCTTCCCCACTTTCTATAGCAGCACTTTTAAGAACAGGGCAGGGAAACATGATGTAAAATACTTTGAACCAAATTCCAGAAGCTGCTGAGCATGGAGAAGTTAAAATGAAACCAAGGTTCCGTCTATCCAAGGACCTGGTGCCTAGTGCAAAACAACAGACACTCCCCAGAAATCTGAAATGGCCACTTCATAACTGATAAAACGTTACTAATCTGTTCACTTCTGGGAATTACCAATAAGAGAAACAACCCAGTGATGGTGATATCTGAGGAAAAGATCTCATGTGTCTTTAGATCATACCGATTTGTAATCTGGAACTTTATACACTAAAATGCCTAATTCGTAGCCCTACGGCAATTGCCTGGTGTCACTACAGGGCAGAATTAAGGTTAGAGGCTTAGTTGTGAATTTCCATCCCCTAACATATTGCAACTGCTGTTAAGTGGGTTTGACAAAATTCATTTTGTCTATTTCTTTCTTTTAATTTCAATAGATAGCGATATTTATTTTTAAGCCCTTTTTTCAATGTTTACAATTTCAATGTTCAGAGCTGTGGGAAGTTATGGGAGTCCTCAGACAACAATTATTTAATAACAATAACTGTTGAGATTCCAAAAGCCAAATCATATAACTATTAAAAAGAGAAATTGTCAATATCACACCCAAAATATACAGTGTAAATATCCTTAAATCAAACTCCACTTTCTGCAGAAGCATTTCTGTATGTTACCTATATAAATATTTTTTCATCTGTGTGTGTATACAGTGAAATTAACATTTACTGCAATTTATTCACAAAAATCCAATCCTTTCAAGCATAATTTTAAGTAATGAAGTACTTGAATTCTTTCACTTCCTAGACTCGAATGTTTCATTTCAGGATAATTACACCCTCCATGTGATGTATTTTACTCTCAGTACTGTAACCCCCTCATGATGTAGCTCCTGTCTAGGAGCTCTGCTGAGGCCAGTGGCATTATGATCAGGTACTGACATGAGCAGAGACAAATGGGGGAGGGTGGAGGATGAGGTAACATGGAGCCTACCAGAGTTGAACGTGGCCGTAAGAGCAAACGCCCTCTCAGCCTCTCCTCTCTCCCACCTCCCAGAGTCAGTAATTCCGAGAAATCGTTCCCTGAAATCTAAATAGCCCCAGTATGAGAGACAGTGATTAACGCAGGTACCTTAGGGGCTGCAGTGCCAACCCCATACCTGGATGAGGAGGGTGAACAATTGCAGTAGAAATGGCTTAGGCTGGGAGAGGGCACAGCTGATGTGAGACTGGGAGCCACGTTGACCAAGAGGCCAGAACTCATGGGGGGGTTGGGAGAAGAAGTCAACAGGACTGGGTACAGGCATTTCAGTGTATTTTCCCCATTAACCATTCTGCCATGTATTTAATTCAGAAACTTTTCATTCCCATCTAAACACCATGGAGCTAAGCTGGGTTGATGCATTTCCACTTACAGTGGTACAGTTGTAATTAGGTGCTTAATCAGATGCTTATGCAACACAAAGCAGTCAATAATGGGTGTGCTTTCATTCATTAACTTGACTGTGTGCTGTGCATCGCTTTTAAAAAAAGATGGTGTGAGGGAGTGTCAAAATTTTAGGCATTAAGAAATGGTAAGTAGGTGTCAGTTCATTTCTCATGCGTTTCTCTCATAATTTTAATGTCAGTTTTGAATCACTATTAATACCGTGTTGTTTTAATAGCAGTAGGGTCCATTTGTACAATTGTTTGCAAGACTTCATTGGATATTGTGACCCAGCCGTCTTCACCTTTTATTTTGAGATTCCTAAATACAACTCAGCGCACCACTCCTGAAAGACTGCAAGCCCTGGCCAGTGACATGTTCCTTAGAGAGCAAACACCTGACGAGCCCTTTTGCCCTAAAATGCGCATTTGGCTCTTTGACGTTGCTTTATCCGCCCCACCAGAAAACGCTATAGGGAACCCGGTCATTACAGCCAACCGTCACTAGGAATAGTTCTACCAGCTATGGGCCAAGATTCAAATGGTGTTGTTTCTTTATCTTTCATTCAGCTTTGCAATTCTTAGAGCCCATTTAAAAACTGGAAGTGAAATAACTGAAGCAAGTTAAGAAGAGAGGGGCATCGGGCATAGGTGGGGGTAAAACAATAAATGGAAAGAACTGACTATGCAAAAAGGAACATCGCAAACTATCAGAGCCCCAGACCTCCGTCCAACTGAACCCACCCCAGCCAGGCACATCAAGCTGGGTCCCTGAAAAATCGCCCAGCCCGTCTGGCAGTGAACGCTGCGTGTTCCAGGCAGAGCTACGGTGTGTGCGTCTGCTCTGCTGACATGCTGCTTTGATACGGAATGTACCACAGCCACAGGGAGCAGAGACATGGACTCCTACAAAACACATTCGCAGATACACCTCCAATGCCGCATTCCCCCCACCTCCCCACTGTCTGCCATCCCCTCCTCTACCTCCACATGGCCATTCACAGCCTATTGCTAACACTTCCTCCCAGCCTTCAGCACTATAAATAAATAAAACATGGTGTTACAAAAGGTAGATTGTGCCACAGAAACCTGATCTTGACGTCGGTAAGGTTTTTGATACAGTTTCACATGGGAAACTATTCGTTAAATTGGAGAAGATGGGGATTAATATGAGAACTGAAAGGTCAAGAAAGAATTGGGTAAAGGGGAGTCTACAAGGGGGTCATACTGAACGGTGAGTTGTCAGGCTGAAGGGAGTTACTAGTGGAGTTCCTTAGATCAGTCTTGGGACCAATCTTACTCAACACTTTTATTAGTGATCTTGGCACAAGAAGTGGGAGTGGGACACAAAGCCGGGAAGGATTGCCAATATGGAGGAGGACAGGAAAATCATACAAGAAAATCTGCATGTCCTTGAAAGCTGGAGTAATAGACATGGGATGAAAATGAATAGTGCACAAATTCTAGTTGTTAGTCCCCAAGAGCATAATTTTGCAATAAGCTGGGGATTTATCAATTGGAAGTGACAGAGGAGGAGAAAGACCAATGTGCATTGGTTGATCACAGGATAATTATGAGCTGCCAATGTGATGCAGCCGTGAAATAGGTTAATGCAGTCCTGGGATACATCAGGTGAGGTATTTTCAGCAGACACATGAGATGGTTAGTACTGTTATACAAGGCATTGATGAGACCTCATCTGAAATACACCTGTACCTTCTGCCCTTAAAGTCTCTGAGTCTATAAACTGTGCTTTGTGTTGCACAGACACTGATGGAGATCAGGACCCCATCGCGCAGCACATGGCAGAGACCCTGACTGAGATCAGCCCCCCACATTGTGATGGACACTGCACAGAGTGGAACCATCCTTGCCCCAAAGAGAACACAATCCTAAAGTACACAATCAGTAAATGGAAAACAGAGGGGGGCTGTGCCTTCCCCAAGAACACTAAGCAGGTCAGGGACAGAGCCAGGAACAGACCCCAGTTAACTTCAGTGCCCCATCTCCTGCAGCTTGGAAAAGTCCCCAGATCCCATTGTATTAGGCTGCAGGAAGAGGTGGTTTGTCCATGGATCCACAAGCTGTCTTGGCAGGGCAGCTCAGCTGCAGTCCCTGCACACAACTGGGTGTGTGTGTCATGGGTCAGGAGAAGTCAGTGTCCAGTCCTGTGGGGCTGTGCTCCTGGCTCATACCTCCGGCACTCACTGCTGCCCCTCCCTTACCAGCTGCACTGGTCAGCCAGACCCAAGCCTCTGGGAGGTTACTGTCCCCTCCAACCTCAAAGCTTCAAACAGGGAAATGGTGCACCAGTGCCAGAGTGCACTAGTGTAAATTCTGTCTGTACTAAGGCTTTGCACCACTGCCTAAAACACCAGGGTGGCAGAGATCTTCAGTGCCCAAAACAGCAGCACGGTGGCACTAGAACTGGGATCTAGTTCTAGTTCTGTCACAGACCTTGCACACATCAATGTTTCTCCTCCCAACTTTAGTCTCTTTACCCAGCTGCCCACTCGCTGGGGTCTCCTCTCTCTCCAGAGCTGCTCATCACTAAAATCTGTGTGGGTGTCACCAGAGCGAAGGTAGTTCAGCTCTGGAATAGTCTTACAAGGGGGGCTGTGGAGTCTCTTTCCCTGGAAGTTTTTAAGAACAGGTAGGACAAATCTCTGTCAGAGACAATCTACATATACTTGGTCCTGCCTCAGTAGAGAGAGCTGGACTTGATGACGTCTTGAGGTTCTATCTAGCTCTACATTTCTAGGATGCTATGCGATATATACGTATAAAACAACACACAGAGAAAAACCGCACGACAACATGATGTCAGGCCATTCAAAAAACAACAACAACAAAACAAAACACTACATTGTACAGCATAAAATAATACAATACTAAGGAGAAGAAAGCAACACAATGCAAACTAACACACCTTAGGACAAAAGTACACAATGCAAAACAGCTCAACTCAAACCAACATAACACAGACACCAAACAAGCTGAGGCAAAACAACGCACCACAAAACTATACAACAGAACATGGTGCATCATAGTTCCAAAAGGCACCATGCAAAACAGCTCAGCGTAGAACAGGGCACAGTACAAAAGAGAATTATTTCAATGTAGACCTGGAAGGGATCTTGAGAGGTCGTCTACTCCAGCCTCCTGTGCTGAGGCAGAACCAAGTATCCCTAGACATTCCCAGACTGGTGTATCTCTAACCTGGTCTTAAAAACCTCCAGTGAAGGAAATTCCACAGTCTCCCTTGGAAGCCAATGCAAGGCAAACATAGCCCAGAACAACACTGCACACACACACGCTGGGCTTGTGGATAAGGGGAGAGACAACTGAAACAATCTGGGTTCAGTTCCCAGTTTTGCCCCAGATTCTCCATGCAAACTTGAGCAAATTACTTCAGCTCTCTGAGCTTCAGTTTCCCCATCTGTAAAATGGAGAGTCGCCTCCCATCATTGGCCTATTTAGCCTTTGAGCCTTTTGTGACAAGGCCTCTCTGTCACAATGGGCATGTCTACACTGCCGTCAGACACCGGCGGCTGGCCTGTGCCCGCTGACTTGGGCTCACATGGCTCAGGCTGTGGGGCTGTTTAATTATGGTGTCGATGATCTGGCACCCTCCCACCTTGCAGGGTGTTACAGCCTGGCTCCAGATATCTACACTGCAATTAAACAGCCCCTTCACCTGAGCCCTGTGAGCCTGAGTCACGTGGCATGGGCCAGCGGGGGGGTTTTAACAGCAGGGTAGAGATACCCTTGGTGTCTTTTCCGCACCTGTCACAACGGGGACTCTTGGTCAGTGTCTGTGCAGAGCCCTGCACAACAGGAAGCCTGATCTCAGTTGGGGACTCTGCAACTCCCAGCATTACAGGATCCCTGATTTTGTTTAGGGCCCCTGCAGCAACTGGAAAAATGTGGGGGCGGATCTCTGTCAGGGTCTGTGCAGTGCAAAGTACAGTGGTGGGGTGTGATCTTTGTTAGGGTCAGTGCTATGCCAGACCAGACGGGGACACAGATCTCAGCTGAGGTCTCTGAAGTGCCCAGAAGAATGGAGGCAGTGGTTTGGGTCGGAGTCATGCGCTGCCTGGCACAAGGGGGGCCGTGATATCAGTGCAGGTCTCAGTTTTACCTGGCACAACTGTGGTGTCTGATCTCACCTGGGGTCTCTTCAGTGCCTGGCAGAACAGGGCCCAGATCTCAGTTGGGGTCTCTGCAGCAGCTGTCAGAACAGGGCCACACTCAGTACGATAAGAGCCCTGACGTCAGTCACACACCTAGAGAGAAAAGGGGGAAGATTTTCGAGAATTTGATATCAGTATTTCAGAACTGAGGAGAAAATGGGGCACAAACTAAACATTTGCCAATATAAGGGACAAGCATCAATATGTGGAGAGATTTTATGTCACCATTCAACAGTTCAAGAGAAAAGAGGGGAAATTGGAGGGGATTATACAGGGATATTGAATCAACTACAGAATGGGAGGGATTCTTCCTGCCTCACACTCACAGGGCCAGGAGGGAGCCCTGGGCCATGTCTTTTCACAGGGAAAGGAGCGGGGCTGGAGTCAGAAGGTCGCTGGCTGTGGGGAGGGGCTGGCAATGGGGTCTGGGAATGTGACTAGCAGGCGATGGGGGGGAGGAGTAGCTGGACCAGGAAACCTGGGGCTGGGCCGTCTCCATGGGGGACACTTGCTCCCCCCTCCCCTTCCTGGCCCTTCCCACGCCCTGTTACCAGCAGAGAGGGCCCCCCCGCAGCCCAGAGGTGTCCCTGTCTCAGGGCCCCCCAGCCTCTGCCCATTCACCCTCTGCCCAGTTCAGAAATCACTGGGGGGAACCATTTCCCACCCACACGAGGACAAATCCCTGCAGGTGAAAATGGGGGAAACCCCCCAAACCTGAGATCTGAACTGGCCATTGGCGAAGGGGAGAGAAAATGGGGCACGATGGGGGAGGGGAACAGGGAACTTCTCAGAGGTTTGGGGGGGGTCACCCTGGGGGTGGCTCGTTGCTCTCTAGGGAGAAAGGGGGCAGGACGGGAGGGGAGGGGGGTCCCCACGGGGGGGGCAGCGGTAAATCCGAGGGGATCTCAGCCCCCCCCTTTCTCTCCCCGCTCCTCGGGGGTCACCTGCTCCCCCCCCGCCATGTCCGGGCTGCACAGACATTTCCCCCCCGCCCCTTTCCCAGCCCCCCGCCCGGTCTCACCCCCCAGCCCCGCCCGGCCCCACGCAGGGACCCCAGTGGGGCCGGGCCCCTTCCCCCGCCACCCCCCGCGGGGCCCCAGGGCAGAGCCTGGCCGGGCCCGGGGGGCGCTGGGCTCCTGCGGGGACAGCAGCTCCGAGCCCCCCGCGGGCGCTGCCCCCCCCCCCCGGGAGCAGATCCCGGCGCTGCGAGATGCCGGGTCCCCCCCCCCCGGACACTGGGGCAGAGTCACCGCCCGGCCCCGGCCCCGCCCCCGGGCTCGCTCCGGGACCTGGAGGCTGCAGCTCCGCAGCGGGGCGGGCAGAGCCCGGGGCGGCCCCAGGGCGGCTCCAGCGGGAGCAGGGCCCGGGCCGGGCACGGGGGGGTTAACGCAGGGCTCTCCCGCCGCGATCTGCGCATGCCCAGAGCCCCAACGGCACAAACCCTTCTCCGGCCCGGGAGAGGCTCCAACGGCCCCGCGCGAGCCAGGCAGAGCCGCAGCGCCCAACGCTCTTTCGCAGCCCGGCTCCGGCTCCGCCTCCCCGCCGACGTCACTTCCGCTCCGGGGCGAGTCAGGAACTACATCTCCCAGCCTGCCCCGGGGCCGCTTCCGCTCTCTCCGGCCCAGGTAAAGGATCTCCACGGGGCCAGCCTGACCCTCCCCCCACCCCGCCGCTCATCCTTTGCCCCGGCCCCGCCCCCTCTCCCAGCCGGTGGTTTCCCGGGCAGCGGCAGAGCTGGGGGGCTTGGAACCCCCACGTAATAACCGCCCCCAACCCCCCCCCGGCAGGAGCGTGTCCCCGCCCCCGCGGGCCCTGTCCACCCGGCCATGGCCCCGCTGCCGGCACAAAGGGGCGGGGGCCGGGCCGGGGGGCAGGAGAGGGGCTGGGGCTCCCCAGGGGAAAGCAGGGGCAGGGGCTGGTGTAGCAGCTCCCTCCCCCGCCGCCAAATCCTCTGCAGTGCCCGGCTCAGCAGAGGGTGTCAGCTGGATCCCAGCCGCTGCAGCCCGGGGGATTTGCGGGGCACAGGAAGGGGCTGGAGCAGCTGGCAGCGGGGGGGGGGGGTAGCAGGGCACAGGAAGGGGCTGGAGCAGCTGGGAGCGGGGGGGGGGGGTAGCAGGGCACAGGAAGGGGCTGGAGCAACTGGGAGGGAGGGGTTGCAGGGCACAGGAAGGGGCTGGAGCAGCTGGGAGCGGGGGGGGGGGTAGCAGGGCACAGGAAGGGGCTGGAGCAACTGGGAGGGAGGGGTTGCAGGGCACAGGAAGGGCTGGAGCAGCTGGGAGTGGGGGGGGGGGTTGCAGGGCACAGGAAGGCATTAACCCCTCCATGCCCCGGCTGGGGGGGCTTCTCTATCTGCAGTGGAGCCAGCTCAGGTAGGGGTTATTGGGGTGTTGCTGGTGGGTTCCTGCTGGAGGGGGAGGGGCAGGAAATACTGAAGAGGTGGCAACTTTTGGGGAGTTAGGTCTGGAGGGGGCAGGGAATACCCTGGATGAGGAAAGGGAGGGGGACAGGGTGTGACCAACCTGCTGGGACTTGTTTAACGTGGGCCTAGATCCTCAGAACAAACACTTGGATGTTGGGGGAGAAAATTCCCTAATGTGAAACAGGAAATAGAGAAGCCAACCCCCTGGCTCCTTTCCCCCATGAATAGTGGGGCTGTGAGTAGGGCAGCAGGTTGGACTCTTGCTCTTTCAGGGGCCGGTGACCTTCGAGGAGGTGGCTGTGTATTTCACCAGGGAAGAGGGGGCTCTGCTGGACCCCACTCGGAGAGCCCTTTACAGAGACGTCATGCAGGAGAGCTATGAGAATGTGACCTCGCTGGGTAAGGATTCCCGTCCCCTCGGTTCTTAGAAGGGGAAATGAAAAGTTAAGGTTCACGCCACTCCCACAATGCCACCTCTGCTCTGCCTGGTTTCAGCAGCACCCCGACATGCCAGTGACACACACTAGCCCTCTCCCCTCCCCTGTTACAGAGCGCTCTGGGAACAGAGCAGTCCAGCAGAAAGTCTCACAACTTCTCTTTGCTAAGATAATATTTGGGTTCATCTCCATCATAGCAAACAGAAGCTTCCTCCCCCTGGCCTGCTCTCCAGTACTGAACCTCCTGCATGCAGACCATCTGAGATTTGCACAGTGTTACCACCTCTTTCCCCTCAACCTGAGTTTTCCTTGTGAGTCACTGCCTTCACTTACCCCTCACTAAGCCCCACAGATCACTCGAACATACGCCACCAGGGTGCTGACAATCCCCATGGCAAGCACACCCCCTTGGGCATCTTTGCTGACAAAGCCTACAACACTCTGCACAGAAATGAGGCAGAATTGGCCCCCCAAGTTTCACATGCACCTCTCTGCGTAGCACAGGCACCGCCCTGCCCAGTTGCTCCAGCCCATCCCTCCATCAGCCAGTCACAGCTCCAGCTGGCCCAGTGCACACAGCTGGAGGCATGTGGATAGATGCTGGGATTCTCATCTGTGAACACAGCACAGACAATGGCACTTTCTCTTAGTCTTTCCTCAGATCGATTACACCGCTCTACAGCCAAAATGCTTCTGAAAAAAATGTAGTCAAACTTTACTAATTCTGGGTCACTGAGAACGAAAATGATGCTTAAAATTGTTGATTGGCTCTAGTCTAGCTGTTGGGCTCCAGACTACAGCAGTGGAATCTCCTGGCAGGTGATGTTAGGATTTCCATGATCTGTGACCATCAAAAGGATCTTGTCCCATTCTTCTTTATGGAAAGTGCTCTTGTAGCCAGCAACAACATCGATGGTGTGATGGCAGCCCTCGACATCGTTCTCGATCCAGATGAGTGAAGACTGTTCATTGATTCATCGAAGACAAGTCTTAAAGCTGTTTTGCTGCATAATGGCAATGTTTTCCATCAATTCCAGTTGGTCATGCAGTCCATATGAAGGAAACCTATGACAACATGAAACAACTTTTGAGGTGCATAAACTATGACCAACATCAGTGGCAGCTCTGTGGCGATTTGAAGGTCATTGCTTTCTTGCTTGGTCTGCAGACTGGATACACAAAGTACTGCTGTTTTCTCTGCGAATGGGATAGTCGTGCAAGAGATTCCCACTACATCAAGAAAGATTGGTCACTCCGACAGTCATTGGAGCCTGGGAGGAAAAGTGTTCAGCATCCACCACTTGTTGAATCAAGGAAGATTTTGTTACCACCCTTACACATCAAGCTGGGTCTGATGAAGAACTTTGTCAAGGCCATTGACAAAACACAAGCAGCTTTCAAGTACCTCCGTGGAAAATTTCCAAGGTTAAGTGAAGCTAAGATAAAGGAAGGTGTGTTTGTTGGTCCTCAGATTCGTGAACTTGTTCGAGATGATGCATTTGACCATGCACTGTGTGGCAAGGAAAAGACGGCATGAAAAGCCTTCCAGTTAGTGGCAGTAAATTTTCTCGGAAACAAGAAGGCAGACAACTACAGGTTGTTGGTGGAAAACCTCCTCAAGGCATACAAAAGCCTTGGTTGCAACATGTCACTAAAGATACATTTTTTGCACTCTCATCTAGATTTTTTTCCACCGAACTACGGAGCAGTGAGCGACGAATACGGCGAGCGATTTCCCCAGGACATAGCGTTTCTCCATTATTGCAATCAGGGCAAATGGAGCCCATCAATGCTTGCAGACTATTGCTGGACAGTGACAGGAGATGCTCCGTTTAATGGATACAAGAGACAAACCAAGAAGCGCCGAGTAGACACTGAATAGGACTAAACTCTGTACATAATTTTTTTTGCCTTTTGTTTCATAATAAATTTTATTTATATAACCCTTTTGCTGATTTTTAAAGTGTTACATAAACAGGACAGGTGAAATATTAGCATGTAAAGCAACCATAAACACATGAAAAGATCTAGGTTTACAATTAATGATTAAAACTCTGCTATCTACACAATACACATAGACATAAAATGTAAAAACTTAAATATCTTAGAAACAGTAGCCAATCAGTTGTTTTAATTGTCATATTTGAATTCAGCACATCACAATACATAATAAATAGCACATTTTATCTCTGAAGCAGACGGCTTCTCAAAAATTGTAGACCATTGTTATGGGTTCATAGCTTTGAAGGCCAGATGTGACTATTAGGTCATCTACTCTGACATCCTTTATACCACAGACCATAGAATTCATCCCGTTACTGCTGCATTGAGCTGAATACCTGAGTCCCTGTGGCAGTTTGTTAACCTTTGCACGGCCCACACAGAACCATCCTCCGTGGTTCTTGCCAGCTGCAGGGTTAAGGATTGGGGACAAAGTTAAGGTTGCATTGGAGGGGGGTGTTTACATTAACTTCTCATTTCCTGATCCGCAGAGGTTTAAGTTTAGTCACCATCTATACCAGAGGTGGGCAAAGTACCCTCCTGCCTCCCTTGTTTTCTTTCCCTTGAGCAGGGTTTCCAGTTTCCAAAGCCTCTGTGATCTCCCAGCTGGAAGGAGGGGAAGAGCCGTGGGTCCTGGATCTCCAGGGTTCAGAGGAAAGCGAGATCCTGAGAAGTCCCTGGACAGGTGAGGAAACATCAAATCAACCCAGAAACTGTAAGTGTCTGAGAAAACCAGCTGGGATTCCCCATACAGGCTCTGTGAGCTCAGGACAGTCCCCAGCAGATCTCACTCCTGGCTTCCTACAGATGGTGATTGACAGCTTGGCTGGAGCTGCCTCCCTTCCTACTGAGTGTTTGGATGGGGTGTGGGTAGGGCCGGCCTTGGGGAAATGGCACCCAGGGCAAACTTGCATTTTGGTGCCCCTGGCTCCCATGGGCATGGCACCCACCCATTCCCTCTGTCCGCCATGGGCTCCCCAGGCTCTCCAACCTCCCTTCCCCCCAGCCCCTGCACTGTGCCCCCTTCACTCCAGGTACCTGCTCCCCCTCCTGCACCCCTTCACCCTTAACTTCTGCCCCCTCCTGCCCCTCCCAACACCTGCCCCCCTCCTGTGTCCCTAATCCCTGCACTGTGCCCCCTTCACCCCAACCCCTGCCCCTCCCTCATGTGCCCTTAATCCTAGGACTGTGCCCCCTTCATTCGTACCCCCTGCACCTCCCTCCTGCACCCTGAACCCCTGCACGGTGCGTACCCCCTTCACCCCAAACCCTGCCCCCTGCCACCTCAACACCTGCCCATTCCTGAGCCCCCAACTCCTGCACTGTGCCCCCCTTGCCCCAAATGCCTTTTCCCCCGCCTGTACCCCTAATCCCTACACCCCCTTCAATCCTGATTTCTGCCCCCCCACGCACCCCAACCCCTGCCTCCTCCTGAGCCCCCAGGCCCTGCACCTGTGCCACATTTGCCCCTAACCCTTATATCCTCCTGCACCCAAGTGGGGAACCTGACCTAGATGCACAAAGCAGCTGGCATTGCTGCTCGCTCCCCCACTGGACTGCTGTTCCCTCACCGCACACAGCCCTGGGAGGCTGGGAGAGGGGAGCAAGGAGCGACATCAGGGCTTCCTGCACCCAGGTCACTTTCCCTGCAGGCTGTGTAAGGGGAGGGCAGGAGAGCAGCTGCTCCTGATGTCTCAGCACAGCCCAGGTGGGGAAGTGACCTGGATGCAGGGAGCCCTGGGGGGGGATGTGTTGAGGGGAGGACATGAAGGAGTGTGTGTATGTTGATGGGAGTGTGTGAAGGAGTGTATGTGTGGAGCAGGGCGGAGGAGGGGCCTCTCTGCTCTGGAGCAGTCACCTGGCTCTGACGGCTGGTCGTCCAACTGCCCCCTGCAGCTCAGGTCTCTCCCACTCCCCCATGCAGCTGCTTATCTGCCTCCCTGTGCTGCTTTCATCAGCCCAGCGAGCCTCTCGGCAGCAGATCAGATGGGAATCCAAACCCTGTGCCCGGCATCCCCTTGGGTGGGGCACCTGTACGGCCCACCCTAAAGGCCGGTCCTGGGTGTGGAGCAGAATTGATCCCCTCCACTCTCCCCTATGGGGATGAGTTTGGGGGAATTCAGTCCCTGATTTTTATTTTCTGTCTCTCCAGCACTTACTTGGGTTTGCTCTCTGCCTTTCCATCCCCAATTCTGAGATTTCTCCTCTCTTCTAGCAGGTGATGGGGTGGTGAGGGAGAGCGAGGAGCAGAATCCTCCCCAGGAAGATGCTGAGCTCGCCGAAGTGCATGGGGAATTACTGCGAAGATCCAAAGGGAATGTGTCCAACCCGCGTGAGCAGGGAAAAGCTGGTGAAAGTTACCACAGACCAGAGAGAGAGCACAGAAACCACTCAGAGGAGAGAGTGGATGAACCCATTAATTGTCAGGGAACTCACAGGAACCTCAAGGAAACTACGTCCCAGGAGAAAATCCTCATGGAAAAGCGAGAGAATATATGTAGTGAGTGTGGGAAAAACTTCAATTACCGCTCAGCCCTTATTCGACATGAGATAATCCACACAAAAGAGAGACCCTACGAATGCTGTGAGTGTGGGAAAAGCTTCAATCATCCCTCAGCCCTTAGTAGGCATCAGCGAATACACAGAGGAGAGAGACCCTACGAATGCTGTGAGTGCGGGAAAAGTTTCACTCAGAGATATACCCTTAACTCTCATCAGAGAATCCACACGGGAGAGCGACCCTACAAATGCTGCGAGTGTGGGCTAAGCTTCACTCAGAGATCAGCCCTTATCTCTCATCAGACAATGCACACGGGAGAGCGACCCTACGAATGCCGCGAGTGTGGGAAAAGCTTCTCTCGGAGCACAAACCTTACTATACATCAGCGGATCCACACAGGCGAAAGACCCTATGAATGCCGTGAGTGCGGGAAACGTTTCACTCACTTCTCCTCCCTTATCTCTCATCAGACAACGCACACAGGAGAGCGACCCTATGAATGTTGTGAGTGTGGGAAAAGCTTCTCTCGGAGCTCAAACCTTACTATGCATCAGAGGATCCACACAGGTGAGAGACCCTATGAATGCAGTGAGTGCGGGAAACGTTTCACTCACCTCTCCTCCCTTATCTCTCACCAGAGAGTCCACACGGGAGAGAAACCTTATGAATGCAGTGAGTGCGGGAAAAGCTTCTCTCAGAACTCAACCCTTATTACACATTACAGAATCCACACCGGGCAGAGACCCTATGAATGCTGCGAGTGTGGGAAAAGCTTCACCCATAGCTCAGGCCTTTCTAAACATCAGAGAATCCGTAAAGGAGATAAACTTCATAAAAACCTTCTCTAGAGCTGTCAGAAGATTTTTTTCTTTAATTCTTTTGACAGTTCCCAGGTAGTGAGTGTTAAGGCTGTTTGCATCTTTTGCACATTGAGGTCCCTCAGCTCCCACACATGAGTTGCCCACTTTTGAAACTCGCCCGTCTTTGGGGTGGATCCTGTGATCCTTTCTATCAACTCCATTGTCCTGCGAGTCACTGGAGCGTGTATCCTTTCTACCAGGAATGTCTGTCATCCCAGATGGAGGAGATGGGGGCGTGTCTTCAACCAGCTATGCTGAGATAAAATCTACCTGGGTCTCATCACTGTGGTTGCCATGGAGTTAGCTAGCTTGAGTTCACTTTTCTGATGTAAAAAGACAGCTATTCTTGCACTAAGGACATGGGCCATGGATAGTGGGTGGGGTTATCTTGCACATTTCCTCCTGATCTGACCTAACCACCGTCACATTTCCTTGTCTAAACAAACTTGGAGATTCACATTTGTTCTCCTCCTCCCAGTGCAAAGTTATTGTTAGAGTCGTCAAGTTCCTCTCTGAGGACAGATTGTCTCATTCCCAGTTGTTCTCACATTACCCTGGATTGTGCAGAACAGCAGTTATTTTGTTGACTTTTTTTCTCATCTAAAATATATTTAAATGTGATGAAGAGCTGGAACAGTGTCAGGGAAATAAGGGTCATTTTAGGCTCTGTGACACTGGAAGGAGGTGGGGTGACTCAGAGATTCCATCCTTCCCCATCACCTCAGAACTGTTCCCTTGCGCCTGAGCCATGCAGAGTTAACCCCTTCATATTCCTTCACTTCCCAATGTCTCCGGTGAGGTCATGTTCTTGGCTGTCCATGCTTGGGAATGGTGCTTGGACGTCTTTGATCCTAAATCAGAGTCACTCAGGCATGAGAGGAAAGTGTCGGAGATCTGGAAGGGGATTTCAAATGGATCCCAAGCACTGTTCAAATCCCCTTTTCCTTCTATTGGCAAAGCCACTTCTGGGAAAGTCGGCTGCTCTTCTGCCCATTATGAAGGTGCTAAAACTTCTGTAAATAACACTAATGAGACAGTGCTGGGTGAAGCAGATTTCAATGGATCATGGGAGAATTTCTCATTCTGATTCTGAGACATCAGATGTAAGCTAGTCTGGAATTTCACTTTAAATGAAAATGAAGGTGTCTTCTACCTCTCTATGATGTGGGTTTTCTATCTTTCATGAGGGCTCCTTAGTCATATAACTGCATGTTAGTTTTGTTTGACAGATTGTAGCTCAGATTTTTTGGGAAATTTCAGACAAATGACCATTTTTTACTGTAGGTTTTTTTCCCCCCCAATTGCTGCATGATAACATGGAGAAAATTCAAATACAGTTCAGTCAACAGGCGAGAATACTGCAAGCTGTTGGACATATTATCAAAGGAACAGTCGTGTGTTTAAATCTCGACTCTGAAAAGGTGAAGAGCAGCAGACCCCAAATGGTGCAACTGACGGAAGTAAGTGCACATGGTCACAGGGTAGTTCAATTGTTTAAGTCAATATTGTCTCAGGTGATCCAGGGATAGAATTCCACAGCAAGTGATTTGGAACTAGGCAAAATGCCCAGGTATTTGGTTCCCAAGGTATTTGTGACCCAGTCCCTACAGGAGGTTACTCCTCAAGAGATCTCCAGCTAATCGCAAAATTTGGGAAATGCTGTCTGTGATGAAGTGTATCAACCCTGCACTGGCACTGCTAAGGTTAACTGCACTGTGTTGGCTGAAGATGCCACACCCCCTCACCCTCTCTGGCCATGCTCCAACTGGAGATGGAGTATAAATGGGAGCAGCTCAGCTCAGCCTGGGTGGACTGAGGAGGAGAACAAACCTGTGTTGTTGGCTCCTGCCAGGAAGCTGCTGGACCCCCAGACTGCACCATCCAGCCACCCTGAGGCCCCTGCAGACACCCAGTTGACCACCAAGGATGCGATGCTGGATGCCAGGACATTACCAACTCTGAACATAAGGGTGGGAAGTGACTGAGGGAATTGGACTGTTGCAGTGAGATCAAGGCTGGACACAGGGGTATTGGTTCCTCAAGGCCCTGGGCCAGTACCTGGTGGAGTAGGGTGGTCCCAGGTCCGTCTACCCCACACTGCACCCACCACTGGATGGAGTCGCCACCTGAAGACAAGCTGACTTAACCCAGGGGACAGATTTCTTCCCCCCCAAATCCCTGCCTTCTTCCGTACATGCCCATACATCCTGTGACAGGACGTATCAACCCCATGACACTGTCTATAATGATGTAGATGTGGAGGAAACAAGTGGTGTTTTTGCTGAACTCACTATTTGTGGTGATATAACTGTGTGTAGGATGAAATCAGTGTTGTATGTGAGATGGCTGCATTTTTAACAAGAACTTCATCTCTGTTATTTTACAGAGATTCTGGTCCAGGACTCTATCTAATCCAGGGGTGGGCAAACTACGGCTAGGGGGCCGCATCCGGCCCTTCAGACATTTTAATCCAGCCCTTGGGCTCCCACTGGGAAGCAGGTTCTAGGGCTTGCCACATTCCAACACTCCAGCCGGGGAGCGGGTCGGGGGCTTGCCCCGCTCCTCATGTGCTGTGGCTCCTGGGAGCACTGGCATGTCCCCTCTCCAGGTCCTACACATGGAGCAGCCAGGGGGCTCCACATGTTGCCCCCACCCCAAGCACCACCTCCACAGTTTCCATTGTCCTAGAACTGCATCCAGTGGGAGCTGCCTGGCCATGCCTCTGTGTAGGAGCCAGAGCGGGGACATGCTGCTGCTTCCAGGAGCTGTTTGAGGTAAGTGACAACCGGAGACTGACCCCCTCCCTTGCCTCAACCCTCCCGGTCTCCTAACCCCTCAGTCCCAGCCTGGAGCACCCTCCTGCACCCCCAACCCCTCATCCCTAGCCCCACCCCAATCCTCTGTCCAAGCCTGGCGCCCTCTCCCACACCCTGAACTCATTTCTGGCTCCACCCCAGAGGCCACAACCCCAGGCAGAGCCCTCACCCCCTCCCATATCCCAACCCCCAATTTTGTGAGCATTCCTGGCCCGATACAATTTCCATACCCAGATGTGGCCCTCGGGCCAAAAAATTTGCCCACGCCTGATCTAATCCCTAACCACACCTGTACTCAAGGGTTCACTGGTGGAAAGGGGGATTAAATGATAACAACCATATAGGAGAAAATTCTTTAAGTGTTGAGCTTTTATTGTTGCCAGTGAAAATGAAATTAAACACAAAGTTACTGTTTGACGAAGAAGAGACTTAATTGTGTGATCAACTGAATTATACTGGAGAAATAAAACTTGTCTTGTTTTTCCTTTTTTAGTAATATAGGAAATGGGGGCTAATCCTGAAAAGCTTCTTTGATGTAACTTACCCCCCATGGCCTAAAATGTCCGGATGTAGAACTTCACTCCAAAGGACAGGGTGGGGGAATGTGTGTGAGAAATAGAGTAGAGGTGAAAACTGACCCAGTATTGATTTGAATGGTTTGTATTTCAAAGGGAACTTATTTTGATTAGCTCCCAAGTCAATTTCTGCGTAGGTGTGTTAGCAAAAAGAAGAAGGTCATAGAAAGTGTGGGCCTCTTACTGAATGGGTCAGGCAACCTAGTGACAGATGATGTGGATAAAGCTGAAGTGCTCAATGCTTTTTTTGCCTCGGTCTTCACAGAGACAGGCAGCACAGTATGGGGAGGAGGTGAGCAGCCTTCAGTGGTGAAAGAACAGATTAAGGACTATTTAGAAAAGCTGGACATGACCAAGTCCTGGGTTCCGGATCTAATGCTTCTGAGGGTCCAGAGGGAGTTGGCAGATGTGACTGCAGAGCTGTTGATCATTATCTTTGAAAACTCGTGGCGATTGGGGGAGGTCTCGGATGATTGGAAAAAGGCAAATCTAGTGCCTATATGTCTGCACTGCAATTTTAGTCTTGCAGCCCAAGCCCCATAAGCCTGAGTCAGCTGACCTGGGCTTTGAGACAGGTGCGCTGGGTGTTTTAATCACAGTGTAGGCATAACATTAGGCTACATCTACAGTGCAATGAAGCACCCATGGCTGGCCCCTGTCACATTAATCAGAGTCATCCAGCTCCATCTGTAAAGTTGCAGTGTACGTGTCTTGACTCAGGCTCAGTATCCTGCTCAAGGAGCCCAGAAGGTTGGGAGGGAGTTTAGCAAGTGGAAATGGTAAAATCGCAGTGAAGTATTACCCTGGACTCATGGCAGTTCTCCATTGGTCTGTCTGCTTTGGGGCAGGGATAATAACACGTCCTGCTGCTTTTGTTATTTCAAAGGGCGGTTTAGGATTTTCATTCTCAGACACGATGCACAAAGCAGGACTCAACCCTTGGCATAAACTAAATGAGCTGCCCACAGATTCTGGCAGCCACAATGAGCCATTTGATGTGAGAGCCCAGACCTGCCCCTGTCCCAGAGGGAGGGGGTCGTCTGTGATGGGCTGGAACACTGACCTATCAGCTGTTAACTCCCAAACTTTCAGTAACTTTTATCAGTGCCTGTGAGTGTTATTTAAACCATACTGGATTGGACCAAAGGTCCATCTAGCTCTGTGTTTTGTCCTCTGACAATAGCTGGACAATATCAGGTGCTCCAAGAGGTACTCAACAAGGCACCAAAACCTTCTCAGAATCTCAGCCCCTCCCCTTGTCATAGTATACTTCCTCAATCTGAACCTTAGAGTTCAAAAAAATGAGGTACTAGCATGAAATCCTCTAAGCAATTTTCAAGTGGTCTTTGGAAAACTCAGTTAGACAGCAGAAACAATCAAGGTACCTCAATTTATTCTCATTTACTTCCTATTACTTATAGGAGGAGGAAGAAGATAAAAAAGAATGAAAAATGGGGGTGGGAGGGAAATGAGAGAATGTTTTTTTTCTTGCCTGTGTCCCAAGGAGGGACCCCTAAAATGGAGCCGAGCACAGGGCCCCACTAACGCTAAATCCACCACTCAGCTTCCTTCTCTGGATACCCCTAGCCAGCATTCAAGGACACACGGAGTGTCTGTGTGATAAGTAACCCTGGACCAGCAGCCTGCTCGTTACACCCCAAGCATAATTGTGTCTGGGTGGAGAAGGCTCAGGGTTTGAGCGGACAGGGGTAGGAAGCTTCTGGTGGTTATGCCGCACCTAACCTCAGTTTTACTTGAGCAAACAGGAGATATTTGACACTGTGCGATACGGCTCCTGTGCTCTGTTCCCAAAGTGTTCTGCAGCAGGGGAGGGTCTCTGGTAGCTTGTGTGTCACTGGCATATTGGGGTGATGCTGAAACAGGGCAGAGTAGAGGTGGCATTGGGGCTGGCATGAACCATCTGTCTTCTTTTCCCCTTCCAAGAACCGAGGGAACAGGAATCCTTACCCAGGGAGGTCACATTCTCATAGGTCTCCTGCATGACATCCCTGTAGAGGGCTCTCTGAGTGGGGTCCAGCAGAGCCCCCTCTTCCCTGGTGAAATACACAGCCACCTCCTCGAAGGTCACCGGCCCCTGAAAGAGCGAGAGTCCAACACTCAGTACCTGCTGCCCCACTCACAGGAGCCAAACAGAAGCTCTGGGTGGATTTAAGTCAGAGTCCCACCCCCACCCTGCTCAGAGCATCCAGGAAACACCAGGGGGAGGGGACGAAGAGAGAGCCCCTCCTCTCTCCCAGCAGAGCCATCACACACCTACTAGCCACCGACTGATTCAGGAGATGGAGCCCCTAGCAGGGTCCAGGGACAGCTCCCTGGTAGGAAGCCCAACACCTTCCCCATTCTGAAGAGCTGGATGTGAAGGGAGGGGAGTCTCCCCTCAGGCTCACTGATGGGTGCCCCCTTCATATCTCGCAGCAGCCTCTGGTTAGTCAGGTTCGGCTCCCTCACTATGAGTCTGGTCAATTTTCCCAGACCCACGTAGGTGGGTTATTTTCTGTTCAACAAATTAGAGCATTTCCACCTACGACCTCCTGAGTCTTTCCTTGTATCTAGGCCACTTATTAAACAACTCCCAGCAGGTTTGTCACATTCTGTCCTCCTCCCTTTCTCCACCCTGTGCATTTCCTGCCCTGCTCCAACCTCCAAACCAGACTGTGCAAATCTTCCCATCTCTGCTGTATTTGCTGTCCTTCTCCCTCCAGCAGGAGCCCACCAGTAACCCCCCCACAATAATCCCTACTTGAACTAGCTCCTTTACAGCCACTTCTCTATCCTGTCCCATAGGACGCTGGGAGGAGCTGGAGCGAAACTTGGATGTCATTCTGCAGCCTGTCTGGTTGAGAAGGATAGTTGTGGAGGTTTCAGAACAGGCTTTAGTTAATTTCACATCACAATTTCCCCGTCTCTTTCCTTGCGGACAGACATCCTAGATTCTGCCATGCTGAGAAAATGCTTACTCTCTTTATTACAGCATAGACCTGGCCCTTCTTGACAGGCTAAGCCCACAGACACATTTTAAACTTTCCTTCTGCCTCCCCACATCCTGTAACTAAGTCTTTGAACACAAGGCTAGGAAAAAGCAGAACCAAAGGAGTCATTGTGGGGGATTCCCTCAGACACTGATCCCACGGCAGCCACACCCCAGCAGGGGGAATTTGGAGTCAGGAACTGGCTTTTCCTCTGTCTGAGTCTCATCTTTTCCACAGGAAAGTGACTCTATCCAGGCTTCAGTAATACATCTGTCTGGGCAGATTAGAGATCTGGAAATCTCTCTCCAAACTCTTCTCTCCCACGGCCTCTTAGAGTCTCTGTTTCTCCTTCTATCTTCTTTTCCCTGTCCCCTCTCCCTGCCCGTCTGGTAGGGAAGTTCCATTCCTGGGTTGTTGTCTCCTCGCATGGCTAGATTTGCTCCTGACCATTGTTAATGGGAGAAATGTGCAGGGGAGGGGATTGTTTGTGTGGAGTCATTTTAATGCCAGATCTCAGCATTTGCCCTTGGTTTCTTTCAATTACTTGGAGTCTCTGTCTCAGAATTTAGTATTAACATGGCTGCAGTTTTCAAGAGGGGAGAAAAGCAAAATCTATGATTTCATCTCAGGCTACGTCTTCACTACTCGCCGTATTGGCGGGTAGCAATCGATTGCTCAGGGATCGATATATCGCATCTCATCTAGACGCGATATATCGACCCCGAAACACGCTTATATCGATTCTGGAACTTCACCAAGCCAAGCGGAGTTGCGGAATCGACAGGGGCAGCCGCGGACATCGATCCCGCGCCGTGAGGATGGTGAGTAATTCGATCTTAGATACTTTGACTTCTGCTACGTTATTCACGTAGCTGAAGTTGTGTATCTGAGATCCATTTTCCCCTGTAGTGTAGACCAGCCCTCAGAGTGTTTGATAAGTGAATAGAAAGTTATCGCAGTGACCGGGGAATACCGGGCAGTGCTTGGAGCCAGAATTCTGGCATAAGCCAATCAGGGAAAAGGAGCATGGTTAGTAGCAGTCGCCAGAACCCCCAGCCAGGGTCCCCCAGACAGCACCCAGTACCCAAAGCCCAGATCGCAAAGTTAGGGTCCCACCAGATATTTCCTGTGCCCAGCCCCCAGAGTTCCTGGCCAGGGACCCCAAGCACCCCTAGGAGCACCACTGGTCAGAGAACCAAACTTTCATTGCCAAGTTGGGAATCTCAAATGGTTTCCCCCACCGAAAGCTCCCAACAGCCAAGGACCTCCCCCCACTGGGAAGTCAGTCCCTCACTGCCTGCCTAGGGCCCCTGCTTGCCCTCCTGCAAGATCTGCCATGCCATTTGCCTGGGACTCCCTCTTCCTCCTAGCAGAGCTCCCTGATGCTTTTCCGTGGGACTCCTCACTCTGCTTGCCCAGCATCCCCTGACCTAGTGCTGGGGATCTCACCCCCCTACAGCTCTGTGCACTGGGCATGTCAACAATCCCAGGTCTTTGCGGGGGAAGTCCAGACAGAGCCCCTGCCACAGCACCAGGCACCCTCTACCACCTGTCCCGCCTCCCCAAGAGACACCAACCCCTGCTGTTCCCCAGCCTACAGGCCCCCAACGATACCCAGCTCCAGAACCCATTGCCTCAGGGCTAGAAACATCAGAACCACTCCCCCAAAGCCCAAACCTCCAGAACCCACCAGCCTGACTAGGGTACCCCTGCCCAGCCATCCAAACACCTCCCCCTACCGCAATGTCCCTTCATCTCCAGCTGTCGTCTCGCCACACAGACCCCACCCCAAAAGTGTTACCTCACAGTGCCTGATAAGTGGATAGAAAGTTCTCACCACCCCTGCTGGCCAGTCACACAGGCAGTTGGGCCCCTGGGGGGTGCTTCTTGAACAGGAGAATGGAAGGCCTGGAGGACAAGAAAGGTAAGAAATGTCCATGCCCTGTCACTAGCAAATAATGGCCACCATGGATCCACCCCAGAAGTGGCTGCATCTTAGCTCTGTGGGAAGCAACTTTTCATGGAGAGCATTTGTCATGGGGTTTGGGATTCTTCTGGATCCATGCTGCACTCAGAGAGACCTCCTCATCCCGTGCCAGCTGCAGAAAAGAAAACAGGAGAGTTGGCTGGACGCTTATCAATTGGGAACCAGTGATCCCCCCAGAGGGAGGCCTCTGGCTTTGGTGTGTATTAAATAAGTGGCTGGTATCTTTCATTAGCAAAGATTTTAATGGGTGGGGGATAAATGATTCTCAAAGGAGAGGGGAAAGATGATCATGGGTAAATTAACTGCCTTCAACCTACAGGATGATGACTGACTCAGAGCAATAGAGTCCCTCCAAGGAAGGAGAAATTGCTGGGATTTAGAAACATGGCGAACAGCCCCAGACCTGACAGCATTTTTAACTGACATTAAAAGACATACAAAGAGGAAAACCTGAGATTTGAGATAATGGTCAGAAATGAAAGCGAAAAGGTTGGAAATTGGAGGAATTTTGTATCTTTTTTTTCCATGTTATAGAGAGAAAGTGGAAAATTGGAGGGATTTTATGTCAGTTGTTATGAGGTAAAAATCTGAGTGTTTTTCACATCAGTGTTTGATAAATTAATAAAGAGAAAATGGGTAACATTTGCAAGCATTTTATATCCATGTTTAAGAATCCGAGCAAAGGTGTAAATCTGAGCTTTTTCTTTGTATTTTATAATTAGAGAGACAGTCTGAGAGTTGCAGAGAATACATGTCACAAGCTAAGCAATGAGAGAAAAACGTGAGAGAAAACCACCAAGATCTGAAGGGGGTTTCGATTGCTGTTAAATAGCTCAAGGGAAAAGGGGGACTGTTGGACTGGATTTTATGTGACTATCCAATACATAGACAGAAAGTGATGAGTCCCCCCCGCTGCCACCATTCACGTGGGCAGCAGGGAGCCCTTTAAGGAGCTGATTTAAAAGGACAAGGGAAGGGGAGGGGGAGCTGGAAGGTCCCTGGGTGAGGGAAGGGGCCAGCAGTGAGGGATGGGCACATGACTGGAAACTGGTGTCTGGGGGCAACTGTGTTGGTAGTTAGGGGGCAGTAACTGGGACTGGGCACCGGGGTCTGGGCAGTCCCCATGGGGGAACACGTGCTGCTCCCTTCCTGCCCTGGCAGAGAACAGGCATTTCCTCCCATCCCCACTCCCGGGCAGCCATGTTCTGGGGGAAGACCCAGGGCAACAATTTCCCACCGAGACAGGGACAAATCGCTGCAGATAAAATGGGTGGGAAAATGCCCCTCTATCGGAGAGATTTTAAATGGACATTTGAGAATCCTGGAGAGACCAGGCGGAAATCATGGGAGATGGGAGAGCTGATCATGGGGGGGAGAGGGGAATCGCCCCGGATTTTTATAGCTTCTGTGAGACACTGAGTGAGAAAAGGGGCAGAACTAGAGAGAATTTGTACCAGGGGTGAGAGGTAAGTGGCATAAACAGGGGAAGAATCCAATTAACTCCCCCCTCCCCGGGAATTTCCTGGCTGCCCAGAGACAGTTCAACCCTCACCTCCCCGTGTCCCACTGACCTCCCCCTGCAACTCCGGCTTCTCCTCCCCCAGCCCAACACCCTCCTCCCCACAGGGACCCGCCACCAGACCCCGGGCTCCACTCCCATCCGAGCGTGCTGGGGCGGATCCTGCTGCAGCTCCACTGGGACCGAGGCAGCTCCGAGGCTTCTCCCAGGTTCCCCAGGGCAGTCACTTTCCCGCCCCCTCCTGGGGCAGGCGGGAAATGTCTGTGCAGCCCGGACATGGCGGGGGGAGAAGAGCAGGTGATCCCCGAGGAGTGGGGAGAGAAGGGGGGGACTGAGATCCCCTCGGATTTACCGCTTCCCCCTCCCATGGGGACCCCCCCTCCTCTCCTATCCTGCCCCCTTTCTCCCTGGAGAGCAACGAGCAACACCCAGGGTGACCCCCCCCTTCCCTCAAACCCCTGAGAAGTTGCCTGTTCCCCTCCCCTGATTGTGCCCCATTTTCTCTCCCTTTAACCAATGGCCAGTTCAAATCTCAGGTTTGGGGTCTTTCCCCCCATTTTCACCTGTAGTGATTTGTCCTTGTGTCGGGGACTTGAACCCAGGCGGCGAGGTTCATTATCTGACCCCGAGAGAGACAGGCAAGACCTGCAAGGTCCAATCAAAAGCTTTTTATTGACAAATGCACGCATCAATAGAGAGCAGCTTGTCTCCAGAGAGAACCAGCTTCAGCTTTACATGTGAATTAAACCGGGGGCAGACACGGCTCCATCCAAACAAATGAAGGAAGGAAGTCAAAGAGCAAAGCTGGCCCTAGGGAGCTGCTGCAGTCCCATCACCACACCTGGAAGGGAGACGAGGGAAAACTCCCTGAAGTGCTGGGAGCAGCCCCGAGAAAAGGACGTTTGTCAGTGAGATCAGTAGCAATAAACGTGAAATGACGGAGTGCTTTCTCCTCTGTGCTGACAGGTTTGAACTGTGTTACTTCACTGTGAGATAAAGCTTTAAAATATCCTGGTCTAATTTCAGGATGGGTCAGTCTGGCCTGCAAGATGAGGGTCTTTTACCCTTATCTTTAAGCGTATGGTAGTCATTCCTTCTTATCCTATCTACCACACCTCTCCTGAGGTCTCTGGGCAAATCACGTGTGAACCACTCCTGTGACACAGACTGTCCCAATCCAGCTGAACTGAGGCAGACTTTGGGCCAATGTCAGTTTGGAAAAGGCCCACTTACCCTGGAGATTTCTCAAAGTATCTGTTACTGTGAACCACGTGTAGTGTGGATGTGTGAACCCCAAAGATATCAAACATGAAAGAAAGACAAGGCCAGTTCTGAGGAGATTTCCAGAGCCAGGCCTGAGGGTTAAACAGCTGTGCTCAAAAGGAAAAGGGGCCTCAGCCCCTATAAAAACAACTGGTTGCAAAAACAAAACAAAAATTAAATACATAATAGAAAAAAAATGTAAAAAAAACCAACCCAGAAAAGCTCCCATCACACATCCATCACCATTTCGGATTTTTGACATCTCCTGCCTGGTGTGACATCTTTGCTTTGCAAACAAGAGACCTGGAGAACTCTGTGGCTGTTACCCTCCAACTGGGGAAAAGGTTACACATCTTCTCTCCAGTAATTTTCCTCCTAATAGAAGACTTACTTTAAAATGTACCAAAATAAATCCTATCTGAAATAGAAATAACTACAATCTATCCTGGGTCTCTGTTCTCGTATTTCTCTCACCTATTCCCTCACTCTAATTCCTTTGGAGTGAGGGTTTAATTTCAGGATTAGTCACCATTTCCTAGATAGTAGGAGGGGGCAAGGAGAGAACTAGAAGAAAACCTGAATTATATTGTAACACTGAAAGTTATCACAGAATCAGCCTCTTATGTTACACTAGTTAACTTCATGTTTAATTTCATTGTTGCTGGTAACAACTTATCAAAGATTCCAAAATATAAACCGATAGCGCAGTTCTCTCTTAATTCCCATTTCCTCCCAGTCAGTTTTGTGTGAAGTCACATTCTACAATAACCTAGGAGCCTTCCACTTCTGTGAGTTCATTTCTCCCTGGGGCTATGCCCATGAATGTGGGTGGAAGGGGTCTCACGCTATGTGAGACGGCTGCATTATGAGAAAAACCACCTGTGCTCCATTTTCACACTTTCTAGTCTTTCAGAGTAGCAGGAGGTGGAGAAGTGATACAAATGCATAAGACTTACTAGCAAAACTAAGAGACCAAACCACAGCCTCTGGACTCAGCATTCATGTATCCTGCAGTCTGAACTTGAAATCTGATGCATTCCCCCATTGGCTACCATCATTTGCCCAGCATGGAAGTGCTTCTTGTCCAGCAAGATTGGGACCCATAGGCATGGAATGGCTCTGAAGGAATCAGCTGTTTCTCTCTGTGCTTCATGAAACTTTGGATCCAAATGGTAAAGGACAATTGTTCACAATTTAATCATGGCGTCTTTTAGGAGTGTGACCAATGCCATTTAACTAGGGTGCAGGGTTCTAAAAAAAGTTTACCTGGGCCACAGGTCACCATAGCTTCCATGCTGGGGGTAAAAATCAACCATTAGTATCTGCAATTTCTACCTGAGTTCTTGTCAAATCTTTGACCTTCCTTGGAGAAGTTTTACACTTCTCTGGTGTAGAATTCTTCACCAACCACACAACAGATCAGTAGCGATAGTGAGGTATCGGATGACATGCATGTGACAAAGTGGGTATTCACCCACGAAAGCTCATGCTCCAATACATCTGTTGGCCTATAAGGTGCCACAGGACTCTTTGTTGCTTTTACCAAATATCATGTAGGTATGTTTCTGCAACTATATCACATTCAACACAGATTTCATTTTCTACACATTTGCAGCATCTCCCAGGGCTGAGTTGAACAGAAACGTCACTTCCATTTTTCTCATCCCTACCTCGCTAGGGATTGCATTTCCCAAATAACAGACAACATGCCCCTGATTAGGAAGGAGATATCTTCAGGAGGACCTCCTGCAGAGCCTGGACCAGAACTGCTTTGGGAGCCCAATGCATGGGTATTTTACTTAGTTCCAAGTTATTTACTAGGGAATCCTGTTCCCAGATCTTTAGAAAAAATACTGACCTAGCCAACTGAACAGGGGGACTGGGATGGTGATGAGAAATAGGGTAAGTCAGAGGGATTCCTTTATCTCCTTCTGTTGTTACAGAAATGACATTTTTCCCTATCTCTGCCCTGTTCCTGCTCTTTGTTCTAGGTTAATATATTTTCAGTGAGGAAAATGATAATAAAAATATCTGCTCCCCAGCACAACCTGAAGCAACATCAGAGCAACTGGGAATGAAACAATTGGTTCCTAAAGGGGGAACTTGATGACTAACAATTGGTTTGAAATGGGGGAACAGGATAACCATGATGCTCAGGGTTTGTTTAGACTAGGAGAAGTGATGGAGTTTAGGTCAGGTCAAGGGGAAAGCTAATGCCAACCACTGCACCTGGGCTGCATCTGCACTACAACTTTTTACACCAAGATCACTAACCTGAGCAACCAATGACATATACAATCCTAGTGGATGGAAGGCACAGGTAGTTTTTGCCTCAGTGTAGCTTGTTGGGATCAAACCTCTCTCCCCACCACCTGGAGCTGATGAACATTCCTGGCTGGAGGGACACACATTCCTATGACTCAAAAGGAAAGGAGGTGATAGAAAAGATCACAGGACTGACCCCAAAGAAGAGTGAGCTGCAAAAGGGAGAAGCAGGCAACAGATCTGGTGGAGCTGAGACACCACGGTGAAGATAGTGATTTTTGCAGCAAATGTGATTTTAAACAAAAAAAAACCAAAACAACTTTGGCCAGCCCTAGTCCAGGGATTTATAACAGTTCACTTTCATGTGGATTTTGTGATGTCTAATAAAGTTTGAGCTGTGATTGAAGCTTTTCCCACACTCAGGGCACGTGTAGGGCGTCTCTCCTGTGTGGATTCTCCTGTGTGCGCTCAGGACAGAGCTCCGATTGAAGCTTTTCCCGCACTCAGAGCACGTGTAGGGCGTCTCCCCTGTGTGGATTCTCTCATGTCTGCTAAGGTCTGAGCGCTGAATGAAGCTTTTCCCACACTTAGTGCATGTGAAGGGCAGCTCCCCAGTGTGGATTCTCTGGTGTCTGATAAGGTGTGAGCGCCGATTGAAGCTTTTCCCGCACTCGTGGCACATGGAGCGAGTCTCTTCCAAGTGGATTCTGCTGCGTGGAATAAGGTCTGAGTGGCTACTGCACTTTTCCTCTGGCCTGTGCTGAGTCTCACAGGCTTTTGTGTTTTCTGGGAGTGCACAACTCCTGGAAACATTCCCTTTGGATCTTCCTGATAACATCCAATGTGGTTCTCCTTGCTCAGCATCTTCCTGATGGGGTTTCTCCTCCTCATTCTCACTCACCATCCCGTTGCCAGATGGGAGACAGAGAGAATCCAGACATAGATCACTCCCTGCGCCTGAGAGAAAGGAAATGTCAGAGAGAGGAATGGAAAAAGGGATGAACAAACCAAAAGAGATGTGGGAGAGATCAAACCTATCAGGTGCTGATTTTCCCCAAACCCTTCCACAGAGAAGAGAGGAAGGGATCAGTTCTGGGTCCTCACTGTACCATAACTCTCAGGGGAAAGTGAGATCAGGGAGGGACCTGCTGCCAGTTGTCAGTCGGAATAGGAGGGAAGCCATGAGTGACATCTGCCATAATGTTTCCACATCTGAGGGAACAATCCTGAACTTGAAGAGCTCATAGGCTCTTTGTAGGGCATCCCAAGTGTTTCCTGTATTCCTAAGCAGTTGTTGAATTGTTTAACCAATTCCTCACCTGTGAAGGCAGCTCTCAGAAGCACTTCTTTCTCAGAGCTCTGGAGGCCTGGGACCCATGGTTCTTCCCCTCGTTCCAGCTGCAAGATCACATCAGGTTTGGAAATAGGAAACCCTACTGCAGGCAAAGAAAACAAGGGAGGTCAGTGGAAATTGTGGGTTACATGTCACAAAGAGTAGTCCATGGTTTAACCCCATCTCATTTTTAGGCAGTAACAAATGTAGCCCTCAGGATTAATCTGCTTGCCTGCATAAATATATCTTTTCTTATAAGTACTATATTGTGATAAGTTTATTAATTCATATTAAAAATAAGTTTGGCTGTAATGCAAGAAACCTACAGGCCACAAACCTGCATTTTAAGCTAAAGCAAAGTTGTGCCCTTTTACCCTGAAAAGCAACTGTTTTTCCTATACCCAAATAAAGTGCCTACACTTGGCTCTAAGACCCTTTACCTAGACCAACAGACAATGAAGACTGGCAAAGGGGATTTTTCAAAGTTGTACTCACAGACTTAACAAGTACCCCACAAGTGCACAGATACCTGCCATCCATACGCTCATACATACTAGCCTATGGAGTAAGCGTTCCCTTACATTTCTATGGGGGAAGAGTGAAATTTGGGCATAAGAGGAAGGATTTCCGGCATTTATTTCTATAAAAAGAGGTAACCGATCTCACTATGGTACCCCACCCTCACCTCGACCTCCTCCTTCTTCACTACGCTTCACCATCTTCAACTCCGTATTCATGCTATCCACCTACGACAGCTATTAGCCGGTAACAGGCCGCACTTCTTTTCTTTTCAAACTTTAAGTTCAAAAGGGACTCGGCTAAGCTTGGTCTCTCTAAACTTTATTTTAGTTTGTGTATTAGATTATTTAGTTGAACTAAAAAGTAAATTCCAAAGTAGCTTTGACAGCTCTTTGCATTAGTTTCCTCTGCAAGAGCTGTGAAACCGGAACCGCCGGAGGCGAGGCCAACGGCAGTTTATCAAAACAGGGTGTGAATATTAACCAAAATTTGCAGCACATAATATTGTATTATCACATGTATCTCCTGAATAACAGTAATATAATTGTAACTCTGTAACTCTAACTGTTTTACAATTTACTTACTGTTTCATTGCTTTTACTAAAAAGTCTTTATGACTAGATGTGTCTCAGTGTGAGCTTCCTGTCATACCCCCAAAGTTCCCTTTATCAATTCTGTGGAACCTGATTCAAAACACGAACTTTTATCTTCTGATCAAACAAATTGGCGAGCCTAAACTCATATTAATAATAATACTTACTCATTTATATTAATTAATTAAAATTAATTACAAAACAAATTAAATTAAGTTGATAAATCAAATTAACATTACTAACACACCCCAAATAAGGCTACACATCCCCGGGCCATCTTCCTTGGCTCAAAGTGGCAGGAGAGTTATCATCATAATAAATCATATTCATTACCTTAGTGCCTATGGGCCAACTAACAGTGGGTCCCCATTGTGCTAGGCAAAGAGCAAACAGAGAACAGCAGATGGCCGATGCTCTGAAGAATTTACAATCTAAATCAGAAGCAGACAACCTGCGGCACACGAGCTGATTTTCAGTGGCACTCACACTGCCTGGGTCCTGGCCCCTGGACCGGGGGGGTGGGGGGGGTGGCTCTGCATTTTAATTTAATTTTAAATTAAGCTTCTTAAACATTTTAAAAACCTTATTTACTTCACATACAACAATAGTTTACTTCTATATTACAGACTTATAGAAAGAGACCTAAAAACGTTAAATGTGTTACTGGCACGTGGAACCTTAAATTAGAGTGAATAAATGAAGACTCGGCACAGCACTTCCGAAAGGTTGCCGACCCCGATCTAAATAGACAAGACAGCCAAAGAATGGGGGAAGGGGCAGAACCCATTGTTAGAATAGAGATATTCGCGTCTGCCTGTAAAGACTATAGTTTAAGAACTTAGGTGTATTTTTATCACTTTGTCTTTATACCCGTGTAACTAGCTAAGAATCAAAATCACAGTCTCCCTGTGTATGGGCCTTCTCTCACTAGGATAGGCTGAGGCCTTGTTCTTACGCTAAGGCCTTTGGCTAAGCAGCAGGAGCAGCCATAAGCTGGGAAGCGAAGGGTCACATCCCCACACCCCAAACCAGTCACACTGAAATAAGGTGCTATTGGGCTGTTAGGAAGTCAATCCTGTCCTGATAGTGCCCATCACCACCAGATAAAGAAACAGATCTTAAGATGGTTAAAGAAAACTTAGTTTGACAGCAGCCTGTCTGGCAAGAAATCACTTCTCAATGGTTGTGGCTGTGAAACCCTCATTTCTGTATTGTTTTATCTTTATGGTCACCACTTTTACTTTGTTAATCAGTCTGGTTCTCTAATTGTTTCTGTCTGCTGCATAATTAATTTTCCTAGGTGTAAGTTAATTAGGGTAGTGGAATATGCTTGCTTGGAAATAACCTTAATAAACATTGCATTATCTGTGCTTCAGACTTCTGGCCTTCTGCTGTTTGCTGTCTGCGTGACAAGAACCAGAGATGTGAGAGGGTGAAGGGAAAACCCTCTAACAAATGGACATGACCTGATAACCAAGAGGTAAGCCTTTAAGGAAGGTTTTAATACACTTTGGAACGGATCAGGGATTCCCATGAGGACTGAGAGGGAGCAATGGTAAATACACGTTTAGATCCTTTTCTTATTTTATATCTTTTCCCCATAAGGCTTAACCTCTGGGACACTGTCATGGATCCATAGGATCTCTGCAATGCCCTGGCTTTTAAATAGTCCTTGGGAGGTGCCCCTTGAGTGAACTAAACCCCCAAGCGATCCCACTCTTCCACAAGGACAGGCCACTTAGCTTCAACACCTGAGACTGAGCCACTTCCTCAGTGCCCTTTCTCAACACTCCTCTCCATTTCTTCCCATTACTCTCAGCCATCATCACCTCTCAGCACGTTGGGATATTCTTGTGTTCCCTCTTCACCTCTCACTACCTTGTCCCTCCCTGCTGCTTCTTAGCTCTAACCCTGCATACACCCTCCCCATGTCCTGGCACCCCAGAATTATCTATTCCCCCCTTCTCCTCCCCTCCCACAGCTTTGTTCTCCCTTCACCGGTGCAGTCCTGAATGGAAACATTACACGCTCTCCTGTCGAAAGAGGAGCTCATCTGACTGTCACACAAGCCATGCATGAGACATACACCTATTTACTCAATTTAGAATTCTATACGTGGCATATTTTCCTCTTAAAATGAGGAAAAGGCATGAAAGCTACAGTTATTAATGTAGCTATTAATGTATCCCATAAGGACACATTAAATGCAATTTTAAAATGCCTGATGGCACCAAAAAGGCATATGTCCAAAAATGACACTAGTGGGTGGGAGATAAGGCAAAAAAGAGGGGGCAAGGAAACTTGTCAAAACTTGTATGACAAATAAAGGTATAAAGTGTAGGAATGGCCCTGGGCCCACAGGCCTGGGTGCCCCTTTAACTGGGGCATTTTGTTCCTGCTTGCAAGCCGGGCACACCCAGCAGCTCTTATCGCAGGAACTTGGCCTTCCTCCATCTTGCCTCTTCGCTTCTCAGAAGCTTTTCTCAGACTACCCCCTCTGCAGCTGGACTCTCCCCCCCGCTTCTTCCCAGACTGCTTGTTTGCATCTGGCAGTGCTTTGTACTCTTGCTTCTTTGCAGCTTCTCACAAGATTACTGTGTTTTGCAGCTGGAACTGTTTTTGCCTTGCTATGCTGTTAAGCTCGTGATGGAAGATTTTTGTAAGAAATTTTGCCTTGTGTTGTGCACTTGTTGCGCATGTGTAATCTTAGATAATAAAAGAGGATGGTGAACTCAGAAAAGCAGCTCTTTGCCTCCTCGGATCTCTACAACTGGTGTCAAGCCTTTCCTTCAATAAAGTTATTAATACTCAGGTTCTTTAGAGATCCCACAGCTTCTAATAACCCAGGGAACAGGACTCCTTACCCAGTGAGGTCACCGTCTCATAGTTCTCCTGCATGACATCCCTGTAGAGGGCTCTCTGAACAGGGTCCAGCAGAGCCCATTCCTCTCTGGTGAAATACACAGCCACCTCCTCAAAGGTCACTGGCCCCTGAAAGAGCAAGAGTCCAACACTCAGTACCTGCTGCCCCACTCACAACCCCACTAGTTCTGGAACAGCAGTACCAGGTAAATGGAAGCTCCGGGAGGCACATGTTAACAGAGTCACACCCCACCTTGCTTAGAGTAGCCAGGAGGCATCAGAGGGTGGAAAGAGATAAACTTTGTTTCTCCCAGCTGACAGACGGAGGCAGGGTCATCACATTTATCACATACCTACTACACAGGGCTTGATATAAGAGATGGGGCTGTCTCTGGACCCTACTGGTGGCTCCCTGGTAGGAATCCCAACACTCTCCAAATAAAATATATGGAAGAAAGGGGAAGTCAATAGTAAAGAATAGAAGTTAGAAAGTCAGAATGGTAGAAAATTGGCAAGGCAAGCTATCAGAAATCAATGATCAATTAATGAAAATAAGAAGGAAGTTTTTAAAAAGTACATTAAGTACAAAATTAATCCCTAACAATGGTAGTGGTAAATTACTAGATGGAAATGGCAGAATTATCAAAATAATGCAGAAGAGGTAAAAAAGTGTTCAATTTCACTCCTGGATTTGGAGAAAAACAGATGATGTAAGTCATATAAGACGTTGACGACGACACTCTTTCCATCCCAACAATAACTCACGAGGATGTTGAACAGCAGCTATTACAGTGAGACATGTTTAAATAAGCAGGTCCAGATAACTTGTATCCAAGAGTTTTGAAAGACCTGGAGGAGGAGTGTGGAGGACTGTTAAAGTTGATTTTAATTAGGACTTGGAACACTGGGGAAATTCCAGAAGACTGGAATCAAGCTAATGTGGTGCCAATATTTAAAAACAGATGACCCAGCTAATTACAAGAGTGTTAGTCTGATACTGGGCAAGATAATGGAGCAGCGAATATGGATTTAATAAAGAATTAAAGGAGGTTAATATAATTAGTACCTATTAACAAAGGTTCAGAGACAATAGATCCAATCAAAGTAACTGGATATCCTTATTGGATGAGATCAAAAGTTTGGTTGCAACTAATATAGTACTGATGAAATATACCTAAACTTCTGTAAGGCATATGACTTGGTTCAGCACAACATTTTGACTAGAAAACTAGAAAGATACAAAATAAACACAGCATACATTCAATAGATTAAAAATTATGATTGTAAATGGGGAATCATGGTCGAGTAGATTCCTTTCTAGGGGGTTCCCACAAGGATTGGTTCTTAGCTCATCACTGATAAAATTTGCAGTTGCCACAAAGATTGGAGGTGGTGGTAACTAATGAAGTGTCAGTAGCTTCAGGTTTCAGCACTGGGAGTCTGGGAAGTTTTCCCAGCCCTGGCTAGCGGGTTATTTCCTGTTCCACTCCCAACTCCTGTGCCTTGAAATTAGGCCCTGACACTACATCAGTATAGTGGTATGATTATAAAATGATTAGGACATAATTACGTGCAAGGACATTTTGTGCAAGATGCGTCATGTTCAGTGTCATTGGAAAATTTATGATCCGCTGAATATGATTGTCCTATGTGTGTGCATGTATCATGTTCGTCCCTGAAGTTATGGATATTGACTATGTATCTGTATTTCAAATGTGCTTACTCTGGGTAACACCCACGATGAGCCTTTCAGGTACAATAAAGAAGCCAGATAGTGTTGATGGCTCATCAACAAAGACAATGGAGCGTGGAAGAGCTTAGCTAACCTGTGAATGTTTCAGCCAGCCTATGAGTCATGGCTACTATGACTCAGCAGGCCATGCTAGGGCATGTGACCAGACCATATGACACTAAACTCCATTTTGGTACCTATATTTTTCCACAAACTGGACTGGGAACTGAGTTTGGAACCAAGGGTTCCTGCCATATGGAAAAGCTACATCAGGTGGGGTGTGACGTCATCTCTTGGTCTCATTCCCCACATAAGAGAACTCCTGGAAACACCTGAGGAACAAAGACTGAACTGGGGGATGTGCTGGTCCCAGGGTAAAGGGATTTCTAGCTTGTGTATGGAAACTTGGTGGACTGCTTCTATCATCAGTCAGGGTGAGAAATTGCTAATTCAAATTCTAGCCAGATAGTATGTTACGCTTAGTTTGAGTTTTTGGTTACTTGTTAAGTAATCTGCTTTGATCTGTTTGCTATCACTTATCGCTTGGAAATTGGCTCTTGTCTTCTAGCTGTCCTGGAGTGGCTTAGGTAACGCACTCAGGTAGCTTAGTTGGGTGCATGGCGCCACCTGCTGTCGTGCTGGGTGATAACAGGGCCTGAAGAGGCTGGCTCAATCTCCAGCAAAGCAGTGTGAGAAGGGCCAGCCCAGCTTGAGGGTTAGAGGGCACAGTGGTTTCCAGAAGCCCCCTAGACTGCACCCCCGGGTGACAACCCATCACACCCTAGAGTACACAAGCCTCAGCAGGTTTGTCACATCCTTTCCCCTCTCATTCCACACCCTAGCTAGTTCCTGGCTCCCTCCACCTCTAGCAGCTCCCAACCTCCTATGCATTTACTGCTCCTCTCCCTCCAAGCAGAACTCACCACTAGCTCTCTGATAATCCCTTACCTGAGCCAGCTCCATTGCAGCCATTTCCTTCCCCCTGGGAGGAGGGGATTATTTGGGATGAAATGTGGACGTTATTCTGTAGCCTACCAGGGTGAGAAGCGCAATGTGAGAGAATTCAGACAGGGTTTCTGTCCTTTCCACATGTCAGTTCCCCACAGGATTTTTCCCTGGTAATGGATTATTCCAGCACAGGCCTAGCCCCCTCCCACCAGGGTGTAACCCTCTTAGACATAGTGAAACCCTCCCAGTAACAGAGTCTCTCTGTTACACTTATCAAGTTTGCGGACGATACCAAGCTGGGAGGGATTGCAAGTGCTTTGGAGGATAGAATTAAAATTCAAAATGATCTGTACAAACTGGAGAAATGGTCTGAAGTAAATAGGATGAAATTCAATAAGGACAAATCCAAAGGACTCCACTTAGGAAGGAACAATCAGTTGCACACATACAAGACAGGAAATGACTGCCCAGGAAGGAGCACTGCGGAGACGGATCTAGGAGTCACAGTGGATCACAAGCTAAATATGAGTCAACAATGTTACACTGTTGCAAAAAAAAGCAAGTATAATTCTGAGGGTATGGCTACACTTGAAATTTCAAAGCGCTGCCGCGGCAAAGTGAGAGTGCGGTTGGAGCGCCAGCGCTGGGAGAGAGCTCTCCAGCGCTGCACGTAAACCACATCCTCTACGGGTGTAGCGTGCAGCGCTGGGAGCCGCGCTTCCAGCGCTGCCGCCCTGATTACACTAAGGCTTTACAGTGTTGTATCTTGCAGCGCTCGGGGGGTGTTTTTTCACACCCCTGAGCGCGAAAGTTGCAGCGCTGTAAAGTGCCAGTGTAGCCATATCCTGAGATGTATTAGCAGCAGTATTGTAAGCAAGACACGAGAAGAAATTCTTCCGCTCTACTCTGCACTGATTAGGTCTCAACTGGAGTAGTGTGTCCAGTTCTGGGCCCCACATTTCAGGAAAGATGTGGAAAAATTGGAAAAAGTCCAGAGAAGGGCAACAAAAATGATTAAAGTTCTAGAGAACATGACCTATGAGGGAAGACTGAAAAAACTGGGTGAAGGAAAGACCTGACACCAAGTTTCAGGGTAACTGAGGAGGTGAAAAAGCTGCTTTTCTGAGTTCACCTGCCTCTTTTATTATCTAAGATTACACATGCGCAATTGCACAGCACAAATCAAGATTTCTTACAAAAATCTTCCATTACGAGCTCAACAGCATAGCAAGTTGCAAAAACAGCCCCAGCTGCAAACACGGCAGTCCTGTGGGAAGCAGCAGAGGGGGAAAGTTACAAAACACTGCCAGATGCAAACGGGGCCGTCTGTGTGAAAATACAGGGGAGGATGGAGGAAATCCAAGTTCCTGTGATAAGAAACCGGGTGTGCCTAGCTTGCAGACAAGAACAAAATGCCTCAATAATAAGGTATCCAGGCCTGTGGGCCCGGGGTCATTCCTACAATTGGGTTTGTTTAGTCTGGAGAAGATATGATCAACTTTCAAGTACATAAAAGTTCGTTTCAAGGAGGAAGGAGAAACATTGTTCTTCTTAACCTCTGAGGACAGGACAAGAAGCAATGGGCTTAAATTGCAGCAAGGAAGGTTTAGGTTGGACATTAGGAAAAACTCCCTGTCAGAGTGGTTAAGCACTGGAATAAATTGCCTAGCGAGGTTGTGGAATCTCCATCGTTGCGGACTTTTCAGAGCAGGCTGGACAAACACCTCTCAGGGATGGTGTAGATCAGGGGTGGTCAACATGTGGCTCTTTAGAATTTAATATGTGGCTCCTTGTATAGGCACCAACTCCGGAGTTGGGCTACAGGCACCAACTTTCCAGTGTGCTGGGTGTGCTCACTACTCAGCTACAGGCCCTGCCCCCAGTCCACCCCTTCCCTGAGCCTGCAGTGCCCTCGCTCCATTCCTCCCCCACCCCAAGTGTCTTGCATCGCATGAACAGCTGATCAGGAGGAGTGAGGAGGGGGTGTTGATTAGTGTGGCTTCCCACGGGTGGGAGGCGGTGGGAACAGGTGGTGATGGGGGGCTGCTGACATATTACTGTCAATCTTTGACAATGAACATTGGTAAATTCTGGCTCCTTCTCAGGTTCAGGTTGGCCACTCCTGGTCTAGATAATACTTCGTCCTCCCTTGAGTGCAAGGGACTCTACTAGCTACCTCTCAAGGTCCCTTCCAGTTCTGTGGTTCTAAGAACCAAAGGCCAGAGACGAGCAGAATCAAAGGAGTCACTCTTGGGATTCTCCCTGTCATTGTCCCCAAGGCAGCTCTCTCAGGTTAACTAAGCTGTTTGATGCTCCAGCCTTTATACCGTCTCTCCTGGGAGTGCCCCTTTTGGGAAGCATGACCCTGGGGGCCCTGAGGCTGGGCCTTCTTGCCGCAGCACATCTTCTTTCTTTCTGTGGTTCCCCAATGAGTCCAAATGAGTGGATACTCCTCATACAGACTGTGAACATAAGAATGTGTTTAATGTTTGGACTTTGTTGAATGCTTGTGAGTTGCTGCCTGGGTTAATATCTGACTAGCTGCATTGTGAGCCTCTGTGGCTCTGTAAATCACCAGACAGGAGGGAGACTTTACCTAGGTGAAATGCTGATTGGCAACCAAATGCATTACACCCTGCCTGGCAGGAAAGGTCCATCAACACCAGAGAAACTATTATGGGATGTTAAAGAAGACAGAAGACTGTTGTTGTGCTCTTGACTTCCCATTAGCTGCGTTTCCAGTTCTGAGCACATGGCAGGAAGGGAATGAGAAACCACATACAGAAGGAACTGATTATCTGTATGCTGCTTGGACGCTGGGGGACAAAGCTTCTAGGCATAAGCACGAGATCCGCAGCTGATTAGCCAGTGTTAGTCCTAAAGAATATGTAGAGCTTGCTTATTATAGAAGCTTCTATTACCTTTGAAATTTAAGACTAACTCATCTGCATCTGCTTTAACCTGCTTTAACTTTGTAAACAACTCATTTCCTTTTAAATAAATCTCAGTACAGGTTATTACAGGACTGGCTACAAGTGTTGTCTTTGTTGTGAGATCTAAGATTCAATTGACCTAAAGAAGTGACTGGCCGTAATCTGAACTTTGCTGTGATTTGTGGTGTAAGGCAGTGGTTCCCAATCAGGAGTCTGGGGCCCCCTAGGAGGCCATGAGCAGCTTTCAGGGGGGCCGCTAAGCAAGGCCAGCATTAGACGCTCTGAGGCCTAGGGCAGAAAGCTGAAATCCCACCGCATGGGGCTGAAGCCCAGGGCCCTGAGCCCCACCACCAGGGCTGAAGCCAAAACCTAAGCAATGTAGCTTTGTGGGGGGCCCTGTGGCATGGGGCCGCAAGCAGTTGCCCAGCTTGCTGCCCCCTAACGCCAGCCCTGGCTTTTATATGCAGAAAACCAGTTACTGTGGCCCACATGGGCAGTGGAGTTTTTATAGCATGTGGGGGGGGAGGGCTCAGAAAGAAAAAGGTTGGGAATCCCTGATGCAAGGGACCATCTGTCACAAAGGTGAGCTCACCTGTGTGGTGAGATATATGGGATCACCCAAGGGGACTGTCTGTGATTCCATATTAATGCTGTTACAGAGCCTGAAGCGTTTACACTGGATTCTTGGTTGGTGAAATCTCCATACAGACCTCACACCCAATCTGGGGTTTGTGCCCTGCTTCTTAACAGTGTGCCTGAGGCTGGTGCTCGTGCTCTCGAGTCACTGAAGACAGCATTACAGAGAGAAGGGCTGTGACGTCCCCACAGTCACTAAACAGGTCCGTGACAGAGCCAGGAACAGACCCGGTTAACTCCAGAGCCCCGGCACTCACAGCTTGGAAAGGTCTCCTGAGCACACTGCATTAGGCTGCAGGAAGAGGTGTGCAGGGACTGCAGATGAGGACAGCCTGTGAATCCATGGACAAACCACCTCGCTGGGGGTGTGTCCCCGGGTCAGGAGAAGATGGGATGTTAGATGGGATGGGATCTGAGTTACTGCAGAGAATTCTTTCCTGAGTGCTGGCTGGTGAGTCTTGCCCACATGCTCAGGGTTTAGCTGATCGCCATATTTGGGGTCAGGAAGGAATTTTCCTCCAGGGCAGATTGGCAGAGGCTCTGGAGGTTTTTCGCCTTCCTCTGCAGCGTGGGGCATGGGTCACTTGCTGGTGGATTCTCCGCAGCTTGAGGTCTTCAAACCACAATTTGAAGACTTCAATAACTCAGATATAGGTTAGGAGTTTGTTACAGAAGTGGATGGGTAGGATTCTGTGGCCTGCTTTGTGCAGGAGGTCAGACTAGATGATCATATTGGTTCCTTCTGACCTTAAAGTCTATGAGTCTATGAGCGTCCAGCCCCGTGGGGTTGTGCTCCTGGCTCATACCTCCAGCACTCACTGCTGCCCCTCTCTTGCCAGCTGCACTGTTCAGCCAGCCCTAAGCCTCTGTGAGGTCACTTCCCCCCACCACCACCCCCTCAAACCTCAAACTGGGACATGGTGCACCAGTACCAATCAGAGTGCACTAGTGTGAATTCTGTCTACACTAAGGGTTTGCACAAGTGCCTAGAACACCAGTGTGGCAGAGACCTTCAGTGCCCAAAACAGCAGTACGGTGGCACTAGAACTGGGATCTATTTCCAGCTCCATCACAGATAGCCTGGGTGACCTCAAACACATAAATGGTTCTCCTCCAAACTTTAGTCTATTTACCCAGCTGCCCACTCACTGGGGTCTCCTCTCTCTCCAGAGCTGCTCACCACTAAAATCTGTGTAGGTGTCACCAGAACTAAGGTAATTCAGCTCTGGAACAGTCTTACAAGGGGGGCTGTGGAGTCTCTTTCCCTGGAAGTTTTTAAGAACAGGCAGGACAAAGCTCTGTCAGAGATAATCTACATATACTTGGTCCTGCCTCAGCAGAGAGAGCTGGACTTGATGACATCTTGAGGTCCTATGTAGCCCTACATTTCTAGGATGCTATGCAATATAAACACATAAAAACACAACAAACAGAATAAAACCCCCCACAACATAATGTCAGGAAATTCAGGAGGGAAAAAAACACAATCTACACTCCACAGCATAAAATGACAAAGGAAAAGAAAGCAACACAATGCAAACTAACACACCCTAGGACAAAAGTACACAGTGGAAAATAGCTCAGCTGAAACCAACACAGCACAGGCACCAAACAAGCTGAGGCAAAACAATGCACCATAAAACTTCAACACAACATGGTGCAATCACAGTTCCAAATGGCACCATGCAAAACAGCTCAGCGTAGAACAGGACACAGCACAAAAGAGAATTATTTCAGTGTAGGCCTGGAAGGGATCTTGAGAGGTCGTCTACTCCAGCCCTCTGTGCTGAGGCAGGACCAAGTATCCCTAGACATCCCCAGACTGGTGTATCTCTAACCTGGTCTGAAAAACCTCCAGTGAAGGAAATTCTAGCCTCCCTTGCAAGCCAATGCAAGGGAAACACAGGCCAAAACAACGCTGTACACACACACGCTGGGCTTGGGGTTAAGGGGAGAGGCAAGAATTCAAACAATCTGGGTTCAGTTCCAGTTTTGCCCCAAATTCTCCATGCAAACTTGAGCAAATTACTTCAGCTCTCTGAGCTTCAGTTTCCCCATCTGTAAAATGGAGAGTCGCCTCCCATCATTGGCCTATTTAGCCTTTGAGCCTTTTGTGGCAAGGCCTCTCTGTCCCTGTGGGCATGTCTACACTGCAGTCAGACACCGGAGGCTGGCCCGTGCCCGCTGACTTGGGCTCACACGGCTCAGGCTGTTTAATTGTGGTGTCCATCTTCCGGCTGGGCCTGCAGCCCAAGGTCTGGCACCCTCCCACCTTGCAGGGTCCTACAGTCTGGCTCCAGCCTGAGCCCAGACACCTGCACTGCAATTAAACAGCCCCTTCGCCTGAGTGCCGTGAGCCTGAGTCAGCTGGCATGGGCCAGCTGGGGGGTTTTTAACAGCAGGGTAGAGATACTCTTGCTGTCTTTTCTGCATCTGTCACAATGGGGACCCTGATCCTGGTCAGTGTCTGTGCAGAGCCCTGCACAACAGGGGGCCGGACCTCAGTTGGGGCTCTGCAAACCCCAGCATTACAGGATCCCGAATTTTGTTTGGGGTCCCTGGAGCATCTGGCAAAATGTGGGGCCAGGATCTCTGTCAGGGTCAGTGCAGTGCCCAGTACAGTGGTGAGGCGTGATCTGGGCCAGTGCAATGCCAGACCCAACTGGGACACAGATTTCAGTCGAGGTCTCTGAAGTGCCCAGCACAATGGATGCAGCAGTTTGGGTGGCAGTCGTGTGCTGCCTGGCACAAGGGGGGCCAATTTTACCTGGCACAACAGTGGGGTCTGATCTCACCTCGGGTCTCTTCAGCGCCCGGCAGAACAGAGCCCAGATCTCAGTTGGGGTCTCTGCAGCACCTGGCAGAACAGGGTCATGCTCAGTATGATAAGAGCCCCGACCTCAGTCAGACAGCTGGAGAGAAAAGTGGGAAGATTTTCGAGAATTTGATATCAGTATTTCAGAACTGAGGACATAATGGGGCACAAACTAAATATTTGCCAATATAAGGGACAAGCATCAACATGTGGGGAGATTTTATGTCACCATTCAACAGTTCAAGAGAAAAGAGGGGAAACTGGAGGTGATTATACAGGGATATTGAATCAACAACAGGATGGGACAGATTCTTCCTGCCTCACACTCACAGGGCCAGGAGGGAGCCCTGGGCGATGTCTTTTCACAGGGAAAGGAGCGGGGCTGGAGTCAGAAGGTCGCTGGCCGTGGGGAGGGGCTGGCAGTGGGGTCTGGGAATGTGACTAGCAGGTGATGGGGGGGAGGGGGAGTAGCTGGACTAGGAAACCTGGGGCTGGGCCGTCTCCATGGGGGACACTTGCTCCCCCCTCCCCTTCCTGGCCCTTCCCACGCCCTGTTGCCAGCAGAGAGGGCCCCCCCCCAGCCCAGCCCAGAGGTGCCCCTGTCTCAGGGCCCCCCCAGCCTCTGCCCATTCACCCTCTGCCCAGTTCAGAAATCACTGGGGGGAACCATTTCCCACCCACACGAGGACAAATCCCTGCAGGTGAAAATGGGGGAAACCCCCCAAACCTGAGATCTGAACTGGCCATTGGCGAAGGGGAGAGAAAATGGGGCACGATGGGGGAGGGGAACAGGGAACTTCTCAGGGGTTGGGGGGGGTCACCCTGGGGGTGGCTCGTTGCTCTCTAGGGAGCAGATCCCGGCGCTGCGAGATGCCGGGTCCCCCCCCCCGGACACTGGGGCAGAGTCACCGCCCGGCCCCGCCCCGCCCCCGGGCTCGCTCCGGCACCTGGAGGCTGCAGCTCCGCAGCGGGGCGGGCAGAGCCCGGGGCGGCCCCAGGGCGGCTCCAGCGGGAGCAGGGCCCGGGCCGGGCACGGGGGGGTTAATGCAGGGCTCTCCCGCCGCGATCTGCGCATGCCCAGAGCCCCAACGGCACAAACCCTTCTCCGGCCCGCGAGACGCTCCAACGGCCCCGCGCGAGACAGGCAGAGCCGCAGCGGCCCCCCGCACGTTTGCAACTCTACCTGTTCTCGCCTACCCAACGTCACTTCCGGTCCAGGGAGAGTCAGGAACTACATCTCCCAGACTGCCCGGGGGAGCGCTTCCGCCCTCTCCGGTTCAGGTAAGGGAGGTTCCCGGGACCGGCCTGACCCTCCCCCCACCGCTCATCCTTTGCCCCGCCCCCTCTCCCAGCCGGTGCCTCTCAGACTCCCCTCCCCCCCCGTTCCCGAGGAGCGGCAGAGCTGCGGGGGCTTGTGACCCCCACGTAATAACCGCGCCCCCCGGCAGGAGCGTGTCCGCCCCACGCGTGTCCCCGCCCCCCCGGCCCCACCGCGCTCCCCGCGGGCTGCAGGGCTGGAGCAGCCCCCGCGCTGCGCTCCCGGCCCTGGCCATGGCCCCACTGCCGGCACAAAGGGGCGGGGGCGGCTCCTCCCCGGGCCCGGCCCTGCCCCTGGGCCCCACGCGGGGGGGTTGGGACACGCGGGGACTCGCCTCAGCCCGGAGGGGGCAGGAGAGGGGCTGGGGCTCCCCAGGGGAAAGGCAGGGGCAGGGGCTGGTGTAGCAGCTCCACCCCCCCCCCCCCCAATCCCCTGCAGTGCCCGGCTCAGCAGAGGGTTTCAGCCGCTGTAGCCAGCCCCGACGAGCGCTGCGGCCCGGGGGGTGTTTCAGGCACAGGAAGGGGTTGAAGCAACTGGGGAGGGGGGGGTTGCAGGGCACAGGAAGGGGCAGGAGCAACTGGGAGCAGGGGGTGGGTTGCAGGGCTCAGGAAGGGGCTGGGGCAGCTGGGAGCAGGGGGTGGGTTGCAGGGCCCAGGAAGGGGCTGGAGCAGTTGGGAGCGGGGGGGGGGGGGGGTTGCAGGGCACAGGAAGGGGCTGGGGCAGTTGGGAGCGGTGGGGGGGGGTTGCAGGGCACAGGAAGGGGCTGGAGCAGCTGGGAGCGGGGGGGGGGGTTGCAGGGCACAGGAAGGGGCTGGAGCAGTTGGGAGCAGGGGGGGGTTGCAGGGCACAGGAAGGGGCTGGAGCAGTTGGGAGCGGGGGGGGGGGTTGCAGGGCACAGGAAGGGGCTGGGGCAGTTGGGAGCAGGGGGAGGTTGCAGGGCCCAGGAAGGGGCTGGAGCAGTTGGGAGCAGGGGGAGGTTGCAGGGCCCAGGAAGGGGCTGGAGCAGTTGGGAGCAGGGGGTGGATTGCAGGGCACAGGAAGGGGCTGGAGCAGTTGGGAGCGGGGGGGGGGGGGGTTGCAGGGCACAGGAAGGGGCTGGGGCAGTTGGGAGCAGGGGGAGGTTGCAGGGCCCAGGAAGGCATTAACCTCTCCATGCCCGGACGGGGGGGGCCTTCTCCGGCTGCAGTGGCACCAGCTCAGGTAGGGGTTATTGGGGAGTTGCTGGTGGGTTCCTGCTGGAGGGGGAAGGGCAGGAAATACTGAAGAGGTGGCAACTTCTGGGGAGTTAGGCCTGGAGGGGGCAGGAAATACCCTGGGTGAGGAAAGGGAGGGGGACAGAGTGTGACAAATCCCTAGATTCTAGGAACAAACACTTGGATGTTGGGGGAGAAAATTCCCTAATTTGTGAAACAGGAAATAGAGAAACCAATCCCCTGGGCAGGGCTGGGAAAACTGACCAGACTTCCAGTGCTGAACTCTCAGCCTGCTAGCCAGGGGCTGGTGTGACATGGAAAGGGGGCACCCACCAGGGAGGTGGAGGGAAGATGTCCCGGCCCCTCACATCCAGCTGCTGGCAGTGGGGAGGGTGTTGGGTCCTTACCATGGGGTTGTATCAGCCTCTGGCTAGTAGGGGTGTGATGGATCTGCAGGCAGAGACAAGGGGTCTCTCTTTGTTCTCTCACCGTGGTGCCCCCCGGCTGCTCTCAGCAGTGTGGGGCTAGGACTCTGCCGACTGTTTCTCTCTCAGAGCTTCCATTTGATGGGCTCCTCTCCCCCGTGAATAGTGGGGTTGTGAGTGGGGCAGCAGGTACTGAGTGTTGGACTCTTGCTCTTTCAGGGGCCGGTGACCTTTGAGGAGGTGGCTGTGTATTTCACCAGGGAAGAGGGGGCTCTGCTGGACCCCACTCAGATGGAGAAGGGGGAGGCGTTCCCGGGGCAGGCTGGGAGATGTAGATCTTGCTTTTCCCCGGAGCGGAATTGAGGTCGACGGGGGAGGCGGAGCCGGGCTGCGAAGGAGCGTTGGGCGCTGCGGCTCTGCCTGTCTCGCGTGGGGCCGTTGGAGCCTCTCCCGGGCCGGAGAAGGGTTTGTGCCGTTGGGGCTCTGGGCATGCGCAGATCGCGGCGGGAGAGCCCTGCATTAACCCCCCCGTGCCCGGCCCGGGCCCTGCTCCCGCTGGAGCCGCCCTGGGGCCGCCCCGGGCTCTGCCCGCCCCGCTGCGGAGCTGCAGCCTCCAGGTCCCGGAGCGAGCCCGGGGGCGGGGCCGGGGCCGGGCGGTGACTCTGCCCCAGTGTCCGGGGGGGGGGACCCGGCATCTCGCAGCGCCGGGATCTGCTCCCGGGTGGGGGGGGGCAGCGCCCGTGGGGGGCTCGGAGCTGCTGTCCCCGCAGGAGCCCAGCGCGCCCCGGGCCCGGCCAGGCTCTGCCCTGGGGCCCACGGGGGGTGGCGGGGGGAGGGGCCCGGCCCCACTGGGGTCCCTGCGTGGGGCCAGGTGGGGCTGGGGGGTGAGACCGGGCGGGGGGCTGGGAAAGGGGCGGGGGGGAAATGTCTGTGCAGCCCGGACATGGCGGGGGGCGGGGAGCAGGTGACCCCCGAGGAGCAGGGAGAGAAAGGGGGGGGCTGAGATCCCCTCGGATTTACCGCTGCCCCCCCCGTGGGGACCCCCCTCCCCTCCCGTCCTGCCCCCTTTCTCCCTAGAGAGCAACGAGCCACCCCCAGGGTGACCCCCCCCAAACCCCTGAGAAGTTCCCTGTTCCCCTCCCCCATCGTGCCCCATTTTCTCTCCCCTTCGCCAATGGCCAGTTCAGATCTCAGGTTTGGGGGGTTTCCCCCATTTTCACCTGCAGGGATTTGTCCTTGTGCGGGTGGGAAATGGTTCCCCCCAGTGATTTCTGAACTGGGCAGAGGGTGAATGGGCAGAGGCTGGGGGGGCCCTGAGACAGGGACACCTCTGGGCTGGCCTGGGGGGGCCCCTCTCTGCTGGCAACAGGGCGTGGGAAGGGCCAGGAAGGGGAGGGAGGAGCAAGTGTCCCCCATGGAGACGCCCAGCCCCAGGTTTCCTAGTCCAGCTACTTCCCCCCCCCCATCACCTGCTAGTCACATTCCCAGACCCCACTGCCAGCCCCTCCCCACAGCCAGCGACCTTCTGACTCCAGCCCCGCTCCTTTCCCCTGTGAAAAGACATCGCCCAGGGCTCCCTCCTGGCCCTGTGAGTGTGAGGCAGGAAGAATCCGTCCCATCCTGTTGTTGATTCAATATCCCGGTATTATCCCCTCAAATTTCCCCTCTTTTCTCTTGAATGGTGACATAAAATCTCTCCACATATTGATGCTTGTCCCTTATATTGGCAAATATTTAGTTTGTGCTCCATTTTCTCCTCAGTTCTGAAATACTGATATCAAATTCTCGAAAATCTTCCTACTTTTCTCTCCAGGTGTGTGACTAACATCAGGGCTCTTATCATACTGAGCGTGGCCCTGTTCTGCCAGGTGCTGCGGAGACCCCAGTTGAGATCTGGGCCCTGTTCTGCCGGGCGCTGAAGAGATCTGAGGTGAGATCAGACCCCACTGTTGTGCCAGGTAAAACTGAGACCTGGACCGAGGTCACGGCCCCCCTTGTGCCAGGCAGCGCACGACTGTGACCCAAACCACTGCCGCCATTGTTCTGGGCACTTTGGAGACCTCGACTGAGATCTGTGTTACCGTTGGGCCTGGCATTGTACTGACCCTAACGAAGATCACACCCCACCACTGTACTGTGCACTGCACAGAACCTGAGAGAGATCGTGCCCCCACATTTTGCCAGTTACCGCAGGGGCTCTAAACAAAATGAAGGATCCTGTAATGCTGGGAGTTGCAGAGTCCCCAAGTGAGATCAGTCTTCCTGTTGTGCAGGGCTCTGCACAGACACTGACCAAGATCAGGTCCCCAATGTGACAGGTGCAGAAAAGACACCAAGAGTATCTCTACCCTGCTGTTAAAGACCCCCCGCTGGCCCATGCCAGGTGACTCAGTCTCCAGGCTGAGGGGGCTGTTTAATTGCAGTGTAGATGTCTGGGCTTGGGCTAGAGCCAGGCTGTAGGACCGTGCGAGGTGGGAGGATGCCAGACCTTGGGCTGCAGCCCAAGCCAGAAGATGGACACCACAATTAAACAGCCCCACAGCCTGAGCCATGTGAGCCCAAGTCAGTGGGCACGGGCCAGCCGCCGGTGTCTGACTGCAGTGTCGACATGCCCACAGGGACAGGCCTTGCCCCCAAAAAGCTGAAAGGCTAAATAGGCCAATGGTGGGTGGGAGGCGACTCTCTATTTTACAGATGGGGAAACTGAAGCTCAGAGAGCTGAAGTAATTTGCTCAAGTTTGCATGGAGAATGTGGGGCAAAACTGGGAACTGAACCCAGATTGTTTCAGTTCTTGCCTTTCCCCTTATCCACAAGCCCAGCTTGTGTGTGTACAGTGTTGTTTTGGCCTGTGTTTGCCTTGCATTGGCTTCCAAGGGAGACTGTGGAATTTCCTTCGCTGGAGGTTTTTAAGACCAGGTTAGAGATACACCAGTCTGGGAATGTCTAGGGATACTTGGTTCTGCCTCAGCACAGGAGGCTGGAGTAGACGCCCTCTCAAGATCCCTTCCAGGCCTATATTGAAATAATTCTCTTTCGTGCTGTGTCCTGTTCTATGCTGAGCTGTTTTGCATGGTGTCTTTTGGAACTATGATGTACCATGTTGTGTTACATAGTTTTATGGTGCGTTGTTTTGCCTCAGCTTGTTTGGTGTCTGTGTTATGTTGGTTTGAGTTGTTATTTTGCATTCTGTACTTTTGTCCTAAGGTGTGTTAGTTTGCATTGTGTTGCTTTCTTCTCCTTAGTATTGTGTCATTTTATGCTGTGCAATGTAGTGTTTTGTTTTGTTGTTGTCAGGCCATTCAAAAAACAACATCATGTTGTTGTGCGGTTTTTCTCTCTATGTTGTTTTATACGTATCTATTGCATAGCATCCTAGAAATGTAGGGCTAGATAGGACCTCAAGATGTCATCAAGTCCAGCTCCCTCTGCTGAGGCAGGACCAAGTATATGTAGATTGTCTCTGACAGAGGTTTGTCCTACCTGTTCTTAAAAACTTCCAGGGAAAGAGACTCCACAGCCCCCCTTGTAAGACTATTCCAGAGCTGAACTACCTGAGCTCTGGTGACACGCACACAGATTTTAGTGGTGAGCAGCTGTAGAGAGAGAGGAGACCCCAGTGAGTGGGCAGCTGGGTAAAGAGACTAAAGTTGGGAGGAGAAACATTGATGTGTGGAAGGTCTGTGACAGAGCTAGAACTAGATCCCAGTTCTAGTGCCACCGTACTGCTGTTTTGGGCACTGAAGGTCTCTGCCACCCTGGTGTTTTAGGCACTGTGCAAACCCTTAGTACAGACAGAATTTACACTAGTGCAGTCTGACACTGGTGCGCCATGTCCCTGTTTGAAGTGGTGGAGTGGGAGGGGCAGTGACCTCACAGAGGCCTGGGTCTGGCTGGAGTGCAGCTGGTAAGGGAGGGGCAGCAGTGAGTGCTGGAGGTGTGAGCCAGGAGCACAGCCCCACAGGACTGGACACTGACTTCTCCTGACCCATGACACACACACCCAGCTGTGTGCAGGGACTGCAGCTGGGCTGCCCTGCCAAGACAGCCTGTGCATCCATGGACAAAGCACCTCTTCCTGCAGCCTAATACAATGGGGTCTGGGGACCTTTCCAAGCTGCGGGTGATGTGGCTCTGGCGTTAAGGGGGTATGTTTCTGCCTCTGTCCCTGACCTGCTTGGTGACCTTGGGGAAGTCACAGCCCCTCTCTGTTTTCCTCCTACCCATTGTCTCCTTGGATTGTGATCTCTTTGAGGCAAGGACTATCCCTCTCTGTCTGTGCAGTGCCCAGCAGAATGAAGGTGCTGATCTCAGTCAGGGTCTCTGCCATGTGCTGCACGATGGGGCCCTGATCTCCATCAGTGTCTGTGCAACACAAGGCACAGTTTATAGACTCTCAGACTATAAGGGCAGAAGGTAGAGGTGTATTTCAGATGAGGTCTCATCGGTGCCTTGTATAACAGCACTAACCCTTTCATTTGTCTGCTGGGAATACCTCACCTGATGTATACTAGGACTGCATTAACCTATTTCACAGCTGCATCACATTGGCAGCTCATAGTTATCCTGTGATCAACCCAATACACTCAGGTCTTTCTCCTCCTCTGTCACTTCCAATTGATAAATCCCCAGCTTATTGCAAAATTATGCACTTGGAGACTAACAACTAGAATTTGTGCACTATTCATTTTCATCCCATTTCTATTACTCCAGCTTTCAAGGACATGCAGATTATCTTGTATGATTTTCCTGTCCTCCTCCATATTGGCAATTCCTCCCGGCTTTGTGTCCCACTCCCACTTCTTGTGCCAAGATCACTAATGAAAGTGTTGAGTAAGATTGGTCCCAAGACTGATCTGAGGAACTCCACTAGTAACTCCCTCCAGCCTGACAACTCACTGTTCAGTATGACCCCCTTGTAGACTCCCATTTCAGCAATTCTTTCTTGACCTTTCGGTTCTCATGTTAATCCCCATCTTCTCCAATTTAACAAATAGTTTCCCATGTGGAACTGTATCAGAAACCTTACTGACATCCAGATCAGGTTTCTGTGGCACAATCTACCTTTTGTAACACCATGTTTTATTTATTTATAGTGCTGAAGGCTGGGAGGAAGTGTTAGCAATAGGCTGAGAATGGCCATGTGGAGGTAGGGGAGGGGATGGCAGACAGTGGGGAGGTGGGGGGATGCGGCATTGGAGGTGTATCTGGGAATGTGTTTTGTAGGAGTCCATGTCTCTGCTCCCTGTGGCTGCGGTGCCTTCCGTACCAAAGCAGCACGTCAGCAGAGCAGACGCACACACCGTAGCTCTGCCTGTAACACGCAGCGTTCACTGCCAGATGGGCTGGGCGATTTTTCAGGGACCCAGCTTGATATGCCTGGCTGGGGTGGGTTCAGTTGGGCGGGGGTCTGGGGCTTTGATAGTTTGCGATGTTCCTTTTTGCATAGTCAGTTCTTTCCATTTATTGTTTTACCCCCACCTTTGCCCGATGCCGCTCTCTTCTTAACCTGCTTCGGTTATTTCACTTCCAGTTTTTAAATGGGATCTTAAGAATTGCAAAGCGGAATGAAAGATAAACAAACAGAAGCATTTGAATGTTGGCCCATAGTTGGTAGAACTGTACCTAGTGACGGTTGGCTGTAATGACCGGGTTCCCTATAGCATTTTCTGGTGGAGCGGATAAAGCAAAGTCAAAGAGCCAAATGCGCATTTTAGGGCGAAAGGGCTCATCAGGTGTTTGCTCTCTAAGGAAAATGTCACCAGCCAGGGCTTGCAGTCTTTCAGGAGAGGTGCGCTGAGTTGTATTTAAGAATCTCAAAATAAAAGGTGAAGACGGCTGGTTCACAATATCCAATGAACAACATGGTATTAATACTGATTCAAAACTGACATTAAAATTAGGAGATAAATGCATGAGAAAGGAACTGACACCTACTTATCATTTCTTAGTGCCTAAAATTTTGACACTCCCTCACACCATCTTTTTTTAAAAGCTATGCACAGCACACAGTCAAGTTAATGAATGAAAGCACACCCATTATTGACTGCTTTGTGTTGCATAAACATCTGATTAAGCACCTAATTACAACTGTACCACTGTAAGTGGAAATGTATCAACCCAGCTTAGCTCCAAGGTGTTTAGATGGGAATGAAAAGTTTCTAAATTAAATACATGGCAGAATAGTTAATGGAGAAAATACACTGAAATGCCGTTACCCAGTCCTGTTGACTTCTCCCAAACCCCCCATGAGTTCTGCCCTCTTGGTCAACTCAGCTCCCAGTCTCACATCAGCTGTGCCCTCTCCCAGCCTAAGCCATTTCTACTGTAATTGTTCGCCCTCCTCATCCAGGCAGGAGGTTGGCGCTGCAGCCTCTAAGGTACCTGCGTTAATCACTGTGTCTCATACTGGGGCTATTTAGATTTCAGGGAACGATTTCTCAGAATTACTGACTCTGGGAGGTGGGAGAGAGGAGAGGCTGAGAGGGCGTTTGCTCTTAGGGCCACGTTCAACTCTGGTAGCCTCCATGTTACCTCATCCTCCACCCTCCCCCATATGTGTCTGCTCATGTCAGTGTGTCACCTGATCATAATGCCACTGGCTTCAGCAGAGCTCCTAGTCAGGAGCTACATCACGAGGGGGTTACGGTACTGAGAGTAAAATACATCACAAGGAGGGTGTAATTATCCGGAAATGAAACATTCGAGTCTAGGAAGTGAAAGAATTCAAGTACTTCATTACTTAAAATTATGCTTGAAACGATTGGATTTTTATGAATAAATTGCAGTAAATGTTAATTTTACTGTACACACACACAGATGAAAAAATATTTATATAGGTAATATATAGAAATGCTTCTGGAGAAAGTGGAGTTTGATTTAAGGACATTTACACTGTATATTTTGAGTGTGACATTGACAATTTCTCTTCGAACAGTTATATGATTTGGCTTTTGGAATCTCAACAGTTACTGTTGTTATATAATTGTTGTCTAGCGACCCCCATAGCTTCCCACAGCTCTGAACATTGAAATTGTAAACATTGAAAAAAGGGCTTAAAAATAAATATCGCTATCTATTGAAATAAAAGAAAGAAATAGACAAAATGAATTTTATCTAACCCACTTAACGGCAATTGTAATATACTAGGGGATGGAAATTCACAACTAAGGCACCAATATTAATTCTGCCCTGTAGTGACACCAGGCAATTGCCGTAGGGCTACGAATTAGGCATTTTAGTGTATAAAGTTCCAGATTACAAATTGGTATAATCTAAAGACACATGAGATCTTTTCCTCAGGATATCACCATCACTGGGTTGTTTCTCTTATTGATAATTCCCAGAAGTGAACAGATCAATAACATTTTGTCAGTTATGAAGTGGCCATTTCAGATTTCTGGAGTGTGTCTGTTATTTTGCACTCGGGGCCAGGTCCTTGGAGAGACGGAACCTTGGTTTCATTTTAACTTCTCCATGCTCAGCAGCTTCTGGAATTTGGTTCAAAGTATTTGTATGTTTCCTTGCCCTGTTCTTAAAAATACTGCTTTAGAAAGTGGGGAAGGGCAGGAACTGCCTGCAGGATCAGTAGCTGAGTCACTTAGATATTTATAGCTCATTGGAAGGAGGATGGGGATTGGTGGGTGTTTGGCGATTTAATAATGAACAACGATATTTGTGTGTTTTTAGTGAATTTTCATCTTCCAATTCCCATAACCCACTAATTATCCCTAGCTGCCTCCAGCAGTCTGGGGAGGGAGAACTAGTAAACTCCTGTGGCCAGTGTGGAACCAGAGGCACAAGGATCTTTCAGTGACTGACTCAAAGTCACTGAGAGTGAAATTCACTTCACTGGATAAATCCCTAGTGGCTGAGCTCTGCAGAGGGGTGGGGAGGTGAATTCCATCCCCCTTTCTTGAGCATGGACCCCCTCCAATTCTCACCCTGATCTCAGACACTACCCCAACCTTCTCCTGCAGTAATGGACCCACTTGAAGCTGCCAGAGCCATGTGCCATGGGAGCTAGAGAGGACAGAGGCCCAGCTCCAGAACTGCTCCCCCTGCCCACAGCCCCCAAGCTGTGCTAGAGTTGCCCTGACTTTCCAATCTGCAGATCGGTCCAGCTGTACCCAGCCCGTGCACCCACCACACACAAACTTTGTCACAAGAAACATCCCAGGATTGGGAAAGACCTTCTGGGGCTGACTGCAGTCTCCCTTTGCTGCTGTGAGGGGAATGGGGTGGTCCCTCATATAGGATACAAACATACCCACGGGCAGAAGGGAAATATAGTTTCTTCCAGGGGTTTGAAATGTTTGGTTTAGAGTCCTGAGCTCTGTCTTCTTGTTTGTCTCCTTCTGCCACTTTCAGATCTCTTGGAGAGTCAAGGTGGATGAGGTAATTTTTTTAGAACCAATTAAAAATATCTATTTGCTATCCTGGGAGCAACATGGGTACAACAACTTTCCCCTTTGTACTCCCTCCCCATCTCACCTCCCCCTCAGCTGAGACTCTCCCATGTGATAGGAAAATAAGGGTTTAGTCCTGTAACTAGATTAGGTCTTGCCAGCACTAACGGGAGTGAAAGCCTGTGTGCATTAATGACAGCAGCAGCTCTGGGACTCGACACATAGGGAGAAGAGATGGGAGTGAGCAGGTTATGTTTGTGCCAGGTGTGAGTTACTCATGTGGGAATTCAGCACCACTGCGTATGCACAGAATTCACATCCAGCGCAGAATTTCTTTTTTTGGCTTGAGGACGATACATTCTGCCTGAGAAGTGCTACAGTTCTGCCTTTCACCCACCAGAGGCCCCTGTGGCACCAGAACAGGCAGCATTCAGCTGGGTTCATCCTGGTGGTAAGTTGTTGCCCCGAGCTCTCCCCCAAATGGGAAGAGAGTTAGTGGGTGCAACTTGGGAGAGTCCTGAGACACGGCTGCCTCGGGGGGTGGGGACAGGGTGGTCATTCTCTGTTCGCAAGAGGGTGTGGAATGGGCACAGGAGGAACAAGTGTCCCCTATGGAGACTGGCCAGCCCCAGGTTATCCAGTCCCAGACGCTTCTTCCCCCACCATACCCCAAACCTCTTCACCCCTCCAACCATCAGTTGCCAGTCTTCCCTCGCTGCTACCCCTTCCTGACTGGCAGAGACCCTCTAAGCCAGTAGTGTGTCAGGACTCAACCTTCTGGCTGAGTCCTCAGGGCACTTTCTTCCTCTCTCGGGGTACCATGCCACAGGGGCCCCACAAATCTACATTGCTTAGGCTTTGGCTTCCGCCTCGGGTGGTGGGTCTCAGGGCTCTGGACTTCAGCCCCATGCGCTGGGACTTAAGCTTTCTTCCCTGGGCTTCAGTGAGTCTAATGCTGGTCTTGCTTGGCACCTGCCCTGAAACCTGCTAGTGGCCCCCAGTGGGCCCAGGACCCCTAGTTGAGAACCACTGCCTTACCCTACAAATCACAGCAATGTTGAGGTTACTACCAGTCATAGAATCATAGAATATCAGGGCTGGAAGGAACCTCAGAAGGTCATCTAGTCCAACCTCCTGCTCAAAGCAGGACCGATCCTCAACTAAATCATCCCAGCCAGGGCTTTGTCAAGCCTGACCTTGTCCCAAAGGACCAGTCACTTACTGAGGTCAATTGAATCTTAGATCTCACAACAAAGACAATACTTGTAACCAGTCCTGTAATAACCTGTATTAAGACTTATTTAAAGGAAACGAGAGTTGTTTATGAATTTAAAGCAGGTAATCCTATAAATGCAGACAAGTTACAGTCTTAAATTTCAAAAGGTAATAGAGGCTTCTATAATAAGCAAGCCCTATATCTTCCTTAGGACTAACCCAAGCTAATCAGCTGGGGATCTCTTGCTTATGCCTAGAAACTTTGCCCCCCAAAGTCCAAGCAGCATACAGCTAATCAGTTCCTTCTGTACGGAGTTTTTTATCCCCTTCCTGCCATGTGCTCTGAGCTGCAAACTCAGCTAATGGGAAGTCAAGAGCACAACAACAGTCTTTTGTCGTCTTTAACATCCCATAATAGTCTATCTGGTGTTGATGAACCTTTCCTGCCAGGCAGGGTGTAATGCATTCAGTTGCCAGTCAGCACTTCACCTGAGTAAAGTCTCTCTCCTGTCTGATGATTTACAGAGCCACAGAGGCTCACAATGCAGCTAGTCAAATATTAACCCAGGCAGCAACTCACAAGTATTCAATAAAGTGTAAACGCATTCTTATAATCCTAATACTAACACAGGTGAGTTAGACTGATTCCAGCTATGCATTTGTCCCTGTTCAGTGAAGACATGGGGGCTTTTGCAAGAGCTAACACCTCATCTGCCAGTGTCACGGGCAGGCTGGGCAGGGATGGTGTCTCTAGCCTCTGTTTGCCAGAAGCTGGGAATGGGTGATGGGGTGGATCATTTGATGGTTCCCTGTTCTATTCATTCCCTCTGAAGCACTTGGCATTGGCCACTGAGCTAGATGGACCATTGGTCTGATGCAGTAGGCAGCTCTTATGTTCACAGTCTCTGGCAGGAGCATCTACTCATTTGGACTCACTCGGGAGCCACAGAAAGAAACAAGATGTGCTGAGGCAAGAAGGCCCAGTCTCCAGAGCCCCTGGGGTCACACTTCCCAAAGGTTAAAACTAGGTCCAGCCCATGAAAGCGGGCACTGCCAGGAGAGACTGTATAAAGGCTGGAGCATCAAACAGCTTTGTAAACCTGAGAGAGCTGCCTTGGGATCAGTGAAAGGGAGAATCCCCCAGAGTGACTCCTTTGATTCTGCTCTTCTCTGGCCTTTGGTTCATAGAATTATAGAACTGGAAGGGACCTCGAGAGGTCATCCAGGCCAGTTCCCTGCACTCAGAGCAGGACTCAGTATTATCTGGACAATCCCTGACAGGTGTTTTCCAGCCTGCTCTTAAATATCCCCAGTGATGGAGATTCCACAACCTCCCTAGACAATTTATTCCAGTGCCTAACCACTCCGACAGGAAGTTTTTTTTCCTAATCTCCATCCTAAACCGCCCTTGCTGTAATTTAAGTCCATTGCTTCTTGTCTTATCCTCAGAGGTTAAGAAGAACAATTTTTCTCTGGCATCTTTGTAACAACCTTTTATGTACTTGAAAACTGATCGTGTCCCCTCTGAGTCTTTTCCAGACTAAACAAACACAGTTTTTTCAATCTTCCCTCATAGGCCATGTTTTCTAGACCCTTAATCATTTTTGTTGCTCTTCTCTGGACTTTCTCCATTTTGTCCACATCTTTCCTGAAATGTGGCCCCGAGAACTGGACACACTACTCCAGTTGAGACCTAATCAGTGCGGAGTAGAGCGGAAGAATTTCTTCTCATGTCTTGCTTACAATACTCCTGCTAATACATCCCAGAATGATACTTACTGTTGCAAAAAAAGCATAACTCTGTTGACTCATATTCAGCTTGTGATCCACTATGACCCCCATTTCCCTTTCCATAGCACTCCTTCCTAGGCAGTTATTTCCCATTTTGTATGTGTACAGTCAAGGTTTTTTCCCCACTCTGAACTTTAGGGTACAGATGGTGGGGACCTGCATGGACCCTTCTAAGCTTAATTTCTAGCTTAGATCTGGTACGCTGCCGCCAGCCGGAAGTTCTGTGTCTGGCACACCTTCTGTCCCCCCAAAACCTTCCCCTTCCTGGGCAGCCTTGAGAGGCTTCACACAGATCCAAACTCCTTGGATCTTTAAACAAGGAGGAATTAACCCTCCCTCCTACTTTCCCCCCACCAATCCCTGGTTAGTTCGAATTCCAATCTCCTTGGATCTGAAAACAAGGAAAAAAATCAATCAGGTTCTTAAAAAAGAAAGTTTTTACCTTTTCTTTTTTTTAATTAAAAGCTATCTCTGTAAAATCAGGATGGAAAATGCTTTACAGGGTATTCAGATTCATATAGACTAGAGGGACCTCCCCCCCCCCCCGCCCCAGCCTTAGATTCAAAGTTACAGCAGACAGAGGTAAAAGTCCTTCCAGCAAAACAGAAGCATTACAAGTTGAAAAAAACAAACACAAGACTAATCCGCCTTGCCTGGCTATACTTACAATTTTGAAACATGAAAGACTGATTCAGAAAGTTTGGAGAGCCTGGATGGACGTCTGGTCCCTCTTTGTCCCAGGAGTGAACAACAACAAAGAGCACAAACAAAGACTTCCCTCCACCGAGATTTGAAAGTATCTTGTCCCCTTATTCCTCCGCTGGTCAGGTGTCAGCCAGGTTTACTGAGCTTCTTAACCCTTTACAAGTAAAAGAGACATTAACCCGTAACTATCTGTTTATGACAGTGCAACTGATTGTTCCTTCCTAAGCGCTGTACTTCGCATTTGTCCTTATTGAATTTCATCCTATTTCCTTCAGACCATTTCTCCAGTTTGTCGAGATAATTTTGAATTTCAGTTCTATCCTCCAAAGTACTTGCAACCCCTCCCAGCTTGGTATCGCCCGCAAACTTGATAAGTGTGACAGAGAGACTCTGCTGCTGGGAGGGTTTCACCATGTGTCAGAGGGTCACACCCTGGTAGGAGAGGGCTAGGCCTGTACTGGGATACGGTCACTCTGTGCTTCCCAGTGTGGCAGAACCTAGAATGTCCCTTAGCAGGGGAAAATCCTGGGAGGAATTGACATATGGAAAGGAGAGAAACCCTGTCTGAATTCTCTCACATTGCCCTTCTCCCCCTGGCAGGCTACAGAATAACGTCCACATTTTGCTCCAGATCATCCCATCCTCCCAGGGGGAAGGAAATGGCTTCAGTGGAGCAGGTTCAGGTAAGGGATTCTCAGGGAGCTGGTGGTGGGTTCTGCTTGGAGGGAGAGAAGCAGTAAATGTATAGGAGGGTGGGAGTCAGTGATAAGCTGCCAAAATATTAACAACAGGTTCTCTCCTCCTCGCCTCACGAGGGGGTCATGCCCCCGCAGGGGTTGTGCCCCATCCAACCCCCCATGCTCCTTGACACCGCCCCCCAGGGACCCCTGACCCATCCCCCCCTTCCCTGTCCCCTGACTGCCCCCTGCCCCCCCATCAAACCCCTCCTCTCATTCCCCCTCGGAACCCCTGCCCCATCCAACCACCCCTTCTCTCTGTCCCTGACTGCCCCCCACCACCTCATCCAACCCCTGCTCCTTTCTGACTGCCCCCGGGACCCTTGCCCCCATTCAATTCCCTTGTTCCCTGCCCTCTGACCACCCCGACCCCTATCCACCCCCCCACAACCCACGGAACACCTCCCTGCTCCCTTACCACACTGCCTGGGGCCAGGACCGGGTCTGCTTTGCTGGGACCGTGACTGGCGCTGCAGGACCCGACTCCCCGAGCCGAGCTGGAGCCGCTCGCCTGGGACCGGTGGTGCGGAGGCCCGAGCTGGGCCGGGTCGGAGCCGCTCTGCCGGGACCTGCCTGAGCCAGGGGTGCTTGGCCGGGATCGGGCTGGGGCGCTCGGCCGGGGCCAGGGGGAGCCGCTCAGGTGGAGCCGGACTGAGCCGCGTGCGCCGTCTCTCCCCTCCCACCCGACCCAGCTTACCTGTCTGCTGCTTGTTTCAGGCTTCCCTCGAACATTTGATTCGCGGGAAGCAGCGGAGGAGGAGGAGAAGGAGGGCGGAGCATTCAAAGGAGAGGGGGAGGTGAGCTGGGGCCGGGTGGACAGCTGCCCGAGCCTTTGTTAAATTTAAAAGCTCCTTTAGAACCGGTTGTCCTGGAACAACCAGTTCTAAAAAAGGCTTCTAAATTTAACAACCAGTTCATGCTAACCGGCTGGAGCTCACCACTGGTGGGAGCTGCTAGAGGTGGTGGGAGGCAGGAAATATCTTGGGTGGAGAAAGGGAGGGGATAGGATGTGACAAACCTGCTGAGACTTGTGTACTCTAGGGTGTGATGGGTTGTCACCCTGGAGTGCAGTCTGGGGGGCTTCTGGGAACTGCTGTGCCCTCTAACCCTCAAGCTGGGCTGGCTCTTCTCACGCTGCTTTGCTGGAGATTCAGCCAGCGTCTCCAGGGCCTGTTATCACCCAACATGACAGCAGGTGGCGCCATGCAGCCAACTAAGCTACCTGAGTGTGTTACCTAAGCCACTCAAGGAGAGAGAGAAGAGTAACAGCCAATTTCCCAGCGATAAGTGATAGCAAACAGATCAAAGCAGATTACTTAGCAAATAACCAAAAACTCAAACCAAGCCTAACATACTAGATGGATAGAATTTGAATTAGCTATTTCTCACCCTGACTGATGATACAAGCAGTCCACCAAGTTTCCATACACAAGCTAGAAATCTCTTTACCCTGGGACCAGCACTTCTCTCAGTTCAGTCTTTGTTCCTCAGGTATTTCCAGGCATTCTCTTGTACAGGGAATGAGGCCAAGAGATGTCACATCCCACCTTATGTGCCTTTTCCATATGGCAGGAACCCTTTGCTCTAAACTCAGTTCCCAGTCCAGTTTGTGGAAAAATACAGGTACTAAAATGAAGTTCATTGTCATGTGGTCTGGTCAAATGCCCTAGAGTGCCCTGCTGAGTCATTGTAGCCTTGACTCATAGGCTGGCTGAAACGTTCACAGGAGCGTCTTCCACAGTCCATTGTCTTTGTTGATGAGCCATGAACACTGTCTGGCTTCTTCACTGTTGTACCTGAAAGGCTCGTTGTGGCTGTTACTCAGAGTAAGCACATTTGAAAGACAGATACAGAGTCAATATCCATAACTTCAGATACAAATGTGATCCATGCACACAGGTAGGATAATCATATTCAGCAAATCATAACTTTTCCAGTGACACCACACGTGACTCATTTTGTACAAAATGCCTCATGTCCTAATCATATTATAATCCTGCCACTTTGTTGAATATGGGCTGTTGTCATGGTATAATCCCCCACTCTGAACCTTAATGTCCAAAAGATGGGGTACCAGCATGAATTCCTCTAAGCTCAATTACCAGCTTAGTACTTGAAGCGCTGCCACCAACCAGTAATTCCAGTGCCTGGTACACTCTGGTCCTTCCAAAACCTTGCCCAGGGGCCCCCAAGACCCAGTCCCTCTGGATCTTAACACAAGGAAAGTAAACCCTTTCCCTCATCGTTGCCTCTCCCAAGCTTCCCCTCCCTGGGTTACCGTGGAAGATCACTGTGATTCAAACTCCTTGAATCTTAAAACAGAGAGGAAAATCCACCTTCCCCCCTCCTTCTCTCTCCCCCTCCCAGACTCTCCCTGAGAGAGAAAGTAATCCTAACACAGAGAGAAATTAACCTTTCTCTCCCCCTTCCCTCCTTTCTCCCCACCAAGTCCCTGGTGAATCCAGACCCAGTCCCTTGGGGTCTCACCAGAATAAAAAAACAATCAGGTTCTTAAACAAGAAAAGCTTTTAATTAAAAAAAGAAAAACAGTAAAAATTATCTTTGTAAATTTAAGATGGAATATGTTACAGGGTCTTTCAGCTATAGACACTGGGAATACCCTCCCAGCCTAAGTATAGAAGTACAAATTAAAATCCTTTCAGCAAAATACAAATTTGAACTCCTTCCTGCCAAATACACATTTGCAAATAAAGAAAACAAACATAAGCCTAACTCGCCTTATCTACCTAGTACTTACTATTCTGGTCATATCAGAGAGATTGGAGAGAAACCTGGTTGCACGTCTGGTCACTCTCAGAACCCAGAGAGAACAACAACCAAAAACTAACAGCACACACACAGACTTCCCTGCCTTAAGATTTGAAAGTATCCTGTCCCCTGATTGGTCTTCTGGTCAGGTGACAGCCAGGCTCACTGAACTTGTTAACCCTTTACAGGCAAAAGCGACATGAAGTACTCCTGTTCTATTAACCCTTAACTATCTGTTTATGACAGCTGTAGTGTCAGATAGGTCCTGATTTCAAGGCACAGGTGTTGGGAATGAAACTTCCCCTCTTTGTGGAACAGGAAATAACCCTCCAGCCAGGGCTGTGAAAACTTCTCAGACTCACAGTGCTGAAACCTGAACCTGCTGACACTTCATTAGTTACACCCACCCCCAGTCTTTGTGGCAACTGCAAACTTTATCGGTGATGATTTTATATTCTCTTCCAGGTCATTGATAAGAATGTTAAATAGCACAGAGCCGAGATCCAATCCTTGCGGGAACCCGCTAGAAAGAAATCCACTTGACCGTGGTTCCCTATTTAAAATCCCAGGTTTTAATCTATTTAATGTATGCTGTGTGTATTTTGTATCTTTCTAGTCAAAATATTGTGCTAAACCAACTCATGTGCCTACGTATATTACATCAGTACTATTAGCTGCAACCAAACTTTTGATCTCATCCAATAAGGATATCCACTTAGTTTGATAGGATCTATTGTGTCTAAACTTTTTTAATGGGTACTAATTATATTACCCTCCCTTCTTTATTAATGAAATCCAGTATCGGCTGCTCCATTCTCTTGCCCAGTATCGATTTCAGACTGACACACTTGTAATTAGCTGCGCCACCTCTTTTATACTCTTTCAATATTGGCACAGCATTAGCTTTATTCCAGTCATCTGGAACTTCCCAAGTATTCCAAGTCCTAATTAAAATCAACATTAACAGTCCACCACCCTCCTCCAGCAGGTCTTTCCAAACTCTAGTTATCTGGACCCACTGATTTAAACACATCTAACTTTAATAGCTGCTGTTTAACATCCTCGTGAGTTGCTTTTGGAATGGAAAGACTGTCAACATCAACATCTTATGATATGAATTACATCATCTGTTTGTCTCCAAATCCAGGAGAGAAATATTTATTGAACACTTTTCCCTCTTCTGCATGATTGTTGATAATTCTGCCATTTCCATCAGTAATTTACCACTACCATTGTTAGGATTAATTTTGTACTTTTAAAATTTTCCTTCTTTTTTTCGTTGGTTGATCATTGGTTTCTGATAGCTTCCCTTGCCAACTTTCTACAATTCTGACCTTGTAATTTAGATTCTTTACTATTGACTTCCCCTATCTTCCGTATATTTTATTTGTAGAGTGTTGGGATTCCTACCAGGGAGCCACCAGCAGGGTCCAGAGGCAGCCCCATCTCCTATATTAAGCTCTGGCTATTAGCTATGTGATAAATGTGATGACCCTACTTCCATCTGTCAGCTGGGAGATACAAAGGTTCTCTCTTTCCACCCTCTTGATGCCTCCTGGCTGCTCTAAGCATGGTGGGGTGGGACTGTGTTAACATGTGCCTCCCGGAGCTTCTATTTACCTGGTGCTGCTGTTGCGTGAATAGTGGGGTTGTGAGTGGGGCAGTAGGTACTGAGTGTTGGACTCTTTCTCTTTCAGGGGCCGGTGACCTTCGAGGAGGTGGCTGTGTATTTCACCAGGGAGGAATGGGCTCTGCTGGACCCCACTCAGAGAGCACTCTACTGGGATGTCATGCAGGAGAACTATGAGACGGTGACTTCGCTGGGAGTCCTGTCCCCTGGGTTATTAGAAGCTGTGGGGTCTCTAAAGAACCTGAGCAGTAATAACTTTATACCTTTATTCATCATCCAAGTTTTGACAAGTTTCTTTGCCCCCCTTCTTTTCCTTATCTCCTATACACTAGCAGGCAGCAGGGAGAGAGGAGGTAATGAGAGACGAGGAGGGAACAGAGGAAGCTCCCAAGGTGCCGGGAGGTGGTGCCAGCTGCGAGTAATGGGAAAAGGAGAGGGGAGTGTGGAGGAAGGGCACCCAGGAAGTGGGCTGGGTGGGTCAGTGGGAGGGAGGAGAGGTTTGGGGATCTAGAGCTGTGGGGGATCCCAGACCTTTAACCCTGAATCCCTACCCAAACCTCAGGTAAATCCCAGACTTCAGCATAACCACTCTCACAAAGCCTCAACTTAATATAAGGCCCTGAACTGTAGCACGCTTAGGCTACGTTTACTAAATCGTATCACTAAATCGACCATGGCTAGATCGATTTCAGAGCGTCAATCCCGGCTGTAGTGTCGACCTGCCCTTAATAACCCATTTCTTTATGTTCACCTCCTTGCCCCTCCACGTATGTTCCAAGCTAATAAGCAATACTCTGATCATGACATCTTACCTGTAGCGAGTATAAAATTGCCCACAAGACGTGAGACTAGGTCATAGATCATAAAATCAGGTTGTGGTTAAGAAGTGTGAGAGTTTGGAGAGAGTCTTGTCCCCCCTCTCTCCATCTGCAGCAGCCACAAGCTGTCTTCCCTCCAGGCTCCTTGGATCTTTGAGCCTGTCCCTCCTGAGGTTGCATGGCCCAGTTCTTGTTTCTTACATTCTCCTGTTCGGGAAGAATTAGAGGCTGTTGCTTCTGAATGTTAGCACTTAATTCCCCAGCCTCCTCCACACACTGGAGGAGTTTAATTCTCCCTCCCATTACACCTGAGTCACTAGATTTCCTAATGCCCCCAATTGTGCTTTTGTGATGTCACAGTTCTGGGGTAGCCAAGCCTTTGACCTGCCTCCATGGTCTGCTCAAGGAACAGCCCCTCAGGTATCAGGCCTCTAGCCAGCCCCTCTCTATGTGTAGGGACCCTCATGCCTCTCCTTTTTGACCAATGTGTGAGGATTGCAGCTTGTCCTGAACTGTGTTTGCTGGACTAACATCCAGTTCCTGTGCTTTGCTTTCTCTCTAGGGGCTGTGAGCAGTGTGTCTGAGATAGAGGTGGGACTTTTCGTGATATTTGTATGATGCCAATATACACCTCAGTTTCCCGCTGTGATTGATATTACTATGATTAGAAGGAGCAGGAGACGTGAGATGTTTTGTCACGTAGCTGTCATGGGGTGTTATGAATGGGTCATTAAGGACTGGCTGGGAGTAACCTACATCAATGGACTACCCGCCAGAGACAAGGGAATGACTGTCACCCAGGACTGCCCAGAGGATTCAAGAGGCCTGGTGTCTTCAGTGGCATGTCCCCCTTATCCGCTCTGACACCACAGAGCATTTTCCCCATGTCCCTGTTACAAACTCTGATGCTGCAGAGTATTTACCCTGTGTCCTCGTTCCCTGTTCCTGTTCCCCCTCCTGTTTGACTCAGTTTATATAGTAATATTCTCAGCTATATCTTTGCTTAACCAATCATTGTACTGAAAATTAATTAACCAATCCTAACACATTGAAACATAATTCTCTAGCCAATTGTATCCCACTACCCTAATTAACTTACACCTAGCAAAATTAATTATACAGCAGACAAAACCAATTAGAGAACCAGACTGATTAACATTGTAAAAGTGGCGGCCATAAAGATAAAACAATAGAAAAATGAGGGTTTCACAACCACAAGCATTGAGAAGTGATTTCTTGCCAGACAGGCTGCTATCAAACTAAGTTTTCTTTAACCATCTTCAGATCTGTTTCTTTATCTGGTGGTGATGGGCACTATCAGGACAGGATCATCTTCCTAACAGCCCAATAGCACCTTATTTCAGTGTGACTGGTTTGGGACGTGAGGATGTGACCCTTTGTTTCCCAGCTTATGGCTGCCCATGCTGCTTAGCCAAAGGCCTTAGCGTAAGAACAAGGCCTGAGACTGTCACGGTAAGAGAAGGCCCTTACAAATACAGACAGTGATTTTGATTCTTTGTTTTCATACCCCTGTAAGTAGCTAAGTGATAAAAATACACCTAAGTTCTTAAACTATAGGCTTTACAAGCAGGCCTGAATATCTCTGTTCTAAACCTTCCCCCATTTTGTGTCTGTCTTGTGTATTTAGATTGTAAATTCTTCAGGGCATGGGCCCTCTACTGTTCTGTGTTTGTACTTGTCCTAGCACAATGGGGACCCACTGTTAGTTGCTCCTTTAGCACTAAGGTAATGAACATGATTTATAATCATAATAGCTCCTGCCACTTTGAGCCAAGGAATCTGCTTTGGGATGTTACTGCTTAAAAATGAGCTGGGGGTTAAAGCCATGGACTGTTCTTTGTGACAAGTATCCCACAAATTCCACTGACCTCACTCATTTTCTTTGCCTGCAGTAGGGTCTCCAGTTTCCAAACCTGATGTGATCTCACAGCTGGAACGAGGGGAAGAGCTGTGGGTCCCGGACCCCCAGGGTTCTGAGAAAGAAGTGCTTCCAAGAGCTGGCTGCACAGGTGAGGACTTGTTTAAACCAACTCAACAACTGTGTTGGAATGCAGGAAACATTTGGGATGCCCTACAAAGACCCTGTGAGCTCTCCAAGTCTAGGATTGTTCCCTAGAGATGTGGAATCATTATGGCAGATGTCACTCATGGCTTCCCTCCTATTCTGACTGACAGCTGGCAGCAGGTTGCTCCCCGATCTCACTTTCCCCTTAGTGTTCTCGTGAGATGCAGACCAAAACTGATCCCTTCCTCTCTCCTCTGGGGAAGGGTTTGGGGAAAGTCAGCTCCTGATAGGTTTGATCTCTCTCACACACCATTTTGGATTGTTCATCCCTTTTTCCATTCCTTTCTCTGAGATTTTCTTTCTTTCCGGTGCAGGTAGTGATCTATGTCTGGATTCTCTCTGTCTCCCATCAGCTGATGAGATGGTGAGTCAGAATGAGGAGGAGAAATCCCATCAGGAAGATGCTGAGCAAGGAGAACCACATGGAACTTTATCAGGAAGATCCAAAGGGAATGTTTCTGGGAGTTGTGCACTCCCAGAAAAACCAAAAGTCTGTGGGACTCAGAGGAGGCCAAAGGGAAACTTTAGTAGCCTCTCAGACCTTATAACAAGTGACAGAATCAACTTGGAAGAGACACGCTACACATGCCATGAGTGTGGAAAAAGCTTCAGTCGGAGCTCACACCTTATCAGACACCAGACAATCCACACAAGTGAGAAACCTTATGAATGCTCTGAGTGTGGGAAATGCTTCATCGATAGTTCAGCCCTCATCTCACATCAGCGAATCCATACAGGAGAAGTGTCACACACATGCTCAGAGTGCGGGAAAATCTTTAGTCGGCGCTCTGCCCTGATCACACATCATAGAATCCACACTGGAGAGAAGCCCTACACATGCTCAGAGTGTGGGAAAAGCTTTAGTCAGAGCTCACACCTTATCAGACATAGGAAAATCCACATGGGTGAGAAGCCCTACACATGCTCAGAGTGCGGGAAAAGCTTTAGTCAGAACTCAAACCTTATCACACATCAGAGATTCCACACAGGAGAGACGCCTTACTTGTGCACTGAGTGTGGGAAAAGCTTCTGTCTCCGCTCTGCCCTTATCACACATCGAAGAATCCACACAGGAGAAAGGCCCTACACATGCTCTGAGTGTGGGAAAACCTTTAATCAGAGCTCAAACCTTATCAGACATAGGATAATCCACATGAGTGAGAAGCCCTACACATGCTCTGAGTGTGGGAAATGTTTCTTTAATCGTTCAAGACTCATCTTACATCAGAGAATCCACTCAGGGGAGACACCGTACACATGCGCTGAGTGCGGGAAAAGCTTTAGTTGGAACTCACACCTTATCAGACATCAGAGAATCCACACATGGCAGACACCGTACACGTTCTCTGAGTGTGGGAAAAGCTTCAGGCACAGCTCAAACGTTGTCTCACATAGGAGAATCCACATGGGAGAGAGTGCGGGAAAAGCTTCAATCAGCGCTCAAGCCTCATTAGACATCAGAAAATCCACATGAGAGAGAATTGTAATAAATCCCTTGACTAGGGTTGGCCAAAGATTTTTTTTTTTTTTTTTTTTTAAATCACATTTGCTAATTCCTACATAGTGATTTTTGCATCATCTTCACCGTGGTCTCTCAGCTCCACCAGATAGGCTGCCTGCTTCTGCCTTTTGCAGCTCATCCTTCTTTAGGGTCAGTCCTATGATCTTTTCTATCAATTCCTTTCCTTTTGAGTCATAGGGGTGTGTGTCCCTCCAGCCAGGAATGTTTATCACCTCCAGGTGAGGGGGAGAGAGGTTTGATCCCAACAAGGTACACTGAGGCAAAAACTGCCTGTGCCTCACATCCACTAGGACTGTATATGTCGTTGGCTGCTCAAGTTAGTGATCTTGGTGTTAAAAGTTGTAGTGCAGATGCAGCCCAGGTGCAATGGTTGGCATTAGCTTTCCCCTTGACCTGACCTAAACTCCATCACTTTTCCTAGTCTAAACAAAGCCTGAGCATCACGGTTATACTGTTCCCCCATTTCAAAGCAATTGTTAGTCATCGAGTTCTCCCTTGGGAAACAAATTGTTTCATTCCCAGTTGCTCTGATGTTGCTTCAGGCTGTGCTGCAGAGCAGATATTTTTGTTATCATTTTCCACACTTAAAATATATTGAACTATAACAAAGAGCAGGAACAGGGCAGAGATAGGGGAAAAAAGTCATTTCACCCATTGTAACAACAGATGTAGTTAGGGTAATGTGATACAGCATGGCCAGAGGGCAGCATGGGAGTTGAAGGAGGAAGGTTTGATTGGAGCAGAGTGCAAGTTGCAGAAGTTGGAGAAGAGTTTGATAAGAGAGAAATAGAAAGTTGGAGGAGTGCTGCGGTGGATTGTGAAGTCCAGAAGAAACCCTAGGTAAGGGGCACCAGGCTTGTGTAGAAGGGAGGCAAGAAGCCCTTCACAAGCTGGAGGGTAGAAAAGGGAAGTAACCCAGGGGAAGGAACCACTAAGTCAAGTGGTTCACCACAACCCTCAGGGCCCCTGGGTTGGGACCTGGAGTAGAGGGCGGGCCCAGGTCCCTCCCTTTCCACTCCCCTCCTCCAAGGACACTAGTGGAGTAATTAAGAACCGGTTCAGAGGCAAGCAATAGCGCCCTGAACCTACCCCAGAGAAGAGAAAGCGCAAGACCCAGCAGAACAGTACCGGCAATTTGCCACACGTGGTGTCAGGGGTGGGATTTTGCGTGCTGGGGACTTAGTCCAGGGTGAGACAAAACCCTCCCACCCTTAAGATGGATGACGTGGTCAAGGCCCTTATACATGCCACCGCGGCCCAGCAGGAGGCTACCAGGGTCCAAGCAACCGCCCAACAGGAGGCGACTAGATTGCAGCAAGAGACCAATCAGCTGTTGCTGAGTCAGGCTGCTCAGGACCGAGCCCTGCTGAGAGACCTGGTTAGCCAGATGAAGACCCTTATGGAGCAGAATCACCACTGGGAAGGGACCCGGACCATACGGGCTAGCCATTGCTTACAGAAAATGACACGGGAGGATGATGTGGAAGCATACCTCCTGGCTTTTGAGAGAGCAGCCCTGCGGGAGGCCTGGCCCCGAGAACAATGGTTTGGTATCCTTGCCCCATTCCTGTGTGGGGAAGCCCAGAAGGTCTATTACGATATGGCTGCAGAAGCTGCAGCAAATTATTCCCAGCTAAAGGCAGAGATCCTGGCCAGGTTCGGAGTAACAATGGCACTGCCAGCCCAGAGGTTCCATGAATGGCGATATACGGAGGACAAGACACCCCGATCACAATTGTTTGACCTGATCCACCTGACCCGCAAATGGCTGCGCCCTGAGGCCCATAGCTCTGAGGAGATGATGGAGGTACTAATATTGGACCGGTATATGCGGGGGCTACCACCAGGTCTCAGGACTTGGGTGGGTCAGAATGACCCCTCTACCTATGATGAGTTGGTCTCCCTCGTGGAAAGACAACTGGCAGCCCGTGAACTGTTCCAGACCCCAGGCGGGGAGACACAGCAACCCAGGAAGACATCCCCAAACCCAAGGCCCCGGACTGTCGAGAACTCTAGGAAAACTATAACCAGGAGGAACGACAGCGAAGAATGGCTCGAGGCCAGAAAGGGACCTGGGGGTTTGGGAAGAGTGGTGGGGGGCCGGCCAACTAGCCCCAGGCAGAGGGTGACAACCAGAATAAGGGGACGGTGTTATGAATGTGGGGAATTGGGGCATATAGCAGCCCAATGTCCCAACAAGGAGGTACCTATGCAGTGTAATCTGGGGAATTATGGGGAGCAATGTGGCCTAATCAGCCTGGTAAGGGTTACATTGACCTCACATGGATTTACCAGACCTGTAAAAATGAATGGTATAAAAACCATAGCATTAATAGATTCTGGGAGTGCTGTCACGTTGGTCTCGGGAAAGTTGGTGGGAACAGACCAACTAATCCGGGCCAAAAGCACAGGGGTAACATGCGTACATGGCACCATGAATTTTTACCTTACAATTCCAGTATGGATTGAAATCCAGGGAAATACCACCAGAGTTTCTGCAGGAGTAGTCCCCAAGCTCCCTTACCCTGTTTTGATTGGGAGAGAATTCCCTGGGTTTGAGAGCTTACTGACCCCGATAGAGACAGGAGAGGGTAGCAACCCCCAGGTTGAGACAGAGGCAACTAAAGATAGCCTCGCCCCAATGTTTGCTGAATTTGCTCCAGAGTTATTCTCATCCCCTGGAAAACCCCGAAGGTCTAGGCGAGAACGAAGGGCAGATAAAAAGTTAGGGACCAGGATTCTGGCAGCAAATCAAAAGACTTCCCTTGTGGGTAGGCGAACCCGCCCAGGAGACCAGGAGATGGTTCGGGCCACGGAGGACTCAGAGGAGGTTCCTGGCCCAAGTGGGAGCACCCCAGGGGGAAGAGTTGAAATAGGCCCCCTAGAATTAGGTCAGTTCAGTACTGCACGTGAGACCTTTGGGCAGGACCAGGCCGAAGATCCATTATATGCGAACGTGAGGGAGGAGGTAGTGGAAGTAAATGGAGTACCTGTAGAAGGAAAAGTCAAAGGCCCAAGGCCATATTATGTGCTCAAACGCGATCTGTTGTACAGAATAGAGCAAATACGAGGGGAAGAAGTAGAGCAACTCCTAGTCCCACGGAAACACATAAGGGCCGTACTAGAGCTAGCTCACAGTCATTTATTTGGGGGACATCTAGGGGTAGACAAGACACTGGATAGAATCCTGAGAAGGTTTTATTGGCCAGGGATACGAGCAGAAGTCCAGTGTTATTGTGCCTCCTGCCCTGAATGCCAGTTGCATAGCCCCCGACCTCACTTGCGGGCCCCACTAGTACCTTTACCTATTATTGATGTCCCTTACGAGAGGATAGCTATGGACATAGTGGGCCCACTAGAAAAGTCAGCACGGGGCCACCGAAACGTACTAGTCATCCTTGACTATGCCACGCGATATCCAGAGGCCATTCCTTTAAGAAACCCCACGTCTAAGGTAATAGCTAAAGAACTACTACAGGTTTTCGCCAGAGTGGGCATCCCTAAGGAGATCCTGACAGACCAGGGAACCCCGTTTACGTCAAAACTAATGAAAGACTTATGTGCCCTGCTCCGCATACAAGCCATTCGGACCTCAGTCTACCATCCACAAACAGACGGACTGGTCGAAAGATTTAATCGAACCCTTAAAAGTTTGATCCGGAAGGTGGTAGCACAGGATGGAAAAGACTGGGACACCCTTTTACTGTATCTAATGTTCGCTATACGGGAAGTTCCCCAGGCGTCCACGGGTTTTTCTCCCTTTGAACTCTTATATGGATGCCACCCACGTGGGATATTAGATATTGCCAAGGAGGATTGGGAGGAACAACCCAACCCAGGAAAGAATGTCATTGAGCATGTGACACAGATGAGAGAGCGGATAACTCGAGTAACCCCGATAGTACGGGAACATTTGGAAAAAGCACAAGAGGCACAGCGGACATACTACAACCGTCGGGCGAAAGTACGAAGATTTCAGCCGGGGGAACGGGTGATGGTGTTAGTGCCGACCACAGAAAGCAAACTCCTAGCCAGCTGGCACGGACCATATGAGATAGTGGAAGCCATTGGGGAAGTGAATTATAAGGTTAGACAACCAGACCGCTGAAAGCCAGAGCAAATCTACCACATCAACTTACTGAAGCCCTGGCATGACAGAGAGACTTGTCTGGTCACTTGAGGAGCTCTACCTCAGGCAGATGGCCCACAGGAGCAGGTAAAGATATCTCCTGAATTAACCCCAGAACAACGGACGGAAGTCATTGCAATGATCCACCGGAATCAGGACATATTTTGAACCCAACCAGGCCGAACGACACTAGTCCAACATCATATTGTCACCAGCCCCGGAGTAAGGGTGACGATAAGACCCTATCGAATACCGGAAGCTAAAAGGGAAGAAATTAGGATGGAAGTGCGGAAGATGCTGGAACTCAGGGTCATTGAAGAATCCCACAGTCAGTGGTCCAGTCCGATCGTACTAGTCCCCAAGCCTGATGGCACCCTGAGGTTTTGTAACGACTTCTGGAAATTGAATGAAGTATCCCACTTCGATGCCTACCCGATACCATGCATTGACGAGCTGGTTGATCAGTTAGGCAAGGCCAAATACCTAACCACTCTGGATCTGACCAAAGGATATTGGCAAATTCCCCTGGCCAAGGATGCCAGGGAAAAGACTGCCTTTTCTATGCCCAATGGCCTGTTCCAACACACTGTCCTCCCTTTCGGACTCCATGGGGCCCCTGGCACATTCCAGAGACTTATGGATAAGTTATTACGACCCCATGCCAAGTATGCCGCCGCCTATCTAGGCGACATAGTTATACTTAGCCCTGATTGGGAGACACACCTAGACAAAGTGGAAGCAGTGCTGGACGCCTTGCGAAAGGCCGGTCTCACCGCTAATCCTCTGAAATGCGTGATAGGACTAGCTGAGGCCATATACCTCGGGCATATCGTAGGAAGAGGTTTGGTAAAGCCCCAATGGAACAAGGTGGAGGCAATACAAGGTTGGCCTCGACCAAAACGCAAAAAGCAGGTCAGAGCATTTTTGGGGATAGTAGGATACTATCGGAGATTCATCCCTCATTTCGCCACAAGAGCAGGGCCATTGACGGATCTGATAAAAGCTCGGGGCCCCGAGATAGTGAAGTGGACGGATGCGGCGGAACAAGCATTTGCAGATTTACGGACAGCCCTATGCTGCCATCCGGTACTCGTGGCCCCAGACTTCGAGAAGGAATTCATCCTGCAGACGGACGCCTCGGAGGTGGGACTCGGTGCCGTCCTTTCCCAGATGGTAGGGGAGGAGGAGCACCCCATCTTGTACCTCAGCTGGAAGCTCCTCTCCAGGGAACAAAAGTACGCTGTTGTTGAAAAGGAATGTCTGGCGATAAAATGGGCTGTGGAGACTCTCCGCTACTATCTCCTGGGGCGGTGGTTTACCCTTGTGACTGATCACGCCCCGCTCCAGTGGATGCATAGGAACAAGGAAAGGAACGCCAGAGTGACGAGGTGGTTCCTCTCTTTGCAGCCTTTCCATTTTCGGGTCCAGCATAGGGCTGGAAGCCAACATGGCAACGCTGATGGCCTCTCACGCCGACACTGCCTCTCGTCCCGAGTAGCCCAACCCCTTGGTGTTGAGCGGGGGGGAGGGGGATATGTGATACAGCATGGCCAGAGGGCAGCATGGGAGTTGAAGGAGGAAGGTTTGATTGGAGCAGAGTGCAGGTTGCAAAAGTTGGAGAAGAGAAGAGTTTGATAAGAGAGAAATAGAAAGTTGGAGGAGTGCTGCGGTGGATTGTGAAGTCCAGAAGAAACCCTAGGTAAGAGGCACCAGGCTTGTGTAGAAGGGAGGCAAGAAGCCCTTCACAAGCTGAAGGGTAGGAGAGGGAAGTAACCCAGGGGAAGGAACCGCTAAGTCAAGTGGTTCACCACAACCCTCAGGGCTCCTGGGTTGGGACCTGGAGTAGAGGGCGGGCTCAGGTCCCTCCCTCTCCACTCCCCTCCTCCAAGGACACTAGTGGAGTAATTAAGAACTGGTTCAGAGGCCAGCAATAGCGCCCTGAACCTACCCCAGAGAAGAGAAAGCGCGAGACCCAGCAGAACAGTACCGGCAATTTGCCACAGTAAGTAAGAGGGAATCCCTTATTCCCCATCACTATCCTCCTTCAATCCATGCTAGAACCTAAGAATCCTTTTCCTTTCCCCAGTTGTGGGATGGGAGACTTCCAAAAGTGCTCCCTATGCTATAGCACATGGCTAAGCTCAGAGAATAAACCCCAAATCTCCCCTGAGCTTTGCTTTTTGAATTCTGTATTTCCGATTACTTCAAGCCTGGGCATTGTGATTATTTACCAGTTTCTCTAGCACTGTTCCTACCACTGTTTCTGTAACATTTTTTGTGTTTTATGGGACAGGGTTGTTATTCCTTTGCCTAACCCCAATCTGGAAGGCCAGGGTGTCTGTTTTCTCTGGCCTCTCCCCTCAGACAAATCTGACATGGTTGAACCCGCCAGGAGCAAACAAAAAACCCCACCGGTCACGCACACAAGACACAGAAGAAACTGAATTATTTGAGCTCTCAACATTTCCACTTTCCCACAGCATGTTAGTTCTGAAGATTGTTTTAATTTGTTTATTTTCTTAGAACCAGAACTGGGGAAAGAGAACACTGGAGTCAGTGGAATTACAGCAGGAAAGGATAAGTCTCATGATTCGTCACTAACCAAAGGCTTTGTAAACAGAGCGATAATGTTACTGAATGGTCTGGCTAACCCTGCAGTTAGAAACAGTCAGCTCTATGGGTGGTAAATTGACAGAGGCTCTGCTGCTGATTGTGAAATAGCATCTGTTTCAAGGTAATGTGCTTTATTTCAATGCCTCTGGAAGTACAGAAAACAATGATCTGCATTAAAGGAAAGTTGCCATTTCTCAGAGCCCCAATTTCTATTGTGTGTGTGCAGGAAGGTTTGAATGTGTAGCAGGTAGTTTGGTAAAGCTCAGCTATTTTATGTGTGTGACAGGCTCCTGCCCACCTCCAGCAGAGGTTTCAATCACATACTATGGCAACTTACCGAATGTCACACAAATTAGTCCATTCCTCCCCATAGTCAGTCTCTGACGGGAATGTTAGAATGAGGCAGAGAACTGGGAAAGTATCACAGTAGGAATACATTAAAAAGTGGGATTAATCAGAGCTGGGATGCAGACAGAGCCTGTTCTACAGCTGGTGAAGTGACAGGGACACACTCCCACTAGTGCTGGCTCTGAAATAACAGCAGAAGCAGATGGAAGAGAATGAGCTCACGTGGGAGCTATGGGCAGCTGCCCTGTCAGTGCATCACTCACCTGCCAGGTGTTACACAAAACACAGCACTTCCCCTCTGGAAAAGAAACATTTCCCGCCACTGCCACCACTTCATTATACTGTCCATGAGGCTGTTTGTCCTGCAGGTCTTTGATCTCTTTGGGTGGTCCATGGTGATTCATAAAAGAGCCATTAGGGGAGCAGGAGTCATCCCAATGGAAATCTCTTCACTTCTTTCTCAGTGTTACCTTCTTAGCCCTGGCTTTGGAGATGACCTTAGCCTTATTCTGTCTTGATTTTAGGTAGGATTTTGATCACCTTCTGGGGCTTGGCAGCATAGAACTTTTGAGGGCTTTTCTCTGCCTTTTTGGTCCCCGCTGCAGTCAGTACATTCTAGACATGGGCATGGTGACCTTCCTGAGGATCTTGACAGCTTTAGCCAGCTTCTTGGGGGCTATTTTCCTGCTCACAGCCATTGTCATCTTCTCATGCCTTGTCCTGGGGTCCCAGCTGCTGGTTGAATGGGAAGGAGCCAAAGTGCTGGTGACTTTAGCCTGCACCAAGTTGCCTTTGCTCGTCAGACTCCTGAACCCCAACTGGATGTGGTTCTTGTTCTTCTGCACAGCACAGCCCTGGAGAAGAGGGATCTGGAAATGTACATTCATATGATCCCTTTGTTTAATTGATGAAAACGTAAACTAGACACTTAGAGGATTGGAACTGATTTTAGCTGATGGACAGGTTTGCTAGGTTTTTATGCATTTGGACAGTGAAATGTTGAGTGTTTCCATTCATTTCAAGCATCCCCGTATAGTGGAGCTCCTGAACATAATGGAGAATGGAAATGAAAATGTTTTCCCTCTTTTCAAAAATAAAAATAAAAAATAAGAGGCTTCTTAGAGGGCACTTGGATTTGAAGCAAGGACCCCTTGATCTGCAGTCAAACACTCTACCACTGAGCTATACCCCCATGAGAGCAGATATTTTCCCCATTGTAGCTGAAGCACATCAGTGATTCCAATAGCAGGGGCAGGTTCTCTCTGGGGCACAGAGATTTTTTGGGGAGTCGGTGGCTCCTTTCTTTCCTCACCCTGGAATAAACTCAGCTTTTTATTCCATGGTACATGTTTTATGGAATAACAGCAGCAGCTTGAAGAAAGAGGACAGTGAATATCTCACTCTCAGGGCTGAAGGTGGCCACGTCCCCTCTGTCTGACAGTTGCCATTGCAGGAGAGAAGGTTTCAATGGAATTGAATGCCCTGGCTCAGACTAGAGACACAGAAAGGTTTTGCTGTTCGTTGAACAGCAAAGGAAATTGTGTGTGTATGTGAAACTGAGGAGGGACATGAAATGCCCACAGGGTGGTGCAATGCCCTAAGCCAGGCCTGCACAACTCGTAAAGCGGCAAGGGCCACATTACTCCAAAGAAAACAGCTGAGGGCTGAAACCCCCGGGACCCACGGAAACACCCTGCCCCAGCACCGCCCAGTCCTGCAGAAACAAACCCTCCTTCCCCAGCGCTGCCCCACCAAAACAGCTGTGGGCCAAAAAGGAAGGTTGGGGGTGGGGAGGTGATACTTGATTTTAAATCAACCAGGGGCTCCCAGCTGAAGAGGTGGCTGGGAGCCCTCAGGGTCAAATTAAAGGCCCCGGGCTCCGGCGGCTGGGGGAACCCTGAGCTTTGTGGGGCTGGGGCAGGGATTTAAAGGGCCCAGAGCTCCTGCTGCTGAGGGGAGTCTGAGCCCTTTAAATCTCAGCCCCAGCCCATCTGCTGGAGCCGCCGCCGGGATTCAAAGGGCTCTGGGCTGCCCGTGGCGGCAGAGAGCCCTGAGCCCTTTAAATCTCAGCCGCGGCCAAGAATCTCTGCGGGCAGCCCAGAGCCCTTTGAATCCCGGCCACGGCTGAGAGTTAAAGGGCTCTGGGCTCCCCACGGCTGTGGACAGCCCAGAGCCTTTGAATCCTGTCTGCACCTGGCAGGGCTGGCTTTTGGAAGTGCGGGGCCCAATCCGAACATTTTTGGCAGGGCCCCGCAGGGATGACTTAAAAAAAAAAGGGGGGGAAACAAAAGCCTTTCATTTGTTAGCAACCGGTTCCCTAGAAAAATTTCTGCCACAGTATGTATTTTTTGTACCAGTAGGGTTACCATACGTCCGTATTTTCCTCCTGGATGGCGATTTAAAATCCAAAAAGCCTGACATGTCCGGGAAAGTACAGATGTATGTTAACCCTACCTAAAGTTCTTTTTTAAAAAGATGGGTCTGAACTAGAAATGACTCCGCCACTCCCTGAGGTTGTGCTAGGGTGCACACGTGTGGGTCCCAGCGCTCCCTGCCCCCCTCACTGAAGCAGATGTGCAGGGTTACTTCCCTGGGAACTGCAGGGCACCAGTGGACATGGGGCTGGCTGGAGGTGAGGGGGAAGTGGCTGGAGGTAGGGTCTGGCTGCAGGCTGGGCAAGGCGTGTGGGGCAGGCTGGAGACAGGGTGTGGGGTGGGCTGGCTGGCTTCAGGCAGGGCCACAGGGGTGGGTGCGGCATGGGTTGGCAGGGCTGGAGACAGAGGAGTGTGGGACCGGCTGGCTTCAGACGGGTGCAGCAGGAGTTGGCTGGAGATGGAAGGGGATGCAGGGCTGGCTGGAGATGGGTTGGTGCAGGGCTGGAGGCAAGGCAGGGGGTGCAGGCAGGGCAGGAGGTGGGGCTGGCGCGGGCAGGGGGTGCAGCAGGGGTTGGCTGTGGGCAGCTGGTGCAGGTACAGGGGGTACAGCCCATCCTGTATGGTGAGTGCCCCCTCTTGCCTCCCCTACCAGGGTAGCAGCAGCAGCAGCAGCCTGGGGCTCAGGGGCTATTTAAAGGGCCTGGGGCTCCCCTGCTTCCACTGCCCCAGCCCTGTAATTAGCTGCGGGAGCCCTGGGGAAGTGGTGGGGCTCTGGGGGCTGTTTAAAGGACCAGGGCAGCCCAGAGCCCCATGAATCCTGGATGCGGCTGAGATTTAAAGAGCTCTGGGCTCCCTGTGGCTGCGGGCAGCCCAGAGCCTTATGAATCCCGGCCGCGGCTGGGATTTAAAGGACTCTGGGCTCCCTGCCACTGCGGGCAGCTCAGAGCCTTTTGAATCCTGGCTGTGGGCCGTACAGTGAGCCTCCGCGGGCCGCATGTTGTGCAGGCCTGGCCTAAGCTAAGGCAGGAGGGTGAAGGGATGGGGCTGAGGAATGACTGAAGTGGACTCATCTGGGAATGAAATGACATTTGTTTGTGTCGGGTAGTGAGAAATGTGACATTAATTCAGATGCAGGGTTGAGGCTTCTTTAGCTCCTTGTAGAGATTGAACTTGATTTCCCTGAAGGGAGAAAGGGAAAGTCTGGGTCCACCTGTAGTCCCTGGCTGGAGCAGTGTATAAAAAAGGCTCCAGAGCCGCAGCTGGCAATTACAGGCCACTAAGGCTAACTTCAGTACCAGGCAAATTGGGTGAAATTGTAGAGCCCACTTATTAGACACATAGGTAAGGAGACTTTCTTGGGTGTATCTATTGGGTATCCGGGAAGTGGGCGGGTGGAAGCCTGCCCACTGCTAAAGGATCCCCCCCAGCCTAAGGGGGGGGACCCACAGGACCGCAGAAACCCACTAAGTCCGGGGGACAACTAATAAAAGAACAGGGACAGGAGTGCGATCAAAGGGTCGTAAGAAGGGAACCTGACGGGGACACCGAGCAGAGAACCCCGGACAGCACCCACTGCTCCTCGAAGGCGTCAAGGGAGACTAGGGGGGTTGTTGAGGGAGCAGGTGGGGGAGGGTGGCCAGGGGTTGTCCCAGGAGTCCCACCCGCTGCGTCTTCCGCCATGGTGAGGAGGGAGGGAGGGGAAATACCGGAGAAGGGGAGGGGAGGCAGGTCAACCACTCCTCCCTACTAGGCTGTAGGCAGGGGAGGAGGGTGCCACAACGGGGGAGGTGGCCAAGAAGGAGCCTAGGAAGGACTTGGGGGGGGGGGGTCAGTCGCTGACGCTGGCCAGGTCCGGGCCGAGGACATCCCAGAACACACGGTAGAGCTCCACAGTCAGCCCGTCCATGCCCGGAGACTTGTTGGTGGGCATGCAACGGAGGGCGTCCGAGAACTCGGCCAGAGAGAGAGGCAGCTCTAGCCGGTCCCAGTCGCCTGCGCTGAGCGTCGGGAGCCCGTCCCAAAGCACTCTGCGAGCGGCAGGATCGGTCGGCTCCAGGGAGAAAAGGTGCGCGTGGAAGGTCCGGGCCCTCTCGCACATCTCCGCCGGACCCGTGAGGGGGGTGCCGTCCTCCACCAGAAGCCAGGTGATGTGCTTCTTGGCTCCCCTCCGGTTCTCCAGGGCATAGAAGAAGCGGGAGCCGCGATCCATCTCCCGCAGGAGGCGGATGCGGGAGCGAACAAAGGCGCCCCGAGCCCGATGGTCCTCGAGGACCCGGAGCTCCTCCCGCTTCTCCCGGCACGCTCCGCAAAGGGATGGATCCTCAGGGCTGGCGGCCAGACGCCTCTCCAGCTCTAAGACCTCCCGTTCCAACTGCCATATCGCCGCATCCCTCCGTCGGCTGGCACCCCGGGTGTACTCACGGCAGAAGAGCCGGGCGCGCACCTTCCCCACATCCCACCACCGCCACGCCGAGGGAAAGGGACGCCGCGGCCCTCGCCAGGCCAGCCAGAACTCCCGGAAGGACGCCACGAAGCCCACATCCTGCAGCAAGCTGTTGTTGAAGTACCAATAGGCCGGCCCCAGCCTCTCTGCACTGAGAGAGGCTGTCACGGTGACGGGGTGGTGATCGGAAAAAGGGGCCAGCCGGACGCCGGAGGACTGCGCCCGTGAAAGGTGGAGGCGTGACACGTAGATGCGGTCCAACCAGGAGTGGCACGACCGATGGGCCCCCACCCGGACATAAGTGAACGTGGAGACATTATCCAGGTGGTGGTCGCGCCAGACGTCTACCAAGGAGTGACGGTTGATGATCTCCCGGAGGACGTCCGTGGCGGCTGGACTCTGCTCGGTCCCTGAGCGGTCCCGCTCCTCCAGGATGATGTTGAAGTCCCCGCCCAGGACCAGGCACTCGTGAGGATCCAAGGAGCTGAGGAAGGCAGACGCCTGCTGATAGAATGGCAGCCGCTCCGGGGCCGATGTCGGGGCATAGACGTTCACAAGGTTGACCACGAGCCCCTCCATGCGGACCTGGAGGTGCAGAAGGTGGCCCGGCACAGCCTCGGCGACCCCCAGCACCTCCGGCGGTAGATCGGGGGAGAACAGGGTAGCTACTCCAGTGCTACGGGTCGTGAGATGGCTGAAGTAGACCCCGTCCCCCCACTCCAGCCGCCAGCTGGCTTCGGTGGCCGGATCTGTGTGGGTCTCCTGCAGGAAAACCACAGAGTACCCCCCCTCCCGAAGGAAGGAGAGCACCTGGCTCCTGCCGAAACCCACCCTACAGCTCCGGGTGTTGAAGGTGGCAAAGGTGACGAGTGCCATGAGGAGGGTTGGGGGGGGATCCTTGCTGGCAGGGAGGCCTATGGCCTCCGTTGGGCCGTGCAGCAGACCGTGACCCACCCCGAAGGTGAGCAGGGCGTCATGGAATTTGCAGACCCAGTGGTAAGCCATGGCACCCTGCGTCCTGGTCCTCTTGCCCTCCCCCATGAGGGCCCTTGCGGCCCGGAGGATTTGGTGGAAATCCCCCCATCGCTGGAGAGCAAGCCATACCTTGTTGCGGGAGCCCCTGACGTCGTCCAGGAACTCCCGCAGCTCCTCTCGCAGCGCATGGGGGGCTGGGGTCACTGGCCTCCGGTGACCCACCAGTGGGGCCTCTGGCACGGCCCTGTGGCCTAAGGAGACGGGAAGGCAAGGGGCGGACCCCCGACGTGGCGCCCGATGGGCCGGCACCACACAGTCCGCCTCAGACACCAGCTCAACGGGAGGCGGCGGAGGGAAGAGTGCAGCCCCGAGGGGGTCGGGACTGTGAAATGTGAAGGCCGCCCCCTGGAAGTGACCCTCCGGGAAAGGGAAGGGGACAGCCCCAGGGGAGGCAATAACATAGGGGGCGGTGGAGGGGACAGGGACGGGGTCAAGAATAAGGGCGGGACTGGGGTCAGGGATAGGGACAGAGACGGGATCCTGGGCGGCAGGAGCCGGACTGTCAGGGGCAGCTCCTCACGGCCAGGCCCAGGGGTCAGAGGGGTAGGGAGGGGGTCCCCAGTGATGCCGGGCTCAGGCTCAACGGTAGGTGCGCTAGCCATGGCATCAAGAGATGCAACACTGTTGGTGGGCCCCCCCGCCCGGGAAGGAACTCGGGTGCCCTGCACCACCGAGGGATACCCCAGTCAGCCCATCTCCCGGCTGCGAGACACCGGCCGTCACCTCTATGGGCTCGGCGGCTGTCAGCAGGGTGCCATCCACGGCCGGGCAGGGCAGGGAGTCCAGGGGACCCTTGGAGGCAGGAGTGGACGCGGCAGTCAGGAGGAGGGAACACGGGGAGAGGGGAGCTGGGGTGAGGATGGCTAGGTTGAGGCCCGCTGGCGGAGGGTCATCCTCCCCCAGGGTAACCGGGGTCAGACCCAGGGCCTTGATCTCCTCAAAGAAGGAGGGGGACTCGCTGCCCACCACCCCGGGGTCCTCCCCACTAGTGCCCGAGGCAACGATCGCCTCGAGTGTTGCAGGGGGCGCAGGTGGCAAGGGAGCAGGAGGGACCTCATCCGAGGCCTCCACAGGAAGGGATCACGGAGGGGGGATGGTGGTACGCTCTGGTGCTGCCACGTCTTCCCTGGCCGGCACTGGTGGACGGACTGACCCCGAGGGCACGGCGGAAGGCTCGGCATCTGCGGCCCCCTTTCTAGTCTTACAGGGGGCACTCGCATCAGAAGGCAGGAGCGGAGCTCGAGCCTTCCGCTTACCCGTCTACCCTGTACTAGTGTCCAGCCTCGGCGTCGCTCGCGGGCTGAGTGACGGGTCGAGTCGGAAGGCAGGGATGGCGAGTCGTGGACTTTGGGGGGCACCGGTGGGACAGCCGGAGGGAGGGAAGATTCCCCCTCGGAGGGCCATCTCACATGCCCAACGGTACCCCCGCCGCACCCTCCTCCACAGGCCCCGCCAGAGCGCAGGCAGCGGAGGCGAGGCTCTCCCGCTCGTCTGGGCATGCCGAGGGAGATACCCCTGCAGCCCGAGTGGGAGCAGCGATGGATTGAGGAGGAGGAGGAGGGGCGGTCCTGGGCACCAGGCAGCCAAGGGCGCTGGTGATGATGGGGCCGGCACCCTGCTGGGGCTCGGGGGTCCTGGGCGCTCCTCTGAGCCGGGCCAAGGGGCAGTCCCACCGGACGTGCCCCGTCACTCGGCAGCGGTAACACCGGGCCACCCCCGTAGAATAGTGCATCCGGTAATGGGCCCCCTGATAGGGGACCAGGAAGGACCCCTCGAGCGCCTCTGTGACGTTATTAATATAAACTGGGACCATATAGAACATGGGTTGCAACCAAGGTGCCTGTAGTGCAACCATGTTCTATATGGGTTGCAACCTTGGTGCCTGTAGTGGCACCAAATCTTATGTAAAGCGGGTCATATAAGGTGTCTAAGACCAGGTTACGGGTTACTGGTTATGATTATGCTGTCTGTATGTCTGCATCATTTTTGTAGTTGAAGTTATGAATATTGGCTGTGTACTGTCTGTATTTCAAACTTGTGCTGTGTTACTGGGAAAGATTCCAGACAAGTTGGTGTCAGCTCAGCTTAGCCTGCTTGATGGCCCATTAAGGACCATTAGCTACACAACTGACCCATGAGAGAAGGCAGATACGCCTTGTGACTCAGCAGAGTGTGCAGAAACTGGCCCATGTGACTGCAGACTCCATTTTGCTGTAACTTTCCACAGTAAGAACAAAGAAGTGTTCTTACACCTGGAAAAGTCTATATAAGGCTGATGCCTCATCTCCATTTTGTCTTCAATCCTGCTTCTTACCTCTGGAGGGACTTTGCTACAAGCTGAAGCTCTGCACAAGGGACTGATGACCCATCCCAGCGGGGGATGTTCTCCAGAGACTTGATTTAAACCTGCAGTTTATTCCCTCACTGCTACAAGCCTGAACTAAGAACTTTGCCATCACTGGATGTAATTGATTCCATTTAACCAGTTCTAGCTCTCATCTCTATCTTTTTCCTTTTATGAATAAACCTTTAGATTGTAGAGTCTAAAGGATTGGCAACAGCGTGATTTGTGGGTAAGATCTGATGTGTATATTGACCTGGGTCTGGGGCTTGGTCCTTTGGGATTGAGAGAATCTTTTTCTTTTACTGGGGTGTTGGTTTTCATAACCATTCATCCCCAGGACGGGTGGCACTGGTGGTGATACTGGGAGACTGGAGTGTCTAAGGAAATTGCTTGTGTGACTTGCGGTTAGCCAGTGGGGTGACACCGAAATCATTTTTTCTGGCTGGTTGGTTTGCCTTAGAGGCGGAAAAACCCCAGCCTTGGGCTGTGACTGCCCTGTTTGAGCAATTGGTCCTGATTTGGCAGTCTCAGTTGGGTCCCACCAGAACCACATCGTCACAGCCTCTCCGCCACACGCCGCTGGCGGCAGTTGAAGCTGCACCTGCCGGCAGAATGAGAGGACGTGACGGAGGGCGGGGTCCTTGCAGCCCAAGGGGCGAGGGCTCACCCCGGAAATGGGCTTCCCCAGGGTAGAGTGGGTGGGCAACAGGGTGGCATTGGGGAGGAAGGGAGGGACGGACGTCAGGACAACACGGACCCCACGTCCTCCAGCGGCTCCAGGGGGACAAACACACACCCCCACCGCCAGGCCCTTCTCCACCACCTCCTGAGCAGCGGCCTCCGAGGCAAGGAAGAAGACCACCTTGTCATACATTTTGGAGGCTGCCATGATGGCCATGGGCCCCACCACCCTCTCCAATGCCCGCACGTAGGTCTCCACGTGGGGTGAGGTTGGCACCAGGAGGCAACGGATGCCATGTTTCCTGATCAAGGTGGGGAAGGGACCCCAGCCGCTGTAGGTGGTAGCGGAGGTGGTGGTTGGAGGAGATGACGTAGCGGCGGGCAGGGGGGCCGCCGCCACCTGGGCATATGCTCTGGGGGTTGCGGGGGGGCACCCGCAGAGCTGGTGGAGGGAACAGCGGGGAGGGGCGCCGCGGCCGATGGCGGGGTTGCGGCAGAGGTGGCAGGCTCCACCATGGAGGACTTAGTCTTCCTAGTGGGGCCCTTTCCCTTCTTCTTGCCCTGGCCCTTCCCGCCAGCTGGGGGGGCTCCCCCAGAAGCAGAGGGGGCGAGGGACATGGCAGCAGCAGAGGACACCCCGTTCCCCACCGCTGCTGGTGCCGCAGCGAGAGCGGTGGCAGGTGGTCCGGCAGCGACGGTAGTGGCAGAGACTAGGGGGGTCGTCGAGGGAGCAGGCGGGGGAGGGGGGCCAGGGGTCGTCCCAGGAGTCCCACCTGCTGCATCTCCCGCAATGGAGAGTAGGGAGGGAGGGGATATACCGGAGAAGGGGAGGGGAGGGGAAGCAGGTCAACCAATCCTCCCTGCTAGGCTGTAGGCAGGGGAGGAGGGTGCCAGAATGGGGGAGGGGGCCGAGGAGACTATGAAGGACTTTGGGGGGGGGGGTCAGTCACCAACATGGGAGTGAAAGCCGGCTCCTCTAGCTGCACTAGGGGAGGGGAGGGATACAATAGCAATTGGGGGGTGCAGTGCAAGAGGGGAAACTCAAAGTGGGGGGAAGCACAAGCGCACTAAGGGGGCATGGGTGCACGAGGGAAGGGGAGCAACCAGGCTGGGAGTGGGGCAGAGGGACCCAGGGGCTGGCTTCAGGGCTGGGGCAGGACAAACGAAGCTGCAAAGGGAGATGGGCGGGGCAGGCAAACAAACTGAAGCTGGAGCGGGGAGCAAAAGGCAACGAGGGGCAATGGGATAGGCAACAAGGGGAAAAGCTAGGGGGCTGGCTGCGGAGGGGAAGGGGTCAGTTTGGGGAAGGGGGGGCATGCACCCACGAGCACCTGTGCACAGTCAATAAGCAGCTGGATGCTGCTGGAGGCCCAAATGGTGGCAAAAGGGTGTGGCAGGCCAGGCGAGCAGCTGAGGCCCTGAGGCAGATGGTCTGTGGGGGTGGTGGAGGGGGCAGCGGTGGTGGAGGTTTTGGGGGGGGACACAGATGTACCGGGGGCAGGCTCCATGCCACACCTCCTGTGCCCCCACAAACACAGTCTACACCCCCACACTAGAGCACAGTCAAAGAGTTACGTAGTCCGCAGCGGGCCCCCTCCACAGTGGTCTTCAGAGTCCTCCTGTGCGCTCCCCCAGCAGCTGGTGGTCTTCTCAGTCCTCTTGTTCCTCCTCCAGGCTCCAGCAGCTCTCCAGGCAGACTCAGCTCCAGCAGCAGCAGCAGCAGCCCTGGTGGCCAGGCAGGAAGGACCCCTCACGGGTGGGAGTAGCTGTAGTGGTGGTGGTGGGGTCCTGGCTTCTCCCTCCGGAGATGGAGGAGTGAGGGCTGGCCAGCAAGCCCCCCCCACACGCAGCAGACCAAGAAGGACACACTCCAGCCAGCAGCAGCAGCAGGCAGGAAGGGAGAAGGAGCTCCAGCCAGCAGGGCAGCCCAGGCAGACAGAGCACTCCCGGTATCAGGGTGTCTACCCTGCTCCTACCCTGAAGGGCTTGAAACAGCCCAGGAGAGGGCTGTGGCTGGGGCAAGAAGCCTGCGCTGACTGGAGAAAGTAGGCGCAGCTGTGGCCATGCCCCAGTCAGGCCCAGCTGGCCCCTCTAAGAGGCTGTGAGCCAGAAGCCCAGTCAGTCTCCTTCTGCTTGTAGTGAGAGAAGGGCCTGGCTGCAGGGACCTAAGCAAGACATCTAGCTTGGGAGCAGGGCTGGGGAAGGGCTAGAGGAGCTGGGAGCTCTGGCCTGGAAAGCCCCAGGCTGCAGGCCTGACTATAGGCTGAATAGGTGCAGGGTTGCAATGGGGCAGCCCATGGAGAAGCAGAGGTGGCAGGTCCAAACCCCTTTGCCTGTGATGAGTGGCTCATACTGCAGTCTGCCCCAGTGAATCAGGGCTAGATGGAGACTGGGCAGTAGCCAAGACTGAAGTAAAGTGGGGATAGTGGGTGGAGGTTCCCCTGGGAGGGGGAGACCCAGAACTGTGGGGGTACTGCCAGGGTAAAATGGGTCCTGGGGTCCTGGGAGGGACAAGGGGCCAGCTGCGGTAAGGCAGATCACCGGCCTTCAGAGGCTGCTCTGATGGCTGGAGAGCTAATTCCCAAGACGAGCAGCAGGAGCCGCCGTCAGGTGAGTCTGCCGCCGCTTACATTGGGGAAGAATGAACATGGTTTTTGTAAAGGAAAATCATGACTCACAAATCTACTATAATTCGTTGAGGGAGTCAACAAGCATGTGGATAAAGGTGATCCCATGGATACAGTATACTTAGATTTTCAGAAAACCTTTGACAAGGTCTCTCCCCAAAGGCTCTGAAGCAAAATGGGATAAGATGGAAGGTCCTCTCTGGGATAGGTATAGTTCAAAGGCAAGAAAGAAAGGGTCTGATTTTCAGAATGGAGAGAGGTAAATAGTGGTGTCCCCCTGGGGTCTGTACTGAGACCAATACTGTTCAACATACTCCTAAGTGATCTGAAAAAAGGGGTAAACAGTGAGGTGGAAACATTTGTAGATGATACAAACCAATTCAAGTTAGTTACGTCCAAAAGAGAGTGCAAAGTGACACAAAGGAATCTCACCAAAGTGAGTGACTGGGCAGCAAAAAGGCAGATGAAATTCAATGTGGATAAATGCGAAGTGATGCACATGGGAAAACATGATCCCAACTCTACATCTAAACTGATGGGGGCTAAATTAGCTCTTACAACTTAAGAAAGAGATCTTGGAGTCACTGTGGATACTTCTCTGAAACGTCTATTCAATGTGCATTGGCATCAAAAAAGCAAACAAAATGTTGGGAAGTCATTAGGAAAGGGATGGCTAGCGAGACAGAAATATAATATTGCCTGTCTATAAATCTATGGTATGCCCACATCTTGAATACTGGAGCTGGTCCCCCATCTCAAAAAAATATATTGGAATTGGGAAAGGTACAGAAAAGGGCAACCAAAATGATTAGGGGTCTGGAACAGCTTCCATGTGAGGTGAGATTAATATGACTGAGGGGAGTTTTCAGCTTGGAAAAGAGATGACTAAGGAGGGACTAGGATAGAGATCTATAAAATGATGAGGGGTTTGGATAAAGTAAATAAGGAAGTATCAGAGGAGTAGCCGTGTTAGTCTGGATCTGTAAGGAAATGCTATTTACTCCTCATAACACAAGAACGAAGGGTCACCCGATGAATAGACAGCAGGTTTAAAACAAACCAAAGGAGGTATTTCTTCACCCAACACACAGTCAACCTGGGGAAACTTTGCCAAAGGATGCTGTGAGGGCCAAGACTAAACAGAGTCCACCAAAGAACTAAATAAGTTGATGGAGGACAGGTCCATCATTAGCTATTAGCCAGGATGGGCAGGGATACAAAACCATGCTCTTGAAGTGTCCCGAGCCTCTGCCGGAAGCTGGGAATGGGCGACGGGATGGATTGCTTGATTATTCTCTGTTCTGTCGATTCCCTCGTGGGCACCTGGCATTGGCCACTGTGGGAGGATAGGATTCTGAGCTGGCTGGACCATTGGTCTCATCCAGCGTGGCTGTTCTTATGACCAACAGAGGTCAATCCCCACCAGCAATATTTATATTCGGTGCACTGAAAGGGCTCACTTTCCAAAGCTGACCAAAATGATCAGTGAAAGTGTTTTGGAGAAAACACTGAACAGAACAATGTAAATGAAAATTGGAAGCTATTGTTTAAGGAGCTTGTTAGATGGGGCATAAGCCACGTTGCATAATTAGCTGAGCTTGCAATGTCCTTCCACTCAACTCGCTGACATTTCTCCATCTGCGAACGTGGTACCTATTTTAAAATCTAGATCCAATCAATTACAACACATCAGGGAAGATTCTAGGCATCAATGATCTGATCATTGGGTTGATGGAGGTAAACAAGACATTCCCATAAGGCTCCCTCCCTCTGCCCAAGAGCCATCCTCATCCTCTCTGCCCTTTCTGCTCCCACATCCTCTGCAAACTTTCAAAGACAGATGCCTCAAGATGGCCTTTGCTCGTGGGGATGTTGCCTAGTGGTCAGGGTTTTGGTCCTTCGGGGTGGGAGGGTGCAGCAGATGGTAGAGGAGCCCAGGGCCTCCCATGGGCTCTGACCCAGGCCACTCTGAGGGCAACACTTCCTTCCACCCTGCTATTGTCCAAAGTTTGCAGTTTATCACAGGAAGCTCCAAAGGGTATCAGCTTACTGCTTGACACCTCTTCTCGGCTGGGCAAGGCAGCTTTCTCCTTCTTGGGGTGGCAGCTGTCTCTGATATGCTGACAGATCCGGTCGGTGACTTGTCAGTGGGTAGGATCGAACTGGGAACTCAGGAGCTTAGTGCGTGGGCCTCTACAGTATGAACTAAAAGCCACCTGGCTGCCAGCTAAGACTGTAGAGAAGACTCACTTTATCTCTCCCTCTAAGTGATCTTGGTGCCACTAGCTGGGACACACCACCACACCCTGGAGGTGTGTGGGTTACATACTTCCCCTAGCTGAGGGAGTGCATCCTGAGCTTCGGAGAGTTCCCAGTTGTAATTCCGGATGACCCCTGTAACAATGTGGCCTCTGGCAGGACACTGCTGAGAGTATCAATTCAGGACAAATTGCTTGGAGCAGGGCAGTCAGAGCCCGAGGCTGAGTGTCCTTTACTATTAAAGCACGTCACACCAGCCATGCAGAGAGGACTTTGGTTTTACCCTACTGGCTAATCGGACGTCATAGAATCAATTCCCTCAGCTATTCCAGTTCCCTTCTATCACCACCAGCCCCGCTCCTTATGAAGATGAATGGTTATGAAAACCAATACCCCAGTAAAAGAAAAAAGGTTCTCTCAAAGGACCAAGCCCCAGATCCAGGTCAATAGATGAGTCAGGTCTTACCCACAAATCACGCTCTTGCAAATCCTTTAGCATCTAAAATGTAAAAATTTATTCATAAAAAGAAAGATAGATGAGTTAAAATTGTTAAACAAATCAATTACATCCAGTAATGGCCAAGTTATTGGTTCAGGCTTGTGATGGAATAAACTGCAGGTCAAATCAAGTCTCTGGAGTCCGTCCACAGCTGGGATGGGTCATTCAGTCCTTTGTATAGAGCTTCAGTTTGTAGCAAAGTCCCTCCAGAGATAAGAAGCAGGACTGAAGACGAGATGGAGATGAGGCATCAGCCTTTTATAGTCTCTTGCCATGTGGTCTGTGACATTGAGTGTAATATCTCATTGAAAGGCGACAGGGCCAGAAAGTGTTAATTAACTCACCTCACCGACTGACCTGACCCATGGGGAACCTTAAGAACTGGTTAGCAAGATATGTAAATGAATAGAGCTTTGAAGTGCAAGTCTGCATTGTTAGAGGTAGAAGGGGAGGTGTTTGCTCAGGTCTTGTGATGTAAGCAAACAAGTCTTGTCTATTGCTATAGTTTTAATTCAAAGATCAAAAAAGGAATATTAACATTTATGACGATACTTGAGTGAAAAAGTGTTATTGTCTATGTCTCTCTTTGAAGGTTGTGGTAACCTGTATTTGAACTGTTTGATGGATAAATTACCCTGTACTAATTGCCAGGATGTTTGGAAGGGGAGTTAAGCCTATTATTTCCAGCAGCCTTTCGGCCTGAGAAAACGTATAAGAAGCCTGGGACACGATCCTTCTTCATCTCAGATCTGCTTTGGGTTTCAAGAGGCGGAAACCTTAAGCCACAAGGATTGAGATCCCCAGTCATTGACTGGAGCCACCCTGAGTATAGAAATTGGACTATTTCTAAAAGGACTTTTGGCAACTACAAGCTCACCTCTACTATGTATCTGAACCTCAAGAATTGAATTCAAGTCTGTATGTATATTTGATCTTTCAACCAACACTCTCTCTCTTTTCTTTTCTAATAAATTTTAGCTTAGTTAATAAGAATTGGCTATAGCATGTATTTTGGGTAAGATCTAAGTTATAACTGGACCTGGGTATATGGCTGATCCTTTGAGATTGGAAGAACCTCTTCTCTTAGATGATGAAGTAAGATTTTCAGGAATCATTATCATATCTGACAGGTGTCTGGACGGAGGCCTGAGGCTGGGTACTTTAAGGAAACTGCATGGTTTAAACTTCTAAGTAACCAGTGAGGTACTACAGAAGCTGTTTTGTGCTGGCTTGGTAAATCTAAGTATTGGAATAACCACCAGCATTTGGGATTTGTCTGCCCTATTTTGTTTGCAGTTCACCCTGATTGAGTGACCTCAGCTGGCTCCCATGGGCAGCACCGTCACATGGTTTTTGCTTTCTTTGTCCCAAGGACACTCTATCCAGCACCTGGCATAGAAAAACCTTAGAGTTCTGCCATAGGCAGGTCCCTGCATACCTTGCTGAGTCAAAAGGCGTATCTGCCTTCTCTCAATGGGTGGATTGTAGAGCTGATGGTCCTTAATGGGCCATCAAGCAGGCTAGGCAGAACTGACACCAACTTGTATGGGGGTGTTCCCCAGAAACAGAGCACAAAGTTTGAAATACGGGCAGCACAGAGCCAATATTCATAATGTCAACTACAAAAAATGACAGACATCTAGAGATTGGCTGATTATAATAATCCTATCAGAACCTCTCCATAGACCCCTTACATGACAATCTTTCTACAATATTGGCTGCAAATATAGAACAGTGCTCACAAAAGTGAGCTACACAGTTATAGATTATGTCAGTAATGTCACAGGAGGTGACACAGCATCAGTGAGACTGATATTGGAAAACTGCCTCCGGTTTTGGCGTCCTCATTTGAAAAAGATGTGAAATTGGAGCTGGGGCAGCAAAGAGCCACCAAATGTTCTGAGGGCTGGAGAAAAGTGCCTTCTAGTGAGCTATTGAAAGAGCTCAACCTGTTTAGCTTATCAAAAGAAGATTAAAAGGTGACTTCGTTGAAGTGCCTTAATGGAGAGAAAGATTGGGTATTAAAGGGCTCTTGAATCAAGCAGACAAAGGCATAAAAAGACCCAGTGGCTGGAAGGTGAAAAGAGACAAATTCATATTACAACTAAGGCACACACATTCAACAGCGAGGATGATTCACCACAGGAACAAGCTACCAAGGAAAGTGGTGGATTCTCCATCTCCTGATGTCATTTAATGAAGACTAGATGCCTTTCTGGGATGTGTTTGCTACAAAAGTAGCTATTGTGTCATACAGGAGCCCTGAGATATGCAGGGGGTCAGATTAGATGCTCTAATGGTCTCTTCTGACCATAAAGTCAACTAATTTCTGAAAAACTGAGTGTAGCATTGGGAGCAGCATCTGATGTTTTCCTGTCTAGCCGGCTTGCTTCCTAGAACGAATGGTCCTTGAGTCGGGTGATGCACAGGGAGTAGCTCAAAAATCCACAGTGCCTGGCCAGGAGCAGGATAGTAGCACAGCAAGGAAGGGGATGTGGCATTGACATCACAAAGGCCTTTTGCAGGACCTCAGACTATTGGTCAGAGGTGTGGGGAGGTGGTGACCTCACAGAGAGATGCTGACATCAGCCAGGCAGGAGAGGGGTGAGGGGCCAAGGAAACCTGAGACACCTGTGGCTTTGCTTCAGCAAGTCTCCTTCTCCAGGTCTCTCTTTGAGGACTGAGAGAGTATTCGGGTTCACATCCATGAGCACCAGGAGGAACCTCTTTCGAGTTTTCTCCTTCCCTTGTAGGGATTTTACTAGAAAACAGCCGTCCCTGTTTAGAAGGTAAGAGCCTCCTGGAGGTTTGAAACCTGTTCAGTCTGATCCATCTGGTGACAGCTGAATTCTAGGCATGGAAAACACGAGCTTAAGGAGGCAGAATTTTATTCTGCACCTGAGATTTTGTCCCTTGGAATCACTGGGGACATTAGGGTTTGTCCTTTTTGTTTAACTTTTTCCTCCGTCCACCCCCCATCCTCTCTCTTCTTCTCTTGCTTCTTTTGTCCTTTCTCCTGTTCCCCTCTGTGACGATGTGGTTCTGGCAGGACCCAACTGAGTGTGCCAGTTCAGGACCAATTGCTTAAACAGGGCAGTTACAGCCCTAGCTGGGGTTTTTCCACCTCTAAGGCAAACCAGCCAGACAAAGAGGACTTTGGTTTTACCACACTGGCTAACCACAAGTCTCAGGGCTAGTCTACACTAGGAGGGGGGGATCGATCTAAGATATGCAACTTCAGCTACGTGAATAGCATAGCTGAAGTCGAAGTATCTTAGATCGATTTACCTCTCGTCCTCGCGGCGCGGGATCGACTTCCGCAGCTCCCTCTTTCGACTCTGCTACCTCCGTTCGCGCTGGTGGAGTTCCGGAGTCTATGGGAGCGCTTTCGGGCATCGATATATCGCGTCTAGATGAGACGCGATATATCGATCCCCAAGAAATCGATCGCTACCCGCCGATACGGCTGGTAGTCTAGACGTATCCACACAAGCAATTTCCTTAGACACTCCAGTCTCCAAGTATCACCACCAGTGCCACTCGTCCTGGGGATGAATGGTTATGAAAACCAACACCCCAATAAAAGAAAACGGTTCTCTCGATCCCATAGAATCAAGTCCCAGACCCAGGTCAATATACAAATTAGATGTTTTCCACAAAGCACACTGTTGCCAGTCCTTTAGAATCTAAAATCTAAGTTTATTCATAAAGGGAAAAAGAGAGGAGAGCTAGAATTGGTTAAATGGAATCAACTACATACAGTAATGGCGAAGTTTTTAGTTCAGGCTTGCAGCAGTGATGGAGTAAACTGCAGGTTCAAATCAAATCTCTGGAACATCCCCAGTCATTTGTGCAGAGCTTCAGTTTGTAGCAAAGTCCCTCCAGAGGTAAGAAGCAGGACTGAAGACAAGATGGAGATGAGACATCAGCCTTTTATAGTCTCTTTTTCAGGTGTAAGAACCTCTTTGTCCTTACTGTGGAAAATTACAGCAAAATGGAGTCTGGAGTCACATGGGCAAGTCCCTGCATACTTTGCTGAGTTACAAGGCATATCTGCCTTCTCTCCATGGGTCAATTGTGTAGCTGATGGTCCTTAATGGGACATCAAGCAGGCGAGGCAGAGCTAACACCAGCTTGTCTGGAATGTTTCCCAGAAGCACAGCATAAGTTTAAAATATAGATAGTATAGAGCCAATTCTCATAACTTCAACTACAAAATGATACATACATAGAGACAACATAATTATAACCAGCAACCCATAACCTGGTCTTGGACACCTTATATGACCCCCTTTCCACAAGGTTTGGTGCCACTATGTTCTATATGGTCCTAAATTATATCAATAACATCACACCCTCTCAACACCAGGACACACTGGAGCTGCACTGCTGGGACTGTCTCTCTCTCCTGCCTTTCCCTGACTATTAAAACTGGTCCTGGTACTACTTCCCTTAAGTGTCACGTGGGCAGGAGGAAGCACATAGCAGCTGCAGATACAAGGACCAAATTGTGAGCATCAGGTGAAGCAGCAAGAAACACAACCATCAGGTCAACCCACAGGAATCTCTCACCAGACTGTTAAATTCTAGGGCCCAACCTATAGCAGCTACCTGGTGAACCAGCCAGACCCAAGCCCTAGCTCTAGAGGGCATGTTTCACCCAGCAGGAAGGAAAAAACACCCCGGTGCACCTAGGAACAGGGAAATAAAGAACATTGAGCTCCAAGGCTTTACAGCAAACCAACACAGCATCAGGAGGTCCCACAGGGATTTGAACGCAGATGGCAGGAGTCAGAGTCCTGAGGGCTGAACCATTACACCATGGGACTTGCAGCTATTGTCATTTCAGGACTCCTGTGAGACCCTCAGCTGGTTGGTTTGAACTCTGCTCTCATTGCTCCCTTCCAGCTGCTTCCTCTCTCGGGATTCTCTCTCCTCCTGCGTCTCTGCTGCTCTCCTCCCCTAGACATTGAACCCAGCCCTTACTGATGCCAACATCAACTGGCAGAAGGGCCTATAAGTCCCCTGCTGAGGACAGGCCAATGCACGTGGTGGGCCACAAGCACCACAGGTTTTGACCTTGTTTGCTTCCTTCCCCATGGCTCTTACTCAGATTCTATGGAAGTTCCCCTGTGGCTGGGGTATGAATTTGTGGGCACAGCATTGTGCCGTGGGCTTCCAAGAAAGCCTGTAATTCAGCCTGGGGTTTGCAGCTGGGCCTTGGCGTGGAGGCAATTTTCTCTCCACGCAGCAGATGGGGGATGCACTGGGACCAGCTCCTGCCTCTTTTTTGTGAACTGGTTCCCCATGAGGACACATCAGAGATCTCTACAATCTACATTGGGAACAACCACCTGGAAATATTCTCCAGGCCCCAGGTGATTTGGAAAGTTAAACATGATATTGCACAACATAGAACTACGGGACCAGGTCCTATAAGAAACAAACAGGAGCAGGAAAAGAGAGAGCACAGAGAAGAGGGGAGATGGGATAGAAAAAAGTCTCTAGAGAGGGAGCAGCCAGAGAGAACCAAGGAGCACAGTGAACAACAGGGATGGCAGGTTTGTAGAAATTTAGTTTGCATATTAATTCAAACCCTCCCAGAGCCTGCCCTCCCCAAACCATCCCCCCACCTAAGGCTCTGGGAGGGACTTTGGGTGGGGGGAGGAGGTCTGGGGTGCAGGAGATTGGGGTGCAAGCACTACAATTTTGCAACAGAAAAGCTTCAAAACCAGACTCCAATGAGAAACTGCTGAACTTGAATTAATATGCAAACTAGATACCATTAATTTAGGTTTGAACAGAGACTGGGAATGGCTGAGTCATTACACAGATTGAATCTATTTCCCCATGTTAAGTATCCTCACACCTCTTCTCAACTGTCCGCAATGGCCCATCTTGATTATCACTACGGAAGTGTTTTTTTCTCCTGCTGATTATAGCTCATCTTAATTAATGAGCCTCTTAGAAATGATATGGCTACTCCCACCTTTTCATGTTCTGCATAAATACATACATACATACATACATATATATATATATCTATATATCCCCTCACTATATGTTCCATTCTATGCATCTGAAGAAGTGGGCTGTAGCCCATGAAATCTTCTGCTCAAATAAAAATTCGTTAGACTCTATGGTGCCACAAGTGCTCCTGTTCTTAGACCCAGGCCTGAGGGTTTAACAGCTGTGCTCAAAAGGAAAAGGGGCCTCAGCACCTATAAAAATACCTGGTTGCAAAAACAAAACAAAAATTAAATTAAAAAAAAAAACCACAACCCAGAAAAGCTCCCATCACACATTCATCGCCATTTCGGATTTTGACATCTCCTGCCCGATGTGACATCTTTACTTTGCAAACAAGAGACCTGGGGACCTCTGTGGCTGTTACCCTCTAACTGGGTAAAAGGTTACACATCTTCCCTCGAGTAATTTTCCTCCTAACAGAAGATTTATTTGAAAATTGATCAAAATAAATTCCATTTGAAATAGAAATAATTACAGTCTATTCTGGGTCTCTATTCTCGTACATGCTATTTCTCTCACCTATTCCTCCACTCTAATTCCTTTGGAGTGAGGGTTTAATTTCAGGATTAGCCACTGTTTCCTAGATAGTAGGAGGGGGCAGGGAGAGACCTAGAAGAAAACCTGAATTATATTGTAACACTGAAAGTTATCACAGAATCAGTTTCTTACGTTACATTAATTCCTGTTTAATTTAATTGTCACTGGTACCAACTTGTTCAAAGATTACAAAATATAAACCCATAGGGCAGTTCTGTCTTAATTCCCATTTCCACCCAGTCAGCTTTGTGTGAAGTCACATTCTACAATAACCTAGGAGCCTTCCACTTCTGTGAGTTCATTTCTCTCTAGGGCTTCTCCCATGAGTGTGGGTGGAAAGAGTCTCATACTACGTGAGAAGGCTGCGTCATGAGAAAAACCCACCTGTGCTCTATTTTCACACTTTCTGATCTTTCAGAGTAGCAGGAGGTGGACAATTGATACAAATGCATAAGACTCAAGAACAAAACTAAGACACGAAACCAGAGAGTCAGGACTCAGGATTCATGTATCCTGCAGTCTGAACTTGGAATCTGATACATTCCCTTGTTGGGATATTTTAGGGTTAAGTATAACAATAAGCTGCTAATGTGCTCACATAGTATTAGAGGACAAAGGAACATGTAGGCAATACTCTCGTTTCTAATATATAAGTTGCAAATTTCTCAGTATTTCTTTGTTTAAAATGTAGGTTGCCAGATTCATCCCTTCTCTGTTGCTCATAAAGATGCGGCTGCAGAAAAACGTCCTTTGCGTAGAAGAAAGTAAAAGGAATGTTATCTTCCCCTCCCTCCATTTTCCAGCTCCATGAACCAGCCTGGGCTTAGGGCTCCTTCCCCAGCCTCCCTTGAAAACTGTTCACAGCCCTTTCCTCCCTTGCCTGGGAACTGCTGAGGAGAAAGATTTATGGCAACAAATTGTTGCAAAGAAATGTACTTTCAAGATAAAAGTATGTGCAATGCTATGAGCAATAGTCAGAGGTGGGTTTACTAACAGTGGGTGTTTCTATTCCTTAATAAAGGTTTTTGGGGTGTTGTAATGAATGTAGGCATGTACATACTAACCTAAAAAAAGAGAGTGCTGACCTAATTCAGTGCTTACTGGACAACTGAGTCCAGAGGAACAAGTACTGCAATAAAGAAGGCCAGCCACTCAAATCCGCCTCTGGGTCAACCTGCTCCTTCTTCTAACATCCCCCATTGGCTACCATCATTTGCCCAACATGGAAGTGCTTCTTGTCCAACAAGGGAGCCAGATTGGGACCCATAGGCATGGAATGGCTCTGAAGGAATCCGCTGTTTCTCTGTGCTTCATGAAACTTTGGATCCAAATGACTCAGACTCGTAGGTCAGAAGGGACCAATATGATCATCTAGTCTGACCTCCTGCACAAAGCAGGCCACAGAACCCTACCCATCCACTTTTATAACAACCCCTAACCCATGACTGAGTTATTGAAGTCCTCAAAATTGTGGTTTGAAGACCTCAAGCTGCAGAGAATCCACCAGCAAGTGACCCATGCCCCATGCTGCACAGGAAGGCGAAAAACCTCCAGGGCCCCTGCCAATCCACCCTGGAGGAAAATTCCTTCCCGACCCCAAATATGGCGATCAGCTAAACCCTGAGCATGTGGGCAAGACTCACCAGCCAGCACCCAGGAAAGAATTCTCTGCAGTAACTCAGATCCCATCCCATCCAATATCCCCTCATAGACCATTAAGCAGACTTATCTGCTGATAATCCAAGATCAATTCCCCAAATTAAACTATCCCATCATATCATCCCCTCCATATACTTATCAAGCTTAGTCTTAAAGCCAGATAAGTCTTTTGCCCCCACTACTTCCCTCGGAAGGCTGTTCCAGAACTTCACTCCTCTAATGGTTAGAAACCTTCGTCTAATTTCAAGTCTAAACTTCCTGATATCCAGTTTGTACCCATTTGTCCTTGTGCCTACATTAGTACTAAGCTAAAATAATTCCTCTCCCTCTCTAACGTTAATCCCCCTGATATATTTATATAGAGCAAGCATATCCCCCCGGAGCCTTCTTTTGGCTAGGCTAAACAAGCCAAGCTCTTTGAGTCTCCTTTCATAAGGCAGGTTTTCCATTCCTCGGATCATCCTAGTAGCCCGTCTCTGAACCTGTTCCAGTTTGAATTCATCCTTCTTAAACATGGGACACCAGAACTGCACACAATATTCCAGGTGGGGTCTCACCAGCGCCTTATATAACGGTACTAACACCTCCTTATCCTTGCTGGAAATACCTCGCCTGGTGCATCCTAAAACCGCATTTGCTTTTTTAATGGCCATATCACATTGGCGGCTCATAGTCATCCTGCTATCAACCAATACCCCAAGGTCCTTCTCCTCCTCTGTCGCTTCCAACTGATGCGTTCCCAATTTATATCTAAAATTCTTATTATTAATCCCTAAGTGCATGACCTTGCACTTTTCACTATTATATTTCATCCTATTACTATTACTCCAGTTTACACGGTGGTCCAGACCTTCCTGTATTGTATCGCAGTTTAATCATGGTGTCTTTTAGGAACGTGATCAATGCCACTTAACTAAGGAGCAGGGTTCTAAAAATAGTTGACCTGGGCCACAGGTCACCAGAGCTTCCATCTCGGGGGTGAAAATCAACCACTAAGTACCTGCAATTTCTACCTGAGTCCTTATCAAACCTTTGACCTTAAGTATAAAATTACTCCAAGTGTCTGGCGTAGAATTTTTCACCAACCACACAACACAACAGCAGCGATATTGAAGTATAACTCCCCCAAATAGGCCCTTTGATTTCTTGAATATGGTGGCACAGATTTAAACTAGGGACTAAATTCAGGTGTGGTTTAGAATCCCTGTAAGACACTAAACGTCAGGTCTCTATTAAAAATAAGTATCTTTCTGCAGCTACATCACATTCAACACAGATTCCATTTTCTACACATTTGCAGCATCCTCCAGGATGAGCTGAACAGAAACGTCACTTCCATTTTTCCCATCCCTACCTAGCTAGGGACTGCATTTCCCAAATAATAGACAACATGCAGCTGATTAGGAAGGACATATCTTCAGGAGCGACCTCCTGCAGGGCCTGGTCCACAACTGCTTTGGGAGCCCAATGCATGGGTATTTTGCTGAGTTACAAGTCATTTACTAGCGAATCTTCTTCCCAGACCTTTAGAAAAAAGATTGACCTAACCAACTGAACAACAGGGGGACTGGGATGGTGATGGGGAATCCCTCTGACTCACCCTAACTACGTCTGATGTTACATTTGGTGAAATGACATTTTTCCATATCCCTGCCCTGTTCCTGCTTTTTGTTATTGTTCAATATATTTTAAGTGTGGAAAATGATAATAAAAATATCTGCTCTCCAGCACAACCTGCAGCTACATCAGAGAACTGGGAATAAAACAATTTGTTCCCGAAGGCAGAACTCAGTGACTAACAATTGCTTTGAAATGGAGGAACAGTATAACTGTGATGCTCAGGGTTTGTTTAGACTAGGAAAAGTGATGGAGTTTAGGTCAGGTCAAGGGGAAAGCTAATGCCAACCACTGCACCTGGACTGCATTTGCACTACAACTTTTTACACCAAGATCACTAACTTGAGCAGCCAACGCCATGTACAGTCCTAGTGGATGAAAGGCACAGGTAGTTTTTGCCTCAGTGTACCTTGTTGGGATCAAACCTCTCTCCCCCCCCACCTGGAGGTGATGAACATTCCTGGCTGGAGGGACACACACTCCTATGACTCAAAAGGAAAGGAGTTGATACAAAAGATCATAGGACTGACCCCAACGAAGGATGAGCTGCAAAAGGCAGAAGCAGGCAGCTTATCTGGTGGAGCTGAGAGATCATGGTAAAGTGATTTTTGCATCATCTATGTGGGAATTAGCAAATGTGATTTTTTTTTAAAAATTTTTTTGGTCAACCCCAGTCAAGGGATTTATTACAATTCTCTCTCATGTGGATTTTCTGATGTCCAATGAGGCTTGAGAGCCGATTGAAGCTTTTCTCGCACTCAGAGCTTTTCCCCCACACACTCTCTCATGTGGATTCTCCTATGTGAGACAACGTTTGAGCTGTGCGTGAAGCTTTTCCCACACTCAGAGACCGTGTACGGTGTCTCCCCTGTGTGGATTGTCTGATGTCTGGTAAGGTATGAGTTCTGACTAAAGCTTTTCCCACACTCGGAGCATGCGTAGGGCTTCTCCCCTGTGTGGATTCTCTGATGTGTGATCAGGGCAGAGCTCTGATTGAAGCTTTTCCCGCACTCGGAGCATGTGTAGGGCATCTCCCCTGTGTGGATTCTCTGATGTGTGATCAGGGTAGAGCTCTGATTGAAGCTTTTCCCGCACTCGGAGCATGTGTAGGGCTTCTCCCCTGTGTGGATTCTCTGATGTGTGATAAGGGCACAGCGCTGATTGAAGCTTTTCCCACACTCAGAGCATGTGTAGGGCATCTCCCCTGTGTGTATTCTCTGATGTACGATGAGGCCTGAACGACTGAAGAAATATTTCCCACACTCAGAGCATCCATAAGGTTTCTCACCCATGTGGATTTTCCTATGTCTGATAAGGTTTGAGCTCCGATTGAAGCTTTTCCCACACTCAGAGCATGTGTAGGGCCTTTCTCCTGTGTGGATTCTTCGATGTGTGATAAGGTCTGAGCGGTGACAAAAGCTTTTCCCACACTCAGTGCACGTGTAAGGCGTCTCTCCTGTGTGGATTCTCTGATGTGTGACAAGGTTTGAGCGCCGATTAAAGCTTTTCCCACACTCTGAGCATGTGTAGGGCTTCTCTCCTGTGTGGATTCTCTGATGTCTCATAAGGTCTGAGCTCTGACTAAAGCTCTTCCCACACTCTGAGCATGTGTAGGGCGTCTCTCCTGTGAGGATTCTACGATGTGTGTTCAGGGTAGAGCTCCGACTAAAGATTTTCCTGCACTCTGAGCATGTGTGGGGCGCTTCTCCTGTGTGGATTCGCTGATGTGAGATGAGGGCTGAACTATTAATGAAGCATTTCCCACACTCAGAGCATTCATTAAGTTTCTCACCTGTGTGGGTTGTCTGATGTGTGATAAGGTGTGAGCCCCGATTGAAGCTTTTCCCACACTCATGGCATGTGTAGCCTGTCTCTTCCAAGTTGATTCTGTCGCTTGTTATAAGGTCTGAGTGGCTACTGAAGTTTCCCTCTGGCCTCCCCTGAGTCTCACAGGCTTTTGTTTTTTCTAGGAGTGCACAACTCCTGGAAACATTCTCTTTGGATCTTCCTGATAAAGTTCCATGTAGTTCTCCTTGCTCAGCATCTTCCTGATGGGATTTCTCCTCCTCATTCTGACTCACCATCTCATCAGCTGATGGGAGACAGAGAAAATCCAGACATAGATCACTACCTGAACCAGAAAGAAAGAAAATCTCAGAGAGAGAAATAGAAAAAGGGATGAACAATCCAAAATGTCTGTGGGAGAGATCAAACCTATCAGGAGCTGATTTTCCCCAAAACCTTCCCCAGAGGAGAGAGGAAGGGATCAGTTTTGGTCTGCATCTCACGAGAACACTCAAGGGAAAAGAGATTGGGGAGCGACCTGCTGCCAGTTGTCAGTCAGAATAGGAGGGAAGCCATGAGTGACATCTGCCTTAATGATTCCACATCTGCAGGGAACAATCCTGAACATGGAGAGCTCACAGGTCTTTGTAGGACATTCCAAATGTTTCCTGCATTCCCACACAGTTCTTGAGTTGGTTTAACCAAGTCCTCACCTGGGAAGGCAGCTCTTGGCAGCACTTCTTTCTCAGAGCCCTGGAGGTCTGCTACCCACGGCTCTTCCTCTCGTGCCAGCTGTGACATCATATTAGATTTGGAAACTGGAAACCCTACTGCAGGCAAAGAAATTCAGTGGAATTTGTGGGATACTTGTCACAAAGAACAGTCCATGGCTTTAACCCCCAGCTCATTGTTAAGCAGTAACATCCCAAGGCCAGCTTCCTTGGCTCAAAGTGGCAGGAGAGTTACTATGATTATAAATCATACTCATTACCCTAGTGCTAAGGAGCAACTAACAGTGGGTCCCCATTGTGCTAGGTAAAGTACAAACACAGAATAGTAGATGGCCCATGCCCTGAAGAATTTAGAATCTAAATACACAAGGCAGACACAGAATGGGGGAAGGGATAATACCCACTGTTAGAAGAGAGATATTCAGGCCTGCCTGTAAAGCCTATAGTTTAAGAACTTAGGTGTATTTTTATCACTTAGCTATTTACAGGAGTATGAAAACAAAGAATCAAAATCACTGTCTGTATTTGTAAGGGCCTTCTCTTACTGTGACAGTCTGAGGCCTTGTTCTTACGCTAAGGCCTTTGGCTAAGCAGCAAGGGCAGCCATAAGCTGGGAAGCGAAGGGTCACATCCTCACATCCCAAACCAGTCACACTGAAATAAGGTGCTATTGGGCTGTTAGGAAGATGATCCCATCCTGAGAGTGCCCATCACCACCAGATAAAGAAACACATCTTAAGATGGTTAAAGAAATCTTAGTTTGATAGCAGCCTGTCTGGCAAGAAATCACTTCTCAATGCTTGTGGTTGTGAAACCCTCATTTTTCTATTGTTTTATCTTTATGGCCACCACTTTTATAATGTTAATCAGTCTGGTTCTCTAATTGTTTTTGTCTGCTGTATAATTAATTTTGCTAGGTGTAAGTTAATTAGGGTAGTGGGATACAATCGGTTAGAGAATTATGTTTCAATGAGTTAGGATTGGTTAATTAAATTTCAGTACAATGATTGGTTAAGCAAAGGTATAGCTGAGAATATTACTATATAAACTGAGTCAAACAGGAGGGGGAACAGGAACAGGGAACGGGGACACAGGGTAAATGCTCTGCGGCATCAGAGCTGGTAACAGGGACATGGGGAAAATGCTCTGCGGTGTCAGAGCGGATAAGGGGGACACGCTGCCGAAGACACCAGGCCTCCTGAATCCTCTGGGCAGTCCTGGGTGACAGTCATTCCCATGTCCCTGTTGGGTAGTCCATTGATGTAGGTTACTCCCAGCCAGTCCTTAATGACCCATTCATAACACCCCATGACAGCTACGTGACAAAACATCTCACGTCTCCTGCTCCTTCTAACCATAGCAATACCAATCACAGCAGGAAACTGAGGTGTGTATTGGCATCATACAAGTATCACCAAATGTCCCACCTCTATCTCACACACACTGCTCACAGCCCCTGAGAGAAAGCAAAGCAGAAGAACTGGATGTTAGTCCAGCAAACACAGTGGAGGACAAGCTGCAATCCTCACACACTGGTCAAAAGGGAGAGGCATGTGGGTCCCTACCCAGAGAGAGCGGCTGGCTAGAGGCCTGATACCTGATAGGGCCATTCCTTGAGCACACCATGGAGGCAGGCCAAAGGCTTAGCTACCCCTGAACTGTGACATTGCAAAAGCACAATTGGGGGCATTAGGAAATCTAGTGACTCAGGTGTAATAGGAGGGAGAATTAAACTCCTCCAATGTGTGGAGAAGGCTGGGGAATTAAGCGCTAACATTCAGGAGCAACAGCCTCTAATTCTTCCTGAACAGGAGAATGTAAGAAACAAGAACTGGGCCATGCAACCTCAGGAGGGACAGGCTCAAAGATCCAAAGAGCCTGGAGGGAAGACAGCTTGTGGCTGCTGCAGATGGGGAAAGGGGGGACAAGACTCTCTCCAACCTCTCACTCTTCTTAACCACAACCTGATTTTATGATCGATGACCTACTCTAACATCTTGTGGGCAATTTTATACTTGCTAGAGGTAAAATGTCATGATCAGAGTTTTGCTTATTAGCTTGGAACATGCGTGGAGGGGCAAGGAGGTGAACATAAAGAAATGGGTTATTCAGGGCAGGTCGACACTACAGCCAGGATTGACGCTCTGAGATCGATCTAGCCGTGGTCGATTTAGTGATACGATTTAGTAAACGTAGCCTAAGTTTGCTACAGTTCAGGGCCTTATATTAAGTTGAGGCTTTGTGAGAGTGGTTATGCTGAAGTCTGGGATTTACCTGAGGTTTGGGTAGGGATTCAGGGTTAAAGGTCTGGGATCCCCCACAGCTCTAGATCCCCAAACCTCTCCTCCCTCCCACTGACCCACACAGCCCACTTCCTGGGTGCCCTTCCTCCACACTCCCCTCTCCTTTTCCCATTCCTCGCAGATGGCACCACCTCCCGGCACCTTGGGAGCTTCCTCTGTTCCCTCCTCGTCTCTCATTACCTCCTCCCTCCCTGGTGCCTGCTAGTGTATAGGAGATAAGGAAAAGAAGGGGGACAAAGAAACTTGTCAAAACTTGGATGATGAATAAAGGTATAAAGTTATTACTGCTCAGGTTCTTTAGAGACCCCACAGCTTCTAATAACCCAGGGGACAGGACGCCTTACCCAGCAAAGTCACCGTCTCATAGTTCTCCTGCATGACATCCCAGTAGAGTGCTCTCTGAGTGGCGTCCAGCAGAGTCCATTCCTCCTTGGTGAAATACACAGCCACCTCCTCGAAGGTCACCGGCCCCTGAAAGAGAAAAAGTCCAACACTCAGTACCTACTGCCCCACTCACAACCCCACTATTCACGCAACAGCAGCACCAGGTAAATAGAAGCTCCGGGAGGCACATGTTAACACAGTCCCACCCCACCATGCTTAGAGCAGCCAGGAGGCATCAGAGGGTGGAAAGAGAGAACCTTTGTATCTCCCAGCTGACAGATGGAAGTAGGGTCATCACATTTATCACATAGCTAATAGCCAGAGCTTAATATAGGAGATGGGGCTGCCTCTGGACCCTGCTGGTGGCTCCCTGGTAGGAATCCCAACACTCTACAAATAAAATATATGGAAGAAAGGGGAAGTCAATAGTAAAGAATCTAAGTTAGAAGGTCAGAATTGTAGAAAGTTGGCAAGGGAAGTTATCAGAAACCAATGATCAACCAATGAAAAAAAGAAGGAAGTTTTTAAAAATACAAAATTAATCCTAACAATGGTAGTGGTAAATTACTAGATGGAAATGGCGGAATTATCGATAATCATGCAGAAGAGGGAAAAGTGTTCAATAAATATTTCTCTCCTGGATTTGGAGACAAACAGATGATGTAACTCATATCAAACGATGTTGACGTTGACAGTCTTTCCATTCCAAAAGTAACTCACGAGGACGTTAAACAGCAGCTATTAAAGTGAGATGTGTTTACATCAGTGGGTCCAGATAACTAGAGTTTTGAAAGACCTGCTGGAGGAGCATGGTGGACTGTTAAGGCTGATTTTAATTAGGACTTGGAACACTTGGGAAATTCCAGATGACTGGAATAAAGCTAATGCTGTGCCAATATTTAAAAAGTATAAAAGAGATGACGCAGCTAATTAGAAGTGTGTCAGTCTGAAATCGATACTAGGCAAGAAAATGGAGCAGCTGATACTGGATTTCATTAACAAAGAAGGGAGGGTAATTTAATTAGTACCCATTAAAAAGGTTTAGACACAATAGATCCTATCAAACTAAGTGGATATCCTTATTGGATGAGATCAAAAGTTTGGTTGCAGCTAATAGTACTGATGTAATATACGTAGGCACATGAGTTGGCTCAGCATAATATTTTGACTAGAAAGATATAAAAACACACGGCATACATTAAATAGATTAAAAACTGGGATTTTAAATAGGGAACCACGGTCGAGTGGATTTCTTTCTAGCGGGTTCCCGCAAGGATTGGATCTTAGCCCTGTGCTATTTAACATTCTTATCAATGACCTGGAAGAGAATATAAAATCATCATCGATAAAGTTTGCAGCTGCCACAAAGACTGAGGGCAGGGGGTAACTAATGAAGTGTCAGTAGGTTCAGGTTTCAGCACTGTGAGTCTGGGAAGTTTTCCCAGCCCTGGCTGGAGGGTTATTTCCTGTTCCACAAAGAGAGGAAGTTTCATTCCCAACACTTGTGCCTTGACATTAGGACCTATCTGACACTATAGCCATATTCAGGATAGTGGCAGGATTATAATATGATTAGAACATGAGGCATTTTGTACAAGATGAGTCATGTGCGGTGTCACTGGAAAAGTTATGATTTGCTGAATATGATTATCCTACCTGTATGCATGGATCATGTTTGTATCTGAAGTTATGGATATTGACTCTGTATCTGTCTTTCAAATGTGCTTACTCTGGCTAACAGCCACAACTAGCCTTTCAGGTACAACAATGAAGGAGCCAGACACTGCTGATGGCTCAGCAACCAAGACAGGTGACCAGACCACATGACAATGAACTTCATTTTGGTACCTGTATTTTTCCACAAACTGGACTGGGAACTGAGGTTAGGACAAAGGGTTCCTGCCATATGGAAAAGCTACATAAGGTGGGGTGTGACATCATCTCTTGGCCTCATTCCCCGCACAAGAGAACTCCTGGAAGCACCTGAGGAACAAAGACTGAAGTGAGAGAAGTGTTGGTTCAGGGTAAAGGGATTTCTAGCTTCTGTACGGAAATTTGGTGGACTGCTTGTAGCATCAGTCAGAGTGAGAAATTGCTAATTAAAATTCTAGCCAGAATGTTAGGCTTGGTTTGAGTTTTTGGTTATTTGCTAAGTAATCTGCTTTAATCTGTTTGCTAACACTTATCGCTGGGAAATTGGCTGTTGTCTTCTCTCTCTCCTTGAGTGGCTTAGGTAAGGCACTCAGGTAGCTTAGCTGGGTGTATGGTGCCACCTGCTGTCGTGTTGGGTGATAAGAGGCCCTGGAGAGGCTGGGGCTGAATCTCCAACAACGCAGTGTGAGAAGGGCCAGCCCGGCTTGAGGGTTAGAGGGCACAGCGGTTCCCAGAAGCTCCCCAGACTGCACCCCAGGGTGACAACCCATCACACCCTGGAGTACACAAGTCTCAGCAGGTTTGTCACATCCTGTCCCCTCCCTTTCTCCACCCAAGATATTTCATGCCTCCCACCACCTCTAGGAGCTCCCACCAGTGGTGAGCTCCAGCCGGTTCGCATGAACCCGTTGTTAAATTTAGAAGCTTTTTTAGAACTGGTTGTTCCAGAAGCTTTTAAATTTAACAAAGGCTCGGGCAGCTGTCCACCCGGCCCCAGCTCACCTCCCCTCTCCTGTGAACGCTCCGCCCTCCTTCTCCTCCCCCTCCCCTACTTCCCACAAATCAAATGTTCGCGGAAGCCTGAAACAAGCAGCAGGCAGGTAAGCTGGACCGGGGGGGGCGGGGGGGCGAGACGGTGCGCGCGGCCCAGTCTGGCTCCACCTGAGCGGCTCCCCCTGGCCCCAGCTGAGCGCCCCAGCCCGGTCCCGGCCAAGCACCCTGGCTTGGGCTGGTCCCAGCCAAGCGGCTCCGACCCGGCCCAGCTTGGGCCCCCGCACCACCAGTCCCAGCCGAGCGGCTCCAGCCCAGCTCGGGGAATCGGGTCCTGCAGCGCCAGTCGCAGTTCCAGCAGAGCGGACCCGGTCCTGGCCCCAGGCAGTGTGGTAAGGGGGCAGGGAGCAGGGAGGGGGTGTTCCGTGGGTTGTGGGGGGGGGGGTGGATAGGGGTCGAGGCGGTCAAAGGGCAGGGAACAAGGGGATTGAATGAGGGGAAGGGTCCCAGGGGGCAGTCAGGAAGGAGCAGGGGTTGGATGAGGTGGTGGGGGGTAGTCAGGGACAGAGAGAAGGGGTGGTTGGATGAGGCAGGGGTTCCGGGGGGCATCAAGAATGAGAGGAGGGGTTTGATGGGGCGACAGGGGGCAGTCAGGGGATAGGGAAGGGGAGGGGAAAGTCAGGGGTTCCCAGGAAGAGTGTCAAGGAGCATGGGGGGTTGAATGGGGCACGACCCCCCCGTGAGGTGAGAAGGAGAGAACCTGTTGTTAATATTTTGGCAGCTTATCACTGACTCCCACCCTCCTATACATTTACTGCTTCTCTCCCTCCAAGCAGAACCCACCACCAGCTCCCTGAGAATCCCTTACCTGAGCCAGCTCCACTGAAGCCATTTCCTTCCCCCTGGGAGGATGGGATGATCTGGAGCAAAACGTGGACGTTAATCTGTAGCCTGCCAGGGTGAGAAGGGCAATGTGAGAGAATTCAGACAGGTTTTCTCTCCTTTCCACATGTTGATTCCCCCCAGCATTTCCCCTGGTAATGGACATTCTAGGTTCTGCCACACTGGGAAGCACAGAGTGACCTTTTCCCAGTACAGACCTAGCCTCCTCCTACCAGGGTGTAACCCTCTGACACATGGTGAAACCCTCCCAGCAGCAGAGTCTCTCTGTTACACTGTTACATCAAGTTTGCGGGCGATACCAAGCTGGGAGGGGTTGCAAGGACTTTGGAGGATAGAACTGAAATTCAAAATCATCTGGACAAACTGGAGAAATGGTCTGAAGTAAATAGGATGAAATTCAATAAGGACAAATGCAAAGTACACCGCTTAGGAAGGAACAATTGGTTGCACACATACAAAATGGGAAATAACTGCCTAGGAAGGAGTGCTGTGGAAAGGGAAATAGGGGTCAGAGTGGATCACAAGCAGAATATGAGTCAACAATGTTACGCTTTTTTTGTAACAGCAAGTATCATTCTGGGATGTATTAGCAGGAGTATCGTAAGCAAGACACGAGAAGAAATTCTTCTGCTCTACTCCGCACTGATTAGGTCTCAACTGGAGTAGTGTGTCCAGTTCTGGGGGCCACATTTCAGGAAAGATGTGGACAAAATGGAGAAAGTCCAGAGAAGAGCAACAAAAATGATTAAAGGTCTAGAAAACATGGCCTATGAGGGAAGATTGAAAAAACTAGGTTTGTTTAGTCTGGAGAAGATTCAGAGGGGACATGATCACAGTTTTCAAGTACATAAAAGGTTGTTACAAAGATGCCAGAGAAAAATTGTTCTTCTTAACCTCTGAGGATAGGACAAGAAGCAATGGACTTAATTGCAGCAAGGGCGGTTTAGGATGGAGATTAGGAAAAAAACTTCCTGTCAGGGTGGTTAAGCACTGGAATAAATTGTCTAGGGAGGCTGTGGAATCTCCATCACTAGGGATATTTAAGAGCAGTCTGGACAAACACCTGTCAGGGATTGTCTAGATAATACTGAGTCCTGCCTTGAGTGCAGGGGACTGGCCTAGATGACCTCGCGAGGTCCCTTCCAGTTCTATAATTCTATGAACCAAAGGCCAGAGAAGAGCAGAATCAAAGGAGTCACACTGGGGGATTCTCCCTGTCACTGTTCCCAAGGCAGCTCTCTTAGGTTTACAAAGCTGTTTGATGCTGCAGCCTTTACACAGTCTCTCCTGGCAGTGCCCCTTTCTTGGGCTGGGCCTAGTTTTAGCCTTTGGGAAGTGTGACCCCGCGGACTCTGAGATTGGGCCTTCTTGCCTCAGCAGATCTTGTTTCTTTCTGTGGCTCCCCAGTGAGTCCAAATGAGGAGATAGTCCTGATACAGACTGTGAACATAAGAACATCAGAGCTGCCCACTGCATCAGACCAATGGTCCATCTAGCTCTGTGGCCAATGCCAGGTGCTTCAGAGGGAATGAACAGAACAGGGAACCATCAAATGATCCACCTCGTCACCCATTCCCTGCTTCTGGCAAACAGAGGCTAGAGACACCATCCCTGCCCATCCTGCCTGTGACACTGGCAGATGAGGTGTCAGCTTTTGCAAAAGCCCCCATGTCTTCATTGAACAGGGACAAATGCATAGCTGGAATCAGTCTGACTCACCTGTGTTAGTATTAGGTATTAGGATTATAAGAATGCGTTTACACTTTATTGAATGCTTGTGAGTTGCTGCCTGGGTTAATATCTGACTAGTTGCATTGTGAGCCTCTGTGGCTCTGTAAATCACCAGACAGGAGAGAGACTTTACCTAGGTGAAGTGCTGACTGGCAATTGAATGCATTACACTCTGCCTGGCAGGAAAGGTCCATTAACACCAGATAGACTATTATGGGATGTTAAAGACGACAAAAGACTGTTGTTGTGCTCTTGACTTCCCATTAGCTGAGTTTGCAGCTCAGAGCACATGGCAGGAAGGGGATAAAAAACCCCATACAGAACCAACTGATTTATCTGTATGCTACTTGGACTCTGTGGGGGGCAAAGTTTCTAGGTATAAGCAAGAAATAGCCAGCTGATTAGCCTGGGTTAGTCCTAAGGAAGATATAGCGCTTGCTTATTATAGAAGCTTCTATTACCTTTTGAAATTTAAGACTGTAACTTGTCTGCATTTATAGGATTACCTGTTTTAAATTCGTAAACAACTTTTGTTTCCTTTAAATATGTCTTAATACAGGTTATGACAGGACCGGCTACAAGTATTGTCTTTGTTATGAGATCTAAGATTCAATTGACCTCAGTAAGTGACTGGTCCTTTGGGACAAGGTCAGGCTTGACAAAGCCCTGGCTGGGATGATCTAGTTGTGGATTAGTCCTGCTTTGAGCAGGGAGTTGGACTAGATGACCTTCTGAGGTTCCTTTCAGCCCTGTATTCTATGATTCTATGACTGGCAGTAACCTGAACATTGCTGATTCGTGGGGTAAGGCAGTGGTTCTCTACTAGGGGTCCTGGGCCCGCTCGGGGCCACTAGCAGGTTTCAGGGCGGGGGACAAGCAAGGCCAGCATTAGACTCACTGAGGCCCAGGGCAGAAAGCTTAAGTCCCAGCGGATGGGGCTGAAGTCCAGGGCCCTAAGCCCCACCACCCGGGGCTGAAGCCAAAGCCTAAGCAATGTAGATTTGTGGTGCCCCTGTGGCATGGTACCCCGAGAGAGGAAGAAAGTGCCCCAAGGACTCAGCCAGAAGGTTGAGCCCTGACACACTATTGGCTTAGAGGGTCTCTGCCAGTCAGGAAGGGCTAGCAGCGACAGAAGACTGGCAACTGATGGTTCGAGGGGTGAAGAGGTTTGGGGTATGGTGGGGGAAGAAGCGTCTGGGACTGGATAACCTGGGGCTGGGCAGTCTCCACAGGGGACACTTGCTCCTCCTGTGCCCTTTCCACACCCTCTTGTGAGTAGAGAATGACCACCATGTCCCCATCCCCACAGGCAGCTGTGTCTCAGGACTCTCCCAAGTTGCACCCACTAACTCTCTTCCCATTTGGGGTAGAGCTCGGGGCAACAAATTACCACCAGGATGAACCCAGCTGAATGCTGCCTGTTCTGGTGCCACAGGGGTCTCTGGAGGGTGAAAGGCAGAAATGTAGCACTTCTCAGGCAGAATGTATCGTCTTCAAGCCAAAAAAGAGAAATTCTGTGCTGGATGTGAATTCTGTGCATATGCAGTGGTGCTGAATTCCCACATGAGTAACTCACACCTGGCATAAACATAACCTGCTCACTCCCATCTCTTCTCCCTATGTGTTGAGTCCCAGAGCAGCTGCTGTCATTAATGCACACAGGCTTTCACTCCCGTTAGTGCTGGCAAGACCTAATCTAGTTACAGGACTGAACCCTTATTTTCCTATCACATGGGAGAGTCTCAGCTGAGGGGGAGGTGAGATGGGGAGGGGGTACAAAGGGGAAAGTTGTTGTACCCATGTTGGTCCCAGGATAGCAAAAAGGTATTTTTAATTGGTTCTAAAAAAATTACCTCACCCACCTTGTCTCTCCAAGAGATCTGAAAGTGGCAGAAGGAGACAAACAGGAAAACAGAGCTCAGGACTCTAAACCAAACATTTCAAACCCCTGGAAGAAACTATATTTCCCTTCTGCCCGTGGATATATGTTGTATCCTATATGAGGGACCACCCCATTCCCCTCACAGCAGCAAAGGGAGACTGCAGCCAGCCCCAGATGGTCTTTCCCAATCCTGGCATGTTTCTTGTGATAAATTTGTGTGTGGTGGGTGCACGGGCTAGGTACAGCTGAACCGATCTGCAGATTGGAAAGTCAGGGCAACTCTAGCACAGCTTGGGGGCTGTGGGCAGGGGGAGCAGTTCTGGAGCTGGGCCTCTGTCCTCTCTAGCTCCCATGCCACATGGCTCTGGCAGCATCAAGTGGGTCCAGGGGAAGGCTGGAGTAGTGTCTGAGATCAGGGTGAGAATTGGAGGGGGGTCCGTGCTCAAGAATGGGGGATGGAATTCACCTCCCCACCCCTCTGCAGAGCTCAGCAACTAGGGCCTTACGCAGTGAAGTGAATTTCACTCTGGGTGACTTTGAGTCAGACACAGAAAGATCCTTGTGCCTTAGGTTCCACACTGGCCACAGGACTTTACTAGTTCTCCCTCCCCAGACTGCCGGGAGCAGCCAGGGACAATTAGCGGGTTATGGGAATTAGAAGATGAAAATTCACTAAAAACAATGATATTTGTGTGTTTATTATTAAATCCCCAGACATCCACCAATCCGCATCCTCCTTCCGATGAGCTATAAATATCTAAGGGACTCAGCTATTGATCCTGCAGTTAGTTCCTGCCCTTCCTCACTTTCTCAAGCAGCACTTTTAAGAACAGGGCAGGGAAACATATAAATACTTTGAACCAAATTCCAGAAGCTGCTGAGCATGGAGAAGTTAAAACGAAACCAAGGTTCCGTCTCTCCAAGGACCTGGCCCCTAGTGCAAAATAACAGACACTCCCCAGAAATCTGAAATGGCCACTTCATAACTGATAAAATGTTATTAATCTGTTCACTTCTGGGAATTACTAAAAGAGAAACAACCCAGTGACGGTGATATCCTGAGGAAAAGATCTCATGTGTCTTCAGATCATACCGATTTGTAACCTGGAACTTTATACACTAAAATGCCTAATTCATAGCCCTACGGTAATTGCCTGATGTCACTACAGGGCAGAATTAAGGTTGGTGCCTTAGTTGTGAACTTCCATCCCTTAACATATTGCAATTACTGTTAAGTGGGTTTGACAAAATTCATTTTGTCTATTTCTTTTTTTTAATTTCAGAAGATAGCAATATTTATTTTTAAGCCCTTTTTCAATGTTTACAATTTCAATGTTCAGAGCTGTGGGAAGTTATGGGGGTCATCAGACAACAATTATTTAATTACAGTAACTGCTGAGATTCCAAAAGCCAAATCATATAACTGTTCAAAAAGAAATTGTCAATGTCACATGCAAAATATACAGTGTAAATATCCTTAAATCAAACTCGACTTTCTCCAGAAGCATTTATGTATATTACCTATATAAATATTTTTTCGTGCATGTGTACAGAAAAAACCAACATTTACTGCAATTTATTCATAAAAATCTAATCATTTCAAGCATAATTTTAAGTAATGAAATACTTGAATTCTTTCACTTCCTCAGACTCGTAGATGTTAAGGTCAGAAGGGACCATTATGATCATCTAGTCTGACCTCCTGCACAAAGCAGGACACAGAATCCTACCCATCCACTTCTATAACAAACCCCTAACCTATGTCTGAGTTATAGAAGTCTTCAAATTGTGGTTTGAAGACCTCAAGCTGCAGAGAAGTGCAGTGGAGGTGACCCATGCCCCATGCTGCAGAAGAAGGCGAAAAACCTCCAGGGCCTCTGCCAATCTGCCCTGGAGGAAAATTCCTTCCCGACCCCAAATATGGCAATCAGCTAAACCCTGAGCATGTGGGCAAGACTCACCAGCCAGCACCCAGGAAAGAATTATCTGCAGTAACTCAGATCCCATCCCATCTAACATCCCATCACAGACCACTGGGCATACTTACCTGCTGATAATCAAAGATCAATTGCCAAAATTAATTGCCAAAATTAGGCTATCCCATCATACCATCCCTTCCATAAACTTATCAAGCTTAGTCTTAAAGCCAGATAAGTCTTTTGCCCCCACTACCCCCCTTGGAAGGCTGTTCCAGAACTTCACTCCTCTAATGGTTAGAAACCTTTGTCTAATTTCAAGTCTAAACTTCCTAGTGTCCAGTTTACGTCCACTTGTTTGTGTGTCCACATTGGTACTAAGCTTAAATATTCCTAGACTGGAATGTTTCATTTCAGGATAATTACTCCCTCCCTGTGACGTATTTTACTCTCAGTACCGTAACCCTCTGGTGATGTAGCTCCTGTCTGGGAGCTCTGCTGAGGCCAGTGGCATTATGATCAGAAGGTGACACACTGACACATAAGCAGAGACACATGGGGGAGGGTGGAGGACGAGGTAACACGGAGCCTACCAGGATTGAACATGGCCCTAAGAGCAAACACTCTCTCAGCCTCTCCTCTCTCCCACCTCCCAGAGTCAGTAACTCTGAGAAATCGTTCCCTGAAATCTAAATACCCCCATTATGAGAGACAGTGATTAACGCAGGTACTTTAGGGGCTGCTGTGCCAACCCCCTGCCTTGACGAGGAGGATGAAGAATTTCAGTAGAAATGGGTTAGGCTGGGAGAGGGCAGAGCTGATGTGGGACTGGGAGCCAAGTTGACCACGAGGCCAGAACTCAAGGAGGGTTTGGGAGAAGAAGTCAAGAGGACTGCGTAGAGGCATTTCAGTGTATTTTCCCCATTAACCATTCTGCCATGTATTTAATTTAGAAACTTCTCATTCCCACCTAAACACCTTGGAGCTAAGCTGGGTTGATGGATTTAATTAGGAGTTTAATCAGATGCTCGTGCAACACAAAGCAGTCAATAATGGGTGTGCTTTCATTCATTAACTTGACTGTGTGCTGTGCATCGCTTTTAAAAAAAGATGGTGTGAGGGAGTGTCAAAATTTTAGGCATTAAGAAATGGGAAGTAGGTATCAGTTCGTTTCTTTCCTAATTTTAATGTCAGTTTTGAATCAGTATTAATACCATGTTGTTTTAACAGCAGTAGGGTCCATTTGTATAATTGTTTGCAAGATTTCATTGGATATTGTGAACCAGCCATCTTAACCTTTTATTTTGAGATTCCTAAATACAACCCAGCGCACCGCTCCTGAAAGTCTGCAAGCCCTGGCTGGTGACATGTTCCTTAGAGAGCAAACACCTGACGAGCCCTTTCGCCCTAAAACGCGCATTTGGCTCTTTGACATTGCTTTATCCGCCCCACCAGAAAACACTATAGGGAACCCGGTCATTACCGCAGACTGTCACTAGGTACAGTTCTACCAGCTATGGGCCAACATTCAAATGGTTCTGTTTGTTTTATCTTTCATTCAGCTTTGCAATTCTTAGAGCCCATTTAAAAACTGGAAGTGAAATAACCAAAGCAAGTTAAGAAGAGAGCGGCATCGGGCATAGGTGGGGGAAAACAATAAATGGAAAGAACTGACTATGCAAAAAGGAACATCACAAACTATCAGAGCGCCAGACCCCCGTCCAACTGAACCCACCCTAGTCAGGCACATCAAGCTGGGTCCCTGAAAAATCGCCCAGCCCGTCTGGCAGTGAACGCTGCGTGTTACAGGCAGAGCTACGGTGTGTGCGTCTGCTCTGCTGACATGCTGCTTTGGTATGGAATGCACCATGGCCACAGGGAGCAGAGACATGGACTCCTACAAAACACAATCCCAGATACACCTCCAGTGTCGCATTCCCCATCACCTCTCCACTGTCTGCCATCCCCTCCCCTACCTCCACATGGCCATTCTCAGCCTATTGCTAACACTTCCTCCCAGCCTTCAGCACTATAAATAAATAAAACATGGTGTTACAAAAGGTAGTTTGTGCCACAAAAACCTGAAGTGGACGTCAGTAAGGTTTTTGATACAGTTCCACATGGGAAACTATTCGTTAAATTGGAGACGATGGGGATTAATATGAGAACAGAAAGGTCAATAAAGAATTGGTTAAAGGGGAGTCTACAAGGGGGTCATATTGAACGGTGAGTTGTCAGGCTGGAGGGAGTTACTAGTGGAGTTCCTCAGATCAGTCTTGGGGACAATCTTACTCAACACTTTTATTAGTGATCTTGGCGCAAGAAGTGGGAGTATGACACAAAGCCAGGAGGGATTGCCAATATGGAGGAGGACAGGAAAATCATATAAGAAAATCTGCATGTCCTTGAAAGCTGGAGTAATAGAAGTGGGATGAAAATTAATAGTGCACAAATTCTAGTTGTTAGTCCCCAATTGCATAATTTTGCAATAAGCTGGGGATTTATCAATTGGAAGTGACAGAGGAGAAAGACCTGGGTGTCTTGGGTTGATCACAGGATAATTATGAGCTGCCAATGTGATGCAGCTGTGAAATAGGTTAATGCAGTCCTAGGATACATCAGGTGAGGTATTTCCAGCAGACAAATGAGAGGGTTAGTACTGTTATACAAGGCACGGATGAGACCTCATCTGAAATACACCTCTACCTTCTGCCCTTAAAGTCTGTGAGTCTAGAAACTGTGCCTTGTGTTGCACAGACACTGATGGAGATCAGGGCCTCATCGTGCAGCACACGGCAGAGAACCTGACTGAGATCAGCACCCCCATTCTGCTGGGCACTGCACAGACAGAGAGGGATAGTCTTTGCCCCAAAGAGATCACAATCCAAAGAGACAATGGGTAGGAGAAAAACAGAGAGGAGCAGTGACTTCCCCAAGGTCACCAAGCAGGTCAGGGACAGAGCCAGGAACATACTCCGTTAACACCAGAGCCACATCACCCACAGCTGGGAAAGGTCCCCAGACTCCATTGTATTAGGCTGCAGGAAGAGGTGGTTTGTCCATGGATGCACAGGCTGTTTTGGCAGGGCAGCCCAGCTGCAGCCCCTGCACACAGCTGGGTGTGTGTGTCATGGGTCAGGAGAAGTCAGTGTCCAGTCCTGTGGGGCTGTGCTCCTGGCTCACACCTCCAGCACTCACTGCTGCCCCTCCCTTACCAGCCGCACTAGTCAGCCAGACCCAGGCCTCTGAGGTCACTGTCCCTCCCACTCCACCACTTCAAACCTTCAAACAGGGACATGGTGCACCAGTGCCAGAGTGCACTAGTGTAAATTCTGTCTGTACTAAGGGTTTGCACCACTGCCTAAAATACCAGGGTGGCAGAGACCTTCAGTGCCCAAAACAGCAGTATGGTGGCACTAGAACTGGGATCTAGTTCTAGCTCTGTCACAGACCTTGCACACATCAGTGTTTCTCCTCCCAACTTTAGTCTCTTTACCCAGCTGCCCACTCACTGGGGTCTCCTCTCTCTCCAGAGCTGCTCACCATTAAAATCTGTGCGCGTGTCACCAGAGCTAAGGTAGTTCAGCTCTGGAACAGTCTTACAAGGGGGGCTGTGGAGTCTCTTTCCCTGGAAGTTTTTAAGAACAGGTAGGACAAACCTCTGTCAGAGATAATCAACGTATACTTGGTCCTGCCTCGGCAGAGAGAGCTGGACTTGATGACATCTTGAGGTCCTATCTAGCCCTACGTTTCAAGAATGCTACGCGATATATATATATAAAACAACATAGAGAGAAAAACCGCACAACAACATGATGTCAGGCCATTCAAAAAACACCACCACCACAAAAAACTACATTGCACAGCATAAAATGACACAATACTAAGGAGAAGAAAGCAACAAAATGCAAACTAACACACCTTAGGACAAAAGTACAGAATGCAAAATAACAACTCAAACCAAAACATAACACAGACACTAAACAAGCTAAGGCAAAATAACGCATCCTAAAACTATGCAACACAACATCATGCATCATAGTTCCAAAAGGCACCATGCAAAACAGCTCAGCATAGAACAGGACACAGCACAAGAGAGAATTATTTAAACATAGACCTGGAAGGGATCTTGAGAGGTCGTCTACTCAAGCCTCCTGTGCTGAGGCAGAACCAAGAATCCCTAGACATTCCCAGACTGGTGGATCTCTAACCTGGTCTTAAAAACCTCCAGTGAAGAAAATTCCACAGTCTCCCTTGGAAGCCAATGCAAGGCAAACACAGGCCAAACAACACTGTACACACACACACACAAGCTGGGCTTGTGGATAAGGGGAGAGGCAAGAACTGAAACAATCTGAGGTCAGTTCCCAGTTTTGCCCCAGATTCTCCATGCAAACTTGAGCAAATTACTTCAGCTCTCTGAGCTTCGGTTTCCCCATCTGTAAAATTGAGAGTCACCTCCCACCATTGGCCTATTTAGCCTTTGAGCTTTTTGTGGCAAGGCCTGTCACTGTGAGCATGTCTACACTGCAGTCAGACACCGGCGGCTGGCCTGTGCCCACTGACTTGGGCTCACACGGCTCAGGCTGCGGGGCTGTTTAATTGCGGTGTCGACGTTCTGGCTTGGGCTGCAGCCCAAGGTCTGGCACCCTCCTACCTCGCACAGTCCTACAGCCTGGCTCTAGCCCAAGCCAGGACATCTATATTGCAGTTAAACAGCCCCTTTGCCTGAGCCTGGTGAGGCTAAGTCAGCTGGCATGGGCCAGCGGGGGTTTTTAACAGTAGGATAGAGATACCCTTGGTGTCTTTTCTGCACCTGTCACAATGGGGACCTGATCTTGGTCAGTGTCTGTGCAGAGCCCTGCACAACAGGAAGACTGATCTCACTTGGGGACTCTGCAACTCCCAGCATTACAGGATCCCTGATTTTGCTAAGGGCCCCTGCAGCAACTGGCAAAATGTGGGGGCAGAATCTATGTCAGAGTCTGTGCAGTGCACAGTACAGTGGTGGGGTGTGATCTTCGTTAGGGTCAGTGCAATGCCAGGCCCAACAGGGACACAGATCTCAGTCGATGTCTCTGAAGTGCCCAGAACAATGGAGGCAGTGGTTTGGGTCGCAGTTGTGTGCTGCCTGGCACAAGGGGGGCAGTGACCTCGGTCCAGGTCTCAGTTTTACCTGGCACAACAGTGGGGTCTGATCTCACCTTGGGTCTCTTCAGTGCCTGGCAGAACAGGGTCCAGATCTCAGCTGGGGTCTCTTCAGCACCTGGCAGAACCGGGCCACGCTCAGTACGATAGGAGCCCTGATCTCAGTCACACACCTGGAGAGAAAAGTGGGAAGATTTTCGAGAATTTGATATCAGTATTTCAGAACTGAGGAGAAAATGGGGCACAAACTAAATATTTACTAATATAAGGAACAAACATCAACATGTGGGGAGATTTTATGTCACCATTAACAGTTCAAGAGAAAAGAGGGGAAATTGGAGGGGATTATACAGGGATATTGAATCAACAACAGGATGGGACGGATTTTTCCTGCCTCACACTCCCAGGGCCAGGAGGGAGCCCTGGGCGATGTCTTTTCACAGGGAAAGGAGCGGGGCTGGAGTCAGAAGGTCGCTGGCTGTGGGGAGGGGCTGGCAATGGGGTCTGGGAATGTGACTAGCAGGTGATGGGGGGAGAAGTAGCTGGACTAGGAAACCTGGGGCTGGGCCGTCTCCATGGGGGACACTTGTTCCCCCCTCCCCTTCCTGGCCCTTCCCATGCCCTGTTGCCAGCAGAGAGGGGCCCCCCCCCAGCCCAGCCCAGAGGTGTCCCTGTCTCAGGGCCCCCCCAGCCTCTGCCCAGTTCAGAAATCACTGGGGGGAACCATTTCCCACCCGCACAAGGACAAATCCCTGCAGGTGAAAATGGGGGAAACCCCCCAAACCTGAGATCTGAACTGGCCATTGGCGAAGGGGAGAGAAAATGGGGCACGATGGGGGAGGGGAACAGGGAACTTCTCAGGGGTTTGGGGGGGGTCACCCTGGGGGTGGCTCGTTGCTCTCTAGGGAGAAAGGGGGCAGGACGGGAGGGGAGGGGGGTCCCCACGGGGGGGGCAGCGGTAAATCCGAGGGGATCTCAGCCCCCCCCTTCTCTCTCCGCTCCTCGGGGGTCACCTGCTCCCCCCCCCCCCGCCATGTCCGGGCTGCACAGACATTTCCCCCCCCGCCCCTTTCCCAGCCCCGCCCGGCCCCACGCAGGGACCCCAGTGGGGCCGGGCCCCTCCCCCGCGGGGCCCGGGCCGGGCACGGGGGGGTTAATGCAGGGCTCTCCCGCCGCGATCTGCGCATGCCCAGAGCCCCAACGGCACAAACCCTTCTCCGGCCCGGGAGAGGCTCCAACGGCCCCGCGCGAGCCAGGCAGAGCCGCAGCGCCCAACGCTCCTTCGCAGCCCGGCTCCGCCTCCCTCGCCAACGTCACTTCCTGCTCATGGAGCGTCAGGAACTACATCTCCCAGCCTGCCCCGGCGCCGCTTCCGCCCTCTCAAGCCCACGTGAAGGAGGTCCCCGGGGCCAGGCAGATCATCTCCCCACGGCTCCTCCTTTCCCCGGGGAGCGGTTTAATACGGCAGCAGAGCTGGGAGGGCTTGTGACGTCTAAACAGCCCCAGCCCTGGGCCCCCCCCCGCCTACCCCAAACTCCTAGCAGCCCCACAGGCCCCAGCCGATCCCCCGCCCCCCCCGGCTCCCCGTCCCCTCGCTCCCGGGCCCCGCCTGGGCTCCGGGCTCTGCAGCCGAGCCGCGCTCCGGCCCCTCCTGCAGCTCCCGGCCCCGCCCGGGACACTTACCCCCCGCAGCCCCGCTCCGGCCGCGGGGAGCTCGGGGACCCCCCGGGCAGGGGGCGAACCAGGCAGCCGGGCCCGGCCCCTCCCGGCAGGAGCGTGTCCGCCCCACGCGTGTCCCTGCCCCCGTCCTCACCCCGCGGGCTGCAGGGTTGGAGCAGCCTCCACGCCGCGCTCCCGGCCAAGGCCCCGCTGCTGGCACAAAGGGGCGGGGGCCGGGCAGGATGGGGCGGCTCCTCCCCGGGCCCCTCGCAGGGGGGTTGGGACACGCGGGGACCCGCCTCAGCCCGGAGGGGGCAGGGAGGGGCTGGGGCTCCCCAGGGAGGGGCAGGGGCTGGGGCTGCTGAACCATCAGACTCAGGAGCCCCCGGCTGAGAATGCAGCGAGCACGTGTCAGTTCAGCGCTGGAGCTGGGACCCAGCACGTGTCAATCACCTGCCTCTAAAGCGTCTAAATCCCCTGGGCACAGCTCGCCAGGGCACAGCTTGGGAGCTGCGCTGGGAATAGATCCTGCAGGAAATACCTTCCCCCCCTCTGCTAGGTTGTGTGTTGTTACAGCCTGGAAATAACCCCGCTGCCTGCGTGTCTTCCGCAGAGAGCAGAGGAGCAAATTCTCTCCCTGTTCACCCTTCCACAGCCATTAAAGCAGGGAATAAACCCCGAGCAGCGCCCTGCCCCACAGAGTCCCCCCCTGTAAGGAGAGAGATGTGCAGTGACTAGGGCTCCAGCTCAGTATCACCAGGTTTATGTAACTTTTGGTGATGCCCAGAACGGGTTCAAGTCCTGCCCTTCCTTCCTTTCCCCCCCCCCCCAAAGATCTGGGAGGGAGTTTGGGTACATGAAGTGCAGGCTCTGGGGCTGAGCAGGGGGTTGGGGTGCAGGGGAGGTGGGGGCAGACCCTGGGAGGGAATTTGGGTGTGGGCTCTGGGCTGGGTCAGGGGGTTGGGGTGCAAGGGGCAGTGGCAGGCTCTGGGAGGGAGTTTGGGTGTGGGCGGGGTGGGGGATCTGCACTGGGGCAGGGGGTTGGGGTGCAGGGGGGCAGTGGCAGGCTCTGGGAGGGAGTTTGGGTGAGGGCGGGGTGGGGGATCTGCACTGGGGCAGGGGGTTGGGGTGCAGGGGGGCAGTGGCAGGCTCTGGGAGGGAGTTTGGGTGAGGGCGGGGTGGGGGATCTGCACTGGGGCAGGGGGTTAGGGTGCAGGGGGGCAGTGGCAGGCTCTGGGAGGGAGTTTGGGTATGGGCGGGGTGTGGGATCTGGGCTGTGGCAGAGGGTTGGGGTGTGGCACTATCTTGGGCAGCTCCTGAATGTGACCCACACTCCCGTCTTGCAGCAACTCCTACATGGAGGAGGTCCGGGGGCCGTGGGTTTACTGGTACCACTGTCTGCTGGCACCACCCTGCAGCTCCCATTGCCACAGTTCCAATGGCAGAGTTGACACTTGGGGTGGGGGCAGCATGCAAGAGACACACCCCACGGGGGCTGCAAGGATGTTCCAGATGCTTCTGGGAGTGGTGCGCCATGCAAAGCAAGGGTGGGCAGGAATCCACTTTAGTCCCGCTGTGCTACCCGTAATGGTGGCAGGAGCCACCAGGCCCTTTCAAATCCCCCGGGGCCAGCTGCTTAGGCTTTCTGACTTTCTGATGGGGAAGCAAAGGGAAGGCACATGTACCCCTCATGAGCAGTTCTGGGGAGTCTTTTTGGGGCTCCTGGAGTAGGCAGCAGAGAGGTGCAGCCTCACCACCGAGTCTGTTTCACTGGAGGAGAGTGGGGGCTGCAGGGTGATCTCCCACCTCTGTGCATCCAGCAGCGTGTGCTCCCCACTGCCATGCTGGAGCCTCCACGTTTATTTATTGAGAAATAAAATTTGCAGAATTTTAAAATATTGTGCACAGAATTTTTTTGGTGCAGAATCTCCTCAGGAGTGAGACTGACTCAGGGAACCTCCTTGGATTGTCACTGCTTGGTTAACCACTCAGCCACCACACCAATGCACAGAGAGTGCCAAGCCCCACTGCTGTGCGGGGCTGGGGGCTGGGGTCGGGTCATACACATTCAGACTGTGCGCTCCCCCCGCTACAACCCGCTGCTGATTTCCCATTTAGGACATTAGCTGTTACTGACAAGGTTTGTCTGTGTTTTTTTTTTTTATGTCATTGTTAGGTGTAAGCAGTATAAATTGTTTAAAATGTTCAATTAATTGTTTAATAAGATGTTTATGAAGTAAACCACTGGCTTTGAAATAGGATCCAGTCTGGAGCATATGAACTATTGACCCCTGGACTCCATCTCTGAGACGGGACTTGTTTACCATCAGGACACAGGCTCAAACCAGTCCAAACCGGTTTTTCCCGCCAAAACCAGCCCTCAGCGTTCCATCTCCTCAGAACTTTTCCCGCCACAACAGTGATATAAGGACGTGTTCAGCGCCTGCGCGGGGCTGTGCACCCCAGCAACGGCCCGTCCACGGTCGGGTCTTCACAGTGCTCCCGAGCTGGAGAGTGAAGATCCCCCTTGGTCCTGCCGTGAGACTGAGGAACAGGAGGCCTGTCACCCCCCATTCCTGCCATCCTGCATTCCTGGTGTCCAGCATCCCAGAGGGCCTCCCTGCCAGCCACGAAACCCAACCGCCGTCTGGACTCCCCAGTGCTCCTCCTCAACGGCTCTAAATCAGCCGGAGAGTGGAAGGTCCTGGGCGTTGCGCCGGCACGTGGGATCCACTGCACCTGAACAGTGGGGAAAGTTGTTTCCCCCCATTTTCACCTGCAGGGATTTGTCCTTGTGTGGGTGGGAAATGGTTCCCCCGAGTGATTTCTGAACTGGGCAGAGGGTTAATGGGCAGAGGCTGGGGGGGCCCTGAGACAGGGACACCTCTGGGCTGGGCTGGGGGGGCCCCTCTCTGCTGGCAACAGGGCGTGGGAAGGGCCAGGAAGGGGAGGGGGGAGCAAGTGTCCCCCATAGAGAGGGTCCAGCCCCAGGCTGCTACCAGTAGCACATTCCTACCCCGGCCGGGAGGGGGTTTTCTCCAGCTGGGACCGGCCCCCTGGGCAGCCCCAGGCTCTGCCCGCACCAGCCCCCTGGGCCGGAGCCCCCCAGTGCGTGAGGGACCCTGGGGGGTGTCATAAGTAGACAGGTAAGGGTTAATTTTCTTTTACCTGTAAAGGGTGAAAAAGGGGGAACCAAACACCTGACCAGAGGACCAATCAGAGAACTGGATTTTTTAAAAGTCAGGGGCGGGAATTGGGTAATCTGGGTCTTTGTTGTTTTCCTCGGCTATGAGTAAACAAGCTTCTCTCTAACTCCAATCTTCCTTCTAATATTCTACTAAAAGTCTGTGAGTACAAAAGGAAACAAAGTCATCGGCTGTGATGTGCTTTGATTTGTATTTACCGTGTGTTGATTTGCTGGACTGTTTTAAATTGGCTATTTTTTAAATCAGACTGGTTATTCATATTTTCTTATAAGCAAGAGCCTGTATTGATCTTTAATGCAGTATTATTGTTCTGTATTTTCTTTCTTTTTATATAAAGTTTTCTTTTTAAACTTGTGGAAGTTTGTTTCCTAGGGAGAGGGATTTTTGTGCCCAAGAGCTGTTACATCTGTGACAGGCTAAGGGGGGGGGAAGGGAAAAGCCCAGGCTGTGGGTGAGTTTCTTATTGTCCCCAGGGCGGGAACAGGCTACGGGGAAAGAGAGAAAGAATCCCTTTAGTTTCCCTGTGTTTGAAGCTGTCTCTTTGGAGAGAAAGGAGACAGGCCTTTCTTGGTATTTTGATGTAAAGAAGATTGCCTCATTCCCTCAGGCTGTTCAGAGAGAAGGGAAGGGACGGGAGATAATTCCCTTGCCCGTGGACTCAGACTTCTGAGTCTCGGGGGGTGGTCTTTCCAGGGGAAGTTGGGGAGGCCAGAGACGGGGTCCCCCAGGGAGGACTTGGGGAACCCGGGCTGATAAGAGCCATAATCTTATCTGGTGGCAGCGAGATAGATCCAAGCTGGGTACAAGCTTGGGGGAGGTTCACAGTAAGCACCCAGATTTTGTACGCTAAAGTCCAGATTTGGGACAGACGTTTACCACAGAGAGCCCCTCCTCACAGGGAGTATTTCTAATCTCATTCACCCTACTGTCCATCTGAAGTCACTCCTTGTCTTTCCATATAGTGACTCTGGATTAACAATGGTCTCAATGAAACCAGAGTTCAGAAAGAATGAGTCCAGAATGCTGTGGAAGAGACCACCGTGTGGCAGTGCTGACTCCCTTCCCACCTCCCTCACCCCCCAGATCTAGGACAAGGACTGGATGCACAAATTTTCCAAACCGAACCAAAAGTTCCTACAGTTTTCAGAAGAGGAGAAAAGCAAAATCTGTGATTTCACACAAACAGTGTTTGATAAGTGGATAGAAAGTTATCACAATGACAAGGCATGTGACCGGGGAATGCCGGGCAGTGCTTGGAGCCAGGACTCTGGCACGAGTTGATCAGAGAGAAGGATCATGGTTAGAAGAAGTTCCCAGAGCCCACAGCTAAGGGCCCACCAGATATTCCCTGGGATGCAGCCCCCAGAGTCCCCAGCCAGGGACCCCAGATACCCCTCAAAGCCCCACCAGCCAGGGAATCCCCACCAGACCATGACTGTCAGGTTGGGAATCCCAAAGGGTTCCCCCCACCAAGAGCCCCCAGCAGCCAGGGACTCACCCACTGGGAACTCAGTCCCTCACTGCCTGCCTAGGACCCCCACCACCAGCAGGATCTGCCCTGCCGTTTGCCTGGGACCCCCTCCTCCACCCAGCGGGACCCCCTGATGCTTTACAGTGGGACCCCTCACTCTGCTTGCCTGGCATCCCCTAACCTAGCGCCGGGGACACCCCCCCTCCCAGTTCTGTTTATTGGGCATGACAGTGATTGCAGGAGCCAGCTGGGGAAGCCCAGCTAGAGCCCCTGGCACAGCATCAGGCTTCCTTGTCCCACCTCCCGAGGAGACACCCACCCCTGCTGTTCTGCAGCCAACAGGATCCCAGCAATACCCACCTTCAGGACCCATAGCCTCAGGGCTGGGCACATCAGAACAACCCCTCAAAACCCCAAACCTCCAGAACCCACCAACCTGCCTAGGGTACCCCCTGTCCAGCCACCCAAACACCTCCCCCTACCACAATCCCCCTTCAGCTGCAATCTCCCCACACAGCCCCACCCCCACCCAGCAACACTGTTACCTCACAGTGTGTGATAAGTGGATAGAAAATTATCACTGCCCCTTGCTGGCCAGTCACACAGGCAGAGGGAGCCCTGGGGGATGCTTTTTTAACAGGACAATGGAAGGCCTGGAAGGCAAGAAAGGTAAGAAATGTCCGTGGCCTGTCACTAGCAAATAATGGACACCATGGATCCACCCCAGAGGTGGCTGCATCTTAGCACAGGGGGAATCAACCCCTCACACAGACCCTTTGTCATGGGGTTTGAGATACTTCTGGACCCCGCTGTGTTGTGGGCAGATAGACTGCTGAGGCAACAACAGTGGTCCGTGCCCGGAGTGCTTCAGCTCCAATAAACACACCGAGTGGGAGAAAGCAGCAAGGTTTATTTGAGATCTCAAAGTGGTGCTGGGAGACTTGTTCTGCCTCAAATCCAGCATGAGTTAATACAAACAGGTTACCTTTTTTATACTTTACCTCTAGCTAAGCCGTCCCTTTCCCCCCTCCCCCTTCTCCCCCTATAGCAATTACATCAATCAAAGTCATTAAACTGTTAAACTCAAAATTGGCGACTACAAGTCTAGTTCGTTAGGCCCTCTCCTTTGAACCACTATCTTGTCCTGTCCAGAAGTGTTTTATTTCACTCCCTTGTGGCAGAAGTATGCAGGCTTCATTATATTTCTTTTCCCATACCAGTTCGAGCGGCCTTATAACTGATAAGGCTGCGGACACCTGGCCTTTTGTTTATTAATTGGCCTGCTAGGTCAATTAGAGTTTAACATGGACGGACTCTTGCTCATGAGAGGCCTAAGGGAAAACTCCATATTCTTATAGCCTTTACCTTTTAAAATTACTTAGAATAATGCTTAGTGACACTTAGTGGCCTCAACAGCTGCACTCAGAGTGACCCCCTCATCCCGTGCCTGCTGGAGAAAAGAAAAGGGTCCAGCCAACTCTCCCATTACCAGCTGGGAACCACTGATCCCCAAACAGGGGGTGGCCTCTGGATTTGATGGGTATTAAACGTGTGCCTGGTCTGTTTCTTCGGCAAACATTTTAACAGAGATAAGGGGGGGAAGAAACGATTCTCAAAGGAGAGGGGAAAGATGATTCAGCTGCAGATAAAATGGGTGGGAAAATGCCCCTCATTGGAGATTTTAAATGGACATTTGCGAATCACGGAGAGACCAGGGTTCATGTGCAAGAATCTGAGAGAAGGTGTAAAGCTGAGATTTTCTTGGTATTTTATCATTAGAGTGATGGGGAAAATCTCATGGCACATTCAATTAGAAATAGACAACTAGGGAGAAGTGGGGCAAATGTTTAGGGTATTTTATATCAACTTTTGAGATTTGCAGAGAAAACGTGTCATCAACTATGCGACTGAAGGTGGAAAATGAGAATCAGGGGGAGACCGGGGGGGAATCAGGGGAGAGGAGAGAGCTGATCATTTGGGGGGGGGGGAATCTCCCCGGATTTTATAGCCCACGTGAGACACTAAGAGAAAAAAGGGGCAGAACTAGGGAGAATTTGTACCGGGGGCGAGAGGCAAGTGGCACAAACAGGGGCAGGATGCAATTAACTCCCCTCCCCCCTTCGCCCACAAGGACCCCCCCGGCCTCGGGCCCCCCCGCACAGACCCGGGGAGCAGCAGCGGCTCAACCCGGGCCCCGTTCACATGGAGGCGGCAGCAGCAACTTTGTTCTCCTGCCCCCAGCGGGGCTCGCACGGAGCATGCGCGATTTCACCGGCTGACCCCCCCCTTCCCTGGGCTGGAGAGAGCGGAAGCGGCCCCGGGGCAGGCTGGGAGATGTAGTTCCTGACTCTCCCAGGAGCGGAAGTGACGTCGTTGGGGAGGCGGAGCCGGGTGCGAAGGAGCGTTGGGCGCTGCGGCTCTGCCTGGCTCGCGCGGGGCCGTTGGAGCCTCTCCCGGGCCGGAGAAGGGTTTGTGCCGTTGGGGCTCTGGGCATGCGCAGATCGCGGCGGGAAAGCCCTGCATTAACCCCCCCGTGCCCGGCCCGGGCCCTGCTCCCGCTGGAGCCGCCCTGGGGCCGCCCCGGGCTCTGCCCGCCCCGCTGCGGAGCTGCAGCCTCCAGGTCCCGGAGCGAGCCCGGGGGCGGGGCCGGGGCCGGGCGGTGACTCTGCCCCAGTGTCCGGGGGGGGGGACCCGGCATCTCGCAGCGCCGGGATCTGCTCCCGGGGGCGGGGGGGACAGCGCCCGCGGGGGGCTCGGAGCTGCTGTCCCTGCAGGAGCCCAGCGCCCCCCGGGCCCGGCCAGGCTCTGCCCTGGGGCCCCGCGGGGGGCCCGGCCCACTGGGGTCCCTGCGTGGGGCCGGGCGGGGCTGGGGGGTGAGACCGGGCGGGGCTGGGAAAGGGGCGGGGGGGAAATGTCTGTGCAGCCCGGACATGGCGGGGGGGGGAGCAGGTGACCCCCGAGGAGCGGAGAGAGGGGGGGGGCTGAGATCCCCTCGGATTTACCGCTGCCCCCCGTGGGGACCCCCCTCCCCTCCCATCCTGCCCCCTTTCTCCCTAGAGAGCAACGAGCCACCCCCAGGGTGACCCCCCCAAACCCCTGAGAAGTTCCCTGTTCCCCTCCCCCCATCGTGCCCCATTTTCTCTCCCCTTCGCCAATGGCCAGTTCAGATCTCAGGTTTGGGGGGTTTCCCCCATTTTCACCTGCAGGGATTTGTCCTCGTGTGGGTGGGAAATGGTTCCCCCCAGTGATTTCTGAACTGGGCAGAGGGTGAATGGGCAGAGGCTGGGGGGGCCCTGAGACAGGGACACCTCTGGGCTGGGCTGGGGGGCCCCGTCTCTGCTGGCAACAGGGCGTGGGAAGGGCCAGGAAGGGGAGGGGGGAGCAAGTGTCCCCCATGGAGACGGCCCAGCCCCAGGTTTCCCAGTCCAGCTACTCCCCCTCCCCCCCATCACCTGCTAGTCACATTCCCAGACCCCATTGCCAGCCCCTCCCCACAGCCAGCGACCTTCTGACTCCAGCCCCGCTCCTTTCCCCTGTGAAAAGACATCGCCCAGGGCTCCCTCCTGGCCCTGTGAGTGTGAGGCAGGAAGAATCCATCCCATTCTGTTGTTAATTGAATATCGCTGTATAATCCCCTCAAATTTCCACTCTTTTCTCTTAAATGGTTGAATGGTGACATAAAATCTCCCCACATGTTGGTGCTTGTCCTTTATATCGGCAAATATTTAGTTTGTTCCCCATTATCTCCTCAGTTCTGAAATACTGATATCAAATTCTCAAAAATCTTCCTGCTTTTCTCTCCAGGTGTCTGACTGAGATCAGGGCTCTTATCGTACTGAGCATGGCCATGTTCTGCCAGGCGCTGCAGAGACTTCAACTGAGATCTGGGCCCTGTTCTGCCAGGCGCTGAAGAGACCCCAGGTGAGATCAGACGCCACAGTTGTGCCAGGTAAAACTGAGACCTGGACCGAGATCACAGCCTCCCTTGTGCCAGGCAGCGCACGACTGCCACCCAAACTGCTGCATCCATTGTGCTGGGCACTTCAGAGACCTCGACTGAGATCTGTGTTCCCATTGGATCTGGCATTGCCCTGATCCTGACCCAGATCATGCCTCACCACTGTACTGGGCACTGCACTGACCCTGACAGAGATCCTGGACCCACATTTTGCCAGATGCTCCAGGGACCCCAAACAAAATTCGGGATCCTGTAATGCTGGGGTTTGCAAAGCCCCAACTGAGGTCCAGCCCCCTGTTGTGCAGGGCTCTGCACAGACACTGACCAAGATCAGGGTCCCCATTGTTACAGGTGCAGAAAAGACACCAAGGGTATCTCTACCCTGCTGTTAAAAACCCCGCTGGCCCATGTCAGCTGACTCAGCCTCACCAGCTCAGGCGAAGGGGCTGTTTAATTGCAGTGTAGATGTCTGGGCTCGGGCTAGAGCCAGACTGTAGGACCCTGTGAGGTGGGAGGGTGCCAGACCTTGGGCTGCAGCCCCAGCTGGAAGATGGACACCACAATTAAACAGCCCTGCAGCCTGAGCTGTGTGAGCCCAAGTCAGCGGGCACAGGCCAGCCGCCAGTGTCTGACTGCAGTGTCGACATGCCCACAGAGACAGAGAGGCCTTGCCACAAGAGGCTCAAAGGCTAAATAGGCCAATGATGTGAGGCGACTCTCCATTTTACAGATGGGGAAACTGAAGCTCAAAGAGCTGAAGTAATTTGCTCAAGTTTGCATGGAGAATTTGGGGCAAAACTGGGAACTGAACCCAGATTGTTTGAATTCTTGCCTCTCTCCTTAACCCCAAGCCCAGTGTGTGTGTGTACAGCGTTGTTTTGGTTTGTATTTGCCTTGCATTGGCTTCCAAGGGAGACTGTGGAATTTCCTTCACTGGAGGTTTTTAAGACCAGGTTAGAGATTCACCAGTCTGGGAATGTCTAGGGATACTTGGTTCTGCCTCCTCACAGGAGGCTGGAGTAGATGCCCTCTCAAGATCCCTTCCAGGCCTACACTGAAATAATTCTCTTTTGTTCTGTGTCCTGTTCTACGCTGAGCTGTTTTGCATGGTGCCATTTGGAACTGTGATTGCAGCATGTTGTGTAGCAGTTTTATGGTGCATTGTTTTGCCTCAGCTTGTTTGGTGCCTGTGTTGTGTTAGTTTGAGCTGAGCTCTTTTTCCTTGTGTACTTTTCTCCTATGGTGTGTTAGTTTGCATTGTTTTGCTTTTTTTCCCCTTTTGTATTGTCATTTTATGCTGTGGAGTGTGGGTTTTGTTTTTTTTTGTTTTTTTTTGTTTTTTCCCCCCGAATTGCCTGACATTATGTTGTGGTGGGTTGTACTCTGTATATTGTGTTTTATATGTATATATTTCATAGCATCATAGAAATGTAGAGCTGGACAGGACCTCAAGATGTCATCAAGTCCAGCTCTCTCTGCCGAGGCAGGACCAAGTATATGTAGATTATCTTTGACAGAGTTTTGTCCTACTTGTTCTTAAAAACTTCCAGGGAAAGAGACTCCACAGCCCCCCTTGTAAGACTGTTCCAGAGCTGAACTGCCTGAGCTCTGGTGACACCCACACAGATTTTAGTGGTGAGCAGCTCTGGAGAGAGAGGAGACCCCAGTGAATGGGCAGCCTGTTAAATACATTAAAGTTGGGAGGAGAAACATTGATGTGTCCAAGGTCACCCAGGCTGTCCGTGGCAGAGCTAGAACTAGATCCCAATTCTAGTGCCACCGTACTGCTGTTTTGGGCACTGAAGGTCTCTGCCACACTGGTATTTTAGGCACTTGTGCAAACCCTTAGTATAGACAGAATTTATACTAGTGCACTCTGGCACTGGTGCACCATGTCCCGGTTTGGGGCGGGGGCGGGGGGCAGTGATCTCACTGAGGCCTGGGGCTGGCTGACCAGTGCAGCTGGCAAGGGAGGGGCAGCAGTGAAGTACGAGCCAGGAGCACAGCCCCACAGGACTGGACACTGACTTCTCCTGACCCATGACACACACCCCCATCTGTCACAAAGGTTGGCTCACCTGTGTGGTGAGATATATGGGATCACTCAAGAGGACTGTCTGTGATTCCATGTTAATGCTGTTACAGAGCCTGAAGCGTTTACACTGGATTGTTGATTGGTGAAATCTCCATACAGACCTCACACCCAATCTGGGGTTTGTTCCCTGCTTCTTACCAGTCTGCCTGAGGCTGGTGCTTGTGCTCTCAAGTCACTGAAGACAGCGTTATAGAGAGAGGGGCTGTGACTTCCCCAGGGTCATTAACCAGTCCATGCCAGAGCCAGGAACAGAGCCTGTTAACTCCAGAGCCCCATCACCCGCAGCTTGGGAAGGTCCCCAGAGCACACTGTATTAGGCTGCAGGAAGAGGTGTGCAAGGACTGCAGCTGAGCTGCCCTGCCAAGACAGCCTGTGCATCCATGGACAAACCACCTGTTCCTGCAGCCTAATACAGTTGGGTCTGGGGACCTTTCCAGGCTGCGGGTGATGGGGCTCTGGAGTTACCAGGGTCTGTTCCTGGCTCTGTCACTGACCTACTTGGTGACCTGGGGGAAGTCACAGCCCCTCTCTGTTTTCCTCCTACCTATTGTGTACTTGGATTGTGATCTCTTTGGGGCAAGGACTGTCCCTCTCTGTCTGTGCAGTGCCCAGCAGAATGGAGGTGCTGATCTCAGTCAGGGTCTCTACCGTGCACAGCATGATGATGCCCTGATCTCCATCAGTGTCTGTGCAACACAAGGCACAGTTTATAGACTCACAGACTTTAAGGGCAGAAGGTAGAGGTGTTTTTCAGATGAGATCTCATCAGTGCCTTGTATAACAGTACTAACCCTTTCATGTGTCTGCTGGAAATACCTCACCTGATGTATCCTAGGACTGCATTAACCTATTTCACAGCTGCATCACATTGGCAGCTCATAATTATCCTGTGATCAACCGATACACCCAGGTCTTTCTCCTCCTCTCTCACTTCCAACTGACAAATCCCCAGCTTATTGCAAAATTATGCTCTTGGGGACTAACAACTAGAATTTGTGCACTATTAATTTTCATCCCATTTCTATTACTCCAGCTTTCAAGGACATGCAGATTTTCTTGTATGATTTTCCTGTCCTCCTCCATATTGGCAATCCCTCCCTCTCCCACTTCTTGTGCCAAGATCACTAATAAAAGTGTTGAGTAAAATCGGTCACAAGACTGATCTGAGGAACTCCACTAGTAACTCCCTCCAGCCTGACAACTCACCGTTCAATATAACCCCCCTGTAGACTCCCCTTTAACCAATTCTTTATTGATCTTTTGGTTCTCATATTAATCCCCATCGTCTTCAATTTAACGAATAGTTTCCCATGTGGATCTGTATCAAATGCTTTACTGACATCCAGATCAGGTTTCTCTGGCACAATCTACCTTTTGTAACACCACGTTTTATTTATTTATAGTGCTGAAGGCTGGGAGGAAGTGTTAGCAATAGGCTGAGAATGGCCATGTGGAGGTGGGGGAGGGGATGGCAGACAGTGGGGAGGTCGGGGGGATGCGGCATTGGAGGTGTATCTAGGACTGCGTTTTGTAGGAGTCCATGTCTCTGCTCCCTGTGGCCGTGGTGCATTCCGTACCAAAGCAGCACGTCAGCAGAGCAGACGCACACACTGTAGCTCTGCCTGAAACACAGCGTTCACTGCCAGACGGGCTGGGCGATTTTTCAGGGACCCAGCTTGATATGCCTGACTAGGGTGGGTTCAGTTGGACAGGGATCTGGGGCTCTGATAGTTTGCGATGTTCCTTTTTGCATAGTCGGTTCTTTCCATTTATTATTTTACCCCCACCTATGCCTGATGTCACTCTCGTCTTAACTTGATTTTGTTATTTCACTTCCAGCTTTTAAATGGGATCTAAGAATTGCAAAGCTGAGTGAAAGATAAAGAAACAGAACCATTTGAATGTTGGCCCATAACTGGTAGAACTGTACCTGGTGAAGGTCTGCTGTAATTTCCTGGTTACCTCTAGCATTTTCTGGTGGGGCAGATAAAGCAATGTCAAAGAGTCAAATGCGCGTTTTAGGACAAAAGGGCTAAATGCATGAGACATCAACTGACACCTAATTTCCATTTCTTAATGCCTAAAATTTTGACACTCCCTCACACCATCTTTTTTTTTTTTTTTTTAAAGCGATGCACAGCACACAATCAAGTTAATTAATGAAAGCACACCCATTATTGACTGCTTGGTGTTGCATGGGCATCTGATTAAGCACCTAATTACAACTGTACCAGTGTAAGTGGAAATGAATCAACCCAGCTTAGCTCCAAGGTGTTTAGATGGGAATGAAAAGTTTCTAAATTAATTACATGGCAGAATGGTTAATGGAGAAAATACACTGAAATGCTTTTACCCAGTCCTGTTGACTTCTTCTCCCAACCCCCCCATGAGTTCTGGCCTCTTGGTCAACTTGCCTTCCAGTCCCACATCAGCTGTGCCCTCTCCCACCCTAACCCATTTCTACAGCAATTCTTCATCCCCCTCGTCAAGGCAGGGGGTTGGCGCCGCAGCCCCTATGGTACCTGTGTTAATCACTGTCTCTCGTACTGGGGCTATGTAGATTTCAGGAAACAATTTCTCCAAATTACTGACTCTGGGAGGTGGGAGAGAGGAGAGGCTGAGAGAGCGTTTGCTCTCACAGCCATGTTCAACTCTGGTAGGCTCCATGTTACCTCATCCTCCACCCTCCCCTGTGTGTCTCTGCTCATGTGTCAGAGTGTCATCTTCTGATCATAATGCCACTGGCCTCAGCAGAGCTCCCAGACAGGAGCTACATCACGAGAAGGTTACGGTACTGAGAGTGAAATACATCACAGGGAGGGTGTAATTATCCTGAAATGAAACATTACAGTCTAGGAAGTGAAAGATTTCAAGAACTTCATTACTTGAAATTATGCTTGAAAGGATTGGATTTTTATGAATAAATTGCAGTAAATGTTGATTTTACTGTACACACACACACACAGATGGAAAAATATTTATATAGGTAATATGCAGAAATGCTTCTGGAGAAAGTCGAGTTTGATTTAAGGGTATTTACACTGTATATTTTGGGTGTGACATTGACAATTTCTCTTTGAAGAGTTATATGATTTGGCTTTTGGAATCTCAGCAGTTACTGTATTTAAATAATTGTCATCTGACAACCCCCATAACTTCCCACAGCTCTGAACATTGAAATTGTAAACATTGAAAAAAGGGCTTAAAAATAAATATCACTATCTATTGAAATTAAAAGAAACACATAGACAAAATGAATTTTGAGAAGCCCACTTAACAGCAATTGCAATATGTTAGGGGATGGAAATTGACAACTAAGGCACCAACCTTAATTCTGCCCTGTAGTGACACCAGGCAATCGCCGTAGGGGTACGAATTAGGTATTTTAGTGTATAAAGTTCCAGGTTACAAATCAGTATGATCTAAAGACACATGAGATCTTTTCCTCAGGATATCACCATCACTGGGTTGTTTCTCTTATTGGTAAGTCCCAGAAGTGAACAGATTGATAACGTTTTATCAGTTATGAAGTGGCCATTTCAGATTTCTGGAGAGTGTCTTATTTTGCACTAGGGGGCCAAGTCCTTGGAAAGACGGAACCCTGGTTTCATTTTAACTTCTCCATGGTCAGCAGCTTCTGGAATTTGGTTCAAAATATTTACATCATGTTTCCCTGCCCTGTTGTTAAAAGTGCTGCTTTAGAAAGTGGGGAAGGGCAGGAACTGACTTCAGGATCAGTAGCTGAGTCCCTTAGATATTTAGAGCTCATCGGAAGGAGGACGGGGATTGGTGGGTGTCTGGGGATTTAATAATAAACACACAAATATCGTTGTTCTTAGTGAATTTTCATCTTCTAATTTCCATAACCCACTAATTATCCCTGGCTGCCCCCGGCAGTCTGGGGAGGGAGAACTAGTAAAGTCCTGTGGCCAGTGTGGAACCTAAGGCACAAGGATCTTTCCTTGACTGCCTCAAAGTCACCCAGAGTGAAATTCACTTCACTGGATAAAGCCCTAGTTGCTGAGCTCTACAGAGGGGTGGGGAGGGGAATTCCATCCCCCATCCTTGAACATGGATCCCCCTCCAATTCTCACCCTGATCTCAGACACTATCCCAATCTTCCCCTGCAGTGATGGACCCACTTGATGCTGCCAGAGCCATCTGCCATGGGAGCTAGAGAGGACAGAGGCCCAGGTCCAGAACTGCTTCCCCTGCCCACAGCCCCCAAGCTGTGCTAGAGTTGCCCTGACTTTCCAATCTGCAGATCAGTCCAGCTACACCCAGTCCATGCACCCACCATGCACAAACTTTGTCACAAGAAACATGCCAGGATTGGGAAAGACCATCTGGGGCTGGCTGCAGTCTCCCTTTGCTGCTGTGAGGGGAATGGGGTGGTCCCTCATATAGGATACAAATATACCCAGGGGCAGAAGGGAAATGTAGTTTCTTCTAGGGGTTTGAAATGTTTGGTTTAGAGTCCTGAGCTCTATCTTCCTGTTTGTCTCCTTCTGCCACTTTCAGATTTCTTGGAGAGAAAAGGTGGGTGAGGTAATTTTTTTAGAACCAATTAAAAATACCTATTTGCTATCCTGGGACCAACATGGGTACAACAACTTTCCCCTTTGTACCCCCTCCCCACTCACCTCCCCCTCAGCTGAGACTCTCCTATATGATAGGAAAATAAGGGTTCGGTCCTGTAACTGGATTGGGTCTTGCCAGCACTAACAGAAGTGAAAGCCTGTGTGCATTAATGACAGCAGCAGCTCTGGGACTCGACACATAGGGAGAAGAGAAGGGACTGAGCAGGTTGTGTCTGTGCCAGGTGTGAGTTACTCATGTGGGAATTCTGCAGCGCTGCGTATGCACAGAATTCACGTCCAGCGCAGAATTTCTTTTTTTGGCTTGAAGACGATACATTCTGCCTGAGAAGTGCTACAGTTCTGCCTTTCACCCACCAGAGGCCCCTGTGGCACCAGAACAGGCAGCATTCAGCTGGGTTCATCTTGGTGGTAATTTGTTGCCCCGAGCTCTCCCCCAAATGGGAAGAGAGTTAGTGGGTGCAACTTGGGAGAGTCCTGAGACACGGCTGCCTGTGGGGGTGGGGACAGGGTGGTCATTCTCTACTCACAAGAGGGTGTGGAAAGGGCACAGAAGGAGCAAGTGTCCCCTGTGGAGACTGGCCAGCCCCAGGTTATCCAGTCCCAGACGCTTCTTCCCCCACCATACCCCAAACCTCTTCACCCCTCCAACCATCAGTTGCCAGTCTTCCCTTGCTGCTAGCCCTTCCTGACTGGCAGAGACCCTCTAAGCCAGTAGTGTGTCAGGGCTCAACCTTCTGGCTGAGTCTTCAGGGCACTTTCTTCCTCTCTTGGGGTAGCATGCCACAGGGGCCCCACAAATCTACATTGCTTAGGCTTTGGCTTCAGCCCCGGGTGGTGGGGCTCAGGGCCCTGGACTTCAGCTCCATGCGCTGGGACTTAAGCTTTCTGCCCTGGGCCTCAGTGAGTCTAATGCTGGTCTTGCTTGGCGCCCGCCCTGAAACCTGCTAGTGGCCCCCAGCAGGCCCAGGACCCCTGGTTGAGAACCACTGCCTTACCCCACGAATCACAGCAATGTTCAGGTTACTGCCAGTCATAGAATCAGAATATCAGGGTTGGAAGGAACCTCAGAGGTCATCTAGTCCAACCCCACTCCTCATCTAGCCAATCCTCATCTAGTTGAGGATTGCCTCAAAGCAGGGCCAATCCTCAACTAAATCATCCCAGCCAGGGCTTTGTCAAGCCTGACCTTGTCCCAAAGGACCAGTCACTTACTGAGGTCAATTGAATCTAAGATCTCACAACAAAGACAATACTTGTAGTCAGTCCTGTAATAACCTGTATTAAGACTTATCTAAAAGGAAACGAGAGTTGTTTACAAAGTTAAAGCAGGTAATCCTATAGATGCAGACAAGTTACAGTCTTAAATTTCAAAAGGTAATAGAAGCTTCTATAATAAGCAAGCCCTATATCTTCCTTAGGACTAACCCAGGCTAATGAGCTGGGGATCTCTTGCTTATGCCAAGAAACTTTGCCCCTCAGAGTCCAAGCAGGATACAGATAATCAGTTCCTTCTGTATGGGGTTTTTTATTCCCTTTCTGCCATGTGCTCTGAGCTGCAAACTCAGCTAATGGGAAGTCAAGAGCACAACAACAGTCTTTTGTCGTCTCTAACATCGCATAATAGTCTCTCTGGTGTTGATGGACCTTTCCTGCCAGGCAGGGTGTAATGCATTCAGTTGCCAATCAGCACTTCACCTAGGTAAAGTCTCTCTCCTGTCTGGTAATTTACAGAGCCACAGAGGCTCACAATGCAACTAGTCAGATATTAACCCAGGCAGCAATTCACAAGCATTCAATAAAGTGTAAACACATTCTTATAATCCTAATACCTGTTTTAACAATACTAACACAGGTGATTCAGACTGATTCCACTGTGTGTTTGTCCCTGTTCAGTGAAGACATGGGGGCTTTTGCAAGAGCTAACACCTCATCTGCCAGTGTCACAGGCAGGATGGGCAGGGATGGTGTCTCTAGCTTCTGTTTGCCAGAAGTTGGGAATGGGTGACGGGGTGGATCATTTGATGGTTACCTGTTCTGTTCATTCCTTCTGATGCACCTGGCATTGGCCACTGAGCTAGATGGACCATTCGTCTGATGCAGTGGGCAGCTCTGATGTTCTTATGTTCACGGTCTCTATCAGGAGTATCTATCTACTCATTTGGACTCACTGGGGAGACAGAGAAAGAAACAAGATGTGCTGAGGCAAGAAGGCCCAGTCTCAGAGCTCCCAGGGTCATGCTTGCCAAAAGCTAAAACTAGGCCCAGCCCTTGAAAGGGGCACTGCCAGGAGAGACTGTATAAAAGCTGGAACATCAAACAGCTTTGTAAATCTGAGACAGCTCCCTCGGAGACAGTGACAGGGAGAATCCCCCAGAGTGATTCCTTTGATCCTGTTCTTCTCTGGCCTTTGGTTCATAGAATTATAGAACTGGAAGGGACCTCGAGAGGTCTAGTTCAGTCCCCTGCACTCAAAGCAGGACTCAGTATTATCTAGGCAGTCCCTGACAGGTGTTTGTTGAGCCTGCTTTTAAATATCTCCAGTGATGGAGATTCCACAACCTCCCTAGACAATTTATTCCAGTGCTTAACCACCCTGACAGTTAGGAAGTTTTTTTCCTAATCTCCATCCTAAATCGCTCTTGCTGTAATTTAAATCCATTGTTTCTTGTCCTATCCTCAGAGGTTAAGAACAACAATTTTTCTCCGGCATCTTTGTAACAACCTTTTATGTACTTGAAAACTGTGATCGTGTCCCTTCTGAGTCTTCTCCAGACTAAACAAACCCAGTTTTTTCAATCTTCCCTCATAGGCCATGTTTTCTAGATCTTTAATCATTTTTGTTGCTCTTCTCTGGACTTTCTCCATCTTGTCCACATCTTTCCTGAAATGTGGCCCCCAGAACTGGACACACTACTCCAGTTGAGACCTAATCAGCACAGAGTAGAGCGGAAGAATTACTTCTCGTGTCTTGCTTACAATACTCCTGCTAATACATCCCAAAATGATACTTGCTTTTTTTGCAACACTGTTGACTCCTATTTAGCTTATGATCCACTATGACCCCCAGATCCCTTTCCACAGCACTCCTTCCTAGGCAGTTATTTCCCATTTTGTATGTGTGCAACCAATTGTTCCTTCCTAAGCGGTGTACTTTGCATTTGTCCTTATTGAATTTCATCCTATTTACTGCAGACCATTTCTCCAGTTTGTCCAGATGATTTTGAATTTCAGTTCTATCCTCCAAAGTACTTGCAACCCCTCCCAGCTTGGTATCGCCCACAAACTTGATGTAACAGTGTAACAGAGAGACTCTGCTGCTGGGAGGGTTTCACCATGTGTCAGAGGGTCACACCCTGGTAGAAGAGGGCTAGGCCTGTATTGGGATAAGGTCACTCTGTGCTTCCTAGTGTGGGAGAACCTAGAATGTCCATGACCAGGGAACAATGCTGGGGGGAATCGACATGTGGAAAGGAGAGAAACCCTGTCTGAATTCTCTCACATTGCCCTTCTCCCCCTGGCAGGCTACAGAATAACGTCCAGGTTTCGCTCCAGATCATCCCATCCTCCCAGGGGGAAGGAAATGGCTGCAATGGAGCTGGCTCAGGTAAGGGATTCTCAGGGATCTGGTGGTAGGTTCTGCTTGGAGGGAGAGAAGCAGTAAATGCATAGGAGGGTGGGAGCTGCTAGAGGTGGTGAGAGGCAGGAACTATCTCAGGTGCAGAAAGGGAGGGGACAGGATGTGACAAACCTGCTGAGACTTGTGTACTCTAGGGTGTGATGGGTTGTCACCCCGGGGTGCAGTCTGGGGGGCTTCTGGGAACCACTGCGCCCTCTAACCCTCAAGCCGTGCTGGCCCTTCTCACACTGCTTTGCTGGCGATTTAGCCTTGTTATCACCCAGTAGGACAGCAGGTGGCGCCATGCAGCCAACTAAGCTACCTGAGTGCTTTACCTAAGCCACTCAAGGACAGATAGAAGAGAACAGCCAATTTCCCAGCGATATGTGTTAGCAAACAGATCAAGGGCTTGGATACACTGGAGAGTTGCAGCGCTGGTGATGGGGTTACAGCGCTGCAATTTACTCGCCATCCACACTTGCAAGGCACATACAGCGCTGCATCTCCCTGGCTGCAGCGCTGGCCGTACTCCTTCTCTGCCTCGGGTATAAGGATTGCAGCATTGGTGATGCAGCACTGCTCCACAAGTGTGGCCACAAAAGCGCTGCAATTGACCTCCGAGGTATTCGGAGGCATCCCAGAATGCCTGCTCAGCCACTCTGCTCATCAGTTCGCACTCTACTGCCCTGGCCTCAGGTGACCCGCCCTTTAAATGCCCTGGGAATTTTAAAAATCCCCTTCCTGTTTGCTCAGCCAGGTGTGGAGTGCAATCACTGAATCTTTCCAGGTGACCATGCCTCCACACGCCAAATGAGCCCCAGCATGGAGCAATGGCGAGTTGATGGACCTCATCAGTGTTTGGGGGGAGGCAGCTCTGCAGTCACAGCTGCGCTCCAGCCGTAGGAATTACGATACCTATGGCCAGATATCAAAGGCCATGATGGAAAGGGGCCATGACTGGGACGCGGTGCAGTGCAGGGTTAAAGTAAAGGAGCTGTGGAGTGCCTATTGCAAAGCACACGAGGGAGACCGCTGCTCCAGCGCTGCCCCCATGACCTGCCGTTTTTATAAGGAGCTGGATGCGATACTTGGGGTTGACCCCACCGCCAATCCAACGACCACGATGGACACTTCAGAGCGGGTAGGGGAGCGGAGGGAAGAGGAGGAGGATGACTAGGAGGATGGTGGGGGAGGAAACCGAGATTGAGGGTACTGTGGTGGGGGGAGACACCCCGGAGTCCCAGGAGGCATGCAGCCAGGAGCTCTTCTCAAGCCAGGAGGAAGCAGCCAGTCGCAACAGTTGGAACTTGGTGAAGGACAAGCAGAGGAGCAGGTTCCCGGTAAGCAGCTTTTATTTTCAGGATGGAAATGTTTTGGGAGAGGAGGGGGGGGTTAGGGCTGCACGCATGCATGCATGCCTAGATGCGGAATAGCCCATTGATGTGGTCTATCACGTTGCAGTAATCGGCCTCGGTAATCTCTTCAAAAGTTTCCGCCAGAGCGCGGGCAATGCGCTTGCGCAAGTTTTTAGGGAGAGCCACTGTGGTCCTTGTCCCAGTCAGGCTAACGCATCCGCGCCACTGTGCCGCGAGGGGTGGGGGGACCATTGCTGCACACAGGCAAGCTGCATAGGGGCCAGGGCAGAATCCGCATTGCTGCAGAAGACTCTCCTGCTCTTCCCAGGTGACCCGCAGCAGTGAGATATCTTCCAGGATTAACTCCTGTGGAAAATGTTGGGAGACTGTTCAGTGTAGGTGCCCCTTGCAGCATTTTGCTTTCCTCAACGCATGGAACCCCCTGCACTGCCCTGAATCAGTCATTCCCACTTCCCAGGTGACCCGCAGCAGCAAGCTTCGTTCCCCTTTCCCAGGTGACCCTCATCAGTGAGATATCTTCCAGGATTAATTTTCTCCTGCAATCATTGCCCCTTACTCACCATTTCTTCACTCCTGTGCAGTCTGCTTGATACAGGAAAAGTATGCTAAAGTGAAGAGCGTAAACTCCTTCACAGGGGCGGCGGGGGGAATAACTGTCTGTCTGTGTGAGATTATAAACAATGGTGCCTCTGTAAATTGTTTCAATTTTTGTCTCTCTAATAACAGTGTCCTTGAATACTCAAGGGACTGTATCACAGACTGCTCAGAGGCTACAGAACCTGAGGAAGAATCCGCGAAAAAGCAAAGAAGAAATGCTGAAAGCAGTAATATATCAGTCTGCCAGAGAGTAAAAAAATGCAGGAATGGAGGGAAAACATGCAGGAATGGAGGCAAAAAATGCAGGAATGGAGGGAAAGAGAAACAGGAGAAAGGCATTGGCTAAGAAGAAAAGCACACATCAGCTGATAAGCATCCTGGCGCGCCAAACGGACTCTATCCAAGCGCTCGTAGCCATGCAGGCAGAGCACTACCGTGCAGCCCCCCCACCCGGTCCCAAAGCTCTTTCCCTTGTCCTCCAATGTCATCTCCAAATCCCCTTCCCCAGCATCCAGGTTCTTACCACCACCAGCTGCACCCAACACCTATACGCTCACCTACCAGCCCTGAGAACTACGACCCTTACCCTCTGCACTCAACCCCCATCACCATGCAGTATAGCCATCCTGAAGTGCAGCATTCATTGCACAGCACTCCAGACAGGACATATTCAAACCTGTGATTGTACAGTTCACCACCCCACCCCCCTGCCCTTTTAAGTTCCCAAAATGTGTGTCTGTCAATAAAGTTATTATCTTTTCAATAAATGAATTCTTGGCTTTGAAAACAGTCTTTATTATTGCAGAAAGTGAATACCGTAGCCCAGGAAAGAAACAGGTACTGCAAATCATTTTAGGAAAAACAGATTCCTCCTAACATTGTAACCACTGCACTTCACTCCTGTGCAAGGCACCAAACATTACTGTTGCTTTCAGCCTCAAATTCCTCCCTCAAGGCATCTCTAATCCTTGTAGCCCTGTGCTGGGCCTCTCTAGTAGTCCTGCTCTCTGGCTGTGCAAATTCAGCCTCCAGGCGTTGAACCTCGGAGATCCACGCCTGACTGAATGTTTCCCCCTTCCCTTCACAAATATTATGGAGGGTACAGCACGCGGATATAACCGCAGGGATGCTGCTTTCCCCCAAGTCTAGCTTCCCAGAAAGAGATCTCTAGCGCCCTTTTAAACGGCCAGAAGCACACTCCACAGAAATTCGGCACCGGCTCAACCTGTAGTTGAACCGGTCCTTGCTCCTGTCAAGCTTCCCTGTATACGGTTTCATGAGCCAAGGCATTAATGGGTAAGCGGGGTCTCCAAGGCTCATAATGGGCATTTCGACTTCCCCTACTGTGATCTTCCAGTCTGAGAAAAAAGTCCCGACCTGCAGCTTCCTGAACAGGCCACTGTTCCGAAAGATGCGTGCATCATGCACCTTTCCAGGCCAGCCTGTGTAAATGTCAAACGCCCACAGTGATCCACAAGCGCCTGGAGAATCATAGAGAAATACCCCTTCCGATTAATGTATTCAGATGCTAGGTGGGAGGGTGCTAGAATAGGAATATGCGTCCTATCTATCGCCCCTCCACAGTTAGGGAAGCCCATTTGTGCAAAGCCATCCACAATGTCCTGCACGTTCCCCAGAGTCACGGTTCTTCTTAGCAGGACGCGATTAATTTCCCTGCAAACTTGCATCAACACGATTCCAACGGTCGACTTTCCCACTCCAAACTGGTTTGCGACTGATCAGTAGCTGTCTGGAGTTGCCAGCTTCCAGACTGCAATAGCCACCCGCTTCTCCACTGACAGGGCAGCTCTCAATCTCATGTCTTTGCGCCGCAGGGTGGGGGCAAGCTCAGCACACAGTCCCATGAAAGTGGCTTTTCTCATCCAAAAGTTCTGCAGCCACTGTTCATCATCCCAGACTTCCATGATGATATGATCCTACCACTCAATGCTTGTTTCCTGAGCCCAAAAGCGGCGTTCCACAGTGCTGAGCATTACCGTGAATGCCACAAGCAATTTAGTGTCATACGCGTCAGGCGACTCGATATTATCATCGGAGTCCTCATCACTGTCACTTTGGATCATAAGGAATAGCCTAACTGCCAAACGTGATGTGCTGGCGACACTCATCAGCAACGTCCTTAGCAGCTCAGGCTCCATTTCCCACAGAAATCACGCTGCACAGAAACCGTTGGGAGAGTCACAATGGTGCCAAACGTGGATGGAAAAACAGTGACTGCTGGGGTGTGAAGCGATGCACCACGGGGCGTTGGGACAGGAAGCGGAATGACCCGTACCCTTCCGTCCCCTTCCCACAACCCATGGCGCCAAAATGGGACGAGGTGCTCTGTGGGATAGCTGCCCACAATGCACTACTCCCAACAGCGCTGCAAATGCTGCAAATGTGGCCACACTGCAGCGCTGGTAGCTGTCAGTATGGCCACACTGCAGCGCTTTCCCTACACAGCTGTACAAAGACAGCTGTAATTCCCAGCGCTGCACACCTGCAAGTGTAGCCAAGGCCCAAAGGAGATTGCGTAGCAAATAACCAAAAACTCAAACCAAGCCTAACATACTAGATGGATAGAATTTGAATTAGCAGTTTCTCATCCTGACTGATGCTAGAAGCAATCCACCAAGTTTCCATACACAAGCTAGAAATCCCTTTACCCTAAGACCAGCACATCCCCTAGTTCAGTCTTTGTTCCTCAGGTGCTTCCAGGAGTTCTCTTGTGTGGGGAATGAGGCCAAGAGATGATGTCACACCCCACCTTATGTAGCTTTTCCATATAGCGGGAACCCTTTGTTTTAAACTCAGTTCCCAGTCCAATTTGTGGAAGAATACAGGTACCAAAATGAAGTTCATTGTCATGTTGTCTGGTCACATGCCCAAGAGTGCCTTGCTGAGTCATAGTAGCCATGACTCCTAGGCTGGCTGAAACATTCAGAGAAAGGCTAAGCTCTTCCACAGTCCATTGTCTTTGTTGATGAGCCATGAACACTGTCTGGCTGCTTCATTGTTGTACCTGAAAGACTCATTGTGACTGTTACCCAGAGTAAGCACATTTGAAAGACAGATACAGAGTCAATATCCATAACTTCAGATACAAACATGATCCGTGCACACAGGTAGGATAATCATATTCAGCAAATCATAACTTTTCAAGTGACACCACACATGACTCATCTTGTACAAAATGCCTCATAATTATGTCCTAATCATATTATAATCCTGCCACTATGTTGAGTATGGACTGTAGTGTCAGATAGGTCCTAATTTCAAGGCACAGGAGTTGGGAATGAAACTTCCCCTCTTTGTGGAACAGGAAATAACCCTCCAGCCAGGACTGCGAAATCTTTCCAGACTCCCAGTGCTGAAACCTGAACCTACTGACACTTCATTAGTTACCCCCACCTCCAATCTTTGTAACAACTGCAAACTTTATCAGTGATGATTTTATATTTTCTTCCAGGTCATTGATAAGAATGTTAAATAGCACAGGGCCAAGATCCAATCCTTGCGGGAACCTGCTAGAAAGAAATCCACTCAACCATGGTTCCCCATTTACTATCACAGTTTTTAATCTATTTAATGTATGCCGTGTGTATTTTGTATCTTTCTAGTCAAAATATTGTGCTGAAGCAACTCATATGCCTACGTATATTACATCAGTACTATTAGCTGCAACCAAACTTTTGATCAGTTAGTTTGATAGGATCTGTTGCGTCTACACCTTTTTAATGGGTACTAATTATATTACCCTCCTTTAATTCCTTATTAATGAAATCCAGTGTAGTGCTCCATTCTCTTGCCCAGTATTGATTTCAGACTGACACTCTTGTAATTAGCTGCATCATCTCTTTTATAGTTTTTAAATATTGGCACAGCATTAGCTTTATTCCAGTCTTCTGGAATTTTCCCAGTGTTCCAAGTCCTAATTAAAATCAACATTAACAGTCCTCCACACTCCTCCACCAGGTCTTTCAAAACTCTAGTTATCTAGACCCACTGATTTAAACACATCTAACTTTAATAGCTGCTGTTTAACGTCGTCATGAGTTACTTTTGGAATGGAAAGACTGTCAGCATCAACATCTTATGCTATGAGTTACATCATCTGTTTTTCTCCAAATCCAGGAGAGAAATATTTATTGAACACTTTTACCTCTTCTGCATTATTTTTGATAATTCTGCCATTTCCATCTAGTAATTTACCACTACCATTGTTCGGATTAATTTTGTACTTAATGTACTTTTTAAAACTTCCTTCTTATTTTCAATGGTTGAGCATTGTTTTCTGATAGCTTCCCTTGCCAACTTTCTACAATTCTGACCTTCTAACTTAGATTCTTTACTATTGATGTCCCCTTTTTTCCATGTATTTTATTTAGAGAGTGTTGGGATTCCTACCAGGGAGCCACCAGCCGGGTCCAGAGGCAGCCCCATCTCCTATATTAAGCTCTGGCTAGTAGCTATGTGATAAATGTGATGACTCCGCCTCTGTCTGTGAGCTGGGAGGCACAAAGTTTCTCTCTTTCTACCCTCTGATGCCTCCTGGCTGCTCTAAGCAAGGCAGGGGTGGGGCTCTGTTAACATGTGCCTCCCGGAGCTTCCATTGATGTGGTGCTGCTGTTCTATGAATAGTGGGACTGTAAGTGGGGCAGCAGGTACTGAGTGTTGGACTCTTTCTTTCAGGGGCCGGTGACTTTTGAGGAGGTGGCTGTGTATTTCACCAGAGAGGAATGGGCTCTGCTGGACCCTGTTCAGAGAGCCCTCTACTGGGATGTCATGCAGGAGAACTATGAGACGGTGGTCTTGCTGGGTAAGGAGTCCTGTCCCCTGGGTTATTAGAAGCTGTGGGGTGTCTAAAGAACCTGAGTAATAATAACTTTTATTCGTCATACAAGTTTTGACAAGTTTCCTTGCCCTCTTTTTTTGCCTTATGTCCCACCCACTAGTATCAGTTTTGGACATGTGCCTGTCACGGAGTCCCCGGGCGATGCTCTGGAACAGCTCCCCACAAAGCCAGGCAGGACTTTGGGGAGCCTCCTCTCCCTCGGAGCAGACTTGTTCAGGGCAAGAAGCTCACACGTCTTCACCTCCTGGGTCTCTCCTTGGAGCATTCAGCATCCTCTGCCCCTCCGTGTGCTTCCCACAGCGAGCCCACCCAGGCGGGGTCCTGGGGAAGCCACAGGGTTCTGCACCCCCACTTGGCAGTCAGACGTGACTCTCAGCCAGCAAAACAGAGGTTTATTCGATGACAGGAACAGAGTCTAAAACAGAGCTTGTAGATACAGCGAACCAGACCCCTCGGCCGGGTCCATTCTGGGGGGCAGTGAGCCAGACCCCTAGGTCTGCACTTCACTCCTTGTCCCCAGGCAGCTCCAGACTAACTCCCCCTCCAGCCCCTTTCCCGGGCCAGGAGGTCACCTGATCCCTTTGTCTCCAACACCTTCAGCCGGCACCTTTGCAGGGGAGGGGCCCAGGCCATCAGTTGCTAGGAGACAGAGTGCCAGGCATTTAGGTGCACTGGCCCTTTGCTCTGCAGCAACCTTATCCCACCACCTAGATACTTTAAGAACTGCACAGGGGACACTGAGGCACCAACACAGTGTTCAGAGCAAACATTAAAACAGTCCCAGTTCGTCACATCTCTCCCCCCTTCGAGACCGAACTGAGCCAGGTCACTCCAGCCAGTGACCTGGGGAAGTTCGAACCCAACAACGTTCCCATGGATGCCCCAGCATCTCTCCCATTCCTTGGTGTGAGTTACACCAGCCCCTCCCAGTTTTGTGCCCTCTCTTTGCTTCAGCCTGCTTGATGGCACTTGCAGGCTGCAGGTGGGAAGGTTTATGCGGCCTGTACCCTTTTGCCCCCCAATACCCCTGGGGTTTAAACTGGGACAGGGTCTTCTCCCAGCCCCCTGGTCCGTGATTTGGGCTCTCTTGGTTAAGAGCCCCGATCTTGGCCTTGGGCAGCCACTCCCCACCTTGTGGTCCATATACAACACCTCTGCTGTCTCCACCTTACAGTTTCCAACTTTTACCCTCAGTCCCACCTCCTTGAGGCAGCCCAGCCCCCTCTTCACCTGGGACACCTGTTCCTCCCAGGTCTGGCTAAAGATGCACATGTTATCCGTGTCTGCCAGGCCCAAGTTCTCCATCCCCCTCTGCTTGTCTAGAATCTCCCCAGACCTAGGCATGGGGTCAGCATCGGACACTGTGATGGCTTTAAGCTTCTGATAGCCCCCATAAAACCAGACCATCCTGTCTCCCTTGGGGATCAGCCCCACGGATGAGGCCCATGGGCTGTAAAACGGCTGGATCCCATCTAAAGCCAGCATGTCCTTGACCTCTCTCTCCAGGATCTGGGTTGCTTTCCCAGTGACTCTGAATGGGGAACACCTGATGGGGAGATTGGCTCCCACCTCAGGGAAGAGATCCACCAGGGGGTCTTTCCCCTTCTCCTCCCAATCCTCCCCTTTCAGGTCCAGGGGTCCCCTCACTCTCCTCCCATCCAGCAGCTTGAGAGGGAAGAACCCTGTGGATTCCTGGGGCACCACCAGCTGCCTCCTGCTTCCCCTCAGTTCTACTTCCCCTTGGGGAGTCCATTCCCGGGACAGGAATCCCTTCTCCCACAGGACTCTGTCCCTGCAGCCTTCCCCAAGGGGGTTTGCAGCGCTGTGGCCAGCAAGTTCCCTCAGCTTCTCCAAGGAGGGATCTCTCTGCAGCTCGGTCTGGGATTCAGCTGCTGGGGCAGGGAGTGGGACCTGCTCCCTCTCACTGGCTGGGCCTGGGGTCACAGCCCCCCTGAGCCTGGTCCCTGGTAGCTCCCTCCCTGCTGTATAATCATTTCCCAGCAGCACGTCTGGACCAGGCAAACCTGGTTGGCAGCTGACCTGCCTTGCCTGGGTGTCCCCCCACTCAGCTGGGGTCTCAGCTCCCCCTGTGCTCAGCGCTGCCCTGGCTGTCCCAGTGGGGGCAGGCAGCGAGCTCTCTGCTCTGGTCCCAGCATCAGAGCCAGCATGAGCCCCCTCTCCGGTGTGCAGGGGGGTGGGGAGCATCTCTCCCTCCCCCTCAGCCCCAGGGGGCTGGTTACAGGTAGGCAGGTATCCTGAGCCCAGCAGCCCCTCCCCACTGCCAGCAAGGTCATTTGCATTTTCACTGACCATTTCCATCCCAGCCAATTGGTTCCCTGGATTCAAATTCAAACCCTCGGCAGTTACAGGAGCAGGGCCTGGATCCTGTCCCAAGGGGAAACAGTCACCCCCCAACAGGGCCTCCCAGCCGATATCCTGGAGAACCCCAATGACCAGCCAGCCTGACCCCTCCTGTGTCTGCACAGGGATCCGGGCCATAGGCAGGGCGAGGGGCTTCACCCCAGGGACCTTCACCCAGGTCCCACAGCCCCTCAGCATCTGCGGCTGCACCACCACAGTTCTCTCTGTCCCAGGGCCTCGCCCCTGCAGGTGTGTTTCCCCACTGACCCCTGGGCAGCCCCCTATGTCTCTCCGCTCCACCATCGCCAGTTCATGCTGCTGCTGCTTCTCCTGCAGCTTTTCCTCAGCCTCTTGCTCTCTCTCATGGTCCTCTCGCTCTCTTGGGCTCTGCTCCAATCCCATCCGTCTCCGATCCCCTGATGGGGAACCCAATCGTGAAGACCCTTGTCTGGTTGGGGACCAGACTCTCGGGGATGCCTGGCTGGTGCTCCAGCTGCTCCCAGATCCTCTTGTAGCCCCATCTGAGTCAGGAATCTGCTCCTCAGAGCGGTCCTCCTCCAACTGCACGATTAACTGTGCCTTGGTGAACTTCCCCATGCGTAACTCTCTCTTTGTGCACAGGATCACAATGTCCTTCTTAAGGAGCTGGTGATAGGCCATCACCTCACTGTTCCCAATTGGCTCTGGACTCACAGGCCTGTGTGCTCTTGGCTCCCCCATGGTTTCCAGGAAGAACCCCTGGTGTGCCAGCCCTTCTCGTGGTCACCACCTCTTTGCCAGGGTCGAGCTGCAGACTCCTCTGCCCCTGGGACTGCTCCTGCAATCCCCAGGGGAACCCTGCTACTGCAAAATCCTTCTCTCCCCCAGGGTCGAGCGGCAAGCTCCTCCGCCCCTGAGACTGCTCACTGCAATCCTCAGGGGGACCCTGTTACTCCAACAGTCCTTCTCGCTGGTCACACACTCCCAGAGGTTAACTGCCCCCTGAAACCGTCTCTCTCTGAGCCTTCAACACGCCTGGTCTTCACTCTCCCTCCTCTGTTTTACTGCTCCCCAGTCACTTACTGCAGGAAGCGCCATCCACAGGGTGCAGCATCTCCCACCGCTATCACCAGTTGTCACGGAGTCCCCGGGCGATGCTCTGGAACAGCTCCCCACAAAGCCAGGCAGGACTTTGGGGAGCCTCCTCTCCCTCGGAGCAGACTTGTTCAGGGCAAGAAGCTCACACGTCTTCACCTCCTGGGTCTCTCCTTGGAGCATTCAGCATCCTCTGCCCCTCCGTGTGCTTCCCACAGCGAGCCCACCCAGGCGGGGTCCTGGGGAAGCCACAGGGTTCTGCACCCCCACTTGGCAGTCAGACGTGACTCTCAGCCAGCAAAACAGAGGTTTATTCGATGACAGGAACAGAGTCTAAAACAGAGCTTGTAGATACAGCGAACCAGACCCCTCGGCCGGGTCCATTCTGGGGGGCAGTGAGCCAGACCCCTAGGTCTGCACTTCACTCCTTGTCCCCAGGCAGCTCCAGACTAACTCCCCCTCCAGCCCCTTTCCCGGGCCAGGAGGTCACCTGATCCCTTTGTCTCCAACACCTTCAGCCGGCACCTTTGCAGGGGAGGGGCCCAGGCCATCAGTTGCTAGGAGACAGAGTGCCAGGCATTTAGGTGCACTGGCCCTTTGCTCTGCAGCAACCTTATCCCACCACCTAGATACTTTAAGAACTGCACAGGGGACACTGAGGCACCAACACAGTGTTCAGAGCAAACATTAAAACAGTCCCAGTTCGTCACAGTGCCTTTTTAGTGCTGTCAGTCATTTTAAAATTGCATTGAATGTATCCTTATTGGCTACATTAGCAAGTACATTAATAACTGTAGCTTTAAGACCTTTTCCTCATTTTAATAGGAAAATATGCCACCTGTAGAATTCTAAATTACGTAAATAGGTATATGATTCATTCATGGCTTGTGTGACAGTCAGATGAGCTCCTTTTTTGATAGGAGAGCACATAATGTTGCCATTCAGGAGCCCACGGGTGAAGGGAGAACAGAGCTGTGGGAGAAGAGAGGAAGGGGGGAGTAGATAATTCTGGGGTGCCAGGACATAGGGAGGGTGTGTGAAGAATTAGAGCTAAGAAGCAGCAGGGAGGAAGGAGGTTGTGAGAGACGAGGAGGGAACACAAGAAGCTCCCAAGGTACCGAGTGGTGGTGCTGGCTGACAATAAAGGGAAGAAGGGGAGGGGAGTGTGGAGGAAGGGCACCCAGGAGGTGGGCTGGGTGGGTCAGTGGGAGGGAGGAGAGGTTTGGGGATCTAGAGCTGTGGGGGATCCCAGACCTTTAACCCTGAATCCCTACCCAGACCTTAAGTAAATCCCAGACTTCAGCATAACCACTCTCACAAACCTCAACTTAATATAAGGCCGTGAACTGTAGCAAGTTTAGGCTATGTTTACACTACCGCAGTCCATCGACCTGCGCTGCGCAACTCCAGCTACATGAATAGCATAGTTGGGGTGGATGTAGCTTAGGTTGAGTTACAGCAGGGTGTACACTGAGGAGGGGTCCACGGGAGACCTTCACGGGTAGGGTCTGGAGTAGAGAACTGGAGAGCGACTTGCAGTCGATCTGCAGTTGATTTGGCAGGTCTTTACTAGACCTGATAAATCGACCACGGGTGGATCGATCTCAGAGCATCAATCCCGGCTCTAGTGTCGACCTGCCCTTAATAACCCATTTCTTTATGTTCACCTCCTTGCCCCTCTATGCATATTCCAAGCTAATAAGCAATACTCTGATCATGATATTTTACCTCTAGCGAGTATAAAATTGCCCACAAGACATGAGACTAGGTCATAGATCATAAAATCAGGTCAGGGTCAACAAGAGTGAGAGTTTGGAGAGAGTCTTGTCCCCCCCTCTCCCCATCTACAGCAGCCACAAGCTGTCTTCCCTCCAGGCTTCCAAGCCCAGTTCTTGTTTCTTGCATTCTCCTTTTCCGGAAGAATTAGAGGCTGTTGCTCCTGAACATGAGCGCTTAATTCCCCAGCCTTCTCCTCACACTGGGGGAGTTTAATTCTCCCTCCCATTACGCCTGAGTCGCTAGATTTCCTAATGCCCCAAAATGTGCTTTTGAAATGTCATGGTTCAGGGGTAGCTAAGCCTTTCACCTGCCTCCATGGTCTGCTCAAGGAATGGCCCCTCAGGTATTAGGCCTCTAGCCAGCCCCTCTCTATGGGTAGGGACCCACATGCCTCTCCTTTTTGACCAGTGTGTGAGGATTGCAGCTTGTCCTCCACTGTGTTTGCTGGACTAACATCCAGTTCCTGTGCTTTGCTTTCTCTCCAGGGGCTGTGAGCAGTGTGTGTGTGTGACAGAGGTGGGAATTTTGGTGATACTTGTATGATGCCAATACACACCTCAGTTTCCTGCTGTGATTGGTATTGCTATGATTAGAAGGAGCAGGAGACATGAGGTGTTTTGTCACATAGCTGTCATGGGGTGATATGAATGGGTCATTAAGGACTGGCTGGGAGTAACCTACATCAATGGAATGCCCGACAGAGACAAGGGAATGATTGTCACCCAGGGCCGCCCAGAGGATTCAGGGGGCCTGGGGTCTTCAGTGGCGTGTCCCCCTTATCCGCTCTGACACCGCAGACCGTTTACCCTGTGTCTCCCTTACCCGTTTGACACCGCAGAGCATTTACCCTGTGTCTTACTTACCAGCTCTAACGCTGCAGAACGTTTACCCTGTGTCCACCTTACCAGCTCTGATGCCGCAGAGGCTTGCCTGCGTCCCTGTTCGCTGTTCCTATTCCCCCTCCTGTTTGACTCAGTTTATATAGTAATATTCTCAGCTATACCTATGCTTAATCAATCATTGTACTGAAATTTAACTAACCAATCCTAACACATTGAAACATAATTCTCTAACCAATTGTATCCCACTACCCTAATTAACTTACACCTAGCAAAATTAATTATACAGCAGACAAAACCAATTAGAGAACCAGACTGATTAACATTGTAAAAGTGGTGGCCATAAAGATAAAACAATACAAAAATGAGAGTTTCACAACCACAAGCATTGAGAAGTGATTTCTTGCCAGACAGGCTGCTGTCAAACTAAGTTTTCTTTAACCATCTTAAGATCTGTTTCTTTATCTGATGGTGATGGGTGCTATCCGGACAGGATCGTCTTCCTAACAGCCCAATCGCACCTTATTTCAGTGTGACTGGTTTGGGATGTGAGGATGTGACCCTTCGCTTCCCAGCTTATGGCTGTCCCTGCTGCTTAGCCAAAGGCCTTAGCCTGAGAACAAGGCCTCAGACTATCCTAGTGAGAGAAGGCCTAGACACAGGCAGACTGTGATTTTGATTCTTTGTTTTTATACCCTGTGTACCTATTGGGTTTCTGGGAAGTGGGCATGCGGAAGCCCACCCACTGCTAAAGGATCCCCCCCAGCCTAAGGGGAGGATCTACAGGACTTCAGAACCCAACTGATTCCAGGGGACAACTAATAAAAGAACAGGGACAGGAGTGCGGTTAAAGGGTCATAAGAAGGGAACCTGACGGGCACACCGAGCAGAGAACCCTGGACAGCGCCCACGGCTCCTCGAAGGCGTCAGGGGAGCCAGTGGAACTCCGCCCGGATACGTGAATGGACTAAGGATCGGAAACAAGCCCCACAGTTACAGGAGTCTCCACGGGCCAACTTCCTCTCCCTGGTTGCGTAGATGGCCATTTTAGCCAGGGCAAGGAGGAGGTTGACCAGGAGATCCCACGACTTTGTGGGGCCATGGATAGGGAGTGCATAGAGAAGGAGGTGAGGGGAAAAGTGCAGCCAGAAACATAAGAGGATATTGGTGAGGAGCCGGTATAGGGGCTGCAACCTGGTGCACTTTAAGTAAACGTGCGCCAGGGTCTCCCCCACGCCGCAGAAGGGGCAGGTGTCTGGGACGGGTAAACCGTGTCAAATACATGCCCGTGCTCACGGCCCCATGAAGGAGCCGCCAACTGATAACCCCAGGGGGCCTCGGGACCAGGGTAGAGTATAGGCTGCCCCACTAGGGCTCCTCACCCTCCAGAGGTGGCAGGAGGTACCATCACTTTGTGTCGGGGCGGGACACGAGGGTGAGGAAGTGAAGGGTGTGGAGCCACAAGCGTGTAGAGATGTTTCCTTGGCATGGTTTGGAAGCAGACTGGCTGCAGATTATGCAGCCGGCTTGCGGAGAAGGGGCGGGGCGGCCGGTCGGGTCCGCGGGGCAGGGGCCCGATGAAAAGGTCCAGAGGGCTCGGGGTGGAGGGTGGGCGAGGCATGCCCTCTCACAGGACCCGGTTGAGGTAAGCCCGAGCAGTGGGCGACAAAGCGGCCTCCACTTCCTGTAGTACGCCCCAGGGAGTACAAGGTCTAGAGAGCCCCATACGCTGAGCCAGCGTCAGGGGATCCAGCCAGTCTCCCCGGTCGTAATCCAGGTCTCCAACCCTGGTAGCTTCTGCCAGGACCAACCTCTGATGCACCGTGGGGGACTCCGCCACCTGCACACGGAGCTGGGGATTGTGTTGCAGGGGCTCTGCGAAGAGATCTGCCTCCTCGATGGCCGCCACAGACCTGGTCGCAGCGAGGAGCTTCCAGGTCCGGAGGAGATCCTGGTAGAAGACTGGCAGCCCAGAGAGGTCTCGCGGAAGACCCCTCGGATTGAGATAAAGGAGCTGCCGGTCGTATCGGAGCCCTCGGAAGCGGCGCAGGAAGGCATGCGCCAGTGCTCTCCACGCCGGACTACTTGCACCATAAAGAAGCCTCTGCAGGGCCTGGAGGCAGAAGACATGGCCCTGAGTGCGTAGGCACTTCAGGCCCTGCCCTCCCTCCTCCAGGGGCTGGTAGAGGATCCCTGCAGGGACCCAGTGCAGTCCTGGCCAAAAGAACTCCAGAACCACCTTCCCGGAGGTCGGCCAGGAAAACCGGGGCCGGGACCAGGGTGTTGAGCCGGGACCAGAGCATGGACAGGACTAGTTGATTGAGCACCAATGCCCTCCCTCAAAGGGAAAGGCACAGGACGAGTCCTGTCCATTTCCGGAGCCACTCCGTCACCTTGCCCTATAAACCTTGCCAGTTCTCCAGCGGAGACGGATGCTTGGCAGGGTGGTCCCGTGCTCCTCCCTTGAAGGGTTAAAAACAGCCCTGGGATGGGGCTGTGGCTGGAGAAAGCAGTCTTTAGGCTGGGTTGATTGGGATGTCACGGAGTCCCTGGGTGATGCTCTGGAATTGCTCCCCACGAAGCCAGTGCAGACTTTGGGGAGCCTCCTCTCCCTTGGAGCAGACTTGTTCAGGGCAAGAAGCTCACACGTCTTCACCTCCTGGGTCTCTCCTTGGAGCATTCAGCATCCTCTGCCCCTCTGTGTGCTTCCCCCAGTGAGCCCAGCCCAGCGGTGTCCTGGGGAAGCCACGGGGTCCTGCACCTCCACTTCGCAGTCAGACGTGATTCTCAGCCAGCCAGTAAAACAGAGGTTTATTTGACGACAGGAACACAGTCTAAAATAGAGATTGTAGGTACCGTGAGCCAAACCCCTCAGCAAGGTCCATTCTAGGGGGAAGTGAGCTAGATCCCCACGTCTGCACTTCACTCCTCGACCCCAGCCAACTCCAGACTCCAAAACCCCTCCAGCCCCTCCTCTCTGCTCAGTTCCTTTCGCGGGCCACAAAGTCACCTGATCCCTTTGTCTCCAACACCTTCAGTTGGCACCTTTGTAGAAGAGGCGCCTAGGCATCCGTTGCTAGGAGACAGAGTGCCAGGCATTTAGGTGCACTGGCCCTTTGCTCTGTAGCAATCACACACCCTTATTCCACCACCTAGATGCTTAAGAACTGCATAGGGGACAGTGAGGCACCAACACAGTATTCAGAGAAAACATTAAGAACATTCCCAGTTCGCCACATGGGGGAAGTGGCTGCAGCTGGGGCCACACCTCAGACAGACTCAGCTGGCCCTAGAAAGACAGAGAAGCCAGGGGCAGACAAGAGTCTCCCTCTGCCTGTAGAGGAAAAAGGGCCTGGCTGAGGGTACCTGAGTGGAGCAGGGATGGGGAAAGGCAGAGGAGCTGGGGAGCTCCTGCCTGGAAAGCCCCAGGCTGCGGCCTGGCACAGGGCCAACAGGTACTGGGGGTTGCAGAGGCAGCCTTAGGGTAGGCAAAGGCAGCAGGTCCAACCCCCTTTGCCTATGGTGAGTGGCTGACACTGCAGTCTGCCCCAGTGAATGGGGGCTAGAAGGAGACTGGGCAGTAACTGAAGCAAAGTGGGGATAGTGGCTTGGGGCTTCCCCAGGTAGGGGAGACCCAGATTGGTGAGGTACTGCCGGGGGTAGCACCCCAAATAAAGGGGCACTGGGTCCAAGGTGGGGCATGGGGCCAGAGGACAGGCGGATCACCGGCCTGCAGAAGGCGCTCCAGAGCTGGAATGAGCTAATTCCCAGGAGTCACCAGCTGAAGGCACCGCAGTGGTGAGTCCGCTCATCTACACCCTGTAACAAGCTAAGTGATAAAAATACAGCTAACAGTGGGTTCTACCCTTTCCCCCATTCTGTGTCTGTCTTGTCTATTTAGATTGTAAATTCTTCAGGGCATGGGCCATCTACTATTCTGTGTTTATACTTTGCCTAGCACAATGGGGACCCACTGTTAGTTGCTCCTTAGGCAGTAAGGTAATGAATATGATTTATTATAATAACTCTCCTGCCACTTTGAGCCAAGGATGCTGGCCTTGGGACGTTACTGCTTAAAAATGAGCTGGGGGTTAAAACCATGGAATATTCTTTGTGACAAGTATCCACAAATTCCACTGACCTCTTGTTTTCTTTGCCTGGAGTAGGGTTTCCAATTTCCAAACCTGATGTGATCTCGCAGCTGGAACGAGGGGAAGAGCCGTGGGTCCCAGACCTCCAGGGCTCTGAGAAAGAAGTGCTTCCAAGAGCTGCCTGCACAGGTGAAGAATTGGTTAAACCCACTCAAAAACTGTGCGAGAATGCAGGAAACATTTGGGATGCCCTACAGAGACCCTGTGAGCTCTCCAGGTTCAGGATTGTTCCCTGCAGATGTGGAATCATTATGGAAAGTGTCACTCATGGTTTCCATCCTATCCTGACTGACAACTGGCAGCAGGTTGCTCCCTGATCTCACTTTCCCCTGAGTTGTTCTTGTGAGATGCAGACCAAAACTGATCCCTTCCTCTCTCCTCTGGGGAAGGGTTTGGGGAGAATCAGCTCCTAATAGGGTTAATTTCTCCAACACATATTTTGGATTGTTCATCTCTTTTTCCATTCCTCTCTCTGAGATTTTCTTTCTTTCTGGCGCAGGTAGTGACCTATGGCTGGATTCTCTCTGTCTCCCATCAGGTGAGGGGATGGTGAGTCAGAATGAGGAGGAGAAGCCCCATCAGGAAGATGCTGAGCAAGGAGAACCACATGGAACTTTATCAGGAAGATCCAAAGGGAATGTTTCCAGGAGTTATGCACTCCCAGAAAAACCAAAAGCCTGTGAGGCTCAGGGGAGGCCAGAGGGAAACTTTAGTAGCCACTCAGGCCTTATAACAAGCAACAGAATCAACTTGGAAGAGACACACTACATGTGCCATGAGTGTGGGAAAAGCTTCAGTGAGAGCTCTGCCCTTATTAGACATCAGACAATCCACATGAGTAAGAAACCTTATGAATGTTCTGAGTGTGGGAAATGCTTCATTTATCGTTCAGTCCTCATCTTACATCAGAGAATCCACACAGGAGAGAGGCCCTACACATGCGCCGCGTGTGGGAAAAGCTTCAGTTGGAGCTCACACTTTATTACACATCAGAGAACCCACACTGGGGAGAAGCCATACACCTGCGCTGAGTGTGGAAAAAGCTTCAATCAGAACTCGGACCTTATCAGACATCAGAGAATCCACACGGGGGAGACTCCCTACACATGCACTGAGTGCGGGAAAAGCTTCAGTCAGCACTCAGACCTTATCAGACATCAGAGAATCCACACAGGGGAGACGCCCTACACATGCACTGAGTGCGGGAAAAGCTTCAGTCAGAACTCAGACCTTATCAGACATCAGAGAATCCACAGAAGGGAGACGCCCTACACATGCGCTGAGTGTGGGAAAAGCTTCAATCAGAACTCAGACCTTGTCAGACATCAGAGAATCCACACAGGGGAGACGCCTTATACATGCTCTGAGTGCGGGAAAAGCTTCAGTCAGAACTCAGACCTTATCAGACATCAGAGAATCCATACAGGGGAGCTGCCCTACACATGCTCAGAGTGTGGGAAAAGCTTCAATCGGCGCTCAATTCTTATCACACATCAGAGAATCCACACTGGGGAGACGCCGTACTCATGCTCTGAGTGCGGGAAAAGCTTCAGTCGGCGCTCAGTCCTTATCACACATCAGAGAATTCACACAGGGGAGATGCCCTACACATGCTCTGAGTGTGGGAAAAGCTTCAGTTGGTGCTCAGACCTTATTACACATCAGAGAATCCACACAGGGGAGACACCCTACACATGTGCCGAGTGCGGGAAAAGCTTCCGTCGGCCTTCAAACCTTATTACACATCAGAGAATCCACACAGGGGAGACGCCCTACACATGCTCTGAGTGCAGGAAAAGCTTCAATCACAGCTCAAACTTTATTAGACATCAGAAGATCCACACTGGGGAGACGCCCTACACGTGCTCTGAGTGCAGGAAAAGCTTCAATCAGAGCTCAACCCTTATTAGACATCAGAAAATCCACATAAGAGAGAACTGTAATAAATACCTTGACTAGGGCTGGGCAAAATAAAAAAAAATTTCCTAATTCCCACATTGTGATTTTTGCACCATTTTCACCGTGATCTCTCAGCTCCCCCAGATGAGTTACCTGCTTCTGCCTTTTGCAGCTCACCCTTCTTTGGGGTCAGTCCTGTGATCTTTTCTATCAACTCCTTTCCTTTTGAGCCAGGAATGTTCATCAGCTCCTGGAGGTTTGATCCTAACAAGGTACGCTGAGGCAAAAAGTATCTGTGCTTTACATCCACTAGGTCTATATATGGCATTCGCTGCTCAAATTAGTGATCTTGATGTAAAAAGACAATTAGAGTTGTAGAACAGATGCCCGGGTGCAGTGTTTGGCATTAGCTTTCCCCTTCAACTGACCTAAACTCCATCACTTTTCCTAGTCTAAACAAATCCTGAGCATCACGGTTATACTGTTCCCCCATTTCAAAGCAGTTGTTAGTCATCGAATTACCCCTTCAGAAACCAATTGTTTCATTCCCAGTTGCTCTGATGTTGCTTCAGGTTGTGCTGGAGAGCAGATATTTTTGCTATTTTCCTCACTTAAAATATATTGAACTATAACAAAGAGCAGGAACAGGACAGGGATAGGGGAAAATGTTATTTCACCTGCTATAACAACAGATGTAGTTAGGGTAAGTCAGAGGGATTCCCTTATTCCCCATCACCATTCCAATCCCCCTGTGATTCAATTCGTTAGGTCAGTATTTTTTCTAAAGGGCTGGGAAGAGGATTCCCTAGTAAATGATTTGGAACTAAGCAAAGTATCCATGTATTTCACTACCAAAGCAGTTGTGGGTCAGGCCCTGCAGGAGGTCGCTCCTGAAGATATCTCCTTCCTAATCAGCAGCATGTTGCCTATTATTTGGGAAATACAATCTCTGTTGAGGTAGGGATGGAAAAATGGAAATGACATTTGTTTTCAGCTCGTCCCTGGAGGTGCTGCAAATGTGTAGAAAATGAAATTCGTGTTGAATATGATATAGCTGCAGAAAGATACCTACTTTTAATAGAGACCTGACATTTGCTGTCTTACAGGGATTCTAAGCTGCACCTGAATTTAGTCCCTAATTTAAATCTGTGCCTCCAGATTAAAGAAATAAAAGGGCACAGTTGGGGGAGTTGTACCTCACTATCGCTACTGATCTGTTGTGTGGTTGGTGAAGAATTCTATGCCAGAGAAGTGTGAAATTACCCCACATAAGGTCAAAGATTTAACAAGAACTCAGGTAGAAATTGCAGATACTAGTGGTTGATTTTCACCCTAGAGATGGAAGCTATGGTAACCTGTGGCCCAGGTAAACAATTTTTAGAACGCTGCGCCCTAATTAACTGGCACTCTCCTAAAGGCGCCATTATTAAATTGGGCACAACCGTCTTTTACCATTTGGCTCCAAAGTTAGATGAAGCACAGAGAGAAACAGCTGATTCCTTCAGAGCCATTCCATGCCTATGGGTCCCAATCTGGCTGCCTTGTTGGACAAGAAGCACTTCCATGCTGGGCAACTGATGGTAGCCAATGAGGGAATGTATCAGATTCCAAGTTCAGACTGCAGGATACATGAATGCTGAGTCCAGAGTCTGTGATTTGGTCTCTTAGTTTTGCTAAGGAATTAGAGTGGGGCAATAGGTGAGACAAATAGCATTTATGGGACTAGAGTCCCAGTATAGACTGTAACAATTTTATTAGTAGTATTTCAAATGGAATTTATTTTGATAAATTTTAAAATAAATCTTCTGTTAGGAGAAAAATTACTTAAGACAAGACATGTAACCTTTTATCCAGTTAGAAGGTAACAGCCACAGAGTTTCCCAGGTCTGTTGTTTGCAAAGCAAAGATGTCACATCAGGCAGGAGATGTCAAAATCTGAAGTGGTGATGGGTGTTTGATAGGAGCTTGTCTGGGCTGTTTTATTTATTTAATTAATTAATTAATTAATTTTTGTTTTGTTTTTGCAACCAGTTATTTTTATAGGTGGTGAGGCCACTTTTCCTTTTGAGCACAGCTGTTTAACCCTCAGGCCTGGCTCTGGAACCTCCTCAGTGCTGGCCTTGTGTTTCTTTCATGTTTAATATGTTTGGGGTTCACACATCCACACTACATGCTGTTCACAGCAACAGATACTTTGAGAAACCTGCTGGATTAAGTGGGCCTTTTCCAAACAGACATTGGTCCAAAGTCTGTCTCAATTCAGCTGGATTGCGACAGGCCTGTATCACAGGAGTGGTTCACACTTGATTTGCCCAGAGGCCTTGGGGGAGGTGTGGTAAGATAGGATAAATAGGCATCAACAACAATGAAGTTAAAGGGAATGATGAAAAACCCTCATCTTGCAGGTCAACAAGCTTGTTCTGTTCATTCCCTGTGACGCATCTGGCACTGGTCATTCTCAGGCAGCACACTGGGCTAGATGGACCATTGATCTGACCCAGTATGACCAGTTTTGGGTTCTTAGTTAAGCCATCTACGGCCTTGTCTACACTGGCAGGTTTCTGTACAGTAAACCAGATTTCTGCGGTGTGACTCTTGAGGTGTGCACACTGCCAAGCCACAAAGTGCACAGAAACTGTGCAGTTGCAGCACTGAAAAAAATCCACCCTGACAAGAAGTGTACAGCTTTCTGAGCCAGGGTTACAGCACCGCGGGTACCAGTGTAGACACCCTGCTCCATTACAGCGCTGCAACTGGCCTCGGGTCGGTGTCCCACAATCTGCTCTCTCCTCTCTGGCCTACCCCTTAAATGCCTTGGGAATTTTGAATGTCCCACTTGCCACAGAGACCAGTTATGTTTACAGACCCATCCTGAAATTAGACCAGGATATTTTAAAGCTTTATCTCATCGTGAAGTAACACAATTCAAACCTGTCAGCACAGAGGAGAAAGCACTCCGTCATTTCACATTTATTGCTACTGATCTCACGGACAAACTTCCTTTTCTCGGGGCTGCTCCCAGCACTTTAGGGAGTTTTTCCTCTTCTCCCTTCCAGCTGTGGTGATAGGACTGCAGCAGCTCCCCAGATGGCCAGCTTTGCTCTTTGACTTACATCAGGCCTGCACAACACGCAGCCTGCGTGGGCTTACTGTGTGGCCCGTGGGAGGTGAGTAGGTGGGCTCAGTGTGCAGCCCGTGGGGGATGAGTAGGCAAGTGGTGGGTGAGGGAGGGGGTGCTAAAGAGGTGGGTGGGCAGTGGTGGGGGGTGAGGAGGCGAGTGGGGGGGCAGGTGAGCAGGTGGTGGAGGAAGGGGAGCTGAGGCGAGCGAGCGGGTGGGCAGTGGTGGGGGGTGAGGAGGTGAGTGGGCAGGCAATGGCGGGGAGTGAGTCGGTGAGTGGGTGGGCAGTGGCGGGGAGGCAGGTGAGCCAACGGCGGAGGAAGAGGGGCTGAGGCAAGTGGGCGGGCAGTGGCGGGGGGTGAGGAGATGAGTGCTAGTTGGCTTCCTTTGTGGCAGTGGCATCTGAGAGGGCAAAGACTGAATGGGCTTGAGGGACTAAACTCCTGTCTTGGGGTAACCAGTTTGCACCAGCAATGAGGCGTGTCAGCAGGTCAGTGCAAGGCAGGGGTTCTCAAGCTTGGTTTGCAGCTTGTTCAGGGTAAGCCCCTGGCGGGCCGCGAGATGCTTCGTTTACCTGAGCGTCTGCAAGTACGGCCACTCGCAGCTCCCAATGGCCACTGTTCACCATTCACGGCCGGTGGGAGCTGTGGGAGGTGGCGGCCCGGCCCGCCAGGGGCTTACCCTGAGCAGGCCATGAACCAAGTTTGGGAACTCCTGGACTGTAAGGGAAGCTTTCAGTACAACTTCCTCTACTGTACCTGTTTTGTGATGAACAGGGGACTTTACTCTCCAGGCTAGTTCATTTGGTACCTTTTATAAGACCTGCAGCCACTCATCCACACTGTCAGACAATTTAAAATGCACTCATCTGCATGAAATTGGAGAGGGTCCAGAGAAGAGCAAGAATGATTAAAGGTCTTAAGAACATGACCTATGAAGGAAGGCTGAAAGAATTGGTTTTATTTAGTGTGGAAAAGAGAAGACTGAGAGGGGACATGATAGCAGTTTTCAGATATCTAAAAGGGTGTCATCAGGAGGAGGGAGAAAACTTGTTCACCTTAGCCTCTAAGGATAGAACAAGATGCAATGGGCTTGGACTGCAGCAAGGGAGATTTGGCTTGGACATTGGGAGGAGGTTCCTAGCTGTCAGGGTAGTTAAACACTGGAATAAATTGCCTAGGGAGGTTGTGGAATCTCCATCTCTGGAGATATTTAAGAGTAGGTTAGATAAATGTCTATCGGATGGTCTAGACAGTATTTGGTCCTGCCATGAGGGCAGGGGACTGGACTTGGTGACCTCTCAAGGTCCCTTCCAGTCCTAGAGTCTATGAATCTATGAGTGAGTGGGCAGTGGCAGGGGGGGCAGGTGAGCCGGCAGTGGGGTAAGGGGGGGCTGAGGTGAGCGGGGTGGGCAGTGGCAGGGGGTGAGGAGGTGAGTGGCCAGGCAGTGGCAGGGGGTGAGGAGGTGAGTGGCCGGGCAGTGGCAGGGGGTGAGGAGGTGAGTGGCCAGGCAGTGGCAGGGGGTGAGGAGGTGAGTGGCCAGGCAGTGGCAGGGGGTGAGGAGGTGACTGGCCGGGCAGTGGCAGGGGGTGAGGAGGTGAGTAACCGGGCAGTGGCGGGGGGTGAGGAGGCGAGTGGGTGGGCAGTGGCGGGGGGGCAGGTGAGCCAGCGGCGGGGGAAGGGGAGCTGAGATGAGCAAGCGGGCAGTGGCAGGGGGTGAGGAGGTGAGTGGCCAGGCAGTGGCAGGGGGTGAGGAGGTGACTGGCCGGGCAGTGGCAGGGGGTGAGGAGGTGAGTGGCCGGGCAGTGGCGGGGGGTGAGGAGGTGAGTGGCCGGGCAGTGGCGGGGGGTGAGGAGGTGAGTGGCCGGGCAGTGGCGGGGGGTGAGGAGGTGAGGGGGTGGGCAGTGACGGGGTGAGGAGGTGAGTGGCCGGGCAGTGGCAGGGGGTGAGGAGGTGACTGGCCGGGCAGTGGCCGGGGGGTGAGGAGGTGAGTGGCCGGGCAGTGGCAGGGGGTGAGGAGGTGAGGGGGGTGGGCAGTGGCGGGGGGAGAGGAGGTGAGTGGCCGGGCAGTGGCGGGGGGGTGAGGAGGTGAGTGGCCGGGCAGTGGCAGGGGGTGAGGAGGTGACCAGCCGGGCAGTGGCGGGGGGTGAGGAGGTGAGCGGCCGGGCAGTGGCGGGGGGTGAGGAGGTGAGCGGCCGGGCAATGGCGGGGGGGTGAGGAGGTGACTGGCCGGGCAGTGGCAGGGGGGTGAGGAGGTGACTGGCCGGCAGTGGCGGCGGGTGAGGAGGTGAGGGGGTGGGCAGTGACAGGGTGAGGAGGTGAGTGGCCGGGCAGTAGCAGGGGGTGAGGAGGTGACTGGCCGGGCAATGGCGGGGGGTGAGGAGGTGAGCGGCCGGGCAGTGGCGGGGGGTGAGGAGGTGACTGGCCGGGCAGTGGCCGGGGGGTGAGGAGGTGAGCGGCCGGGCAGTGGCAGGGGGTGAGGAGGTGAGGGGGGTGGGCAGTGGCGGGGGGTGAGGAGGTGAGCGGCCGGGCAGTGGCGGGGGGTGAGGAGGTGAGCGGGCCGGGCAGTGGCGGGGGGGTGAGGAGGTGAGCGGCCGGGCAGTGGCGGGGGGTGAGGAGGTGAGCGGCCGGGCAGTGGCGGGGGGGTGAGGAGGTGAGCGGCCGGGCAGTGGCGGGGGGTGAGGAGGTGAGTGGCCGGGCAGTAGCAGGGGGTGAGGAGGTGAGCGGCCGGGCAGTGGCGGGGGGTGAGGAGGTGAGCGGCCGGGCAGTGGCGGGGGGTGAGGAGGTGAGCGGGCCGGGCAGTGGCGGGGGGTGAGGAGGTGACTGGCCGGGCAGTGGCGGGGGGTGAGGAGGTGAGTGGCTGGGCAGTGGCGGGGGGTGAGGAGGTGAGCGGCCGGGCAGTGGCAGGGGGGTGAGGAGGTGAGTGGCCGGGCAGTGGCAGGGGGTGAGGAGGTGAGTGGCCGGGCAGTGGCGGGGGGTGAGGAGGTGACTGGCCGGGCAGTGGCGGCGGATGAGGAGGTGACTGGCCGGGCAGTGGCGGCGGGTGAGGAGGTGGGCAGTGGCGGGGGGGTGAGGAGGTGAGCGGCTGGGCAGTGGCGGGGGGTGAGGAGGTGAGCGGCCGGGGTGGTGGCGGGGGGGGCAGGTGAGCCGGGGGGTGGGGGGGGTGAGGAGGTGACTGGCCGGGCAGTGGCGGGGGGTGAGGAGGTGAGCGGCCGGGCAGTGGCGGGGGGCGAGGAGGTGAGGGGGTGGGCAGTGGCGGGGGGGTGAGGAGGTTAGCGGCCGGGCAGTGGCAGGGGGTGAAGTGGTGAGGGGGTGGGCAGTGGCGGGGGGTGAGGAGGTGAGCGGCCGGGCAGTGGCGGGGGGGCAGGTGAGCCGGGGGGGTGGGGGGGGTGAGGAGGTGAGTGGCTCTTAGGGGAAGGAATAAGTAACACTTCCTTATTTACTTTCTCCACACCAGCTATGATTTTATAGACCTCTATCATATTTCCCCTTAGTCATCTTTTCTCCAAGCTGAAAAGTCCCAGTCTTATTATTCTCTCCTCATATGGCAGACACTCCATACCCCTTTCTGAACCTTTTCCAATTCCAATACATCTTTTTTAAGATGGGATGACCAGATCTGCATGCAGTATTCAAGATGTGGGCGTACCATGGATTTATACAGTGGCAATAAGATTTTCTCTCTTATTATCTATCCCTTTCTTAATGATTCCCAACATTCTGTTCGCTTTTTGCCGGCCGCTGCACATTGAGTGGATGTTTGCAGAGAACTATCCAGTGACTCCAAGATCTCTCACTTGAGTTGCAACAGCTATTTTACATCCCATCCTTTTATATGTAGAGTTGGGATTATGTTTGCCAATGTGCATCACTTTGCATTTATCAACATGGAATTTCATCTGCCATTTTGTTGCCCTTTCACCCAGTTTTGTGAAATCTCTTTTTAGCTCCTCACAGGCTGCTTTGGACTTAATTATCCTCTGTAGTTTTGGATCATCTGCAAATTTTGTCACCTTGCTTTTTAGCAGATCGTTTATCAATATCTTGAATAGTCCCAGTACAGACACCACTAGTTACCTGTTTGCATCCTGAAAACTGACCATTTAGTCCTACCCTTTGTTTCCTAACTTGTAACCAGTTATTGATCCATGTGAGGACCTTCCAGAGGTGAAAGTAAGCTGGTACGTTCCAGTATGGGATAGCGGCAAGAGCGGGTACGTTGTGCCAGCCTGGCCCGGCCTCCCCAGGCTGGTGATTTAAAGGGCCCAGGGCTCCCTGCAGTGGCTGGAGTCCCGGGCCCTTTAAATCGCCTCCCAAGCCCCACTGCCGGAGCCCCGGGGAGCAAATCACTGCCGTGGATGCTGCTCTCTCCCGCGCCACGAACACAGAGCAGGGGCGGTGGGAGCTTCCTTACGGGGGGGGGGGCACTGTTGTCCGAACTGTGGCACTCCCATGACACCCCTTCCCCAAGGACTCACACTCACATCACCTCTCCCCCCGAGGCCACACCCACAGAACGGCTCTTCCCCCCAAGTTTCCCCCTTTCCCCCCCCTCCATCACTTGTCCTAACAGCCAGTAAAGAGTGATGGGGCCACAGCCGTCTAACCCCCCTGTTCCAGCACCCCTGACACAGAGCTAAGCAGGCAGCAGTGTGTGTGTGTGACAGAGGCTGCTGTGCTGAGCTGAGCCAGTGAGAGAAGGGGGGCTGATGTCAGACTGTCCCCCTCCCCCTGCCTCAGGACTGGTTGCTTGCAGCAGCTGTCTGAACACAGAGACAGTGTGCCCACACACTCACTCTTCCCCAACACACACACTCTCTCTCCCCACTCACACACAAACACACTCTCTATCCCACCACACCCATTGCAGTTGAAAAGCAGCTGGCAATCTAGTAGGATGCCCATGGATCAATGGGATACAGAAACCTGCATCATGTGATGCTGTGCCAGCCCATGAGGCATTGCAAACCCTTCCCAAAGCACCTGCAGCCAGTTGCACAGCTACCCAGAGTGCACTGCTCTCTGTGGCCATCCAAGATTCTAGCATGGATGTGCTCTGGTAACACAAGGGGCATAGTGTGGACATGCAACAGCTGTTCAATTAAAACACTTTGAATCCACATTACCCAATAGCATAGATATAGCTTGAGAGTGAAACAAGACCCAGCTCTGTTAAAACTGAAGAACCACAACTTCTTCCATAGTTGGCAGGATTCAAACCTGCACAGGGAGACCCCAATGGATTGCTAGTCTATCATCTTAACCACTCAGCCACAATTACTTGCTGAGATATGTCTCTCACTACACTTTGTTCTGTTCTCACTGAGTGATCAATTCCAGATGTTTCCTCAGACCAACTTCCACAATACACACACTGCTGTGCAATTGTGTAAGTGTGTCCATGGCTGAACTGCAAGAATTCCTGCTCATTTCCCTTCTGGCTGGAGCATGAGGAGAGTGTGTTTGTGGTCAATGACGTTCCTGTAGATTGTTGTCCATTTCCTGCCTTGATCATTCAGACACTTCCTTTACCGTCATATCCCCAGCACATCAGGGATTGCAATAGCAGAGGGCAGGTTTTCTCTGGGGCACTGAGCTTTGCCAGGGGGTTGGTGGCTCCTTTCTTTCCTCACCTTGGAGTAAACTCAGCTTTTTATTCCATCCTTGATGTTTCAAGGAATAACAACAGATGAGCGAGGAAAGAGGTAGACAAGGCGGGTCTCAGGGGAGAGGCAGAGAGGTGGGGGCAGCAGGCAGACCTTGGGGTAGTGGGTAGAGAGGCACAAGGAGGCCTTCAGGGAGGAGAGGAGCAAGCAAAAGGTGGACCAGCAGGCCTCAGCCAAAGAGGAAGAGCAGGGATGGGAAGTGGCCAAATGGGAGTGAGGCCAGAGCACAGGTGGAGCCTCAGAGGGAGGAGAATGAGTCAAGGGGATGGAGTGGGCAGGGCTGTCCAGAGGATTCAGGGGGGCTGGGGCAAAATAATTTTGGGGTCCCCTTCCATGAAAACAGTTACATTACTATAGAATACAATATTCTCATGGGGGCCCTGCAGGGCCTGGGGCAAATTGCCCCACTCTGGGTGGCCCTGCCCTCAGCATCTCCTTGTAAATCCCCTGATCCCTAATCATTTTTGTTGCCCTCCCCTAGGCTCTCTCCACTCTGTTTCTGTAGTGGGAGGGTGAAAACTGGACGCAATGCTCCAGATGTGGCCTCACCACTGCCGAATAGAGGGGAATAATCACTTCCCTCGATCTGCTGACAATGCTCCTACTAATCCAGCCCAATACGACCAGTTACCCATATTGAATGCAGACCCAGCAATATTTGATAAATTGGTTCCTGTCCATTCAGGAGGCTATTTCCTACCTATTCATAAATAATGAAGATGCTCTAAGCAGAGGAGAGAGAGCTGTCCCATCTGTGTAGTTAATCCATCTCCCCAAGAGGTGATAGCTATGTCACTGGGGGAAGCTATGTGGATGGGTGTGCAAGCTGTGGTGTCTACATGTATCTATAAGTTTAATCACTGTGGTCTGGGAACAGAACAGGAGATCTCTGAGGCAGGGCTCGTCCTTCAAAATCTTTAAGAACACTGACTTACCTCCACAGCAGTCATGGGGATATAGCTGAGTGTTTGAGTGCAGATCAAATGGCCCTTAGTTCAAATCCAAGTGCCCCCTTACAAACCTCTTCCTTCAACAAAAATAATGATATTTCCTTTATGTTCAGGAGTTCCCCTGAATAGGGATCCCTGAAATGAATGGAAACACTCAATGTTTTCCTGTGCAAATGCATAAAAACCTAGCAAACGTGCCTCCACTGAAATCAGTTCCAATCCTCTAAAGGATTAAAGAATCCTTATTGAGGTTGCAGGAAAAAACCATCCCAATGTGTAGAAAGAACAGGTGACCAGCCTGGCTTAACAATGAAATCCTTGCTGATCTTAAACGCAAAAAAGAAGCTTACAAGAAGTGGAAGATTGGACAAATGACCAGGGAGGAATATAAATATATTGCTCAGGCATGCAGGAGTGAAATCAGGAAGGCCAAATCACACTTGGAGTTGCAGCTAGCAAGAGATGTTAAGAGTAACAAGAAGGGTTTCTTCAGGTATGTTAGTAAGATGAAGAAAGTCAAGGAAAGTGTGGGCCCCTTACTGAATGAGGGAGGTAACTTAGTGCACAGAGGATGTGGAAAAACCTAATGTACTCAAGGTTTTTTTTCCTCTGTCTTCACAAACAAGGTCAGCTCCCATACTGCTGCACTGGGCAGCACAGTATGGGGAGAAGGTGACCAGCCCTCTGTGAAGAAAGAAATGGTTCAGGACTATTTAGAAAAACTGGACACAAGCACATGTCCATGGGGCCAGATGCGCTGCATCCGAGGGTGCTAAAGGAGTTGGCTTATGTGGTTGCAGAGCCATTGGCCATTATCTTTGAAAACTCATGGCGGTTGGGGGAGGTCCCGGATGACTGGAAAAAGGCTAATGTAATGCCCATCTTTAAAAAAGGGAAGGAGGAGCATCCGGGAAACTACAGGCCAGTCAGTCTCACCTCAGTCCCTGGAAAAATCATGGAGCAGGTCCTCAAGGAATCAATTCTGAAGCACTTAGAGGAGAGGAAAGTGATCAGGAACAGTCAGCATGGATTCACCAAGGGCAAATCATGCCTGACTAACCTAACTGCCTTCTATGAGGAGATAACTGGCTCTCTGGATGAGAGGAAAGCAGTGGATGTGTTTATTCCTTGACTTTAGCAAAGCTTTTGATATGGTCTCCCACAGTATTCTTGCCAGCTAGTTAAAGAAGTATGGGCTGGATGAATGGACTATAAGGTGGATAGAAAGCTGGCTAGATCATCGGGCTCAAAGGGTAGTAAGCAATGAATCCATGTCTAGTTGGCAGCCGGTTTCAAGCGAAGTGCCCCAAGGGTCAGTCCTGGGGCCGGTTTTGCTCAAGATCTTCATTAATGATTTGGAGGATAGTGTGGATTGCACCCTCAGCAAGTCTGCAGATGACACTAAACTGGGAGGAGTGGTAGATATGCTGGAGGGTAGGGATAGGATACAGAGGGACCTAGACAAATTAGAGGACTGAGGCAAAAGAAACCTGATGAGGTTCAACAAGGACAAGTGCAGAATCCTGCACTTAGGACGGAAGAATCCCATTCACTGCTACAGACTAGGAACCGAGCGGTTAGGAAGCAGTTTTGCAGAAAAGGACCTAGGGGTTACAGTGGATGAGAAGCTGGATATGAGTCATCAGTGCGTCCTTGTTGCCAAGAAGGCTAATGACATTTTGGGCTGTATAAGTAGGGGCATTGCCAGCAGATCGAGAGATGTGATCATTCCCCTCTATTGGACATTGGTGAAGCCTCATCTGGAGTACTGTGTCCAGTTTTGGGCCCTACAGTACAAGAAGGATGTGGAAAAATTGGAAAGAGTCCAGCAGAGGGCAACAAAAATGACTAGCGGGCTGGAGCACATGACTAATGAGGAAAGGCTGAGGGAACTGGGCTTGTTTAGTCTGCAGAAGAGAAGACTGAGGCGGGATTTGATAGCTGCTTTCAACTACCGGAAAGGGGATTCCAAAGAGGATGGATCTAGACTATTCTCTGTGGTACCTGATGAGTAATGGTCTCAAGTTGCAATGGGGGAGGTTTAGGTTGGATATTAGGAAAAAACTTTCTCGCTAGGAGGGTGGTGAAGTACTGGAATAGGTTACCTAGGGAGGTGGTGGAATCTCCTTCCTTAGAGGTTTTTAAGGTCAGGCTTGACAAAGCCCTGGCTGGGATGATTTAGTTGGGGATTGGTCCTGCTTTGAGCAGTGGATTGGACTAGATACCTCCTGAGGTCCCTTCCAATACTGATATTCTATGATTATATGATTAGATGCTCTAATGGTCTCTTCAGGCCATAAAGTCAACTAATTTCTGAAAAACCGAGTGTAGCATTGGGAGCAGTGTCTGATGTTTTCCTGTCTAACCGGCTTGCTGCCTAGAACGAACGCTCCTTGAGTGGGGTGATCCACAGGGAGTAGCTCAAACCTCCAAAGTGCCTGGCCGGGGCAGGACATTGGCACAGCAAGGGAGGGGTGTGGCAGTGACATCACAAAGGCCTTTTGCAGGACCTCAGACTATTGGTCAAAGGTGGTGGAGGAGGTGATGACCTCACAGAGAGATGCTGACATCAGCCAGGCAGGGTGGGGTGAGAGGCCAGGGAAACCTCAGAGACCCCTGTGGCTTTGCTTCAGCAAGTCTCCTTCTCCAGGTCTCTCTTTGAGGATTGAGAGAGTATTCGGGTTCACGGACGTGAGCGCCAGGAGGAACCTCTTTCGAGTTTTCTCCTTCCCTTTTCGTGATTTTACTAGAAAACAGCCGTCCCTGTTTAGAAGGTAAGAGCCTCCTGGAGGTTTGAAACCTGTTCAGTCTGATCCATCTGGTGAGAGTTGAATTCTAGGCATGGAAAACACAAGCTTAAGGAGGCAGAATTTTATTGTGCATCTGGGATTTTGTCCCTTAGAATCACTGGGGACATTAGGATTTGTCCTTTTTGTTTCATCTTTTCCTCCATCTATCCTTCCCTCCTTTCTCTTCTTCTCTTACTTCTTTTCTCCTTTTTCCTATTCCCCTCCCAACACCAGGAGATGTGCTTGTGTGTGTGTGTGTGCGTGTGTGTGTAGGGGGGGTGCTCTCCATCTCCCACTGTGGGAGGTCCACCCAAAAATGTGGGGCTGAAATAGTGCTCGGGCAGTGATCCCCACCAGTGACCTGAGCCATCCTTTGGGCTCTCTGGTGAGAACCCTCAGCCTCCCCTCCTCAGTCTCTACCCTGATTGGCTGAGCAGGGGGTTAGTGACAGGGGGGAGACTCGGGTCCTTGTTGTTCTCTTTTAAGACCAAGGAAATAAGTCAGAACCAGTTCTATGTTTGACAAATTTTGCTGCTTCTCTGCATTAATTGTCTCTGAGCAGTTCATGATTCTCTCTAACATTGCAGTTCTCCTCAAATATTTGCTAAATAATTACTGTCACTGTTGTTGGTCTGGAGCTCATCTGAGAGCACTTTATTCAGGTCATTCAATGTCTGAAATTCAAGATCCGCTGGTTAGTTTGAAAATCAGGGCTCTTGGGTCCTATTCCCAACTCTGCCACTGGCTGTGTGACCTAAGACAAGTCAATTCTCTTTTTCGGCCTGAGCTTCTCCCTCTTTCAAGTAGGGATAATAATGATCCGCTCCTACCTACCTGACGGTGGTTGGAGGATGGGGATCCACTGGAGAGTGTCACTAGGAGTAGTGCACAATATGAGGTGTCCTATCACGTTTACTCAGAGCAGATTAACACATAATAGAATAGCTGAAATAGTCTATTTTATTTGTATTTTTTTATTTTGAAATTGTTAAGAGCAGCAACGACTTAGCTCAGACCGAAGCATCTTATCTAAGTTTTGAGATCTAAGTGTCTCCTCTTTGTGTGCGAGAAGACAATTTAACACGCTGTGACAAACAGGAGATGCTTTTGTTTTGCAACAAAATCTTTTTGCTAAGAACTTTCATCTCACTTGTTATGATTTTGAGAAACAAACTGGTTTAGTCTGAATAGGCTTTTCTGACAGAAACGGTTTCAATGAAATTTCCCCACCATCTCAAATCCTGAGCTCTATCCCTGCCTCTGGGGTGTTTTTGTCTGTTAGAACAGGTGTCAGGATCGGTGGCTTCTCTTTCTGGCTCTGCCACCGCCTTGCTGTATAGGCCCTTGGGTAGGTCACTTCCCTTCTCTGGACCTCAGGCTCCTCCCCATCTGTCCAATGGGAACAGGGACAATTCTCGAATTCTGGGCAGTTGTGAGCCTGAGTGAGATAAGGGGCGTTAAAGCCCTCTGTGAAGGAGAAAGGGGAGTTTCACAGTGTTTTAGCACCAAGGAATGCTAAAGTTTGCTAAAGTGTCTAGTCTGTGGAAACAAGAAATGGTTAGGGCCAAACTTTTTAACAACTGCCTTTTTTAAAGCCCATTCAAGGATGTGAGTCCCTGTTTTTTAGGTACCTGGGGTTCTTTGCCAGCAGGAGAGAAGAGGTTCCTGCCTCCATTTTTGTGGCCTTAACAATCCAGGTGTTGTGCCCCAATTCTCGTCTGAGATCCCCGAAAAAGAACATCTTCCCATCCATGAACAAGACAGGACCTGTCTCTAAAAGGGGAACAAAGAGACCCCTGGGACTTACAGACTAGCTCGCCTCACTGCCATAGCTGGAGAGATCCTGCAATACATTCTTAAACACTCAGTTTGTCAGCAGCACCTGCAGGATAATTTGGTTTTTGGGACTAGTCAGCATGGATTTGTCAAGAACAAATCATTCCAAACCAATCCTCTTTCCTTCTTTGGCAGGGTTCCGGGCCTGGTGGAGGTGGGTAAACAGTAGATGGGGTCTAGCTTGGGGTTACTAAGGTTTTTGACACAGTCCCGTAGGACATTCTCACAAGTGAACGGGGGAAATGCAGTCCAGCTGCAATCAGTGTAATGTGGGTGCAGAGCTGGTTGAAAGCCCAGACTCCAGGAGCCCTTCTCCAGGTTTGGCTGTCCAATGGAGAGGCTGTACCTAGTGGGTCCGGCAGGGATCAGTCCGGGGTCTGGTACTATTCAATATTTTCATGAATGATTTGGAAAATGGAGTGGAGAGCATGGTTCTAAAATTTGCTACTGACACCAAGCACTTAGGAGCACAGGATTGGAATTCAAAATGCCCTTAACAAATTGGAGACTTGGTCTTCTTGAGCCAAACTCCATGGTTGGGCTCCTCTCTCTAGACTGGGCTGAAGTGAAACCCCAGAGCCAAACACTCCTCCTCCCGGGCAGTGAGCTCCAACCTTGAATGGTCAGATGCTGCTTAGCACTGTCAGAGCAGCTTTTGCTGGGGGATTCTCCCAGCACTTTCCAATAGCGGGAAGGTATGAAATCCCCATTTGTATGCTGGGGACAGAGCCCTAGAGTGGGAGCAACTTGCCCAAAGTCTCACAGAAAAACAACCAGTAGTGGAACCAATAGGAAACTCAGCAATGGAACTCAGGAGTCCTGGGGGTGTGCTAGGGTGACCAGATGTCCTGATTTTATAGGGACAGTCCCAATTTTGGGGTCTTTTTCTTATCTAGGATCCTATTACTCCCCACCCGTCCCGATTTTTCACGCTTGCTGTCTGGTTACTTTAGGGTGTGCACAGGTGTGGGTCCCAGCTGCTCCCTGCCCCCCTCATTGAAGCAGACGTGAAGGGTTACTGCCCTGGGAACTGCAGGGCACCAGTGGACATGGGGCTGGCTGGAGGCAGGGCAGAGTCTGACTGGAGGTGGGGTCTAGCTGCAGGGAGGGCAAGGGGTGTGGGTTGGCTAGAGACAGGGGTGTGGGGGACAGGCTGGCCGGCTTCAGGCAGGGCCGCAAGGGGTGCAGCAGGGGTGCAGCAGGGCTGGGGAAAGAGGAGTGTAGGACTGGGTGGCTTCAGGAAGGGGGGTGCATCAGGGTTGGCTGGAGACAGGGCAGGGGGTGCAGGGCTGGTGCAGGCTAGGGGTGTGTGGAAGCTGGCTGGCTTTGGCCAGGACCACAGGGGGGTGCGGCAGGAGTTGGCTGGAGACAGGGCAGGAGGGTGCAGCAGGGGTTGGCTAGAGCCAGGGCGTGCGGGGCTGGCTGCAGGGAGGGCAGGGAGTGGAGGGCTCGCTGAAAATGTACTGAGAGGTATTTTAAGGTGAAGATAACACCATGGTTACCAGGTGACTGGCACATCCTGCATTAAAGAAAGGAAGGGACCTGGAGTTAATAGTCTGAAGTATTTGTGTTACCAACCCTGTCACTGTCTGACCCCCCTTCAGCTCGGAGCAGGTTTGTACGTTGCTGTGTGGAACGCGCAGACTCCTGCAGAGCAGGGGCAGCTGTTTCCATGCCAGAGAGCCTGGCACTTAGGAGACTTTCTACACTTGCTGTTTTGAAGCAATTCAATAAAATAACGGTGGAGCTACAATGTCCAGTCCAAAATTTTAGCCCCCTTGGTGCAAAAATGCTGTAACAGCTATCCCCCTATTCCATTTTGTCTCTTACAGCTGTCCCCATACTCCATTTTATTTTTGTTCTACTGTGGCCTCCCCTCCCTGGCTGTTAAGTTGTTTAGCAGGGCCACTGCCCTTTTCAAAGGGAGGGCCCCTTAAAGTTGTTTACCAAGAGCCATTGCCCTTCTCAAAGGGATGGTCACTTGTGCTAAGTGGGACCACTGCCCTGTTCAAAGGGTTAGTCCTGTTATCACCTTGTTAAACCTGGGCTCGGTGTAGGGTAGACAATGTCCAGCTGCAAGGCCTATTGTGTTTTTAAGGTCCTGGGCATGAGTCATAGGCCTCATGTGCTTTTGAGTCACCTACTGCACAGGACTCTGCCCAGACATGTCTCTGTGCTCACCTGTTTTTTTTTTTCTCTTTCCCCTGCCTCTGAGCCAATCAGAAGTACTGGAAGGAGACTGCCTAAGTTTGCCCTTAAAACCAGACATTTTCTGATCAGACCTCAGAAAGGTTCCTGCATTGCTGCCTGGTCTGATCAGCCAGGGGTTCTGGGGGGTCCTTTCTCCGCTCTCGTTTTATTTTTGAGCGTACCCCCGTTTTTGAACCACCCCCCCCCACGAAGAACGAATTGCTGCCTGAGAGATCTCCTGATTATTGAGACCATACCTAGCCTTCTGATGATCTTGCTGCTTTTACCTCTGCTGCTTCCTTTGGGGCTGGTAAGAATCCCTCTGTGAAACTCTCTATACTTTTATTTTATTATTTTAGCTGTTAAGCTCTGCTCCTGTGGGCTTTGCCTCGGGGCTCTCTGCTTCCAGCTGTATCCACTGCTGCAGCCACCATCCCTTGGCTTCCTTAAAAGCTGGATCCTGGGCATATACCACTCTGCCCTCTGTAACTTCCCCATAACATAAGATGCACCTATTAGAATTAGGTTCTTAGTCTAGATAAGTTGTAATTTCATTTTGCATAGCTGTGGTTAAGTTAGGTTTAGAGAATTGTTTGTATTGTGCTCTGTAAGTTAGGTTTAAAAAATTGTTGCATTGTGTTCTGTTACTTGCTAATTTGTGTAGTCTTGGTTAAGTTAGATCATAGATAAGATTTTGCTGTGTTCTGTATAGTTGTGGTTAAGTCTGTCTTCCTGCTGCTCCCCCCCGAGCTCTCCAGTCACCCCATACCCCTCAGTCTCTCTGCTGTTTAAACCTGCAGCCTGCCTGCCCTCTGTCTCCTGAAGTTTGAATCTCCCTCTGCTCACCTGCTTCTCTTCCCCCATCCCCCAACCTCATTCCTCTACCCCTGCCTTTCTCTCTCTCTCTTTTTTTTAATCCCTTCCTCCTATTGCCCCCAAACCTCAATTGTATTACTGAAGTCTAGCATAAAACCCCATTGGTTACCCTTTTTCCTCTCTAACACACCTCACATTTTACTTTTATACCACTGTGACACATTTTTACCTAGAGTTGGTTATTTACCACGTTTTTCCCATAACTGTTAGTTGGCTATATGCTGCTGTGACACACCCTTTACATAAAAATTGTTAGCTACCTGTTACATTTATACTTCAGTGTTCATTGGTTACCAACTGTATTGTACCCCACTATTGAGACCCCCTAACTATTTGCTAAAAGAAACCCCTTCCCAATTGTCTACCTTAACAAACCCCGTACCCCTCACTATTGAATTTTCCCTGTTTTGGCATTTTCTTAATAAAGTTTATTTTGCACCCCACCTGTGTGGCAGTTGCTCCCCAAGATCCCATATACCTGCTGGCAGGGACAGTGTTACCAGCCCTGTCACTGTCTGACCCCCCTTCAGCTCGGAGCAGGTTTGTACGTTGCTGTGTGGAACGCGCAGACTCCTGCAGAGCAGGGGCAGCTGTTCCCATGGCAGAGAGCCTGGCACTTAGGAGACTTTCTTGACTTGCTGTTTTGAAGCAATTCAATAAAATAACGGTGGAGCTACAATGTCCAGTCCAAAATTTTAGCCCCCTTGGTGCAAAAATGCTATTTTAGGATCTAAACAGGAGGCTTCCAGCGCTAGGACACCTGACCAGAGAGCTCAGTGGGGACATAACAGCTGCTGACTCTGAGGGTCCTGGGCTAAATCCATTTGCAGGTGGAGGCGTTTTGATTTATTTGATCGATAATGAGGAAGGTGAAGATTTAATCACAGGTATTTTTAGTAAATGTCATGGACAGATCACGGGCAAAAAACAAAAAATCATTGCCCATGACCCATCCATGACCTATACTATAAATATCCCTCATTGAATCTTGGGGAAAAAAGCCCTGGGGGTGCGTGGCACCAGCTGTGGGGGCAGAGAGTCCAGGGGGCCCATGGCACCATGTACCAGGGGAGAAGCCCCAGAGGCCAGCCCTGCTCCGGCCACCTCGGGAGAAAGGCCAGGAGCCACTGAGCTGTGGCTGCTCCTGCCGCCCTTGGAACCACTGCTCAAGCTGTCCCCAGGCCATCTGCTTGGGCAGCCATGGAGTCAGCCACAGTGGCCACTGCAGAAGTCACAGAATCTATGACTTTTGCAACCTCTATGACAGACACGGATCCCTAATAAAGAGACAAACCCCTCCCTGCTGTGACTGCAGTTCCTGGAAGGAAAGAGAAGAACAGAAAGTGATGAGAGAAGGAAAAAAGAGAGACTCCCTGTCACCTCTCTCCCTGCTGCCTCCCCCCTTGTATTCTGTAACCTCATCCCACTGGGTTCCCTGTGCTGGTACCATGGGGGTGACACTACAGTTCTGGGGATTTGGGGGAGAGAAGGGGGCTCTTCACTTCTCAGCATTTCACACAAACTTGTCTTTGGGCTGAAGTTTCTACTGTGGGGACCTCTCAATCAGAGCTGCACTTCACCACCTTTGCGGGGGGGGGGGGCAGGGGGGGGAGGTGTAAATTGAGGAATAGGCAGAGAAGTCTCCCATAAAGGGTTATATTGTTCTGGTGACTCATTTTGGCCGGAGTCACACATCTTCTGACACAGGATCATGTGCAGAACATGGGAGCTCTGGGTTTTCCTAAATGCTTTAGAGTGAGAGTTCCTGGGAAAGGGCAGGGGAGAGGGAGCAAGAGGAGAAAGACAGAGACATTGGAGGAGAGAAATGGGGGGAGAAGAGACAGAGAACACTGAGAGACAATAAATGATTGAAGCAGAACAAGTGCCCCAACCCAGTCTTGCTCATCACAGAGAGCTAGGTAGTTGTAGGTTTTCCACAGTGTCAAGTCTGAACTTTGATTCTAGCAACGTGAGTTCAAATATCAAGGGGATCTGCACATACCTGATCTCTCTCCCCCAGCTCCCGTTTTAGTATTAATTTTTATTTTGACATGTTTGGCTTAACTGTGATCTTCTCTTTCCCCACCTCTATTGCAATTTGGGTGATTTTTGTTTTGCTTTTTTTTTGTTTTTGCTTCTCTTTGTTCATATCATTATAATTGTAACAGCAAAGGAATCTGTCGGAGCAAAAACTGACTCAAAACTTTATTTCCCCATCATGCAGGAACATCAGATAAATATCCTCACACAGCTGGAATCATAATACGGAAGGCCAGGGGATGGGAGATGCAGGTTTCCAAGTGCTTTGTCTTCTCAGCCCCTTGTATGCCTCCATCCTGTGTGACCTGCTGGGCTTTGACACATTTATTGTCTCAGTCTATTGATAATTTGATTGTAACACAATGTGACTGAAATTAAACCACTTCCAGACAAGGAACCAACAAAAGAAAAGCCATTATTGCATTGGCTGGGAATTGAAGCCAGGTCAACTGCTTGTGAAGGCAGCTATGCTCACCACTACACCACCAATGCATCTAGCAGGAGGAGCTTTCCTGCAGGCTCTGTGTGCTAGCAAAGGGGGTGACACATGACCATGGAGCTAGTGAGCAGGGTGGATGGGCTGGAAGCCTCCTGACAGCTGGGAGCAGAGTTAGGGGGTGTCAAGGTATTATTCCCACTTTGAACTTCAGCGTCCAGAAAGTGGGGACCTGCATGTACCCTTCTAAGCTTAATTCCTCGCTTAGGTCTGCTAGTGCTGCCACCAGCCAGAAATTCCAGGGTCTGGTACACTCCCTGTCCCCCAAAACCTTCTCTGGGGAACCCAGGACCCAAACTCCTTGGGTCTTAAAACAAGGAGAAATAAACAATTTCCCCTCCTTTCCCCCTCCCAGACTTTCCCCTCCCTGGGTTACCCTGAGAGACTACTGTGACCCAAACTCCTTGGATTTTAAAACAGAGAGGAATTAACCTTCCCCCTCCCTACTTTCTCCCCCCCCCCCCGCCCACCAATCCCTTGGTGAGTTCAGACCCAATCCCCTTGGGTCTTAAACAAGGAAACAAATCAATCCGGTTCTTAAAAAAGAAAGCTTTTAATTAAAGAAAGAAAAAGTAAAAATTATCTCTGTAAAAGCAGGATGGAAAACGTTTACAGGGTCTTCAGCTTATATAGACTAGAGGGACTCCCTCCCCCCCAGCCTAAGATACAAGTTACAGCAAACAGAGGTAAAATATCCTTCCAGCAAAATACACATTTGCAAGTTAAGAATGCGAGGAGCCTAGGGAACAAGATGGAGGAACTGGAGCTACTGGTGCAGGAAGTGAAACCGGATATTATAGGGATAACAGAAACATGGTGGAATAGTACTCATGACTGGAGTACAGGTATTGAAGGCTATGTGCTGTTTAGAAAAGACAGGAAGAAAGGCAAAGGTGGTGGAGTAGCATTGTACATCGATGATGAGGTGAACTGTAAAGAAATAAGAAATGATGGAATGGATAAGACAGAGTCTGTCTGGGCAAAAATCACACTGGGTAAAAATGCTACTAGAGCCTCCCCTGAGATAGTGCTTGGGGTGTGCTACAGACTGCCGGGATCTGATTTGGATATGGATAGAGACCTCTTTAATGTCTTTAACGAAGTGAACACTAAGGGGAAATGTGTGATCATGGGAGACTTCAACTTCCCAGATATAGACTGGAGGACGAGTGCTTGCAAGAATAATAGGGGTCAGATTTTTCTGGATGTGATAGCGGATGGATTTCTTCACCAAGTAGTTGAAGAACCAACAAGAGGGGATGCCATTTTAGATTTGGTTTTGGTGAGCAGTGAGGACCTCGTAGAAGAAATGGTGGTAGGGGACAACCTTGGTTCGAGTGATCATGAGCTGATTCAGTTCAAACTAGATGGAAGGGTAAACAAAGTTAGATCTGGGATTAGGGTTTTTGACTTCTCGAGGGCTAATTTTACAGAGTTAAAGAAATTAGTTGGGGAAGTGGGTTGGACGGAGGAACTTGTGAATTTAAATGCGGAGGAGGCCTGGAATTACTTTAAGTCGCAGCTGCAGAAACTGTTGGAAGCCTGCATCCCAAGAAAGGGGAAAAAAACCATGGGCAGGAGTTGTAGGCCCAGCTGGATGAGCAAGCATCTCAGAGAGGTGATTAAGAAAAAGCAGAAAGCCTACAAGGAGTGGAAGAAAGGTGGGATTAGCAAGGGAAACGACCTTAGTGAGGTCAGAACGTGTAGGGATAAAGTGAGGAAGGCTAAAAGCCATGTAGAACTGGACCTTGCAAAGGGAATTAAAACCAATAGTAAAAGGTTCTATACCCACATAAATAAGAAGAAAACAAAGAAAGAAGAAGTGGGGCCGCTATACACTGAGGATGGAATGGAGGTTAAGGATAACCTAGGCATGGCCCAATATCTAAATAAGTACTTTGCCTCAGTCTTTAATAAGACTAGTGGGGAGTTTAGGGATGATGGAGGGATGATAAACGGGAATGAGGATATGGAGGTGGATATTACCGCATCTGAGGTAGAGGCCAAACTTGAACAGCTTAATGGGACAAAATCGGAGGGCCCGGACAATCTCCATCCAAGGATATTAAAGGAACTGGCGCGTGAAATTGCGAGCCCGTTAGCGAGAATTTTTAATCAATCGGTAAACTCGGGGGTTGTACCTTACGACTGGAGAATTGCTAACGTAGTTCCTATCTTCAAGAAAGGGAAAAAAAGTGATCCGGGCCTATAGGCCTGTTAGCTTGATGTCTGTAGTATGTAAGGTCTTGGAAAAAATTTTAAAGGAGAAAGTAGTTAAGGACATTGAGGTCAATGGTAATTGGGACGAATTGCAACATGGATTTACTAAGGGTAGATCGTGCCAAACCAACCTGATCTCCTTCTTTGAGAAGGTGACGGATTACTTAGACAAAGGAAATGCGGTAGATCTAATTTACCTCGATTTCAGTAAGGCGTTTGACACGGTTCCGCATGGGGAACTGTTAGTTAAATTGGAAAAGATGGGGATGAATATGAAAGTTGTAAGGTGGATAAGGAACTGGTTAAAGGGGAGACTTCAGCGGGTCATACTGAAGGGTGAACTGTCAGGCTGGAAGGAGGTTACTAGTGGAGTCCCTCAAGGATCGGTTTTGGGACCGATCTTATTTAACCTTTTTATTACTGACCTTGGCACAAAGAGCGGGAATGTGCTAATAAAGTTTGCGGATGACACAAAGCTGGGGGGTATCGCTAACACGGAGAAGGACCGGGATACTATACAGGAAGATCTGGATGACCTTGTAAACTGGAGTAATAGTAATAGGATGAAATATAATAGTGAAAAGTGCAAGGTCATGCACTTAGGGATTAATAATAAGAATTTTAGATATACATTGGGGACGCATCAGTTGGAAGCAACGGAGGAGGAGAAGGACCTTGGGGTATTGGTTGATAGCAGGATGTCTATGAGCCGCCAATGCGATATGGCCGTTAAAAAAGCAAATGCGGTTTTAGGGTGCATCAGGCGAGGTATTTCCAGCAAGGATAAGGAGGTGTTAGTACCGTTATATAAGGCGCTGGTGAGACCCCACCTGGAATATTGTGTGCAGTTCTGGTGTCCCATGTTTAAGAAGGATGAATTCAAACTGGAACAGGTTCAGGGACGGGCTACTAGGATGATCCGAGGAATGGAAACCCTGCCTTATGAAAGGAGACTCAAAGAGCTTGGCTTGTTTAGCCTGGCCAAAAGGAGGCTGCGGGGGGATATGCTTGCTCTATATAAATATATCAGGGGGATTAACGTTAGGGAGGGAGAGGAATTATTTAAGCTTAGTATTAATGTAGGCACAAGGACAAATGGGTACAAACTGGATATTAGGAAGTTTAGACTTGAAATTAGATGGAGGTTTCTAACCATTAGAGGAGTGAAGTTCTGGAACAGCCTTCCGAGGGAAGTAGTGGGGGCAAAAGACTTATCTGGCTTTAAGACGAAGCTTGATAAGTATATGGAGGGGATGATATGATGAGATAGTTTAATTTGGGCATTTGATCTTGGATTATCAGCAGATAAGTCTGCTCAGTGGTCTGTGAGGGGATATTGGATGGGATGGGATCTGAGTTACTGCAGAGAATTCTTTCCTGGGTGCTGGCTGGTGAGTCTTGCCCACATGCTCAGGGTTTAGCTGATCGCCATATTTGGGGTCGAGAAGGAATTTTCCTCCAGGGCGGATTGGCAGGGGCCCTGGAAGTTTTTCGCCTTCCCCTGCAGCGTGGGGCATGGGTCGCTTGCTGGTGGATTCTCTGCAGCTTGAGGTCTTCAAACCACAATTTTGAGGACTTCAATAACTCAGTCATGTGTTAGGGGTTGTTATAAAAGTGGATGGGTGGGGTTCTGTGGCCTGCTTTGTGCAGGAAGTCAGACTAGATGATCATATTGGTCCCTTCTGACCTACGAGTCTATGAGTCTATGAGGTCTCTATGAGGTCTATGAGTCTATGAGGTCTCTTTGGAAACATAAGACTAATTCGCCTTTTCTAGCTAGTACTTACTGTTTTGAACATGAGAGACTGTTTCAGAAAGATTGGAGAACCTGGTTGCATGTCTGGGCCCTCTTAGCCCCAAGAGCGAACAAAGAACAAAACAAACAGCACAAAGAAAGATCTTCCTCCACCAAGATTTGAAAGTATCTTGTCCCCCCATTGGTCCTCTGGTCAGGTGTCAGCCGGGTTCACTGAGCTTCTTAACCCTTTACAGGTAAAAGAGACATTAACCCTTAACTATCTGTTTATGACAGGGGGCAAAGGTGAAAACAGATCTCATTGGAAGCTGGCCCCACACCCAACCCGCCCCTAGGAAAGGGGAAGTGAAGCTCAACTTCAATCACAGAAAAATCTTCCCTGAGAAGGAAGGGAACAGCTTGTTTTAAAGACAACATTTGTGGTTTTTCCCCACTACATACAGAGGGGCTGGGTAGTGCTGATTCCAGGCAAGACTCTGGGAGGATAAGGAACAAATTCAGGCTGCCAGTGACCTGCAGGAGGGAGATGATCTTTTGACAGTGACAGACACCTCATCCTAAAGGCCTTTGTCTGCCCCCTTCTCGTGACTGTTTGGCACAGGAATGCAGCCCCACTCCTGGGTCTCTCCTGGGGAAATGATGTTTCTGTGCAAAACAGAAAAGCTTTTAACAGAAAGGAGAGAAAGGAAATGGCCTTGCAATGGGACAGGAATGTAAGGAATGAAACATATGATGCTTTTCCCACATGCATTGACTTTGAACCTTGTTGTTTGCGATGTTGTTATATTTGTCTTGGTCCCTGGATGTGAGATATGGGGCAGGGAGGTGGGGGCTCACATATCATCTTTCAAAGGACCAAGGAAGGGAGTGTTATTTACTCCTCCTCATAACACAGGAACTAGGAGGGGTCACCAAATGAAATGAACAGGCTGCAGGTTTGAAACGAAGTATTTCTTCACATAAGGCACAGTTAACCTGGGGAACTCTTTGCCAGAGGATGTTGTGAAGGCCAAGACTAGAACAGAGCTCAAAAAAGAACTAAAGAAGTGCATGGAGGACAGGTTCATCAATGGCGATTAGCCAGGACGGGCAGGGATGGGGTGTCTAGCCATTGTTTGCCAGAAGCTGGGAATGGGCAACAGGAGAACCACAGAGCAATGACAAAGCTGGGGGTAGCCAGGTTGTCATGGGTCAGTAGTTAAGGGGATGCACTAAAAATCCAGCAGTCACCCCCCTCCTCTCCACCCCCATCCTGTCGCCCATTCCCAGCGTCTTTACAGTTGTGAACACAAAGAAACATTTGGGGACCACTTGCAGCTACTCAGAATCATAGATTAGGGTTGGAAGAAACCTCAGGAGGTATCTAGTTCAACTGCAGGTCCTTTTCTGCAGAACTGCCGCTTAACCAGTCTGTCCCCAGGCTGTAGCAGTGCAGGGGATTCTTCCTTCCTAAGTGCAGGACTCTGCACTTCTCCTTGTTCAACCTCCTCAGATTTCTTTTGGCTCAATCCTCCAATTTGACTAGGTCACTCTGGACTCAATCCCTACTCTCCAGTGCTTGGATTCTTCACATGCTTTCACAGAGCGAAGAGCACATGTTCCATGATTTCATAGGGCAGAGTTTTAGGGCTATTTTGAGTCAGGGAGCTATGCTATAGGGAGCTTTCCCTGTGTGGATCTGACAGGTGGATCAACATAGATGCACATTGTGACCATTCTAAGGGTGCTGAGGGCTGTGAGTCTCCTTGTTCCCACCTGCCACTACTAAGAAGGACCTTAGGCAGTAGGATGTTAGTGACCAAGTTCACCAGCCTGTCAGGCACTCAACCACCTTCTTCTGAGCCACAGCAGCCCTGACAGTTGACAGATGAGGCACCTTAACCCCTGAGTTCCTTCAATGTGTCCCCCTCCGGGGTCCAGCTCCGATCACCAGATACTTGGGGTATGTCTATACCACCTGCCGAATTGGTGGGCAGCGATCGATCCAGTGGGGGTCAATATATCGCGTCTAGTGTAGATGCAATACGTCGAGTGCTCTCCTGTCGACTGCTGTATTCCAGCTCGGTGAGAGGCGCAGGCAGAGTCTACGGGGAGCTGCTGCAGTCGACTCACCACGAAGAAGACACCACGGTAAGTCAATCTAAGTACGTTGACTTCAGCTACGTAATTCATGTAGCTGAAGTTGCATAACTTAGATCGATCCCTTCCCCTAGGGTAGACCAGGGCTCAGAAAAATCCCAGATCCTCTCTGCCCAAAGCAATGGTACAGCCCAGGTTACCAGTTTTACTGCTATCACACACAGCACTTGAGCACAGTTATCGAACAAATGGAAATGTCTTTAACAAGGGACAGAGATTTAAACAGAAACAAATGTGAGCGATGGAAACCAACTGTTACCAATAAAACAAAAATCACAAAATGCAACCTACACTTTTTAATAGCTCCCTTCCCTATCTAAGTAGACTGAAGTGTGAGGTGACCGGCTATTGCAGTGATTGCTAGTCCCTAGGAGCCATGCCCCTGCCTTTCTTGAAGCACCACTGGTCAGTAGTGATCTCCTGGGTGAATGGACCCAGAGTGTTTCTCTCCAGCCTCTCATAAACTGAATCAGTCTTTTGTGTGTATTCACAGAATGGACCATTTCCTCATTGTCATATTGTCCTTTTCACTTCCACAGGGTTTCGATGTCTACAATTTGTCTTTGATAGTTTTCCATTGGCTTTTCTGGGCTGGTGCAAAGGTTGACAATGCAGCAATACATCGCATAACTGGCTAGCAAGGGATGGGTGACAATTCTCTCCCATTTGAATGGGCTGTCCCCAACAAGACCTGTGATTGGGGTGACTCACTTTCATGACAATAGCATGTGGGCATAATTTTCCATATACTTACATGACTCCTTCAACAGGACTCATACACACCTCTTGCAGTGATCAGGAGTAACAATAATTTACAAGCTTTCACCTCTAACCCTTTGCCCCACCTCCCCAAGAGACACTCATCCCTGCTGTTCTGCAGCCACCAGGCCTCCAGCGATACCTACCTCCGGGACCCACAGCCTCAGGGCTGAGCACACCAGAACCACCCCCCAAAATCCCAAACCTCCACAACCCACCAACTTGATTAGGGTACCCCCTGCCCAGCCACCCACAGGCCTCTCCCTACCACAGTGCCTCTTCAGCTGCAATCTCCCCACATAGACCCCTCCCAGAGCAACAGTGTTACCTCACAGTGTGTGATAAGTGGATAGAAAGTTATCACCACCCCCTGCTGGCTAGTCACACAGGCAGAGAGGGCCCTGGGAGATGTCTCTTGAACAGGAGAATGGAAGGCCTGGAGGGCAAGAAAGGTCCATGGCCTGTCACTAGCAAATAATGGTCACCATGGATCCACCCCAGAGGCAGTAGCATAGCTAGCAGGCTGCAGGGGAAGTGGCCGCTTGCCCCTAAGAACATTTTGCAAAAGCTGCGCCTTTCCATGCAGCCAGCACTGGGCTCCGGACTCGAAATCCAGAGCTGGATTTTGCATGCCACCGCCGCCGGCTGGCTCTGGACTCTGCACTGCTCTCCCCCATCCCCAGCCCTGCTAGCTCGCTGCAGGGCTGCAGGCAGCTGCCTGGCTCTTTGAGGATGAAGAGGAGGTGGCTCCCTAAGCTGGGGTGGGCTCTGCCGGGAGGGGAAGGGGCAGCAGCACAGGCCCCTCAGCATGGCAGAGGGCTGAGGTGAGGTCAGACTGGGGCTGGTTAGTGGTGAGGCCGGGGCAGGGTGAGGGGCGCTGTGCTCAGCAACCCCGTGTTGGTGCGTCTCTCCTGGCTGGCCCGGCAGTGCGTCGGGTCCCTGCCACGGCCAGGGGCCAGTGCCAGGCCTCTCTGCCGGCGCTCACTGACTCACGGATCTCTCCGGCAGCCCAGGTGGGAGACCTCATTTCTTGCCCACTGGGGGCGGCGGTGGCGGCACCCATAGCGAATGGTGGCCTCAGAGCAGGGCCCTGTGGATGGAGGCGAAAAAGGGCTCTGAGGGGGAAATGCCTGTGGACGCTGCTCAGCGCTTTGCTGCGTTCATGACACTGGCAGGGAAGCTTCAGGGAGCCCCAGGAATGTAATACACCTCCGTGGTGCTGACCCCTCACACGTATCCGCGTTGTGTATGAGTGTGAATCTGGGGACAGCTCACTGTAACTGCATGAGTGCTGCAGCTCTTGTGGAGTGGGGTACGGGAAAGGTCACTAAATCAGTACAGATTTTGTTTTCTTGCTGTATGGATATCTGAGTCTATAACATTATAGGTCCTTTGAGATACATGCTGTAGAGCTGAGGGTAGCTTAAATTCATGAGACTGCTGAAGACAATAGACAGGTCCTCACAGGCTCTACATTCATTCAGTTTCTTCTCCCTGTAGCTCCACAATTTCCAAGTCCTCTCGCTTCTCTGAAGTACTTCACACAGCTGCCATTACATTAATTACAAGGTGCTCAGAACCCCTGGTATTTTCACAACCCCCCACCCACCGGCCAATAAGGCAGGAAAATGCAATTCCCATCTTACCAGCTGAGGAACTGAGGTAAAGAGATGAAGTGCAGTGCTCAAGCTCACACACCTCTGTAGCAAACAAGGAACTGAAGCAAGATCTCCAGACTCCCAGTCCATAACTTTAATCACAATGCCATCCTTCCTGCTATTCATATAAACTATCACTTCCATCTTTCCGAGGGTGAGATGATCACTAGCTGCATAGCCCTGCGCCTCTGAAATCCCTAGACTGAGGGCAGACCCATAGAAATCCCTTGTTTAGGGACAGGCTAATTTTCTCCCTACACCAGTTGGGGTCTACCCACTCCATCATATTACAATTAAAATAACCCTGAAAGAAAGGAAAACTTAGCCTTCTTAAAATAGCATTAAAAAAAATCTAAACCTAGAGATACAAAGATTCAGCATTAGGGCTCTTTCTTCCATCCTTCAGTCACCTGTTGAGCCTTAGCATTATGCCATATGTGATCACATGCTATTCTGAGACCATTACAATATCTCTGTACAACAGAGTGAGCTGAGGCTGAAGTGGCAGCTGGGTAGCTTTGAGTTTCCTTGCTTTTGTTAATTTCACATGTAAATTGTAACATTCATTTAAGAGACTTATTCTTTGCTTTTTTTTTAAAAAAAATAAAATCAAAATCAAGAAATGACATTACAGCTAAAGTTCCCCCATCCTTGATTCTTTCCCCCCGCTCTTCTCCCAAATTTGGATGACTTTGAAGAATCAGGCCTGCTGTGGACTATGGTGTTCGTGCAGCATTAGATCATGTTAATATTCTATATAATCCAGCACAAATCCTCTTAGTGATACTGGCACTATAAGGGGTGTTACAATTGCTCGGAGCTTAAAAACAATTTTGTAGCTTTTTCTCCCCTTGTGCACCAGTTCCAATTAGGCCAAGGGAACCTTATGAACGCACAGAGGTTCTGTTTAGGACTCAGCCCAATCCTGACAACATGCTGTCATCCCCACAAAGAAGCTGGGAAAATGTCTGACTTACACTCACTCTGCTTTGTCATGTCTAACTAAAGAACACGTTATTCTTAAAGTCTAGTACAGCCCTCCTAAGGCGATTGTCTGTGCTTGTTGCTAGGGACAGTCTTGTCCTCTTCTCCTCTCCTGATGTCAGCGTAGATGCAGGCAGGGCAAAATATACTACAGTCATATAGTTTCTCAAATGCACAGCTGCATTTCAATGATCTGAGGTTTGAAGAACAATGTAGAACCAGCTATTTTATGGGATGTCTAGATTTCATTCTTATAGTAACAGAACTGGTGATAGGAAGCAGGAAGAGGTTTGAGGGTGGGTGTGAGTGAGAGTGAGATTAGTAATCTGATATATTGGGTGGCGCCTTTTTTATGTGTTCGCTCTCCCTGATGTTAGAACCCGGCTACGCCACTGCCCAGAGGTGGCTACATCTTAACACTGCGGGAATCAACCCCTCACAGAGACCATTTGTCATGCAGTTTGGGATACTTCTGGACCCACACTGCACTCAGAGTGACCTCCTCATCCCGTGCCAGCTGGAGAAAAGAAAAGAGTCCAGCCAACTCTCCTGTTACCAGCTGGGGGCCATGGATCCCCAATCAGTGGGAGTCCTCTGGCTTTGATGGGTATTAAATATGTGGCTGGTCTCTTTCATCAGCAAACATTTTTAACAGAGATAAAGGAGGGAACAAGTGATTCTCAAAGGAGAGGGGAAAAAAATGATCATTGGGAAATTTAACCCCCTGCAACCTCCACGATGGAGAAGGACTGAAGGCAACAGGCTCCCTCCAAAGAAGGAGAAGTTGCTGGGATTTAGAAGCAAGGGGAACAGCCCCAAACATGAAAGGATTTTTAATTGACATTTGAGAACAGAGAAATGAAAGAGAAAGGGTGAAAATCTGAGACATTTTGGATCCATTTTTGCAATTTAGAGAGAGGAAGGTGGAAAATCAGAGGGATTTTATATCAGTTGTTATGAGGTAAAATCTGAGTGTTTCACACCAATATTTGTTAAATGAATAGAGAGGAAATGGGCATCATTTGCAAACATTTTATATCTATGTTCAAGAATCTGAGGAAAGGAGTAAATCTGAGATTTTCTTTGTATTTTATCATTGGAAAAGCAGGGGAAAAAATCTCAGGGCATATTCAATTAGAAATAGACAACTAGAGAGAAGTGGGGCAAATGTTCAGGGTATTTTAAATGAACCTTTGAGATCTACAGAGAAAACATGTCACAAACTATGCAACTGAAGGTGGAAAATCAGAATTATGGAGAGACCGGTGGGAAATCGGGAGAGACGAGAGAACTGATCCCCTCCCTGCCCAACACCCCCCACCCCCCAGGGACCCCCTGCCGGGCCCCAGGTTCCACCCCACCCCACCCCACCCCCCCCAGCAGGTTCAGCACTGGAAGTCTGGTCAGTTTTCCCAGCTCTGCCCAGGGGGTTGGTTTCTCTAGCTCCTGTTTCACAAATTAGGGAATTTTCTCTCCTAACACCCAAGTGTTTGTTCTGAGGATCTAGGCCCATGTTAAACAAGTCCCAGCAGGATTGTCACACTCTGTCCCCCTCCCTTTCCTCACCCAGGGTATTCCCTGCCCCCTCCAGACCTAACTCCCCAGAAGCTGCCACCTCTTCAGTATTTCCTGCCCCTCTCCCTCCAGCAGGAAACCACCAGCAACCCCCCCGCCCAATAACCCCTACCTGAGCTGGCGCCACTGCAGCCATTTCTCCTCCCTGTCCCATGGGAGGCTAGGATGAGCTGGAGCAAGACGTGGGCGTCATTCTGCAGCCTGACAGGGTGAGAAGGGCAGTTGTGAAATGATCTAAAGCCTGTTTTGAAGCCTCCACATCACAGTTCCCCCAGGCCCTTTCCCTGCAGACAGAGATTGTAGATTCTGCCACGCCGGGAACATGCTCAATCCCCACAGTGCAGCAAAGACCTTGTCCCTGTCCTCTAGCCTCCCCTCCTCCTTCCCCCCCAGGACTAAACCCACCAAGACATTTTCAAACCCTCCCAGCAACAGAGTGTGAACCAAACCCTGGAAAACCCGTGGGAGTGTAACCCTTCTGCCCCGCTGAGCTGGCAGCAACAAGGGCCGGGTTCAGTATCCAGGGGTTCTGTTTCAATAACACAATGCATATCCGGCTCGAGCCCCCACCCAGTGACCTGGGACACTTACATACCACACCCCCCGGGCGCTTCTAGAAGGCAATACTTCCCCTCTCGCAAGCACGGAGTCCGAGCATAGCAAAAATCCTTTTAATAAAGGAAGGAAACAATGCTGCATCCCACTGGAGAAACACCACAAACATGATTATAACACAAACCATAAACAAAAGCCTACCTCCAAGTACATTTGGCAATGTCCTTTTCCCCTTGGGGGTCTTAAGTCCAATCACCCCAAAGTCTCTGGTCAGTGCCACCCCAGAATTCAAGAGTTTATCTGCAGAGTTTTAACCCACCAGCCTGGGTGGAAATGGGGTGGGGAGTCCACGCAGGGTGTTAAGGGGCACCTTACACGGGCCAGGGCCAACTGCTCCGTCTCTTCGTGGAGTTGTGCTGCAGCCTTCACCACGACCAGCTCCACCACAGCAGCTGTGCCGCTCCTCCAGCTGTTCCTGCAAACCGCTTCACTCCGCTCACTGTTCCACCGGCTGCTCCAACACGCTGCAAACTGCTCCGCTCTGCCAGCCACTTAGCGATAGGTCTTCAGGCTCCCCCACTAGTTAGCACAGCACTCGGTGATCTCAGCTCTTAGTAGGGGAGCCCTGGTGCACCTTTGGCCCAACATGAATTCAGCTCAGCAGTCTCTAGACGGACTCCTAATGGAATCAAAATTAGCTCTACTCTTTAACAGTGGAGAGAGGAGGATGTGCAATTGGCTTTCCAGGCCCGCAGAAGGTGCCCATACCGTCCGGTACACACACCAGTCCTCAACTTCTCTCAATTCCCTGGGTTTGGAACCCCCGTCTAGCAAGTTCTACTTAATTTAGGTTGAGTCATTTCTGTCACAAAGCAGTCTCATAGCTCCTCATCCACATACTTAGGGTGACAGCACTTTTTTCTTTCCTCCCTGCCCCAATAACAAAGAAATTGGGGATCCCAGCTGTGAAAATAACCATCCCAGGTGCTGCGAGCCTGTGCAATGCAAACCCACGGAACTCCTCGGTGCACTCCCCATAATCCACCACCAGATGGCAGCGCAGAGCTCAGCCTGACTCTGCTCACAGGAGGAAGGGGGCACCAGACAGACTAGCTGGAGAAAGCCCCCCGCAGCTTTATTCTCCCGCCCCCAGCGGGGCTCGCACGGAGCATGCGCGATTTCACCGGCTGACCCCGCCCTTCCCTGGGCTGGAGAGGGCGGAAACGGCCCCGGGGCAGGCTGGGAGATGTAGTTCCTGACTCGCCCCGGAGCGGAAGTGATGTGCAGCGGGGAGGCGGAGCAGGGTGCGAAGGAGCGTTGGGCGCTGCGGCTCTGCCTGTCTCGCGCGGGGCCGTTGGAGCCTCTCCCGGGCCGGAGAAGGGTTTGTGCCGTTGGGGCTCTGGGCATGCGCAGATCGCGGCGGGAGAGCCCTGCATTAACCCCCCCGTGCCCGGCCCGGGCCCCGCGGGGGGAGGGGCCCGGGCCCACTGGGGTCCCTGGGCGGGGCTGGGGGGTGAGACCGGGGGGGGGCTGGGAAAGGGGCGGGGGGGAAATGTCTGTGCAGCCCGGACATGGCGGGGGGGGAAGAGCAGGTGACCCCCGAGGAGCGGGGAGAGAAGGGGGGGGCTGAGATCCCCTCGGATTTACCGCTGCCCCCCCCCGTGGGGACCCCCCTCCCCCGTCCTGCCCCCTTTCTCCCTAGAGAGCAACGAGCCACCCCCAGGGTGACCCCCCCCAAACCCCTGAGAAGTTCCCTGTTCCCCTCCCCCATCGTGCCCCATTTTCTCTCCCCTTCGCCAATGGCCCGTTCAGATCTCAGGTTTGGGGGGTTTCCCCCATTTTCACCTGCAGGGATTTGTCCTTGTGCGGGTGGGAAATGGTTCCCCCCAGTGATTTCTGAACTGGGCAGAGGGTGAATGGGCAGAGGCTGGGGGGGCCCTGAGACAGGGACACCTCTGGGCTGGGCTGGGGGGGGCCCTCTCTGCTGGCAACAGGGCGTGGGAAGGGCCAGGAAGGGGAGGGGGGAGCAAGTGTCCCCCATGGAGAGGGCCCAGCCCCAGGTTTCCTAGTCCAGCTACTCCCCCTCCCCCCCATCACCTGCTAGTCACATTCCCAGACCCCATTGCCAGCCCCTCCCCCCAGCCAGCGACCTTCTGACTCCAGCCCCGCTCCTTTCCCTGTGAAAAGACATCGCCCAGGGCTCCCTCCCGGCCCTGTGAGTGTGAGGCAGGAAGAATCCGTCCCATCCTGTTGTTGATTCAATATCCCTGTATAATCCCCTCCAATTTCCCCTCTTTTCTCTTGAACTGTGGAATGGTGACATAAAATCTCTCCACATATTGATGCTTGTCCCTTATATTGGTAAATGTTTAGTTTGTGCCCCATTTTCTCCTCAGTTCTGAAATACTGACATCAAATTCTCGAAAATCTTCCCACTTTTCTCTCCAGGTGTGTGATTGAAGTCAGGGCTCTTATGGTACTGAGCATGGCCCGGTTCTGCCAGGTGCTGAAGAGACCCCAACTGAGATCTGGACCCTGTTCTGCCAGGCACTGAAGAGACCCAAGGTGAGATCAGACCCCACTGTTGTGCCAGGTAAAACTGAGACCTGGACCGAGATCACAGCCTCCCTTGTGCCAGGCAGCACACGACTGCCACCCAAACTGCTGCATCCATTGTGCTGGGCAGTTCAGAGACATCGACTGAAATCTGTGTCCCAGTTGGGTCTGGCATTGCACTGACCCAGACCCAGATCACGCCTCACCACTGTACTGGGCACTGCACTGACCCTGACAGAGATCCTGGCCCCACATTTTGCCAGATGCTCCAGGGACCCCAAACAAAATTCGGGATCCTGTAATGCTGGGGTTTGCAGAGCCCCAACTGAGGTCCAGCCCCCTGTTGTGCAGGGCTCTGCACAGACACTGACCAGGATCAGGGTCCCCATTGTGACAGATGCAGAAAAGACAGCAAGGGTATCTCTACCCTGCTGTTAAAAACCCCCCAGCTGGCGCATGCCAGCTGACTCAGGCTCACGGCACTCAGGCGAAGGGGCTGTTTAATTGCAGTGCAGGTGTCCAGGCTCGGGCTGGAGCCAGACTGTAGGACCCTGCAAGGTGGGAGGGTGCCAGACCTTGGGCTGCAGCCCCAGCCGGAAGATGGACACCACAATTAAACAGCCCCACAGCCTGAGCCGTGTGAGCCCAAGTCAGCAGGCACGGGCCAGCCTCCGGTGTCTGACTGCAGTGTAGACATGCCCACAGGAACAGAGAGGCCTTGCCACAAAAGGCTCAAAGGCTAAATAGGCCAATGGTGGGAGGCGACTCTCCATTTTGCAGATGGGGAAACTGAAGCTCAGAGAGCTGAAGTAATTTGCTCAAGTTTGCATGGAGAATTTGGGGCAAAACTGGAACTGAACACAGATTGTTTGAATTCTTGCCTCTCCCCTTAACCCCAAGCCCAGCGTGTGTGTGCACAGCGTTGTTTTGGTCTATGTTTGCCTTGCATTGGCTTGCAAGGGAGGCTAGAATTTCCTTCACTGGAGGTTTTTCAGACCAGGTTAGAGATAGACCAGTCTGGGAATGTCTAGGGATACTTGGTCCTGCCTCAGCACAGTGGGCTGGAGTAGACGACCTCTCAAGATCCCTTCCAGGCCTACACTGAAATAATTCTCTTTTGTGCTGTGCTCTGTTCTACGCTGAGCTGTTTTGCATGGTGCCATTTGTAACTGTGATTGCACCATGTTGTGTTGAAGTTTTATGGTGCATTGTTTTGCCTCAGCTTGTTTGGTGCCTGTGCTGTGTTGGTTTGAGCTGAGCTACTTTCCATTGTGTACTTTTGTCCTAGGGTGTGTTAGTTTGCATTGTGTTGCTTTTTTTCCTTTGTCATTTTATGCTGTGGAGTGTAGATTGTGTTTTTTTCCCTCCTGAATTTCCTGACATTATGTTGTGGGGGGTTTTATTCTGTTTGTTGTGTTTTTATATGTTTATATTGCATAGCATCCTAGAAATGTAGGGCTAGATAGGACCTCAAGATGTCATCAAATCCAGCTTTCTCTGCTGAGGCAGGACCAAGTATATGTAGATTATCTCTGACAGAGTTTTGTCCTGCCTGTTCTTAAAAACTTCCAGGGAAAGAGACTCCACAGCCCCCCTTGTAAGACTATTCCAGAGCTGAACTACCTTAGTTCTGGTGACACCTAGACAGATTTTAGTGGTGAGCAGCTCTGGAGAGAGAGGAGACCCCAGTGAGTGGGCAGCTGGGTAAATAGACAAGTTGGGAGGAGAACCAATGACATGTTCGAGGTCACCCAGGCTATCTGTGATGGAGCTGGAAATAGATCCCAGTTCTAGTGCCACTGTACTGCTGTTTTGGGCACTGAAGGTCTCTGCCACACTGGTGTTCTAGGCACTTGTGCAAACCCTTAGTGTAGACAGAATTCACACTAGTGCACTCTGATTGGTACTGGTGCACCATGTCCCAGTTTGAAGGTTTGAGGGGGTGGTGGTGGGGGGAAGTGACCTCACAGAGGCTTAGGGCTGGCTGAATAGTGCAGCTGGTAAGGGAGGGGCAGCAGTGAGTGCTGGAGATATGAGCCAGGAGCACAACCCCACGGGGCTGGACGCTCATAGACTCATAGACTTTAAGGTCAGAAGGAACCAATATGATCATCTAGTCTGACCTCCTGCACAAAGCAGGCCACAGAACCCTACCCATCCACTTCTATCACAAACTCCTAACCTATATCTGAGTTATTGAAGTCTTCAAATTGTGGTTTGAAGACCTCAAGCTGCGGAGAATCCACCAGCAAGTGACCCATGCCCCACGCTGCAGAGGAAGGCGAAAAACCTCCAGGGCCTCTGCCAATCTGCCCCGGAGGAAAATTCCTTCCCGACCCCAAATATGGCGATCAGCTAAACCCTGAGCATGTGGGCAAGACTCACCAGCCAGCACTCAAGAAAGAATTCTCTTCAGTAACTCAGATCCCATCCCATCTAACATCCCATCTTCTCCTGACCCAGGGGACACACCCCCAGCGAGGTGGTTTGTCCATGGATTCACAGGCTGTCCTCATCTGCAGTCCCTGCACACCTCTTCCTGCAGCCTAATGCAGTGTGCTCAGGGGACCTTTCCAAGCTGTGAGTGCCGGGGCTCTGGAGTTAACCGGGTTTGTTCCTGGCTGTGTCACGGACCTGTTTAGTGACCGTGGGGACGTCACAGCCCCTCTCTCTGTAACGCTGTCTTCAGTGACTCGAGAGCACGAGCACCAGCCTCAGGCACACTGTTAAGAAGCAGGGCACAAACCCCAGATTGGGTGTGAGGTCTGTATGGAGATTTCACCAACCAAGAATCCAGTGTAAACGCTTTAGGCTCTGTAACAGCATTAATATGGAATCACAGACAGTCCCCTTGGGTGATCCCATATATCTCACCACACAGGTGAGCTCACCTTTGTGACAGATGGTCCCTTGCACCAGGGGTTCCCAACCTTTTTCTTTCTGAGCCCTCCCCCCCACATGCTATAAAAACTCCACTGCCCATGTGGGCCACAGTAACTGGTTTTCTGCATATAAAAGCCAGGGCTGGCGTTAGGGGGCAGCAAGCAGGGCAACTGCTTGCGGCCCCATGCCACAGGACCCCCCACAAAGCTACATAGCTTAGGTTTTGGCTTCAGCCCTGGTGGTGGGGCTCAGGGCCTTGGGCTTCAGCCCCATGCGGTGGGATTTCAGCTTTCTGCCCTAGGCATCAGAGCGTCTAATGCTGGCCTTGCTTAGCGGCCCCCCTGAAAGCTGCTCATGGCCTCCCAGGGGGCCCCAGACTCCTGGTTGAGAACCACTGCCTTACACCACAAATCACAGCAATGTTCAGATTACTGCCAGTCACTTCCTTAGGTCAATTGAATCTTAGATCTCACAACAAAGACAACACTTGTAGCCAGTCCTGTAATAGCCTGTACTGAGATCTATTTAAAAGGAAATGAGTTGTTTACAAAGTTAAAGCAGGTTAAAGCAGATGTAGATGAGTTAGTCTTAAATTTCAAAGGTAATAGAAGCTTCTATAATAAGCAAGCTCTACATATTCTTTAGGACTAACCCTGGCTAATCAGCTGGGGATCTCGTGCTTATGCCTAGAAACTTTGTCCCCCAGAGTCCAAACAGCATACAGATAATCAGTTCCTTCTGTATGTGGTTTCTCATTCCCTTCCTGCCATGTGCTCTGAACTGCAAACTCAGCTAATGGGAAGTCAAGAGCACAACCACCACCTTGTGTCTTCTTTAACATCCCATAATAGTTTCTCTGGTGTTGATGGACCTTTCCTGCCAGGCAGGGTGTAATGCATTTGGTTGCCAATCAGCACTTCACCTAGGTAAAGTCTCCCTCCTGTCTGGTGATTTACAGAGCCACAGAGGCTCACAATGCAGCTAGTCAGATATTAACCCAGGCAGCAACTCACAAGCATTCAATAAAGTCCAAACACTAAACACATTCTTATGTTCACAGTCTGTATGAGGAGTATCTACTCATTTGGACTCATTGGGGAACCACAGAAAGAAAGAAGATGTGCTGCGGCAAGAAGGCCCAGTCTCAGGGCCCCCAGGGTCATGCTTCCCAAAAGGGGCACTCCCAGGAGAGACGGTATAAAGGCTGGAGCATCAAACAGCTTAGTTAACGTGAGAGAGCTGCCTTGGGGACAATGACAGGGAGAATCCCCAGAGTGACTCCTTTGATTCTGCTCGTCTCTGGCCTTTGGTTCTTAGAACCACAGAACTGGAAGGGACCTTGAGAGGTAGCTAGGAGAGTCCCTTGCACTCAAGACAGAACGAAGTATTATCTAGACCAGGAGTGGCCAACCTGAACCTGAGAAGGAGCCAGAATTTACCAATGTTCATTGTCAAAGATTCACAGTAATATGTCAGCAGCCCCCCATCACCACCTGTTCCCACCGCCTCCCACCCATGGGAAGCCACACTAATCAACACCCCCTCCTCACTCTTCCTGATCAGCTGTTCATGCGATGCAGGACATTTGGGGTGGGGGAGGAATGGAGCGAGGGCACTGCAGGCTCAGGGAAGGGGTGGACTGGGGGCAGGGCCTGTAGCTGAGTAGTGAGCACACCCAGCACACTGGAAAGTTGGTGCCTGTAGCCCAACTCCGGAGTTGGTGCCTATACAAGGAGCCACATATTAAATTCTAAAGAGCCACATGTTGACCACCCCTGATCTACACCATCCCTGAGAGGTGTTTGTCCAGCCTGCTCTGAAAAGTCCGCAACGATGGAGATTCCACAACCTCGCTAGGCAATTTATTCCAGTGCTTAACCACTCTGACAGGGAGTTTTTCCTAATGTCCAACCTAAACCTTCCTTGCTGCAATTTAAGCCCATTGCTTCTTGTCCTGTCCTCAGAGATTAAGAAGAACAATGTTTCTCCTTCCTCCTTGAAACGAACTTTTATGTACTTGAAAGTTGATCATATCTTCTCCAGACTAAACAAACCCAATTGTAGGAATGACCCCAGGCCTACAGGCCTAGATACCTTATTATTGAGGCATTTTGTTCTTGTCTGCAAGCTGCGCACACCCGGTTTCTTATCACAGGAACTTGGCTTTCCTCCATCCTCCCCTGTATTTTCACACAGACGGCCCCGTTTGCATCTGGCAGTGTTTTGTAACTTCCCCCCTCTGCTGCTTCCCACAGGACTGCCGTGTTTGCAGCTGGGGCTGTTTTTGCAACTTGCTATGCTGTTGAGCTCGTAATGGAAGATTTTTGTAAGAAATCTTGATTTGTGCTGTGCAATTGCGCATGTGTAATCTTAGATAATAAAAGAGGCAGGTGAACTCAGAAAAGCAGCTTTTTCACCTCCTCAGTTACCCTGAGACTTGGTGTCGGGTCTTTCCTTCACCCAGTTTTTTCAGTCTTCCCTCATAGGTCATGTTCTCTAGAACTTTAATCATTTTTGTTGCCCTTCTCTGGACTTTTTCCAATTTTTCCACATCTTTCCTGAAATGTGGGGCCCAGAACTGGACACACTACTCCAGTTGAGACCTAATCAGTGCAGAGTAGGGCGGAAGAATTTCTTCTCGTGTCTTGCTTACAATACTGCTGCTAATACATCTCAGGATATGGCTACACTGGCACTTTACAGCGCTGCAACTTTCACGCTCAGGGGTGTGAAAAAACACCCCCCCGAGCGCTGCAAGATACAACACTGTAAAGCCTCAGTGTAATCAGGGTGGCAGCGCTGGAAGCGCGGCTCCCAGCGCTGCACGCTACACCCGTAGAGGATGTGGTTTACGTGCAGCGCTGGGAGAGCTCTCTCCCAGCGCTGGCGCTCCAACCGCACACTCACTTTGCCGCGGCAGCGCTTTGAAATTTCAAGTGTAGCCATACCCTCAGAATTATACTTGCTTTTTTTTTGCAACAGTGTAACGTTGTTGACTCATATTTAGCTTGTGATCCACTGTGACTCCTAGATCCGTCTCCGCAGTGCTCCTTCCTGGGCAGTCATTTCCTGTCTTGTATGTGTGCAACTGATTGTTCCTTCCTAAGTGGAGTCCTTTGGATTTGTCCTTATTGAATTTCATCCTATTTACTTCAGACCATTTCTCCAGTTTGTACAGATCATTTTGAATTTTAATTCTATCCTCCAAAGCACTTGCAATCCCTCCCAGCTTGGTATCGTCCGCAAACTTGATATGTGAAACACAGAGACGCTGTTACTGGGAGGGTTTCACTATGTCTAAGAGGGTTACACCTTGGTGGGAGGGGGCTAGGCCTGTACTGGAATAATCCATTACCAGGGAAAAATCCTGTGGGGAACTGACATGTGGAAAGGACAGAAACCCTGTCTGAATTCTCTCACATTGCGCTTCTCACCCTGGTAGGCTACAGAATAACGTCCACATTTCGCCCCAAATCATCCCCTCCTCCCAGGGGGAAGGAAATGGCTGCAATGGAGCTGGCTCAGGTAAGGGATTATCAGAGAGCTAGTGGTGAGTTCTGCTTGGAGGGAGAGGAGCAGTAAATGCATAGGAGGGTGGGAGCTGCTAGAGGTGGAGGGAGCCAGGAACTAGCTAGGGTGTGGAATGAGAGGGGAAAGGATGTGACAAACCTGCTGAGGCTTGTGTACTCTAGGGTGTGATGGGTTGTCACCCGGGGGTGCAGTCTAGGGGGCTTCTGGAAACCACTGTGCCCTCTAACCCTCAAGCTGGGCTGGCCCTTCTCACACTGCTTTGCTGGAGATTGAGCCAGCCTCTTCAGGCCCTGTTATCACCCAGCATGACAGCAGGTGGCGCCATGCATCCAACTAAGCTACCTGAGTGCGTTACCTAAGCCACTCCAGGACAGCTAGAAGACAAGAGCCAATTTCCAAGCGATAAGTGATAGCAAACAGATCAAAGCAGATTTCTTAACAAGTAACCAAAAACTCAAACTAAGCGTAACATACTATCTGGCTAGAATTTGAATTAGCAATTTCTCACCCTGACTGATGATAGAAGCAGTCCACCAAGTTTCCATACACAAGCTAGAAATCCCTTTACCCTGGGACCAGCACATCCCCCAGTTCAGTCTTTCTTCCTCAGGTGTTTCCAGGAGTTCTCTTGTGTGGGGAATGAGGCCAAGAGATGACGTCACACCCCACCTGATGTAGCTTTTCCATATGGCAGGAACCCTTGGTTCCAAACTCAGTTCCCAGTCCAGTTTGTGGAAAAATACAGGTACCAAAATGGAGTTTAGTGTCATATGGTCTGGTCACATGCCCTAGCATGGCCTGCTGAGTCATAGTAGTCATGACTCATAGGCTGGCTGAAACATTCACAGGAAAGCTAAGCTCTTCCACGCTCCATTGTCCTTGTTGATGAGCCATCAACTCTATCTGGCTTCTTTGTTGTACCTGAAAGGCTCATCTTGGGTGTTACCTAGATTAAGCACATTTGAAATACAGATACATAGTCAATATCCATAACTTCAGGGACGAACATGATACATGCACACACATAGGACAATCATATTCAGCGGATCATAACTTTTCCAATGACACTGAACATGACGCATCTTGCACAAAATGTCCTTGCATGTAATTATGTCCTAATCATTTTATAATCATACCACTATACTGATGTAGTGTCAGGGCCTAATTTCAAGGCACAGGAGTTGGGAGTGGAACAGGAAATAACCCTCTAGCCAGGGCTGGGAAAACTTCCCAGACTCCCAGTGCTGAAACCTGAAGCTACTGACACTTCATTAGTTACCACCACCTCCAATCTTTGTGGCAACTGCAAATTTTATCAGTGATGAGCTAAGAACCAATCCTTGTGGGAACCCCCTAGAAAGGAATCTACTCGACCATGATTCCCCATTTACAATCATAATTTTTAATCTATTGAATGTATACTGTGTTTATTTTGTATCTTTCTAGTTTTCTAGTCAAAATGTTGTGCTGAACCAAGTCATATGCCTTACAGAAGTTTAGGTATATTTCATCAATACTATATTAGTTGCAACCAAACTTTTGATCTCATCCAATAAGGATATCCAGTTACTTTGATTGGATCTATTGTCTCTGAACCTTTGTTAATAGGTACTAATTATATTAACCTCCTTTAATTCTTTATTAAATCCATATTCGCTGCTCCATTATCTTGCCCAGTATCAGACTAACACTCTTGTAATTAGCTGGGTCATCTGTTTTTAAATATTGGCACCGCATTAGCTTGATTCCAGTCTTCTGGAATTTCCCCAGTGTTCCAAGTCCTAATTAAAATCAACATTAACAGTCCTCCACACTCCTCCTCCAGGTCTTTCAAAACTCTTGGATACAAGTTATCTGGACCTGCTTATTTAAACATGTCTCACTGTAATAGCTGCTGTTCAACATCCTCGTGAGTTATTGTTGGGATGGAAAGAGTGTCGTCGTCAACGTCTTATATGACTTACATCATCTGTTTTTCTCCAAATCCAGGAGTGAAATTGAACACTTTTTTACCTCTTCTGCATTATTTTGATAATTCTGCCATTTCCATCTAGTAATTTATCACTACCATTGTTAGGGATTAATTTTGTACTTAATGTACTTTTTAAAAACTTCCTTCTTATTTTCATTAATTGATCTTTGATTTCTGATAGCTTGCCTTGCCAATTTTCTACAATTCTGACTTTCTAACTTCTATTCTTTACTATTGACTTCCCCTTTCTTCCATATATTTTATTGGAGAGTGTTGGGGTTCCTACCAGGGAGCCACCAGTAGGGTCCAGAGACAGCCCCATCTCTTATATCAAGCCCTGTGTAGTAGGTATGTGATAAATGTGATGACCCTGCCTCCGTCTGTCAGCTGGGAGACACAAAGGTTATCTCTTTCCACCCTCTGATGCCTCCTGGCTACTCTAAGCAAGGTGGGGTGTGACTCTGTTAACATGTGCCTCCTGGAGCTTCCATTTACCTGGTACTGCTGTTCCAGAACTAGTGGGGTTGTGAGTGGGGCAGCAGGTACTGAGTGTTGGACTCTTGCTCTTTCAGGGGCCAGTGACCTTTGAGGAGGTGGCTGTGTATTTCACCAGGGAAGAGGGGGCTCTGCTGGACCCCACTCAGAGAGCCCTCTACAGGGATGTCATGCAGGAGAACTATGAGACGGTGACCTCGCTGGGTAAGGAGTCCTGTTCCCTGGGTTATTAGAAGCGGTGGGGTCTCTAAAGAACCTGAGTATTAATAACTTTATACCTTTATTTGTCATACAAGTTTTGACAAGTTTCCTTGCCCCCCCTTTTTTGCCTTATCTCCCACCCACTAGTGTCATTTTTGGACATATGCCTTTTTGGTGCCATCAGGCATTTTAAAATTGTATTTAATGTGTCCTTATGGGATACATTAATAACTACATTAATAACTGTAGCTTTCATGCCTTTTCCTCATTTTAAGAGGAAAATATGCCACGTATAGAATTCTAAATTGAGTAAATAGGTGTATGACTCATGCATGGCTTGTGTGACAGTCAGATGAGCTCCTCTTTCGATAGGAGAGCGTGTAATGTTTCCATTCAGGACTGCACTGGTGAAGGGAGAACAAAGCTGTGGGAGGGGTGGAGAAGGGGGAAATAGATAATTCTGGGGTGCCAGGACATGGGGAGGGTGTATGCAGGGTTAGAGCTAAGAAGCAGCAGGGAGGGACAAGGTAGTGAGAGGTGAAGAGGGAACACAAGAATATCCCAAGGTGCTGAGAGGTGATGATGGCTGAGAGTAATGGGAAGAAGTGGAGAGGAGTGTGGAGGAAGGGCACTGAGGAAGTGGCTCAGTCTCAGGTGTTGAAGCTAAGTGGCCTGTCCTTGTGGAAGAGTGGGATCCCTTGGGGGTTTAGTGCACTCAAGGGGCACCTCCCAAGGACTGTTTAAAAGCCAGGGCATTGCAGAGATCTTGTGGATCCATGACAGTGTCCCAGAGGTTAAGCCTTCTGGGGAAAAGATATAAAATAAGAAAAGGATCTAAATGTGTGTTTACCATCGCTCCCTCTCAGTCCTCATGGGAATCCCTGATCCGTTCCAAAGTGTATTAAAACCTTCCTTAAAGGCTTACCTCTTGGTTATCAGGTCATGTCCATTTGTTAGAGGGTTTTCCCTTCACCCTCTCACATCTCTGGTTCTTGTCACGCAGACAGCAAACAGCAGAAGGCCAGAAGTCTGAAGCACAGATAATGCAATGTTTATTAAGGTTATTTCCAAGCAAGCATATTCCACTACCCTAATTAACTTACACCTAGGAAAATTAATTATGCAGCAGACAGAAACAATTAGAGAACCAGACTGATTAACAAAGTAAAAGTGGTGACCATAAAGATAAAACAATACAGAAATGAGGGTTTCACAGCCACAACCATTGAGAAGTGATTTCTTGCCAGACAGGCTGCTGTCAAACTAAGTTTTCTTTAACCATCTTAAGATCTGTTTCTTTATCTGGTGGTGATGGGCACTATCAGGACAGGATTGACTTCCTAACAGCCCAATAGCACCTTATTTCAGTGTGACTGGTTTGGGATGTGGGGATGTGACCCTTCGCTTCCCAGCTTATGGCTGCTCCTGCTGCTTAGCCAAAGGCCTTAGTGTAAGAACAAGGCCTCAGCCTATCCTAGTGAGAGAAGGCCCATACACAGGGAGACTTGTGATTTTGATTCTTAGCTAGTTACAGGGGTATAAAGACAAAGTGATAAAAATATACCTAAGTTCTTAAACTATAGTCTTTACAGGCAGACGCGAATATCTCTATTCTAACAATGGGTTCTGCCCCTTCCCCCATTCTTTGGCTGTCTTGTCTATTTAGATCGGGGTCAGCAACCTTTCAGAAGTGTTGTGCCGAGTCTTCATTTATTCACTCTAATTTAAGGTTCCACGTGCCAGTAACACATTTAACGTTTTTAGGTCTCTTTCTATAAGTCTATAATATAGAAGTAAACTATTGTTGTATGTAAAGTAAATAAGGTTTTAAAAATGTTTAAGAAGCTTAATTTAAAATTAAATTAAAATGCAGAGGCCCCCCACCCCCTGCCGGACCAGGGGCCAGGACCCAGGCAGTGTGAGTGCCACTGAAAATCAGCTCGTGTGCCGCAGGTTGTCTGCTTCTGATTTAGATTGTAAATTCTTCAGAGCATCGGCCGTCTACTGTTCTCTGTTTGCACTTCGCCTAGCACAATGGGGACCCACTGTTAGTTGGCCCATAGGCACTAAGGTAATGAATATGATTTATTATGATAACTCTCCTGCCACTTTGAGCCAAGGAAGATGGCCCGGGGATGTGTAGCCTTATTTGGGGTGTGTTAGTAATGTTAATTTGATTTATCAACTTAATTTAATGTGTTTTGTAATTAATTTTAATTAATTAATATAAATGAGAAAGTATTATTATTAATATGAGTTTAGGCTCGCCAATTTGTTTGATCAGAAGATAAAAGTTCGTGTTTTGAATCAGGTTCCACAGAATTGATAAAGGGAACTTTGGGGGTATGACAGGAAGCTCACACTGAGACACATCTAGTCATAAAGACTTTTTAGTAAAAGCAATGAAACAGTAAGTAAATTGTAAAACAGTTAGAGTTACAGAGTTACAATTGTATTACTGTTATTCAGGAGATACATGTGATAATACAATATTATGTGCTGCAAACTTTGGTTAATATTCACACCCTGTTTTGATAAACTGCCGTTGGCCTCGCCTCCGGCGGTTCCGGTTTCACAGCTCTTGCAGAGGAAACTAATGCAAAGAGCTGTCAAAGCTACTTTGGAATTTACTTTTTAGTTCAACTAAATAATCTAATACACAAACTAAAATAAAGTTTAGAGAGACCAAGCTTAGCCGAGTCCCTTTTGAACTTAAAGTTTGAAAAAAAAAGAAGTGCGGCCTGTTACTGGCTAATAGCTGTCGTAGGTGGATAGCATGAATACGGAGTTGAAGATGGTGAAGTGTAGTGAAGAAGGAGGAGGTCGAGGTGAGGGTGGGGTACCATAGTGAGGTCGGTTACCTCTTTTTATAGAAATAAATGCCGGAAATCCTTCCTCTTATGCCTAAATTTCACTCTTCCCCCATAGAAATGTAAGGGAACGCTTACTCCATAGACTAGTATGTATGAGCGTATGGATGGCAGGTATCTGTGCACTTGTGGGGTACTTGTTAAGTCTGTGAGTACAACTTTGAAAAATCCCCTTTCCCAGTCTTCATTGTCTGTTGGTCTAGGTAAAGGGTCTTAGAGCCAAGCGTAGGCACTTTATTTGGGTATAGGAAAAACAGTTGCTTTTCAGGGTAAAAGGGCACAACTTTGCTTTAGCTTAAAATGCAGGTTTGTGGCCTGTAGGTTTCTTGCATTACAGCCAAACTTATTTTTAATATGAATTAATAAACTTATCACAATATAGTACTTATAAGAAAAGATATATTTATGCAGGCAAGCAGATTAATCCTGAGGGCTACATTTGTTACTGCCTAAAAATGAGATGGGGTTAAACCATGGACTACTCTTTGTGACATGTATCCCACAAATTCCACTGACCTCCCTTGTTTTCTTTGCCTGCAGTAGGGTTTCCTATTTCCAAACCTGATGTGATCTCACAGCTGGAACGAGGGGAAGAACCATGGGTCCCAGGCCTCCAGAGCACTGAGAAAGAAGTGCTTCTGAGAGCTGCCTTCGCAGGTGAGGAATTGGTTAAACAATTCAACAACTGCTTAGGAATGCAGGAAACATTTTGGATGCCCTACAAAGAGCCTATGAGTTCTTCAAGTTCAGGATTGTTCCCTCAGATGTGGAAACATTATGGCAGATGTCACTCATGGCTTCCCTCCTATTCCGACTGACAACTGGCAGCAGGTCCCTCCCTGATCTCACTTTCTCCTGAGAGTTATGGTGCAGTGAGGACCCAGAACTGATCCCTTGCTCTCTTCTCTGTGGAAGGGTTTGGGGAAAATCAGCACCTGATAGGTTTGATCTCTCCCACGTCTCTTTTGGTTTGTTCATCCCTTTTTCCATTCCTCTCTCTGAGATTTCCTTTCTCTCAGGCGCAGGGAGTGATCTATGTCTGGATTCTCTCTGTCTCCCATCCGGCAATGGGATGGTGAGTGAGAATGAGGAAGAGAAACCCCAGCAGGAAGATGCTGAGCAAGTAGAACCACATTGGATGTTATCAGGAAGATCCAAAGGGAATGTTTCCAGGAGTTGTGCACTCCCAGAAAACACAAAAGCCTGTCAGACTCAGCACAGGCCAGAGGAAAAGTGCAGTAGCCACTCAGACCTTATTCCACGCAGCAGAATCAACTTGGAAGAGACTCACTCCATGTGCCACGAGTGCGGGAAAAGCTTCAATCGGCGCTCACACCTTATCAGACACCAGAGAATCCACACTAGGGAGCTGCCCTTCACATGCACTAAGTGTGGGAAAAGCTTCATTCAGCGCTCAGACCTTAGCAGACATGAGAGAATCCACACAGGGGAGACGCCCTACACGTGCTCTGAGTGCGGGAAAAGCTTCAATCGGAGCTCTCACCTTATCAGACATGAGAGAATCCACACAGGGGAGACGCCCTACCCGTGCTCTGAGTGCGGGAAAAGCTTCAATCAGAGCTCTGTCCTGAGTGCACACAGGAGAATCCACACAGGAGAGACGCCCTACACGTGCCCTGAGTGTGGGAAAAGCTTCAATCACAGCTCAAACTTTATTAGACATCACAAAATCCACATGAGAGTGAACTGTTATAAATGCCTGGACTAGGGCTGGCCAAAGTTTTTTTTGTTTTTTTTTTTTTTTGGTTAAAATCACATTTGCTAATTTCCACATGCTGCAAAAATCACTGTCTTCATCGTGGTGTCTCAGCTCCACCAGATCTGTTGCCTGCTTCTCCCTTTTGCAGCTCACCCTTCTTTGGGGTCAGTCCTGTGATCTTTTCTATCAGCTCCTTTCCTTTTGAGTCATAGGAATGTGTGTCCCTCCAGCCAGGAATGTTCATCAGCTCCAGGTGCGGGAGAGAGAGGTTTGATTCCAACAAGCTACACTGAGGCAAAAACTACCTGTGCCTTCCATCCACTAGGACTGTACATGGCGTTGGCTGCTCAAGTTAGTGATCTTGGTGTAAAAAGTTGTAGTGCAAATGCAGTCCAGGTGCAGTGGTTGGCATTAGCTTTCCCCTTGACCTGACCTAAACTCCATCACTTCTCCTAGTCTAAACAAACCCTGAGCATTATGGTTATCCTGTTCCCCCATTTCAAACCAATTGTTAGTCATCAAGTTCCCCCTTTAGGAACCAATTGTTTCATTCCCAGTTGCTCTGATGTTGCTTCAGGTTGTGCTGGGGAGCAGATATTTTTATTATCATTTTCCTCACTGAAAATATATTGACCTAGAACAAAGAGCAGGAACAGGGCAGAGATAGGTAAAAATGTCATTTCTGTAACAACAGAAGGAGATAGGGTAAGTCAGAGGGATTCCTTTATTTCTCATCACCATCCCAGTCCCCCTGTTGTTCAATTGGTTAGGTCAGTATTTTTTCTAAAGGTCTGGGAACAGGATTCCCTAGTAAATGACTTGGAACTAAGTAAAATACCCATGCATTGGGCTCCCAAAGCAGTTCTGGTCCAGGCTCTGCAGGAGGTCCTCCTGAAGATATCTCCTTCCTAATCAGGGGCATGTTGTCTATTATTTGGGAAATGCAATCCCTAGCGAGGTAGGGATGAGAAAAATGGAAGTGACGTTTCTGTTCAACTCAGCCCTGGGAGATGCTGCAAATGTGTAGAAAATGAAATCTGTGTTGAATGTGATATAGTTGCAGAAACATACCTACATGATATTTGGTAAAAGCAACAAAGAGTCCTGTGGCACCTTATAGGCCAACAGACGTATTGGAGCATGAGCTTTCGTGGGTGAATACCCACTTTGTCACATGCATGTCATCCGATACCTCACTATCGCTACTGATCTGTTGTGTGGTTGGTGAAGAATTCTACACCAGAGAAGTGTAAAACTTCTCCAAGGAAGGTCAAAGATTTGACAAGAACTCAGGTAGAAATTGCAGATACTAATGGTTGATTTTTACCCCCAACATGGAAGCTATGGTGACCTGTGGCCCAGGTAAACTTTTTTTAGAACCCTGCACCCTAGTTAAATGGCATTGGTCACACTCCTAAAAGACGCCATGATTAAATTGTGAACAATTGTCCTTTACCATTTGGATCCAAAGTTTCATGAAGCACAGAGAGAAACAGCTGATTCCTTCAGAGCCATTCCATGCCTATGGGTCCCAATCTTGCTGGACAAGAAGCACTTCCATGCTGGGCAAATGATGGTAGCCAATGGGGGAATGCATCAGATTTCAAGTTCAGACTGCAGGATACATGAATGCTGAGTCCAGAGGCTGTGGTTTGGTCTCTTAGTTTTGCTAGTAAGTCTTATGCATTTGTATCATTTCTCCACCTCCTGCTACTCTGAAAGACTAGAAAGTGTGAAAATGGAGCACAGGTGGTTTTTCTCATAATGCAGCCGTCTCACATAGCGTGAGACCCCTTCCACCCACATTCATGGGCATAGCCCCAAGGAGAAATGAACTCACAGAAGTGGAAGGCTCCTAGGTTATTGTAGAATGTGACTTCACACAAAGCTGACTGGGAGGAAATGGGAATTAAGAGAGAACTGCGCTATCTGTTTATATTTTGGAATCTTTGATAAGTTGTTACCAGCAACAATGAAATTAAACATGAAGTTAACTAGTGTAACATAAGAGGCTGATTCTGTGATAACTTTCAGTGTTACAATATAATTCAGGTTTTCTTCTAGTTCTCTCCTTGCCCCCTCCTACTATCTAGGAAATGGTGACTAATCCTGAAATTAAACCCTCACTCCAAAGGAATTACAGTGGGGGAATAGGTGAGAGAAATATGAGAATAGAGACCCAGGATAGACTGTAGTTATTTCTATTTCAAATAGGATTTATTTTGGTACATTTTAAAGTAAGTCTTCTATTAGGAGGAAAATTACTGGAGAGAAGATGTGTAACCTTTTCCCCAGTTGGAGGGTAACAGCCACAGAGTTCTCCAGGTCTCTTGTTTGCAAAGCAAAGATGTCACACCAGGCAGGAGATGTCAAAAATCCGAAATGGTGATGGATGTGTGATGGGAGCTTTTCTGGGTTGGTTTTTTTTACATTTTTTTTCTATTATGTATTTAATTTTTGTTTTGTTTTTGCAACCAGTTGTTTTTATAGGGACTGAGGCCCCTTTTCCTTTTGAGCACAGCTGTTTAACCCTCAGGCCTGGCTCTGGAAATCTCCTCAGAACTGGCCTTGTCTTTCTTTCATGTTTGATCTCTTTGGGGTTCACACATCCACACTACACGTGGTTCACAGTAACAGATACTTTGAGAAATCTCCAGGGTAAGTGGAGATTGGCCCAAAGTCTGCCTCAGTTCAGCTGGATTGGGACAGTCTGTGTCACAGGAGTGGTTCACACCTGATTTGCCCAGAGACCTCAGGAGAGGTGTGGTAGATAGGATAAGAAGGAATGACTACCATACGCTTAAAGGTAAGGGTAAAAGATCCTCATCTTGCAGGCCAGATAGACTGACCCATCCTGAAATTAGACCAGGATATTTTAAAGCTTTATCTCACAGTGAAGTAACACAATTCAAACCTGTCAGCACAGAGGAGAAAGCACTCCGTCATTTCACGTTTATTGCTACTGATCTCACTGACAAACGTCCTTTTCTCGTCGCTGCTCCCAGCACTTCAGGGAGTTTTCCCTCGTCTCCCTTCCAGGTGTGGTGATGGGACTGCAGCAGCTCCCCAGGGCCAGCTTTGCTCTTTGACTTCCTTCCTTCATTTGTTTGGATGGAGCCGTGTCTGCCCCCGGTTTAATTCACATGTAAAGCTGAAGCTGGTTCTCTCTGGAGACAAGCTGCTCTCTATTGATGCGTGCATTTGTCAATAAAAAGCTTTTGATTGGACCTTGCTGGTCTTGCCTGTCTCTCTCGCGGTCAGATAATGAACCTCGCCGTCTGGGTTCAAGTCCCCGACACAAGGACAAATCACTACAGGTGAAAATGGGGGGAAACACCCCAAACCTGAGATTTGAACTGGCCGTTGGTTAAAGGGAGAGAAAATGGGGCACAATCAGGGGAGGGGAACAGGAAACTTCTCAGGGATTTGAGGGAAGGGGGGGGTCACCCTGGGTGTTGCTCGTTGCTCTCCAGGGAGAAAGGGGGCAGGATAGGAGAGGAGGGGGGGGTCCCCATGGGAGGGGGAAGCGGTAAATCCGAGGGGATCTCAGCCCCCCCCTTCTCTCCCCACTCCTCGGGGATCACCTGCTCTTCTCCCCCCGCCATTTCCCGCCTGCCCCAGGAGGGGGCGGGAAAGTGACTGCCCTGGGGAACCTGGGAGAAGCCTCGGAGCTGCCTCGGTCCCAGTGGAGCTGCAGCAGGATCCGCCCCAGCATGCTCGGATGGGAGTGCAGCCCGGGGCCGGGGGGGGAGGGCGGAGCCCGGGGTCTGGTGGCGGGTCCCTGTGGGGAGGAGGGTGTTGGGCTGGGGGAGGAGAAGCCGGAGTTGTGGGGGGAGGTCAGTGGGACATGGGGAGGTGAGGGTTGAACTGTCTCTGGGCAGCCAGGAAATTCCCGGGGAGGGGGGAGTTAATTGGATTCTTCCCCTGTTTATGCCACTTACCTCTCACCCCCGGTACAAATTCTCTCTAGTTCTGCCCCTTTTCTCACTCAGTGTCTCACAGAAGCTATAAAAATCCGGGGCGATTCCCCTCTCCCCCCCATGATCAGCTCTCCCATCTCCCATGATTTCCGCCTGGTCTCTCCAGGATTCTCAAATGTCCATTTAAAATCTCTCCGATAGAGGGGCATTTTCCCACCCATTTTATCTGCAGCGATTTGTCCTTGTCTCGGTGGGAAATTGTTGCCCTGGGTCTTCCCCCAGAACATGGCTGCCCGGGAGTGGGGATGGGAGGAAATGCCTGTTCTCTGCCAGGGCAGGAAGGGAGCAGCACGTGTTCCCCCATGGGGACTGCCGAGACCCCGGTGCCCAGTCCCAGTTACTGCCCCCTAACTACCAACACAGTTGCCCCCAGACACCAGTTTCCACTCATCTGCCCATCCCCCACTGCTGCCCCCCTTCCCTCACCCAGGGACCTTCCAGCTCCCCCTCCCCTTCCCTTGTCCTTTTAAATCAGCTCCTCAAAGGGCTCCCTGCTGCCAACGTGAATGGTGGCAGCGGGGGGGACTCATCACTTTCTGTCTATGTATTGGATAGTCACATAAAATCCAGTCCAACAGTCCCCCTTTTCCCTCGAGCTATTTAACAGCAATCTAAACCCCCTTCAGATCTTGGTGGTTTTCTCTCATGTTTTTCTCTCATTGCTTAGCTTGTGACATGTATTCTCTGCAACTCTCACAGACTGTCTCTCTAATTATAAAATACAAAGAAAAAGCTCAGATTTACACCTTTTCTCAGAGTCTTAAACATGGATATAAAATGCTTGCAAATGTTACCCATTTTCTCTTTATTAATTTATCAAACACTGATGTGAAAAACACTCAGATTTTTACCTCATAACAACTGACATAAAATCCCTCCAATTTTCCACTTTCTCTCTATAACATGGAAAAAAAAGATACAAAATTCCTCCAATTTCCAACCTTTTCGCTTTCATTTCTGACCATTATCTCAAATCTCAGGTTTTCCTCTTTGTATGTCTTTTAATGTCAGTTAAAAATGCTGTCAGGTCTGGGGCTGTTCCCCAAGTTTCTAAATCCCAGCAATTTCTCCTTCCTTGGAGGGACTCTGTTGCTCTGAATCAGTCATCATCCTGTAGGTTGAAGGCAGTTAATTTACCCATGATCATCTTTCCCCTCTCCTTTGAGAATCATTTATCCCCCACCCATTAAAATCTTTGCTAATGAAAGAGACCAGCCACATATTTAATACACACCAAAGCCAGAGGCCTCCCTGTGGGGGGATCACTGGTTCCCAATTGATAAGCGTCCAGCCAACTCTCCTGTTTTCTTTTCTGCAGCTGGCACGGGATGAGGTGGTCTCTCTGAGTGCAGCATGGATCCAGAAGTATCCCAAACCCCATGACAAATGCTCTCCATGAAAAGTTGCTTCCCACAGAGCTAAGATGCAGCCACCTCTGGGGTGGATCCATGGTGGCCATTATTTGCTAGTGACAGGGCATGGACATTTCTTACCTTTCTTGTCCTTCAGGCCTTCCATTCTCCTGTTCAAGAAGCACCCCCCAGGGGTCCCTCTGCCTGTGTGATTGGCCAGCAGGGGGTGGTGAGAACTTTCTATCCACTTATCAGGCACTGTGAGGTAACACTGTTGGGGGGGGTGTTTGTATGGCGAGACGGCAGCTGGAGATGAAGGGACATTGCAGTAGGGGGAGGTGTTTGGATGGCTGGGCAGGGGTACCCTAGTCAGGTTGGTGGGTTCTGGAGGTTTGGGCTTTGGGGGAGTGGTTCTGATGTTTCTAGCCCTGAGGCAATGGGTTCTGGAGCTGGGTATCGTTGGGGGCCTGTAGGCTGGGGAACAGCAGGGGTTGGTGTCTCTTGGGGAGGCGGGACAGGTGGTAGAGGGTGCCTGGTGCTGTGGCAGGGGCTCTGTCTGGACTTCCCCCGCAAAGACCTGGGATTGTTGGCATGCCCAGTGCACAGAGCTGTAGGGGGGTGAGATCCCCAGCACTAGGTCAGGGGATGCTAGGCAAGCAGAGTGAGGAGTCCCACCGAAAAGCATCAGGGAGCTCTGCTAGGAGGAAGAGGGAGTCCCAGGCAAATGGCATGGCAGATCTTGCAGGAGGGCAAGCAGGGGCCCTAGGCAGGCAGTGAGGGACTGACTTCCCAGTGGGGGGAGGTCCTTGGCTGTTGGGAGCTTTCGGTGGGGGAAACCATTTGAGATTCCCAACTTGGCAATGAAAGTTTGGTTCTCTGACCAGTGGTGCTCCTAGGGGTGCTTGGGGTCCCTGGCCAGGAACTCTGGGGGCTGGGCACAGGAAATATCTGGTGGGACCCTAACTTTGCGATCTGGGCTTTGGGTACTGGGCGCTGTCTGGGGGACCCTGGCTGGGGGTTCTGGCGACTGCTACTAACCATGCTCCTTTTCCCTGATTGGCTTATGCCAGAATTCTGGCTCCAAGCACTGCCCGGTATTCCCCGGTCACTGCGATAACTTTCTATTCACTTATCAAACACTCTGAGGGCTGGTCTACACTACAGGGGAAAATGGATCTCAGATACACAACTTCAGCTACGTGAATAACGTAGCAGAAGTCGAAGTATCTAAGATCGAATTACTCACCATCCTCACGGCGCGGGATCGATGTCCGCGGCTGCCCCTGTCGATTCCGCAACTCCGCTTGGCTGGTGAAGTTCCAGAATCGATATAAGCGTGTTTCGGGGTCGATATATCGCGTCTAGATGAGATGCGAAATATCGATCCCTGAGCAATCGATTGCTACCCGCCAATACGCCGAGTAGTGAAGACATAGCCTGAGATGAAATCATAGATTTTGCTTTTCTCCCCTCTTGAAAACTGCAGCCATGTTAATACTAAATTCTGAGACAGAGACTCCAAGTAATTGAAAGAAACCAAGGGCAAATGCTGAGATCTGGCATTAAAATGACTCCACACAAACAGTCCCCTCCCCCGCACATTTCTCCTCCCATTAACAATGGTCAGGAGCAAATCTAGCCATGCGAGGAGACAACAACCCAGGAATGGAACTTCCCTACCAGACGGGCAGGGAGAGGGGACAGGGAAAAGAAGATAGAAGGAGAAACAGAGACTGTAAGAGGCCGTGGGAGAGAAGAGTTTGGAGAGAGATTTCCAGATCTCTAATCTGCCCAGACAGATGTATTACTGAAGCCTGGATAGAGTCACTTTCCTGTGGAAAAGATGAGACTCAGACAGAGGAAAAGCCAGTTCCTGACTCCAAATTCCCCCTGCTGGGGTGTGGCTGCCGTGGGGTCAGTGTCTGAGGGAATCCCCCACAATGACTCCTTTGGTTCTGCTTTTTCCTAGCCTTGTGCTCAAAGACTTAGTTACAGGATGTGGGGAGGCAGAAGGGAAGTTTAAAATGTGTCTGTAGGCTTAGCCTGTCAAGAAGGGCCAGGTCTATGCTGTAATAAAGAGAGTAAGCATTTTCTCAGCATGGCAGAATCTAGGATGTCTGTCCGCAAGGAAAGAGAGGGGGAAATTGTGATGTGAAATTAACTAAAGCCTGTTCTGAAACCTCCACAACTATCCTTCTCAACCAGACAGGCTGCAGAATGACATCCAAGTTTCGCTCCAGCTCCTCCCAGCATCCTATGGGACAGGATACAGAAGTGGCTGTAAAGGAGCTAGTTCAAGCAGGGATTATTGTGGGGGGGTTACTGGTGGGCTCCTGCTGGAGGGAGAAGGACAGCAAATACAGCAGAGATGGGAAGATTTGCACAGTCTGGTTTGGAGGTTGGAGCAGGGCAGGAAATGCACAGGGTGGAGAAAGGGAGGAGGACAGAATGTGACAAACCTGCTGGGAGTTGTTTAATAAGTGGCCTAGATACAAGGAACAGACTCAGGAGGTCGTAGGTGGAAATGCTCTAATTTGTTGAACAGAAAATAACCCACCTACGTGGGTCTGGGAAAATTGACCAGACTCATAGTGCTGGAGCCGAACCTGACTAACCAGAGGCTGCTGCGAGATATGAAGGGGGCACCCATCAGTGAGCCTGAGGGGAGACTCCCCTCCCTTCACATCCAGCTCTTCAGAATGGGGAGGGTGTTGGGCTTCCTACCAGGGAGCTGTCCCTGGACCCTGCTAGGGGCTCCATCTCCTGAATCAGTCGGTGGCTAGTAGGTGTGTGATGGCTCTGCTGGGAGAGAGGAGGGGCTCTCTCTTCGTCCCCTCCCGCTGGTGTTTCCTGGATGTTCTGAGCAGGGTGGGGGTGGGACTCTGACTTAAATCCACCCAGAGCTTCTGTTTGGCTCCTGTGAGTGGGGCAGCAGGTACTGAGTGTAGGACTCTCGCTCTTTCAGGGGCCGGTGACCTTCGAGGAGGTGGCTGTGTATTTCACCAGGGAAGAGGGGGCTCTGCTGGACCCCACTCAGAGAGCCCTCTACAGGGATGTCATGCAGGAGACCTATGAGAATGTGACCTCGCTGGGTAAGGGTTCCTGTTCCCTCGGTTCTTGGAAGGGGAAAAGAAGAGAGATGGTTCATGCCAGCCCCAATGCCACCTCTACTCTGCCCTGTTTCAGCATCACCCCCATATGCCAGTGACACACAAGCTACCAGAGACCCTCCCCTGCTGCAGAACACTTTGGAAACAGAGCACAGGAGCCGTATCGCACAGTGTCAAATATCTCCTGTTTGCTCAAGTAAAACTGAGGTTAGGTGCGGCATAACCACCAGAAGCTTCCTACCCCGTCCGCTCAAACCCTGAGCCTTCTCCACCCAGACACAATTATGCTTGGGGTGTAACGAGCAGGCTGCTGGTCCAGGGTTACTTATCACACAGACACTCCGTGTGTCCTTGAATGCTGGCTGGGGGTATCCAGAGAAGGAAGCTGAGTGGTGGATTTAGCGTTAGTGGGGCCCTGTGCTCGGCTCCATTTTAGGGGTCCCTCCTTGGGACACAGGCAAGAAAAAGAACATTCTCTCATTTCCCTCCCACCCCCATTTTTCATTCTTTTTTACCTTCTTCCTCCTCCTATAAGTAATAGGAAGTAAATGAGAATAAATTGAGGTACCTTGATTGTTTCTGCTGTCTAACTGAGTTTGCAAAGACCACTTGAAAATCGCTTAGAGGATTTCATGCTAGTACCTCATTTTTTTGAACTCTAAGGTTCAGATTGAAGAAGTATACTATGACAAGGGGAGGGGCTGAGATTCTGAGAAGGTTTTGGTGCCTTGTTGAGTACCTCTTGGAGCACCTGATATTGTCCAGCTATTGTCAGAGGACAAAACACAGAGCTAGATGGACCTTTGGTCCAATCCAGTATGGTTTAAATAACGCTCACAGGCACTGATAAAAGTTACTGAAAGTTTGGGAGTTAACAGCTGATAGGTCAGTGTTCCAGCCCATCACAGACGACCCCCTCCCTCTGGGACAGGGGCAGGTCTGGGCTCTCACATCAAATGGCTCATTGTGGCTGCCAGAATCTGTGGGCAGCTCCTTTAGTTTATGCCAAGGATTGAGTCCTGCTTTGTGCATCGTGTCTGAGAATGAAAATCCTAAACCGCCCTTTGAAATAACAAAAGCAGCAGGACATGTTATTATCCCTGCCCCAAAGCAGACAGACCAATGGAGAACTGCCATGAGTCCAGGGTAATACTTCACTGCGATTTTACCATTTCCACTTGCTAAACTCCCTCCCAACCTTCTGGGCTCCTTGAGGAGGGGACTGAGCCTGAGTCAAGACACGTACACTGCAACTTTACAGATGGAGCTGGATGACTCTGATTAACGTGACAGGGGCCAGCCATGGGTGCTTCATTGCACTGCAGATGTAGCCTAATGTTATATCTACACCGTGATTAAAACACCCAGCGCACCTGTCTCAAAGCCCAGGTCAGCTGACTCAGGCTTATGGGGCTTGGGCTGCAAGACTAAAATTGCAGTGCAGACATACAGGCACTAGATTTGCCTTTTTCCAATCATCCGAGACCTCCCCCAATCGCCACGAGTTTTCAAAGATAATGATCAACAGCTCTGCAGTCACATCTGCCAACTCCCTCTGGACCCTCAGAAGCATTAGATCTGGAACCAAGGACTTGGTCATGTCCAACTTTTCTAAATAGTCCTTAATCTGTTCTTTCACCACTGAGGGCTGCTCACCTCCTCCCCATACTGTGCTGCCTGTCTCTGTGAAGACTGAGGCAAAAAAAGCATTGAGCACTTCAGCTTTATCCACATCATCTGTCACTACGTTGCCTGACCCATTCAGTAAGAGGCCCACACTTTCTATGACCTTCTTCTTTTTGCTAACACACCTACGCAGAAATTGACTTGGGAGCTAATCAAAATAAGTTCCCTTTGAAATACAAACCATTCAAATCAATACTGGGTCAGTTTTCCCCTCTACTCTATTTCTCACACACATTCCCCCACCCTGTCCTTTGGAGTGAAGTTCTACATCCGGACATTTTAGGCCACGGGGGGTAAGTTACATCAAAGAAGCTTTTCAGGATTAGCCCCCATTTCCTATATTACTAAAAAAGGAAAAACAAGACAAGTTTTATTTCTCCAGTATAATTCAGTTGATCACACAATTAAGTCTCTTCTTCGTCAAAGAGTAACTTTGTGTTTAATTTCATTTTCATTGGCAATAATAAAAGCTCAACAATTAAAGAATTTTCTCCTATATGGTTGTTATCATTTAATCCCCCTTTCCACCAGTGAACCCTTGAGTACAGGTGTGGTTAGGGATTAGATCAGGGGTGGGCAAATTTTTTGGCCCGAGGGTCACATCTGGATATGGAAATTGTATCGGGCCAGGAATGCTCACAAAGTTGGGGGTTGTGGCATGGGAGGGGGTGAGGGCTCTGCCTGGGGTTGTGGCCTCTGGGGTGGAGCCAGAAATGAGTTCAGGGTGTGGGAGAGGGCGCCAGGCTTGGTCAGGGGATTGGGGTGGGGCTAGGGATGAGGGGTTGGGGGTGCAGGAGGGTGCTCCAGGCTGGGACTGAGGGGTTAGGAGAGCGGGAGGGTTGGGGCAAGGGAGGGGGTCAGTCTCCGGTTGTCACTTACCTCAAACAGCTCCTGGAAGCAGCAGCATGTCCCCGCTCTGGCTCCTACACGGAGGCACGGCCAGGCAGCTCCCACTGGATGCAGTTCTCGGACAATGGAAACTGTGGAGGTGGTGCTTGGGGTGGGGGCAGCGTGTGGAGCCCCCTGGCTGCCCCATGTGTAGGACCTGGAAAGGGGACATGCCAGTACTCCCAGGAGCCACAGCACATGAGGAGTGGGGCAAGCCCCCGACCCGCTCCCCGGCTGGAGTGCTGGAATGTGGCAAGCCCTAGAACCTGCTTCCCAGTGGGAGCTCAAGGGCTGGATTAAAATGTCTGAAGGGCCGGATGCGGCCCCCTAGCCGTAGTTTGCCCACCCCTGGATTAGATAGAGTCCTGGACCAGAATCTCTGTAAAATAACAGAGATGAAGTTCTTGTTAAAAATGCAGCCATCTCACATACAACACTGATTTCATTCTACACACAGTTACATCACCACAAATGGTGAGTTCAGCAAAAACACCACTTCTGTTTCCTCCACATCTACATCATTATAGACAGTGTCATGGGGTTGATACGTCCTGTCACAGGATGTATGGCCATGTACGGAAGAAGGCAGGGATTTAGGGGGGAAGAAATCTGTCCCCTGGGTCAAGTCAGCTTGTCTTCAGGTGGCGACTCCATCCAGTGGTGGGTGCAGTGTGGGGTAGACGGACCTGGGACCACCCTACTCCACCAGGTCCTGGCCCAGGGCCTTGAGGAACCAATACTCCTGTGTCCAGGCTTGATCTCACTGCAACAGTCCAATTCCCTCAGTCACTTCCCACCCTTATGTTCGGAGTTGGTAATGTCCTGGCATCCAGCATCGCATTCTTGGTGGTCAACTGGGTGTCTGCAGGGGCCTCAGGGTGGCTGGATGGTGCAGCCTGGGGGTCCAGCAGCTTCCTGGCAGGAGCCAACAACACAGGTTTGTTGTCCTCCTCAGTCCACCCAGGCTGGGCTGAGCTGCTCCCATTTATACTCCATCTCCAGTTGGAGCATGGCCAGAGAGGGTGAGGGGGTGTGGCATCTTCAGCCAACACAGTGCAGTTAACCCTAGCAGTGCCAGTGCAGGGTTGATACACCTCATCACAGACAGCATTTCCCAAATTTTGCGATTAGCTGGAGATCTCTTGAGGAGTAACCTCCTGTAGGGACTGGGTCACAAATACCTTGGGAACCAAATACCTGGGCATTTTGCCTAGTTCCAAATCACTTGCTGTGGAATTCTATCCCTGGATCACCTGAGACAATATTGACTTAAGCAATTGAACTACCCTGTGACCATGTGCACTTACTTCCGTCAGTTGCACCATTTGGGGTCTGCTGCTCTTCACCTTTTCAGAGTGGAGATTTAAACACACGACTGTTCCTTTGATAATATGTCCAACAGCTTGGAGTATTCTCGCCTGTTGACTGAACTGTATTTGAATTTTCTCCATGTTATCATGCAGCAATTGGGGGGGAAAAAACCTACAGTAAAAAATGGTCATTTGTCTGAAATTTCCCAAAAAATCTGAGCTACAATCTGTCAAACAAAACTAACATGCAGTTATATGACCAAGGAGCCCTCATGAAAGATAGAAAACCCACATCACAGAGAGGTAAAAGACACCTTCATTTTCATTTAAAGTGAAATTCCAGACTAGGTTACATCTGATGTCAGAATCAGGATGAGAAATTCTCCCATGATCCACTGAAACCTGCTTCACCCAGCACTGTCTCACTAGTGTTATTTACAGAAGTTTTAGCACCTTCATAATGGGCGGAAGAGCAGCCGACCTTCCCAGAAGTCGCTTTGCCAATAGAGGGAAAAGGGGATGTGAACAGTGCTTGGGATCCATTTGAAATCCCCTTCCAGATCACTGACACTTTCCCCTCATGCCTGAGTGACTCTGATTTAGGATCAAAGACTTCCAAGCACCATTCCCAAGCATGGACAGCCAAGAACATGACCCTCACCGGACACTTTGGGAAGTGAAGGAATACGAAGGGGTGAACTGTGCATGGCTCAGGCACAAGGTAACAGTTCTGGGGTGATGGGGAAGGATGGAATCTCTGAGTCACCCCACCTCCTTCCAGTGTCACAGAGCCTAAAATGACCCTTATTTCCCTGACACTGCTCCAGCTCTTCATCACATTTAAATATATTTTAGATGAGAAAAAAAGTCAACAAAATAACTGCTGTTCTGCACAATCCAGGGTAATGTGAGAACAACTGGGAATGAGACAATCTGTCCTCAGAGAGGAACTTGACGACTCTAACAATAACTTTGCACTGGGAGGAGGAGAACAAATGTGAATCTCCAAGTTTGTTTAGACAAGGAAATGTGACGGTGGTTAGCTCAGATCAGGAAGAAATGTGCAAGATAACCCCACCAACTATCCATGGCCCATGTCCTTAGTGCAAGAATAGCTGTCTTTTTACATCAGAAAAGTGAACTCAAGCTAGCTAACTCCATGGCAACCACAGTGATGAGACCCAGGTAGATTTTATCTCAGCATAGCTGGTTGAAGACACGCCCCCATCTCCTCCATCTGGGGTGACAGACATTCCTGGTAGAAAGGATACACGCTCCAGTGACTCGCAGGACAATGGAGTTGATAGAAAGGATCACAGGATCCACCCCAAAGACGGGCGAGCTTCAAAAGTGGGCAACTCATGTGTGGGAGCTGAGGGACCGAAATGTGCAAAAGATGCAAACAGCCTTAACACTCACTGCCTGGGAACTGTCAAAAGAATTACAGAAAAAAATCTTCTGACAGCTCTAGAGAAGGTTTTTATGAAGTTTATCTCCTTTACGGATTCTCTGATGTTTAGAAAGGCCTGAGCTATGAGTGAAGCTTTTCCCACACTCGCAGCATTCATAGGGTCTCTGCCCAGTGTGGATTATGTAATGTGTAATAAGGGTTGAGTTCTGAGAGAAGCTTTTCCCGCACTCACTGCATTCATAAGGTTTCTCTCCAGTGTGGACTCTGGTGAGAGATAAGGGAGGAGAGGTAAGTGAAACGTTTCCCGCACTCACTGCATTCATAGGGTCTCTCGCCTGTGTGGATCTTCTGATGCATAGTAAGGTTTGTGCTCCGAGAGAAGCTTTTCCCACACTCGCGGCATTCGTAGGCTCGCTCTCCTGTGTGCATTGTCTGATGAGAGATAACGGCTGATCTCTGAGTGAAGCTTAGCCCACAGTTGCAGCATTTGTAGGGTCGCTCTCCCGTGTGGATTCTCTGATGAGAGTTAAGGGTATATCTCTGAGTGAAACTTTTCCCGCACTCACAGCATTCGTAGGGTCTCTCTCCTCTGTGTATTCGCTGATGCCTACTAAGGGCTGAGGGATGACTGAAGCTTTTCCCACACTCACAGCACTCATAGGGTCTCTCTTTCGTGTGGATTATCTCATGTCGAATAAGGGCTGAGCGGTAATTGAAGTTTCTCCCACACTCACTACATATATTCTCTCGCTTTTCCATGAGGATTTTCTCCTGGGACGTAGTTTCCTTGAGGTTCCTGTGAGTTCCCTGACAATTAATGGGTTCATCCACTCTCTCCTCTGAGTGGTTTCCCTGCTCTCTCTCTGGTCTATGGTAACTTTCACCAGCTTTTCCCTGCTCACACGGGCTGGACACATTCCCTTTGGATCTTTGCAATAATTCCCGATGCACTTCGGCGAGCTCAGCATCTTCCTGGGGAGGAATATATTATCTTAGCAAAGAGAAGTTGTGAAACTTTTTGCTGGATTGCTCTGTTCCCAGAGTGCTCTGTAACAGGGGAGGGCAGAGGGCTAGTGTGTGTGTCACTGGCATGTCAGGGTGCTGCTGAAACCGGGCAGAGCAGAGGTGGCATTGTGGGAGTGGCATGAACGTTAACTTTTCATTTCCCCTTCTAAGAACCGAGGGAATCCTTACCCAGCGAGGTCACATTCTCATAGTTCTCCTGCATGACGTCTCTGTAAAGGGCTCTCTGAGTGGGGTCCAGCAGAGCCCCCTCTCCCCTGGTGAAATACACAGCCACCTCGTCGAAAGTCACCGGGCCCTGAAAGAGCAAGTGTCCAACCTGCTGCCCCACTCACAGCCCCACTATTCATGGGGGAAAGGAGCCAGGGGGTTGGTTTCTCTATTTTCTGTTTCACATTAGGGAATTTTCTCCCCCAACATCCAAGTGTTTGTTCTGAGGATCTAGGCCCACGTTAAACAAGTCCCAGCAGGTTTGTCACACTCTGTTCCCCTCCCTTTCCTCACCCAGGGTATTCCCTGCCCCCTCCAGACCTAACTCCCCAAAAGTTGCCACCTCTTCAGTATTTTCTGCCTCTCTCCTTCGAGCAGGAACCCACCAGCAACGCCCCAATAACCCCTACCTGAGCTGGCTCCACTGCAGCCAGAGAAGCCCCCCCAAGCCGGGCACGGAGGGATTAATGCCTTCCTGTGCCCTGCAACCCCCCCCAACCCCCCCCCCCGCTCCCAGCTGCTCCAGCCCCTTCCTGTGCCCTGCAACCCCTGCCCCGCTCCCAACTGCTCCAGCCCCTTCCTGTGCCCTGTAACCCCCCCCCCGGCTCCCAGCTGCTCCAGCCCCTTCCTGTGCCCTGCAACCCCCACCCTCCCCCACTCCCAGCTGCTCCAGCCCCTTCCTGTGCCCTGCAACCCCCCCCCCGCTCCCAGCTGCTCCAGCCCCTTCCTGTGCCCTGCAACCCCCACCCTCCCCCACTCCCAGCTGCTCCAGCCCCTTCCTGTGCCCTGCAACCCCCCCGCCCCCCGCTCCCAGCTGCTCCAGCCCCTTCCTGTGCCCTGCAAACCCCCCGCCCCGCTCCCAGCTGCTCCAGCCCCTTCCTGTGCCCCGCAAACCCCCCGGGCTGCAGCGGCCGGGATCCAGCTGACACCCTCTGCTGAGCCGGGCACTGCAGGGGATTTGGGGGGGGGGGGGGGTGGAGCTGCTACACCAGCCCCTGCCCCTGCTTTCCCCTGGGGAGCCCCAGCCCCTCTCCTCCCCCTCCGGGCTGAGGCGGGTCCCCGCGTGTCCCAACCCCCCTGCGTGGGGCCTGGGGAGGAGCCGCCCCTTCCTGCCCCACTCGGCCCGGCCCCCGCCCCTTTGTGCCGGCGGGGCCATGGCCGGGGGCGGGGGCAGCGCGGGGCGGGCGGGGCCCGGGGGGCGGGGACACGCGTGGGGCGGACACGCTCCTGCCGGGGGGGCGGTTATTACGTGGGGGTCACAAGCCCCCCCAGCTCTGCCGCTCCCCGGGAACAAGCGGGGGGGAGTGTCTGAGAGGCACCGGCTGGGATAGGGGGTGGGGGTGGGGGTGGGGGCGGGGCAAAGGATGAGCGGTGGGGGAGGGTCAGCCTGGACCCGGGGACCTCCCTTACCTGGGCTAGGAAGAGCGGAAGTGGCCCCGGGGTAGGCTGGGAGATGTAGTTCCTGACTCTCCCTGGACCGGAAGTGACGTTGGGTGGGAGAGAACGAGGCGAGTTGCAAGCGCGCGCGGGCTGCAGCGGCTCTGCCTGGCTCGCGCGGGGCTGTTGGAGCCTCTCCCGGGCCGGAGAAGGGTTTGTGCCGTTGGGGCTCTGGGCATGCGCAGATCGCGGCGGGAGAGCCCTGCATTAACCCCCCCCGTGCCCGGCCCGGGCCCCGCGGGGGGTGGCGGGGGGAGGGGCCCGACCCGGCCCGGCCCGGCCCGGCCCCACTGGGGTCCCTGCGTGGGGCCGGGCGGGGCTGGGGGGTGAGACCGGGCGGGGCTGGGAAAGGGGCGGGGGGGGAAATGTCTGTGCGGCCCGGACATGGGGGGGGGGGGAGCAGGTGACCCCCGAGGAGCGGGGAGAGAAAGGGGGGGGCTGAGATCCCCTCGGATTTACCGCTGCCCCCCCCGTGGGGACCCCCCTCCCCTCCCGTCCTGCCCCCTTTCTGCCTAGAGAGCAACGAGCCACCCCCAGGGTGACCCCCCCCAACCCCTGAGAAGTTCCCTGTTCCCCTCCCCCATCGTGCCCCATTTTCTCTTCCCTTCGCCAATGGCCAGTTCAGATCTCAGGTTTGGGGGGTTTCCCCCATTTTCACCTGCAGGGATTTGTCCTTGTGTGGGTGGGAAATGGTTCCCCCCAGTGATTTCTGAACTGGGCAGAGGGTGAATGGGCAGAGGCTGGGGGGGCCTGAGACAGGGACACCTCTGGGCTGGGCTGGGGGGGGCCCCTCTGTGCTGGCAACAGGGCGTGGGAAGGGCCAGGAAGGGGAGGGGGGAGCAAGTGTCCCCCATGGAGACGGCCCAGCCCCAGGTTTCCTAGTCCAGCTACTCCTCCCCCCCATCACCTGCTAGTCACATTCCCAGACCCCATTGCCAGCCCCTCCCCACAGCCAGCGACCTTCTGACTCCAGCCCCGCTCCTTTCCCTGTGAAAAGACATCGCCCAGGGCTCCCTCCTGGCCCTGTGAGTGTGAGGCAGGAAGAATCCGTCCCATCCTGTTGTTGATTCAATATCCCTGTATAATCCCCTCCAATTTCCCCTCTTTTCTCTTGAACTGTTGAATAGTGACATAAAATCTCCCCACATGTTGATGCTTGTCCCTTATATTGGCAAATATTTAGTTTGTGCCCCATTTTCTCCTCAGTTCTGAAATACTGATATCAAATTCTCGAAAATCTTCCCCCTTTTCTCTCCAGGTGTGTGACTGAGATCAGGGCTCTTATCGTACTGAGCATGGCCCTGTTCTGACAGCTGCTGCAGAGACCCCAACTGAGATCTGGGCCCTGTTATGCCAGGCGCTGAAGAGACCCCAGGTGAGATCAGACCCCACAGTTGTGCCAGGTAAAACTGAGACCTGCACCGAGATCACGGTCCCCTTTGTGCCAGGCAGCACACGACTGCGACCCAAACCACTGCCTCCATTGTTCTGGGCACTTCAGAGACCTTGACTGAGATCTGTGTCCCCGTTGGGTCTGGCATTGCACTGACCCTAACGAAGATCACACCCCAACACTGTATTGTGCACTGCACAGGCCCTGGCAGAAATCCTGCCCCCAGATTTGCCAGTTGCTGCAGGGACCCTAAACAAAATCGGATCCTGTAATGCTGGGAGTTGCAGAGTCCCCAACTGAGATCAGGCTTCCTGTTGTGCAGGGCTCTGCACAGAGACTGACCAAGATCAGAGTCCCCATTCACACAGGTACGGAAAAGACACCAAGGGTATCTCTACCCTGCTGTTAAAACCCCCCCGCTGGCCCATGCCAGCTGACTCAGGCTCATGGGGCTCAGGCGAAGGGGCTGTTAATTGCAGTGTGGATGTCTGGGTTCGGGCTGGAGCCAGGCTGTAGGACCTGCAGTCCAAGCCGGAACATCAACACCACAATTAAACAGCCCTGCAGCCTGAGCCGTGTAAGCCCAAGTCAGCGGGCACGGGCCAGCCGCCGGTGTCTGACTGCAGTGTAGACATGCCCGCAGGGACAGAGAGGCCTTGCCACAAAAAGCTGAAAGGCTAAATAGGCCAATGGTGAGAGGCGACTCTCCATTTTACAGATGGGGAAACTGAAGCTGAGAGAGCTGAAGTAATTTGCTCAAGTTTGCATGGAGAATTTGGGGCAAAACTGGGAACTGAACCCAGATTGTTTAAATTCTTGCCTCTCCCCTTAACCCCAAGCCCAGCTTGTGTGTGTGTGCAGTGTTGTTTTGGTCTGTGTTTGCCTTGCATTGGCTCCAAGGGAGGCTGTGGAATTTCCTTCACTGGAGGTTTTTAAGACCAGGTTAGAGATACACCAGTCTGGGAATGTCTAGGGATACTTGGTTCTGCCTCCGCACAGGAGGCTGGAGTAGACGACCTCTCAATATCCCTTCCAGCCTACATTGAAATAATTCTCTTTTGTTCTGTGTCCTGTTCTACGCTGAGCTGTTTTGCATGGTGCCTTTTGGAACTGTGATTGCACCATGTTGCGTTGCATAGTTTTATGGTGCGTTGTTCTGCCTCAGCTTGTTTGGTGTCTCTGTTGTGTTGGTTTGAGTTGAGCTATTTTGCATTGTGTACTTTTGTCCTAAGGTGTGTTTGTTTGCATTGTGTTGCTTTCTTCCCCTTAGTATTGTCATTTTATGCTGTGCAATGTAGTTTTTTGTTGTTGTTGTTTTTTGAATGGCCTGACATCATGTTTGCCAGTTTTTGCCAGTTGCTGCGGCTTTTCTCTGTGTGTTGTTTTATACGTATATATTGCATAGCATCCTAGAAATGTAGCGCTAGATAGGACCTCTAGATATCATCAAGTTCAGCTCTCTCTGCTGAGACAGGACCAAGTATATGTAGATTATCTCTGACAGACGTTTGTCCTACGTGTTCTTAACAACTTCTAGGGAAAGAGAGTCCACAGCCTCCATTGTAAGACTATTCCAGAGCTGAACTACCTTAGCTCTGGTGACACGCACGCAGATTTTAGTGGTGAGCAGCTCTGGAGAGAGAGGAGACCCCAGTGAGTGGGCAGCTGGATAAAGAGACTAAAGTTGGGAGGAGAAACATTGATGTGTCCAAGGTCACCCTGGCTGTCTGTGACAGAACTGGAAATAGATCCCAGTTCTAGTGCCACCGTACTGCTGTTTTGGGCACTGAAGGTCTCTGCCACACTGGTGTTTTAGGCACTGGTGCAAACCCTTAGTACAAACAGAACTTACACTAGTGCACTTGGCACTGGTGTGCCATGTCTTGTTTGAAGGTTTGAAGTGGTAGAGTGGGAAGGGGCAGTGACCTCCCAGAGGCCTGGGTCTGGCTGACCAGTGCAGCTGGTAAGGGAGGGGCAGCAGTGGGTGCTGGAGGTATGAGCCAGGAGCACAGCCCCACAGGGCTGGACACTGACTTTTCCTGACCCATGACACATACACCCAGTTGTGTGCAGGGATTGCAGCTGAGCTGCCCTGCCAAGACAGCCTGTGCATCCATGGACAAACCACCTCTTCCTGCAGCCTAATACAATGGGGTGTGAGGACCTTTCCAAGCTGCGGGTAATATGGCTCTGGCGTTAACGGGGTATGTTCCTGGCTCTGTCCCTGACCTTCTTGATGACCTTGGGGAAGTCACAGCCCCTCTCTGTTTTCCACTTACTGATTGTGTACTTTAGGATTGTGATCTCTTTGGGGCAAGGACTGTCCCTGTCTGTCTGTGCAGTGCCCAGCAGAATGGGGGTGCTGATCTCAGTCAGGTTCTCTGCCATGTGCTGCACGATGGGGCCCTGATCTCCATCGGTGTCTGTGCAACACAAAGCACAGTTCATAGACACACACACTTTAAGGGCAGAAGGTAGAGGTGTATTTCAGATGAGGTCTCATCGGTGCCTTTTATAATAGTACTAAGCCTTTCATGTGTCTGCTGGAAATACCTCACCTGATGTATCCTAGGACTGCATTAACCTATTTCACAGCTGCATCACATTGGCAGCTCATAATTATCCTGTGATCAACCAATACACCCAGGTCTTTCTCCTCCTCTGTCACTTCAATTGATAAATCCCCAGCTTCTTGCAAAATTATGCACTTAGGGACTAACAACTAGAATTTGTGCACTATTAATTTTCATCCCATTTCTATTACTCCAGCTTTCAAGGACATGCAGATTTTCTTGTATGATTTTCCTGTCCTCCTCCATATTGGCAATCCCTCCCGGCTTTGTGTCCGACTCCCACTTCTTGTGCCAAGATCACTAATAAAAGTGTTGAGTAAGATTGGTCCCAAGACTGATCTGAGGAACTCCACTAGTAACTCCCTCCAGCCTGACAACTCACCGTTCAATATGACCCCCTTGTAGACTCCCCTTTAACCAATTCTTTCTTGACCTTTCGGTTCTCATATTAATCCCCATCTTCTCCAATTTAATGAATAGTTTCCCATGTGGAACTGTGTCAAAAACCTTACTGACATCCAGATCAGGTTTCTGTGGCACAATCTACCTTTTGTAACACCATGTTTTACTTATTTATAGTGCTGAAGGCTGGGAGGAAATGTTAGCAATAGGCGGAGAATGGCCATGTGGAGGTAGGGGAGGGGATGGCAGACAGTGGGGAGGTGGGGGGGATGCGGCATTGGAGGTGTATCTGGGAATGTGTTTTGTAGGAGTCCATGTCTCTGCTCCCTGTGGCCATGGTGCCTTCCGTACCAAAGCAGCATGTCTGCAGAGCAGACGCACACACCGTAGCTCTGCCTGTAACACGCAGCGTTCACTGCCAGACGGGCTGGGCGATTTTTCAGGGACCCAGCTTGATATGCCTGGCTGGGGTGGGTTCAGTTGGACGGAGGTCTGGGGCTCTGATAGTTTGCGATGTTCCTTTTTCCATAGTCACTTCTTTCCATTTGTTGTTTTACCCCCACCTCTGCCCGATGCCGCTCTCTTGTTAACTTGCTTCAGTTACTTCACTTCCATTTTTTAAATGGGATCTAAGAATTGCAAAGCTGGATGAAAGTTAAACAAACAGAACCATTTAAATGTTGGCTCATAGCTGGTAGAACTGTACCTAGTGACGGTCGGCTGTAATGACCGGGTTCCCTATAGCGTTTTCTGGTGGGGCGGATAAAGCAATGTCAAAGAGCCAAATGTGCATTTTAGGGTGAAAGGGCTTGTCAGGTGTTAGCTCTCTAAGGAACATTTCACCAGCCAGGGCTTGCAGTCTTTTCAGGAGTGGTGCACTGGATTGTATTTGGGAATCTCAAAATAAAAGGTGAAGACGGCTGGTTCACAATATCCAATGAAATCTTGCAAACAATTATACAAATGGACCCTACTGCTATTAAAACAACATGGTATTAATACTGATTCAAAACTGACATCAACATTAGGAGATAAATGCATGAGAAATGAACTGACACCTACTTACCATTTCTTAATGCCTAAAATTGTGGCTGTCTCTCACACCATCTTTTTTTAAAAGCGATGCACAGCACACAGTCAAGTTAATAAATGAAAGCACACCCATTATTGACTGCTTGGTGTTGCATAAGCATCTGATTAAGCACCTAATTACAACTGTACCACTGTAAGTGGAAATGCATCAGCCCAGCTTAGCTCCAAGGTGTGTAGATGGGAATGAAAAGTTTGTGAATTAAATTCATGGCAGAATGGTTAATGGGGAAAATACACTGAAATGCCTCTACCCAGTCCTGTTGACTTCTTCTCCCAACCCCCCCCTGAGTTCTGGCCTCTTGGTCAACTTGGCTCCCAGTCCCACATCAGCTCTGCCCTCTCCCAGCCTAACCCATTGCTACTGAAATTCTTCATCCTCCTCGTCCAGGCAGGGGGTTGGCGCTGCAGCCCCTAAGGTACCTGCGTTAATCACAGTCTCTCGAACTGGGGCTGTTTAGATTTCAGGGAATGATTTCTCAGAGTTACTGACTCTGGGAGGTGGGAGAGAGGAGAGGCTGAGAGGGTGTTTGCTCTTAGGGCCACATTTGCCCCTGGTAGGCTCCATGTTACCTCATTCTCCCGCCTCCCCCATGTGTCTCTGCTCATGTCAGTGTGTCACCTGATCATAATGCCACTGGCTTCAGCAGAGCTCCTAGACAGGAGCTACATCACAAGGGGGTTACAGTACTGAGAGTAAAATACATCCCAGGGAGGGAGTAATTATTCTGAAATGAAACATTCCAGTCTAGGAAGTTAAAGAATTCAAGTACTTCATTACTTAAAATTATGCTTGAAAGGATTAGATTTTTATAAATAAATTGCAGTAAATGTTGATTTTACTGTACACACAGACAGAGATGAAAAAATATTTATATAGGTAATGTACAGAAATGCTTCTGGAGAAAGTGGAGTTTGATTTAAGGATATTTACACTGTATGTTTTTCATGTGACATTGACAATTTCTCTTTGAACAGTTATATGATTTGGCTTTTGAAATCTCAGCAGTTACTGTAATTAAATAATTGTTGTCTGACTGCTCCCATAACTTCCCACAGCTCTGAACATTGAAATTGTAAACATTGAAAAAGGGGCTTAAAAATAAATATCGCTCTCTATTGAAATTAAAAGAAAGAAATAGACAAAATGAATTTTGTCAAACCCACTTAACAGCAATTGCAATATGTTAGGGGACAGAAATTCACAACTAAGGCTCCAACCTTAATTCTGCTCTGTAGTGACACTAGGCAATTGCCGTAGGGCTACGAATTAGGCATTTTAGTGTATAAAGTTCCAGGTTACAAATCGGTATGATCTAAAGACACATGAGATCTTTTCCTCAGGATATCACCGTCACTGGGTTGTTTTTCTTCTTGGTAATTCCCAGAAGTGATCAGATTAATAACATTTTGTCAGTTATGAAGTGGCCATTTCAGATTTCTGGGGAGTGTCTGTTATTTTGCACTAGGGGCCAGGTCCTTGGAGAGACGGAACTTTGGTTTCATTTTAACTTCTCCATGCTCAGCAGCTTCTGCAATTTGGTTCAAAGTATTTATTTATATCTTTCCCTGCCCTGTTGTTAAAAGTGCAGCTTTAGAAAGTGAGGAAGGGCAGGAACTGACTGCAGGATCAGTAGCTGAGTCCCTTAGATATTTATAGCTCATTGGAAGGAGTATGGGGATTGGTGGGTGTCTGGGGATTTAATAATAAACACACAAATATCATTGTTCTTAATGAATTTTCATCTTCTAATCCGCATAACCAACTAATTATCCCTGGCTGCCCCCGGCCGTCTGGGAAGGGAGAACTAGTAAAGTCCTGTGGCCAGTATGGAACCGAAGGCACAAGGATCTTTCAGTGGCTGACTCAAAGTGACCCAGAGTGAAATTCACTTCACTGGATAAGGCCCTAGTTGCTGAGCTCTGCAGAGGGGTGGGTGTTAGGATATATATATTCAGGCCTGTCTGCAAAGGCCTATACTTTAAGAATGTAGGTGTGTTCTTATCACTTAGCTAGTTATAGAGGTGTAAAAGAGAGAATCAAAAATCACTGTCTGTGTAGTGGCCTTCTCTTACTGTGACAGTCTGAGGCCTGTTTTTTTAGCAGCCATAAACTGGGAAATGTATGGTCGTGTCCTCACATTCCAAACTAGCCATATTAAAATAAGGCAGTCTGGTGCTGTTAGGAAGGTGATTTGATCTATCACCCTCCAGAGAAAGGGAAGAGCCCAGAAATTTAGTTTGACAGCTTTGTGTCTGGTAAGAACTCACTGATCAATAGACACAGCTGGGGAACCCTGATGTCTGTATAGATGTAGTTGTGAAATCCTCACTTCTGTTTTGTATATTTATTTGCATGGTCTCTATCTGGTTCTGTGATTGTTTCTGTCTGCTGTATAGTTAATTTTGCTAGGTGTAAACTAATGAAGGTGGTGGGATATGATTGGTTAGGTAAATTTTAGTAGAATGATTGGTTAAGGTATAGCTGAAAATATTACTATATAAATTAGGGTCAAACAGGAAGTAAGTTGGGATTGGGCAGTAAGTAAGTTGGGAAATGTAGTTTCTTCCAGAAGTTTGAAATATTTGATGTAGAGTCCTGAGCTCTGTCCTCCTGTTTGTCTCCTTCTGCCGCTTTCAGATCTCTTGGAGAGACAAGGTGGATAAAGTCATTGGTTCTAAAAAAAATTGAAAATAGCTCTTTGCTAACCTGGGACCAACATGGGTACAACAACTTTTGCCTCTATACCCCCTTCCCATCTCACCTCCCCCTCAGCGGAGACTCTCCCATGTGATAGGAAAATAAGGGTTCAGTCCTGTCACTGGATTGGGTCTTGAAGCATGAACGGGAGTGAAAGCCTGTGTGCATTAATGACAGCAGGAGCTCTGGGACTCGACCCATAGGGAGAAGAGGTGGGAGTGAGCAGGTTATGTTTGTGCCAGGTGTGAGTTACTCATGTGGGAATTCTGCAGCACTGCATATGCACAGAATTCACGTCCAGCGCAGAATTTCCCTTTTTTGGCTTGAAGACGATACATTCTGCCTGAGAAGTGCTACAGTTCTGCCTTTCACCCTCCAGAGGCCCCTGTGGCACCAGAACAGGCAGCATTCAGCTGGGTTCATCTTGGTGGTAATTTGTTGCCCCGAGCTCTCCCCCAAATGGGAAGAGAGTTAGTGGGTGCAACTTGGGAGAGTCCTGAGACACGGCTGCCTGTGGGGGTGGGGACAGGGTGGTCATTCTCTACTCACAAGAGGGTGTGGAATGGGCACAGAAGGAGCAAGTGTCCCCTATGGAGACTGCCCAGCCCCACGTTATCCAGTCCCAGATGCTTCTTCCCCCACCACACCCCAAACCTCTTCACCCCTCCAACCAGCAGTTGCCAGTCTTCCCTCGCTGCTAGCCCTTCCTGACTGGCAGAGACCCTCTAAGCCAGTAGTGTGTCAGGGCTCAACCTTCTGACTGAGTCCTCAGGGCACTTTCTTCCTCTCTCGGGGTACCATGCCACAGGGGCCCCACAAATCTACATTGCTTAGGCTTTGGCTTTGGAAACTTTGCCCCCCCTGAGTCCAAGCAGCATGCAGAGAATCAGTTCCTTCTGTATGGGGTTTTTTTATCCCCTTCCTGCCATGTGTTCTGAGCTGCAAACTCAGCTAATGGGAAGTCAAGAGCACAACAACAGTCTTTTGTCGTCTTTAACATCCCATAATAGTCTCTCTGGTGTTGATGAACCTTTCCTGCCAGGCAGGGTGTAATGCATTCGGTTGCCAGTCAGCACTTCACCTAGGTAAAGTCTCTCTCCAGTCTGGTGATTTACGGAACCACAGAGACTCACAATGCAACTAGTCAGATATTAACCCAGGCAGCAACTCACAAGCATTCAATAAAGTGTAAACACATTCTTATAATCCTAATACCTAATACTCACACGGGTGAGTCAGACTGATTCCAGCTATGCATTTGTCCCTGTTCAGTGAAGACATGGGGGCTTTTGCAAAAGCTGACACCTCATCTGCCAGTGTCACAGGCGGGATGGGCAGGGATGGTGTCTCTAGCCTCTGTTTGCCAGAAGCTGGGAATGGGTGACGGGGTGGATCATTTGATGGTTACCTGTTCTGTTCATTCCCTCTGGAGCACCTGGCATTGGCCACTGAGCTAGATGGACCATTGGTCTGATGCAGTGGGCAGCTCTGATGTTCTTATGTTCACAGTCTCTGTCAGGAGTATCTACTCATTTGGACTCACTGGGGAGCCACAGAAAGAAACAAGATGTGCTGAAGCAAGAAGGCCCAGTCTCAGCGCCCGCAGGGTCACACTTGCCAAAAGCTAAAACTAGGCCCAGCCCATGAAAGGGGCACTGCCAGGAGAGACTGTATAAAGGCTAAAGCATCAAACAGCTTTGTAAAGCTGAGAGAGCTGCCTTGGGAACAGTGACAGGGAGAATCCCCCAGAGTGACTCCTTTGATTCTGCTCTTCTCTGGCCTTTGGTTCATAGAATTATAGAACTGGAAGGGACCTCAAGAGGTCATCTAGGCCAGTTCCCCTGCACTCAAGGCAGGACTCAGGATTATCTAGACAATCCCTGACAGGTGTTTGTCCAGCCTGCTCTTAAATGTCCCCAGTGATGGAGATTCCACAACCTCCCTAGGGAATTTATTCCAGTGCTTAACCACTCTGACAGGGAGTTTTTTTTCCTAATCTCCATCCTAAACCACCCTTGCTGCAATTTAAATCCATTGCTTCTTGTCCTATCCTCAGCGGTTAAGAAAAACAATTTTTCTCTGGCATCTTTGTAACAACCTTTTATGTATTTGAAAACTGTGATCGTGTCCCTTCTGAGTCTTCTCTAGATTAAACAAACCCAGTTTTTTCAGTCTTCCCCCAGAGGTCATGTTTTCTAGACCTTTAATCATTTTTGTTGCTCTTCTCTGGACTTCCTCTAATTTGTCCACATCTTTCTTGAAATGTGGCCCCCAGAACTGGAGACACTACTCCAGTTGAGACCTAATCAACATGGAATAGAGCAGAAGAATTTCTTCTCATGTCTTGCTTACAATACTCCTGCTAATACATCCCAAAATGATACTTGCTTTTTTGCAACACTGTTGACTCCTATTTAGCTTGTGATCCTCTATGACCCCCAGATCACTTTCCACAGCACTCCTTCCTAGGCAGTTATTTCCCATTTTGTATGTGTGCAACTGATTGTTCCTTCCTAAGCAGTGTACTTTGCATTTGTCCTTATTGAATTTCATCTATTTACTTCAGACCATTTCTCCAGTTTGTCCAGATGATTTTGAATTTCAGTTCTATCCTCCAAAGTACTTGCAACCCCTCCCAGCTTGGTATCATCCACAAACTGCTAATCACATTCCCAGACCACTGCCAGCCCCTCCCCACAGCCAGCGACCTTCTGACTCCAGCCCCGCTTCTTTCCCTTGTGAGAAGACATGACCTAGGGCTCCCTCCTGGCCCTGTGAGTGTGAGGCAGGAAGAATCCGTCCCATTCTGTTGTTGATTCAATATCCCTGTATAATCTCCTCCTGTTTCCCCTCTTTTCTCTTGAACTGTTGAATGGTGACATAAAATCTCCCCACATGTTAATGTTTGTCCCTTATATTAGAAAATATTTAGTTTGTGCCCCATTTTCTCCTCGGTTCTGAAATCCTGATATCAAATTCTCAAAAATCTTCCCACTTTTCTTTCCAGGTGTGTGACTGAGATCAGGGCTCCTATCGTACTGAGCGTGGTTCTGTTCTGCCAGGTGCTGCAGAGACCCCAAGTGAGATCTGGGCCCTGTTCTGACAGCGCTGAAGAGACCCCAGGTGAGATCAGACCCCACAGTTGTGCCAGGTAAAACTGAGACCTGGACCGAGATCACAGCCTCCCTTGTGCCGGGCAGCACACGACTGCGACCCAAACCACTGCCTCCATTGTTCTGGGCACTTCAGAGACCTTGACTGAGATCTTTGTCCCCGTTAGGTCTGGCATTGCACTGACCCTATCGAAGATCAAACCCCAGCACTGTACTGTGCACGGCACAGACCCTGACAGAGATTTTGCCCCCACATTGTGCCAGTTGCTGCAGGGGCCCTAAACAAAATCAGGGATCCTGTAATGCTGGGAGTTGCAGAGTCCCCAACTGAGATCAGGCTTCCTGTTGTGCAGGGCTCTGCACAGACACTGACCAAGAGTCCCCATTGTGACAAGTGCGGAAAAGATGCCAAGGGTATCTCTACCCTGCTGTTAAAACCTCCCCGCTGGCCCATGCCACGTGACTCAGGCTCACAGGGGTCAGGTGAAGGGGCTGTTTAATAGCAGTGTAGATGTCTGGGCTCAGGCTGGAGCCAGGCTGTAAGACCCTGTGAGATGGGAGGGTGCCAGACCTTGGGCTGCAGCCCAAGCCGGAACATCAACACCACAATTAAACAGCCCTGCAGCCTGAGCCGTGTGAGCCCAAGTCAGCGGGCACGGGCCAGCCGCCGGTGTCTGACTGCAGTGTCGACATGCCCACAAGGACAGGCCTTGCCCCAAAAAGCTCAAGGGCTAAATAGGTCAATGGTGAGAGATGACTGTCCATTTTACAGATGGGGAAACTGGAACTCAGGGAGCTGAAGTAATTTGCTCAAGTTTCCATGGAGAATCTGGGGCAAAACTGGGAACTGAACCCAGATTGTTTCAGTTCTTGCCTCTCCCCTTATCCACAAGCCCAGCGTGTGTGTGTGCAGCGTTGTTTTGGTCTGTGTTTGCCTTGCATTGGCTCCAAGGGAGGCTGTTGAATTTCCTTCACTGGAGGTTTTTCAGACCAGGTTTGATACACGCCAGTCTGGGAATGTCTAGGGATACTTGGTTCTGCCTCAGCACAAGAGGCTGGAGTAGACGACCTCTCAAGATCCTTTCCAGGCCTGCAATGAAATAATTCTCTCTTGTTCTGTGCCCTGTTCTACGCTGATCTGTTTTGCATGGTGCCTTCTGTAACTATGATGCACCATGTTGTGTTGCATAGTTTTATGGTGCGTTGTTTTGCCTCAGCTTGTTTGGTGTCTCTGTTGTGTTGGTTTGAGTTGAGCTATTTTGCATTGTGTACTCTTGTTCTAAGGTGTGTTAGTTTGCATTGTGTTGCCTTCTTCTTAGTATTGTCATTTTATGCTGTGCACTGTAGTTTTTTGTGGTGGTGGTGTTGTTGTTTTTTGAATGGCCTGACATCATGTTGCGTGCGGTTTTTCTCTGTATGTTGTTTTATACGTATATATTGCATAGCATCCTAGAAATGTAGGGCTAGATAGGACCTCAAGCTGTCCTCAAGTCCAGCTCTCTCTGGCGAGGCAGGACCAAGTATATGTAGATTATCTCTGACAGAGGTTTGTCCCACGTGTTCTTAACAACTTCTAGGGAAAGAGACTCCACAGCCCCCCTTGTAAGACTATTCTAGAGCTGAACTACCTCAGCTCTGGTGACACCCACACAGACTTTAGTGGTGAGCAGCTCTGGAGAGAGAGGAGACCCCAGTGAGTGGGCAGCTGAGTAGAGACTAAAGTTGGGAGGAGAAACGTTGATGTGTGCAACGTCTGTGACAGAACTAGAACTAGATCCCAGTTCTAGTGCCACCGTACTGCTGTTTTGGGCAGTGAAGTTGTCTGCCACACTGGTGTTTTAGGCACTGGTGCAAACCCTAGTACAAACCGAATTTACACTAGTGCACTCTGGTACTGGTACACCATGTCCCTGTTTGAAGGTTTGAAGTGGTGGAGTGGGAGGGGCAGTGAGCTCCCAGAGGCCTGGGTCTGGCTGACCAGTGCAACTGGTAAGGGAAGGGCAGCAGTGAGTGCTGGAGGTGTGAGCCAGGAGCACAGCCCCACAGGACTGGACACTGACTTCACCTGACCCATGACACACACCCCGGCTGCGTGCAGGGACTGCAGCTAAGCTACCCTGCCAAGACAGCCTGTGCATCCATGGACAAACCACCTCTTCCTGCAGCCTAATACAATGGGGTCTGGGGACCTTTCCAAGCTGCGGGTGATGTGGCTCTGGCGTTAACGGGGTATGTTCCTGTCTCTGTCCCTGACCTGCTTGGTGACCTTGGGAAAGTCACAGCCCCTCTCTGTTTTCCTCTTACTGATTGTGTACGTTAGGATTGTGATCTCTTTGGGGCAAGGACTGTCCCTTTCTGTCTGTGGAGTGCCCAGCAGAATGGGGGTGCTGATCTTAGTCAGGGTCTCTGCCATGTGCTGCACCATGGGGCCCTGATCTCCATCGGTGTCTGTGCAACACAAAGCACAGTTTATAGACTCACAGACTTTAAGGGCAGAAGGTAGAGGTGTATTTCAGATGAGGTCTCATCAGTGCCTTGTATAACAGCACTAACCCTTTCATTTGTCTGCTGGAAATACCTCACCTGATGCATCCTAGGACTGCATTAACCTATTTCACGGCTGCATCACATTGGCAGCTCATAATTATCCTGTGATCAACCAATACACCCAGGTCTTTCTCCTCCTCTGTCACTTCCAATTGATAAATCCCCAGCTTATTGCAAAATATGCACTTGGGGACTAACACCTAGAATTTGTGCACTATTAATTTTCATCCCATTTCTATTACTCCAGCTTTCAAGGACATGCAGATTTTCTTGTATGATTTTCCTGTCCTCCTCCATATTGGCAATCCTTCCCGGCTTTGTGTCCCACTCCCACTTCTTGTGCCAAGATCACTAATAAAAATGTTGGGTAAGATTGGTCCCAAGAGTGATCTGAGGAACTCCACTAGTAACTCCCTCCAGCCTGACAACTCACCGTTCAATATGACCCCCTTGTAGACTCCCCTTTAACCAATTCTTTCTTGACCTTTCGGTTCTCATATTAATCCCCATATTCTCCAATTTAACGAATAGTTTCCCATGTGGAACTGTATCAAAAGCCTTACTGACGTCCAGATCAGGTTTCTGTGGCACCATCTACCTTTTGTAACACCATGTTTTATTTATTTATAGTGCTGAAGGCTGGGAGGAAGTGTTAGCAATAGGCTGAGAATGGCCATGTGGAGGTAGGGGAGGGGATGGCAGACAGTGGGGAGGTGGGGGGGATGCGGCATTGGAGGTGTATCTGGTATTGTGGTTTGTAGGAGTCCATGTCTCTGCTCCCTGTGGCTGTGGAATGTTCTGTACCAAAGCAGCACGTCAGCAGAGCAGACGCACACACCGTAGCTCTGCCTGTAACACGCAGCGTTCACTGCCAGACAGGCTGGGCGATTTTTCAGGGACCCAGCTTGACATGTCTGGCTGGGGTGGGTTCAGTTGGATGGGGGTCTGGGGCTCTGATAGTTTGCAATGTTCCTTTTTCCATCGTCAGTTCTTTCCATTTGTTGTTTTACCCCCACCTCTGCCCAATGCTGCTCTCTTGTTAACTTGCTTCAGTTATTTCACTTCCAGTTTTTAAATGGGATCTAAGAATTGCAAAGCTGAATGAAAGATAAACAAACAGAACCATTTGAATGTTGGTCCATAGCTGGTAGAACTGTACCTAGTGACGGTCGGCTGTAATGACCGGGTTCCCTATAGTGTTTTCTGGTGGGGCAGATAAAGCAAAGTCAAAGAGCCAAATATGCGTTTTAGGGCGATAGGGCTCGTCAGGTGTTTGCTCTCTAAGGCACATGTCACCGGCCAGGACTTGCAGTCTTTCAGGAGAGATGCACTGGGTTGTCTTTAGGAATCTCAAATTAAAAGGTTAAGACAGCTGATTCACAATATCCAATGAAATCTTGCAAACAATTATACAAATGGACCCTACTGCTGTTAAAACAACATGGTATTAATACTGATTCAAAACTGACATTAAAATTAGGAGATGCACAGCACACAGTCAAGTTAATGAATGAAAGCACACCCATTATTGACTGCTTGGTGTTGCATAAGCATTTGATTAAGCACCTAATTACAACTGTACCACTGTAAGTGGAAATGCATCAACCGAGCTTAGCTCCAAGGTGTTTAGATGGGAATGAAAAGTTTCTGAATTAAATTCATGGCAGAATAGTTAATGGGGAAAATACACTGAAGTGCCTCTACCGAGTCCTGTTGACTTCTTCTCGCAACCCCCCCATGAATTCTGGCCCCTTGGTAAACTCAACTCCCAGTCCCACATCAGCTGTGCCCTCTCCCAGCCTAACCCATTTCTACTGCAATTGTTCACCTTCCTCGTCCAGGCAGGGGGTTGGCGCTGCAGCCCCTAATGTACCTGCGTTAATCACTGTCTCTCATACTGGGGCTATTTAGATTTCAGGGAACGATTTCTCAGAGTTACTGACTCTGGGAGGTGGGAGAGAGGAGAGGCTGAGAGGGCGTTTGGTCTTAGGGCCACATTCAACTCTGGTAGCCTCCATGTTACCTCATCCTCCACCCTCTCCCATGTGTCTCTGCTCATGTCAGTGTGTCACCTTCTGATCATAATGCCACTGGCCTCAGCAGAGCTCCCAGACAGGAGTTACATCACAAGAGGGTGTTAGCCAAATGGGTCCGTTCTCCCCAGAGCCAGTCAATCACTCCAAGGAGGCACAGAGAACAAGACAGAGTTCTATACAGACCTTTATTGACGACCAGCTGGACTGGTGCCCTCCCCGACTAATGCCAGAGGAGTGACACCCCGAGGTGTAGCAGTTAGTACATATATATACCATTATTTACGTCATATCAGACCACAGTGATACAGCATATTTTTCAGGGGTTTGCAGACGTGGGGTACATAGGTATATTTGCCTGTACAGAGGTCTATTTGCCTGTTGATGTACTTTAAACATTCCACGTTGTTCTTTTTGACCAAAGTACTTAGCAATGTTTGACATAGGTTATGAAAGCGGGTCAAAGCATTATTTCACAAGAATCATTTTACTAGCACAGGATGAATTATTTTATCTATCAATCCCCCCTTTTTATGGAAGCATTTTGAGAGCTTTTAATAACCCAAATCCTCAGCCTTTACCGGCCGGAATAGTACCATTATTCTTTGGTTTACAATTTGATTAGTCATGCGTCGAATTAATGCTACTAAGCAGGGAGCAAGGCAAGCTAAAGCTAACAGGGCCATAATGATATACATAACAAAGACAAAGCCTTGCCGTAGCCACTCCTTTTGTGGCAGCCAGGAAGTAAGCCAGTCTGTGTTCCACCCCTTCCATGTTTGGACTGGGACATGGGCTAGCTTCCTCATTTCCGTCGTTAACTGTTTGACTGCCTTTCCATTATCGTCTATTTGTAAACAACAATTAGACTCATTTAATTTTGCACATAATCCTCCTTCCTCTGCTAGTAAATAATCAGGGGCTATATGGTGTTGATAAAGTGCGGTTCTCATTTGCGTCGCCTGATCAGCCAAAAGGTCGAGCGCTGCGGCGGTTTGGTTGGTTACTATCTCCAAAACAGCCTGCAGTCTTATTATTCGATTTAGGTTATAAATGGGTTCCCTGGCTCCCGTTATTAGCTCATCAGGGTTCCACGTGGCTGGTCCATAATGTTCTATGATTCTTTCAGGAGGCCACTCCTGTGTTCCCCATTTTTGGGAGCTTCCTGCGGTCAAGGTAGAATCAAGATACCGCTTTTCCCTTATGAGATCATCATATACTTTGATCCCCAAGGTCTTTCCCTGCAGGAGAGGTAGTAAGAAAAAGAGGGATCTAATATATCCTACATAACATACTCCCGACCAATTTGGCAGTAAACGTCGGTAAGCATATTGCCCACAAATCCAATAATGGCCCTTTAGGGCTCACGTCCCATTAATAAAGGGTCCATCCCAGGGGTCAGAATCTCTTCCGGGTGACAAAGCCCATAAGCTGTCCGCTTGTGTATATCGTGGTTGCTCAAAATATAAATGATCACCGGGCCCTAAAGGTCCCCCCATAAGCCCGGGCAGAATAACTGATTCACCGGCAGAATTGCAATGTTCACATTTCCATGCCCCTGCTCCCACCTTCCATACACAATTACAGCCCCACTTTGGTTGATTGGTACTAGACCAAAATTGTTTAAAGTGGGTCGTTCGGGTCCCATTATTGTGTTGCCAGGCCCACTGATAGAATCGTATTACATGGTTCTTACTAGTGGTATTATCGTGTTGGCAGCTTAAAAATAGATAGTTCTCAAAGAACTTATCCTGTTTTATTGCTTGGCAACCGTCCCCGTAATGAAGCTGATAGCGTTGGTAGGTACAGGCTACCCAACTATCATTAGTCAGCCTTACATGGGTGCGGTTCCATCGCCCTTGGTATTTAGAGCAATCGTGTGGTGAACAGTCGGGATCCCAACAATCAAATCCTGGGGCTAAGGTCCATTCACACTGACTCTCTCCTACGTACACTCCTCCTTGTTTTGTTCGATTTAGGCACAAAACACCCATCCCAGAAGAATAGAGTCGCCATGGACTACTGTCTTGGGCCCATACTTCTGTTCCATTACGGACCATGCTTAAGTTACTGATCCACCATTTGGGCTGTACTGGTTGGGCTACCCATGGCCATTTGTTTAAGTCCCCTGGTCCCCCACATACCCAACAGTTACTGAGATTGAAGGAGGTTGCTATTGTTTCTCCTAGTTCTATAAACGTATTTTCCCAACCATAACAAGGATAACAGGAGATACTCACAATTAGGAGTAATACTTGCATTATGATTTCTTAAACAAACCCTTTAGTCCCTCTAGTGGTTGGTAAGTCCAGTCCGCAGCTTCTCCCATGCCACCTCGGGCTTCCGGTGCCGAGGTGGGCAGAGGGTCGGTCCAGTCGTCTGCGGTTTCGCCTGTGCCTCCCCGGGCCTCCGGTGCTGGGGTGGACAGAGGGCTGGCGTCCTCTTCTGGTGTCCCCTTGTCAGGAGTGACGAACCGTTTCACCTGTGTGTGGTGTGTCCACTTGTCGCTTCCAAGGAGTTTAACTGCAGCGTGGCTGATGAGCGATACCATGTGTGGGCCTTCCCACCGTGGTGTAAGGGGTCACACTTCCACTTCCTGACAAGGACCTGATCACCAATCTGGAACGGATGTACGGGCTGGTCGAGAGGCAAGGATTGGAAAGATGCTGCGTATCAATGTAGCTGGGATAAAACAGTCTGTAGGAGAGAAACTTGTTTCCATAAGGTATCATTGCCTACTTCCCAGGTTACATCCTCCCAAAAGTCTGGAGCGGGGATTTGGGGGGGAAACCCGAATACTAGTTCAAAAGGTGATAGTTTTAACCCTTTTCGTGGGGCCCTTCGCAGTTGGGTTAAAACTAGGGGCAAGGCGTCTAGCCATTTCAGTCCTGACTCCATGCATAGTTTGGTAAGGGTTTCCTTTAATGTTCGATTCATCCTCTCCACTTGTCCTGAACTTTGAGGTCGCCACGCTGTATGAAATTCCACTGTATGCCTAAGGCTTGAGACACTTCCTGTGTTATCTTTGAAAGAAAGTGACTTCCCTGATCAGAATTAATAACCTCCGGTACATGATATTGGGGAATTATTTCCTGAACTAAGGCCTTAGTGACAGCTCGGGCTTGGCAATGTCTGGTGGGGAAACACTCCACCCACCCGGTCAGTTGGTCAACAAAGACAAGTAAGTATTTATAGCCCCTGCATGGGGGCATTTCGGCAAAATCAACTTGCCATCTCTGAAACGGATACGTAGCCCAGGGCTGACCTCCCATGGGGGCTGGGGGCCCACGCCCTTTTTGATTTGTTCGCTGGCAAATAGAACACGTATTAACAATCCTTTGGGCTTCCATATGCATCCTTAGGCCACGTCTATACGACGCGCCGTATTGGCGCGTTACAATCGATTGCTCGGGGATCGATATATCGCGTCTCATCTAGACGCGATATATCGATCCCTGAGCACGCTTACATCGATTCTGGAACTCCACCAAACCCAACGGAGTTCCGGAATCAACATGGTGAGCCGCGCACATCGATCCCGCGTGGTGAAGACGGATGAGTAGATCGATTTTAGATAATCGATTTCAGCTACGCTATTCTCGTAGCTGAAATTGCGTATCTAAAATCGATTTTCGCACGTCGTGTAGACCTGGCCTTAGTCCTTTGAGGGTTCGGATGGCCAGTTCAACCATAGCTGCTGACCCCATATGCCCTTCTTTGTGTATGAGCCGAGGAGTCTCTTTTAAGATTGGTTGAGGCACAAATATCTCCCCTCCAGGCAATTTCCACCACCCTGAGGGGAGCAGGCGGGCTCCTACACTTTGGGCGTATTGTGTCTCCTCGACTGTATATTGCGGGGGAGGGACCTTACACTCAGTATCTTTTGCTAGAAGGAGCCATGTAACCCCATCCTGTGCTGCTTCCCGTGCAGCTTGATCAGCTAGTTGATTATATTTTCGCTGTTTCATCTGAGGGGTTTTACCATGCGCACGCACATGAATTACAGCGACTCGCAGTGGGAGCATTAGAGCATCCAGTAGGGTTTTAATAAGGCCCCCATGTGCTATCTTTTGGCCTGAGGCTGTGATAAATCCCCTTTCTTTCCACAGGGTCCCGTAGGCATGCACCACCATGTAAGCATACCAGCTGTCAGTATACAGATTAAGGGTTTTTCCTGTGCCCATCCGGAGGGCCTCGATAAGGGCTACTAACTCTGCTGCCTGGGCAGACCAATTTGGGTTCAATTTAAACTTGTAGATTCCCTTATCTTTAATTACTACTGCTGTTCCGGTGTATCGTTTACCATCTACCACGTAACTAGATCCATCTACATATCCCTCTATGTCAGGGTTCGACCAGGGTATGTCCGAGAGGTCTGGGCGTGGTTTGATTTCTTGTTGCAAAACCTCAATACAATCGTGCGTGGGTCTGGACTCACTGGGACCCTGAGGGTCAGGCAACAAGATTGGTGGATTCAGGGAGCTGACAGGTCGGAACGTCAAATTAGGGGCTAATACGAGTCCTACTTCGTATCGGGAATGCCGGCTGGGATTTAAATGCTTATCTCTGGCCCCTGTCCCTAATATCTGAGGTACTCCATGCGGGACCACAACCTCTGTGTCTCCACCCAGGGTTAATTTTTCAGTTTCTTGTACTAGGAGGGCTGTGGCAGCAACAGCGCACAAACAAGCAGGCCATCCCCTGGCGACTGGGTCCAGCACCTTTGAATAATAGCCAATAGGCCGCCAGGTTGGTCCTGATCATTGGCATAGGAGTCCAGTTGCCACCCCTTTCCGCTCATGGACATATAGGGTAAATGGCTTTCGTGGATCCGGGAGAGCTAAGGCAGGTGGCTGAATTAACGCTGCTTTAAGCTCTCGAAATGCTTTCTCCATCTCCCTAGTCCATGTCCAATGCAGTAAGCCTTCCTTGGTTAATGATTCGTATAGGGGTTTAGCTTTTCCTCCATAATCAGGGATCCAGAGCCGACAAAAGCCTGTCAGGCCCAAGAAGGCTCTAAGTTCGCGTGGGTTTTGTGGTTGGGGACTCTCAAGTATAGCCTGGATCCGTTCTTTACCTAAGCTACGACTTCCCTGCGTTAGCTGATACCCAGGAAAGGTAACCTGTTGTTTAACCAATTGGATCTTGTCTTTGGAAACTTTGTACCCCTGTCTGCCAAGGTAATTAAGGAGCTTCACAGTTTGCTCTTTGCAGGCTGCCTCTGTTTCAGTACTTAAAAGCAAATCATCACAGTACTGAACTATGTTACATGAGGGGTGTTTAACTAGGAATGGGGCCAGATCTTTCTTTAGCTGGCTGCCAAAAATCTCAGGGGCACAGCTCAGTCCCTGTGGAATAACAGTCCACAGATACTGAGCCTTATAGTGCGTGTCCAGATCTTCCCGTTCAAAAGCAAACAGCTTTTGAGAGTCAGAAGCAAGGGGTATGGAAAAGAAGGCATCCTTCAAATCTATAACAGAAAACCAACCATGATGTTTGGGAACTTGGCTCAGGATAGTATGGGGGTTTGGGACAACTGGATAGGGAGCCTCTACAAGTTTGTTAACTTGCCTCAGGTCCTGTACTAAACGGTACTGTCCATTAGGTTTGGGTATCCCTAGGATCGGAGTATTATACGGGGACGTACCTTCTCTAAGCCATCCACCCCATAGCAATTTTAAAATTACAGGTTTTAGTCCGAGTTGTGTTGCCAATTTTAGAGGGTATTGTCGAACACGAACCGGGCTGCTTCCTTCTTTCAGCTTAATTCGCACTGGGGAAGCATTCCGAGCTCGTGCAACGCCCCCTGTCTCTGCCCAAACCTCGGGGTCAACCTTTAGCATTAAATCCTCCTTTGTGTTCTGGCAGGCGGTGTAATAAGTTCCAGCACCCATTAGGGCCATTACATAATTAGAGGCTTGTTGTTTAGGCTGCCTTACTTCCATATTCCCATTGTGGAACGAGATCTCCGCCTGCAGTTTGGTAAGGATATCTCGTCCCAGCAATGCAATGGGGCATGAGGGGTGACAAACGAACTGGTGGGAGATCTGATGGTCACCTACTTTTACTAAAAGGGGAAGGGTTTTTGCTAACCACGTTTTGTCCTTCAATCCCTTGGACAATAGCATGACCTGGGGTTCCGCCTGGCGGTGCTGTTTTAAGGGGGAGTAAACTCAGGGCAGCCCCGGTATCAATCAAGGCTTCAACTCGGCAGTCCCATACCTTAATTTGTACCGTGGGATCCAGTCTAGCAGCTTGCACCGCTAAGAGGGGCCGCTGGGTCCCTCGGCCTCCTCATTGGGGAGACTCGTTGTCCGACCCCCCTGTATTATACAGAATTGGGGGTGGCATAGTCTCAGTCCTGCGTCCCTGTCTTAGCAGGTGTCTATTGGGACACTCATTCTTCCAATGTCCCTCCCGTCTGCAGAGGGCACACTGGTTTCGTCCTAAACGGGGACCCCGCGGTTTCCCTCTCTCCTCTTGCCCTACACCTTCACTTCATCTCCTCTGCTTTTCCTCCTCTTTGCTTCCCGTTCTTAAGGCCATTGCAAGGGCCCGCACTCCCTTTTTCCGTTCCTCCTCATCTCGTCTATCATACACCTTTAAGGCAATCTCCAACAATTCCTTTATGTTCTTTCCTGACGCCCGCTCCACCTTCTGCAATTTCCTGTGAATATCATCATAGGATTGACCGATAAAGAGAGGGATTAATACTCGCTTTCTGTTTTGATCCCCTGGGTCTAAGTCAGTGTACCTTCTACAGGTTTCACACAGCCGCTCATAAAAGGCTGCTGGATTCTCTTTTCTTTCGTGCCTTATATTATACAGTTTGGCCCAATTAGGGGTTTTTCGAATGCACCGCTTCATACCCTGCACTATCGCAGTGGCATATCTCTGATGCTTCTCGAGCCCCTGATCTTTGTGCCCACCTCAGGTCCTGCTCAGGTAATACCGTGGACACTGGAGTCTGTGGATACGTCTGTGCTACCCACTCACGGGCCTTTGACAAAACCATGCGTCTTTCATCGGGGGTTAATAAAACATTCAAGGCAATTTGCATATCCCCCCATGTTGGGTTATGAGCTGTTATCAGCATTTCAAAAATTGCTGTTAGGGGGGCCAGGTCTTCAGAAAATGGGGGATTCTGCTGTTTCCAGTTATATAAATCACTCATTGTGAACGGAACATAAATCACAGTACGTTCACCATCCTGCCCTATCATTTCACGTAGGGGCATCATGGTCTCCGCCCTCGCCTCCGCATCCCTTGTGTGTTTGTATACAGCATCATCGTCCTCGTTCTCTGTTGGGGCACAGATAGGTGGTTGTTCTGGGCTTGTCTCCTTCACCTTTATAGGCGGAAGGCTGCCTTCACCGCTCGTTACCCCCCTATCTAGGTCACTCAGGCTGGGGTACAGGGGAGGGGCCAGGGGAGGGGGAAGCACATAGTCCGGGTTTGTGGGATTACAGGAGGCGGGCATGGCTTTTTAATAGGGGGTACTGGGCTTTTTAATCGAGACACGGGCCATCAGCATCTGGATGGTCTTTTGTCTACACTTTTGTAACCACGGAGGGGAATTTGCCACCAGATCCTGCCAAATATCAATATACGGATACTGGTCACAATGCCATGCACTGCTTGTACTATGTCTAACTTCAATGTACCCCCATCTGGCCAACCTACTCCAAACTTTGGCCATTCAATTGTACAGAATTTTATAAGGTCGTCCTTACATAATATTACACCATAGTCTGCCTGGCGTCTAAACGCCTTCCAGTTATCTAACATACAACCTAAGGGTGTCCCTGCATAAAAACTTTGAGTGGACCCCATCTTATAGTATACTTCTAAGCACACACACAAAGTTAACTGATACAAGCGGAAGGAATCTTCAGACGGTCGGCTGACCCCCCTTTGCAATCAAGATATCCTGGTCATCGGGTTTCCCCTAGCAGGAGTCTTGGGCCGGCTGGAGTCAGCCTAAGCCTTCAGTATTCCCTCGCAATTCAAACAGAACGTGACTACAAGTACAATCCGTGATATATACTAAAAAGGAGGAATAAAAGCAGGTCTGTTAGCAGCATAAAACTGAGCAAGTGAATAGCCCAGAGACTAGTTGAATCCCAAGTAGCATGCATACCAACCATAAATCCGGATCCATGCATTGCATATAACATTCACAGACTTACACTGACACACATAACAAAACACAGAACATTCACAGATTTACACGTTTGTTACTCTCCATTACCTTCCTGTATACAGGCTGCCTACAAGTTCCGTTATCCAACCCACACTTTGGGGGCGTTATTCCTCAAACCCTAGAGGTAAACGCACTTAGCGCCCGGAGTGGCCGCGTCCGGCTCTGGGGCTTCGGAAACTGGTGAACTCAATGCCTCTGTGTCCTATGGGACCTTCTCTAAAGAGGACACCGCCGCCCCGGTATGCCAAGGTGGTCCGAGAGCACGAGCCGCACAATCAGCTCGAGGTGGCCACTTCTCTCGGTACCAGCTCACTAGCCCCCGGTAGTGTTAGCGCCCTCTACAGGGAGGGTCCCGGCGGAGTCACCAGTTTGTTAGCCAAATGGGCCCGTTCTCCCCGGAGCCAGTCAATCACTCCGAGGAGGCACAGAGAACAAGACAGAGTTCTATACAGACCTTTATTGACAACCAGCTGGACGGGTGCCCTCCCCGACTAATGCCAGAGGAGTGACACATCGAGGCATAGCAGTTAGTACATATATATACCATTATTTACGTCATATCAGACCACAGTGATACAGCATATTTTTCAGGGGTTTGCAGACGTGGGGTACATAGGTATATTTGCCTATACAGAGGTCTATTTGCCTATTGATGTACTTTAAACATTCCACGTTGTTTTTTTTTGACCAAAGTACTTAGCAATGTTTGACATAGGTTATGAAAGTGGGTCAAAGCATTATTTCACAAGAATCATTTTACTAGCACAGCATGAATTATTTTATCTATCAGAGTTACAGTACTGAGAGTAAAATACATCCCCGGGAGGGAGTAATTATCCTGACATGAAACATTCCAGTCTAGGAAGTGAAAGAATTCAAGTACTTCATTATTTAAAATTATGCTTGAAAGGATTGGATTTTAATGAATAAATTGCAGTAAATGTTAATTTCACCGTACACACGCACAGATGAAAAATATTTATATAGGTAATATACAGAAATGCTTCTGGAGAAAGTGTTGTTTGATTTAAGGATATTTACACTGTGTGTTTTTCATGTGACATTGACAATTTCCCTTTGAACAGTTATATGATTTGGCTTTTGGAATCTCAGCGGTTACTGTAATTAAACAGTTGTTGTCTGACAACCCCCATAACTTTCCACAGTTCTGAACATTGAAATTGTAAACATTGAAAAAGGGGCTTAAAAATAAATATCGCTCTCTATTGAAATTAAAAGAAAGAAATAGACAAAATGAATTTTGTCAAACCCACGTAACAGCAATTGCAATATGTTAGGGGATGGAAATTCACAACTAAGGCACCAACCTTAATTCTGCCCTGTAGTGACACCAGGCAATTGCCGAAGGTCTATGAATTAGGCATTTTAGTGTATATAATTCCAGATTACAAATCGGTATAATCTAAAGACACATGAGATCTTTTCCTCTGGATGTCACCGTCACTGGGTTATTTCTCTTATTGGTAATTCCCAGAAGTGAACAGATTAGTAACATTTTATCAGTTATGAAGTGGCCATTTCAGATTTCTGGGGAGTGTCTGTTATTTTGCACTAGGGGCCAGGTCCTTGGAGAGATGGAACCTTGGTTTCATTTTAACTTCTCCATGCTCAGCAGCTTCTGGAATTTGGTTCAAAGTATTTACGTGTTTCCCTGCCCTGTTGTTAAAAGTGCTGCTTTAGAAAGTGGGGAAGGGCAGGAACTGACTTCAGGATCAGTAGCTGAGTCCCTTAGATATTTATAGCTCATCGGAAGGAGGATGGGGATTGGTGGGTGTCTAGGGATTTAATAATAAACACACAAATATCATTGTTCTTAGTGAATTTTCATCTTCTAATTCCCATAACCCACTAATTATCCCTGGCTGCCCCCGGCCGTCTGGGGAGGGAGAACCAGTAAAGTCCTGTGGCCAGTGTGGAACCTAAGGCACAAGGATCTTTCAGTGACTGACTCAAAGTCACCCAGAGTGAAATTCACTTCACTGGATAAATCCTAGTTGCTGAGCTCTGCAGAGGGGTGGGGAGGTGAATTCCATCCCCCATTCTTGATCATGGACCCCCCTCCTATTCTCACCAGGATTGGGAAAGACCATCTGGGGCTGGCTGCAGTCTCCCTTTGCTGCTGTGAGGGAAGTGGGGTGGTCTCTCATATAGGATCCAAACATACCCAGGGGCGGAAGGGAAATGTAGTTTCTTCCAGGGGTTTGAAATGTTTGGTTTAGAGTCCTGAGTTCTTTCTTCCTGTTTGTCTCCTCCTGCCGCTTTCAGATCTCTTGGAGAGACAAGGTGGGTGAGGTAATTTTTTTAGAACCAATTAAAATACCTATTTGCTATCCTGGGACCAACATGGGTACAACAACTTTCCCCTCTGTACCCCCTCCCCATCTCACCTCCCCCTCAGCAGAGACTCTCCCATGTGATAGGAAAATAAGGGTTCAGTCCTGTCACTGGATTGGGTTTTGCCAGCACTAACGGGAGTGAAAGCCTGTGTGCATTAATGACAGCAGGAGCTCTGGGACTCGACACATAGGGAGAAGAGATGGGAGTGAGCAGGTTATGTTGGTGCCAGGTGTGAGTTACTCATGTGGGAATTCTGCACTGCTGCGTATGCACAGAATTCATGTCCAGCGCAGAATTTCCTTTTTTTGGCTTGAAGACGATATGTTCTGCCTGAGAAGTGCTACAGTTCTGCCTTTCACCCACCAGAGGCCCCTGTGGCACCAGAACGGGCTGCAGCCAGCTGGGTTCATCTTGGTGGTAATTTGTTGCCTCGAGCTCTCCCCCAAATGGGAAGAGAGTTAGTGGGTGCAACTTGGGAGAGTCCTGAGACACGGCTGCCTGTGGGGGTGGGGACAGGGTGGTCATTTTCTACTCACAAGAGGGTGTGGAAAGGGCACAGGAGGAGCATGTGTCCCCTATAGAGACTGCCCAGCTCCAGGTTATCCAGTCCCAGACGCTTCTTCCCCCACCATACCCCAAACCTCTTCACCCCTCCAACCAGCAGTTGCCAGCCCTCCCTCGCTGCTAGCCTTTCCTGACTGGCAGAGACCCTCTGAGCCAGTAGTTTGTCAGGGCTCAACCTTCTGGCTGAGTCCTCCGGACACTTTCTTCCTCTCTCGGGGTACCATGCCACAGGGGCCCCACAAATTTACATTGCTTAGGCTTTGGCTTCAGCCCCGAGTGATGGGTCTCAGGCCCTGGACTTCAGCCCCATGCGCTGGGACTTAAGCTTTCTGCCCTGGGCCTCAGTGAGTCTAATGCTGGTCTTGCTTGGCGCCCGCCCTGAAACCTGCTAGTGGCCCCCAGGTGGCCCAGGACCCCTGGTTGAGAACCACTGCCTTATCCCACGAATCACAGCAATGTTCAGGTTACTGCCAGTCGTAGAATCATAGAGTATCAGGGCTGGAAGGAACCTCAAGAGGTATCTAGTCCAACCCCCTGCTGAAAGCAGGACCAGTCCTCAACGAAATCATCCTAGCCAGGGCTTTGTCAAGCCAGACCTTGTCCCAAAGAACCAATGACTTACTGAGGTTAATTGAATCTTAGATCTCACAACAAAGACAATACTTGTAGCCAGTCCTGTATAATAACCTGTATTAAGACTTATTTAAAAGGAAACGAGAGTTGTTTACAAGGTTAAAGCTGATAATCCTATAGATGCAGACAAGTTACAGTCTTAAATTTCAAAAGTAATCGAAGCTTCTATAATAAGCAAGTCCTATATCTTCCCTAGGACTAACCCAGGCTAATCAGCTGGGGATCTCTTGCTTATGTCTAGAAACTTTGCCCCCGAGAGTCCAAGCAGCTTACAGAGAATCAGTTCCTTCTGTATGGGGTTTTTTATCCCCTTCCTACCATGTGCTCTGAGCTGCAAACTCAGCTAATGGGAAGTCAAGAGCACAACAACAGTCTTTTGTTATCTTTAACATCCCATAATAGTCTATCTGGTGTACATGGACCTTTCCTGCCAGGCAGGGTGTAATGCATTCGGTTCCCAATCAGCACTTCACCTAGGTAAAGTCTCTCTCCTGTCTGGTGATTTACAGAGCCACAGAGGCTCACAATGCAACTAGTCAGATATTAACCCAGGCAGCAACTCACAAGCATTCAGTAAAGTGTAAGCACATTCTTATAATCCTAAAACTAACACAGGTTAGTCAGACTGATTCCAGCTGTATGTTTGTCCCTGTTCAATGAAGACATGGGGCCTTTGGCAAGAGCTAACACCTCATCTGCCAGTGTCACAGGCAGGATGGGCAAGGATGGTGTCTCTAGCCTCTGTTTGCCAGAAGCTGGGAATGGGTGACGGGGTGTATCATTTCATGGTTACCTGTTCTGTTCATTCCCTCTGAAGCACCTGGCATTGGCCACTGAGCTAGGTGGACCATTGGTCTGATGCAGTGGGCAGCTCTGATGTTCACGGTCTGTGTCAGGAGTATCTACTCATTTGGACTCACTGGGGAGCCAGAGAAAGAAACAAGATGTGCTGAAGCAAGAAGGCCCAGTCTCAGCACCCGCAGGGTCACACTTGCCAAAAGCTAAAACTAGGCCCAGCCCATGAAAGGGGCACTGCCAGGAGAGACTGTATGAAGGCTAAAGCATCAAACAGCTTTGTAAACCTGAGAGAGCTGCCTTGGGATCAGTGAAAGGGAGAATCCCCCAGAGTGACTCCTTTGATTCTGTTCTTCTCTGGCCTTTGGTTCATAGAATTATAGAACTGGAAGGGACCTCGAGAGGTCATCTAGGCCAGTCCCCTGCACTCAAGGCAGGACTCAGTATTATCTAGACAATCCCTGACAGGTGTTTTCCAGCCTGCTCTTAAATATCCCCAGTGATGGAGATTCCACAACCTCCCTAGGGAATTTATTCCAGTGCTTAACCACTCTGACAGGGAGTTTTTTTCCTAATCTCCATCCTAAACCGCCGTTGCTGTAATTTAAGTCCATTGCTTCCTGTCTTATTCTCAGAAGTTAAGAAGAACAATTTTTCTTCTTCGAGTGATTGCTTATATCCATTCCAGTTAGGTGTGTGCGCGCCGCGTGCACAGCCGTCGGAGAAACTTTTACCCTAGCAACACTCGGCGGGCCGGCTGGGCACCCCCTGGAGTGGCGCCACCATGGCGCTGCATAAATACCCCAGCCGACCCGGCCACCCTTCAGTTCCTTCTTACCGCCCGTGTCGGTCGTTGGAACAGTGGAGTGCGGCTTAGCTGACCTCCACATTTTCCCTAGCTACTCGCTCGTTCTTTGTTACTTATAGTTCTTTGGTTTTATACAGTTAATTAGTCTAGTTATAGTTTAGAGTTATAGTTGTTCATTATAGTTTCAGCGGGGTCTGGGGGTTACCCCTACCCCGCGCCCTGTACCGTAGCCATGCCTGGCTCTCCGGGCTTTAAGCAATGTGCGGCCTGCCATATACCAATGCCAACAGGAGATCCCCATGACTCCTGCCTTAAGTGCCTCGGGGAATCGCACTTATCATCTAAGTGCCCCATCTGCAAGGCTTTTAAGCCACGCACAAAAAAGGAGCGGGACATTAGGCTGCGACAGCTTCTGATGGAAGCGGCATTAGCACCCTCGCCTTCAGCACCGAGTGCAAGCCAGCAGGTGAGCAGGGCCGCCCCTCCGGCACCGAGCACGGCCGGTACGTCCAAGGCTTCCCGGCACCGGCCTCAGACGGCACCGAAGGCAACTCCGCGTTGCTCCCTTTCCCCGAGGTCGAAGTCGGCAAAACCTCAGGCAGGCTCCACTACGCCTGCATCGCAGATAGAGACTGCGGCTAAGGCAGACCGCCCGGCACCGACTCCGCCTGCGGCACCGCCTAAACCGGCCCTGTTGACTCCAGCCCTGCGCGGGCCGTCGAGTCTGACGCCCGAAAGCTCCCCGGCACCGCCCGTAGTAGAGCTGGTCTCGCCGTCAACTCCAGAGATGTTTTTGGCGGCTAGAGACCTGATTGCTTTGACAGACCCAGCACCGCCCGTACCCCCGGCACCGCCGGTGCGCGTGATGCCCTCCAGGGGCAAGCCAGCCTTCCCCAGGCCGTCGGCTGCCACCGTGCCGGACAGCCACCGCATGAGGTCTCGCTCCCATCTCCGTTCCAGATCACAGCGTCGCTCCCGCTCCCGTCATAGCTCGACTTCACGGCACCGCTCTCAATCGCGGCACCGCTCACCCCCGGCACCGCTCTCAATCGCGGCACCGCTTCCCACAGCACCGGTCGAGCTCCCGGCACCAGTCCACCTCAAGACGCCGGTCCGCCTCTCGTTCGCCATCCCGCTACTTGCGGCACCGGTCGAGCTCCCGGCACTGTCACAGGCATTGTCCCTTCCGGAGCAGATCTCACCATAGGGGCTCGAGATCCCGGTCGACCTCCTGGCACCGGGCCGGTCGCAGGTCCCAGTCTGGCTCGCGGTATTGCTCTGCGTACCGACACCGGTCCCCACGGCCACGAGGTGCGAGATCAATTGGTACTTCAGCGCCGACGTTTGCTGCTCCGCCATGGCCGTCCAGACAGGCGTCCGTCTCCTCACAGGCGGACAGCTACTATGACAGGGACCGTGACACCGAGATGCCCACGGGACTTTTCCAAGACTCTCCTCCTCAGGACGCAGGGCCTCAACAGTGGTCCTTTTGGACACCCTGGGCATACCATCAAGCCCGGGGTGCTCCTCTAGTCCCGGCCCCCACTGCTGCTTCAGATCGCAGGTCGCCGGAAGCCACCATATCCCGCCCACGTCCGGACGAGTCAGAGGAGCGTGCCACCCATCCTCCGGACTCGCCTGGGCATCTGGAGCCGGAGCCACCACAGGAGCAGGGTGCCATCCCGGACCCTCTCATTCCCGGGATATCTTCCTCCTCTTCCCCGGACGAGGCTGTGGCGGGGACCTCTTCTTCCGGACCTCCACCAATAGACTTAAGGGTCCACCAGGACCTCCTTTGCAGGGTGGCCCTTAATATCAACCTCACGGTGGAGGAAGTCCCGGAGGTCAAGGACCCGGTAGTGAGCATCCTCACTGCAGATACGCTGACGCGCGTGGCACTGCCGTTTATCAGGACCATCCAGGCGACTGCCAACACCCTCTGGCAGTCCCCAGCCTCCATTCCGCCGACGGCAAAGGGGGTCGAGAGGAAGTACATGGTACCCTCCCGGGGGTACGAGTACTTGTATGTCCACCCTCCCCCCTCCTCTTGAGTTGTCCAGTCGGTCAACGAGAGGGAGCGCCATGGTCAGCAGGCGCCTGCCCCGAAGTCCAAGGAGGCGAGGCGGATGGACTTCTGGGGCGCCAGGTGTACTAGGCAGGTGCCCTACAGCTCCGGGTGGCCAACCAGCAGGCTCTGTTGAGCCGGTACAATTATAATACCTGGGCGGAGGTTGGCCGCTTTACTGAACTGCTGCCCCCTGACTCTTGCCAGGAGTTTGCGGCTTTCGTAGAGGAGGGCAAGAAAGTCAGCAGGACCTCTCTTCAAGCCTCCCTTGATGCGGCTGATTCGGCTGCCAGGACTGTGGCCTCAGGCATCACCATGCGGCGTATCTCCTGGCTCCAGGTCTCGAACCTACCGCCGGAGCTACAGTATACGATCCAGGACTTACCCTTTGAGGGCAAGGGTTTGTTCTCGGACAAAACTGATCCTCGTCTCCAAAGCCTGAAGGACAACAGGGTCATCATGAGGTCGCTCGGGATGCATACCCCCGTGACCCAGCGTAGACCCTTTAGGCCCCAACCCCGCCGCCAGTACTTTCCGCCGCGAAACAGGCAGGACCTCAACAGGAGGCGAGGGTGGGGTGGGCGAAGGCGCCAGTCCGTCCCCCACACGGGGCAGAATCAAGGACCCTCTAAGGCCCCACCAGGACCTAAGGGCAGCTTTTGAAGGTGCGCCCGGGGACGGCTTACCAGCCTCGGCACAGGATCCTTTTCCCCCTTTCTCCAACTGCCTTTCCTACTTCTTCCCGGCGTGGTCACAACTTACTTCCAACCAGTGGGTGCTACACATGGTGAAGCAAGGATACCACCTCCAATTTGCTTCATCCCCGCCTTTCCACCCCCCTTCCCGGCCCCTCTTCAGGGACCCCTCTCACGAGCAAATCCTCTTGCACGAGGTGCAGTCTCTCCTTGCCACAGGAGCCATAGAGGAGGTTCCCGTACCCGAGAGGGGGAAGGGGTTTTACTCCCGCTATTTTCTAATTCCCAAGTCCAAGGGAGGCCTCCGGCCGATTCTGGACCTGCGGGGACTCAACAAGTGGCTGCTCAAGTTGAAATTCCGCATGGTCTCCCTGGGAACTATTATCCCGTCTTTGAATCCTGGAGACTGGTACACCGCCCTCGACATGAAGGACGCGTACTTCCACATTGCAATCTTTCCTCCGCACAGGAAGTACCTTCAGTTTACAGTCAACCAGCAGCACTACCAATTCGCTGTCCTTCCCTTTGGCCTGTCTACGGCCCCGAGGGTATTTACAAAGTGCATGGCAGTCGTCGCCGCACACCTCCGCAGGCAGCAGATACATGTGTTCCCATATCTGGACGACTGGCTCATCAAAGGCGCCTCTCAAGCCCAGGTCCGTCAGCCCGTCTCTGTGATCACGGACCTCTTCACCTGCTTGGGCCTCCTACTCAACGTGGAAAAGTCCACGTTGGTTCCAACACAGAGGCTGGATTTCATAGGGGCGACCCTGGACTCTTTCCTCACCAGGGCCTACTTGCCCCAGGCCCGCTTTCAAGCAATCACCTCGATTGTCCGAGGCCTGCAGGCCTCTCCTCTCACCTCGGCATGCACCTGCCTCGGTCTTCTGGGACATATGGCCGCATGCACCCACGTCACCAAGTACGCCAGGCTCCACATGTGGCCCTTTCAAACGTGGCTCCACTCGGTCTTCCGCCCGAGCAGGGACCCCATGGGCGTCCTGGTCACGATCCCTCCGGCTCCCCTGCGCTCCCTCGACTGGTGGCTGGACCCTTCCCTGGTCTGTGCGGGGATGCCCTTTCATCCACAGCAGCCGTCACTGACCTTGACGATGGACGCTTCATCCCTCGCCTGGGGGGCCCATCTAGGTCGCTTGCGGACCCAGGGCCGTTGGTCAGCCCACGAGCTCAACCTCCATATAAATGTCTGGGAGTTGAGAGCCGTCCGTCTAGCCTGTCAGGCATTCCAACAGCATCTTCGTGGCCGTTGTGTTTCGGTGTTCACGGACAACACAACGGCCATGTACTACATCAACAGGCAAGGAGGGACCCGCTCGTCTCCCCTGTGTCAGGAGGCCATTCAACTGTGGGACTTCTGTGTAGCCCATCAGGTGGACCTAGTAGCATCCTTCCTCCCGGGGGTCCGGAACACCCTGGCGGATCGGCTGAGCAAGTCCTTCCTCTGCCACGAATGGTCATTACGACCGGACGTCATTTATTCCATCTTCGAGAGGTGGGGGTTTCCCCTCGTAGACCTGTTCGCCTCCCGCTCGAACAGGAAGTGCCAGGAGTTCTGCTCATTCCAGGGCCTCTCCCCCGGATCGCTAACGAACGCGTTCCTTCTGCCTTGGAACCACCGCCTACTCTATGCCTTCCCTCCGTTTCCTCTGGTACACAGGGTCCTGCTGAAGCTTCGCAGGGACAAAGCGCATCTGATCCTGATCGCACCTGCGTGGCCCAGGCAACCCTGGTACACCACCCTCCTGGATCTGTCAGTGGCCGCTCCGGTTCCCCTCCCCTGTGTCCCGGACCTGATCACACAGGACCACAGGAGGCTTCGTCATCCGGACCTGCGGGCCCTCCACCGCACGGCGTGGCTCCTGCATGGCTGAATGCTGAGGAGTTGTGCTGTTCCGCTCCGGTACAGCACATTCTCCTCAGTAGCAGGAAGCCTTCCACCCGTCGGACGTATGTCGCCAAATGGACGCGCTTCACAGCCTGGTGCGCGTCTCGGGATGTTTCTCCATTGGAAGCATTGATCCCCTCCATCTTAGACTACCTCTGGCACCTTAAGCAGCAGGGCCTGGCAACCTCCTCTCTAAAGGTGCACCTGGCAGCTATATCCACCTTCCAGCCGAGAGAGGACGGTCATTCCGTATTCTCTCACCCAGTAGTCTCTCGGTTCATTAAGGGCCTGGAGCGTACCTATCCCCCCGCTCGTCACCCTGCCCCCTCCTGGGACCTCAACTTGGTCCTAAACAGACTTACGTTACCGCCCTTTGAGCCACTCGCGACTTGCTCGCTCCTCTACCTTTCATGGAAGACGGTCTTCCTGGTGGCTATTACCTCAGCCAGGCGGGTCTGCGAGATCAGAACCCTCACTGTAAACCCTCCGTATACCGTCTTCCATAAGGACAAAGTGCAACTGCGACCTCATCCGGCATTCCTCCCTAAGGTAGTGTCTGCCTTCCATGCTAGCCAGGACATTTTTCTCCCGGTTTTCTTCCCGAAGCCTCATACTTCGCGGCGAGAACAGCAGCTACACACTTTAGATGTGCGCAGAGCACTGGCTTTCTATATTGAAAGAACCAAGCCCTTCCGGAAATCTCCGCAGCTGTTTGTGGCGATTGCGGAGCTCATGAAAGGTCTGCCAGTCTCCTCCCAGAGGATTTCCTCCTGGATAACTGCCTGTATTCGCACGTGCTACGAGCTAGCTCATGTTCCCTTGGGACGCCTTACGGCACACTCTACCAGGGCTCAAGCTTCCTCAACGGCTTTCCTGGCGCACGTGCCCATTCAAGAGATTTGCCGTGCTGCGACCTGGTCATCGGTCCACACTTTCACTTCGCACTATGCGTTGGTACAGCATTCTCGGGACGACGCAGCCTTTGGGGTGGCAGTACTCCAGGCTGCCACGTCTCACTCCGACCCCTCCGCCTAGGTAAGGCTTGGGAATCACCTAACTGGAATGGATATGAGCAATCACTCGAAGAAGAAAAGACGGTTACTCACCTTTGTAACTGTTGTTCTTCGAGATGTGTTCCTCATATCCATTCCACACCCACCCTCCTTCCCCACTGTCGGAGCAGCCAGCAAGAAGGAACTGAAGGGTGGCCGGGTCGGCTGGGGTATTTATGCGGCGCCATGGTGGCGCTACTCCAGGGGGCGCCCAGCCAGCCCGCCGAGTGTTGCTAGGGTAAAAGTTTCTTCGACAGCTGTGCACGCGGCGCGCACACACCTAACTGGAATGGATATAAGCAATCACTCGAAGAACAACAGTTACAAAGGTGAGTAACCGTCTTTTCCCTGGCATCTTTGTAACAACCTTTTATGTACTTGAAAACTCTGATCGTGTCCCTTCTGAGTCTTCTCCAGACTAAACAAACCCAGTTTTTTCAATCTTCCCTCATAGGCCATGTTTTCTAGACCTTTAATCATTTTTGTTGCTCTTCTCTGGACTTTCTCTATTTTGTCCACATCTTTCCTGAAATGTGGCCCCCAGCACTGGACACAGTACTGCAGTTGAGACCTAATCAGTGCGGAGTAGAGCGGAAGAATTACTTCTCGTGTCTTGCTTACAATACTGCTGCTAATACATCCCAGAATGATACTTAGTGTTGTAACTCTGTTGACTCATATTCTGTTTGTGATCCACTCTGACCCCCAGATCCCTTTCCACAGCACTCCTTCCTAGGCAGTTATTTCCCATTTTGTATGTGTGCAGTCAAGGTTTTTTCCCCACTCTGAACTTTAGGGTACAGATGGTGGGGACCTGCATGGATCCTTCTAAGCTTAATTTCTAGCTTAGACCTGGTACGCTGCCACCAGCCAGAAGTTCTGTGTCTGGCACATCTTCTGTCCCCCCAAAACCTTCCCCTTCCTGGGCAGCCTTGAGAGGCTTCACACAGATCCAAACTCCTTGGATCTTAAAACAAGGAAGAATTAACTCTCCCCCCTCCTTTCCCCCCACCAATCCCTGGTGAGTTCAGATTCCAGTCTCCTTTGATCTGAAAACAAGGAAAAAAATCAATCAAGTTCTTAAAAAAGAAACCTTTTAATTAAAGAAAGAAAAGGTTAAAAATTATCTCCGTAAAATCAGGATGGAAAATGCTTTACAGGGTATTCAGATTCATATAGACTAGAGGGACCTCCCACCCACGCCAGCCTTAGATTCAAAGTTACAGCAAACAGAGGTAAAACTGCTTCTAGCAAAAAAGCAGCATTCACAAGTTGAAAAAAACAAACATAAGACTAATCCGCCTTGCCTGGCTATACTTACAATTTGGTCACATGAAAGACTGATTCAGAAAGATTTGGAGAGCCTGGATGGACGTTTGATCCCCCTTTGTCCCAAGAGCGAACAACAACAACAACAAAGAGCACAAACAAAGACTTCCCTCCGCCGAGATTTGAAAGTATCTTGTCCCCTTATTGGTCCTCTGGTCAGGTGTCAGCCAGGTTCACAGAGCTTCTGAACTCTTTACAGGTAAAAGAGACATTAACCCTTAACTATCTGTTTATGACAGTGCAACTGATTGTTCCTTCCTAAGCGGTGTCCTTTGCATTTGTCCTTATTGAATTTCATCCTATTTTCTTCAGACCATTTCTCCAGTTTGTCCAGATCATTTTGAATTTCAGTTCTATCCTCCAAAGTCCTTGCAACCCCTCCCAGCTTGGTATCGCCCGCAAACTTGATAAGTGTAACAGAGAGACTCTGCTGCTGGGAGGGTTTCACCATGTGTCAGAGGGTTACACCTTGGTAGGAGGGGGCTAGGCCGGTACTGGGATAAGGTCACTCTGTGCTTCCCAGTGTGGCAGAACCTAGAATGTCCATTAGCAGGGGAAATCCTGGGGGGAATCAACATGTGGAAAGGAGAGAAACCCTGTCTGAATTCTCTCACATTGCCCTTCTCCCCCTGGCAGGCTACAGAATAACGTCCACGTTTTGCTCCAGATCATCCCATCCTCCCAGGGGGAAGGCAATGGCTGCCATGGAGCTGGCTCAGGTAAGGGATTCTCAGGGAGCTGGTGGTGGGTTCTGCTTGGAGGGAGAGAAGCAGTAAATATATAGGAGGGTGGGAGCCAGTGATGAGCTGCCGAAATATTAACAACAGGTTCCCTTCTCTGCACCTCAAGAGGGGATCATGATCCCGTGGGGGTCGTGCCCCATCCAACCCCCTGTGTTCCTTGAAACCCCCCCCAGGGATCCCTGACCCATCCCCCCCTTCCCTGTCCCCTGACTGCCCCCTGCCGCCCCATCAAACCCCTCCTCTCATTCTTGATGCCCCCTCGGAACCCTTGCCCCATCCAACCATCCCTTCTCAATGTCCCTGACTGCCCCCCACCACCTCATCCAACCCCTGCTCCTTCCTGACTGGCCCCGGGACCCTTGCCCCCATTTAATTCCCTTGTTCCCTGCCCTCTGACCGCCCCGAACCTTATCCACCCCCCTACAACCCACCGAACACCACCTCCCTCCCTCCTTATCACACTGCCTGGGGCTAGGACTGGGACGGCTCTGCCAGGACCGTGACTGGTGCCGCAGGATCCGACTCCCAGAGCAGGGCTGGAGCCGCTCGGCCGGGACCAGTGCTGCAGGGCCCAAGCTGGGCCGGGCTGGAGCCGCTTGGCCGGGACCAGCCCAAGCCAGGGCACTCAGCCGGGGCTAGGGGGAGCTGCTCAGGTGGAGCCGGACTGAGTGTGTGCCATCTCTCCCGCCCTTCACCCAACCCGGCTTGCGTGCCTGCTGCTTGTTTAAGGCTTCCCGTGAATATTTGATTCACAGGAAGCAGGGGAAGGGGAGAAGAAGGAGGGCGGAGTGTTCAAAGGAGAGGGGGAGGTGAGCTGGGGCCGAGTGGACAGCTGCCCGAGCCTTTGTTAAATTGAAAAGCTTTTTGAGAACTGGTTGTCCTGGAACAACCTATTCTTAAAAGGGTTCTAAATTTAACGACTGGTTCATGCGAACCAGCTGGAGCTCACCACTGGTGAGATCTGTTAGAGGTGGTGGGAGACAGGAAATATCTTGGGTGGAGAAAGGGAGGGGACAGGATGTGACAAACCTGCTGAGACTTGTGTACTCTAGGGTGTGATGGGTTGTCACCCCGGGGTGCAGTCTGGGGGGCTTCTGGGAACCACTGTGCCCTCTAACCCTCAAGCCAGGCTGGCCCTTCTCACACTGCTTTGCTGGAGATTCAGCCAGCCTCTCCAGGGCCTGTCATCACCCAACACGACAGCAGATGGCGCCATGCAGCCAACTAAGCTACCTGAGTGCGTTACCTAAGCCACTCAAGGAGAGAGAGAAGACAACAGCCAATTTCCCAGCGATAAGTGTTAGCAAACAGATCAAAGCAGATTACTTAGCAAACAACCAAAAACTCAAACCAAGCCTAACATACTAGATGGATAGAATTTGAATTAGAAGTTTCTCACCCTGACTGATGATACAATCAGTCCACCAAGTTTCCATACACAAGCTAGAAATCCCTTTACCCTGGGACCAGCAGTTCCCCCAGTTCAGTCTTTGTTCCTCAGGTGCTTCCAGGAGTTCTCTTGTGCGGGAAATGAGGCCAAGAGATGATGTCACACCCCACCTTATGTGCCTTTTCCATATGGCAGGAACCCTTTGTTCTAAACTCAGTTCCCAGTCCAGTTTGTGTAAAAATACAGGTACCAAAATGAAGTTCATTGTCATGTGGTCTGGTCACATGCCCTAGCATGACCTGCTGAGTCATAGTAGCCATGACTCCTAGGCTGGCTGAAACGTTCACAGGAGGGCTAAGCTCTTCCACAGTCCATTGTCTTTGTTGATGAGCCATGAACAATGTCTGGTTTCTTCACTGTTGTACCTGAAAGGCTTGTTGTGGCTGTTACCCATAGTAAGCACATTTGAAAGACAGATACAGAGTCAATATCCATAACTTCAGATACAAACATCATCCGTGCACACAGGTAGGATAATCATATTCAGCAAATCAAACTTTTCCAGTGACACCGCACATGACTCATCTTGTGCAAAATGCCTCATGTCCTAATCACATTATAATCCTGCCACTATGTTAAATATGGGCTGTAGTGTCAGATAGGTCCTGATTTCAAGGCACAGGAGTTGGGAATGAAACTTCCCCTCTTTGTGGAACAGGAAATAACCCTCCAGCCAGGGCTGGGACAACTTCCCAGACTCCCAGTGCTGAAACCTGAACCTCCTGACCCTTCATTAGTTACCCCCACCCCCAGTCTTTGTGGCAACTGCAAACGTTATCAGTGATGATTTTATATTCTCTTCCAGGTCATTGATAAGAATGTTAAATAGCACAGGGCCAAGAGCCAATCCTTGCAGGAACCCACTAGAAAGAAATCCACTCGACCATGATTCCCTATTTAAAATCCCAGTTTTTAATCTATTTAATGTATGCCATGTGTATTTTGTATCTTTCTAGTCAAAATATTGTGCTGAACCAACTCATATGCCTACATATATTATACCAGTACTATTAGCTGGGTGTAAGCTACATCAGTGGAATACCCAACAGAGACAAGGGAATGACTGTCACCCAGGGCTGCCCAGAGGATTCAGGGGGCGTGGGGTCTTCGGCAGCATGTCACCCTTATCCACTCTGACACCGCAGAGCATTTACCCTGTGTCATCGTTCCCTGTTCCTGTTCCCCCTCCTGTTTGACTCAGTTTATATAGTAATATTCTCAGCTGTACCTTTGCTTAACCAATCGTAGTGAAATTTAATTAACCAATCCTAACACATTGAAACATAATTCTCTAACCAATTGTATCTCACTACCCTAATTAACTTACATCTAGCAAAATTGATTATACAGCAGACAAAACCAATTAGAGAACCAGACTGATTCACATTGTAAAAGTGGTGGCCATAAAGATAAAACAATACAAAAATGGGGGTTTCACAACCACAAGCATTGAGAAGTGATTTCTTGCCAGACAGCGTGCTATCAAACAAAGTTTTCTTTAACCATCTTAAGATCTGTTTGTTTATCTGGTGGTGATGGGGCTACCCGGACAGGATCATCTTCCTAACAGCCCAATAGCACCTTGTTTGGGTGTGACTGGTTTGGGATGTGAGGATGTGGCCCTTCGCTTCCCAGCTTATGGCTGCCCCTGCTGCTTAGCCAAAGGCCTTAGCCTAAGAACAAGGCCTCAGACTGTCACGGTAAGAGAAGGCCCTTACAAATACAGACAGTGATTCTGATTCTTTGTTTTCATACTCCTGTAAGTAGCTAAGTGATAAAAATACACCTAAGTTCTTAAACTATAGGCTTTACAGGCTGACCTGAATTTCTCTCTTCTAACAGTGGGTTCTACCCAGGGCCGGCTCTAGCCTTTTTGCCAGCCCAAGCAAAAAAAAGGCAAAACAAAGAAGAAAAAACCTGTGCGGCGGCCGGAACAGCAAAGGGGACAGGGGCGGGAAACCAACCTGCTGCCCGGCTGGAGCAGCAAAGGGTGGGGAGGGCCAGAAACCAACCTGCCGCCTGGCTAGAGCAGCAAAGGGAGGGAGCAGGAATTCCAGGAAACCTGCCAGCCTGTCGGAGCACCGAAGGCGGGGAGGGGTGTGAAACAAACTGCCCAGCCGGCCGGAGTGGGAAAGGGAAGAAAAAATAAAAAACCAAAAAGAGAAAAAACACCTGTGGGGCGGCGGGTGCGCGGGTGCAGGGGGACTCCCAGCCCCGCAGATCCTCGGTAGCAGAGTGCACATCCCAGCTAGCGGGGGGCGGGGGTGGTGGAAAGAGTAGGGGGATTCCACGGGCTTCCTTAAGCAGGGTGCTCGCCATGCAGCTCCTCCCACCACGCCGCCTGCTGGGAGGGCTCCATGCCGCTCCGCGGGCAGGCAGGGAAGGACGCGGGCTACCGGGCCGGGCTTGCTGCAGACCTGGCACTACTCCCAACACCTCCTCTCCGGGGCCGCCCCTTACAGGGTGGCAGGAGTAGCAAACCAAAAGAAAAAATCCTGCAGGGGTGGTGGAAGCGGCGAAGCACAGACAAAAAAAAGGGTTTGGGCGGAATGCCGCCCCTTGGAATTTGCCTCCGCAAGCACTAGCTGGAGCCGGCCCTGGTTCTATCCCTTCCCCCATTCTGTGTCTGTCTTGTCTATTTAGATTGTAAATTCTTCAGGCCATGGGCCATCTACTATTCTGTGTTTATGCTTGTCCGAGCACAATGGGGACCCACTGTTAGTTGCTCCTTAGGCACTAAGCTAGTGAATATGATTTATAATCATAGTAACTCTCCTGCCACTTTGAGCCAAGGAAGCTGGCCTTGGGATGTTACTGCTTAACAGTGAGCTGGGGGTTGAAACCATGGACTGTTCTTTGTGACAAGTATCCCACAAATTCCACTGACCTCCCTTGTTTTCTTTGCCTGCAGTAGGGTTTCCACTTTCCAAACCTGGTGTGATCTCACAACTGGAACGAGCGGAAGAGCCTTGGGTCGCAGACCTCCAGGGCTCTGAGAAAGAAGTGCTTCCAAGAGCTGCCTTCCCAGGTGAGGACTTGGTTAAACCAACTCACGAACTGTGTGGGAATGCAGGAAACATTTGGGATGCCCTACAAAGACCTTTTAGCTGTCCAAGTTCAGGATTGTTCCATGCAGCTGTGGAATCATTATGGCAGATGTCACTCATGGCTTCCCTCCTATTCTGACTGACAACTGGCAGCAGGTTGCTCCCCGATCTCTTTTCCCGAGTGTTCTCGTGAGATGCGGACCAAAACTGATCCCTTCCTCTCTCCTCTGGGGAAGGTTTTTGGGAAAATCAGCTCCTGATAGGTTTGATCTCTCCCACGGACATTTTGGATTGTTCATCCCTTTTTCCATTCCTCTCTCTGAGATTTTCTTTCTTTCCAGTGCAGATAGTGATCTATGTCTGGATTCTCTCTGTCTCTCATCAGGTGATGGGATGGTGAGTCAGAATGAGGAGGAGAAATCCCATCAGGAAGATGCTGAGCAAAGAGAACCACATGGAACTTTATCAAGAAGATCCAAAAGGAATGTTTCCAGGAGTGGTGCATGCTCAGAAAATACAGAAGCCTGTGAGACTCAGGGGAGGCCAGAGGGAAACTTGAGTAGCCTCTCAGACCTTATAACAAGCGACAGAATCAACTTGGCAGAGACATGCTACACATGCCGTGAGTGCGGGAAAAGCTTCAATCAGCGCTCTGCCCTTATCAGACATCAGAGTATCCACACAGGTGAGAAACCTTTTGGATGCTCTGAGTGTGGGAAATGCTTCACCGATAGTTCAGCCCTCATCTCACATCGTAGAATCCACACAGGAGAGATACCCTACACATGCTCCGAGTGTGGGAAAAGCTTTAGTCACAGCTCTGCCCTCATCTCACATCATAGAATCCACACAGGAGAGAAACCCTACACATGCTCTGAGTGTGGGAAAAGCTTTAATGAGAGCTCTGCCCTGAACACACATTATAGAATCCACACAGGAGAGATGCCCTACACATGCTCTGAGTGTGGGAAAAGCTTCAATCAGAGCTCTGCCCTTATGAGACATCAGAGAATCCACACAGGCAAGAAACCTTATGGATGCTCTGAGTGTGGGAAATGCTTCACCGATAGTTCAGCCCTCATCTCACATCGTAGAATCCACACAGGAGAGAAACCCTACACATGCTCTGAGTGTGGGAAAAGCTTTAGTGAGAGCTCTGCCCTGAACAAACATCGTAGAATCCACACAGGAGAGAAACCCTACACATGCTCTGAGTGCAGGAAAAGCTTCAGTGTGAGCTCCAGCCTTATCGCACATTATAGAATCCACACAGGAGAAAGGCCCTACACATGCTCTGAGTGCAGGAAAAGCTTCAGTGTGAGCTCCAGCCTTATCGCACATTATACAATCCACACAGGAGAAAGGCCCTACACATGCACTGAGTGTGGGAAAAGCTTTAGTCGGAGCTCAGACATTTTCAAACATAGGAAAATCCACATGGGTGAGAAACCTTATGGATGCTCTGAGTGTGGGAAATGCTTCACCGATAGTTCAGCCTTCATCTCACATCGTAGAATCCACACTGGAGAGAAACCCTACACATGCTCCGAGTGTGGGAAAAGCTTTAGTCACAGCTCTACCCTCATCTTACATCGTAGAATCCACACAGGAGAGAAACCCTACGCATGCTCCGAGTGTGGGAAAAGCTTTAGTCACAGCTCTGCCCTCATCTCACATCGTAGAATCCACACAGGAGAGAAACCCTACGCATGCTCCGAGTGTGGGAAAAGCTTTAGTCACAGCTCTGCCCTCATCTCACATCGTAGAATCCACACAGGAGAGAAGCCCTACACATGCTCTGAGTGCGGAAAAAGCTTTAGTCAGAGCTCTGCCCTGAACACACACAGTAGAATCCACACAGGAGAGAAACCCTACACATGCTCCGAGTGTGGGAAAAGCTTTAGTGACAGCTCTGCCCTCCTCTCACATCGTAGAATCCACACAGGAGAGAAACCCTGCACATGCGCTGCGTGTGGGAAAAGCTTTAGTCGGAGCTCAGAGCTTATCAAACATAGGAAAATCCACATGAGTGAGAAACCTTATGGATGCTCTGAGTGTGGGAAATGCTTCATCGATAGTTCAGCCCTCCTCTCACATCAGCGAATCCACACAGGAGAAGCGGCCCACACATGCTCAGAGTGCGGGAAAATCTTTAGTCAGAGCTCTGCCCTGAACGCACATCGTAGAATCCACACAGGAGAGAAGCCCTACACATGCTCTGAGTGTGGAAAAAGCTTTAGTCACAGCTCACACCTTATCAGACATCAGCTAATCCACACAGGAGAGACGCCCTACACATGCGCCGAGTGTGGGAAAAGCTTTCGTCAGAGCTCAAACCTTATCAAACATCAGAGAATCCACACAAGGCAGATGCCCTACACATGCACTGAGTGTGGGAAAAGCTTTAGTCAGAGCTCAAACGTTATCAGACATCAGAGAATCCACACAGGGGAGAAGCCCTACACATGCTCTGAGTGTGGGCAAAGGTTCAGTTGGAGCTCTGCCCTGATCTCGCATCAGAGAATCCACACAAGGGAGATGCCCTACACATGCTCTGAGAGCGGGAAAAGCTTCAAGCACAGCTCAAACGACTCACATAGGAGAATCCACATGGGAGAGAGTGTGGGAAAAGCTCTGAGTGCAGGAAAAGCTTCAATCAGTGCCCAAACCTCATTAGACATCAGAAAATCCACATGAGAGAGAATTGTAATAAATCCCTTGACTAGAGTTGGCCAAAAATTTTTTTTTTTTTAAATCACATTTGCTAATTCCTACATAGTGAGTTTTGCACCATCTTCACCATGGTCTCTCAGCTCCACCACATAAGTTGCCTGCTTCTGCCTTTTGCAGCTCATCCTTCTTTGGGGTCAGTCCTATGATCTTTTCTATCAACTCCTTTCCTTTTGAGTCATAGGAGTGTGTGTCTCTCCAGCCAGGAATGTTCATCAGCTCCAGGTGGGAGGGGGGAAGAGAGGTTTGATCCCAACAAGGTACACTGAGGCAAAAACTACCTGTGCCTTCCATCCACTAGGATTGTATATGTCATTGGCTGCTCAAGTTAGTGATCTTAATGTAAAAAGTTGTAGTGCAGATGCAGCCCAGGTGCGGTGGTTGGCATTAGTTTTCCCCTTGACCTGACCTAAACTCCATCACTTTTCCTAGTCTAAACAAACCCTGAGCATAAACAAACGGTTATACTGTTCCCCCATTTCAAAGTAATTGTTAGTCATCGAGTTCTCCCTTGGGGAACAAATGGCTTCATTCCCAGTTGCTCTGATGTTGCTTCAGGTTGTGTTGGAGAGCAGATATTTTTATTATCATTTTCTACACTTAAAATAAATTGAACTACAACAAAAAGCAGGAACAGGGCAGGGATAGGGACAAATGTCATTTCACCCATTGTAACAACAGACGTAGTTAGGGTAAGTCATAGGGATTCCCTTATTCCCCATCACTATCCTCCTTCAATCCATGCTAGAACCTAAGAATCCTTTTCCTTTCCCCAGTTGTGGGATGGGAGACTTCCAAAAGTGCTCCCTGTGCTATAGCACATGGCTAAACTCAGAGAATAAACCCCAAATCTCTCCTGAGCTTTGCTTTTTGAATTCTGTATTGCCGATTACTTCAAGCCTGGGTATTGTGGTTATTTTCCAGTTTCTCTAGCACTGTTCCTACCACTGTTTCTGTAACATTTTTTTGTTTTTTACGGGACAGAGAAGTTATTCCTTTGCCTAACCCGAACCTGTTTTCTCTGGTCCGTCCCCTTAGACAAATCTGACAGGGTTGAACCTGCCAGGAGCAAAGAAAAAGCCCCGCTGCTCACACACACAAAGCAGATAGACACACACAAGACACAGGAGAAACTGAGTTACTGGAGCTGTCAGCATTTCCACTTTCCCATAGGATGTTAGTTCTGAAGATTGTTTTTATTTGTTTATTTTCTTGGAACTAGAACTGGGGAAAGAGAACACTGGAGTCAGTGGAATTACAGCAGGAAGGGATAAGTCTCATGATTCGTCACTAACCAAAGGCTTTGTAAACAGAGTGCTAATGTTACCGAATGGTCTGGCTAACCCTGCAGTTAGGCCTGGTCTACGCTATGCATTTAAACCGATTTTAGCAGCTTTAAACCGATTTAATGCTGCACCCGTCCACACAATGAGGTCCTTTATATCGATATAAAGAGCTCTTTAAATCGATTTCTGTACTCCTTCCCAACAAGAGGAGTAGCGCTAAAATCAGTATTACCATATCGGATTAGGGTTAGTGTGGCCGCAAATCGACGGTATTAGCCTCCGGGCGGTATCCCATAGTGCACCACTGTGACTGCTCTGGAAAGCAATCTGAACTTGGATGCACGGGCCAGGTACACAGGAAAAGCCCTGCGAACTTTTGAATTTCATTTCCTGTTTGCCCAGCGTGGAGCTCTGATCAGCACGGGTGGCAATGCAGTCCCAAATCCAAAGAGAGCTCCAACATGGACCGTACGGGAGATACTGGATCTGATCGCTGTATGGGGAGACAAATCTGTTCTATCAGAGCTCCGTTACAGAAGAGGAAATACCAAAGCATTTGACAAAAGTCTCCAGGCTATGATACAGAGTCCACAGCACAGTGCTGCGTGACAAGCTTAACGGAAAGCCAGAGAATCAAATGGACGCTCATGGAGGGAGGGTGGGGGTACTGAGGACTCCAGCTATCCCACAGTCCTCAGCAGTCTCTGAAAAGCATTTGCATTCTTGTCTAAGCTCCCAGTGCCTGTAGGGTCAAACACATTGTCCGGGGTGGTTCAGGGTATAGCTCCTCAATTTACCCCCTCTCCCCCGTGAAAGAAAAGGGAAAAAAAATAATTTCTTGACTATTTTCAATGTCACCCTGTGTGTACTGAATGCTGCTGGTAGAGGTGATGCTGCGGCAGCGAAGAGCAGTATCCGCTCCTCTCCCCTCCCTGGTGGCAGATGGTACAATATGCTTGCTAGCTGCTATCATCATCAGCCCATGATTGCTCCTGGCTGGCCTCAGGTGAGGCCGGCTGGGGGCGCCTGGGTAAAAATAGGAATGATTCCTGGTCATTCCCAGTAGATAGTACAGAATGGCTGGTAACCGTCTTCATCATAGCAACTGGGGGCTGAGCTCCATCAGCCCCCTCCCTTTCATGTGTAAAGAAAAGATTCTGTACTGCCTGGACTATCATAGCAGCGGGATGCTGGGTTCCTCTCCCCCACACCGCTTAATGTCCTGCCTGGACTAATAGCAGTTGGAGGCTGCCTCCCCCTCATTTTATCTCACTAACAAGTCAGTGTTGTTTCTTATTCCTGGATTCTTTATTACTTTATCACACAAATGGGGGGACACTGTCATGGTAGCCCAGGAGGGTTGGGGGAGCAGGAAAGCAGCGGGTGCGGTTGTTGCAGGAGCAGCCCCTAGAATGGCATGTAGCTCATCATTTCTGCGGGATCTGACACGGAGCAGCTGTGCTCTCTGGTTCTCTGATGCACTGGTTCTCTAGTACACTTGCCCCATATTCTAGGCAAGACTGACTCTATTTTTAGATACAACATAAAGGAGGGAATGACCCGGGGAGTCATTCCCATTTTTGTGTTTGCGGCCCTGGCCAACCTCAGCTGGGGACACCCATGACAGCAGCAGACAGTACAGAATGACAGATAACAGTCATCTCATTGCCAATTTACAATGGCACAGCAGATGGTACAGAATGACTGATAACCGTCTCTGCTATCGTGCAAAGGCAAATGAATGCTGCTGTGTAGCGCTGCAGTACCGCCTCTGTCAGCGGCATCCAGTACACATACGGAGACAGTGACAAAAGGCAAAACAGGCTCCATGGTTGCCATGCTATGGCGTCTGCCAGGGCAATTGAGAGGAAAAGGGCACAAACTGATTGTCTGCCGTTGCTTTCCCAGAGGAAGGAATGAGTGACGACATTTACCCAGAACCTCCCCCAACAATGATTTTTGCCCCATCAGGCACTGAGATCTCATCCCAGAATTCCAAGGGGCAGAGGAGACTGTGGGAACTATGGAATAGCTATGGAATAGCTACCCACAGTGCAATGCTCGAGAAATCGAAACTAGCCTCGGACCATGGACACACACTGCCCAGTTAATGTGCTTAGTGTGGCCGCGTGCACTCGACTTTTTACAATCTGTTTTTAAAAACGGTTTATGTAAAATTGGAATAATCCCGTAGTGTAGACATACCTTTAGAAACAATCAGCTCTATGGGTGGTAAATTGACAGAGGCTCTGCTGCTGATCATGAAATAGCAGCTGTTGAAAGGTAATGTGCTTCTATTTCAATGCCTCTGGAAGTACAGAAAACAATGATCTGTGTTAAAGGAAAGTTGCCATTTCTCAGAGCCCCAATTTCTATTGTGTGTGTACAGGAAGGTTTGAATGTGTAGCAGGTAGTTTGGTAAAGCTTAGCTATTTTGTGTGTGTAATAGGCTCCTGCCCACCTCCAGCAGAGGTTTCAATCACATACTATGGCAACTTACCGAATGTCACACAAATTAGTCCGTTCCTCCCCATAGTCAGTCTCTGACGGGAATGTTAGAATGAGGCAGAGAACTGGGAAAGTATCACAGTAGGAATACATTAAAAAGTGGGATTAATCAGAGCTGGGATGCAGACAGAGCCTGTTCTACAGCTGGTGAAGTGACAGGGACACACTCCCACTAGTGCTGGCTCTGAAATAACGGCAGAAGCAGATGGAAGAGAATGAGCTCACGTGGGAGCTATGGGCAGCTGCCCTGTCAGTGCATCACTCACCTGGCAGATGTTACACAAAACACAGCACTTCCCCTCTGGAAGAGAAACACTTCCCCCCACTGCCACCACTTCATTATACTGTCCATGAGGCTGTTTGTCCTGCAGGACTTTGATCTCTTTGAGTGGTCCATGGTGATTCATTAAAGAGCCATTATGGGGAGCAGGAGTCATCCCAATGGAAATCTCTTCACTTCTTGCTCAGTGTTACCTTCTTAGCCCTGGCTTTGGAGATGACCTTAGCCTTATCCTGCCTTGATTTTAGGTAGGATTTTAATCACCTTCTGGGGCTTGGCAGCTTAGGACTTTTGAGGGCTTTTCTCTGCCTTTTTGGTCCCTGCTGCAGTCAGTACATTCTAGGCATGGGCATGGTGACCTTCCTGAGGATCTTGACAGCTTTAGTCAGCTTCTTGGGGGCTATTTTCCTGCTCACAGCCACTGTCGTCTTCTCATGCCTTGTCCTGGGGGCCCAGCTGCTGGTTGAATGGGAAGGAGCCAAAGTGCTGGTGACTTTAGCCCGCACCAAGTTGCCTTTGCTCATCAGACTCCTGAACTCCAACTGGATGTGGTTCTTGTTCTTCTGCACAACACAGTCGTGGAGAAGAGGGATCTGCAAATGTACATTCATATGATCCCTTTGTTTAATTGATGAAAACATAAACTAGACACTTAGAGGATTCGAACTGATTTCAGTTGATGGACTGGTTTGGTAGGTTTTTGTGCATTTGGACAGTGAAATGTTGAGTGTTTCCATTCATTTCAAGCATCCCCATATAGTGGAGCTCCTGAACACAATGGAGAATGGAAATCAAAATGTTCTCCCTTATTTCAAAAATAAAAATAAAAAAATAAGAGGCTTCTTAGAGGGCACTTGGATTTGAAGCAAGGACCCCTTGATCTGCAGTCAAACACTCTACCACCGAGCTATACTCCCATGAGAGCAGATACTTCCCCGTTGTAGCTGAAGCACATCAGTGATTCCAATAGCAGGAGCAGGTTCTCTCTGGGGCACAGAGATTTTTCAGGGTATTGGTGGCTCCTTTCTTTCCTCCCCCTGGAGTAAACTATTCCATGGTACATGTTTTATGGAATAACAGCAGCTTGAAGAAAGAGGAGGGTGAATATCTCACTCTCAGGGCTGAAGGTGGCCACATCCTCTCTGTCTGACCGTTGCCAATACAGGAGAGAAAGTTTCAATGGAATTGAATGTCCTGGCTCAGATTAGAGACACAGAAAGGTTTTGCTGTTCGTTGAACAGCAAAGGAAATTGTGTCTCTATGTGCAACAGAGGAGGGACATGAAACACCCACAGGGTGGCGCAATGCCCTAAGCTAAGGCAGGAGGGTGAAGGAATGGGGCGGAGGAATGACTGAAGTGGACTCACCTGGGACTGAAATGACATTTGTGTCGGGTAGTGAGAAGTGTGACATTAATTCAGATGCAGAGTTGAGGCTTCTTTAGCTCCTTGTAGAACTTGAACTTGATTTCCCAGAAGGGAGAAAGGGAAAGTCTGGGGCTGCCTTTAGTCCCTGGCTGGAGCAGTGTGTAAAAAAGGCTCCAGGGACGCAGCTGACAATTACAGGCCACTAAGGCTAACTTCAATACTAGGCAAATTGGGTAAAATTGTAGAGCTCAATTATTAAACACATAGAGGAACAGACTTTGTTGGGTGTACCTATTGGGTTCCGGGAACTGGGCGGGTTTTTGCCAGGTTAATGGATCCTCCCCCAGCCTAAGGGAAGGATCTATGGGACCTCAGAACCCCACTGATTACAGGGGACAACCAATAAAAGAACAGGGACAGGAGTGCGGTCAAAGGGTCATAAGAAGGGAGCCTGACGGGGACACTGAACAGAGAACCCCGGACAGCGCCCACTGCTCTTCGAAGGCGTCAAGGGAGCCAGTAGACACCGCCCAGAGGAGCTCCGCCCGGATACGTGAATGGACCAAGGATCGTAAACAAGCCCCACAGTCACCGGAGTCTCCATCGGCCAACCTCCTCTCCCTGGTTGTGTGGATGGCCATTTTAGCCAGGGCGAGGAGGAGGTTGACCAGGAGGTCCCGCGACTTTGTGGGGCCACAGATAGTGCATAGAGAAGGAGCTAAGAAACGCTGACAGAAGTAAATACCCGAGGAATAACCCACTGCCCTAAGATTATGGGAGAAGAGGTACCAAGTGGTAACAGGGTGAAAAATTTAGTCAGAAAATTAATTTTAAATAAAAAAATTCTGTAACGGCACCTCTGTTTCCAAATGTGCCTTAGCCAGAGGATACAGGTTGTGCGTCAATGCTAATGAGGTATAATCAGAATCACATTATAAAAAGGGCGGGGGGGCAGAGCAGGAAAATGGAGCTCCCTATGGGAAACTCCAGCAGGAACCATCCCTCTACTGGTGATCAATCCACGAGAGACTCATGAGACACCAATACTATTGTTCAGGATGTGAGTAGAACTAGACTTGTAACTTTTGCACAGGTCTTTATAGAACATCTATTTGCTTGGATATTGCACTCCCTCCCTCGACGACAGGCCGAGCACTGCTTGAAACCGGGAGAGCCAGGCATGAGCCCGGGTCCCGAGACGGGCGAGGAAGAGTATACCTCAGCCCTCTAACTATATACAAACTATACTTAACAACAATTAATAAGTACTAAAACAGCACTAACTGCAACTATAACTATGAACTAGAGATAGAACGGGTGAAACGCTAGGGATGTGGAGGTCTGCTAAGCCGCACTCCACTGTTCCAATGACCAACACGGGCGGTAAGAAGGAACTGAGGAGCGGCCGGGCCAGCAGGGGCATATATCCGGTGCCGCAAAGGCGCCACGCCAGGGGGTGCCTGCCGACCCGCGGGGTGTTGCTAGGGGAAAATTCTTCCGACGAACGTGCACGCGGCGCGCGCACACCTACTTGGAATGGATATGAGCAACACATCTTGAAGAACAACAGTTACAAAGGTGAGTAACCGTCTTTTTGCTTGGATATTCATAGCCTTAAGTGTAACTTTAATAAAACTTGTAAAACCGACCAGACCTTGTGCTTGTGAATGTCTGTGTGGTCACTACCCTTGGGCTGTGTGTGTTCCTAGAGACTGTACATTTGAAGCAAGTAGCAGAGGCGACTTTCAGTCTGTTAAGCTTGACACTGTCGCCACCAGAGCCGACCCCGCGGTGCCACATTACAAACTGCACTTTACAGAAAATAAAAGGCTGCACAATACACCACACACCAGGCAACCCTCACTTCTGCGCTGCTGCTGGCGCTGGCATTGCCTTCAGAGCTGGGCACTCGGCCAGCAGCCGCTGCTGTGAGGCTGCCCTGCCAGTGCTGAATTTGTGCCAGGGCTGAGCTCTGGCGCCTCTTTCAATAACATTAAGCACTAGAGGGAGGCATCGGGGTCTGGGCATGATGGTGGGGAGCCTGTGAGGGCCAGGGGTGAGGGGGGCACCAAAATACAAGTTCACCCAAGGTGCCATTTTCTCTAAGGCCAGCCCTGGAGCTGGGTATGGGGCAGGGGCACATCCCTGGGCCTCTGGGGGGCTGCGAGCAGGTTTCAGGGAGTCCTCCAAGCAGGGCCCGTGTTAGACTCGCTTGGGCCCAGGGCAGAAAGCCCAAACCTCACTGCGTGGGGCTGAAGCCTGGGGCCATGAGCCCTGCCACCAGGGGCTGAAGCCAAAGCTTAAACAATTAGCTTTGTGGGGGGGGACCTGTCACCTGGGGCCCCAGGCAATTGCCCTGGTTGCCACCCCTAACGCCAGCCCTGGCTTTTATATGCAGAGAACCAGGCATATGCAGGGCCGTGGAGTTTTTATAGCACGTTGGGGGCCTTAGAAAGAAAAAAGTTACCCCCCCCAAGCCTCACTGGTGGGTGCCCCCTCACATCTCACAGCAGCCGCTGGTTAATCAGGTCGGGCTCCAGCACTATGAGTCTGGTCCATTTTCCTAGCCTCACCTAGGGGGGTTGTTTCCTGTCCCACAGATTAGAGCATTTCCACCCTCTAACCTCATGGGTCTGTTCCTAGAATGGAAGCCGCATATTAAACCAGTCCCAAGAGGTTTGCCACACCCTGGCCTCCCCCCATTCTCCACCCTGGGAATTTTTTGGCAAACTCCAACCTCCAATCCAGACTGCCCAAGCCTCCCACCTCCTGTGTATTTGCTGTCCCTCCCCTCCAGCAGGAACCCACCAGCCCCCTCCACCGATAATCCCTACCTCAACTGGCTCCTCCGCAGCCGTTTCCCTTCCCTATCCCATGGGAGGATGGGATGAGCTGGAGCCAAACATGGACGACATCCTGCAGCCTGGCAGGGCGAGAAGGGCAACTGTGGAGGTCTCAGAACAGGCTTTAGTTCATGTCACATCACGATTCCCCCAGGATCTTTCCCTGCACAGACACAGCCTAGATTCTGCCATGCTGGGAACATGCTCCATCTCTTTATTGCAGGGGAGACCTGCCCCTCCTGCCAGGCTAAGCCCACAGGGAGATTTTTCAGCCTCCCCAGTAATAAAGTTTCTGAACAAAATGCTTGAAAGGAGCAGAAACAAAGGGTCTGGGCAGACTCCATAGGGACACTGGCTCCTCCCTTCCCCTCCTGTGCGGCCATGTCCTGTTTCTGGCGGAGATCGGCCACCCCGTCTCCCCCACAGAGGCAGCCATGTCTGCGGGCTCCCCCAGCCAGCACCTACTAACCACCACCCACGTTGGGGGAATGACACAGGACAGCAAATTCCCACCTACCCAAGGACAAATCGCTGCAGATAAAACGGGCTGGGTTCACACCCCAAAGCTGAGCAGAACTGAAATGGCAACTGGATAATTACAGAGAAAATAGGGCAAAATAAGAGACTAGAGAGTCAATAATTGTAGGGAAAACGAGGGAATCTCCTTGGATTTTCTAGACACATGTGGGGAGGGGAGAGAAGGGGAAGAACTAGAGAGAATTGTTATCAGGTTTTGAGATGGAAAGAAATGGCACAAACAGGAGAAGGATGCAAGTAGCTCACCCCCGTGACCATAGGTGTGCAGCACATTTCATCAGGGTGGGCACCCAGGGAGCCCTGCCCTAGCCCCACCCCATCCACTGCCTCCCACTTCCTGCTGCCTGGCTGCCCCGCTCAGAACTGCCCCTGCTCCTTGTCCCCTGACTTCCCCCTCCTGAGACCCCCCCAGTATAACTGCCTCCCTAGGATCCTGCCCTCTACCTGTCCCCCGACCCTTATCCACACCCCCACCCCCAGACAGACCCCTGGGACTCCCACTCCTATCCAACCGCTCCCTGCCCCCTGACAGGACCCCCAGGACTCCCGACCCATCCAGCTCCCTCTGCTCCCTGCCTGCCCGACACCACTCCACCCCCCACCCCCCAACAGGGACCCCCCCCAAACCCTCAACCCATCCAACCCCCTGCTCCTTGTCCCATGACCACCCCCTCCAGAGACCCCCCCGCCTCCTAATCACCCCCCCAACTATCCAACCCCCCTCCCCACTTCCTGGCAGCTCTGTCTAGTGGCTGCTCCCACCCACACACTCAAAGTGGAAGAGGAGGTTCCCTCTCCTTCGGTGGGAAGGTTGCCTAGTGGTTAAGGCACAGGACTCCGGCTCAGGTGTTCTGGGTTTGAGTCTCTGCTCTGCCACAGACTCCCTGCTTAGCCTTGGGAAAGTCACTGCACCTCTTCGTGCCCTAGAGCCCACCTGCCAAATGGGGCCAATGCTGATCCTGCCTCCTGGGCTAAATCCATTCATGGCTGGGTGACGGTGGGGGAAATGGAGATCCCAACATGGGGAGATTTGGGCTGAATTTCTCCACAGCCAGAGAGTGGGAGCCAGCTCCACAGGGGGGATGGGAGAGAGAGGGGCTCAGGGCAGCTCCACACAGAGTGGGGTCAGGGCTTCAGCCTTGCAACTTCTGCCACTAAGGTGGCTGGGGCTCCCGAGCCGGGGATTTCAGCCCCACATCTTCTGCCAGGGTCCAGGGCTTCTCCTCCCTGCCCCAGGGTGGCTCTTCTCCCCCTCCATCCCCCCCAGTGCAGCTCCTGCTGGGGTCTGGGCTTCTCCCCCTCGCCTTCCAACCCTGCGTGGCTTCTCCTCCCTCCCCAGCTTGGTGCTTCTCCCCCCCATTGCAGCTCCTGCAGTGGCCCGGGGCTTCTCCTCTCCCCTGCCCCCTCCCCAGCGTGGCTCAAGCCCAGTCCAGGACTTCTCCTCCCCCACTCCAGCTCGGCTCCTCTCCCCCACCCCCTGCCCCTGCCGGTATCTGGAGCTTCTCCTCCCTCCAATCTCCCACTGCCCCAGCCCCAGCCTAGCCGGGCTCCCTGGGGCACCGATGCTGCTGTGGCCGGAGCCGAGCCTGGCGGGCAGGGAGCAGCGATTCACGCGGATGCCATGGCAGAGCCATCAGCCCAAGAGGTGCGGGGCAGCCCCAGGGAAGCGGGACGGGCTGTGCTGCTGCTGGCCCCACACCCCTGCCCACCCAGACCCCTGAGGGTGTTTGGGGGGGGACTCACTCAGCCCCCGCAGGAGCAGGGAGGGGGGAGCAGTTGAGCGTAGCCTGCCCAGCAAACAGCTGATCACAGCTGCGCGCAGGCTGCCCCCAGGGAAAAGCTCAGCTGGACTTAGGTATCTGTGCCCCCCACAACCCCCTAAGCCCCCCAGGGACCTGTACAGCCTGGAAGTTGTCATCTGTGCACCCCATAAACCTCCTAATCCCCCCAGCACCTGTCTAGTCTGCACGGAGGTATCTGTGACCTCCAGAAACCCCCTAAGCCCCCCAAGACCCCTACAGCCTGGATGTAGGTATCTCTGACCCACACGAACCCCCCTGAGGACTCCTTCAGCTGGGATGTAGGTATCTTTACCCCCACAACCCCCTAAGCCCCACAAGGGACCCCTACAGGCTGGACATGTATCTGCGCCCCCCCCCCCACCTCCTAAGCACCCCTGGGACCCCTATAGCCTGAAGTTAGGTATCTGTGCCTCCCACGATCCCCTAAGTCCCCCTGGGACCCCTACAGCCTGGACATAGGTATCTGTGCCTGCCCCGACCCCTAAGCACCCCCGGGACCCCTGTAGCCTGAAGTTAGGTATCTGTGCTCCCACAACCCCCCTAAGCCCCCCCAGCCACCCCTCTAGCCTGGACACATGTGTCTGAGCACCCCACAAACCCCCTAAGCTCCTCAGGATACATCCATCCTGGATGTATCTGAGCCCCCAGTGAACTGCCTAATCTCCCCGGACACCAACAGCCTGGACCTAGGTATCTGTGCCCCCCACAAACCCCCTATACCCCCCAGGACTCCTCCAGCCTAGATGTAGGTATCTGTACCCCCACAGCACTCCTGGGACTCCTACAGCCTGGAGGTTCGTATCTGTGCCCCCCACAAACCCCCTATACCCCCCAGGACTCCTCCAACCTAGATGTAGGTATCTGTACCCCCACAGCCCCCTGGGACTCCTACAGTCTGGAGGTTCTGTGCAATTGGTGTTTCTGGCTCACCCAAGGAGCCCACTCCCTTGTCAAGCGAGTGACACTCAGTTGATGGTGAGAATCCCTGTCTCAAAGCAGTTTCACAGTTCCTCATCCACACAATCAGGGTGACAACACTCCACATCTCACGCCGCAACAACAAAGAAACTGGGGGTCGCACAGCTGCCAAAGCAACCATCCCAGGCTGCTGTGGCCGTGTCAGGCGGGGTGGGTGTGCCTATGCACATTTAAAACACAGGGGGGCTGTGGGGGTACAGATACCTACATCTAGGCTGGAGGTGTCCTGGGGGGTATAGGGGGTTTGTGGGGGGCACAGATACCTAGGTCCAGGCTGTCAGTGTCCCAGGGAGATTAAGCCATTCACTAGGGGCTCAGATATCTCCAGGCTGGATGTGTCCCGAGGAGCTTAGGGGGTTTGTGGGGTGCTCAGACACCTGTGTCCAGGCTGTAGGGATCCCTAGAGGCTTAGGGGGTTCATGGGGGTCACAGATAGGTACGTCCAGGCTGAAGGGGTCGCTGGGGCATTTACGGGGGGTGTGAGAGCACAGATACCTGTGTCCAGGCTAAAGGGGTAAAGGGGGTGCTTAGGGGATCGGGGCAGACACAGATACCTACGTTCAGGGTCTAGGGGTCCCGAGGGGATTGGGGGTTGATGGGGGAACAGATACCTACTTCCTAGCTGGAGGGGTCCTGGGTGATTTAGGAGGTTTGTTGGAGTCACAGATACCTACGTCCAGGCTGTAGGGGTTCCTGGGGCATTAGGGGATTTCTGGGGGTCACAGATACCTACGTGCAGACTGGAGGGGTCCCGGAGGGCTTAGGAGATTTATGGGGGGCACAGATACCAACGTCCTGGCTGTAAAGGTCCCTGGGGGGCTTTGCGGGTTCGTGGAGGGCACAGATACCTATGTCCAGGCTGTAGGGGTTCCTGTGGGGATTAAGGGGTTTATGGGGGGCACAGATACCAACGTCCTGGCTGTACATGTTCCTGGGGTGCATAGAAGGGCTGTGGTCGCACATAATCCTACATCCAGGCTGCCAGGGTCCCGGGGGGATTAGGGTGTTTGTGGGGAGCTCAGATACCTACGTCCAGATTGGAGATGTCCTGGGAAGGATTAGAGAGTTTCTGGAGTGCACAAATATCTATCTCCAGGCTGTAGGGGTCCCTGTCGGCCTTACGGGTTCGTGGGGGGCAGAGATAACTATCTCCCATCTTTAGGGGTCGCTGGGGAGGCTTAGATGGTTTGTGGGGGGCCCCAAATACCTACATCCAGGCTCAAGAGGTCCCTGGGGGGCTTATAGGGTTCGTGGGTGGCACAGATACCTACGTCCAGGCTAGAGGGGTGGCTGGGGGGATTGGGGGTTGTGGGAGCACAGATACCTAACTTCAGGCTATAGGGGTCCTGGGGGTGCTTAGAGGTCAGGGCGGGCACAGATCCCTACGTCCAGGCTGTAGGGGTCCCAAGGGGATTGGGGGTTGTGGGGGGCAGAGATACCTACGTCCAAACTGGAGGGCACCCTGGGGGTTTAGTTCATTTGTGGGGGGTCACAGATACCTACATCCAGGCTGTAGGGGTCCTGGGGAGACTTAGGGGATCATGGGGGGCACAGATACCTATGTCCAGCCTATGGGGTCCCTTGGGGGGCTTAGGAGGTTGTGGGGGTAAAGATACCTACATCCCGGATGAAGGAGTCCTCAGGGGGTTGGTGTGGGTCAGAGACACCTACGTCCAGCTGAGCTTTTCCCTGGGGGCAGCCTGCGCGCAGCTGTGATCAGCTGTTTGCTGGGCAGGCTCTGCTCAACTGCTCCCCCTCCAGCCCGGACGTAGGTATTGGTGTCCTCCACGAAGCCCCTAATCCCCACCAGGACCTCTACAGCCTGGACGCAAGTACCTATGCCCCCCACAACCCGCCTACCTCCCCCAGTTATGCTATGTTGTTTATCTCACGTTATTAAACATTTTCTGCTACACCCAGAGTCTGTGCTTGTGAGAGGGGAAGTATTGCTAGCCTTGGACCATGGACGCACACCATCGATTTAATGTGCCTAGTGTGGACGCGCACAACCGATTTTATAATATCTGTTTTATAAAATTGGTTTAAGCTAATTCGAATTTATGCTGTAGTGTAGACGTGGCCTGTGTCTGTTGGTCCTTTTTGCTGCTTTTCTCTGGGCTGGGGGTTGTCTCAATGCTGCAAAGAGGGTGTTCCCACAGGAAGGTGCTTGCTCCTAACCCCCGAGGCCGTCAGCATGTCTGCTCTTCTCTAGCCAGCCCACTTGACAATTTGATTGTCCTTGATCAGGCTCCTGGCCCCTCTGCAAGGGTTGCAGCTGTCTGGAGTTTCTGCCTTCCACGCCTGCCTCATTCACACCTCATTCATTCAACAGGGCGACTGATTACCAAGTGGAGGGAAGATCTTATTCTACTTCTAGCAAAAAGACATTTTTCTGTTATTTTAATGACACTACCTTAGGGGCCCCCTATAACATATTACCAAGGTTCAATACAAAGTCATAGACAAGTTATACAAAAATGCATAATGCACAGATTTATCTACAAGTGCATGGAGTGACTGCTGTGTGCAGTAATATAGTGACCCCTGGGGCTTTGAATGAGGCTTTATACTGGGGGGAGGTGAGGGGACAAGTGGGGAGCAGGTGGGCTAGCGGGTGGGCAAGTGACAGGTGGGAACAGAGGTGAGAAGTGAGCCAGCAGGGGGTCAAAGGGCAGGCATGGGGGTTTCTGGCAGGGGAGGGAGGAGGTGAAAAGAGGGGAGTGGCGGATGGGGGACTGACTAGGAGATGCAGCGGGGGGCTAGGGGGTGAAGAGGGGTGTGATGGTGTGATCTGGTCACCCTATGGGTGCCATTTCTTCTCCCTCCCCCAAACCTTCCTTTTCGGCCCACAGCTGTTTCGTGGGGCGGCGCTGGGGAAGGAGGGTTTGTTTCTGCGGGGCAGGCAGCACTGGGATGGGTGGCGCTGGGGAGGTGTTTCAAGGGGGCTGGATGGCACAGCAGGGGGCGGAGTTATATATTCTTGCCTTGGGTGTAAAAATAGCTAGTTACAGTTCTGGGACCCCATATTGTGCAAGGCGCTGTACAATCCCTGGCCAACACTGGGACACCCAGGGGGTTCCCCTCAATTTCCCTGAGCCTCTGCTGCCCAACTTCTTCTGACTCCATCTGGATCACGCCCCCTCTCGCAAAAAAAACACCTTTCCAAACAGTCCTTCTTTCCCTGCCCCCTAATTCTGCTTTCACACCCTGGGCCCATCTCCTCCCTTTGTCCCTTCCCTCCCCTCCCCCGCAGGTGAAGCAGAGATGGAGGCAACTTCAGACACTGGAGTCAGCCCCAGCGAGCGCTGCAGCCCGCCTGGGGGGGTGTTTGCGGACACAGGAAGGGAGCAGCTGGAAGCGGAGGGTGCTGGGAAGAAGGAGGCAGAAGAACAAAGCCCAGAGACCCAACATGGGGAAATTCCAGGGGGCGGGGCAGCTCCTGGGGGCGGGGCTCTGGCTCAGCTCGGGGGCGGGGCAGCTCCTGGGGGCGGGGCTCTGTCACAGCCCAGGGGCGGGGCAGCTCCTGGGGGCGGGGCTCTGGCACAGCTCGGGGGCGGGGCAGCTCCTGGGGGCGGAGCCCGGGCTCAGCAGCTGCTCCCTGGTTCTCCACGTGCTGCCAGCAGCGCTGGAGCCGCCCGAGCCGGAGCGGAGCCGCTGTTCTCAGCTGCAGCCAGGATCTGCCGCCGGCCCCGCTGGGATCCAGGTGGGGAGGGAGACTGGGGCCCGGGGGTTCCCCTTGGGGTGGCTGGCGGGGGCGGGAGGGGAGAAGCCGGAGCTGCAGGCGGGGGAAGGGCGGTGGGACATTGTGACCCGGAGACCCCGGGCGGGGAAGTGACTCTGCCCCGGGGAACCTGGGAGAAGCCTCGGAGCCGCCTCGGCCCCAGTGGAGCTGCAGCAGGATCCGCCCGGCCCGCCGGGATGGGGGGTCGGAGCCCGGGGCCCACGGGGGGGGCAGAGGCTGGGGCCCTGCCGGCGCGGAAGGGCCGGGAGGGAGGGTCAGAGCCTGGGACGCAGCCCGGGGCCCAGGCGGGGCAGCCGCTGAAGCCGCTGCCCTTCCTGCCGGGGCGGGGCTGGAACAGGGCGATGGAGTAACAGGGAGCGGGGGGGGGCCGGGCGCTGAGCAGGAAATTGATGGCGGGGGGGGGGGTCAGGCAGCTGGAGGCGGGGTTCGGAGGGGGCTAAAGGGCACAATCCGGGCTGGGGGGAGGAGCAGGAGTTCAGCTCGGGGGGAGGAGCTGGCAGAGCCCCCCCCCTTTGGTGTGGGGGGGGAGAAGCCGGAGTTGCAGGGAGGGGGAGGTCACTGGGGTGGGGGTGGGGGTGGGGGTGGGGGGGTAGAACTATCTCTGTGCAGCCAGGACATTCCCGGGGTGGGGGAGGGGGAGGTGTCGGGGGGGGGGGAGAAGCCGGACTTGCAGGGAGGGGGAGGTCACTGGGGTGTGGGGGGTAGAACTGTCTCTGTGCAGCCAGGACATTCCCGGGGTGGGGGTGGGGGAGGTGTCAGGGGGGAGAAGCCGGAGTTGCAGGGAGGGGGAGGTCACTGGGGTGGGGGGGGTAGAACTGTCTCTGTGCAGCCAGGACATTCCCGGGGTGGGGGGGGAGAAGCCGGAGTTGCAGGGAGGGGGAGGTCACTGGGGTGGGGGGGTAGAACTGTCTCTGTGCAGCCAGGACATTCCCGGGGTGGGGGGGGGAGGTGTCAGTGGGGGGGGGGGAAGCCGGAGTTGCAGGGAGGGGGAGGTCACTGGGGTGGGGGGGTAGAACTGTCTCTGTGCAGCCAGGACATTCGTGGGGTGGGGGTGGGGGAGGTGTCGGGGGAGAAGCCGGAGTTGCAGGGAGGGGAAGGTCGCTGGGGTGGGGGGGGTAGAACTGTCTCTGTGCAGCCAGGACATTCCCGGGGTGGGGGGTGGGGAGGTGTCGGGGGAGAAGCCGGAGTTGCAGGGAGGGGGAGGTCACTGGGGTGGGGGGGTAGAACTGTCTCTGTGCAGCCAGGACATTCCCGGGGTGGGGGTGGGGGAGGTGAGTTAACTGGATCCTGTCCCTGTTTTTGCCACTTCCTCCCACATACACATTCTCTCAAGATTTCCCCTTTTCTTTCTCATTATCACACGGGGCTATAAAATCCAGGGAGATTCCCCCCCCCCCCCAATGATCAGCTCTCTAATCTCCCCCGATTTTGCCCTGTTCTCTCCATACCTCTCAAATGTCCTTTTAAAATCTCTCCGATGGGGCGTGGATTTTCCCACCCATTTTATCTGCAGCTATTTGTCCTTGTTCGGGTGGGAAATTGTTGCCCTGGGTCTTCCCCAAAACATGGCTGCCCCTGGAGGGGGGATGGGATGAGATGCCCCTTCTCTGCTGGGGCAGGGAAGGGAGGAGCACATGTCCCCCATGGAGACTGCCCAGACCCCAATCTCAGCTCCTGCCCCCTTCCTTTGTCCAGGGAGCCTTCCAGCTCCCCCCGCCCTTTAAATCAGCTCCTCAAAGGGCTCTGAGCTGCTCATGTGAATGGTGGCCCTGGGGGTGGGGGTGGGGGACCATCACATTCTGTTTATGTATTGGACAATCACATAAAATCCAGTCAAACAGTCCCCCTTTTCCACTAGTTATTTAATAGCAGCATCAAATCCCCTCCGATCTTGGTGTTTGTCTCTCATGTTATCAGATGTCGTTTGTGACAGGTTGTCTCTGCGTATCTCAGAGATTGATATAAAATACCCTAAACATTTGCCCCACTTCTCTCTAGTAGGTTGTTTCCCACAGTGCTAAGATGCAGCCACCTCTGGGGTGGATCCATGGTGGCCATTATTTGCTAGTGACAGGCCATGGACCTTTCTTGCCCTCCAGGCCTTCCATTCTCCTGTTAAAGAGGCATCTCCCAGGGGTCCCTCTCCCTGTGTGACCGGCCAGCGGGGGGCGGTGATAACTTTCTATTCACTTATCAGGCATTGTGAGGTAACAGTGTTGCTAGGGTGGGGCGGGGGCTGTGTAGGGAGATAGCAGCTGAAAGGGCATTGTGGTAGGGGGAGGTGTTCGGGTGGCTGGGCAGGGGATACCCTAGTCAGGTTGGTGGGTTGTGGAGGTTTGGGGTTTTGGGAGGTGGTGGTTGTGATGTGCCCATCCTTGAGGCTATGGGTCCTGGAGGTGGGTATCACTGGGGGCCTGGTGGCTGCAGAACAGTGGGGGTGGATGTCTCTTGCGGAGGCGGGACAGGGGGTTAGAGGGAGCCTGGTTCTGTGCCAGGGACTCCATCTGGGTTTTCCCCGCAGACTCCTGGGATCACTGCCATGGCCAGTGCACAGAGCTGGGGGAGGGGATCCCTGGCACTAGGTCAGGGGATGCCAGGGAAGCAGAGTGAGGGGTCCCACTGTAAAGCATCAACGGGTCCTGCTGGGTGGAGGAGGAGGTCTCAGACAAATGGGAGGGCAGATCCTGCTGGTGGGCAGGTGGGGAAGTCTTAGGCAGGCAGTGAGGAACTGAGTTCCCAGTAGATGGGTCTCTGGCTGCTGGGGGCTCTTGGTGGGGGGAACCCTTTGGGATTCCCAACCTGACAGTCATGGTCTGGTGGGGATTCTCTGGCTGGTGGGGCTTTGAGGGGTATCTGGGGTCCCTGGCCGGGGACTCTGGGGGCTGCGTCCTAGGGAATATCTGGCTGGGCCCCTGGCTGTGGAAACTTCTACTAAGCATGATCCTTCTCTCTGATCAACTTGTGCCAGAGTCCTGGCTCCGAGCACTGCCCGGCATTCCCCAGTCACAAGCCCTGTCACTGTGATAACTTTCTATCCCTTATCAAACACTGTGAGTGTGAAATCACAGATTTTTCTTTTCTCCTCTTTTGACAACTGCAGGAACTTTTGGTTCCATTTAGAAAATTTGTGCCCCCAGTCCTTGTTCTCGATCTAGGGGGTGAGGGAGGTGGGAGGGGGTCAGCACTGCCGCACGGTCTCTTCCACAGCATTCTGGACTCATTCTTTCTGAAATCTGGTGTCATTGAGACCATTCTTAATCCAGAGTCACTGTATGGAAGGACAAGGAGTGACTCCGGATGGACAGTGGGGCAAATGAGATCAGCAATTCTCCATGTGAGGAGGGGCTCTCATTAGCTGCTCTCCCCAGAGAGCCAAAGGAGGGAAGCTGCTCAAACGCTCTGTCCCTCTCTGCTCAGGATATTGGGGTTCAGCTTTCTGGGCCAGACGCTGCAGCCTCCATTGTGATCTGGGAGACCAGGCTTGGCAGCTGCTGCTCCCCCACTGGGGTTCTGTGCTGGGAAGTGACCTTAATTAAAGCTTCTTCTCTGCCTCGCCCAGGGGATGACTTTCTCCAGCTGGTCCTAGCCCCTTAGGGCAGCCCTGGGCCCTGTTAATACTAAATTCTGAGCCAGACATTCCAGGTAACTGAAAGGAACAAAGGGAAAATACTGGGGTCTGGCCTTAAAATGACTCCACACAAACAGACCCCCCCCCCATTTCTTGTCCCATTAGCAGTTGCAGGATAAAATCCAGCCATGGGGGAGCAAACTACCCAGGAATGGGACTTTCCTACCAGGCGGGCAGGGAGAGGGGACAGGGAAAAGGCGATAGAAAGAGAAAGAGACTGAAAGGGGCCGTGGGAGAGAAGAGTTTGGAGAGAGATTTCCAGATCTCCAATCTGCCCAGAAAGATGTATTGCTGCATCCTGGATAGAGTCACTTTCCTGTGGAAAAGATGAGAAACAGACAGAGGAAAATCCAGTTCCTGACTCCATATTCCCCCTGCTGGGGTGTGGCTGCTGTGGGGTCTGTGTCTGAGGGAATCCCCCACAGTGACTCCTTTGGTTCTGCTTTTTTCTAGCCTTGTGTTCAGAGACTTTATTATGAGATGTGAGGAGGGAGATGGGAGGTTAAAAATGTCTCTGTGGGCTTAGCCTGGCAGGAGAGGCCAGGTCTACACTGTACAAAGAGATCAAGCCTTTCTCAGCATGGCAGACTCTAGGGTGTCTGTCTGCAGGGAAAGGGCCTGGGGGAATCATGCTGTGAAATGAATTCAAGCCTGTTGTGAAACCTTCACAACTGCCCTTCTCACCCTGCCAGGCTGCGGAATAATGTCCATGTTTCGCTCCAGTTCATCCCGTCCTCTCGTTGGACAGGGGAGAGAAATGGCTGCAGAGGAGCCAGTTCAGGTAGGTATTATCAGGGGGTTGCTGGTGGGTTCCTCCAGGAGGGAGCGGGACAGCAAATACACCGGAGATGGGAAGGTTTGCACAGTCTGGTTTGGAGGTTGCATCTGGTTTGCAGGAAATGCACAGGGTGGAGAAAGGGAGGAGGACAGGGCTGTGCTAAACCTGCTGGGAGTTAGTTAATAACTGGCCTAGATTCTAGGAACAGACCCACGAGGTTCGGCAGTGGAAATGCTCTAGTTTGTGAAGCAAAAAATAACCCAGCTCCATGGGGCTGGGAAAACTGACCAGACTCCCAGTGCTGGAGCCCGACCTGACTAACCAGCGGCTGCTGTGAGATATGAAGGGGGCACCCACCAGTGAGGCTGAGGGGAGATTCCCCTCCCTTCACATCCAGCTCTTCAGAATGGGGAGGGTGCTGGGCTTCCTACCAGGGAGGTGTCCCTGGACCCTGCTAGGGGCTCCATCTCCTGAATCAGTCGGTGGCTAGTAGGTGTGTGATGGCTCTGCTGGGAGAGAGGAGGGGCTCTCTCTTCGTCCCCTCCCCCTGGTGTTTCCTGGATGCTCTGAGCACGGTGGGGGTGGGGCTGTGACTCCAATCCACCCAGAGCTTCTGTTTGGCTCCTGTCCCCCATGTATAGGGGGGCTGTGAGTGAGTGGGGCAGCAGGTACTGAGTGTTGGACTCTCGCTCTTTCAGGGGCCGGTGACCTTCGAGGAGGTGGCTGTGTATTTCACCAGGGAAGAGGGGGCTCTGCTGGCCCCCACTCAGAGAGCCCTCTACAGGGATGTCATGCAGGAGAACTATGAGAATGTGACCTCGCTGGGTAAGGGCTCCTGTCCCCTCGGTACTTGGAAGGGGAAAAGGAGAGAGATGATTCATGCCAGCCCCACAATGCCACCTCTACTGTGTCCTGTTTCAGCATCACCCCCATATGCCAGTGACACACACACACTACCAGAGACCCTCCCCTGCTGCCGAACACTTTGGGAACAGAGCACAGGAGCCGTATCGCACAGCGTCAAATATCTCCTGTTTGCTCAAGTAAAACTGAGGGTTAGCTGCGGCATAACCAGCAGAAGCTTCCTACCCCTGACCTCTCAAACCCCGAGCCTTCTCCCTCAGACCACAATTATGCCTGGGGTGTAACGAGCAGGCTGCTGCTCCAGGGTTACTTATCACACAGACAGTCCGTGTGTCCTTGAATGCTGGCTGGGGGTATCCAGAGAAGGAAGCTCAGTGGCGGATTTAGCGTTAGTGGGACCCTGTGCTCAGCTTCATTTTTGGGGTCCCTCCTTGGAACCCAGGCAAGGAAAAGAACATTCTCTCTTATTTCACCCCCACCCCCATTTTTCATTTTTTTCCCTTCATCCTCCTCCTATAAGTAATAGGGAGTAAATGAAAATAAAGTGAGGTATGTTGATTATTTTTGTAGTCTGAGTTTTCCACAGACCACTTGAAAATCGCAGAGCGTCTCAGTGCACCACTTACTGATCTTTCCAAATACTGTTTGTACTGTTAGCTAACTATTGTAAAGCGCTTTGGATAAGAGCCCTTTATAAAAAAAAAAAAAAAAAATTAAAAACGTTGGAGTGCAGGGTCTGGCCAGGAGTTAGTGTGGGAGGGGGCTCGGGGCTGGGGCAGGTAGTTGGGGTGTGGAGCACTTACCTTGGACAGCTCCTGTTTCATGCGAGCAATGCAGGTGGGGATGTGGGGGGCAGGAGTCAGGGTGGACAGAAGGCTGTGTGGAAGGGGTGCAGGAGTCAGGGCTGGGGGTGTGTGAGGGGCTGGGGTTGGGGGGGCAGGGGGTATGGGTGGTTGCAGTAATCAGGGAGGGCAGGGAACTGGGCTGTGTCTGAGAGGGGTGAAGGAGTAAGGGCTGGGGGTGTGAGAGGGGGTGCAGGAGTCAGGGAGGGCAGAGTGTTCAGGGTGCAGGAGTCAGGGCTGGGGGTGCAGGGTCTGGGAGGGAGTTCGGGTGCAGGAGCAGGCTGGAGATTGGGGTGCAGGGTCTGGCCAGGTTTTAGGATGCAGGAGGGGGCTCAGGGTTGGGGTAGGAGGTTGGGGTGTGGAGTGCTTACTTGGGGCAGCTCCCATTTGGTGCGAGGGATGCAGATGGCAATGTGGGGGCATGTGCAGGAGCTCCCATATTTGGTGCTCAGGGTGGGGGTGAGGATGTGTGTGGGAGTGCAGGAGTCAGAGCATGGGGAGTGAGGTCTGGGTATGTGGGAGGGGGTGCAGGAGTCAGGGCTGGGGTCTTGGGGGTGCTCCCAGCCCCCTACCCTGGGAGTCTCACAGCAGGGGCTGGGGGCAGGGGGTATGTGATAGGGGAGTGCTTTGTAAAGCAGTGAGCAAGCGACCAGGAAGCTTTGCAAACAGGGCTGCTAACGGGGAGTTTCGTGAGGGAGTTTGGAAGGGGAGTGGGAACGGGGCGAGGTTCTCTTGCCATTCTTTAAAACATTAAAGCTATAATACAAACTTCTTGGTTGAAACAAAACCCCTGTTGTTAACCTAGGTAGCTGTAGGAGAGACTGCAGGGAGAAGCCCAGCAGCAGAGTGGGGGCTGTCCTGTTCATTGCACTCAATGTAGCATGTGTGATTACCTGGCCTGTGGCGGGTGGCTTACGTGTGCATTCGGTGCAAGGAGCTCCTGGCCCTCAGACACCACATGGAGGTTTTGGAGGGCTGGGTGGTGGAACTGGAGACGCTAAGGGAGGCAGAGAAGTATGTCGATGAGGCTTTCTGGGACACTGTAGATTTCTCCCACCTCTGGCCAGACAGCCACTGTGGTGTTGAGGAGGATGAAAGGCCCAGGGAAGGAGAGCCGTCAGTGGGAGCAGAGGGAAAGCTTCCCATAATTGGGACCCTCCTTCCAGCTGGTGTTGGGGTCACCTCTTGCACTGAGGTTACCTCTCCGGGGAGGGAACTGCAGTCATTAAGGAAAGGAAGCTGTTAGGAATGGGAGATTCCATCATTAGAAACAAGGATAGCTGGGTTTGTGGTGACCGGGAGAACCGTATGGTGACTTGCCTGCCTGGTGCAAAGATTGCTCATTTCTCGAGGCATCTCGATAGATTTATGTGCAGTGCTGGGGAGGAGCCGGTGATACATGTAGGCACCAATGAGATAAGGAAGCGTAGGTGAGACGTCCTGGAGGCCAAATTTAGTCTGCTAGGAAAGAGACTGAAATCCGGGACCTCTATGGTGGTATTCTCAGAAATGCTTCCAGTTCTACGCATGGGGCCAGATATGGAGGCAGAGCTTCAGAATCTCAATGCGTGGATGAGATGATGGTGTAGAGACGAGGCATTTAGATTTATTAGGAACTGCGGAAACTTTGGGGATGGGGGAGCCTATACAGGAAGGATGGGCTCCACCTAAACCAAAGCGGAACCAGACTGCTGGCACTTAACATTAAAAAGGTTGCAGAGCAGTTTTTAAACTAAGAGATGGGGGAAAGCCAATGGCTGCAGAGGAGATTGTGGATCGGACAGAGACTTGTCTTAGAGAAGAATCTAGTGATAGAGATTTTTCTAGTTTTAGTCAGGAAGAGAGGCTGGAAGAGGATAAAGTAGGGGCCAGATCAGATGAGAAGCATTTACACACAAAAGAATCTGACACATCAGAAAAGGGCAGACAAAGAAACAGTGACAGGTTTTTAAAGTGCTTGTTCACAAATGCTAGAAGTCTAAATAATAAGATGAGTGAATTAGAGCCTCGTGTTAAAGAAGGATATGGACATAATAGGCATCACAGAAACCTGGTGGACTGAGGACAATCAATGGGACACAATCATTCCAGGGTACAAAATATATCGAAAGGACAGAGCAGGTCATACTCGGGGGGGGGGGGGGGAGGAGTAGAGTGGCTCTGTATGTTAAAGAAAATGTAAACTCAAATGAAGTAAAAACCTTAAATGAAACCACATGTTCCATAGAATCTCTATGGATAGTAAATCCATGCTCTAATAAGAATATAACAATAGAGATCTGTTATCGACCATCTGTCAAAGACAGTAATAGTGAGGATGAAATGCGAAGGCAGATTAGAGAGGCTATCAAAATAAAGAACTCCATAATAGTGTGGGATTTCAATTATCCCCAGATTGACTGGGTACATGTCACCTCAGGACAAAATGCAGAGACACAATTTCTAGATACTTTAAATGACTGCTTCATGGAGCAGCTAGTACAAGAACCCGCAAGGGGAGAAGCAGCTCTCGATTTAGTCCTGAGTGGAGCGAAGGATCTAGTCCAAGAGGTAACTATAACAGGACCGCTTGGCAATAGTGACCATAATATAACAGCATTTAACATTCCTGTGGTGGGAAGAAGAGCTCAACACTGTGGCATTTAATTTCAGAAAGGGGAACTATGAAAAAATGAGGGGGTTAGTTAAACAGAAATTAAAAGGTACGGTGACTAGAGTGAAATCCCTGCAAGCTGCATGGACACTTTTCAAAGACACAATATTAGAGGCCCAATTTAAATGTATCCCCCAAATTAAAAAAAGAGCAAAAGAACTGAAAAAGAGTCACTGTGGCTTAACAACCATGTAAAAGAAGTAGTGAGAGATAAGGCATCTTTTAAGAAGTGGAAGTCAAATCCTAGTGAGGTAAATAGAAGGGAGCATAAGCACTGCCAAATTAAGTGTAAAAATGTAATCAGAAAAGCCAAAGAGGAGTTTGAAGAAGGGGCTAGCCCAAAACTCAGAAAGTAATAACAAAACGTTTTTTAAGTACATCAAAAGCAAGAAGCCTGCTAAACAACCAGTGGGGCCCCTGAATGATCGAGATGCAAAAGGAGGCCTTAAAGACAATAAAGTCATTGCGGAGAAACTAAATGCATTCTTTACTTCAGTCTTCATGGCTGAGGATGATGGCGAGAGTCCCAAACCTTTTGTGGATGACAAATCTGAGGAACTGCCACAGATTAAAGTGTCAGTAGAGGAGGTTTTTGGAACTAATTGATAAACTTGACTGTAACAAGTCACCGGGACCAGAGGGTATTTACCCAAGAGTTCTGAAGGATCTCAAATGTGAAACTGGGGAACTATCAGCTATGGTTTGTAACCTGTCCTTTAAATCGGCTTCTGTACCCAATGATTAGAAGATTGCTAATGTAACGCAAATATTTAAAAAGGGCTCTAAGGCGATCCTGGCAGTTACAGACCAGTAAGTCTAACGTCTGTACCAGGCAAATTAGTTGAAACAATAGTAGAGAATAAAATTGTCAGGCACATAGAAGAACAAAAATTGTTGGGCAATAGTCAACATGGTTTCTGTAAAGGGAAATCATGTCTTATTAATCTATTAGAGTTCTTTGAAGGGGTCAACAAACATGTGGATGAGGGGATCCAGTGGACATAGTGTACTTAGATTTCCAGAAAGCCTTTGACAAGGTTCCTCACCAAATGCTCTTACATAAATTATGTTATCATGGGATAAGAGGGAAGATCTTTTCATGGATTGAGAACAGATTAAAAGACAGGGAACAAAGGGTAGGAAAAAATGGTAAATTTTCAGAATGGAGAGGAGTAACTAGTGGTGTTCCCCAAGGGTCAGTCCTAGGACCGATCCTCTTCAACTTATTCATAAATGAACTGGAGAAAGGAGTAAACAGTGAGGTGGCAAAGTTTACAGATGATACTTGTGATGATGCGGTTCTTGCAGGACCCAACTAAGAGTGCCAATTCAGGACAAATCGCTTAAAACAGGGCAGTTACAGCCCAAGGCTGGGGTTTTTCCACCTCTAAGGCAAACCAAACCAGCCAGCCAAAGAGGACTTTGGTTTCACCCCACTGGTTAACCACAAGTCACACAAGCAATTCCCTTGGACACTCCAGTCTTCCAGTATCACCACCAGTGCTACTCGTCCTGGGAATGAATGGTTATGAAAATCAACACCCCAATAAAAGAAAAGGCTCTCTCGATCCCAAAGAATCAAGCCCCAGACCCAGGTCGATATACACATCAGATCTTACCCACAAATCACGCTGGTGCCAATCCTTTAGAATCTAAAATCTAAAGGTTTATTCATAAAAGGAAAAAGATAGAGATGAGAGCTAGAATTGGTTAAATGGAATCAATTACATGCAGTAATGGCAAAGTTCTTAGTTCAGGCTTGTAGCAGTGATGGAATAAACTGCAGGTTCAAATCAAGTCTCTGGAGTCCATCCCCCTCTGAGATGGGTCAGTCAGTCCTTTGTGCAGAGCTTCAGTTTGTAGCAAAGTTCCTCCAGAGGTAAGAAGCAGGATTGAAGACAAGATGGAGATGAGGCATCAGCCTTTTATAGGCTTTTCCAGGTGTAAGAACACTTCTGTTCTTACTGTGGAAAGTTACAGCAAAATGGAGTCTGGAGTCACATGGGCAAATCCCTGCATGCTTTGCTGAGTTACAAGGCATATCTGCCTTCTCTCAGTGGGTCAGTTGAATAGCTGATGGTCCTTAATGGGCCATCAAGCATGCTAGGCAAAGCAAACACCAACTTGTCTGGGATGTCTCCCAGAAGCACAGCATAAGTTTGAAATACAGACAGTATAGAGACAATACTCATAACTTCAACTACAAAATGATACATACATATAGACACCATAATTATAACCAGCAACCCATAACCTGGTCTTGGACACCTTATATGACCCCCTTTATATAAGATTTGGTGCCACTACAGGACCTTGGTTGCAACCGTGTTCTATATGGTCCCAGATTGTATCAATAACGTCACAATACTAAACTGCTCAAGATAGTTAAGACCAAAGCAAACTGTGAAGAACTTCAAAAAGATCTCACAGAACTAAGTGACTGGGCAACAAAATGGCAAATGTGTATGTAAAGTAAAGCACATTGGAAAAAATAACCCCAACTATACATACAATATGATGGGGGCAAAATTAGGCTAATCAGGAAAAAGATCTTTTTGTCTTTGTGGATAGTTCTGTGAAGACATCCAGCAGTGTGCAGCGGAAGTCAAAAAAGCAAACAGGATGTTAGGAATTATATAAAAAGGGATAGACAGTAATACAGAGAATATCTTATTGCCCTTATATAAATCAAAGGAAATAATTAATTTAGACCCCATCATTTTATGTGTGTATTTGGGATTATGTTTTCCATTGGGCTGCACTATGTGTTATCCTGTCATTTAGTACTGCTGAGATCCTGCATCCAGTAATATCCCTGCCCTTCCTGTTCCCTTTCTCCACTGAACCCCACGCTTATGTTTCCCCCTTCCCCGGGACTCTCTCTTTGTCTCTGGACCCGTCTGTCAGCAAGAAGCAGTGGCAGGGAGACTTGCCCTCTCTCTAGAGACTTTGATTTCTGGGACGTGGGCTATGTCTACACTACAGGATAATTTTGAATTAGCATAAACCGGTTTTATAAAACAGATATTGTAAGGTCGATTTTATGCGGCCACACTAGGCACGTTAATTCCGCGGTGTGCGTCCGTGGTCCGAGGCTAGCATCGATTTCCGGAGCGTTGCACTGTGGGTAGCTATTCCGTAGCTACCCCATAGTTCCCGCAGTCTCCCTTGCGCCTTGGAATTCTGGGTTGAGAGCCCAGTGCCTGATGGGGCAAAAAACATTGTCGCGGGTGGTTCTGGGTACAGCCTCACCCCTCCCTCCGTGAAAGAAGCAGACAACCATTTCGCACCTTTTTTCCTAGGTGAACTGAGCAAACGCCATAGCACAGCAAGCATGGACCCTGCTGAGATCAATAGCGCAATCGTGGACGTTGTAAACACCTCGCGGATTCTCGTGCTGTCTATGGTGAACCATGAACTGCAAAGGCAGGTGAGGAAGAGGCAGCTACGGCAGCGCGGTGATGAGAGCGATGAGGACATGGACACTGAATTCTCTCTAACTGCGGGCCCCTGCGTTTTGGACCTCCTACTGGTAATGGGGGAGGTTCTACCCATTGAAAGCCGATTTTGGGCCCGGGAAACAAGCATAGACTGGTGGGACCGCATAGTTTTGCAGGTGTGGGACGATTCCCAGTGGCTGTGAAACTTTCGCATGCGTAAGAGCACTTTCTTTGAACTTTGTGACTTGCTTTCCCCTGCCCTGAAACGCCATAATACCAAGATGAGAGCAGCCCTCACAGTGGAGAAGCGAGTGGCAATAGGTCTCTGGACGCTTGCAACGTCAGACAGCTACCGGTCAGTCGGGAATCAATTTGGAGTGGGCAAATCTACTGTGGGGGCTGCAGTGATGCAAGTAGCCAAAGCAATCGTTACACTGCTGCTACGAAAGGTTGTGACTCTGGGAAATGTGCAGGTCATAGTGGATGGCTTTGCTGCAATGGGATTCCCTAACTGTGGGGGGGGGCGATAGATGGAACCCACATCCCTATCTTGGCCCCGGAGCACCAGGGCACCCAGTACGTAAACCGCAAGGGGTACTTCTCAATCGTGCTGCAAGCACTGGTGGATCACAAGGGACGTTTCACCAACCTCCACGTGGGATGGCCAGGAAGGGTTCATGACGCTCACGTCTTCAGGAACACTACTTTGTTTAAACGGCTGCAGCAAGGGAATTACTTCCCAGAGCAGAAAATAACAGTTGGGGATGTTGAAATGCCTGTCGTTATCCTGGGGGACCCAGCCTACCCCTTGATGCCATGGCCCATGAAGCCATACACAGGCAGCCTGGACAGTGGTCAGGAGCTGTTCAACTACAGGCTGAGCTAGTGCAGGATGGTGGTAGAATGTGCATTTGGCTGTTTAAAGGCGCGCTGGCGCACATTACTGACTCGCTCAGACCTCAGCCAAACCAATGTCCCCATTGTTATTGCTGCTTGCTGTGTGCTCCACAATCTCTGTGAGAGTATGGGGGAGACCTTTATGGCAGGGTGGGAGGTTGAGGCAAATCACCTGGCCGCTGATTACGCACAGCCAGACACCAGGGCAATTAGAAGAGCTCACCACGTGCGCATCAGAGAAGCTTTGAAAACGAGTTTCATCATGGGCCAAGGTACAGTGTGATTGTTGTGTTTTTACCCCTTGATGAACCCACCCCCTTGATTGACTCATTCCCTGTAAGCAACCCACTCTCCCCCTTCGATTACAGCTTGCTTAAGGAAATAAAGTCACTATCGTTTAAAAATCATGTATTCTTTATTAAAAAGTCATTATAAAAAGAGGGAGAGAACTGACAAGGTATCCCGGGTGTGGTTTGGGAGGACGACAGGAGGGAAGGAAAAGGCTACTAAAAACATTTCAATGTAATGACAGCCTTTTGGCTGGGCTGTCCAAGGGGGTGGAGTGGGCGAGTGCATGAAGCCTTCCCCCACGTGTTCTTACACGTCTGGGTGAGGAAGATATGGAACATGGTGAGTAGTGGACATGGTTACACAGGGGCTGCAGCGGCACTCTGTGACCCCGTTGCTCTTCCTGAAGATCCATCAGACGTCGGAGCATGTCAGTTTGATCACGCAGCAGCTCCAGCGTTGCATCCCACCACCGCTGATCTTCCTGCCTATACCTCTGATCTTCCTGCCGCCACCTCTCATCTCGAGCGTCTCTCCTATCCTCACGTTCGTCCCTCCTATCCTCACATTGGTCCCTCCTGTCCTCACATTCACTGGCATCTTTCCTGTACTTTGCTACCACTTCCTTCCACTCAGGCCACGTCTACACTATGGGATAATATCGAATTAGCTAAAATCGGTTTCTTAAAACTGATATTATAAAGTCGAGTGTGCGCGTCCACACTAGGCACGTTAATTCGATGGTGTGCGTCCATGGTCCAAGGCTAACGTCGATTTCTGGAGCGGTGCACTGTGGGTAGCCGTTCTGTAGCTATCCCATAGTTCCCTCAGTCTCCCCCGCCCCTTGGAATTCTGGGTTGAGATCCCAGTGCCTGATGGGGCAGAAATCATTGTCGCGGGTGGTTCTGGGTACAGCCTCACCCCTCCCTTTGTGAAAGCAGCAGACAACCGTTTTGCGCCTTTTTCCCTGGGTAAACTGAGCAAACGCCATAGCACAGCAAGCATGGACCCTGCTGAGATCAGTAACGCTATCGTGAACGTTGTCAACACCTCGCGTACTCTCGTGCTGTCTATGGTGAGCCATGAACTGCAAAGGCAGGAGGAGAGGAGGAGGCAGCTACGGCAGCGCGGCGACGAGAGCGATGAGGACATGGACGCTGAATTCTCCCTAACCGCGGACCCCTGCCCTTTGGAGCTCCTGCTGGTAATGGGGCAGGTTCTACCCATTGAAAGCCGATTTTGGGCCCGGGAAACAAGCACAGACCGGTGGGACCGCATAGTTTTGCAGGTGTGGGACGATTCCCAGTGGCTGCAAAACTTTCGCATGCGTAAGAGCACTTTCTTTGAACTTTGTGACTTGCTTTCCCCTGCCCTGAAACGCCATAATACTAAGATGAGAGCAGCCCTCACAGTGGAAAAGCGAGTGGCAATAGCCCTCTGGACGCTTGCAACGCCAGACAGCTACCGGTCAGTCGGGAATCAGTTTGGAGTGGGCAAATCTACTGTGGGGGCTGCTGTGATGGAAGTAGCCAAAGCAATCGTTAAGCTGCTGCTACGAAAGGTTGTGACTCTGAGAAACATGCAGGTCATAGTGGATTGCTTTGCTGCAATGGGATTCCCTAACTGGGGGGGGGGGGCCATAGATGGAACCCATATCCCTATCTTGGCCCCAGAGCACCAGGGCACCCAGTACGTAAACCGCAAGGGGTACTTTTCAATGGTGCTGCAAGCACTGGTGGATCACAAGGGACGTTTCACCAACATCCACGTGGGATGGCCAGGAAGGATTCATGACGCTCGCGTCTTCAGAAGCACTACTCTGTTTAAACGGCTGCAGCAAGGGAATTACTTCCCAGACCAGAAAATAACCATTGGGGATGTTGAAATGCCTGTCGTTATCAGCCTATCCCTTGATGCCATGGCTCATGAAGCCATACACAGGCAGCTTGGACAGTGGTCAGGAGCTGTTCAACTACAGGCTGAGCAAGTGCAGGATGGTGGTAGAATGTGCATTTGGCCATTTAAAAGGGCGGTGGCGAACACTACTTACTTGCTCAGACCTCAGCAAAACCAATGTCCCGTTTGTTATTGCTGCTTGCTGTGTGCTCCACAGTCTCTGTGAGAGTAAGGGGGAGACATTTATGGTGGGGTGGGAGACTGAGGCAAATCACCTGGCCGCTGAGTACGAGCAGCCAGAGACCAGGGCGATTAGAAGAGCACACCAGGAGGCGGTGCGCATCAGAGAAGCCTTGATGCTTTCATCACGTTTCAGCATGGGCCAGGGTATGGTGTGACTGCTGTGTTTGTTTCCCCTTGATGAACCCTCCCCCCCTTGATTGACTCATTCCCTGTAAGCAAACCACCCTTCCCCTTCACTTACAGCTTGCTGAAGGAAAGAAAGTCAGTATCGTTTAAAAATCATGTATTCTTTATTAAAAGTCATTCAGTATTGTTTAAAAATCATGTATCCTTTCCTAAAAGTCATTCCCTGTAAGCAACCCACCCTCCCCCTTTGGATGTATTCTTTATTAAAAAGTAATTATAAAAAGAGGCAGAGAATTATCAAGGTATCCCTGCGTGCTGTGGTTTGGGAGAAGGATAGGAGGGAAGAAAAAGGCCATTAAGCTCATTTCAACGTAATGACAGCCTTTTGCTTGGACTGTCCAGGGGAATGGAGTGGGTGGGTGCAGAAAGCCTTTCCCCATGTGTTCTTACACGTCTGGGTGAGGGAGATATGGAACGTGGGGAGCTTTTAGGGTGGTTAAACATGGGCTGCAGTGGCACTCTGTAACCCCGCTGCTCTTCCTGAAGATCCACCATGCGTTGGAGGATATCAGTTTGAGCACGCAGCAGCTGCAGCGTAGCATCCCGCCACCGCTGATCTTCCTGCCTACACCTCTCATCTCGAGCGTCTCTCCTATCCTCCCGTTCACTGGCATCTTTCCTGTACTTTGCTAGCACGTCCTTCCACTCATTCTGATGAGCTCTGTCATTGCGTGTTACTTCAATGATTTCTGAGAACATTTCATCTCGCGTTCTCTTCCTCTTCTGCCTTATCTGAGCTAGCCTTCGGGATGGTGTAGGGAGGCCGGACAACTGTGCAGCTGCATGGGGGAGGGAAAACAGGGAGAGAATATGTAAAAAGATACATTTTGCAGAACAATGCTTGTACTCTTTCACAGTGAATAACACTATCCACCTTACATAGCACATGTGATTTCACTACAAGGTCGCATTTTGCATCGTTTAATATTGAGTGCCTGTGGCTCTGGTGTTGCAGATCTCACAGACGCAGGTCCAGGCATCCAAATTAAGCTTCCATGCGGCCATGGTAAGGCTTTCTGTTTGACTTCAACAGCGTTCATATACACAGTGATCTATGATGCCTTGTTCCTGTTAAGAGGAACCAGCAAACCCCAAACACCCCTCTTTCCCCTCCTCCCCCACCGCATGGCTGCTATCATGTAAGATCACTGGTAATGATTGTGGCTGGTACCTGGGAAGATTCCTGCTCGCCAAACGCTGAGAAACTCAGCGCTATCATTCCTCCCCTCCCCCCGTTTTGCTACGAGCAAGGAAGGATTAAGCGGCTGCCCAGTAGGAAAATCGCCATGTCTGCCCCCTATTTAAAGTCCTGAATTTCAACCAGGTTAAAATGAATGATATAACTCTCCTGAGAATACCACCACAGGATGCAGAACGCATGTTTCTGGAATGCCAGCAGTCACCTGGGCCATACGCGGCTGTGCTTTGTGAAGCTATGATTCCGAATTACTTGCTACATGCATAGCGTGGAAAAGTGTCATACGATGGGGGACCAAATAGGGCTGCCTTGCCCAGAAATCTTCTGCAAAAGCTTTTTGAGTACCTCCAAGAGCGATTCATAGAGATTTATGTGGAGGATTTTTGCTCCATCCCCAGACACGTTAACGATCTTTTCCTGTAACTGTACTGTCTGCGAATGCATCCCAAGCCCTGATGGCAATTCAATCATTAAAAAATGCTTGTTTTAAACCATGTTTGATATTTACAAAGGTACACTCACCAGAGGCCGCTTCCATGGCTTCACTGTCTGGGCTTGTGGCTTGGGAGGGCTGGGACGGTAATTTTGGGGTCACAAAAAGCTCCTGGCTGTTGGGGCTAACGGAGTGCTGTGTGCTCTCAGCAAGCTCTTCCTCCTCTTCCTCTTCATCTTCCCCCTCCGCAGAATCCTCAGCCACGGTTGACATTACAACCCCGACCTCTGAATCCACGGCCAGGTGTGGGGTACTGGTTGCGCAGCCCCCTAAAATTGCATGCAGCTCAGCATAGAAGCGGCATGTTTTTGGCCCTGACCCAGACCTTCCGTTTGCTCCTCTGGTTTTCTGGTATGCTTGTCTGAGCTCCTTAACTTTTAGTATGCACTGCACTGAGTCCCTGCTGTGGCCTTTTCCCGTCATAGACTTTGAAATTCTTTCAAATATTTTTTCATTTCGTCTTTTCGAACGGAGTTCTGTTAGCACTGAATCCTCTCCCCATATAGCGATCAGATCCAGTACCTCTTGTGCGGTCCAGGCTGGTGCTCTTTTTCGATTCTCAGGAGACTGCATTGTTACATGTGCTGATGAGCTCTGCGTGGTCACCTGTGCTGATCAGAGCTCCACGCTGGCCAAACAGGAAACTGAATTCAAAAGTTCGCGGGGCTTTTCCTGTTTACCTGGCCAGTGCCTCAGAGTTCTGATTGCTGTCCAGAGCGGTCAGTGGTGCACTGTGGGATACCTCCCGGAGGCCAATAACATCGATTTCCGTCCACACTAACACTATTCCGAAATAGCAATATCGATTTTAGCGCTACTCCTCTCGTCGGGGAGGAGTACAGAAATCGATTTAAAGAGCCCTTTATACCAATATAAAGGGCATTGTAGTGTGGACGGGTACAGCGTTAAATCAATTTAACTCTCTTTAAATCGATTTAAACGTGTAGTATAGACCAGGCCTCATTCAGATCTCTTTCATTGCGCGTTACTTCCATGATTTCTGAGAACATTTCGTCTCGCATCTTCTTTTTCCTCCGCCTTATCTGAGCTAGCCTTTGGGATGGAGTAGGGAGGCTTGAAAAATTTGCAGCTGCATGAGGGAGGTAAAAAAGGGAGAGAGGTATTTAAAAAGATACATTTTACAAAAAAATGGTTATACTCTTTCACAGTGAACAACACTATTCACCTTCCATAGCACACGTGATTTCACTACAAGGTTGCATTTTGCATCTTAATATTGAGTGCCTGCAGCTCTGATGTTAGATATCTCCCAGACACAGGTCCAGGCAGCAGAATTCAGCTTGCATGCGTCCATGATAAGCCACTGTCTTTTGGCTTCTGCAGCCTTCATATACACAGTGCCCTCCTTTCCCAAATACCAAGCAAATCCCGTTCAGTGCTGCTGCTTTCCTTTTAACATGCAGCAGCAGCAACCAACCCCCCATCCAATTCTCTGGGATGATCGCTTTACCCCTCCCCCCACCGTGTGGCTGGTATCATGGAAGATCACTGCTAATCACCCCCCTTCCCCGCCACCGCGTGGCTGGTAGCAGGGAAGATCCCTGCCAGCCAAACGCGAAAAAGCTCAGCACCATACCCCTCCCCTTGCTTGACTACCTACAAGGAAGGATTTCTTTTAAGCAACAGGCAAACAGCCCAGTAGGAATGGCCATCTCTGTCCCCTTAATTAAATTCCTGAATTTCAACCAGGTTACCATGAACAATATCACTTTCCTGAGGATAACACAGCGAGATAAAGAACGGATGTTGCTTGAATGCCAGCAATCACCGGGACTATACGCAGCTAGGCTTTGTCATGCAATGATACCAGATAACTTGCTACATTCATGGCTTGGTCAAGTGTCCTACCATGGTGGATGGAATAAGGCTGCCTTACCCAGAAACCTTCTGCACAGGCTTTTGGAGTACCTCCAGGAGAGCTTCATGGGGATGTCCCTGGAGGATTTCCACTCCATCCCCAGACATGTTAACAAACTTTTCCAATAACTGTACTGGCCACGAATGCATCCCAAGTCCTCAGGGCAAATCAATCATTAAAAAATGCTTGCTTTTAAACCATGTTTTATATTTACAAAGGTACACTCACCAGAGGTCGCTTCCATGGCTTCACTGTCTGGGCTACTGGCTTGGGAGGGCAATTCCGTCTGGGTCACAAAAAGCTCCTGGCTGTTGGGGAGAATGGAGTGCTGTGTGCTCTCTGCAAGCTTGTCCTCCTCTTCCTCCTTCTCATCTTCTCCGTCTGCAGAATCCTCAGCCATGGCTGAGATTTCCACCCCCGCCTCAGAATCAACGGACAGGGGTGGGGTAGTGGTGGCCGACCCCCCGAGAATTGCATGCAGCTCAGCGTAGAAGCGGCATGTTTTCGGCCCTGCCCTGGACCTTCTGTTTGCTTCTTTGGTTTTCTGGTAGGCTTGTCTGAGCTCCTTAACTTTCACTCTGCACTGCACTGAGTCCCTGGTGTGGCCTTTGTCCATCATGGCTTTGGAAATTTTTTCAAATATTTTTTCATTTCATCTTCTCAAACGGAGTTCTGTTAGCACTGAATCCTCTCCCCATATAGCGATCAGATCCAGTACTCCCGTGTGGTCCATGCTGGAGCTCTTTTTCGATTCTCAGGAGATTGCATTGTTACATGTGCTGATGAGGTCTGCGTGGTCACCTGTGCTGGTGAGCTCTCCACGCTGGCCAAACAGGAAATGAAATTCAAAAGTTCACGGGACTTTTCCTGTCTACCTGGCCAGTACATCCAAGTTCAGATTGCTTTCCAGAGCAGTCACAGTGGTGTACTATGGGATACCGCCCGGAGGCCAATACTGTTGATTTGCGGCCATGCTAACCCTAATCCGATATGGTAATACTGATTTTAGCGCTACTCCTCTTGTTGGGGAGGAGTACAGAAACCGATTTAAAGAGCCCTTTATATCGATATAAAGGACCTCATTGTGTGGACGGGTACAGCGTTAAATTGGTTTAAACGCATAGCATAGACCAGGCCTAACTGCAGGGTTAGCCAGACCATTTGGTAACATTATCGCTCTGTTTACAAAGCTTTTGGTTAGTGACGAATCATAAGACTTATCCCTTCCTGCTGTAATTCCACTGACTCCAGTGTTCTCTTTCCCCAGTTCTGGTTCCAAGAAAATAAACAAATAAAAACAATCTTCAGAACTAACATGCTGTGGGAAAGTGGAAATATTGACAGCTCCAATAATACAGTTTCTCCTGTGTCTTGTGTGTGTCTATCTGCTTTGTGTGTGTGAGCGGCGAGGCTTTTTGTTTGCTCCTGGCAGGTTCAACCCTGTCAGATTTGTCTAAGGGGACGGACCAGAGAAAACAGGTTGTGGTTAGGCAAAGGAATAACAACTCTGTCCCGTAAAAAACAAAAAAATGTTACAGAAACAGTGGTAGGAACAGTGCTAGAGAAACTGGTAAATAATCATAATGCCCAGGCTTGAAGTAATTGGAAATACAGAATTCAAAAAGCAAAGCTCACGAGAGATTTGGGGTTTATTCTCTGAACTTAGCCATGTGCTATAGCACAGGGAGCACTTTTGGAAGTCTCCCATCCCACAACTGGGGAAAGGAAAAGGATTCTTAGGTTCTAGCATGGATTGAAGGAGGATATGATGGGGAATAAGGAACTCCCTCTGACTTACCCTAACTACGTCTGTTGTTACAATGGGTGAAGTGACATTTGTCCCTATCCCTGCCCTGTTCCTGCGTTTTGTTATAGTTCAATATATTTTAAGTGCAGAAAATGATAATAAAAATATCTGCTCTCCAACACAACCTGAAGCAACATCAGAACAACTGGGAATGAAACAATTTGTTCCCCAAGGGAGAACTCGATGACTAACAATCGCTTTGAAATGGGGGAACAGGATAACCGTGATGCTCAGGTTTGTTTAGACTAGGAAAAGTGATGGAGTTTAGGTCAGGTCAAGGGGAAAGCTAATGCCAACCATTGCACCTGGGCTGCATCTGCACTACAACTTTTTACATTAAGATCACTAACTCGAGCAGCCAACGCCATGCACAGTCCTAGTGGATGGAAGGCACAGGTAGTTTTTGCCTCAGTGTACCTTGTTGGGATCAAACCTCTCTCCCCCCCCACCCACCTGGAGGTGATGAACATTCCTGGCTGGAGGGACACACACTCCTATGATTCAAAAGGAAAGGAGTTGATAGAAAAGATCATAGGACTGACCCCAAAGAAGGATGAGCTGCAAAAGGCAGAAGCAGGCAACTTATCTGGTGGACCTGAGAGACCACGGTGAAGATGGTGCAAAACTTACTATGTGGGAATTAGCAAATGTGATTTTTTTAAAAAAATTTTTTTTGCCAACCCTAGTCAAGGGATTTTTTACAATTCTCTCTCATGTGGATTTTCTGATGTCTAATGAGGTTTGAGCACTGATTGAAGCTTTTCCTGCACTCAGAGCTTTTCCCACTCTCTCCCATGTGGATTCTCCTATGTGAGACAACGTTTGAGCTGTGCTTGAAGCTTTTCCCGCTCTCAGAGCATGTGTAGGGCATCTCCCTTGTGTGGATTCTACGATGCGTGATCAGGGCAGAGCTCCAACTGAAGCTTTTCCCGCACTCCGAGCATCTGTAGGGCTTCTCCCCTGTGTGGATTCTCCAATGTGTGACAAGGTCTGAGCGCTGTCTGAAGCTTTTCCCACAGTCAGAGCATGTATAGGGCTTCTCCCCTGTGTGGATTCTCCGATGCGTGATCAGGGTAGAGCTGTCTTTGAAACTTTTCCCACACTCAGAACATGTGTAAGGCGTCTCCCCTGTGTGGATTCTACGATGTCTGATAAGGTGTGAGCTCCGACTAAAACTTTTCCCGCACTCTGAGCATGTGTAGGGCGTCTCCCCTGTGTGGATTCTCTGATGTCTGATAAGGTGTGAGCTCCGAATAAAGCTTTTCCCGCACTCTGAACATGTGTAGGGCGTCTCCCCTGTGTGGATTCTCCAATGCGTGACAAGGTCTGAGCGCTGTCTGAAGCTTTTCCCACACTCAGAGCATCCATAAGGTTTCTCACCCATGTGGATTTTCCTATGTTTGATAAGCTCTGAGCTCCGACTAAAGCTTTTCCCACACTCACTGCATGTGTAGGGCCTTTCTCCTGTGTGGATTCTCTGATGTGTGATAAGGTGTGTGCTCTGACTGAAGCTTTTCCCGCACTCGGAGCATGTGTAGGGCTTCTCTCCTGTGTGGATTCTACGATGTTTGTTCAGGGTAGAGTTCTGACTAAAGCTTTTCCCACACTCAGAGCATGTGTAGGGCGTCTCTCCTGTGTGGATTCGCTGATGTGAGATGAGGGCTGAACTATCAATGAAGCATTTCCCACACTCAGAGCACCCATAACGTTTCTCACCTGTGTGGATTCTCTGATGTCTGATAAGGGCAGAGCGCTGATTGAAGCTTTTCCCGCTCTCAGAGCATGTGTAGGGCATCTCCCCTGTGTGGATTCTACGATGCGTGATCAGGGCAGAGCTCTGATTGAAGCTTTTCCCACATTCAGAGCATGTGTAGGGCTTCTCCCCTGTGTGGATTCTCTGATGTACGATAAGCTCTGAGCTCTGACTAAAGCTTTTTCCACACTCACTGCATGTGTAGGGCCTTTCTCCTGTGTGGATTCTATAATGTGTGATAAGGTTGGAGCTCCGACTGAAGCTTTTCCCGCACTCAGAGCATGTGTAGGGTTTCTCTCCTGTGTGGATTCTACGATGTCTGTTCATGGCAGAGCTCTCACGAAAGCTTTTCCCGCAGTCTGAGCATGTGTAGGGCGTTTCTCCTGTGTGGATTCGCTGGTGTGAGATGAGGGCTGAACTATCGGTGAAGCATTTCCCACACTCAGAGCATCCATAAGGTTTCTCACCTGTGTGGATTCTCTGATGTCTGATAAGGTGAGAGCGCCAATTGAAGCTTTTCCCGCACTCAAGGCATGTGTAGCGTCTCTCTTCCAAGTTGATTCTGTCACTTGCTATAAGGTCTGAGAGGCCACTAAAGTTTCCCTCTGGCCTCCCTTGAGTCTCACAGGCTTCTGTTTTTTTCTGAGCGTGCACCACTCCCGGAAACATTCCCTTTGGATCTTCCTGATAAAGTTCCACGTGGTTCTCTTTGCTCAGCATCTTCCTGATGGGATTTCTCTTCCTCATTCTGACTCACCATCCCATCACCTGCTGAGAGACAGAGAGAATCCAGACATAGGTCACTACCTGCACCGGAAAGAAAGAAAATCTCAGAGAGAGGAATGGAAAAAGGGATGAACAATCTAAAATATGTGTGGGAGAGATCAAACCTATTAGGAGCTGATTTTCCCCAAAACCTTCCCCAGAGGAGAGAGGAGGGTATCAGTTTTGGTCTGCATCTCATGAGAACACTCAGGAGAAAGTGAGATCGGGGAGCGACCTGCTGCCAGTTGTCAGTCAGAATAGGAGGGAAGCCATGAGTGACATCTGCCATAATGATTCCTCATCTGCAGGGAACAATCCTGAACGTGGAGAGCTCACAGGGTCTTTGTAGGGCATCCCAAATGTTTCCTGCATTCCCACACAGTTCTTGAGTTGGTTTAACCAATTCCTCACCTGTGCAGGCAGCTCTTGGAAGCACTTCTTTCTCAGAGCTCTGGAGGTCTGGGACCCACGGCTCTTCCCCTCGTTCCAGCTGTGAGATCACATCAAGTTTGGAAACTGGAAACCGTACTGCAGGCAAAGAAAACCAGGGAGGTCAGTGGAATTTCTGGGATACCTGTCACAAAGAATAGTCCATGGTTTTAACTCCCAGCTCATTGTTAAGCAGTAACATCCCAAGGCCAGCTTCCTTGGCTCAAAGTGGCAGGAGAGTTATTATGATTATAAATCATATTCATTACATTAGTGCTAAGGAGCAACTAACAGTGGGTCCCCATTGTGCTAGGTAAAGTACAAACAGAGAATAGTAGATGGTCCATGCGTCTGACGAAGTGGGTATTCACTCACGAAAGCTCACGCTCCAAAACGTCTGTTAGTCTATAAGGTGCCACAGGATTCTCTGCTGCTTTTACAGATCCAGACTAACACGGCTACCCCTCTGATACTTGATACCATTCCAAAAGTAACTCACGAGGATGTTAAATAGCAGCTATTAAAGTTAGATGTGTTTAAATCAGTGGGTCCAGATAACTAGAGTTTGGAAAGACCTGCTGGAGGAACGTGGTGGACTGTTAATGTTCATTTTAATTAGGACTTGGAACACTTGGGAAATTCCAGAAGACTGGAATAAAGCTAATGCTGTTCCAATGTTTAAAGAGTATAAAAGAGATGACGCAGCTAGTTACAAATGTGTCAGTCTGAAATCGACACTGGGCAAGAGAATGGAGCAGCTGATAGTGGATTTCATTAATAAAGAAAGGAGGGTAATATAATTAGTACCCATTAAAAAGGTTTAGACACAATAGATCCTATCAAACTAAGTGGATATCCTTATTGGATGAGATCAAAAGTTTAGTTGCAGCTAATAGTACTGGTATAATATATGTAGGCATATGAGTTGGTTCAGCACAATATTTTGACTAGAAAGATACAAAATACACATGGCATACATTAAATAGATGAAAAACTGGGATTTTAAATAGGGAACCACAGTCGAGTGGATTTCTTTCTAGTGGGTTCCTGCAAGGATTGGCTTTTGGCCCAGTGCTATTTAACATTCTTATCAATGACCTGGAAGAGAATATAAAATCATCACCGATAACGTTTGGAGTTGCCACAAAGAGTGGGGGTGGGGGTAACTATTGAAGCGTCAGGAGGTTCAGGTTTCAGCACTGGGAGTCTGGGAAGTTGTCCCAGCCCTGGCTGGAGGGTTATTTCCTGTTCCACAAAGAGGGGAAGTTTCATTCCCAACTCCTGTGCCTTGAAATCAGGACCTATCTGACACTACAGCCCATTCAACATAGTGGCAGGATTATAATGTGATTAGGACATGAGGCATTTTGCACAAGATGAGTCATGTGCGGTGTCACTGGAAAAGTTTGATTTGCTGAATATGATTATCCTACCTGTGTGCACGGATCATGTTTGTATCTGAAGTTATGGATATTGACTCTGTATCTGTCTTTCAAATGTGCTTACTATGGGTAACAGCCACAACAAGCCTTTCAGGTACAACAGTGAAGAAACCAGACATTGTTCATGGCTCATCAACAAAGACAATGGACTGTGGAAGAGCTTAGCCCTCCTGTGAACGTTTCAGCCAGCCTAGGAGTCATGGCTACTATGACTCAGCAGGTCATGCTAGGGCATGTGACCAGACCACATGACAATGAACTTCATTTTGGTACCTGTATTTTTACACAAACTGGACTGGGAACTGAGTTTAGAACAAAGTGTTCCTGCCATATGGAAAAGGCACATAAGGTGGGGTGTGACATCATCTCTTGGCCTCATTTCCCGCACAAGAGAACTCCTGGAAGCACCTGAGGAACAAAGACTGAACTGGGGGAACTGCTGGTCCCAGGGTAAAGGGATTTCTAGCTTGTGTATGGAAACTTGGTGGACTGATTGTATCATCAGTCAGGGTGAGAAACTTCTAATTCAAATTCTATCCATCTAGTATGTTAGGCTTGGTTTGAGTTTTTGGTTATTTGCTAAGTAATCTGCTTTGATCTGTTTGCTAACACTTATCGCTGGGAAATTGGCTGTTGTCTTCTCTCTCTCCTTGAGTGGCTTAGGTAACGCACTCAGGTAGCTTAGTTGGCTGCATGGCGCCACCTGCTGTCGTGTTGGGTGATAACAGGCCCTGGAGACGCTGGCTGAATCTCCAGCAAAGCAGTGTGAGAAGGGCCAGCCCGGCTTGAGGGTTAGAGGGCACAGTGGTTCCCAGAAGCCCCCTAGACTGCACCCCGGGGTGACCACCCATCACACCCTAGAGTACACAAGTCTCAGCAGGTTTGTCACATCCTGTCCCCTCCCTTTCTCCACCCAAGATATTTCCTGCCTCCCACCACCTCTAACACTTCCCACCAGTGGTGAGCTCCAGCCGGTTCGCATGAACCAGTTGTTAAATTTAGAACCCTTTTAAGAACAGGCTGTTCCAGGACAACCAGTTCTCAAAAAGCTTTTCAATTTAACAAAGGCTCGGGCAGCTGTCCACCCGGCCCCAGCTCACCTCCACCTCTCCATTGAACGCTCTGCCCTCCTTCTCCCCTTCCCCTGCTTCCCGTGAATCAAATATTCGCGGGAAGCCTTAAACAAGCAGCAGGCATGCAAGCCGGGTTGGGTGGAGGGTGGGAGAGATGAAACACGCTCAGTCCGGCTCCACCTGAGCGGCTCCCCTTAGTCCCGGCTAAGCACCCCTGGCTTGGGCTGGTCCCGGCCAAGCGGCTCCGACCCGGCCCAGCTCGGGCCCTGCAGCACCAGTCCCGGCCGAGCAGCTCCAGCCGAGCTCGGGGAGTCGGATCCTGCGGCACCAGTCACGGTCCTGGCAGAGCCGTCCCAGTCCTAGCCCCAGGCAGTGTGGTAAGGGGGGAGGGAGGAGGTGTTCGGTGGGTTGTAGGGGGGTGGATAAGGTTCGGGGTGGTCAGAGGGCAGGGAACAAGGGAATTGAATGGGGGCAAGGGTCCCGGGGGCAGTCAGGAAGGAGCAGGGGTTGGATGAGGTGGTGGGGGGCAGTCAGGGACATTGAGAAGGGATGGTTGGATGGGGCAAGGGTTCCGAGGGGGCATCAAGAATGAGAGGAGGGGTTTGATGGGGCAGCAGGGGGCAGTCAGGGGACAGGGAAGGGGGGGATGGGTCAGGGGTCCCTGGGGGGGTGTCAAGGAACACAGGGAGTTGGATGGGGCACGACCCCCATGGAATCATGATCCCCTCGTGAGGTGAGGAGAAGGGAACCTGTTGTTAATATTTTGGCAGCTCATCACTGGCTCCCACCCTCCTACACATTTACTGCTTCTCTCCCTCCAAGCAGAACCCACCACCAGCTCCCTGAGAATCCCCTCCCTGAGCCAGCTCCATGGCAGCCATTGCCTTCCCCCTGGGAGGATGGGATGATCTGGAGCAAAACGTGGACATTATTCTGTAGCCTGCCAGGGGGAGAAGGGCAATGTGAGAGAATTCAGACAGGGTTTCTCTCCTTTCCACACGTTGATTCCCCCCAGGATTTCCCCTGCTAATGGACATTCTAGGTTCTGCCACACTGGGAAGCACAGAGTGACCTTATTCCAGTACAGAACTAGCCCCCTCCTATCAGGATGTAACCCTCTGACACATGGTGAAACCCTCCCAGCAGCAGAGTCTCTCTGTTACACTTATCAAGTCTGCGGGCGATACCAAGCTGGGAGGGTTTGCAAGTACTTTGGAGGATAGAACTGAAATTCAAAATCATCTGGACAAACTGGAGAAATGGTCTGAAGAAAACAGGATGAAATTCAATAAGAACAAACGCAAAGGACACCGCTTAGGAAGGAACAATCAGTTGCACTGTCATAAACAGATAGTTAAGGGTTAATGTCTCTTTTACCTGTAAAGAGTTCAGAAGCTCTGTGAACCTGGCTGACACCTGACCAGAGGACCAATAAGGGGACAAGATACTTTCAAATCTCGGCGGAGGGAAGTCTTTGTTTGTGCTCTTTGTTGTTGTTGTTGTTGTTCGCTCTTGGAACAAAGGGGGACCAAACGTCCATCCAGGCTCTCCAAATCTTTCTGAATCAGTCTTTCATGTGACCAAATTGTAAGTATAGCCAGGCAAGGCAGATTAGTCTTATGTTTGTTTTTTTTCAACTTGTGAATGCTGCTTTTTTGCTGGAAGGATTTTTACCTCTGTTTGCTGTAACTTTGAATCTAAGGCTGGCGCGGGTGGGAGGTCCCTCTAGTCTATATGAATCTGAATACCCTGTAAAGCATTTTCCATCCTGATTTTACAGAGATAATTTTTAACCTTTTCTTTCTTTAATTAAAAGCTTTCTTTTTTAAGAACTTGATTGATTTTTTCCCTTGTTTTCAGATCCAAGGAGACTGGAATCTGAATTCATCAGGGATTGGTGGGGGGGAAAGGAGGGGGGAGGGTTAATTCCTCCTTGTTTAAAGATCCAAGGAGTTTGGATCTGTGTGAAGCCTCTCAAGGCTGCCCAGGAAGGGGAAGGTTTTGGGGGGACAGAAGATGTGCCAGACACAGAACTTCTGGCTGGTGGCAGCGTACCAGGTCTAAGTTAGAAATTAAGCTTAGAAGGGTCCATGCAGGTCCCCACCATCTGTACCCTAAAGTTCAGAGTGGGGAAAAAACCTTGACTGTACACATACAAAATGGGAAATAACTGCCTAGGAAGGAGTGCTCTGGAAAGGGATCTGGGGGTCAGAGTGGATCACAAACAGAATATGAGTCAACAGTGTTACGCTTTTTTTTGCAACAGTAAGTATTATTCTGGGATGTATTAGCAGGAGTATTGTAAGCAAGACACGAGAAGTAATTCTTCCGCTCTACTCCGCACTGATTAGGTCTCAACTGGAGTAGTGTGTCCAGTTCTGGGAGCCACATTTCAGGAAAGATGTGGACAAAATGGAGAAAGTCCAGAGAATAGCAACAAAAATGATTAAAGGTCTAGAAAACATGGCCTGTGAGGGGAGATTGAAAAAACTGGATTTGTTTAGTCTGGAGAAGACTCAGAGGGGATACGATCACAGTTTTCAAGTACATAAAACGTTGTTACAAAGATGCCAGAGAAAAATTGTTCTTCTTAACCTCTGAGGATAGGACAAGAAGCAATGGACTTAAATTACAGCAAGGGCGGTTTAGGATGGAGATTAGGAAAAAAACTCCCTAACTGTCAGAGTGGTTAAGCACTGGAATAAATTCCCTAGGGAGGTTGTGGAATCTCCACCACTGGGGATATTTAAGAGCAGCTGGACAAACACCTGTCAGGGATTGTCTAGATAATACTGAGTCCTGCCTTGAGTGCAGGGGACTGGCCTAGATGACCTCTCGAGGTCCCTTCCAGTTCTATAATTCTATGAACCAAAGACCAGAGAAGAGCAGAATCAAAGGAGTCACTCGGGGGGATTCTCCCTGTCACTGTTCCCAAGGCAGCTCTCTCAGCTTTACAAAGCTGTTTGATGCTCCAGCCTTTATACAGTCTCTCCTGGCAGTGCCCCTTTCATGGGCTGGGCCTAGTTTTAGCTTTTGGCAAGTGTGACACCGGGGGTGCTGAGACTGGGCCTTCTTGCCTCAGCACATCTTGTTTCTTTCTCTGGCTCCCCAGTGAGTCCAAATGAGTAGACACTCCTGACACAGACCGTGAACATCAGAGCTGCCCACTGCATCAGATCAATGGTCCACCTAGCTCAGTGGCCAATGCCAGGTGCTTCAGAGGGAATGAACAGAACAGCTAATCATCAAATGATCCACCCCGTCAACCATTCCCCCCTTCTGGCAAACAGAGGCTAGAGACACCATCCCTGCCCATCCTGCCTGTGACACTGGCAGATGAGGTGTTAGCTCTTGCAAAAGGCCCCATGTCTTCATTGAACAGGGACAAACGCACAGCTGGAATCAGTCTGAGTAACCTGTGTTAGTTTTAGGATTATAAGAACGTGCTTACACTTTACTGAATGCTTGTGAGTTGCTGCCTGGGTTAATATCTGACTAGTTGCATTGTGAGCCTCTGTGGCTCTGCAAATCACCAGACAGGAGAGAGACTTTACCTAGGTGAAGGGCTGATTGGCAACCGAATGCATTACACCCTGCCTGGCAGGAAAGCTCCATGAACATCAGATAGACTATTATGGGATGTGAAAGATGACAAAAGACTGTTGTTGTGCTCTTGACTTCCCATTAGCTGAGTTTGCAGCTCAGAGCACATGGCAGGAAGGGGATAAAAAACCCCATACAGAAGGAACTGATTCTCTGTAAGCTGCTTGGACTCTCGGGGGCAAAGTTTCTAGAAATAAGCAAGAGATCCCCAGCTGATTAGCCTGGATTAGTCCTAGGGAAGATATAGGGCTTGCTTATTATAGAAGCTTCGATTACCTTTTGAAATTTAAGACTGTAACTTGTCTGCATCTATAGGATTACCTGCTTTAACCTTGTAAACAACTCTTGTTTCCTTTTAAATAAGTCTTAATACAGGTTATTACAGGACTGGCTACAAGTATTGTCTTTGTTGTGAGATCTAAGATTCAATTGACCTCAGTAAGTCACTGGTTCTTTGGGACAAGGTCTGGCTTGACAAAGCCCTGGCTGGGATGATTTAGTTGAGGATTGGTCCTGCTTTGAGCAGGGGGTTGGACTAGATGACCTCTTGAGGTTCCTTCCAGCCCTGATACTCTATGATTCTATGACTGGCAGTAACCTGAACATGCTGTGATTCGTGGGATAAGGCAGTGGTTCTCAACCAGGGGTCCTGGGCCACCTGGGGGCCACGAGCAGGTTTCAGGGCGGGCGCCAAGCAAGACCAGCATTAGACTCAATGAGGCCCAGGGCAGAAAGCTTAAGTCCCAGCGCATGGGGCTGAAGTCCAGGGCCTGAGACCCATCACTCGGGGCTGAAGCCAAAGTCTAAGCAATGTAGATTGGTGGGGCCCCTGTGGCATGGTACCCCGAGAGAGGAAGAAAGTACCCGGAGGACTCAGCCAGAAGGTTGAGCCCTGACAAACTACTGGTTTAGAGGGTCTCTGCCAGTCAGGAAGGGCTAGCAGGGAGGGAAGACTGGCAACTGATGGTTGGAGGGGTGAAGAGGTTTAGGGTATGGTGGGGGAAGAAGCGTCTGGGACTGGATAACCTGGGGCTGGGCAGTCTCCATAGGGGACACTTGCTCCTCCTGTGCCCTTTCCACACCCTCTTGCGAGTAGAGAATGACCACCCTGTCCCCACCCCCACAGGCAGTCGTCTCTCAGGACTCTCCCAAGTTGCACCCACTAACTCTCTTCCCATTTGGGGGAGAGTTCGAGGCAACAAATTACCACCAAGATGAACCCAGCTGGCTGCTGCCTGTTCTGGTGCCACAGGGGCCTCTGGTGGGTGCAAGGCAGAACTGTAGCACTTCTCAGGCAGAATGTATCTTCTTCAAGGCAAAAAAAGAAATTCTGCGCTGGACGTGAATTCTGTGCATACGCAGCGCTGCAGAATTCCCACATGAGTAACTCACACCTGGCACAAACATAACCTGCTCACTCCCATCTCTTCTCCCTATGGGTCGAGTCCCAGAGCTGCTGCTGTCATTAATGCACACAGGCTTTCACTCCCGTTAGTGCTGGCAAGACCCAATCCAGTGACAGGACTGAACCCTTATTTTCCTATCACATGGGAGAGTCTCCGCTGAGGGGGAGGTGAGATGGGGAGGGGATACAGAGGGGAAAGTTGTTGTACCCATGTTGGTCCCAGGATAGAAATAGGTATTTTTAATTGGTTCTAAAAAAATTACCTCACCCACCTTGTCTCTCCAAGAGATCTGAAAGCGGCAGGAGGAGAGAAACAGGAAGAAAGAGCTCAGGACTCTAAACCAAACATTTCAAACCCCTGGAAGAAACTACATTTCCCTTCCGCCCCTGGGTATGTTTGGATCCTATATGAGGGACGACCCCATTCCCCTCACAGCAGCAAAGGGAGACTGCAGCCAGCCCCAGATGGTCTTTCCCAATCCTGGTGACAATAGGAGGGGAGTCCATGATCAAGAATGGGGGATGGAATTCACCTCCCCACCCCTCTGCAGAGCTCAGCAACTAGGATTTATCCAGTGAAGTGAATTTCACTTTGGGTCACTTTGATTCAGCCACTGAAAGATCCTTGTGCCTTAGGTTCCACACTGGCCACAGGACTTTACTGGTTCTCTCTCCCCAGACGGCCGGGGGCAGCCAGGGATAATTAGTGGGTTATGGGAATTGGAAGATGAAAATTCACTAAGAACAATGATATTTGTGTGTTTATTATTAAATCCCCAGACACCCACCAATCCCCCTCCTCCTTCCAATGAGCTATAAATATCTAAGGGACTCAGCTACTGATCCTAAAGTCAGTTCCTGCCCTTCCCCACTTTCTAAAGCAGCACTTTTAACAACAGGGCAGAGAAACATGTAAATACTTTGAACCAAATTCCAGAAGCTGCTGAGTATGGAGAAGTTAAAATGAAACCAAGGTTTCATCTCTCCAAGGACCTGGCCCCTAGTGCAAAATAACAGACACTCCCCAGAAATCTGAAATGGCCACTTCATAACTGACAAAATGTTATTAATCTGTTCACTTCTGGGAATTACCAATAAGAGAAACAACCCAGTGACGGTGATATCCAGAGGAAAAGATCTCATGTGTCTTTAGATTATACCGATTTGTAATCTGGAATTATATACACTAAAATGCCTAATTCATAGACCTTCGGCAATTGCCTGGTGTCACTACAGGGCAGAATTAAGGTTGGTGCCTTAGTTGTCAATTTCCATCCCCTAACATATTGCAATTGCTGTAAAGTGGGTTTGACAAAATTCATTTTGTCTATTTCTTTCTTTTAATTTCAATAGAGAGTGATATTTATTTTTAAGCCCCTTTTTCAATGTTTACAGTTTCAATGTTCAGAGCTGTGGGAAGTTATGGGGGTTGTTAGACAACAATTGTTTAATTACAGTAACTGTTGAGATTCCAAAAGCCAAATCATATAACTGTTCAAAGGGAAATTGTCAATGTCACATGAAAAACATACAGTGTAAATATCCTTAAATCAAACAACACTTTCTCCAGAAGCATTTCTGTATATTACCTATATAAATATTTTTCATCTGTGCGTGTGTACAGTGAAATTAACATTTACTGCAATTTATTCATTAAAATCCAATCCTTTCAAGCATAATTTTAAATAATGAAGTACTTGAATTCTTTCACTTCCTAGACTGGAATGTTTCATTTCAGGGTAATTACTCCCTCCCTGGGATGTATTTTACTCTCAGTACCATAACCCTTTTGTGATGTAGCTCCTGTCTGGGAGCTCTCCTGAGGCCAATGGCATTATGATCAGGTGACACACTGACATGAGCAGAGACACATGGGGGAGGGTGGAGGATGAGGTAACATGGAGGCTACCAGAGTTGAACGTGGCCCTAAGAGCAAACGCCCTCTCAGCCTCTCCTCTCTCCCACCTCCCAGAGTCAGTAACTCTGAGAAATCGTTCCCTGAAATCTAAATAGCCCCAGTATGAGAGACAGTGATTAACGTAGGTACCTTAGGGGCTGCTGCGCCAACCCCCTGCCTGGATGAGGAAGGTGAACAATTGCAAGTAGAAATGGGTTAGGCTGGGAGAGGGCACAGCTGATGTGGGACTGGGACTTGAGTTCACCAAGGGGCCAGAACTCATGCGGGGGTTGGGAGAAGAAGTCAACAGGACTCGGTAGAGGCACTTCAGTGTATTTTCCCCATTAACCATTCTGCCATGTATTTAATTTAGAAACTTTTCATTCTCATCTAAACACCTTGGAGCTAAGCTGGGTTGATGGATTTCCACTTACAGTGGTACAGTTGTAATTAGGTGCTTAATCAAATGCTTATGCAACACCAAGCAGTCAATAATGGGTGTGCTTTCATTCATTAACTTGACTGTGTGCTATGCATCTCCTAATTTTAATGTCAGTTTTGAATCAGTATTAATACCATGTTGTTTTAACAGCAGTAGGGTCCATTTGTATAACTCTTTGCAAGATTTCATTGGATATTGTGAACCAGCTGTCTTAACCTTTTAATTTGAGATTCCTAAATACAACCCAGTGCACCTCTCCTGAAAGACTGCAAGCCCTGGCCAGTCACATGTCCTTAGAGAGCTAACACCTGACGAGCCCTTTCGCCCTAAAATGCGTATTTGGCTCTTTGACTTTGCTTTATCCGCCCCACCAGAAAACACTATAGGGAACCTGGTCATTACAGCCGACTGTCACTAGGTAGAGTTCTACCAGCTATGGGCCAACATTCAAATGGTTCTGTTTGTTTATCTTGCATTCAGCTTTGCAATTCTTAGATCCCATTTAAAAACTGGAAGTGAAATAACTGAAGCAAGTTAAGAAGAGAGCGGCATCGGGCAGAGGTGGGGGTAAAACAATAAATGGAAAAAACTGACTATGCAAAAAGGAACCTCGCAAACTATCAGAGCCCCAGACCCCCGTCCAACTGATCCCACCCCAGCCAGGAATGTCAAGCTGGGTCCCTGAAAAATCGCCCAGCCCATCTGGCAGTGAACACTGCGTGTTCCAGGCAGAGCTACGGTGTGTGCGTCTGCTCTGCTGACGTGCTGCTTTGGTACGGAATGTACCATGGCCACAGGGAGCAGAGACATGGACTCCTACAAAACACATTCCCAGATACACCTCCAATGCCACATCCCCCCACCTCCCCACTGTCTGCCATCCCCTCCCCTACCTCCACATGGCCATTCTCAGCCTTTTACTAACACTTCCTCCCAGCCTCCAGCACTATAAATAAATAAAACATGGTGTTACAAAAGGTAGATGGTGTCACAGAAACCTGATCTGGACGTCAATAAGGCTTTTGATACAGTTACACATGGGAAACTATTAATTAAATTGGAGAAGATGGGGATTAATATGAGAACCGAAAGGTCAAGAAAGAATTGGTTAAGGGGGAGTCTACAAGGGGGTCATATTGAACGGTGAGTTGTCAGGCTGGAGGGAGTTATTAGTGGAGTTCCTCAGATCAGTCTTGGGACCAATCTTACTCAACACTTTTATTAGTGATCTTGGCACAAGAAGTGGTAGTGGGACACAAAGCCGGGAGGGATTGCCAATATGGAGGACAGGAAAATCATACAAGAAAATCTGCATGTCCTTGAAAACTGGAGTAATAGAAATGGGATGAAAATGAATAGTGCACGAATTCTAGTTGTTAGTTCCCAAGTGCATCGTTTTCCAATAAGCTGGGGATTTATCAATTGGAAGTGACAGAGGAGGAGAAAGACCTGGGTGTATTGGTTGATCACAGGATAATTATGATCTGCCAATGTGATGCAGCCATGAAATAGGTTAATGCAGTCCTAGGATACATCAGGTGAGGTATTTCCAGCAGACACATGAAAGGGTTAGTACTGTTATACAAGGCACTGATGAGACCTCATCTGAAATACACCTCTATCTTCTGCCCTTAAAGTGTGTGAGTCTATAAACTGTGCTTTGTGTTGCACAGACACTGATGGAGATCAGGGCCCCATCGTGCAGCACATGGCAGAGAACCTGACTGAGATCAGCACCCCCATTCTGCTGGGCACTGCACAGACAGAGAGGGACAGTCCTTGCCCCAAAGAGATCACAATCCTAAAGTACACAATCAGTAAGAGGAAAACAGAGAGGGGCTGCGACTTCCCCAAGGTCACCAGCCAGGTCAGGGACAGAGCCAGGAACAGACCCCAGTAATGCCAGAGCCACATCACCAAAAGCTTGGAAAGGTCCCCAGACCCCATTGTATTAGGCTGCAGGAAGAGGTGGTTTGTCCATGGATGCACAGGCTGTTTTGGCAGGGCAGCCCAGCTGCAGCCCCTGCACACAGCTGGGTGTGTCTGTCAAGGGTCAGGAGAAGTCAGTATCCAGTCCTGTGGGGCTGTGCTCCTGGCTCACACCTCCAGCACTAACTGCTGCCCCTCCCTTACCAGCTGCACTGGTCAGCCAGACCCAGGCTTCTGTCAGGTCACTGCCCCTCCCATTCCATCACTTGAAACCTTCAAACAGGGACAGGGTGCACCAGTGCCAGAGTGCACTAGTGTAAATTCTGTCTGTACTAAGGCTTTGCACCAGTGCCTAAAACACCAGTGTGGCAGAGACGTTCAATGCCCAAAACAGCAGTACGGTGGCACTAGAACTGGGATCTAGTTCTAGCTCTGTCACAGACCTTGCACACGTCAACGTTCCTCCTCCCAACTTTAGTCTCTTTACCCAGCTGCCCACTCACTGGGGTCTCCTCTCTCTCCAGAGCTGCTCACCACTAAAATCTGTGTGCGTGTCACCAGAGCGAAGGTAGTTCAGCTCTGGAATAGTCTTACAAGGGGGGCTGTGGAGTCTCTTTCCCCGGAAGTTTTTAAGAACAGGTAGGACAAACCTCTGTCAGAGACAATCTACATATACTTGGTCCTGCCTCGGCAGAGATAGCTGGAGTTGATGACATCCTGAGGTCCTATCTAGCTCTACATTTCAAGGATGCTATGCGATATATATGTATAAAACAACATACAAAGAAAAACCGCACGACAACATGATGTCAGTCCATTCAAAAAACACCACCACCACCACAAAACACTACATTGCACAGCATAAAATGACAATACTAAGGGGAAGAAAGCAACACAATGCAAACTAACACACCTTAGGACAAGAGTACACAATGCAAAATAGCTCAACTCAGACCAACACAACACACACACCAAACAAGCTAAGGCAAAACAACGCATCACAAAACTATACAACAGAACATGGTGCATCATAGTTCCAAAAGGCACCATGCAAAACAGCTCAGCGTAGAACAGGACACAGCACAAAAGAGATTATTTCAATGTAGGCCTGGAAGGGATCTTGAGAGGTCGTCTACTCCAGCCTCCTGTGCTGAGGCAGAACCAAGTATCCCTAGACATTCCCAGACTGATGTATCTCTAACCTGGTCTGAAAAACCTCCAGTGAAGGAAATTCCACAGTCTCCCTTGGAAACCAATGCAAGGCAAACACAGACCAAAACAACGCTGCACACACACACACTGGGCTTGTAGATAAGGGGAGAGGCAAGAACTGAAACAATCTGGGTTCAGTTCCCAGTTTTGCCCCAGATTCTCCATGCAAACTTGAGCAAATTACTTCTGGTCTCTGAGCTTCAGTTTCCCCATCTGTAAAATGGAGAGTCGCCTCTCACCATTGGCCTATTTAGCCTTTGAGCTTTTTGGGGCAAGGCCTGTGCCTGTGGGCATGTCTACACTGCAGTGAGACACCGGCGGCTGACCTGTGCCCACTGACTTGGGCTCACACAGCTCAGGCTGTGGGGCTGTTTAATTGTGGTGTTGATGTTCTGGCTTGGGCTGCAGCCCAAGGTCTGGCACCCTCCCACCTTGCAGGGTCCTACAGCCTGGCTCCAGCCCGAGCCCAGACATCTACACTGCAATTAAACAGCCCCTTCGCCTGAGCCCTGTGAACCTGAGTCACCTGGCATGGGCAGTGGGGTTTTAACAGCAGGGGAGAGATACCCTTGGTGTCTTTTCTGCACCTGTCACAATGGGGACTCAGATCTTGGTCAGTGTCTGTGCAGAGCCCTGCACAACAGCAAGACTGATCTCAGTTGGGGAGTCTGCAACTCCCAGCATTACAGGATCCCTGATTTTGTTTAGGGCCCCTGCAGCAACTGGCAAAATGTGGGGGCAGGATCTCTGTCAGGGTCTGTGCAGTGCACAGTACAGTGGTGGGGTGTGATCTTTATCAGGGTCAGTGCAATGCCAGGCCCAACGGGGACACAGATCTCAGTCAAGGTCTCTGACGTGCCCAGAACAATGGAGGCAGTGGTTTGGGTCGCAGTCGTGCGCTGCCTGGCACAACAGGAGCCATGATCTCGGTGCAGGTCTCAGTTTTACCTGGCACAACAGTGGGGTCTGATCTCACCTTGGGTCTCTTCAGCGCCTGGCATAACAGGGCCCAGATCTCAGTTGGGGTCTCTTCAGCACCTGGCAGAACAGGGCCACGCTCAGTACGATAGGAGCCCTGATCTCAGTCACACATCTGGAGAGAAAAGTGGGAATATTTTTGAGAATTTGATATCAGGATTTCAGAACTGAGGAGAAACTGGAGCACAAACTAAATATTTACTAATATGAGGGACAAACATCAACATGTGGGGAGATTTTATGTCACCATTCAAGAGAAAAAGAGGGGAAATTTGAGGGGATTATACGGTGATATTGAACCAACAGCAGAATGGGACGGATTCTTCTTGCCTGACACTCACAGGGCCAGGAGGGAGCCCTGGATGATGTCTTCTCACAGGGGAAAGGAGTGGGGCTGGAGTCAGAAGGTCGCTGGCTGTGGGGAGGGGCTGGAAGTGGGGTATGGGAATGTGACTAGCAGTTTGCAGATGATACCAAGCTGGGAGGGGTTGCAAGTACTTTGGAGAATAGAACTGAAATTCAAAATCATCTGGACAAACTGGAGAAATGGTCTGAAGTAAATAGGATGAAATTCAATAAGGACAAATGCAAAGTACAACGCTTAGGAAGGAACAATCAGCTGCACACATCCAAAATGGGAAATAACTGCCTAGGAAGGAGTGCTGTGGAAAGGGATCTGGGGGTCAGAGGATCACAAGCTAAATAGGAGTCAACAGTGTTGCAAAAAAACAAGTATCATTCTGGGATGTATTAGCAGCAGTATTGTAAGCAAGACACGAGAAGAAATTCTTCCGCTCTACTCCACGCTGATTAGGTCTCAACTGGAGTAGTGTGTCCAGTTCTGAGGGGCACATTTCAAGAAAGATGTGGACAAATTAGAGAAAGTCCAGAGAAGAGCAACAAAAATGATTAAAGGTCTAGAAAACATGACCTCTGATGGAAGATTGAAAAAAAACTGGGGAAGACTCAGAGGGGACATGATCACAGTTTTCAAGTACATAAAAGGTTGTTACAAAGATGCTGGAGAAAAATTGTTCTTCTTAACCTCTGAGGATAGGACAAGAAGCAATGGATTTAAATTGCAGCAAGGGCGGTTTAGGATGGAGATTAGGAAAAAAACCTCCCTAACTGTCAGAGTGGTTAAGCACTGGAATAAATTCCCTAGGGAGGTTGTGGAATCTCCGTCACTGGGGATATTTAAGAGCAGCTGGACAAACACCTGTCAGGGATTGTCTAGATAATACTGAGTCCTGCCTTGAGTGCAGCGGACTGGCCTAGATGACCTCTCGAGGTCCCTTCCAGTTCTATAATTCTATGAACCAAAGGCCAGAGAAGAGCAGAATCAAAGGAGTCACTCGGGGGGATTCTCCCTGTCACTGTTCCCAAGGCAGCTCTCTCAGCTTTACAAAGCTGTTTGATGCTCCAGCCTTTATACAGTCTCTCCTGGCAATGCCCCTTTCATGGGCTGAGCCTAGTTTTAGCTTTTGGGAAGTGTGACCCTGGGGGCACTGGGATTGGGCCTTCTTGCCTCAGCACATCTTGTTTCTTTCTGTGGCTCCCCAGTGAGTCCAAATGAGTAGATACTCCTGACACAGACCGTGAACATAAGAACATCAGAGCTGCCCACTGCATCAGACCAATGGTCCACCTAGCTCAGTGGCCAATGCCAGGTGCTTCAGAGGGAATGAACAGAACAGGTAACCATCAAATGATCCACCCCATCACCCATTCCCAGCTTCTGGCAAACAGAGGCTAGAGACACCATCCCTGCCCATGACACTGGCAGATGAGGTGTTAGCTCTTGCAAAAAAACCCATGTCTTCATTGAACAGGGACAAACACACAGTGGAATCAGTCTGACTCACCTGTGTTAGTATCAGGTATTAGGATTATAAGAATGCGTTTACACTTTAATCAATGTTTGTGAGTTGCTGCCTGGGTTAATATCTGACTAGTTGCATTGTGAGCCTCTGTAAATCACCAGACAGAAGAGAGACTTTACCTAGGTGAAGTGCTGATAGGCAACCGAATGCATTACACTCTGCCTGGCAGGAAAGCTCCATCAACACCAGATAGACTATTATGCGACGCTAAAGACGACAAAAGACTGTTGTTGTGCTCTTGACTTCCCATTAGCTGAGTTTGCAGCTCAGAGCACATGGCAGGAAGGGGATAAAAAACCCCATACAGAAGGAACTGATTCTCTGTAAGCTGCTTGGACTCTGGGGGGCAAAGTTTCAAGACATAAGCACGAGATCCCCAGGTGATTAGCCTGGGTTAGTCCTAAGGAAGATATAGGGCTTGCTTATTATAGAAGCTTCGATTTCCTTTAAAAATTTAAGACTGTAACTTGTCTGCATCTATAGGATTACCTGCTTTAACCTTGTAAACAACTCTTGTTTCCTTTTAAATAAGTCTTAATACAGGTTATTACAGGACTGGCTACAAGTATTGTCTTTGTTGTGAGATCTAAGATTCAATTGACCTCAGTAAGTCACTGGTCCTTTGGGACAAGGTCAGGCTTGACAAAGCCCTGGCTGGGATGATTTGGTTGAGGATTGGTCCTGCTTTGAGCAGGGAGTTTGACTAGATGACCTTTTGAGGTTCCTTCCAGCCCTGATATTCTATGACTGGCAGTAACCTGAACATGCTGTGATTCGTGGGGTAAGGCAGTGGTTCTCAACCAGGGGTCCTGGGCCCGCTGGGGGCCACTAGTAGGTTTCAGGGCAGGCACCAAGCAAGGCCAGCATTAGACTCACTGAGGCCCAGGGCAGAAAGCTTAAGTCCCAGCGTATGGGGCTGAAGTCCAGGGCCTGAGACCTACCACCCAGGGCTAAAGCCAAAGCAATGTAGATTTGTGGGGCCCCTGTGGCTCAGTACCCCAAGAGAGGAAGAAAGTGCCCTAAGGACTCAGCCAGAAGGTCGAGCCCTGACACACTACTGGCTTAGAGGGTCTCTGCCAGTCAGGAAGGGCTAGCAGGGAGGGAAGACTGGCAACTGATGGTTGGAGGGGTGAAGAGGTTTGGGGTATGGTGGGGGAAGAAGCGTCTGGGACTGGATAATCTGGGGCTGGGCAGTCTCCATAGGGGACACTTGCTCCTCCTGTGCCCTTTCCACACCCTCTTGTGAGGAGAGAATGACCACCCTGTCCCCAGCCCCACAGCCAGCCGTGTCTCAGGACTCTCCCAAGCTGCACCCACTAACTCTCTTCCCATTTGGGGTAGAGCTCGGGGCAACAAATTACCACCAAGATGAACCCAGCTGAATGCTGCCTGTTCTGGTGCCACAGGGTCCTCTGGTGGGTGAAAGGCAGAACTGGAGCACTTCTCAGGCAGAATGTATCGTCTTCAAGCCAAAAAAAGGAAATTCTGTGCTGGACGTGAATTCTGTGCATACGCAGCGCTGCAGAATTACCACATGAGTAACTCACACCTGGCACAGACACAACCTGCTCACTCCCACCTCTTCTCCCTATATGTCGAGCCCCAGAGCTGCTGCTGTCATTAATGCACACAGGCTTTCACTCCTGTTAGTGCTGGCAAGACCCAGTCCAGTGACAGGACTGAACCCTTATTTTCCTATCACATGGGAGAGTCTCAGCTGAGGGGGAGGTGAGATGGGGAGGGGGTACAGAGGGGAAAGTTGTTGTACCCATGTTGGTCCCAGGATAGCAAAGAGGTATTTTTACTTTTTTTTAGAACCAATGACTTTATCCACCTTGTCTCTCCAAGAGATCTGAAAGTGGCAGAAGGAGACAAACAGGAGGACAGAGCTCAGGACTCTACATCAAACATTTCAAACCTGTGGAAGAAACTACATTTCCCAACTTACTTACTTCCCAATCCCAACTTACTTCCTGTTTGACCCTAATTTATATAGTAATATTTTCAGCTATACCTTAACCAATCATTCTATTAAAATTTACCTAACCAATCCTAACGTATTGTAACATGATTAGCTAACCAATTATATCCCACCACCTTCATTAGTTTACACCTAGCAAAATTAACTATACAGCAGACAGAAACAATCACAGAACCAGATAGAGACCATGCAAATAAATATACAAAACAGAAGTGAGGATTTCACAACTACATCTATACAGACATCAGGGTTCCCCAGCTGTGTCTATTGATCAGTGAGTTCTTACCAGACACAAAGCTGTCAAACTAAATTTCTGGCCTCTTCCCTTTCTCTGGAGGGTGATAGATCAAATCACCTTCCTAACAGCACCAGACTGCCTTATTTCAATATGACTAGTTTGGAATGTGAGGACGTGACCAGACATTTCCCAGTTTATGGCTGCTAAAAAACCAGGCCTCCGACTCTCACAGTAAGAGGCCACTACACAGACAGTGATTTTTGATTCTCTCTTTTACACCTATAACTAGCTAAATGATAAGAATACACCTACATTCTTAAAGTATAGGCCTTTGCAGACAGGCCTGAATACCTACATCCTAAAACCCAACCCTCTGCAGAGCTCAGCAACTAGGGCCTTATCCAGTGAAGTGAATTTCACTCTGGGTCACTTTGAATCAGCCACTGAAAGATCCTTGTGCCTTAGGATCCACACTGGTCACAGGAGTTTACTAGTTCTCCCTCCCTAGACGGCCGGGGGCAGCTAGGGATAATTAGTGGGTTATGGGAATTAGAAGATGAAAATTCACTAAGAACAATGATATTTGTGTGTTTATTATTAAATCCCCAGACACCCACCAATCCCCATCCTCCTTCCGATGAGCTATAAATATCTAAGGGACTCAGCTACTGATCCTGAAGTCAGTTCCTGCCCTTCCTCACTTTCTAAAGCAGCACTTTTAACACCAGGGCAGGGAAACATGTAAATACTTTGAACTAAATTCCAGAAGCTGCTGAGTATGGAGAAGTTAAAATGAAACCAAGGTTCTGGCTCTCCAAGGACCTGGCCCCTAGTGCAAAATAACAGACACTCCCCAGAAAGCTGAAATGGCCACTTCATAACTGACAAAATGTTATTAATCTGTTCACTTCTGGGAATTACCAATAAGAGAAACAACCCAGTGACGGTGATATCCAGAGGAAAAGATCTCATGTGTCTTTAGATCATACCGATTTGTAATCGGGAACTTTATACACTAAAATGCCTAATTCGTAGCCCTACGGTGATTGCCTGGTGTCACTACAGGGCAGAATTAAGGTTGGTGCCTTAGTTTTGAATTTCCATCCCCTAACATATTGCAATTGCTGTTAAGTGGGTTTGACAAAATTCGTTGTCTATTTCTTTCTTTTAATTTCAATAGATAGCGATATTTATTTTTAAGCCCCTTTTTCATTGTTTACAATTTCAATGTTCAGAGCTGTGGGAAGTTATGGGAGTCCTCAGACAACAATTATTTAATAACAGTAACTGCTGAGATTCCAAAAGCCAAATCATATAACTGTTCAAAGAGAAACTGTCAATGTCACACCCAAAATACACAGTGTAAATATCCTTAAATCAAACTCCACTTTCTCCAGAAGCATTTCTGTATATTACCTATATAAATATTTTTTTCATCTGTGTCTGTGTGTACAGTAAAATCAACATTTACTGCAATTTATTTATAAAAATCCAATCTTTTCAAGCATAATTTTAAGTAATGAAGTACTTGAATTCTTTCACTTCCTAGACTGGAATGTCTCATTTCAGGATAATTACTCCCTCCCTGTGATGTATTTTACTCTCAGTACCGTAACCCTCTTGTGATGTAGCTCCTGTCTGGGAGCTCTCCTGAGGCCAGTGACATTATGATCAGAAGGTGACACACTGACACATGAGGAGAGACACATGGGGGAGGGTGGAGGACGAGGTAACATGGCGCCTACCAGAGTTGAACGTGGCCCTTAGAGCAAACGCCCTCTCAGCCTCTCCTCTCTCCCACCTCCCAGAGTCAGTAACTCTGAGAAATCGTTCCATGAAATCTAAATAGCCCCAGTATGACAGACAGTGATTAATGCAAGTACCTTAGGGGCTGCAGCACCAACCCCCTGCCTGGATGAGGAGGATGAAGTATTTCAGTAGAAATGGGTTAGGCTGGGAGAGGGCACATCTGATGTGGGACTGGGAGCCAAGTTGACCAAGAGGCCAGAACTCATGGGCGGTTTAGGAGAAGTCAACAGGACTGGGTAGAGGCATTTCAGTGTATTTTCCCCATTAACCATTCTTCTATGAATTTAGTTTAGAAACTTTTCATTCCCATCTAAACACCTTGGAGCTAAGCTGGGTTGATACATTTAATTAGGTGTTTAATCAGATGCTCATGCAACACAAAGCAGTCAATAATGGGTGTGCTTTCATTCATCAACTTGACTGCGTGCTGTGCATCGCTTTTAAAAAAAAGATGGTGTGAGGGAGTGTCAAAATTTTAGCCATTAAGAAATGGTAAGTAGATATCAGTTCATTTCTCATGCGTTCCTCTCCTAATTTTAATGTCAGTTTTGAATCAGTATTAATACCATGTTGTTTTAACAGCAGTAGGGTCCATTTGTATAATTCTTTGCAAGATTTCATTGGATATTGTGAACCAGCCGTCTTAACCTTTTATTTTGAGATTCCTAAATACAACCGAACGCACCTCTCCTGAACGACTGCAATACCTGGCTGGTGACATGTTCCTTAGACAGCAAACACCTGACGAGCCCTTTCGCCCTAAAACGTGCATTTGGCTCTTTGACATTGCTTTATCCGCCCCACCAGAAAATGCTAGAGGTAACCAGGAAATTACAGCCAACCGTCACTAGGTACAGTTCTACCACCTATGGGCCAACATTCAAATGGTTCTGTTTGTTTATCTTTCATTCAGCTTTGCAATTCTTAGATCCCATTTAAAAACTGGAAGTGAAATAACCGAACCAAGTTAAGAAGAGAGCGGCATCGGACATAGGTGGGGGTAAAACAACAAATGGAAAGAACTGACTACGCAAAAAGAAACATCGCAAACTATCAGAGCCCCAGACCCCCATCCAACTGAACCCACCCCAGCCAGGCATATCAAGCTGGGTCCCTGAAAAATCGCCCAGCCCGTCTGGCAGTGAACGCTGTGTGTTCCAGGCAGAGCTACGGTGTGTGTGTCTGCTCTGCTGATGTGCTGCTTTGGTACGGAAGGCACCACGGCCACAGGGAGGAGAGACACGGACTCCTACAAAACACATTCCCAGATACACCTCCAATGCCGCATCGCCCCCCACCTCCCCACTGTCTGCCATCCCCTCCCCTACCTCCACATGGCCATTCTCAGCCTATTGCTAACACTTCCTCCCAGCCTTCAGCACTATAAATAAATAAAACATGGTGTTACAAAAGGTAGTTTGTGCCACAGAAACCTGATCTGGACGTCAGTAAGGTTTTTGATAGTTCCACATGGGAGATCTGCAAGTGGCAGAAGGAGACAAACAGGAAGACAGAGCTCAGGACTCTAAACCAAACATTTCAAATCCCCGGAACAAAGTACATTTCCCTTCTGCCCCTGAGTATGTTTGGATCCTACATGAGGGACCATCCCATTCCCCTCATAGCAGCAAAGGGAGACTGCAGCCAGCCCCAGATGGTCTTTCCCAATCCTGGGATGTTTCTTGTGACAAAGTTTGTGTGTGGTGGGTGCACGGGCTGGGTACAGCTGGACCGATCTGCTGATTGGAAAGTCAGGGAAACTCCAGCACAGCTTGGGGGCTGTGGGCAGGGGGAGCAGTTCTGGAGCTGGGCCTCTGTCCTCTCTAGCTCCCATGGCACATGGCTCTGGCAGCATCAAGTGGGTCCATCACTGCAGGGGAAGGTTGGGGTAGTGTCTGAGATCAGGGTGAGAATTGGAGGCGGGGGTCCATGCTCAAGAATGGGGGATGGAATTCACCTCCCCAACCCTCTGCAGAGCTCAGCAACTAGGGCTTTATCCAGTGAAGTGAATTTCACTCTGGGTGACTTTGAGTCAGACACAGAAAGATCCTTGTGCCTTAGGTTCCACACTGGCCACAGGAGTTTACTAGTTCTCCCTCCCCAGACGGCCGGGGGCAGCCAGGGATAATCAGTGGGTTATGGGAATTAGAAGATGAAAATTCACTAAGAACAATGATATTTCTGTGTTTATTATTAAATCCCCAGACACCCACCAATCCCCATCCTCCTTCCGATGAGCTATAAATATCTAAGGGACTCAGTACTGATCCTGCAGTCAGTTCCTGCCCTTCCCCACTTTCTAAAGCAGCACTTCTAAGAACAGGGCAGGGAAACATGTAAATACTTTGAACTAAATTTCAGAAGCTGCTGACCATGGAGAAGTTAAAATGAAACCAAGATTCCGTCTCTCCAAGGACCTGGCCCCTAGTGCAAAATAACAGACACTCCCCAGAAATCTGAAATGGCCACTTCATAACTGATAAAATGTTAATAATCTGTTCACTTCTGGGCATTACCAATAAGAGAAACAACCCAGTGACAGTGATATCCAGAGGAAAAGATCTCATGTGTCTTTAGATCATACCGATTTGTAACCTGGAACTTTATACACTAAAATGCCTAATTTCTAGCCCTACGGTGATTGCCTGGTGTCACTACAGGGCAGAATTAAGGTTAGTGCCTTAGTTGTGAATTTCCATCCCCTAACAGATTGCAATTGCGGTTAAGTGGGTTTGTCAAAATTCATTTTGTCTATTTCTTTCTTTTAATTTCAATAGATAGTGATATTTATTTTTAAGCCCTTTTTTTAATGTTTACAATTTCAATGTTCAGAGCTGTGGGAAGTTATGGGGGTCGTCAGACAACAATTATTTTATTACAGTAATTGTTGAGATCCCAAAAGCCAAATCATATAACTGTTCACAGAGAAACTGTCAATGTCACAGGCAAAATGTACAGTGTAAATCTCCTTAAATCAAACTCCACTTTCTCCAGAAGCATTTCTGTATATTACCTATATAAATATTTTTCCGTGTGTGTGCGTACAGTAAAATCAACGTTTCCTGCAATTTATTCATAAAAATCCAATGCTTTCAAGTGTCATTTTAAGTAATTAAGTACTTGAATTCTTTCACTTCCTAGACTGGGATGTATTTCACTCTCAGTACCATAACCCCCTCGTGATATAGCTCCTGTCTGGGAGCTCTGCTGAGGCGAGTGGCATTATGATCAGAAGGTGACACAGTGACACATGAGCAGAGACACATGAGGGAGGCTGGAGGATGAGGTAACCTGGAGGCTACCAGAGTTGAACATGGCCCTAAGAGCAAACCCTCTCTGAGCCTCTCCTCTCTCCCACCTCCCACAGTCAGTAATTCTGAGAAATCGTTCCCTGAAAGGTAAATAGCCTCAGTATGAGACACAGTGATTAACCTTAGGGGCTGCAGTGCCAACCCCCTGCCTTGACGAGGGGGATGAAGAATTGCTGTAGAAATGGGTTAGGCTGGGAGAGGGCACAGCTGAAGTGAGACTGGGAGCTCAGTTGACCAAGAGGCCAGAACTCAGAGGGTTTAGGAGAAGTCAACAGGACTGGGTAGAGGCATTTCGGTGTATTTTCTCCATTAACCATTCTGCCATGTATTTAATTTAGAAACATCTAAACACCCTGGAGCTAAGCTGGGTTGATGTATTTTCACTTACATTGGTACAGTTTTAATTAGGTGCTTAATCAGATGCCCATGCAACACCAAGCAGTCAATAATGGGTGTGCTTTCATTCATTAACTTGACTGTGTGCTGTGCATCGCTTTAAAAAAAATTGGTGTGAGCGAGTGTCAAAATTTTGGGCATTAAAAAATGGAAATTAAGTGTCAGTTCATTTCTTTTTTAGCCCTTTTGCCTTAAAACGCGCATTTGACTCTTTGACTTTCCTTTATTCGCCCCACCAGAAAATGCTATAGGGAACCCGGTCATTACAGCCGACCTTCACTAGGTATAGTTCTACCAGCTCTAGGCCAACATTCAAATGGTTCTGTTTCCTTTATCTTTCATTCAGCTTTCAAATCTAAGATCCCATTTAAAAGCTGGAAGTGAAATAACCAAAGCAAGTAAAGAAGGGAGCGGCATTGGGCATAGGTAGGGGGAAAACAATAAATGGAAAGAACTGACTATGCACAAAGGAACATCTCAAACTATCAGAGCCTCAGACCCTCGTCCAAGTGAATCCATCCCAGCCAGGCATATCAGCCCCTTAAAAATCGCCCAGCCCGTCTGGCAGTGAACGCTGCACATTCCAGGCAGACCTACGGTGTGTGCCTCTGCTCTGCTGACGTGCTGCTTTGGTACGGAATGCACCACGGCCACAGGGAGCACAGACATGGACTCCTACAAAACACAATCCCAGATACACCTCCAATGCCGCATCCCCTCCCCCACCTCCACATGGCCATTCTCAGCCTATTGCTAACACTTCCTCCCAGCCTTCAGCACTATAAATAAATAAAACAAGGTGTTACAAAAGGTAGATCTTGCCACAGAAACCTGATCTGGATGTCAGTGAGGTTTTTGATACAGTTCCACATGGGAAACTACTCGTTAAATTGGAGAAGATGGGGATTAATATGAGAACCGAAAGGTCAAGAAAGAATTGGTTAAAGGGGAGTCTACAAGGGGGTCATATTGAATCGTGAGTTGTCAGGGTGGAGGGAGTTACTAGTGGAGTTCCTCAGATCAGCCTTGGGACCAATCTTACCCAACACTTTTATTAGTGATCTTGGCACAAGAAGTGGGAGTGGGACACAAAGCCGGGAGGGATTGCCAATATGGAGGAGGACAGGAAAATCATACAAGAAAATCTGCATGTCCTTGAAAGCTGGAGTAATAGAAATAGGATGAAAATTAAGAGTGCACAAATTCTACGTGTTAGTGCCCAAGTGCATAATTTTGCAATAAGCTGGGGATTTATCAATTGGAAGTGACAGAGGAGGAGAAAGACCTGGGTGCATTGCTTGATCACAGGATAATTATGAGCTGTCAATGTGATGCAGCCCTGAAATAGGTTAATACAGTCCTAGGATACATCAGGTGAGGTATTTCCAGCAGACACATGAAAGCGTTACTACTGTTGTAAAAGGCACCGATGAGACCTCATCTGAAATACACCTCTATCTTCTGCCCTTAAAGTGTGTGAGTCTATAAACTGTGCCTTGCATTGCAGAGACACTGATGGAGATCAGGGCCCCATCGCACAGCACATGGCAGAGACCCTGACTGAGATCAGCACCCCCATTCTGCTGGGCACTGCACAGACAAAGAGGGACAGTCCTTGCCCCAAAGAGATCACAATCCAAGTACACAATGGGTAGGAGGAAAACAGAGAGGGGCTGTGACTTCCCCAAGGTCACTAAGTCAAGGACAGAGCCAGGAATAGATCCCGGTAATGCCAGAGCCCGTCACCCGCAGCTTGGAAAGGTCCCCACACCCCATTGTATTAGGCTGCAGGAAGAGGTGGTTTATCCATGGATGCACAGGCTGTCTTGGCTGGGAAGCTCAGCTGCAGCCCCTGCACACAGCTGGGTGTGTGTGTCACAGGTCAGGAGAAGTCAGCGTCCAGTCCTGTGGGGCTGTGCTCCTGGCTCATACCTCCAGCACTCACTGCTGCCCCTCAGTTACCAGCTGCACTGGTCAGCCAGACCCAGGTCTCTGTGAGGTCACTGCCCCGTTCCCCCTATTTCCCCCGGCAAGCCCTCAAACAGGGACATGGTGCACTAGTGCCAGAGTGCACTAGTGTAAATTCTGTCCATACTAAGGGTTTGTACCAGTGCCTAGAACACCAGTGTGGCAGAGACCTTCAGTACCAAAAACAGCAGTACGGTGGCACTAGAACTGGGATCTATTTCTAGCTCTGTCACAGACAGCCTGGGTGACCTTGGCTATATCAATGTTTCTCCTCCCAACCCTTAGTCTCTTCACCCAGCTGCCCACTCACCGGGGTCTCCTCTCTCTCTACAGCTGCTCACCACTAAAATCTGTGCGCGTGTCACCAGAGCTAAGGTAGTTCAGCTCTGGAATAGTCTTACAAGGGGGGCTGTGGAGTCTCTTTCCCCGGAAGTTTTTAAGAACAGGTAGGACAAAACTCTGCCAGAGATAATCTACATATACTTGGTCCTGCCTCGGCAGAGAGAGCCGGACTTGATGACATCCTGAGGTCCTATCTAGCCCTACATTTCTAGGATGCTATGAAATATATACGTATAAAACAGAACAAACAGAATAAAACCCACCACAAAATAATGTCAGGCAATTCAGAAAAAAAAAAACCACAACAACAAAAACCACAGCATAAAATGACAATACAAAAGGAAAAGAAAACAACACAATGCTAACTAATACACCCTAGGCCAAAATTACACAATGAAAAAGAGCTCAACTCAAACCAACACAACACAGGCACCACACACACTGAAGCAAAACAATGCACTATAAAACTATGCAACACAACATGGTGCAGTCACAGTTCCAAATGGCACCATGCAAAACAGCTCAGCGTAGAACAGGGCACAGCACAAAAGAGAATTATTTCAATGTAGGCCTGGAAGGGATCTTGAGAGGTCGTCTACTCCAGCCTCCTGTGCTGAGGCAGAACCAAGTAGCCCTAGACATTCCCAGACTGGTGTATCTCTAACCTGGTCTAAAAACCTCCAGTGAAGGAAATTCCACAGTCTCCCTTGGAAGCCAATGCAAGGCAAACACAGGTCAAAACAACGCTGTACACACACAAGCTGGGCTTGTGGATAAGAGGAGAGGCAAGAACTGAAACAATCTGGGTTCCATTCCCAGTTTTGCCCCAAATTCTCCATGCAAACTTGAGCAAATTACTTCAGCTCCCTGAGCTTCAGTTTCCCCATCCGTAAAATGGAGAGTCACCTCCCACCATTGGCCTATTTAGCCTTTGAGCTTTTTGTGACAAGGCCTCTCTGTCATCTTGGGCATGTCTACACTGCAGTCAGGCACCGGCGGCTGGCCGGTGCCCGCTGACTTGGGCTCACACGGCTCAGGCTGCGGGGCTGTTTAATTGTGGTGTTGATGTTCCAGCTTGGGCTGCAGCCCAAGGTCTGGCACCCTCCCACCTCGCAGGGTCCTACAGCCTGGCTCCAGCCTGAGCCCAGACATCTACACTGCTATTAAACAGCCCGTTTGCCTAAGCCCTGTGAACCTGAGTCACCTGGCATGGGCAGTGGGGTTTTAACAGCAGGGGAGAGATACCCTTGGTGTCTTTTCTGCACCTGTCAGAATGGGGACTCAGATCTTGGTCAGTGTCTGTACAGAGCCCTGCGCAACAGGAAGACTGATCTCAGTTGGGGACTCTGCAACTCCCAGCATTACAGGATCCCTGATTTTGTTTAGGGCCCCTGCAGCAACTGGCAAAATGTGGGGGCAGGATCTCTGTCAGGGTCTGTGCAGTGCACAGTACAGTGGTGGGGTGTGATCTTCGTTAGGGTCAGTGCAATGCCAGACCCAACTGGGACACAGATCTCAGTCGAGGTTTCTCAAGGGCCCAGAACAATGGAGGCAGTGGTTTGGGTCGCGGTCGCAGTCGTGCGCTGTCTGGTATAAGGGGGACAGTGATCTCGGTGCAGGTCTCAGTTTTACCTGGCACAACTGTGGGGTCTGATCTCATCTGGGGTCTCTTCAGTGCCTGGCAAAGCAGGGCCCAGATCTCAGCTGGGGTGTCTTCAGCACCTGGTAGAACAGGACCACACTCAGTATGATAAGAGCCCTGATCTCAGTCACATACCTGGAGAGAAAAGTGGGAAGATTTTCGAGAATCTGATATCAGTATTTCAGAACTGAGGAGAAAATGGGGCACAAACTAAATATTTGCCAATATAAGGGACAAGCATCAACATGTGGGGAGATTTTATGTCACCATTCAACAGTTCAAGAGAAAAGAGGGGAAACTGGAGGGGATTATACAGGGATATTGAATCAACAACAGGATGGGATGGATTCTTCTTGCCTCACACTCACAGGGCCAGGAGGGAGCCCTGGGCGATGTCTTTTCACAGGGGAAAGGAGCGGGGCTGGAGTCAGAAGGTCGCTGGCTGTGGGGAGGGGCTGGCAATGGGGTCTGGGAATGTGACTAGCAGGTGATGGGGGGGAGGGGAAGTAGCTGGACTAGGAAACCTGGGGCTGGGCCGTCTCCATGGGGGACACTTGCTCCCCCCTCCCCTTCCTGGCCCTTCCCACGCCCTGTTGCCAGCAGAGAGGGGCCCCCCCAGCCCAGCCCAGACGTGTCCCTGTCTCAGGGCCCCCCCAGCCTCTGCCCATTCACCCTCTGCCCAGTTCAGAAATCACTGGGGGGAACCATTTCCCACCCACAAAAGGACAAATCCCTGCAGGTGAAAATGGGGGAAACCCCCCAAACCTGAGATCTGAACTGGCCATTGGCGAAGGGAGAGAAAATGGGGCACGATGGGGGAGGGGAACAGGGAACTTCTCAGGGGTTTGGGGGGGGTCACCCTGGGGGTGGCTCGTTGCTCTCTAGGGAGAAAGGGGGCAGGACGGGAGGGGAGGGGGGTCCCCACGGGGGGGGGCAGCGGTAAATCCGAGGGGATCTCAGCCCCCCCCTTTCTCTCCCCGCTCCTCGGGGGTCACCTGCTTCCCCCCCCCCGCCATGTCCGGGCTGCACAGACATTTCCCCCCCGCCCCTTTCCCAGCCCCGCCCGGTCTCAGCCCCCAGCCCCGCCCGGCCCCACGGGGGGTTAACGGGTCTCACCGGCACAAACCCTCCTGCTCCGCCCGGCCCCGCAGCTACAGGCACCAGCAGCGCGTGACGCGGCCTCTGCGCATGCGGGACTCTCCCCCTCCCCGATCTGCGCATGCCCAGAGCCCCAACGGCACGAACCCTTCTCCGGCCCGGGAGAGACTCCAACGGCCCCGCGCGAGCCAGGCAGAGCGGCTGCAGCCCGCGCGCGCTTGCAACTCGGCTCTTTCTCTCCCACCCAACGTCACTTCCGGTCGAGGGAGAGTCAGCAACTACATCTCCCAGACTGCCCCGGGGGGCGCTTCCGCTCTTCCTAGCCCAGGTAAGGGAGGTCCCCGGGGCCAGACTGACCCTCCCCCACCGCTCATCCTGTGCCTAGGCCCCGCCCCCTCTCCCAGCCGGTGCCTCTCAGACCCCCTCCCCCGCCTGTTCCCGGGGAGCGGCGGAGCTGCCCGCCCCACGCGTGTCCCCGCCCCCGGCCATGGCCCCGCTGCCGGGAGAAAGGGGCGGGGGCCGGGCCGGGCCGGGCCGGGGGGGGGGCAGAAAGGGGCGGGTCCTCCCCGGGCTTGGCCCTGCCCCTGGGCCGCACGCAGGGGGGTTGGGACACGCGGGGACCCGCCTCAGCCCGGAGGGGGCAGGAGAGGGGCTGGGGCTCCCCAGGGGAAAGCAGGGGCCGGGGCTGGTGTAGCAGCTCCACCCCCCCCACCCCCAAATCCCCTCCAGTGCCCGGCTCAGCAGAGGGTGTCAGCTGGATCCCAGCCGCTGCAGCCCGGGGGGTTGCAGGGCACAGGAAGGGGCTGGAGCAGCTGGGAGTGGGGGGGGGGGTTGCGGGGCACAGGAAGGGGCTGGAGCACCCGGGAGCGGCGCGGGGGCGGGGGTTGCGGGGCACAGGAAGGGGCTGGAGTAGCTGGGAGCGGGGGGGGGGGGAGGTTGCAGGGCACAGGAAGGGGCTGGAGCAGCTGGGAGCCGGGGGGGGGGGGTTGCAGGGCACAGGAAGGGGCTGGAGCAGCTGGGAGCGGGGAGGGGGAGGGTTGCAGGGCACAGGAAGGGGCTGGAGCAGCTGGGAGCCGGGGGGGGGGGGGGAGGGTAGCAGGGCACAGGAAGGGGCTGGAGCAGCTGGGAGCGGGGGGGGGGGTAGCAGGGCACAGGAAGGGGCTGGAGCAGCTGGGAGCGGGGGGGGGGTAGCAGGGCACAGGAAGGGGCTGGAGCAGCTGGGAGCAGGGGGGGGTAGCAGGGCACAGGAAGGGGCTGGAGCAGCTGGGAGCAGGGGGGGGTTGCAGGGCACAGGAAGGGGCTGGAGCAGCTGGGAGCGGGGTGGGGGGTTTGCAGGGCACAGGAAGGGGCTGGAGCAGCTGGGAGCGGGGGGAGGGGGTTGCAGGGCACAGGAAGGGGCTGGAGCAGCTGGGAGCGGGGGGAGGGGGTTGCAGGGCACAGGAAGGGGCTGGAGCAGCTGGGAGCAGGGGGGGGTTGCAGGGCACAGGAAGGGGCTGGAGCAGCTGGGAGCGGGGGGGGGAGGGTTGCAGGGCACAGGAAGGCATTAACCCCTCCGTACGCAGCCGGGAGGGGCTCTCCGGCTGCAGTGGAGCCAGCTCGGGTACGATTTATTGGGGGGTTGCTGGTGGGTTCCTGCTGGAGGGAGAGAGGCAGGATATACTGGAGAGGTGGCAGCTTCTGGGGAGTTAGGGCTGGAGGGGGCAGGGAATACCCTGGGTGAGGAAAGGGAGGGGGACAGAGTGTGACAAACCTGCTGAGACTTGTTTAACGTGGGCCTAGATGCGAGGAACAAACACTTGGGTGTTGGGGGAGAAAATTCACTAATTTGTGAAACAGGAACTAGAGAAACCAACCCCCTGGGCAGGGCTGGGAAAACTGACCAGACTTCCAGTGCTGAACCCTCAGCCTGCTAGCCAGGGGCTGGTGTGACATGGAAAGGGGGGCACCCACCAGGGAGCTGTAGGGAAGATGTCCCGGCCCCTCACATCCAGCTGCTGGCAGTGGGGAGGGTGTTGGGTTCCCTACCATGGGGTTGTATCAGCCTCTGGCTAGTAGGGGTGTGATGGATCTGCAGGCAGAGACAAGGGGTCTCTCTTTGTTCTCTCACTATGGTGCCCCCCGGCTGCTCTCAGCAGTGTGGGGCTAAGACTCTGCCGACTGTTTCTCTCTCAGAGCTTCCATTTGATGGGCTCCTCTCCCCCGTGAATAGTGAGGTTGTGAGTAGGGCAGTAGGTACTGAGTGTTGGACTCTCACTCTTTCAGGGGCCGGTGACCTTCGAGGAGGTGGCTGTGTATCTCACCAGGGAAGAGGGGGCTCTGCTGTACCCCACTCGGAGAGCCCTTTACAGAGGCGTCATACAGGAGAACTATGAGAATGTGACCTCGCTGGGTAAGGATTCCCGTCCCCTTGTGCCCCCTCCAGCCCCTCCCAACACCTGCCCCCTCCTGTGCCCCTAAGCCCTGCACTGTGCCCTTTCACCCAAACCCCTTCCCCTCCCTCATGTGCCCCTAATCCCAGGGCTGTGCCCCCTTCACTCATACCCCCTGCGCTTCCCTCCTGCACCCTGAACCCCTGCGTGGTGCATACCCCCCTTCACCCCAAACCCTGCACCTCAACACCTGCCCCTTCCTGAGCCCCCAACCCCTGCACTGTGCCCCCTTTACCTCTAACCCTTGCATCCTCCTGCACCCAAGTGGGGAACCTGACCTAGATGCACAAAGCAGCTGGCATTGCTGCTCGCTCCCCCACTGGACTGCTGCTCCCCCGCCCCACGCAGCCCTGGGGGGCTGGGAGAGGGGAGCAAGGAGCGACGTCAGGGCTTCCTGCACCCAAGTCACTTTCCCTGCAGGCTGTGTAAGGGGAGGGCAGGAGAGCAGCTGCTCCTGATGTCTCAGCACAGCCCAGGTGGGGAAGTGATCTGGATGCAGGGAGCCCTGGGGGGTGTGTGTGTGTGTGTGTGTGTGTTGAGGAGAGGATATGAAGGAGTGTGTGTATGTTGATGGGAGTGTGTGAAGGACTGTGTGTGTGGAGCAGAGGAGGGGCCCCTCTGCTCTGGAGCAGTCCTGTGGCTCGACAGCTGGTTGTGCAACTGCCCCCTGCAGCTCAGGTCTCTCCCACTCCCCCACGCAGCTGCTTATCTGCCTCCCTGTGCCACTTTCATCAGCCCAGCGAGCCTCTCGGCAGCAGGTCAGATGGGAATCCAAACCCTGTGCCTGGCATCCTCTTGGGTGGGGCACCCGTATGGCCCTCCCTAAAGGCCGGTCCTGGGTGTGGAGCAGAACTGATCCCCTCCACTCTCCCCTATGAGGATGAGTTTGGGGGAATTCAGTCCCTGATTTTTATTTTCTGTCTCTCCAGCGCTTACTTGGGTTTGCTCTCTGCCTTTCCATCCCCACTTCTGAGATTTCTGCTCCCTTCTAGCAGGTGATGGGGTGGTGAGGGAGAGCGAGGAGGAGAATCCTCCCCAGGAAGATGCTGAGCTCACCGAAGCGCATGGGGAATTACTGCCAAGATCCAAAGGGAGCGTGTCCAGCCCCTGTAATCAGGGAAAAGCTGATGAAGGTTGCCACAGACAAGAGAGAGAGCAGGGAAACCACTCAGAGGAGAGAGTGGATGAACCCATTAATTGTCAGAGAACTCACAGGGACCTCAAGGAAGCTACATCCCAGAAGAAAATCCTCCCAGAAAAGCGAGAGAATACATGTAGTGAGTGTGGGAAAAACTTCAATTACCGTTCAGTTCTTATTCGACATGAGATTATCCACACGAAAGAGAGACCCTATGAATGCTGTGAGTGTGGGAAAAGCTTCAATCGTACCTCTGCCCTTAGTAGGCATCAGCGAATACACAGAGGAGAGAGACCCTATGAATGCTGTGAGTGCGGGAGAAGTTTCACTCAGAGATATACCCTTATCTCTCATCAGAGAATCCACACAAGAGAGCGACCCTACAAATGCTGCAACTGTGGGCTAAGCTTCACTCAGAGATCAGCCCTTATCTCTCATCAGACAATGCACTCGGGAGAGCGACCCTACGAATGCTGCGAGTGTGGGAAAAGCTTATCTCGGAGCTCAAACCTTACTATACATCAGCGGATCCACACAGGAGAGAGACCCTATGAATGCCGTGAGTGTGGGAAACGTTTCACTCAGTTCTCCTCCCTTATCTCTCACCAGAGAGTCCACACGGGGGAGAGAGCCTGTGAATGCAGTGAGTGCGGGAAAAGCTTCTCTTGGAGCTCAACCCTTATTACACATTACAGAATCCACACCGGGCAGAGACCCTATGAATGCTGCGAGTGTGGGAAAAGCTTCACTCATAGCTCAGGCCTTTCTAAACATCAGAGAATCCGTAAAGGAGATAAACTTCATAAAAACCTTCTCTAGAGCTGTCAGAAGATTTTTTCTTTAATTCTTTTGGCAGTTCCCAGGTAGTGAGTGTTAAGGCTGTTTGCACCTTTTGCACATTTCGGTCCCTCAGCTCCCACACATGAGTTACCCACTTTGAAGCTCGCCCGTCTTTGGGATGGATCCTGTGATCCTTTCTATCAACTCCATTGTCCTGCGAGTCACTGGACCGTGTGTCCTTTCTACCAGGAATGTCCATCACCCCAGGTGGGGGAGATGTGGGGTGTCTTCAACCAGCTACATTGAGGTAAAATCTACCTGAGTCTCATCACTGTGGTTGCCATGGAGTTAGCTAGCTTGAGTTCACTATCCTGATGTAAAAAGACAGCTATTCTTGCAGTAAAGACATGGGCCATGGATAGTGGGTGGAGTTATCTTGCACATTTCCTCCTGATCTGACCTAACCAGCATCACACTTCCATGTCTAAACAAACCTGGAGATTCACATTTATACTCCTCCTCCCAGTGCTAAGTTATTGTTAGAGTCGTCAAGTCCTCTTTGAGGACAGATTGTCTCATTCTCAGTTGTTCTCACGTTACCCTGGATTGTGCAGAGCAGTTAATTTGTTGACTTTTTTTCTCATCTAAAATATATTTAAATATGATGAAGAGCTGGAGCAGTGTCAGGTAAATAAGGGTCATTTTAGGCTCTGTGACACTGGAAGGAGGTGGGGTGACTCAGAGATTCCATCCTTCCCCATCACCCCAGAACTGTCACCTTGTGCCTGAGCCATGCAGAGTTAACCCCTTCATATTCCTTCACTTCCCAATGTCTCTGGTGAGGTAGTATTCTTAGCTGTCTGTGCTTGGGAATGGTGCTTGGACGTCTTTGATCCTAAATCAGAGTCTCTCAGGCATGAGGGGAAAGTGTCAGAGACCTGGGAGGGGATTTCAAATGGATCCCAAGCACTGTTCAAATCCCTTTTTCCCTCTATTGGCAAAGCCACTTCTGGGAAGATGAGCTGTTTTTTTCCCCCGTTTCTGAAGAAGCTAAAACTTTTTTGTAAACTACACTAATGAGACAGCACTGAGTGAAGCAGGTTTTATGGGAGAATCTCTCATCTTGATTCTGAGTTATCAGATGTAACCTAGTCTGGAATTTCCCTTTAAATGAAAATGAAAGTGTCTTCTACCTCTCTATGATATGGGTTTTCTATCTTTCATGAAGGCTTCTTGGTCATATAACTGCATGTTAGTTTTGTTTGACAGAATGTAGCTCAGATTTATTGGGAAATTTCACACAAATGACCATCGTTCTTTACTTCGTTTGTCCCCCCCTACCATCCCTGCATGATGACCAAGCTGCTGGACATATTATCAAAGAAACTGTCATGTGTTTAAACCTCCACTCTGAAAAGGTGAACAGCAGCAGATCCCAAACCATGTAACCGACGGAAGTAAATGCACATGGTCACAAAGTAGTTCCGTTGCTTAAGTCAATATTGTCTCAGATGATCCAGGGATAGAATTCCACAGCAAGTGACTTGGAACTAGGAAAATGCCCAGGTATTTGGTTGCCAAAGCATTTGTGACCCAGTCCCTACAGGAGGTTACTGCTGAAGAGATCTCCTGGCTAATCCTAAAATTTGGGAAATGCTGTCTGTGATGAGGTGTATCAACCCTGCACTGGCACTGCTAGGGTTAACTGCACTGTGTTGGCTCAAGAGGCCACACCCGTTCACCCTCTCTGGCCATGCTCCGACTGGAGACGGAGTATAAAAGGGAGCAGCTCAGCTCAGCCTGGGTGGACTGAGGAGGACAACAAACCTGTGTTGTTGGCTCCTGCTAGGAAGCTGCTGGACCCCCAGGCTGCACCATCCAGCCACCCTGAGGCCCCTGCAGACACCCAGTTGACCTCCAAGGATACGATGCTGGATGCCAGGACCTTACCAACTCTGGACATAAGGGTGGGAAGTGACTGAAGGAAGGGGACTGTTGCAGTGAGATCAAGCCTGGACACAGGAGTATTGGTTCCTCAAGGCCCTGGGCCAGGACCTGGTGGAGTAGGGTGGTCCCAGGTCCGTCTACCCCACACTGCACCCACCACTGGATGGAGTCGCCACCTGAAGACAAGCTGACTTGACCCATGGGACAGATTTCTTCCCTCCCAAATCCCTGCCTTCTTCCGTACATGGCAATACATCCTGTGACAGGGCGTATGAACCCCATGACACTGTCCATAATGATGTAGATGTGGAGGAAACAGAAGTGGTATTTTTGCTGAACTCACCATTTGTGGGTGATATAACTGTGTGTAGGATGAAATCAGTGTGGAATGTGAGATGGCTGCAGAAAAATAACTATTTTTTAATAGGAACCTCATCTCTGTTGTTTTACAGACATTCTGATCCAGGACTCTATCTAATCCAGGGGTGGGCAAACTGCGTCCAGGGGGCCACATCTGGCCCTTGAGACATTTTAATCCAGCCCTTGAGCTCCCACTGGGGCGCAGGCTCTAGGGCTTGCCACATTCCGACACTCCAGCCGGGGAGCGGGTCAGGGGCTTGCCCCACTCCACATGTGCTGTGGCTCCATGAGGTGACAGGGTTTTTGGCGCCCTAGGCGCAGGGCTGGCTCGCCAGTCCCGCGGCTCCGGTGGACCTGCCACAGGCGTGCCTTTGGATGCTGCACCGGAGGCGCGGGACCAGCAGACCCTCCGCAGGAATGCCTGCAGGAGGTCCACTGGAGCAGTCTGCCGCCATCCCAAATCCTGGCGCCCTAGGCGACCACCTAGGTCGCCTAAATGGAACCACCGGCCCTGCTTCTGGGAGCACTGGCATATCCCTCCTCCAGCTGCTACACATAGGGGCAGCCAGGGGGCTCCACACACTGCCCCCACCCCAAGCACCGCCTCCACAGTTCCCATTGTCTGGGAACTGCATCCAGTGGAGCTGCCTGGCCATGCCTCCGTGTAGGAGCCGGAGCGAGGACATACCGCTGCTTCCAGGAGCTGTTTGAGGGAAGCAACAACCGGAGCCTGATCCTCTCCCTTGCCCCAACACCCTGCCCCAGCCCTGATCCCCCTCCCAACCTCTGACATCTTGGTCCTAGCTCGGAACACCCTCCTGCACCCCCAACCCCTCATCCCTAGCCCCACCCCAATGCTCTGTCCAAGCCTGGACCCCTCTCCCACACCCTGAACTCATTTCTGGCTCCACCCCAGAGGCCACAACCCCAGGCAGAGCCCTCACCCCCTCCCATACCCCAACCCCCAATTTTGTGAGCATTCCTGGCCCCATACAGTTTTCATACCCAGATGTGGCCCTCGGGCCAAAAAATTTGCCCATCGCTGATCTAATCCCTAACCACACCTGTACTCAAGGGTTCACTGGTGGAAAGGGGGATTAAAGGAAAACTACCATATAGGAGAAAATTCTTTAATTGTTGAGCTTTTATTATTAACAATGAAAATAAAATTGAACACGAAGTTACTCTGTAACGAAGAAGAGACTTAATTGTCTGATCAACTGAATTATACTGGAAAAGTAAAACTTGTCTTCTTTTTCTTTTTGTTAGTAGTATAGGAAATGGGGGCTAATCCTGAAAAGCTTCTTTGATGTAACTTACCCCCCTTGGCCTAAAATGTCCGGATGTAAAACCTCACTCCAAAGGATGGAGTGGGGGAATGTGTGTGACGAATAGAGTAGAGGAGAAAACTGACCCAGTATTGATTCGAATGATTCATATTTTAAAAGTAACTTATTTTGATTAGCTTCCAAGTCAATTTCAACCCAGGTGTGTTAGGAAAAAGGTCAGAGAAAGTGTGGGCCCCTTATTGAATGGGGCAGGCAACCTAGTGACATGATGTAGATAAAGCTGAAGTGCTCAATGCTTTTTTTGGCTCGGTCTTCACAGCCACAGGCAGCACAGTATGGGGAGGAGGTGAGCAGCCCTCAGTGGTGAAAGAACAGATTAAAGACTATTTAGAAAAGCTGGACATGACCAAGTCCTTGGTTCCGGATCTAATGCATCTGAGGGTCCAGAGGGAGTTGGCAGATGTGACTGCAGAGCCGTTGGTCATTATCTTTGAAAACTCGTGGTGATTGGGGGAGGTCTCGGATGATTGGAAAAAGGCAAATCTCATGCCCATCTGTCTGCACTGCAATTTTAGTCTTGCAGCCCAAGCCCCATAAGCCTGAGTCAGCTGACCTGGGCTTTGAGACAGGTCCTGTGGGTGTTTTAATCACAGTGTAGATATAACATTAGGCTACATCTGCAGTGCAATGAAGCATGCACGGCCAGCCCGTGTCACATTAATCAGGGTCTTGCAGCTTGGGCTGTAATGTTGCAGTGTCCGTGTCCCAGCTCAGGCTCAGTCCCTTGCTCTAGGAGCCCAGATGATTGGGAGGGAGTTTAGCAAGTGGAAATGATAAAATGGCAGTGGAGTATTACCCTGGACTGATGGCATTTCTCCATTGGTCTGTCTGCTTTGGGGCAGGGACAATAACACATCCTGCTGCAGTCGTTATTTCAAAGGGTGGTTTAGGATTTTCATTCTCACACATGGTGCACAAAGGAGGGCTCAACCCTTGGTCTAAACTAAATGAACTGCCCACAGATTGTGGCAGCCACAATGAGCCATTTGGTGTGAGAGCCCAGGCCTGCCCCTGTTGGAGGGAGTTGTCTGTGACAGGCTGGAACACTGACCTATCAGCTGTTAACTCCCAAACTTTCAGTAACTCTATTATCAGTGCCTGTGAGCGTAATTTAAACCATACTGGACTGGACCAAAGGTCCATCTAGCTCTGTGTTTTGTCTTCTGACAGTAGCCAATACCAGGTGCTCTAAGAGCTACTCAACAAGGCACCACTGGGAGTTGAACCCAGGATCTCCTGTTTACAAGGCAGGTGCTTTAGCCAGCTAAGCCATGGTGCCTGCCTGTGGCTAAGGGACACTGTCTGCCCACACATGACTCCTGCCCTCCCCACCAGAGCCTGACAAGCTTTGCATGTGTTTGGACTCTGCAAAGCAGAGGAGCAGGTGAGGTTTTCCTTGCAAGCTGTGTGTGTGTGACTCTTTGGCCAGGTCTGCACTGCAAAGTTATTTTAGCATCGTTATATTGCTCAAGTGTGTGAAAAACAGCGCTCCCTCGGTTGGCACCCTTCTCCTCTGTCCCAACCCACAGCCCCTTCTATTCCCAGTGCTCCTCAATCCCAACCTCGATGAGAGGCCTAGAGCTTTTTGCAGCAAACATAAAGCGACAAATTGTCAGTGTAAATGCTGCTGTTCATTATATCACCATAACTGGCCTCCTCCAGTATCCCACAATGCCTGCCGTGAACTCGCCTGCCCTGCATTCCTGCTACACAGGCTGGGCCCTTCCCCTTTCATAGCTCCAGAACGTTCTGACAGCTGAGCTGCTAGCAACACCGGCATTAGTTTGCTATAACTGCATTGCTTCGGGGAGTGTAAATTTTTTATACCTCTAAGTAATGTAGTTACACCGACCTAATTTTGTAGCGTAGACCTGTGCAAATAATCACTGACACACCTTGGGAGTAAACCTTCCCCTGCTCCTCTGCTTTACAGAATCCAAACACGAGCAAAGCTTGTCAGGGCTCAGTGGGGACTGGCAGAGAGTCGGGTATGGGCAGACACGATGCTTTAAGTGTAGGCACCATGGCTGAGCTGGTTACAGCCCCTGTTTTATAAACAGGAGATTCTGGGTTCACCTCCTAGTGGTGCTTGGTTGAGTGGCTTTTGGGGCACCTGGTGTTGGCAACCATCAGAAAACAAGATTCAGAGCTGGACGGACCTTTGGTCTAGCCCAGTGTGGTTTTTCTTATGGTTTAAATTACACTCACAGGCACTGCTAATAGAGTTACTGAAAGTTTGGGTGTTAAGAGCTGGTAGGTCAGTGGTCCAGTCCCCTCAATGCAGTTTTACCATTTCCACTTGCTAAACTCTCTCCCGACCTTCTGGGCTCCTAGAGCAGGGGACTGAGCCGGAGCTGAGACATGGACACTGCAACTTTACTATAGACCAAGCTGCATGACCCTGATTAATGTGACCCGCACCAGCTGTGGGTGTTTCACTGCACTGGAGACGTAGCGTAATGTTATGTCTACACTATGATTAACACACCCAGGGCACCTGTCTCAAAGCCCGGCCAACTGACAGGCTTATGGGGCTTGGGCTGCAAGACTATAAAATTACAGTGCAGCCAGATGGGCTTGAGCCCAACCTCTGAGACCCCACGAGGGGTGAGGGTTTCTCAACCCAGGCTTCAGTGTGAACACAAATATCTGCACCACAGTTTTTAGCCCCCCAGCTTTAGCTCCATGGGCCCAAGTCAGATGACCCAGGCCAGCCATGCTGCCATCTTTATCCCAGAAGAGATGGCCTCTAAGGGTACGTCTCCATTGCAATGTCAGCCCCGGTGTGGCACGCTGTGCTCAAAGCAGCACCTGGAAGACCCATATTCACCACTCTCATATAACGATGATACGGTTTGTACAAAGTCTGCCTGGTGAGGTATCATTTCAAAAGTCTTGGTCTGTTGAACATCAATATTGTGTTGGACTGTGTGTGTAGCATTGGTTGGGAAGTTATGAAGTTTGCTCTGTGTGTGTTACTGAGATATGTTATGAGGTGGGGAAATGCCCACCACCAACCTTTCAGGTGCGACTATGGAGGAGCTGGACTCGCTGCTGGCCCATTAAAGGGATCCACACTCCCAAGGACTATGCCAGGAACCGTGTACAATGCAGACTTCTTCGAGATAGCACAGAGACAATGGACACTACTTGACTCACCTCCTAGCAAAGGAGCTTTCTAGAAAGTTGGAAGAAACTATGAAAGAGGGGTAGAGACATTATGACTTGGTCTCTCTCCCCCACAACTCAACAGCTGGAAACACACCTGGATGACAAAACTGATTCAGAAATCAGAAGAGAATAATAATAATACATTCAAACCAAAGTGCCCAAACAGACTAATATTGGTTTTTCAGCAGAAAATTTTCAGTTTGGCGAATTTTCTTTTCTCAGTCAGACTTTGCCAAGGGAAGCAGGGAGAAAATGTTTGAGTTGCCTCCTTCAGAACAGCTTGGCCTAGACACTAGCTTTGGTTCACTGTTGTGGCCTTGCTCAGGATGGGGGTATTTTAATAATTTGGGGAGGTCCCAGGGTGTTTGGGAGATTATGAGGATGTTCCCTTTTGAGAGAAAAGCTAAGAAATGCAGGACTAGAGAATTTTTTTTTTTTTTTTTTTTAGAAATGTGGGATTTAGACATTTTATTTAAAGCAATGGGGGGTGGGGTCTGAGTTTCTCAGAAAGTTTTTGTTTGCAGGAAGCAACATCGCTAGAGCTATTATTGTACCAAAGGGGGAGATGGTTGTCTATAAAAGAGGGCAAAGACTAAATGCCTCTGATGAGGATGGGATTCAAACCCATGCATGCAGAGCACAATGGATTAGCAGTTCATCACCTTAACCACTCGGTCACCTCATCTGAGCTGTCAGGTAAGGGACAGGAGAAGAAATCTAAGGCCGGCAGAGATAGGGACACTAAGAAGTTTTTAAATACTAAGCGTAAGCAGGGTGTGAATGAGCTCCCCTCTCACATCTAGTGAGGAGCTGGGGGAAGACTTCAGGAACAGGCCGTGTTTGCATAGACACACCTACTCTGCCTAGCTATGCAGCATGATGGGGCCGCTTCCCCAAAATGACCAGTTTGGGATGGTGGTGGGTTACAAATCACTTTAGGATTGAGTGGAATGAAATGTTATTCTCCTTCTTGTATGAGTGAAGGGCAGCAGAACATTCCTAGTGCGTCCTGATGGAGGGGTAGGTGGGTGAGGAATAGCTTTTATTGGACTGCAGAGAAGAGATTGAGGATGTGTCAGGGACTGTAACCCAGACGGCAAAGTTCGTTGTCTGACCGCGAGAGAGACAGACAACACCAGCAAGGTCCGATCAAAAGCTCTTTATTGACAAGTGCACGTGTCAACAGAGAGCAGCTCGTCTCCAGAGAACCAGCCAGCTCTTTACATCTTAGTATAAGCCTATATCGACAGTTCCATCGTGTCATAAATTATTCACTTGAGCAACCCACCCCCTTCATTTCACAACTAGAAACTAGACAGCTTTAGTAGACATGCATGCCTAAAGTTAGAAATGTAGGGGAGTTAAAAACAAACAAAGAACAAAACCAGGGAGTGAAAACAAAGAGGCTGGGAAGCTAGAGTTCTTATCAGTTCTTTGAAGGGGCTGCTCCTAACACAGCACATCTGGTACTATGCCAGGAATGCAGCTTCCCTCTTATCTCACTTTTTCCCAGCACTTGTGAGACATGCTGCTTTTTCAGCATTTTCCACTCAGGAATTACCCAAAAATCTCTGTTAGCCTGACTTTGGTCAGGTTGGCATACCTGGTTTTGTCTGCTATATCTTTATTCAGGCCTAACAGATGTCACCCTTAACCAGTGGTCCCCAAACATTTCACATTGTGCCCTCTTAGCCATGGCTGTGGCCCCTCGGAAGCCACGGTCAAGAACCGGGGCTGGGAGTGGGGCTGTTGCTTGCTGGGGAGAGGGGTGCGGACAGGGGTAAAGGGGTCGATGCCAGGCTGGGAGCCAGAGTCTCAAGCTGAGGGTGGGGTTGGGGAAGAGCTAGGACAGAGTGGGGCTGAGTGGGGATTGTGTAAAATGTTTCATTGAATTAAGTCTCAGGGATTATCTATATTGGCAAGTTAAAGCGCTGGCTCAGGGGTGTAAAACATCACACACACAGACACACACAGACCCCGAGCACAGCAAGTTTGAGCGCTTTAAAGCGCTAGTGTGGCCAGGCTCGGCTCCCAGTGCTCAGAGCTAATCCCCGCGTGGAGGTGCATTACCAGGCGCACTGGCACCCACCGCAGCGCTTTGAACTTTGCCGTGTAGACAGAGCCTCAGCAGGCAGATCGGACACAGAGGAGCGGCACTGACTAGGCACTGGGGTGCCTGCGCCTTTGAGAACCCAGCCCTGGGAAGCCCATGGCGAGAGATCCTGTCTGCGAGAGGGGAAATTAAAAACAAAAGCTGCTTTGCCCCCCCCCCCCAATCCCACTGGGGTAACTGCTGCCCCCCGCGCCCCCCTGTGCTGGGTTTTGCCCTTAGTCCCCCTGTGCCAGAGCCTCCCCCCGCCCTTAGCTCCTGCTCCTCCCCCCGCCCTGATTTGTCCTTTAGCCCCTCCCCCAACCCGCCTCCAGCTGCCTGACCCCCCCCCCCCGGCCAGTCCCTGTCCGCCCCCTGCTCAGCCCCGCCCAGCCCCGCCCCTGTTCCCCCATCGCCCCCTCCCCGCCCCTGGAACTAGCAGCGAGCAGAACGTCCGGCTGGTCCGGCCAGGGGGAAGGGCAGCGGCTTCAGCGGCTGTTACTGGGCATGCGCAATGCCCGGGAGCAGCACATTGCTGCGGGCAGGCGCGTTAATCCGCTACCCCGGGGGCTCCTGAGTCTGATGGTTCAGCAGCACCAGCCCCTGCCCCTGCTTTTCCCCTGGGGGCCCCAGCCCCTCCCTGCCCCCTCCGGGCTGAGGCGGGTCCCCGCGTGTCCCAACCCCCCTGTGCGGGGTCCGGGGGCAGCGCTGGGGGGGCGGGGACACGCATGTCCCAACCCCCCTGCGTGGGGCCCGGGGGCAGGGGCAGGGCCAGGCCCGGGGAGAAGCCGCCCCTTCCTGCCCCCCCGACCCCGCCCCTTTGTGCTGGCAGGGGGGCCATGGCCGGGGCGGGAGCGCAGCGCGGGGGGGTCAGGGTTGGGGTGCGGGGCGCGGTTATTGCGCGGGGGTCACACCCCCCCCCAGCTCTGCCGCTCCCCAGGAACAGACGGGGGGCGCGGGGAGTTTGAGAGGCACCGGCTGGGAGACGGGCCGGGGGCGGGGGTGGGGCAAAGGATGAGCGGTGGCGGAGGGTCACGCTGGCCCCGGGGAGCTCCCTTACCCGGGCTGGAGAAGGCGGAAGCGCCCCCGGGGCAGGCTGGGAGATGTAGTTCCTAACTCTCCCTGGACCGGAAGTCACGTCGGTGGGAAAGAACGAGTCGGGTCGCAAACGTGTGCGGGACGGGGCGGTTTGGCCTGGCCCGTGCGGAACCGTTGGAGAAGAGTTTTGTGTCTCCTGGCTTTGGGCATGCGCAGATCGGCGGGCGCTAGTCCCGCGTGCGCAGAGGCAGCGCTCACCCGCTGCTGCTGCTGCTCCTTGGCGCTGCGGGACGGGGCGGACCAGGAAAGTTTCTGGCGTTGGAGCTGAAATCTTCCCATACCTGGCTGGAGGGGGCGGAAGGGGCCCCGGTGCAGGCTGGGAGATGTAGTTCCTGACTCGCCCTGGACCGGAAGTGACGTCGGCGGGGAGGCGGAGCCGGGCTGCGAAGGAGCGTTGGGCGCTGCGGCTCTGCCTGTCTCGCGCGGGGCCGTTGGAGCCTCTCCCGGGCCGGAGAAGGGTTTGTGCTGTTGGGGCTCTGGGCATGCGCAGATCGCGGCGGGAGAGCCCTGCATTAACCCCCCCGTGCCCGGCCCGGGCCCTGCTCCCGCTGGAGCCGCCCTGGGGCCGCCCCGGGCTCTGCCCGCCCCGCTGCGGAGCTGCAGCCTCCAGGTCCTGGAGCGAGCCCGGGGGCGGGGCCGGGGCCGGGGCCGGGGCCGGGCGGTGACTCTGCCCCAGTGTCCGGGGGGGGGACCCGGCATCTCGCAGCGCCGGGATCTGCTCCGGGGGGGGGGGGGCAGCGCCCGCGGGGGGCTCGGTGCTGCTGTCCCCGCAGGAGCCCAGCGCTCCCCGGGCCCGGCCAGGCTCTGCCCTGGGGCCCCGCGGGGGTTGGCGGGGGGAGGGGCCGGCCCCACTGGGGTCCCTGCGTGGGGCCGGGCGGGGCTGGGGGGTGAGACCGGGCGGGGCTGGGAAAGGGGCGGGGGGGAAATGTCTGTGCAGCCCGGACATGGCGGGGTGGGAGCAGGTGACCCCCGAGGAGCGGGGAGAGAAAGGGGGGGGCTGAGATCCCCTCGGATTTACCGCTGCCCCCCCCGTGGGGACCCCCCTCCCCTCCCGTCCTGCCCCCTTTCTCCCTAGAGAGCAACGAGCCACCCCCAGGGTGACCCCCCCCAACCCCTGAGAAGTTCCCTGTTCCCCTCCCCCCATCGTGCCCCATTTTCTCTCCCCTTCGCCAATGGCCAGTTCAGCTCTCAGGTTTGGGGGGTTTCCCCCATTTTCACCTGCAGGGATTTGTCCTTGTGTGGGTGGGAAATGGTTCCCCCCAGTGATTTCTGAACTGGGCAGAGGGTGAATGGGCAGAGGCTGGGGGGGCCTGAGACAGGGACACCGCTGGGCTGGGCTGGGGGGGCCCCTCTCTGCTGGCAACAGGGCGTGGGAAGGGCCAGGAAGGGGAGGGGGGAGCAAGTGTCCCCCATGGAGACAGCCCAGCCCCAGGTTTCCTAGTCCAGCTACTCCCCCTCCCCCCCATCACCTGCTAGTCACATTCCCAGACCCCATTGCCAGCCCCTCCCCACAGCCAGCGACCTTCTGACTCCAGCCCCCTCCTTTCCCCTGTGAAAAGACATCGCCCAGGGCTCCCTCCTGGCCCTGTGAGTGTGAGGCAGGAAGAATCCATCCCATTCTGTTATTGATTCAATATCCCTGTATAATCCCCTCCAATTTCCCTTCTTTTCTCTTCAACTGTTGAATGGTAACATAAAATCTCCCCACATATTGATGCTTGTCCCTTATATTGGCAAATATTTAGTTTGTGCCCCATTTTCTCCTCAGTTCTGAAATACAGACATCAAATTCTCGAAAATCTTCCCACTTTTCTTTCCAGGTGTGTGACTGAGATCAGGGCTGTTATCGTACTGAGCATGGCCTTGTTCTGCCAGGCGCTGCAGAGACCCCAACTGAGATCTGGGCTCTGTTCTGCCAGGCACTGAAGAGATCCCAGGTGAGATCAGGTAAAACTGAGACCTGGACCAAGATCACAGTGCCCCCCCACCTCCTTTGTGCCAGGCAGCGCATGACTGTGACCCAAACTGCTGCATCCATTGTGCTGGCACTTCAGAGACCTCGACTGAGATCTGTGTCCCCGTTGGGGCTGGCATTGCACTGACTCTAACAAAGATCACACCCCACCACTGTACTGGGCACTGCATAGAACCTGACAGAGATCCTGCCCCCACATTTTGCCAGATGCTGCAGGGGCCCTGAACAAAATCAGAGATCCTGTAATGCTGGAAGTTGCAAAGTCCCTGACTGAGGTCCGGCCCCCTGTTGTGCATGGCTCTGCAGGCACTGACCAAGATCAGGGTCCCCATTGTGACAGCTGCTGAATAGACACCAAGGGTATCTCTACACTGTCATTAAAAAAAAAAAACCCAGCTGGCCTATGCCAGCTCACTCAGCGTCACAGGGCTCAGGCGAAGGGGCTGTTTAATTGCAGTATAGATGTCTGGACTCGGGCTGGAGCCAGGCTGTAGGACCCTGCGAGGTGAGAGGATGCCAAACCTTGGGCTGCAGCCCAAGCAGGAACATCCACACCATAATTAAACAGCCCTGCAGCCTGAGCAATGTGAGCCTAAGTCAGCAGGCACGAGCCAGCTGCCGGTGTCTGACTGCAGTGTAGACATGCCCCTTGTGACAGAGAATCCTTGCCACAAAAGGCTTAAAGGCTAAATAGGCAAATGGTGGGAGGTGACTCCATTTTACAGATAGGGAAACTGAAGCTCAGAGAGCTGAAGTAATTTGCTCAAGTTTGCATGGAGAATTTGGGGCAAACTGGGAACTGAACCCAGATTGTTTGAATTGTTGCCTCTCCCTTTAACCACAAGCCCAGTGTGTGTGTACAATACTGTTTTAGTCTCTGTTTGCATTTCATTGGTTTCCAAGGGAGGTTGTGGAATTGCCTTCACTGGAGATCTTTAAGATCAGGTTAGAGATACACCAGTCTGGGAATGTCTAGGGATACTTGGTTCTGACTCATCACAGGAGCCTGAGTAGATGTTAATCACTGTTTCTCATACTGGGACAATTTAGCTTTCAGGGAATGATTTATCAGAATTACTGACTCTGGGAGGTGAGAGAGAGGAGAGACTGAGAGGTTGTTTGCTCTTAGGGCCATGTTCAACTCTGGTAGGTGCCATGTTACCTCATCCTCTACGTGTCTCTGCTTATGTGTCAGTGTGTCACCTTCTGATCATAATGGCACTGGACTCAGCAGAGTTCCCAGACAGGAGCTACATCACGAGAGAGTTACGGTACTGAGAGTGAAATACATCACAGGGAAGGTGTAATTATCCTGAAGTGAAACATTACAGTCTAGTATCAGAGGGGTAGTCTGGATCTATAAAAGCAGCAAAGAGTCCTGTGGCATCTTATAGACTAAGACGTATTGGAGCATGAGCTTTCGTGGGTGACTCCCCACTTTGCCGGATGCATGACAGTCTAGGAAGTGAAAGAATTCAAGTATTTCATTACTTAATTATGCTTGAAAGGATTTTTATGAATAAATTGCAGTAAATGTTGATTTTACTGTACACACAGATGAAAAAATATTTATAAGTAATATACAGAAATGCTTCTGGAGAAAGTAGAGTTTGCTTTAAGGATATTTACACTATATTTTGCATGTGACATTGACAATTTGTCTTTGAACAGTTATGATTATTGGCTTTTGGAATCTCAGCAGTTACTGTAATTAAATAATTGTTGTCTGATGACCCCCATAACTTCCCACAGCTCTGAACATTGAAATTGTAAACATTGAAAAAAGGGCTTAAAAATAAATATTGCTATCTATTGAAATTAAAAAAAAAAGAAATTGACAAAATGAATTTTGTCAAACTCACTTAACAGCAATTGCAATATGCTAGGGGATGGAAATTCACAGCTAAGGCACCAACCTTAATTCTGCCCTGTAGTGACACCAGGCAATTGCCATAGGGCTACAAATTAGGCATTTTAGTGTATAAAGTTCCAGGTTACAAACTGGTATGATCTAAAGACACATGAGATCTTTTCCTCATGATATCACTGTCACTGGGTTGTTTCTCTTATTGGTAATTCCCAGAAGTGAACAGATTAATAACATCAGTTATGAAGTGGCCATTTCAGATTTCTGGGGAGTATCTGTTATTTTGCACTAGGGGCTGGATCCTTGGAGAGACAGAACCTTGGTTTCATTTTAACTTCTCCATGCTCAGCAGCTTCTGGAATTTGGTTCAAAGTATTTACATGTTTCCTTGCCCTGTTCTTAAAAGTGCTGCTTTAGAAAGTGGAGAAGGGCAGGAACTGACTGCAGGATCAGTAGCTGAGTCCCTTAGATATTTATAGCTCATTGGAAGGAGGATGGGGATTGGTGGGTATCTGGGGATTTAATAATAAACACATAAATATCTTTGTTCTTAGTGAATTTTCATCTTCTAATTCCCATAACCCACTGATTATCCCTGGCTACCCCTGGGAATCTGGGGAGGGACTACTGGTCAATTTCTGTGGCCAGTGTGGAACAAGGATCTTTCAGTGACTGGCTCAGCGTCATCCAGAGTCACTTCACTGGATAAATCCCTAGTTGCTGAGCTCTGCAGAGGGGTGGGGAGGTGAATTCGATCCCCCATTCTTGAGCATGGACCCCCCTCCAATTGTCACCCTGATTTCAGACACTACCCCAACCTTCCCCTGCAGTGATGGACCCACTTGATGCTGCCAGAGCCATGTGGCATGGGAGCTAGAGAGGACAGAGGCCCAGCTCCAGAACTGCTACCCATGCTCTGCTGGAGTTGCCCTGTATCTTCCTTACGACTAAGGCTAATCAGCTGGGGATCTCTTTCTTTTGCCTAGAAACTTTGCCCCCTAGAGTCCAAGCAGCATACAGATAATCAGTTCCTTCTTCTACAAGGGTTCGCCAGGGTTTGACCCTCTCCGGGGCGGTGGGGAGCCACACCAGCTCACTACCCACAATTGATCCCGGGGAATTAGTCCAGCTGTGGGGTCTCGTTCGGTAGCCCTTGCTGTAACCGGCAGAAACCTGGTCAGCCGGTCGTGGCTCAGGGCGGGGCAAAAAACACTTAGTCAGGGGCTCAGGCCCTCAGGCAGGGCTGAGCAGTAACAATAGGTCCCAGCTTCCTCAGGTCAGGGAGAGGAGGAGTCTTCCACCCAGGAGTTGGGTGGCAGGGGGGGACGCAAGCCCTCCCACTCCACTGCATTCCAGCCTGGGGCCCTAGCAGCAGCAGAAGTTCCGCTGCATAGTCAGTGGGGATCCTGGCCGCAACACACCAACATAGGCTCTGGTAGTGCTGCAGCCGGACTGGGGTCCGCTGGCCCCAGGCTACTTCCACACTCCCCCTCGGGCCCTACCTGAGTTTTGGTGTTGGCCTCTGGGGGATCCAGGAGCCTGGGTTCTTTGGGGCAGGGGTTGATTGGCAGGCCCAGCAACTTCTCTGGATAGCGTGTGCAGGGCTGGTCTGGCAACACCTCCGGATAGCAGGCACAGGGCCGGGCCGGCCAGTCTGAGCAGCTGCCTTGGGCCACAGGGGTTTCCCAGTCACAGGCTCTACTAGGGACATCTGTTCTCTCCGGGGACTAGGCTCCTACTGAGCTCTGAAGGCCAGCCTTTATAGTTCCAGGTCGCCGCCTGACCTTCTGAGGGGCGGGCTCTGCACTCCCTAGCTCCGCCCATTCCAGCCTCGAGATGGGCTCTTCCCCCTCTGGGGCGGCAGGGAGTCACACTGCCTCACTACATTTCTGTATGGGTTTTTTTATCTCCTTCCTGCCATGTGCTCTGAGCTGCAAACTCAGCTAATGGGAAGTCAAGAGCACAACAACAATCTTTTGTCTTCTTTAACATCCCATAGTAGTCCATCTGGTGTTGATGGACCTTTCCTGCCAGGCAGGATGTAATGGATTCTGTTGCCAATCACCACTTCATATAGGTGAAGTCTCTCTTCTCTGGTGATTTACAGAGCCACAGAGGCTCACAATACAACTAGTCAGATATTAACCCTGGCAGCAACTCACGAGCATTCAGTGAAGTCTAAACAAATTCTTATAATCGTAATACCTGTTTTAACAATGCTAACACAGATGAGTCAGACTGATTTAGCTATGTGTTTGTTCATATTCAATTAAGACATGGGGGCTTTTGCAAGAGCTAACACCTCATCTGCCAGTGTCACAGGCAGGATGGGCAGGGATGGTGTCTCTAGCCTCTGTTTGCCAGAAGCTGGGAATGGGTGACAGAGGATGGATCACTTGATGGTTACCTGTTCTGTTCTTTCCCTCTGAAACACCTGGCATTGGCCACTGAGCTAGATGGACCATTGGTCTGACGCAGTGGGCCCTTCTTATGTTCACAGTCTCTATGAGGCATATTTACTCATTTGGACTCACTAGGGAGACGCAGAAAGAAACAAGATGTGCTGATGCAAGAAGACCCAGTCTCAGAGCCCCGGGGTAACACTTGTCAAAAGCTAAAACTTGGCCAAGCCCTTGAAAGGGGCACTGCCAGGAGAGACTGTATAAAGGCTGGAGCATCAAACAACTTAGTTAACCTGAGAGAGCTGCCTTGGGGACAATGACAGGGAGAATCCCCCAAAGTGACTCCTTTGATTCTGCTCTTCTCTGGCCTTTGATTGATAAAATCATAGAACTGGAAGGGATCTTGAGAAGTCATCTAGTCCAGTCCCCTGCACTCAAGGGAGGACTAAGTATTATCGAAGACAATCCCTGACAGGTGTTTGTCCAGCCTGCTCTTAAAAATCCCCAATGATGGAGATTCCAGATCCTTCCTAACCAATTTATTCCAGTGCTTAACCACTCTGACAGTAAGGAAGGTTTTTTTTCCTAATCTCCATCCTAAACCACCCTTGCTGCAATTTAAGTCCTTTGCTTCTTATCCTATCCTCAGAGGTTAAGAAGAACAATTTTTCTCCCGCATCTTTGTAACAACCTTTTATGTACTTGAAAACTCTGATCATGTCCCCTGTCAGTCTTCTCTTCTCCAGACTAAACAAACACAAGTTTTCTATCTTCCCTTATAGGTCATGTTTTCTAGATCTTTGATCTTTTTTTTTTTTTTTTCCGCTCTTCTCTGTACTTTCTCCATTTTGTTCACATCTTTCCTGAAATGTGGCACCCAGAACTGGACACAGTACTCCAGGTGTGGCCTAATTAGTGCAAAGTAGAGCAGAAGAATTACTTCTCATGTCCTGCTTACATTACTCTGCTACTATATCCCAGAATGTTTTCTTTTTTTACAACAGGGTTACACTGTTAACTCATACTTAGCTTGTGATCCACTATGACCCCCAGATCCCTTTCCGCAGCACTCCTTCCTACATCATCATTTCCCATTTTGTATGTGTGCAACTGATTGTTCCTTCCTAAGTGGTGTACTTTGCATTTATCCTTATTGAATTTCATCCTATTTACTTCAGACCCTTTCTCCAGTTTGTCCAGATCATTTTGAATTTTAATCTTGTTCTCCAAAGCACTTGCAACCCCTCCCAGCTTGGTATCATCCGCAAACTTTATAAGTGTAACAGAGAGACTCTGTTATGGGAGGGTTTCACCACGCGTCAGAAGGTTACACCCTGGTGGAAGGGGGCTAGACCTGTACTGGAATAAGGTCACTCTGTTCTTCACAGTGTGCCAGAACGTAGAATGTCCATTAGCAAGGGAAAATCCTGGGTGGACTCGGCTTGTGGAATGGACGAAAACCCCATCTGAATTCTCTCACATTGCCCTTCTCGCCCTGACAGGCTACAGAATAACATCCACATTTGCTCCAGCTCATCCCATCCTCTCAGGGGGAAAGACATGGCTGCAATGGAGCTAGCTCAGGTAAGAGATTATCATGGAGCTGGTGGTGAGCTCTGCTTGGAGAGAGAGGAGCAGTAAAGGCATAGGAAGGTGGTAGCTGCTACAGGTGGTGGAAGGCAGGAAATAACAGGATGTGACAAACCTGCTGAGACTTGTGTACTCTAGGGTGTGATGGGTTGTCACTCCGGGGTGCAGTCTGGGGGGCTTCTGGGAACCACTGTGCCCTCTAACCCTCAAGCTGGGTTGGCCCTTCTCATGCTGCTTTGCTAGAGATTTCAGCCAGTCCCTCCAGGGCCTGTTATCACCCAACACGACAGCAGGTGGCTCCATACACTCGACTAAGCTACCTGAGTGCTTTACCTAAGCCACTCAAGGACAGATAGAAGACAAGAGCCAATTTCCCAGCTCCTCAACCTTGCACACTTGCTGTAGTAGAAATTCAGAATTGTATCATCTTATAGTGCACAGGGATCTCTATAATGTAAGCCCATTAATATAATTTACCTTCTCCTTGATATGGGAAAGATGTGCACAACAAGCTTGTGCACACCAAGCTCAGATTTTCCCCAGACACTTCACTCAAAATACTTAACACTGGTTAAGATAAAGCATAAAACAAGTTTATTAACTGCAGAAAGAGAGGTTTTAAGTGATTATTGTTAGAAGAATAAAGGAGCAAGTTGACCCGGAAGCAGATGAGAGTACAGACTTCTTTATTGCAGTGCTTGTTCCCCTCAACCCAATTGTCGAGTCAGCACTGGATTAGTTACATCACACTCCTTTTATCTGAGTTAGTATGTACACACCTACATCCATTACAACACCCCCCAAACCCTTATTGAGTAATAGAAACAGCCATACTGTTAGTATACCCACCCCATCTATTATTCACAGGATTACGCATGTTATACAGACATTTTTACCTTGAAAATACAGTTCTTTGTATTAATGTGTTGCTACAAATTTCCTTAATCAGCAGTTCTCGGGGAGGGAGGAAGGGGCCATAAAGCAGGGTTTGTTTATGTATTTGGGAAAGGATGGGAGGGGGAGATAACATTTCTTTTACCTTCTTTCACACAAAGGACATTCATTCCGACAACTACATTTCTCATGCAGCTGCAGCCTTATCAATTCTTACAAGCAACAGGGAAAGGAAAAATATGGCAACTTATTTATTAAGGAAAGAATTACTGCCTGCTTATGCCTTTGTCCCCTAATCCCATGTCTGCACATTAGCAGTTCCCAGCTCTTTTACTGAACCCTAACATGTCCCAACAATTCTAAGTGATAGCAAACAGATCAAAGCAGATTACTTAGCAAATAACCAAAAACTCAAACTAAGCCTTACATACTAGATCGATAGAATCAGAATTAGCAATTTCTCACCCTGACTGATGATAGAAGCAGTCCACCAAGTTTCCATACACAAGCTAGAAATTCCTTTACCCTGGACCAGCACTTCCCCCAGTTCAGTTTTTGTTCCTCAGGTGTTTCCAGGAGTTCTCTTGTGTGGGGAATGAGGCCAAGAGATGATGTCACACCCCACCTTATGTAGCTTTTCCGTATGGTGGGAACCATTTGCTCCAAACTCAGTTACTAGTCCAATTTGTTGAAAAATAAAGGTAACAAAATGGAGTTCAGTGTCATCTGGTCTGGTCATATGCTCTAGCATGCCCTGCTGAGTCATAGTAGCCATGACACATAGACTGGCTGAAACATTCACAGGAAGGCTAAGCTCTTCCATGGTCCATTGTCTTTGTTGATGAACCATCAGCAGTGTCTGGCTTCTGCGTTGTTGTACCTGAAAGGCTCGTTGTGGGTTTTACCCAGAGTAAGCACCTTTGAAATACAGATACATAGTCAGTATTCATAACTTTAGATATGAACATGCTCTGTGCACACAAATAGGATAATTCTATTCAGCAAATCATAACTTTTCCAGTGACACTGCACATTACACATCTTGCACATAAAGAACAGGAGTACTTGTGGCACTTTAGAGACTAACAAATTTATTTGAGTATAAGCTTTCGTGGGCTACAGCCCACTTCTTCGGATGCATAGAACGGAACACATATTGAAGATAGATAGATAGATAGATAGATATGCGCACATACAGAGAGCTTGAAAAGGTGGGAGTTGTCTTGCCAACTCTAAGAGACCAATTAAGTAAAAGAAAAAAAATTTTGAAGTGATAATCAAGATAGCCCAGTACAGACTCTGAAACCTGTCATCTTGCACATAATGCGTCATAATTATGACCTAATCCTATTATAATCATACCACTATGCTGAATATGGGGTGTAGTGTCAGATAGGGCCTAATTTCAAGGCACAGGAGTTGGGAATGGAACTTCCCCTCTTTGTGGAACAGGAAATAGCCCTCCAACAAGGACTGGGAAAACTTCCCAGACTTCCAGTGCTGGAGCCTGAATCTACTGACACATCATTTGTTACTACCACCCCCTATCTTTGTGGCAACTGCAAACTTTATCAATGACGATTTTATATTCTCTTCTAGGTCATTGATAAGAATGTTAAATAACAAAGGGCCAAGATCCAATCCTTGATGGAACCTGTGAGAAATAAATCCACTCGACCATGGTTCCCCATTTACAATCCAAGTCTTTAATCTATTTAATTTATGCTGTGTTTGTTTTGTATCATTCTAGTTTTTTAGTCAAAATATTATGCTGAAACAAGTCATATGCCTTACAGAAGTCTAGGTATATCACATCAATACTATTAGCTGCAACCAAACTTCTGAACTCTTCCAATAAGGATATCCAATTAGTTTGATAGGATGTATTTTCTCTAAACCTTTGTTCATGGGTACTAATTATATTACCCTCCTTTCATTCTTTATCAGTAAAATCCAGTATCGGCTGCCCCATTATCTTGTCCAATATTGATGTCAGACTGACGCTCTTGTAATTAGCTGGGTCATCTCTTTTACACTTTTTAAATATTGGGACTGCATTCACTTTATTCTTGTCTTCTGGAATTTCCCCAGTGTTCCAAGTTCTAATTAAAATCAACATTAACAGTTCACCACGTTCCTCTACCAGGCCTTTTAAAACTCTTGGATACAAGGTATCTGGATCTGCGGATTTAAACATGTCTAACTTTTAATAGCTGCTGTTTAACGTCGTCATGAGTTCTTGTTGGAATGGAAAGAGCGTCATTGTCAACATCTTATGATATGAGTACAACATCTTTTTTTCTCAAATCCAGGAGAGAAATATTTATTGAACACTTACCTCTTCTGCATTATTTTTGATAATTCTGCCATTTCCGTCTAGTAATTTACCACTACCATTGTCAGGATTAATTTTGTACTTAATATACTTTTTAAAACTTCCTTCTTATTGTCATTGATTTCTGATAGCCAGTTTTCTACAATTCTGACCTTCTAACTTGTATTCTTTACTACTGACTTCCTCTTTCTTCCATATATTTTATTTGGAGTTTACCAGGGAGCCACCAGCAGGGTCCAGAGACAGCCCCATCTCCTGTATCAAGCTCTGGCTAGTAGGTGTGTGATAAATGTGACGACCCTGCCTCTGTCTATCAGCTGAGACACACAAAGGTTTTCTCTTTCTACTCTCTGATGCCTCCTGGCTGCTCTAAGCAAGGTGGGGTGTGACTCTGTTAACATGTGCCTCCCGGAGCTTCCATTTACCTGGCACTGCTGTTCCGTGAATAGTGGGGTTGTGAGTGGGGAAGCAGGTACTGAGTGTTGGACTTTTACTCTTTCAGGGGCCAGTGACCTTTGAGGAGGTGGCTGTGTATTTCACCAGGGAAGAGGGGGCTCTGCTGGACCCCACTCAGAGAGCCCTCTACAGGGATGTCATGCAGGAGAACTATGAGACGGTGGTCTTTCTGGGTAAGGAGTCCTGTCCGCCCAGTTATTAGAAGCTATGGGGTCTCTAAAGAACCTGAGTAGTAATAACTTTATACCTTTATTTATCATAGAAGTTTTGACAAGTTTTCTTGCCCCCATGTTTTTGCCTTATCTCCCACCCATTAGAATAATTTTTGAACATGTGCCTTTTTGGTGCCATCAGTCATTTTAAAATTGCATTTAATGTATCCTTATTGGAGACATTAATAACTACAGCTTTCATGCCTTTTCCTCCTTTGAAGAGGAAAATATGCCATCCATAGTACTCTAAATTGAGTAAATATGCTTTTGCAATGCCACAGTTCTGGGGTAGCTAAACCGTTGACCTTCCTCCATGGTCTGCTCAAGGAATGCCCTGTCAAGTATCAGGCCTCTAGCCAGCCCCTCTCTATGGGTAGGGACCCACATGTCTCCTTTTTGACAAGGGTTTGAGGATTGCGGCTTGTCCTCCACTCTGTTTGCTGGACTAACGTCCAGTTCCTGTGCTTTGCTTTGCTCACAGCCCCTGGAGAGAATGTGTGTGTGATAGAGATGAGAATTTTGGTGATATTTCTATGATGCCAATACACACTGTGATACAGCATGGCCAGAGGGCAGCATAAGAGTGTTAGCAGGGGGCCTTATTCCTTGCCAAGGGAGGAAGGTTTGCTTTAGATTAACTAGAACACCTGACTCCAGTCAGAGCACCTGACTCCAGTCATGTGATAAAAACCCCTGCTTCAGTCAGACAGGGTGTGGTAGTTGAAAGAGAAAGGTTGGATTGGAGCAGAGTGCAGGTTGCAGAAGAGAAGAGTTTGACCAGAGAGAAAGAGAAGGTTTGGAGGAGTGCTGCGGTGGATTATGAAGCCCAAAAGAAACCCTAGGTAAGGGGCAACAGGCTTGTGTAGAAGAGAGGCAAGAAGCCCTTCACAAGCTGAAGGGTATGAGAGGGAAGTAACCCAGGGGAAGGAACCGCTAAGTCAAGTGGTTCACCACAACCCCCAGGGCCCCTGGGTTGGGACCTGGAGTAGAGGGCGGGCCCAGGTCCCTCCCTCTCCACTCCCCTCCTCCAAGGACACTAGTGGAGTGATTAAGAACTGGTTCAGAGGCAAGCAATAGCGCCCTGAACCTACCCCAGAGAAGAGAAAGCGCGAGACCCAGCAGAACAGTACCGGCAATTTGCCACAACACCTAAGGTTCCCTCTGTGATTGGTATTGTTATGATTATAAAGAGGAGGAGACATGAGGTGTTTTGTCATGTAGCTGTCATGGGGTGATATGAATGGGTCATTAAGGACTGGCTGGGGCCAACCTAGATCAGTTGAATACCCAACAGAGACAAGGGAATAATTCTTACCTGTCCATGGGAGGATCTCTGCTTTGCTGAGTGAAGCATACATGGACTAGTTATGCTTTTGGGAGCAGGAAGAACTGGGTTTGCAGACGCAGGGAGCTCTACCGGAGCTAAGACAAACAGACAAGCAAAGTGAAAGGAAACAAAGCTGTTTTTAACAGCAGCATGGCTCAAGGGCATTGCCCAGTATGGACTATACTGTCTTCTTTGCTTCTCTGTCCTAATCTAAAGCCTTTCTAATGCTGTTTCAGTTGACTAATAAACCCTGCTATATTTTAACAGTCTGCCCAGTTTTACAACAAAAACTTGCTGAGGTGCATTGAAGCATGAATGAGGAACAGTCTCTGAATAGGAGTGTAGTTCTGCTGGACCTCCTGGCAGAGCTCACAGGTTGAAATAGGAGTGTTGAAGCCAGAGGCTCAGTCTCAAGTGTTGAAGCTACATGGCCTGTCCTTCTGGAAGAGTTGGAGCCCTTGGGGATCTAGGGCACTCAAGGGACACCTCCCAAGGACTGTTTAAAAGCCAGGGCATTGCACAGATCCTATGTATCCATGACAATGTGTCAGAGGTTAAGCCTTATGGGAAAAAGATAAAAAGAAGAAAAGGATCTAAATGCATGTTTACCATCTCCCCCTCATCAGTCCTTGTGGGAATCCCTGATCGGTTCCATTGTGTATTAAAACCTTCGTCTAAGGATTACCTCTTGGTTATCAGGTCATGTCCATTTGTTAGAGGGCTTTCCCATCGCCTTCCCACTTCCCCGGTTCTTGTCATGCAGACCGCAAGCAGCAACAGACCAGAAGTGCAAAGTGTAGATAATGCGATGTTTATTGGGGTTAGTTTCCAAGCAAGCATATTCCGAAGACCTTCACACCAGTAGGGTTTATCTCTATATGCCGATAGTCTGTTCCACAGTGTTCCATTCCCAGCTTTGATGCTGCAGAGCATTTACACCATGTCACCCTTCCAAGCTCTGACACTGCAGAGCCTTGCCTGTGTCTCTCTTCCCCATTCCCATTCCGCCCTTAACAAACATGATTCCAATTTCCATTCCCCCTCCTGTGTAACACAAGTTTACACAGTAATAGTCTCAGCTATACCTTAACCAATCATAGTACTAACATTTAACTAACCAATCCTAACATATTGTAACGTAATTCTCTAGCCAATTATATCCCACTACCCTAATTAACTTGCACCTAGCAAAATTATTTATACAGCAATCAGAAACAATTAGAGAACCAGACAGATTTAACAATAGAAAAGTGGGGAACATAAAGATAAAGCAATACCAAAATGAGAGTTTCACAACCAGAACTGTTGATAAGTGATTTCTTGCCAGACAGGATGCTATCAAACTAAGTTTTCTTTAACCATCTTAAGATCTGTTTCTTTATCTGGTGGTGATGGGCACTATCCACACAGAATCATATTCTTAACAGCCCAATACCACCTTGTTTTCTTTGCTTTTAGTAGGGTTTCCAGTTTCGAAACCTGATGTGATCTCGCAGCTAGAGCGAGGGGAAGAGCCATGGGTCCCAGACCTCCAGGGCTCTGAGAAAGAAGTGCTCCTGAGAGCTGCCTGCACAGGTGAGGAACTGGTTAAACCAACTACAAAATGTCTTTGAATACAGGAAACAATTGGGATGCCCTACAAAAGACCTTGTGAGCTTTCCAAGTTCAGGATTGTTCCTTGCAGATATGGAATCTTTAGGCAGAGGTCACTCATGGCTTCCCACCTATACTGACTGACAACTAGCAGCAGGTCTCACCAATGTAGCTTCCCCCAGAGTGTTCTGGTGAGCTGTGGACCAAAACTGATCCCTTCCTCTCTCCTCTGAGGAAAGGTTTGGGGAAAATCAGCTCCTAATAGGTTTAATCTCTCTGTAAACGGGTTGGGACTCACCACCTGGCGCCTCCTGCTAGTCACTCCTGGGAACTAGCTCGTTTCCAGTGGAGCGCCCCCTCCTGGTGGTGTCCCGTCCGTTATTCTGCCCCTGGTCGGCGTCTCTGGACCTGCGTTGCTCCCTGCTCGGCGGCATCCTCTTCGAGGCCACTGCCCTCCGGCAGTGCCCCTTAGTCCATCGGCACCCCCTTCTGGGGATCGATCATCAGCAGTCCCACATTCCAGCCTTTATATGCAACCACCTGCCCTCCAAGTCTAATCCCTCTTGGCTGGGATCTGGCGTGGTCTCTACGGCTAGTGGCTGGATGTACTGCAAGGAGGAAGGGCGGGGAGGGGGACCCAGGCCTGCCCTCTACTCTGGGTCCCGGCCCAGGGACCCTCTGGCGTTAGCCTCGCTGTCCTCCTCCTTTTCCTCCTCCGTCTGTTTCCCTGGGCCGCTTCCCCTACGGCCCCTTGTACCCGCTAGGCCCTTTCCCTCAAGGCCTGCAGCCTGGCGGCTAGGGGCTAGAACTTTCTAGCCTCCCTGAGCCTGCCCAGCTCTGCGCTGTCTGCGGTGCTAGTCTCCCACCTGGAGACTGACCTTCCCCTGTCAAAGGCCTGGGACAGACTGACTGCTCCTGCTCTGGGCAGCCTTTATATACCCCTGAGCCTGGCCCTCATTGGCTGTCTACAATCTGGGCCCTGATTGGCTCCCTATAAGCCCTCTTTTAATTGGCTTCTGGGCTGCACTGGCTCCCTGGCCTGCCCCAGCCCACTCTCCCAAGGAGTGGGGCAATCCACCCCACTACACTCTCCCACACATATTTTGTTTTGTTCATCCCTTTTTCAATTCCTGTCTCTTGAGATTTCATTTCTTTCCGGGGCAGGGAGTCACCTATGTCTGGATTCTCTCTGTCTCCCATCAGGTGATGGGAAGGTGAGTGAGAATGAGGAGAAACCCCAGCAGGAAGATGTTGAGCAAGTAGAACCAGATGGGACATTATCAGGAAGATCCAAAGGGAATGTTTTAGGGAGTTGTGCGCTTCCAGAAAAAGCAAAAGCCTGTGAGACTCAGCAGAGGCCAGAGGAAAACTTCAGTAGCCACTCAGATCTTATTACATGCAAGAGAATCAACTTGGAAGAAACACGCTACACATGCCATAAGTGTGGGAAAAGCTTCAATGGGAGCTCAGACCTTTTGACACATCAGAGAATTCACAGGGGAGACAAACCTTACAAGTGCTCTGAGTGCGGGAAACGCTTCAATCGAAACTCTGCCCTTATCACACATAGGAGAATCCACACGGGTGAGAAACCTTACGGATGCTCTGAGTGTGGGAAATGCTTTATTGATAGTTCAACCCTCATCTCACATCGTCGAATCCACACAGGAGAGCGGCCCTACACATGCTCTGAGTGTGGGAAAAGCTTTTGTTGGCACTCACACCTTATCACACATCGTAGAATCCACACAGGAGAGACGCCCTACACATGCTCTGAGTGTGGGAAAAGCTTTAATCAGCACTCACAGCTTATCACACATATTAGAATCCACACAGGAGAGACACCCTACACATGCTCTGAGTGTGGGAAAAGCTTCAGTCGGAGCTCACACCTTATCACGCATCAGACAATCCACACGAGTGAGAAACCTTATGGATGCTCTGAGTGCGGGAAACGCTTCAATCGGCGCTCACACCTTATCACACATAGAAGAATCCACACTGGGGAGAAACCTTATGGATGCTCTGAGTGTGGAAAACGCTTCACTGATAGTTCAGCCCTCAACTCACATCAGCGAATCCACACAGGAGAGACGCCCTACACATGTTCTGAGTGTGGGAAAAGCTTCAGTCAGCGCTCACACCTTACCACACATCAGACAGTCCACACGGGTGAGAAACCTTATGGATGTTCTGAGTGCGGGAAATGCTTCAGTCGAAGCTCACAGCTTATCACACATCGAAGAATCCACACAGGAGAGAAACCCTACATGTGCTCTGAGTGTGGGAAACGCTTCAATCGGAGCTCAAACCTTATTAGACATCAGACAATCCACATGAGAGAGAACTCTAATAAATGTCTTGACTAGGGCTAGTCAAAAGATTTTTTTAAAAAAATCACATTTGCTAATTCCCACATAGTGATCTTTGCACCGTCTTTACTGTGGTCTCTCGGCTCCCCCAGAAGAGTTGCCTGCTTCTGCCTTTTGCAGCTCACCCTTCTTTGGGTCAGTCCTGTGATCTTTTCTATCAGCTGCTTTCCTTTGGAGTCATAGGAGTGTGTGTCATAGAATCATAGAATATTAGGGTTGGAGGAGACCTCAGGAGGTCATCTAGTCCAATCCCCTGCTCAAAGCAGGACCAACACTAATTCAATCATCTCAGCCAAGGCTTTGCCAAGCTGTGCCTTGGAAACCTCTAAGTATGGAAATTCTGCCACCTCCCTAGGTATCCCATTCCAGTGCTTTACCACCCTCCTAGTGAAATAGTGTTTCCTAATATCCAAACTAGACCTCCCCCACTGGAGCTTGAGACCATTCCTCTTGTTCTGTCATCTGCGACCACTGAGAACAACCAAGCTCCATCCTCTTTGGAACCCCCCTTCAGGTAGTTGAAGGCTGCTATCAAATCCCCCTGTTACTGTTGTTTTCTGCAGACTAAATAACCCCAGTTCCCTCAGCCTCTCCTCGTAAGTCATGTGCCCCAGTCCCCTAATCATTGTCATTGGCCTCCGCTGGACTCTCTCCAATTTGTCCACATTCCTTCTGTAGTGGGAGGACCAAAACTGGATGCAATACTCTAGGTGGGGCCTCACCAGCGTTGAATAGACAGGAATAATCACTTCCCTTGATCTGCTGGAAATGCTGCTACTAATACAGCCCGATATGCCATTGGCCTCTGTCATAGACAGATAGTTAAGGTTAATAGAACAGAAGTACTTCATGTCTCTTTTGCCTGTAAAGGGTTAACAAGATCAGTGAGCCTGGCTGTCACCTGACCAGAGGACCAATCAGGGGACAGGATACTTTCAAATCTTGAGGGAGGGAAGTCTTTGTGTGTGTGCTGTTAGTGTTTGGTGGTTGTTCTCTCTGGGTTCTGAGAGTGACCAGACGTGCAACCAGGTTTCTCTCCAATCTCTCTGATACAGTCTCTTATATGTCCAGAATAGTAAGTACTAGGTAGTTAAGGCGAGTTAGGCTTATGTTTGTTTTCTTTATTTGCAAATGTGTATTTGGCTGGAAGGAGTTCAAATTTGTATTTTGCTGAAAGGATTTTAATTTGTACTTCTATACTTAGGCTGGGAGGGTATTCCCAGTGTCTATAGCTGAAAGACCCTGTAACATATTCCATCTTAAATTTATAAAGATAATTTTTACTGTTTTTCCTTCTTTAATTAAAAGCTTTTCTTGTTTAAGAACCTGATTGTTTTTTCATTCTGGTGAGACCCCAGGGGACTGGGTCTGGATTCACCAGGGAATTGGTGGGGAGAAAGGAGGGAAGGGGGAGAGAGAGGTTAATTTTCTCTCTGTGTTAGGATTACTTTCTCTCTCAGGGAGAGTCTGGGAGGGGGAGAGAGAAGGAGGGGGGAAGGTGGATTTTCCTCTCTGTTTCTTTTATCTGCAGCTCTCTCCTGTGGGCAGCCTCTCTTTCTCTGTCTGTCAGCTCCATCTCTTTTTGTTTTATTTCTAGTTCTTGTAGTTTCTTTTCCATGTCTCGCTTGTGGTCTGCGTCTTTGATTTGTTCCTCTGCCTCCAGTTTTGCCCGTTCCTGTTTCAGGGTGTCCTTGATAGTCTGTAGCAAAAAGGAGACTGTAGCAAAAGCTTTGCTAAAGTCAAGATATATCACCTCCACCACATTCCACATATCCACCGAGCCAGTTTTCTCATCCTAGAAGGCCCTCCAGCCCAGAATGTTCATCAGGTCTGGGTGGGAGCGAGGTTTGATCCCAACAAACTACACTGAGGCAAAAACTACCTGTGCCTTCCATCCACTAGGACTCTACATGGCATTGGCTGCTCAAATTAGTGATCTTGGTGTAAAAAGACATTTATAGTTGTAGAGCAGATACAGCCCAGGTGCAGTGGCTGGCATGAGCTTTCCCCTTCAACTGACCTAAACTCCATCACTGTTCCTAGTCTAAACAAACCCTGAGCATCACGGTTATACTGTTCCCCCATTTCAAAGTAATTGTTAGTCATCGAGTTCTCCCTTCAGGAACAAATTGTTTCATTCCCAGTTGCTCTGATGTTGGTTCAGGTTGTGCTGGGGAGTAGATATTTTTACTACTATTTTCCTCCTTAAAATATATTAAACTATAACAAAGAGCAGGAACAAGGCAGGGGTAGGGAAAAATGTCATTTCACCCTCTGTAACAACAGAAGAAGATAGGGCAAGTCAGAGACATTCCCTTATTGTCCATCACCATTCCAATCCCCCGTTGTTCAATTTGGGGTCAATATTTTCTCTAAAGGGCTGAGAAGAGGATTCCCTAGTAAGTGACCTGTAACTAAGCAAAATACCCATGCATTGGGCTCCCAAAGCAGTTGTGGACCAGGCCCTGCAGGAGGTCGCTCCTGAAGATCTCCCCTTCCTAATCAGGTGCATGTTGTCTATTGTTTGGGAAATACAATCCCTATCTGGGTAGAGATAGGAAAAATGAAAGTGACATTTCTGTTCACCTTGGGAGATGCTGCAAATGTGTAGAAAATGAAATTTGTGTTGAATGTAATATAGCTGCAGAAAGATACCTGATATTTGGTGTCTTACAGGGATTCTAAAATGCACCTGAATTTAATCCCCATTTTAAATCTTTGCCATGAGATTAAAGAACTAAAAGGGTATATTTGGGGGAGTTATATCTCACTATCCCTACTGATCTGTTGTGTGGTTGGTGAAGAATTCTATGCCAGAGAAGTGTGAAATTACTCCAAGTAAAGTCAAAGATCTGATAAGAACTCAGGTAGAAATTGCAGGTACTAGTGGTTGATTTTCACCCCCAAGATTGAAGTTATGGTGACCTGTGGCCCAGCTAAACTATTTTTAGAATGCTGCTTCCTAGTTAAGTGGCATTGATCACACTCCTAAAGGGTGCCATGATTAAATTGAGAAAACTGACTTTTTTACCATTTGGATCCAAAGCTTCATGAAGCACAGAGAAAAACAGCTGATTCCGTCAGAGCCATTCCATGCCTATGGGTCCCAATCTGGCTGCCTTGTTGGACAGGAAGCACTTCCATGCTGGGGAGATGATTGTACCTAATGAGGGAATGTATCAGATTCCAAATTCAGACTGCCGGATACATGAATGCTGAGTCCAGAGTCTGTGGTTTGGTCTCAGGTTTGCTACTTAGTCTTACGCATTTTTATCTCCACCTCCTGCTACTCTGAAAGATTAGAAAGTGTGAAAATAGAGCACAGGTGGTTTTTCTCATGATGCAGCCTTCCCACATCATGTGAGACCCCTTCCACCCACACTTACTGGAGAAGACCCAAGGAGAAATGAACTCACAGAAGTGGAAGGCTCCTAGGTTATTGTAGCATGTGACTTCACACAAAGCTGACTGGATGGAAATGGGAATTAAGAGAAAACTGCCCTATAGGTTTATTTTGTAATCTTTGAATAAGTTGTTACCAGCGACAATGAAATTAAACATGAAGTTAATTAGTGTAACATAAGAGGCTGATTAAGTGATAAATTTCAGAGTTACAATATAATTCAGGTTTTCTTCTAGTTTTCTCCCTGCGTCCTCCTACTATATCGGAAATGGTGGCTAATCCTGAAATTAAAACCTCACTCCAAAGGAATTAGAGTGGGGGAATATATGAGGGAAATAGCCTGTATGAGAATAGAGACCCAGTATAGAGTGTAATTATTTATATTTAAAATGGAATTTTATTGTGACAAATTTTAAAATGAATCTTCTGTTAAGAGCAAAATTACTTGGGACAAGATGTGTAACCTTTTACCCAGTTAAAGGGTAACAGCCACAGAGTTCCCCAGATCTTTTGTTTACAAAGCAAAGATGTCACATCAGACAGGAGATGTCAAAATCTAAAATGGTGATGGATGTGTGATAGTAGCTTTTCTGGGTGAAATTTTTTTTTTTAGTTTGTTTTTTTAATTTAATTTTTGTTTTTGCAACCAGTTTGTACAGGAGCTGAAGCCGCTTTTCCTGTTGAGCACAACTATTTAACCCTCAGGCCTGGCTCTGGAAACCTCCTCAGCACTGGCCTTGTGTTTCTTTTCTTTTTGTTATCTTTGGGGTTCACACATCCACACTACATGCGGTTCACAGCAGCAGATACTTTGAGAAACCTTCAGGGTTAAGCATCAAAAAATCCAGACTAACACGGCTACCCCTGAGATACTTCAGGGTTAAGCAGGCCTTTTCCAAAGTGACATTGGCCCAAAGTCTGCCTCAGTCGAGCTGGATTGGGAGACATTGGTATCAAAGGAGTGGTTCACACCTGATTTGCCCAGAGACCTCGGGAGAGATGTGGTAAGATAGGATAAGTAGGAACTGACAACAATGAAGTTAAAGGTAAGGGTGAAAGACCACTGTTTAGGTCAACAAGCCTGTTCTGTTCATTCGCTCTGAAACGTCTGGCACTGGTCACTCTGAGGACTAAATGGACTATTGGTCTGACCCAGCATGACCAGTCTTGAGTTCTTATGTTACGTAAGCCATCTATGGGCCTTGTCTACACTGGCAAGTTTCTGCACAGGAAAGCAGCTTTCTGCAGCGTAACTTCTGAGGTGAACACACTGCGAAGCCACTTTGTGCGTCAAAACTGTGGAGATGCAGCACTGTAAAAATACCACCCTGATGAGAGGCGTACAGCTTTCTGCACCCGGCCTACAGTGCCATGGAGCCAGTGTAGACACCCTGGTCAATTACAGTGCTGCGATTGGCCTCCGGGAGGTGTCCCACAATCCCTGGTCTCAGCACATCTTTCCAGGTGGCCACGCCTGCTTCGCGCACCAGGTGATCCTCTGCTTCGAGGAATGCCAAGCTGCTGAACCTCATCAGCTTTTGGAGAGAGGAGGCTACCCAGTCCCAGCTGTGCTCCAGTCATAGGAATTATAACAACGGACAGATTTCATGATGCATGAGAGAAAGGGGCCACAACTGGGACACGCTGCATTGCAGGGTCAAAGTGAAGGAGCTGTGGAATGCCTACCGCAAAGCACAGGAGACAAACCACCGCTCCAGTGCTGCGCCCATAAGCTCCTGGTTTTAAAAAGAGCTGGACGTGATAGTGGTGACCCCTCCTCCACTGTGAAGGCCACTGTGGATAGTTTGATGGCTCACATGCCAGGCAAGAGTGGACCGAGTGAGGAGGAGGAAATCTTGGACAAGAATGTGGAGGCAGAGGGTGACCCAGAGGCAGAGGACGAGGTGGAGAGCAGAGATGCATGCAGCTAGGAGTTCTTCTCTACCCTGGAGGAGGCTAGCCAGTCACAGCTTTCGGAGCTTGGTGAAGTGCCAGCAGAAGAGAAGGCCCCTGGTAAGTGGCTTTGATTTTGGGAATCACTGAAGCAAGTTGTCGGGGGCAGGAGGGTTGCAGAAAGCAGGCTTGTGTCTGTATGATGTGCTTACCACCATATGCCTAGTCTGAGCAGCAGAACAGGGTGTTGGTTGATTCCCTCCCTTTGCAGGAATCTGCCCCAGAGATCTCTGTGAAATTCTCAGAGAGATACTCAGAAATCCACTGCTGCAGGATCTTTGGGAGAGCTCTTTTGTTTCTTGCCCAGTTAAAGGAAACTTGCCCACACCATAGAGTGGGTGGAGGACACCACTGCTGCATAGAGGTGAGCTACATAGAGGCCAAGGCAAACGCCGCAGTCTTGGAGAAGACCCTCCCTTGATTCACTGCTCACCCTCAGCAGTGAGATATCTTCCATAATGAACACAGCCTGTGGAAAATGTGGAGACACAAATGATTAGAAGCCCCCTCCTCCCCCCGCTACATTCCTGTCTGTCCCCAAGAGTCATCTGCCCGGTGTGCAGTACGGTCCTGGAACAGTGATTTCCCCTGCCCCTGCTTTTACCATTCTGGGGGTCTTGTGGCTCATGCATGCTTGGCTGGGGACAGCCGGTTAGTGACAGATATGTGCATAGTGGCTGTGTTTAAATCACTGCATCAGTGATCTGTGTGCTGCAAACACTGCTTCTGTAACATGTTGCATTTTGGCTTCACAGATATGCCCTTGGGAGCCCAGCCTTCCTCTTTGTTAGTGGCAGCTGAACGGCTGCATAGAATTAGAAAGTGGCCATGAAGAACTAATGAGAACTTTCTGCATGATGTCCTGATGCACTCTGTGGCCACAAAACAAGAATTGAAGGAGTGGCCAGACAGAAAGAAGAGGGACCAGAAGTGGAACTCGGCACGCTAGAATGAAGCCATGGAGCGGCTCTTAAATGTTATGGAGCGCCAAGCGGACACGCTCCGTTTGCTGCTAGCACTGCAAACCAAGCAGCTGCTGTCGCAAAACTATTTCCCATGCTCCCTCCGTAACACTTCCAGCACACTCTTATCACCCTCCTGGTTCCAGTCTGTACCCGCTGCATTCCACTCCTGCCTCATCAGAGCCCAGCCCTGCGGTCTCCCAGTACCCACTGCACTCAACAGCCATCCCTCTGCAGTTTATTCCTGCTGAAATACAGTACCCACTGCACTGTACTCCTAAGGATAAAGTTGCATAGGATACCTGGACATTGTGGCAAACCCAGGACAAATGACTACAAAGGGAGGGGTAGTAATTAGTCCCAGGGGATTAAAAGGCCTCTCCCAATCCACTGAGGAGAGAGAACCAGGGGGAATTAGGGTTCAGCTGGAACAGGGGTTACCAGGGAACTAATTAGGTTCAGCTGGCTCCAACTGCTGGAGACTTTTTTAAACCCTCCTTGGCTTGGAAACGGGGGAGAGTGAGAGAAGCAGGGAAGTGGCCAGCAAGTTAGATGCAGCAAGGCTCTGAACCCTTCCAGCAAGGAAGGCTGCGCCCTGTCCCCAGAAGGGGAGAAAACCAGCACAAGGGACTGACTGAGGAAAGGATCAGCCAGACCCTGTGCTACCTGGAAGGGTTTGCTTTGCCTAAGCCTGTGCCTCCAAGGCTAAAAAGGACTGAGCCTGCTGAGGAGAAGAAGGTGCCTTGCTACAACATATACAAATCTTCAACCATCCCAGGACCTCACCTCATGGGACCCTCCCCCCATCCCCGACAGTGCTGATGTGTTTTGTTTGTTTGTCTCTCTCTGGTGGTTGCTTTTTAATAAAAGAATAGTTTTGGTTTGAAAGCAATCTTCATTCCATTAATTGAAAGCAAACAGAGCCCTGCAAAGCAACAGGCAATTTTCTTAAACCTTCATAGTGCATTGTCTGCACCAATCACAGTCACCTTCTAGCATTACCAGCACTACATTCCCCTGCATAGCAAGAAATATTAGTGGCTTTCAGCTTCAAATTGCTGCCTCAAGGCATCGCTGATCCTTATGGCCTTGTGCTTCACCCCTCTAATAGCTCTGGTCTCTGGCTGTACAGATTCAGCCTCCACACCCAGAGCCTCAGTGTTCCAGCCCTGACTGAAGCTTTCACCCTTCACTTCACAAATATTATGGAGTGTACAGCATGCGGCTATAAGCATAGGAATATTGTCATTGGCCAGGTCCAGCCTTCCATATAGGCAGTGCTAGCGGGCCTTTAAACAGCCAAAAGCACACTCAACTGTCATTCTGCACTTGCTCAGCCTGTTTTTGAACCACTGCTTGCGGCCGTCAAGGTGCCCCGTGTATGGCTTCATAAGCCACAACATTATGGCATAAGCAGGATCTCCCAGAATCACAATGGGCATTTAGACTTCCCCTATGGTGATCTGATCTGGGAAGAAAGTCTCTGCTTGCAGCTTCCTGAACAGGCTTCTGAAAGGTGTGTGTGTGTCGTGCCCCTTTTCGGACCATCCTCCGTTAATGACTGTGAGACACCTACAGTGATGTGCTGGTAACCTCTCCCTTGTCCACTGACAGAGCTAACCTGCATTCAGTATTTGCTACAGAAACCAAAACACTACAGGGTGATGTGCTGGTAACCTCTCCCTTGTATGATGCTGAAGCACAATTGCTTCAGAAATGAAGCAGGAATACTCGCTCTGCTGAAGTTGCCAAAGTCCAGGAATTCCTGACTACAAAAGACATTAAGAAGTGACCCTGGTGAAGAGACAGAATTATACACTGGCAGGAAGGAACTTGTGGGACCCTGCTTGGGAATATGGTATTGATTGGATTTTGGGGTTTATTCTGCAGGTTGCGCACTGTGTTTTTGGGTAAGTACCTTCAGCATGTATTGCCCTCTCTAATTGGATTTTAAATGATAAATACCAAAGGCACCTTGTTGCCATTGCCCCGCCATTTCCTCTGTTACACTATTATCCCTGGAACACATCCAAATACAGACAGTTCTATATATCTGATAAAACCCAATGGCCAAGGCCTTCAGACTTTAGTGATTTATTTAAATATTGTTTGAAAAAAAATATTTGTAAGGTTCAGGATAGCCCATATAAGCGAACAATTGAGTGGAAAAAGACTGGTCAGAGGAGATAAAAGCGTATGACATCACTACAATGAGCTTCAAGAATTTGAAATTAAGGTTTTATAATGGAGTTGATATCATGGCCATTCCAAGGGTCTGTAGTATATCAGGGGGCAGGGGTCCTTACTGTTTTTGTTACCCAGTTAGTAAATAATCAGACTCAGAGAGTGTGTTCTGCCACTGGAAATTTTATTTCTATTGAGATGGTCCCAGTAATTAATAACCTAACCTGTACCATATTACAGTAGACCCCTTCCTATGCTATTAATGTTAATGCCTCTTGAAAGTAAGAGAGATGTACTAGGATATCGAATAACAATAATAAATGCCACATTAGGGACTGTAAAATTTACCCTGCCCCTATCCAGCTTTCGTATCACTTTCATGTATCCAAACTGCTCAAGGGGGCTGCTATTTGGCTAGCACAGCAAAGGGCACAGGTCTCCTCTAGGAAGAAAAGAGGCTTAGCAGGACACTTGTGGGATGGTGCAAATCATGCAGCAGCAATTTGGAATATTCTTAAGGGCCAACAATATGATGAGAAATTAGGGCAACTAGAAAAGGCCACTGGTCTTATAAGTGGAGCACAGCTGACCCAGGTCCAAGGTGGAGTTGATTGGTTACATGTTATTTCTGCCCTTAGTTCAATGACTCAGGAGCTGTTGACAGAGATGGTATTGAAGATCACTGAGGCAGGAAAGGAATTGCAATGAGATCTGGCATGTTCAGAGGTTCAGGATTACCTGAATGACCAGCTGATGGCCATTTGGAGTGATCTCAAGCATGAGATGTGGCCTACTGCCCTTACAGATACTTCAGGAATGCCATCTGATCTGTGGCCATGGAGACATACTTGGAGATTTTCAGGATGGAGTTGTATATACTCGCAAAGCTCCTCCCAAGCATATGGGCCAATAGGAGGGTTGTGGGCTCCCACATACCAAATCCTGCCGGGTCCATGGGGAAGATGCATGTGGGACTGGATTATTCACTGTGACATCTGGGAGATTAGACGACCTGGTAAGCCTAGCCGATTTGTTGTTAGTGCCCCTGGAATAACACCCGATATTTGGATTGGAATAGGGAATCATTGGGCATTATGGCCCTTAGAACTCCTGCAGCTTCAGTGCGTAAGGAAACTGAAGCAAGGGGAAGTTGTCATAGTGTTTGACAAAGTTTGTTGGGAGGGTATGGAACAAGGAACTACCCTGACAGGACAGTTGCTGTTCCAAGCTAATGATAGCTATGTATATGTTAAGGCCACCACTTTGCTAAACATGCATTTTAATCTCACCACCGCTGCAGGAAATCACATTATTTACTGGCCAGCAGACAAAGCCCTACAATTAGACCTTAGGTATCAGATTTCTTTTAACTGGACCACTTTGATACCCGACCAATTTCAAAATTTACGCTCACTCCCACCGGAGATTTGGAAAATTTCTGACTTACAGAGTCAAATCCATGTGCTTCAGAATATCTATCAAATTGAAAAGCATGCTTTTCATACAGCCTATAGAGTGTCTACTCTGTGTACTAATTATGATGTAATGTGCTATGTAACTAAGGTAATGAAACAACCCCTGCATATTATTACAACGGGGACATGAATGCTTGCATTGCTTTTGTTAGTCTAGGTATATGTTGTTGTTGTAAGGGGCGTACTAACAAAAATGCCTTTCATGTTCACACTAATCATGCATTACCATTATATCCAGTTAAGACTTATAGGGTTGATTATAATCCTCCTAAGCTAGAAACAGAAATATAAGGCTTGATGCAGTTGGAGGTTTAAGAATGTTAGTTGTGCTAAAGGAAGCACAAAAAAGGGGAGTGTGGATGCAAGGAAAGAAGAGAGGGTTTAAGTGCAGCCATTTAAGTGTCAGAGACAGAGCAACTGTTCTGTCAAATCTTAGCCTAATATTGCGAGACCTGTAGAAGCAGAGCTCATGTCAGAAGCAAGTGAAAAACAGCAGAATAGTTAGTGTGACCTAGCCTTGAAATAATGATGTTTTTGAGAAAAGAAAGTGAGAAAATACTGGAATAGATAGCAAATAGCCTAAATAAAATGCAGATGTTTTTAATTAATGCATGTCACAAAGAGGTATAAATACTTCTGTGATTTTGCTTGTGCTTTGGAGAAATTGAGGCAGAGATGCTCTCTGCCAGCTGTATTCTTCCCTTGCAATTCCTTGAATAAAGCTGCCTCTGATTTTGTTGCTTCCAACCTGAGAGTGGAGTTTGTTTCTTCCACACCAGTCATCTTGGACTTTCCCTGCCACTGGGTCCCAGACCTCCTGCTTGTCATAATTGTGTGGTCGCTGCCGGTGCACCAGCTGCCCTATGTTCAAAGAAAACACATGCAGGCTTCTACCATGCCTTGAAGGCATGTCTCAAGAAAACTGATGTGGACATCCCAAGTAGGGTGACCAACGTCCTGATTTTATAAGGACATTCCCGATATTAGGGGTTTTGTCTTTTATGGGTGCCTATTACCATCCATCCCCGTCCCAATTTTTCACACTTGCCAACTGATCACCTAATCACAAGTTGGGAGGAGCAAGGCGGCAACTGACCTCAGTGGCCTGCTTTGGGGGGAAACGCCTTGCCCTCCAAGTCGAAAAGAGAGAGAAAAGGAAAGAAAAAGAAAGAACTTTCTCCCAGCAGGCAACTGACCCACCAGGAAGTATCTGTACCTACTGCAGGTGGATCTGTGGTTCCAGGCTCAGACTCCTGTGTCATCAGAGGACTCATATGTAAATCCATGCTAGGGAGCATCCTCAAATTGAGGTATCACTGACGTGTAACATGACTGTGAGACCTGGGTCGAACACATATAAGCCCAGGTTCACAATGCAGTGGGGATAGTTAAACATGGGCTTGGAAACAACCAGTTCTCAAGCACAGATCACACAGACCTTTGAGGGAGGTGTCACCCTTGAACCCTGCTGATTTTCCTCTTCTTTTTGGGTTTCTTAGAACCACTAAGAGCTGTAGGTTTGTCACAAGACAAACAGCCCTTGTTTGTCTCTGAGACAATCTAGTCTGGGGCTGCCTGGATGAGGAAAGAGAAGGGCAGAAAGATTATTATGGAAGAGAGGCTGAGTCAGAAGCTCATTGCACATCCAGCACTGACCGGTAGCACTGCTGATTCTTCTTGTAAGACAAAGGCTGCCTTCTCAGATGCAGCAAATTAAATCTAGAAAATGGGATGGACATTTTTATATGGCATTCCCTCTAGTTTTTAAGAAAGCAAATTGAACAAATAGAAATTCCATTCTGATTAGCTGTATTGACCAGTGTGTGTGTGATCAGCAAAGCGAGGCCGTTAGATCCACCGCATAGATGTCTGCCATGTCAATTCATGGAGTAGCAGCAGTAGTAGGTTGTTATCCTGTACGTAGACTGGCCATTGGTTTGGGGAGGGGGGAATCTCACACACACACACACACGGAATTTCACAGCTATTTGCTATCAGCTGGGAAATGTAGAAAATGCACTATGCATCTCTAATAATTCCCATCGTCCCACCCACACGTGCGCCTGTCTCCTTCTTGCTTCTCACCCCTTTGCACTGGGAGCAGGCTGGTTACTCTGCCTTTTCCACCCTGCTTGGTGCCAGCATTGGGATCATAGAGAGCACTGGAGAGACACACTGTCTGCTCTCCTTGCTGATGCTCTATACCACAGCAAACCCACCCGCTGTCATCTCCATGGCTGCTGTGTAGAGGGAGCCCAGTGAGATGGGATGAGAGTTAAGGAGGCTAGCGGAAGGGAAACAGCTTGTGGGGGAAGAATTCTCTCTTTCCCCACTTTCTGTTCTTTCCTTTCCCTGCCAGGATGGCGGCTTGTATTTCAGATGAGACAGTCACTGAGAATGCAGGAGGCAGAGCAGAAAGAGCCTGTGAGCTCAGAGGAACCAACTCCTGTCCCCAATTCCATCCCAGCTGGGTTCTGCTAGATGGGAGGGACCCAGAGCTCTGCTTCCAGCTGGAGCTTGAGGAGCTACACTGCAATTAAATAGCCTTAGCCCTGTGAACCTGAGTCAGCAGGCTCAGGCCAGCCCTGGGGTTTCCAATTGCAGTGTAGACATGCCCTGAGCCCCTGTCCAGGGCTGTACCTGCAGCTCCAGCCCTGAAGGGATGGCGCCACCATGTGGCCGATTTATCCATTTCATGCTGGGGTGCTTTTACAGGGAAACGCATTTTCTCTGCAGGGAGCCAGTAGCTGAAAAACCTGTTTCTGGCTGTCTGAGCTACAACATTAGACCTTGTGGACACTCTCTCTTGTGCATCTGCAGCTGCTTCCTGTCCATTTCCCCCATCTGGCCCTGGTACCTTCTCTTGGCTTGGTTCCTAGTTCTGTTCTATTGGCACAGATTCCCCCGGCTCTGGCAGAGTTCTGGGGGAAAGGTGGTGGTGTTTTGTTTTTTTAATTGTTTTGTTTGTTTGGTGGAGGATCACAGTGATAGTTGTTGAGTCACACCAGGATGTGTTTTGTGAATCTTCTTCCATGGAGGTGATGCACTGGAAGGGCACCTGCTTGAAATTCAGCCGCTGAGCAACTGCCTTTCGAGCTGGGGGTGGGCTGGTGTTATTTTATAACCAGCAACAGAGGGCGTGTGCGCCTGATACTTTCCCCAGAGCCTGCCTTTCAGCACTTTATTCAGTGCAGGTTGGAATCTTAATCTAGCACCAGGTTGACAATTTCCTTGGTTTAGTCGCACACTGCAATCCGATTGAACAGCGGGAAGGGAAAGCCTGGGCTTTCGTATATTTCTGAAACACTGTATGTGCTTGGACACAATTAAGTTGCCTGCGTGTCAGGGTAACCCCCACTTCTGCATGTGGCTTGAATGGACAAACAATAACGTAGCAGCAGAGGGCACTGGCAGGAAAACTAGATGGAAGGAACTTTTGTGCAATAGTTCGACCTTTGTGCCAGGATAATATAACCAATTCCAGAACTGTGCATGGGGTTAACAAACCTTTAGCCAAGCTCCTGGGCATCAGATAAGCTGTTCTTACTGGGGGTTGGAGTCAGCAATGATTTAATTAAAATATCGTGAGGGAAGTAACTGCATGTGGTTCCCCAAAGGTTTCTTTGTGTTCATGTCTGTACAGTAATGAGGCATAAAGCAGAAATGTGGGGAGGGCTCTGAATTTAAGTCAGTTTTAGAGATAAATGTGTTCAAACACAATGAGACTCTCTGTATGAAAGAAATAACAAGAGATCCCCAGCTCCTTCCCCCAAGCCTCAGGTGGGGATTAGCTGCCAAGAGCTGCAGCTGCTGCTCTGAGGAGAGCGGTATAAGCTGTCTGCCTGGGGATGCAGCCCCCCCAGCTGATTCTCCTGGGGCAGATGGGGAGTTGCTGGGCAGGGATGTGGCACCGGCTGGGATCTGAAATACAAACAGGGATCTAAGGACTCTACACCGGCCTCCAGTGGAGGTTGAGGATGCTGAGGCAGTGGAAACTCAGCATCAGAGTCATCAAGATTCAAAGCTGCTTGAGGGTGAGGATGGGGGGCAATGGCCTGAGTGGATTTTTTGTGCATCCCTTTAACTCTTGCCCACAACAACCTGGCAGCCTCTAGCTTTCTCTCTGCATTACAGTTGTGTGCTCTCTTGAAAGGGGCTTCTAGGAATCGGTATTTCCAGAGTCATAAAGGAAAAGGAAAAGTTACTGTCTTAGAAAAGTCTGTGTGTGTTGGATGGATTGTTGGATGGATGGGAGGGTGTCTAGAAACCACTCTGCTACAGTCTCTTTTCTCTGATTTCCTTTAGAAAATCTGAAGCAGGGAGCAAAAACAGTTGCTCTCTCTGAGGCCCTTCAGATTACAAGACTGACTTGCTGCCAACTGCACTAAGAAGGCTTGGAAAAGTTTTAGGCTGATTGCATATAGGACCCTTCTACTGCAGTGACTGGGGTAGGGAAGAAGCCAGGGGTGCCCCCCTCCTTATACTTTCAAAACACTTTTAAATATATTTAACACGATTATAAATCCTATATGCAAAGCAGGGTTTGGGGTGGAGGCTGACAGCTTGCAACCCCCCATGTAATAACCTTGCGACCCCCTGAGGGGTCCCAACCTCCAGTTTGAGAACCCCTGCTGTACTATTTAGGGCCGCCAGTCCTGATGCTCTGAGCAGCATGGTAAGGGGACAGGGGTGGCTGGACAGGCATGGGAGTCCCAGGAGGCCTGTCAGGGGTCGGGGCTCTGGATAGGGGTTGAGGCAGTCAGGGGACAGGGAGCAGGGGGTGCTTGGATGAGGGGGGTAGGGTCCCGGGGGGCAGATAGGGGTGAGGGGTCCTGGGAGGGGGCAGTCAGGAGACAAGGAGCGGTGGGGGGGGGTGGATGGGTGGAGGGTTCTGAGGGGGGCAGAGGGTCCCAGGAGAGCATGGTCAGGGGACAAGGAGTACGGGGGGAGGGGGTTGGATCGGTCAGGAGTTATGAGGGGGGCAGTCAGGGGGTGAGAAATGGGAGCCATGGATAGGGGGTGGGCTGTTTGGGGAGGCACAGCCTTCCCTACCCAGGTGTAGTGTGTTAAATTTCTCCCCATACGAATATGCTACTTACACTGTACTACTTATGGCTGCCAGTCATGATGCTCTGCAAGTAGCACATTCCTACGGGGAGAAATTTAATACATGACACCTGCAGACAGAACCCCAGACCAGCGGCAGCCCGAGCCACTCAGCCTGCCTCTGGTCTGGAGTTCTGTCCACCCGCTCCTGCCAGACGGGGTCCCAGCCACCGGACCCGCTCAGCCTGCTGCCAGCCTGGGGTTCTGTCCACCAGCTCCTGCCAGATGGGGTCCCAGCCACCGGACTCGCTCAGCCTGCTGGGAGCCTGGGGTTCTGTCCACCAGCTCCTGCCAGACAGGGTCCCAGCCACCGGACCCGCTCAGCCTGCTGCCAGTCTGGGGTTCCTGCCAGCCAGGGTCCCAGCCACAGGTCCTGCTCAGCCCACTGCTGGCCTGGAGTTCCATTCACCCAGGCTGGCAGCAGGCTGAGTGGGGGCAGCAGCCGTGACCCTGGCCAGCGTGCCAGCAAAAATGCAGGTTGCCGACTCCTGGATTAAACTCAGAGCTCTCATGTTTCCAGAGCATCCAGTGGCCTAAAAGCAGCATGGGGGACATATGCCCTGCTCCGAGACCAAATCTGCTGTCCTGGAGGTTGTTGGTTCATAGGGGTCACTTTGCAGCAGGGCCAGATTCTATGTGTAGGGCAGAGAGAGTGCCTGCCCTGGACTCAGGGTGCAGAGATACACTCAGGCCTCTCCCCTGCATTGGGTGGAGGGTGCTGCCACTCCCTGCTGGAAGGCAATGGGTGGGGGCACCGTGAGTCACTCAACACCTCACCCTGGTGGCAAAACTGGTGTGGGGAGTTCCAGGTGTTTCAGGATCTGCTATTTCCACCTGCCTATGAAGTCCAGCTTGCCCCAGCACATTTGCTGCAGTGCAATTGGGTCACTGTTTCCATGGCTCTACAGCAAAGAATCGCTCCCAGTTTCCCTTCTATCGGTAGCAGGATTAGCCTGTGTCAGTGATTAATGAGATGGATCTAGTTGTAGATTGTTATTCATTTCCCACCTTGACAATTCAGACAGTCCCTTTCCAAATCAAATCCCCAGCACCTCAGTGATCCTGATAGCAGGGGTTGAGTTTTCCCTGAGGCCCTGAGATTTTCAGGGTCTTTTTCTCCCCTCAACGTGGAGTGAACTCAGCTATTTCCCCATCTCAGAAATTCCATGAAATAACTGTAGTGGCATAAAGAAAGAGGGGCGGGAACATCTCACTGCCAGGACTGGATGTGCCCAGAGCCCCCTGCTTGTCCACTGTTTCTGTTGTCGAAGAGGAAGGTTGGCTGGGATGATTTAGTCTGGCTGGGATGATTTAGTTGGGAATTGGTCCTGCTTAGAGCAGGGGGTTGGACTAGATGACCTCCTGAGGTCCCTTCCAACCCTGATATTCTATGATTCTAAGATTCCATGGAATTTGGCACCCTGCTTTGCACAAAGGACAGAGAAAGATCTTGTTGTTCCTGTGTCTGTGCAAAGAAAATTATGCTTCTGTATGAAAGAGGGGCATGAAATAGCCCCATGGTGGGACAGTATCCTCAGGAATAAGAGCAAAGGACTCAGGATGAGAACTGATTTAAGTCCAACAAAGAAGGCCTAGAAGACACAAGGCAAACCATGGTGGAACAGCAGCAGAAAAAAGCTTTGTTGATTGCTCTTGTCCCCTTCCCTCCCAAATGAAGAGGGGACATGCATATACCCTCAGTCCCATCGAAGTATGAACTCAGGGGGAAAGGAATGAAAATCACTATGCTGTTTGGAACTTGGAGAGGGCGAGATTTCTAAACTTAAGCAAGGGGCCCCCAAACTGCTTAGCTTGAGTTAGTCCTAAATGACTTACTTGGATACTTCAGCAGCTTCTATTACTTTTTGAAAACTAAGACTGTGTAACTCATTTGTGTGTGTTACATTTACCTGCGTTAACCTTATAAACAACGTGCTTATTTCCACAGTTATTTATTAGTTAATGCATCTTTAGTTAGTTTAATATAGGATTGGCTACAGTCGTTGTCACTGGTGAGAGGTCTAAGGTACAATTGACCTAAGGTAAGTGACTGGGACTGGGAGTAACCAGAATTATAACCATGCCTCAGTGGGCCACAAGTGAGAAGCCAAACTCAGGGCAAACTGCTGAAAAATAGGGCAGATACACTCCAAGACCGGTGGCTAATTCCCCATCGGATATACCAAACCAGCAAAAAAAGTAAACACCATCTAACAAGAAGTCATAAAAGCAGTTTCCTTAGGCATTCCAGTCCTTGTATTACCACCGAAAACACTAGACTTGGAGATCAGTGGTTCTTTAAAACCAATCTCTTCAAATAAAAGATTCTTCTGATTCCAAAGGACCAGCCACACACCCAATATATGTCAATATATAACTCAGATCTTACCCAAAAATCACACTGATGCCAATCCTTTCGTATCTAAAAGTTGATTCAAAGAAAGAAAGAAAGAGATGAGAGTTACAATTGGTTAAAGAAATCAAATACATACAATAATTGCAAGGTTTTCGATTCAGGCTTGTAGCAGTGATGGAATAAACTGCTGGCTTGATAAGTCTTTGGTTACTTCCAAATCATTGGAAGGTCCTCAGTCCATGCATTTTACCTAGTCACAGCAGGAAATTCCATGAAGAGTAATAGGCCTCTCTCATGGTTCATTGTCAGTTAAATGCTCTTTTATGGGCCACTCAATTTGAATAGTCCCTTCAAGATGTGCTGGCTAGCTGCCTTGTGGGTGTAACCCCAGAAGCAAACATTTGATTTCCAGGTATAGAGCCAATACTTATAACTTCAAATACAAAAATGATACATGCATGCAGATAGCATAATCATAACCAGCGAATAATAACTTTTCCATACACATCTTACATGCCACATTTTGTACAAGATTTGTTGCAAATATATAACAGTGGTTGCAACAATGGTCCATATAGTCATATTTTAATCAGATAACATCACAAGAATATTGTGATTTTTAGTGTAAAGGACCAGCTATCATAGTGCTTGAGGAGTACATACTTGATGGTCAGTTGATGACATCTAATTACAGAACATAAGAAGATAAGAATGGCCATACTGGGTCAGACCAAAGATCCACCTAGCCCAGTGTCCTGTCTTCCAACAGTGACCAATGTCAGGTGCTTAAGAGGGAATGAACAGAACAAGTAATCATCAAGTGACCCATTCCCTATTGCCCACACTCAGTGTCTGGCAAACAGAGGCTAGAGACACCATCCCTGCCCAGCCTGGCTAATAGCCATTGATGGACCGATCCTCCATGTACTTCTCTAGTTCTTTTTAGAACCCTGTTAAGTGTCTTGGCCTTCACAACATCCTCTGGCAAAGAGTTCCACAGGTTGACTGTGAGTTGTGTGAAGAAACTTTATTTGTTTTAAAGCTGCTGCCTCTATCACATCCCTCCACAGACAACCTGTTTGGGGTTTGTGCACTGGTTTGTAACACCACATCTGTGAGCCACTCCAGCCAGCTTGACAACAGCCTTTCCTATGCATCCACACAGCTAAAACTCTTCCCTGGGCTCTCATCCTCTCCTTTCTCAGTTACTGCAAAATCCTTTTCTCTGACCTTGACAAATGCAACCTTGCTCTGCTCATCTGCATTCAGAAGTAAAAAGCTACCTCCTTATCCTCAGTCCTGACCTTTGAGGAAAGGTTGAAGGAATTGGGCATGTTCAGTGTTGAGAAAAGACTGGCGGGAGGGAGGGGTTGAGAGAGTCTTCAAATATGGAAAGGGCTGTTACAGAGAGGATGGAGATCAATTGTTTTCCATGTTCACTGATGGTTGGGGAAGAATTGATTGGCTTGATCTGCAGCAAGGGAGTGTCATAAACAGATAGCTAAGGGTTAATGTTTCTTTCACCTGTAAAGGGTTAACAAAGGGAACCAAACACCTGACCAGAGGACCAATCAGGAAACCGGATTTTTAAAAGCTCAGGGAGGGAATGTTTGGGTCTGTGTCTTTTGTCTGTCTCTCGGCTATGAGAGGGATCTTTCTATCTTCAAGCTTCTAATCTTCAGTTTCCAAGTTGTGAGTACAAAGGTAGAAAAGCAATAGGCTTTTATTGTTTTTTCTTTGTATTTACATATGTGTAGTTGCTGGAATGTTTAAACTGTATTTCTTTTTGAATAAGGCTGTTTATTCATATTTTTCTTTTAAGAAATTGACCCTGTATATTGTTATCTTGATACAGAGAGCATTTTTATGTCTTTTCTTTCTTTTTATATAAAGCTTTTCTTTTTAAAACCTGTTGGATTTTCTTTTCTAAGTGAGGCTCTAGGGGATAGAAATCTCTGTGCCAGGATTACGGTCTCTCTCAGGGAAAGACTGGGAGGGGGAAAAAGAAGGAGGGGGGAAGGTAAATTGCCCTCTCTGTTTTGTAATTCAAGGAGTTTAAGTACAGTAATCTTCCAGGATAACCCACGGAGGGGAAGCCTGGGGAGGAAGTAAAGAGAAGACAAGGGGAGGGGGGTTATTTCCCTTCGTGGTAAGACTCAAGGCATCTGAGTCTTGGGTCCCCCCAGGGAAGGTTTTGGGGAGACCAGAGTGAGCCAAACACTGGAAATTTTTGGCTGGTGGCAGCGCTATCAGATCTAAGCTGGTAATTAAGCTTGGAGGTTTCATGCAAGCACCCACATTTTGGACTCTAAGGTTCAGACTTAGGAATTATGCTTATGATAGGGAGATTTAGGTTAGATATTCAGAAACACTTTTTTAACTATCAGAATATGTAAGTACTGGAATAGGTTACCAAGAGAGGTTGTGGAATCCCCATCGTTGTAGGTTTTTAACAACACATTAGATAAACACCTGTCACGAATGGTATACTTATGTTTGATCCCGTCTCAGGGCAGGGGGATAGACTTGATAACCTGTTGAGGTCCTTTCCAATCCTATATTTTATGATTTTATCATCCATTTGTGATGTTATTGACATGAACTGTGACTTTATAGATCACTGTTGCAACCAGGGTCCTATGGTTGCATCAGGTCTTGTACAAAGGAGGTCAAGTGAGGTGTCTATGGAAAGGTTGTCGTTTGCTAGTTATGATTATACTGTCTGTAGGTGTGTATCATTTTTGTATCTGAAGTTACGAATATTGTCTCTGTACTTGGATCTCAATGGGTTTGATTCTAAGTAGCCTCAGTTCAGCATTTGGTCAGCTTCTTGAGAAAGGACTGTTCTCAGTAATTGTCCAGTCAAGAAACACTTAACTGACAATGGACTTTGGGAGACTCCAATGCACATCTGAGCTTTCCTGGGAATGTTCAAACTAATCTGTGCACAATGGGGTTGGCCTGGAAAAAGATGAATCATTTATGGACATGTCACTTGTCCAGGTGGCTACAAACTCCACCTCGCTGCTGTGATTTTGCACAGGAGAACAAAGGGATTTCTGCCCATGAGAGACAGAATATAAAAGGCCTTGTGAAGCCTCTCCATTTTATCTTAAGCTGGCTCAAGAGATGGCCTCGCCACCCCAAAAAGTTGCCTGAAATAAACTGGAACAAAGGACAGTACCTATGGCGGTGTGAGTGATTGCTGGACCCTGACTAGGAAGGAGTTCAGTCTGTGAAAGAAGCTTATTGGAAAGTCTCTGGGGGTGAGATTTCATCTATAATCAGTTTCTTAGGCTTAGACTTGTGTGTTTTGTTTTATTTTGCTTGGTAACTTACTTTGTTCTGTCTGTCATTACTTGGAACCACTTAAATCCTACTTGTTATACTTAATAAAATCACTTTTTTTTATTAATTAACCCAGAGGACATGATTAATACCTGGGGGAGCAAACAGCTGTGCATATGTCTCTATCAGTGTTATAGAGGGTGGACAATTCATGAGTATGCCCTATATAAGCTTTATACAGAGTGAAATGGATTTATTATGGGTTTGGATCCCATTGAGAACTGGGTCTCTGGGTGCTGGAGATGGGAGTATTTTCTAAGCTGTCTTCAGTTAAGTCTGCAACTTTGGGGGTGTGGGTCAGACCCTGGGTCTGTGTTGCAGCAGATTAGCATATGTGGCTCAACAAAGCAGGGTGCTGGAGTCCCAACATGGCAGGGAAAACGGGCTCAGAGGTAGTCTCAACACATCAGGTGGCAGTCCCAAGGGGGTTTCTGTGACCCAACCCATCACACCATTATCGTAGTCCTTTGCTTTGACTCTCTTTTTCCTTTCCTTTTCCCTTTTTCCTTTTTCTTAAAAAATATATATGACTCAGCTTCCCCTCACATTTTGCTTTGTTACCCACTGAGGGCTCGTCTACACTGAGGGGGGAGGTATCAATCTAAGATATGCAACTTCAGCTACGTGAATAGCGTAGCTGAAGTAGAAGTATCTTAGATCAATTTACCTTGGATCCTCAAGGCGCAGGATCGATGTCCGTGGCTCCAGGGCCAGTGCTTCCATTTAGGCGGCCTAGGCAATCACCTAGGGCGCCAGGATTATTGGGGTGCAGCATTTTGCCAGCGGGGGGCGGCAGGCGGCTCCGGTGGACCTGCCGCAGTCATGCCGGCGGAGGGTCCCCTGGTCCCGCGACTCCAGTGGAGCTGCCGCAGACATTCCTGAGGACCGTCCGCTGCTCCAAAGGCTCCCATGGACCTCCCGCAGGCACGGTTGCGGCAGCTCCAACGGAGCTGCGGACCAGCATGGGGGCAGCGAAATGGCCATGCACCTAGGGCGCTAAAAACACTAGCGCCGGTCCTGCACAGCTCCCTCTGTCGATTCGGTTACCGCCGCTCGCTCTGGTGGAGTTCCGGAGTCGATGGGAGCGGATTTGGGGATCGATATATCACGTCTAGATGAGACGCAATATATCAGTCCCTGAAAAATCAATCGCTACCCGCCAATACGGCGGGTAGTCTGGACGTACCATGAGTGTGAAGGAGTTAATTCCTTCTGTGGGACAGGGGAAGTAATAGCTCTTGGCGAAAGGTAGGCCTCTCAATGTTGGCATGAATTGTCCGTCAGGAATTGTCCACATAGGAAAAGAGTGCCCTGGTGAAACAATGGAAGACAGACAGACTGGACACTGTAATGCCTGTGAGGAAGGGAAACAGAACATAAGAACACAGCAGGACTGCAACTTGGGACAGAGGGACTAGGCTATAAACAGGCTGTGCTTGAAGTTTGCTGCTGCCCAGGGAGAAAGAAACAGAGTTGAAATTGAGGAGTTTTTTGAAAAACTGGGTAGATGACTTTGCCAACATGAACTTTAAGTTAAGTTTTGCTTTATCAGGCTAACCTGAGGATCCTTCCATCCTTTATTCTCGTTGTCTAATAAATGCCGGCTTGTTTTGAAAAAAAAAAACTGTCAGATTTTGTTGCAAATGCCTGCTGGTTTCATTACCTTCTGAAGAGGTAAAGTCACTGCCAGGAGCCTGAAATCATTTGGACTGACTGGAAAGCAACAATGAGAAAAACAGGTGCTGCCACTCAAAGGCCTGGAGCTGGTGGGCTTGCCCTGGGAGGACTATAAACCTACAAGAAAGGGGATAGTCCCAGAGAGGCTATGTTTTATTTCTCTTCAGCAGGGTTTCCAATTTCCAAACCTGACGTGATGTCCCAGCTGGAACAAGGAAAAGAGCCATGAGTCCCAGGTCTCTAGGGATCTGAGGAAAGAAAGATGATGAGAAGTGCCTTCACAGGGGAGGAATTATTAAACTAATTCAAATACTGTCAGTGCCCAAAGCTGTGTTATCCTACAAAAACCTTGTGAGTTCGTTGAGTTTAAGATTGTCCCCAGCAGGTGCCAGAACCTCAGGGCAGATATCGCTCATGGCTTCTGTGACAAAGTTCCTCCTCTACCGTGGTGGGTCCTGCGCTTATTGGCGGATTTGCTCACCTCAGTGATCTTCCCCACAGGCTGGGTCAACTCCTCCTGTGTCTGATCAGGAGTTGGGAGGTTCGGGGGGAACCCAGGCCCAGCCTCTACTCCGGGTTGCAGCCCAGGACCCCGTGGACTGCAACTGTCTATAGTGCCTCCTGCAACAGCTGCATGACAGCTACAGCTCCCTGGGCTACTTCCCCATGGCCTCCTCCAAACACCTTCTTTATCCTCACCACAGGACCTTGCTCTCGGTGTCTGATAATGCTTGTACTCCTCAATCCTCCAGCAGTTCACTCTCAGCTCCTTGCGCCTCTTGATCCCAGCTCCTCACACACACAAAACTCACTGACTAACTGGGAGGCTTTTAACTAGTTCCTGCCAGCCCTTGATTGGCTTCAGGTGGCCCAATCAATGTAGCTATCTCCACTGCCTTCTAGAAATTGGCCCCAGGTGCCTTGATTAACCTGGAGCAACTGCCATTTGGTTGCCATGGTACTAGGGATTTGGTTAGCCTGGGGCTAACATACCTGTTCCTTACTACTTTAGTGTAGCCATCTGGCCTTGCCCCATCACATATTCCCCCCCTCTGCTCAACACCATAGGGTTGGGCAACTTGGCACGGCAGGCAGTGTGTGTCATAAACAGATAGCTAAGGGTTAATGTTTCTTTTACCTGTAAAGGGTTAACAAAGGGAACCAAACACCTGACCAGAGGACCAATCAGGAAACCGGATTTTTCAAAGTGAGGGAGGGAACTTCTGGGTTTGTTTGTTTTTGTTCTGTTCTGTTTTGTTTTCTCTCGGCTATGAGGGAAGAGCTTTTTTTTCTATCTCCAAGCTTCCTTCTACCCTTCTGTTCCCAAGTTGTGAGTACAACAGGAAAAGCAATAGGTTTATATTGTATTTTGTATTTACATGTGTGGAGTTGCTGGAATGTTTCAAATTGGATATCTTTTTGAATCAGACTGTTTATTCATATTTTCTTATAAGCAATAGCCTTGTATTGTCATCTAGATACAGAGTTTATATTCTTATGTTCTTTTCTTTCTTTTTTTTTATATAAAGCTTTCTTTTTAAAACTTGTTGGATTTTCTTTTCTAGTTAAGGCAAGGGGATAGGAATCTCTGTGCCAGGAGTACTGTCTCTCTCAGGGAAAGACTGGGAGCGGGGAGAAGAAAGAGGGGGGGAGGTAATCGTCCTCTCTGTTTTGTGTTTCAAGGGATTGAAGCAGGGAAATCTCCTAGTATCCCCAGGGCGGGAAAATCTGGGAGGAAGTAAAGAGCAGGAAGGGAAGTGGGATATTTCCCTTTGTGGAGGCTCAGGGCATCTGAGTCTTGGGGATCCCCCAGGGAAAGGTTTGGGGAGACCAGAGAGTTTATCAGGTACTCAGAATCCTGACTGGTGGCAGCGAGATAAGATCCAAGCTGGTAATTAAGCTTGGAGGTTCATGCTAAGCACCCAGATTTTGGATGCTAAGGTCCAGATTTGGGACAGAGGCTTATGATAGTGTGCTCGAGATAGACCATCAGCATTGCCGTGGTGGCATCCAGCCCTGTGCTGTATGCGGAACTGGACTGGTTGGAGGGACAAGAACCACCTGGTGACCCTTGCGTTCTTTTCCTTATTTCTCTGCATCCACTAAAGGGCTGCATGGTCCATCACAAGAGTAAATTGCCGGCCTAAGAGGTAATAATGCAGTGTCTCTGTGGCCCATTTGACAGCAGGGCATTCTCTCTCGACTACTGCATACTTCTGTTCTCTTGGGAGCAGCTTTCTGCTTAGGTAGAGGATCGGTGTTCTTCTTCTCCAATCATTTGGGACAGAACCGCCCCCAACCCCACCTTGGAAGCATCTGTTTGCAAAATAAATTCCTTGGTAAAGTCCAGGGCTATGAGGATGGGGTCATTACAGAGAGCCATCCGAAGGTCTATGAATGCCCTCTCTGTTGCGCCGGTCCACTTCACCACGTCTGGACCTCACCATGTCTGGACCTCGGGCCTTCACCAGGTCTGTTAGAGGACTTGCCCTACTGACGAAGTGGGGAATAAAACGTCAGTAGTAGCCTACCACACCCAGGAACGCACAGACCTGCTTCTTTCGGGTTGGCCGGAGCCAGTTTTGAATCGCCTCTAGCTTATTAGTTTGGGGTTTTACTATACCCCTTCCTACAATATATCCCAGGTACTTAGCCTCTGTTTGCATGATTTGCTTCACCATCATCTCTCAACACCCCCAGGTGAGTTGCCCACTTTTGCCTTTTGCAGCTCATCCTTCTGTGGGGTGGATCCTGTGGTCCTTTCTATCATCTCCATTGTCCTATGAGTCATGGAAGTGTGTGTCCTTTACTAGGAATGTCTATGAGTCCGAGGTGGAGGAGATAGTTGTGACCTTATGTAGCTACATTGGGATAGAATCTACCTGGGCCTTTTAACTGTAGAATTAGTGATCATGATGTAAATACACAACTATTCTTTCAGTAAACAAATAGCCCATGTATAGTGGCCAGAGATATCAAACATGTTTCTTCATGACCTGACCTCAACTCCATCACTTTTCTTAGTTTAAACTATTCTGGAGCATCTCAATTATACTGTTCCTCCCACTGCAAAGTTACTCTTAGGGTCACCTAGTTCCCCACTGGGGACAGATTGTCTCAGTTGCAATTGTTCTCATGTGGCCTTGTGCTGTGCAAAACAGCAGTTATTCTTTGTACTGTTATCCTCACTTAAAATATATTTGAATATAATGAAGAGCAGGAACATGGGCACACGGGCACACACATACACACACAAGTATCATTTCAACCTCTGCAACAGTGGAAGGATAAGGGGTGACTCAGAGGGAGTCCCTGCTTCCCCATCACCCCAGAACTGTTACCTTCAGTCTGAGCCAGGCAAATTTTATCTTCTTCGTATTCTACCCCCTGCCTTCCCAAAAATCAGGTAATGCCATATTTTCAGCTTTCTGTGCTTGGGAATGCTGCTTTGTTTTATTTAATTTAAATCAGACACATGGGGGCAGGAGATGAAAGTGTCACAGACATGGAAGGGGAATTCAAATAGGTCCCAAACACAGTGTGATCATTCAGAGTTTTAATCCCAGTTTCCATCTATTGACAAAGCCACTTATGGAAAGGTTGGCTGTGGTTTCCCCTCCTCCCCCCATTATGATGATGCTAGAACTTTTGTAAGTAACACAACTCAGGAATGAGACAGCGCTGAGTGAAGCAGGTTTAAATGAACCAGGAGACAACGGGATGGGAGAATCTCTTGTCCCCTAATTCTCAGTCATCAGAAGTAACCTGCTTTGGAATTTCACTTCACCTGAAAATGAAAGTGTCATGTACGTCTCTCTGATCTGGGTTTTCTATCTTTCCTAAAGGCTGTTTGGTCATGTAACTGGATATTAATTTTGTTTCAGCGAATGTACCTCAGATTTATTGGGAACTTTGAGACAAATGACCATTTGCTAATGTCTTCATGTTTTAATTGCATTTTGCTTGCTCCTTGCCTTTCTTCTTGACTTGGAGAAAGTTCAAATGCAGTTCAGTCAACAGGAGAGGACTTTCCAATCTACTAGACATGCTAACAAAGAAACAGTAGTGTTTTTAAATCTCCACTCAGAAATGGTGACCAACAGCATGCCCCATACTGTCCTACTAACAGAAATAACTGCCTGCAATCACCGTATTGTTCAGTTGTTTACGTCAATGTTGTCTCAGACGATCCACAGTTAGTGACTTGTGATGAGGCCCTACAGGATCCTGGCCCTACAGGAAATTACTCCTGAAGATATCCCCTAGCTAATCCTATAATCTGTGAACTGCTACTCTTAATGATACAGATGTGGAGAAATAGATATGACTTTTTTGTAGGAGCATTAAATGTGTTTAAAATAAGTTCAGTATTGAATGTGAGATAGCTGCAGGAAATAAGCATTTTCAAATAGAAACCCCATCTCCAGCAGCTTACAAAGAGTCTGACCCAGACCTGTATCTAGTTCCTAATTTAGACTAGCACCGCCAAATTAAAGAAATAAATTGGGCATGTTTGGGGAAGCCATTCCTCACTTACACCGCTGACATTCTGCAAGGTTTGGTAAGGGATTCTCCACTGGAGAAGTGCAAATTTACCATAAGCATTGCCAAGAATTTGGCAAGAACTTGAATAGAAATAACAGGCAAATAGTTATTGGTTTTCACCCCTGAAAAGGAAGCTGTGGTGAACTATGGCCCAGGTAAAACTAGTTCAGTAGCACTGATTACAATCCCAAAGGACGCCACAGTTAGATTGGGAAGAATTGTCCTTTGCTATTTCAATCCAAAGTTTCATGAGGCAAAAAGAGAGAGACCTTCTAGGACATTCCTTCCCCATGGATCCCAAACTGGCTGCCTGAGAGGCTAGTAAGGGCTTTCAGGCCACCAGTAAGGCAGTGAATGTATCAGTCTCCAATTTCAGACTTCTGGATAAATGCATGTTGAGTCCTGATTCTATGGTTTTGCGTCTGATGCTATGGCTACGCAATAAAGCAGATGTTGGTGTTGCTATTACAGATGCTTTCAGCCAACAGGAGAGATTTCTCCCATCGTACTTTATTAGTCCAGCCCCCGCAAGCGGCAGTGGCTATGTTGGCAGGAGAAGCTCTCCTGCTGATGTGCTGCTATCTACACAGGGGTTTAGGGTTGGTAACTGCGTTGCTCAGCGGTGTGGATTTTTCACACCCCTGAGCAATATAGTTATACCAATAAACATCAAGAAGCACTCTGAAAAGATCCCTTTTGGAACTCCTGGAGCATGGCTGGTTGCCTGACCAAGAACACAAACCCTAGACCCTCAGATTAAAGGTCTCAGGCTCAAGCAACTGTGCAAGCCAGGCTCACAAACAAAAGCAGCAAGATGGTGCAGAAGAGAAAGTAGTCAAGAAAAAGAGAGTGGGAAACGATATACTAGACATTCTGCTCTCTCTCTTTGCAGCCCTAGCCCCAGCTTGCTTTCTGCTTTTCGTTTATTACAATGTCAGATCCAGTAGAAAACACAATTAGAGAAAGCAAAATGAAATCACAGACAGCAAAGACATCGAGACACCCACCAGGGATAGGTAGCAAGCAAGGGATCCAAAGATCCTACCATGACTTGAACTTGAATTGAAAGATTCAAAGCCCTAAATGCTGGCCCTTATACCATGGAACCAGCAGGAAACCCCTTGAGCGCTGCCCACTTCTGACAGGGAGGACATTGTAGGGACATTTTTTTTTTTTGCATTTTTCATTCAAAAGGGCCTCTATTTCCAGCCCTGCATTGGTCAACAAGTCAGCATGCAGCACTTTGCTCCAAGACCAGAGGCCTTTCTTCCTCCAGACTGCAAGGCCAGTGGACAGGAAGCAAAACTAAAGCTTGAAAATGAAACTCAAATGCTCCCAATTGCCACAGAAAAATCCTTCACCACCATCAATCAGGGACCAGCAAAATGAAATCAAGGCCAATCCTGGTCCCAGAGCCCCACCCAGCCACGCCCACCTCCACTCTGCTGGTGACTCATGGTGTTTTTGCACCACGGCCAGATATTTAGCCACCACAGAAACCCGGTTAGGCACTGCTGCGAGGAATTGCCTTCGTCGCTGAAGACGACCCTGACAGCGGCTGTGCCAATGGTGATACAATACTATGGCATTGATTAGGTCCGATGTGTTCCATGACACTTGCCCGCTGTACCGTGGCCCCTACCAAGTGCATCCTTGCTGCAACTGCAGCTGGTGCCCTGTGACTTGCCCTCTTTTGTCCAGGAACAAGCCTAAGGCTAACTGCAAATAATCCTGTCCAACCAAGTCTGGAACTGCCATCGTGGAGCCAGGAGTCCCCACTCCTGCCAAGTAAGAAAACAAGCTACTAGAAAGTGACCCATAGTCTCAAGTTGTGGCAGATCCTAACACAGCGGCCCTGGGGAAAATTCAGAGAGGGAAGAACAAAGAGAAAGCACAAAGAAAACCTTTCCCCCCCACTCCGATTTGAAAGTATCTTCTTTCCTCATTGGACCTTCTAGTCAGCTGCCAGCTAGGTTATTTGAACTACTTAACCCCTTACACGTAAGGCAATTTGGCACAGCTGCCAAGGAGGGATTTTATGCTACCCTTCTCTCTCTATTTATGACAAAGACCATCCAGACAGAGGAGGCAGTCAACATGACTGTACAACTGTATCAAGTGACAGCTGGCTGAGTTCCAGGAGATGAGGCTCCAGTGGGCCCAATTTGAGCAGGACTACCAAGTGAAGGGACGTTTTTGTGGCCTGCAGAGAACAGAGACAAAGCAAGAGAATGCAGGGATTCAGGGTGGGACCTGTGGATCTGGTAGTGCAGGACCATAGTAAAGGGTTATTAAGTGGATTATGGGAGAAATGGGTGGTAAATAGGATGTCTACGGAGAAGTTCACGGAGCAGCTGTGCACTGTCCCTCTCCAGCAGGCCCCTCACCCCAGCATCAGGGCTGTGTGGGATACAGTCTGCTCCCTTCCTTTTTCCCATCAAGGATCTCCATGATACCAGTAATGAGGCTGGGGGGATTACAGGCTACTCTCCATCCCCCAGTGAGGATGCCCCTGATCTCAGCTGGCAGAAGGTCGAGGGCACAGAGACATTTGTCTGCTGGGGGTGAGGATTGGGGTTTGGATGTAGTTTCACCAGCTCAAACCATTCAAAAATCATGACTTTTTCCCCTCTTCCTCTGCCCCCCAAATGAGATTTCAATCCTATGGGGTTTGGGTTCTGTTTGTTTCCTGCACAGCGACAGCAGCATCAGCTCACTGACCCTCTGGAGCCAGGTCATACTCAACTTCCCAGGGAAATGTTCTGCTATGCTTTAGCTCAGGGAGTGACCCTCTGCCTTCTGTCACTGACTTGGATTGGAGGATTTCTGACACCTTCAGGTACAGAGGGATACCTGAGGCATGAAACACCCAGAGACAATTACTGGCTCAGTAAGGGGGATATAGGCCCCTTGTGAGAGCTGCTACAGCTTCACTTCAGGCAAGAGAGAGCACTAACCCCCTTTGTGGGGCTGTCATCCCAGACAGTCACCCCATGTGTGACTGTTAAACCCCAATGGATCAGCATCAGCACCCGGAGAGTGGGAGGAAGAATATTAGCTCTCAAAGCTTGATTGTTCTGCAGTGATCCTGCAGTGCGGGGTGGGGGAAGCAATATCTCCTCATTCCCTGTCTGATCCTAGGGGAGACCCCCTAATTTATGTCACCAGCAGGACTGGATTAACCTTTTGGGGGGCCCTGGTGCCCAGACCATGACCCCCTCCACTCTCAGGGTGTCCAGGTGCCTAGTTTTCAATGAGAAAGTCCAGTCAAAAATGGGACCTGACAGTGTCCGGTCAGATCTACTAACCGGAAACCCAAAGTCCAGTTACTGTGGGTGGAAGAAGTGGGGAAGCACTAAGTCATCAGCTGCACCAGCCTCTCCTCAGCCGGGACCACCTTCTACTTGCTTCGGGCGGATGCAGCTCCCAGCTCCAGTGCCACGAACAATACCCTCCTGACTCTTCGGGTTCATGGGTAATAAGAGCTAAAGTCACAGCTCAGGAACCAGAGGATTGGGTACTTCACCCTGCACGCCACTCTAGCAGCTTTCTCACATATAGGGAGATAGGTCAAAGCTGGCATTGATGTCATGACTTCCTTCCCAGAGGGGATAAATCTCTCGATGGTTATGTCTACACTTTAAATATTGGGAGTATTCTTCCAATGACCTAGCACTGTCTACGCTGGGACTCAGATCAGTTTAACTACTTCTCTCAGGGAAGTGGATTTTCACACTCCTGAGACATGGCTATTTCATTATAGCTTTACAGCATAGACCCTGCCAACTGATGTGCCAAGACCACTTCTGCCCCTGTTTTCCCTCTGCCAGCCTGGGAATCCAGCACTCTATCCTGCTGAGCCAGACATGCCCGTCTGCTTCACACAGACCCAGGGTCTGAACCAAGTTCCCAAAAGCTGCAGACTTAACTGACAACAGCTTACAGAACACTCTTTACGGAACTTTAACACTCAGATGCCCAATTCCCAATGGGGTCTAAACCCAAATAAATCCGTTTTACGCTGTATAAAGCTTATACAGGGTAAACTCATAAATTGTTCGCCTTCTATAACACTGATAGAGAGATATGCACAGCTGTTTGTCTCCCCAGGTATAAATGCATACTCTGAGTTAATTAATAAGTAAAAAGTGATTGTTTTAAATACAGAAAGTAGGATTTAAGTGGTTCCAAGTAGCAACAGACAGAACAAAGTGAATTACCAAGGAAGATAAAAGAAAGCGCACGAATCTAAACCTAATATAACTGAATACAGGTAAAATCTCACCTTAGAGATGTTTCTTTTCTCAGGTTGGATGTCTTCCTTGCCTGGGCACATTCCTTTCCCTGGTACAGCTCTTGTTCTAGCTCAGGTGGTAGCTAGGGGATTCCTCATGATGGCTCCCCCTATGTTCTCATAGACTCATAGACTTTAAGGTCAGAAGGGACCATTATGATCATCTAGTCTGACCTCCTGCACAAAGCAGGCCACAGAATCCTACCCATCCACTTCTATAACAAACTCCTAACCTATGTCTGAGTTACTGAAGTCTTCAAACTGTGATTTGAAGACCTCAAGCTGCAGAGAATCCACCAGCAAGTGACCCATGCCCCACGCTGCAGAGGAAGGCGAAAAACCTCCAGGGCCTCTGCCAATCTGCCCTGGAGGAAAATTCCTTCCCGACCCCAAATATGGCGATCAGCTAAACCCTGAGTATGTGGGCAAGACTCACCAGCCAGCACCCAGGAAAGAATTCTCTGCGGTAACTCAGATCCCACCCCATCTAACATCCCATCACAGACCACTGGGCATACTTACCAGCTGATAATCAAAGATCAGTTGCCAAAATTAAGCTATCCCATCATACCATCCCTTCCATAAACTTATCAAGCTTAGTCTTAAAGCCAGATATGTCTTTTGCCCCCACTACTCCCCTTGGAAGGCTGTTCCAGAACTTCACTCCTCTAATGGTTAGAAACCTTCGTCTAATTTCAAGTCTAAACTTCCTAGTGTCCAGTTTATACCCATTTGTTCTTGTGTCCACACTGGTACTAAGCTTAAATAATTCCTCTCCCTCCCTAATATTAATCCCTCTGATATATTTATAAAGATCAAGCATATCCCCCCTCAAGCTTCTTTTGGTTAGGCTAAACAAGCCAAGCTCTTTGAGTCTCCTTTCATAAGGCAGGTTTTCCATTCCTCGGATCATCCTAGTAGCCCATCTCTGAACCTGTTCCAGTTTGAATTCATCCTTCTTAAACATGGGAGACCAGAACTGTACACAGTATTCTAGATGAGGTCTCACCAGTGCCTTATATAACGGCACTAACACCTCCTTATCTTTGCTGGAAATACCTCGCCTGATGCATCCTAAAACCACATTAGCTTTTTTAATGGCCATATCACATTGGCGGCTCATAGTCATCCTTTGATCAACCAATACTCCAAGGTCCTTCTTCTCCTCTGTTGCTTCCAACTGATGTGTCCCCAATTTATAACTAAAATTCTTATTATTAATCCCTAAATGCATGACCTTGCACTTTTCACTATTAAATTTCATCCTATTACTATTACTCCAGTTTACAAGGTCATCCAGATCTTCCTGTATGATATCCCGGTGTCTCTCTGTATTGGCAATACCTCACAGCTTTGTGTCATCCGCAAACTTTATTAGCACATTCCCACTTTTTGCGCCAAGGTCAGTAATAAAAAGGTTAAATAAGATTGGTCCCAAAACTGATCCTTGAGGAATTCCACTAGTAACCTCCTTCCAGCCTGACAGTTCACCCTTCAGTACGACCCGTTGAAGTCTCCCCTTTAACCAGTTCCTTATCCACCTTTCAATTTTCATATTGATCCCCATCTTTTCCAATTTAACTAATAATTCCCTATGTGGAACCGTGTCAAATGCCTTACTGAAATCGAGGTAAATTAGATCTACTGCATTTCCTTTGTTTAAATAATCTGTCACCTTCTCAAAGAAGGAGATCAGATTGGTTTGGCATGATCTACCTTTTGTAAAACCATGTTGTAATTTGTCCCAATTACCATTGACCTCAATGTCCTTAACTACTTTCTCCTTCAAAAATTTTTCCAAGACCTTACATACTACAGATGTCAAACTAACAGGCCTATAGTTACTTGGATCACCTTTTTTCCCTTTCTTGAAGATAGGAACTATGTTAGCAATTCTCCAGTTGTACGGTACAACCCCTGAGTTTACCGATTCATTAAAAATTCTTGCTAATGGGCTTCCAATTTCATGTGCCAGTTCCTTTAATATTCTTGGATGAAGATTATCTGGGCCCTTCGATTTTGTCCCATTAAGCTGTTCAAGTTTGGCTTCTGCCTCAGATGTGGTAATATCTACCTCCATATCCTCATTCCCATTTGTCATCCTTCCATTATCCCTAAGCTCCTCATTAGTCTTATTAAAGACTGAGGCAAAGTATTTATTTAGATATTGGGCCATGCCTAGGTTATCCTTAACCTCCATTCCATCCTCAGTGATTAGCGGTCCCACTTCTTCTTTCTTTGTTTTCTTCTTATTTATATGGCTATAGAACCTTTTACTATTGGTTTTAATTCCTTTTGCAAGGTCCAACTCTATATGGCTTTTAGCCTCTCTCACTTTATCCCTACATTTCTATATCTTTTGCATAAGGCGGGAATCCTTTGTCCCTCTGGGTTCCCCCCCCCCCTTCTCAATGGAAAAGCACTAGGTTAAAGATGGATTCCAGTTTAGATGACATGATCACATGTCACTGCAAGACCCCAAGCCTTCATTCCTCCCAGCCTGACTCATAGGAAGGCCTGCCTGCAAACAGAGCCGTCTACAGTCAATCGTCCTAGTTAATGGGTGTCATCAAGATTCCAAACCACAATTAATGGCCCACACTTTGCATAATTACAATAGGCCCTCAGAGTTATATTTAATATTTCTAGATTCAGATACAAGAGTGGAACATTTATACAAATAGGATGATCACACTCAGTGGATTATAAACTTTGTAATTATACCTTACAAGAGACCTTTTGCATGAAGCATATTCCAGTTACATTATATTCACTCATTAGCATGATTTTATTAAAATCATATAGACTGCAACATCACAATGGCTATTCTATTATAGCTTTTCAGCATAAACCAGTCCTTAGATGGCTTGTTGACCTGAAAGGCAATGGACTTCAGCCTTTTCCTTGACATTGATGGTTGACGATTGCAGCTTACCTACTTCATTGTGCCTTCCGTGAATTCTGTGAGCAAATCAAGTGTAAAGTGTGCCTTGGAATTGGAATAAGGCAAACTTTGGCCCAAAGCCAGCAGTTTTACCCCAGAAGTTTTCTTAAAATATCTGGTATTTCAAACCATATTCAGTGTGGATATGTGAACTCCCAAACTATCAAAATATCAAGAAAATATCCAAAATGAAAGAAAGAAACACAGCCAGTTTTGAGGAGGTTTCCATGGCCATTTAACCATCAGGACAGGCTGTGTTCTAAAAGCTGGCCTCCTCAAAAATGAAAAGGCATCTCCGCACCCGTAAAAATAACTGGTCATAAAAATTTGTAACAGAAAAACTGCATCATGCATCCATCACCATTCTTAAAAGTAAGTGGAGGCATCTTGTGACAGATGTCACGCCTTTTTTATTTATTTATTTCCGCAAAGAAGAGAAATGGGGAACTATGATGATGCTGCCTGTGGGAGCCAGTTGAGGTCACTCAATTAGGGTGAACTGCAAAAAAAAAACAGGGTAGACAAACCCCAGAAGCTGGTGGTTATTCCAATGCTTAGATTTACCAAGCCAGCACAAAACAGCTTCTGTAGTACCTCACTGGTTACTGAGAAGTCCAAACAATGCAGTTCCCTTAAGGTACCCAGCCTCAGGCCTCCATCCAGACACACTTGTCAAACATATGATGATGGTTACTGAAAATCTTATCTCATCATATAAAAGAAAAGCTTCTTCCAATCCCAAAGGATCAGCCACACACCCAAGTTCAATTATAACTTGATCTTAACCAAAATACATGCTTTTAGCCAATTCTTGTTAACTAAACTAATTTATTTAAAAAGGAAAGAGAGAGAGAGAGTTGGTTAAAAGATCAATATACATACAGACTTGAGTTTAATTCTTGAGGTTCAGATACATAGCAGAGATGAGCTTGTAGTTGCCAAAAGTCCTTTTAGAAATAGTCCATAGGTTAGAGTCCAATATCCATATTCAGGGTGGCTCCAGTCAATGACTGGGGATCTCAATCCTTATGGCTTAAGGTTTCCCCCTCTTGAAACCCAAAGGAGATCTGAGATGAAGGATTGTTTCCCAAGGTTCTTATACATTTCCAGCAGCCTTTCGGCCTGAGAAAACAATAGGCTTAACCTGCTTTCTTCAAACAGCCTGGCAATTAGCACAGGGTAATTTATCCATTAAACAGTTCAGCTACAGGTTACCACAACCTTCTAAGAGATATATAGACAATAATACTATTTCACTCAAGTGTCTTCCTAAATGTTAACATTCCCTTTTTTTTGCTCTTTGAATCAAAGCTATAGAACTAGACAAGACTTGTTTGTTTACATCACAGAACCTGAGCAAGCACCTACCCTTCTACCACTAACAACGCAGACTTGCATTTCAAAGCTCTATTCATTTACATATCTTCCTAACCAGTTTCTAAAGTTCGGCCATGGGTCAGGTCAGTCTGTGAGCTAATTAACTCTTTCTGGCCCTGTCACCTTTCAATGAGATATTATATTACCCTCATAATTTCACAGGAACTCAGTGACTTTATGGTCCAACTGGGTAAAAGGTTATATGACTCATCTCCTCAAGTAGTTTTCCCCTTAATAGAAATTGACTTTGAAGCTAATCAAAATAAGTTCCATTTGAAATACAAACAAAAAAAAATCTCTTTTGGGTCAATATTCTCTTATACACTGTTGCTCACATACATTCCCCCGCCCCAACCTTTGGAGTGAGGTTTTACATCAGGACATTTTAGGGCAAAAGGGGTACATTACATCAAAGTATCTTTTCCTATATTACTAACTAAAAAAACTTCCCAAAACTAAAAAAAAAATACGTTTTATTGTTCCAGTGTAGTTCAGTTTATCGCATAATTAGTCTCTCACTATTTCACCCATAACTTCATATTTAATTTCATTTTCACTGATAAAAATAATATACCCAAAGATTAAAAAAAATCTTCTCATATATGTTAGTTTTCTTTTAATCTCTTGAGTATAGTTGTGTTTAGGGATTAGATACAATCCTAGATCTGAGTCTTTGTAAGAAAACAGGGTGGACTAGATGACCTCCTAAGATCCCTTCCAATCCTGATATTCTGTGATTCTATGAACTGAAGTATGGTGTGATCACATGTACTTCCTTCTGTTAGTTATGCAATTTGGGGTCTGCTGCTGTTCACCATTTCAGAGTGGAAATTTAGAAACACAACTTTTTCTTTGATAATATGTCCAATAGCTTGGACTATTCTCTCTTGTTGATTGAACTGCACTTGAATTTTTTCCATGTCATCATGCAAGCATGGGGGAAAAACAAAACTAAAGTAAGAAATGATGATTGTAGCAAATGGTCATTTGTCTTAATGCTTCTAATAAATCTGAGCTACATTCTGTCAAACAAAACTAATATCCAGTTATATGACCAAACAGCTGTCATAAAAGATAGAACAGCCATATCACAGTGAGATAGAAGACACATTCATTTTCAAGTAAAGTGAAATTCCAAGCTGGTTACATCTGATGACACAAAATCAAGATGAGAGAGTCCCTCATTACAATTTCCTCCGATCCACTGAAACTTGCTTCACTCAGTGCTGTCTTTAGTGTTATTTACAAAAGTCTTAACATCTTCATAATGTGGGGGGAGGGGAGAACAGCCAACCTTCACAGAAATGGCTTTGCCAATAGAGGGAAACTGGAATTTAAACTCTAAATGATCACACTGTGTTTGGGATCAATTTGAAATCCCCTTCCAGGTCTGTGACACTTCCATCTCCCACCCCAGTGAGTCTGATTTAGGATCAAAGACATCCAGTGACCATTCCCAAGAACAGAGAGCTAAGAACACTACCTCATCAAACACTTTGGGAAGTGAAGGAAGGTAACAGTTATTGGGTGATGGGGAAGGAGTGAATCCCTCCGACACAACCCATCTCCATGCAGAACCACAGAGGTTGAAATGCCACTTATTTTCCTGTCGCTGCTCCTGATCTTTATATTTAAATGTATTTTAAATGGAAAAAAAAGTAAAAAAACCTCAAAAACCTGCTGTTCAGCACAATCCAGGATAACACAAGAACAACTGGGAATGAGTCAATCTGTCCTCAGAGAGGAACTTGGTGACTCTAACAATAACTTTGCAGTGGGAGAAAGAGTATAAATGTGATGCTCCAAGTTTGTTTAGACTAGGAAATATGACAGTGTTGAGGTCAGATCAGGAGGAAATGTGCTAGATAAACCCAGCCACTATATGGGGCCCATGTCATTACTGCAAGAATAGTTGTCTTTTTACTTCAGGAACGTGAACTCAAGCTAGCTAACTCCATGAAAACCACAGTGATGAGGCCCACGGAGATTTTACCTCAATGTAGATAGTTGAAGACATGCCTTATCTCCCCCACCTGGAATGATGGACAGTCCTGGTAGAGAGGACACATACACCAATGACTCATAGGAAAATGGAGTTGATAGAAGGGACCATTGGGGTCACACCAAAGAAGGGCAAGTTTCAAAAGACAAAAGCGGGCAACTCTTCTGTGGGAGCTGAGGGACTACAGTATGCAAAAGATGCAAAGAGCCTTAAAGGACACTTACCTGGGAATTGTCAAAAGAAAACTTTAAAGAAAAAATTGACAGCTCTAAACAAGGTTTTTATGGTGTTTAGCTCCCTTAAAAATTCTCTGATGATAGATAAGGCATGACCTTTGAGTGAAGCTTTTCCCACTCACAGTATTCACAGGGCCTCTCTCCTGTGTGGATTCTCTGGTTTGCAGTAAGGTTTGATCGCTGAGTGAAGCTTTTCCCATGTTCACCACATCCACAGGGTCTCTCTCCTCTGTGTATTCCCCGATGTCTAGTAAGGGCTGAGGTATGACTGAAACTTTTCCTACACACACAGCATTCATAGGGTCTCTTTCCTGTGTGGATTCTCTTATGCACAATAAGGACTGGGCACTGAGTGAACCTTTTCCCATAGTTGCTGCATTATAGGGTCTCTCTCCTGTGTGGATTCTCTGATGTACAATAAGGTTTGAGTTGTGAGTGAACCTTTTCCCACACTCACGGCATTCATAGGGCATCTCTCCTGTGTGGATTCTTTGATGTGCAGTAAGGTTTGAGCGCTGAGTGAACCTTTTCCCACACTCGCAGCATGCATAGTGTTTCTCACCTGTGTGGATTCTCTGATGCATAGTAAGGTCTGAGCGCTGAGTGAACCTTTTCCCACACTCACCACATTCATACGGTCTCTCTCCTCTGTGTATTTTCTGATGTGTAGTAAGGTGTGAATGTTGAGTGAACCTTTTCCCACACTCACTGCATGCATAGGGCCTCTCTCCTGTGTGGATTCTCTGATGTGCAGTAAGGTTTGAGCTCTGAGTGAAGCTTTTCCCACACTCACAGCATGCATAGCGTTTCTCACCTGTGTGGATTCTCTGATGCATAGTAAGTTCTGAGCGCTGAGTGAACCTTTTCCCACACTCACCACATTCATACGGTCTCTCTCCTCTGTGTATTTTCTGATGCTTAATAAGGACTGAGTGCTGAGTGAACCTTTTTCCACAGTCACTGCATCCATAGGGTCTCTCACCTGTGTGGAGTCTCTGATGTGCAATAAGTTTTGAGTTGTGAGTGAAGCTTTTCCCACACTCACTGCATTCATAGGGTCTCTCTCTGTGTATTTTCTGATGTGTAGTAAGGTGTGATCGCTGAGTGAACCTTTTCCCACAGTCACTGCATTCATGGGGTCTCTCTTTCATATGGATTTTCTGATGTATAGCAAGATGTGAGTTCCGAGTGAAGCTTTTCCCACATTCGCAGCATTGATAGGGTTTCTCACCTGTGTGTATTCTCTGATGAGTGATAAGCGTTGAGCTATTAGTGAAGCTTTTCCCACACTTACAGCACTGATAGGGTTTCTCACCCGTGTGGATTCTCTGGTGGATAATAAGCACTGAGCGCCGTGAGAACCTTTTCCCACAGTCACTGCACTGATGGGGTTTCTCACCTGTGTGGATTCTCTGATGGGTTATAAGCGCTGAGTTGTTAGTGAAGCTTTTCCCACTCTCACAGGATTGACAGGGTTTCTCTCCTCCCTGTATTTTCTGATGTGTAATAAGGACTGTGCTCTGAGTGAAGCATTCATAGGATCTGCCTTTTGTGTGCATGATCTTATGTTGAATGAGGGCTGAGGGGTATCTGAAGTTTTTCCCACACTCGCTACATGTATTCTCTCTCTCTACCCTGAGGATTTTTGCCTGGGATGTGGTTTCTTTGAGTTCCCTGTGAGTTCCTTGAAAATTAATGGGTTCATCCACTTTCTCCTGTGCCTGGTTTCCCTGATATCTCTCTGGTGTGTGGTGACTTTCACAGGCTTTCTCCCATTTGTTACTACTGGACACATTCCCTTTGGATCTTTGTGATAATGTCCCACATGCTTGCACTTGCTCAGCATCTTCCTGCTGAGGATTCTGCTTCTTTTTCTTGCCCACCATCCCATAACCTACTAGAATAGAAAAGAAACCTCAGAATTAGAGATGGAAGGGCAGAGAGCAAACTAAAATAAGTATTGGAGAGACAGAATAAAAATAAAAAGCATAGGGGAGAGGGGAGGGGATCAATTTTGCCTCCACATCCCATCCAAACACTCAGTAGGAAAGAACTAATGCCAGGTGTCAGTCATGATCTGTAGGAAGACATGACTGATATCTGCTGAGGATTCACAGAGCTCACAAAGTCTTTGCAGGTAATTCCAGCTGTTTCCCTCAGACACTTACAGATTCTGGGTTGGTTTAATGTTTCCTCATCTGTGCAGGGATCTCTTAGGATCTCTCTTTCATCTGAACTCTGGAGATTCAGGACCCACAACTCTTCCCCTCCTTCCAGCTGGGAGACCACATCAGGTTTGGAAACAGGAAACCCTGTTCAGGGGGAAAAAAACAGGAGAGATCAGGGGAGTTAATGGGAAATTTGTAATAAAAAGCATTCTATTAGTTCAAGCCCAGTTCATTTTAAACAAGTAAAATTGCAAGGCTACCTCCTCTGATGCTCAAAGGTGAAGGACATAAGCTCTGCTTATGAAGCATATCCCAAAACTGCATATCCCAGAAATTGAACACTCCAGACAGAGGACAAGTCTCTGAAAGTGCAGAACTGACAGAGACGTTCAGGGACAATGAGAGAATCCTATGGAAGCTGATAACAGTAAGCATGGGCTGGTGGGGTTCAGTGAAAAAAGGAAAGGGAGAGGCAAGGATATCACAGAATTCTGAGCTCAGTGTTGTATAGAGGGCCAGAAAGCAGCAGGAGAGTGGTCCTATTGGGTTGTGGGAAGTGGGCAGGCACAGGCATGGGCTAGAGGACACTCCAGCCTTCAGGGAGGATCCACAAGGTCCAGGAACTCAAATAATTATGGGGGACAATCAAAAATACAACAGGGGCAGGTGTGAAGGTCAAAGGGCCAAAACTAGGGAACCACAAGGGGACACTGAGCAGAGAACCCTAGGCAGCACCCACTGCTCCTCGAAAGCATTGAAGGAACCAGAGGATGCTACCCAGGGAAACTCTTCCCGGACATGTGAATGGATAGAGGAATGAAAACAATCCCCACAGTCGCAGAGCCCCCCCACCTCAGCCAACCTCCTTTCCCTGGTATTGTAAATGGCCATCTTGGCCATAGCTAGGAGAAGGTCGATTTTGTGGCGCCACAGATAGGATGTGCATAAATATAAAGAGGCGGGGAAAAGTGGAGCCAGAACCTCAATATGAGGTCCTGGAGGAGCTGGAAGAGTGGCTGCAAGATGGCTGCAGATAAACATGTGCCAAAATCTCCCTCACGCTGCAAAAAAGGCAGGCATTGGGAATGAGATGAACCATGCCGGTACACGCCCATGCTCATGGCTCCATGAAGGAGCCATCAGCTAATATGCCCAACAGGCCATGGAATCAAAATGGAGTAGAGGCTGGTAGACCGGAGTCCCTCACCCTTTACAGCTGGAAGAAGGTCCCACCACTTGGTGTTGAGGCAGGACAGGAGGGTGGTGAAGTGAAGAGTGTGGAGCATGAGCGTGTAAAGATGGTCCCGTGGCACGGTTCGGAAGCAAACCAGCTGCAAATCACACAGCTGGCTCGGGGTACAAAGGGGTGGGGGCTGAGAGGGCTCACAGGGGTAGGGGACCAATGCAGAGATCCAGAAGGCCTGGGGTAAGGGGAAGGCGGGGATACCCTCTTGCAGGACCTGCTTGAGGAAAGACTAAGAAGTGGGCATTAAGGCTGCCTCCACCTCACAAATTACATGCCGGGGGGTACCAAGGACAGAGAGCCCCATATGCTAGCCAAGTGCATAGGGGTCCACCCAGTCCCCCCAGTCGTAGCCCAGGAGGTCTCTGATCCTGGTAACTTCCACTAGGAACAACCTCTGGCACACCAAGAGTGACTCTGCCACCTGCACATGAAGATGAGGATTGTGTAGCAGGGGCTAGAAGATCTACTCTCTTGGTGGCCACTATGGACATGGTTGCCAAAACCAGCTTCCAGGTCTGGAGAAAGTCCTGGTAGAAGACTGGCAGCTCAGAGAGGTCTCTTAGAAGACCTCTCAGATGGAGATGAAAGAGCTGCCAGTCATATGGAAGCCCTGGGAGTCAGTGGAGGAAGGCATGTGCCAAGGAACTCCACGCCAAGCTACCTGCACCATAAAGGGACTGAAACAGAGTTTTTTTTATAAGGTCTAGAGCAGGGTCTTAATTGGCTCCAGAAGCTCCTATTGCTCTGTAGTAACCTTTCCCTAGTCCACAGGGAATAAGGCCTATTGCTAGCTGTTAGCTGGAGTGGGGGGACAGGGTGTATTCTAGCTATCTCACAGTTAATACGGCTAGAGTGGCCACCCTGTTCTCCCCCGACCTACAGTCCAGGGTGCTGGGGGTTGCTGAAGTTATGCTGGGTCACCTGCTGCATCTCCAGGTCCGTATGGAGGGGCTAACACTGAACCTATTTAATGTCTATGCCCCAACATCGGGTCTGGAACAAGTACACTTTTTCCAGCAGGTGGCCGCCTTCCTTGCCCCCTTGAATCCTCGCAAGTGCCTGGTCCTGGGTGGGGATTTTAACTGCATCCTCGAGGAGTGGGACTGCATGGGGACTGAGTCAAGCCTGGCTGCTGCAGATGCCTCCTCGAGATTGTAGATCACCATTTTCTGGTGGGCATCTGATGCGACCACCACCCGGATGATGATTCTACCTTCACCTATGTCCAGGTACAGGAAAATCGGTCATGCCACTCCCAGTAGGACTGCATTTATTTATTTTTTTGTCCTCATCTTTTGTGAACCCACTCCTCTGGTGTTTAGCTGGCCCCATTCTTGGACCACCATCTGGTGGCTGTGACAGCCTCTCTTACCTCTGAGAGGCTGGGGCTGGCCTACTGGCACTTCAATAATAACCTGCTGGAGGATGTGGGCTTTATAGTGTCCTTTTGGGACATCTGGCCGGCCTGGCAGGGGCGAAGGTGTGCCTTTCCCTCAGCGCAATGGTGGCGGGATGTGTGGAAGATGCGCGCCCAGCTCTTCTGCCATGATTATACCCAGGGCGCTAACCAGCGGAGGGATGCAGCAATAAAGCAGTTGGAGCAGGAGGTTTTGGAGCTGGAGAGGCATCTGGTCACCAGCCCCAGGGATCCATCCCTCTATGGAGCATGCTGGGAGAAGTGGGAGGAGCTCCGAGCCCTCGAGGACCGGCGAGCCCTGGATGTATTTGTTTGATCCCGCATCCGTCTCTTCTGAGAGATGGACTACAGCTCCCATTTCTTCTATGCCCTGGAGAAATGGACGGGGGCTAAGAAGCATATCATCTGCCTTTTGGCAGAGGACGTCACCCCCATCACGGATTCAGAGGAAATGCATGGAAGGGCCAGGACCTTCTACACCAACCTCTTCTCCCCAGTTCCGACTGACAGTGACACTTGTAGGGTGCTCTGGAATGAACTCTCGATGCTCAGCTCAGGTGACCAGGACTGTCTGAAGCTGCCTCTCATTCTGGCTGAGTTCTCAGAAACCCTGCATCTCATGCCCACCAATATATGGAGATCTTCTGCCTGTTCTGGGACGTTTTTGGCCTGGACCTTGCCATCATCTTGGCCGAGTCCTTGGAGTGGGGTCCTTCTTCTGTCATGCCGGTAAACTGTGCTCACCTTGCTTCTGAAGAAGAGGGACCTCCAGAATTGGTGTCCCGTCTCACTCCTTAGCATGGACTATAAGGTCAGGGCGAAGGCCATTTCACTACAACTGTGGTCCATGGTGGCGCACATGGTCCATCCTGATCAGACCTATGCCGTGCTGGGCCAGACCATCTTTGACAACTCTATTTGGTCTGGGATCTCCTTGAGCTTGGGTATAGGGATGATCTGTCTTTCACCCTCCTGTCTCTGGATCAGGGGAAGGCGTTTGACCAGATGGCCCATGGGATCTCCTGGACACAGTGTTGGCTTTTGGCTTCCAGCCCCAGTTCATGGGTTTTCTCCAGGTGCTGTATTCCTCCACTGAGTGTTTAGTCAGTCTCAATTGGACCCTGACCGCACCTGTCAACTTCGGGCGAGGAGTATGGTAGGGCTGTCTGCTGTCAAGCCAGCTATATACTGTGGCCATTGAGCCTTTCCTTTGTCTCCTCCATTGGAGGTTAACAGAACTGGTGCTCCATGAGCCAGAGATGCGGCTGGTGCTGTCGGTGTGTGCTGATGACGTGCTCCTTGTGGTCCAGGACCCAGTGGACCTGGTATGGGTGGAGGCCTGCCTGGAGATCTATTTGGCAGCCTCCTCTGCCCAGGTCAACTGGGTCAAGAGCTCTGGCTTCGGGGTCAGGAACTGGTGGCAGGCAAGCTCTCTCCCATGCACCCTTCAGGCTGTTCGGTGGGGCATGGGTCCACTGCTCTATCTTGACATCTATTTTTCTGCCACACATCCTTCTCTGCTGGAGAACTGGCATGATTTGGAGGGCAGGGTGGTTGTGTGGCAGTTTTCTGTTACCAATCTGCCTGAGGCATCAGGTGATCAGGCTGAGGCTGCAGGATCGTTAGGAGAGGAGATGATGGAGCACACGTAGCTAAAGTCAAAGTATCTTAGTTCGACTTACCTGGCCATCCTCATGGTGGTGAGTTGACTGCCGAGGCTCCCCCGTTGACTCTGCTTACTCCTCCTGACAAGGTGGAGTATGGGCGTTGATTAGTGAATCGATTTATTGCGTCCAGACGGGATGTGATAAATCAATCCCCGATACATCAAATACTATAGACGTTCCCTAAGTTTTAAAGCTTTATTAATAAAATAATAAAGTAACAGTGGAGAGCACTGGGGGTTCCCCATGTCACTCAGAGGAAGGAAGAAAGCGTTAGTGCCCCAAACCCTAACCCACTTTCATACTCACACTACTCAAGGCTGGCCAAGCCTGTGTATAATGTAAGAAGAAAAGGGGAGGGGTGGATGGGAGTTCTTGTCCTGTGCATGGGTCATCCAGGATCCACTGTTGCTCTCCAACTTACTCCAGCTTTCAGGAGGGATTTTAAGTCCCGGGTTCTTTAGGGGGCATTTTGTTCAGGGACCTCTGCTCCCCATATCGTTTGTACCAGTCCAAACTGGGTCTCTGTGGCCTCCTCAGCTTTCCCAAAACACACCGGTTTCAGGACATGAAACTCCTCCCCCTGCTCCCCATGAGTGCTGGCCTTCACCATCTTTCTTATTTTTGCAATCTCAGCAGTCCTGTTCAGCTTAGTTCTCCTTTTCTCATGGCTGGCTGGGGTAGGGTAAGATATGAGCACAGCTGCAGACTTCTCATCAGGCATCATGACCTTGGACTGGGCCAGCGTCTTATCTTCAGGCTGAGCTAGCTGAAGTGTTGAGTTAACCTGTTCTCTGCTTTGCTGCTCCCTCCCCCTTTGGCCTCTCATAGCCTGCAAAGGAACCTTCCACTCCACACTCACACCTTTGACCCTCCCCAAAATGCTTTGCAATGCCTGCAACAGCGTTAACAACATATAGTGCTGATGTATCTCCCCTGGGAACCCCCTGAGGGAGGGGGCCATGGGGGTGTGACAGTTGAGCAGCTGTGGCAGTGGGCAGGACTCCTCTGGTGCCTTTCCCTTCAGGGGAGGGCACTGGTGCTCAATCAGCTATTCCTGTCTATGCTTTGGCACTAGCTCAACACCCTGTGCCCAGCCTGGGGTTCCTGGCCCAGCCCCAGAAGCTGTTTCTGGAGTTATTTTGGCCAGGGCTGCACTGGGTCTCTGGGGGGCAGGTTTCTGCATCTTCCCCTGGAGGAGGGAGGACAGGGCCTGGTGTGCCTGCATGCTCAGGTCCATGTCTTCCACCTCCAGGCCCTGCAGAGACAGGAGGAGGGAAGGACAGCTGACTAGAGTTTGGAGGAGTATTGCTGTTAACCAGAGGACCAGGGGAAGGGAAACCTTGCCTGAGCAGAGGGACTCCTTGGTACAGAGGACTAACTGGATTAGGTGAGCAGGACCAAGGCCTGGGAACCAAAAGAACAAAAGAAATGCAGCAGTTTATAAAGGGAAACCCTTTCAAGAGGAGGGTGGCTGTTTAGGTAATTGTTTGGGGGAAAGAGACATGGGGACCATGGTGGTGCATGTGAGGAAGTTATGCCCACCTAGCTGACCATCAGATGATAATTTACTGTTATTTTAAAACAGGGTGGATAAAAAATATATTTTTTTAAATCAAATATCAGATTTTTTATTTAAATCGAATTTTTTGATAAAATGCTTTTTGAGGAAAATAACTATCTAAAGATAAAGATATATTATAGCTCAAAGATATATCATCATGCAATAGGGATTATAAATTCTAATTCTATAGTATGCAACAATATATTCATTTCAACACATTCATGTCTAGAAGATACCATAAGAGATGCTTATTTCTGCAGTTCTTAAACTGTGGATCTGTGTCTCTAGAGATAATATGATTGTTAACAGCAAAAATGTTTTTAAATAAATAAATATATAGAAGTGAGAAATAACAGACCTCAACCCTATTGTCCCTTTGCAAATTTGTGCACACATAATCAATCCCTTACCTTCTCTAAAAGGGCAAAGTTTCCAAAAGTTCAATCAATAGAAGACTGTTGGGGGAGGAATAGATCTGGACAAGGAGAAGAAGTCTGGAGATGAACGTGAGAAGAGAGGGACAGGTGGTAGAAACAAAAGTGAAACTGTTTAAGCAACATATTCCAGAAGTCTTGTTGTCTTGTACATCCCACATATAGCCTTCATTGATTTGAGATCTATTATACTCTTCTCTCACAAGAAGGTGTGACTAAGTTCCTCCTCTACCTTAGCGGGTCCTGCACTTATTAGCGGATTTGTTTGCCTCACAGATTCACCCTGTGAGTTGGGAAAGAGCCCAGAGACCTTCCCCTCTGGTAGAAGCCACAGTCCAGATCAATTCCTCCTGCCTTTCATCAGGAATTGGGAGGTTTGGGGGGAACCCAGGCCCACTCTCTACTCCGGGTTCCAGCTCAGGGCCCTGTGGACTGCAGCTGTCTAGAGTGCCTCCTGGTACAGTTGCACGACAGCTACAGCTCCCTGGGCTACTTCCCCATGGCATCCTCCCAACACCTTCTTTGTCCTCACCACCAGACCTTCCTCCTGATGTCTGATAACACTTGTACTCTCAGTCCTCCAGCAGTATGCCTACTCACTCTCAACTTCTTGCACGCCTCTTGCTCCCAGTTCCTTGCACGCACTTCCTCTCCTCTGGCTCCCTGGCTCCTTTTCGCCAGACGTGAGTGAGCCCTTTTATAGTATCAGAGGGGCCTTAATTAGAGTCATGTGCTTAACAGCCTCACTTGACTCTTAGCAGGTTAATTGGAGTCAGGTGTTCTCATAAGCCTCGAGCAGCCCCTGCTCTGGTCACTCAGGGAACAGAAAACTGCTTATCCAGTGGCTAGTATATCTCCTTTCTACTATTCTGCTGTTCCCAACTGGCCTGGTTCTATCACGTATTCCTCCCCCCTGCTCAACACATAGCACATGCTGTATTATGTTCTTCCCCTCACTGGGTTCCTCCTCCCAAATTTCCTTGGCTATGTCCAGGATGCCTTGGGGGTTGTGCCCATATAACAGATCAAAGGGGGAGGATCCAGTTGAGGCCTGAGGTACCTCCTGGATAGCGAACATAAGGTAAGGTAGTAGGGTGTCCCAGTCCTTCCTGTCCCAATTTACCACTCTCCTTATCATATCCTTGAGGGTTTGGTTAAATCTTTCTACCAACCCATCAGTCTGCGGATGGTACACTGACATTCTCAGGGTATGTACATGGAGCAGCGTACAGAGGTCCTTCATTAGCTTCGACATAAATGGGGTTCCTTGGGCTGTTAATATGTCCTTCGGTAGCCCCACTCAGGCAAAGATCCCCACCAGCTCTTTGGCTATCATTTTAGAGGTTGTGTTCCACGGGGACAGCTTCTGTGTAGCAAGTAGCATAGTTCAAAATAAGTATATATTGGTGGCTCCGAGCCGTCTTCTCCAGGGGTCCCACTAGGTCCATGGCTATTTGCTCAAAGGGGACCTCTATGATGGGAAAGGGTACTAAAGGTGCCTTCAGGTGGGAATGGGAATTATGCAGCTGACACTCCGGGCAGGACGCACAGTACCTCGACACTTCTTCATGTACTCTGGGCCAGAAGAACTGTCGTAGGACCCGTGCCAGGGTCTTCTCTACCCCCAAATGCCCTCCCAAAAGATGACTATGGGCAAGACTTAATAGAGCATTTTGATGTTTTTGAGGTACCAGGATCTGCCCCTGTACTGGTGCAACCCGTATAAGAGATGAAGTGGGGTCCTGGCCCTTGGGTTTTCCCTTCCATGGGGTCCCCATCTATTTCAGTCACCTCCTTCCTGATGTTGTCGTACCTTGGGTCTTCTGCCTGGTCCCACCCAAAATTTCTTTTCCTGGGGCTAATTTGCCCGAGATCTGGGGGCCCAGTCTCTGTTGCCTCTACTGGTTCAGATGCATTAGGGTGGGGGTCAGACTTGGGTGCTTCTCCCTCTTTTCAGCTGCTCGGATCTGCCTACCTATGAGAATGACCCTCTGGCTTTAGGTCAGTAGTTGAGTTCCCAAGGCCTTAGCTGCCCTTCGTTTCCTTGTCGTCTTTCTACCTTGTGTGTCAGTGGAGAACAAATCTGGGGATATTTCAAAGAAAATTGGGGGTTGAAAGTCTGCTGTGGATGCCTCACTAATTTCAGGGTTCCCATCTTTCTCAAATCCCCCTACTGGGAGTAAGTCTCCAAACCTGGGAAGTCCCTCCCTATGAGCACTGGGTATGGGAGTTTTAGGAACTACACCTGCTGCTACCTCAATAGTGTTCCCTTGGATCTCGATTTTTATTGGGATGGTGGGGTAGTAACTAACTGTCCCATGGACACGTTATCCTCGTACGTTTAGCCTGCAGCAGCTGACTATGCTTCATGAGCTTCCCTGAGATAAGCACGATAGCACTTCCCGAATCAACCAGTGCCATTGTTTCTAGCCCATTTAGTTTCACTGGTCTGGTGTACACATGTGGGGCAAGTGAGACCCCCTACAAGGTGGATTAGGAAGCATGGGTCTGCCCAGTTCCCCACGTTACACTGCATAGGCTCCTCAGCATTGGGACACTGTGCAGCTGTGTGTCCCCACTCCCCGCAGGCATAACATCTGTATGGAGCCGTCTCTTGGTTTGCGCAGTCCAACATCACGATCCTCTTTGCCCTCCATGCTCCAACTCTTTGTGGCCTCTGGTGGGCCTTCAGCCCTTCTCTTTTTCCACCTGGGCCCTCCTGGTGGCCCAGTCACCCGAGCTCTAGGGCTTGGTGCTGCTAGTTTAACCTGGGGTGCCTCTTCCTTAGCTGGTCGGGTCAGCTCCCTCGCTGTCCTTCACCTCTTTACCAGGGCGACAACTTCAACATAGGGTGGAGGGTTCGTTCTGGCTTACCCAGGGATGAAGGTCTGGCGGTAGTCTCCTCATGTATCGGTTGATGATCAGAACTTCTAGTATGTCTTCCAGACTCCAGGACTCCGTTCACAACCACTTTCATGTGAGATGGATGAGATCATACAATTGGGACTGTTGGGTTTTGTCTTCCTGGAACCTCCACTTGTGATACCGCTGGGCTCGCCCTGCTGTCGTTGCCCCAGGTCTGGCCAGGATCTCTGCTTTCAGCTGGGGGAGGCCTCAGATCATGGTAACCCTTCTGGGCCTCCCCACACAGGAATGGGGCAAGGATGCCAGACCACTGACCTCAAGACCAGGCCTCCCATAGGGCTGCCTCTCAAAGGCCAGAAGGTATGCCTCTACATCATCCTCCCGTGTCATTTTCTGCAGCCAATGGCTGGCCCATATGATCTGCGTCCCATCATGGCTGCGGTTTAGCTGTGTAAGAGTCTTTACCTGGTTTACCAGTTCCCGCAACATAGCTTGGCCTTCAGCAGCCTGGTCCATCAGCAGGTGATTAGTCTCTTGCTGCAGCTGCACTGCCTCCTGTTGGGAGGCTGCCTGGACATGGATAGCCTCCTGCTGGGCCGCCGTAGCGTGTATCAATTTCCACAATAAATCATCCATTGTGATGAAAAAAAAAATAAACCCTCTCCCTCTTTTCTTTTTAAATCACCCTCCTTCTTCCTCTGTGCTGTACACACCAAATCCCACTGCTGACACCAGTTGTGACAAAGTTCCTCCTCTACCTTGGTGTGTCCTGCACTTATTGGTGGATTTGCTTGCCTCACAGATTCACCCTGTGGGTTGGGAAAGAGCCCAGAGACCTTCCCCTCTGGTAGAAGCCACAGTCCAGATCAATTCCTCCTGCCTTTCATCAGGAATTGGGAGGTTTGGGGGGAACCCAGGCCCGCCCTCTACTCCAGGTTCCAGCTCAGGGCCCTGTGGACTGCAGCTGTCTAGAGTGCCTCCTGGTACAGCTGCATGACAGCTACAGCTCCCTGGGCTACTTCCCCATGGCATCCTCCCAACACCTTCTTTGTCCTCACCACCGGACCTTCCTCTTGATGTCTGATAATGCTTGTACTCTCAGTCCTCCAGCAGTATGCCTACTCACTCTCAACTTCTTGCACGCCTCTTGCTCCCAGTTCCTTGCGCGCACTTCCTCTCCTCTGGCTCCCTGGCTCCTTTTGGCCAGACGTGAGTGAGCCCTTTTATAGTATCAGAGGGGCCTTAATTAGAGTCAGGTGCTTAACAGCCTCACCTGACTCTTAGCAGGTGCATTGGTGTCAGGTGTTCCCATTAGCCTGGAGCAGCCACTGCTCTGGTCACTCAGGGAACAGAAAACTGCTTATCCAGTGGCCAGTATATCTGTCTTCTACTACTCTGCTGTTCCCATCTGGCCTGGGTCTATCACAAAGGGAAAACCTATAATGGAAGCAGACCGTAAAAGAGACCCAGTTTGGGAATATTTTAATGAAGTTCCTGTACCTGTGGGTAAGACTGGCATGTGTGCAAAATGCAAACAGTGCAAAGAAATGCAAGGCCTGGTTGCCTAAATGAAAACAACATCATGAGACGTGTTATTTCTCAGGAGGAAGCTGTATTGAGGATGATGAAAGGAACCTCTCTGAATATGCAGGATCTTCAGTTTGGTAAACTTTTTTATTTCATACTTCTTTCCTAAGGACTGCCGGTCTTACTTCTGGACTATTCTTAAATTCTCATGTTTGAGCAAAAAATATAGTTGTTACTCTACGGTACTATCATTTCAGATGCAGTTGTGATAAAAAATAAATAGATTAAATAGGCTGATCTTCCTTTTACAATTTCACCTTTAAAGCAGTACTGAGTGTCAGTGAATGCAGTGAGTAATACTAAATGAGCAGTATGGTAATAATTAAATAACTGAATTGACTTATTTTGTTTAGGAGAATCCATGCTTAACATACAGGATTCTGAAGACAATCCACTGTGACAAAGCTCTGTTACGGCCTACTGAGCCATTTTCATCTTAAGCTAGCAAGGGGGGTGAGGAGAAGCTACTCTCCCTTGCACAATCTCTATTGTCTCCCAGTCTCAGTGATTAATTTGGGGGGAGCCTGGGCCCACCCTAGACTCCAGGCTCCAGCCCAGGGACCCTAATAATATCAGCTATAGTAGCTGACCTTTTGGAAACAGGACACATACAATTCCCTGGGCCACTTCTCCACAACAGCCCCAACTTCCTCAATACCTACCTCATCCTTACCTTTGGGCCTCCTTCTTTGTGCATGATATGGTTTCTCCAACAGCGTGGCTTCCTCCTATAGCTCCTGACATGCATGCCCACCTGACTAACCGGGAGGCTTTTAACTAACTTCATCCAGCCCCTGATTGGCTTCAGGTGTCTCAATAAAGCTAGCTGTCTTCCCTGCCTTCTGGAAAGATCTTAATTGGCCCCAGGTGTCTTAATTGACCTGGAGCAGCTGCCATTTGCTTATCCTCGTAACAGGGATTTGTTTAGCCTGTGGCTAATATATCTGTCTCCCACTACTTTATTGTAGCAATCTGGCCTTGCCCCATCACACCACCTTCAAGATCACTATCATTTTCTATAGTTTCAGAGTTTTCTGCTAATAATAGTCTTTCAGTCACATCATGTATGTCACATAGCCACAGTATATCACCTGTAGCAAAAAGAAAAAAAAAAATCTCCATCATCCAGAAACAACCATAGATAAGTTTGTGATAAGAACCAGCAGATTACAAAAAGAGGTAACTGATAAAAAAAAAAATGCCCGGTTTGTTTATGCAACAAACTTTCCTTTCCGTATGATTGAGAACCCACACTTCATTAACACGGTTCAGTCATTAAGATCAGTATACAGGCCACCCAACAGAGCAAATGTTGCAGTCAAATTGCTGGATAAAGTGTATGAAAGAGAAATTGAGCAGTATGCAAAAGGTCTAGAGGGTGAAATTTTTAACCTGAGTTTTCATGGGTGGAGCAATGTCCAAAATGATCCTGTTGTACATGCTTGTGTGACAACAGAAGAAGGGAATGTCTTCCTTACAGAAACAATCGATACATCAGGAAATGCACACACAGCAGAATACTTACAAGTAGCAGCAGTAAAAGCTATAACAAACTGGGGGAAAAAATTCAAATGTCTAGTATTGCAGCTTGGTCACAGACAATGCTGCAAATGTATCCAAGATGAGAAGAAATTATTTAGAAGAGAGTCCTAAGCTAACAACATACGGTTGCAGTGCTCATTTAAAACACCACCTAACCAAAGACTTCAGTGTTCCAGAAATCAAGGCTAATGTTGTTGAAATTGTAAAACACTTCTGTAACAACCACTTTGCTCTGAAAAAAGTGGGAGGAACCAAGCTAACTCTCCCACAAGACGTGCGATGGAACTCAGTAGTGGACTGTTTTGAGCACTATAGCAAGAACCAGCCTAATTGGATGACAGTTTGTGAACAAAATAATGAAAAAAGAGATGGCACTGTCACAACCAAAGTTCTCAACATTGGGCTTAAGAGAAATGTTGAACACATGCTGATCTCTCTGAAGCCTTTTTCTGTAGCCTTGAACAAAATGCAGGGAAATAACTGTTTTATTACTAATGCTGTTGAAATTTGGAAGGCACTGAGAGAGATCTTAAAGAGAGAAATATGCAATGACAATATTAAATTTCAAGCATTTAAAAAATGAATGGGACAAGCACTATCTCCAGCTCTTTTTTTTTGTTTGCAAATATTTTCAATACTCAGCACCAGGGTCAAACTTTAACGGCTGAAGAAAGGAGTTGGTTAGGACATGGACATCCAGCAATCATCCCTCCATGATGCCAGCTATAATAAACTTCAGAGCTAAGGGTGAACCATTCAAGAAATATATGATATTTTAAAGAAAGTCACACCAATGAACTGGGGGAAGTCACTTAAGCACTTGGATTCAGAGATTGCTGAACAGCACTTCCCTGGGCCACTTCTCCGCAACAGTCCCAACTTCCTCAATACCTACCTCATCCTTACAGCACTTCTAACAGCAGTAGCTTCTTCTGCCAGTGTAGAAAGAATATTTTCTTCCTTTGAACTAATCCATTCCAAATTGAGAAATATTTGGGACTTGAAAAAGCAGGAAAGCTTGTTTTTCTTTTCCAGATTATGAACAAACAGAAAATAAAGATGAAGACAACTGAGTTAGCTGCAGAAGCCAATATTTTAAGTTTCTCATGTTGCCCTGGCTGACACAGTCAATTTAATTTTTGGTTCTTTTTTTTTTTTTTTTTTTAATATTTCATTTTTTTAAACTATCTTAGTTAAAAACAATTTTATCAAAAACATATCTGATTTAAAAAAAAACTTGAATGTTTAACTACATTCAAAAATGTATATGCTTGTTTTGTTAAAATACATAACATTGTTTTAGTTAAATGAAATAATTTAAAATGTCTGTCTGGTGCTGTTCTCCTCCTAATACAGCATGGCAAGAAAATCCTCCAAATATTAATGATTAACCTGTTGAACCGGAGATAGTTCACTTCCCAATGACTTCATAAATATCTGCTTCAATTACCTTTGGTAAATGAAATAACCAAACAATCATTCATTTTCTGATATAGCTGTAAGACTAATCTGAAAAGTTTTAAAAAGAAATCACTTTAAAAATGTATAGTGTGTACCTTCTAAAAATGAAACCTACATCTATTTCTGAGTTGTGAAGAATTCGTATGGAGTTATAAGAACTAACAAGAATGCACTTTTATGTAGAAATCCATAATTAAATCGAGTCTTCCTGACTAGTGATATAAATCATCATTCAAATCAATTTAAATCAAATCCGCCCTGTTTTAAAATCCTTTTTTTTTTTCTGTTATCCTTTTTCCTACCACAAAACAAACATTACTGTGGTTTAGAGCAGGATTCTCAAACTTGGGCCATGGCTTCTTCGGGGTAAGCCCCTGGCGGACCGTGAGACGCTTTGTTTACCTGAGCGTCTGCAGGTACGGCCACCCACAGCTCTGAAGAAGCCGCGGCCCAAGTTTGAGAATTCCTGGTTTAGAGGAGACTGTTTTATCATTGTGCCCCACTGATCCCAGCCTGTTGAAAGGTGTCTGCTCTCTCACCTGGCCTGATGGGTAAGCACAGTTGATACACAGGGCATCATGGCCCAGGACCTGGTCTAGGAGCAGGATAATTGCAGAATTCCACTCCAGGAAAGGAAAGACCTGACACCTGAGAGAGACCAGGAATGGAATAGGGTGCACCTGGCCCTGTCAATTACTATGACACCCACCCCCCTTCCTCCCACAGCTTTCAGCCCTCCCCTACCTTCTGGGGCCCTGTGATGCTGATCCAGCAGGAATTAACTCCACCCTATGGACTGAGGAGGCTGTGCTCCCTTGGCCCTGCCACGCATGCTCCAGCTGGAAATCAGATATAAAAGGAAGCAGCTCAGCTCAGTCGATGCTGACTGCTGACGAGGGAGGATGCAGGCCGACAGCTCCAGCCTGGAGGCCACAGACTCCCCAGACTGCAGAAGCCAGCCACACTCAGATGCAAGAAGATGCCCACGACTGCTGGGAACCACTGAGAACTGCCTGAACCAAGGAACCCTGAGACACCGGGGATGCTAGGACCACCACATGAGGAGACTGGGTAGGAAGTGGCCCTGGGGGTATGACCCATTAGGCTGGATGCTTGTCAGGGTGTTTTGGCTGGATCCCCGCTGACTCAATGGCAGAACCATCCACCACTGTCAGGGCCCTGGTGGAGCCAGGTTGGGTGAAGTAGGTTGGGCCCGGTTCCCCCTATCCCCTGCTGCCACCCCCACTCCCACCCCTGGGGTGGGAACCTCCCCACCTTAGGCCTAGAGGCTTGTGTGTGTCTGCCATTCACCAGAGTTAGAACGCTGGATCAGTGGTTCTCAACCAGGGGTGGTGTACCTGTGAGGGTCTGCAGAGGTCTTCCAGGGGTACATCAACTCATCTAGATATTTGCCTAATTTTACAACACACTACATAAAAAGCATTAGCGAAGTCAGTACAAACTAACATTTCATACAGACCCTGACTTGCTGGTACTTCTCTATAGATTATACACAACTATAAGGACAGTATTTATATTCCAATTGATTTATTTTATAGTTCTATGATAAAAATGAGAGAGTCGGCAATTCAGTAATAGTATGCTGTAACACTTTTGTGGTTTTTTATGTCTGATTTTGTAAACAAGTAGTTTTTTAAGTGAGGTGAAACTTGGGGTATGCAAGACAAATCAGACTCCTGAAAAGGGTACAGCAGTCTGGAAAGGTTGAAAGTCACTATGCTAGACTGTTCGGTGCTCTGGCCTGCCTGGAGGCATAAGTGTAGACTGTCTCATACTTTGTCCCGCCCTGAGAGAGAGGGCCACAATATAGATTCTGGCCAATAGGCCGCACAGTTCTGAGGGAGAGGACAGCCACACTGACTTTGATCACTAGGCCACACCAACCCAAAACTAAGGGTGATCGGGCAGACTTAGGGTACGTCCAGACTACCGTCCCTGTCGACGGGTAGTGATCAAGTTATCGGGGATTGATATATCGCGTCTCATCTAGACGCGATATATTGATTCCCCAAACGCGCTCCCCGTCGACTCCGGAACTCCACTGCAGCAAGCGGCGGTAGCGGAGTCGATGAGGGAGCCGTGGACATCGATCCCGTGCCGTGAGGACCCAAGGTAAATTGATCTAAGATACTTCGACTTCAGCTATGCTATTCACGTAGCTGAAGTTGTGTATCTTAGATCGACACCCCTCCTCCCCCAGTGTAGACCAGCCCTTAGCTGTAGGACTTTAACAAACCTTACCCTACCCCAAAAGGGAACGGGGCACACTTGCTCCATGAAAAATCCCAGGAGCACCCACTCCTTGTGTTCTCTCTTCCCTTCCCATTGCCCACAGCCTTCCTCACTAGAGGTTCCCCCGAATTTACCACTTCCTAACCATTTTTCATCTCACCATCCCACTGTCTGAAGTTGTCTTTGCTTCTGACTCCCAGGAGTTGCTGCTTCTCTTTCTTCCATTGCTAACTCCCCCATTTCCTGCAGCAAATGCTACCCAGCCCCCATCTCCCCTTTACTCCCACCACCACTCCTCCCAGCTCCTTAACCCAACTCCCTCCCACTTCTTCTGGTCCTGCATTGCACCCCAACTCTGATCTATGGCATCCCCTCTTCCCATTGCCCTCAGAGCTCCCAACTCCCAAACATGCTATGCATCAGCCTACCACTGTGGAACTCAAACAGAAAGCTGGGGTGGGAATGAGGTGGCTGATTCTAAGGACACACTAATGCCGTGACTGGAGAGGGAGGAGGGTGTGACTCATGGACCTCTTGATGCCACCTGGCAGAGGGCACAGGGGTATCTATTGTTTTACTGTGATTCCACAGACCAGAATCATACAGATTAGTTCACCTAAAGGTGGCACGTCAGGTCTCTGTCAAGACCAGTATCCCAGTGGTTATCACAATCACTGAGAAATCTGTGCAAGGAGAACAATTAAGAAGTTATGTATCTATACTGGAAATTATGTTCATAAAAACTGAAACAGATTCCTTTCAACTAGGAGGTAACAGACCTTTTTCTCTCTGTCTGGCCATGTGTGTACTCGGCATCGTACGTCCCACAATGGAGGCCTGTTTGTACTCTCAGCCAAATGCTAATGAGAACATGAAATCTTCAACAGAGGAAATTTACAGGGGAAAAAATAAAAGAGCAGGATCATGTTACAAGTGAAGACAATGCCACGTTGGGGGACATTTGAGGGTGCGGCGGCACACTCTGCATCTTTCACTGCAAAGGCAAGCTGACAGCATAACTTATAGACTCATAGACTTTAAGGTCAGAAGGGACCATTATGATCATCTTGTCTGACCTCCTGCACAATGCAGGCCACAGAATCTCACCCACTCACTCCTGTAACAAATCCCTAACCTATATCTGAGTTATTGAAGTCCTCAAATTGTGGTTTGAAGACCTCCAGCTGCAGAGAATCCTCCCGCAAGTGACCCATGCCCCATGCTGCAGAGGAAGGCGAAAAACCCCCAGGGCCTCTGCCAGTCAGCCCTGGAGGAAAATTCCTTCCCGACCCCAAATATGGCGATCAGCTAAACCCTGAGCATGTGGGCAAGACTCACCAGCCAGCACCCAGGAAAGAATTCTCTGTAGTAACTCAGATCCCATCCCATCTAATATCCTCTCACAGACCACTGGGCATACTTACCTGCTGATAATCAAATATCAGTTGCCAAATTAATTGTCAAAATTAAGCTATCCCTTCATACCATCCCTTCCATAAACTTGTCAAGCTTAGTCTTAAAGCCAGATGTGTCTTTTGCCCCCACTATTCCCCTTGGAAGGCTGTTCCAGAACTTCACTCCTCTAATGGTTAGAAACGTAGAGTTATCGTCCAGGTGGTGGTCGCACCAGACGTCCACCAGGGAGTGATAGACTACAATCTCCCTGAGGATGTCTGCAGCGGCTGGACTCGGCTCGATCCCCGTGCAGTCCCTCTCCTCGAGGGTGCAGTTGAAGTCTCCACCCAGGACCAGGCACTCGCGAGGATCTAAGGTACCGAGGAAGGCGGATGCCTGCCGAAAAAAGCACGCTCTCACTGGGCCGGATGCTGGGGCATAGACATTGACAAGATTCAACGTTAGCCCCTCCATCCAAACTCGGAGGTGCAGCAGGTGAACTGGCATGACCTTGGAAAACCCTAGCACCTCGGGCTGTAAGTGCGGGGAGAACAGGGTCGCTACTCCATCCTGATGGGCTGAAAGGTGGCTAAAGTAGACCCTGTCCCCCCACTCCAGCCGCCAGCTTGCCTCGGCAGCTGGGTCTGTGTGGGTCTCCTGCAGGAAAATAGCCGAGTACCCCCCCCTCCCGAAGGAAGGAGAGCACCTGGCACCTGCAGAGACCCGATCTACAGCCACGGGTGTTCAAAGTGGTAAAGATGGACAACGACATAAAGAGGGCTGGGGATGACCCTCACGGTCTGGGGCACTAGTGGTGCCCATTGGACCCCGCAGCAAACCGTGACCAACCCCGAAAGCTAGCAGGGTGTCACGAAAGCAGCGGGTCCACTGGTAAGCTGCAGCATCCCACTTCCTGGTCCCTTTGTCCTCCCCCATAATGGCCCTCACGGTCTGGAGAACAAGATGGAAATCACCCCAGCGCTGAAGAGCAAGATGCGCTCTTTCTTGGAGGACACTCCTGGCTCCACGAACAAAGAGCGCATCTTGCTCCTCTGTGCGATGGGGACCGGGGTCACGGTCCCTGGGGCATCTCCCTATTGGATGCCCCTGCCAGCCTCGTGGTCTATAGAGACGGGCACGCTGGGATCAAAGCCCCGTTGAAGCGCCCGTCCATCCAGCACTGCGCAACCTGACGCAACACTTGGCCCCAAGGACAATGGCAGAGGAAGAACTGCAGCCCCAGACGGGCCGGGAGAAGGAAAAACAAAAACCGCCTCCTGGGGGCCTGTATAAAAAGAAAATGAGGCAACCTTGGGGCGGCAACAACAGAAGGAGGGAGGGAAGAAAGGTCAAGGACAGGAACAAGGGCGGGAACAGGGTCAGGGGCAGGGACAGGACACAGATCCAGGATGGGAACAGGGGCAACATTTAGGGCCTGGGCGGCAGAGCTACCGGAGCATGGTGCCTCTTGACCCAACACGGCAACTGAAGGGGCAGCAAGGGAGTGGAGTGCCTCCACAGCGCTAGCCTCAGGTGCCTCACTAAACGAGGCATCCTCAGTTACAGCGCTGAGGGAAGGTGAAAACTGTGGTCCCATCTCATGCGGCAGGGTACCCATGGGCTCAGAGCCCGGCCGCTTAGCGTCGCCCGCTGCCACAATGGGCATGGTGGCGTCTGCCAGATTAACAGTTGTGGCCAGGCAGGTGTTCAGGTCCAGGGGCATTGCAGAGGCCCATTCTCAGAAGGGGAGAAGCAGGGGTGCCAGATAACAATCGTCCATACTGAGGCCCTCCAACAGGGGGGCCTCCACTCCCTCAGTGGTTGGGGGTCAAGCCCAGGGCCTCGATCTCAGCAAAAATAGAGGCAAAGCGCCCTCCCACCGCTACAGATTCCCCCTCTACAGCACCCGGGAAAGTAGCCATTGCAGCACCTACAGGGGACACAGATGGCAACGGGGCAGTGGGGGCACTGTCCGAAACCCCCTCAGGGAGGGATTCCATAGGGGAGATGGCACCACCCACCTCCGCAGCTGCAGCGACCTCGGCCGACTCCAAACAATGAACGTCAGTAGGGGAGTCAATGGAACACCCAGCACTGGCGACCCCCTTCATAGTTTTACAGGGGATCCCTTCCCATTCACCAACGAGAGGGGGATACTGGGACCGTGCTCCCCGCTTGCGGCATCTCCCCCGCACAAGCTCCCAGCTCCCGGAAGAGGGGGGCTGGCCAGTCGGGTCAAGGCCTGGGAGCGAGGGCGATGACGAGAGGTCCAGTCCTTGTCTTCCCTTGCCAACAGGAAAAGGAACGAACTCCCCCTGAGGCAAGCCCTGCTTGAGTCCCACTACCGGCCCTGCCACCCTCTCCTCTGCGGGCTCTGGTCTACTCTCCGCCTCAGCGGCGGGGCCCGCACACTCATCTGGGCATGTCGGGGGGGGGGGGCTTCCCCCAAAACCCGAGCGGAGTTGATGACGGTCACGAATTGAGGAGGGGCGACCCCAGCGACCGGGCGATCAGGGCCGCCAGCGATGATAGAGCCGATGCCCTTCTGGGTATCGGGGATCCTGGATGCCCCTCCAAGCCGGACCATGGAGCAGTCCCTCCGGACGCGCCCCGCCACCCGGCAGAGAAAGCACCGGGCCACCCCCGACTAATAATAAACCCGATACTGAGTCCCTCGATGGGGCACCAGAAAGGACCCCTCAGAGCCTCCCCTTCACATGCCGCCGGCGGAACATGAACCTGCACCTGCCGGCGGAATGACAAAACATGGCAGAGTCCTTACAGCCCAACGAAAGGGGGCTGAGGATGGACAGGGGCCTCCCCAGGGTGGAGAGGAACGGTAAAAAGGCGGCATTGGGGAGGAAGGGAGGAACAGAAGAGAGAACCACCTGTACGCCCAGGTCCTCCAAAGGACCAAGAGGGACGTGAATGCCCCCCACCGCAAAGTCCCTCTCCAGCAGCCTCTGACGCCAGGAAGGACACCACCTTTCCAAACATCTTAGAGGCCGCCACTACGGCCGTGGGCCCCGCCACCCGCGCCAACACCCGCACGTAGGTTTCCACGTGGGGTGAGGCCGGCACCAAGAGGCAACGCACCCTGTGCTCCCTGGTGAGAGTGGGAAAGGGGCCCCGGCCACCGGGAATGGTATTCTGGGAGGCGGCTGGAGCAGATGGCGAGCGGAGGGGTCACAGCCACCTGGGCGTACACCCTGGGGGCCGAAGGAGCAGCACCCCCAGAGCTGGTGGAGGGAACAAAGAGCAAAGGAGAAGGGGGAGCCAGTGATGGGGCTGCAGTGGGAGAAGGAACCACTGCCATGGGGGGTGTCACCTTCCGGGCAGGGCCCTTGCCCTTCTTCGTCCCCCAGCCTTTCCCACCGGCCAAGGAACGGTCTCAGAAGCAGAGGCAGCCGAGGTCGCGGCAGCAACAGCGGAGTCTCGGGAGCCCCTATCCGTGCCTGCCAGTGCCTCAAGGGTAGCAGTGGCAGGCAGTCCGGCAGCAGCAGTCGAGGCGGCCATCGCAAGGGAGGGTACGGGGAGGGGAACCGAAAGGGAACTGCAGGGGCGCCCAGGGAAGTCCCAACCTCTGAATCACCCGCCACAGAAAGAGAGGGAAGGAGACAGCAGGGGAATAGAAGGAAAGGGAAGGACAGGGGAAGGAGAGGAAGGGGAATGGAAGGAAAGGGAAGGACAGGGGAAGGAGGGGAAGGGGAATGGAAGGAAAGGGAAGGACAGAGGAAGGAGGGGAAGGGGAATGGAAGGAAAGGGAAGGACAGGGGAAGGAGGGGAAGAGCGGCTACCACACCCCACCCGCTAGGCTGAAAGCAGGGTGGAGGGGCACCAACAGAAAGGAACAAAGGAGACAAGGAACACAACTCAACTCAACTCCAGCACAAGATGAGAAAGAAACCGGCTCTCCCGGCTGCACTAAGGGAAAACTAAGATATCACGGAGGAGTGCGCGTCAGTGAAGGAACCAATTAAAAAGAGGGAGGAGGGGGAATCTCAAACGCCAACGGTGGAACGTGGGCACATAGGCAAGAAGGGCTGACCCACAGGGAGGGTGAGAAACGGGGGGCGGGCGGGAATACAAGGGAGGGCTAAAGCAGATGCGCCTCAGGAACGGAGCAGAAAACAGGGTGGGGTCAAAAACAACCAACCCAAAAAAAAAGCGGAGGCGGGTGGAATGGGGCTGGCAACCAGGCCTGCACCACGGGACAAGGGCAGGGCAAACAAACCAATCAAGGACCAAAAAGCAAACCAGGGCAGACCAGAGCAAACAGGATGGCTAAAGGGGGACGGGCAGGGCAGGCAGCAAGGGGAGGGGGGCAAGCAGCTGCAAAAACAGGGCAGTGGGCGAGGCAGAGGAAAGGGGGCCCACTGGCCAAATGGAGCATGGGAGGGAGACCAAAGGAAGGGAAAGGGAACAAGCACCCACAGGCATCTGAAAAACAAATGCCTGTTTGCTGCCGCTATATTCTCTGGATGGTTAGGGGGTAGAACAAACTGCTGGGCTGGAGAGCAGAGAGCAGAGACAGAAGGGAGGTGGAAAGGTGGAGCGGGCAATGGTGGTGGCAGTAGGGGGGTGGGCGGACTAGGGGGAGGGCTCCAGGCCACTCCCCCATCTCCCCACAGCAAAGGCACCTACCACCACAGAGGCAAGGATGTAACAAACCCCCACTCCACAAAAGAAAGCCTCCTCTACTCCCTCCTTAGCTCCAGCAGCAGTAACCCAGCTAGGGTTGGGGGGGGGGCTAAAACAATAGAAAAAGTGGGGCCCCACACTCCCTTCTGAGGGTCGCACCAGCAGGGTCCTCCCCACAGCAGCCGGGGGCAGGGGGGGCAACCAGCCAGCAAACCAGCCTCAAGAGAGTGGAAGGCAGGTAGATCAGCCTCAGAAGGAGCAGAGCCCTGTTCCCTGGATAGCCAGACAAGGGCTACTCCAGGCCAATCAAGACACCTGGTGCCAATTTAACCAGTTATGGTCGTTAGGTGAATGCTGGCACCAGACCTCAGTTAACTGACAAGAGGTCAGCTAAGGCTGCTGGGCTAATGGAGACAGCTGGAGCCAATTCAGGTCCCACTTATACTGCTTTAAAAGCTCTCCCTGCCAGTCCTCCTGAGAGGAAGCCAGGTGAAAGGACCTGGAGAAGAGGAAGCATTACTGAGCCCTGAGATAAGGGTGAAGCTTAAAAAAGGGGACCATGGGGAAGTGGCCCAGGGAATCAAAGCAGCATCAGTAGAGGAGGGAAGCTGCTAACAGCTGCTACCATTAGGGTGCCTGGGCTGGAACCCAGAGTAGAGGGCAGATCCAGGTTCCCCCCTCTTCCCCACCCCATGATCTACACAGATCCCTTGGAGAGAGGAAACCGACTTTGGCCCAGGCAGGAGACCAAATGATGCCTACGGAGCTGTAAGGAGCAACAGAGACTGTGGGTATTCCATCTTCCCACCTCCCATACCAGCCTGTGATGAAAGTAGCTCAATAAGATGTAATCTTTGCTGCCATACTGGGAAAGGGAGATCCTATTAAGGACCTTAGCAAGCTTCTGAGGCCACTGTATCTGCTAGGAACCATGGGACCCACCAATACAGGCTTGGAGCTTTGTCACAGTATGTAAAGAGGGCATTTAAGTAGTTATGTATCTATACTGGAAATTATGTTCCTAGGGCCTCATACAGATTCCTTTCAAGCAGGAGGAAACAGACATTTCTCTCTCTGTCTGGCCATGTGCATCCTGGGCACTGTACATCTCACAATGGGGGCCTGTTTTACACTGAGCCAAATGCTAATAAAGAGATTGTGAAATCTTCAAGAGAAGAAATATACAGGGGAAAAAACATCCCAGGAGGATCCTGTTACAAGTGAAGAGAATGGTATGCTGGGAGACATTTGGGGGTACAGAGGTACACCCTGGATCTTCAACCATGGAGGTAAACTGATAGTGTGACTTGTCCCATGGATGGAAAATCACAGCCAACCTTCTAAAATGCTGGAAGGACTTCACGGGAGCATTGGTCTATGACACATGAAAGGATCTAGTTATGTAAGTCTAGGTTCTAGAATGACTGTCCTGATTTTACTTGGAGTGTAACTATTTGTTTCCCATACCTCCGCTTGCAGTTACTTGAATCCATACATTGTTAAATACGCTCTTTTACTTATGTTCCCTATAAACACATCTGAGTGGTGTGTGTTAAGTGGATTGGTGATCTAAGGTGGAACTGGTAAGCGGGGGTGAACTTCTTCTTTGAGGGCAGTGAATCTGTGAATACTATGAGCGTCCAGTGGAATGGGGACTGGACACTCCAAGGAGACAGTCGGGGGCTCAGAGTCTGGAGTGTGTCTATCGCTAACCTAATGAGAGAAAGCAGTGCCTGAGTAGGGTAAGGTGGGTGAGGGGGACTTGTGCTGCTTGTGGCTGGTGGAGTCAAATATTGTCCTCTCCTGGTTATCCTCTGTGACGCTGCTGGGGCTACCCAGAGCAGTGAGAAACCTCATTACCACCTGCCCATATCAGGCACAGATAAGGTTCCCTCATGTTAAGAGCAGGTGGTAATGAGGTTCCTCACTGCTCTGGGTAGCCCCAGCAGCATCACAGAGGATAACCAGGAGAGGACAATATTTCAAGCAGAGGAGCATGGCCATAGGTATCAATGGGAGCTGACAGGTCAAGGAGGACAAAGATGGAAGTATTGGGCATTGCTCAAGAGAGGTCACTAGAAACTTTGACTAAATCTGTCTCAGTGGAATGCCCCATACCTCTGCCTCCCTGAAACCTTCCCTTGCCACTTCCACAAGACCCTCCCCGCTCCCTAGAACAACCATTCTGCAACCCCATCCCTCCTCCTTCCCACTATCCCTAATGTTCCCCAGTAATCCCAGATCTCCTACCTAATCCTCCCCCTCCTACAGAACCAATGCTGGACCCACCACCCCTTTTCCTCATTCCCAGTTTCCCACAACCTCTGTCCATGCTAATACCTGTCACCAGGAGCTCCTGTCCCTGACTCCCTCCTTCCCTCTTGCTGCCATTGTACTCAAGCCTGACTGATTCCCTGGTGTCCTAATCCTCCACACACACCTACCCAGGAGAACCATGTCAGGAACTGGGGCATGAACAGTGAGGTCCACTGGTTAGAACCATAAGTGGTCAGATCTGTGTGGTCAAGAAAAAATCAAGTGGCAGGGTCCGGCTCAAAACACCAGGAACCATAGAGCAGAGTGACAAGGCAGGGACCAGGAATGAGGCATGGTCTCTCTCAGTAATAGGTCAGGGATCTGCCTTCCTGCACAGATGGCTTCCTGGTATTTCCCACTTTAACCAGGAAGTCTGTATCAATCAGAGGTCATGGGAGGAGCGGCCAGTCATTTCTAGTGTGGTTGGCACTTGACTGGTCTCCCAGGATGTGTATTGCCATCAGCTCCACAAAGGCTGCTCTGTGATGGAACAGAACCGTCACCCACCTGGGACTTTACAGACACATTCGTACCTCAGTAATCTTCATGCACCAGCCCCACATCACCTTCTCCCAAGGAAGGAACCTCCCACGGTCTCCTATCCGATGAGCCCCCCTGACTATCACACCCTTCATGCACTTGGGAAGCTATTACAGCGGAGCACCAGTTCTACCACCGGTAAAGTTCAACATTCTGCTCTGTTTAAAGATCAGCTGTCCAATGGCTCTAACAGTGCCCTGCTTATGAAGAGTCTCTTGAAATTTGTCATGGGAGCGGTGACAGGGCTAGTGGCCCAAATATGGGGTGATTTGATCGAGAGTTTCCTGAGCTACAGCCCCTTCTCCCTCCACCCGCCCCCAGCAGCCTTTCACATTATCAACTGGCTCTTATAGTATGTCCTGGGGCTGAAACTATGCTTCTGATTATCCACCAGCTGACCTCAGTCCCTTGGCCTTTTTCTCTGCTGATACATGGCACCCAGTGCCTCAATGGGGAAGCAGAATTGTCAAAGCGAATTAACTGTAAAGGTTGGATTTTGAAATTGGCAAAAGGAAAAGCGCTGAGTCAAAGAGACTAAAATGCTCATGACGTGCAACAAGACTCTTGTTAACAGCCAGAGGGTTTCCAGCAATTTATTCTCACAAGAATTAACTGGCTCCAGTGGAAAATGTTGTGGCCATTGAACCTGAGTTCCACCCATGGCTTTGAGTTAGAGCTCTACCACTGATACCTTTCAGACAATGAGTTCTGTGGCACCTTATAGACTAACAAACGTATTGGAGCACGAGCCTTTGTGGGTGAATACCCACGAAAGCTCATGCTCCAATACATTTGTTAGTCTGTAAGGTGCCACAGAACTCTTACCACTTTTACAGATCCAGACTAACAGGACTATCCCTCCGATCTTTCAGAAAATATATGTTGTGCTTTTTCTTTCATTCTGCAGGAGTTCCTCTGGAAAGTTTTGCCCTCTGATACCAAACTTTCTGGTTAAGAGGAATATTTCCAAGTGCTCTAAAACCCACAGGCAGACTCTGACCTGGTTTACTCTTAAAAGTTTTGCCAGTCCAGCTCTGTTATTTAAGGCTGTGAAAAAGCACATCCCTCCCCTGACCCCCAACATAGGTCTGCTGGCAAAAGCTCAAGTGTAGTCAGTTATAGTAGCAAAGCATCCATTTTTAAAAAAGGAAACTAAATGCTCATAAACTACATTAATGGGCCGTTAAGGTTGCCCAGTGCTGTCTCCTGCCTTACCCTGTATGGACGGTGGCTAAACTTAAATCTCTTCAAACCAGGAAAAGAAGAGTTATTGTACATACCAGCCCTGGAAGGCAACCTTAACTCCACCTCCAACACATAACCGTGGAGCTGGCAAGAACAACTGGCAATGGATATGTATGGGTGGTGCAAAGGTTAACAATCTGTCACAGAAATTCAGCTCAATGCAGCAGTAACGGGGTGAAATTCTATGGTCTGTGCTATACAGGACATCAGAGTAGATGACCTAACAGTCACATCTGGCCTTAAAAATCTATGAACCTATTATCAATACAAGGAAGGACTAAGAATGTGCCAGTGTTTGTGTTGTGTTCAAAGATCGGAATATCAGGATTTATCTGCATGCCTTCCAGCTGTGTGCACTACCAGCTGTAGCTGTAATTGCATGATGGAGGGATTAGTTGGAGCAGCTTGTCAGAGCTGTGCCTGTGCTATGCGGAGAGGTGCATGTGAACCCTGAAGGACCAAGTCTAACTCATTTCTGTGCTGAGTGTGGCAGGTTGTGTCAGTGAAGTTGCACAAGGGTGTATTGCTCCCATGGAGATTGGCAGCAGTCTGGTGGCATACGTGCTAGTGGTCTGCACGGCTTAATGAGGGATAAGTGAAGGCAATGACTCAGAAGGAATCTTCAAAGTGAGGGCAAAGAGGTGGCAACTTTTTGCAAGTTTCAGGTAGTTCAAGAGGCTCAGTATTAGAATGAAGGTCAGGACAGGCAGCTTCTGTTTACTATGATGGAAAGGAACCCAAATATTATCTTAGCAAAGAGAAGTGGTTAAACTTTATGCAGTACCTCTCCTGTCCTCTGCTCCCGAAGTGTTCTGTAGCAGGGGAGGGTAGAGGGCTAGCATGTGCGTCCCTGGCATCTTGAGGTGATGCTGAAACCGTGCAGAGTAGAGATGGCATTGTGGGGGTAACATGAACCTTAACTCTTCATTTCCCCTTCTAAGAACTGAGGGGACAGGAATCCTTACCCAGCGAGGTCACATTCTCATGGATCTCCTGCATGACATCCCAGTAGAGGGCTCTCTGAGCGGGGTCCAGCAGAGCCCACTCTTCCCTGGTGAAATACACAGCCACCTCCTCGAAGGTCACTGGCCCCTGAAAGAGGAAGTGTCCAATGCTCAGTACCTGCTGCCCCAGTCACAGCCCCACTATTCATGGCAAAAGGAGACAATCAAATGGAAGCTCTGAGAGAGAGACAGTCAGCAGAGTCTTATCCCCACATTGCTGAGAGCAGCCAGAAGGCTTCAGGGTGAGGGAACAAAGAGAGACCCCTTGTCTTTCCCAGCAAATCCATCACACATCAACTACCAGAGGCTGATACAGGAGACGGAACCCCCAGTAGGGTCCAGGAACAGCCCCATGGTAGGAACCCAACACCTTCCCCACTGCCAGCAGCAGGATGTGAGGGGCCAGGACATCTTCCCTACACCTCCCTGCTGGGTGCCTCTTTCCATGTCACACCAGCCCCTGGCTAGCAGGCTGAGGGTTCAGCACTGGAAGTCTGGTCCATTTTCCCAAAACTGCCCAGGGGGTTGGTGTGTCTGTTTCCTGTTTCACAAATTAGGAAATTTTCTCCCCCAACACCCCAGAATTTGTTCCAAGGATCTAGGCCCAAGTTAAAAAAGTCCCAGCAGGTTTGTCACACTCTGTCCTCCTCCCTTTCCTCACCTAGGGTATTCCCTGCCCCCTCCAGACCTAACTCCCCAGAAGTTGCCACCTCTTCAGTATTTATGCCCCTCTGCCTCCAGCAGGAACCCACCAGAAACCCCCCAATAATCCCTACCTGATCTGGCTCCACTGCAGCCATTTCTCTTCCCTGTCCCATGGGAGGATGGGATGAGCCGGAGTGAGACATGGGTGTCATTCTGCAGCCTGGGAGGGTGAGAAGGGCAGATGTGGAGGTTTCAGAACAGGCTTTAGTTCATTTCACATCACAATTCCCCCAGGCCCTTTCCCTGCAAACAGAGATTGTAGATTTTGCCACACTGGGAACATGCTCAGTCCCCATAGTGCAGCAAAGACCTTGCCCCTGTCCCCTCGTTTCCCCCTTGTGCACTGCCCCAAGCAGCAGTAACAAACCAAGGCATTTTGAAGCCCTCCCAGCAACGGAGTGTGAATCAAACCCTGGAAAAGACCAGAACCCAAAGGAGCCCCTTTGGGGGGATCCCCCTTACGCTGCCCCCAGGACAGCGCACTCCTGCGGCAGGGGGAACAGGGAGAGTCAGGGGCTGGTTCTTCCTTTCTCTGCTCCTCACCTTGTTCACAGGGAAGTGACCCTGTGCAGAGATGCTGCAGTGAGTGTGCTGGGGGTGCGGGGGGGGGGGGGACAGAGATCTGGAAATCAGCCCCCACCCTCTAATTTCTCCTCACACTCTTTTCCATCCCTTCCTCCTCTTCCCTAGCACCCTGCCCCATGGCTGGGAGACGTCGTCACCATCCCATTCTCAGGGTGGGTCTCTCTCTCCGTGGCTGCCCCGCTCCCCCCGTGCGAGGAAGGGGGCACCAGGCAGTGAGACCCGCTTTCCCCACCCACATTACTGGGCTCAGCACAGAGCCGGGGGGGCGGGTCAGACTCGCTGCTGGAAGGATCCTTCTGTCCGTAGCGCTGCAGCAGCTCTGGGCCACCGGACACCCGGGGGGGAGGCGGGGGGGGGGGCTGTGCAGAGCCAGGGACCTGCCCAGCCCCAAGGGCTCGCTCACCAGGAGTCTCAGCTCAGGAGCTGCCCTCAGCACAGTCCGGGGCGGTTTCTAACCGGAGAAGCCCCCGCACCCCCGAGGGGTTAATGCCGGGCTCCCCCCTGCACAGACCCCGCCGGGGAAGCAGCAGCTGCTCAGCTCCCGATGGAAGCAGCAGCATCTGGTCTCTCAACAGCTGCCGGGGGCTGATGGTCCCAGTTCTTTGTTCTCCCGGCTCCTGCCTCCTTCGGCCCGGCCCCCCCCCTGCTCCAGCCCCTTCCTGTGCCCTGCAAACCCCCCCCCGCTCCCAGCTGCTCCAGCCCCTTCCTGTGCTCTGCAAACCCCCCCCCCGCTCCGAGCTGTTCCAGCCCCTTCCTGTGCCCTGCAACCCCCCCCCCCGCCGCTCCCAGCTCCTCCAGCCCCTTCCTGTGCCTTGCAACCCCCCCCTGCTCCCAGCCCCTTCCTGTGCCCTGCAAAACCCCCCCCGCCGCTCCCAGCTCCTGCAGCCCCTTCCTGTGCCTTGCAACCCCCCCTACTCCCAGCCCCTTCCTGTGCCCTGCAAACCCCCCCCCCCCGCTCCGAGCTGCTCCAGCCCCTTCCTGTGCCCTGCAAACCCCCCCCGCCGCTCCCAGCTCCTCCAGCCCCTTCCTGTGCCTTGCAACCCTCTCCCCGCTCCCAGCTGCTCCAGCCCCTTCCTGTGCCCTGCAACCCCCCCCGGGCTGCAGCGCTCGCAGGGGCTGATTGCAGTGGCTGGGACTCGCCCCCCTTGGGACAGCCCCGGGCTCTGCTGAGCCGGGGATCCTCTCCCGGGGATGGACGGGAGCGGGGGGGGCGGGCAGGGAAGTGACTCTGCACAAGCAGCCCCTCCTCTGCCTGCGCCCCCCCTCCCCGTGTCTGTGGCTCCCAGCGCTGCTGGCCCCACTCCCACCCCCCCGGCTCTGGCTCCCCTCAGGAGGGACCGATCCAGCTCCAGGAGAGCACGTGCCCCACCGCGGGAACAGGACAGGGACCAAGTGGGAAGGGGGCAGCCCAGGAGTTCTGAGGTTGGGGGTTATTGCCCCCAGGTATGTGGGGGTCACAACCCCACCCAGCTCTGCAGGTGGCAGCAGCCCAGAAGTGAGGGTGGCAATGGAGCAGGAAGTCTGCTGTGAAAAGTGATACCCACAAATGTCTTTGCACCACCACCCCCTGTGTTAAAGGGTAACTATTAAAAAAAAAATCTGCTCATAACAATAATTCAATTAAAGTGTGTTTTTGGCTTAATTTAAAAGTGGCGAGAAAAGGTAAATTCATTTTAAAGAATAGATTAAAGAATAAATTAAGCAGTTAAAATCAGGTTGAATATAAAAAATGTGTTTTGAATTGATAAGGTCAAGTTATATTTTTAAGTACAATAAAAGGCACATAAAACATAACATATGCATAATGATTGTGAAGAATAATGCAAATAAGTCAAATCGCGGAGAAAAGTGCAATGAAAAAATCCACCAATACTATTTATTCAGAGGTTTGTGCTGCTGTAGGTACAGACTTTGGAAGAGCTGGAAAAATAACCCGAAGAAGAAGAAGAAAAAAAAGAAGATATTAAGGAGAAAAATTTAAGATGAAATAATTCAACTCCGTTCCTATAGTGCACAACCAAGCTTATTGTGTGGTTTGGGTTCATGCCGTCATTTCTGCTGAAGAGTACAGCATATTAAAAAAATGGCACAGTCCCCTAATCACTCAGAGCAGAGGCTTACTTTGTGCAAGGGGTCACTGTCACGGACTCACAGATCATGCCCACTCTTGGCCCCATGCGGTCCGTGGGGGGAACCCCATTGAGTGAGACAGCCCTTCTCAGGGGTCCACTCTCTCAGTGGTTAAGCCCCTCCACCTCCTGGAGCCACATCTCTCTGAGCCTTAGCATGCCTGTTTCTCGCCCTGGGCCCCCTCAGAGAGTTCACTTGCTCTGGACTGCAGGACCTCCACTCCCAAAGGGAATTTGCAACCCTGCTCTCTAGACTAGAGTGACACTCAGCCAGCGTAAAACAGAACAGTTTATCGAGCATTTGAGCACAGCATAGGAAACTCTCCGGGCCCTCAGGCCTGGCCTCCCTCAGCACAGCATATCCAAGTCTCCCCTGCATTAGGTGGGCTCTGCCTGCTCTCCCTCTCCAGCTCAGAGCCCCAGGCACACTCACTTGCTGGGCATCTGATATCACCAGCCCCAAGCCCTATCTCTGTCCATTGTCTTCTCTCCGGGTAAACAGGGTCGCCTGGGGCTCCTCTCTTCTGTGCTCTGCCCCAAGCCAGCTGGTTAGGTCACCGGGGTCCTCTCTTTGCAGCCCATTGTCCTCCCATTGCCTAGAACCGACTGCAACTCCTGAGCTGGGCCTCTGGGTCACCATGTCATCAGTTGCTGGGGTATCTATTCTCCAGGCCATTGGCTGGGGTTCCAAGTTCCCTTGCTGGTCCTCTGTAACAACAAACTCCCTCTCTCATCACCTTGTTAAACTAGTAACACTCAGGGAAACTGAGTCTCAACCCCCTCATGCAAACTATTGGAAAAAACAAGAAAATCCCCCACTCCGTCACATTCAGGAAATACCACGCTGCCCTTGCAGGAAAAAAGACCCTGCCGCAGAAGAAACCATGTGGCTGGAGTCATAGCTAAGACTACAATTTAATCATGGGTATTTTTAGTAAAAGTCATGGACAGCTCATGGGCAAGAAACAAAAAACCATGGCCCCCGACCTAGACCATAAATACCCCGGATTGAATCTTGGGGGGCGGGGGGAGGTGGAAATCCAGGGGGCCCACAGCACCACCTGCTGGGTGGGGAGAGGGAAAGCCCCAAAGAGCCCACTGTGCCACTGAGGAGGGGGGAGCCCCAGGGTCCCTACTGCTACTCTGGCCACTGCTGGGGGGGAACTCTGTGGGGCAGGACTCTGCTGGGGGTTTATTCCTTCCTTTAATCACTGTGGAAGTGTAAACAGCGAAAGAATTTGCTCCTTTTTTCTATACAGAACAAATAAAGGGAGGCTGGATTATTTCCAGGGCTGTAAATCATAAAACACAATGGAGCAGAGGCTGGTTTTGATCTATCAACCTCTGGGTTATGGAGCCAGCACACTTCTGCTGGACAGTGTTATACTTACAGGATCTATTCATAGGGCAGCCGAGTTCGGCTGAGTAGGTTTTCTTTCCTGATGGGTTTCTGAACCAAAAAATAAACTACAATAAAATAAAATAAAAATTCTGTGTACAATATTTTAAAAATTCTGCAAATTTCATTTGTCAATAAATAGGCTCCAGCATGGCAGTGGGGAGCACAGGCTACTGGATGCATGGAGATCGTAGAATCAAAGAATATCAGGGCTGGAAGGGACCTCAGGAGGTCATCTAATCCAACCCCCTGCTCAAAGCAGGACCAATTCCCAACTAAATCATCCCAGCCAGGGCTTTGTCAAGCCTGCCCTTAAAAACCTCTCAGGAAGGAGAGTCCACTACCTCCCTAGGGAACCATTCCAGTGCTTCACCACCCTCCTAGTGAAAAAGTTTTTCCTAATATCCAACCTAAACCTCCTCCACTGCAACTTGAGATCATTTCCTTGTTCTCTCATCTGCTACCACTGAGAACAGTCTAGATCCATCCTCTTTGGAACCCCCTTTCAGGTAGCTGAAAGCAGCTATCAAATCCCCCCTCATTCTTCTCTTCTGCAGACTAAACAATCCCAGTTCCCGCAGCCTCCCCTCATAAGTCATGTGCTCCAGCCCCCTAATCATTTTTGTTGCCCTCTGCTGGACTCTTTCCAATTTTTCCACATCCTTCTTGTAGTGTGGGGCCCAAAAACGGACACAGTACTCCAGATGAGGCCTCACCAATGTCGAATAGACGGGAATGATCACATCCCTTGATCTGCTGGCAATGCCCCTACTTATACAGCCCAAAATGCCATTAGCCTTCTTGGCAACAAGGGCGCACTGTTGACTCATATCCAGCTTCTCGTCCACTGTAACCCCTAGGTCCTTTTCTGCAGAACTGCTGCCTAGCCCTTCGGTCCCTAGTCTGTAACAATGAATTCGATTCTTCCATCCTAAGTGCAGGACTCTGCACTTGTCCTTGTTGAACCTCATCAGGTTTCTTTTGCCCCAGTCCTCTAATTTGTCTAGGTCCCTCTGTATCCTATCCCTACTCTCCAGTGTATCTACCACTCCTCCCAGTTTAGTGTCATCTTGCTGAGGGTGCAATCCACGCCATCCTCCAGATCATTAATGAAGATATTGAACAAAACTGGCCCCAGGACCGACCCTTGGGGCACTTCACTTGAAACCGGCTGCCAACTAGACATGGAGCCATTAATCACTACCCGTTGAGCCTGACGATCTAGTCAGCTTTCTATCTTCCTTATAATCCAATCGTCCAGCCCATACTTCTTTAACTTGCTGGCAAGAATACTGTGGGATGGGAGATCACCCTGCACTCCCCTCCCCCAGAACATAAACTTAGTGGTGAGACTGCACCTTTCTGCTGCCTACTCCAGGGGTCCAAAATGACATGTCTGCGCTGTTGGGGAGGGGCGCATGACCACTCTTGTGGCTTCCCCTTGCTTCCCCATAAGAAAGTCATTTTTTCTGCAGGGAAACAAATAAATCTGTGGGGGACATGAATTCTGTGCTTGTGCAGTAGTGCAGAATTTCCGAAGGAGTAAGATTTGAATCTTTCAAGGTGACTTGTTTTAGTTGCAGAACATTAATCAGGCTGCCTCTGTTCAGGAAGCATACTGCTCCTCCAGGACAAAAAAGACCCTGCTGCAGCAGAAACCATGTGACTGGAGTCATAGCACATCTCTCACCTTACAGGAGTGGACTTTGTGGGATAAGGCTCTGCTGGGGCTTTATTCCTTCCTTTAATCACTGTGGAAGGGTGAACAGCGAGATAGTTTGTTCTTCTTTTCCATGTGGAACAAATGCAGGCAGGCTGAATTATTTCCAGGGTTGTAATAAAACATAAGCTAGGAAAGGATGGTTTTGATCCATTGACCTCTGGGTTTTGGGCCCAGCGCACTTCTGCTGCGGGTGGAAGGGCCTTCCTGCAGGATGTATTCACAGTGCATCTCACAAGCTGTGCACTGGAGAGTTGTGCCCAGGGGATTTAGACGCTTTAGAGGAAGGTGATTGTACGTGTTGTGTTACATCTCCAATGCTGGACTGAAATGCAGTGGCTGCATTCTCAGCCGGGGTCTCCTTAGTTTAATGATTCAGCAAAACCAGCCCCTTCCCCCTGCTTTTCTCCTGGTAAGATCCAGCCACTGTCCTGCCCCTGCTCCAGGTGGAGGGGGGTTTCCCTGATTCCCTGAGTGTCACAAACACCCTGTGAGGGGCCCGGTGAGGCAGGGCCAGGCGCAGGTCTGAGGTGGAGCCGCCCCTTTCTGCCCCCCGCAGCCCAGCAGCCCACCCCTTTGTGCCAGCAGCAGGGCCATGGCCGGGGCCGGGAGCGCAGCGCGGAGGCTGCTCCAGCCCTGCAGCCCGCGGGGCAGCGCGGTGGGGCCGGGGGCAGCGCAGAGCAAGCAGAGCCCAGATGGTCGGCGGAGACACACGTGGGGCGGACACACTCTTGCCAGGAGGGGCCAGGCCTGGCTGCCTTGTTTGCCCCCTGCCCAGGTGGGTCCCCAAGCCCCCCACAGCCAGAGAGGGGCTGCCTGGGGCTGAAGGGAGTGAGTGTCCCGGAGAGCTGGGGGAGTGGATCTGGGGTGTCAGAGCAGGTGTAGTGTATTAAACTGCTCCATGTAGGAATGTGCTATGGTAGCAGTTATCAATATGGAATGGATTGTAAGAAACTGCTTTTGTAGTAAACTGCAACCTGATGTAGCAAATGCCTACAGGTAGCAGTTTCTTGCTCTATAATCTATGTGAAATTGCTACATGTAGAAATGTGCTATCTGTAGCAGTTATTTATACGTATAAATTGTAAGAAACAGCTTTTGTAAAAAGATGCTACTTCCCTCATAGGTCATGTTTTCTAGACCTTAATTTTTTTTTTCTCTTCTCTGGACTCTCTCCAATTTGTCCACATCTTTCTTGAAATGTGGTGCCCAGAACTGGACACACTACTTAAGCTGCAGTCTAATCAGCGCAGAGTAAAGGAGATATCCCAGGGTGATGTTCTGGTTTTTTGCATAGATCCCTTCCCAGAGTACTTGTATTCAGCTCGTGTTCCACATCCCTCTCCGCAGTGCTCCTTCGTAGGAAATTGTTTCCCATTTTGTATGCATGCAGCTTGTTATCGTTCACAAACTTGATAATTGTACTCTGTGTGCCGTTATCTCAATCACTGATTAAGATTTGGAATAGAAACGTATCCAGAACTGATCCCTGGAGAACCCCACTCGTTATGCCTTTTCAGCCGGTGAATCACTGATAACTACTGTGGGAGCTGTTTTCCAGCTAGTTTTGCACCCGTCTTATTTTAGCTCCATCTAGGTTGCTTTCCCATAGTTTGTTTATGAGAAGGTCATGGGAGACAGTATCAAAAACCTCACTAAAGGCAAGATAAACTGGTACTGCAGATGGCATTTACACACACATGTAAGAAATTGCAATCTGTAAGCATGTGCTTATCTGTAACACTGCAATCTGATGAAGTTATAATAATTGGAGATATAGCAATCTCCTAGAGCTGGAATGGACCTTGATAGGTCATTGAGTCCAGCCTTCTGCTTTCACTAGCAGGACCAATTTTTGCCCCAGATCCCTAAGTGGCCCCCTCAAAGACTGAATTCACAATTTTGGGTTTAGCAAGCCAATGCTTAAACCACTGAGCTATCCCTCTCCTTCTGCTGAGCTAGCCCTCACACCATAGCCCTGTGGGACTGCTATCTGCTTGAATTAGCTACATCAGATGGCCGTTTTTTTAGCAAAGTAGGACCTGTTGCTGCTGCAGGTAGCATGGTCCTACAGATTGTGATTTCTGACACACACATGTTAGAAACTGCAGTCTGTAGGGATGTGCTACCTGTAACTCTGCTATCTATATATGTGATGAGGGAAAGTGGCCGGGGATTTTAAAATAAAAAAACATTTAAACTCACAAACAAATGCACCACTTAATTAGCATTTGTGCAGCCCCAAGTACTGAACACACTGTGGCAGAGACTAAGCAGGGTCTGCCATGTGGAAGCACTGTGTTAATTTGTTTCTAAGCTTCTATCTTTCAGGCTCTAAACCAGAACATCAGGAGAGCTGGCACCAGCTGAAAAGTTATAAAATATCCTGGTTATAGCGTCGTGACAAAGTCTGTGTTCAGCGTTCTGTGTTGCATGTTCTGTGTCTGTCTCTAGTGGTGTCCTGTGCCAGCATTGGGTCCAAAAAAAAAAAAAATACTACACTAGACAGGGCAAATGTCTTTCCCTCTCTCTGCTTCCCCCATGTCCATCCAACTTATCAATCAACACTTGTGTCCAAAAGACTTTGGTTCCCAGTGCATCAGATTTATTTTTTGTTGGGTTCTCTAATAGTAATTTTGTTGTTAATTTTTGTTATTGATACATCTGTATTGTTAGTTACATTTGCTTGTATTGTTAATTCCACACTTTCGTCTATGGCAGTGGTCCCCAACGCAGTGCCCGCAGGGGCCATGGCGCCTGCTGGGGCATTTATGTGTGCCCGCCTAGTGCCCAGCAGGGGAGAGAAGCCGTGGCCCCGCGCCTGCCAGGGACAGAGAACTCTGGGGCTGCAGGCTTCATTCTATGTTAAAGTGAGAATAATAAATATATTTGGGCCAGCAGTTCAACAATGTTTTACTTTTTTAAAAGAGATAAGATGAAAACTGCTTATGATATTTATTTTGTAAAAACTCCTTAACTTTTCTTACAGGTAGATGAAAAAAGAGCAAATTCACACGGTAAGGTGAAAGAGTAATTGCTGAATAATTTAATTGATTCCTTTTACATGAACAATTACCATTTTTATCTTATGGATTCATGTATTATGTAATATTAAATATGATTTTTTTGTATTATTTAATGTACAAATACAAAATAAGCCTTGAAAAATTGTTGGTGCCCACCACACTCTTCTGAAAACATGAATGTGCTACTGGCCACAAAAAGGTTGGGGACCACTGCTCTATGCACTCTGGTTCTACTTCCCCAAACCCTAAAGGGTAGTTCTTGGGCCCCCATAACCTGTAAGACCTTGGCCCATAATTGTAGGGCCCCATCTTTCAGGTCTGCAAAAACCTCTTGAGAACAACTGTTAAAAATAGGGGATTCTGCAACATTTTAGCAACTAAATGTTAGTTTAAGTCCAAATCAGCTTAACCTTGCATGACAACTGTGGTCCTCCTACAAAATCTTATTTGTTGTGTGTGCTTAAGAAGGTCCTGACCTCAGTAACTTTTATTGTTTGATGGCTATTGCAGCATCAAACTTGGGCCTCATTTGATTTGTCAGGGCACCCAATGATTGTAAAGGGGATGGTTTTATTGTATTCCCAATTATTATAACTATAATTGTTTGCATTTGTGTGTAGGTTATATCTGGTGTTTAGCCAATTGTAATGGTTTTAGTTATATTCACCTGGTTATGACTGTTTGGTTTGTTTGCAGCAGATCACCAGTGCCCTACAATGACAACAACTACAGTAAAAATCACAGATCAAGGGGCAGAGTGTTGTAGGAGCAGCCCACCTGGTCAGCAGTCCTAAATATCATTTTTCATCCCATAATTGTCCTATTAGTAACCCTAACTGTTACGTTGGTTCTGCCTTAAAACAATTATATAAAGCGCGACCCATTCGATACCCCTGGATTGAAAGGTCAAAAGGGAGACAATGTAGAACCGATGAATGAAATTGTTTTTAATTGTTCACTTTATTAATGTAACTTCTGTTCACCATTTATTACACTTGTCTATGTTGTAAGTTCTGTTCACTGTTTGCCATATTGTAATTCAAACCCCATTTTAAAATGCTCACTCCATTTTGTAAAAGCTTCCTCCAACCTTCATTTTTGCAAATCCTGCTGTACTCTTATTAGTTTAGATGTGTGACTGAGGTATGTATGGATGATGGAATCAACCTCCAGCCCCAGCCTGTCTTCATGAAATAGAGTTCAAACCCCACTGGCTGAAGATGCAGACAAGAGCCCTAACAAAGTAAGAAGAGTCCACCCTAAAAAGAAAAGGTACAATAGAAGGAAGATCAAAGCCAGGTCTGAGGCTGAAAGTCACACCTGCAATTGACAGGTGATCAGTCACCAAACTCAGAGGCAGCGTGATACAGCGAGACCTGTAGACTCTGGATTCAAACTAAAGCCTAGAAAAAGGATGGGTGAGATGGAAGACGTTGGAGGGTAACATTCTGCTGCCAACATGGAAGGGCATCGGTGCAGGCCCAACAGAGACCCAGCTAGTCCTTGTGCCCGGCTTTCCTGGCCAGTTAGCGGCCACAAGCTACAAACCCAAGCTGCAAAATCAAGCCACGAACTCAAGCTGTCTTCAGGACTGGTAACTATGCAGCAGCTGCAGAACATCTGATGGATGGGGGTGTGTGTATATAGATATTAGGTATAATGTGTGTGTACAAGGATTAAAATATTAGTTATTGGTCATAAATCAAATTGTTATCATAATAAATGTGGCATCTTTGTCTTGCCCCCTGAAAAGATCCTGTGTAGTTTTGTCTGTACAACAAAACAGCACCCACTGTGTACAGGTATTTGATCCCGGTCAAGTGATCCCCATTGTATAACAGTATCGTTCAGAGGTTCCTATTGCACACAGTTCCTGGGGTATCTTTATGTCTTTGTGCATTCCTTCAATAAGCCACTAACGTTGTCTGGCCTCCTCCAATAGAACCCATTTGAAATACAGAGACATGGTTAATATTTCTAGCCTCAGGTACACATGTTACATGCATACAGTTGGATAAACACAGTCAATAGGTCTTAAGTTTTGCAATGATACCTCACATCAGCCATCTTGCATAAAGTACATATTAGCTGTGTCATATCCGGATCATAAGCATGTTTTCATAAAGACTGTAGAGTACAATGTATGTTTGCTGCTTTGCAAATAGTAAAGGAGCCTGCACCTTTGGGTGCAAACACTCATGACAATAGTGCACCTTTGGGTGCAAACGCTCATGACAATAGTGCAGAGCCGTGCAAGCTCCATGAGTCTGTGTGAGACGGCAGACAGTGAGGAGGGCCAGGCAGGTTTATGGGTTTAGAAAAAAACGGTGTAAACATTGTGTATACGTTTGTGTATGGGACACATATAACGTTAGTGGATAGTTAACAGTGCATTCTAAGAAGTTGGCTCCCATGGCCACAACCACCCCTGACTGACCTGTTTGGTACCCAGCATACGCTGCCAAACCAAAGTGTCCCAAAATACAGTGGGTGGACAGTGGGATATCTATTCACGGTGCACCTCACTCTGAATCTGTACAAGTGCTTCTGGTGAGTACGCTGACTGCTGAGCCAAGGAGGCCAGGAGACATGCGCACCAGTGACATAGTAACCGTAAAAACAAGAAGGAGTTTGGTAGCACCTTAAAGACTAACAGATAAGGTGTCACCGGACTCCTTGTTTTTGTGGATAAAGACTAACATGGCTACCTCCTGATACTTGGCATAGTAACCTTAGTGACTCTGTGCTGACATAACTTGAGTTAACCCACACTTAAAGTGTAGGTATGGCATTAGGGTTATGAAATGTTTGGGAGAATGAGGGTAGACAAGGATTCATTCAGGTGTTTCGGCTCAAGGGCTTGGACGTGGCCTTACTGCACCCTACAGGCTCAGGAACAAAGAGGCACAAAAAAGATCTCATTTATTTATTACAATGTCTTGACTCGAGGGTGTATAACTCATGATTCTAGAATTCTTGTGGTTGTCAAGGTATCTTGGGGTTGTAGATGCGTGTTCATTATATTTTGAAAGGCAAAACTATGAATGGGTTGAAGAAAGAATTAGCTCAGTCCCTCAGGATAAGTACATTGGCTATTAGCCAAGGTAATCAGGGATGCAGGCCCATGCTCTGCATGTCCCTAAACCATCCTTCGATTGCCAGATGCTGGGAGTGGACAATGGGATGGTTCACTGGGTCATTGCCTGGTCTGATCATTCCCTTAGAAGCACCTGGCATTGGCCACTGCCACAAGACAGGATACTAGATTAGGCGGACTATTGGTCTGACCCATGATGGCAGTTCTATTTTCTGCAAAAATTACAATAGATGTTTTTCCAGGGAGAAAGACGTTATAGGAAATAGTGTCCTGCCTTTACTGAATATTTGAGAATCAAGTTGCAGCGGAAAAACACTAAGGGATAGACTGAGGCAAAATAACAGTTGCAAAAATGCAATCCCTGTTGGTAGATTGACTCCAAACAAAGTTTTGACACTAGGCTAGAAACTCAGTCAGGTCTAAAATGAGAAGAAAAAATTAAATTGAAAAATTCAGAGAATTCAGGGAATCCCAGCAGTAGATAAAACAACTTAGGAAACTGATTGGAGGCTCCATGTATTCAGATACAGTGAGAAGGGATTCTTTGTTTCTGAGGGGATCTGTGTAAAATGTTTCACTGAATTAAGTCTCAGGGCTTATCTATACTGGCAAGTTAAAGTGCTCTAACTCGCTGGCTCAGGGGTGTGAAAAATCACACACACACACACACACACCCTGAGCACAGCAAGTTCGAGCACTTTAAAGCGCTAGTGTGGCCAGGCTCGGGTCCCAGTGCTCAGCGCTAATCCCCGCGTGGAGGTGCATTACCAGGCGCACTGGCACCCACCGCAGCGCTTTGAACTTTGCCGTGTAGACAGAGCCTCAGCAGGCAGATCGGACACAGAGGAGCTGCACTGACTAGGCACTGGGGTGCCTGCGCCTTTGAGAACCCAGCCCTGGGAAGCCCCTGGCGAGATCCTGTCTGCCAGGGGGGAAATTAAAAACAAAAAGCTGCTTTGCCCCCCCATCCCACTGGGGTAACTGCTGCCCCCCGCGCCCCCCTGTGCTGGGTTTTGCCCTTAGTCCCCCTGTGCCAGAGCCTCCCCCCGCCCTTAGCTCCTGCTCCTCCCCCCGCCCTGATTTGTCCTTTAGCCCCTCCCCCAACCCGCCTCCAGCTGCCTGACCCCCCCGGCCAGTCCCTGTCCGCCCCCTGCTCAGCCCCGCCCACCCCCGCCCCTGTTCCCCCATCGCCCCCTCCCCGCCCCTGGAACTAGCAGCGAGCAGAACGTCCGGCTGGTCCGGGCAGGGGGAAGGGCAGCGGCGTCAGCGGCTGTTACTGGGCATGCGCAGTGCCCGGGAGCAGCACATTGCTGCGGGCGGGCGCGTTAATCCGCTACCCCGGGGGCTCCTGAGTCTGATGGTTCAGCAGCACCAGCCCCTGCCCCTGCTTTTCCCCTGGGGGCCCCAGCCCCTCCCTGCCCCCTCCGGGCTGAGGCGGGTTCCCGCGTGTCCCAACCCCCCTGCGTGGGGCCCGGGGGCAGGGCCAGGCCCGGGGAGGAGCCGCCCCTTCCTGCCCCCCCTGCCCGGCCCCCCCCTTTGTGCCGGCAGCGGGGCCATGGCCGGGGCCGGGAGCGCAGCGCGGGGGCTGCTCCAGCCCTGCAGCCCGCGGGGCAGCGCGGTGGGGCCCGGGACACGCGTGGGGCGGGGACACGCGTGGGACGGACACGCTCCTGCCGGGAGGGGCCGGGCCCGGTTCGCCCCCTGCCCGGGGGGTCCCCCAGCTCCCCGTGGCCGGAGCGGGGCTGCCTGGGGCTGCGGGGGGCGAGTGTCCCGGGCGGGGCCGGGAGCTGCAGGAGGGGCCGGAGCGCGGCTCAGCTGCAGAGCTCGGAACCCAGGCGGGGCCGGGGAGGGGAAGCCGGGGCGGATCTGGGGTGTCAGAACTGGGAGCGGCTGGGGATGGGGCCTGTGGGGCTGCTGGGAGTTTGGGGTGCACTGGGGGTGTCAGGGCTGGGGGCTAGGGTGGAGCTGGGCGTTTGGGGTGCGCTGGGGGGTCAGGGCTGGAGGGGAGCTGGGAGTTTGGGGTGTACTGGGGGGGTCAGGGCTGGGGGCTGGGGTGGAGCTGGGAGTTTGGGGTGCGCTGGGGGGTCAGGGCTGGAGGGGAGCAGCTGGGGATGGGGGCTGTGGGGTTGCTGGGAGTTTGGGGTGTGCAGGGGGGTCAGGGCTGGGGGCTGGGGATGTTTGGGGGGCTCCATGTTCAGATCTGGCCCTGCAGGACCTTTGGGGGCTGGCGCTGGGGAAAGTGGGGGACTGTCTGAAGTTGGCTGCTTGGGATGTGGGTGAGGCCCCGGGGAGCTGGGGGTTGGGCTGCACCCCTGTCACTGCAGCCTGGGGCCCTGCATTTCCTCTGGAAAAGCTGCTCCCCATTTCACCATCTCCTCTTAGTCTGAGTCCCAGGGACCCTGCACAGGTGTCTGCAGGGCAGGACGGGCCCTGAAATCTGGCAGCTGGGAGGCCGTTTGCAGCAGTTTCTAATCCTCCCTCCCCTGCTTCTTCCAGGAGGTACCGCAAAAGCATCTGGCCCCTCTGGGGAAAGAGAGAGAAGCAGCCAAAGCCGAGGAGGAGCAGCAAAGCGAGAAGCTGCTGGTAGGTGCCCAGCGCACACCCCCCTCCCCCCCTTAGGTTTGCCTGGCATAAGAATGGCCTGGTGAATGCAGGGCCCTCCCTGCCAGCCTCAGACAGGGACCCATCCCCACTGGATCCCAGGGAGCCTGCAGGGTGAGACACGGGGGTAACATGATGCCCTTAGGATGCAGGAGGCTGCTGGACAGGAGAGTGTCAGTCTGTGTTAGCCCAGAGCCCCTACCCACAGGCTGTCTGGATGTCACAGGAATCCCTTTCTAGCTCCTGGGGGGGATGCGGAGGAAGGAGGTGAAATGTGGGCTGCAGAGATGGAGGATTTGGCTCAGTGCAAGTTGATGAGGTTTTGGGGAGAAGTGTTCCTCCTGGAGATGATGTACAGCTCACCCTGGTCCTGATCCCTCCTCCCTTCCTGGGATAAATGAACTTCCCATCACTCACCGCAAGAGATCTCGTGTTCTGGTAAATAACTCTGCCACCTGCCCCAAGGCACATTTATGATTTTTCCCTGTTACCGAGCATATGAGTTTCAGTGTTGATAAATGCAAAATAATACACATTGGAAAAGATAATATCAAATACGCATAAAATGATGGAGTCTAAATTAGCTGTTACCACTCAAGAAAGAGATTTTGAAGTCACTGTGGATAGTTCTGTGGAAGCATCCACTGCATCTGCAGCAGCAGTCAAAAAAGCAAACAGAATGTGGGGAATCATTAGGAAAGGGATAGATAATAAGACAGAAAATATCATATTGCCTCTATATAAATCCATGGTATGTCCACATCTTGAATACTGTATGCAGATCTGGTCACCCCATCTCAAAAAAAAAAAAAAAATTGGAATTGGAAAAGGTACAGAGAAGGCCAACAAAAATGATGAAGGATATGGAACAGCTTCCGTGTGAGGCGAGATTAATAAGACTGAGGCTATGGCTACGCTCCACAGCTTTTAGCGACACGGCTGTGCCGCTACAGCCGTGCTGCTGACAAGGCTGGCTCCAGGCCCCAGTGCTCCAAGGGCGTGCTTGGGGCGGCATGCCACGGGGGGGCACTCTGCCGGTTGCTGGGAGGGTGGCAGGCGGCTCCAGTGGACCTCCCGCAGGTGTGCCTGTGCAGGGTCCACTGGTCCCGCAGCTCCGGTGGAGGATCCGCAGGCACGCCTGCGGGAGGTCCACCAGAGCCACGGGACCAGCGGACCCTCCGCGTCCACCTCTGCGGGAAATGGACCCTCCGCAGCCACCTCTGCGGGAAATCCACCGGAGCCGCGGGACCGGCGAGCGGCAGAGCACCCCCCGCGGTGTGCCGGTGTGCTTGGGGCGGCGAAATGGCTAGAGCCGGCCCTGACAATGTAGCTGCTGTTTGTCGGCAGGAGAGAAGTGCCATTGTAGACAAAGCCTGAGACTGTTCAGCTTGGAGAAGAGACAACTAAGGGGGGATATGATAGAGGTCTATAAAATCATGACTGGTGTGGTGAAAGTAAATAAGGAAATGTTATTTCCTCATAACACAAGAACTGGGAGTCACCAAGTGAAATGAATAGGCAACAGGTTTAAAACAAACAAAAGGAAGTATTTCTTCACACAACGGACAGCAACCTATGGAACTCTTTGACAGAGGATGTTGTGAAGGCCAAGACGCTAACAGGGTTCAAAAAAGAACTAGAGAAGTTCATGGAAGACAGGTCGATCAGTGGCTATTAGCCAGAATGGGCAAGGATAGTGTCTCTAGCTTGTTTGCCAGAAGCTGGGAATGGGTGACGGGGGATGGATCACTTGATTCCCTGTTCTGTTCTGTTCCCTCTGGGGCAGCTGGCATTGGCCACTGTCAGAAGACAGGATACTGGGCTAGATGGGCCTTTCGTCTGACCCACTCTGGCCATTCTTATGTTCTATGTTCCCCTGTTATCAAGCCACCCTCTCTCTATTGCAGAAACAGACGGAAGCCGAGAGGCAGAAGATTGTCGCGGAGTGGAAGGAGCTGCGAGGGTTTTTGGAGGAGCAGGAGCAGCGGCTGCTGTCCCGGCTAGAGGAGCTAGAGAGAGCCATTGTCCAGAGAAGGGATGAGGGCATCTGTAGCCTGTCCTGGGAGATTTCCCTGCTCAGCGAGAGGGGAGGAGAGAAGGGGCAGCAGCTGCTGAGCCAACCCCTGCAGGTCAGGCTGTCATTGCAGTGATCGTTCGCAGCGTTTCTATAGGCACTTCTGAGCCCTAGACCCCAAAGCACTTTACGGAGCGGGGTCAGGGGCATTATCCCTCTGGGACAAATGGGGAAAGTGAGGCAGAGGGAGGGGCAGAGCCCTGCCCAAGGTCACACAGTGAGTCTAGCAGCGGCGCCAGGGATGGACCCTGGGAGTCCTGGATGCTGCAGCCCCAAGACTTTCTCTCCTGGAAATGTCTGTCTGCATTTGCACTTGGAGAGTGAAATTTCCTCCCTCACCATGCTGTGGTCCCGAGCCAGGCCTAAGGCCCCTCTCACGGCAGGTTAATGGGTTTAGTGGGGCCAGGGGCCTTCTGGGTGTCTCAGCACTGGGGGGAATTTGATTCTCAATGGACAGAAATATCTTCTGCCTATAAAGTGCCCGAGGAGATTTCGGCAGTGGTGACTTGCCCGCAGGGATTGCCGGGGCTGCGTAGGGGAAAGTCCCTGGTGCGGGGCGGCTGCTCTGGGAACGTAAACCTGAAATTCCCCTACTACCCGAGGGTTCAGTAGTGACCCCTGCAGAGCAGGAGACCTCCCCACCCAGGGACACCCCCACTGACGGCCTCCTCTTTCTCTCCTTCTTTAGGGTGCGGGGAGCAATGGGGGCAGGTAAGTTCTGGGCTCCATTTCGCTCCCCCTCATGGGCCATTAGGTTTGATATCTGCACTGAATAGGAAGCTTGCTGGGGCTGTCAGCAGCCTGAAGCCTCGGTCTGAGAGTGTGAACTCTTCTGTCCACTGTTAATTTCATCAGCGTTTAACACTTTGATGTCAACATTAAACATTCCCTGGCTGATCACTTGAGCAGGTGGAACAGGGAGAGGACGGGAGTGATACCTTTGTGGGGTAGGAATAGGGGATTGCTGTAGGGAGGGAAGAACAGAGGAGAGACACAAGGAAGCAAGAGAAAAATGGAGAAAGGAGCGTGGGAAAGGAAGGGAAACACAGGGAAAAACTAGAAGGGGCCCTACAGGGTGTCCAGGAAGGGGCTGTTTTCCTCCTGAGTGACACTGAGTGAGACAGACAAAGACTTAACAAAATAATAAGAACTAAAGTTTTATTTCCTATGCGAAGGGCTGATTCCCCCCTTGTTCTTTGTACATGGGTGTCCCATGGAGAGCACTGGGTATTCTGCTATGAATGAAGCAGGACACAGAGTCCTAAACCGATGCTGTACACTGTCTGTTATGGCCAGTGGCCCAATCTGGCCCCCTCTGCTCAATGAGCTGGATGCCCCAGGGTTACTGCTTCAGCTGAAGGGTTCGGGGGTTTTGGCATTAAAGGGTCCACGTTCATTCCCTGCTGGAGACCTGGGCTCTGTCTGTGGCCACTGTCAGTGTGTAGGACCTGCCCACACTTTGGTTTGTGTTTTCTCCCTTTCCACCTAATCGCTGTGCTGGTGCCCCTTGTTACTGCAGTAAGCCAGCATAGGGGGTGGCTGTGCCCCCCACAGAACCAGAGCGTCCCTGAGAAAGTTGCTGAACAATGTCTCCGTTCCTTGCTCTAGTGTCTCCCCACTTTCCATCTGTCTGGGGAGCACAGGGCTGAGGTGACTCACCATGACAACGACCATCTCAGGCTAAGCTCAGATCCAGGTTTCCTGGAGCTTGGGGGTTGCTGGCTCAGGGTCTGGAGTTCAGGCCTATTTCTGACCCCTCCTTTCCTCAGTAGGGAGGACGGGATGTTTCGGAAGTCAAAGCCGTCGTTTGCAGAGCTGGAGAAGAGACTCAGCGATTTCTCTCTGAAAAGTGCCATGCTGCAGGAGGTGCTGCTGGGATTCAAAGGTGAGTTGGAGTCTGGGGGTGGTGTCTCCTCTGGTTAGAGTGACCCTGACCCCGGGGAGGAGTTGGGGACTCTAGTGATGTCACTGATCCTGGGCTCCATCTCACAGCCCAGCTTAGCGAGTTGCCCTTCCCCACAGAGCAGCCCTGTGGAGCTGGCTCTGTCTGCAGCGGCTACATTATCGGCCTCTGAACTCTGTCACCATCTCGTCGTTAACAGCAGTTCCGTTAATAAGCAATGGGGATCTCTCCATGAATGCGAGGGCCTGAATTCTCACCTTTCCCATCTTCTCCTTCCGCTAGAGATGCTGCAACGGGAGCTGGGGAGCGACACAGGTACGTGTCTGTCTCTGACTGGCCAAGGGGAGATTTCAGACCAATAACCATGTTAGTGACAGGGGATTGCAGGCTCCAGCACCTGGAAGCTGTGTAACAATGAGAAAGGATGTTACTTTGTCTTGCACCACTATATTTTCAACTGACTTGTCTCTTAAATATTTTAGCTCAACAATGTCACATAAGCTTTAAAGTGTTTTGCAGTTTTTTAATACTCATAAGCCTTTGCTTTCTTTAATTATTCCATTTTTTTTACTGACTACATTAATTTTAAGAATTTTATTTTGCCGTTTTAATTGCAGTAATGTTAAGTGTTTTTAATTAAGTTTGTGTAGTCTTATTTTAAACCCTTTTTTTTTTTTTTTAAAAACCACTAAGGTCTTTGACAACTTTTCTTGTCTTTGAGTGACTGCTTGATACTTTTTAAAAAAAAAAATACAAAGGATGAGCTTTTTTTAAAAAAAAAAAAAAAAATATTTATTAGAAAGTTTGTTAGTATAGTTAGAGATTTTTGGCTTTTTTAAAAAAAAAACAGACTTTTTTGTTGTTACTCTTTAAATTGTACTGTGTTCACATTTTTAACTTACAATTATTTTAGTGCACTATTTACCTCTTGTGACACAGGTTGTAGCTGATTTTTACACTTTAAATAAATAAAACAGCTATTAGCATCTAATTTGGTTAAAATAGCAATTCAGTATTTCTTTTTTGCATAACCTGCACTTCTTTAAGAATGCAACGCTTGTTTGGCTCTTTTAATTAACTTTTTGCGCTAAACTTTTCTTTATGTTTACATTAGGCCTTTCATTTATATTTCTTGGGATGATTTTATTCATTTAAGATAGAATCTTAATTTTTTTCCCCCAATACATTCCTAGCCATCCCAATGATTTTTAATTTCTGGGAAACATCCTCAGCAGAATTATTTGAAGGTGTCGCACCGGACAGTAAGGGCACAGAGGCAGTGGCTTGTGGGGAACGGGGTAAGTTTCATTACTAATTCTGCTCTTAAAAAGAGTGGTATCTTTAGAAAAAGAGTTTAACTTACAAGCACTGAGAGACTTTAAGAAAGTCACTAATCACGGGAGCAATGGGTCTCTTTGGAGCATATGTTAACTGACAAGCCCTTAGAGCCTTTCTGAGAAACAGGACAGAACTATGGCCAAAATGAAGCGCAAATTAATGATCATGCATCATAAGGAGAAAGAGGAGGGAATACAAGTTAAAATATAATGAAAACAAAGCCTCTCAGAAAGGAGATGTAGCAGTGTTGCCATGTCAGGCGTGAGGTGGGAGATGATTTTCTCCCTCCTCCCACCCCCCTGGCCCCATCTCTTTTTAAAAGTCCCAAAAGGAATACAAGTGGGTGGCATAATTTATTTTTTATTACTTTTGTTTACTAATTAAATCCATGTCCATAAGGCCAGATTTGGCCTAGGTAACTTTGTTCCCACGTTTTCTTGTTTACCAAGCTTAGAGCTTAGTGCTGGCCCTGAACAACATCATTAGCCCCCTTCTGTTTGGACTAATTGAATTTTCTGTCGTTGGTCGTCTTGCACCTGTGCATGGCCTTCATGGCTGAAAAGAATTTAACCTACTTGTCATCAACTTGCTGCTAGAGAGTATTGTAAGATCTTATGAGCTTTTGTCATCTTCTTACAGTGAAGTGAGGCAGCGAGTTCAAAATGTGGGTGTTATTGGAATTAACAGTTCCCAGGGTTGGTCCATATATGCCATAGCACTGGGCTCATTCACGCTTTGTCCGGGTACAGTGTAGCACTCGATTCCCGTGTGTGCTCAATGCTGATACAAAAGAATGATCTAGGCTGGTGTTTCTCAGCTGGTGGTTTGCGACCCTCCGCCGGAGGCTCAGGAAAGGCAGTCAGGAGGCTGTGAGATGTTGAGTGTTTCATTACGATCTAAAGCAAAGAAAATCTCACTCCCCCACTCCTGCACTCCCCTGTTCATTGTGTCAGTGTTCTCTGTCAGCCTCTTGAAATATACAAGTTATATATGTTGTATTCTTACTTTTTTAGTAAATGTTCGGGGGTTGGAAAAAAAATTGACTTCCAATAAGAGGTACTTGCTTACTTATCTCAGCTGTGAAATTAGTTTGCAGCTTTGCATGGTAACCCTTTCGTTGCCTGTATCCCAGCCAGCGAGTTGGGAAGGTCACAAGCTCCAAAACCTGCCCACATCCAGTCATAAAGTCTAAGGCCAGAAGGCACCACTGGATCATCTGGTCTGACCTCCTGTCTAACACTGGCTGCCAACACCCCGCAGCATCCACCCACTAAACCCAACCACTGGAGTGAGACCGAAGTCTTGCAGCCCCCAGGAGACTAGACTCTTACATGCCCCAGGCAGAGAATAGGAGGGACCGAGGTGCACCAGTACTCCTGGCCCCTGCAGTGGCAGGGAAATGGTTAAGTGAGATATTTCTGGGTAATCCTAGTGAGTGGCTCACATCCCATGCTGCAGAGGAAGATGAAACCCCCCCAGGTCACTGACAACTTGAGCCGAGGGGGAAATTCCTTCCCCATCCCACCTGTAGTGTCAGTTAGACCCTGAGCATGGGAGCAAGAACCAGCCAGCCAAGCCCTGAGATAGAGAGTGATAGATGTCACCTCACAGCCCTACTCCACCCTGCGCAATATCCTGTCTCCTTCTCTGGCCATTCCTGAAGCTTCAGAGGAATGAGATTAAATAAACCCTCTCAAAATACATTGTGGGGGGAAAAGTCCCTTCCTGACCCCTACCAGTGATGGCTGAAACCCTGAAGCATGAGGGTGAGGAACATAATACATAAAATGGAAGTGAGCCCCACTTAATGTTCCACTATTTGTCTCTGTTGACAATGGCTTCCATCTTAATATCATCAGCAAACTTGATTTTATTTACCACGCCAGCACTGGGCAGACGTTGTCCTGTCCCTGCCTCCGCCTGGTCCCCACCATTGGGGGAGTTGCCCTGAGGGTTTTTAAACTAGCACAGTGGGTTTAGTTCTGGTGGGAGGGGTTGGGTCTGGGCTGTGATAAAGTGATGGAATATTTTCCCAGCATGCAAATCAGAAACATCTTGTGCAGGGAACGGCCTGGGGAAGATCATGATGTGACAGGAACTACTTCTGACATCTTCCCTGTCACCCTTCTCACCCTGACAGGTGGCAGAGTAACACCCACCTTTGGCTCCAGATTGTCCCAGCCTTCCATGGGGCAAGGAAGGGAACTGGTTCTAGTGGAGCCAGTCCAGGTAGGGATTATTATGGGGTTGCTAGTGGGTTCCTGCTGGAGAGAGATCTGGCCTGGGATCTTTGGGGGATGTTATCTGGAGGTGGGATGGGGGCAGGAAATACCCAGAGTGGAGAAAGGGATGGGAACAAAGCATGTGACAAACTTGCTGGGAATTGTTAAACCTGAGTCCTGGATTCCAAGAACAGATCCATGGGGTTTGGGGGAGGAAATTACCCTATTTGTAGAATGGGGCTGGTGGGGGAACCCTGGACAGTGCTGGGAAAATGTATCAGATTCCCAGTGCGAGAACATAAGCCTACTCGCCAGAAGCTGCTACGAGATTCGAAGGAGGGGTGGGAGGTTACCCACCAGTGGGGCCTCGAGTAGATAACCCCTCCCCTTCCTTCCAGCCACCGGCAATGGGAAATCTGTTGAGATTCCTACTGGGGAGCTGACCCTGGAGCCTGCTGAGGACCCCATCCCCCATATCAGCCTCTGGCTTGTAGGTGTGTGATGAATGAGAAGACCCTTCCCCCTCTGTCTGCTGCGGGGGGACGAGGGGATCTCTATCTCCCCTACTGTTTTGCCTCCGGCTGCTCTGAGGGTGGGAATCTGCTGACTGTGACCCTGCCAGAGCTTCCATTTGATTGGCTCCTCTCCCTGCATGAATCATGGGGCTGTGACTGGGGCAGCAGGTACCAAGTGTTGGACTCTTGCTCTTTCAGGGGCCGGTGACCTTCGAGGAGGTGGCTGTGTATTTCACCAGGGAAGAGTGGGCTCTGCTGGACCCCCGTCAAAGAGCCCTCTGCAGAGACGTCATGCAGGAGAACTATGAGAATGTGACCTTGCTGGGTAAGGATTCCCGTCCCCATGGTTCTTAGAAGGGGAAGTGAAGAGTTAAGGTTCACACCACTCCCACAATGCCACCTCTGCTCTGCTGTGTCTCAGCAACAGCCCATTGAGTGCATTGAAATGGGGCAGACTAGGACACTCAAGAGTTCACATGCACCTCCCTTTGTGTTACAGCTCTGCCAAACTGCTCCAACACCTCCCTCCACCATCCAATTACAGTTACAGCTGACCCTGTGCACACAGCTGTGTGAACACAACACAAACAATGGCACGTTCTTAGTCCTTCATATCTATTGTAGAATCATAGATTTTATGGCCAGAAAGGGTTATTAGGTCATCTAGTCTGACTTTCTATATAATACAGGTCATAGAATTTCATCCAGTTACTGCTGTACTGAGCTGAATACCTTGTGTTGGACTAAATCCTCCCCCAGAAAGGCATCTACTCTGACTTGAAGACTTCAAGAAATGGAGGAACCTCTGCTTCCTTTGTTAGCCTTTGCACCAGCCTTACTGAGCCATTCCCAGCGGCTAGTGCTGGCAGCAGGGCCAGGGGCAGAGTTAAGGTTGCGTTTTAGGGATGGTGTGTATATTAACTCTTCCCTTCCTGGTTTTCAGAGGTTTAAGTTTAGCCACCACCCACATAGTGGAAAGGCATGCAGCAGAACTGGGCAACCTGTGTTCAGTATTGATGTAGGTTATGGGAATTGATTTCCTTATTTCTTTAATAGACTTTTTCGATACTCGGTCTGCATGAGAGATTTTGCCGGCATAATTATGTCAATTAAGGATGTGGTTTTTCGCATCCCTAACAAACAGAGCTATGTTGACAAAACTTTGCAGCTCAGAAGAGGCCAGAGTCTGCAAGTGGATTTTAAAACTCTTCAAAATATTGCTCTCAGCCCTGAAATTTTGGAATCAGGGGGAAAACTTGTAAGAGGAACTCGTTCAGAATGTAAGCAAAACGCACAATACACCTAGTCTGAAAGTAAACGGTGGTACGGCTCCAACTCAGGTGAATGGGGGTAGCTCAGAGGCAGTGGCCGCAGCATGTCCTCTTGACCCAACCAACCAGTGACTGTGAGAGCAGTGTGAGGTTCCTGTTCAGGAGTTCTTGGGGGGGTGGAGGGGGAAAGGAGAGCAGGGGGCAGTGGGAGTGGAGAAGATGATGGCAGAGCTAGTGCTTGTGGGGTGCCACAAAGTAGGGCAGACTCAGTGTAGTGGGAGGAAAGGGATAGGTATATGGAAGGCTAGAGGAAATCAGGCAGGGATGGGTACCATGGAAGGAAGAGGAGGTGAGGAATCAGAGACAGAATCCCCTGGGAAGTGGTAGTGTGGTGGGTTGGGGGAGTGGGAGCCTGGGAATGGAGAAAAGAGGGTGGAGGTCCCAGGAGTGGTGCTATTAGAGGGGGAGGATTGGGTAGGAGATATGGGATACTTGGAAGTGGAAAAGGCTGAGGTTAGTGGGAAGAGGATGGAGAGTGCTTGCTCCAAGGAGCAGGAAGGATCTGGTGGCAGTGGGAAGGGAAGGTTTCAGGGAGGCAGATATTTGGGGCCCTCCACTGAGAATGCTTTTGCCATAGTCTCTAATGACCTCTCCCTAAGCAAAGCTCAGAAGCAGTGTTCCACCCTTATTCTTCTTGACCCATCAGCCACCTTTCATACCACTGGCCATGGTGGTCTTCTTGACATCTTGTCTTCTTCCTGGCTCTCCTCCTACCTCTGTAACTACTTCAGTGTGTTCTTAGGAAGATCCTCCTCACCCCCACTCCACTCTTCTGTGGGGGTTCTACAGGGCTCAGTCCTTGGTCACTTCCTCTGCAGTTTATCTCTGGGAAATCTCACCCCCAAACACAAATTCAGCTACTGTCTGTATGCTGATGAATCTCAGATCTATCGCTCTACTCCAGACCTGTCTCCTTCTGTCCAAACTGAAATCCCAGCCCCTCTATGACTCCTCGTGGATGGCTAGCCATCAACTCAAGCTCAACAGCTCAAATGTGGAAAACAGAGCTCTTAATCCCCCAAACCAGCCCTCCACCTCCTTTCTTGCTATTCACTCCAGAATTAGCTGATGGAATCGCAGAGCCTCTGGTAACATTTGCAAACTCAGATGACAGGAGAGGTCCCAGAAGATTGGAGAAGGGTTAACAAAGTGCCCATCTTTACAAAGAAGGAAAAGGAGGAGCTGGGGAACTATAGACTAGTCAGCCTGACCTCAATACCAGGGAAGCTACTAGAGCAATGTATAGAACTCAGTTTGCAAATACCTGGAGGATGAAGGGGTAATCCGTAGCACGCAGCATGGATTTACTAAGAACATAGCATGACAAACCAGCTTGATATTCTTCTTTGATAGGGTAACTGGTTTGGTGGCTAAAATAGACCTGGACTTCAAAAAGACTTTTGACACAGTCCCATGAGTAAGCTGGAGAAATGTGGGCTCAAAGGAACTCCCATTAAGTGGATGTATAATTGGGTTACACGACCGCAAGCTGTCATAGTATTCTTTCCTGAATTTGAACCTTAGAGTCCAAAAAATGAGGTACTAGCATGAAATCCTCTAAGCTTAATTACCAGCTTAGATCTGATATGCTGCCACCAATCAGGATTCTGAGTACCTGATAAACTCTGGTCTTCCCAAAACCTTCCCTGGGGACCCCCAAGATCCAGACCCCCTGGATCTTAATACCAGGAAAGTAAACTCTTTCCCTCCTTAGTGCCTCTCCTAGGCTTCCCCTCCCTGGGTTACCCTAGAAGATCACTGTGCTTCAACTCCTTGAAACACAACACAGAGAAATCAAGTTTCTCCTCCCCTTTCTCCCCACCTCCCTGGGTATCCCGGAGAGAGAGAGAGAGAGAGAAACACACACAGCAGGTTTTTCCTCCCCCTCCCCTCACCCAGAGACAATGCAGATTCAAGCTTCGTGAATCTAAACAAAGAGATTCCCCCTCCTTCTTTCTCCCTGGTAAGTACAGATTCAGTTCCCTTGAGTCTTACTGGGGAAAAATTACAGGTCTTTAAAAGGAAGTTTTTGATAAAAGAAAGAAAAAATAAGAAGTCTCTGTAAATACAAGATATAATATTACAGGGTCTTCAACTTATAGAAAGTGGAGAAACAGCCTTCTCCAGAAAACATACAATTAAAAGTACTTCCAGCAAACTACATGTGTGCAAATACAGAAAAACAATTTAAAAGACTATACTATCTTTCTACCTTTGTACTTACAAATTTGAAACAGAAGATTAGAGAGCCTGTAGGTACATGTGGTCACTCTCAGAGCCCAGAGAGACAACAGATAAAGACAAAGAACTCACACCCAAACTTCCCTCCACCCAGATTTTAAAATATTTTGTCTCCTGATTGGTCCTCTGGTCAGGTGTTGCAGGTCACTGTTTGTTAACCCTTTATAGGTGAAAGAGACATTAACCCTTAGCTATCTGTTTATGACACAGGCGAAGAGTAACTATTAAAGGAATGATGTCAGAGTGGAGGGATTTCTCAAATGGGATTTCACAGGGATCTGTTTTGGGTCTGGTGTTATTTAACATCTTCATTAATGACCTGGATGTAAGAATAGAGAGCATACTCATCAAATTCACAGATGACAAAAAGCTGAGGGGGTTGTCAACACTTTGGAGGCTAGAGCAAAACTTCAAAGAGATCGTGATAAATTGGCAAACTGGGCTATAGTCAACAATGAAATTCAACAAAGACAAGTGTAAGGTGCTACACTTCAGGAAGAAAAACCCAATGCACAAATACTGACTGGGGGATAACTGGCATGGCAGCAGCACTGCTGAGAAGGATCTGGGAGTTGTGGTGGATCACAGCCTCAATATGAAGTCAACAGGGTGATGGTAATGCAAAAAGAAGCAAATGCATTATGAGAAGCATAGCGTGCAAATCACAGGTGGTGATAGTACTGCTCTACTCAGCACTGGTTAGGCCTCAGGGGGAGTCCTGGGTCCAGTTTTGGTCACCAGTGGCTAGACAGGATGTAGAAAAACCAGAAAGAATCCCGGAGGCAAGTGACAAAGATGATCAAGGGGATGGAACACAAGCCAGTGAGCAAAGGCTGATGGAACTGGGTGTGTTTAGTTTGGGAAAAAGAGTTAATGGGGGGATATAACAGCGATCTTCAAATACGCGAAAGGCTGTGGGAGCGTGTGTGATCATCCCCGCTGGTCTGTCTCAGGACAGAGCTGCAAAGTCTCCAAGCTCAGGCCCTCCGGCAGGGTGGGGCAGCAAACAATTAAGGGCTTTGCCCAGGGCGAGCACCAGTCTAGGGCTCAGGCAGGGGCAAGCACCAGTTTAGTGTCCTAGCTCGGCGGCCGGTCGACCAACTCAGGCCTCCTGGCTGAAGGTGGAGTGGCAGGCGGTAGGGGGACCGTGGCCCACTTGACTCCACCGGGTCCCAGCCCCGGGCCCTAACAGTAGCAGTGTTGTCCGCCACTGAATCGGGGGGATCCACCCACAACACCCTTACTTAGTGTCAGGCCAACACTCAGCCAGACGATGGTTGAGTTTCCCTAGGCTACTTCCTACGATCCCCAGGGTTTGGTACCTCTGGCCTCCATTTCCCCAGGGTCGGTGGTCTGTGGCAGCCCTATCAGCTCGTTGGCACCTCGACTGGCTGGCGACCCCGAGAGCTTTGGTCAGTCCTCTGGCAGCTGCTCCAGCAGGTCCTCGGTGTCCCGCTCCGGCAGCGGGTGATAAGTGTCTGTCTCCCTCAGCAGCTCCAGCCCAACTGAGCTGCAGGGCCCCCTCCTTTTGTACTTCTGCTTCCTGTCCCGTCCCTCAGTGTCCGGAGGGGTGGAGGTGGCTTTCCTGGCTCTGTAGCCCAACAGTCGGGTTGTGGTCCCTGCTGGGCTTCCCTGCTACAGGCTTCCATACAAAGGATGGAGAACAGGTCTTCTCTCTTGTCACAGAGGGCAGGACAAGAAGCAGGGGATTCAGACTGCAGCACAGAAGATTTAGATTAAATCTCAGGAACAACTTCCTAACTGGAAGAACAGTAGGAGAATGGAAGAGATGCCTAGGGAAGTGATGGCAGGTTATTCACTGGAGGTTTTCGAAAGGAGGCTGGTTTAGTCGCAGCAAATGCTGCATCTTGGCAGGGGGTTAGACTAGATGACCTTTGTGGTCCCTTTTAACTCTCTGGTTCTAAGGGGAACCGGGGTTCACCCTTGGAAAAAGTTAAAGTGAGCGTGTTGCCCATTAAGGGTGTCTCCACTGCATCTGGAAGCTGCCTCCCAGCCAGAGTCCATGCTCACTCACTACAGATAACGGTGCAGGTGCTGTCGATTGGGCTGTAGCTTGGGGTCTAAAGCCAGGAGTTGAGGAGGGTGGGTGGACTGGATGGTCTGAGCTCCATCAAAGCAATGTCACCACAGCCATTTTTAATGCACCAGCATGAGACCAGCCTGGAAGGCGGCTGACTCCCTGATGCACCTTAGACATACCCTAAAGAGGGCGGTCCCAAGGGAGATTGTGTGAAGGCTGGGTCATCTAGTTCCTTGTAAATCCATGACCCAGCCCCCTCCTTGGCACCCTGTCACTGTGCCTTAATCAGTCACAACTGAGGATGCCAAATTCAGGACAAACTGCTGAGAAATGCAGCAAACACAACCCAAAACTAGTGGTTATTCTTTTATAAGATAGACCAAACTAGCCACAAAAGTAAACTCCTGTTTCACCACACTGGCTAACAGGAAAACATAAAGGCAGTTTTCTCAGGCATTCCAGTTCTTATATCACCACCAAAAACACTGAATTCAGAGCTGAGTGGTTCTTTACAACCAGTGTTGTTGTTACGGAGTCTGGGGGTTCCAGCCCTGCACCCCTCTTCCTGGACCCCACAGTGACTTTTATCCAGCCAGTAAAACAGAAGGTTTATTGGACAACAGGAACACAGGTTACAGCAGAGCTTGCAGGCACAGTCAGGACTCCTCCATCCAGTCCTTCTGGGGGTTCAGGGTGCTTGGATCCCAGCTAGGATACCCTGAATTCTGCCCCACAGACCCAAACCCAAACTGTCCTGCCTTTCCTCCCCCCCGGCCGGGGTCCTTTGTTCCCTTCTTCTCCACCCAGGAGCTCCCCCCTCCCCCTGGCCGGGCTCGGGTTACAGGCTGATCACCTGTCCCGCACCTAAAGACATCCCCTGCTTTTCCGTTCCCCACACAGACAGTCCCTACTCCATCACACCGCTCCCCCCTTCGAGACTGAACTGAGCGGGGTCACTCTGCCCAGTGACCTGGGGAAGTTCAGGGCCCCCTCTCCGGGACAACGCGTCCGCTATCAGGTTGGCACTTCCCTTCACATGGACCACGTCCATGTCATAGTCCTGCAGGAGCAGGCTCCACCTCAGGAGCTTGGCGTTGGCTCCTTTCATCTGGTGCAGCCAGGTCAGGGGAGAGTGGTCGGTGTACACGATGAAGTGTCGCCCAAAGAGATATGGCTCTAGCTTCTTAAGGGCCCACACCATGGCCAGGCATTCCTTCTCGATGGCCGCGTAGTTTTGCTCCCGGGGTAGCAGCTTCTTACTCAGGTACACAATGGGGTGTCTCTCCCCATTTTCATCCTCCTGCATTAACACCGCCCCCAGTCCCGTGTCTGAGGCGTCGGTGAACACCATAAAGGGTTTGTCAAAATCTGGGTTCGCCAGAACTGGGCCACTGACCAGAGCCTCCTTCAGTGCCCGGAAAGCCTCCTGGCACTGCTCGGTCCAGATTACCTTGTCTGGCTTCCCCTTTTTGCACAGTTCAGTGATGGGGCCGGCTATGGCGCTAAAGTGGGGCACGAACCTTCGATAGTACCCCGCCATCCCAATAAAGGCCTGGACCTGCTTCTTGGTTTGGGGAGCAGGCCAGTCTCTGATCACCTCCACCTTGGCTGGTTCCGGCTTCAGGCAGCCGCTCCCCACCCGATGGCCCAGGTAAGATACTTCAGCCATCCCCACCTTGCACTTCTCAGCCTTTACAGTTAACCCAGCCTCCCGGATTCGATCCAGGACTTGTGTAACCTGGGACACATGGTCCTCCCAGGTCTGGCTAAAGACGCAGATGTCGTCAATATAGGCCACGGCAAAACTCTCCATCCCCCTCAGTAGCTGATCCACCAGGCGCTGGAAGGTGGCTGGCGCTCCCTTGAGGCCAAAGGGCAGGGTCAGAAACTCGTAGAGCCCCAGAGGGGTGATAAAGGCCGATTTCAGCCTGGCATCTGCGTCCAGCGGCACTTGCCAGTAGCCCTTGGTAAGATCCATGGTGGTGAGGTACCGAGCACCTCCCAGCTTGTCTAGGAGCTCGTCAGGCCTGGGCATGGGGTAGGCGTCAGATACGGTGATGGTATTGAGCTTTCGATAGTCCACACAGAACCGGATTGACCCATCCTTCTTGGGGACCAGCACCACTGGCGAGGCCCAAGGGCTGGAAGACGGCTGGATCACACCCAAAGCCAGCATGTCCCTGACCTCTCTTTCCAGATCCTGGGCAGTTTTACCAGTGACCCGAAAAGGGGAGCATCTTATAGGGGGATGTGACCCGGTCTCCACCCTGTGAACAGTCAAATTAGTGCGTCCAGGCTGGTTGGAAAACAGCTGTCGGTATAGATGCAGCACCCCTCTGATCTCAGCGTGCTGGGCCAGGGTCAGCTGATCAGAGAGGGGAATCGCCTCCAGGGGGGAACCCGCTTTTGTCCCAGGGAATAGATCCACTAAAGGGTCATCTCCCTGCCCCTCCCAGTGTCCACACACGGCCAACACCACATTCCCCCTGTCATAGTATGGTTTCATCATGTTCACATGGTACACCCGCCGGTGATGTGCCCGATTTGACAGCTCCACCACATAGTTTACCTCATTCAGTTGCTTGATTACCTTGAAGGGTCCTTCCCAGGCGGCCTGGAGTTTGTTTTTCCTCACGGGGATGAGAACCATCACCTGATCCCCGGTGGCAAAGGCCCGGGCCCGGGCCGTGCGGTCATACCAGACCTTCTGCTTCCTCTGGGCTCGGGCCAGATTCTCCCTGGCCAGGCCCATGAGCTCGGCCAGTCTTTCCCGGAAGGTCAGGACATACTCCACCACTGATTCTCCCTCGGGAGTGGCCTTCCCCTCCCATTCATCTCTCATCAGGTCCAGGGGCCCCCTTACTCGCCTTCCATACAACAGTTCGAAAGGCGAAAACCCGGTAGACTCCTGGGGTACCTCCCTGTACGCGAACAGCAGGTGAGGTAAGTATTTGTCCCAATCCTGCGGGTGCTGGTTCATAAATGTTTTTAGCATCATCTTCAGCGTCCCGTTGAACCTTTCCACCAGCCCGTTGGACTGGGGGTGATACGCTGAGGCCCAGTTGTGCTGGACCCCACATTTCTGCCATAAGGACCGGAGCAGGGTCGACATGAAGTTGGACGCCTGATCCGTTAAGACCTCCTTGGGGAACCCCACCCGGCTGAAAATTGTCAGCAGCGCATCTGCCACTGTGTCTGCTTCAATAGAGGACAAGGCCACTGCCTCGGGGTAGCGAGTGGCAAAATCCACCACCACCAGGATGTACTTTTTCCCGGACCGGGTCATCTTGCTGAGAGGTCCCACTATGTCCATGGCCACCTTCTGGAAAGGTTCTTCTATGATGGGTAAAGGCCTCAAGGCTGCTTTCCCCTTGTCCCGGGCCTTCCCCACCCTCTGGCAGGGGTCACAGGATTGGCAATACTGTCGGACATGGGTAAAGACCCCAGGCCAGTAAAAGTTCTGTAGCAGCCTCTGCCTGGTACGCCGGACTCCCTGGTGTCCTGCAAGAGGGATGTCATGGGCCAGGTACAGCAGCTTGTGGCGAAACTTCTGGGGAACCACCAGCTGCCTCCTGATCCCCCATGACTCTACCTCTCCTGGGGGAGCCCATTCTCGGTACAGGAACCCCTTCTCCCACAGGAACCTCTCCTTGCAACCTCTCCTCAGGGTCTGTTCCGCACTAAGGTCAGCCCGGTCCCTGGGCTTCCGCAAGGAGGGATCTTTCTGCAACTCCGCCTGGAACTCAGCAGCTGGGACAGGGATGGGGACCAGCTCTCTCTTGTTGGCGGGGTCTGAGGCCACAGCCTCTCTGAGCCGTGCCCCTGGGCGCTCCCCGCCCCCCAGGTTAGGGTCCTGCACCTCGGGCCGAGTACCTTCCCCGTGGTCGGGGTGCAGTGCCCTTTGCCGACTCTGACTACGAGTCACGACCAGGGCACTCTGAGTGCTACTAGGCCAGTCCTCAAGATCCCCTCCCATTAACACGTCTGTGGGCAAATATGGGTGTACCCCCACGTCCTTGGGGCCCTCCTTGGCCTCCCACTTCAGATGTACTCTTGCCACGGGCACCTTGAATGGAGTCCCGCCCACGCCCATCAGGGTCAGGTAGGTGTCGGGCACCATCCGATCTGCGCCCACCACCTCGGGCCGGGCAAGCGTCACCTCTGCACCCGTGTCCCAGTACCCAGTGACCTCCCTCCCATCTACCTCCAGGGAAACAATGCACTCTTTCCGGAGGGGCAGCCCCGCGCCCACCCGGTAAACTAAGAACCCGGAGGCTGGAGCTTCCAGCCCCCCAGAGGAGCTGACCTGGGGACCTCCTCCCTCCTTCACAGGTGGTATGTTGCCAGCCCCCCTTTCCCGGGAATGTAGCCCGTCTTCCGATTGGGTTTTTACCCAGTCCACCCTCTGCGGGTTGGGTCTGCTTGGTCTGTCCCTGAGCTTGGGGCACTGGGCCCGGATGTGGCCTCGTTGGCCACATTGATAGCAGCCCATGTCTCGTGGGTCCCCTTGAGTGGGTCGGAGGGACCTGACACTGGATGTTCCCCTTTTGGGGGGGGTCTCCATAGGGCCCCGCTGGGAGGTCCCATGATGACTCTCTCTCTGCGTTGAGGCAGGCCTGCTCCTTCGAGACTCCTCCCTGCCATCCCCTGCCCGACTGTCCACAAATTGGTCGGCAAGTTGGCCTGCGTGCTGCGGGTTCTCCGGCTTCTGGTCCCTCAACCACAGCCTCAGGTCAGACGGGCACTGCTCATACAGGTGCTCCAGTATGAATAGGTCAAGCAGGTCCTCTTTAGTTTGGGCCCCAGCTGTCCACTTGCGGGCATACCCCTGGGCCCGGTTGACCAGTTGTAGATATGTGATCTCACGGGTTTTACGCTGACTCCGGAACCTCTTCCGGTACATCTCAGGAGTCAGCCCAAACTCGCGGAGCAGGGCCTGTTTGAACAGTTCGTAGTCCCCTGCCTCCGCCCCTTTCAGTCGGCTGTACACCTCCACGGCCGTGGAGTCCAGTAAGGGGGTGAGAAATGGGATCCTGTCTGCAGGGTCAACCTTGTACAGCTCGCAGGCATTCTCAAAGGCTGTCAGGAAGGTATCTATGTCCTCCCCCTCCTTACGCCGGGGCAGCAAGCGCTTATCAAAGTTCGTTGTAGGCTTGGGTCCCCCCTCACTCACCGCAGCCGGGGCCTCACGGCTCCTCAGCTGGGCCAGGTCCAGCTCATGTTTACGCTGTTTCTCCTTCTCCTCCCGCTCATGTTTACGCTGGTTCACCTTCTCCTCCAGCTCACGCTGGCGCTGGTTCTCCTCATGCTTACGCTGGTTCACCTTCTCCTCCAGCTCTTGCCTCTTTAACTCCAGCTCCTCCCGTCTCATCTTCCTTTCCTCTTCCAGCCACAGCTGCTCCACAGATGTCGAGCGTCGCCGGGAGGACCCCCTGCTGGGGGGTGAGCTTCGCTGCCAGGATCCCCTGCTGGCCGGGGGGGTCACGGTGCCCTCGGTATTCGCTGGGCTCCTCCCCGCCCTTCCCCTAGGCCTAGGAAGGGGGGGTCTCGGGAAGCCCTCATCCGCCGGCTGACCACTCCCAGCAGGGACAGACACTGGTGCCTGCGCTGCATCTGCCAGGCTGCTTCCCTCAGAGACAGGGCTCCGGTCTCCCTCCTCCAGCCGGGCAATCAGCTGGTCCTTGGTCAGCCTCCCTGTGCGCAGCCCCCTCTGCTTGCACAGCTCCAGCAGGTCACACTTGCGCAGCTTGGCGTACATCTTCCTGCTGGCCACTCACAGGTCGGGGTGCTCGCCGCTCCCCACGGTTTCCAGGGGACCCCTAGTGCACCAGCCCTTCTTGAGATCACCACCTCTCTGCCAGGGTCGAGCTGCAGACTCCTCCACCCCTGGGACCGCTCGCTGCAATCCCCCGGGGAACCCTGTTACTGCAAAGTCCTTCTCACTGGGCACACACTCCCAGGGGTTAATCACCCCTTCGTTTTACTGCTCCCCAGTCACTTACTGCAGGAAGCGCCGTCCACGGGGTGCAGTATCTCCCACCGCTGCCACCAGTTGTTACGGAGTCTGGGGGTTCCAGCCCTGCACCCCTCTTCCTGGACCCCACAGTGACTTTTATCCAGCCAGTAAAACAGAAGGTTTATTGGACAACAGGAACACAGGTTACAGCAGAGCTTGCAGGCACAGTCAGGACTCCTCCATCCAGTCCTTCTGGGGGTTCAGGGTGCTTGGATCCCAGCTAGGATACCCTGAATTCTGCCCCACAGACCCAAACCCAAACTGTCCTGCCTTTCCTCCCCCCCGGCCGGGGTCCTTTGTTCCCTTCTTCTCCACCCAGGAGCTCCCCCCTCCCCCTGGCCGGGCTCGGGTTACAGGCTGATCACCTGTCCCGCACCTAAAGACATCCCCTGCTTTTCCGTTCCCCACACAGACAGTCCCTACTCCATCACACAGTTTTCTCAGGCATTCCAGTTCTTATATCACCACCAAAAACACTGAATTCAGAGCTGAGTGGTTCTTTACAACCAGTGTCATAAAATAACAGTTTCTTCTGATCCCAAAGGGCCAGCCACTCCCAGGTGAATATACAACTTAGATCTTACCCAAAAAATCATGCTGGTGCCAATCCTTCAGTATCTAATATCTAAAGGTTTATTCATAAAAAGGAGAAAAATGAGACTTAAAATTGGCTAAGGGAATCAATTACATGCAGTAATGGCAAAGTTCTTGGTTCAAGCTTGTAGCAGTGATGGAATAAACTGCTGGTTTAAGTCAAGTCTCCGCAGTACATCCACAGCTGGGATGGGTCATTCAGGCCTTTGTTCAGAGCTTCAGTCTGTAGCAAAGGTCCTCCAGAGATAAGAAGCAGGATCGAAGACAAAATGGAGGTGTTTCCAGGACCTTTTATAGCTTTTGCCGTGTGAAGGGCATCCCATGGTTCTTACTGTGGACAATTACAGCAACAAGATGGAGTTTGGAGTCGCTTGGGCAAGTCACATCTTCATGCCCCATTTCCCTCAGTCATTGCAGGAAGCCATTACCTAGATTCCAGACAGCACGTTTACATGACAGTCCACTCAGTGTAGATGGGCTTCTCCCATGGTCCATTGTCAATCAAGTGTTTCTTGATGAGCCACTTAATTTGAACAGTCCTTCCAAGGTGTGCTAGCTAGCTGCCTTGTGAGCATTACCCTGTTATGCTTGTAAGAAGCACACGGGATCTTTTTTCAGGGGAAAAGGCAATGCACTGCATTTGTTGAAATACAACAATTAGCATATGCATTCAGGGACACACCACACACGCACACTGTCCCACCAGTCGATGCTATAGTTACCAGTCCAGAATATGGACCAGCCTACTGGCCAGCTAGGTTGATCATGGGTAGGAGGAGCCGGGTTCCGTTGGTCATGACACGATGCTCTGGGGAAGTCTTGGCAGGATGAACTCAAAGTTTCATGGCAAGGCACCCTGTTTATATAGTGATTTTCCTTCACTGGGACCAATGAGTTTTGCACCATCATGCTGTAATCAATTGTTGTTTGACGAGTGCTTGTTTTCTTAAAATTGTCCTCATCCTTTATCTTGTTCTTTCATCAAGTTCCTCAGGGAGTTACCCATGGTGGTTTTGATCACAGCTATCTTGTCCCCATTGATAGGTGCCTGTCTCATCTTTAGAGTAGTCAGTCTGCCCTCCTCTGGCATTTCACTAGAGGCATGTTGCAGCCTCCTGGTGCTCTTGTGTCTGTCTCCGGTTCCTCCCTCGTACATCTGGTTCAGCTATGACCTTCACCCTTACCTCTTAACACACACATTCCTCATTCACACACAAACCAGGATTACTTTACACAGAACATTTTGAACAGGAACATCAAATTGCAATGGAAAAGAAAACAATCATGGCATTCTTTTACTTATTTTAAAATGCTAAATCTACAACAAATTGGTGACCCTCAAAGGTCTGTTACTGCCTTGAAATCAGTCCAGACACAGATTCTGGCTGCTGTATCTCTACTGCAGGGGTCCCCAACGCGCCCGCATCATCAAGAGGCGTCGCCGCCGAAATGCTTCAGAAATTCGGTGGACACTCCACCGCCACCACGGTCCTTCGTCTAGCACCCGCCAGGCGAAAAGGTTGGGGACCAATGCTCTACCCATTAGTTCATTCCTTTCCGTTGTTCAGAAAGGGTGGCTGTCAGGATATGATCAGATCATACACCAATACATTTAATACATGCTACATTATTATCCTTCATTCTAAATTATATAAAATAGAAACATAAAATCCTACTACTACAGTTGGGGGAAGAGTTTTGGGAAGTTCAGTTCCTGATTTTTATTTCACCTCTCTTCAGTGCTTGTTTTGGTTTGGCCTTCACCTTTCCATCCCTGTCTGAGGTTTCTGTCTCTATCACAGCAGGTGATGCAATGGTATGTGACAAAGAGGAGCAGAATTCACAGCAAGAAAATGTTGAGCAAGTGGATAAACACAGAGAATTATTGCAAAGACCGAAAAGGAATGTGTCCAGGAGTCATGAGCAGGGAAACTCCTGTGAGATTCAGCACAGACCAGAAAGAGATCAGGGAAACCAGCCAGGAGAGAAAGTGAGTAAATTAATTTCCTGTTGGGGAACTCAGAAGGACATCAAGGAAAGCACAACCCAGCAGGAAATCCTCATGGGAAAGAGAAAAAATACATTCACTGTGTGTGGGAAAAACTTACATGACTACTCAGCCCTTATAAAGCATCAGAGAATCCACACAGGTCAGAAACACTGTGAATACGGTGAGTATGGGAAAAACTTCACTCGCAGGTCAGGCCTTTTTCTCCATCAGAGAATCCACACAGGGGTGAGTCGTTATGAATGCACTGAGTGTGGAAAATGCTTCACTAAGAGATCAGCACTTTCTGAACATCAGAGAATCCATACAGGGGAGAGACCCTATGAATGCAGTGAGTGTGGGAAAAACTTCACTCACAGAACAGGCCTTTTTCTCCATCAGAGAATCCATACAGGGGAGCGGCCCTATGAATGCAGTGAGTGTGGGAAAACCTTTAATCGCAGTTCGCACCTTATTAGGCATCGGAGAATCCACACTGGGGAGACACCCTATGAATGCAGTGTGTGTGGAAAAAACTTCACTCGCAGATCAGGCCTTTCTGAACATCAGAGAATCCACACAGGGGAGAGGCCCTATGAATGTCGTGAGTGTGGCAAATGCTTCGCTAACAACTCCGCCCTTTCTAAACATCAGAGGATCCACACACGAGAGAGGCCCTATGAAAGAACTGAGTATGGGAATACCTTCTCTTGGCACTCAACCCATGTTAGCCATCAGAGAATTTGCAATGGAGATCAATACCATAAAAACCTCTAGGGCTATCAAGACTTTACTTTTCCTGATTCCTACATAACTTTTGAAGCTGCTTGAACTGTTTGCAGCACCGTTATCCCTCAGCTCGTCCAGATGAGTGGACCATTTTTGCCTTTTGCAGTTTGCCCTGTTTTGAGGTGGACCTATTTGTACTTTCTATTGTCCCATGGGTAATCTGAGTGTGCCCTTCCTATCAGGAACCAGGGAGCGTCACATTTATACCATTCCTCCTATTGCAAAGTTATTGTTAGAGTCACCAATGATACAGATTGTATCATTGCCAGTTGTTCTCACATTGCTCTGGGTTGTGCTGAAGAGCAGTTATATTGGGAACTTTTGAATTTATATGTAAATAAAGAGAAGTGGGGACAGAAAATATGTGTCATTTCAGCCTCTGTGACACTGGAAGGAGATCGGTTAACTCAGAGATTCCCTCCATCCCCTTCACTGCAGAACTGTTACCTTTTGCTTGAGCCAGGCAGAGTTTATCTTCATCACATTCTATCCATCCACTTCTCAAAGTGTCATGTGATGAAGCTTTCTCCGTTGTCTGTGCTTGGAGATGATCCTTTGACTTCTTTAATCTTATATCAGAGTCGCTACGAATGGAGATGAAAGTGTCAAAGGCCTGGGAGGGGAATTCAAATGGATCCCAAACACAGTGTGATCATTTGGAGTTTAAATCCCAGTTTCCATCTATTGGTAAAGCCACTTCTGGCAATGTGGCTATTTTTTCTCCCAGTTATGGAGATGCTAGGATACTGAACATGTTGTAAATAATGTAACTGACTATTGAGACAGTACTGAGTGATGCAGATTTGAATGGATCAGAGAATAATGTGATGGGAGAATCTCTTGTTCTGATTCTGAGTCATCAGATGTAACCTGCTCTGGAATTTCACTTGACATTTCCACTGTCATGTATTCTGTCTCTGTGTGATGTGACTTTCTATGTTTCCTGAAGGCTGTTTGGTCACCCAATTGGATATTAGGTCAGTTTGATAAGATGTAGCTCAGATTTATTAGAGAACTTAAGACAGATGACCATTTGCTAAAGTCGTCATTTCTCACTTCAGCTTTGCTTGATCCCCATCCCTCCATGATAACATGGAGAAAGTTCAAGTGCAGTTCTGTCAACAGGAGAGAACTCTCCAATTTACTGGCCATGCTAACGAAGACACACAGTGATTTAAAATCTCCACTCGGAAATGGTGAACAGCAGCAGAACCCCAACTAATTGAAGGAAGTGCATATGATCACAGTGTAGTTCAATTGTTGAAGTCAGTATTGTCTCGGATGATCTGGGGAGAGAATTCCATGGTAAGTGGTTTTAAAGTAGGTAAAATGCCCAAGTATTTGGTTCCCAAAGCATTTGTAACCCAGGTCCTACAGAAGATCTCTCCTAGCTAATCCTATGGTATGGGAGATGCTGCCCTTCATGACGCAGATGTTGAGGAAATAGAAGTGGGTTTTTTGTTGAATTTATCCTTTGTAGTTGCTGAAAATGAGTATAAAATGAAATCAGTTTTGAAAATCTAATAGCTTCAGAAAAATAGCTATTTTGAATAGAAACTCCAGCTCTGGTAACTACCAGAGATTCTGATCCAGCCCTCTATCCAGTCTCTTGCCTGGAACTGTGCCAGCAAATTAAAGAAAAACTGGGCATGTTTTGGGAAGTCATTCCTCATTAACACTGCTGAGATTTGGAGTGGTTTTGTAAAGGATTCTACTTCAGAGAAGTGTAAATTTACCCTAACCAAGGCTAAAGATTTGGAAAGAACAGGGATTGAAAGAGTCCACACCCAGTTCTTGGTTTCCACCCCAGTAAAGGAAGCTATGGTGACCAAAGACCCAAGGAGAATTGTTTGTACAACTCCACTTCCTAGTGAAGGGAAGTAGGCTTCTGTGCATAGGAGGGGCTGTGGGTTGGATCTGAGGGGCACTGGGAATAGAGGGGACATGAGTTCGGGCTGAAGAGCATCCTCATTTGGGGATCCAGCAGGACAGGGGAAGGCAGCAGGAGATTCTAATTCCTTAGGGATATTTTGTGTGTGTGTGCAGGGGAGGAACAAGCTATAAGCCCAGAGGCCTTTATTCCTCTAGCCTGTGAGGACAGAGGGAATGTCAGGAAATTGCCCCTTCAATCTCACACACAAAAAGGCCCTTCTTAAGAAAGACACAATTCTGATGAGAAAAAGTTACACCAAAGAGGACTATGAAGAAATAGATTTTTAAGATCTTGCTGAACAGTTCATCACCTGACCAGGGACTTGAACCCTGGACCCTCAGGTGAAAAAAATCTGACGTGCTACCAACTGAGCTAGCCAGGTTCCTGAAAACAGAAAGTTGGTGCAGAGGAGAAACTAGTCAAGGAAAAGCAGCTATACAGTTGGTGCTTGAGTGCCTGACAGGCTGGGTGAGTTTGGTCACTAACATCCAGCTGCCAACTTCAGAAGTCCCTATTTCTAGTGGCAGGTGGCAACAAGGAGACTCACAACCCTTAGCACCTTGAGAAGGGTCACAGTGTGCGTCTATGTTGATCCACCTGTCAAATCCACACAGGGAAAGCTCCCTATAGCATAGTTCCCTGACTCAAAATAGCCCTAAAACTCTGCCCTATGAAATCATGGAACATGTGCTCTTCGCTCTATGAAAGCATGTAAAGAATCCAAGCTCTGGAGGGGCGGGATTGGGTCCAGAGTGACCTAGACAAATTGGAGGATTGGCCAAAAGAAATCTGAGGAGGTTCAAGAAGGACAAGTTCAGAGTCCTGCACTTAGGATGGAAGAATCCCATGCACTGCCACAGGCTGAGGACTAACTGGCTAAGGTGCAGTTCTACAGAAAAGCATCTGGGCCTTACAGTGGATAAGAAGCTGGATATGAGTCAACAGTGTGCCCTTGCAGCAGAGAATCCTGTGGCACCTTATAGACTAACAGACGTTTTGGAGCGTGAGCTTTCGTGGGTGAATACCCACTTCGTCAGACGCAGTCTTTGTTACCAAGAAGGTAAATGGTATATTGGGCTGCATTAGTAGGAGCATTGTGAGCAGATCGAGGGAAGTGATTATTTCCCTCTATTTGGCACTGGTGAGACCACATCTGGAGTGTTGCGTCCAGTTTCAGGGCCCGCACTACAAAAAGAATGTGGACAAATTGGAGAGAGTTCAGCAGAGGGAAAAGAAAATGATCAGGGGGCTGGAGCACATGACTTATGAGGAGAGGCTGAGGGAACTGGGATTGCTTAGTCTGCAGAAGAGAAGAGTGAGGGGGGATTTGATAGCAGCATCTAACTACCTGAAAGGAGGGTTCCAGAGAGGATAAAGCTTGGCTGTTCTCAGTGATGGCAGATGACAGACCAAGACAGTCTCAAGTTGCAGTGCAGGAGGTCTAGGTTGGATATTAGGAAAAAATGTTTCCCTAGGAGGCTGGTGAAGCACTAGTATGGGTTCCCTTATAGATTTTTAAGGCCAAGCTGGGATGATTTAGTTGGTGTTGGTCCTGCTTTGAGCAGGGGGTTTGATTGGATACCTCCTGAGGTCCCTTCCAACCCTAATATTTTACGATTCTAAGGTCCAGACTGGTAAACTTCCAGGCTGAACAAGCCATGTTATTGATGGCGACACTAGGATTGAAGGATTATATCCCATTATAAAAAATTGTAAATAAAAATGTAATCTGATCTTGAGCTTCCTGTTGTCTTCTAGAAATGTCCCTGGGACCCCGGCACTGCCCAGCAGGATTGAAAGGAGAATCCCCCAGCACTGCACGTAGCTCCAGGCTAATTCATCAGAGGTGGGGGGAATTGATTTCTTTGCTGCTGAGCAGGGAGCCAGGGCAGTTCTCTGGGAATCAGGGTGCCCAGCCTGATCCAGCTGCTTCATTGCCCCTGGGGCCCTGCAGGCTTAGACTGTTCCTGAGGCCGGGCAGCTGCTCAGGGAGCTTTCCTGGTGTCACTGGCAGGGCAGGAATGTCCCACTCTAAGGGCCTGAGTTCAGCCATCAGGAAAGGCAGCAGCTTTGCTCCTTACTTCTAAACAGAGCTCCAAGGCTGTGGTTCTCAGCCAGGGGTCTGGAGCCCCCAGGTGGGCAGTGAGGAGGTTTTGTGGGGTTGGGGGGGTGCAGTGGTTGCCAAAATAAACCAGACTGGTGTTAGAAAGCTGAGCCCTACTGCCTGGGACTGAAGCATCTTAACTTCATAGAGGCCCCTCTGTAGCTGCCCCCTAATGACAGCCCTGGCTTTTCATAGAATCATAGGGCTGGAAGGGACCTCAGGAGGTCATCTAGTCCAACCCCCTGCTCAAAGCAGGACCAATCCCCAAATGGGCCCCTCAAGGATTGAGCTCACAATCCTGGGTTTAGCAGGCCAGTGCTCAAACCACTGAGCTATCCCTCCTCCTTTTAACCTATTCGACATGCAGAAAAGCAGTTGTTGTGGCTATGGAGTTTTTATACCATGTTGGGTGGGGGCCACAGAAAGGAAAAGGTTGGGAATCCCTGCTCCAGGGAATCCCGGAGAATAAAGACTCAATCTGACTCACGAGTCTCATGAGAGATATTGTTTTCCTTAATGTCCCAGGTCATGGTGTCAAGTGGAGATGTGATGATTTGAGGCTTCGCTCTTAAAGAAACAGAACCTTTCTAGCCCTTGTAGCTGTGGAGAAAGCTTCAAAATGTCACCCCAGTGCACCCTAAAGGCTCATAAAGCAGAAGGCAAATAAAAAGATCCCCAAATCTATTAAGATTACATAATCTCATGATTTTAAAGCCAATCTCATGATTTTTGGTGAGCCTGACTCAGGGTTTTTGAATGTTTGGGGTTGGTCATTCTGCAGACTGAGAGCTGGGCACCCTCCTTCACATCCAGCACATCCAGACTTCTCTAAAGCTTTAACTCTCTCTTCTCCTTCCAGCAGCTTTAATGCAGCTGGGAATCCCAATTCCTAGACGTGCTTTTCCGCAGACACTGAATTCCCCACAGGGCTGAGGCCCCACCGGGCTGTTCTGGGGACAGGACAGTTGGGGCAGTAACCTCACATCACCCCTTTGTGACTCCCAGGGAAGCCACAGGGACAGCAGCTCCATGCTGGGCTCTAGGGCACCCCAAAGCACCTGAGGGGAAGGGGGCAGTTCAACTCCCATGTCAGGGGCTCCTGCTGCCTGGAGGTGACAATATTCTCACAGCCCCTCCTGTCACAGAGACACTCCATAGCCCTCCCTCTAACAGCCCCTCTCTTCACACTGACTCCCGCATGGACCATCCCCGTTACAGCCCTTCCCCTCACAGAGAAACTCCGCAGCCCTTCCCCTCACACATAGAGGGATTTGTTTGCCGGAGCCTGACATTACAATCCCAGGTGGGAGATTTCTGAGGGTTTAATCACTGAGCCCTCCCACCCCCAGTGCAGAGGGGCTGGGCTCAGGCAGCCCGTTTCATCCAGGTATTTCACCCCCTAGGCCCCCAGAGTCTCCTCTGACTGTATTTACCAGTGGCACTGTGCGTGAGCAGTGGCTATAAGAGGCTCAGCCTCCCCAAACAGGGCAAGAAATACTGGATATGATGCACCTCCCTTTGGAGGGGTGGTGGGCCACCACCTTTGGAGTGCCACCGACACAACCTCCCGAGGAGTGGGGGAGCCACCGGAGCTCGAACCATGGCCCTGCCTGCGCTCTGTCCCAATACCCTGTCCCCGCTCGGACTCTTCCCCTCAGTGGCAAGCAGATCTTCTGCCTGATCTGTCTTGAGCCAGGTCTCTGTGCTGCAAATTATTCCAGCATCTGGGAAGGAGAGCACAGCAACCCACACCTCCAGCTGTGGCGGCTCTTTGCTCTCACTGGGATAGGAGGCAACAAGTCTATCACTGCTCACTGTGCAGTGAATGGCTCTGTGATCTCTGCCTTTCATGGTGGGGAGTTTCCCCACTGATCACATTTCTTGCTGGGAAGGGGAGGGGAGAGAGAAGAGGGGTTTTCTCGCTGTTTCATTCCTTTCCATTTTCTGTTCCTCCCTTCCCTTCCAGGGTCTTCCCTTGCATTTCATGTTGTACAGTGACCTCCCTCCCCAACCCAGGACTCTGGAGACTCTGGACTAGCAAGATCCCATGGGATCCTCAGTGATCAAGGGACTTTTCCACCTTCCAGGAGACCCCAGCTTGGAACTAAAGGCAGCTCTGGCCTTTTTTTCCTCTCTCCCTTCCTGGGGATAAAGGTCATGAAGCCTCTGCCTTGCCTCCTGAGTCTGAATAATATCCCATTTCCCACTATCTGCTCCAAAGAAATGTGATTCTAACCCACGTGAGTGGAGTTAATTCAGTTCTCGGCCAGAGTCCTTCACCCACTTTCCTTAGGGCAGTGGTTTTCACTTTTGTTCTGGAGACCCAGTTGAGGAAAATTGTTTAGGCACATGACTCAATGGAGCTAGAGATGAGAGGTTTGGGGTGTGGAAGGGGCTCATAGCTGGAGCAGAGGTTTGGGGTGTGGGGGTGAGGACTGTGGGGTGAGGCCCATAATGAGGGGTTCAGGGGTGGGAGGGGGTTCTGGGCTGGGGCAGGGAGTTGGGGCACAAGAGGAGGTCAGGGCGCTGGGTGCAGGCTCGGGTGGGGCCAAGGATGAGGGGTTTAGAGTACAGGAAGGAGATCTGGGTTTGAGGAGGGCTCAGGGCTGGGGAATGGGTTACCTGAGGCAGCTCCCAGCCAGTGGCGCAGCAGGGGTGCGAAGGCAGGCTTCCTACCTGTCCTAGCACTGAAGACCGTGCTGTGCCCTGGAAGTGGCCAGAAGTAGGTCCAGCTCCTAGGTGGAGGTGCACAAGCATCTCTGTGAGGTTCCCACCAGCAGCCCCCGCCCCCCGCCCCAGCTCTCATTGGCCAGGGTGAGAGCAGCTCACGGGAGCCCTGTGCCCCGCCCCGCCTGGGAGCCAGACTGTCAGCCTTTCAGTTATAAGTCAAAGACATTAACCACAGATTCAGGTAAGTGCCTACTTCTCAAATGTGTCCAGAAGCACCTACAATGGTGCAACTGGATAGTGCAGGGAGGAAATGCTCTGATGAGTGTTGATGATCAGGCCTCACCCAGAGCATTGGTTTTCATTAGTCATGTGGGTTCCCACACGTACTTTGTCTCATTCACATGGAAAGTGCCATACGAGGGCGATGAGAGTAAATTCTAAACTCTGAAATGTGGAGATTGGCCCAGAGATTGCGATAAGGGGGTTGAAGAGAAAAAGCTCTAAGAGTATAAAACCAGACAGTGTCCAGGGGCAGGTACAGGACAACACCTCAATGGGAAGCCATATGTGGGAGCAGGTTTCACTTCCTCTGTTCAATGTCCTGAGAGGTATGTGAAGATGAAGACAACGCTATGGCTAACAGGTGACTGGCACGTCCCGGGTTAAAGAAAGGAAGGGACCTGGGTTAACAGTCTGAAGATTTGCATTACCGTCACTGTCTGACCCCCCTTCAGCTCGGAGCAGGTTTGTACGTTGCTGTGTGGAACGCGCAGACTCCTGGAGAGCAGGGGCAGCTGTTCCCATGGGAGAGAGCCTGGCACTTAGGAGACTTTCTACACTTGCTGTTTTGAAGCAATTTAATAAAATAACGGTGGAGCTATAATGTCTGGTCCAAAATTTTAGCCCCCTCGGTGCAAAAATGCTATTTTAGGATCTAAAAAGGAGGCTTCCAGTGGTAGGACACCTGACCAGAGAGCTCAGTGGGGACATAACAGCTGCTGCCTCTGAGGGTTCTGGGCTAAATCCACTTGCAGGTGGAAGCGTTTTGATTTATTTGATCAATAATGAATAAGGCGATGATTTAATCACAGGTATTTTTAGTAAAAGTCACGGACAGGCCATGAGCAAGAAAGAAAAAAATCACTGTCCGTGACTTTTACTAGAAGAATCTGTGATTACATTGTGACCTTACTCATTGAATCTTTCGGGTTGGGGGAAACCAGGGGGTCTGCGGCACCAGCAGTGGGGGGAGGGAGTCTGGGGGGGGTGCGTGTGGCACCAGCTGCTGGGGGAGAAGCCCCAGGGCCCCACTGCCACTCCAGCTGCTGCCAAGGGGGGAGCCCCAGGGGGCCAGTCACTGCTCCGGCCACCCTGGGAGTGCTGCTGGGAGCCACTGAGCTGGAGCCACTCCTGCCGCCCTTGGAACCATTGCTCAAATGGTCCCCAGGACCAGCTGCATTGTCCGCTGCTCGGGCAGTACCTGGGGCCAGCTGTTTGGGTGGCCCTGGAGTCAGGCACAGTGGTTGCTTCAGAAGTCACAGAAGTTGCAGGAAGTCACAGAATCCGTCACTTCCACCACCTCCGTGACAGACATGGATCCCTAATAATGAGACAAACCCCTCCCTGATGTGTCTGCAGTTCCTGGATGAGAAGAGCAGAATAAAAAGTGAAGAGAGAAGGAAAAAGAGAGACTCCTGTCACCTCTCTCCCCTGCTCCCTCCCCCCTTGTATTCCCTAACCCCATTTCACTGGGTTCCCTGTGCTGGTACCATGGGGGTGACACTAGAGGTCTGTGGCTTTTTGGGGGGTGGGGGCTCTTCACTTCTCAACATTTCACACGAATTTGACTTTGGGCTGAAATTTCTCCCTTGAGGCCTCTCAGTCAGAGCTGTACCCTCACCCCCTTCAGTGTCTGGGGCGGGGGGGGGTGATAATTGGGGACTGGCGGAGAAGTTTCCCATAAAGGATCATATTGTTCTGGTGACTGGTTCTGACCTGGGTCACACGTCCTCTGACACAGGATCACGTGCAGAACATGGGAGCTCTGGCTTTTCCTATAAGCTGTAGAGTGTGAGTTCCTGGGAAAGGGCAGGGGGAGAGGGAGCAAGAGGAGAAAGACAGAGACATTGGAGATGAGGAACTGGGGGGAGAAAAAGGAGAGAATAGAGAGACAGTAAATGATTGAAGCAGAGCAGGTGTCCCAACTCAGTCTTGCTCATCACAGGTGTTCAGAGAGACAGGTAGTTGTAGGGTTTCCACAGCATCAAGTATGAACTTTGATTCTAGCAATGTGAGTGTGACGTTGCACCCCATAATGGGAATATGCTTATGAATGTATATATGAAATAACTGGAATATGTTTTATGCTACATGTGCCATGTAACATATCCCTGTAAAGGTTATGATCTACTGAATACATTTATCCTATTTGTATGCATGTGTCGTTTTTGTATTCGAAGTTATGGATATTGGCTGTGTACTTATTTTAAGTAGCCTCAGTGAAGCAGTTGGTCAGCTTCCTGAGAAAAGACTATTCTCAGTCAGTGCCCAATCACGAAACATTTAAGCCAACAATGAACTCAAAGACGCCAATCCACATCTGAGCTTGGGGACTCAGTCATGCATGGACATGTGACTTGCCCATGTGACGCCTGAACTCCCATCTTGTAGCTGGGATTGTACACAGGGGGAGAGGAAGGGATGTCCACCCACAAGAGGAAGTCTATTTAAGCCCCTGGAAACCCCTCCATTTTGTCTTCAGGTGGCTCAAAAGATAGCCTGTCCACCCCCAAAGGATACCTGAAAGAAACTGGAACAAAGGACAATAACTACGGGGATGTCAGTGATTGCTGGACTGTAGCCTGATTTAGGGTGTACGAATAATATTAATTTGGATAATATGGGACTTTAATTTATTAATTTAATTTTTATTCAGTTTTAATTTATTATTAATAATATTTATCATCAATATTAATTAGTATGGGTTTTTGGCTTGCCAATCTGTTTGATCAGAAGATAAAAGTTCTCGTCCTGAATCAGGCTTCACAGACTTTATAAAGGACCCTCGGTGGTATGACAGGAAGCTCACACTGAGACAGATACAGCCTTAAAGACTTTTTATTAAAATCAATAATAGTAAGTAAATGGTAAAATACCCAGAGTTACAAAGTTACAATTGCATTACTGCTATTCAGAAGAGACATATGATAATATAGTATGATATGCAACAAAGCTTTGGTTAATATACTCACACCCTTCCCTGATAACCTGGTGGTAAGAGACACAGGACCAGCCTTGCAGTTCAGGTTTCTCAATTCCTGCGGGAGGGGTGCAGTGCTTAGAAGAAATCTAATGCTAAGAGCTATCAACACTAAATTAGGGTTTAAACTTAAATCAAAACCTAATAAACAAACTAAGAATAAATCTTAGGGAAACTGAGCTTAGCCTAGTTCCCTTGAAACTTAAAAGTTTCAGAAGAACGAGTACAGCCTACTAATAGGAGCACTCATCGTAGATAGAGACAGAGAGTAAGTAAGAATAGAAATGACAGAGCGGAGTAAGTAAGAATGGAGTAAAGTGAGAACTGGAGATCCTATACTGAGGTGGGTCACTTCTTTTATAGGGCAAATGCTGGAAATCCTTCCTCTTATCCCCAAATTTCATTCCTCACCCACAGAAATGTTAGGGTCCACTTACCCCAAAGGCTAATATGTACATGTGTATCGATGACAGGAATGTACGCACATCAGTCTCTTGTGGTGTATTTGTTAAGTCTGTGGGTACAACATTGAAAAAAAACCCTATGCCATTCTCCATTGTCTATTGGTCTAAATAAAAGGTCATAGGGGTAGGTACTTTATTTGCGTATAAGAAAAACAAGATAAAAGGTCAACTTTGCTTTTCTGGATACAAAGGGCACAGGATATAGATATGCTAACTTTGCTTTAGCTTAACATACAGGATATGGCCTGTAGGTCTCTTGCATTACAGCCTAACTTACTTTTAATATAAATTTATAAACTTATTACAATTAACCAAATACGTAACCTATAAGAAAAGATATATATACAAGCAGATTAGTCCTATAGGCTACAGGGTAGAAGGAAGCTAGTCTGTAAAAGAAGTTTATTGGACTAGCTCTCAGGGTGAGGTTTTCATCTGTAATCACTTTCTTACTGTATTAGGCGTAGACGTGCATATTTTGTTTGGTAAGTTACTTTGTTCTGTCTGTTACTACTTGGAACCACTTCAATCCTACTTTTTGTATTTAATAAAATCACTTTTTACTTATTATTTAACCCAGAGTATGTATTAATACTGGGGGGAGGGGTAAAACAGATTTATTTGGGGTTTGGACCTCATTGGGAGTTGGGTATCTGGGTGTTGGAGACAGGAACACTTCTTCAGCTGTTTTCAGTTAAGCCTGTAGTTTGGGGGGATGTTGTTCAGACCTGGGCCTGGGTTTTCAGCGGGCTAGTGTGTCTTGCTCAAACCAGGCAGGGCACTGGAGTACCAAGCTGGCAAGAAAGCAGGGGCAGAAGTAGTCTCAACACATCAGTTAGCAGTTCCCTAGGGCTTTTCTGTGATCCAACCCATCACAGTGAGTTCAAATATCCAGGGGATCTCCACATACTTGATCTCTTCCCCTCCCTCCCTTTTTAGTATTAATTTTTATTTTGAAGTGTTTGGCTTAACCATGATCTTCTCTTTCCCCACCTGTATTGCAATTTTGGATTTATTTTTATTTTGCCTCCCGTTTGTTCATATCATTATAATTAGAACAGCAAAGGGATCTGCAGCAGCAAAAACTGACCCAAAACCTTCTTTCCTCATCATGCAGAAACATCATACATTGTGGGTCCTGTCCCAATGCCCGTGATGCATCGGTTTGCATCCCAGAAATCCCTGTGCTTCCATCCACATTTGGTGCCATCTTTCAATGTTTTTATACGGCACGCTCTGTCTTCCCTTTTGGACTGTGGGAATGGAGCCCGAACTGCTGAGGAGTATGCTGACAAGTCTCACCAGCATGTCACATTTGGCAGTCAAGTTATTCCTTAGAATCCAGTGTGACAGTGAGGGCTCTGACAATGATATTGACTTGAGTAATGCATACAAGATGAGTTTGCTTGTGGCATTCACAGACATGCTCACCGCCATGGAACGCCACTTTTGGGCTTGGAAAACAAACACGGAGTGGTGGGATCACATCATCAGGCAAGTCTGGGATGGCGAGCAGTGGCTGCAGAACTTTCAGATGAGAAAAGCCACTTTCATGGGACTGTGTGAGGAGTTTGCCCTCACCTGCAGCACAAGGACATGAGAATGAGAACTGCCCTGATGGTGAAGTAGCAGGTGGCTATTGCAATCTGGAAACTGGTAACTCCAGACAGCCACTGATCAGGCGCTAACCAGTTTGGAGTAGGAAAGTCGACCGTTGGAATTGTGTTGATGCAAATTTGCAGGGACATTAATCGCATCCTGCTCAGAAGAATCGTGACTCTAGGTAACATGCATGACACTGTGGATGGCTTTGCACAAATGAGTTTGCCTAATGGTAGAGGGGCAGCCATACTGGGTGAGACGAATGGTCCATCTTGCCCAGTGCCCTGTCTTCCAACAGTGGTCAATGCCAGGTGCTTCAGTGGGAATAAGCAGAACAGGGTGATTATCAAGTGATCCATCCCTTGTCGCCCATTCCCAGCATCTGTTCAGATGTGAACACGCAGACCACTTGCAGCTACTTAGAATCATAGAAGATTAGGGTTAGAAGAGACATCAGGAGGTCATGTAGTCCAACCCCCTGCTCAAAGCAGGCCCAACCCCAACTAAATTATCCCAGCCAGGGCTCTGTGAAGCCAGGCCTTCAAAAGCTCTAAGGATGGAGATTCCACCACCTTCCAAGGGAACCCATTCCAGTGCTTCACCACCCTCCTAGGGAAAGTTTTTCCTAATATCCAACCTAGATCTCCCCCACTGCAATTTGAGACCGTTGCTCCTTGGTCTGTCATCTGCCACCACTGAGAACAGCCGAGCTCCATCCTCTTTGGAACTCCCCTTCAGGTAGATGAAGGCTGCTATCAAATCGCAATTCAAGTCTTCTCTTCTGCAGACTAAATAACTCCAGTTCCCTCACCCTCTCCTAATAAATCACATGCCCCAGCCACCTAATCATTTTCGTTGCCCTCCACTGGACTCTCTCCAATTTCTCCAAATCCTTTCTGTAGTGGGGGCCCCAAAACTGGATGCAGTACTCCAGATGTGGCCTCATCAGTGCCAAATAGAGGGGAATAATCACTTCTCTCGATCTGCTGCCAATGCTCCTACGAATGCAGCCCAATATACCATTAGCCTTCTTGGCAACAGAGACACTCTGCTGACTCATATCCAGCTTCTCATCCACTGTAATCCCCAGGTCCTTTTCTTTAGAACTGCTGCCTAGCCAGTGGGTCTGCAGCCTGCATGGGATGGGATTCTTCTGTCCTAAGTACATGACTCTGCATTTGTCTTTGTTGAATCTCCTCAGATTTCTTTTGGCCCAATCCTCCACTTTGTCTAGGTCACTCTGGACCCAATCCCTCCCCTCCAGCTCTTGGATTCTTTACATGCTTTCACAGACAGAAGACCACATAGGGCAGCATTTTAGGGCTATTTTGATTCAGGGAGCTATGCTATAGGGTGCTTTCCCTGTGTGGATTTGACAGGTGGATCAACATAGATGCACATTGTGACCCTTCTCAGGATGCTGAGGGCTGTGAGTCTCCTTCTTGCCACCTGCCACTAATAAGAGGGATTTTTGCAGTTGGCAGCTGGATGTTAGCGACCAAACTCACCCAGCCTGTCAGGCACTCAAGCACCCTCCTCTGAGCCACAGCAGCCCTAACAGTTGACAGTAGAGATATCCTAACCCCTGAGTTCCTTCAATATGTCCCACTCTGGGGTCCAGCCCTGATCACCAGATACTCAGAGAAATCCCAGATCCTCTCTTCCCAAAGCAGTGGTATATCTCAGGTTACCAGTTTTACTGTGGACCACTGCTACTGCATCATACACAGCACTTGAGTACAGTTATTGAAAAAACAGAAATTTATTTAACCAGGGATAGAGATTTAACAGAAACAAATGTAAGTGATGGAAACCAACCGTTACCAACTAAACAAAATCACAAAATGTAACCTACACTTTTTAATAGTTACTTTTCCTATCTAGAGTAGATTCTCACCTCACACTTCAGTGACTGCAGTGATTGCTAGTCCCTAGGAGCCAGGGCCCTGCCTTTCATGAAGCACCACTGGTCAGTAAGTATCTCCTTGGTGAATGATCCCAGTGTTTTTCTCCACCCTGTTATAAACTGAATCAGTCTTTTGTCTTTATTCACAGAAAAGACAATCTCCTCATTGTCATATTGTCCTTCTCACATCCACAGGGTTTCAATCTATAGTTTGCCTTTAATGGTTTTCCACTGGCTTTTCTGGGTTAATGCAACGGTTGACAATGGAGCAATACATTCCATAACTAGCTAGCAAGGGAAGGTGATAATTCCCTCTGTGACGAACTGGGAATATTCTTAATGTTTTCTCTGAATACTGTGTTGGTGCCTCAGTGTCCCCTAGGCAGTTCTTAAGTATCTGGCAGGACAAAGGGCCAGTGCACCTAAATGCCTGTCCCTGTCTCCTAGCAACTGATGGCCTGGGCCCCTCCTCTGCAAAGGTGCCAGCTGAAGGTGTTGGAGATAAAGAGGTCACGTAACCTCCTGACCCGGGAAAGGGGCTGAGCAGAGGAGGAGGGGCTGGAGGGGGTTGTTAGTCTGGAGCTGGCTGGGGACGAGGAGTGAAGTGCAGATGTGGGAGTCTGGCTCACTGCCCCCAAAATGGACCTGGCCGAGGGGTCCAGTTCGCTGTATCTACAAGCTCTGTTTTAGACACTATTCCTGTCATCGAATAAGCCTCTGTTTTACTGGCTGGCTGAGAATCACGTCTGACTGCAAAGTGGGGGTGCAGCACCCTGTGGCTTCCCCAGGACCCTGCTGGGGCAGGCTTGCTGTGGGAAGCGCACGGAGGGGCAGAGGATGCTGAATGGTCCAAGGAGACACCCAGGAGGTGAAAACGTGTGAGCTTCTTGCCCTGAACAAGTCTGCTCCAAGGGAGAGGAGGCTCCCCAAAGTCATGACTGGCTTGGTGGGGAGCAATTCCAGAGCATCGCCTGGGGACTCCATGACACCCTCCCCCTGGAATGGGCTGTCCCCACCAAGACCAGTGATTGGAGTGACTCAGTTTCATGACAATACCATATGCACATATTTTTCCATGTGCTTACATTACTCCTTAAATATATGACTCATACACACCTGTCTCGGTGATTAGGAGGATCAATAATTTACAAGCTTTCAATAGAGATCTTACTGCTATGCTTCCCGGATAAATATCATAAAATCAGTGTATTCAGAGTGGCAAGTTTGTCAGGTCTGAGGCAGAAGTTGCTTGTGAATAACTGTGACCCCTTTGCCAATTGGCACCAATGAGCTTGTCACACATGCATTGAACTATACTGTCACACCTTGATATAATAGAAAGGCCAGCACAAAAAATAGAGAAATGAACATTAAGATACTAAAATGACTAATGGTTGGAATTCAACATTTCTCTCAGTCTTTGGATTGATGGGCACTAAGAGCTGTAACCAGTGATGAGCTGCCAAAATCTTAACGATTGGTTCCCTATAAAAAGTTCTGATTTAAGAGATGTTCGTCCACAGCATGTATTTTTGTACCTTTCTCCATAAGAAATGGCAATGCACTGAATCACTGGGAGTCATACTTAGCAATAAAGAACTTTTTTTTACATGTTTATTACAATAGAAACAAAGTATTGCTTTATTACACTAATTTAAAACACATTTGAAAAGAAGAAAATATAAAGAGATGTGTGAGTAAGCAAACAATAACAAAGAATGAAATGCCTTTTCTTGTATTTTAAAATATTACATGTGAACTACTTAAGTTATTAAAAAAAGTAATCTATTCATGTTGACTTATACAATGCAACAACAAACAACATTTTAAAGAATATTTAAGTACATTTATTACTAATTAGGTAGTAATTTCCAAATGGCTTCTTGATCTTCTCCATAATCTCTGGTGTTGGATACATGAACTCTGGTACCTAATGCAGATCGATGACTTCTCATCCATGATTTAACATATGGTATTGGGTTCCAGGAACTTAGTGGATTTCCCAACAAATTGATGGTCATAAAGCTTGAGATATGTTTAATTGTTAAATTCGCCCTTTTATCACTACAAATAATATTCATCAACGAAAAAGCTCTTTCTGCTTCTGCAGAACTAATTGCAATTGTGTTCATAATTTGCTTTGCTTTCCTTATTGTTTCTGGATCAGGAAGATTTTTTGATTGAATGTTATTGTCTACATAGTCACGAAAATCATTTAGATAAACTACAAATTTTATGAATTTACTTCATTCATGCACTTTTTCTCCTGATTTCCAAGGTAACCTGACCTCTTCAATATTCCATGAAGTAGGATCCATAACATTGAATAATTCAACTATTTTAGGTGTATTACAAGAATGACCTAAATTATCTTCTTTATATTTAATGTGCTTTTTGTTTAATAATCTTGCCTTCATTTTTTCAATAATGCACTCTATTACTTTGTCTCGTGGCAGTGATTTAAAGCTTACATTATCTTCAAACTCTATGCATTTAAAAGCATCACTTTCTATCATTTCATTAATTTTATTTTCGTGTATACAAAAACTCTCTCTTAATTGTATGAAAAAACAATCGTTCATTTGATTAGTTTATCTGCCTTTGTTAAACTCAATTGTCTCGCTTGCAGTGCATTTGATAATAACTCAAGTTCATTCAAAATGTTAATCATTAATGCCAAGTCTTTTAAAAATTCGTTTTTTCAATCTTTTTGCCATGCCAGAAAATTTCTGATTTTTGGAAAAGTAAATATAAAGAGCTGGATACACTCTCTAGACCGCTTTGACAGCTCTAAGGCTACAAGAAGCCCATCGTGGACCAAAAACACGGCCTATTTTGATGATTTCAATATACAGTTCTTCAGAAAATTGTTTAAGTTCAAACTGACTTTTATTTGACTGATGAAAAATTGCATAAATCTTGTCTAAAAAAATCTTGAAATGGCTTATTTCATTGATATAATTTATAGCATCATCTAAAGCCAGCTGTAGCCAATGATTCAAACAATGACAAATTAAAATGTTTGGAAAATCTTCAATCAGTCCTGGAGCAACTCCAGATTTATGTCCAAGCATGGTGCTCGCGCCATCAGAACAAAATCCGATTAAATCTTTCTTTAAATATTCTGTCAAATCCTGTATCAGTTAATGTATGTCTCAAAGCATTATAAATATTTTCTGTTTTTGATTGTAATTCCACTAAATTGAGAAAAATTGTTGGTGAAGGATCTTGTAGTTCACATTTTAGAAGAATTACAAGCACAGTTTTACTTGAAACTGTAGAAGCTTCATCAATAATAATACAAATCTTTGAATAGTTTTCGATGATTTTACTAAAAATTTGTTTTCTTATTAATTCAGCAATATGTTCTACGATTCTGATGGCCGAAAATCGAGAATGTAGGCAGTTCCCTAAATCACTTTCATTCTTAATTTGTAGCTCTACTTCATCCTCCATATCTGACATTGGTCGGTTTCTTTTTACTAAGCTGTAAACGATGTTGAAAATTTTGCTGGTTATTGCAATATTTTGTTCAGTAAATTTATCAATCACTGTAGTGAGAGGCTCTTTTTTAGATTCATTTAAAATATTTATAGCTCTCAAATGAGAGCTTGATTCGAAATGTTCCTTCATTTTTTTTCTTAATGAAGCTTGCTGAACTTTTTTATCAGTTCCAGATGCTTTAATAGTACACTTTTGCCATTCCGAAGAAATGTGTAAAGATTTTCCTCCAAATGTGACGTCTTTGTACAGTGGGAACAGCCAAGTTTTTTGCCTTCAATTATCAAGCCATTATATTTCTTTAAAAAATATTGTGCCTGCTTGGAAGTCCAACAATCAGGTACTACATTTTCACAATCATGTAAATCCTCTTCCATTGTGGGCACATTTTCAGATGATTCAACTTTTATGATATTTTCATCACCAAAATTATTGTCATCGGTGTTTTCAGTAATTAAATCATTATTTTCATTACTCGAACTACTGACTAATGATTTTGTCATTTTACTGGAAAACCAATCACTAATGCTTTTCTGGCATTTCATTATGAAGGGTAAATAATATTGAATAGAAAACTTTAATCTTTGAATAACAGTCCAGTTAGTATTACACATGCAATTTACTAGAAACAAACAGACCGACTATGACTGGTCGTGTAGAAAACAGTTGCACAAGTGCACGAACAAAGCAAGTGCAACTTCAATTAACACAAGAAACAAGATGCTGTCTCTCTCTCTCTCAACAAAATGAACTTTGGGAGCAATGACATTTGACTCACATGTGTATATCAACTTAACAAATGAGGCAAATGCAACCCTGTTAATAAAATAATAAACTAGATTGGGGTGAGCAAATATTGGCAGGTCCGGCTTTAGGCCGATTCCACCGATTCCCCCGAATCGGGCCCCGTGCCCAGTGAGAATCCCTTCCCTGACTAGAGGCACCTTTTTAATTTTTACTTACCTGGAGGTGCTCCGGGTCTTCGGCGGGTTCTCTGGGGTCTGCTTGGGGCTCTGAGAACTGCAACAGGCAGCTTGTTTGCAGAAAGTGACCTAGACAGAATGTGTGTGTAGATACTTGGACGGCTGCAGCAACTGTCTGCAAACTCCACAGCTAGTTGCTGCCAGCCAGCCCCAGACGGCCGCTGGGCACAGCACTACCAAGTGCTATCCAGGCACAGGCTGCTCCATTTGGCTTACCCAGGATGACTAGACGGCAAATGTGAAAAATCGGGACAGGGGGTGGGGGGTAATAGGAGCCTATATAAGAAAAAAAAAACCCAAAATCGGGACATCTGGTCACCCTAACCTGGGACCACGGACCCTGCCCCACTAGCCACCGCTCGCCTTACCAAATGCTACTGCAGGAGAGATCTGAACCCACCCACAGGCAGAACTGGGGGCTGATTCTCCCCTGGAGGATAAAAGGAGCCCACTCCCCCACACACCCTGTCCTGAGTCCATCCTTCCCTCCTGCCCTCATCACACAGGCTCCTCCAGGAGCTGCATTCGGAGGTTTATAAATTACAGCTTAGCAAACAAGCTGCTGGCTGCCAGGAGTCCTAGGCAGCCAATCCAAGGCATGCCAGCTACGCAACCACTGCACAACAGCCCCCATCTACACCACACTCAACAATCCGTTGTGCTGAAAGAACCCTGTGCAGGCCCAGCAGAGCATACAGCACCTCACCCCCAGCAACACAACCACAAGACACTGTACACAGCCCTCCTCCTCCCATTCACACCATAAGTGACCTGAACTACACAACCCCAAGTATTATACATCCCTCCTCAGTGCACAACTCCCAGCCCTCACCCACTACTGTGCAGACCCTCTCCCAGCCGCACAACTCTCCTGCTACACAGCTACCCTGCAACACAAACTCTGTCCGGCGCACACACTATACACACGTCCCCACTACACACTCCTCAAACTAAAAAATGCACAATGCTCTGAGCCAGGGGATGGGGGAAGATTGAGTCGAGGCTGGGGGGGGACATCCTCGTGGGGTGGGGAGGCCCTGCAGGGCCCGGTGCAAATTGCCCCACTTGCCCACCCCCCGGGCGACCTTGGAGCTTGCAACCCGCCCCCCCCCCCCCGCTTGGCCGACCACTCAAAGCAGCAGGACAAGCTAGAGCTCAGCTGAGCTTCCCAGCTGCCAGCAGCTGGTCACTGTGGGGGGAGGGGCCCGGGGGCATCCTCTTGGGGCAGGGGGCCCCTGCAGGGCCCGGGTCAAATTGCCCCACTTGCCCTCCGGGCAACCCTGGAGCTTGCAGCCCCCCCTTCACCGGCCACTCAAAGCAGCAGGACAAAGCTGCGGCTGGCCACTGTGGCTCTGCGGAGCGAAGGGCCAGGGGTGGGGGGGCATCCTCGTGGGGCAGGGGGCCCCTGCAGGGCCCGGGGCAAATTGCCCCACTTGCCCCCTGGGTGGCGCTGGAGCTCCCAGTCCCCCCTTACCTTAGTGGCCGCTCAAAGCAGCAGGATGAAGTTGGAGCTCAGCTGAGCTGGCGGGTTGACCACGATGCGGCTCTGCCGGGGGTGGGGGTGGGGAATCCTGGGCGCTCAGGTGGGGGACAGGGCAGTCCCGTGGGCCATATCCGGCCCACGGACCAGAGTTGTTCTCCTACCTGCCTGGCTCTTTAACATCCGGTTTTCTACCAGCATCTAATTTTAGCAACTGGTTCTAGCAAACCGTCTGCAGCTCACCACTGGCTGTAACTACTGTTGAGGAACTAGGCAATCGGACAGCTGGCTCAGCCGTCTATACTAGTAGCTTTCTCACATACAGGGAGATGGGTCAAACTTGGAATTGATGTCATAACTGGCTTCCCATAAAGGATCAATCTGTCTAAGGCTACGTGTACACTTCAAACACTGGAGATATTCTTCTGACAACCTAACCCTGTCTGCACTGGGGCTCAGGTCACATTAACTACTTCTCTCAGTGGAGTGAATTTTTCACATCCCTGAAAGATGTGGCTATGGCAACATAGCCTTTCAGTATAGACCAGCCTTTAGATATTTTTTTTATATGAAAGGCAATAGACTTCAGCCTTTTCCTTGATATTGATGGTTGATGATTGCAGCCCCCCATCAGCTCTCCTAAGTTTCCTGTGCTGCATCTGCCCAACAGGCTAACAATCAGCAGTTCAGCTGTCCCTCTCCCCAATGCCATGTGCTGCTCCTGTCCTCTGCCTTGGAGCTGCTCCAGAGAATCCTGCTTGCTGTTCCCTATTCCTGCACCCCACTTACCCCTTCTCCATTGTGGAAGGAGGAAAGGAATTGACAAGGATTTGTAGGGGATCTTAATGCATGTCAGTCTATTAGCAAGAGTCAGGCTAGCAGTTAACAAGAGTTAGGCCAGCTGTAACCGTAATGACGTGAGACTTGTAGAAGAGAGGATGGCGTGAGGCGAGTGGGAAAGAACTGTGTGAGAAGTTGTCACGACCTTGCACTAATAACCAAATATGCAGACTCGCGTCTTCTAGAAATGAGAAAAATAAGATAGCAGAATAGCCTATGTATAAACAAAATGCAGCTGTTGCTTATTATTGTCTGTAACAAAGGTATAAATGCTTGCTCTAATTGTTTACCTGTTGAGAGACCTGTCCAGGACTGGGGCGACCCTGTGTCCTAGGACACTCCCTCCCTCTATTGCAATTGCTTGAGAAATAATAAAGTATCTGATTTTGCTGCACGCAAAGAAAAAGCGAGAACTGCGTTTTTCTCCAACACCATATAGAGCAGGGAGGGGACACAGCGGAGAGAGACAACAAGCTTGGGGCAGCAGCTGCTGTCTCAACTTCCTGATCCACTTAAAAAGACAGTGCACTTAAGAGTGGGTCAGCTTCCTTAAAGGGGCAGTGTGCATCTCTCTCTCTCTCTCCCGCACACAAGGTGTGTGTCTGTCTCTATCTGCCATGCTGTCTCCCCTCCCTCGTGTTTGTGCTATCTTGTGTGAGAGGCTACAGTAACAATGTGTTAACCCTTGAGGGCTCAGCTGAGTGCTAGTTCATCATTTAGCAGCAAGGCATTCCCTGCGAAATATCCCTCCCTCTTACACCCACTAACATCACCACCTCAACCAAGCTTTGCAATCATCATAGCTGTGAACAGTATTAAGCTGTTTGTTTAAAATGTACACTGTGTGTATATCTATATAATATATATTTTTTTGTTTGGTGAAATTTTTTTCCCTGCGACCTAACCCCACCTATTTACATTAATTCTTATGGGGAAAATGAATTCACTTATCATTGTTTCACTTAAAGTCCATTTTCCAGGAACATAACTACAACGTTAAGTGAGGAGTTACTGTACACTCTTTCTCACACACATTCTCCCACCCTAACCTTTGGAGTGAGGTTTTCTACCAGAACTCCTTACACTACAGTGGGTAGATTAAATCAAATTAACTCTTCAAGATTAGCCATCATTTCCTGTATAACTAAAAAAACAAAAAATAAAACTTTCAGTTTTCCAAAATAATTCAGATTATCACACAATTAGTCTCTTAGTCTTTAACTAATAACTTCACCTAAAATTTCATTTCCATTGGTAACAGGAACATATTCAAAGATCACAAATTCTTGTCATACATGTTAGTTTTCTTTTAATCCCCATTGCCAACAACTGAACCTTGGCTCAAATTGTGGTTTGTCCCAACGTAGGCCCCAAACACTTCTGTAAGTTCATATATCTCAGGATCTTCTGCCTTGTGTGTTGGTGGAAGGGGTCTCCTACGTCGGAATGTTTGCATCATGAGGAAAAATACCTCTCTTTTCACACTTTTTAATTTTTCAAAGTAGAGAAGTAATGTAAATGGATAAAACACAAGAGAAAACTAAGGTCTGGTCTACACTAAAGACATTTATCGGGATAACTATATTGCTCAGGGGTGTGAAAAATCCACACAGCTGAGCAATGTAGTTACACAGCCCTAACCCCCTGTGTAGATAGTGCTACATCAGCAGGAGACCTTCTCCTGCCAACGTAGCCACCGCCACTTGTGGAGGCTGGACTAAACAAGTCCGACCGGAGAGATCTCTCCCATTGGCTTAGAGTGTATGTAATAGTAGTGCTATAGCAGCACACCTACATTGGTGCAGATGCAACAACAAAACCATAGAATCAGGGCTCAATGTGTGTGTATCCGGAAGTCTGAAATTGGAGGCTGACAAATTCATCGCCTCGTTGGTTACCATCATTTCTACAGCCTGAAAGTGCTTGTTACCCAATCAGGCAGCCAGTTTGGGATCCATGGGGAAGGAATGTCCTATGAACCTCTCTCTCTTTGGATCCAAACTGTGAAGGATGATTGTTCTCAGTCTAACCCTGACATCCTTTGGAAGTGTAATCAGTGACACTGAACTAGGAAGTGGAGTTCTACAAACAATTTTCCTTGGGTCATTGGTCATGAAAGCTTCCTTTACTGGGGTGAAAACCAAGAACTGAGTGTGTTCTCTTTCCACCCCAGTTCTTTCCAAATCCTTGGCCTTAGTAAGGGTAAATTTACACTTCTCTGACAAAGAATCCTTTGCAAAGCCACTCAAAATCTCAGCAGTGTTAGTGAGGAATGGCTTCCTGAAACATGTCCAGCTTTTCTTTAATTCGGTGGCACAGGTCCAGGCCATGAACTGGATGGAGGCCTGGATCAGAATCTCCGTTAGTTACCAGAGCTGGAGTTTCTATTCAAAAATTGCTATTTTTCTGAAGCTATTACATTTTCAACACCAATTTCATTTTATACACATCTTTAGCACCTACAAAAAATAAATTCAACAAAAACCCCACTTCTATTTCTCAACATCTACATCATGAACGGCTGCATTTCCCATACCATAGGATTAGCTAGGAGAGATCTTCTGTAGGGCCTGAGTTACAAATGCTTTGGGAACCAAACACATGGGCATTCTGCCTAGTTCAAAATAACTTACCACAGAATTCCCTCCCCAGATCATCTGAGACAATATTGACTTCAACAATTGAACTACACTGTGCTCATATGCACTTCCTTCAATTAGCTGGAGTTCTGCAGTTGTTTACCATTTCTGAGTGGAGATTTTAAATCACTGCTGTGTCTTTGTTAGCATGTCCTGTAAATTGGAGAGTTCTCTCCTGTTGATAGAACTGCACTTCAACTTTCTCCATGTCATCATGAAGGATGGGGAAAAAGCAAAGGTGAAATGATAAAAGAGGACCTTATCAAATGGTCATTTATCTTAAAGTCTCCAATAAATCTGAGCAGTCCTATCAGACTGAACTAATATTCAATTGGGTGACCAAAAAGCCTCCAGGAAAGATAGAAACCCACATCACAGAGACAGAGAAAGAGAATACATGACAATGAAAGTGTCAAGTGAAATTCCAGAGCAGGTTACATCTGATGACTCAGAATCAGGAGAAGAGATTCTCCCATCACAGTCTCCTCTAATCCATTCAAAGATACTTCACTCAGCACTGTGTCAACAGCCAGATATGTTATTTACAAACTTTTTAGTATGCTAGCATCCCCATAATTAGGGGAAAACAGTCACCTTGCCAGAAGTATCTTCACCAATAGATGGAACCTGGGATTTAAAGTCCAAATGATCACACTGTGTTTGGGATCCATTTGAATTCCCCTACCAAGTCTTTGACACTTTAATCTCCAGTCATAGTGACTGATATAGGATTAAAGAAGCCAAAGCATCATCTCCAAGCACAGACAACGGAGAATGCTTCATCACGTGATACTTTGAGAAGTGGATGGATAGAATGTGATGAAGAAAAACTCTACATGGCTCAGGCAAAAGGTAACAGTTCCGCGGTGACAGGGAAGGAGGGAATCTCTGAGTCACCCCATCTCTTCCAATGCCCCTACTCCTCTTCATTTATATGTAATTTGAAAAGTTCCCAATATAACTGCTCTTCAGCATAACCCAGAGCAACGTGAGAACAACTGGCAATGATACAATCTGTATCACTGGTGACTCTAACAATACCTTTGCAATAGGAGGAATGGTATAAATGTGATGCTCCCTGGTTCCTCATAGGAAGGGCACACTCAAATTACTTGTGGGATCACAGAAAGGACAAATAGGTCCACCTCAAAAGAGGGCAAACTGCAAAAGGCAAAAATGGTCCACTCATCTGGACAAGCTGAGGGATAACGGTCCTGCAAACAGTTGAAACAGCTTCAAAAGTTAGTATGTGGGAATCAGGAAAGGTATCAAAGAAAAAAAAGAGTATTGATAGCCCTAGAGGTTTTTATGGTGTTAATCTCCCTTGCAGATTCTCTGATGGATAACATGGGCTGAGTTTCAAGAGAAGGTTTTCCCACACTCACTGCTTTCATAGGGCCTGTTCCCTGTGTGGATTCTCTGATGAACAGAAAGGGTTGATTTGTGAATGAAGTTTTTCCCACAATCACTGCATTCATAGGGCCTCTCTCCTGTGTGGATTGTTTGATGACTAATAAGGTGCGAGCTGCGACTGAAGGTTTTCCCACACTCACTGCATTCATAGGGCCTCTCCCCTGTGTGGCTTCTCTGATGAAGAGAAAGGGCTGATCTGTGAGTGAAGTTTTTCCCACACTCACTGCATTCATAGGGCCATTCTCCTGTGTGGATGCTTTGATGACTAATAAGGTGTGAGCTGCAATTGAAGGTTTTCCCACACTCACTGCACTCGTAGGGCCTCTCCCCTGTGTGGATTCTCTGATGGTGAAAAAGGCGTGATCTGTGAGTGAAGGTTTTCCCACACTCACTGCATTCATAGGGCCTCTCCCCTGTGTGGATTCTCTGATGAACAGAAAGGGCTGAGCTTCTAGTGAAGCATTTTCCACACTCATAGCATTCATAGGGCCTCTCCCCTGTGTGGATTCTCTGATGGTGGAAAAGGCCTGATCTTTGAATGAAGCTTTCCCCACACTCACTGCATTTGTAGGGCCTCTCTCCTGTGTGGATCCTCTGATGAATTATAAGGTGCGAGCTGCGATTGAAGGTTTCCCCACACTCATGGCATTCATAGGGCCTCTCCCCTGTGTGGATTCTCTGATGTTGAAAAAGGGCTGATCTTTGAGTGAAGCTTTTCCCACACTCACTGCATTCATAAGGCCGCTCATCTGTATGGATTCTCTGATGTTTAGAAAGATGAGAGCTGCTAGTGAAGCTTATCCCACACTCACTGCATTTGTAGGGCCTCTCCCCAGTGTGGATTCTCTCATGAACAGAAAGGGCTGATTTGTGAGTGAAGTTTTTCCCACACTCACTGCATTCGTAGGGCTTCTCTCCTGTGTGGATTCTGTGATGAGTAATAAGGTGCGAGCTGCGACTGAAGGTTTTCCCACACTCACTGCATTCATAGGGCTTCTCCTTTGTGTGGATTTTCTGATGCTGAAAAAGGCCTGATCTTTGAGTGAAGCTTTTTCCACACTCACTGCATTCATAGGGCCTCTCATCCGTGTGGATTCTCTGATGTTTAGAAAGGTGTGAGCTGCTAGTGAAGCTCTTCCCACAAACACTGCATTTGTAGGGCCTCTCCCCTGTGTGGATTCGCAGATGAACAGAAAGGCTTGATCTGTGAGTGAAGTTTTTCCCACACTCACGGCATTCATAGGGCCTCTCTCCTGTGTGGATTCTCTGATGTTTAAAAAGGTCTGAGCTGCTAGTGAAGCATTTTTTGCAGTCACGGCATTCATAGGGCCTCTCCCCTGTGTGGATTCTCTGATGCTTTATAAGGGCTGAGTAGTCACTTAAGTTTTTCCCACACTCAATGCATGTATTTTTTCTTTTTCCCATGAGGATTTCCTGCTGGGTTGTGGTTTCCTTGAGGGCCTTCTGAGTTCCCCGACAGGAAATAAATGTACCCACTTTCTCCCCTGGCTGGTTTCCTTGCTCTCTTTCTGGTCTGTGCTGAATCTCACAGGATTTTCCCTCCTCATGACTGTTGGACACATTCCTGTGTTTATCCACTTGCTCAACATTTTCCGGCTGAGAATTCTGTTCCTCTTTCTCACCTACCATTGCATCACCTGCTGTGATAGAGACAGAAACCTCAAACAGGGATGGAAAGGGGAAGGCCAAACCAAAACAAGTGCTGGAGAGAGGTCAAATAAAAACAAGAAATGAACTCCTCCAAACTCTTCCCCCAAATAGGAGAGAGGAGGGGATCAATTCAGCCTTCACATCCCATCCAAATTTGCAGGAGGAAGGGAGGAAGCTACTGCCTGGTGTCTGCTAGGAACTACAGGAAGCCATAAGCTATATTTACCCTGAGGATGCAACCCCTGCTAGGGACGATAATGAACTGAGAGACCTCCCCAAGGGCTTTGTAGGGCATCCCAGATGTTTCCTTCAGGCACTTACAGATTCTGAGTTGGTTTAACATTTCCTCACCTGTGCGGGGAGCTCTCAGGATCTCTCTTTCCTCTGAACCCTGGAGGTCTGGGACCCATGACTCTTCCTCTTGTTCCAGCTGGGAGATCACATCAGGTCGGGAAACTGGAAAGCCTGCTCAAATGAAGGAAAACAGAGAAGTTCAAATGATTTCATAAGACTTTGTTATAAAAAACATTTTATTAATTTAACTTCAGTGCTTAGTGTGATACGGTGTGCCAGGGGCAGTCCTCACTGAAAATGGCAAGGTTAGGGCAAGCTGAAGAGGGGAGAGCAGATGTTCCCAAAACTGCTGCTTAACACTGAAGTTAAACTCAACGACAAGTCACAAACTGTGCTTCTCATCAGCCACACTGGTGATCAAGAAGCTGAAAAAAGAAATCACACAGCAGCCTTCATTCCATTCCAGTTCTCTGATTCCCAATCAGCACCTAGGTCCAGTACAGTGAGAGATTATTTAAAAACTCTGCTCACATAAACAAAATGTTCTTCTGACCCCAAAGGGTCAGCCACGTTACCAGGTCAGTATAGGTTTGGATCTTACCCAAAATACCATGTTGCCAGCCAGTCCTTTAGCATCTAAACTAAAGGTTTATTACAAAAGAAAAGAAAGAAAGAAGGGAGTTGTTAAATGGGAAAGCAGTCAGATACATTCAGAAATCTATATATTAGGTTCTTAGCAATATTGGTGAGTTGCTGGCTTGAACGTCTGTCTGGACCACATCCACAGTTTGTATGGGTCATTCAGTCCTTTGGTCAAGGCTTCAGTTTGTAGAGAAGTTGCTCCAGAGGTAGGAAGAGGGATTGTAGACAAAATGGAGATGATGTAGCTGCCCTTTATATTCCTTTTGCCAAGTGGCTTCTACTTCCCGTGTCCCAAACACAAGCTTCACAGCACATGGCATGGAAAAGCCTTGGAGTTCTCAGTACAGAGGCATATCCCTGCATGTCTTGCTGTCTCAACAGCAGGGACGGCTCTAGCTTTTTTGCCGCCCCAAGCACAGCAGTCAGGCAACCTCTTGTTGGCTTGCCTGCGGGAGGTCTGCCGGTCCCATGGCTTCGGCATACCCACCAGCAAATTGCTGCCGAATCCACGGGACCAGCAGATCTCCTGCAGGTGTGCCGCCAAAGGCTGCCTGACTGCTGCCCTCGCAGGGATCAGCAGGGTGCCTCCTGCGGCATGCCACCTCAGGCACGTGCTTGGAACGCTGGTGCCTGGAGCTGCTGCTGCTCAACAGGTGTATCCCCTTAATCCCTTCCACAGGTTCATTATATAGCTGATGAACCTGGATGGGCATCGAACATGCTAGGCGGTGCTGATACCAATATGTCTGGGGGTGTCACCCAGAAACTCTGCACAAGTCTGGAAATACAGATATACCCTACATATCTATAACTCACAATACAAAGGTATTGTACATAGAAACAAAATTATCATACCTGGAAAATCATAACATTTTCACTGACACCTTACATGCCATATCTAGCACAATTCATTGCAATTTTTTCATATTGGTATTAATAATAAAATAATAATAATATAAAGTGTCTCACAATTCCATACAGTGTCACAGTAAACCAGTGAATTCCCAGGACCAGTTCCCCAGGTCCTTGAAGATGCCGAACACTGCGCTTATGAGGGATTGAAATACCCACATATCTGCTGGGAACACACACACAGACAGACACTGTGTCAGTCTGTACCCCTATGTTCACTCTTCTAGAAAATTATGACCAATTTTGTACATAATATGGCTTGTGAGGTATCATTTGAAAACACATCATCTACAGAATATTATCCTCCTGTTAAAATGTGTAGCAACACTGTATGTAAAGTTATGAGCTTTTACTGTATGATATTACTGAAAAAGTCACAAGCCGGGGGAACACCCACAGAAGAGTTCCTCAGAGACAGCTGGTCAAACAGCCATTCTCTGGCAGCGGGAAGGTGTGAAGAAGACATTTACAGTCAATCACAGGCACCTCTTGAAGCTCGTATCTCCAACAGACAGCCTGTCACCATGACTCAGCTGAGAACTGAAGTTGTTTCTAGTACAAAGGACTGAATTATAAAAAGGGATGAGGAAAACGCTTGCCTCTCTCGCTCTCCCCTTTCCCTCTGCTCACGACATCTCCGGAAGAACAGAACTTGGAGTGGTGGGGAGGGATAGCTCAGTGGTTTGAGCAGTGGCCTGCTAAACCCAGGGTTGTGAGCTCAATCTTTGAGGGGGCCATTTAGGGGTCTGGGGATTGGTCCTGCTTTGAGCAGGGGGCTGGACTAGATGACCTCCTGAGGTCCCTTCCAACCCTGACATTCTACAAATCCTGGCTGAAACGAAAGCCAACCTGTTTAAGCATATGGTGAGAGAAACATTTGCTTCTATCCATTTTAGCTTATTAACTTGGACATTAGTTGGTGTTTTATCTTCCATTTCTTTTGTAAACAATTATGACTTTTATGTCTCATTACCCATAGTCACTTAAAATGTTTTTTTTCAGTAGTTAATAATTTTGTTTCGCTGCTTCATCTAACCAGTGTGTTTGGAGGAAAGTGTCTTGGAAACACCACATGGGATAACAAGGCCAGAATATGTCATTTTCCACTGATGAAATGACAGACTTCATATGAGCTTGCATAGTTCAGTAGTGTGCTGGACAGTGTAATATTCACATTTCTTGGGGAAAGTCTGAGAGCAGAGAATTTTCAGGGGTTCTCCAGTGGTGCACTGTAATTTGTGAGTCACTGTCTAGCAGCACTTAATATTGTGCAGCTGGGAGCAAGTTACATGCTGGAGACAGTGTTAACTGCCCAGGAGTGGCTGTTCTCACAGTTAAACAGTGGAAAAGGTACCCCAGGTTGGAGAACAGAGGGGATGTCACAGAATCCCCAGGCAATGCTCTGGAACTGCTCCCCACAAAGCCAGTCAGGACTTTGGGGAGCCTCCTCTCCCTCAGAGCAGACCATCTTCAGGGCAAGAAGCTCACACAGCTTCACCTCCTGGGTCTCTCCTTGGAGCATTCAGCATCCTCTGCCCCTCCGTGCGCTTCCCCCAGTAAGCCCGCCCCAGCAGGGTTCTGGGGAAGCCACAGGGTCCTGCACCCCCACTGAAACCTCCTCCAGCCCCTCCTCGTCTACTCAGTTCCTTTCCTGTGCCAGGAGGTCACCTGGTCTTTGTCTCCAACACCTTTAGCATCCCCTTGCAGAGGGGGAAAGGGCCTGGCCATTAGTTGCCAGGTGACAGAGGGTCGGCCAAGAACTGAGGCCCCCACACTGTATTCAGAGGGAACATTAAGAACAGCCCCACTTTGTCACATCTCTCCCCCCTTCGAAACCGAACTGAGCGAGGCCACTTTAGCCAGTGACCTGGGGAAGTCTGAACCCACCAACATCCCCGTGGATGCCCCAGCATCTCTCCCACTCCTTGGTGTGGGTTACACCAGGACATTCCTGTTTCAGGTCCTCTTTTGGGTCTGTTGTGCTTGATGGCGCTTGCAGGCTGTATGTGGGAAGGTTTATGCAGCCCCTTTTGCCACCTTCATAAACAGATAGTTAAGGGTTAATGTCTCTTTTACCTGTAAAGGGTTAAGAAGCTCAGTAAACCTGGCTGACACCTGACCAGAGGACCAATAAGGGGACAAGATACTTTCAAATCTTGGTGGGGGGAAGTCTTTTGTTTGTGCTCTTTGTTTTGGGGGTTGTTCGCTCTTGGGACTAAGAGGGACCAGACGTTAATCCACGCTCTCCAAATCTTTCTGAACCAGTCTCTCATGTTTCAAACGTGTATATAACAGCCAGGCAAGGCGTGTTAGTCTTATTTTTGTTTTCTCAACTTGTAAATGTTCCTTCTTGCTGAGAGGATTTTACCTCTGTTTGCTGTAACTTTGAACCTAAGGCTAGAGGGAGTTCCTCTAGACTATATGAATCTGATTACCATGTAAAGTATTTTCCATCCTGATTTTACAGAGATGATTTTTACCTTTCTTTCTTTAATTAAAAGCTTTCCTTTTAAGAACCTGATTGATTTTTCCTTGTTTTAAGATCCAAGGGGATTGGATCTGGACTCACCAGGAATTGGTGGGGGAAAGAGGGGGGGATGGTTAAATTCTCCTTGTGTTAAGATCCAAGGGGTTGGATTGGTGTTCACCAGGAACTTGGTGAAAAAGCCTCTCAAGACTGCCCAGGGAGGGGAAGGGTTTGGGGGGACAGGAAGTGTTCCAGACACTGAAATTTCTGGATGGTGGCAGTGTTACCAGATCTAAGCTAGTAATTAAGCTTAGAAGTGTCCATGCAGGTCCCCACATCTGTACCCTAAAGTTCAGAGTGGGAGAGGAACCTTGACACCACCCCAGTACCCCGTGGTTTTAAACTGGGATTGTGTCTTTTCCCAGCGCTCCAGTTTGGAGGGCTGCAATTTGGGCTCTTTTGGTTAAGAGCTTCCATCTTGGCCTTGGCCAGCTTTGGGCTTGGGCAGCTACTCCCCATCAGGACCTCCCAGCCGATATCCTGGAGAACCCCAGTGACCAGCCAGTCTGCCCCCTCCTGGGTCTGCACAGGGATCCGGGCCATAGGCAGGGTGAGAGGCTTCACCCCAGGGACCTTCACCCTGGTCCCACAGCCCCTCAGCATCTGTGGCTGCACCACCCGGGGACTGACAACAGTTTCTCTGTCCCAGGGTCTCACCACCCCAGGCATGTCTCCCCACTGACCCCTGGGAAGCCCCCTATGCCTCTCCGCTCCACCATCGCCAGTCCATGCTGCTGTTGCTTCTCCTGCAGCTTTTTCTCAGGCTTTTACTCTCTCTCATGGTCCTCTCGCTCTCTCGGGCTCTGCTCCAATCCCATCTGTCTCCGATCCCCTGATGGGGAACCTGATCGTGAAGATCTTCATCTGGTTGAGGACCAGACTCTCGGGGATGCCTGGCTGCTGCTCCAGCTGCTCCCAGATCCTCTTGTAGCCCAATCTGGGTCAGGAATCCGCTCCTCAGAGCGGTCCTCCTCCTCCAACTGCATGATTAACTGTGCCTTCGTGAACTTCCCAATTTGTAACCCTCTTTGTGCACAGGATCACAATGTCCTCCTTAAGGAGATGGTGATAGGCCATCACTTCATTGTTCCCAAGTTGCTCTGGACTCACAGGCATGGTTTCCAGGAAGAACTCCTGTGGTGCCAGTCCTTCTCATGATCACCATCTCTTTGCCAGGGTCGAGCTGCAGACTCCTCCGCCCCTGGGACTGCTCCTGCAATCCCCAGGGGAACCCTGCTACTGCAAAAATCCTTCTCTCTCCCAGGGTCGAGCTCGCTGCAGTCCTCAGGGGGACCCCGTTACTCCAACAGTCCTTCTCGCTGGTCACACACTCCCAGAGGTTAACTGCCGCCTGAAACCGTCCCTCTCTGAGCCTTCAACACACCTGGTCCTCATTATCCCACCTTTGTTTTACTGCTCCCCAGTCACTTACTGCAAGCAGCGCCGTTCACGGGGTGCAGTACATCCCACCACTGCCACCAGTTGTCACGGAGTCACCGGGCGATGCTCTGGAACTGCTCCCCACAAAGCCAGTCAGGACTTTGGGGAGCCTCCTCTCCCTCAGAGCAGACCGTCTTCAGGGCAAGAAGTTCACACAGCTTCACCTCCTGGGTCTCTCCTTGGAGCATTCAGCATCCTCTGCCCCTCCATGCGCTTCCCACAGTGAGCCCGCCTCAGTGGGGTCCTGGGGAAGCCACAGGGTCTTGCACTCCCACTTTGCAGTGAGATGTGACTCTCAGCCAGCCAGTAAAACAGAGGTTTATTAGATGACAGGAACACGGTCTAAAACAGAGCTTGTAGGTACAGCGAACCAGACCCCTCGACCGGGTCCATTCTGGGGGCAGTGAGCCAGACCCTCACGTTTGCACTTCACTCCTCGTCCCCAGCCAGCTGCAGATTGAAACCCCCTCCAGGTTCTCCTCCCCTGCTCAGTTCCTTTCCCGGGCCAGGAGGTCACCTGATCTTTGTCTCCAACACCTTTAGCATCCCCTTGCGGGTGTGGGGGAGGGCCTTGCCATTATTTGCCAGGCGACAGAGGATCGGCCAGGATCTGAGGCCCCCACACAATATTCAGAGGGAACGTTAAGAACAGCCCCATTTCGTCACAGGGGACACACCTGTTCAACAGTCCAGATTGTATTGTGGGTAATGTCACAGACACTCATTATGACAGAACCTCTTACATGTCCCAGAAATTGAAGACTCCAGATGGAGGGCAAGTCTCCCTGGCACTGCTTCTTGCTGACAGAGAGGTCCAGAGACAGTGAGAGAGTCCTGGGGAAGCTGAGAACAGTAAGCATAGGCTGGTGAGGTTCACTGGAGAAAGGGAACAGGAAGGGCAGGGATATCACTGAATGCCAGATCTCAGCAGTGCTAGATGTCAGGATAACACAAGTGCAGCCCATTGGAAAACATAATCCCAACTATACATACAAAATGATGGCATCACAATTAGCTGTTTCCACTCAAGAGACAGATCTTGGAGTCAATTTGGATAGTTCTCTGAAAACATCCACTCAAGGTGCAGAGGCAGTCAAAAAGTGAACTGAATGTTGGGAATCATTAAGAAAGGAATAGATAATATAATATTGCCTCTATACAAATCCATAAAATATTGTATTACCTCTATATAAATCCATGGTATGCCCACATCTCAAATACTGCATGCAGATGTGGTCACCCCATTTCAAAGAAGATATATCAGAATTGGAAAAAGTTCAGAAAAGGGCAAAAAAAAGATTAGGGGTATGGAACAGCTTCTCAATGAGGAGAGATTAAAAAGACTGGGACTTTTCAGCTTGGAAAAGAAAGATGAAGGGGGGGATAGAAGAGAGGTCTATAAAATCATGACTTGTGTGGAGAAAGTGAATAAGGAAGTGTTATTTACTCCTTCTCATAACGCAAGGACTAGGAATCACCAAATGAAATTAATAGGCAGCAGGTTTAAAACAAACAAAAGGAAGTATTTCTTCACACAATGCACAGTCAACCTGTGGAACTCTTTGCCAGAAGATGTTGTGAAGGCCAAGATTATAACAGGGTTCAAAAAAAGAACATGATAAATTCATGGAGGATAGGTCCATCAATGACCATTAGCCAGGATGAGCAGGGATGATGTCTGTAGCCTCTGCTTGCTAGAAACTGGGAATGCACGACAGAGGATGGATCACTTGATGATTACCTGTTGTGTTCATTCCCTCTGGGGCACCTGGCATTGGCCACTGTCAGACGACAGTATACTGGGCTGGCTGGGCCTTTGGTCTGACCCAGTATGGCTGTTTTTATGTACTAGGGAATCTAGTGAGTCCAGTGTAATGGAAGGGAGTTGGAAAATCCCTGCATGTGGAGAACACTGGAACATTAGAAGCTGTAATTCAGGAGCAACAGACCCTAATTAGTCTGGAAAAGCAGAAAGTGAGAAATAAGAATTGGGGTCGTGACTCAGGAATGAATGCCTCAAAAATCCAAGGAGCATGCAGAGAAGAGAGATTGTGGCTATTATACATGGTGATGGAGGAGTAAGACTCTCTATGTATCAATAAGTTTCACTACCAACCTAGGCCATTTTCACATGCCGGGGTGCAATCCAGAGCAGTACTTGTCTCATCTGTAATCCTGGGTGCGATTCAATGTTCTGCTGCTGGAGCTCCCCTGTCTGGATACCCCCAGCCAGCATTCAACGACACACCGAGTGTGTGTGTGATAAATAACCCTGGACCAGCAGCTCTCACTCCTGCAGCCTGCTCATTACACCCCAAGCACATTCTGGTTTGGGTAGAGTAGGCTCAGTGTTTGAGAGAAGGGCAGGGGTAGGAACCTTCTATTCATTATGCTGGACCTAACCCCAAGTTTTACTTGAGTAAACAAGAGATATTTGACACTGTATGATACTGCTCCTGTGCTCTGTACTCAAAGTGTTCTGAAGCAGGGAAGGGTCTCTGGTAGTGGTTGTGTCACTGGCATATTGGAGTGATACTGCAACAGGACAGAGTAGAGGTGGCATTGTGGGGCTGGCGTGAACCTTCACTCTTCATTTCCCCTTCCAAGAATTGAGGGGACAGGAATCCTTACCCAGCGAGGTCACATTCTCATAGTTCTCCTGCATGACATTCCTGTGGAGGGCTCTCTGAGTGGGGTCCAGCAGAGCCCCCTCTTCCCTGGTGAAATACACAGCCACCTCCTCGAAGGTCACCGGCCCCTGAAAGAGCAAGAGTCCAACACTTCAGTACCTGATGCCCCACTCACACTCCCAATGAAATGGAAGCTCTGGTGGATCGCAGTCAACAGAGTCCCACCCCCAGCCCATTGACAGCATCCTGGAAACAGCAGGTTAAGGGGACGAAGAGAGAGCCCCTTGTCTCTCCCAGCAGATCCATCATATATCTACTAGCCACAGACTGATACAGGAGATGGAGCCCCTAGCAGGGTCCAGGGAGAGCTGCCTGGTAGGAAGCCAAACACGCTCCTCATTCTGAGGAACTGGCTATGAAGGGAGGGGCAGCTCCCCTAAACCTCACTGCCAGGTGCCCCTTTCATATCTCAGAGCAGCTGTTGGTTAGCCAGATCAGGCTCCAGCACTGGAGTCTGGTTAGTTTTCTTAATCTCATATAGGTGGGTTATTTTCTCTTTCACAAATTAGGGTATTTCCACCTCCGAACCCCACGGGTCTGTTCCTAGAATCTAGGCCACTTATTAAACAATTCCCAGGAGGTTTACCACATCCTGGCCTCCTCCTTTTGCCACGCTGTGGATTTCCTGCCCCAGTTCAGCCTTCAAACTTGTGCAAACCTTCCCATCTCCAGTGTATTTGCTGTCCCGGTCCTCCAGCAGGAACCCACCAACCACTCCCACCAAGAATCCCTACCTGAGCTGGCTCCACTGCAGCCATTTCTCTCCCCCTGTGCCATGGGAGGATCTGATGAAACGGAATGAAACGTGGACATCATTCTGCAGCCTGGGAGGGTGAGAAGGGTAGTTGTGAGGGTTTCACAACAGGCTTTAGTTAATTTCACATCATAATTCCCCCAGGCCCTTTCCCTGCAGACAGACATCCTACATTCTGCCATGCTGAGAAAATGCTTGATCTCTTTATTATAGTGTAGACCTGACCGCTCCTGCCAGGCTAAGCCCACAGAGAGATTGTTAACCTCCCTTCTCCCTCACCCCACCCCGTAACAAAGTCTCTGAACACAAGGCTAGAAAAGAGCAGAACCCAAGGAGCTACCGTGAGAGATTCCCTTGGACACTGACCCCCAGCAGCCACACCCCAGCACGAGGAATACATTGTCAGGAACTGGCTTTTCCTCTGGCTGCTCCTTTTCTTGTTCACCTGGGCCAGGCCAGGCAGAGAAGCAGCTTTAATTAAGGTCATTTCCCAGCACAAAACTCCCACTAGGGGAGCAGAAGCTGCCAAGCCTGGTCTCCCAGATCACAATGGACGCTGCAGCATCTGACCCAGGAAGCTGAACCCCAATATCCTGAGCAGAAAGGGACAGAGCATTTGAGTGGCCTTCCCTCCTTTAGCTCTCTGCCGAGAGCAGCTAATGAGAGCCCCTCCTCAAAGGGAGAACTGCTGATCTCATTTGCCCCACTGTCCAGCTGGTCACTCCTCCTTTTTCCATACAGTGACTCTGGATTAACAATGGTCTCAATGAAACCAGATTCCAGAAAGAATGAGTCTAGAATGCTGTGGAAAAGATCATAGTGTGGCAGTGCTAACCCACTTCCTATCTCCTTCACTCCCCAGATCTAGGACAAGGACTCGAGGCACGAATTTTCCCTATGGAACTGGACGTTCCTGCAGTTTTCAAGAGGGGAGAAAAGCAAAATCTGTGATTTCACTTCACAGTGTTTGATAAGTGGATAGAAAGTTATCAAGGTGACTGGGCCTGGCCGGGGAATGTCAGGCAGTGCTTGGAGCCAGGATTCTGGCATAAGCTAATCAGGGAGAAGGAGCGAGGTCAGGAGTAGCCCCCAGTGCCCCCAACCTCCCCAGCCAGGGTGTCACCAGATATTTCCTGGGACCCAGCCCCCAGAGTCCCTAGCCAGGGACCTCAGATACCCCTCAGAGCCCCACTGGCCAGAGAACCCCACCAGACCTTCACTGTCAGCCTGGGAGACCCAAAGGGTTCACCCCAGTAAGAGCCCCCAGCGGCCAGAGATCCCCCAAAAGGGACCCCCACTGGGAACTCAGTCCCTCACTGCCTGCCTAGGACCCCCGGCTGCCCTCCAGCAGGATCTGCCCTGCCCTTTGCCTGGCACCCCATCCTCCCCCCTGTGGGATCCCCTGATGCTTTACAGCAGGACCCCTCACATTGCTTGCTTGGCATCCCCTGGCCTAGCACCAGGGATTCTTCCTCACACACTGTGCACTGGGCATGACAGAGGTGGCTAAATCTTGGCACTGTGGGAAGCAGCCACGCATGGAGACCATTTGTCATGGGGTTTGGGATACTTCTCAACCACACTGCACTCAGAGTGACCTCCTCATCCCGTGCCAGCTGGAGAAAAAAAGGTCCATCCAGAAAACTCTCCCATTACCAGATGGGAACTACTGATCCCCCACACAGGGGCAGGCCTCTGGCTTTGATGTGTATTAAAGATGTGGCTGATCTCTTTCTTCAGCAAACATTTTAACACAGATAAAAGAAGGAAACAAATGATTCCCAAAGGAGAGGGGAAAGATGATCACTGGGCAATTTAACCCCCTGCAACATCCAGGATGGAGAAGGACTCAGTGCAACAGGTTCCCCCAAGAAAGAAGAAGTTGTTGGGATTTAGAAACATGGGCAACAGCCCAAAACTCAAGAGGATTTTTAACTAACATTTGATATTGACATAGAAAGAGGCAAAACCTGAGCTTTGAGATCAAAGTTCAGAAATGAAAGAGAAAGGATGGACGAAGTGGGTATTCACCCACAAAAGCTCATGCTCCAAAACTTCTGTTAGTCTATAAGGTGCCAGGACTCTTTGCTGCTTTTAGAGAAAGGATGGAAATCTGAGAGATTTAGGATTCATTTTTGCAAATTATAGAGAAGAAAGTGGAAAATCAGAGGGATTTTATATCAGTTGTTGATACGAGGTAAAATCTGAGTGTTTCATGTGAATATTTGATAAATGAATAAAGAGGAAATGGGCAACATTTGCAAACATTTTATATCCAGGTTCAAGAATCTAAGAAAAGGTGTAAATCTGAGATTTTCTTAATATTTTATAATTAGAGAGATAGCAGAAAATCTCCGGGCATATTCAATTAGAAAAAAACAACTATAGAGAAGTGGGGCAAACGTTTAGGTTATTTTATATGACTCTTTGAGATTTACAGAGAAAACATGACACAAACTATGTATTTGATAAGATGAGGGAAAACTACCAAGATCTGAGGGGAGTCACTTTCCTGCCTGGCCCTAGCACCCCCACTCCGGGGTCTCTCACTCACCGGGGGGCAGAGCCCCAGGGGCTGGTCCTAGCTGGAGAAAGCCCCCACCTGGTGTAGTGTGTTAAAACGACTCCATCCAGGAACGTAGCAGCCTGGGGCTGGGCCGTCTCCATGGAGGACACTTGCTCCCCCCTCCCCTTCCCACGCCCTGTTACCAGCAGAGAGGGGCCCCCCCAGCCTGGCCCAGAGGTGTCCCTGTCTCAGGGCCCCCCCAGCCTCTGCCCATTCACCCTCTGCCCAGTTCAGAAATCACTGGGGGGAACCATTTCCCACCCACACAAGGACAAATCCCTGCAGGTGAAAATGGGGGAAACCCCCCAAACCTGAGATCTGAACTGGCCATTGGCGAAGGGGAGAGAAAATGGGGCACGATGGGGGAGGGGAACAGGGAACTTCTCAGGGGTTTGGGGGGGGTCACCCTGGGGGTGGCTCGTTGCTCTCTAGGGAGAAAGGGGGCAGGACGGGAGGGGAGGGGGGTCCCCACGGGGGGGGCAGCGGTAAATCCGAGGGGATCTCAGCCCCCCCCTTTCTCTCCCCGCTCCTCGGGGGTCACCTGCTCCCCCCCCCGCCATGTCCGGGCTGCACAGACATTTCCCCCCCGCCCCTTTCCCAGCCCCGCCCGGTCTCACCCCCCAGCCCCGCCCGGCCCCACGCAGGGACCCCAGTGGGGCCGGGCCCCTCCCCCCGCCACCCCCCGCGGGGCCCCAGGGCAGAGCCTGGCCGGGCCCGGGGGGCGCTGGGCTCCTGCGGGGACAGCAGCTCCGAGCCCCCCGCGGGCGCTGCCCCCCCGGGAGCAGATCCCGGCGCTGCGAGATGCCGGGTCCCCCCCCCGGACACTGGGGCAGAGTCACCGCCCGGCCCCGGCCCCGCCCCCGGGCTCGCTCCGGGACCTGGAGGCTGCAGCTCCGCAGCGGGGCGGGCAGAGCCCGGGGCGGCCCCAGGGCGGCTCCAGCGGGAGCAGGGCCCGGGCCGGGCACGGGGGGGTTAATGCAGGGCTCTCCCGCCGCGATCTGCGCATGCCCAGAGCCCCAACGGCACAAACCCTTCTCCGGCCCGGGAGAGGCTCCAACGGCCCCGCGCGAGACAGGCAGAGCCGCAGCGCCCAACGCTCCTTCGCAGCCCGGCTCCGCCTCCCCCGCCGACGTCACTTCCGCTCCTGGGAGAGTCAGGAACTACATCTCCCAGCCTGCCCCGGGGCCGCTTCTGCCCTCTCTAGCCCGGGTAAGGGAGGTCGCCGGGGTCACCCTGACCCCCTTTCCCCGCGCCCCTCCCCAAGGTTGCGCCTCTCACATTCCCCCCCCTCGGCCCAGGAGCGGCGGCCCCGACTGGAGCTCCCGGAGCCTTCCCGCTTCTCGGGGCCGGGCCGCTGCGCTGCGGGGGAGCCGGGGGCGGGGCTGCGCGCGGGGCGGGGGCAGCCTGAGCTCCGGGGTCTCTGGCCCGGCTGGTGAGTGTCCCCGTCGCGCCGGAGACCGAGACACTGAACCCCGGGGGGTGAGCGCCGCGCGCCCGGAACCCCTAGTGCCGGTCTCCGCCCCCTCCGCGGTGTCCCGGTCTCCGCCCGCGCCCGGCCCAGACCCCCCCGTCTGCGCCGACCCCCCCCCCCCCCGCCGGTGCCCTGGTCCCTGCCCGCCCCCGGCGCGCCGAGCCCCCCTTCAGCCCCCTCGCACGGTGCCCCGGTCCCTGCCCGGCGCGCCGAGCCCCCCCTCTTACGGTGCCCCGGTCCCTGCCCGCCCCCGGTGCGCCGAGCCCCCCCTCACCCCTCTCTCGGTGCCCCGGTCCCTGCCCGCCCCCGGCACGCCGAGCCCCCCCCCCCCGCCGGTGTCCCGGTCCCTGCCCGCCCCCGGTGCGCCGAGCCCCCCCCTCACCCCTCTCTCGGTGCCCCGGTCCCTGCCCGCCCCCGGCACGCCGAGCCCCCCCCCCCCGCCGGTGTCCCGGTCCCTGCCTGCCCCCGGCGCGCCGAGCCCCCCCCCCCCCCTCACGGTGCCCCGGTCCCTGCCCGCCCCCCGGCGCGCCGAGCCCCCCCTCTCACGGTGCCCCGGTCCCTGCCCGCCCCCGGCGCGCCGAGCCCCCCCCCCACCCCTCTCACGGTGCCCCGGTCCCTGCCCGCCCCCGCCCCGCCGAGCCCCCCCCCTCAGCCCCCTCTCTCGGTGCCCCGGTCCCTGCCCGCCCCCGGCGCGCCGAGCCCCCCCTCACCCTCCGCCGGTGTCCCGGTCCCTGCCCGCCCCCGGCACGCCGAGCCGCCCCCCCCCCCCCACGGTGCCCCGGTCCCTGCCCGCCCCTGTGTGCCAGTCACTGGCTGGGGGTTCATTGTGTACTGACCTCGCTGGTGCTTTTTCTGTGGCCTGTGGTAAAACTGGGGCCACGTCTGGAACAGTTGACGGACCCCCTGGAAGACCCCTGGGCACTCCTAGGTGTACGTGTCCCCCTGGTTGAGAACCACTGATGTGAGGACCCCAGGCCCACCTGCCGTCCCAGCCTCCAACCCTTCACCCTGGGCGGCTGGTTCGGCTTTGTTCCCCTCCATCAGCCTCAAGTCGCTGGGTCTCCACTTCCTGCCGTGGCCCCATGAAGTCTCTCAGGTGTAAAAGCAGCATCCGCTCCATGAACGGTCCTGTTGATGGAGCAGTGATTGACACTTTCTCTGGTCTCCTTTTCAGATTTTGTCCCATTTTTTCTCTAATTCTCCAGTGTTCATTTAACAGTAGCTGGTTTGGGATATTTTCACACCTGATTGACCTGCGGCAATTTTGTTTTCTTTCTTTGGGAAATTGTCCTGAACCGTTCCCCAAATGAGAAGGGGCTTAATGGGTGTAGCTTGCAGAGCCCTGAGACACAGCTGCCTCTGGGGTGGGATGCGGTGGCCATTCTCTGCCAGCAACAAGGAAAGGAAGGGGACAGGAGGAAAAAGTCCCCACTGGAGACTGTCCAGCCCAAGGTTACACAGTCCTGGCTCCTGGTACCCCCAGCTGCCCAATGCGGCTCTCCCAGCTGCCAGTCACCCGCCCGCTCCTGCTGCCACCTCCTCCCCGCTGCCAGGGAGTTTTCCTGCTCCATACTCCCCTCACATACCCTCTTAAAACACCTCCTCAAAGGGCTCCCTGCTGCCTATGTGAGGGCAGGGGCAGGATTATTACTGTCTGTTTATGTATCAGAGGGGTAGCCGTGTTAGTCTGGATCTGTAAAAGCAGCAGAGAATCCTGTGGCACCTTATAGACTAACAGGCGTTTTGGAGCGTGAGCTTTCGTGGGTGATGTGACGAACTGGGACTGTTCTTAATGTTTGCTCTGAATACTGTGTTGGTGCCTCAGTGTCCCCTAGGCAGTTCTTAAGTATCTAGGTGGTGGGATAAGGGTGTGTAATTGCTGCAGAGCAAAGGCCCAGTGCACCTAAATGCCTGGCACTCTGTCTCCTAGCAACTGATGGCCTGGGCCCCTCCTCTGCAAAGGTGCCAAATGAAAGTGTTGGAGACAAAGGGATCAGGTGACCTCCTGGCCCGGGAAAGGAGCTGAGCAGAGAGGAGGGGCTGGAGGGGGTGGTGAGTCTGGAGCTTGCTGGGGACGAGGAGTTAAGTGCAGACCTAGGGATCTGGCTCACTGCCCCCCAGAATGGACCCGGCCGAGGGGTCTGGTTCGCTCTATCTACAAGCTCTGTTTTAGACCCTGTTCCTGTCATCGAATAAACCTCTGTTTTGCTGGCTAAGAGTCACGTCTGACTGCAAAGTGGGGTTGCAGAACCCTGTGGCTTCCCCAGGACCCCACCTGGGTGGGCTCGCTGTGGGAAGCCCACGGAGGGGCAGAGGATGCTGAATGCTCCAAGGAGAGACCCAGGAGGTGAAGACGTGTGAGCTTCTTGCCCTGAACAAGTCTGCTCCAAGGGAGAGGAGGCTCCCCAAAGTCCTGACTGGCTTAGTGGGGAGCAGTTCCAGAGCATCGCCCGGGGACTCCGTGACAGGTGAATACCCACTTCGTCAGACGCAGGTAGTGGAAATTTCCAGGGGCAGGTATATATATGCTAGCAAGCAAGCTAGAGATAACGAGGTTAGTTCAGTCAGGGAGGATGAAGCCCTGTTCTAGCAGCAGAGGTGTGAAAACCAAGGGAGGAGAAACTGGTTCTGTAATTGGCAAGCCATTCACAGTCTTTGTTTAGTCCAGAGCTGATGGTGTCAAATTTGCAAATGAACTGAAGCTCAGCAGTTTCTCTTTGAAGTCTGGTCCTGAAGTTTTTTTTGCTGCAGGATGGCCACCTTAAGGTCTGCTATAGTGTGGCCAGGGAGGTTGAAGTGCTCTCCTACAGGTTTTTGTATATTGCCATTCCTGATATCTGATTTGTGTCCATTTATCCTTTTCTGTAGTGACTGTCCAGTTTGGCCGATGTACATAGCAGAGGGGCATTGCTGGCATATGATGGTGTATATTACATTGGTGGACGTGCAGGTGAATGAACCGGTGATGGTATGGCTGATCTGGTTAGGTCCTGTGATGGTGTCGCTGGTGTAGATATGTGGGCAGAGTTGGCATAGAGGTTTGTTACATGAATTGGTTCCTGAGGTGGAGTTACTATGGTACGGTGTGCAGTTGCTGGTGAGAATACGTTTCAGGTTGTCAGGTTGTCTGTGGGCAAGGATTGGCCTGCCACCCAAGACCTGTGAAAGTGTGGGAGACGGAGAGGTCTAGGAAATCAGAAACACAGGGAGAAAAGGGAGAGAGATTGATGGGGCCGTGGGAGAAATAATTGGGGAGAGAGATTCCCAGATCGCTAACCTGCCCCCACACTCTTACTGCAGCATCCCTGGGCAGATTCTCTTTCCAGTGAACAAGGTGAGATTCAGGGAGAGGAAAAGCCAATTCCTGACTCTCTCTGTGCCCCTGGATGTGGGAGTGTGGTGCCCTGGGGGCAATGTCAGGGGAAATCCCTCCAGTCACTCCTTCTGTTCTGCTCTTGTCTCATGTTTGGTTCCCAGGCTTCGTTACTGAGAGGATTTCAAAATGTCTTGGCTTAGTGCTAGTGGGGTGGGCTGGGTCAGAGGTGTAATAAAATGACCAAACATTTCCCAGAATACAATCAGAGAACTGTAGTGCTGGAATGAATCATGAGAGATCATCTAGTCCAGCCCTCCAACACTGAAGAGTTTGTCCAACCTGTCCTTAAAAACCTCCAATGATGATGAATCCACAGCCTCCCTTGGTAACCCATTCCAGTACTGAACTAGCCTTCGTCACAACTGAGTCACATGGCTGGCTCAGATTCAATTTGTGATCCACTGTAACCCCCAGATCCTTTGAGTAGTACTGCCCCCACCTTTTCTCAGATTTTTGAACATGGATATAAAATGTTTGCAAATGTTGCCCATTTCCTCTCTATTCATTTATCAAATATTGATGTTAAAGACACACAGATTTTACCTCATATCAACAACTGATATAAAATCCCTGTGATTTTCCACTTTCCTCGCTATAATTTGCAAAATGGATCCAAAATCCCGCCAATTTGCATCATTTCTCTTTCACTTCTGAACATTGATCTCAAAACTCAGGTTTTGCCTCTTTCTATGTCATTATCAAATGTCAATTTAAAAGTCCTGTCGGGTTTTGGACTGTCCCCATATTTCTAAATCCCAGCAACTTCTCCTTCCTTGGAGGGAACCTGTTGCCCTGAGTCGTTCTCCATCCTGAAGGTTGCAGGGGGTTAAATTGTCCAGTGATCATCTTTCCCCTCTCTTTTGAGAATCATTTGTTCCCTGCTTTAGCTCTGTTAAAAGGTTTGCTGATGAAAGAGACCTGCCCATATTTAGTACACATCAAAGCCAGAGGCCTACCCCTGTCCTGGGGATCAGTGGTTCCCAGCTGGTAACAGAGTTGGCTGGAGCCTTTTCTTTTCTCCAGCTGGCACATGATGAGGAGGTCACTCTGAGTGCAGCGTGGGTCCAGAAGTTTCCCAAACCCCATGACAAATGGTCTCTGTGAGGGGCTGCTTCCCACAGTGCTAAGCTGTAGCCACCTCTGGAGTGGATCCATGGTGGTCATTATTTGCTAGTAACAGGGCATGGAAATTTCTTACCTATTTTGGACCTCCAGGCCTTCCATTCTCCTGTTCAAGAAGCATCCCCAAGAGCTTCCTCTGCCTGTGCGACTGGCCAGCAGGAGCGGTGATAACTTTATATTCATTTGTCAGACACTGTGAGGTAACACTGTAGCTGGGGGACATGCATGTCTGTTTGGGGAGATTGCAGCTGGAGCTGAAGGGGCATTGTGGTAGTGGGAGGTGTTTGGGTGGCTGGGCAGGGGGTACCCTAGTCAGGTTGGTGGGTTGTGGAGGTTTGAGGCTTCAGGGGGTGGTTCTGATGTGCCCAGCACTAAGGCTATGGGTCCTGGAGGTGGGGATCGCTGGGGGCCTCTTGACTGCAGAACAGTGGAAGTGGGCATCTCTTGGTGGGGCAGGGGGTTAGAGGGTGCTGGGGGCTGTGTCTGGGCTTCCCTTGCTGGTTCCTGGGATTGTTGCCATGCCCAGTGCACAGAGTTGGGGGGGGGGGGCGCGGAGGAATCCCTGGCACTAGACAGGGATGCCAAGCAGACAGGGTGAGGGGTCCCGCTGTAAAGCATCAGGGCGTCTCAGGCAAACAGCAGGGCAGATCCTGCTGAAAGGCAGGCAGTGAGGGACTGAGCTCCCGGTGGGGTGGGGTGGGGTCCCTAGCTGCTGGGGGCTCTTAGTGGAGGGAACCCTTTGGGATCCCCATGCTGGTAGTGAAGGTCTGGTGGGGGTTCCCTGGCTGGTGGGGCTTTGAGGGTCCCTTGCAGGGACTCTGGGGGCTTGGTCCCAGGGAATATCCAATGGGACCCTGGCTGGGTGATACTGGGGGGTGTCTGGGGGATCCTGGGTGTGGGCTGTGGGGCCTGCTACTAACCACGCTCCTTTTCCCTGATTAGCTTGTGACACAATCCTGGCTCCAAGCACTGCCCGGCATTCCCTGGCCAGACTCGGTCACCACGATATCTTTCTATCCTCTTACCAAACACAGATTTTGCTTTTCTCCTCTCATGAAAACTGAAGGAACTTTTGGTTCCACTGAGAAAATTTGTGCCCCGAGTCCTTGTCCTAGATCTGGGGGTTGAGGGAGGTGGGACAGAGGTGTGATGATGGGCTTCTGGTGGGACCCAACTGAGAGTGCCAATTCAGGACAAATGGCTTAAAACGGGGCAGTCACAGCCCAAGGCTGAGGTTTTTCCACCTCTAAGGCAAACCAAACCAAACCAGCCAGACAAAAATGACTTTGGTTTCACCCCACTGGCTAACTACAAGTCACACAAGCAATTTCCTTAGACACTCCAGTTTCCCAGTATTACCACCAGTGCCGCTCGTCCTGGGGATGAATGGTTATGAAGACTAACACCCTAATAAAAGAAAATGGTTCTCTCGATCCCAAAGGATCAAGCCCCAGACCCAGGTCAATATAAACATCAGATCTTACCCACAAATCACGCTGTTGCCAATCCTTTAGAATCTAAAATCTAAAGGTTTATTCAGAAAAGGAAAAAGACATAGATGAGAGCTAGAATTGGTTAAATGGAATCAATTACATCCAGTGATGGCAAAGTTCTTAGTTCAGGCTTGTAACAGTGATAGAATAAACTGCAGGTTCAAATCACATCTCTGGAGTACATACCCCTCTGGGATGGGTCATTCCGTCCTTTGTTCAGAGCTTCAGTTTGTAGCAAAGTCCCTCCAGAGGTAAGAAGCAGGACTGAAGACCAGATGGAGATGAGGCATCAGCCTTTTATAGTTTTTTCCAAGTGTAAGAACCTCTTTGTCCTTACTGTGGAAAATTACAGCAAAATGGAATCTGGAGTCACATGGGCAAGTTCCTGCATACTTTGCTGAGTTACAAGGTGTATCTGCCTTCTCTCAATGGGTCAGTTGTACAGCCGATGGTCCTTAATGGGCCATCAAACAGGCTAGGCAGAGCTAACACCAACTTGTCTGGGATGTCTCCCGCAGCATAGCACAAGTTTGAAATACAGACAGGATAGAGCCAATATTCATAACTTCAACTAAAAATGACACATGCATACGGACAGCATAATCATAACCAGCAACCTATAACCTGGTCTTAGACACCTTATATGACCCCCTTTACATAAGATTTGGTGCCACTACAGGACCTTGGTTGCAACCATGTTCTATATGAGCCCTGATTATATCAATAACGTCACAGGGCATTAGCACTGCCATACAGTGGTCTCTTCCACAGCATTCTGGACTCATTCTTTCTGAAATCTGGTTTCATTGAGACCATTGTTAATCCAGAATCACTGTGTGGAAAGACAAGGAGTGACTCCAGATGAACAATGGTGCAAATGATATTAGGAATTCTCTCTGTGAGGAGGGGCTCTCATTAGCTGCTCTCCCCAGAGAGCTAAACGAGGGAAGGCTGCTCAAATGCTCTGTCCCTCTCTGCTCAGGCTATTGGGGTTCAGCTTCCTGGGTCAGATGCTGCAGCCTCCATTGTGATCTGGGAGACCAGGCTTGGCAGCTGCTGCTCCACTAGTGGGAGTTTTGTGCTTGGAAGTGACGTTAATTAAAGCTGCTTCTCTGCCTGGCCCAGGTGATGGCATTCTTCAGCTAGTACTAGCCCCATAGGCCCTGTTAATACTAAATTCTGAGCTAGAGACTCCAGGTAACTAAAAGAAACCAAGGGAAAATGCTGGGGTCTGACCTGACTACACAAACAGCCCCTCCCCCTCATTTCTTCTCCCATTAGCAATTGCAGGAGCAAATCCAGCCATGGGGAGCAAACAACTCAGGAATGGGACTTTCCTACCAGGTGGGCAGGGAGAGAGGACCGGGAGAAGGAGAAAGAGAGACTGAAAGGGGCCGTGGGAGAGAAGAATTTTGAGAGAGATTTCGAGATCTCTAATCAGCCCAGACAGATGTATTACTGCACCCTGGGTAGAATCACTCCCCTGTGGACAAGATGAGAATCAGACAGAGGAAAACCCAATTCCTGACTCCATATCCCTCCTGCTGGAGTGTGGCTGCCATCGGGGGTCAGTGTTGGAGGGAATAGTTGAAAGTGACTCCTTTGGTTCTGCTTGTTTCCAGCCTTGTGTTCAGAGACTTAGTTACACGATGTGGGGAGGCAGAAGGGAAGTTAAAAATGAGTCTGTGGGCTTAGCCTGCCAGCAGGGGTCAGGTCTGCACTGTAATAAAGAGAGTGAGCATTTTCTCAGCATGGCAGAATCTAGGATGTCTGTCTGCAGGGAAACTAGGGTGACCAGATGTCCCAATTTTATAGGAACCGTCCTGATATTTGCAGTTTTTTCTTGTATAGGCTCCTATTACCCCCCCAACTCTCTGTCCCAATTTTTCACACTTGCTGTCTGGTTACCCTAGGGCCTCGGGGAAGCATGATGTGAAATTAACTAAAGCCTGTTCTGAAACCTCCAGAACTGTCGTCCTCACCCAGACAGGCGGCAGAATGATGCCCACGTTTCACTCCAGCTCATCTCATCTTTCCATGGGACAGGGGAGAGAAATGGCTGCAGTGGAGCCAGTTCATGTAGGGATTATCGGAGGGTTGCTGGTGGGTCTCTGCAGTAGAGGAGGGACAGCGAGTACGCCGGAGATGGGAAGGTTTGCACAGTCTGGTTTGGAGGTTGGAACAGGCAGAAAATGCACAGGGTGGAGAAAGGGAGGAGGACAGGTTGTGGCAAACCTGCTGGGAATTGTTTAATAAGCAGCCTAGATTCTAGGACCAGACCCATGAGGTTCGGCAGTGGAAATGCTCTAAGTTGTTGAACAGAAAACAATCGCCTACATGGAGCTAGAAAAACTGACCAGACTCCCACTGCTGGAGCCTGACCCAACTAACCAGCAGCTGGTGTGAGATATGAAAGGGGCACCCATCAGTCAGGTTTAGGGGAGATTCCCCTCCCTTCGTATCCTGCTCCTCACAATGAGGAGGGTATTGAGCTTCCTACCAGGGAGTTCTCCCTGGATCCTGCTAGGGGCTCCATCTCCTGTATCAGTTGGTGGCTAGTAGGTGTGTGATGGATCTGCTAGGAGAGACAATGGACTCTCTCTTTGTCTCCTCATCCTGTTGTTTCCTGGAAACTCTGAGTGGGGTGGGGGTGGGGGTGGGGCTCTGTTGACTGTGAGCCACCTAGAGCTTTCATATGATTGGCTCCTTTCCCCCACAAATAATGGGGTTGTGAGTGGGGCATCAGGTCCTGAGTGTTGGACTCTTGCTCTTTCAGGGGCCGGTGACCTTCGAGGAGGTGGCTGTGTATTTCACCAGGGAAGAGGGGGCTCTTCTGGACCCAACTCAGAGAGCTCTCTAGAGAGACGTCATGCAGGAGAACTATGAGAATGTGACCTTGCTGGGTAAGGATCCCTGTCCCCTCAATTCTTGGAAGGGGAAATGAAAAGATAAGGTTCATAGAATACCAGGGTTGGAAGGGACCTCAGCAGGTCATCTAGTCCAACCCCGTGCTCAAAGCAGATCCAATCCCCAGACAGATTTTTGCCCCAGATCCCTAAATGGCCCCCTCAAGGATTGAGCTCACATCCCTGGCTTCAGCAGGTCAGTGCTCAAACCACTGAGCTATCCCTCCCCCCTTCACACAATGCCATCTCTGTTCTGTCCTGTTTCAGCATCACCCCAATATGCCAGTGACACACACACTAACAGAGACCCTCCCCTGCTGCAGAACACTTTGGGAACAGAGCACAGGAGCAGTATTGCACAGTGTCAAATATCTCCTTTTTACTCAAGTAAAACTGGGGCTTACATCCAGCATAATCAACAGAAGCTTCCCACCCCAGACCTTCTCTCAAACACTGAGTCTACTCCACCCAGACTAGAATGTGCTTAGGGTGTAACAAGCAGGCTGCTGGAGTCAGAGCTGCTGGTCCTGAGTTATTTATCACACAGAGACTCAGTGCATCCTTGAATGCTGGCTGGGGGTATCCAGACAGGGGAGCTTCAGCAGCAAAACCTAGAATCTCACCCAGGATTACAGATGAGACAACTCCTCCCTGAGCTGGGTTGCAACCCAGCATGTGAAAATGGCCTAGGTTCGTAGTGACACTTCCTGACACATTGAGAGTCTTGCTCCCCTATCACCATGTGTAATAGCCACAATCTCTCTTCTCTGCAGGCTCCTTGTATTTTTGTGTCCCTCATTCCTGAAGTCATATGACCTGATTCTTATTTTCCACACTCTGCTTTTCCAGAATAATTAGAGTCTCTTACTTCTGAATTATAGCTTCCAATTTCCCAGTGTTCTCCACACCCAGGGATTTCCATACCCTAATGATTTTTTTTCCCTTTTCTGAACCTCTTCCAATTCCAATATACCTTTTATGACATGGGGTGAGCACATCTGCACACAGTATTCCAAGATGTGCTTGCACCACAGATTTATATAAAGGCAATATGATATTTTCTGTCTTATTATCTATCCCTTTCTTAATTATTCCCAGCATTCTGGGTGTTTTTATGACTGCCTCTGCACCTTGAGTGGATGTTTTCAGAGAACTATCCACAATGACTCCGAGATCCCGCTGTTGAGTCGAAACAGATAATTTAGACCCCATCATTTGATATGTTTAGTTGGGATTATGTTTTTCAAGGTACTGCAATATGTGCTATCCTGACATCTGGCACTGCTGAGATCCTGCATTCAGTAATATCCCTGCCCTTCCTGTTCCCTTTGTCCACTGAACCTCACCAGCCTATGCTTACTGTTCTCAGCTTCCCCAGGACTCTCTCACTGTCTCTGGACCTCTCTGTCAGCAAGAAGCAGTGCCAGGGAGACTTGCTCTCCGTCTGGAGTCTTCGATTTATGGGACGTGGATTCACTTTCTCTGTGTTTTAGGAGACTCATCGAAATTGAGTGTCTGTGACATTAACAGTCCAGATTGTACTTTGGTTAAACAGCTGTTTTCCCTCAGTTCCCCAAGCTTCTTCAGGAATTGTTGTGAGCATAGGGAAAGGGCAGAGAGAGTCTCAAGCATTTTCCTCACCTCTTTTTATAACTCAGTCCTTTGTACTAGAAACCGCTTCAGTTCTCGGTTGAGTCATACTGACAGGCTGTCTGTTGAAGATATAAGCTTCACGTAGTCCCTGTGATGGAATGTAGATGTCTTCTTCACATCCACCCCCTGCCGGGGAATGGCTGTTTGACCAGCTGTTTGCTTTGATGTCTCTGAGGAACTGGTGTATGGGTGTTCCCCAGAATTGTAACTTTTTCAGTAATATCATACAGTAAAAGCTCATAACTTTATATACAGTGTTGCTACACATTTTAACAGGAGGATAATATTCAGTAGATGATGTGTTTTCAAATGATACCTCACAAGCCATATTATGTACAAAATTGGTCATAATTTTCTAGAAGAGTGAACATAGGGGTACAGACTGACACAGTGTCTGTGTGTGTGTTCCCAGCAGATGTGTGGGTATTTCAATCCCTCATAAGCACAGTGTTTGGCATCTTCAAGGACCTGGGAAGCTGGTCCTGTGAATTCACTGGTTTACTAAGTGTGACACTGTGTGGAATTGTGAGACACTTTATATTATTATTATTATTTTATTATTAATACCAATATGAAAAAATTGCAATGAATTGTGCTAGATATGGCATGAAAGGTGTCAGTGAAAATGTTACGATTTTCCAGGTATGATAATTTTGTTTCTCTGTTTGTATCACCTTTGTATTGTGAGTTACAGATATGTAGAGTATATCTGTATTTCCAGACTTACGCAGTGTTTCTGGGTGACACCCCCAGACATATTGGCATCAGCACTGCCTGGCCTGTTTAATGGCCTATCCAGGTTCATCAGCTGTACAGCGAACCCATGGAAAGTACCAAGGGGATACATCTATTGAGTCAGCAAGACATGCAGATGTATGCCTGTGAAATGAGACTTCCAAGGCTTTTCCATGCCATGTGCTGTGAAGCTTGTGTTTGGGACACAGGAAGTACAAGTTATATGGCAAAAGGAATGTAAAGGGCACCTGCATCATCTCCATTTTGTCTTCAATCCCCCTTCCTACCCCCACAGCAACTTCTCTGCAAACTGAAGCCTTGACCAAAGGACTGAATGACCCATACAAACTGTGGATGTGTTCTAGATGGTCTTCCAAGCCAACAACTCACTAATACTGCTAAGAACCTGATATATAGATTTCGGAATGTATCTGACTGCTTTCCCATTTAACAACTCCCTTCTTTCTTTCTTTTATAATAAACCTTTAGTTTAGATGCTAATGGATTGGCTAGCAGCATGGCCAAACCCCTACTGACCAGGTAAAGTGGTTGACCTTTGGGGTCAGAAGAACACTGTTTATGTGAGCAGAGTTTTTAAATAACCTCTCACTGTACTGGACCTAGATGCTGACTGGGAGTCAGAGAACTGGAATGCAATAAAGGGGGCTGTGTGATTGCTTTTTTCAGCTTCTTGATCACCAGTGAGGGGGATCAAAAGCACAGTTTTAGGAGTATCTGCTCTCCCTTTTTCAGCCTGCCCTAACCTCACAGAGAAGCTGTTCCATAGCCCTAATCTTTTTTTTTTTTTTTTTCCCTTTTCTTAACTTTTTCCAATTCCAATACATCTTCTTTGAGATGGGGCGACCACATCTGCATGCAGTATTTGAGATGTGGGCGTACTATGGATTTATATAGAGATAATATGATTTTATGGATTTGTGTAGAGGCAATATTATATTATCTATTCCTTTCTTAATGATTCCCAACATTGTGTTCCCCTTTTGCCTCCCACTGCACCTTGAGTGGACGTTTTCTGAGAACTATTCACAGTGACTCCAAGATTGCTCTCTTCAGTGGAAACAGCTAATTTAGACCCCATCATTTTATATGTATAGTTGTGATTGTTTTCCAATGGGCTGCACTATGTGCTATCCTGACATCTAGTACTGCTGAAATCCTGCATTCAGTAATATCCCTGCCCTTCCTGTTCCCTTTCTCCCCTGAACCCCATCAGCCCATGGTTACTGTTCTCAGCTTCCCCAGGACTCTCTCACTGTCTCTGGACCTCTCTGTCAGCAAGAAGCAATACCAGGGAGACTTGCCCTTTGTCTGGAGTCTTCAATGTCTGGGACGTGTAAGAGGCTCTGTCCTAATGAATGTCTGTGACATTACCCACAGTACAATCTGAACTGTTGAACAGGTGTGTCCCCTCAGTTCTCCAAGCTGGGGTGCCTTTTCCACTGTTTTACTGTGAGAACAGCCACTCCTGGGCAGTTAACACACAGTCTCCAGCATGTAACGTGCTCCCAACTACACAGTATTGAGTGCTACTAGTCAGTGACTCATAAACTACAGTACCCCACAGGAGAACCCCAGAAAATTCTCTGCTCTCAGACTTTCCCCCAGAAATGTACATCTTGCACTGTCCAGCACACTACTGAACAACGCAAGCTCATATGAAGTCTGTCATTTCATCAGTGGAAAATGACATATGCCAGCCTTGTTATCCCAAATAGTGTTTCCAAGACACTTTCTTCCAAACACACTGGTTAGATGAAGCAATAAAACAAAATTATTAACTACGGAAAAAAACATTTTAAGTGACTATGGGTAATGAGACACAAAAGTCAGAATTGTTTACAAAAGAAATGCAAGATAAAACACAAACTAGTGTCTAAATTAATAAGCTAAAATGGATTAGAAGTAAATGTTTCTCTCACCATGTGCTGGGACAGGCTGGCTTTCCTTTAGCCAGGATTCCCCTAACCCATCCCTGCCGCCCAAGTTCCATTCTTCAGGAGTTGTCATGAGCAGAGGGAAAGGGGAAAGAGACAGAGTCTCAAGCATTTTTGTCACCCCTTTTTATAATTCAGTCCTTTGTACTAGAAACAACTTCTGTTCTCAGCTGAGTCATGGTGACAGGCTGTCTGTTGGAGATATGAGCTTCAAGAGGTCCCTGTGAATGACTGTAAATGTCTTCTTCACACCTTCCCCCTGCCAGAGAATGGCCATTTGACCGGCTGTTTGCCTTGCTGTCTCTGAGGAACTGTTCTGTGGGTGTTCCTGTAACTAACTTTCAGTAATATCATACAGTAAAATCTCATAAGTTTACATACAGTGTTGATACACATTTTAACAGAAGAATAATATTCAGTAGATTATGTAATTTCAAATAATACCTCACAAGCCAGACTATGTACAACATTGATCATGATTTTCTAGAAGAATGAACATAGGGGAACAGACTGACACAGTGTCTGTCTGTGTGTTTTCCCAGAAGATATGTGGGTATTTCAGTCCCTCATAAGCACAGTGTTTGGCATCTTCAAGGACCCAGGGAGCTGGTCCTGGGAATTCACTGGTTTACTAAGCATGACACTGCATGGAATTGTGAGACATTTATTTTATTATTAATATCAATATGATAAAATTGCAATGAATCATGCTAGATATGCCATGCCAGGTGCCAGTGAAAATGTTATGATTTTCCAGGTATGATAATTTTGTTCCTATGTTTGTATCACCTTTGTATTGTGAGTTATAGATATGTAGGGTATATCTGTATTTCCAGACTTATGCAGAGTGTCTGAGTGACACCCCCAGACATATTGGTATCAGCACCGCCTAGCATGTTTGATATCCATCCAGGTTCATCAGCTATATAATAAACCTGTGGAAGGGACTAAGGGGATACATGTGTTGAGCAGCGGTGGCTCCAGGCACCAGCGCTCCAAGTGCATGCCTGCGGCGGCATGCCACAGGGGGTGCTCTGCTGGTCCCTGCGAGGGCGACAGTCAGGCAGCCTTAGGCAGTGCGGCTGCAGGAGGTCTGCCGGTCCCACGGATTCAGTGGCAATTTGCTGGCGGGTACGCCGAAGCCGTGGGACCGGCGGACCTCCCACAGGCAAGCCACCGAAGGCTGCCTGACTGCTGTGCTTGGAGCGACAAAAAAGCTAGAGCTGCCCCTACTGTTGAGACAGCAAGACATACAGGGGTATGCCTCTGTACTGAGAAATCCAAGGCTTTTCCATGCCATGTGCTTCTGTTTGGGACACAGGAATTATGAGCCACATGGCAAAAGGAATGTAAAGGGCAGCTGCATCACCTGCATTTTGTCTTCAATCCCTCTTCCAACCTCTGGAGCAACTTCTCTACAAACTGAAGCCATAAACAAAGAACTGAATGACCCATACAAGCTGTGGATGTGTTCCAGACAGATGTTCAAGCCAGCAACTCACCAATACTGCTAAGAACCTGATGTATAGATTTCGGAATGTATCTGACTGCTTTCCCATTTAACAACTCCCTTCTTTCTTTTCTTTTATAATAAACCTTTAGTTTAGATGCTAAAGGATTGGCTGGCAACATGGTATTTTGGGTAAGAGCCAAACCTATACTGACCTGGTAACGTGGCTGACCCTTTGGGGTCAGAACAACACTGTTTATGTGAGCAGAGTTTTTAAATAACCTCTCACTGTACTGGACCTAAGTACTTATTGGGAATCAGAGAACTGGAATGCAATAAAGGGGGCTGTGTGATTTCTTTTTTCAGCTTCTTGATCACCAGTGTGGGGTATCAGAAGCACAGTTTGTGACTGGTTGGTGAGTTTAACTTCTGTGTTAACCACCAGTTTTAGGAGCATCTGCTGTCCCTTTTTCAGCCTGCCCTAACTTTGGCATTTTCAGTGAGAACTGCCCGTGGCCCACCAGGTCACACTAAGCACTGAAGTTAAATTAATAGAATGTTTTTTTATGAAAAGGTCTTATGACATCAACTGAACTTCTTTGTTTTCTTTCATCTGAGCAGGGTTTCTAGTTTCCCAACCTGATGTGATCTTCCAGGTCGAACAAAGGGAAGAGCCATGGGTCCCAGACCTCCAGGATTCAGAGGAAAGAGAGATCCTGAGAGCTCCTTGCACAGGTAAGGAAACCAACTCAGAATCTGTAAGTGCCTGAAGGAAACATCTGGGATGCTCTACAAAGCCCTTGGGGAGGTCTCTCAGTTCATTAATGTCCCTAGCAAGGGTCGCATCCTCAGGCTGAATATAGCTCATGGCTTCCTGTAGATCCTAGCAGACACCAGGCAGTAGTTTCCTCCCTTCCCCCTGCAAATTTGGATGGGATGTGAAGACCAAATTCATCCCCTCCTCTCTCCTACTTGTGTTACGTTTATAAGAAGCACAAGGGATCTTTTTCAGTGGAAAAGGCAATGCACCTCATTTATTGAAGATACAACCATTAGCATATGCAGTCAATCACACCACACACATACACTGTCCTGCCAGTCAATGTTATAGTTACCAGTTCAGAGTATGGATCAATCTTGTGGCCAGCTAGGTTGATCACATGTAGGAGGAGCCAGGTTCTGTCGGTCGTGATATGATGCTCTGGGGAAGTCTTGGCAGAACAAACCCAAAGTTTCATGGCAAGGCACCCTGTTTATATAGTGATTTTCCTTCATTGGGACCAATGAGTTTTGCACCGTCATGCTTAAATCAGTTGTTGTTTGACGAGTGCTTGTTTTCTTAAATTGTCCTTCTCATCCTTTCTTTCTTTCTTTCATCAAGTTCCTCAGGTAGTTACCCATGTTGGTTTTGATCAGAGCTGTCTAGTCCCTATTAATAGGTGCCTTTCTCATCTTTAGAGTCGTCAGTCTGCCCCCCTCTGACATTTCAATAGAGGCTTGTTGCAGTCTCCTGGTGCCCTTACGTCTGTCTCCAGTTCCTCCCTCGTACATCTGGGTCAGTGGTGACCTTCACACTTATCTCTTAACACGTACATTCCTCATTCACACACAAAACAGAATTAATTTACACAGAACATTTTCAACAGGAATATCAAATTGCAATGGAAAAGAAAACAATCGTGGCATTCTTTTACTTATTTTGAAATGCTAAACCTACAACAAATTGGTGACCCTCAAAGGTCTGTTACTGCCTTGATATCAATCCAGACACAGATTATGGCTGATGTATCTCTACCCACTGGCCCATAAGGCCTTTCATTTCTGCTATTCAAAAAGGGTGACTTGGCAGGATATGATCAGATCATACACCAATACATTTAATACATGCTACATTCTTATGCTTTATTCTCCATTCTAAATTTATATAAAATATAAACATAAAATTCTACTGCTACATTTTGGGGAAGAGTTTGGGGGAGTTCAGTTCCTGATTTTTATTTGACCTCTCTCTAGAACTTGTTTTGGTTTGGCCTTCCCCTTTTCATCTCTGTTTGAGGTTTCTGTCTCTATCACAGCAGGTGATGCAATGGTATGTGACAAAGACGAGCAGAATTCTCAGCAGGAAGATGTCGAGCAAGCGGATAAACACAGAGCATTATTGCAAATATCAAAAAGGAATGTGTCCAGGAGTCATGAGCAGGAAAAATCCTGTGAGATTCGCCACAGACCAGAAAGAAAGCAGGAAAACCATCCAGGGGAGAAAGTGGGTAAATTAATTTCATGTGAAGGAACTCAGAAAGACCTCAAGGAAACCACAACACAGCAGGAAATCCTCAGGGGAAAGAGAAAAAATACATGCACTGAGAGTGGGAAAAACTTACGTCACTACTCAGCCCTGATAAAGCATCAGAGAATCCACACAGGTAAGAAACCTTGTGAATGCAGTGAGTGTGGGAAAACCTTCAATCGCATCTCAAACCTTGTTACTCATCAGAGAATCCACACAGGGGAGAGGCCATATAAATGCAGTGAGTGTGGGAAAACCTTCAATCACAGTTCTCACCTTATTACCCATCAGAGAATCCACACAGGGGAGCGGCCCTATGAATGCCGTGAGTGTGGGAAAACCTTCAATCACAGTTCACACCTTCTTAGGCATCAGAGAATCCATACAGGAGAGAGACCTTATGAATGCAGTGAGTGTGGGAAAAACTTCACTTGCACTTCAGACCTTTTTCAACATCAGAGAATCCACACAAGAGAGAGGCCCTATGAATGCAATGAGTGTGGGAAAAGCTTCACTACCAGCTCAGCCCTTTCTGAACATCAGAGAATCCACACAGGTGAGAGGCCCTATAAATGCTGTGAGTGTGGGGAAAGCTTCCCTAGAAGTTCAGCCCTTTCTGAGCATCAGAAAATCCACACCGGTGTGAGACCCTATGAATGCCATGAGTGTGGGAAAACCTTCAATCGTATCTCAGTCTTTAGTAGACATCAGAGAATCCACAGAGGGGAGAGGCCCTATGAATGCAGTGAGTGTGGAAAAAACTTCACTCACAGATCAGCCCTTTCTGAACATCAGAATATCCACACTGGTGTGAGACCGTATGAATGCACTGAATGTAAGAAAACCTTCAATCGCAGCTCAAACCTTATTAGGCATCAGGCAGTCCACACAGGAGAGAGGCCCTATAAATGTAGTGAGTGTGGGAAAAGTTTCACTTGCACCTCAGACCTTTTTCAACATCAGAGAATCCACACAGGGGAAAGGCCCTATAAATGCAGTGATTGTGGGAAAACCTTCTCTTGGTACTCAGCCCATGTTAGGCATCAGAGAATCTGCAAGGGAGATCAACACTATAAAAACCTCTAGGGCTATCAGTACTTTTTTATGTTAATAGTTTTCCTGATTCCCACATAGTAACTTTTAAAGCTGTTTTAACTGTTTGGAGCACCGTTATCCCTCAGCTTGTCTGGATGAATGGCCCATTTTTGCCATTCCCCCTGTTTTGAAGTTGACCCATTTGTCCTTTCTATCAACTCCATTGTCGCTTGTGTAATTCAAGTGTGCCCTTCCTATCTGGAACCAGAGAGCATCATATTACTTCTTTACATCTTCCTACTTCGAAAGATTAAAAAGTGTGAAAAGAGAAGTATCTTTCCTTATGATGCAGACATTCCCACATAAGAGACCCCTTCCACCAACACACATGGCAGAAGATCCTGAGATATATGAACTTACAGAAGTGTTTGGGGCCTACGTTGGGACAAACAACAATTTGAGCCAAGGTTCAGTTGTTGGCAATGGGCGTTAAAAGAAAACTAACAGATATGATAAGAATTTATGATCTTTGAATATGTTCTTTTTACCAATGAAAATGAAGTTATAGGTGAAGTTATTGGTTAAAGAGTAAGAGACTATTTGTGTGATAATTTGAATTATTTTGGAAAACTGAAAGTTGTCTTACAGCAAATGATGGTTAATCTTGAAAAGTTAATTTGATTTAATTTACCCCCTGTAATTTAAGGTGTTCTGGTAGAAAACCTCACTCTAATGGTTGGGGTGGAAGAATGTGTGTGAGAATGAGTGTATAAGAGAATATTGGCCCAGTATTGACTTTAATTTTTTGTATTTCAAATAAAACTTATTTTGCTTAGCTTTAAAATCAATTTCTATTAAAAAGGAAATTAGTCAAGGTGTCTGGTTGTATCAGATTTTACCCACTTAGCCTGTAAAGGTCACTGACTTTCCCACTTCTCTAATTTGCAAAGGAAAGGCATGAGATCTGTCATAGGATGTGTCCAGCAGGTAGGAAAGTTGCAATCGTCAGCCATCAGTATCAAGGAAAAGGCTGATTACTCCATTTCCTTTCATGTCAAAAAGCCACCTAGAGGCTGGTCTACACTGAAAAGCTATGTTGACATAGCCACATGTCTCAGGAGTGTGAAAAATCCACTCCACTGAGAGTAGTAGTTAATGTGACCTGAGCCCCAGTCTAGACAGTGTTCGGTTGTCAGAAGAATACTTCCAGTGTTTGAAGGGTAGACACAGCCTTAGACAGATTGATCCCCTATGGGAATCAGGTCATGACATCAATTCCAATTGTGACCCATCTACCTGTATGTGAGAAAGCTGCTAGTATGGGGGGCTGAGCAGCTATCCTATTGTCTGGTTCCTCAACTGTAGCTACAGCTCTTAGTGCCCATCAATCCAAAGACAGGGAGAAATGGAGAGTTCCAACCATTGTCATTTTAGTGTAGCTGGAGAAAAACATAGTTCTTGCCTTCTGGTTGGGTGCAGCAAAGTCAGATACTTTATTTCTCAAGCAATTGCAAAGAGGGAGAGAGTGCACTAGGACACAGGGTTTCCCCTCCTAGGCAGGTTTTTCTACAGTGAATCAATTACAGCAAGCATTTATACCTTTTGTTACAGACAATAATAAGCAACAACTGCATTTTGTTTATACATAGGTCACCCTGGACAGCAGTAAGGAGCAGTTCTACTATAAGCTGAGCAAGTGCAGAATGGTGGTAGAATGTGCATTTGGACATTTAAAAGCATGCTGGTGCAGTTTACTGACTCGGTTAGACCTCAGCAAAACCAATATTCTCATTGTTATTGCTGCATGCTGTGTGCTCCACAATATCTGAGAGAGTAAGGGGGAGACGTTTATGTTAGGGTGGGAGGTTGAGGCAAATTGCCTGGCGGCCGATTACGTGCAGACACTAGGGTGATTAGAAGAGCACAGCAGGGCATGCTGCACATCAGAGAAGTTTTGAAAACCAGTTTCATGACTCGCCAGGCTACGGTGTGACAGTTCTGTTTGTTTCTCCTTGATGAAAACCCACCCCCTTAGTTCACTCTACTTCCCTGTAAGCCAACAGCCCTCCCCCCTTCGATCACCACTTGCAGAGGCAATAAAGTCATTGTTGTTTCAAAATCATGCATTCTTTATTAATTCATCACACAAATAGGGGGATAACTGCCAAGGTAGAGCGGGACGGGTGGGGGAAGAGGGAAGGACAAGGCCACACTGTACTTCAAAACCAGCCTTCTGTTGCACGGGCAGTCCTCTGGGGTGGAGTGATTAGATGCCCGGAGGCTCCCCAGCCCCACAGGTTCTTGGATGTCTGGGTGAGGAGGCTATGGAACTTGGGGAGGAGAGTGAGCAGTTACACAGGAACTGCAGCAGCAGTCTGTGCTCTTGCTGCCTTTCCTGCAGCTACACCAGAGCATATCCGTTTGATCCCCCAGTAGCCTAAGCATTGCATCCTGCCTCTTCTGATTCCAGTGCCATCACCTCTCATCTCACTGGTCCCTCCTGTCCTCACATTCATTTTCTGCTTTCCTGGACTCTGACATTGTTTGCCTCCACACATTCTGCTGAGCTCTTTCAATGTGCGAGGACTGCATGAGCTCAGAGAACATTTCATCACAAGTGCGTTTTTTTCACCTTATCTGCACTAGCCTCTGGGATGGAGATGATAGGGGAAGCATTGAAACATTTCCAGCTGCGGGAGGAAAAAAAGAGGGAGAGACTTTTTAGAGAACAATAGGTAGACTCTTTCAAGGCGAACCAAGCTGTTAACATTACCTAGTACATATGCTTTCGGTACAAGGTTGCATTTTGCCTCTTATATTGCCAGCAAACACCAGGACCATATGCTACCATGCTTTGTTATGCAATGATTCCAGACTATGTGCTACTGGCCTGGCATGGTAAAGTGTCCTACCATGGAGGATGGAATAAGGCTGCCATCCCCAGAAACCTTTTGCAAAGGCTTTGGGAGTACCTCCAGGAGAGCTTAATGGAGATGTCCCTGGAGGATTTCCACTCCATCCCCAGACACGTTAACAGACTTTTCCAGTAGCTGTACTGGCCACGAATGCATCCTAAGTCTTCAGGGCAAATTAATCATTAAACACACTAGCTTTTAAACCATGTATTATATTTACAAAGGTACACTCACCAGAGGTGCCTTGTCTGGCTTCATGGTCCAGGAGCCCACCTCGGGAGGGTTGGCAGGGTATTGATTCCAGGGTGATAAACAGTTCCTGGCTGTCAGGGAGAATGGTTTCACTGCTTTCCTGCTGTGCACTATCCTCCTCCTCCCCAAAATCCTCATCCCTGTTCAATGAGGCTCCCCCCTTGCAGGTGTCCACAGATAGAGGTGGGTTAGTGGTACAAGCAGCTTATCATAGAAGTGGCAAGTCTGGGGGTCTGACCCGGAATGGCAATTTGCCTCTTTGGTTTTTAGTAGGGTTGCCCAAGCTCCTTAATTTTCACGTGGCACTGCTTTGGGTCCCTGGAGTAGCCTCTGTCCATCATGCTCTTGGAGATTTTTTCAAATATTTTGGCATTTTGTCTTCTGGAACAGAGTTCTGACAGCACAGATTCATCTCCCTATACAGCGATCAGATCCAGTACCTCCCGTTCGGCCCATGCTGGAGCTCTTTTGCAATTCTGGGACTGCATGGTCACCTGTCCTGATCAGCTCGCCATGTTAGCCAAACAGAAAATGAAATTCAAAAGTTCCCAGGGCTTTTCCTGTGTACCTGACTAGTGCCATCTGAGCTGAAAGTGCTGTCCAGAGTGGTCACAATGCAGCACTCTGGGATAGCTCCCAGAGGCCAACACCGTTGAATTGTGTCCACACTACCCCAAATTTGACCCGGTGATGTCAATTTCAGCACTAATCCCTTCATCGGGGAAAAGTACAGTAATTGATTTTAAGAGCCCTGTAAGTCGATAAAAATGACTTCATCATGTGGATGGGTGCAGGCTTACATCTATATAACACTGCTAAATTCGACCTAAGCTCATAGTGTGGACTAGGGCTTAGTGTCACATGCCTATTTTCAGGCTGTAATCTAGGGCACCCTGCTTTTGGGGGCGGGGGGGGGGGGATCCCAGCAGTTTAGACTCAGGGCTGGAACAGTTCCCTGATTTAGGTGGTGGCCCCATGGTTTCCAACACTCAAATTCTTAAACAATCTGTCTCTCCCAAAGCCTCAGGCCCCAGGGAAGGCTCCTGCACTGCCTCCGCTCCTTTCACACTATCCAGAGAGGAGCAGCAGCCAGGGTTTGGGTTAAGTTGTGGGGCACTAGGTGAGTGGCAGAGGCTTTGGGAGCTGAGAATTTGCCTGAGACCTCAGGGACACAGTGTGAGGTAAAAGTAGCAAAGAGTCCTGTGGCACCTTATAGACTAACAGACGTTTTGGAGCATGAGCTTTCATGGGTGAATACCCACTTCATTGGATGCATGCAGTGGAAATTTCCAGGGGCAGGTATATATATGCAAGCAAGAAGCAGGCTAGAGATAACGAGGTTAGTTCAATCAGGGAGGATGAGGCCCTCTTCTAGCAGCTGAGGTGTGAAAACCAAGGGAGGAGAAACTGGTTCTGTAATTGGCAAGCCATTCACAGTCTTTGTTTAGTCCAGAGCTGATGGTGTCAAATCTGCAGACGAACTGAAGCTCAGCAGTTTCTCTTTGAAGTCTGGTCCTGAAGTTTTTTTGCTGCAGGATGGCCACCTTAAGGTCTGCTATAGTGTGGCCAGGGAGGTTGAAGTGCTCTCCTACAGGTGTTTGTATATTGCCATTCCTGATATCTGATTTGTGTCCATTTATCCTTTTCCGTAGTGACTGTCCAGTTTGGCCGATGTACATAGCAGAGGGGCATTGCTGGCATATGATGGCATATATTACATTGGTGGACGTGCAGGTGAATGAACCGGTGATGGTGTGGCTGATCTGGTTAGGTCCTGTGATGGTGTCGCTGGTGTAGATATGTGGGCAGAGTTGGCATCGAGGTTTGTTGCATGGATTGGTTCCTGAGTTAGAATTACTATGGTGCGGTGTGCAGTTACTGGTGAGAATATGCTTCAGATTGGCAGGTTGTCTGGGCGAGGACTGGCCTGCCATCCAACCCTGTGAAAGTGTGGGGTCATTGTCCAGGATGGGTTGTAGATCTCTGATGATGCGTTGGAAGGGTTTTAGCTGGGGACTGTATGTGATGGCCAGTGGAGTCCTGTTGGTTTCTTTCTTGGGTTTGTCTTGCAGTAGGAGGCTTCTGGGTACACGTCTGGCTCTGTTGATCTGTTTCCTTATTTCCTCGTGCAGGTATTGTAGTTTTGAGAATGCTTGGTGGAGATTTTGTAGGTGTTGGCCTCTGTCTGAGGGGTTAGAGCAGATGCGGTTGTACCTCAGTGCTTGGCTGTAGACAATGGATCGTGTGGTGTGCCCAGGATGGAAGCTGGACGCATGAAGGTAGGGCTAGCAGTGGGTAGCTTTTCAGTATAGGGTGGTGTTAAATGTGACCATCACTTATTTGTCCCGTGGTGTCTAGGAAGTGGACCTCCCGTGTAGATTGGTCCAGGCAGAGGTTGATGGTGGGGTGGAAGCTGTTGAAATCGTGGTGGAATTTTTCCAGAGTCTCCTTCCCATGGGTCCAGATGATGAAGATGTCATCAATGTAGCATAGGTAGAGAAGGGGCGTCAGTGGACGAGAGCTGAGGAAGCGTTGTTCCAGGTCAGCCATAAAAATGTTAGCATATTGTGGGGCCATGTGAGTGCCACTGATCTGGAGGCATATATTGTCATCAAATTTGAAATAGTTGTATGTGAGGATAAAGGCACAGAGCTCAGCAACCAGTTGTGCTGTGGCATCATCAGCGATACTGTTCCTGACAGCTTGTATTCCATCTGTGTGTGGGATGTTTGTGTAGAGAGCCTCTACATCCATGGTGGTTAGGATGGTGTTTTCTGGAAGGTCACCAATGCACTATAGTTTCCTCAGGAAATCAGTGGTGTCACGGAGATAGCTGGGAGTGCCGGTAGCATAGGGTCTGAGTAGAAAGTCCACATATCCAGACAGTCCTTCAGTGAGCGTGCCAATGCCCGAGATGATGGGGCGTCCAGGATTTCTGGGTTTGTGGATCTTGGGTAGTAGATAGAATAACCCTGGTTGGGGCTCTACGGGTACGTTGATTTGTTCCGGTGTTAGTGTAGGGAGTGTCCTGAGTAGATGGTGCAGTTCCTTAGTGTATTCCTCAGTGGGATCTGAGGAGAGTGGCCTGTAGAATTTGGTACTGGAGAGTTGTCTGGCGGCCTCCTTTTGTTAGTCAGACCTGTTCATGATGACAACAGCACCTCCTTTATCGGCCTCTTTGATTATAATGTCAGGGCGGTTTCTGAGACTGTGAATGGCATTGCGTTCTGCATGACTTAGGTTATGAGGCAAGCGATGTTGTTTTTCCACAATTTCTGCCAGTGCACGTCGGCGGAAGCATTCTATCTATAGGTCCAGACTGTCAATTAGACCCTCAGGAGGAGTCCATGTGGAGTTTTTCTTCTTGTGCTGTTGCTGGGAGGGTAACTGTGTATCAGTGGGCTGTTCAGTGTTATCCTGAAAGTATTCTTTGAGTCAGAGACCGCAGAAGTAGGCTTCCAGATCACCGCAGAACTGTATCATGTTAGTGGGGGTGGCAGAGCAGAAAGAGAGTCCCCGAGATAGGACAGACTTTTCTTCTGGGCTGAGTGTGTGGATAGATTGATGACATTGCTGGGTGGGCTAGGGGTACCACAGTTGTGGCCCCATGTGGCAGGTAGGAGTTTAGACAGCTTACAGTCCTTTTTCCTTTGTAGAGAGGTGAAGTGAGTAATGTAGATCTCCTGTCTTATTTTAGAGAAGTCCGTTTGTATGGAAGTTTGGTTATTTATGAGAGTCTCCAGGTTGGAGAGCTCTTTTTTGATGTTTTCCTGTTTGCTGTATAGGATGCTGATCAGGTAGTTCCTCAGTTTCTTGGATAGAGTATGGCATAATCTCTCACTGTGGCCTGTGTAGTATTTAGATAGCAGTGGATTTTTTACATTTAGTCCATTTGGTATGATGTCCATCCATTTGCATTTGGAAAGGAAGATGATATCTGTCTGTTTTTGTGCAAGTTTCTTCATGAGGTTGATGGATTTCCACTCCATACGGCTAAATGCAGTGCCTTGCATGGTGTCAAGTATCAGAGGGGTAGCCGTGTTAATCTGGATCTGTAAAAGCAGCAAAGAGTCCTGTGACGTAGGATCCCAGCAGTCTCTATGAAAGTAGCAGACTAGGGTTTACTTGTGATGAGAAGTGAATTGAAAGTGTCTCTGGGGTGTGTATAGATGTATTGCTCTAGTTAGAAACTATGGCTAAAAGGCAGTTCACACAGGGAGTAGGATTCAAACCTGAGCAGGAGAACCCCATGGGATTTCTAGTCCAACAGCTTAACCACTCAGCCATCACCCCATTGAATCTGCAGTGCCAAAGAAACTGGTAAATAATCACAATGCACAGGCTTGAAGGCATCTGAAATACAGAATTCAAAGAGCAAACCTGCCTCTCAAAGTACAGAGGGAATTTGAAGTGTGTTCTCTTTGCTTAGCCATGTGCAGTAGCACAGAGAGGGCTTTTAAAGGTCTTCCCCTCCCACAGCTGGGGAAAGGGAAAGAATTCTTAGGTTCTAGCTTGATTTGAGGATGGATGTCTGGACCATAGGGCCATGGACTTGGCTTTGCTAGAGAAACCAGTGACACATGGAACCAGGGTAAGAAAAATGTTTCCTGGAATCAATAATTGATCCCCTGGAATATCAGCAGTATTGAGTACCTGGAAATGTCTCACAAGAGGAGCTCAGCATTGGTGGTTCAGTAGCAGAAGTCTTATATACAGCAGGGGAGGTTGAGGTCTGTTTTCTGACTGAAAAAGGGCTTCATTTTATCACCTAAAACTTTCAGTAGATAAATTCAGCCCCAAACTGTGTAGGGGCTGATTGGCTGGGGTTATTTTGGCTTTGATTTGTTTTGTTCTTCTCATTTTAAATGATCTTGATCATTTTGATGGGAAAAATGTTTGTATGAAGCCAAGGAAAAATTAAAAATTGCCTGGGAGACTCTGAGTGCCATGGCTAAGGCTAAGATTTAGTCATGGGTATTCATAGTAAAAGGCATAGACTAGTCACAGGCAATAACCAAAAATCCACAGCCTGTGAAATGTTGATGACTTTTACTATAAATCCCCACTACCTAATCTCTGCTCCTGGGCCCCAGTGCTCGGGGATGGGGGCTGCTCCTGCCATGGGGCTGACTCCTGTGACTGCTGCTCTGATGACCCGGGCACCACTCTCCCAACGGCCTCTGAGATCACTGATCCAACCACCACCTAGACTGCTGCTGCCCAAGAGGTCCTTGGGACACCGCCAGGACTATTGTTTTGGGGTTCCCTGGGACTGCCCCCATGATTGCTGCTCAGGCGCTCCCTGGGGTCAGCCACTGCTTGGGTGATCCCCGGGGCCAGGTGCCTGGGACTGCCTAAGCAATGGCTGGTGCGGTTGGCCCTGGGGCAACCAGAGATCACTGCTTCAGTGATCCCTGAGACTGTCCCCGGGATTACTGCTCAGGTGCTCCCTGCAGCCAGCTGCACTGGCTGCTATTCAGGTGCTTTCCAGGGCCACCCCTGGGGCCGCTACTCAGGCGCTACCCAGGGCCATCTGCACTGGCTGCTGCTGAGAACGTTCCTGCAAATCAAAAACAAACTCCCCTACTCTGCCCCTTCTCCCAGCTGAATCCTCATCCCACAGAGTGCAGAACAACCCCCACGTAACTGGACCTTTCGGCAGCCACAGGTGGCTGAGGATATGCATTTGTGCACACACACGTGATTTAATAACTATTAGGTTGACATAATTCTGTAGTGTAGACATTGCCTTAGTATGTTATTTTGTGCACTGATATGAGCATTAAAGATCCACCTACAAAGTGATTTAATTCCCCAAATTCACTGTCTCCTCACTTGCCAGAAAGCTGCAAAATTCATTTAGGTCTTGCTAGTAGAGGGAAAATTCAGGTGACACTAATGTTTATGATGGATTAAATAATATTTAGGGTTTAAGTAATACATTCAAAAAAATAAATAGTGATTGCTCTAAGTAACAGAAAAAGGTGAAAAAAGAACTGAGACAAACCTTATCGGCAAAAAAGCAACAAAGTCCTGTGGCACCTTATAGACTAACAGATGTATTGGAGCATGAGCTTTCATGGGTGAATACCCACTTCGTATTCACCCACAAAAGCTTATGCTCCAAAAACGTCTGTTAGTCTATAAGGTGCTGTAGGACTCTTTGTTGCTTTTTACAGATCCAGACTAACACGGCTACCCCTCTGATACTTATCAGTAGCGTCACTTTTCCCAAAAGATCCTCAAAATATTAATTCCCACCCCACTTCCACAGGACTTCTGTGCACATTATGTGCCATTTATACATCTCCCTATCAGAAATGCTTTTTTGGACATTCCCAGATCTGGAAATCTGTGAAATACAGAATTTGAACATCAAACCTGGCTTCCTGCAACAAGAGACACTTCTGTGACCGGCTGTAATCATATTGGGGGCTAACTAACCCCAGCATCACAGCAAGGATCTTTTTAGCACCTGTAGAAAAAATATAAATGAGAGTCAATGTCACCAGCACTTGGGGTCTTTCTTCCCCCATCTCAACACCTGGAAAATTGTCTGAAAGACAAAGACTTTGAATTGGGGAGATTGGTCCCAGGCTGAGAGGGAATTCAGCCTGTGTATTAAGAACTGTAAACTCCCTGGAATGTCCAGTGGGGTGAGAAAAGCTGTTTGATCCAATTCTTGCTTATTGTGTCCAAGTTAGAATTTAGATTGAGATTCTATTTTTACTTGCTCTGTAGCGAACTCTGATTTCTATGCCTAACACTTTTAATCACCTAAAATCTTTCTGTAGTTATTAAACTTATTTTAATTTTTTTTCTACTTACTAGTGAGTTTGTCCAAAGTGCTTGGGAAAGCCTCTCAAATTACAAAAGCTGGTGCATGTCCATTTTCTTTTGACGAAGTGGCAAACTAATTAATGAACTTGCACTGTTCAAGAGAAAGTCTTGTGCAGTGAAAGACAGTACATTTCTGAGGTGCAAGGCTAAGTTGCTGGTGACTCTCTCTGTAGAATTCATGAGTGGTTTTATGCAACTTAGTTGGGTGTGTCACTGCATGTTGTTGGCCGAGTGATCACAGCACCAGGGGGGCTTTTGCTGCTTGTCACTAACACAGCATTGTAAGAGAGAGCCCAGGCTAGAGATTTCAGGGGTCACAGAAGTCCCACAGTTTCAGGTTGTACCCCACTGTTCCTGTCACATAAAGATCCTACTATGACCAGCCATGGTCATCTGCTTTGTAGCTTCAACAGCCACAGATGCAAGATGAGTTAGAGCAGACTTCACTTTGTCTCCACGTTCAGGTGATTCTCACCTAAATGCTTAAGCAGCTCCCAGTAATGTCCTGAGAGCCCCAAGTCCCACTGACAAGTGAGTTCTTCCTCCCCATTGAGCCCAGGAGAGACAGTGAGTGGTGGATGAGTTTGTATCCCAAATAACTGATGGTAACAAGCAAGGAGCAAAGGAATGTTTGCTTCAGTCACTAGGTCTCTGTTTCTATTCCTCACTCTCTCTCTCTCCTCTTCTCTGATAATGAGCAAGGGTAAGAAAACAGGTTAAAACATATGCTAGGTGTTAGCTACATTTGGATGACAAATTTAAGACCATCAGAATGCCCTTTAGTGGGATTCCGACACTTTCATTGACACTTCATTAATAAATATTTCCCTGAAGTACATTGCTATGATTATTTCAATGGCTCCTACACTGATACCTGCTGCCCCTTCTGGCTCATTCATTGCGTTGTTTGGAACCTGTACTTAAAATTACACCCTTCCTGGGAGCAAGATTCAAAACTTCCCAAGAAAACCCCATTGGGTTTCAAGTGCAGCACAAGTAGGGAGGCAAGGAGACAGCACAGGGGTCTCAGAGCTTCTTCTTTGTCACAGGAAATAGGGTCTAGTGGACTAGAGTAGGGGGGTCTGGGAACCAGGACTCCTGGGTTCTATTCCTGGCTGAGTGGGTTAGAGTAGGGGAGGCTGGGGGTTAAAGAGAAAACACCTCCCTTTTCAGCACAATGCACTTTGAAGAAACATATGGCTTCTCATTCCTTAGGTTCTGGCACCATCGTGTGGCTATTTATTTAATTTCCCTTCTTATTTTTCAAAGTTTTGGGTACTTGGCACAGAAAAGTTATTTCCTGGGGAGAGTCTGAGGAGTGGAAGTTGCAGTCTCAACTTTAAATCTCAAAAAATAAATATACAAAAAGGATTAAAATACTCCACAGACCTCTCACTCCCAACCATCCTCCCTCGCTGCTGCCAGTGACATTCAGTTCTGTTCTACGGCCCCAAGAACTGCTGGGGGCAAGTCTTGGGCCTGATGTGAAGTAAATGTAGGGATGACTCTGCCTGCCTAGACTTTTCAGTAGAAACATTCAGACACAACACTATCTCTGGCGAAGGAGGTACAGATGTGTGTGTTTGTTTTTCTCATTTTAAACGTACTTTTTTGTTTCCATGGCAAAAATATTTGTACAAGACCATGAAAAAAGGAAAAAACTGTGAAAATACCCATGGGCGGGGGGTGTTCCGAGAGCCAGGGTAGAGATGGAGATTTTCATGAAACAGGGAGAGACCAAAGTAGGGCCTTTAGCTGGAGCAAAAGAGGTTTCTTGTGCACTTTCATTTTAACCAGTCTCACATTCTGTAGTCCCTACTACTCCACCCCCTGAGTGTCACCTAGCCACCTGTGACTCTTCAGACAGCCCCACCGGTCTGGCTCTCCTTCCCACTGCTAGAACTGCAGAGCCCCCAGCACTCCCTCTCCTAGCTGGATCCCCTAGCAGCCAGAGCTCTCCACAGAACTGCCATGGTTGCTCTTCTGGGTGACTGTTCAAGGATGGCTACTGGCTTCTCCTGAGAATGCAGCTGAGAAATGACTGACCCTTCTCTAGATTCTCTCCTGTGGAGCCTGTATGGTAAAGTCCATGCAATATTACCTTTCATCCCAGCCCTGGTATGTCGCCAGGAGCCTGCTGTCCCCTGGCAGCAGCAAAGGATGTTTCCCACCGTCCAGGAGACCCCAACCTGGGACACAAGTCAGCTTCAGGCTTCTTCTCTCTGCTTGGAATCAAGTTCATTTTTTTTACCAAGAGTTAAAGCAGCCTGAACCCCCAGAGTCTGGCTCAAGGTCACAAGTTCACAACGTGTCCATGGAAGAGAATTTTTTAAATCCCAGATGAGTGGAGTTAAAGCAGCTCTCAGGCGGAGTCCTTTGCTCTGAATCCTGATATTGTCCCACCATAGGGCCATTTCCTACCTCTCTTTCATACAGAAGCACAATTTTCTTTGCACAGATGCATGAACAACAAGATCTTTCTCTGTCCCTTGTGCGAAGCAGGGTGTCAATTTCATGGAAACTTTCTCTTCTGCACTGGAAACAGAGGGGCCTGGGAACATTGAGCCCTGCCGCTGAGATGTCCCCTCCTCTTTCTTTATGCTCCTGTTGTTATTTCATGTCTGGGTTGGGGAAGAAGGCTGCAGGGGAGAGGTCTGATTGTATCTCTGCACCAAGGCCAGGGCACACACTCTCTCTTCCCCACACATAGAAGCTGGCCCTGCTGCAAAGTGACCCTTATGAACCAGCAACCTCCAGGAGAGCACAATTGGCCCTGAGAGAGGGAAATGGGCTTCCCATTAAGCTTATAGGCCACTGGATGCTCTGGGAACAGGAGGGCTCTGAGTGTAGCACCTAGGAAGCCTAACTTGGCTGCTGGTGTAGCTCAGTGGAAAACCACATGGTTTGAATGTATGAAGCTTATCAGGGAAAATCTACTGTCTGGGAAAGTTTTGGGGCTTTGATTAAGCTAGTAGGCCCAAAAGTATTAGCTGAGCTTGCTTCTTTGTATAAAAGGCATAGAAAGAGCGTGATATGGAAAAAAATCCCCCCCAAAAGGAACAATGACTGTGTGTGCATCAGTAGGTGAAATGGAAAGTCCCGAGACATGGTGATTTGCAATAACTAAGCTTGTGAAACAAAACCACAGTGAAGGCATTAGAAAAATCAAACCACAAATGAGACTAGGAATAACAACAACAGGAAAGGTCAAATATGGAAAACTGATTGTTCAGCTTGCTTTTGACCTGCATTATATTTTGCAATATATTCCAAATAAGGCAATTAAGGTACAATGTGTGCGTAATTGTCTGTGGTTTTAACCTTTATAAGCTGGCTAGAAATTTATGGAAGGCAGAGCAGTTTGCCACCTTCAATGGGGCCATGCTGACTCTCCTTGCATATATGCTCGCATAAAATAAAGAAGCCTCAGGCTGTCTGATCTGAAACCAACCATGTGGTCAATTTTCCACAACAAGCTCTAGGTTCAATCTCCAGGTTCTCCTGCTGCTTTCCTCACGCCCAGCTGGGATGTTGCCCAGTTGCCTCCCTGCACAAGTTTCAACCCTGCTCAGTGAGGGAGAAGTGCCAACCACATGAAAGGTCTATGGGTGGATTTCTGCTCCTAAATCACCTGGGTACTTTTAAGATCCCAATTCACTGGGGTGCTTGATGATGGAGAAGGGAGAATCCTCCAGGAGTGGAGTTCAATCAGCACAGACTGAGAGGCAAGGACATGGAGGGGCAGTCAGTGCCGAGAGAAGTCAGTGATTTACACAAGACAGAGGAGAGTCTCTCTTTAAGGGGACAGGAGGCAAGGGCAGCTAGTTTGAGATGATTCTGATGCTAAATAGAAAAAACAGTAGTCAATGAAAGATAAGATCATAGAAGGAAAAGGGCAACACCACAGGGGCCATGGGTGCTCACACAACACACAGTTAACCTGGGGAACTCTTTGCCAGAGGATGTTGTGAAGGCCAAGGTTCAAAAAAGAACTAGAGCAGTGCATGGAGGATAGGTCCATCCATAGCTATTTACCAGGATGGTGTCCCTAGCATATGTTTGCCAGGAGCTGGGAATGGGCAACAGGGGATGGATGATTACCTGTTCTCTTCATTCCTTCTGTGGTGCTTGGCATTGGCCACTGTTGGAAGACAAGACAGTGGGCTAGATGAACTGGTCTGACTTAGTATGGCTGTTCTTATGTTCTAACTGCTGTTTATTGAAGAGACGACCTGTCGGGCTACACAGAACTGAAGAAGTGCTCTGACTTAACTCTAAAACTCTTCTCTTTCACCAACAGAGGTTGGTTCACTACTTGCTCTTACCCTCACCCACCTTGTCTCTCAACTCCCCTTGGAGAGAAGTGAAGTTTTCCCTTTGGGAAACTATGAGGCTGAAGCAACTGTATTGATTCTGACACTAGAATTGAAGGATAAGACAGTTCCGTAACGTGTTCTGCAAGATGTGTTGCTCATGTTAATTCCACAATAGGTGTGTGTGTTCGCCATATGCACCGATACTGGAAGATTTTCCCTTAGCAGTACCGGTAGGGGAGCGCCCCTAGCGCCCCTTGGAGTGGTGCCACCATGGTGCAGTAAAAGGGGCGCTGCTTGCTCCCCCCACCCTCAGTCCCCTCTTGCCAGACAACTCTGACAGAAGGGAAAGAGGGAGCAATGTGGAATGGACATGAGCAACACATCGCGAAGAACACCAGTTACGGAAAAGGTAACTTTCTTTTATTCTTCGAGTGATTGCTCATGTGCCTTCCACAATAGGTGATGCCAAGCTATATCTGTGGGAGGTGGGTAGGAGTTCACACTCAGGATGGTGCACTGCTCTGCTAAACCCAGCGTCGCTCCCTAGTCTGGGAGATGCTTGCATAATGCGAGATGAATGTGTGGCCTGAAGACCATGTGGCAGCCCTACAAATGTCCTGAATAGGGATTTGAGCCAGAAAGGCAGCCAATGAGGCTTGCGTCCTAGTCAAGTGTGCCCTCACAATTGGCAGTGGGGGACTCCCGCCAGATGGTAACAAGTATGGATACAAGAAGTGATCCAATTGGAGAGCCACTGAGTGGAGATCGGCCAACCTTTCACGCATGCGGCTGTAGCAATAAAGACTTCCTCTACTGCTTTGTATGTTCTAGGTAAAAAGCCAGAGCCTATCTTACATCTAACATATTAAGGCAGCACTCCTCACTGGACATGTGGGGCTTGGGACAGAGCATCGGCCTGGATATTTTGCAATATGGTGGCTTTAACAAGTACACAGCTATCATTACCTTGAAATAGTTGGTGTCCTGCCAGGTCTTGGCCCTGTCCCATACCTTCCCAACAGACACTATCATAAACAGTAACGACTTCTCCTGGATTTAGTTTGTGTATACACTGGAGCTGTAGGGGTTCCAATGGCCAAAATGTCCAAAGAGTTCCTATTCCTATCCAGATATTGGACATTATTTTAGGAGCACTGACAATAAACTGATTAGGGCTACTAGGTGGCTTGATTTCCCAAATATCTCGGTGAATTACCCAATCCCATATGCATCCTTCCCATGCACCAGGAAAGATTCGGTATGTGGGAGTCCACACCCCTCCAATTAGTCCATAAGCTTGAAAGGAGCATTGAGATCATTTGCATTTCCATCCAGAAAACCTCCAGGCATGTCTCCATGGCCATAAGTTAGGTGGCACACCTGAATCTGCTGTCAGGGCAGTGGGCCAGGCCTGATGGTCGAGGTCATCCCGAATGGCCTTGAGTTGGTCATTCAAAGCATCCTGAACTTCCGAACAAACAGAATCCCACTGCGATGCCTTTCCAGCTTCAGCTATGCTGAGTATCATATTGGTTTCAAGTTTCTGGGTCATTGCACTAAGGTCAGAGATAACATGTAATTTACCAATGCCAACCTGGACTTGGGTTAACTGTGTTCCAGTAATGAGGCCTGTGACTTGTTCTAATTGGCCTAATTTTTCATGTTCTTGACTTTTGTGGATATTCCAAATTGCAGCTACACTATTTGCACCATCTCATAGGTGTCCGGTTAAATCCCTTTTCTTCCCAGGGGAGATCCAGGCCCTTTGTTGCGCCAACCTAATGGCAGCCCCTTTTGAGCAATTTGGTAAGGTGGAAGTAATTTGACAACTAGATAAGGGCAGTGAGAATTTAATGGTCCCTAATGTGGCATTAATTATAGTCCACCGGTGTCCTAACATATCCCTTTTCTGTGAGGTATTATACCCCATCTCTTGGTTAAACATCTTTACAAAGGGTACAGAGTCATTTACATCAATACCATAGGTAGGAGTATATTGCAGTATGGTGCAAGTTAGATTAACAGTTATTGGGGTGCTTTTAGTACAGGTAATTACCTCTGTAGCCGAGCACAGTCGTTGGGAATATGTCTGATCATTTATCAGTTGTGTGGCCAAATAACAATAATGACCCTGCTTGTCGGGTATATTACAGATTCCAGGGATGGCCAACATATCGGTTTCACCATATGCCCCATTAAGTATAATTTTCCATTTGTTGGGTTTGGCTGCAGTAATATTGTATATTCTTATTTTTACTAATCCATTTGCCCCCCACTTAATCATTCTTGCATACTGGTGCCGTTGGCATTTAAAAAATAATTTTTCGGAACAAAACTTCTGAGGTTACTTAAATGCGAAGGCTTTGGCCACTGTGCTTCAGTAGAATACCCAGTTCCATTTGTGTCAGGATAACTTGTAGAGCTGGCGGCAGTAACTGGTATGGGGGTGATAGTGATGGTGGGCCTACTGGTGGAGGAAAGACGTTTTTGATATTCCTCATCTGATAGCCAATTGGGGAAGGCAGTGCATCTGGATGGCACCTGCCCGTATTCACATATGGAACCTCCTAGAAGGAACCCTCCAAACCACTGAACTCCGCATTCCCAATCACGATAGGCACAAGTTCCTCCCTGCCAATTTACAATATACTGCCTTTTCCACTAAGGCCAATTTTTAATGTCCTTTGTGGTCAGGAACTCCTGCATCTCCGCATTTTCTGCAGAACGAATATCTCTTCTGTCCTTTTGAAATGGCTGCAGCCTGGCTCCACGCACAGGAAGGTCCGGGGCACAGTGGACCTGACATCAGACGAGAGAGAGGGTCTCACTGTAGGAGTACTAACAGTTCCAGGTATCCAGAAAAACATAAAGGCTATGGGGTCCAAAGGTGAACTGTAATATGCAATAGGTCGTCGCGCACTTCCATGAGTCTGAGTAAGGATCCCTAAGGCCACTCCCTCCTTTTCATGACAAAAAAGGGTAAAGGGCTTTTGTAGTCCGGAAGGCTGGTGATCGGGCGAGGGCCAGTTTAATTTGGACAAAGGCCCCACCAGCTTCTGGGGTCCATGAGAGGGGTTCTGGGACTTTATCAAGGGTCATTGCCAGCAGTGGTCGAACGATGCTAGCATAACCAAAGATCCATTGCCGACAATAGCCAGCCATGCCCCAAAAGCCACGCATCTGTCTTTTCGTGATTGGCTTGGGTACCTAGAGAATGACTTGAACTCGTGAAGGGGACAAATATCTTTCTCCAACTGAAATATCATGTCCCAAATAGCGGACTCTGGGCAGACAGAGCTGCAATTTAGATTTAGAGGTTTTATGACCCTTTTGGGCCAGGGCCTGGCCCAAAGGCAAAGACAAGGGAATCAATTTCTGACGCTTTCAAAGAGCTAGAAGCTAATAACAGATCATCGACATACTGGATCAGAGTGCACCCCACTGGGAATTTAACATCATCCAAATCCTTTTTAAAGATTTGGGAAAATAAGGTGGGGAATTCAGTATAACCTTGGAGCAATCGGGTCCAAGTATATTGGAGTCCCTGATAAGTAAATGCAAACATACTGGCTATCCTTATATATAGGGATAGAAAAGAATGCTGAACAAAGATCAATAAATGTAAAATATTCAGCAGAAGGGGGAATAGAAGAAAGAATAGTTGCGGGGTTAGGGACAACAGGAAAAGTAGGGAGGACAGCCGCATTGACAGCACGAAGATCCTGGAAAAAACGCCAAATTTCTTTGCCAGGCTTTTTCACTGGCAAAATAGGAGAGTTACATTCACTGACTGTTGGTACCATGACTCCCTGCTCTATTAGGGAAATAATCACAGGACGAATTCCCTCTTCAGCTTGTTTTGACAGGGGTTATTGTTGTACTCGGGGAAGGGGTTTTGCTGAGTTTAGACGGATCTTAACTGGTTGGGCAGATCCAATGCACCCACCCTGTTGCTGCTTGTCGGTGGCATTTCGCTGGATGCTCATCTGCTGCCATGGTCCTCCATGGCTGATCTGGCACCTGCCAGACGAAAAAGGTTGGGGACCACTGACCTAAAGCAACATTAGAACAACTGGCAATGATACAATCTGTATCACTGATTATTCTAAAAATAACTTTGCAATAGGAGGAATGGTATAAATGTGACGCTCCCTTGCTCTTGATAGGAAGGGCACACTTGAATTACTCGTGGGACAATGGAGTTGATAGAAAGGACAAATGGGTCCACTTCAAAACAGGGCGAACTGCAAAAGGAAAAATGGGCCACTCACCTGGACAAGCAGAGGGATAATGGTGCTGCAAATAGTTCAAAAAGCTTTAAAAGTTACTATGTGGGAATCAGGAAAGGTATCAAAGGAAAAAAAATATTGATAGCCCTAGAGATTTTTATGGTCTTGAGCTCCCTTGCAGATTCTCTGATGGCTAATATGGGCTGAGTGCTAAGAGAAGGTATTCCAACACTCACTGCTTTCATAGGGCCTCTTCCCTGTGTGGATTCTTTGATGGCGAAGAAGGCTTGATCTTTGAGTGAAGCTTTTCCCACACTCACTGCATTCGTAGGGCCTCTCACCTGTGTGGATTCTCTGATGATCAGAAAGGGCTGATCTGTGAGCAAAGTTTTTCCCACATTCACTGCATTCATAGGGCCTCTCTCCTGTGTGGATTCTCTGATGGTGAAAAAGGCCTGATCTTTGAGTGAAGGTTTTCCCACACTCATGGCATTCGTAGGGCCTCTCCCCTGTGTGGATTCTCTGATGTCTAATAAGGTGCGAGCTGCACTTAAAGGTTTTCCCACACTCACGGCATTCATAAGGTCTCTCCCCTGTGTGGATTTTCTGATGGTTAAAAAGACCTGATCTGTAAGTGAAGTTTTTCCCACACTCATAGCATTCATAGGGCTTCTCTCCTGTGTGGATTCTTTGATGTTCAGAAAGGGCTGAGCTGGTAGTGAAGCATTTTTCACACTCACGGCATTCATAGGGCCTCTCCCCCGTGTGGATTCTCTGATGATGAAAAAGGCCTGATATGTGAGTGAAGTTCTTCCCACACTCACGGCATTCATAGGGCCTCTCCCCTGTGTGGATTCTCTGATGGTGAAGAAGTACTGATCTGTAAGTGAAATTTTTCCCACACTCACTGCATTCATAAGGCCTCTCCCCTGTGTGGATTCTCTGATGTTTAGAAAGGTCTGAGCTGTTAGTAAAGCATTTTCCACATTCACGGCACTCATAGGGCCTCTCCCCTGTGTGGATTCTCTGATGTTGAGAAAGGGCTGATCTGTGAGTGAAGCATTTTCCACACTCATGGCATTCATAGGGCCTCTCCCCTGTGTGGATTCGCTGATGTTCAGAAAGGGCTGAGCTGTTAGTGAAGCATTTTCCACACTCACGGCATTCATAGGGCCTCTCCCCTGTGTGGATTCTCTGATGTTGAAAGAGGCTTGATCTGTTAGTGAAGCTTTTCCCGCACTCACTGCATTTGTAGGGCCTCTCCCCTGTGTGGATTCTCTGATGATCAGAAAGGTCTGATCTTCTAAAGAAGTTTTTCCCACACTCAGTGCATCTATTTTTTCTCTCTCCCCTGAGGATTGCCTGCTGTGTTGTGGTTTCCTTGAGGCCCTTCTGAGTTCCCTGACAGGAAATAAATTTACCCTCTTTCTCCCCTGGCTGGTTTCCCTGCTCTTTTTCTGGTCTGTGCTGAATCTCACAGCATTCTCCCTCTTCATGACTGCTGGACACATTCCTTTTCGATGTTTGCAATAATGATCTGTGTTTATCCACTTGCTCGACATTTTCCTGCTGAGAATTCTGCTCCTCTTTCTCACATACTATTGCATCACCTGCTGTGATAGAGACAGAAATCTCAAACAGGGACAGAAAGGGGAAGACCAAACCAATACAAGTGCTGGAGAGAGGTCAAATAAAAACAAGAACTGAACTCCAACTCTTCCCCTAAATAGGAGAGAGGAGGGGATCAATTCAGCCTTCACATCCCGTCCAATTTCACAGGGTAAGGGAGGAAGCTACTGCCTCGTGTCTGCTCAGATCTTTTGGAAGCCATGAGCTATGGTTATCCTGAGGATATGATCCCTGCTGGGGACAATAATGAACCGAGAGACCTCCCAAGGGCTTTGTAGGGCATCCCAGATGTTTCCTTCAGGCACTTACAGATTCTGAGTTGGTTTAATGTTTCCTCACCTGTGCAAGGAGCTCTCAGGATCTCTCTTTCCTCTGAATCCTGGAGGTCTGGGACCCATGGCTCTTCCCTTTGTTCGACCTGGAAGATCACATCAGGTTGGGAAACTAGAAATCCTGCTCAGATGAAAGAAAACAAAGGAGTTCAGTTGATTTCATAAGACTTTTTCATAAAAAAAACATTCTATCTATTATTTTAACTTCAGTGCTTAGTGTGACCTGGTGTGCCTGGGGCAGTCCTCACTGAAAATACCAAAGTCAGGGCAGGCTGAAAAAGGGAGAGCAGATGCTCCCAAAACTGGTGGTTAACACTGAAGTTAACCTCACAGACCAGTCACAAACTGTGCTTCTGATCCCCCACACTGGTTATCAGGAAGCTGAAAAAAGAAATTACACAGCCCCCTTTATTGCATTCCAGTTCTCTGACTCCCAACCAGCACCTAGGTCCAGTACAATGAGAGGGTATTTAAAAACTCTGCGCACAAACAAAATGTTGGAAGGAAGGAAGGAGAGAGAGAGAAGTCAGATACATTCTATAATCTATATATAGTGTTGTTAGATGTACTGGTGAGTTGCTGGCATGAAAGTCCATCTGGAACACATCCACAGGTTGGATGGGTCATTCAGTCCTTTGTTCAAGGCTTCAGTTTGTAGAGAAGTTGCTCCAGAGATAGGAAGAGGGATTGAAGACAAAATGGAGATGATGCACCTGCCCTTTACATTCCTTTTGCCATGTAACTTGTACTTCCTGCGTCCCAAACACAAGCTTCACAGGACATGGCATGGAAAAGCCTTGGAGGTCTCAGTACACAGGCATATCCCTGCATGTCTTGCTGACTCAATAGGTGTATTCCCTTGGTCCTTTCCATGGGCTCATTGTACAGCTGACGACCCTGGATAGGCCATCAAATGAGCTAGGCAGTGCTGACGCCAATATGTCTGGGGGTGTCACCCAGAAACACTGCACAAGTCTGGAAATACAGATATACCCTACATATCTGTAACTCACTATACAACGGTTATACAAATAGAAACAAAATGATCACACTTGGAAAATCATAACATTTTCCCTGACACTTTACATGGCATATCTAGCATGATTCATTGCAATTTTATCATATTAGTATTAATAATATAAAGTGCCTCACAATTCCATACAGTGTCACAGTAAACCAGTGAATTCACAGGACCAGCTCCCCAGGTCCTTGAAGATGCCAAAAACTCTCTCATTATGAGGCATTGAAATACCCACATATCTGTTGGGAACACACACTGAGAGACACTCTGTTAGTCTGTACCTCTATGTTCACTCTTCTAAAAAATTAAGATCAATTTTGAACATAGTATGGTTTGTGAGGTATCACTTGAAATTGATAATCTACAGAATATTATCCTCCTGTTAAAATGTGTGGCAACACTGTATGTGAAGTTATGAGATTTTATTGTATGTTATTACTGAAATAGTTACAATTCTAGTGAACACCCACAGAATAGTTCCTCAGAGACAGCTGGTCAAATGGCCATTCTCTGGAGGGGGAAGGTGGGAAGAAGGCTTTTACACTCCATCGCAGGGACCACTTGAAGCTCATATCTATAACAGACAGCCTGTCACCATGACTCAGCTGACAGCTGAGAGGTTGTTTCTAGTACAAAGGACTGAATTATAAAAAGATGAGAAGAAAATGCTTGAACTCTCTCTCTCCCCTTTCCCTGTGCTCATGACAACTCCTGAACAGCTGAACTTGGGCAGCAGCGACAGGATAGGGGGAATCCTGGCTGAAAGGAAAACCAGCCTGTCTCAGCATATGGTGAGAGAAACACTTGCTTTGAATCCATTTTAGCTTGTTAACTTAGGGTACATCTATACGGCGGGTAGCATTCGATGCATCGGGGATTGATTTATCGCATCTCGTCTGGATGCGATAAATCTATCTCCGAATTGACGCCCGTACTCCACTTCGGTAGGTGGAGTAAGCAGAGTCGACAGGGGAGGTACAACAGTCGACTCGCCGCCGTGAGGGTGGTCAGGTAAGTCGAACTAAGATAGTTCAACTTCAGCTATGCGAATAGCATAGCTGAAGTTGCGTATCTTAGTTTGAACCCCCCGCTAGTGTAGCCCAGAGCTAAGATGTTAGATTGTTTTACCTTTCATTTATTTTGTAAACAATTCTGACTTTTATGCCTCATTACCTGTAGTCACTGAAAATATTTTTTTTCAGTAGTTAAAAATCTTTTTTTACTGTTTTATCTAACCAGTGTGTTTGGATTAAAGTGTGTTAGAAACTCCATTTCGGATAACAAGCTTGGTGCACGTCGTTTCCCACTGATGAAATGACAGACTTCCTATGAGCCTGCGTTGTTCAGTAGTGTGCTGGATAGGACAAGATGCACATTTCTGGGGGAAAGTCTGGGAGCAGAGAATTTTCTGGGGTTCTCCAGTGGCGTACTGTAATTTGTGAGTCGCTGACTAGCAGCACTCAATACTGAGTAGCTGGGAGTGAGTTACATGCTGGAGACTGCGTGTGAATTGCCCAGGAGTGGCTGCTCTCACAGTAGAGCAGTGTAAAAGGCACCCCAGCTTGGGGAACTGAGGGGACAGAGCTGTTCAACAGTCCAGACTGTACTGTGGTTAATGTCACAGACACTCAATTTGAAAGAGACTCCTAAAACACAGAGAAAGTAAATCCACGTCCCAGAAATTGAAGTCTCCAGAGAGAGGGCAAGTCTCCCTGGCACTGCTTCTTGCTGACAGACAGGACCAGAGACAAAGAGAGAGTCCTGGGGAAGCTGAGAACAGGAAGCATGGGCTAGTGGGGTTCAGTGGAGAAAGGGAACAGGAAGGGCAGGGATATTACTGAATGCAGGAATAGGCGGCGAGTTATATGGGCCCATGGTGCCCATGCTCCACCAATATTCATGAAGGTGGGCCCAGCTCCACCAATGTTTGGGCCCCAGGCCCCGTGCTTTGGGAGGCCCCATACCATGGCTCGGCTTTGAGCAGGGGCTTGGACTGGATGACTTCCTGAGGTCCCTTCCAACCCTGATATTCTATTTAAAAAGAAAAAAAAAGTGGGGCACTCTTACCTCGGGGGCAGCTGCCCCCATCCTCAGGGTTGCTTTGTGCTGCGGAGAGGCCCCAGCGCTGATCTGACTCCCTGCCCATTGGCAAGGGGGTTCCCAGCTAATGGGAGCTGCAGGGGGCAGTGTCAGAGCTGCCCGGCCACTTCTCCACAGCAGGGAGGTGGAAGGAGCCGCAGGCAGAGAGAGCCCCAGCAGTCTGTCCCTGTCAGAGACGCAGCTGGGGGGTTCTGGGGACAGACAGATGGAGCCATGGACGGGGAAAGGAACAGCGATGGGTACTCTGGGGGTGACATAAAATACACAGTACAGGGGGGACTTCCTGAGGGGGCTATAGCAACACCCCTCTCCTCCTCCCCCGCAGAGCAGACCCGGGCTACAACTGGCTCCATCCATCACTCCCCCCACTCCACAGAGACCCATACAACCCTCTGCCTCCCCAAGAAACCTCCAACAGCCCCCACTCCAGAGAGCCCCACTTTGTGCCAGACAACTCCCCCCACATTGCCTCTCCTGCTCCAGAACTCCCTACAATCTCCCCCTTTGTCTCGCCCAGCCCACTGACTGGGTGGCTCCTGCCCAGCGAATGGGAGCTACACCTGAGGCAGGGCACCTGCTTGCAGATGCAGCCCTGTCTGACTGTGCCACCACAGGTGAGCAAGCCCTGGTCATCATCATCACAGGACCAGCAATTCTCTGGGTATTTAATTTCACGGAGGCAAGTAATTCAATCTACTCTTCCTTTCCAGTTTGTAACTTTTCCTGTAAGAAAATTTACAATTTCTTTGCCAAGAAGTCCATTTGCAGTTTTTTCACTTGAGATGTATATTTTCTGGTTTTTCATAAGCTCATTTATTTTGTTAACTCAGTTTCATAGGCAATTATAAAGTCACTTGAATTCTACCTGTTTTTTTCCATTGGTCCAAAAACACATGGAAGATGTGCAGATTTTTATTTCTGTGGGCCAAATCACCCTGTGAAGAAATGTAAATGTTGGAGCTAGAACAGCTCTGCAAGGGTAAGGATCCCTTCAGGAAATTGTCCTCAAGTCATTCATTCTTCTGGGAATTCCATTCAATTGTTCCTTCCTATAGTGATAGCGACCAGTGTTTCTATCCACAGGGGCAAGGCAGAAGACTGGGTCAACCCTGCAGTGACTCTGCCTCTACCCTTGTTCTCTATCTGCTCCCTCTACCAGCCACTTTGGTCCCCCTAGGATTGCCCCTACTATTACTCCTCTCTAGAGCGTCTCATGAAGTAAAGCTGTCATTACAGGTTCTCATCTCTGTAATGTAATGTATTTATTAAGTGTTAATTAATGCACTATGGGAGTCCCCCTCCAGTCCTCTGTATAAATTGATCCTCTTCTTTCCATATGTTTTGCCCATAGGGTTTTCTGCAGGCCTAGGACAGCCAGCAATAACCCGTGCCTTTGCAATGGGGTGAGGGAAGGGGACCAAGGGTTCCCTATTTACGTGATTTGCAAAAAGTGTTATTACTCAGGGTACCAAATGTGTTTAAATGCCTTGTAAAATTCCCAAGCAAGCTCATTTTCATTTCTCAGATAATAATCTCATATACAGTATACACACATTTTTCATGAATTATATGAGTTGAAATTATTACTGTTGTTATTATTAGCTAGGTTTCGGGGGGGGGGTTCAGTGTGGCAAAATGTGTGCTATTTTATGGGCTGAATGACACAATACCCTGCTCCCCACCCCCAATGTCCATTACTAAGTCCATTAATTTTCTCAAGTGTTCGTTGCACAACGTGGTGGTGCCTACAGGGTACCAGGGTGGCCTGCAGAGTTAGTGGGGTGGAGGGCTGGCACTGGTAGCAGCAAGTGACCTGGCCCCAGCCCCGTCTGTTCCACCTCCCCGGCTCCTGGCATTGCTCAGGGGCGGGGGCTTCGGGGAAGAGGTGGAGTGGGAGTGGGGGTGGCGGGCGGAAGTGGGGGGCGGAGCAGGGTTGCTTGCTGCTGTCGGCGCCAGGCACCCTGCTAACCCCCTAGGCCACCCTGGATCCCGCGTCCCCCTGAAGTGCAGGGCCCCTCTCTGGATGGGATGGAGCCACTTGGGCACCACCAAAAATTATACAAACCTGCCACCCATGAATTCAGGATCTCAGCAGTACTAGATGTCAGGTTAGCACACATTGCAGCCCATTGGAAAACACAGTCCCACCAAAAATATACAGTAACTCCTCACTTAAAGTCGTCTCAGTTAACATTGTTCCATTGTTGATCAATTAAGGAACATGCTCATTTAAAGTTGTGTAATGCTCCCTTCTAACGTCATTTGGCAGCCGCCTGCTTTGGCTACTGCTTGCAGGAAGAGCAGCCCATTGCAGCTAGCTGGTGCGGGGTTGGAACCAAGGTGGACCGGCAGCCCCCTATCAGCTCCCTGACCCCCCAAATTCCCTGTGCAGCAGCTCCCTACAGTTCAGCTGTGTCCCTCCTCCAACTGCCATGTGCTACTCCTGCCCTCCACCTTGGAGCTGCTTCCCAAGATTCCTGCCTGCTGTGCAGGGAGGGGAACAGGGGGCTAACGTCAGGGTGTCCCCTTCCCTCCTGCACCCCGCTTACCCCATCTTCCATAGAGCGGGGGGGGGGGGGAACTTGCAGCAGCTGCTGTCTCAGCAATCTGATCTAATTAACAAGGCAGTATACTTAAGGGAAATGCACATCTCTCTCTCCATTCCTGCTGCCTTGTGTAGAGAGAGACTTAACCCTTGAGGGCTCAGCCAATTGCTAGTTCATCATTTAGAAGCAGTGATTTCCTCACTCTCCTCCCCCCCCGAATTTCCCCACCGCCCCAGTTTTGTGAACTAGTTACATGTCAATTTAGTGACTGTTTGGAAATTTGAATTGAAATTGAAACATTAATACACACTTTACAAGCATATACAGTGTATGATAAAATGTGTATCTGAAAAAGTATAATAGATTTGAAAAGTATGAACACGGACTAGCTTCCTTATACAGCTATTTTTTTTATGACAATGTCAGTGCATCCATTTCAGTGATGTTGGCAACCTGATGATTTGTAAGCAAAGGCTAAATGAGCTCTCCCTGACAGCTAATGATGAGCTAGGACTAGGGGGAAAGGCTTCAGGACCAGATTGTATTTACATTCACACCTAATCTGCCTGGGTATCCAGCAAACAGAGCAGTGTTGCTCAAGTGATAGATTTTGCCTGGGTTTGGGTTACAAATCAGTTGAATGCAGGCAGTGGGGGAATGAAATAATGTTTTTAATTGTATGAGTAAAGGGCAGTAGAACTGTACTAGCCTGTGGGGATTGAGGGCATCAAGAGAGAGGGTGAGGACCTGTCTCTCTCCACTATTTAAAGACAGAGCTGATTAGGCTCCATAGATAGTCTTTTGTTCTGTTAAGTGAATACTGCAGCTGAAATCACTGATAGTCAGGTCTAAGTGCTTAGTCCTGCTGTGGGGACAGTGTTTCTGTGGAAGAGACAGCCCAGACTGCACTAGCAGCGAGGTTTCCCCACTTAGAGCTGGGTGGAACCTCAAAAGACCAACTCGCAGAGGTCACAGTAGCAGGAGGCAACAGAAGGTGACTGCGCAGGGCCATTGGCAACAGTGTAGTGGAGTGAACAGTGGCACAACAAACAGCAGTGGCCAGAGCAAACAGTGAGCAGCTGGAGGAACACGCAAGGTGCCTTCTTGCCCCCCATGTGGGAGGTGTCTTGGTAGTCCATCAATCCGATGACGACAAATCTGAGCAAAATCATCTATTGTTGGTCTCATGGTGTGCCCTCTGATGGCAATACAAGCCAATTCTAGAGGTGCACATTTGGCTGCAGATGGTGCACGGGAAGTTCGCAGTCAGTGGGTTGTGAGCTGCTGGTGCTCTGTGACGTCATTCACATGCCTCTTGTAGACGCTGGCAGCGGTCTTCCTCAAAGGCGATGCAGGTATTTCTAACTGTTGCATGCCACTGTATTCTGTCACTGGTGGGGTCCTCAAGGTCCCTGGGCTTGATACTGCTATACTGCAGATTGGCTTTGATGGTGTCCTTGTAACGTTTTCGTGGATGACCTATATGCCGGATGACCTGGGAGAGCTCACCATAGAGAAACTGGTGGGGGATTCTGTTGGCATCCATGCGGCTGACATGACCGGTCCAAAGTAGCTGTGACTTCATGATCATCATTTCGATGCTTGTCATCTGGGCTCTCTCGAGGACCTCGAAATTGGGCACTTTGTCTTGCCAGCTGATCTTCATGATGTTGCGGAGCCAATGCATGTGGAATGCTTTGAGCTGCTTGATGTGATGCCTATATAGTGTCCATGTTTCACACCCGTACAAAAGAGATAAAAGAACAGCAGCTCTGTGCACAGTTTTGTTGACATCCTGATGTTGTGGTGGTTTAAAACTTTGACATGCAGATAGCCAAGTGTCTGGCTTGCTTTGGATATTCGTGTGTTGATCTCATTATCCAGTGATCCATCGCTGGATATGACACTACCCAGGTATTTAAAGTTCTCCACTACTTTGATGGCACTCAGCTTAATGGAGATACTTGGGACAGAAGCATCTGATCCAGGTACAGGTTGATGGAAAACTTCTGTCTTTCCAGGGATGATAGTTAGTCCAAAGAATTGCGAGGCCTCGGCAAACTTGTTGACAATGTGCTGAAGACCATTTTCAGTGTGAGCCATGAGGGCACAGTTGTTGGCAAAGAGTGCCTCAAGAAGGAGTTTTTGTACTGTCTTAGTCTTTGCATTCAGGTGACCAAGGTCAAAAAGTGAACCATCGTGCCGGTATTTCAAATATATACCTCGATCCAGATCTTTCATTGCATGGTTGAGGACGCATGCAAAGAACTGGTTAAATAAGACAGGAGCGAGAACACATCCTTGTTTCATGCCGTTGGTGATGTTGAAGGGGGCAGATGTGGCTCCATCAGACAATACTTCGCCTGTCATGCTGTCGTGAAAAAGGCATATAATCTGGACAAATTTTCTTGGGCAGCCAAGTCATGTTAGAATAGTCCAAAGGGCTTCCCTGTTGACGGTATCAAATGCCTTCGTCAGATCTATGAAGACAGCATACAGGTGCATGTTCTGTTCAATACACTTCTCTTGTATTTGTCTGACAACAAACACCATGTCGACTGTGCTCCGGCCAGGTCAAAAACCACATTGATTTTCAGGTAGATTTGCCTCGGAAATACTGGCTATTAGGTGGTTCAAGATGATGCGGGCAATGATTTTCCCTCCAACAGAGAGGAGGGATATGTCTCTATAATTTCCACATTCTGCTTTGCTGCCTTTGTTTTTGAAAAGAGAGACAATAGTAGTGTCGCGGAGGTTCTGTGGTACGTTTTCATCCTCCCAGATGCTGACGATCACGCTATATAATGCTGCTAGTGCTGCTGGACCTGGTGTTTTGCATCCCTCTGCTGGTATCCCATCTTTTCCAGGAGCTTTTCCTGAACTCATGTGGCTAACAGCTTCTTAATCTCATCTATAGCGGGCAGACATTCAAGATCTGTCAGAACAGGTTGTTGTGGAATTTCATTGTGGACATTATTATTCATGGTTGATGGTCTATTGAGAAGGTTGCTAAAGTGTCCTCGCCATCTTTCGTTGATGCCTTCTTTATCTTTAATTAGCGCTGAGTTTCTGATGAGAGCAGTGGGGTTGTCCTGAGTTTAGAAGATCCATAGACAATCTTAATAGCACTGAAGAACATCTTTGAGTTGTGGGTCTCAGCATAGTGCTCGATTTCTTTGGCTTTGCTCTCCCACCAGTTGTCTTGTATCTGACGGAGGTCTTTGTGTTTTCCTCTGAAGGTACTTGAAATGGTCCCGTTTGGAGACTGAGGAGGGATCATTCTGCCATTAGATAAAGGTTTTTCTCTTTACTTCCAGAGCTGAGCATATTTCTTCTTGGTTCTCATCAAACCAATCATGATGTGTTCTTTTCTTTGGTCCAAGAGATGTTATTGCTGTGTCAGTCACCATCTGCTTGAACTGGTCCCACTTTTCGGTTGCAGTACCGATCAGTTGTCCGTGGGATGTCAGTTTGTCATCAAGACTCTTCTGAAAGTTGTTGAAACATTGAGCATCCTTCAGTTTGGCTACGTTGAAAGCAAGTCGCACATGCTTAGGACGTTTGTGCCAAGAGAGAGCGATGTAAAGTTGGAGAGACGTCCTGACTAATCTGTGGTCTGTCCAGCACTCTGCCCCTCGCATTACTCTGGTGATCATTACGTCTCGGATGTCTCGCCTTCTGACAACGGCATAATCTATCAGATGCCACTGTTTGGACCTAGGGTGCATCCACGTCGTTTTGTATTTATCCGCTTGTCGGAACAGAGTGTTGGTAATAGTCAGGTCTTTTTCAGAACAAAGGCTCAAAAGGAGTAGTCCATTGCTGTTCATTTTGCCTACACCATGTGGCTCGGTTACTCTTTTCCAGTTCTCATTGTCAGCCCCAACTTGGGCACTGAAATCTCCAAGTAGGAGTAGTTTGTCTGTTACAGGTGTGGCCTTGATCAGTCTGTCGAGATCTTCATAGAATTGTTCCTTTGAGTTGTCGGAGCATGTTAGAGTGGGTGCATATGCATTAATGATGGTGGCATGACGTTTGGCATTTAGTGGGAAGCGTAGTTTCAGCAATCTTTCATTGATACCCACTGGAAGGTCTGGGAGTTGATGCATCAATGAGATTTTATTGCCAGACCAACCCCATGTATTCTGTCCTCTCTCTCAGTATTACCCTTCCAGAAAAAGGTGTAACCACTTCCTGGTTCGCTCAAGAAACCTTCCCCAGGCAATCTTGTTTCGCTTAATGCTGCTATATCAATGTTGTAGCAGGCTAGTTCTTGAGCAATGAGAGCTGTCCTTCTCTCAGGTCTTGCAACAGCTTCTCGATCCATGAGGGTACGAACACTCCATATGCCGATGGTAAGTTTTCTCAAATTTTTCTTTTGGTTTCGGACGCAGATTGGGTTAAACTGCCAGCCGCGGCTTGCTGGCCAGCTGTTGTAGGGCTGGCAATATTTAGGCCACCTTTTCTAGGCCCCTCCCTTACTAGGGTGAGAAGTGCTGTCCTAAAGAGGGCTGTTCAGATGCCTGGGATGCTGCCGGGCAACTCTGTTAATACTCAAGAAAGAGATCTTGGAGTCATTGTGGATAGTTCTCTGAAAACATCCACTCAATGTGCAGCAGCAGTCAAAAAAGCAAACAATGTTGGGAATCATTAAGAAAGGGATAGATAATAAGACAGAAAATATATTGCCTCAATATAAATCCATGGTACATGTACATCTTGAATACTGGGAGGAGGTCTGGTCACCCCATCCCAAAAAAGATATATTGGAAAAGGTACAGAGACGGGCAACTAAAATGAATAAGGAAATGTTATTTAATCCTTCACATAACACAAGAACTGACAGTCACCCAGTGAAATTAATAGGCAGCAGGTTTTAAAAAAACAAAAGGAAGTACTTCTTCACACAACATACAGTCAACCTGTGGAACTCTTTGCCAGAGGATGCTGTGAAGACCAAAACTATAATAGGATTAAAAAAGTACTAGATAATTTTCTGGAGAATAGATGCATCAGTGGCTATTAGCCAGGACAGGGAGGGATGCAACACCATGCTCTGAGTGTCCCTAGCCTGTTTGCCAGAAGCTGGGAATGGGCACATTCAAAAAATTCGCATACATGCTTGATGAATGCACCGAAGCAAATGGGCATCAAATCATTGTGTACGTTATTCTGATGTCAAGGGTAGGCGAGTAGATGCATTTCTAGATGTTCAAGTTATAGAAGACATATCGGCTGCATCTGTGACAACCCACATCCTAAAAGAGTTAAATGCTTGTCAATTGGACCCCAAACAGATGGCTGCTTGTGCATCTGATGGAGCTGCAAACTTCTCTGGAAGATATGGTGGAGTACAAGCTTTGCTCAGAGGAAAGTGTAACCCTAATCTCTCCTATACATACTGCAGAGGACATCTACTCCAATGAGCACTAGTACAAGCTGCAGAATCTTCAAAAGACATTAAAAAAAGCTATAAATTTAATGTCTTCATTATATTCTTTTTTCAGCAAGAGTCCAAAAAGACTGACTATCTTGGAAAATATAGAAGATACACTAGGACTGCAGTTCAAATTAGTCATTTGTTTGGTGAAAGAAATTTCCCTGGAATCTATGGGGAAATTGGATTCACTTAACATCGTTTTGCTTAAAGTCGCATTTTTCAGGAACATAACTACAACTTTAAGTGAGGAGTTACTGTAAAATGATGGGGTCTAAATCAGCTGTTTCCACTGAAGAGAGGGATCCTGGAGTCGTTGTGGATCGTTCTCTGAAAACATCCACTCAATGTGCAGCAGCAGTCAAAAAGCGAACAGAATGTTGGGAATCATTAAGAAAAGGATAGATAATAAGACAGAAAATATGTTACCTCTATATAAATCCATGGTACACCCATGTAGAGAAACCTCTGTATTAACTATCTTTATAAATCTTTATAACGTTGCATTGTGTTATTTTGTATTAAGTATCTTTATGACATTGCATCTTGCATGATGTTATTTTGTATTTCATATCACTTAGCATTGTGCCTCTCTCCTACAACTTTGTATTAGATCCCTATATAGGAAATTGGTAGAAAACTTTGTATCAAATGTTATAGCCCCTAAGGATAGCATAGTTAAAGTAAAAGAAACATGTGCCTTTTTTGCTAGAAGTAGAATAAGATCTTCCCCCCACTCTGTAATCAATTGCCCTATTGACTGAATGAGGTGTGAATGAGTGAGGCTTGGAAGACACCCACCTCCAGACAGTTACAACAGTTGAAGAGGGAATGGGAGCCAGAGCAAAGGACAATACAACTTGTCAAGTGGGCCCAATAAAGAAGAGCAAACATATTGACGGCCTCAGGGATTAGAAGCAAGCACCTTCTTTAGAAAACGCCCTCTTTGAGCAGCATTGGGACAACACCCAGAGAAAAGCAGCACAAAGACCAACGGACACAGACCCAGATTTTGAATCTGGTCTGGATTTGTGTAAGAGGGAAGCTGCTATAAATACGAGATGTCTTGCAGAACGACCCCGGGTCTTGTCTTGTCACCATCGGAGCATCGATCCGGATCGGCAGAAGCCTGGCTCCACCCCTCCCCCATCTAACTCACCTGGCCAGTGCAGTTAAGGGGAGCAACTAGTTGGTAACAACAGCAAGACGGAGTGTGTTTGTGCGCGTGTGTGTGAATGCATGACTGTGATATATATATCACATGCATATCATAGAGTATTAATTAATACCTGTATTACTAATAAATGTGGCGTTTTGCCTTAATCCCCCTGAAAAGATCCCGTATAGTACTTTGAGTACAACATTTTGGTGGAGAATTGTGAAAGGAGGAAAGGTACCACGAGCATTTATTGAGTAAAGAAACAAACTTTGATATTGAGTATTGAAAAGTATTGAAAAGTGATCGATCATTAAGGTGTGCACAACCCCGGTGGTAGGAGGCCGGGTATAGAGAGGAGGAGTAGTAGCTTTCTCGCTCCCCTGGTCGTAGAGTGCTGGCAGTAGAAAGAAGGGAGAAGAATTAAATTTCTTGCTCCAGGCGAGGAGGATAAGCATTGCTGTTTTAGTCCCAATAGGAGGTTGGGTATACTAAGAGGTATTAAGAGGATAAGCATTGCTGTTGTAATCCCAATAGGAGGTTGGGTACATTAGAAAATGTTTAAAGGTAAGCAGTCTTTTAAGAAGGCTCCCAAAGAGGGGGCTGAAAAATTGGCGTTTGTAAAAGATGTTACCCCTCTGGAACAAGTTTTGCAAAAATTTGGACACAGCCCTTGGTCTGATCAAGTGTTAGCTGATGTCCATACGATTTCAGACCTAGAAGATAAATTGGCTCAATATATGTTAATATATAAACCCTCAACTCCAATAAAAAAAGAAGCTGCTGCAGTTTGGCTTCTATGGAAAACCTGCAATGAGGTATTCCTTCGATTGGCTGAATGTAAAAATGAAAAGGAGAAACTGCACCAAGATTTACAAGCCTCTGCTGCAGAAGCAGAGAAATGGAAATGTTTGTCCACCAGCAGCCAAACCCAGCTAGACTCCCTTAAGGATGGGTACAGAGAGTTAAAACAACACTCTCAAATCTTACAGGAGCATACCAAAGAGAAGGAGAGAATTGAAAAAGAAAATCAGGTATTACAGGGAATAGTCAAAAAGTTAACGTTAAAACAGGGGAAAGCCCCTATTGACCATAACCACTGTAAATCACTTATCAAACAACTAGAACAAAAAGTGGAATTTGCAAACAGACAAGTTGCAGCAGTAACTTCAGGAGAAGGGATATATGAGACCCCAGATGGGGCAGACTTTTTAGACCCCTCTGGGGATTGGAAAGGGGATATTTGGGTAGATTCCTCCTCCCAGAGCCAAAATGCCATTTCAACAATAACAAAGAAAACAGTCACCACCATGAGGGAGGATGGTGGGAGTGAAACACTAACCACAGTGCCTGTTTCTGCCTCCGATCTCCAGGCCATGGCAAAGTGGCTGGTGATTTTAAAACAGGAAAATTTCTCTAGATGGAATGTGAATGCTCTTGTACTGGGAGAAAGGGAGGATCTAAACTCACAAGAACTGCACCGCTTAATGAGCATTTGTGCAGCCGCAGATATGCGGGGGCTTATAGACAGGTTCAGCATTGGTGGGGATTACCAGCTAATGGATGTTCTGACAAAATTTGCAGAACTAATGGGCAGGCGTAATTTTGTGGCCCAAGCCATTACGATTTCACAGGAAACTGATGAGGACCCCAAAACGTTTTTAACCCGATGGGGTCTCATGCAGATGATGGCTGGCTTAGTTACACGCGATACGGCCACTGAACTGGACCTGATACTTTTCAGTGTAGACTCTTTAAGAGAATGCGCTGCCTCCTTACAACCGTTTTATGCAATGAGACTGGGAGTGTGGCAACCCAGCCAGCCTGCCACCTTATGGGAACTAAGAGACATGGTCCGGCAAATACTTACATATTCCGGTCCTGCCCCTACCATAATAAAGGAACGAGTGGCGTACGTTGCAGCACTAGAGCCCTCAGTTACTTATTCTAATGAAAGTGCCAATAAAGGCATAACTGAGGCACGGGGAGCACACACTAGAGGTAGATCTCGGGGTAGAGGGTATTATGGAGGAAGACAAAGGGATAATTTGTACCCAGACCTCCAGAAATCTAAAACACAGACACCCCAGCTCCAGGCAAGGAAGAGTTACATGAAAGAGTCGCTCGCCGCACGGCCTGGAAGGTGTTAATGCAACACGGGGCAGATAGAGACAAGTGGGACGGGGCACCCACACGGGACTTATTGGCAGAAGCTTTTAAACTTCAGATGCTTTCTAAGGAGGGGAGAGTAGCGAGCATACTAACGCCGACAGCTCCTCTCCCTCCCCCTACTCCTTCTGTGTTTACGGACCCCCTCCCATTGCCAGGAGATACGGTATAGGGAGACCCTCTGGATATTGAACCTCCTCCATATGTAGGAGCACCACGTTGGAGGTTCATCAGTAAAATTGCATGGGACCCCGAAGGTCGACCATGTATTTATATCCAGCAGGGCACATATGCTCCTACACTGGCTTTAATTGACACAGGCGCTGCAGTCTCGCTAATTAGAAGTCAGCCACCAGCCGGCACTAGAATCAGACAAGTCACACTGCAGTCCTTTCAAGGGAAGCCCAGTACAGGATGGGAGTGGGCAGAAGTGCCTTTCTCCGTGCAAGGGTTTAGAACCCACGGAGATCTAATCCAGACCCCAGACATGACAAATGATATAATTCTTGGCACAAACTGGCTATTTAAAAATTGCATAATAATTGATTTACCACGGGGCACTTTATGGAAACTGGACATGCCCCCTCCCCATAAGGGAAAAGTGGAACAGAGGACCCCTCTAACCAAAGGGGGACCAGTAGCCACCACCACAATAACTCAGCAAGCTGAGGTATGGCGCTCAAAATTCCCCACTGTCTGGACTCAAAAGAAAACGGACTGTGGGAAAATACAGGCTTGTGTAAAAATCATTGGGAATTTGGTACCCCTCAAAAACAATACCCCTATCCCAAGGAGGCTGAAACACAGTTACAGCAAACAGTCCGGGACTTAGAACAGCAGGGGGTCATTTGAAAAACTAACTCCCCTTTTAACTCTCCTGTGTGGCCAGTCCTTAAGGCAGACGGCAAATCTTGGCGTTTAACTATTGACTATAGGCATGTTAACAAAGGCACAATCCCTATGGCCCCTATAGTAGCCGATATGACTCAGGTAATTCAAAAGGTTCAGGCTACTTCAAAGTATTTCTCAGTCCTTGATTTGGCTAATTGCTTCTTTGCTATCCCACTGCACCCAGACTCACAGGATAGATTTGCCTTCACGGTCAATGGGCAGCAATGGGCATTCCAGCATCTACCCCAAGGATTTCACAATAGCCCAGCTGTAGCTCACGAACATGTGATAGACATGTTGGATCGCCTTAGCCCACAAGATCGGTCCTTTGTGTTTTCCTATGTAGATGATATTTTAATTTGGGGGGAAACTGAGGCACAGGTACAACGATTAACTGAAAATGTTTTGGCTCTAATCCAAGAGACTGGTTTTAAGGTTAGCTTAGAAAAAGCCCAGTTGGTCCAGTCTCAAGTGACTTATCTAGGCATTGTTATAGGAAAGGAAGGGAGGCAGGTAGACCAACGAAAAGTAAGAGCCCTGATAGAAATGCCGGCTCCTACCGACCAACTTTCCCTACAAGTCTTGTTGGGAGGGTTTAATTTTCTAAGATCTCATATTTATAAATATGCTGAGATTACGCTGCCCTTGTGGAAACTGCTTAAGAAAAAGGTAAAGTGGGAGTGGGGGTCAGAGCAAGAGGAGGCTCTAAGGGTGCTTAAACAAAAAGCCCTGACAGCCCCTGCTCTGCGATTCCCAGATGAGTCCCAGCCGTTTGTAATCCGACTCACGGCTAACGACCTGGCATTAGCAGCTACTCTCCTCCAAAAGAATGAAGAAGATAAACTGGTACCGGTAGCTTACGAATCTAGGAAGTTACAAGGGGCCAGAAATGAATTTTAATCCCTGTGAGAGGGAATGTTTGGCAGCGGTGTGGGCAGTCCAGTCTTTTGAACCCCTAACTGGAACGGCTCCCCTAACAATCCAAAGTACCCACACCCCTTTAAAGTACATTCTGTCTGGGAAACTGGTTGGGGGCAAGGTCTCAAACACCCGCATGGCTCAGTGGACCCTCACATTGATAAACAGAGGAGTCACCACCGAGACTGTGTCTAGACCTGACCTATTGACTCACGCTGTGATTGAAAAAGGGAATAAACATGACTGCCCTGAGGTTACATTAGAGCAAAGAATAGCCCTGATACAGGCACCCCCCCGTCATAGTATATTTCCTCAATCTGAACGTTAGAGTTCAAAATTGAGGTACTAGCATATAGTCCTCTAAGCTTAATCTCCAGCTTAGATCTTATTTCGCTGCCACCAGATAAGATTGAGGCTCTTATCAGCCTGGGTTCCCCAAATACTCCTTGGGGTACCCCCTCTGTGGCCTCCCCAACTTCTTTTGGAAAGACCCCCCCCTAAGACTCAGAAGGCTGAGTCCACAGGCAAGGGAATTATCTCCCCTCCCTTCCCCTCTCTCTGAACAGCCTGAGGGAATGAATGCAATCTCCTTTACATCACAATACCAAGAAAGTCCTGTCTCCTTTCTCTCTAAAGAGACAGCTTCAAACACAGGGAAACTAAAGGGATTCTTTCTCTCTTTCCCTGTAACCTGTTCCTGCCCTGGGGACAGTAGGAAACTAACCCACAGCCTGGGCTTTTCCCGTCCCTCCCCCTTTAGCCTGTCACAGATGTAACAGCTCTTGGGCACAAAAATTTCTCTCCCCTTTGCCTCACTAGGAAAGAAACTTCCACAAGTTAAAAAGAAAACTTTATATAAAAAGAAAGAAAATACAGAATAACAATACTGCATTAAAGATCAATACAGGCTCCTGCTGATAAGAGAATATGAATGACCAGTCTGATTTAAAAAATAGCCAATTTAAAACAGTCCAGCAATCAACACACAGTAAATACAACTCAAAGCACATCACAGCCGATGACTTTGTTTCCTTTTGTACTCACAGACTTTTAGTAGAAGATTAGAAAGAAGATTGGAGGTAGAGAGAAACTTGTTTACTCACAGCCGAGGAAAACAACAAGGACCCCGAGTTCCTTTCCCTTCCAAACTTTTAAAACAATCCAGGTCTCTGATTGGTCCTCTGGTCAGGTGTTTGGTTCCCCCTTTGTTCACCCTTTACAGGTAAAAGAAACTTAACCCTTACCTATCTACTTATGACACCCCCTTGGAGGAACTAGATACCATTGGGATAGAGGGACACGTGTGGTTCACAGATGGGAGCTCAATGGTGCTTAAAGGCATAAGGAAAATTAAATATGCAGCAATTAACTTAGAAGAGGAGATACTACAGGGATATTTGGATCATGGGTCAGCCCAGCATGCTGAACTCCATGCCATATATCGGGTACTAAAGCAATATAAGAACACCCCCAGACCTGTGATTATCTATGCAGATAGTGATTTCTGTGTCAAGGGAATACAATACTGGATGCATGACTGGGAAAGAAATGGGTGGAAGGCAGCAGACGAGAAAAGCATTTCGTATGTAGAGGAGTGGAAATGGATTTACCAATGGGTAACACAACATCCTGGCTGTTTAAAGATCAGGCATGTAAAGGCACATAGCAAACAGAACACCTCAGAGGCTTTTTGGAATAATAAAGTAGATACTATAGCACAGCAGTATGATATAGCTGCAGTAGCAACTAGAAGTCAGGCAGGAAAGGTAATGGGGGATCCGCAGTCAATTGATGAATTTGATAATAACAATAACGGTTTAAATTCCCCAAACAGAACCCCAGGAAAGACAGAAAAACAGTAACTGGTTAATGTTGCACATCAGTTCATGCATGAGGGAGTGGAAGGGACGCTAAGCAGGCTAAGAGAGGTAGCCCAGTGGAAAGGTATGGAAGATGATATTAAAACTTGGGTTCAAAATTGCATCAGGTGTGCTCAGGATAAAGCCCGGCCACCACAGTACCAGCCCCTTATGCACCAGAGACGAGTAGGTCCCTGGCATAGAATACAAATTGATTACATAGATAAATTGCCACGGAGCAAAGAGGGATTCCAGTACCTACTGGTAATCATAGATGCCTTCTCTGGTTGGGTAGAGGCATTCCCCACTAGAAGAAACACCACCACAGAAGCTGCAAAAAAATTATTTACTGAGGTGGTGTGTCGTTATGGAACTCCTGAGATAATAGATTCAGACAACGGAGGAGCATTTGTAGGGGAAATGTTTACTAGCTTATTGCAAGCCTTAGCTATTAAACAAAAAATTCACATCCCCTATCGCCCTCAATCATCAGGGCAAGTAGAGCGCCTGAATCGCACTATTAAAGAAGCCCTAAGGAAGGTGGTAAGTAATACTGGGAAAAATTGGCCAGAGAAGCTGCCTCTAATTCTGGCTGCCATCCGCAGGAGCAACCAGCTGAAAACAAAAATCCAGCCATTTCAAATTTTATTTGGACAGCCGATGAAACTGATGATTGATCCCACACAGATGGGTTTAGGATCAGGGGAAACAGATGTGGTAACACCACAACATGATTATTTTCAGTGGCTCAAACAATTAGAGGAGGACAAATTAACCTTGCAATACCGGATTAATGAGGCCATTGATAAAATAAATAACAGACTCCATAAGCAGAAAGCTGGTAACTCCCAGCTCTGGGAGCCCGGAGATCTGGTCATGTATTTAAAATTGGGTAAAAGGAAGCACAATTTGGAATCTAAATGGGTAGGTCCATATTCTATTGCGGACCGGCTCAGCCCTTTGGTGTACCGGATAGATAAAGAGGGCAAGCTAAAATGGGCTCATATCTCGCAACTAAAATTGTTTTCTTAAGCTACAGATACCAACATCACTAACAAACCCAAACCAGCAGATGGCGCTCCAGGCATGGAGCGTTTGGATTCCAGTAACTTTGATGATAATTCACGCGCTGGAAACAGAACAACCACCGGACCCACAATGGGGAATTCAATGGTATAACTGGACCAGCTGGGACACACCACAGGAAGTACCAGTGACCAACAACACGCTGCAGGGGATCTTCGCACTCGTATCGGTCCAAGTCTGGGTAAACATTACTCCTGGTGATTATGAATGCACCTATGCCGTGTCAGCCCCATGGGACTCTAGGTGGGGCTCCAACCCCTCCTGTAAACCTGGCCACCCTGGAACTCAAACCATACCCCCTTTTAAACCAGAGCCAACAGAAACAAGAACAATAATGATCTGGGTAAATGAGACTATTCCTGTTGGAAATGTAACCTTTCTAATTATGAATGGCCCAGATCCAGAAACTGTGAACTTCCCCCACTTACTCCGAAGACAACCCTGTATTCGGGTGCAAGTGGCCCCCATGATTTATACCCTACATGTCACCATGAGCTGGAATAAAAACAACTTGGCTGAGGTGAAGCCCGAGTGTGCCCCATACAGTTCCCCCATATTTGATGCATGATACCGGGCATTATTACAAGAACATATTTCTGGAAGAACTAGAAGTGTAGCTGACACCATACTGGGGGGAATAGGAACAGGAACTAGTGCCCTGAACTCCATAGACCTTGAAGCACTAAGAAATAAAGTTAGTGCCATGGAAACCCTGCACTACTCAATAACTGAGGGGCAGGAACACCAAATTGCTCAGTTAGTGCAAACAAATATAAATACTGTAGATCTACAATGGTACACATGGCAGCATATAAATCATACTTTCTGGGCAGAATATGCTACCATGAGAGAGATTGCAGATAAAACTGCCATGGCTCTGTGGTGCTCAGAACAACAAATCTTTTCCATAATGTTGATGGAGAGGGAAATGGACTGGGTACGGGCCAAGGATATGATGGTCCTAGCCCCTTTATTAACATGCCATCAAAGTAATCTATTTACACCATATATTGCTGGATGGTACAAACCATTACATTCTTACCTTAATGTACAACAACTGAGCGGAAGTATTTCAGTCCAAGTGCTAAGAGCCCGAGATGTACCGATAACTACAGTACTTTGGCCATTCTCAGCACTGCCAGTAATCCAAGGACAACATATTTGGGCTCCCCGGCTAGCTGGAACATACATGAATGCTAAAGGGGATATAGTAGACCATAGAGGGTGTGAGGAGTGGTCCCCACAACAATGGGTGTGCCACACACTTCCTGTCCTGGAGGAGCCATGCTCCCTCCAAAACAGAGACTTAGTTACATGTTTCTGGGATGAAATGGATAATTCCACCACCAAAGTATATTTTAATGGAAAGAATTGTGTCTGTGTTGTAGGTCTGGAACCTGTAATATGGCAAAACAAATTTCATTCAGATCGCCCAGTGCAAAAATGTATGTGTAATGTCTCCATACTACGTACGCCTAAACTAGTATTCTATTTCCCAACATACAAAGAAAAAGGAACAGATATGGGGACCTTGGACCTGCAAAACCTTGACCCTGATTTCTCCCTAGGCATTAATCGGACAGGCCTATATGGATGGATGTACAATAACAAACAAATTAGTGAACTAACAAAATCCACTCGAGAGAAAATCCAAACCGGAACTTTGGCCATCCTCCATGAGGGAGGAGAAATACTCAGGGTGGCTGAACAGGCAAAACAATTAAGTATCCACCACTGGTACGATGTGTTTACAGGTTGGTCACCCACCTGGTCAGCAGTCCTAAATATAATTTTCCATCCCATCATTGTTCTATTAGTAATCCTGACTGTTAGGTTAGTTCTAATGCTCTGCATGGGCTGCTGGATAAAACAGATGTATTCCACATTGAAACCATATTCTGAAATCATAATCCAATACATAGCTTTAAAACAGAGATTTTAAATGGTGACCACTCAAGAATTGTTCTTGAGAGGTCAAAAGGGGGACAATGTAGAGAAATCTCTGTATTAACTATCTTTATAAATCTTTATAACGTTGCATTGTGTTATTTTGTATTAAGTATCTTTCTGTATTAAGTATCTTTATGACATTGCATCTTGCATGATGTTATTTTGTATTTCATATGACTTGGCATTGTGCCTCTCTCCTACAACTTTGTATTAGATCCCTATATAGGAAATTGAAAGAAAACTTTGTATCAAATGTTATAGCCCCTAAGGATAGCATAGTTAAAGTAAAAGAAACGTGCCTTTTTTGCTAGAAGTAGAATAAGATCTTCCCCCCACTCTGTAATCAATTGCCCTATTGACTGAATGAGGTGTGAATGAGTGAGGCTTGGAAGACACCCACCTCCAGACAGTTACAACAGTTGAAGAGGGAATGGGAGCCAGAGCAAAGGACAACACAACTTGTCAAGTGGGCCCAATAAAGAAGAGCAGACATACTGACAGCCTCAGGGATTAGAAGCAAGCACCTTCTTTGGAAAACGCCCTCTTTGAGCAGCATTGGGACAACACCCAGAGAAAAGCAGCACAAAGACCAACGGACACAGACCAACGGACACAGACCCAGATTTTGAATCTGGTCTGGATTTGCATAAGAGGGAAGCTGCTATAAATACGAGGTGTCTTGCAGAAGGACCCCGGGTCTCGTCTTGTCACCATCGGAGCATCGATCCGGATCGGCAGAAGCCCGGCTCCACCCCTCCCCCATCTAACTCACCTGGCCAGTGCAGTTAAGGGGAGCAACTAGTTGGTAACAACAGCAAGACGGAGTGTGTTTGTGTGTGTGTGTGTGTGTGTGAATGCATGACTGTGATATATATATCATATGCATATCATAGAGTATTAATTAATACCTGTATTACTAATAAATGTGGCATTTTGCCTTAATCCCCCTGAAAAGATCCCGTATAGTACTTTGAGTACAACACCCACATCTTGAATACTGCGAGCAGTGTAGTCGCACCATCTTCCAAAAGATGTACTGGAATTTGAAAAGATTCAGAAAAGGGAAAAAAAAATGATTAGGGGTATGGAACAACTTCTGTATGAGAAGAAATTAAAAACATTGGGACTTTTCAGCTTGGAAAAGAGATGACTAAGGGGTATATGATAGAAGTCCATAAAATCATGACTGGTGTGGAGAAAGTAAATAAGGAAGTGTTATTTACTCCTTCTCATAACACAAGGACCAGGAATCACCAAATGAAATTAATAAGTAGCAGGTTTAAAACAAACAAAAGGAAGTATTTCTTCATACAACACAGTCAACCTGTGGAACTCTTTACCAACAGATGTTGTGAAGGTCAAAATTTTACCAGAGTTCAAAAAAAGAACATGATAAATTCATGGCCATCAATGGCTATTAGCCAGGATGGGCAAGGATGGTTTCCCTAAACTCTGCTTACCATAAGCTGCGAATGGGTGACAGGAGATGACTCACTTGATGATTACCTGTTCTGTTCATTTCCCTTGGGACACCTGGCATCGGTCACTCTTGAAAAACAGGATACTGGTCTAAATGGAGCTATGCTCTGACCCAGCACGGCCGTTTTTATGTACTAGGGAATCTAGTGAGTCCAGCGTAATGGGAGGGAGTAGGAAAATCTCTGGCTGTAGAGAACACTGGGAAATTAGAAGCTATAATTCAGGACTAACAGACTCTAATTAGTCTGAAAAAGCAAATTGTGAAAAATAAGAATCGGAGACATGTGAGTTTGGGAATGAGGTTCTCAAAAATCCAAGGAGCTGCAGAGAAAAAAGAGCTATTACATATGGAGATGGGGGAGCAAGACTCTCCATGTCTCAAGAATTTTCACTACCAACGTAAACCATTTTCACATGCTAGGGTGCAATCCAGATCAGTAAGGAGTTGTGTTATCTCTAACGCTGTGTGAAATTCAGTGTTCTGCTTATGGAGCTACCTTGTCTGGATACTCCAAGCCAGCATTCAAGGACGCACTGAGTGTCTGTGTGATAAGTAACCCTGGAGCGGCAGCTCTGACTCCAGCAGCCTGCTCGTTACACCCCAAGCACATTCTAGTCTGGGTGGTGAAGGCTCAGGGTTTGAAGAGAAGGGCAGGGGTAGGAAGGTTCTGTTTGTTACACTGGACCTAACCCCCAGTTTTTTTGAGCAAACCAGAGATATTTGACTCTGTGCGATACTGTTCCTGTGCTCTGTTCCAGAGACCTTCCCCTGCTGCGCAACACTTTGGATAGCGTGGTGTCACTGGCATATTGGGGTGAAGCTGAAACAGGACAGAGTAGAGATGGCATTGTGCGGCTTATGTGAACCTTATCTCTTCATTTCCCCTTCCAAGAACCGAGCGGACAGGAACCCTTACCCAGCGAGGTCACATTCTCATAGTTCTCCTGCATGACGTCCCTGTAGAGGGCTCTCTGGGTGGGGTCCAGCAGAGCCCACTCTTCCCTGGTGAAATACACAGCCACCTCCTCGAAGGTCACCGGCCCCTGAAAGAGCGAGAGTCCAACACTCAGTACCTGATGCCCCACTCACAGCCCCCCTATACACAGGGGACAGGAGACAAACAGAAGCTCTGGGTGGCTTGCAATCAACAGAGTCTGACCCCCACCCCACTCAGACCATCCAGAAAACACTAGGGTGAGGGGAAGAAGAGAGAGCCCCTTGTCCTCTCCCAGCAGATGCATCACATACCTACTAGCCACAGACTGATACAGGAGATGGAGCCATTAGCAGGGTCCAGGAAGAGCTCCCTGGTAGGAAGACCCACACCCTTCTCATTGTGAGGAGCTGGATGTGAAGGGAGGGGAATCTCCCCTAAGCCTGACTAGTGGGTGCCCCCTTCATATCTCACAGCAGCGGCTGATTAGTCGGGTCAGGCTCCAGCACTGAATCTGGTCAGTTTTCCTAGCTCCACGTAGCTGGGTTATTTTCTGTTCAACAAATTAGAACATTTCCACCTACGAACCTCATAGATCTGTTCCTAGATTCGAGGCTGCTTATTAAACAACTCCCAGCAGGTTTGCCACAACCTGTCCTCCTCCCTTTCTCCACCCTCTGCATTTCCTGCCCTGCTCCAACCTGCAAACCAGACTGTGCAAACCTTCCCATCTCCGCTGCATTTGCTGTCCTTCTCCCTCCTGCAGGAACCCACCAGTGACCCCCACCAATAATCCCTACCTGAACTGGCTCCTCTGCAGCCATTTCTCTCCCCTGGCCCATGGGAGGATGGGATGAGCTGGAGCGAAACATGGAAGTCATTCTGTAACCTGTCTGGGTGAGGAGGAGAATAGTGGAGGTTTCAGAACAGGCTTTAGTTAATTTCACATCATGATTCCCCCAGGCTCTCTCCCTGCAGACATCCTACATTCTGCCATGCAGGAAAATGCTCAACCTCTTTACTATAGTGCAGACCTCGCCTCTCCTGCCAGGCTAAGCCCACAGACACATTTTTAACTTCCCTTCTGCCTCCCCACATTGTGTAACTAATTCTCTGAACACAAGGCTAGAAAAATGCAGAACCAAAGGAGTCACTTTCGACTATTCCCTCTGACTCTGACCCTGACCCCATGGCAGCACACCCCAGCAGGAGGGATATGGAGTCAAGAACTGGGTTTTCCTCTATCTGATCCTCATCTTGTCCACAGGGAAATGATTCTACCCAGGGTGCAGTAATACATGTCTGGGCAGATTAGAGATCTGGAAATCTCTCTCCAAACTCTTCTCTCCCATGGTCCCCTTCAATCTCTCTTTCTCCTTCTATCTCCTTTTTCCTTGTCCCTTCTACCTGCTCACTTGATAGGAAAGTCCCACTTCTGGGTTGTTTGCTTCCCCATGGCTGGATTTGCCCCTGAAATTGCTAATGGGAGGAGAAATGAGGTGTGTGTGTGGGGGGGGGCTGTTTGTGTAGAGTCATTTTAATGCCAGACCCCAGCATTTTCCCTTGGTTTCTTCCAGTTACCTGGAGTCTGTGGCTCAGAATTTAGTATTAACAGAGCTGCAGTTTTCAAGACGGGAGAAAAAGCAAAATCTGTGATTTCACCTCACAGTGTTTGATAAGCAGATAGAAAGCTATCACAGTGACTGGTCTGGCCGGGGAATGCTGGGGAATTCCTGGCCGGGGGAATGTCAGGTAGTGCTTGGAGCCAGGATATTGGCACAAGCCGATCAGGGAGAAGGAGCATGGTTAGTAGCAGCCCCCAGAACCCAGACTGCCGAGCCAGGGTCCCCCCAAGATATTCCCTGGGACGCAGCCCCCCAGAGTCCCTGGCCAGGGACCCCAGATACACCTCAGAGCCCCACCAGCCAGAGAACCCCCACCAGACCTTCACTGTCAGGTTGGAAATCCCAAAGGGTTCCCCCTCCACCAAGAGCCCCCAGCAGCCAAGGACCCCACACTGGGAACTCAGTCCCTCACTGTCTGCCTAGGACCCCTGCTTGCCCTCCATCGGGATATGCCCAGTTTGCCTGGGACTCCCTCCTCCCCTTAGCGGGACCCCCTGATGCTTTTCCATGGGACCTCTCACTCTGCTTGCCCAGCATCCCCTGACCTCGTGTCGGGGATGCCCCCCCCCACACACTTTGCACTGGGCATGGCAATGATCCCAGAAGTCTGCGGGGGAATCCCAGACAGAGCCCCTGGTACAGCACCAGGCTCCCTCTAACCCCTCGCCCTCCCCAAAAGATGCTCACCCCCCGCTGTTCCCCAACCAACAAACCCTCAGTGATACCCACCTCCAGGACCCATAGCCTCAGGGCTGGGCACATCAGAACCACTCCCCCAAAACCCCAAACCTCCAGAATCCACCAACCTGACCAGGGAGCCACCTTAGATGAGGCTACATTTTAGCACTGTGGGAAGCAGCTCCTCAGGGAGACCATTTGTCATGGGGTTTGGGATACTTCTGAACCCATGCTTCACTCGGAGGGTAGGTCTACAGTAGCGGGGGAGTCGACCTAAGATACGCAACTTCAGCTACGCGAATAGTGGTGTATCTTAGGTAGATTTACCTGGCCGTGAGGACTGCGGCAAGTCGAGCACTGCCACTCCCCCGGCGACTCCGATTCCATCTCGGTGGAGTTGCAGAGTCGACAGCAGAGCGATCAGGAATCGATTTTATTGTGTCTCCGCTAGATGCGATAAATCGATCCCAAATAGATTGATCTTTACCTGCCGATCCAGCAGGTAGTCTAGACATACTCAGAGAGAACATCCCGTGCCAGCTGGAGAAAAGAAAAGGGTCCAGCCAACTCTCCCGTTACCAGCTGGGAACCACTGATCCCCAAACAGGGGGAGGCCTCTGGCTTTGATGGGTATTAAATATGTGGCTGGTCTCTTTTATTAGCAAACATTTTAACAGAGATAAAGGAGGGAAGAAATGGTTCTCAAAGAAGAGGGGAAAGATCAACACCGGGAAATCGAACCCCCTGCAACACCCAGGACGGAGGACGACTCAGGACAGCAAATAAAATGGGTGGAAAAATCCCCCACGTTGGAGGAGATTTTAAATTGACATTTGAGAATTATGCAGAGAACAGGGGGGGAAATGGAAGGAGACCAGAGAGCTGATCATTGGGGGGGGGGGGGGCGCGAATCTCCCTGGATTTTATAGCCCGTGTGAGACACTGAGAGAGAAAAGGGGCAGAACTAGGGAGAATTTGTACCAGGGGCGAGAGGCAAGTGGCACAAACAGGGGCAGGATCCAATTAACTCCCCTCCCCCCTTGGCCCCCCCCCCCGGGAATTTCCTGGCTGCACAGAGACAGTTCAACCCCCCCCCCCCCGCGTCCCACTGACCTTCCCCTCCCCCAACTCCGGCTTCTCCCCTCCCCCCACAGGGCCCCCCCGGGCTCCCCCCCCCATCCCGCCGGGCGGGACGGATCCTGCTGCAGCTTCCCCGGGGCCGAGGCTTCTCCCAGGCTCCCCGGGGCAGAGTCACTTCCCCCCCCCCCCCCGGGGTCTCTCACTCACCGGGGCTCCGGGCCGGGGCTGCCCAGGGGGCGGGGCCCAGCTGGAGAACCCCCCCCTCCCCCGCCCGCGGGGAGCAGCAGCGGCTCAGCCCGGGCCCGGCTCCCACGGCGGCGGCAGCGGAAGTCACGTTGGCCGGAGAGGAGAACAAGAGGGGCTCGCACTGAGCATGAGCAGTAACAGCTACTGACCCCTCCCTTCCCTGGGCTGGAGAGGGCGGAAGCGGCCCCGGGGCAGGCTGGGAGATGTAGTTCCTGACTCTCCCCGGAGCGGAAGTGACGTCGGCGGGGAGGCGGAGCCTGGCTGCGAAGGAGCGTTGGGCGCTGCGGCTCTGCCTGTCTCGCGCGGGGCCGTTGGAGTCTCTCCCGGCCGGAGAAGGGTTTGTGCCGTTGGGGCTCTGGGCATGCGCAGATCGCGGCGGGAGAGCCCTGCATTAACCCCCCCGTGCCCGGCCCGGGCCCTGCTCCCGCTGGAGCCGCCCTGGGGCCGCCCCGGGCTCTGCCCGCCCCGCTGCGGAGCTGCAGCCTCCAGGTCCCGGAGCGAGCCCGGGGGCGGGGCCGGGGCCGGGCGGTGACTCTGCCCCAGTGTCCGGGGGGGGGACCCGGCATCTCGCAGCGCCGGGATCTGCTCCCGGGGGGGGCTCGGAGCTGCTGTCCCCGCAGGAGCCCAGCGCCCCCCGGGCCCGGCCAGGCTCTGCCCTGGGGCCCCGCGGGGGGGGTGCGGGGGGGAGGGGCCCGGCCCCACTGGGGTCCCTGCGTGGGGCCGGGCGGGGCTGGGGGGGTGAGACCGGGCAGGGGGCTGGGGGGGTGGGGCCGGCCCCACTGGGGTCCCTGCGTGGGGCTGGGGGGGGGGGGGGGCGGGCTGGGGTCGCTGCGCAATGGGGGGGGGTCTCCTGCCCGAGGGGCGAGTCTGGGGGCTGGTGTCGGGCAGCGGGTGGCGTGCGCCCCCGAGTGTCCGATCCAGAGACGCCCACGTGTCCCCGGGGCCTGAGCCCAGCTAGCGAGTGTCCCCCTCGCACCAGAACCCGCGACACTAAACCCCCGGAGAGCTCAGTGCTGCAGGCACCCGCCAGCGCCTGGTGCGCAGAGCCCGTCTGTGCGGGTCGGTGTCCGTGGGGGGATTTAGTTTGTACCCACGGACGTCGTCGCCGGTGCTTTTTCTGTAGCCTGTTGTAAAACTCGGGAAATATCTATTTGAGTTGATTGACCTCTGTGTACCCCCAGGTGTCCGTGTACCCCTGCTTGAGAACCGCTGATGTAGGGGAACCCTGGTTTGGCTTCGCCGATCTCGCATCAGCCTGAAGTCAGCTACACTGGCCCCCCGTCTAGACGACGCGCCGGGATCGGCGCGTTACAATCGATTGCGCGGGGATCGAACTATCGCGTCTGGTCTGGACGCGATAGTTCGATCCCAGAGCGTGATTACATCGATTCCGGAACTCCAGCTAGACGACCGGACTTCCGGATTCGACGCAGCGAGCCGCGCGGATCGATCCCGCACGGTGAAGACGGGTGAGTAAATCGAATTTAGATATTCGATTTCAGCTACGCTATTCTCGTAGCTGAAATTGCGTATCTAAATTCGATTTAATCTCGTAGTCTAGACGTGGCCTGGTGGGTCACCACCTCCTACCATGGCCCCATGGGCAGGAGTCGGAGACAGGACGTCTCCTTTCAAGTGTAAAAGCAGCAACTGCTCCATGAAGGGTCGGTTCTGATGGAGTAATTTTTGATACTTTCTTGCCTCCTTTTCAGATTTTGCCCCATTTTCTCTCTAATTCTCCAACTTTTTTTTCCCACCCGTTTGAGCTGCAGCAAATTTTCTTTCTTTCTTTGGGAAATTGTCCTGAATCGTTCCCCAAATGAGAAGGGGCTTAATGGGTGCAGCCTGCAGAGCTCTCAGACACAGCTGCCTCTTGGGTGGGATGCGGTGGCCATTCTCTGCCAGCAACAAGGCAAGGAAGGGGGACAGGAGGAAAAAGTTCCCACTGGAGACTGTCCAGCCCAAGGTTACACAGTCCTGGCTCCTGGTACCCCCAGCTGCCCAATGCAGCTCTCCCAGCTGCCAGTCACCCGCCCGCTCCTGCTGCTGGCTCCTCCCCACAGCCAGGGAGTTTTCCTGCTCCATACTCCCCTTACGTAGCCTCTTAAAGCACCTCCCCAAAGGGCTCCCTGCTGCCCATGTGAATGGTGTGGGTGTGGGGGAGGAGGGAAATTCTTAGTCTGTTTATTGAACTTCCATATACAATCCCATCAAACTGTCCAACTGCTCTCTCTCACTTAATATAAAATCTCTTCAAATCCGGGTGCTTTTCTCTCGTGATCAAATATTTCTTTTTAAACCTATTTCTTCCCCAGTTCTCAAAGATAGATTTAAAATATCCCATGTGCAGTGCTGTAGCAGCTGTGGTGGTCCCAGGATATTGGAGGCTGCCTCCTTGATTTATACAGATATGTTCAGTGTTATTCTCCAGCCCATTCCTTATGAATCTGAACATGTTTGCTTATTTGCTGGCAGCTGTGCAGTGAGTGGAGCTTTTCAGTGATCTGTCTACAGCAACGTGCAGATCCCTTTTGAGTTGTGTAGCCGATAATATGTTCTGCTGACACTGCCAGGTGCAGTGCATGTTCAGTAGGGGTTTCTCCTCTCTTCTTTATTTGTATTTCTTCTCCCTACTAATGTTGGGGTGTCCTCCTATAGGTTAGTGTATTAATGATCTCATCTTGGTGTCATAAGTGTCAATTCATTGCCATGTGGTCAGACATCTCAGGATGTTCTACCGAAAACTTGGCGTTAGCTCATGTTCCTCTGGTTGGCTGGTTTCTTTACGAATAAAATTCCCCCTTAGACACTCTGTTTCCAGTTCTCCAAATTTTGGGGATGACTGTTAGGCCATTTATCTATGCCGGAGTTCATAGGCCTCAAGCCTTATGGTAACTGCTCAAGCCAATATCATACAGGATACAGGCCTGTAGGTTCCTGGCATTAGTGCTGCATAAAATAAATGATAAAGCTGGATTTATGGGCTACGTTTGATAGTTAATTTACCCTCCCAGTGTATAAGTAGCTGCAGTTTTTCTCTCAGGCTTTGCTTCTCTTCCCCATTTTCAAAACTGGAAGATCTTCAGGTTTTGGGGGGAAAACTGTTGCTGTGAATCCTTCTCAGAAGAAGGTGGAGAGGGAGGAGGAAAGGACTCTGGCCTCCTGCTTCCTCAGCCATGTTTCTGGTCTCACTGAGACCAGCATTACTCAAGAGACACTTCCAGGAAGAATATGGAGTGACTCCAGATTAACATGGGGGCAAACAAAATCAGGCTATCTCCCTGTGGAGAGAGGAAAAAACAATGAGGAGTCCGTAGAGACTTAACAAATTTATTTCGGCATAAGCTTTCCTGGGCTAAAACCCCTTTCATCAGATGCATGGAGTGGAAAATACAGTAGCAGATATATATATATATAATAGTGGGGATCAGTGCTAATGAGACAATTCAATTAAAGTGGAAGTGGGCTATTCTCACCAGCAGAATACCAAGGGAGGAAAAATCATTTTTGTAGTGTTAATGAGGGTTGCCCATTTCAAACAGTTGACAAGAAGGTGTGAGTAACAGTAAGGGGAAATTATTATGGGGAAATTAATTTTTTTAATGACCCATCCACTCCCAGTCTTTATTCAGGCCTAATTTGATGGTGTCCAGTTTGCAAATTAATTCCAGTTCCACAGTTTCTCATTGGAGTCTGTTTTTGAGACTTGCCACTTTTAAGTCTGTTACTGAGTGAACAGGAAGATTGAAGTGTTTTCGTACTGGTTTTCAAATGTTATAATTCCTGATGTTAGATTTGTGTCTATTGATTCTTTTGTGTAGAGAGTGTCTGGTTTGGCCAATGTACATGGCAGAGGGGCATTGCTGGCACATGATGGCATATATTACATTGGTAGATGTGCATGTGAACGAGGGGAGGGAGTATCAGTTGTTGCGAAAGCTGAGGGAAACCTTCAGTCTCTGTCTGACTGTGTCTCTCTCTCTCTTCTCAAGATATTGGGGTTGAACTTCCTGGTTCAGACGCTGCTGCCTGCATTGTGATCTGGGAGCCCAGACTGAGCAGCTGCTGCTCCCCCAGTGGGGTCTGGGCTCAGGAGTGACTTGGAGTGAAGCTTCCTCTGTGCCCAGGCAAGGTGAGGACTTTCTCCAGCTGCAATTTGCTCCTTGGGCCAGCCCTAGGCTCTGCCCACACCAACATCTGAGCCAGATACTCCAGGTGATTGATAGAGACCTCAGGGAACGTGCTAGGCAGCGCTGGCTTTAGGCCGATTCAACTGATTCCCCTGAATCAGGCCCCGCGCTTAAGAGGGCCCCATGCCCAAGCCCCAGTACAGCTTACCGGAAAGAGCCCCAGGCCCTTTAAATTGCCACCAAAGCCCCACTGCTGGAGTCCTGGGGTAGAGCTGCAGGACTCTGGGGGCTATTTAAAAAGTCTGGGTCTCCCGTTGCTTCTACTGCCCCAGCCCTTTAAATAGCCACTGAAGCCCCACCGCTTCCTCAGGGCTCCTTCGGCTATTTAAAGGGCCGGGGCGGTAGAAGCAGGGGAGCCCCGGGTTGCTGCTGCTACCCTGGTGGAGGGAGGAGGAGGGGGCACTTACCATATAGGGTGGGCTGTACCCCCTGTACCTGCACCCCCTGCCCGCAGCCAGCCCCTCCTGCACCTCCTGCCCTGCCTGCAGCCAGCCCATCTCCAGCCAGCCCTACACCCCCTGCCTGCAGCCAGCCCCTGCTGCACCCCCTGCCCTGCCCAGCCCCTGCCTGCAGCCAGCCCCGCATCCCCTGCCCTGCCTGCAGCCAGCCCTGCACCTCCTGCCTGCAGCCAGCCTGTCTCCAGCCAGCCCCTCACCCCCTGCCCTGCCCGCACCAGCCCTGCACCCACAGCCAGCCCCTGCCGCACCCCCTACCCTGTCTCCAGCCAGCCCCTGCCGCACCCCTCTGCGGCCCTGCCCGAAGCCAGCCAGCCCCAAACACACCCCTGCCTGCACCCCCTGCCCTGTCTCCAGCCAGCCCCTGCCACACCCCTCTGCGGCCCTGCCCGAAGCCAGCCAGCCCCAAACACACCCCTGCCCGCACCAGCCCTGCACCCCCTGCCCTGCTTGCAGTCAGCCCCGCACCCCCCTGCCCTGTCTCCAGCCAACCCCTGCTGCACCCCCATGCCTGAAGCGAGCCAGTCCTGCACTCCTCTGTATCCAGCTGTCATGGTATAATTCCCCACTCTGAACTTTAGTGTCCAAGAGATGGGTTACCAGCATGAATTCCTCTAAGTTCGATTACCAGCTTAGTACTTGTAGCGCTGCCACCAACCAGGAATTCCAGTGCCTGGTACACTCTGGTCCACCCAAAACCTTGCCCAGGGAACCCCAAGATCCAGACCCTCTGGATGTTAACACAAGGAAAGAAAAACCTTTTCCCCCACCGTTTCCTCTCCCAGGCTTCCCCTCCCTGGGTTACCCTGGAAGATCACTGTGATTCAAACTCTTTGAATCCTTAAACAGAGAGGAAAATTCACCTTCCCCCCTCCTTCTCTTTCTCCCTCCCAGACTCTCCCTGAGAGAGAAAATAATCCTAACACAGAGAGAAAATTAACCTTTCTCTCCCCCTTCCCTCCTTTGTCCCCACCAAGTCCCTGGTGGATCCAGACCCAGTCCCCTGGGGTCTCAACAGAATAAAAAAACAATCAGGTTCTTAAACAAGATAATTTTTACTGTTTTTCTCTCTTCAATTAAAAGCTTATCTTTGTAAATTTAAGATGGATTAGGTACAGGGTTTTTCAGCTATAGACACTGGGAATACCCTCCCAGCCTAAGTATTCAAGTACAAATTAGAATCCTTTCAGCAAACTTCAAATTTAAACTCCTTCCAGCCAAATGCACATTTGCAAATAAAGAAAACAAACATAAGCCTAACTCGCCTTATCTACCTAGTACTTACTATTCTGAACTTATAAGAGCCTGTATTGGACAGATTGGAGAGAAACCTGGTTGCACGTTTGGTCACTCTCAGAACCCAGAGAGAACAACCACCAAAAACTAACAGCACACACAGAGCCTTCCCTCCCTCAAGATTTGAAAGTATCCTGTCCCCTGATTGGTCCTCTGGTCAGGTGACAGCCAGGCTCACTGAACTTGTTAACCCTTTACAGTCAAAAGAGATATAAAGTACTTCTGTTCTATTAACTCCTACTATCTGTTTATGACACCAGCCCTGCCAACCCGGCCCTGCCTGAAGCCAGCCAGCCTGCCCCACACACCCCTGTCTCCAGCCAGCCCTGTACCCCTTGCCCTGCCTGCAGTCAGACCCTACCTCCAGTCAGCCCCTGCCCTGCCTCCAGCCAGCCCCATGTCCACTGGTGCCCCGCAGTTCCCAGGGCAGTAACCCTGCACACCTGCTTCAATGAAGGGGGGGTAGGGAGCAGCTGGGACCCACACATGTGCACACCCTAAGGTGACCAGACAGCAAGTGTGAAAAATTGGAATGAGGGTGGGGGTAATAGGATCCTATATAAGAAAAAGACCCAAAAATCAGGACTGTCCCTATAAAATCGGGACATCTGGTCACCCTAGCACACCCCCAGGGAGTGGCGGGGACCCACACATGTGAAACAGAGCTCATTTCTAGTTCAGGCCCATCTTTTTAAAAAAAAAACTTTAGGTAGGGTTAACATACATCTGTATTTTCCCAGACATGTCAGGCTTTTGGGGTCTTAAATCTCCGCCCAGGAAAATACAGACCTATGGTAATCCTGCTGGTAGAAAAAATACATACTGTGGCACATCCCTTAAATCAGAACTTTTTATAGGGAACCAGTTGCTAAGATTTTAGCAGCTCATCACTGCCGTCAGCCCCAGCCCTTCCGGGGGCCAGAGCTGGCCACAGCATACAGCCCGTGTTTGGGTCACACCCTGATGTCAAGGCTGTGTGGAGTGCATTCGGAATGAGGCAACCCAGAGCTGCTGGGCAACCTGTCACATAGTTCCTCTTGCTGTATTGCAAGGTTTATTTGCATTTTGACTGGTAAGTTGAACTTAACCATGGTTGAAGCAGCAGAGAATCCTGTGGCACTAATCCTATAGACTAACAGACGTTTTGGAGCATGAGCTTTCGTGGGTGAATACCCACTTCGTCAGACGCAGGTAGTGGAAATTTCCAGGGGTAGGTATATATATGCTAGCAAGCAAGCTAGAGATAACGAGGTTAGTTCAATCAGGGAGGATGAAGCCCTGTTCTAGCAGTAGAGGTGTGAAAACCAAGGGAGGAGAAACTGGTTCTGTAATTGGCAAGCCATTCAAAGTCTTTGTTTAGTCCAGAGCTGATGGTGTCAAATTTGCAGATGAATTGAAGCTCAGCAGTTTCTCTTTGAAGTCTGGTCCTGAAGTTTTTTTGCTGCAGGATGGCCACCTTAAGGTCTGCTATAGTGTGGCCAGGGAGGTTGAAGTGCTCTCCTACAGGTTTTTGTATATTGCCATTCCTGATATCTGATTTGTGTCCATTTATCCTTTTCCATAGTGACTATCCAGTTTGGCCGATGTACATAGCAGAGGGGCATTGCTGGCATATGATGGCGTATATTACATTGGTGGACGTGCAGGTGAATGAACCGGTGATGGTGTGGCTGATCTGGTTAGGTCCTGTGATGGTGTCGCTGGTGTAGATATGTGGGCAGAGTTGGCATCGAGGTTTGTTGCATGGATTGGTTCCTGAGCTAGAGTTACTATGGTACGGTGTGCAGTTGCTGGTGAGAATACGTTTCAGGTTGGCAGGTTGTCTGTGGGCAAGGATTGGCCTGCCATCCAAGACCTGTGAAAGTTTGGGATCATTGTCCAGGATGGGTTGTAGATTCCTGATGATGCGTTGGAGGGGTTTTAGCTGGGGGCTGTATGTGATGGCCAGTGGAGTCCTGTTGGTTTCTTTCTTGGGTTTGTCTTGTAGTAGGAGGCTTCTGAGTACACGTCTGGCTCTGTTGATCTGTTTCCTAATTTCCTCGTGCGAGTATTGTAGTTTTGAGAATGCTTGGTGGAGATTTTGTAGGTGTTGGTCTCTGTCTGAGGGGTTAGAGCAGATGCGGTTGTACCTCAGTGCTTGGCTGTAGACAATGGATCGTGTGATGTGCCCAGGATGGAAGCTGGAGGCATAAAGGTAGGCATAGCGGTCAGTAGGTTTTCGATATAGGGTGGTGTTAATGTGACCATCACTTATTTGCACCGTGGTGTCTAGAAAGTGAACCTCCTGTGTAGATTGGTCCAGGCTGAGGTTTATGGTGGGGTGGAAGTTGTTGAAATCGTGGTGGAATTTTTCTAGAGTCTCCTTCCTATGGGTCCAGATGATGAAGATGTCATCAATGTAGCGTAGGTAGACAAGGGGCGTGAGTGGACAAGAGCTGAGGAAGCGTTGTTCCAGGTCAGCCATAAAAATATTGGCGTATTGTGGGGCCATGCGGGTGCCCATAGCAGTGCCACTGATCTGGAGATACATATTGTCATCAAACTTGAAATAGTTGTGTGTGAGTATAAAGGCACAGAGCTCAGCAGCCAGTTGTGCTGTGGCATCATCAGGGATACTGTTCCTGACAGCTTGTATTCCATCTGTGTGTGGGATGTTTGTGTAGAGAGCCTCTACATCCATGGTGGCTAGGATGGTGTTTTCTGGGAGGTGACCAATGCATTGTAGTTTCCTCAGGAAATCAGAGGTGTCACGGAGATAGCTGGGAGTGCTGGTGGCATAGGGTCTGAGTAGAGAGTCCACATATCCAGACAGTCCTTCAGTGAGAGTGCCAATGCCCGAGATGATGGGGCGTCCAGGATTTCCGGGTTTGTGGATCTTGGGTAGTAATAAATTGTCTCTATAATAATAATTATGTACTATGCGTTAGCTAGCCCCAGCTGATTCCGTGATGCGAAAACACTTAATACTTATACCAACACATTGTTTTGGTATTTCATATACTTAAAAGATCGCAAATGAACTATGCTATTCGCTTGCTGCTTTAAGACTTAAGTTCATTACTGTTGGAAATATATATTTTAAAACTGATTAGGCCTATTGTCTTAATTTCATCTAATATAAAAATAAGAAAATAGTTTATAAATTTTAATAAAATAAACATTATTGAAGAAAATCAATTGCAGGGAGGGATAGGTCAGTGGTTTGAGCATTGGCCTGCTAAACCCAGGGTTGTGAGTTCAGTCCTTGAGGGGGCCACTTAGGGATCTGGGGCAAAAATCAATACTTGGTCCTGCTAGTGAAGGCAGGGGGCTGGACTCAATGACCTTTCAAGGTCTCATAGAGTCATAGACTTTAAGGTCAGAAGGGACCATTATGATCATCTTGTCTGACCTCCTGCACAACACAGGCCACAGAATCTCACCCACCCACTCCTGTAACAAACCCCTAACCTATGTCTGAGTTACTGAAGTCCTTAAATCGTGTTTGAAGACCTCAAGCTGCAGAGAATCCTCCAGCAAGTGACCCGTGCCCCATGCTACAGAGGAAGGCAAAAAACCTCCAGGACCTCTGCTACTCTGCCCTGGAGGAAAATTCCTTCCCAACCCCAAATACAGCAATCAGTTAAACCCTGAGCATGTGGGCAAGACTCACCAGCCAGCACCCAGGAAAGAACTCTGTAGTAACTCAGATCCCATCCCTTCCAGTTCTAGGAGATAGGTATATCTCCAATTATTTATTTTATTTATTTTACAACTATCAAAACATAAATTATTTTCCTAATATGAAAGTGAAAATCTATAATTATTATTATTTTAGAATGTGGTGACATTTATCAATATAAGTAAGAGATCAAGAGACATTTGTAGAAAGTACTCAAGCAGGAGTAAGAAAAGAGCCATATACAAGGCAAAAGCAGTTGAAAGACAGAAGCAAAAGGGTGCTTTAAACAAGTGTTTTAGCAGACCTGATTCTACTGTTGAACTGGAAGAGCTCAGTGAAGATGCAGATATGGTTGAAAATTATCCAGTAGAACGTACAACACAGACAGAGAATGACAGCAATGATGAAGAATTTGAAGAGCCAAATCTGTCTGAAGAAGACACTCAAGACAGTCACGGTGAAGAGAGGACTACAAAAAGGGTTGTAACTGATGCTGAAGGTACTGAGGGTCAAGAATGCTTTTCTGATAATAAAGATGGAAGTGGTTTTGCTCCAGAGCAAAAAGGCAACTTCAACTCTGCTGACCAAACAGAAATATCTGAAGATCTTGGCCAGAATACATTAGCCAGCGTATCAGGGAGTATTTAGTAAAACAAGGGCCACCTAAAATTATTGTAGAAGATTTCCCTAAAAATAAGATTGGGAAACACTTCTCAAAGTTTCACTGCAAAAGGAAACTTTCAAATGGTGAAATTGTACTTCATCCATGCCCCATGCTACAGTGTGAGCCGACAAGATCTTTTGTTATTACTGTAAGATTTTTTTGCAATAATGTGACAAGTTCATTAGCATCTAATGTTTTTAATGCCTGGTCTAATATTCATACGAGATTGGCTGAGCATGAAAACTCAAAAGGACATTTACAAGTTGTGCTTAGTTGCTGCGACCTTCAGCAAAGGTTATCTGCTGAAAAAAACATTGACACAATACAACCAAAACGTATTGACCAAGAAGCAAAATGCTGGCATCAAGTTTTTGAGAGACTAGTCGCTGTCGTTCAGTTGCTAGCAGAACGAAACTTATCATTTCGTGCTGGCTGGGAACATCATACAATGGAAATTTTCTTGGAGTTATTGAATTACTGGGAAAGTTTGACCCAGTGATGCAGAAACATTTACAAAGAATCAAGAACAAAGAAATACATGACCATTATTTAGGAAAAAACATTCTAAACGAACTTATTAATATTGTAGGGAATGCTGTTAAACATGAAATAATAGCTCAAATTAAGGCTGCTAAGTATTTTGCTATTATACTCGACTGCACTTCTGACATTAGTCACCAAGAACAAATGTCATTGATCATTAGGTATGTGGCTGATGGTGTATCACCAAATATTCCAGCAGAAGTATATGAACATTTCATTAAGTTCATAGTAATAGAAAGCAGCACAGGTGAATATTTGTACAATATCCTTTTAAGTGAACTCGAAGACCTGGGATTGGACGTTGCAAATATCCATCAGCAGGGCTATGACAACAGTGTATATATGAAGGAAACATATCAGGTGTACAAGCACGACTTTTGAAAACAAACCCAAGAGCTTTTTTTACACCATGTGCATGTCACAATTATAATCTCATTTTGGGAGACATGGCCAAAACATGTCCTGATGCGATGAGTTTCTTTGGAGCCTTGCAGCATATTTGTCCTTTTTTCTGCATCTACTAAAAGATGGACTATTTTTAGAAAATGTGTTACTGGCCTTCCTGTAAAGCCTCTTTGCGAAACACGATGTGAATGTAAAATGCAAAATGTCAAAGCTCTGTGGTACCAAGCAGGGGAGTTTTATGATGCACTGGTAGAGGTAGCAGAGACAATTGATGATGCTCAAGCAAAAAGTGAAGCTGAATCACTGGCTATTCAAATGAAGAATTATAAGTTTTTGGTTTCGCTAGTTTTCTGGCATGATTTACTTTTCCAAGTGAATTTTGTGAGCAAAGGGCTACAGCATGCTACAATGGATATTTCTGAAGGTATTTCTTCATTCGAAAAGCTTTGTAACTGGTTAAAAATGTACAGAGAGAAGGGTTTTCAAGAAGTGTTAATTGGTGCCAATGAACTTGCCAAAGATCTAGATGTGACTCCAGTATTCCAGACTAAAAGCTTGCACAAACAAAAAAAGAAACAATTTGAGTACGAGTCTGCAGACGAGCCTTTTTCTGATCCAAAAGAAGCTTACAGAGTGCAATGCTTCAATCAAGTCTTAGACAAAGCTTTACAGTCACTTGAACCAAGTTTGAACAATTACAAAAGCATATGAGTTTATTTGGATTTTTATGCAAATTCAAAAATCTTCCCAAGGGCACTATATGAAAATCTGCTGCAGATTTGGATCTTGCAGTGACAGATGTGAAACTAGTGCAGGAAAATGAACAAGTTTCAACTGTAAAATCAGTTTACATAAATGGCTACAAGCTTTGTGAAGAACTAGAAGCATTAAAGCCAATTATTTCATCTGATTGTAGAACCCCCCTAAAAATGCTTCATTCAATATCTGGGATATAATAACCGATCAACATAGCAATTTGAATCTTCATGACTATTCTGGTAACTGTAGCCTCAGGAGAGAGGAGCTTCTCCACATTAAATCTAATTAAAACATATCTGTGATCAACAATGCAGGAAGACCGATTTAAACAGTTTGGCAATCATGTCAACTGAATGCAGAGTAATGAAGAGCTTACAGTTAGGCAATATACTGAAAGATTTTGCTGAATAAAAAGCAAGGAAGATAAAGTTTTAAAAACATATAGGTGAGGTGTACAATAAAGTTTCTCTTAATCAACTTGATATTTATAATATAAAAGCAGCAGAGTCCTGTGGCACCTTATAGACTAACAGACGTATTGGAGCATGAGCTTTCGTGGGTGAATACCCACTTTGTCGGATGCATGCATTTATAATATATGATGTATTAAGGGGCTTATTCCTTCACCCTCTCACTTCCCTGGTCCTTCTCGCATGAACAGAGAGCAACAATACCCAAAGTCCAAAGGTGCAAACAATTCGATGTTTATTGGGGTGAACTTCCAGGAAGCAATGATTCCAGTTTCCTTCCTTGGTGTCCCCCTTTCCAGCTCTGACACCACAGAGCCTTGCCTGTGTCCCTGTTTCTGTTCCCATTTCCCCCTTTAGCAAAACATGATCCCAATACCCCCATCCAGTCCCTGTTCCCATCTCCCCCTTACTTCCCGGCTGACTGCAGACTATATAGTAAAACTTGAGTTCTGCTTAGCTATACCTTAACCAAACATTTTACTGAAAAGTAACCAATCCTAACTTATTGTAACATGGTTATTTAACCAATTATATCCCACCACCTTAATTAGTTTACACCCAGCAAAATTAATTACACAGCAGACAGAAACAATTACAAAACCAGACAGAAACCGTGCAAATAAACACACAAAATGATACAGAATTGAGGATTTCACAACTACAGCTATACAAACATAAGGGTTTTCCAGCTGTGTCTATTGATAAGTGTGTTCTTACCAGACAGAAAACTATTAAACTAAATTTTCTTTTACATGTTCTAGGCTCTCTGGAGGTGATAGATCAGATCACCTTCCTAACAGCCCCATTTTGCCTTATTTCAGTATGACTAAACAAGGCCTCAGGCCTGGTCTACAATGCGGGGGCGGGGCACGCGTGTCTGTGTAAGATATGCAACTTCAGCTAGGATATCTTATTCCGACTTACCTCCCGTCCTCACAGCACGGGATCGACGTCCGCGGTCCCCCGTCGCCTCCACTACCGCCGCTCGCTCCGGTGGAGTTCCGGAGTTGACGGGGAGCACGTTCGGGGATCGATCACTACCCGCCGATACGGCGGGTAGTCTGGACGTACCCTCAGACTATCACAGTGAGAGAAGGCCCTTACACAGATAGACAATGATTTTGATTCTTTCTTTTATACCTCTATAACTAGCTAAGTGATAAGAATACACCTAAATTCTTAAAGTATAGGCCAGACAGGCTTGAATATCTATATCCTAACATGACGCAATGTACATAATATATAATTTTGTTCTTATTTATATAGTTATGGAAACTAAATACATGGAAGTAATGAAAGGCTTTTTTTTTACATGTTTTTCTTTTTTTAAGTCATCCCTGCTGCGGCCCGCCGAAAATGTTCGAATTGGGCCCCGCACTTCCTAAAGCCAGCCCTGGTGCTAGGGATGGATATGAAAGTGACACTGTACAAATAGCCTCTCATCACCCCTGTCATAAATAGATAGCTAAGGGTTAATGTTTCTTTTACCTGTAAAGGGTTAACAAAGGGAACCAAACACCTGACAAGAGGACCAATCAGGAAACCGGATTTTTCAAAGCTTAAGGGAGGGAATTTGGGGGTGTTTCTTGGTCTTGGGTCTTTGTCTGTTCTGTGCTCTCTCAGCTATGAGAGGGTCTATTTCCAGTCCTTCTAATCTTCTGTTTCCCAGTTCTAAGTACAAAGTTAGCAAAAGTATAGTCTTTTAAACTGTTTTGCTGTATTTGCATCTGTGTATCTGGTTGGTGGAGTCTTTATGTGTATTTGGCTCTAAGTACTTTAAATTGTATTGTTTTTGGGTAAGGCTGTTTATCCCTTTTCTATTGTTTATTCATTTTCTGTAAGTTGAAAACCCTGTATCTTACCATGTAGGTTACAGAGAACTTTTATTCTATTTCTTTCTTTCTTTTTTTATTAAAAGTTTTGCTTTTTAAGACCTGTTGATTTTTTTTTCTAGTTGACCCACCAGGAAATTGGTGGGAGAAAGGAAGGACGGGGGAGGGGGAAACTGCTCTCTGTGTTTAACTCTCCTAGTGTCCCAGGGCGGGAAGAAGCTACGGGGGAAGAGAGAGAGAATCTTTTCTGTTTCCTTGTCTTTGGGTTTGTCTCTTTGTGGAAGAGAGGAGACATGCTTCTTGGTATTGTGATGTAAAGAGGTTGCATCAGTAACTCTCAGGTTAGCCCAGAGAGGAAATTCTGGTTGGGAGAGAGGTGGGGGGGGGGAATGGTTTATTTCCCTTTGTGGTAAGACTTAGAGCCTCTGAGTCTTGGGGTCCCCCAGGGAAGGTTTTGGGGAGACCAGAGTGAGCTAAGACACTGGAAATTTTTGGCTGGTGGCAGCGATATCAAATCTAAGCTGGTAATTAAGCTTAGAGGAGTTTATGCTAGCTTCTCAGGTTATGAACGCTAAGGTTCAATTCTGAGTAGGAAAGCTATGACAACCCCACATCTCTCCTCCCCCTAGCAATTGGAGGAGTCTATCCAGCCATAGGGGAGTGAGCACCCAGGAATGGCTGTCTGTCCCATCTCCTGGACCTCCCCCTCTGGTGGAAACACAAGGAGAAAAGGGAGAGAGAGATTGATAGGGGCAGTGGGAGAAATAATTGGGGAGATATTCCCAGTTCTCTAACCTACCCCCCCCCCACACACACTTACTGCAGCATCCCTGGGCAGATTCCCTTTCCAGTGAACAAGATGAGAGGAAAAATCAATTCCTGACTCTCTCTGTGCCCCCGGCTGTGGGAGTGTGCTGCCCTGGGGACCATGTCAGGGGAAATCCCCCAAGTCACTCCTTTTGTTCTGCTCATCTCATATTTGGTTCCCAGACTTTGTTACTGGGACGGTTTCGAAAAGGTCTTGGCTTAGTGCTAGTGTGGTGGGCCGGGTCAGTGGTGTAATAAAATGACCAAACATTTCCTCAAAATAGATCGTAGAACTCTAGGGTTGGAATGAACCATGAAAGGTCACCTAGTCCAGCCCCCCAACACTGAGGTGTTTGTCCAACCTGTCCTTAAAACCTCCCTTGGTAACCTATTCCAGTACTGAACTAGCCTTCGTCACAACTGAGTCACAGGGCTGGCTCAGATTCAATTTGTGACCCACTATAACCCCCAGATCCTTTTGAGTAGTACTGCCCCCTAGTCAGTTAGTTCCCAGTTTGTAGTTGTGCATTGGATTGTCCCTCCCTAAAATGTAGTACTTTTCACTTGTCTTTATTGAATTTCATCTTGTTCATTCAGATCAATTCTCTAATTTATAAAGTCATTTTGAATTCTAATCCTGTTCTCCAACGTGTTTGCAACTCTTCCCAGCTTGGTGTCATCCTCAAATTTAATAAGCACACTCTCCATTCCATTATCCAAGTCATTAATAAAAATATTGAGTGGTACCAGAGTGAGGATTGGCTCCTGTGGGACTGCATTAGATACATCCTCCCATTTTGTCAGCGAGCCATTAATAATTACTCTTTGAGTACAGACTTTCAAGTACATGACATTTCTCTTGTTAGCTGATGAGAATGTCATGGGATCTTCTGTCAAAAGTCTTACTAAAATTAAGATATGTCATGTCTACAGTGTCATAAGGTCAGTACCCCATTTAAAGCAGGAATTAGATTGGTTTGGCATTGTTTGTATTCGATAATCTATGCTGGCTATAACTTATCACTTTATTATCCTCTAAGTGCTTATATATTGATTAATATATTTTCTTTCTGGGCATCTAAACTAGGCTTGACTGGCCACTATTCCCCAGGTCTTCGTTGTTCCCTTTTTGGAAGACAGGTTTTATGTTTGCCCTTCTCCAGTCTTGTGGGACCTCACCATCCTCCCGGAGTTGTCGGAGATCATTGTTAACTGTTCCAAGATTGCTTCAGCTAATTCCTGGAGTAGCCTAGGATGAATTTCATTAGGCCCTGCTGACTTTAATAAAGGCATTAAAAACCTTCGTCTTGTTGATGTCATCTATTATTAGCTCTTCTTCTTCTCTGGTAAGTAGATGACCTACACTTTCCTTCCCCTGTCTCTTGCTCCTAATATATATTTATAGAACACTTATCTTAGTGCCTTTTTTGTGTCACTTCCAAGGGTGTAACTCATTCTGTGAGTTAATCTTTCTGATTTTGTCCCCGCGTGCTTGTGCAATCCTTTTGTACTCATCCATAGAAATTTGTCCATGATGCCACTTTTTATAGGATTCCTGTTTATTTTCTGGTCATGAAAGAGCTTATGGTAGAGCCATATTGGTTACCACTCAACAAAGAAATCTTTGTGCCATTGTCGATAGTTCTCTGAAAACATCTACTCAATATGCAGTGACCTTCAGAAAAAGCTAACCAAATGTTAGGGCCGTTCGGGAAGTGGTAGATAATAAGGGGGGAGGGATAGCTCAGGCCTGGTCTACACTATGCATTTATACCGAATTTAGCAGCTTTAAACCGATTTAACCCTGCACCTGTCCACACAGCGAAACCCTTTATATCGATATTAAGGGCTCCCGATGAGGGGAGTAGTGCTGAAATCGGTATTGCCATGTCGGATTAGGGTTAGTGTGGCTGCCATTCGATGGTATTGGCCTCTGGGCGGTATCCCACAGTGCACCATTGTGACCACTCTGGAAAGCCATCTGAACTCGGATGCACTGGCCAGGTAGACAGGAAAAGTCCCGCGAACTTTTGAATTTCATTTCCTGTTTGGCCAGCGTGGAGAGCTCACCAGCGCAGGTGACCACGCAGAGCTCATCAGCACAGGTAACAATGCAGTCTCCCGAGAATCGAAAAAGAGCTCCAGCATGGACTGCACGGGAGGTACTGGATCTGATCGCTGTATGGGGAGAGGATTCCGTGCTAACAGAACTCTGTTCCAAAAGACGAAATGAAAAAACATTTGAAAAAATTTCCAAGACTATGATGCAGAGAGGCTACACCAGGGACTTAGTACAGTGCTGTGTGAAAGTTAAGGAGCTCAGACAAGCCTACCAGAAAACTAAAGAAGCAAACGGAAGGTCCGGGGCAGGGCCGAAAACATGCCGCTTTTACGCTGAGCTGCATGCAATTCTAGGTGGGGTCCGCCACCACTACCCCATGCCTCTCCGTGGATTCCGAGGTGGGGTTGGTAATCTCAGCCATGCCTGAGGATTCTGCGGATGGGGAAGAGGAGGAGGAGGACGAGCTTGCAGAGAGCACACAGCACTCCGTTCTCCCCAACAGCCAGGAGCTTTTTCTCACCCTGATGGAATTAGCCTCCCAGCCCTCCCAAGCCACTATCCCAGACAATGAAGGCATGGAAGGGACCTCTGATGAGTGTACCTTTGTAAATATAAAACATGGTTTAAAAGCAAGCGTTTTTTAATGATTAATTTGCCCCCAGGACTTGGGATGCATTCACGGCCAGTAAAGTTACTGGAAAAGTCTGTTAACATGTCTGGGGATGGAGCGGAAATCCTCCAGGGACATCTCCATGAAGCTCTTCTGGAGGTACTCCAAAAGCCTTTTCAGAAGGTTTCTGGGCCTGATGGGGCTGGAGGTGCAGGAGATGGCGGAGCAGGAGGGGACACCCTAAAATGTTCTCTTGACCTTTATGCCCACCCTGGTCGCCCTGCCTGTGCATGAAGAGTTTCTCAAGATAGCCAAGACCTTTTGGCAAACCCCTTCCTCCACTCCTCCCACCTCAAAATGGGCCGAGAAGAAGAATTTTGTTCTGGCCAAAGTTTCAAATACCTTTATACTCACCCACCCCTGGGCTTGCTGGTTGTGTCTGCGGCCAACAACAAGGACAAACAAGGTCACACCTCCCCAGTTCCCAAGACCAAAGAGGCCAAAAGGCTCAACCTATTTGGGAGAAAAGTTTATTCTACCACCAGCTTACAATTTTGGGTAGCAAACCATCAGGCCCTGTTGGGCAGATATAACTTTAACCTCTGGGATGGTCTCAAAAAGTTCTCTCAAGGTCTAGCCCAAGAGTTCGGCACCCTAGTGGAGGAGGCTACCATGGCAGCCAGATGCTCCCTGTAGATGGCATGGCATGCGGTGGACTTGGTGGCTTGGGGGGTCACATTGGCGGTTGTTATGTGGCGCAGCTCCTGGCTCCAAATGGCAGGCTTCTCCCAGGAGATGCAGACTTCAATTCAAGACCTCCCTTTCGACGGGATTGGTCTTTTCTCCGAGCAGATGGACACCAGGCTGCACAGGTTGAAGGACACCCTTCGCTTGTTGGACATGCACACATCACAGTCTGCCCCAACTGACAAGACTGGCAACCCCATCATGGCTCTGCATTAAGAAGAGATGCTAGTTTTAGTCATCAATGCCCTTCTTCCTCCCACTCACCTGTGCAATCTGAACCCGCCAAACATCTAGTGAGCCAAAAATGCTCATTTTGAGGATGCGCCCAAGAGCGAAGCCCCAGACAGCCACCTGGATCCTTTCCACATTTTCCTCAACCGCCTCTCTCCCTACCATTCAGCCTGGTAGCAGGTTACATTGGACTGCTGGGTCCTGGACATAATAGTTCGGGGCTATAACCTGCAATTTTTCACCGTTCCTCCCTCCCACCCTCTCACTTCCCCGTCCCTTTTCAGGGACCCTTCTCATGAGCAACTCCTCATTCAGGAGGTCGAAAAGCTCGTGGACTTGGGTGCTGTGCAGAAGGTTCCTTGGGATGTGTAAGGAAGAGGATTCTACTCCTGCTACTTCCTAATCCTGAAGGCCAAAGGGGGTCTAAGACCCATCCTGGACCTGCATCACCTCAATGCATCTCTCAAGAAGTTGAAGTTTTGCTTGGTCTCTCTAGCCTCCATCATCCCTTCCCTGGATCTGGGAGACTGGTATGCCACTCTCAACTTCAAGGATGCTTACTTCCACGTCTACATATTCCTGGGACACAGGTGTTTCCTGCGTTTCATGGTGGCTGGGCGCCACTTCCAGTTCACAGCGCTTCCCTGTGGCCTGTCTTCAGCTCCCAGAGTGTTCACAAAATGCATGATGCCAGTGGCAGCTTATGTGACACATCGAGGGATCCAGATCTTCCCATATCTCAATGACTGGCTCATCAAGGGCAGGTCTCCAGGGCAGGTGCAAAGGAGCCTCGATCTGGTGCCCTCCACCTGCAGTGACCGGGGCCTGCAAATAAACACATATAAGTTCATGTTGATGCCAGTCCAGCACACAGAATTTATTAAAGTGTTTCTCGACGACACGCGGGCCAGGGCCTGCTTTCCGGAGGTGCATTTTTAGGCCATATTGGACCTGATTTCCCACAAAAAGAGCCACCTGTTCACCATGCCCCACACATGCCTGCGACTGATGGGACACATGGCCGCATGCACATACGTGGTCAGCCATGCTTGACTTCATCTGTGGCCTCTGCAAGCATGGTTGGCCTTGGTCTATATCTCCAGCAGGTACGCCCTGGACCGAGTCGTCTCAGTGCCCAGCCACATCCTCTCATCCCTGGACTGGTGGCTGGATCCCAAGTCGGTGCTGCAAGAAGTTCCCTTCATGACCCTATCCCCATCACTCACCCTCCTCTTGGACATGCAGGTCCTGACAGATAATATTGCAGCAATGTATTACATCAACGGACAGGATGGTGCCAGATCTTCAGCCCTTTGCTGGAGGTGCTCAGCCTCTAGGACTTTTGTGTGCAGCATGCCAGTGATCTAGTATCCGCCCACCTGCCAGGAACCAAGAACGTCCTGGCAGATCACCTCAGCAGGACCTTCTCATCTCACTGTGAATGGTAACTCCATCTGGAGGTAGACAACCTAATCCTCCACAGGTGGGGGATGCTGCAGGTGGACCTGTCTGCATCCAGGCAGAACAGAAAGTGCCACGTGTTTGGTTCTCTGCAGGGAAGGGACAAAAGCTCCCTGTCAGAAGCCTTCTTAATTCAGTGGTCTGGAGCGCTGATGTCTGCCTTCATGCCGGTGCCTTTAATCCACAAGATCCTGCTAAAGATGATGCAGAACAAAGCAAATGTCATCCTCATAGCCCCCGCATAGCCTCACCAACACTGGTTTGGCATGCTGTTGGGTCTTTTGGCGGCCACCTCACTGCAACCGCCTCTTCGGCCAGATCTGCTGTCCCAGAAACACAGCAATCTGCTGCATCTGTATCTGGCGACACTGCACCTGACAGCTTGGCTTCTGATGGATAAGCATGGATGAATGGCAGTGCTCTGATGGTGTCCAGCAGGTCCCGCTGGGCAGCAGCAAACCCTCCACCATGGCTACCTACATGGCAAAGTGGAAGTGGTTCACGTGTTGGGCCTCTGACACATTTGCGCTGAAGATGCCCCACTGCAGCACATCCTGGACCTTTGCTGCACCTTAAGCTCCTGAACCTGTTGCTGTCTTTCTTCAGGGTACACCTGGCAGCCATTTTGTCGTTCCACACTCTGTTTCAAGGCAAGACCTGGGGATTACAGTGGATGAGAAGCTGGATATGAGTCAGCAGTGTGCCCTTGTTGCCAAGAAGGCTAATGGCATATTGGGCTGCATTAGTAGAAGCGTTGTCAGCAGATCAAGGGAACTAATTATTCCCCTCTATTTGGCACTGGTGAGGCCACATCTGGAGTATTGTGTCAGTTTTGGGCACCCCACTACAGAAAGGATGTGGACCAATTGGAGAGAGTCCAGCAAAGGGCAGTGAAAATGATTAGGGGGTGAGGCACATGACTTATGATGAGAGGCTGAGGGAACTGGGATTGTTTAGTCTGCAGAAGAGAAGAGTGAGAGGGGATTTGATAGCAGCCTTCAACGACCTGAAGGGGGGTTCCAAAGAGGATGGAGCTTGGCTGTTCTCAGTGGTGTCAGATGACAGAACAAGGAGCAATGGTCTCTAGTTGCAGTGATGGAGGTCTATGTTGAACTACAAGGGTGGTGAAGCACTGGAATGGGTTCCACAGAGAGGTGGTGGAATGTCCATTCTTAGAGGTTTTTAAGGCCCAGCTTGACAAAGCCCTGGCTGAGATGATTTAGTTGCTGTTGGACTAGATGACCTCCTGAAGTCTCTTCCAACCCTTTAAAAAAAAAAACAACAGACTGTCTTTGCCCATTCCCTGATGGCGCACAGTTCTTGAAAGGTGTGGAGTACCTCTACCCTCATGTCTGGGACCTGGTCTCCCCTTGGGACCTGTCAAGGCTCATGGGTCCCCGCTTTGAACCCTTTGCTTCCTGCTCCCTCCTGCTTCTCTCCTGGAAGGTCTCCTTTTTGGTCACTATATCTTTGGCCCATAGGGTGTCTGACATCAGGACACTCACATCGGAGCCACCTTATATAGTCTTCTATAAGGACAAGGTCCAGCTGCGTCTGCACCCGGTTTTTTGCCCAAACTCGCCTCCCAGTTTCATACTGGTCAAGACACATACTTACTGGTTTTTTCTCCAAAGCCTCATGCAATGGATGAGGAACGCAGGCTGCATACCCTGGATGTCAGATGGGCACTGGACTTCTACAAAGATAGAATGAAGCTGTTCTGACAGTCAATGCAGTTGTTGGTTACTGTCGCAGACAGGATGAAGGGTTGCCCAGTGTCTGGCCAGGGAATGTCGTCTTGGATCATGGCCTGCATCCGCTACTCTTATGAACTGGTGAAGGTGCCCCTGTCGACTAAAATGATGGCTCACTCCACTAGGGTGCAGGCATCAGCAGCCTTCCTGGTGCAGGTGCCGATCCAAGAAATCTGTCTGGCTGCAACATGGTGAGATAATGCGATGTTGATGAGGGTTAGTTTCCAAGCAAGCATATTCCAAAGCTCTTCACACAAGTTGGGCTTATCTCGATATGCCAATAGAGTCTGTTCCCTAGTATTCCGTTCCCAGCTCTGACGCCGCAGAGCGTTTACCCCATAACCCTCTTCCCAGCTCTTATGGTGCAGAGCCTTACCTGTGTCCCAGTTCTCCGTTCCCCCCTTAACAAACCTGATTCCAATTTCCTTTCCCTCTCCTGTTTGACCCCAGTTTATATAGTAATATTCTCAGCTATACCTTAACCAATCATTTTACTGAAATTTAACTAACCAATCCTAACATGTTGTAACATAATTCCGTAACCAATTATATCTCACTACCCTAATTAACTTATACCTAGCAAAATTAATTATACATCAGACAGAAACAATTAGAGAACCAGACAGGTTAACAATAGAAAAGTGGGGGACATAAAGATAAAACAATACAGAAATGAGGGTTTCACAACCACAACCATTGAGAAGTGGTTTCTTGCCAGACAGGCTGCTGTCAAACTAAGTTTTCTTTAACCATCTTCAGATGTGTTTCTTTATCTGGTGGTGATGAGCACTATCAGGACAGGATCGTCTTCCTAACAGCCCAATAGCACCTTATTTCAGTGTGACTGGTTTGGAATGTAAGGATGTGAACCTTCACTTCCCAGCTTATGGCTTCTCCTGCTGCTTAGCCAAACTCCTTCGCCTAAGAACAAGGCCTCAGCCTATCCTAGTGAGAGAAGGCCTATACACAGGCTGTGATTTAGATTCTTTGTTTTTATAGCCCTGTAACTAGCTAAGTGATAAAAATACACCTAAGTTCTTAAAGCATAGGCTTTACAGGCAGGCCTGAATATCTCTCTTCTAACAGTGGGGTCTACCCCTTCCAACATTTTGTGTCTGTCTTGTCTATTTAGATCGTAAATTCTTCAGGGCATGGGCCATCTACTATTCTGTGTTTGTACTGTGCCTAGCACAATGGGGACCCACTGTTAGTTGCTCCTAGGCACTAAGGTAATGAATATGATTTATAATAACTCTCCTGCCACTTTGAGCCAAGGAAGCTGGCCTTGGGATGTTACTGCTTAAAAATGAGCTGCGGTTAAAACCATGTAATATTCTTTGTGACAAGTATCCCAGAAATTCCACTGACCTCCCTTGTTTTCTTTCCCTGGAGTAGGGTTTTCAGTTTCCAAACCTGATGTGATGTCACATCTGGAACGAGGGGAAGAGCTGTGGATCCCAGACCTCCAGAGCTCTGAGAAAGAAGTGCTTTCAAGAGCTGCCTGCACAGGTAAGAAATTGGATAAACCAACTCAAAAACTGTCTGTGAATACAGGAAACATTTGGGATGCCTTTCAAAGACCTTGTGAGCGCTTCAAGTTCAGGATTGTTCCCTGCACATGTGGAATCATTATGGCAGATGTCAGTCAGGATAGGTGGGAAGCCATGAGTGACAACTGGCAGCACGTCCCTCCCTGATCTCGCTTTCCCCTGAGTGTCCTGGTGAAATGCAGACCAAAACTGATCCCTTCCTCTGTTCTCTGGGGAAGGGTTTATGGAAAATCTGCTCCTGATAGGTTTGATCTCTCCCACACATATTTTGGTTTGTTCATCCCTTTTACCATTCCTGTCTCTGAGATTTCCTTTCTCTCCGGCACAGGGAGTGACCTACGTCTGGATTCTCTCTGTGACCCATCAGGTGATGGGATGGTGAATGAGAATGAGGAGGAGGATGTTGAGCAAGTAGAACCACCTGGGACATTATCAGGAAGATCCAAAGGGAATGTTTCTGGGAGTTGTACACTCCCAGAAAAAGAAAAAGCCTGTGAGACGCAGCCGATGCCAGAGGAAAACTTGAGTAGCCACTCAGACCTTATTACTCGTGAGAGAATCAACGTGGAAGAGACACACTACACATGCCATGAGTATGGGAAAAGCTTCAATGGGAGCTCAGACCTTTTCACACATCAGAGAATCCACAGAAGAGTGAAACCCTACATGTGCTCTGAGTGTGGGAAAAGCTTCAGTCGGAGCTCAGCCCTTATCACACATCGTAGAATCCACACAGGAGAGAAACCCTACACGTGCACTGAGTGCGGGAAGTGCTTCAGTTGGAGCTCAAACCTTTTCAAACATCAGAGAATCCATACAGGTGAGAAACCTTATGGATGCTCTGAGTGTGGGAAACACTTCACTGATAGTTCAACCCTCATCTCACATCAGCGAATCCACATAGGAGAGACGCCCTACACATGCGCTGAGTGCGGGAAAAGCTTCAATCAACGCTCAAACCTTAATAGACATCAGAAAATCCACACAGGAGAGACACCCTACACATGCTCTGAGTGCGGGAAAAGCTTCAAGTATAGCTCAAACCTTATGACACATTGTAGAATCCACACAGGTGAGATGCCCTATACATGCTCTGAGTGTGGGAAAAGCTTCAGTCAGAGCTCACACCTTATCAGACATTGTGGAATCCACACAGGAGAGACGCCTTACACATGCTCAGAGTGTGGGAAAAGCTTCAGTCAGAGCTCACACCTTATCACACATCGGAGAATCCACACAGGAGAGACACCCTACATGTGCTCTGAGTGTGGGAAAAGCTTCAATCAGAACTCGGACCTTATCAGACATCGGAGAATCCATACAGGAGAGACGCCCTACACATGCGCTGAGTGTGGGAAAAGCTTCAATCACAGCTCAAACCTTATTAGACATCAGAGAATCCATCTGAGAGAGAACTGTAATAAATGCCTTGACTAGGTCTGGCCAAATATATATTTTTTTAATTCCATTTGCTAATTCGCACATAGTGATGTTTGCACCATCTTCACAGTAGTCTCTCAGCTTCCCCGGATAAGTTGCCTGCTTCTGCCTTTTGCAGCTTACCCTTTTTTGAGGTCAGTCCTGTGATCTTTTCTAATTGACTCCTTTCCTTTTTAGTCGTAGGAGTGTGTCCCCCTCCAGCCAGGAACGTTCATCAACCGCAGGTGGGAGCGAGATCCCAACAAGCTACACTGAGGCACAAACTACCTGTGCCTTCCATTCACTAGGGCTGTACATGGCGTTGGCTGCTCAAGTTAGTGATCTTGGTGTAAAAAGAGAATTACAGTTGTAGAGCAGATGCAGCCCAGTTGCATGGTTGGCATTAGCTTTCCCCTTGACCTGACCTAAACACTTGTCAGAAAAAACTACCGGTTTCTTTTGCAAGCATTTGCATTGCAAGGTAGAGGCAGAAGCAGTTTTCGCTGTTTCCTCAAAAGATTGACCAAAAGGTGGGAAGAGCGGACACGTTTGGCAAGGCACCACTGGATGCTGCATCCCTAACCTCCACTTTACCTGGCAGGTGCCTTGGCCAGCTTAGCCACGGTGCCACTCTCTGGAACTTTTCTCCCAAGTGCTCCATTTTTCATTAATGAGAATCAAAAGGAAGGTGACAGAAGAGTATTGCCTATAAGGATCTCTGTGCATAGACATCCCCAGCGAATCCCAAGGATATGGCGCACAGGCTCTTCCGTTGCAGCAGTTGCAGCTGAAGCAACCACTTTGCCAATGCCAGCGACAGTAGCCTTTTCATCAGCTCCAGGCTTGTGATTTGATTCTTTTCAACACTTCACTCTAAAGAAGCCTTTTCCTTAGCAAGCAATTACTGGGATTGCCAAGGGAGGTCTCTTCTCTTTCCTAGAAAGGCATAGGAAAATGTGAGCGGAGGAGACTGAAAGCCATAAGGAGACTAAGGCACCACTGGGACCTGAACCCAGGATCTCCTGTTTACTAGACAGGTGCTTTAGCCAGCTAAGCCATGGTGCCTGCCTCAAGAAACTGCTTTCAACTGTTCCACTTGATGGTCCAGGACAACGCCTGCAAATTCCAAAGTACAGACGTTGCCCATTTCCCTCAAGACTTGCAGACCTTGAGGTGTCTGCCTCTCTTGTGCACAGAAAGCCACAGCTGAGTTGACAGAGGGCTTCTCATATGTGCTTCTCCCACCAGTCACTCTGATCCTTTAGTGGTTAGTGCTCTGCATTTCAGTTGCAGTAACCTCAGCTCAATTCTGAGTCATGGTAACCTTTCCATCAGCTCCAGACTTCTCATTTGCCACTTTCCAAGTGTGGTGAGGCAGGAGAAAAGATAAGGCAGCCTTGGAGAGGCTGTGCCGAACCCAGCCAATCAGGGAAGGACCTATTGGGAGAGCCACTCAAGAGATGGCTTGTTGGAGTAGCCCATATAATTCCCAGGACGGCCAGCAGGAGGCACTGCAGCGGTGAGGCATGCTCCATTATACCAAGACTTAGCTGCAAGGAAGGCTCTCTCTGTCTTGAACAAGCACTTAGAAAGATTGTGCTGACAGATCTTTCCTTTTTATGAAAAGAGATACAAAAAAGGAGACATTAGGTTCAGTAAGAAAGAACTGGGAGGTCAAGCCAGGATCTCCTGGTTAGTGGGAAGGCTCTTCAACCAGCTGTTTCCAAAGATCACTATCTAGATGCCTATTAACAGCCACTGCAGATGTTCACCACAAAACAGACAAAGAGATGCCAAAATAGAGTTCTCCACTGCCTGCAGACATCAAGCTACCATGAGTTCTGTGCATAGAGAGGCCTCTGCTGGTGGAAAGACACTTTGGTAGAGACTCTTCTGACACCAGCCGTGGTCATATAGTGGTTAGCACTCTGTGCTGTGGCTTCAACATCCCACAGATACAAGTTCAGTTATGGGGACATTTTTCTTGTCTCCACATTTGTCTAGTGGCTCCTTTCAACACTTGTCACCAAAAAGGCCTGTTTCTTTTGCAAGCAATGTACAGCTAAGCAAAGGCAGTCTTCTCCATTTCCTGAAAAGATCAACCAAGCCATGGGGAGAGGAGACACATTCAGCCAGGGACCACTGGGTACTTGATCTTGAATCACCTCTTTACTCAGCAGATGTCTGTTTGGGAGCTTTCCCTTCACTCCCTCCCCTGGTTCTTGTCACTCAGGCAGAAATCAAGAGACCAGAAATCCAAAGTGCAGGCAATGTGATGTTTATTGGGGTTTGTCATAACTATAAAGGGAAAGGTAACAGCCCTCCTGTGTACAATACTATAAAATCCCTCCTGGCCAGAGACTGGCCAGACACACCAAAATCCTTTTACCTGTAAAGAGTTAAGAAGCTCAGGTAACCTGGCTGACACCTGACCCAGAGGACCAATAAGGGGACAAGATACTTTCAAATCTTGGTGGGGGGAAGGCTTTGTTTGTGTGCTCTTTGTTTTGGGGGTTGTTCGCACTTGGGACTAAGAGGGACCAGACATCAGTCCAGGCTCTCCAAATCTTTCTGAACCAGTCGCTCATATTTCAAACTTGTAAGTAACAGCCAGGGAAGGTGCATTAGTTTTATCTCTGTTTTCTCAACTTGTAAATGTTCCTTTTGCTAAAGAGTTTCTCTCTGTCTGCTGCAACTTTGAACCTAAGGCTAGAGGGGGTTCCTCTGGGCTCTATGAATCTGATTACCCTGTAAAGTTATTTTCCATCCAGATTTTACTGAGATGATTTTTACCTTTCTTTCTTTAATTAAAAGCCTTCTTTTTAAGAATCTGATTGATTTTTCCTTGTTTTAAGATCCAAGGGGGTTGGATCTTGACTCACAAGGAACTGGTGGGGGAAAGGAGGGGGAATGGTTAATTTCTCCTTGTTTTAAGATCCAAGGGTTTGGATCGGTGTTCACCAGGGAATTGGTGGAGGAGTCTCTCAAGGCTACCCAGGGAAGGGTTACAGTATTTGGGAGAGAGATATTCGGGGGGGGGGGTAGACAGAGTTTCCCAAATGACTCAATAATTTGGGTGGTGGCAGCAACCAGATCTAAGCTGGTAATTAAGCTTAGGGGTTCTCATGCAGGGCCCCACATCAGGATGCTAAAGTTCAGAGTGGGGAAGGAACCTTGTCAGGGTTAGTTTCAAGCAAGAATATCCATAGTTCCACATGCCAGCAGAGTCTGTTTCCCAATGTTCTGTTCACAGCCCTGACACAGCAGCGCCTTTATCCATGCCCCCTTTACCCCTCCTCTTTCTTAGCAGCCCCAAATATACCTACAGTTCATGCCCCTGGTCATGAGTCTGGGGGCTCGGTGCCACCTCTTTTGGATCCCATGGGAGGGGTAAGAAATGAGATTGTGTAATGGTCAAGGCCAGGCTTTTCTTTAGCTTTTAGTGTCTTATTCCCCCCGCCCCCATCCCTGTCCTTGCCCCTCCCAACTGGTTGCTTTACCTTGGTTTGAGAGAGGAGCCAGGCAGCCTTCTGGTGTATGCTCGTATATTACACTTCCCCCGCACCTAGTAACATTTTAGCTCTATCCTTTCACTTTTCCATTATACTAATAAGCCCATCTGGCTTTGTTCTTTGTTCACATATATAAGTAAGGATATAAGAGTATCAAAAATCAAACACAAAATTATATCTCAGGCTAACAAACAGGCCTATATACTAACAGGGCCTTGGCCAGATTAGCCATATTGCCGCTCTCTGGGACTTTCCTTCTAACTGTTTCATTTTTCATCTATGACAATCAAAGGAAGGTGAAAGGAGGGTAACTCCATTTCCTGCAAGACCTGCAGAGATTACAGTATCAGGGTCTCTGTGTGCAGACATCCCCAGCAAATCACAAGGACGTGCGGCACAGGCTTTTGTGTTGCAGCAATTGTAGTCCAAGCAACCGCCTTGCCAATGCCACTCACAGCAGCCTTTTCATCAGCTCAAGGCTTGTGGTTTGATTTTTTTTCCAGTGCTGCTCTGCAAAGAAGCCTTTCCGTTAACAATGTATTAATTGGATTACCAATGGAGGTCTTGTGTGTTTTCTAGAGAGAGATAGAAAAACATGAGCAGAGGTGGTCATAGAATGATAGAATCATAGGGTTAGAAGGGACCACAAAAGTCATCTAATCTAACCTCCTCTTCTCGGCCTGATGTTGTCTAACATTTTCATTAATTACCTAGATGTAGGAATAGAGAGCATATTGATCAACTATGCAGATAACTTTGCCTACTATTTCTCTGAGTTGGTTGAAATCTGCCTCTCTGAAGTCCAGTGATCTTGTTTTGCTGTTCTTATATCCTCTTTTCCATAGGATCTTGAATTCTATCAGATCATGATCACTTCTCTCTCAAGCTCCCCACCACCCTCACATTCCCAACTAATTTACCCCTCTTAATCAAAACCAGATCCAAAATGGATAACCCCCTGGTTGTTTCCTCAACTTTATGAATTAGAAAGTTGTCCTCTACGCATGCTAAGAATTTTCAGGCCATGTTACATTTTGTTGTAATAATCTTCCACCAGGCATGTATACCAGTATATTCCGATATTCTTGTCCCACACACTCATAAAAACTTTGCAGTATTTCCACACAAACAGTGAATATATGAAAATATCCAAAAATGTTAATTAGAATGCTCTCAACATCTTCCAGGATAGTATCCCCTGTAATTCAGTATACTTGTGCACGATGTGAGCAGGACATCCAAGGTCTACCACTTCCCTTTTTAAGCTCATCTTCACTTTGGTGTGCAAATGTTCTCTTCCATGTCCGTATCGACCACCAAAGTTTGTCTTTGTATTATCTGCTTCCATACTTATTCAGAACATTTATTATCTCAGCTGCAATAAGTTCTGATGTTTCTTCTTTAAATTTGACAAAATCCACAGGTTTAGTTTGCAGACACAAACTGCCTTCATAAGCCTTGAAATTTCGGTTCAAGAGAGGAAGCAATTTCACATATCTGTAATTCAATGCACCAACAGTGACACACATTCAACATTTTTCAGGTTGTCAATTAGTTCATCATTCCCCATAAAGCAAAAGCCTTTTCCACTATTCCTTCACACTTTGTGTACATCAGCATGAGCACTAAAGGCACTTACTATTCATTTCTGCTTCATAGTCCCTCTATCTTGGAACCAAAAGCTTGATCTGAAGTCTTGATATGAGTGTTCTTCTCATTCTGTCAAGCAGAGCAGTGAGATCCAGCAAGCACTTTTGACTTCTTGCAAGGATTTTCTTTAAAAGCGTTTGTTTGTGTGCATGTAAGAGAGAGAGGATGTTTGTGAGTAGCATGTTTGGCCACTAATATTACAGCACTAAAAACAAGAGAGACATGAAGTTTATAGTCAGCAGCATTTCCACCAGTGTGAGGACACCCCAATGAATTTCAGCTCCATCACATTAAGCACTCAGCCAAAGTTACCTAACATCCAGCTTCTTCACCACCCTTCAGTTGAGTCCTGTATAGGAGGGGGCTTCTAGGGATTGGTATTCTTGGCTACAGGTTGGGTCTGGCTTCCCCCACCTTTGGATCCACATAATACATGATCCCAAGGGGAACCATCTCCTAGAGCTTCTCTGTATACCCGTGTAACTCAGGACAGTGAGAAACACGTTAAGTCATCTGTAAAGTGAAAATTTATGTAAAACATGACAACATTTCTCCTTTATTTGCAGTAGAGGGAATCCTATAAGGCCAAATATTGATATTTCTATGGATGTCTGCTTATATAGGGAAATTGACAGTTGATATTGAGATCAACAATTTCTGGGTATCATTTATATAAAGATGTGCTCTTTAATAGTCTATCGAATTTATCATATTCAGCAACATAGTATTTGCTCACTTCTATCAATATGTATGCAGAGTGGATATCAACTACTCTCTGAATTCATGCATGAGCATGGCCCTCCCCTCCTCTTGCCCTGCCCTCGGTTGTTCTGTGGCATTTAAGCCTTCCCTTAGAGCTGTTAGCAACAGATGCCCCTGCTCTAGGGCCTAGAGGAGGAAAAGTGTGCTGGGCTCCAGCCTGGGACTCTCTCTCCCTCCTGCCTTTCCCTGACTTTTAAGACTGGCCCTGGTACTGCTCCCCTTAAGTGCCATGTGGGCAAGAGGAAGTGCGTGGCAGCTGCAGATACAAGGACCAAACTTGTGGGCATCAGGTGAAGCAGCAAGAAAAACAACCATCAGATCAACCTGCAGGAATCTCTCACCAGACTGTTAAGTTCTAGGGCCCCAACCTATAGGAGCCAGCCTGGTGAACCAGCCAGCCCAAAGCCCTAGCTCTAGTGGGCATCAGTGACCCAGCAGGAAGGAAAAAAACTCACCCTGGTGCACTTAGGAACAAGGAAATCAAGCACATTGAGCTGTAAGGCTTTACAGCAAACCAACACAGCACCGGAGGTCCCACTGGGATTTGAGCTCAGATGGCAGGATTCAGAGTCCAGAGGGCTGAGCCATTACACCATGGGTCCTGCAGCTACTGTCATTTCAGGACTCCTGTGAGACCCTCAGCTGGTTGGTTTGCACTCTGCACAATATCAGGGTTGGAAGGGACCTCAGGAGGTCATCTAATCCAACCCCCTGCTCAAAGCAGGACTAATCCCCAGACAGATTTTTGCCCCAGATCCCTAAATGGCCCCCTCAGCGATGGAACTCATAACCCTGGGTTTAGCAGGCCAATGCACAAACCACTGAGCTATCCCTCCAGCTGCTTCCTCTCTTGGGACTCTCTCTCCTCCTGTGTCTCTGCTGCTCTCCTCCCCTAGACATTGAACCCAGCCCTTGCTGCTGCTGACACCAACTGGCAGAGGGGCCTATAAATCCCATTCCTGTGGAGAGACCAATGCATGTGGTGGGCCATAAGCATCACAGATTTTAACTTTGTGCATCCTTCCCCATGTCTTTTACTTAGGCCACGTCTAGACTATGCGCCGTATCGGCGTGTTAAAATCGATTGCTCGGGGATCGATATATCCCGTCTAATCTAGACGGGATATATCGATCCCTGAGCGCGCTTATATCGATTCCAGAACTCCACCAACCCCAACGGAGTTCCGGAATCGACACGGCGAGCCGCAGACATCGATCCCGCGCGGTGAGGATGGGTGAGTAAATCGATTTTAGATATTCGACTTCAGCTACGTTATTCCCGTAGCTGAAATTGCGTATCTAAAATCGATTTTACCCCGTAGTGTAGACCAGCCCTTAGATTATATGGAAGTACACCTATGGCTGGGGATATGAATTTGTGGGCACAGCATTGTGCAGTGGGCTTCCACAACAGCCTGTAATTCAGTAAGGGGGTTGCAGCTGGGCCTTGGGCTGGAGGCTATTTTCTCTCCACACACAGATGGGGGATGCACTGGGACCAGCTTCTGGCTCTTTTTTTGAACTGGTTCCCCGTGAGGACACACCAGAGATCACTGCAATCTACATCGGGAACAACCACCTGGAAATATTGTCCAGGCCCCAGCTGATTTGGAAAGTTAAGCATGATATGAGACCTCACCTGGGATACTGTGTGCAGTTCTGGTCTCCCATGTTTAAGAAGGACGAATTCAAACTGGAACAGGTTCAGAGACGGGCTACTAGGATGATCCGAGGAATGGAAAACCTGCCTTATGAAAGGAGACTCAAAGAGCTTGGCTTGTTTAGCCTAACCAAAAGAAGACTCCAGGGGGATATGCTTGCTCTATATAAATATATCAGGGGGATTAACGTTAGGGAGGGAGAGGAATTATTTAAGCTTAGTACTAATGTAGACACAAGGACGAATGGGTTCAAACTGGACACTAGGAAGTTCAGGCTTGAAATTAGACGAAGGTTTCTAACCATTAGAGGAGTGAAGTTCTGGAACAGCCTTCCGAGGGGAGTAGTGGGGGCAAAAGACATATCTGGCTTTAAGACTAAGCTTGATAAGTTTATGGAAGGGATGATATGATAGGATAGTTTAATTTTGGCAATTGTCCTTGGACTATCAGCAGATAGGTCTGCTCAACGGTCTGTGATGGGATGTTGGATGGGATGGGATCAGAGTTACTGCAGAGAATTCTTTCCTGAGTGCTGGCTGGTGAGTCTTGCCCACATGCTCAGGGTTTAGCTGATCGCCATATTTGGGGTCGGGAAGGAATTTTCCTCTGGGGCAGATTGGCTGATGCTCTGGAGGTTTTTTGCCTTCCCCTGCAGCATGAGGCATGGGTCACTTGCTGGTGGATTCTCTGCTTGAGGTCTTCAAACCACAATTTGAAGACTTCAATAACTCGGACATAGGTTAGGGGTTTTTATAGAAGTGGATGGGTAGGGTTCTGTGGCCTGCTTTGTGCAGGAGGTCAGACTACATGATCATGTTGGTCCCTTCTGACCTATGAGTCTATGAGTCTATGAATCTATATTGCACAACACAGAACCATGGGGACAGGTCCCATAGAAAACAAACGGGAGCAGGGAAAGAGAGAGCACAGAAGAGGAGAGATGTGGTAGAAAAATGGCTGTAGAGAGGGAGCAGCTGGAGAGAATCAAGGAGTGCAGTGCACAACAGGGGCGAGCAGGTTTGTAAAAATTTCAGTGGTACCCAGAATGCCCAGAGCCCACGCCCCCCCAAATTCCACTCCATACCTACCTTCGGTTCTGGGAGGGACTTTGGGTGAGGGAAGGAGTTCTGGGGTGCAGACCCTGGGCTGGGGCAAGGGATTGGGGTGCAGGAGGAGTGCAGGCACTGGGAGGGAGTTTGGGTGGGAGAGGGGGTCTGAGGTGCAGGCTCTGCAATGAAGTTTGGGTGCTGATTGCAGGCTCTGGGCTGGGACAGGGACTGCGGGTGTAGGAGGGGGTGAGGGGTATAGGCTTTGGGATGGAGTTAGGGTGTAGGCTCTGGGCTGGGGCAAGTGGTGAAGGTGTAGGGTGCAAGCTCTGGGAGGGAGTTTGGGTGCTGGGTGCAGGCTCTGGGGTGGGACAGGGGCTGGGGGTGCAGGAGGGGTGAGGTGCATGCATTCAGTCATTTTATAGCGCAGAGTTTTAACGCTATTAAGATTTGGGGAACTATTCTAGCATCTTCCCTGTGTAGATTTCAGAGGTCTTCTCATATTCACACCCACTGAGCCACACTCTTATACCCCAATCTAATAGAAAGGCCAGGAGGTCTCCAAGTTCATAAAAAGAAACTAACAGAAAATAGAAAAAGGAACAAAACGTTTCAAAGATTGTAAGGGGTTAGGTCTCTGCACCTCTCGGTGTTTGATTTCACATGGATTAGGAACTGTAGCTGCAGTTTAGGAACCAGGTAATGGCATAGATGGTCCAGCACGTTGGGCTAGCAGGCTTTTCAGGTACAGGGAGACTAGTGAAAGCTGCATAGCCTGTCACTGTTGTGCTTCATTCCCCAGAGGGGATCAGTCCTGGGATTCCGGCAGTCAGTCTCTCTGAGGCTATGTCTACACTGGCAGAGTTACAGCACTGGGAATTACAGTGCCACACAAAGAGCGCTGAAGGGAACCGCTATTGTGCGTTCACACTGTCAGCTACATGTTCACACTTGAGGCACTTGCAGCGATATTCCGAGTGGTGCACTCAGTATCCCACTAAGCATTTCTTCCTCTTCTGCCGCTAAGAGTTGTGGGAAGGCATGTCCCACTACTCCATGATGCATTGCTTTGCAGCCCAGCAATCCCTGCAGGAATGGATCCTGCATTTTGACCAATATGCTGCTCGTTCTTATTAACGGATCACAAGTGGCAGTGGAGTTATTCCTTAAACTACAAAGGCAAGGGGAGTTCGACACCGATCTCGCCACGCGTAGTAGCTTTCACACGAGATTGCTTGTATCATTCATGGAGGTGCTGACCACAGCGGAATACCACTTTTGGGCTCAGGAAACAAGCACTGAGTGGTGGGACCACATCATCATGCACATCTTGGATGACAAGCAGTGGCTGCAGAACTTTCGGGTGAGGAAAGACACATTCATGGGACTGTGTGATGAGCTCGCCACAACCCTGCAGCACAAGGACACGAACATGAGAGCTGCCCTGTTATTGGAGAAGTGGGTGGCAATTGCACGGTGGAAGCTGGCTACTCCAGACTGCTACCAATTGGTCACTAATCAGTTTGAGGTGGGAAAGTCGACCATTGGAGATGTGTTGACAAAAGTGTGCAGGACCATTGATTGCATCCTACTCCAAAAGACTGTGCCTCTGGGCAACGTGTGTGACATTGTGGATGGCTTTGCACAAAGGGGCTTCCCTAATTGCAGAGGTGTGGTAGATGGCACACATATTCCAATTCTGACACCATGCCACCTAGTCACGGCGTACATTAATCAGAAGGGATACTTCTCTATGGTTCTCCAGGCACTTGTGGATCACCGTGGGCATTTTATGGACATTAATGCAGGCTGGCCCAGTAAGGTGCATGACACACACGTCTTTCTGAACACTGGCCTGTTCAGAAACCTGGAAGCAGAGACTTTCTTCCTGGAGCAGAAGATCACTGTGGGGAAAGTCAAAATGCCCATTGTGATCCTGAGAGACCCTGCCTACCCCTTAATGCCATGGCTTATGAAGCCATACATGGGGAACCTTGACAGCAGCAAGGAGTGGTTCAAGCACAGGCTGAGCCAGTGCAGAATGACTTGAGTGTGCTTTTGGCCATTTGTTTGTGAAGGGAACATGTACAACATAGTTTTACAAAAGGTAGATCATACCAAACCAACCTGATCTCCTTCTTTGAGAAGGTAACAGATTTTTTTTAGACAAAGGAGATGTAATGGATCTAATTTACCTCGATTTCAGTAAGGCATTTAATACAGTTCCACATGAGGAATTAGCTAAATTGGAAAAGATGGGGATCAATATGAAAACTGAAATGTGGATAAGGAACTGGTTAAAGGGGAAACTACAACGGGTTGTACTGAAAGGTGAACTGTCATGCTGGAGGGAGGTTACTAGTCGAGTTCCTCAGGGATCAGTTTTGGGACCAATCTTATTTAATCTTTTATTACTGACCTTGGCACAAAAAGTGGGAATGTGCTAATAAAATTTGCGGATGACACAAAGCTGGGAGATATTGCCAATACAGAGAAGAACTGGGATATCATACAGGAAGATCTGGATGACCTTGTAAACTGGAGTAATAATAATAGGATGAAATTTAATAGTGAAAAGTGCAGAGTCATGCACTTAGGGATTAATAACAAGAATTATTGTTATAAGTTGGGGATGCATCAGTTGGAAGTAACAAAGGAGAAGGACCTCAGGGTATTGGTTGATAACAGGAAGACTATGAGCTGCCAATGTGATATGGCCGTGAAAAAAGCTAATGCGATCTTGGGATGCACAGGCGAGGTATTTCCAGTAGAGATAAGGTGTTAGTACCGTTATACAAGGCACTGGTGAGACCTCGTCTGGAATACTGTGTGCAGTTCTGGTGTCCCACGTTTACAAAGAATGAATTCAAACTGAAAGAGATACAGAGAAGGGCTACTAGGATGATCCAGGGAATGGAAAACCTGTCTTATGAAAGGAGACTCAAAGAGCTTGGCTTGTTTAGCCTAACCAAAAGAAGGTTGAGGGGGGATACGATTGCTCTCTCTAAATATATCAGAGGAATAAATACCAGGAAGAGAGAGGAATTATTTAAGCTCAGTACCAATGTGGACACAAGAACAAATGGATATAAACTGGCCATCAGGAAGTTTAGACTTGAAATTAGATGAAGGTTTCTAACCATCAGAGGAGTAAAGTTCTGGAACAGCCTTCCAAGGGGCGTAGTGGGGGCAAAAGACATATCTGGCTTCAAGACTTAAGCTTGATAAATTTATGGAAGGGACGGTATAATAGGATAGCCTAATTTTTGGCAATTAATTGGTCTTTGACTATTAGCAGTAAATATGCCCAATGGCCTGTGATGGGATGTTAGATGGGGTGGGATCGGAGTTACTACAGAGAATTCTTTCCTGGGAGTCTGGCTGGTGAGTCTTGCCCACATGCTCAGGGTTTAGCTGATTCTCTGCATCTTGAAGTCTTTAAACCATGATTTGAGGACTTCAATGGCTCAAACAAATGTCTGATACAAGAGTGGTGGGTGAGGCTCTGTGGCCTGCATTGTGCAGGAGGTCAGACTAGATGATCATAATGGTCCCTTTTGACTTTAAAGTCTATGAGTCTATTTTAAGCACCATGAGGAAGGGTGAAAAGTTTCACACAGGGCTGGACCACTGAGGCTTAGCATCTGGAGGCTGAATTTGAACAGCCAGAGACCAGGGCTATTAGAGGGGCAGAGCACATAAGGATCAGGGATACCTTGAGGCAGCCATTTGAAGCTGAAAGCCACTAATATTTCTTGCTATGTACAGAAGTGCAGTGTTTGTACTGCTAGGAGGGGATTGTGATTGGTGCAGACAATGCACTATGAAGGTTTAAGAAAATTGCCTGTTGCTTTGTAGGGATCTGTTTGCTTTCAACTAATGGAATAAAGATTGCTTTCAAACCAAAACTATTCTTTTATTAAAGAACAACAACCGGAGGAGAGAGAAACAAACAAACAAAAACTCACCAGCATTATGGGGAATGGGTAAAAGGTTACACATCTTGTCTCAAGTAATTTTCCTCTTAACAGAAGATTTTTTAAAATTTATCAAAATAAACTCCATTTTAAATAGAAATAATTACAGTTCATACTGAGACTCTCTTCTCATACAGGCTATTTCTCTCACATATTCCCCCACTCTAATTCCTTTGGAGTGAGGTTTTAATTTCAGGATTAACCACCATTTCTAATATAGTAGGAAGAGGCAGGGAGAGAACTAGAAGAAAACCCAAATCATATTGTAACACTGAAAGTTATCACAGAATCAGCCTCTTACACTAATTAACTTCATGTTTAATTTCATTGTCGCTGGAAACAACTTATTCAAAGATTATAAAATATAAACCGATAGGCAGTTTTCTCTTAATTCCCATTTCCACCCAGGGCTGGTCTACACTACGGGGTAAAATCGATTTTAGATACGCAATTTCAGCTACGTGAATAACGTAGCTGAAGTCGAATATTTAAAATCGATTTACTCACCCGTCCTCACCGCGCGGGATCGATGTCCGCGGCTCGCCATGTCGATTCCGGAACTCCGTTGGGGTTGGTGGAGTTCCGGAATCGATATAAGCGCGCTCAGGGATCGATATATCCCGTCTAGATTAGACGCGATATATCGATCCCTGAGCAATCGATTTTAACGCGCCAATACGGCGCATAGTCTAGACATGGCCCCAGTCAGCTTTGTGTTAAGTCCGATCTACAATAACCTAGGAGCCTTCCACTTCTGTCAGTTCATTTTTCCCTGGGTCTTCTCCCAGAAGTGTGGGTGGAAGGGGTCTCACACGATGTGGGAAGGTTGTATCATGAGAAAAACCACCTGTGCTCTATTTTCACACTTTCTAATCTTTCAGAGTAGCAGGAGGTGGAGAAGTGATACAAATGCATTAGATTCAAGAGTAAACTAAGAGACCAAACCACAGACATTGGACTCAGTATTCATATATCCTGCAGTATGAACTTGGGATCGGATACATTCCCTCACTGGCTACAAATCATTTGCCCAGGATGGAAGTGCTTCTTGTCCAATAAGGCAGCCAGATTGGGACCCACAGGCATGGAATGGCTCTGAAGGAATCTGCTGTTTCTCTCTGTGCTTCATGAAACTTTGGATCCAAATGGTAAAGGACAATTGTTCACAATTTAATCATGGCGTCTTTTAGGAGTGTGACCAATGCCATTTAACTAGGGTGCAGGGTTCTAAGAAAAGTTTACCTGGGCCACACGTCACCATAGCTTCCATCTCTGGGGTGAAAATCAACCACTAGTATCTGCAATTTCTACCTGAGTTCTTGTCAGATCTTTGATCTTCCTTGGAGTAGTTTTACACTTCTCTGGCATAGAATTCTTCACCAACCACACAACAGATCAGTAACGATAGTGAGGTATAACTCCCCCAAAATGTCCTTTTATTTCTTTAATCTGGTGGCACAGATTAAATTAGGGACTAAATTCAGATGCGGCTTAGCATCCCTGTAAGACACCAGATGTCAGGTATCTATTAAAAATAGGTTTCTTTCTGCACTATATCACATTCAACATGGATTTCATTTTCTACACATTTGCAGCATCTCCCAGGGGTGAGCTGAACAGAAATGCCACTTACATTTTTCCCATCCCTACCTCGATAGGGATTGCATTTCCCAAATAATAGACAACACGCACCTGATTAGGAAGGAGATATCTTCAGGAGCAACCTCTTGCAGAGCCTGGACCACAACTGCTTTGGGAGCCAAATGCATGGGTATTTTCCTTAGTTACAAGTCATTTAGGAGGGAATACTCTTCTCAGCCCTTTAGAAAAAATATTGACCTAACCAACTGAACAACATGGGGATTGGGATGGTGATGAGGAACAAGGGAATCCCTCTGATTTACCCTATCTTCTTCTGTTACAGAGGGTGAAATGACATTTTTCCCTATCCCTGCCCTGTTCCTGCTCTTTGTTACAGTTCAATATATTTTATGTAAGGAAAATGGAGGGACAAGTATCTGCTCTGCAGCACAACCTGAAGCAACATCAGAGCAACCAGGAATGAAACAATTTGTTCCCGAAGGGGGAACCTGATGACTAACAATTGCTGTGAAATGGGGGAACAGTATAACCCTGATGCTCAGGGTTTGTTTAGTCTAGGAACAGTGATGGAGTTTAGGTCAGGTCAAGGGGAAAGCTAATGTCAACTGCACCTGGGTGCATCTGCCCTACAACTATAATTGTCTTTTTGCACCAGGATCACTAATTTGAGCAGCCAAGTGGATGGAAGGCACAGGTAGTATTTGCCTCAGTGTAGCTCTCTCCCTCCTGGAGCTGATGAACATTCCTGGCTGGAGAGAGACACATTCCTTCGACTCATAGGAAAGGAGCTGATAGAAAAGATCACAGGACTGACCTCAAAGAAGGGTGAGCTGCAAAAGGCAGAAGCAGGCAACTTATCCGGGGGAGCTGAGAGACTATAGTGAAGATGGTACAAAGATTATATGTGGGAATTAGCAAATATGATTTTTTTTAAAGAAACATCTTTGGCGAGCCCTAGCCAAGGCATTTGTTCCAGTTCTCTCTCATGTGGATTTTCTGATGTCTAACAAGGATTGAGCTCTGACTGAAGCTTTTCCCGCACTCAGAACACATGTAGGGTCTCTCTCCTGTGTGGATTCTACGATGTTTGATGAGGTCAGAGCTATTATTGAAACTTTTCCCACACTCAGAGCATGTATAGGGCATCTCTTCTGTGTGGATTTTCTGATGTGAGATGAGGGCTAAACTATCAATGAAGCGTTTCCCACACTCAGAGCATCCATAAGGTTTCTCATCCGTGTGGATTTTCCTATGTCTGATAAGGGTTGAGCTCTGATTGAAGCTTTTCCCACAGTCAGAGCAGGTATAGGGTTTCTCTCCAGTGTGAGTTCTCCAATGTCTGATAAGGGTATAGCTCTGATTGAAGCTTTTCCCACACTCAGAACACATGTAGGGTCTCTCTCCCCTGTGGAGTCTCTGATGTGTGAAGAGGTCTGAGCTCCCATTGAAGCTTTTCCCGCACTCATGGCATATGTAGTGTGTCTCTTCCACGTTGATTCTCTCACGAGTAATAAGGTCTGAGTGGCTCCTCAAGTTTTCCTCTGGCATCTGCGGAGTCTCACAGGCTTTTGCTTTTTCTGGGAGTGCACAACTCCCAGAAACATTCCCTTTGGATCTTCCCGATAACATCCCATGTGGTTCTACTTTCTCAGCATCTTCCTGCTGGGGTTTCTCCTCCTCATTCTCACTCACCATCCCATCACCTGATGGGATACAGAGAGAATTCAGACACGTGTCACTCTCTGTGCCAGAGAGAAAGGAAATCTCAGAGACAGGAATCGAAAAAAACAAAATATGTGCGGGAGAGATCAAAGCTATCAGGAGCTGATTTTCCCCAAACCCTTCCCCAGAGGAGAAAGGGATCAGTTTTGGTCCACATCTCCCCAGAACACTTAGAGAAAAGCAAGGTTGGGAAGGGACCTGCTGCCAGCTGTCAGTCAGGATAGGTGGGAAGCCATGAATGACATCTGCCTAATGATTCCACATCTGCAGGGAACAATCTTGAAATTGGAGAGCTCACAAGGTCTCTGTAGAGCATCCCAAATGTTTCAGACAGTTTTTGAGTTGGTTTAACCCAGGGGTACACAACCTATGGCACGCGTGAGAGCTGAGTTTCAGTGGCACTCACACTGCCTGGGTCCTGGCCACCGGTACGGGAGGCTCTGCATTTTAATTTAATTTTAAATAAAGATTCTTAAACATTTTAAAAACCTTACTACTTTACATACAACATAGTTTAGTTATATATTATAGACTTATAGAAAGAGACCTTCTAAAAACGTTAAAATGTATTATTGCCAAGCAAAACTTTAAATTAGAGTGAATAATGAAGACTTGGCACACCACTTCTGAAAGGTTGCCGACCCCTGGTTTAACCAATTCCTTACCTGTGCAGGCTTTCTCAGAGCCCTGGAGGTCTGCGACCCACGGCTCTTCCCCTCGTTCCAGCTTTGAGATCACATCAGGTTTGGAAACTGGAAACCCTGCTCAAAGCAAAGAAAACAAGGGACGTCAGTGGAATTTGTGGGATACTTGTCACAAAGAATATTCCATGGTTTTACCCCCAGCTCATTTTTAGTCAGTAACATCCAAAGACCAGCTTCCTTGGCTGTAAAGCCTAGACTTTAAGAACTTAGGTGTATTTTTATCACTTAACTAGTTACCGGGCTATAAAAACAAAGAATCAAAATCACAGTCTGCCTGTGTATGGGCCTTCTCTCACTAGGATAGTCCGAGACCTTGTTCTTAGGCTAAGGCCTTTGGCTAAGCAGCAGGGGCAGCCATAAGCTGGGAAGCGAAGGGTCATATCGTCCCATCCCAAACCAGTCACACTGAAATATGGTGGTATTGGTAGGAAGACGATCCTGTCCTGATAGTGCCCATCACCACCAGATAAAGAAACACATCTGAAGATGGTTAAAGAAAACTTAGTTTGACAGCAGGCTGTCTGGCAAGAAACCACTTCTCAATGGTTGCAGTTGTGAAAAACCTCATTTCTGTATTGTTTTATCTTTATGTCCCCTACTTTTCTATTGTTAACCTGTCTAGTTCTCTAACTGTTTCTGTCTGATGTATAATTAATTTTGTTAGGTATAAGTTAATTAGGGTAGTGGGATATAATTGGTTAGGGAATTGTGTTACAACATGTTAGGATTGGTTAGTTAAATTTCAGTAAAATGATTGGTTAAGGTATAGCTGAGAATATTATATAAACTGGTGTTGAACAGGGGGGAAGGGAAATTGGAATCACATTTGTTAAGGGGGGGGAATGGGAATAGGGAACGGAGAACAGGGACACAGGCAAAGTCCTGCAGTGTCAGAGCTGGGAAGAGGGTTACGGGGTAAACGCTCTGCGGCGTCAGAGCTGGGAATGGAACACTGGGGAACAGACTCTATTGGCGTATCGAGATAAGCCCGACTTGTGTGAAGAGCTTTGGAATATGCTTGCTTGGAAACTAACCCTCATCAACATCGCATTATCTCACCAGGTTGCAGCCAGACAGATTTCTTGGATCGGCACCTGCGCCAGGAAGGCTGCTGATGCCTGCACTCTACTGGAGTAAGGCATCATTTTAGTCGACAGGGGCACCTTCACCAGTTCATAAAAGTAGCAGGCCATGATCCAAGACGAGATTCCCTGGCCAGACACTGGGCAACCCTTCATCCTGTCTGCGACAGTAACCAACAACTGCGTTGACTGTCAGAACAGCTTCATTCTATCTATGTAGAAGTCCAGCGCCCATCTGAAGTCCGGGGTATGCAGCCTGAGTTCCTCATCCATTGCATGAGGCTTTGGACAAAAAACCAGTAAGTATATGTCTTGACCAGTATGAAACTGGGAGACGAGCTTGGGCAAAAAGCTGAGTGCAGACGCAGCTGGACCTTGTCCTTATAGAAGGCCATATAAGGCGGCTCTGATGTGAGTGCTCTGATGTCAGACACCCTACGGGCCAAAGATATAGTGAACAAAAAGGAGACCTTCCAGGAGAGAAGCAGGAGGGAGCAGGAAGCAAAGAGTTCAAAGCGGGGACCCATGAGCCTTGTCAGCACAAGATTTAGGTCCCAAGAGGAGACCATATCCCACACATGACGGTAGAGGTACTCCAGACCTTTCAAGAATCATGCGCCATCATGGAATGGGCGAAGACTGTCTTTTTTTTAAGGGTTAGAAGAGACTTTAGGAGGTCATCTAGTCCAACATCAACTAAATCATCCTCACCAGGGCTTTGTCAAGCTGGGCCTTAAAAACCTCTATGGATGGACATTCCACCACCTCCCTGCGGAACCCATTCCAGTGCTTCACCACTCTTGTATCAGAGGGGTAGCCGTGTTAGTCTGGACCTGTAAAAGCAGCAAAGAGTCCTGTGGCACCTTATAGACTAACAGACATATTGGAACATGAGCTTTCGTGGGTGAATACCCACTTCGTCGGATGCATGTAGTGGAAATTTCCAGGGGCAGGTATATATATGCAACCAAGAAGCAGGCTAGAGATAACAAGGTTAGTTCAATCAGGGAGGATGAGGCCCTCTTCTAGCAGCTGAGGTGTGAAAACCAAGGGAGGAGAAACTGGTTTTGTAGTTGGCAAGCCATTCACAGTCTCTCTTTAATCCTGAGCTGGTGGAGTTAAATTTGCAGATGAACTGAAGCTCAGCAGTTTCTCTTTGAAGTCTGGTCCTGAAGTTTTTTTGCTGCCACCCTTTTTTGAACCACCCTTGTAGTTCAACATAGACCTCCCTCACTGCAACTAGAGACCATCGCTCCTTGTTATGTCATCTGACACCACTGAGAACAGCCAAGCTCCATCCTTTTTGGAACCTCCCCTCAGGTAGTTGAAGGCTGCTATCAAATCCCCCCTCACTCTTCTCTTCTGCAGACTAAACAATCCCAATTCCCTCAGCCTCTCCTTGTAAGTCATGTGCCCTACCCCCTAATCATTTTCATTACCCTCTGCTGGACTCTCTCCAATTTGTCCACATCCTTTCTGTAGTGGGGTGCCCAAAACTGGACGCAATACTCCAGATGTGGCCTCACAAGTGCCGAATAGAGGGGAATAATTAATTCCCTCGATCTGCTGGCAGTGCTCCTACTAATGCAGCCCAATATGCCATTAGACTTCTTGGCAACAAGGGCACACTGCTGACTCATATCCAGCTTCTCATCCACTGTAATCCCCAGGTCCTGCCTTGAAACAGTGTGGAATGACAAAATGGCTGCCAGGTGTACCCTGAAGAAAGACAGCAACAGGCTCAGGAGCTTAAAGTGCAGCAAAAGTCCAGGATGTGCTGCAGTGGGGCATCTTCAGCGCAAATGTGTCAGAGGCCCAACACGTGAACCACTTCCACTTTGCCATGTAGGTACCCATGGTGGAGGGTCTTCTGCTGCCCAGCGGGACCTGCTGGACACCATCAGAGCACTGCCATTCATCCATGCTTATCCACGCAGAAGCCAAGCTGTCAGGTGCAGCGTCGCCAGATACAGATGCAGCAGATTGCTGTGTTTCTGGGACAGCAGATCCGGCCGAAGAGGCAGTTGCAGTGGGGTGGCCGCTGAAAGACCCAACAGCATGCCAAACCAGTGTTGGTGAGGCCATGCGGGGGCTATGAGGATGATATTTGCTTTATTTTGCATCATCTTTAGCAGGATCTTGTGGATTAAAGGCACCGGCATGAAGGCAGACATCAGCGCTCCCGACCACTGAATCAAGAAGGCATCTAACAGGGAACTTTTGTCCCTTCCCTGCAGAGAACCGAACACGTGGCACTTTCTGTTCTGCCTGGATGCAAACAGGTCCACCTGCAGCGTCCCCCACCTGTGCAGGATTACGTTGTCCACCTCCTGATGGAGTGACCATTCATGGCGAGACTAGAAGGTCCTGGTGAGCTGATCTGCCAGGACGTTCTTGGTTCCTGGCAGGTGGGTGGCTACTAGATCACTGGCATGGTGCACACAAAAGTCCCAGAGGCTGAGTGTCACCCAACAAAGGGCTGAAGATTTGACACCTACCTGTCTATTGATGTAATACATTGTGGTGGTATTGTCTGTCAGGAGCTGCATGTCCAAGAGGAGGGTGTGCGACGGGGATAGGGTCATGAAGGGAACTTCTTGCAGCACCAACTTGGGATCCAGCCACCAGTCCAGGGATGAGAGGATGTGGCTGGGCACTGTGACGATTTGGTCCAGGGCGTACCTGCTGGGGATATAGAGCGAGGCCAACCATGCTTGCAGAGGCCACAGATGAAGTCAAGCATGGCTGACCATGTATGTGCATGCGGCCATGTGGCCCATCAGTCGCAGGCACGTGTGGGCCATGATGAGCAGGTGGCTCTTTACGTGGGAAATTAGGTCCAATATGGCCCAAAAATACACCTCCGGAAAGCAGACCCTGGCCCGCGAGTTGTCAAGAAATGCTCTAATAAATTCTATGCGCTGGACTGGTGACAACGTGGACTTGTGTGTGTTTATTAGCAGGCCCAGCTCACTACAGGTGCAGGGCACCAGATTGAGGCTCCTTTGCACCTGCCCCGGAGACCTGCCCTTGATGAGCCAGTCATTGAGATATGGGAAGATCTGGATCCCTCAATGTGTCACATAAGCTGCCACTGGCATCATACATTTTGTGAACACTCCGGCAGCCAAAGACAGGCCAAAGGGAAGCGCTTTGAACTGGAAGTGGCTCCCAGCTACCATGAAATGCAGGAAACGTCTGTGTCCCAGGAATATGTAGTAAGCATCCTTTTTAGTGAGTAACATCCAAAGACCAGCTGCCTTGGCTGTAAAGCCTATAGTTTCAGAACTTAGGTGTATTTTTATCACTTAGCTAGTTACCAGGGTATAAAAACAAAGAATCAAAATCAGAGTCTGCCTGTGTATGGGCCTTCTCTCACTAGGATAGTCTGAGGCCTTGTTCTTAGGCTAAGGCCTTTGGCTAAACAGCAGGGACAGCCATAAGCTGGGAAGCATACGGTCACATCCTCACATAGCAAACCAGTCACACTGAAATAAGGTGCTATTGGGCGGTTAGGAAGATGATCCTGTCCTGATAGTGCCCATCACCACCAGATAAAGAAACACATCTGAAGATGGTTAAGAAAACTTAGTTTGACAGCACCCTGTCTGGCAAGAAACCACTTCTCAATGGTTGTGGTTGTGAAACCCTCATTTCTGTATTGTTTTATCTTTATGTCCCCCACTTTTCTATTGTTAATCTGTCTGGTTCTCTAATTGTTTCTGTCTGATGTATAGTTAATTTTCCTAGGTGTAAGTTAATTAGGGTAGTGGGATATAACTAGTTAGACAATTGTTACAATATGTTAGGATTGGTTAGTTAAATTTCAGTAAAATGATTGGTTAAGGTATAGCTGAGAATATGACTATATAAAATAGAGAGGGAAGGGAAATTGGAATCATGTTTGTTAAGCGGGGGAACAGAAACACAGGCAAGGCTCTGGAGCATCAGAGCTGGGAATGGAACACAGGGGAACAGACTCTCTTGGCTCATCGAGATAAGCCCGACTGGCGTGAAGGGCTTAGGAATAAGCTTGCTTGGAAACTAACCGCAATAAACATGGCATTATGGCATTATATTCTTTTGCTGTCTGCGTGACAAGAACCAGGGAAGTGGGAGGCCCTCTAACAAAACTGACATGACCTGATAACTAAGAAGTAAGCCTTTAAGGAAGGTTTTAATACACTTTAGAGCTGATCAGGGATTCCCACAAGGACTGATGAGGGGGTCATGGTAAATACGGATTGAGATCCTTTCCCTGTTTTATATCCTTTCCCCATTAGGCATGCCGTCATGGATCCATAGGATCTGTGCAATGCCTGGGCTTTTAAACAGTGCTTGTGAAGCCTCTGGCTTCAACACTCCTACTTCAACCTGTGAACTCTGCCAGCAGGTCCAGCTGAACTACACTCCTCTTCAGAGACTGTTCCTCATTCAATGCGCACAGCAATATTTTGCTGTGACACTGGGTAGACTTTTAAAACATAGCAGGATTTATTAGTGAACTGAAACACAGCATTGGAAAGTCCTTAGATTAGGACAGATAAGCAGAGAAGACAGTATAGTCCATACTGGCCAATGCCCTTGAGCCATGCTGCTGTAGAAAACAGTTTAGTTTCCTTTCACTGTGCATGTCCATTTGTCTTCACTCCAGTAGAGCTCCCTGCATCTACGAGCCCAGTTCTTCCTGCTCCCAAAAACATAATGAGTCCATGTATGCTTCACTCAGCCAAGTTAAGATCCTCCCACGGACATTCCTTGAGCAGACCATGAAGGCAGGTCAAAGCCTTAGCTAACCCAGAACTGTGACATTGCAAAAGCACATTTTGGGGTATTAGGAAATCTAGTGACGCAGGTGCAATGGGAGGGAGAATTAAACTCCCCCAGTGTGTGGAGAAGGCTGGGGAATTAAACACTAAAATTCAGGAGCAACAGCCTCTAATTCTTCCAGAAAAAAAGAAGGTAAGAAACAAGAACTGGGCCATGCAACCTCAGGAAGGACAAGCTCAAAAGATCAAAGGAGCCTGGAGGGAAGACAGCTTGTGGCTGCTGCAGATGGGGAGAGGGGAGAGAAGACTCTCTCCAAACTCTCACTCCTGTTGACCCTTACCTGATTTTATGACCTAGTCTCATGTCTTGGGGAAAATTTTATAGTCACTAGAGGTAAGATGTCATTATCAGAGTATTGCTTATTAGCTTGGAACATGCATGCAGGGGCAAGGAGGTGAACATAAATAAATGGGTTATTAAGCTTGCTACAGTTAAGTGCCTTATATTAGGTGGAGGCTTTGTGGGAGTAGTTATGCTGAAGTCTGGGATTTATCGGAATAGGTCTAAGGAGAGAATCCCAGGTCAGATATTTTGCTCCTTGATTTTGAGAGACTAACGAGGAACCACAAACAGGTGCAATACGCCACAGGATTCTGAAAGAAGGAAGTTTGAGGCGGGCTTTAGCAATTAGATTGCTATGCACTATCTCAGCAGTTGGATGCATTCGTATATTGGAATTATTAATAAATAAGTGGGAAAGTAGAATGAATTATATTGTAAAAATAAGAATGGATTAAATAAATGTTGTATGTACCTTTAAGCAGAAATAAGAAATGTTGAAATACAGGTGCCAGGAAAAGAAACATTAGGCATAAACAAGGGTGCTAATGGCGAAACATTAACAGAAGATGGGTAATAGATAGTAAGGAAATAAAATATGCATGCCTAGCCCAGGTAAACTTATCAGATTCTGCTTCCTTTGTTATCTTGTTAAGTGCTCGCCCTTTTATCTGTATAAATAAGATAGTTTGTGTCTTGCATGGTGCTCACATTATCTGGGTGTTATTAGCAGAGCGCTGTGCTAATGAAACAGAGTGGTTTGACAAACTGTGAGTCCTGAGTTTAACTTTGACATAAGTGATGTAAATCATGAGTATTAATGCTTGATGCTTAATTATGGACTACCCAAAGCCACATATGGATTGGGGCAGCGACTGACAATCTTGTAATCAAAGTAAAGGAGCAGATATGAAATATAGCCATCCTCTTACCATAAGGAAGCAGATAAAATACCTCTCCTAGTTACCATCTTTTCATTTTGTCAGGTCCCCAAGAAAAGTGAAGCAAGGCCTCCATTCTGATGGTCTCCCTTGCCCCTTGATCTTTCCAACGGTGTCCTTCTTCACTATACTTACCTTAGTCTAATAGTTATGTGTATTGATCCTTGCCTGTGATTTCAATAATAACTGTCTGTATTAAATCAAATTTCTGTGTGTTTCACCAAATTTCATCTTCTCAATTAACTTTGAGTAGCCATGTACAAGGGAAAGTTGTACCCCAATACGTAATCTTATAGGTGTAAAAATTGTACAGGCCACACTACCACCCTGTGATATCATCAACAAGGTGCCCATTTGTGTCTGGGTAGTGGCCCTGCTATGGGAGGGAGGAATGCAGCAAGGACTCAGGATCGGTGGCCGCGGTCGCTGTGCAGAGAGCTAGAGAGGTTACATGGGGAAGGGGGTAATGAGAGGGAGAGGGAGGTCAAGAGTTAAAATAACATTTGAGGAAAATATGTATAATGAAGTGAAACTGAACAGAAATAAAACTGGAGCGCAGGCTCTAAAGCAACAAGGCTTGGGTAGGGATTCGGGGTTAAAGGTCTGGGGATCCCCCAGACCTCTAGATCCCCAAACCTCTTCTCCCTCCCACTGACCCACCCAGCCCACTTCCTGGGTGCCTTTCCTCCAGACTCCCTTCCCCTTCTTCCCACTACTCTCAGTCATCGCCACCTCCCGGAGCCCTGGTAGCTTCTTGAATTCCCTCCTCATCTCTCATTACCTCCTCCCTCCCTGCTGCTTCTTAGCTATTAGCCTGCACACATCGTCCCCATATCTGGGCATCCCAGAATTATCTACCCCACCTCTTCTCCTCCCCTCCCACGGCTCTGTTCTCCCTTCACCCGTGGGGTCCTGAATGGCAACATTATACGCTCTCCTATCAGAAGAGGAGCTCATCTGACTGTCACACAAGCCATGCATGAGTCATACACCTATTTACTTAATTTAGAATTCTACAGGAGGCATATTTTCCTCTTAAAATGAGGAAAAGGCATGAAAGCTCTACTTATTAATGTATCCAATAAGGATACATTAAATGCAATTTTAAAATGACTGATAGCACCAAAAAGGCACATGTCCAAATACTATTCTAATGACTGGGAGATAAACTAAATAAAGGGGGACAAGGAAACTTGTCAAAACTTGTATGATGAATAAAGGTATAAAGTTATTACTACTCAGGTTCTTTAGAAACCCCACAGCTTCTAATAACCAAGGTGACAGCACTCCTTACCCAGCAAGACCACCGACTCATAGTTCTCCTGCATGACATCCCTGTAGAGGGCTCTCTGAGTGGGGTCCAGCAGAGCTACCTCTTCCCTGGTGAAATACAGAGCCACTTCCTCGAAAGTCACCAGCCCCTGAAAGAGCAAGAGTCCAACACTCAGGACCTGCTGCCCCACTCACAACCCCACTATTCATGGAACAGCAGCACCAGGGAAATGGAAGCCATGGGAGGCACATGTTAACAGAGTCCCACCCCACCTTGCTTTGAGCAGCCAGGAGGCATCAGAGGATAGCAAAAGAGAAACTTGTGTCTCCCGGTTGACAGGGGGACAGGGTCTTCACATTTATCAGATACCTACTAGCCAGAGCTTGATATAGGAGATGGGGCTGTCTCTGGATCCTGCTGGTGGCTCCCTGGTAGGAATCCCAATACTCTCCAAATAAAATATATGGAAGAAAGGGGAAGTCAATAGTAAAGAACAGAGGTTAGAAGGTCAGAACTGTAGAAAATTGGTAAGGGAAGCTATCAGAAATCAATGACCAATCAATGAAAATAAGAAGGAAGTTTTTAAAAGTATATGAATCCTAACAACGGTAGTGGTCCATTACTAGATGGAAATGGCAGAATTATCAAAAATAATGCAGAAGAGGGAAAAGTGTTCAATAAATATTTCTCTCCAGGATTTGGAGAAAAACAGATGATGTAACACATATCATAAGATGTTGACGAGGACACTCTTTCCATTCCAACAGGACTTCACGGTGACATTAAACAGTAGCTATTAAAGTTAGACATGTTTAAATAAGCAGGTCCAGATAACTTGTATCCAAGAGTTTTGAAAGACCTGGTGGAGGAGTGTGGTGGACTGTTAATGGTGATTTTAATTAGGACTTGGAACACTGGGGAAATTCCAGAAGACTGGAATAAAGCTAATGCTGCGCCTGTATTAAAAAGTGTAAAAGAGATGCCCCAGCTAATTACAAGAGTATCAGTCTGACATCGATACTGGGCAAGATAATGGAGCAGTCGATACTGGATTTCATTAATAAAGAATTAAAGGAGGGTAATATAATTAGTACCCATTAAAGGTTTAGAGAAAAAAGATTCCTATCAAACTAACTGGACATCCTTATTGGAGGAGATGAAAAGTTTGGTTGCAGCTAAAGGTACTGATGTAATATACCTAAACTTCTGTAAGCCATACAACTTGGTCTAGCACAACATTTTGACTAAAAAACTAGAATGATACAAAATAAACACGGCATACATGAAATAGATTAAAAACTGGGATTGTAAATGGGGAACCATGGTCGAGTGGATTTATTTCTAGCAGCTTCCCGCAAGAACTGGTTCTTGGCCCTGTGCTATTAACATTCTTATCAGTGACCTAGATGAGAACATAAAATCATCACTGATAAAATCTGCAGTTCCCACAAAGACTAGGGGTGGGGGTATTTAATGAAGTGTCTGTAGATTCAGGCTCTAGCACTGGGAGTCTTGGAAGTTGTCCCAGCCCTGGCTGGAGGGTTATTTCCTGTTTCACAAAGAGGGGAAGTTCCATTCTCAACTCCTATGCCTTGAAATTAGGCCCTATCTGACACTACATTCCATATTCATCATAGTGGTATGGTTATAATATTATTAGGACATAATTATGATGCATTTTGTGCAAGATGCATCATGTGTGGTGTCATTGGAAAAGTTATGATTTGCTGAATATGATTATCCCATTTGTGTGTGTGCGCATCATATTTGTATCTGAATTTATGGATATTCACTATGTATCTGTATTTCAAATGTGCTTACTCTGGGTAAAACCTACAACTAGTCTTTCAGGTACAACAATGAAGATGCCAGACAGTGTTGATGGTTCATCAAAGACAATGGACCATGTAAGAGCTTAGCACTCAACAGGACATGCTAGGGCATGTGACCAGATCACATGACACAGAACTCCATTTTGGTACCTGTATTTTTCCCACAAACTGGACTGGGAACTCAGTTTCAAACAAAGGGGTCCTGCCATATGGAAAAGCTACATAAGGTGGGGTGTGACAGCACTCTTGGCCTCGTTCCCCACAAAGGAGAATTCCTGGAAACACCTGAGGAACAAAGACTGAAGTGGGAGAAGTGCTGGTCTGAGGCTAAAGGGATTTCTAGCTTGTGTATGGAAACTTCATGGACTGCTTGTACCATCAGTCAGGGTGAGAAATTGCTAATTCAAATTCTATCCATCTAGTATGTTAGGCTTAGTCTGAGGTTTTGGTTATTTGCTAAGTAAATCTGCTTTGAGCTGTTATCACTTAAAATCTATCTTTCTGTAGTTAATAAAGTTGTTTTATGCTTTATTTTAACCAGTGTATTCCAGTGTATTTTGAGTGAAGCGTACAGGCAAAAAACTCAGCTTGGTTAGCCCAAGCTTGTTGTGCATATCTTTCCCATATCGAGGGGAAGGCAAACTATATTAACGAGCTTACATCATACAGATCCCTGTGCACTATAAGATGGTATAATTCTGGATGTATACTACAGTAGGTGTGCAAGGCTCGGGAGCTCGGAAATTGGCTGTTCTCTTCTATCTGTCCTTGAGTGGCTTAGGTAAAGCACTCTTCTTCCAAGCAGAGCCCATCACCAGCTCCTGATAATCCCTTACCTGAGCCAGCTCCATTGCAGCCATTTCCTTCCCCCTGGGTGGATCTGGAGTGAAACCTGGACATTACTCTGTAGCCTACCAGGGCGAGAAGGGCAACATAAGAGAATTCAAATGGGGCTTTTGTCCATTCCACAAGCTGACTCCACCCAGGATTTTTCCCTGCTAATGAACGTTCTAGGTTCTGCCACACTGTGAAGCACAGAGTGACTTTACTGCAGTGCAGGCCTAGCCCCCTCCCACCAGGGTGTAACCCTCCGAGACATGGTGAAAACCTCCCAGTAACAGAGTCTTTCTGTTACACTTATCAAGTTTGCGGACGATACCAAGATGGAGGGTTACAAGTGCTTTGGAAAATAAACTGGAGAAATGGTCTGAAGTAGATAGGATGAAATACAATAAGGGCAAATGCAAAGTACTCCACTTAGGAAGGAACCATCAGTTGCACACATATAGATGGGAAATGACTGCCTAGGAAGGAGTGCTGTGGAAAGGGATCTGGGGGTCATAGTGGATCACACGCTAATTATGAGTCAACAGTGTAAAACTGTTGCAAAAAAAGCAAACATCATTCTGGGATGTATTAGCAGCAGAACTGTAAGCAAGATACAAGAAGAAATTCTTCCCCTCTCCTCCGTGCTGATTAGGCCTCAAGTGGAGTATTGTGTCCAGTTCTGGGGGCCACATTTCAGGAAAGACAAATTGGTGAAAGTCCAAAGAAGAGCAACAAAAATGACTGAAGGTCTAGGAAACATGAGCTCTGAGGCAAGATTGAAAAAATTGGGTTTGTTTAGTCTGGAGAAGAGAAGACTGAAAGGGGACAAGATAACAGTTTTCAAGTACATAAAACGTTGTTACAAGGAGGAAGGAGAAAAATAGTTCTTTTTAACCTCTGAGGATAGGACAAGAAGTAATGGGCTTAAATTGCAGCAAGAACAGTTTAGGTTGGACATTAGGAAAAACTCCCTAACTGTCAGAGTGGTTAAGCACTGGAATAAATTGCCTAGGGAGGTTGTGGAATCTCCATCATTGGGGGATATTTAAGAGCAAGATGGACAAACACCTGTCAGGGATGGTCTAGATTACACTTAGTCCTGCCTTGAGTGCAGGGGACTAGACTAGATGACCTCTCGAGGTCCCTTCCAGTTCTATGATTCTATGAACCAAAGGAGAGAAGAGCAGAATCAAAGGAGTCACTTTGGGGGAGTCACTTTGGGGGATTCTCCCTGCCAGTGTCCCCAAGGCAGCTGTTTCAGGTTTACAAAGTTGTTTGATGCTCCAGCCTTTATACAGTCTCTCCTGGGAGTGCCCCCTTTCATGGGCTGGGCTTAAGTTTAGCTTTTGACAAATGTGACCTCGTGGGCTCTGAGATTGGGCCTTCTTGCCTCAGCACACCTTGTTTCTTTCTGTGGCTCCCCAGTGAGTCCAAATGAGTAGATACTCCTGATCGAGACTGAACATAAGAACAGCCCACTGCAGCAGACCAAAGGTCCATCTAGATCGGTGGCCAATCCCAGGTGCTTCAGAGGGAACAAACAGAACACGTAATCATCAAGCGATCTCTTAGAGGGTATTTACCTATAGGGGAGATCATTTGAGGCTGTGACAAAGTGGGGGTTTATTCATTTTATGATGTCACATATGAGTCTTACTGTCCTATACTAATAAATGTGTGTACCTCAGTTTCCCAGTGTGCTGCACCAATACTTTGGTGGAGGGAATTGGGTGTGTGATTTTTGCTGAGGCCCTAGGGGCAGGTGAAGCTTCCCAGCTGCCTGCACTTATGTAACCTGAGACCCAGGAGAGGGGTGCAACCAGATGACACCTTTTGCCTGGGAAGTGAGACAAGGAGATGGAGGAAGAGCAACAGGGGGGTGTTGGAGCAGGAAATCTGCGTGGGGGGGACTGGAAGAGGAGGAGTCCAGGGCATCTGGCCCAGGACTCCCAAGATGGACTTGGCTGAAAGTCACTGATTTCTGTGATAGCAAGCTCTGTTCTACGCTGTGTTCCTGTCGCCTAATAAACCTTCTGTTTTACTGGCTGACTGAGAGTCATGTCTGACTGTGGAGTTGGGGTGCAGGGCTTTCTGGCATCCTCAGGAGCCCCATCCGGGGGAACTCACTGCAGGAAGCACACAGTGTGGCTGGGGATGCTGAATGCTCCGAGGTCAGACCCGGGAAGGTCGAACTTGTGTAAGCTTCTGCCCTCGAGACTGTACGCTGAGAGAGAGGAGGCTCCCCCAGAGTCCTGACTGGCTTCACACACAGTAGTTCCAGAGCACTGACCCAATGACTCTGACAGAGGCATCTACAAAAAGCTCATAACTGGTCAAGACTCAATGACTGAGAGATCAACGTACGGGATATATGTAAGGAACAAAGGATTTATATTGAAAATCTACTTTATGGTCTTGGAATGGAAATCAATCACCGAGAGGTAATGGACCCCAGGATTGGCCCATCCACCCAAGAGAGTCGTCATCAACATTCCCTCTAATTTTTTCCATCCATTTGCAGAATGAATAATGTGCCCCACCAATACTGATGTCCGCCACCATTACAAACAAAAACCCTAGATATAATATATATTTTTAAACAGTTCATAGGAATGGAAGAAGAAGAAAGAATATTAAAACAAGGGATAATTATTAAGGTGCACTGCTTAAAATGTGTATTTAACATGAAATCAAATAAAAAGAAAATTAACACTGCTCTTGGAGTACATGTATCCTTCCTAACAACTCAAGCTTGTAAACACATCAAAATGTAGCATACTGAAAACTGCTATAGAAATAAAAACACAGTCAAAGCATTAAAAATATCCACCAGAGACCCAATTTAATAACCTAATCCTACCATAGAACACTAAATCTTCAGAGAAAGATACTCTCAAAAAAATGAAACATCAGCCAAAACGCTAGCATGCACTGGACTTTTGCAGTTCACAAAACTATCCCTCTTGAATGCATAGTAATGCACACACAGCTCAGCTTTAAGATGCTAAACAAATCTGAGTCAACTAGAAACAGTCATGCTCTCATCGCAAATATTAACACAATATTTTCTGATACTGGAAAGGAGAGTAAAAGGTATTCACTCAGGCTCATACCATTTCTATGGGATGTCAATTCTTAATTTGATGAATACTTCACACAAATAGAAGAGTAAAAATAAGTAATAAAGCAACACAGCAAACAAAACCACAAACAAACAAGTGACAACACTGAAAATACCAAGGGAAGTAAAACATCAACTGGTTGTTATGGGTATTTTAAATGAGTGATTAGGACTCACGCTGCGCAAGCGCAACAGAGCCCTGTAGAAACAGGTGAAGGGTGTGTGTGTCCACTCAAAGAGTACAAGCCCTGGAGCACACTGACACATGGCTTTGAAGTTTGCAGACAGATCCCTGCTTCAAAAGAGTTTGCAAATAAGGTCTTCATCCCACAAAACACTTAACACCACACCTAGCGTTTGCTACTTCTGAGTCAATGGGAATACTCTGAATAGCTGAAACTATACCAGATAGCAAGGATCTGGCCTTAACAGTTTCCAATACCTCTCCCCAAACAAATTCTAAAACTTTATGGAAATCACTTGTCTGGAATCTTTAAACTAGGTTCACCGGGGGAAGGAGACCAAATCCCTGAGGTAAGTGGGGAAATGGGATACCGGGAGGAAGCAGGAGAAGGAGAGCACAAGAGGGGAGGACTCCTGTCTCAGACTGAGAAAGCAGGACAATCAGCGAGTTATCTTAAGTGCCTAGACACAAATGCAAGAAGCATGGGAAACACGCAGGGAGAACTGGAAGTCCTGGCACAGTCAAGGAACTATGATGTGATTGGAATAACAGAATTGGTGGGATAACTCACATGACTGGAGTACGGTCATGGATGGATATAAACTGTTCAGGAAGGACAGGCAGGGCAGAAAAGGTGAGGGAGTTGCATTGTATGTAAGAGAGCAGTATGACTGCTCAGAGCTCCAGTATGAAACTGCAGAAAAACCTGAGAGTCTCTGGATTAAGTTTAGAAGCGTGAGCAACAAGGCTGATGTCGTGGTGGGAACCTGCTATAGACCACCAGAACAGGGGGATGAGGTGAACGAGGCTTTCTTCCGGCAACTAGCAGAAGTTACTAGATCACAGACCCTGGTTCTCATGGGAGACTTTAATCACCCTGATATCTGCTGGGAGAGCAATACAGCGGCACACAGACAATCCAGGAAGTTTTTGGAAAATGTAGGGGACAATTTCCTGGACCAAGTGCTGGAAGAACCAACTAGGGGCAGAGCTCTTCTTGACATGCTGCTCACAAACAGAGAAGAGTTAGTAGGGGAAGCAAAAGTGGATGGGAACCTGGGAGGCAGTGACCAAGAGATGGTCGAGTTCAGGATCCTGACACAAGGAAGAAAGGAGAGCAGCAGAATACGGACCCTAGACTTCAGAAAAGCAGACTTTGACTCCCTTAGGGAACTGATGGGCAGGATCTCCTAGGAGAATAACATGACGGGGAAAGGAGTCCAGGAGAGCTGGCTGCATTTTAAAGAATCCTTATTGAGGGGGCAGGAACAAAACATTCCAATGTGTAGAAAGAATATGGCATGCGACTGGCTTGGCTTAACGGTGAAATCCTTGCTGATCTTAAACACAAAAAAGAAGCTTACAAGAAGTGAAAGACTGGACAAATGACCAGGGAGGAGTATAAAAATATTGCTCAGGCACGCAGGAGTGAAATCAGGAAGGCCAAATCACACTTGAAGTTGCAGCTAGCAAGAGATGTTAAGAGGAACAAGAAGGGTTTCTTCAGGTACGTTAGCAACAAGAAGAAAGTCAAGGAAAGTGTGGGCCCCTTACTGAATAAGGGAGGCAACCTAGTGACAGAGGATGTGGAAAAAGCTAATGTATTCAATGCTTTTTTTGCCCGTCTTCACGAACAAGGTCAGCTCCCAGACTGCTGCACTGGGGGCAGCACAGTATGGGGAGGAGGTGACCAGCCCTCTGTGAAGAAAAAAGTGGTTCAGGACTATTTAGAAAAACTGGATGAGCACAAGTTCATGGGACTGGGTGTGCTGCATCCAAGGGCGCTAAAGGAGTTGGCGGATGTGATTGCAGAGCCATTGGCCATTATCTTTGAAAACTCATGGTGAACGGGGGAGGTCCCGGATGACTGGAAAAAGGCTAATGTAGTGCCTATCTTTAAAAAAAGGGAAGGAGGAGGATCCGGGGAACTACAGGCCAGTCACCCTCACCTCAGTCCCTGGAAAAATCATGGAGCAGGTCCTCAGGGAATCAATTCTGAAGCACGTAGAGGAGAGGAAAGTGGTCAGGAACAGTCAGCATGGATTCACCAAGGGCAAGTCATACCTGACTAACTTAATTATCTTCTATGAGGAGATAACTGGGTCTGTGGATGAAGGGAAAGCAGTGGACGTGTTATTCCTTGACTTTAGCAAAGCTTTTGATATGGTCTCCCACAGTATTCTTGCCAGCAAGTTAAAGAAGTATGGGCTGGATGAATGGATTATAAGATAGACAGAAAGCTGGTTAGATCATCAGACTCAATGGGTAGTGATCAATGTCTCCATGTCTAGTTAGCAGCTGGTTTCAAGCGGAGTGCCCCAAGAGTCAGTCCTGGGGCCGATTTTATTCAATATCGGTATTAATGATCTGGAGGATGGTGTGGACTGCACTCTCAGCAAGTTTGTAGATGACACTAAACTGGGAGGAGTGGTAGATACACTGGAGGGTAAGGATAGGATACAGAGGAACCTAGACAAATTAGAGGATTGGGCCAAAAGAAACCTGATGAGGTTCAACAAGGACAAATGCAGAGTCCTGCACTTAGGTCGGAAGAATCCCATTCACCGTTACAGACTAGGGACCGAATGGTTAGGAAGTAGTTCTGCAGAAAAGGACCTAGGGATTACAGTGAACGAGAAGCTGGATATGAGTCAACAGTGTGCCCTTGTTGCCAAGAAGGCTAATGGCATTTTGGGCTGTATACGTATGGGCACTGCCAGCAGATCGAGGGACGTGATCATTCCCCTCTATTCGACATTGGTGAGGCCTCATCTGGAGCACTGTGTCCAGCTTTGGGCCCCACACTACAAGAAGGATGTGGAAAAATTGGGAAGAGTGCAGCGAAGGGCAACAAAAATGATTAGGGGACTGGAGCACATGACTTATGAGGAGAGTGGTGAAGCACTGGAATGGTTCCCTAGGGAGGTGGTGGAATCTCCTTCCTTAGGAGTTTTTAAGGTCAGGCTTGATAAAGCCCTGGCTGGGATGATTTAGTTGGGAATTGGTCCTGCTTTGAGCAGGGGGTTGGACTAGATGACCTCCTGAGATCCCTTCAAACCCTGATATTCTATGATTCTGTGGTAGAGATTCCCTTGGTGTCTGTTTAGCACCTGTCACAACGGGGACCCTGATCTTGGTCAATGTCTGTGGAAAGCCCTGCACAACAAGGTGCCTGGTCTCCATCGAGGGCTCTGCAACTCCATTACAGGATCCCTGATTTTGTTTGGAGTCCCTGCAGCATCTGGCAAAATGTGGGGGCAGGATCTCAGTCAGGGTCTGTGCAGTGCCCCCGTACAGTGGTGGGGCATGATCTGGCTCAAGGTAATTGAAATGCCAGGTCCAACAGGGACACAGATCTCAGTCGAGGTGTCTCAAGTACCCCGAACAATGGAGGCAGCTATCTGGGCCACAGTCCTGTGCTGCCTGGCATAAAGGGGGTGGGGAGGGGCTGATCTCGATCCAGATCTCAGCTTTACCTGGCACAATGGGGGAGCCTGATGTCAGTTGCGGTCTCCACAGCACCTGTCACAACAGTGGGATCCGACCTCTGTTGGGGTCTCTGCAGCACCTGGCAGAACAGGGCCCAGATCTCAATTGGGGTCTCCGCAGTGCCTAGCAGAACAGGGCCCAGATCTCAGTTGGGGGCTATGCAGCTCCTGGAACAAGAAGATCCCTGATTTTGTTTGTTGTCTCTGCAGCACCTGCCACAACGGGAGCCTGATTTCACTTGGTCTTTATGCAGGGCCTGGCACAACAGGGGCCAGGAGCTCAGTCACGGTCACTGTAGCAGCCGGCACAACAAGATCCCTGCTCTCTGTAGGGGTCTGTGCAGTTCCTGGCACAGGCAGTGCCCCAAACTTGGTCCGGGTTTGTGCAGTGCCTACAAACGGCAGGACCCAATCTCAGGCAAGGCAAGGACACCTGGAAAAAAAAGCAGGAAGATTTTTAAGAATTTGGTATCAATATTTCAGAACTGAGGAGAAACTAAATATTTGCCAATATAAGAGAGAAGGACGAACATCTGGGGAGGTTTTGTGTTACCATTCAACAGTTCAAAAGAAAAGATTAGAAGTTTGAGGGGATTATACAGCAAAATTCAATCAACAACAGAATGGGATGGATTCTTCTTGCCTCACATTCACACAGACAGCAGGGAGCCCTGGGAACGGAGTGGGGCTGGAGTCTGAAGGTCACTTCCCACGCCCTGTTGCCAGCAGAGAGGGGCCCCCCCAGCCCAGCCCAGAGGTGTCCCTGTCTCAGGGCCCCCCCAGCCTCTGCCCATTCACCTCTGCCCAGCTCAGAAATCACTGGGGGGAACCATTTCCCACCCACACAAGGACAAATCCCTGCAGGTGAAAATGGGGGAAACCCCCCAAACCTGAGATCTGAACTGGCCATTGGCGAAGGGGAGAGAAAATGGGGCACGATGGGGGGAGGGGAACAGGGAACTTCTCAGGGGTTGGGGGGGGTCACCCTGGGGGTGGCTCGTTGCTCTCCAGGGAGAAAGGGGGCAGGACGGGAGGGGAGGGGGGTCCCCACGGGGGGGCCAGCGGTAAATCCGAGGGGATCTCAGCCCCCCCCTTTCTCTCCCCGCTCCTCGGGGGTCACCTGCTCCCCCCCCCCGCCATGTCCGGGCCGCACAGACATTTCCCCTCCGCCCCTTTCCCAGCCCCCACCCGGTCTCACCCCCCAGCCCCGCCCGGCCCCACGCAGGGACCCCAGTGGGGCCGGGCCCCTCCCCCCGCCACCCCCCGCGGGGCCCCAGGGCAGAGCCTGGCCGGGCCCGGGGGGCGCTGGGCTCCTGCGGGGACAGCAGCTCCGAGCCCCCCGCGGGCGCTGCCCCCCCCCCGAGCAGATCCCGGCGCTGTGAGATGCCGGGTCCCCCCCCCCGGACACTGGGGCAGAGTCACCGCCCGGCCCGGCCCCGCCCCCGGGCTCGCTCCGGGACCTGGAGGCTGCAGCTCCGCAGCGGGGCGGGCAGAGCCCGGGGCGGCCCCAGGGCGGCTCCAGCGGGAGCAGGGCCCGGGCCGGGCACGGGGGGGTTAATGCAGGGCTCTCCCGCCGCGATCTGCGCATGCCCAGAGCCCCAACGGCACAAACCCTTCTCCGGCCCGGGAGAGGCTCCAACGGCCCCGCGCGAGACAGGCAGAGCCGCAGCGCCCAACGCTCCTTCGCAGCCCGGCTCCGCCTCCCGCCGACGTCACTTCCGCTCCGGGGAGAATCAGGAACTACATCTCCCAGCCTGCCCCGGGGGCTGCTTCCGCCCTATTCAGCTCAGGTAAGGGAGGGGTCCAGCAGCTGTGACTGCGCATCCTCAGCGCGGGGTTTGCAGCCGGGGCTGGATCAGCTGTGGGGGCGGGGGCAGGAGCCGGGAGAACAAAGCCCGGGGGCGGGGCAGCTGCTGGGGGCGGGGCTCTGGAACAGAGAAGGGGTGGGGTTGCTCCAGGGGGGCGGGGCTCTGGCACAGCCCGGGGGCGGGGCTGCTCCGGGGGGCGGGGCTCTGGCACAGCCCGGGGGCGGGGCAGCTGCTGGGGGCGGGGCTCTGGCACAGAGAAGGGGCGGGGTTGCTCCGGGGGGGGCGGGGCTCTGGCACAGCCCGGGGGCGGGGCTGCTCCAGGAGGCGGGGCTCTGGCACAGCCCGGGGGCGGGGCAGCTCCTGGGGGCGGGGCTCTGGCTCAGAGAAGGGGCGGGGTTTCTCCAGGGGGCGAGGCTCTGGCACAGCCAGGAGGCTGCTGCTGCCTCCGTGTGAGTCGAGCCCGGGCTGAGTCGCTCCTGCTCCCCGGGTCTGTGCGGAGGGGCCGGGGGGGGGGGGTCTCCAGCTGGGCCCCGCCCCCTGGGCAGCCCCAGCCCGGAGACCGCAGGTGATTAACAAGGGGCTGGGGGAGGTGCCTCTGCACAAGGGGGCACAGATCCCGCCCCCCGGGGCAGGCTCCGAGCTGCGTTCACAGCAGTGACCCCTCTGCCCCCAGCTCCAGCCAGGGGCTGCCCCAGAGCCGGGGGGGTAGGAAGGGGCCAGAGACGGACCGTGCACCCTGTGGGGGGATGGCCGTGCTCTGGGCAGAGGGCTGGTTCTGGGGTGGGACAGGGCGGCCAGTCTCTGCCAGGAACAGGACACGGACGGGAAGGGAGAAGTGAGCGTTCTCAGTGGAGTAACCAGTCCTAGGCTACATCTACACTACAGGATAAATTCGAATTAGCTTAAACCGATTTTATAAAACAGATAATATAAAGGCGATTGTGCGCGTCCACACTAGGCACATTAATTCGGTGGTGTGCGTCCATGGTCTGAGGCTAGCATTGATTTCTGGAGCAGTGCACTGTGGGTAGCTACTGTAAAATAATGAGGCCAATAACGTCGATTCCCGTCCACACTAACACTATTCCGATATAGTAATATCGATTTTAGCATTACTCCTCTCGTTTTGTAGGAGTACAGAAATCGATTTAAAGAGCCCTTTAAATCGATATAAAGAGCAGTGTAGTGTGGACGGGTGCAGCGTTAAATCGATTTAACGCTGTTAAAATCGGTTTAACAGCGTAGTGTAGACCAGGCCCTAGTTGCTGCCCCCACCCCCAGCTTTCCCATACAGCTCCCCACAGCCACCAGTTGCCTGTCCCCTGCCCATCCCACACTGCCGCCCCTCCCCACTCTCAGGGAGCATTCCTGCTCCAGACCCTCTCCCTGGCCTTCTTAAAACACCTTCACAAAGGGATTTCTGGGAATGGTGCTGGTGGAGGGGGAACCATTACTGTCTGTGTGTGTGTATTGAACTTCTATAGACAGTCCCATCAAACTGTCCCAATTTTCTCACGTATTACGTATCAATAGAAAATCCCTTCAGATCTTGGTTGTTTTCTGTCATATTATCAAATATTTATTTTTTGACCTATTTCCTCATCAATTCTCAACGATAGATATAAAATATCCTGTGTGCAGTGCTGTAGTAGCCATGATGGTCCCCGGATATTAGAGGCCGCCCCCTTGATTTATATACAAACATTTGATGTTATTCTCCATCCCAAATCCTACCATGTTTTTAGCTTTTTTGGTGGCAGTTGCGAGAGTGGACTTTTTCACTGAGCTGTCTACAGCAACATGCAGGTCCTTTTCTTGAGTTGTGTAGCCTGATCTTTGGCTTATGTATTAATTATATTGATTACTAAGAATTCCCAGTTATCACTTTGAGGGTTGACAGGTTCTTGTCCCAAGATCAGGCCCAGTATTACTAAATACGGTACACAGTTGCAACACTCATTATAGGAATGCTTTCATATTTACAGTAGTTTAATAATACATTTAGCAGTCACAAACACTGTAACTCAGTAAGATAGAGATAATATAGAATGTAAATCTGAACATCCATATACTCCCATCATCCCTTGCCGAAAAACCTGAATTGTTCACCATTATCTTCCTCATCCCAATGATCTTCCTCCTCATCACCAGTAGCCATCATCTTGGTACCTTCCTAAATCTCTCTCTTCTCCTGCGTTAGTGAGACCATTCATACAACTTATCATATTTGTCGCCATGGTACTGTTGCGGTGAGGTATCTGCGGGCGTTTTTATCCAAAAGCCAGCGTTAGCTCGTGTTCCTGTGGTTGGCAAGTGTCATCGTGGGCCAAATTCCCCCCTCAGACACTCTATTTCCAGTTCCCCAAAACTTAGGGATGACCTTTAGGCAAGGTATCTGTGCTAGAGTTCTTAGACCTCAAACCTTATGCTAACTGCTGAAGCCAATATCTTACCGGATACAAGCCTGTAGATTCCTTGCGTTACTGCTGCATAAAATAAATGTTAATGTTGGATCTATGGACTACAGTTGATAGTTAATTAACCCCCAAGGTATAAGTAGCTGCAGTTTTTCTCTCCAATGTGCATTGCTTTGCAATTAGAAAGACAAGGTGGGTGAGGTAATACTTTTCATTGGAGCCACTTCAGTTGGTCAGAGAGACAAATCTCTGAGCTACACAGAGCTCTTCTTCAGGAGAATATTCTAAAATATCGCAAACTTTTCCCTGGCTTTCTCTCTAGTTATGTGTTACTAATTTAATAGTCTCTAAGATTTACTTTTGCCGTCTTTCTAATTATAAAACATTAACATAAAATATCCTCTGATTTTAACCTTTGCTCAAATTCTTGAATATTGATAGAAATTTTTTGCAGGTTTTCAATTTTCTTTTGATTTGTCAATAACATGAAATTCACTCAAATTCTACCTCTTTACCTACTATTGACTATCAGTGTAAAATCCCTTACACTTTTCCACTTTCCTTTCTATTTTATGAAAATTCATCAAAAATTCCCCGGATTTCCACCCTTGTCATTTTAAGGACTGAACACTGATGTCAAGCTGTCAGATTTTCCCTTTTTCCATGTAATTATCAAATGTTTATTAAAAAGCATCTCAGGTTTGGAGATGTTACCACGTTTAGTTGCAGCAACTTCTCTTGTTTTGGAGGGAATTTGTTGTCTTGACTCATTCACCATCCTGGCAGTTACAGTGTTTGAAATGATCAACTTTCCCCTCTCATTTGAGACTCATCTCTCTCCTCCTTTACCTCCATTAAAATGTTTGCTGATGAAAGTAATTTGCCCCATTTTTAATACACATCAAAGCCAGAGATCTCCCTCTGTTTGGGGGAAGGGTGTCTCCATGGGCGGCTGGTGATCCGGCCATTAGGGGAGGTCCCCCATCTTCACTCTCTGCCAGGAGCCCAGAGCACCCCTGCAGTCAACTGTGCTTTCGGCCCCGGTATGCAGAGCTCCTTGTGCGAGGGGGGACTTTGGGCGGCCAGGTGGGGTGGCTACCCTGGGGCTCCGACCGATGTGACCTTAGCACCAGCTGCCCTGACTCCCTGAGGGGGGGCAGGCCGACCAACCGAGGCAGAGAGCTCTGGGAAAGGAACCAGAGGAGGCCTGGCCTGGAGGTGGAGTGTGGGTGGGGCCAGGCTAGGCTGTTTGGGAAGGCACAACCTACCCTTGCCTAGGATTCCTGCTACCCACGGGTGTCTCTAATCTGCTCACAGGACAGTTGGCTGGACCCTTTTCTTCGGGCAGCACAGGACGGGGGCTCAGTCTGTGCCTGGCTCCTTGCTGCCCAGGCTGGACCCAGAGTGGCTGAGAATCTCCCTGCTACTGTATTAGCCCCTCACCACGTTCACCAGCAGTATCCCAAACCCCCATGATCAATGGTCTCCATGAGGGGTTGCTTCGCCCAGTGCTGAGATGTCGTCTCTGGGATGGGTCCCTATTGGCCATTATCTGCCAGTCACCAGGCATGGAAATTTCTTAAATTTGTCTCCTCCATGCCATCCATTCTCCTGTTAAAGAAGCGTCAGCCAGGGCTCCCCCCACCTGTGTGAATGGCTGGCAGGGGCTAATAACTTTCTATCCATTTATCAATTACTGAAATGAAATCACAACAGGCTTTGCTTCTCTCCTCGTTTTCAGAACTGCTGAAACTTCAGGTTTTGGAGGGAAAACTGTTGCTGTGAATCCTTCTCAGAAGAAGAGGTGAGGGAGGAGGAAAGGACTCTGGCCTCCTCCCTCCTGAGCCATGTTTCTGGTCTCACTGAGACCAGCATTACTTAAGAGACACTTCAAGGAAGAACATGGAGTGACTCCAGATTAACTTGGGGGCAAATAAAATCAGGATATGTCCCTGTGGGGAGGGGGTTTCAGTTGTTGCTAAAGGGGGGAAGGTAAAGCCCTCAGTTTCTGTCTGACTCTCTCTCCCCTCAGGATATTGGGGTTGAGCTTTCTGGTTCAGACGCTGCTGCCTGCATTGTGATCTGGGAGCCCAGACTGAGCAGCTGCTGCTCCCCCAGTGGGGTCTGGGCTTGGAAGTGACTTGGAGTGAAGCTTCCTCTGTGCCCAGGCAAGATGAGGACTTTCCCCAGCTGTAATTAGCTCCATGGGCCAGCCCTAGGCTCTGCCCACATCAACATCTGAGCCAGATACTCCAGGGAATGTGCTGGGGATGGGCATGAAAGTGACTCTGCACAAATAGCCCCTCGTCACCTCACATCTCTCCTCCCCTTAGCAATTGCAAGAGCTGATCCAGCCATAGGAGAGCGGACACCCAGGAATGGCTGGCTGGCTGCCAGAGGGGGAGGGACAGGAGGTGGGGAAACACAAGGAGAAAAGAGAGAGAGAAATTGATAGGGGCAGTTAGAGAAATAATTGGGGAGAAAGATTCCCAGATTTCTAACCTGCCCCCCCCACTTACTGCAACAAGGTGAGGTGCAGGGAGAGGAAAAGTCAATTCCTGACTCTCTCTGTGGCCCGGCTGTGGGAGTGTGCTGCCCTGGGGACAATGTCAGGGGAAATCCCCCACGTTACTCCTTTTGTTCTGCTCTTGTCTCATATTTGGTTCCCAGACTTTATTATTGGGAGGGTTTCAAAATGTCTCTGTTGTTTAGTGCTAGTGTGGTGGGCCGGGTCAGTGGTGTAATAAAATGACCAAACATTTCCCCAGAATAGAATCGTAGAACTGTTGGGCTGGAATGAACAATGAGGGGTAATCTAGTCCAGCCCCCAACACTGAGATGTTTGTCCAACCTGTCCTTAAAAACCTCCAGTGATGATTCCACAGCCTCCCTTGGTAACCTATTCCAGTACTGAACTAGCCTTCGTCACAACTGAGTCACAGGGCTGGCTCAGATTCAATCTGTGACCCACTATAACCCCCAGATCCTTTTGAGTAGTACTGCCCCCTAGCCAGTTATTCCCCAGTTTGTAGTTGTGCATTGGATTTTCCCCTCCCTAAAATGTAGTACTTTGCACTTGTCTTTACTGAATTTAATCTTGTTCTTTCAGCTCAATTCTCTAATTTATAAAGGTCATTTTGAATTCTAATCCTGTTCTCCAACGTGTTTGCAACTCTTCCCAGCTTGGTGTCATCCTCAAATTTAATAAGCACACTCTCCATTCCATTATCCAAGTCATTAATAAAAATATTGAGTGGTACCAGAGTGAGGATTGGCTCCTGTGGGACTGCATTAGATACATCCTCCCATTTTGTCAGCGAGCCATTAATAATTACTCTTTGAGTACAGACTTTCAAGTACACGACATTTCTCGTTAGCTGATGAGAATGTCATGGGATCTTCTGTCAAAAGTCTTACTAAAATTAAGATATGTCATGTCTATGGTGTCCTAGGGCCAGTACCCCTGTTAAAGCAGAAATTAGATTGGTTTGGCATTGTTTGTATTCGATAATCTATGCTGGCTATAACTTATCACTTTACTATCTTCTAGGTGCTCATACATTGATTGTTTAATATATTTTTCTTTCTGGGTATCTAAACTAGGGCTTGACTGGCCTCTATTCCCCAGGTCTTCGTTGTTCCCTTTTTGGAAGCCAGGTTTTATGTTTGCCCCTCTCCAGTCTTGTGGGACCTCACCATCCTCCCGGAGTTGTCGGAGATCATTGTTAACTGTTCCAAGATTGCTTCAGCTAATTCCTGGAGTAGCCCAGGATGAATTTAATTAGGCCCTGCTGACTTTGAAAAAATATTTACATAAATTAAATTTATTAACCTCTTATTTCCCCATTGTGGTTTCTGTTCCTTACCCCTCTTGGTTAAGAATAATTAAGTATCTGATCACAATTACATACTTTTAGTGAATGTAAAAAGGCATTAAACACCTTTGTCTTGTTGATGTCATCCATTATTAGCTCTTCTCTGGTAAGTAGAGGACGTACACTTTCCTTCCCCTGTCTCTTGCTCATTATGCAGTGACCTTCAAAAAAAGCTAACCAAATGTTAGGAACCATTCGGGAAGTGGTAGGTAGTAACCGGGGAGGGATAGCTCAGTTGTTTGAGTATTGACCTGCTAAACCCAGGGTTGTGAGTTCAATTCTTGAGGGGACCATTTAGGGATCTAGATCAAAAATGTGTCTGGGAAGTGGTCCTGCTTTGAGCAGGGGGTTGGACTAGATGATCTCCTGGAGATCTCTTCCAACCTTCATATTCTAAGGCAGAAAATATCATAATGCCACTATATAAACCCATGGTGTGCCACCTTAAATACTGTGTGGAGTTCTGGTCACCCCATCAAAAAAAAAGGATGAATTGGTGAAGAGAAGGACAACAAAAATGATGAGGGTTATGAAACAGCTTCCCTATGAGGAGAGATGAAAATGACTGGGAAAGTCCAGCTTGGAAAAGAGATGACTAAGGGGGGGATATGATAGAGGTCTATAAAATTATGACAGGTGTGGAGAAAGTGGATAAGGAAGTGTAATTTACCCCCTTCACATAACACAAGAACCAGGGGTCATGTGATGAAATTAATTAGCAGCTGGTTTCAAGTGGAGGGCCCCAAGAGTCAGTTCTGGGGTCGATTTTATTCAATATCTTCATTAATGATCTGGAGGATGGCGTGGACTGCACCCTCAGCAAGTTTGCAGATGACACTAAACTGGGAGGAGTGGTAGATACGCTGGAGGGTAGGGATAGGAAACAGAGGAACCTAGACAAATTAGAGGATTGGGCCAAAAGAAACCTGATGAGGTTCAACAAGGACAAGTGCAGAGTCCTGCACTTAGGACGGAAGAATCCCATTCACTGTTACAGACTAGGGACTGAATGGTTAGGAAGCAGTTCTGCAGAAAAGGACCTAGGGGTTACAGTGGACGAGAAGCTGGATATGAATCAACAGTGTGCCCTTGTTGTCAAGAAGGCTAAGAGCATTTTGGGCTGTATATGTATGGGCATTGCCAGCAGATCCTACCCCTTCTCCAACCTCCAGCCCCGTTACCGTGCCACTCAGACCAGTGTGTCTGGCTCCGTGCAGCTCCAGACACGTTGCTGCCATGCTCCCCCGTGGAGTCTCCAGCACCCCCCCACAAGTACATGCCTTCCAGATTTGAACATCTCAAAATTCAGGAGTGCTCAAGCTCAGTTTGGGCAGCTGTTACTTCATTTCTCCCAAATCAAATACACTGATCCACTGTAACTTGCTGTAGAAAAAGTAGGATAAAATTGAGCAAGAAATGCTTATTAGGACTGGAACTGCTATTTTCAACAGCCATTGCCTTTTTGTTTGTTTAAAAGGAAGAGTGATATTGCATTGGCAAATTCCCCATAGAAACAAAGAGTGGAACAAAAGAATAATACAGGCACCTCAACTTTTCCTCATTTATGAGGATAGTCTTACGATACGCATCCAGAGATCCTCCAATCACACAAGCTGAAAATTGTTCCTCTTTACTGCAGCCCTGTAACCATATGGGAACCAATCTTGTCTGTGTTTTGTGCACATCCAAAATTCCTGCTAAATGACCCTCCCTGGGAACGAGTTACCAGTGACCCAGGGCTGGGGTGGCAGGAGGTGTGGGTGGGGGCACTGGTCAGGGGGAGCCCAGGGCTGGGGCAGCCAGAGGTGTGGGTGGGGGCACTGGTCGGGGGGAGCCCAGGGCTAGGGCAGCAGCGGAGTGGGGGGAGGGCACTGGTGGGAAGGAAAGGGAGAAGCCCAGCACTGGGGTGGCAGGTGGGTGAAGAGAGAGCCCAGGACTGGGGCAGCAGGGTGGTACAGGGGGGAGCTCAGGGCTGGGATGGGGGGGCAGCCAAATTTTTTTTTGCTTGGGGCATCAAAAACCCTAGAGCTGACCATGCCGGGTTCCCCCAGCCGCCGGAGCCCTGGGTTCTTTAATTTGACCCTGAGGGCTCCCAGCCACCTCTTCAGCTGGGAGCCCCTGGTTGATTTAAAATAAAGTATCATCTCCCCACCCCCAACCTTCCTTTTTGGCCCACAGCTGTTTTGGTGGGACTGCGCTGGGGAAGGAGGGTTTGTTTCCTCAGGGCTGGGTGGTCCTGAGGCAGGGTGTTTCTGTGGGGCCGGGAGGTTTCACCCCTCAGCTGTTTTCTTTAGAGTAATGTGCCCCTCATCACTTTACGAGTTGTGCAGAGCTGGAGTAGCCCATATAATTCCCAGGATGGCCAGCAGGAAGCACTGCAGCGGTGAGGCATGCTCCGTTACACCAAGACTTAGCCGCAAGGAAGGCTCTCTCTGTCTTGAACAAGCACTTAGAAGGATTGTGCTGACAGATCTTTTCCTTTTATGAAAAGAGATACAAAAAAGGAGCCAACAGACACACTAGGTTCAGCAGGGAAGAACTGAGAGGCCAAGCCAGGATCTCCTGGTTAGTAGGAAGGCTCCTCAGCCGGCTCTTCCCAAAGATCACTATCTAGAGGCCTATTAACAGCCACTGCAGATGTTCACCACAAAACAGACAAAGAGATGCCAAAATAGAGTTCTCCACTGCTTGCAACCATCACGCTACCAGGAGTTCTGTGCACAGAGAGGTCCCTGCTGGTGCAAAGATGCTTTGGTAGAGACTCTTCTGACACCAGCCGTGGTCATATAGTGGTTAGCACTCTGCTGTGGCTTCAACATCCACAGATGCAAGTTCAGTCACGGGGACATTTTTCTTGTCTCCACATTTGTCTAGTGGCTCCTTTCAATACTTGTCACCAAAAAGGCCTGTTTCTTTTGCAAGCAATGTACAGCTAGGCAAAGGCAGTCTTCTCCATTTCCTGAAAAGATCAACCAAGCCATGGGGAGAGGAGACACATTCAGCCAGGGACCACTGGGTACTTGATCCTGAATCACCTCTTTACTCAGCAGATGTCTGTTTGGGAGCTTTCCCTTCACTCCCTCCCCTGGTTCTTGTCACTCAGGCAGAAATCAAGAGACCAGAAATCCAAAGTGCAGGCAATGTGATGTTTATTGGGGTTTGTCATAACTGTAAAGGGAAAGGTAACAGCCCTCCTGTGTACAATACTATAAAATCCCTCCTGGCCAGAGACTGGCCAGACAGACCAAAATCCTTTTACCTGTAAAGACCAAAATCCTTTTACCTGTAAAGAGTTAAGAAGTTCAGGTAACCTGGCTGACACCTGATCCAAAGGACCAATAAGGGGACAAGATACTTTCAAATCTTGGTGGGGGGAAGGCTTTGTTTGTGTGCTCTTTGTTTTGGGGGTTGTTCGCTCTTGGGACTAAGAGGAACCAGACATCAATCCAGGCTCTCCAAATCTTTCTGAACCAGTCGCTCATATTTCAAACTTGTAAGTAACAGCCAGGCAAGGTGCATTAGTTTTATCTCTGTTTTCTCAACTTGTAAATGTTCCTTTTGCTAAAGAGTTTCTCTCTGTTTGCTGTAACTTTGAACCTAAGGCTAGAGGGGGTTCCTCTGGGCTCTATGAATCTGATTACCCTGTAAAGTTATTTTCCATCCTGATTTTACTGAGATGATTTTTACCTTTCTTTCTTTAATTAAAAGCCTTCTTTTTAAGAACCTGATTGATTTTTCCTTGTTTTAAGATCCAAGGGGGTTGGATCTTGACTCACAAGGAACTGGTGGGGGAAAGGAGGGGGAATGGTTAATTTCTCCTTGTTTTAAGATCCAAGGGTTTGGATCAGTGTTCACCAGGGAATTGGTGGAGGAGTCTCTCAAGGCTACCCAGGGAAGGGTTACAGTATTTGGGAGAGAGATATTCTGGGGCCGGGGGGGAGGTAGACAGAGTTTCCCAAATGACTCATTAACAATTTGGGTGGTGGCAGCAACCAGATCTAAGCTGGTAATTAAGCTTAGGGGTTCTCATGCAGGGCCCCACATCAGGACGCTAAAGTTCAGAGTGGGGAAGGAACCTTGACAGGGTTAGTTTCAAGCAAGAATATCCATAGTTCCACATGTCAGCAGAGTCTGTTTCCCAGTGTTCTGTTCACAGCCCTGACACCGCAGAGCCTTTATCCATGCCCCCTTTACCCCTCCTCTTTCTTAGCAGCCCCAAATATACCTGCAGTTCATGCCCCTGGTCATCAGTCTGGGGGCTCGGTGCCACCTCTTTTGGATCCCATGGGAGGGGTAAGAAGTGAGATTGTGTAATGGTCAAGGCCAGGCTTTTCTTTGGCTTTTAGTATCTTATTCCTCCCCCTCATCCCCGTTCTTGCCCCTCCCAACTGGTTGCTTTACCTTGGTTTGAGAGAGGAGCCAGGCAGCCTTCTGGTGTATGCTCGTATATTACACTCCCCTCGCACCTAGTAACATTTTAGCTCTATCCTTTCACTTTTCCATTATACTAACAAGCCCATCTGGCTTTGTTCACACATATTAGTAAGGATATAAGAGTATCAAAAATCAAACACAAAATTCTATCTCAGGGTAATAATCAGACCTCTATACGAGGGGGGAGGGATAGCTCAGTGGTTTGAGCATTAGCCTACTAAATGAGGATTGTGAGTTCAATCCCTAAGGGGGACGTTTAGGGAACTGGGGTAAAAATCTGTCTCAGGATTGGTCCTGCTTTGAGCAGGGGGTTAGACTAGATGATTTTCCAACCCTAATCTTCTAGGATTCTATACTAACAGGGCCTTGGCCAGATTAGTCACATTGCCGCTCTCTGGGACTTTTCTTCTAACTGTTACATTTTCTATCTATGACAATTAAAGGAAGGTGAAAGGAGAGTAACTCCATTTCCTGCAAGACCTGCAGAGATTACACTCTCAGGGCCTCTGTGCGCAGACATCCCCAGCAAATCACAAGGACGTGCAGCACAGGCTTTTGTGTTGGAGCAATTGTAGTCCAAGCAACCGCCTTGCCAATGCCACTCACAGCAGCCTTTTCATTAACTCCAGGCTTGTGGTTTGATTTTTTTCCAGTGCTGCTCTGCAAAGAAGCCTTTCCGTTAACAATGTATTAACTGGATTACCAATGGAGGTCTTGTGAGTTTTCTAGAAAGATATAGGAAAATGTGAGCAGAGGTGGAAATAGAATGATTGATAGAATCATAGGGTTCGAAGGGACCACAAAAGTCATCTAGTCTAACCTCCTCTTCTCAGCCTGATGTTGTTTAACATTTTCCTTAATTACTTGGATGTAGGAATAGAGAACATACTGATCAAGTTTGCAGATAATTTTGCCTACTGTTTCTCTGAGTTGGTTGAAATCCACCTGTCTGAAGTCCAGCAATCTTGTTTTGCTGTTCTCATATCCTCCTTTCCACAGGATCCTGAATTCTATCAGATCATGATCACTTCTCTCCCCAGTTCCCCACCACCCTCACATTCCCAACTAATTTACGCCTGTTAGTCAAAGCCAGATCCCAAACGAGTAACCCCCTGGTTGTTTCCTCAACTTTATGAATTAAGAAAGTTGTCCTCTATGCATGCTAAGAATTTTCAGGCCATATTACATTTTGTTGTAATAATCTTCCAACAGGTATGTATCCCAGTATATTCTGATATTCTTGTCCCACATACTCATAAAAACTTTGCAGTATTTCCACACAAACAGTGAATGTATGAAAATATCCCAAACTGGTAATTAGAATGCTCTCAATGTCTACCAGGATAGTATCCCCTGTAATTCATTATACTTGTGCACGATGTGAGCAGGACATCCAAGGTCTATCACTTCCCTTTTTAAGCTCGTCTTTACTTTGGTGTGCAAATGTTCTCTTCCATGTCCGTATCGACCACCAAAGTTTGTCTTTGTATTATCTGCTTCCATACTTATTCAGAACATTTATTATCTCAACTACAATAAGTTCTGATGTTTCTTCTTCAAATTTGACAAAATCCACAGGTTTAGTTTGCAGAAACAAACTGCCTTCATAAGCCTTGAAATTGCGGTCCAAGAGAGGAAGCAATTTCACATATCTGTAATTCAATGCACCGACAGTGACACACATTCAACATTTTTCAGGTTGTCAATTAGTTCGTCATTGCCCATGAAGCAAAAGCATTTGCAACTATTCCTTCACACTTTGTCTGTGCACATCAGCATGGGCACTAAAGGCACTTACTATTCATTTCTGCTTCGTAGTCCCTCTGTCTATAGCTTGGTACCAAAAGCTTGATCTGAAGTCTTGATATGCGTGTTCTTATCATTTGACACTAAGGCTACGTCTTCACTACCCGCCGTATCGGCGGGTAGCAATCGATTGCTCAGGGATCGATATATCGCGTCTCATCTAGACGCGATATATCGATCCCCGAACGTGCTTATATTGATTCCAGAACTCCACCAACCCAAACGGAGTTGTGGAATCGACAGGGGGAGCCGCGGATATCGATCCAGTGCAGTGAGGACGGTGAGTAATTCAATCTTAGATACTTCGACTTCAGCTACATTATTCACGTAGCTGAAGTTGCGTATCTAAGATCGATTTTCCCCCGTAGTGTAGACCAGCCCATAGATTCCAATACCACAAGAGGCAGTTATAACCATGCAGTCTGACCTCTTGTATATCGCTGGCCATTGAACATCCCCAGAATAACTCTTGGAGCAGATCTTTTAGCAAAACATCCAACCTCAGTTTAAGAATTGTCAGTGATAGAGAATCCACCATGACCCTTGGGAAGTTATTCCAATGGTTAGTTACTCTCATGGTTAAAAATATACCTTATCTCCAGTCTGAATTGGTCTAGTTTCAACTATTGGATCATGTTAAACCTTTCTCAGCTACATTGAGGACTCCAGTATTGAATAGTTCCCCACTTTGATATTTATAGACTGGGATCTAGTCACCCCTTAACCTTCTCTGTCTTAAGCTAAGTAGATTGAGCTCCTTTAGTCTATTCCTAAAAGTTGTGTCTTCTAATCCTTCTGTCATTCAGCTAAATCATATCACTGCAACTGCCCCTGCTCTAGGTGGGTAACTATTCTCCACACTTCTAGGGAGAGGAGACCCCCAAATGAAGAAAACAAACTCTCCAGGCTATAGAATCTATGATCTGACTGGGCTGTGAGTGGGAGTCTACAAATGCGTCTGGTTGCTCTGCCAAGGTTTTGGACAGAAGCCAGAGCAGGATGATAGGCAAATACCCTGGAGGCCCCGCAGTGCATCCTTTAGTATACTAGTTTAGCATTTCATTAATCAGCTGCTGATAGAGCATTAAAAGATCTGATGCTGAAGGCACCTGGTGTGTTTGTAAGCAAGCTCTGTAGCCAGTCCCTATCTAGTACAGAGGAACATCGTTACCTTCAACTCAGTGGCATTTTTCTGTGTCTGGTCAGGGCAATCATGTGCTGATGCATTTTTTCTTGAATATGGTAATTCACAAACGCAGTGCACAAAACAGAGTTCAAACCTCACGGACTATAAATGAAGGTACCTCTCACGTTAGGCAGAATGTGCCATATCAGAGATGAGTTTTGCACCTCTCATAGACAGACAATGTCAGCTGGGAGGGGAGTGTAACATTGACCCACCAGCTTTACACTCCCACACATTCTGGAACGTTGCCACTAGTGCCTGTCTGTGTAATTGAAACCATCCCACACCCTGCCAGCCCCCACCTATGCCTGACAAGTTCAGCTTGTGTTCAGATTCTATCAATCAAGCAGAGCAGTGAGATCCAGCAAGCACTTTTGACTTCTTGCAAGGGATTTTCTTGAAAAGCGTTTGTGTGTGTGCAAGAAAGAGAGAGGATGTTTGTGAGTAGCATGTTTGGCCACTAATGTTACAGCACTAAAAACAAGAGAGACCTGGGCCTTAGGCTGGAGGCAATATCCTCTCCGCCCAGCAGAGGGGGGATGTACTGGGATCAGCTCCTGGCTCTTTTCTTGAACTGGTTCCCCGTGGGGACACACCAGAGATCACTGCAATCTACATAGGGAACAACCACCTGGAAACATTCTCCAGGCCCCAGCTGATTTGGAAAGTTAAGCATGATATTGCACAACACAGAACCATGGGGACAGGTCCCACAGAAAACAAACGGGAGCAGGGAAAGAGAGAGCACAGAAAAGAAGAGGAGAGATGCGGTAGAAAAAAGTCCCTAGAGAGGGAGCAGCTGGAGAGAACCAAGGAGTCCAGTGCAAAACAGGGGCAGCAGGTTTGGAGAAATTTCAGTGGTGCCCAAAATGCGCAGAGCCCACGCCCCCCCCCCCCCACATTCCACTCCATACCTGCCTATGGCTCTGGGAGGGACTTTGGGTGGGGGAAGGAGGTCTGGGGTGCAGACCCTGGGCTGGGACAGGGAATGGGGGTGCAGGAGGGGGTGAGGGGTATAGGCTTTGGGATGGAGTTTGGGTGCAGGCTCTGGGCTGGGGCAAGTGGTGGGGGTGTAGGGTGCAAGCTCCGGGTTGGAGCAAGTGATGGGGGTGTAGGAGGAGGTGAGAAGTGTAGGCTCTGAGAGGGAGTTTGGGTGCAGGCTCTGGGCTGGGGCAAGTGATGGGGGTGTAGGAGGGGATGAGAGGTGTAGGCTCTGGAGGGAGTTTGGGTACTGGGTGCAGGCTCTGGGCTTGGACAGGGAATGGGGGTGCAGGAGGGGGTGAGGCACATGCATTCAGTCATTTCATAGGGCAGAGTTTTAAGGCTATTAAGATTTGGGGAACTATTCTTCCTAGCATCTTTCCTGTTAAATTTCAGAGGCTTTCTCATATTCACACCCACTGAGCCACACTGTTATACCTCAATCTAATACAAAGGCCGGGAGGTCTCCAAGTTCATAAAAAGAAACTAACAAAAATAGAAAAAGGAACAAAACATTTCTAAGATTATAAGAGGTTGGGTCTCTGCACCTCTCGGTCTTTGGTTTCACGTGGATTAGGAACTGTAGCTGCAGTTTAGGAACCAGGTAATGGCATAGATGGTCCAGCACGTTGGGCTAGCAGGGTTTTCAGGTATAGGGAGACTAGTGCAGGCTGCATAGCCTGTCACCATTGTGCTACATTCCCCAGAGGGGATCAGTCCTGGGATCCTGACAATCAGTCTCTCTGAGGCTATATCTACACTGGCAGAGTTACAGCGCCGGGAATTACAGTACCACTCAGAGAGCGCTGAAGGGAAATCGCTATTGTATGGTCACACTGTCAGCTGCGTGTTCACACTTGTGGCACTTGCAGCGATATTCCGAGCAGTGCACTCAGTATCCCACTGAGCATCTCTTCCTCTTCTGCCGCTAAGAGTTGTGGGAAGGCAGAGGGGGACACGGGGAATCCTGGGTCCTGTCCCAATGCCCCCTGATGCATTGCTTTGCATCCCAGCAATCCCTGTGCTTCCATTCACATTTGGCGCCATCTTTCAATGCTTGGTGTACTGTGCATTCTGCCTCTTCAGGCAGCAGGAATGGATCCCACACTTTTGACCAATACCCTGCTTGCTCTTACTAACACATCATGAGTGACAGTGGGATTATTCCTTAAACTACAAAGGCAAAGGGAGTTTGACACTGATCTTGCCATGCGTAGTAGCTTTCACACGAGATTGCTTGTGTCATTCATGGAGGTGCTGACCACAGCGGAATGCCACTTTTGGGCTCAGGAAACAAGCACTGAGTGGTGGGACCACATCGTCATGCACATCTTGGATGCCTAGCAGTGGCTGCAGAACTTTTGGGTGAGGAAAGACACATTCATGGGACAGTGTGATGAACTCGCCACAACCCTGCAGCACAAGGACACGAACATGAGAGCTGCCCTGTTATTGGAGAAGTGGGTGGTAATTGCACAGTGGAAGCTGGCTACTCCAGACTGCTACCAATCGGTCACTAATCAGTTTGAGGTGGGAAAGTCGACCGTTGGACATGTGTTGACAAAAGTGTGCAGGGGCATTAATTGCATCCTGCTCTGAAAGACTGTGACTCTGGGCAACGTGTGAGACATTGTGGATGGCTTTGCACAAATGGGCTTCTCTAATTGCAGAGGTGTGGTAGATGGCACACATATTCCAATTCTGACACCATGCCACCTAGTCATGGCGTACATTAATCAAAAGGGATACTTCTCTATGGTTCTCCAGGCTGGCCCGGTAAGGTGCATGACACACACGTCTTTCTGAACACTGGCCTGTTCAGGAACCTGGAAGCAGAGACTTTCTTCCTGGAGCAGAAGATCACTGTGGGGAAAGTCAAAATGCCCACTGTGATCCTGAGAGACCCTGCCTACCCCTTAATGCCATAGCTTATGAAGCCATACATGGGGGACCTTGACAGCAGCAGGGAGCGGTTCAAGCACAGGCTGAGCCAGTGCAGAATGACTTGAGTGTGCTTTTGGCCATTTATTTGTGAAGGGAACATGTACATTTGTGAAGGGAACATGTACAACATGGTTTTACAAAAGGTAGATCGTACCAAACCAACCTGATCTCCTTCTTTGAGAAGGTAACAGATTTTTTTAGACAAAGGAGATGCAGTGGATCTAATTTACCTCGATTTCAGTAAGGCATTTGATATGGTTCCAGATGGGGAATTAGCCAAATGGGAAAAGATGGGGATCAATATGAAAATTGAAAGGTGGATAAGGAAATGGTTAAAGGAGAAACTACAATGGGTCGTACTGAAAGGTGAACTGTCCGGCTGGAGGGAGGTTACTAGTTGAGTTCCTCAGGGATCGGTTTTGGGACCAATCTTTTATTACTGATCTTGGCACAAAAAGTGGGAGTGTGCTAATAACGTCTGTGGATGACACAAATCTCGGAGGTATTGCTAACACAGAGAAGGACCGGCATACCATACAGGAATATCTGGATGACCTTGTAAACTGGAGTAATAGTAATAGGATTAAATTCAATAGCAAAAAGTGAAGGGTCATGCACTTAGGGATTAATAACAAGAATTATTGTTACAAGTTGGGGATGCATCAGTTGGAAGTAACAGAGGCAGCGAAGGACCTCGGAGTATTGGTTCATAACAGGATGACTATGAGCCGCCAATGTGATATTCATAGATTCATAGACTCTAGGACTGGAAGGGACCTCAAGAGGTCATCGAGTCCAGTCCCCTGCCCTCATGGCAGGACCAAATACTGTCTAGACCATCTCTGATAGACATTTATCTAACTACTCTTAAATATCTCCAGAGATGGAGATTCCACAACCTTCTTAGGCAATTTATTCCAGTGTCTAACCACCCTGACAGTTAGGAACTTTTTCCTAATGTCCAACCTAAATCTCCCTTGCTGCAGTCCAAGCCCATTGCTTCTTGTTCTATCATTAGAGTCTAAGGTGAACAAGTTTTCTCCCTCCTCCTGATGACACCCTTTTAGATACCTGAAAACTGCTATCATGTCCCCTCTCAGTCTTCTCTTTTCCAGACTAAACAAACCCAATTCTTTCAGCCTTCCTTCATAGGTCATGTTCTCAAGACCTTTAATCATTCTTGTTACTCTTCTCTGGACCCTCTCCAATTTCTCCACATCTTTCTTGAAATGCAGTGCCTAGAACTGGACATAATACTCCAGTTGAGGCCTAACCAGCGCAGAGTAGAGTGGAAGAATGACTTCTTGTGTCTTGTTTACAACACACCTGTTAATGCATTCCAGAATCACGTTTGCTTTTTTTGCAACAGTGTCACACTGTTGACTCATATTTAGCTTGTGGTCCACTATGACCCCTAGATCTCTTTCTGCCATACTCCTTCCTAGACAGTCTCTTCCCATTCTGTATGTGTGAAACTGATTGTTCCTTCCTAAGTGGAGCACTTTGCATTTGTCTTTATTGAACTTCATCCAGTTTACCTCAGACCATTTCTCCAATTTGTCCAGATCATTTTGAATTTTGACCCTGTCCTCCAAAGCAGTTGCAATCCCTCCCAGTTTGGTATCGCCTGCAAACTTAATAAGCGTACTTTCTAGGCCAACATCTAAGTCATTGATGAAGATATTGAACAGAGCTGGTCCCAAAACAGACCCTTGCGGAACCCCACTTGTTATACCTTTCCAGCAGGATTGGGAGTCATTAATAACTACTCTCTGAGTACGGTTACCCAGCCAGTTATGTACCCACCTTATAGTAGCCCCATCTAAATTGTATTTGCCTAGTTTATCGATAAGGATATCATGCGAGACTGTATCAAATGCCTTACTAAAGTCTAGGTATACCACATCCACCGTTTCTCCCTTATCCACAAGACTCGTTATCCTATCAAAGAAAGCGATCAGATTGGTTTGACACGATTTGTTCTTTACAAATCCATGCTGGCTATTCCCTATCACCTTACCACCTTCCAAGTGTTTGTAGATGATTTCTTTAATTACTTGCTCCATTATCTTCCCTGGCACAGAAGTTAAACTAACTGGTCTGTAGTTTCCTTGGTTGTTTTTATTTCCCTTTTTATAGATGGGCACCATATTTGCCCTTTTCCAGTCTTCTGGAATCTCTCCTGTCTCCTACGACTTTCCATAGATAATAGCTAGAGGCTCAGATACCTCCTCTATTAACTCCTTGAGTATTCTAGGATGCATTTCATCAGGCCCTGGTGACTTGCAGGATCTAACTTTTCTAAATGATTTTTAACTTGCTCTTTTTTTATTTTATCTTCTAAACCTACCCCCTTCCCATAAGCATTCACTTTGTTAGACATTCCTTCAGACTTCTCAGTGAAGACCGAAACAAAGAAGTCATTAAGCATCTCTGCCATTTCCAAGTTTCCGGTTACTGTTTCTCCCTCCTCACTGAGCAGTGGGCCTACCCTGTCCTTGGTCTCCCTCTTGCTTCTAATGTATTGATAAAAAGTCTTCTTGTTTCCCTTTATTCACATAGCTAGTTTGAGCTCATTTTGTGCCTTTGCCTTTCTAATCTTGCCTCTTGCCCCTGCATTCCTGTGTTATTTGCCTATATTCATCCTTTGTAATCTGACCTAGTTTCCATTTTTTATATGACTCCTTTTTATTTTGTAGGTCATCCAAGATCTCATGGTTAAGCCAAGGTGGTCTTTTGCCACATTTTCTATCTTTCCTACTCATTGGAATAGCTTGCTTTTGGGCCCTTAATAGTGTCCCTTTGAAAAACTGCCAACTCTCCTCAGTTGTTTTTCCCCTCAGTCTTGATTCCCATGGGACCTTACCTATCAGCTCTCTGAGCTTACCAAAATCCACCTTCCTGAAATCCATGGTCTCTATTTTGCTGTACTCCCTTCTGCCCTTCCTTAGAATTGCAAACTCTATGATTTCATGATCACTTTCACCCAAGCTTCCTTCTACTTTCAAATTCTCAATGCGTTCCTCCCTATTGGTTAAAATCAAGTCTAGAACAGCTTCCCCCCAGTAGCTTTTTCAACCTTCTGAAATAAGAAGTTGTCTGCAATGCAGTCCAGGAACTTATTGGATAGTCTGTGCCCCGCGGTGTTATTTTCCCAACATATATCTGCATAGTTGAAGTCCCCCATCACTACCAAATCTTGGGCTTTGGATGATTTTGTTAGTTGTTTAAAAAAAAGCCTGATCCACCTCTTCCACCTGGTTAGGTGGCCTGTAGTAGACTCCTAGCACGACATCACCCTTGTTTTTTACCCGTTATCCTAACCCAGAGACTCTCAACACTTCCGTCTCCTACGTCCATATCCACCTCAGTCCAAGTGTGTACATTTTTAATATATAAGGCAACACCTCCTCCCTTTTTCCCCGTCTATCCTTCCTAAGCAAACTATACTCATCCACACCAACATTCCAATCATGTGTATTATCCCACCAAGTTTCAGTGATGCCAACGATGTCATAGTTGTATTTATTTATTAGCACTTCCAGTTCTTCCTGCTTATTACCCATACTTCTCGCATTTGTATATAGGCATCTAAGATACTGGTTTGATCTTGCCTCCCAAGCTGAAAAAAGCTAATGTGATCTTGGGATGCATCAGGCGAGGTATTTCCAGCAGAGATAAGGAGGTGTTAGTACCGCTTATACAAGGGACTGGTGAGACCTCATCTGAAATAGTGTGTGCAGTTCTGGTGTTCCACGTTTAAGAAGAATGAATTCAGACTGGAAGAGATACAGAGAAGGGCTACTAGGATGATCCAGGGAATGGAAAACCTGTCTTATGAAAGGAGACTCAAAGAGCTTGGCTTGTTTAGCCTAACCAAAAGAAGTCTGAGGGGAGATATGATTGCTCTCTCTAAATATATCAGAGGAATAAATACCAGGGAGGTAGAGGAATTATTTAAGATCAGTACCAATGTGGACACAAGAACAAATGGATATAAACTGGCCATCAGGAAGTTTAGACTTGAAATTAGATGAAGGTTTCTAACCATCAGAGGAGTGAAGTTCTGGAACAGCCTTCCAAGAGGCGTAGTGGGGGCAAAAGACATATCTGGCTTCAAGACTAAGCTTGATAAATTTATGGAGGGGACGGTATAATAGGATAGCCTAATTTTTGGCAATTAATTGGTCTTTGACTATTAGTGGTAAATATACCCAATGGCCTGTGATGGGATGTTAGATGGGGTGGGATCAGAGTTACTACAGAGAATTCTTTCCTGGGAGTCTGGTTGGTGAGTCTTGCCCACATGCTCAGGGTTTAGCTGATTCTCTGCATCTTGAAGTCTTTAAACCATGATTTGAGGACTTCAATGGCTCAAACAAATGTCTGATACAAGAGTGGGTGGGTGAGGCTCTGTGGCCTGCATTGTGCAGGAGGTCAGACTAGATGATCATAATGATCCCTTTTGACTTTAAAGTCTATGAGTCTATTTTAAGCACCATGAGGAAGGGTGAAAGCTTCACTCAGGGCTGGACCACTGAGGCTTAGCATCTGGAGGCTGAATTTGAACAGTCAGAGACCAGGGCTATTAGAGGGGCAGAGCACATAAGGATCAGGGATACCTTGAGGCAGCCATTTGAAGCTGAAAGCCACTAATATTTCTTGCTATGTACAGAAGTGCAGTGTTTGTACTGCTAGGAGGGGATTGTGATTGGTGCAGACAATGCACTATGAAGGTTTAAGAAAATTGCCTGTTGCTTTGTAGGGATCTGTTTGCTTTCAACTAATGGAATAAAGATTGCTTTCAAACCAAAACTATTCTTTTATTAAAAAACAACAACTGGAGGAGAGATAAACAAACAAACAAAAACACACCAGCACTGTGGGGAATGGGTAAAAGGTTACACATCTTGTCTCAAGTAGTTTTCCTCTTAAAAGAAATAATTACAGTCCATACTGGGCCTCTCTTCTCATACAGGCTATTTCTCTCACATATTCCCCCACTCTAATTCCTTTGGAGTGAGGTTTTAATTTCAGGATTAGTCACCATTTCCTAGATAGTAGGAGGGGGCAGAGAGAGAAAACCCGAATCATATTGTAACACTGAAAGTTATCACAGTATCAGCCTCTTACACTAGTTAATTTCATGTTTAATTTCATTATCGCTGGTAACAACTTATTCAAAGATTACAAAATATAAACCTATAGGGCAGTTCTCTCTTAATTCCCATTTCCACCCAGTCAGCTTTGTGTGAAGTCACATTCTACAATACCTAGGAGCCTTCCACTTCTGTGAGTTCATTTCTCTCTCGGGCTTCTCCCAGAAGTGTGGACGGAAGGGGTCTCACACAATGTGGGAAGGCTGGATCATGAGAAAAACCACCTGTGCTCTATTTTCACACTTTCTAATCTTTCAGAGTAGCAGGAGGTGGAGAAGTGATAAATGCTTTAGATTCAAGAGTAAACTAAGAGACCAAACCACAGACGCTGGACTCAGTTTTCATATATCCTGCATGATGAACTTGGGATCGGATACATTCCCCCCATTGACTACAAATCATTTGCCGAGCATGGAAGTGCTTCTCGTCCAACAAGGCAGCCAGATTGGGACCCATAGGCATGGAATGGCTCTGAAGGAATCAGTTGAAAAAGACAGTTGTGCCCAATTTATTCATGGCGTCCTTTAGGAGCGTGAGCAATGCCACTTAACTAGTGAGCAGCATTCTAAAAATAGTTTACCTGGGCCACGGGTCACCATAGCTTCCAGCTTGGGGGTGAAAATCAACCACTCATACCTGCAATTTCTACCTGAGGTCTTGTCAAATCCTTCACCTTCCTTGGAGTAATTTTACACTTCTCTGGTGTAGAATTCTTCACCAACCACACAACAGATTAGTAGCAATAGTGAGATACAACTCCCCCAAATATGCCCTTTTATTTCTTTAATCTGGTGGCACAGGTTCCATTTTTCCCATTTCTACCTAGCTAGGGATTGCATTTCCCAATTAATAGGCAACATGGACCTGATCAGGAAGGAGATATCTTTAGAAGCAACCTCCTGCAGCGCTTGGGCCACAACTGCTTTGGGAGCCAAATACGTGGGTATTTTCCTTTGTTTCAAGTTATTTACCAGGAAATCCTCTTCCCAGCCCTTTGAAAAAAATATTGACCCAACCAACTCAACAGAGGGATTGGGATGGTGATGGGGAATAAGGGAATCCCCCTGCCTTACCCTAGCTTCTGTTGTTACAGAGGGCAAATGCCATTTTCCCCTATCCCTGCCATTTGTTATAGTTCAATAAATTTTAAGTGAGGAAAATGGAAGTAAAAATATCTGCTCTGCAGCACAACCTGAAGCAACATCAGAGCAATTGGGAATGAAACAATTTGTTGCCGAAGGGGAAACTTGATGACTAACAATGGCTGTGAAATGGGGGAACAGTATAACCGTGATGCTCAGGGTTTGTTTAGACTAGGAAAAGTGATGGAGTTTAAGTCAGGTCAAGGGGAAAGCTAATGCCAACCACTGCACCTGGACTGCATCTGAACTACAACTTTTTACACCAAGATCACTAATTTGAGCAGCCAACGCCATGTACAGCCCTAGTGGATGGAAGGCACAGGTAGTTTTTGCCTCAGTGTAGCTTGTTGGGATCAACCCTCTCGCTCCCACCAGGAGCTGATGAACATTCCTGGCTGGAGGGACACACTCCTTCGACTCAAAAGGAAAGGAGTTGATAGAAAAGATCACACGATTGATCCCAAAGAAGGGTGAGCTGCAAAAGGCAGAAGCAGGCAACTTATCTGGGTGAGCTGAGACACCACAGTGAAAATGGTACAAAAATCACTATGTGGGAATTAGCAAATATGATTTTTTTTTTAAAGAAACATCTTTGGCGAGCCCTAGCCAAGGCATTTGTTCCAGTTTTCTCTCATGTGGATTTTCTTATGTCTAATAAGGATTGAGCTCTGATTAAAGCTTTTCCTGCACTCAGAACACATGTAAGGTTTCTCTCCTGTGTGGATTCTACGATGTTTGATGAGGTCAGAGCTATTATTGAAACTTTTCCCACACTCAGAGCATGTGTAGGGTGTCTCTCCTGTGTGGATTTTCTTATGCGAGAAGAGGGCTGAATTATCAATGAAGCGTTTCCCACACTCAGAGCATCCATAAGGTTTCTCACCTGTGTGGATCTTCCTATGTCTGATAAGGTTTGAGCTCTGATTGAAGCTTTTCCCACACTCAGAGCACGTATAGGGTTTCTCTCCAGTGTGAGTTCTCCAATGTCTGATAAGGGTATAGCTCTGATTGAAGCTTTTCCCACACTCAGAACACATATAGGGTCTCTCTCCTCTGTGGAGTCTCTGATGCGTGAAAAGGTCTGAGCTCCCATTGAAGCTTTTCCCGCACTCATGGCATATGTAGTGTGTCTCTTCCAAGTTGATTCTCTCATGTGTAATAAAGTCTGAGCGGCTCCTCAAGTTTTCCTCTGGCATCGGCTGAGTCTCACAGGCTTTTGCTTTTTCTGGGAGTGCACAAATCCCAGAAACATTCCCTTTGGATCTTCCTGATAACATCCCATGTGGCTCTCCTTGCTCAGCATCTTCCTGCTGGGATTTCTCCTCCTCATTCTCACTCACCATCCCATCGCCGGATGGGAGACAGAGAGAATTCAGACATGTGTCACTCTCTGTGCCGGAGAGAAAGGAAATCTCAGAGACAGGAATCAAAAAAGGGATGAACAAACCAAAATGTGTGTGGGAGAGATCGAACCTATCAGGAGCAGATTTTCCCCAAACCCTTCCCCAGAGGAGAAAGGGATCAGTTTTGGTCCGCATCTCACAAGAACACCCAGGGGCAAGCGAGATTGGAGAGGGACCTGTTGCCAGTTGTCAGTCAGGATAGGTGGGAAGCCATGAATGACATCTGCCTAATGATTCCACATCTGCAGTGAACAATCCTGAACTTGGAGACCTCACAAGGTCTTTGTAGGGCATCCCAAATGTTTCCTGTATTCACAGACAGTTTTTGAGTTGGTTTAACCCAGGGGTACGCAACCTATGGCACGCATGAGAACTGATTTTAGTGACACTCACACTGCCTGAGGTCCTGGCCACTGGTACGGGAGGCTCTGCATTTTAATTTAATTTTAAATGAAGCTTCTTAAACATTTTAAAAACCTTATTTACTTTACATACAACACAGTTTAGTTATATATTATAGACTTATAGAAAGAGACCTTCTAAAAACGTTAAAATGCATTACTGGCACGCGAAACCTTAAATTAGAGTGAATAAATGAAGACTCGGCACAGCACTTCTGAAAGGTTGCCGACCCCTGGTTTAACCAATTCCTCACCTGTGCAGGCAGCTCTTGGGGGCACTTCTTTCTCAGAGCCCAGGAGGTCTGGGACCCATGGCTCTTCCCCTTGTTCCAGCTGTGAGATCACATCAGGTTTGGAAACTGGAAACCCTACTGCAGGCAAAGAAAACAAGGGAGGTCAGTGGAATTTCTGGGATACTTGTCACAAAGAATAGTCCATGGTTTTAACCCCAGCTCATTGTTAAGCAGTAAAATCCCAAGGCCAGCTTCCTTGGCTCAAAGTGGCAGGAGAGTTATTATAAATCATATTCATTACCTTAGTGCCTAAGGGCCAAGTAACAGAGGGTCCCCATTGTGCTAGGCAAAGTCCAAACACAGAATAGTAGATGGCCCATGCCCTGAAGAATTTATGATCTAAATAGACAAGACAGACACAGAATGGGGGAATGGGTAGAATCCACTGTTAGAAAATATATATATTCAGTCCTGCTTGTAAAGCCTATACTTTAAGATCTTAGGTGTATTTTTATCACTTAGGGGTATACTTGGGGTATAAAAACAAAGAATCAAACTCACAGTCTGGCTAGGATAGTCTGAGGTCTTGTTCTTAGGCTAAGGCCTTTGGCTAAACAGCAGAAGAAGCCATAAGCTGGGAAGCATACGGTCACATCCTCACATCCCAAACCAGTCACACTGAAATAAGGTGGTATTGGGTTGTTAGGAAGATGAGCCTGTCCTGATAGCGCTCATCACCACCAGATAAAGAAACAGATCTTAAGATGGTTAAGAAAACTTAGTTTGACATCAGCCAGTCTGGCAAGAAATCACTTCTCAATGGTTGTGGTTTTGAAGCCTTCATTTCTGTATTGTTTTATCTTTATGGCCACTACTTTTATATTGTTAATCTGTCTGGTTCTCTATTTTTTTTCTGTCTGCTGTCTAGTTACATTTCCTAGGTGTAAGTTAGTTAGGGTAGTGGGATATATTGGTTAGAGAATTGTGTTAAAATATGTTAGGACTGGTTAGTTAAATTTCATTAAAATGATTGGTTAAGGTATAGCTGAGAATATTACTACATAAAATAGAGGGGGAAGGGAAATTGGAATCATGTTTGTTAAGGGGGGGGAACAGGAACACAGGCAAAGCTCTGGAGCATCAGAGCTGGGAACAGAACACTGGGAAACAGACTCTATCGGAGTATCGAGATAAGGCTGAATGCTGTGAAGGGCTTAGGAATATCCTTGCTTGGAAACTAACCACAATAAACACGGCATTATCTGCACTTTAGACTTCTGGTCTTTTGCTGTCCGAGTGACAAGAACCAGGGAAGTGGGAGGCCCTCTAACAAAACAGACATGACCTGATAAATAAGAGGTAAGCCTTTAAGGAAGGTTTTAATACACTTTAGAGCTGATCAGGGATTCCCACGAGGACTGATGAGGGGGCCATGGTAAATACACATTCAGATCCTTTTCTTGTTTTACATCCTTTCCCCATTAGACACACTGTCATGGATCCATAGGATCTGTGTAATGCCTGGGCTTTTAAACAGTCCTTGCAAAGCCTCTGGCTTCAACACTTCTACTTCAACCTGTGAACTCTGCCAGCAGGTCCAGTTGAACTACACTCCTCTTCAGAGACTGTTCCTCATTCAATGCGCACAGCATTTTTTTGCTGTGACATTGGGCAGACTTTTAAAACATAGCAGGGTTTATTAGTGAACTGAAACACAGCATTGGAAAGTCCTTAGATTAGGACAGAGAAGCAAAGAAGACAATATAATCCATATTGGCCAATGCCCATGAGCCATGCTGCTGTAGAAAACAGTTTAGTTTCCTTTCACTGTGTTTGTCCATTTGTCTTCGCTCCAGTAGAGCTCCCTGTGCCTGCGAGCCCAGTTCTTTCTACTTCCAAAAACATAATTAGTCCATGGATGATTCACTCAGCCAAGCTGAGATCCTGCCATGGACAGGTGACAATTATTTTCTTGTCTCTGTGGGGTATTCCACTGATGTAGGTTGGTCCCAGCCAGTTCTTAATGACCCATTCATATCACCCCATGACAGCTCCATGACAAAACACCTCATGTCTCCTCCTCTTTATAATCATACAATACCAATCACACAGGGAAACTGAGGTGTGTATTGGCATCATAGAAGTATCACCAAAATTCCCACCTCTATCACACACACACTGCTCACAGCCCTTGGAGAGAAAGCAAAGCACAGGAACTGGACATTAGTCCAGTGAATACAGTGGAGGACAAGCTGCAATCCTCACACACTGGTCAAAAAGGAGAGGCACGTGGGTCCCTGCCCATAGAGAGGGGCTGGCTAGAGGCCTGATACCTGAGGGGCCATTCTTTGAGCAGACCATGGAGGCAGGTGAAAGGCTTAGCTACCCCAGAACTGTGACATCGCAAAAGGACATCTGGGGAATTAGGAAATCTAGTGACTCATGTGTAATGGGAGGGAGAATTAAACTCCCCCAGTGTGTGGAGAAGGCTGGGGAATTAAATACTAAAATTCAGGAGCAACAGCCTCTAATTCTTCCAGAAAAGGAGAAGGTAAGAAACAAGAACTGGGCCACGCAACCTCAGGAGGGACAGGCTCAAAACATCCAAGGAGCCTGGAGGGAAGACAACTTGTGGCTGCTGCAGATGGGGAGAGGGGAGATAAGACTCTCTCCAAACTCTCACTCCTGTTGACGCTGACCTGATTTTATGACCTAGTCTCATTTACCAGAATAGCTCTAAGGAGAGAATCCCAGATCAAATATTTTGCACCTTCATTTTGAGAGACTAACGAGGAACCACAAACAGGGGTAATACGCCACAAGATTCTGAAAGAAGGAAGTTTGAGGCAGGCTTTAGCAATTAGGTTGCTATGCAGTGTCTCAGCAGTTGGATGCATTCATATATTGGAATTATTAATCAATAAGTGATGTAAATCATTAGTATTAATGCTTAATTATGGACTTCCCAAGGCCACATATGGGTTGGGGCCGGTATTAACATTCTTGTAATCAGAGTAAAGGAGCAGATATGGCATATAGCCATTCTCTTACCATAAGAAAGTGGATAAAATACCTCTCCTAGTGACCATTTTTTTCATTTTGTCAGGTCCCCAAGTAAAATGAAGCAAGGCCTCCATTCTGATGGTCTCTCTTGCCCCTTCATCTTTGTTTCCAATGGTGTCCCTCTTTACTATACTTATCTTAGTCTAATCATTATGTATATTGATCCTTGCCTGTGATTTCAATGATAACGGTCTGTATTGAATCAAGTTTTGTGTGTTTCACCAAATTTCATCTTCTCAATTAACTTTGAGTAGCCATGTACGAGGGAAAGTTGTACCCCAACATGTAATCTTATAGGTGTAAAAATTGTACAAGCTGCACTACCACCCTGTGATATCATCAACAAGGTGCCCATTTGTGTCTGAGTAGTGGCCCTGCTATGGGAGGGAGGAATGCAGCAAGGACTCAGGATCGGTGGCCGGGGTCGCTGTGCAGAGAGCTAGAGAGGTTATATGGGGAAGGGGGTAATGAGAGGGAGAGGGAGGTCAAGAGTTAAAATAACATTTGAGGAAAATATGTATAATGAAGTGAAACTGAACAGAAATAAAACTGGAGTGCAAGGCTTGGGTAGGGATTCGGGGTTAAAGGTCTGGGGATCCCCCAGAGCTCTAGATCCCCAAACCTCTTCTCCCTCCCACTGACCCACCCAGCCCACTTCCTGGGTGCCTTTCCTCCAGACTCCCTTCCCTTTCTTCCCACTACTCTCAGTCATCGCCACCTCCTGGCGCCCTGGTAGCTTCTTGTGTTCCCTCCTCATCTCTCATTACCTCCTCCCTCCCTGCTGCTTCTTAGCTCTTAGCCTGCACACACCCTGCCCATATCTAGGCACCCTAGAATCATCTACCTCACCCCTTCTCCTCCCCTCCCATGGCTCTGTTCTCCCTTCACCCGTGGGGTCCTGAATGGCAACATTATACGCTCTCCTATCAGAAGAGGAGCTCATCTGACTGTCACAAAAGCCATGCATGAGTCATACACCTATTTACTCAATTTAGAATTCTACAGGAGGCATATTTTCCTCTTAAAATGAGGAAAAGGCATGAAAGCTACAGTTATTAATGTATCCAATAGGGATACATTAAATGCAATTTTAAAATGACTGACAGCACCAAAAAGACACATGTCCAAAAATGATACTAGTGGGTGGGAGATAAGGCAAAAAAGGGAGGACAAGGAAACTTGTCAAAACTTGTATGATGAATAAAGGTACAAAGTTATTACTACTCAGGTTCTTTAGAAAGCCCACAGCTTCTAATAATCCAGGGGAAAGGATTCTTTACCCAGCAAGACCACCGACTCATAGTTCTCCTGCATGACATCCCTGTAGAGGTCTCTCTGACTGAGGTCCAGCAGAGCCCGCTCTTCCCTAGTGAAATACACAGCCACTTCCTCGAACGTCACCGGCCCCTGAAAGAGCAAGAGTCCAACACTCAGTACCTGCTGCCCCACTCACAACCCCACTATTCATGGAACAGCAACACCAGGGAAATGGAAGCCATGGGAGGCACATGTTAACAGAGTCCCACCCCACCTTGCTTCGAGTAGCCAGGAGGCACCAGAGGGTAGCAAGAGAGAAACTTGTGTCTCCCAGCTGACAGACGGAGGCAGGGTCTTCACATTTATCACATACCTACTAGCCAGAGCTTGATATAGGAGATGAGGCTGTCTCTGGACCCTGCTGGTGGCTCCCTGGTAGGAATCCCAACACTCTCCAAATAAAATATATGGAAGAAAGGGGAAGTCAATAGTAAAGAATATAAGTTAGAAGGTTAGAACTGTAGAAAATTGGTAAGGGAAGCTATCAGAAAACAATGACCAAATCAATGAAAATAAGAAGGAAGTTTTTAAAAGTATATGAATCTCAACAAAGATAGTGATAAATTACTATACAGAAATGGCAGAATTATCAAAAATAATGCAGAAGAGGTAAAAGTCTTTAATAAATATTTCTTTCCTGGATTTGGAGAAAAATAGATGATGTGACTCATATCATCAGATGTTGACGACGACACTCCATTCCAACAGGACTTCACGAGGACATTAAACAGCAGCTATTAAAGTTAGACATGTTTAAATCAGCAGGTCCTGATAACTTGTATCCAAGACTTTTAAAATGCCCGGTGGAGGAGCATGGTGGACTATTAATAATGATTTTAATTAGGACTTGGAAAACTGGGGAAATTCCAGAAGACTGGAATAAAGCTAATGCTGCGCCAGTATTAAACAGTGTAAAAGAGATGCCCCAGCTAATTACAAGAGTATCAGTCTGACATCGATACTTGGGAAGATAATGGAGCAGTCGATACTGGATTTCATTAATAAAGAATTAAAGGAGGGTAATATAATTAGTACCCATTAAAGGTTTAGAGAAAATAGATCCTATCAAACTAACTGGACATCCTTATTGGAGGAGATGAAAAAAGTTTGATTGCAGCTAACAGTACTGACGTAATATTCCTAGACTTCTGTAAGGCATACAACTTGGTCTAGCACAACATTTTGACTAAAAAACTAGAATGATACAAAACAAACACGGCATACACGAAATAGATTAAAAACTGGGATTGTAAACGGGGAACCATGGTCGAGTGGATTTATTTCTAGCAGCCTCCTGCAAGAACTGGTTCTTGGCCCTGTGCTATTAACATTCTTATCAGTGACCTAGAAAAGAATATAAAATCATCACTGATAAAGTTTGCAGTTCCCACAAAGACTGGGGGTGGTAGCAACAAATGAAGTGTCAGTAGATTCAGGCTCCAGCACTGGGAGTCTGGGAAGTTTTCCCAGCCCTTGTTGGAGGGCTATTTCCTGTTCCACAAAGACGGGAAGTTCCATTCCCAACTCCTGTGCCTTGAAATTAGGCCCTATCTGACATTACACTCTATATTCATCATAGTAGTATGGTTATAATATTATTAGGACATAATTATGATGCATTTTGTGCAAGATGCATCATGTGTGGTGTCATTGGAAAAGTTATGATTTGTTGAATATGATTATCCCATTTGTGTGCGTGGATCATGTTTGTATCTGAAGTTATGGATATTCACTGTGCATCTGTATTTCAAATGTGCTTACTTTGGGTAACACCTACAACTAGTCTTTCAGGTACAACAATGAAGAAGCCAGACAGTGCTGATGGCTCATCAACAAAGACAATGGACCATGCAAGAGCTTAGCACTCAGCAGGGCATGCTAGGGCATATGATCAGACCACATGACACTGAACTCCATTTTGGTACCTGTATTTTTCCACAAACTGGACTGGGAACTCAGTTTCAAACAAAGGGGTCCCGCCATATGGAAAAGCTACATAAGGTGGGGTGTGACGGCATCTCTTGGCCTCATTCCCCACACAAGAGAACTCCTGGAAACACCTGAGGAACAAAAACTGAACTGGGGGAAGTGCTGGTCCAGGGTAAAGGGATTTCTAGCTTGTGTATGGAAACTTGGTGGACTGCTTGTACCATCAGTCAGGGTGAGAAATTGCTAATTCAAATTCTATCCATCTAGTATGTTAGGCTTAGCAAATAACCAAAAACTCAAACTAAGTAATCTGTTTTGATCTGTTTGCTATCACTTATAATCACTTAAAATCTATCTTTCTGTAGTTAATAAACTTGTTTTATGCTTTATCTTAACCAGTGTATTTTGAGTGAAGTGTCTGGGGAAAAATCTCAGCTTGGTTACCCCAACCTTGTTATGTATATCTTTCCCATATCGAGGGGAAGGTGAACTATATTAATGATCTTACATTATACAAATCCCTGTGCACTATAAAATAGTATAATTCTGGATTATACTACAGCAGGTGTGCAAGGTTTGGGAGCTGGGAAATTGGCTGTTGTCTTCTGTCTGTCCTTCAGTGGCTTAGGTAAAGCACTCAGGTAGCTTAGCTGGGTGTATGTTATCACCTGCTCTCGGGTTGGGTGGTAACAGGACCTGGAGAAGCTGGCTGAATCTCAGCAAAGCAGTGTGAGAAAGGCCAGCCCAATTTGAGGATTAGAGGACACAGGAGTTCCCAGAAGCCCCCCAGATTGGACCCCAGGGATGATAATCCATCACACCCTAGATTACACAAATCTCAGCAGGTTTGTCACATCCTGTCCCTTCCCTTTCTCTACCCTAGATATTTCCTGCCTCCCACCACCTCCAGCTGCTCCCCCTCTCCTTTACGCCTCCTCTTCCTCGAAGCAGAGTCCATCACCAGCTCCCTGACAATCCCTTACCTGAGCCAGCTCCATTGCAGCCATTTCCTTCCCCCTGGGTGGATCTGGAGTGAAACCTGGACGTTATTCTGTAGCCTGCCAGGGCGAAAAGGGGAACATGAGAGAATTCAGATGGGCCTTTTGTCCATTCCAAAAGCCAATTCTGCCCAGGATTTTCTCCTGCTAATGAACATTCTAGGTTCTGCCACACTGTGAAGCACAGAGTGACTTTACTGCAGTGCAGGCCTAGCCCGCTCCCACCAGGGTGTAACCCTCTGCGACATGGTGAAACCCTCCCAGTAACAGAGTCTCTCTGTTACACTTATCAAGTCTGCGGACGATACCAAGTTGGGAGGGTTGCAAGTGCTTTGGAAAATAATCTGGACAAACTGGAGAAATGGTCTGAAGTAGATAGGATGAAATTCAATAAGGACAATTGCAAAGTACTCCACTTTTAGGACGGAACCATCAGTTGCACACATACAAAATGGGAAATGACTGCCTAGGAAGGAGTGCTGCGGAAAGGGATCTGGGGGTCATAGTGGATCACAAGCTAAATATGAGAAAACAGTGTAAAATTGTTGCAAAAAAAGCAAACATCATTCTGGGATGTATTAGCAGGAGTACTGTAAGCAAGACACACGAAGAAATTCTTCCGCTCTACTCCGTGCTGATTAGGCCTCAACTGAAGTAGTGTGTCCAGTTCTGGGTGCCACATTTCAAGAAAGATGTGGACAAATTAGAGAAAGTCCAGAGAAGAGCAACAAAGATGATTAAAGGTCTAGAAAACATGAGCTATGAGGGAAGATTGAAAAAACTAGGTTTGTTTAGTCTAGCGAAGAGAAGATTGAAAGGGGACAAGGTAACAGTTTTCAAGTACATAAAAGGTTGTTACAAGGAGGAGGGAGAAAAATAGTTCTTTTTAGCCTCTGAGGATAGGACAAGAAGTAATGGGCTTAAATTGCAGCAAGGGAGGTTTAGGTTGGACATCAGGAAAAACCTCCTAACTGTCAGAGTGGTTAAGCACTGGAATAAATTGCCTAGGGAGGTTGTGGAATCTCCATCATTGGGGATATTTAAGAGCAAGATGGACAAACACCTGTCAGGGATGGTCTAGTTTACACTTAGCCCTGCCTTGAGTGCAGGGGACTAGACTAGATGACCTCTCGAGGTCCCTTCTAGTTCTATGATTCTATGAACCAAAGGAGAGTGAATCAAAGGAGTCACTTTGGGGGATTCTCCCTGTCATTGTCCCCAAGGCAGCTCTCTCAGGTTTACAAAGCTGTTTGATGTTCCAGCCTTTATACAGTCTCTCCTGGGAGTGCCCCCTTTCGTGGGCTGGGTCTACTTTTCGCTTTTGGCAAGTGTGACCCCAGGGGCTCTGAGACTGGACCTCCTTGTCTCAGCACACCTTGTTTCTTTCTGTGGCTCCCCAGTGAGTCCAAATGAGTAGATACTCCTGACAGAAACTGTGAACATAAGAATAGCCCACTGCGTCAGATCAATGGTCCATCTAGATCAGTGGCCAATGCCAGGTGCTTCAGAGGGAATGAGCAGAACACGTAATCATCAAGTGATCCATACCCTGTCACCCATTGCCAGCTTCTGGCAAACAGGAGCTAGAGACACCATAGACTTTAAGGTCAGAAGGGACCATTATGATCATCTAGTCTGACCTCCTGCACAATGCAGGCCACAGAATCTCACCCACCCACTCCTGTAAGAAACCCCTAACCTATGTCTGAGTTATTGAACTCCTCAAATTGTGGTTTGAAGACCTCCAGCTGCAGAGAATCCTTCAGCAAGTGACTCGTGCTCCATGCTGCAGAGGAAGGTGAAAAACCTCCAGGGCCTCTGCCAATCTGCCCTGGAGGAAAATTCCTTCCTGACCCCAAATATGGCGATCAGCTAAACCCTGAGCATGTGGGCAAGACTCACTAGCCAGCACCCAGGAAAGAATTCTGTGTAGTAATTCAGATCCCATCCCATCTAACATCCCATCACAGACCACTGGGCATACTTACCTTCTGATAATCAAAGATCAGTTCCCAAATTAATTGCCAAAATTAGGCTATCCCATCATACCATCCCCTCCATAAACTTATCGGTGCTTAGATGTGCAAGTCCCATTGATTTTTGTCAATGATATCTCTGCCCATCCTGCCTGTGACACTGGCAGATGAGGTGTTAGCTCTTGCAAAAGCTCCCATGTCTTAACTGAACATGGACAAATGCACAGCTGGAATCAGTCTGGCTCACCTGTGTTAGTATTGTTAAAACAGGTATAAGAATTATAAGAATGTGTTTAGTGTTTAGAGTTTATTGAATGCTTGCGAGTTGCTGCCTGGGTTAATACCTGACTAGCTGCATTGTGTGGCTCTGTGACTCACCAGACAGGACAGAGATTTTATCTATGTGAAGTGCTGATTGGCAACAGAATGCATTACATCCTGCCTGGCAAGAAAGGTCCATCAACACCAGATAGACTATTATGGGTGTAGTAAGATGAGGCCCTGAGATAAACCCTTGGGATCAGAGGCCCAGTATGAGGCCAGAGGCCTGAACTGAAGTACTGGTCAAGACATTGCTAACAGAAAGCAAAGGCAGGCCCTGCTCACAGAAGTTGACAAGAGCATATACACATGTAAGTACTAATAAAATGAACATAAGGACAATATGACGGATATACAATATGAAAGAACAATGCAATGGATAGACAATGTGATGGATAAACAATATGAAAGGACAATATGATGGATAGACTTATTTTTTCGAATCAATCTGCACCATGAATCACAGAATATCAGGGTTAGAAGGGACCTCAGGAGGTCATCTAGTTGAACTCCCTGCTCAAAGCAGGACCAATCCCCAGAAAAGATTTTTACCTCAGTTCTCTAAATGGCCCCCTCAAGGATTGAACTTATAACCCCAGGTTTAGTAGGCCAATGCTCAAACCACTGAGCTATCCCTCCCCTGCCCTTCCCTCAGCCTCTCCTCATAAGTCATGTGTTCCAGCCCCCTCATCATTTTTGTTGCCCTCCCCTGGACTCTTTCCAATTTTTCCACATCCTTGTAGCATGGGCCCAAAAACTGGACACAATACTCCAGATGAGGCCTCACCAATGAAAGGCAACACCATAATGCATAGAGGGGCTACACCTCAATGCATTCAATGATGTGAAACCTGTTTGTGCCTATGTATAAGAACGCATCCCTGAGTGGACACCTTTATCTAGCCTAGGGGGGCACTGGACAGTCCCGCCACTGACTGAGCCAGTCCATTGTCAGGGGGCACATAGAGTCCTGCAGAGTCTGTGGGGAACCATTACTGTGCTTCCTTTGACAATAAACCTGGCCGGGTGCCTTCATACCTTATCAGAGTCTGTGGTCGCTGGGGCCTCTCTTGGGGTCTGCTGTGTCAGCAATCTGCAGAGCCGGGGCAGCACACAGAGGGAACACACGCATGCAGCCGAATGATATCAACATTGAACAGAGCAGAGCACCATACTGGTATCATCTGACGACACTGGTGACCGCGACTGCTGATCTGGTGAATAAGCGGGCTGTCTGCTGTAGGAATCGTGATCTTACATGACAGAAAACCATAAGCTAGGGAACCCCTTTAACTCCTCCCTTCAAATCCCCACAGAGTTTAAAAAGTATAATGGGGAAGAAACATGTAACGTAATTTGTAAAGCTAGGACAGAGACTCTAGCCTTAAACTGTAAAATATTGCAAACTATAGCCACAGCTGTTAAATGGTTAAAACAGCATGCTACAAAATCAGTGGGGCAAGTATCAGTAACAAAAGAAACAGTTCAAAGACTCAAAAGAAGCTACACAGCCCTGGAATGCTCCCATTGCCATTGCAAGCAACCCAGAGACAACCAGCACAGAAACAGACTAAAACATTGGAAACAGCTGCAAGGAACCTACAAAAAATACACGTGCCGTCCTCTGTTATAAATATTTGTGGTCAACAGCAGGCTTCAGGTAGCTCCCCTGTGCCTGAAGAAGGGGGGACAGAAATGGAAAAAGGTGGCCCTAGGAAAATTAAAAGATTAAACTGGGTCCACTGCAGTGAAGCCACCACCTTATGAAAAAAGCCAGGTTCTGGTAAAAGCTAAACCAGGACCTAGATTGGTGTCTGTCAGAATGGGAGAAGTAAGTGCACAGATGGAAAAAGCAGCACACAATACTTTCACTGACTTGGTAAATCAAATGAAGGAAAAAATGGGAACAGTTCACAGAGCACATTAGGAGACAGGATCTGCGACTCGATCGCAGGGGAGTGAATAAAAAAGAATCTCAAAGTAAAAAAACAAAATTAAGTGGGTTAACACCTACAACTGATGCATTAACACATGGAGCTGCCCAAAAACAGTTAACTGCAGCAAAAAAGGGCACTGCCACCACCCACTTGGCATGCACACAAAAGCAACAGACACTGAGGGAACCAATTCAGGTTTTACAAGAGCAAGTAACTACCCCACTCTCCTCTCAGAGCCAGGATAAAAACCAGGGGCACAGTTCCCAACTGCGCAGGTTCCCAACTGCTTTGACCCACGGAGCCACACTCCGCGCTCATATCTGAAAACATAACCACCTTTCTCAAACATTTTTACATACCGGTCAAGTTTTTTCCATTATATACTTTCTTAGTTTGCTAAACTGGCTGCTGCTGCCTGTACTTTCAAATACCTTGACACAGTTAATCCTTCTTGGCTCAGGTCTCGCTACCATCCTAGGTTGCTCTTCACCCCCAGCCCCCCCCTTTCCCCTGCCTCTCCTCACTTTGGCTGTCTCTCTGTTTAAAGGTTAAAAGTTATAGTTTTTACAGAATCCTCCAAAAGATAAATCAATTGAAAACAGAACAAAACAAGAAACAAAAAGAAAACAAGGTAAAACCTTTACTTTAAATACATCCAGTAAATGAACTATTTTAACCCTTCGGGAATGCAACAGCTAGAATTATTCCTAACTTTCTTGAAGACAGGGTTGCCAAGCAGCCGAAATGCACACTCTGCTTCTAACCTAACCACTCACTAATATTTGAAACATGGGCTTTTCTTAGTTCCATCTAGCAGAGTTTTAAAATAATGTTAACTATAAAGTAATGCAAAATTCCTTGTTACCAAATACATAAAAAAATTTATATTTGCCAAATTTATTGTATCAATTTTTGTTGAAAGTTTTAAACACGGTAATAACTTGTTGATTCAAATGTTTAACCCTTTTAATTTTTTGTTTGCCTTATTTTGCATAGTCATTAATCGAATTCTGTGCCATTTGTTTCTAATTGTAAGTTTGTCCTGTATGTCATGCGCATTGTCCAGTGTTGTGTGTATCATGTGACTATTTTTTATCATTTTTATTTGGTTGCAACAAAAGTCAATCTTATACTCTTTTAAAAATACATGTACATGTGGGACCACACTATTTTAATATTATGGTTGAGGTATAACCTCATAATATTATTTATACCATTTTTTTTTTCAAAGTTCAACAAGATCTCAGTTATAAATATATGTACATATATTGCTGCCTCAAAAAATAATGAAATTGCAAATAAAAATAATTCTCTTTTATTAATCACAGTTTCGTTTTGTTTTTGAAATTTGTTTAAAAATATTTTATTCAAAGAAACAGGGAAAACCTCAACATTAAGGTCAAGATAATATTAACAAAATGTCAATTTCTTGCTTGGGTTTTTATAAACTTGTTTGGGTTTTTTTTAAAAAGTTGCTTGCCCTTTTAAAGATAGTTATAAGAATGTGAGAGCAAAATGTTTTAAAATAACAATTTATGCATCAATTAGCCAAACAATTTCAACAGGTTTCCACCTTTGGCTCCCAAACATAACAAAACATCATGAAAGTTTAATACCCTCAAAGTATTTGCATGGACCTGTATTTAAAATTTATTTTGGTTTAATTTTACACACTTTTCTCTTATGTTATCTCAGAGGTCCCCACGGGGCTGCAGGTGCTGGTGTTCCCGGTCCCCAGCTGGTGCAGGGCCGCGGCTTAAGCCAGAGAGAAACTGAGGCCCTCCGCCTGCCAGGGACAGAGAACGCCGGGGATGCAGGCTTCATTCTATGTTATAGTAAGAATAATATATATATTTGGACCAGCAGTTCAACTATGTTTTACTTTTTTAAAATAAATAAGATGAAAACTGTTTTTGATATCAGTTTTGTAAAAACTCCTTAATTTTTCTTACAGGTAGATAAAAAAGAGCAAATTCATATGGTAAGGTGAAAGAGTAATTGCCAAATAATTTAATTAATACCTTTTATGTGTAAAATTACCCTTTGTATCTTATGGATTCATATATTATATAGTATTAAATATGATTTTTTGTATTATTTAACGTACAAATACAAAATAAGCCTTGAAAATTTGTTGGCGCCCGCCACACTCTTCTGAAAACATGAATGTGCTACTCGCCACAAGAAAGCTGGGGACACTGTGTTATATATGTTATGTTAATAGGAAGCAGTGGTTGTTAAAGTTTGTTCTTCTAAACAGTTAACAAGAGTGCAGTTGGTATCACAGGCAAAGTAACTCTAAAAAGCTTGTTAAAATTATGTTACTAACTCTTTTGCTGAAACGAAGTGTTCAGCAAGGGAAAGCAATACACCTTCTCATGGAAGATTGTGAGCATCTATTTTAGCCGTTAAGCATTACATTTAGTATAAAATATTAGTAATGCACCTCAAGTGAAAATGTATCAGAGGGGTAGCCGTGTTAGTCTGGATCTGTAAAAGCAGCAGAGAATCCTGTGGCACCTTATAGACTAACAGATGTTTTGGAGCGTGAGCTTTCGTGGGTTGCGCCTGCGTCTGACGAAGTGGGTATTCACCCACAAAAGCTCACGCTCCAAAATGTCTGTTAGTCTATAAGGTGCCACAGGATTCTCTGCTGCTTCTTCAAGTGAAAATGAATATCTATACAACAATTGCAAAAGGATAGCTTGTGTAAAAGACTTGGTCCCTATTATACTGTAAACACTAAATTAATCTGTGTATTAAATCTGGGTTACTAAAAACAAGAGAAACGTAAAAACAAAACAAACTTTATTATATTAACTAACTTAAGAACAAAGACACCAGAAGATATCACATCACAAAGACACCAGAGATATCTGTACATAGTGAAGAAATCCCCAAGCCTTAAGAAAAGAAAAATGAAATGCTTTATAGACAAGAGACTGGTCAAATACACCTCTAGCTATCATATATGGACAATTACTTTAACAATCAACTAAAAACCACTAGCTGGACCAGGATAAACTGTCATTTAATTTCAACTTGGTTACTGGGTAAAAATAACTATTATCGCTGTACTACTGCATTATCGTTGTACTATTGCTGTATTATGCACATTTTAAACATCGTACAGCAATAACATAACTTTGCTAAACTGTTTAACCAACACACAGGTAAAAATCAACAAACGAATGGCAGCAAACAACAGGAAGGAAAGGAAAAAACAAATTGGTCAAGGAATTAAGTTACACAGTAACTACAATTGGGTAAACAAATTCCGTGTTAGTACCAGTCATAATTTGGGTTAATGACACTGGATCCAAAATAAGACACGTTATTTAAAACAATCTTGCTCAGTGTCTGGATACCAATGCTACAGCCTGACACAGCAATATTTGATAACTTACTGAATGGAAGTCGCCAATGTATCTGGAAAACAACATCCATAAAACCAGCGAGATCTACATCAACTACTGGTGTACCACGGGGCAATGCAATCCATGCAACAGAGAAGCAAGCCATTCCTGTTTCCTGCCCAGCAAAGCTTACCAGAGAGTGACAACCAGCAGTAAGGGTGACCCATAACATGAATGCACAGTACTGAGTAGTAACTAATTACAAGACATTTATATACAAAGGCCTCATTTGTAGTGTCACTACTCCAAATTTCTGTTTTACTTCTCATACACATAATACTGTGGAACAGAACTATAACAATGCCTATCCCAGTATTTCAAAACACTCAGCTTACTACTAATGATGATGCAGGTCATACTCCTATTAGGGCAACTGCAGTTGTGTTTCTATCTGTGTCACCAAAGTAAAAGGGTCAGAGTACAACACCAGATTGGAAAAACACGGTTATGCTTGGACATATGGTGGTGTCATACGTATACATACATACCACACATATATACCCATATACGCTACAAATATATATGCCGTATCCATATTATTTGGGAGTGCCTCTAAGGCTCAATCATACTACTACATTCCTCAGTCACGGTCCTGGGCCTAACACTGCCAGGCCACCATAAAGGACTAAAAAATAATTGGATAATAAAATGTCTACCACTCATACGAGGGAATGTGCAGACTAAGGACAGATGGGGCATGAGGGTATGGATGCTAAAATGTGGTGACCACATAACAGTGGTTAGCCCACTGGGTTATCTTCAGTTCATGCATTATACTTTTCCGGAACGATGAGTAAACATCCTCCCCATAAAAAGACAAGAAACAGGGGAATGTAGTAAGATGAGGCCCTGAGACATAAACCGTTGGTACCAGAGGCCCGGTATGAGGCCAGAGGCCTGAACTGAAGTAATAGTCAAGACACAGCTAACGTAAAGCAAAGTTAGGCTGTGAGCCAGAGGCAGGCCCTGCTCATCTGTTTGTACCTGTGTATAAGAATGCATCCCTAAGTGGACGTCTTTGTCTGGCCCAGGGGACAGTGGAGAGTCCTGCCACCGATTGAGTTAGTCCATTGTCAGGGGGCAGATATTTGTCGTATGTCCTGTAGAGATTGCAGGGAACTATTACTGTGCTTCGTTTGACAATAAACCTGGCCGGGCGCCTTCGTACCTTATCGGAGTCTGTGGCACTGGGAGTTCTCTCAGGGCCTGCTGTGTCAGCGATCTGCAGCACACAGAGGGAACACACGAACATAGCCAACTGATATCAACATTGAACCGAGCAGAGTACCACACCAATGGCATCTGATGACAGTGGGATGTTAAAGACGACAAAAGACTGTTGTTGTGCTCTTGACTTCCCATTAGCAGAGTTTGCAGCTCAGAGCACATGGCAGGAAGGGGATGAAAAACCCCATACAGAAGGAACTGATTATCTGTATGCTGCTTGGACTCTGGGGGGCAGTTTCTAGGCATTAGCAAGAGATCCTCAGCTGCTTAGCCTGTGTTAGTCCTAAAGAATATGTAGAGCCTGCTTATATAGAAGCTTCTATTACCTTTTGAAATTACAGATTGTAACTCGTCTGCATCTATATGATTACCTGCTTTAACTTCGTAAACAACTCTCATTTCCTTTTAAATAAATCATAACACAGGTTATTACAGGACTGGCTACAAGCGTGTCTTTGTTATGAGATTCAGTTGACCTAAGGAAGTGACTGGTCCTTTGGGACTGGCAGTAACCTGAACATTGCTGTGATTCGTGGGGTAAGGCAGTGGTTCTCAACCAGGGGACTGAGACCCCTGCGTGGCCACGAGCAGGTTTCAGTGGGGCTGCCAAGCAAGGCCAGCATTAGACTCACTGAGGCCCAGGGCAGAAAGCTGAAGTCCCAGTGCATGGGGCTGAAGTCTGGAGCACTGAGCCCTACCACCCGGGACTGAAGCCAAAGCCTAAGCAATGTATGGGGCCCCAGGCAGTCACCCTGCTTGCTACCCCCTAACGTCAGCCCTGGCTTTTATATGCAGAAAACCAGTTATTGTGGCCCACGTGGGCTGTGGAGTTTTTATAGCATGTTGGGGGAACCTCAGAAAGAAAAAGGTTGAGAACCCCTAGTGTAAAGGACCATCTGTCACAAAGGTTGGCTCAGCTGCGTGGTGAGATATATGGGATCACCCAAGGGGACTGTCTGTGATTCCATGTTAATGCTGTTACAGAGCCTGAAGAGTTTACACTGGATACTTGGTTGGTGAAATCTCCATACAGACCTCACAACCAATTTGGGGTTTGTTCCCTGCTTCTTACCAGTCTGCCTGAGGCTGGTGCGCGTGCTCTCGAGTCACTGAAGACAGCATTACAGAGACTTCTGGGCACAACGCCACCAGCAGCAATTTCTAGGAATCAGAGCAGGCTTTACAGTGACACAATGTCGGCCAAATGGTCTATGGACTCCACCAAGCCCCAGTTCTCCTCCAGGGCACATCAGCATCCTGGCAACCTTCTAGGAGGGTCAAAGCTGCAACTCCTTCAGTGATGATGAATCTCCAGTAAAGCATCACCCGCACCCCATAACCTGCCTTATCTCCTGAGACACAGGTGAGAGACAGAGGTGCACAACGGATCCGGGGGAGGGGAGGAGGGTGCGCAGGGAAAGGGATAACAAAACACACCTTCTGGGGGTCACCCCTCAGGAAGTGAAGGTGACAGGCACTGTGGTGGCAGTAAAGGGCGAGAGGAGGGAGTGGGAGCAGGAGGGAGCAACACCCTCAAAGGCAATGCTGCCAGTGGGCTGCCCCAGCACATCAGGCATGGAGCTGATAGGGGGCCATTCCCTGGGTCTGGGAGCCTGTGAAGGGCTATATAAACCCCATGCTAGCATAGAAGGGGTTAAACAGTTGCTTTAGTCCGGACTGGCCCAGCCCCTGCACACCTGCAAATCATGCCAGGACTGGAGCAGGAGTTAACAGGAGAGACCTAGTCTACGCACAGGGGGGAAACACCGGGAAGGGAAGAGTCTGTGGAGCATCTCCATCCCCCAAGAGAGGGCTGGCAGCATTCGGGGCTCTGGCCTTCATTGAGGGAGGGTGGGGATCCTCAGAGGTCAAAGGGACAGTGGGCTGAAACTTGCACTGGAGACCCAGTAAAACTCTGAAGGCAATTGAGGGCCCCCAGAAGTAAGAGAGGCCCATATCCTGATGGGAGCTATCCACAGTTTCTCCCCCACACTCTCTATTCCTTTATTTACCCTTGTTTGCCAACAGTCGGCTCTTGTGCTGTTTCACCTGGTGCCCTGAGAGAGGAAGAAAGTGCCCCGAGGCCTCAGCCAGAGGGTTGAGCCCTGACACACTAGAAGGACGTGCCCCTGTAGCACCCCAGGGTCAGGGGCAATTGGCCTCACAGAGATGCACCCCAGAAGGCCTGAGGCCCAGCACTTTGGCACTGTGGTTTGATGGGCTGGATGGCCTCTCACTGGGGGCTGCCAGAAGCCTGGAACATGGAGTAGATACAGGTTGGCCTGGGCAGCAGGAAGCAGGGCAGCGTCCCAGACAGCATACCGAGAAGGGAAATGGAGAGGGGACACTGCAGTGAACTCAGCACCCAGCCTGAAGGCCATTGGCAGAAAGTTGTCCTCTCCCTGGCCTATGAGGGTCAGACAGTGACACAGAGACCCCTTGGCAAAGGGTCACTTGGTCTTTGCCAGTAGCTCTCACCTGAGACCCGACAAACCCATCACACCAAACATCTCTTAGAGGATATTTACCTATAGGGGAGATCATGTGAGGCTGTGACAAAGTTGGGTTTATTTGTCTTGTTATGTTGCATGTGAGTCCTGTGTGTACCTTTGGTGGTGGGAATTGGGTGTGTGATTTTTGCTGAGGCCTTCGGGGCAGATGAAGCTTCCCAGCTGCCTGCACTTATGTAACCTGAGACCCAGGAGAGGGGTGCGACCAGGTGACACCTTTGGCTTGGGAAGTGAGACAAGAAGCAGATGGAGAAGGAGCAACGGGGGGTGTCGGAGGTCAGGTCGCTGGAAGTGGGAAGTCTGCGTGGAGGGGACTGGAAGAGGAGCTGTCCAGGGTGTCTGGCTCAGGACTCCCAAGATGGACTTGGCTGAAAGTCACTGATTTCTGTGATAGCAAGCTCTGTTCTACGCTGTGTTCCTGTTACCTAATAAACCTTCTGTTTTACCGGCTGGCTGACTGCAGAGTTGGGGTGCAGGGCTCTCTGGCTTCCTCAGGGGGAACTCACTGCAGGAAGCACGGGGATGCTGAATGCTCTGAGGTCAGACCCAGGAAGGTCGAACTTGTGAAAGCTTCTGCCCTGGAGACACTACGCTGAGAGAGAGGAGGCTCCCCTAGAGTCCTGACCGGCTTCATACAGAGTAGTTCCAAGGCACTGATCCAATGACTCTGTGACAAAGGAATCTACAAAAAGCTCATAACTGGTCAAGACTCATAATGACTAAGAGATCAACGTACGGGGTATACGTAAGGAACAAAGGATTTATATTGAAAATCTACTTTATGGTCTTGGAATGGAAATCAATCACCGAGAGGTAATGGGCCCAAGGATTGGCCCATCCACCCAAGAGAGAGTCGTCACCAATGTTCTCTCTAATTTTTTCCATCCATGTGCAGAATGAATATTATGTGCTCCACCAATAGTGAGGTACTGTGTGGATGTGCGCCACCAGTACAAACAAAAACCTTAGATATAATATACATTTTTAAACAGTTCATAGGAATGGAAGAAGAAGAAAGAATATTAAAACAAGGGATAATTAATAAGGTGCACTGCTTAAGATGTGTATTTAACATGAAATCAAATAAAAATAAAATTAACACTGCGCTTGGAGTACATGTATCCTTCCTAACAACTCAAGCTAGTAAACACACTAAAATGTGGCATACTGAAAACAGCTATAGAAATAAAACAGTCATGGGCATTAAGTAAAAGCATTAAAAATATCCACCAGAGATCCATTTTAATAACCTAATCCTAGCATAGAACACTAAATCTTCAGGGAAAGCTACTCTCAAAAAAATGAAACATCTGCCAAAACGCTAGCATGCGCCAGACTTTTGCAGTTCACAAAACTATCCCTCTTGAATGCATAGTAATGCGCACACAGCTCAGCTTTAAGATGCTAAATAAAATCTATGAGTCAACTAGAAATAGTCATGCTCTCATCACAAATATTAATACAATATTTTCTGATACTGGAAAGGAGAGTCAAAGGTATTCACTCAGGCTCATATCATTTCTACGGGATGTCAATTCTTAATTTGATAACTACTTCACACAAATAGAAGAGTAAAAATAAGTAATAAAGCAACACAGCAAACAGAACCACAAAAACAAGTGACAACACTGAAAATAGGAAGGGAAGTAAAACATCATTTGGTTGTTATGGGTATTTTAAATGAGTGATTAGGACTCACGCTGTGCAAGTGCAACAGAGCCCTGTAGAAATAGGTGAAGGGTGTGTGTGTCCACTCAAAGAGTACAAGCCCTGGAGCACACTGACACATGGCTTTGGAGTTTGCAGACAGATCCCTGCTTCAGAGAGCTTGCAAATAAGGTCTTCATCCCACAAAACACTTAACACCACACCTAGTGCTTGCTACTTCTGAGTCAATGGGAATACTCTGAAGGGCTGGAACTATACCATGAGCTCCCAGCCCCTCCGCCCAGAGCCTTGCACGGGCTGCGTGGCACGCTGACGCTGCAGGAACAGGGGGAGAAACAACAGGGGAGGGGCCGTAGTTTGCCCACCTCTGCATTAGGGTCTATTTGTATAATTGTTTGCAAGATTTCATTGGACATTGTGAACCTGCAGTCTTCTATTTTGAGATTACTAAATACAATCCAGCACACCACTCCTGAAAGACTGCAAGTCCCGGCTGGTGACATGCACCCTAGAGAGCAAACAGCTGATGAGACCTTTCACCCTAAAAAGCGTTTTTGGCTCTTTGACATTGCTTTGTCCACCCCACCAGAAAATGCTAGAGGTAACTAGATACTTACAGCAAACCTTCACTAGGTACAGTTCTACCAGCTCTGTGCCAACATTCAAATTGGTTCTGTTTGTTTATCTTTCATTCCGCTTTGCAATTCTTAGATCCCATTTAAAAACTGGAACTGAAATAACCAAAGCAAGTTAAGAAGGGAGCAGCATTGGGAACAGGTGGGGATAAAATAATAAAGGGAAAGAACTGACTATGCAAAAAGGAAGATCCTAAACTATCAGAGCCCCAGTCCCCTACCCAACTGAATCCACCCCAGCCAGGCATATCAAGCTGGGCCCTGAAAAATTGCCCAGCCCGTCTGGCAGTGACTGCGCGTTCCAGGCAGAGCTACGGTGTGTGCGTCTGGTCTGCTGACGTGCTGCTTTGGTACAGAATGCACCATGGCCACAGGGAGCAGAGACATGGACTCCCACAAAACACAATCCCAGGCACACCTTCAACATCCCCTCCCCTCTCCCACCTCTCTATTGTCTGCCATCCCCTCCCCTACCTCCACATGGCCATTCTCTGCCTACTGCTAACAGTTCCTCCCAGCCTTCAGCACTATAAATAAATAAAACACGGTGTTACAAAAGGTAGATCGTGCCAAGGAAACCTGTTCTCCTTCCATGAGAAGGTGACTAATTTTTTGGACAAAGGAAATGCAGCAGCTCTCATCTATCTGGACGTCAGTAAGGCATTTGATACAGTTCCACGTGGGAAACTATTTGTTACAGTGGAGAAGATGGGGATTAAAATGAGAACAGAAATGTCCAGAGCTTTGATGCTGTGCTCCGGCTCCGCTCCAGACGCAGGAAAAAACTTGCAGCTCCACTGCACTTATCATTTGGAAATGACAGAGGAGGAGACAGAGCTGGATGTATTGGTTGATCACAGGATAATTATGAGCTGCCAAGGTGTAGCTTAATGAAGTCCTAGGATGCATCAGGTGAGGTACACCTCTACCTCGACAGAACGCTGTCCTCAGGAGCTAAAAAATCTTACTGCATTATAGGTGAAACCACATTATATCAAACTTACTTTGATCCACCGGAGTGCGCAGCCCCGCTTCCCTGGAGCCCTGCTTTACTGTGTTATATCTGAATTCACGTTATATCAGGTTGCGTTATATTGGGGTAGAGGTGTATTTCCAGTAGACAGAATAAATTGCCTAGGGAGGTTGTGGAATCTCCATCTCTGGAGATATTTAAGAGTAGGTTAGATAAATGTCTATCAGGGATGGTCTAGACAGTATTTGGTCTTGCCATGAGGGCAGGGGACTGGACTCGATGACCTCTCGAGGTCCCTTCCAGTCCTAGAGTCTATGGGCTGGTCTACACTACAGGAGAAAATCCATCTTAGATACGCAACTTCAGCTACATGACTAACGTAGCTGAAGTCGAAGTATCTAAGATCGAATTACTCACCGCCCTCACGGCGTGGGATTGATGCCCGCGGCTCTCCTTGTCGATTCCGCAACTCCGTTCGGGTTGGTGGAGTTCCGGAATCGATATAAGCGCGTTCGGGGATCGATATATCACATCTAGATGAGACGCAATATATTGATCCCCGAGCAATCGATTGCTACCCACCGATACGGCGGGTAATGAAGACGTAGCCTATGAGAGGGAAGAGTTAGTACTGTTATACAAAGCACTGATGAGACCTCATCTGAAATACTGTGCGCCATTCTGGTCTCCCATGTTTAAGAAGGATGAATTCAAAGTGGAACAGGTGCAGAGAAGGGCTACTAGGATGATCTGAGGAATGGAAAAATCTGCTTTATGAGAGGAGACTCAAAGAGCTTGGCTTGTTTAGCCTAACCAAAAGAAGGCTGAGGGGAGATAGGATTGCTCTCTATCCGTACATCAGAAGGATAAATACCAGGGAAAGAGAGGAGCTATTTAAGTTAAGCACCAATTTTGGCGCTAGAAAGATGGATATTGGCCAACGATAAGTTTTGGCTTGAAATTAGGCGAAGGTTTCTAACCATCAGAGTGAAGTTTTGGAACAGCCTCCCAAGGGGAGCAGTGGGGGCAAAAAACTGAACTGGCTTCAAGACTGAGCTCGATACCTTTACGGAGGGGATGGTAGGATGGGGCTGCCTGCAGTGGCATGTAGTTGATCTGCAACTGCTAGCAACAAAGATCTCCAAAGGCCGGTGATGGGACACTACATGGGGAAGACTCTGAATTACTACAGAAAATTATTTCCCAGGTGTCTGGCTGCTGGGTCTTGCTCACATGCTCAGGGTCTAATTGATTGCCATATTTGGGGATGGGGAGGGATTTTGCCCAGACTCAAATTGGCAGAGACCCTGGGGTATTGGGGTTTTTTGCCTTCCTCTGCAGCATGGGGCATGGCCTGGGTCACTTGCAGGTTTAAACTAGTGTGAATGGTGGATTTTTTGGTAATTTGAAGTCTTTAAAAAATTATTGGAGGACTTCATTAACTCAGCCAGTGATCGGGGTCTATTACAGGCGTGGGTGAGTGAGGTTCTGTGGTCTGCGATGTGCGGGAAGTCAGACTAGATGATCATGATGGGCCCTTCTGGCCTTGAAGTCTCAGAGTCCATAAACTGTGCTCTGCGTTGAACAGACACTGATGGAGATCAGGGCCCCATCGTGCTATGTATGGCAGAGAACTGACTGAGATCAGCACCCCCACTGTGCTGGGCACTGCACAGACAGAGAGGGACAGTCCTTGCCCCAAAGAGATCACAAGCCAAGTAGACAATAGGCAGGAGGAAAACACAGAGGGGCTGTGACTTCCCCAAGGTCACCAAGCAGGTCAGTGACAGAGCCAAGAACAGACCCCAGTAACTCCAGAGCCCCATCACCCGCAGCTTGGAAAGGTCCCCAGACCCCACTGTATTAATGTGCAAGAAAAGGTGGTTTGTCCATGGATGCACAGGCTGTCTTGGCAGGGCAGCTCAGCTGCAGTCCCTGCACACAGCTGGGGCATGTCTCTTGGGTCAGGAGAAGTCAGTGTCCAATCTTGTGGGGCTGTGCTCCTGGCTCATACCTCCAGCACTCACTGCTGCTGCTCCGTTACCAGCTGCACTGTTCAGCCAGCCCCAGGCCTCAGTGAGGTCACTGTCTTCCCACACCCCAAACCTTCAAACTGGGACATGGTACACCAGTGCCAGAGTGCACTAGTGTAAATTCTGTCTATATGAAGGGTTTGCACCAGTGCCTAAAACACCAGTATGGCAGAGACCTTCAGTGCCCAAAACAGCAGTACGGTGGCACTAGAACTGGGATCTATTTCTAGCTCTGTCACGGACAGCCCGGGTGACCTTGGACACATCAGTGTTTCTCCTCCCAACTTTAGTCTCTTTACCCAGCTGCCCACTCACTGGGGTCTCCTCTCTCTTCAGAGCTGCTCACCACTAAAATCTGCGTGGGTGTCACCAGAGCTGAGGCAGTTCAGCTCCGGAATAGTCTTACATGGGGGGCTGTGGAGTCTCTTTCCCTGGAAGTTTTTAAGAACAGGTAGGACAAATCTCTGTCACAGATAATCTACATATACTTGGTCCTGCCTTGGCAGAGAGAGCTGGACTTGATGACATCTTGAGGTCCTGTCCAGCACTACATTTCTTTGATGCTATGAAATATATAAGTATAAAACGCAACATACGGAGTAAAACCCACCACAACGTAGTTTCAGGAAACTCGGGAAAAAAAAAAACACCAAAAAACCGAAACAACAAAAACCACAGCATAAAATGACAATACAAAGTAAAAGAAAATAACACAATGCAAATTAGCACACCCTAGGACAAAATTATACAATGGAAAAGAACTCAACTCAAACCAACACAGCACAGGCACCAAACACGCTGAGGCAAAACAATGCACCATAAAACTATGCAACACAACGTGGTGCAATCACGGTTCCAAACGGCACCATGCAAAACAGCTCAGCGTAGAACAGGACACAGCACAAAAGAGAAGTATTTCAATGTAGGCCTGGAAGGGATTTTGAGGGGTCATCTACTCCAGCCCCCTGTGATGAGTCAGGACCAAGTATCCCTAGACATTCCCAGACTGATGTACCTCTAACCTGGTCTTAAAAACCTCCAGTGAAGGAAATTCCACAGTTTCCCTTGGAAGCCAATGCAAGGCAGACACAGACCAAAACAACGCTGTGCACACACACGCTGGGCTTGGGGTTAAGGGGAGAGGCAAGAATTCAAACAATCTGGGTTCGGTTCTCAGTTTTGCCCCAGATTCTCCATGAAAACTTGAGCAAATTACTTCAGCTCTCTGAGCTTCAGTTTCCCCATCTGTAAAATGGAGAGTCGCCTCCCACCATTGGCCTATTTAGCCTTTAAGCCTTTTGTGGCAAGGCCTCTCTGTCCCTGTGGGCATGTCTACACTGCAGTCAGACACTGGCGGCTGGCCCGTGCCCACTGATGTGGGCTCACACGGCTCAGGCTGCAGGGCTGTTTAATTGTGGTGTCCATGTTCCGGCTGGGGCTGCAGCCCAAGGTCTGGCACCCTTCCACCTCGCACAGTCCTACAGCCTGGCTCCAGCCTGAGCCCAGACATCTACACTGGAATTAAACAGCTCCTTCGCCTGAGCGCCGTGAGCCTCACTCAGCTGGCATGGGCCTGCTGGGGGTTTTTAATGGCAGGGTAGAGATGTCCTTGGGGTCTGTTCAACACCTGTCACAATGGTGACATCTTGGTCAGTGTCTGTGCAGGAGCCCTGCACAACAGGGGGCCTGATCTCAGTTGAGGACTCTGCAACTCCCAGCATTACAGGATCCCAAATTTTGTTTGGGGTCCCTGCAGCATCTGGCAAAATGTGGGGGCAGGTTCTCTGTCAGCGTCTGTGCAGTGCCCAGTACAGTGGTGGGGCATGATCTTGGTAGGGGTCATTGAAAAGCCATGCCCAACAGGGACACAGATCTCAGTCAAGGTTTCTCAAGTACCCCGAACAATAGAGGCAGCAATTTGGGCCACAGTCCAGCGCTGCCCGGCACAAGGGGGACCATGATCTCAATTCAGGTCTCAGTTTTACCTGGCACAATGAGGGGCCTGATGTCAGCTGCAGTCTCCTCAGGGCCTGTCACAACAGTGGGGTCTGACCTCTGTTGGGGTCTCCGCAGTGCCTGGCAGAACAGAGCCCAGATCTCACCTGAGGTCTCTGCAGCTCCAAGAACAAGGTCCCTGATTTTGTTTGCTGTCTCTGCAGCACCTGGCATAACGGGAGCCTGATTTCACTTGGTGTTGATGCAGCGCCTGGCACAACAGGCGTCCGGAGCTCAGTCAGGGTCACTGTAGCACCCGGCACAACAAGGTCTCTGCTCTTTATAGGGGTCTGTGCAATTCCTGGCACAAGCAGTGCCCCAAACTTGGTCAGGGTTTGTGCAGTGCCCACAAACTGCGGTACCTAATCTCAGGCAAGGCCACGCTCAGTACGATAAGAGCCCTGTTCTCAGTCAGACACCTGGAAAGAAAAGCAGGAAGATTTTCAAGAATTTGGTATCAGCATTTCAGAACTGAGGAGAAATTAAATATTTGCCAATATAAGAGAGAAGGACCAACATATGGGGAGTTTTTGTGTTACCATTCAACAGTTCAAGAGAGAAGATGGGAAATTTGAGGGGATTATACAGAGATATTCAATCAACAACAGAATGGGATGGATTCTTCTTGCCTCACATTCACACAGACAGCAGGGAGCCCTGGGAACGCAGTGGGGCTGGAGTCTGAAGGTCACTTCCCACGCCCTGTTGCCAGCACAGAGGGGCCCCCCCAGCCCAGCCCAGAGGTGTCCCTGTCTCAGGGCCCCCCCAGCCTCTGCCCATTCACCCTCTGCCCAGTTCAGAAATCACTGGGGGGAACCATTTCCCACCCACAAAAGGACAAATCCCTGCAGGTGAAAATGGGGGGAACCCCCCAAACCTGAGATCTGAACTGGCCATTGGCGAAGGGGAGAGAAAATGGGGCACGATGGGGGGAGGGGAACAGGGAACTTCTCAGGGGTTTGGGGGGGGTCACCCTGGGGGTGGCTCGTTGCTCTCCAGGGAGAAAGGGGCCACGACGGGAGGGCAGGGGGGTCCCCACGGCGGGGGCAGCGGTAAATCCGAGGGGATCTCAGCCCCCCCCTTTCTCTCCCCGCTCCTCGGGGGTCACCTGCTCCCCCCCCCCCGCCATGTCCGGGCCGCACAGACATTTCCCCCCCGCCCCTTTCCCAGCCCCCCGCCCGGTCTCACCCCCCAGTCCCTCCCCCCGCCACCCCCCGCGGGGCCCCAGGGCAGAGCCTGGCCGGGCCCGGGGGGCGCTGGGCTCCTGCGGGGACAGCAACTCCGAGCCCCCCGCGGGCGCTGCCCCCCCCCCCGGGAGCAGATCCCGGCGCTGCGAGATGCCGGGTCCCCCCCCCGGACACTGGGGCAGAGTCACCGCCCGGCCCCGGCCCGGTACCTGGAGGCTGCAGCTCCGCAGCGGGGCGGGCAGAGCCCGGGGCGGCCCCAGCGGGAGCAGGGCCCGGGCCGGGCACGAAGGGGTTAATGGGTCTCCCCGGCACAGACCCTCCTGCTCCGCCCGGGCCCGCGGCGCCAGGGAGCAGCAGCAGGTGAGGCGGCCTCTGCGCATGCGGGACCCCCCCCACACACGATCTGCGCATGCCCAGACCTCGAGCGGCACAAAGCCCTTCCCCGGCTCCGGGAGAGGCTCCAAGGCCCCGCACGAGCCAGGCAGAGCCGCAGCGCCCCGCGCGCGTTCGCAACCCGGCTCGTTCTCTCCCCCCGCCGCTCAACGTCACTTCTGCTCCAGGGAGAGCCAGGAACTACATCTCCCAGCCTGCCCCGGGGCCGCTTCCGCCCTCTCCTGCCCGGGTAAGGGAGGGGTTCAGCAGCTGTTACTGCGCATGCTCAATGTGAGCCCCAGCGGGGCTGCAGTAACTGAGGGGCGGGGCCGGGAGGCAGGAGCCGGGAGAACAAAGCGCAGAGCTCATAGGGGCGGGGCTCTGGCACAGACCGGGGGCGGGGCTGCTCCGGGGGGCGGGGCTCTGGCACAGGCCGGGGGCGGGGCTGCTCCTGGGGGCGGGGCTCTGGCACAGCCCGGGGGCGGGGCTGCTCCGGGGGACGGGGCTCTGGCACAGCCCGGGGGCGGGGCTGCTCCTGGGGGCGGGGCTCTGGCACAGGCCGAGGGCGGGGCTGCTCCTGGGGGCGGGGCTCTGGCACAGCCCGGGGGCGGGGCTGCTCCGGGGGGCGGGGCTCTGGCACAGAGCAGGGGCGGGGCAGCTGCTGGGGGCGGGGCTCTGGCACAGGCCGGGGGCGGGGCAGCTCCTGGGGGCTGGGCTATGGCACAGGTCAGGGGCGGGGCAGCTCCTGGGGGCGGGGCTCTGGCACAGAGAAGGGGCGGGGTTGCCCCAGGGGGGCGGGGCTTTGGCACAGCCAGGACGCTGCTGGTGCCTCCATGTGAGTCGAGCCCGGGCTGAGTTGCTCCTGCTCCCCGGGTCTGTGCGGAGGGGCCCGGCCGGGGGGGGTTCTCCAGCTGGGCCCCGCCCGCTGGGCAGCCCTGGCCCGGAGACCGCAGGTGGTTAACAAGGGGCTGGGGGAGGTGCCTCTGCACAAGGGGGCACAGATCCCCCCCCGGGGCAGGCTCCGAGCTGCGTTCACAGCAGTGACCCCTCTGCCCCCAGCTCCAGCCAGGGGCTGCCCCAGAGCCGGGGGGGTAGGAAGGGGCCAGAGACGGACCGTGCGCCCTGCGGGGGGATGGCCCTGCTCTGGGCAGGCAGGAGATCGCCGCAGGGGGAGAAGTGCGGGGGGGTTAATGACATTCTCTGTGATTTTTGTCACTTCTGTCTCAAAAAGATTAATTTGTCCTGAATTCTTCCCCTTTTTCTGTAATGATCAAATACGGGTATAAAATCCAAGCAGATCCCGCCCTTTTCTCTCCAATGATTCTCCATGTCTTCATTCTCCTCCTCGGGATTTTGCCCCATTTTCTAATTTTCAAAGGTGAGTTTAAAATCCCATCAGCTCTGGGAAGTTTTCCCACCCGTTTTATCTGCAGCACATTGTCCTTGTTTGGGTGGGAAATTGCTGCCCTGAGCCCTTCCCCAAACTGGAAGGGGATTAGTGGGTGCACTTTAGGGGGATCCTGGGAACAGGGCTGGTTCTGGGGTGGGACAGGGCAGCCAGTCTCTGCCAGGAACAGGACACAGGAGGGGAAGGGAGAAGTGAGCGTTCTCAGTGGAGTAACCAGTCCCAGCTGCTGCCCCCCACTCCCACCCAGTGCCAGGTTTACAATGGCGCCAGTGGCTCCATGGAGCCAGGCCCATGCTCAGAAGGGGCCCCAGCCCTACTCAGCTTGCACTGCAGCTCGAGACCTCATGCCTCCCCCCACCCACCACTTGTTCCTCTTGGCCTGCCTGCCAGCTGGCCAAGGGCTCCTCTATGCCCCTTGGCCCCACCCCGCTGCTCCTCTCTGCCCTCTGGCAGGACCCCAGTGCACCTCTGGCTCCAGGCCTGTGGGGCCCTGCCTGTCTCCCTGGAGCTGAGCTGCCTGGGACTGGTGCAGAAGCCTGGCCAGTCTCAGCCTAGGGGGGCAGACAGTGTGGGGGGCTTGGATGGGCCCCTCCAGGCTCTTGAGGGAGTCTGGCTGGGGCAGGCCTTGGCCTGGCTGATCACACCATTCCTGAAGGGACAGAACAATTCCTGGCCCCGGTGTTGTGGGCAGATAAACTGCTGAGGCAAACAACAACAGTGGTAGTAGTCCGTTGCCCGGAGTGCTTCAGCTCCAATAAACACACCGAGTGGGAGAAAACAGCAAGGTTTATTTGAGATCTCAAAGTGGTGCTGGGAGACTTGACATGCCTCAAATCCAGCACCCCTAAAACAAGCAGTCTGTTCCTTTATATCCATGAGAACTTTTCTCGCTGACAAGCAAGCCCCCGTTTCCCCTCCCTCTCCCCCTTGTAGAGTTACATTGAACAGTTGATTAAAGCTGGCGTGAATTACGACCTTGTCTTTGTAAACCATTATCTCCCCTCCCTTGACCAAAAGTATGCAGGCTTCATTATTTTTGCTCCATACCAGTCTGAGCAGCCTTACAACAGATAAGGCTGCGGACACCTGGCCTTTTGTTTATTAATTGGCCTGCTAGGTCAATTAGAGTTTAACATGGACGGACTCTTGCTCATGAGAGGCCTAAGGGAAAACTCCATATTCTTATAGCCTTTACCTTTTAAAATTACTTAGAATAATGCTTAGTGACACTTAGTGGCCTCAACACCGGGACCAACCCTGGCTGTGCTGCCAACATCCCAGAAGACATGGTCACCTCCCAGCAAGGCTGGTGAGCGCGGCCGGAAGGCAGGGAGTGGGTCTCTGGGGAGTCTGTGGGCTGGGCTGTGAAGAGGTGGGGAAGATGTGTGTGTTGGGGCAATAGGGAGTGGGAGTTCTGTGGGGGGTGCTGGGCAGTTGTGGTGGGACTATGGGGTGGTGTTCTGCAGGGCACTGAGCATTGCTGGTGGAGGTCTGGGGGGGTGCTGGTCATAGGGAGTTGGGGGGGTGTTGGGTGGGTCTCTGTGGTGTGGCATGGGCCAACCCCCTGAGGGGAAGGGACATGCTGGCATCACAAGGCCACTGTGCATCTGGCAACTGGCAGTTTGTAAATAGTGCCCTTGCACTGGGCTGGGTGGAGCCATGTCATGCCAGACCCGTGGCTGGCCCCTTGGTCGGGGGACTGACCTCCCCATGTCATGCTCCATTGCCTCAATGGAGATCCACAGATATGTTTGGTAACAGGCCCACAAAAGTTTAATCTGACCCTGCCTCACCCCCCCACCTCCCGGCTTTCCAGTGCAGCTCCCTACAGCCACCAGTTGCCTGTCCCCTGCCCATCCCATACTGCTGCCCCTCCCCACTGTCAGGGAGTGTTCCTGCTTCAGACTCTGTCCCTTCTTAAAACACCTTCACAAACGGTTTCCTGAGACTGGTAGTGGAGGAGGAGGAACCATTACTGTCTGCGTATGTTGTATTCTATAGACAGACCCATCAAACTGTCCCAATTGTCTCGCGTATTAAGTATCAATATAAAATCCCTTCAGATCTTGGTTGTTTTCTGTCATATTATCAAATATTTCCTTTTTGACCTATTTCTTCATCAGTTCTCAAAGATAGATATAAAATATCCTGTGTGCAGTGCTGTAGTAGCCATGGTGGGCCCCGGATATTAGAGGTTGCCCCCTGGATGTTATTCTCCATCCTATTCCTTATGAATCCTACCTGCCATGTTGTTAGCTTTTTTGGTGGCAGCTGTGAGTGTGGACTTTTTCATTGAGCTGTCTACAGCAGAGGTCGGCAACCTTTCGGAAGTGCTGTGCCAAGTCTTCACTTATTTAACTTAAGGTTTCGTGTGCCGGTAACGCATTTTAACGTGTTTTTAGAAGGTCTCTCTCTACAAGTCTATATTATATAACTAAACTAGTGTTGTATGTAAACTAAACAAGGTTTTCAAAATATTTAAGAAGCTTAATTTAAAATGAAATTAAAATGCTGATCTTACTCTGCCGGCCCACTCAGCCCGCTGCCGGCCTGGGGTTCTGTTCACCTACTTTGACGGCAGGCTGAGTGAGGCCGGTGGGACCCCGGCTGGCCAGGGGCTGGCAGCCGGGACCCCAGACCGGGAGTGCAGATGGGAATGTGTGTAGGGGAGTGCAGGACCTCCTGTTTGGTGCTCAGGGTGGGGGTGAGGATGTGGGGTTGTGTGTGCAAGAGTCAGGTCATGGGGTGTCGGGGGGTGGGTATGTGTGAAGGGGTCAGGGCAGAGGGCTTGGTGTGTGGAAGGGGGTTCAGGGCAGAGGGCTGGGGTGCTCATGGCAGGGGGCTGGAGGGGATATGCCCCAATTCCACCCCTTTCCCCAGAGGCCCGTCTCCACCTCTTCTCTGCCTCCTCCGCAGAGCAGTGAGCGCACTGCGGCTCCACTCCCCTCCCCCTTGCAAGGGTGATCAGCTGATTGGTGGCAGGGATAGGGAGTGGGAGGGGAAGAGGCAGGAAAGCACAACGCTGGGGGAAGAAGCAGGGGAGGGAGGAGCTTGGCTGCCAGCAAGACCAAGCTTCTGCCTCCTGCCCCTGCAGGAGAGAGCGTGAGCGGGGGGGCTGAGTGGGGCTGGGACCCCGGCAGGCAGCAGCATGCCATTCAAAATCAGCTCGCATGCTGTCTTTGGCACGCGTGCTGCAGGTTGCCGACCCCTCGTCTACAGCAACATGCAGGTCCTTTTCTTGAGTTGTGTAGCCTATAATCTTTGGCTTATGTATTAATTATATTGATTACTAAGAATTCCCAGTTATCACTTTGAGGGTTGACAGGTTCTTGTCCCAAGATCAGGCCCAGTATTATTAAAATTACTCTATAGTTGGGAACCCCGACGTGCACAGTTGCAACACTCACTATAGGAGCCTTTTTATATTTACGCTAGTTTAATAATACATTTAGCAAAGTCACTGTAACTCAGTAAGATAGACAGAGATAATATAGAATGTAAATCTGAACATCCATATACTCCCATCATCCCTTGCAGAACAACCTGAAATGTTCACCATTATCTTCCTCATCCCAATCACCTTCCTCATCATCACCAGTAGCCATCATCTTGGCACCTTCCAAGGGCTAAATCTCTCTCTTCTCCTGCATACAGGTTGGGATACAACTTTTATAATAGGTTACATTGCGCCACTCAGTCTAATGCATATTCTGTAGGGGTTTCTTCTCTGTTTCTTATTTGTATTTCTTCACCGTGCCGATGTTGGGATGTCCTTCTCCTGGGTTAGTGAGACCATTCATACAACTTATCGTATTTGTCGCCATGGTACTCCTGTGATGAGGCATCTGTGGACATTTTTATCCAAAAGCCAGCATTAGCTCGTGTTCCTTTGGTTGGCAAGTGTCATCATGGGCCAAATTCCCCGTCAGACATTTTGTTTCCAGTTCCCCAAAATTTAGGGATGACCCTTAGGCCAGTTATGTGTGCCAGAGTTCATAGACCTCAAGCCTTATGGTAACTGCTGAAGCCAATAACTTAACAGATAGAAGCCTGTAGATTCCTTGCGTTACTGCTGCATAAAATAAAAGTTAAAGTTGGATCTCTGGGCTACAGTTGATAGTTAATTTACCCCCAAGGTATAAGTAGCTGCAGTTTTTCTCTCCAATGTGCATTGCTTTGCAATTAGAAAGACAAGGTGGGTGAGGTAATACTTTTCATTGGAGCCACTTCAGTTGGTCAGAGAGACAAATCTCTGAGCTACACAGAGCTCTTCTTCAGGAGAATATTCTAAAATATCGCATACTTTTGCCTGGCTTTCCCTCTAGTTATGTGTTACTAATTTAATAGTCTCTAAGATTTTTTTTTGCTGTCTTTCTAATTATAAAACATTAACATAAAATATCCTCTGATTTTAACCTTTGCTCAAATTCTTGAATATTGAATGGCTGGCAGGGGCTGCTGATAACTTTCTATCCATTTATCAATTACTGATATGAAATCATGACAGGCTTTGCTTCTCTCCCAGTTTTCAGAACTGCTGGAACGTCAGGTTTTGGAGGGCAAACTGTTGCTGTGAATCCTTCTCAGAAGAAGGGGTGAGGGAGGAGGAAAGGACTCTGGCCTCCTCCCTCACTGAGACCAGCATTACTCAAGAGACACTTCAAGGAAGAACATGAAGTGACTCCAGATTAAGATGAGGGCAAATAAAATCAGGATATGTCCCTGTGGGGAGGGGGTTTCAGTTGTTGCTAAAGGGGGGAAGGGAAAGCCCTCAGTTTCTGTCTGACTCTCTCTCCCTTCAGGATATTGGGGTTGAGCTTCCTGGGTGAGACACTGCTGCCTGCATTGCGATCTGGGAGCCCAGACTGAGCAGCTGCTGCTGCCCCAGTGGGGTCTGGGCTTGGAAGTGCCTTGGAGTGAAGCTTCCTCTGTGCCCAGGCAAGGTGAGGACTTTCTCCAGCTGTAATTAGCTTCATGGGCCAGCCCTAGGCTCTGCCCACATCAATATCTGAGCCAGATACTCCAGGTGATTGATGGAGACCTCAGGGAACGTGCTGGGGATGGGCATGAAAGTGACTCTGCACAAATAGCCCCTCCTCACCCCACACCTTTCCTTCCCTTAGCAATTGCAGGAGCTGATCCAGCCATAGGAGAGCGGACACCCAGCAATGGCTGGCTGGCTGCCAGAGGGAGAGGGACAGGAGATGAGGAAACAAAGAGAAAAGGGAGAGAGAGATTGATAGGGGCAGTGGGAGAAATAATTGGGGAGAGAGATTCCCTGATCTCTAACCTGCCACCAAACACTTACTGCAAGGTGAGGTGCAGGGAGAGGAAAAGCCGATTCCTGACTCTCTCTGTGGCCCTGGCTGTGGGAGTGTGCTGCCCTGGGGACAATGGCAGGGGAAATCCCCCAAGTCACTCCTGTTGTTCTGCTCTTGTCTTGTATTTGGTTCCCAGACTTTGTTACTGGGAGAGTTTCAAAAAGGTCTCGGCTTAGTGCTAGTGCGATGGGTCGGGTCAGTGGTGTAATAAAATGACCAAACATTTCCTCAGAATAGAATTGTAGAACTGTCGGGCTGGAATGAACTATTAGAGATCATCTAGTCCAGCCCCACACACTGAGGTGTTTGTCCAACCCGTCCTTAAAACCTCCCTTGGGAATCTATTCCAGTACTGAACTAGCCTTTGTCACAACTGAGTCACAGGGCTGGCTCAGACTCAGTTTGTGATCCACTATAACCCCCAGATCCATTGGAATAGTACTGCCCTCTAGCCAGTTAGTGCCCAGTTTGTAGCTGTGCATTGGATTTTCCTTCCCTAAAAGGTAGTACTTTGCACTTCATAGAATCTCAGGGTTGGGAGGGACCTCAGGAGGTCATCTAGTCCAACCCTCTGCCCAAAGCAGGACCAATCTCCAGATTAATGTATAATAATAGATGGAGATATACCTATCTTATAGAGCTGGAAAGGACCCTTAAAGGTCTTTAGTCCCAGCCCCCTGCCTTCACTAGCAGGGCCAAGTACTGATTTTGCCCTAGATCCCTAAGTGGTCTCCTCAAGAGCTGAACTCACAACCCTGGGTTTAGCAGGCCAATGCTCAAACCACTGAGCTATCCCTCCCCCACTTGTCTTTACTGAATTTCATCTTGTTCATTCAGATCAATTCTCTAATTTATAAAAGTCACTTTGAATTCTAATCCTGTTCTCCAATGTGTTTGCAACTCTTCCCTGCTTGGTGTCATCCTCAAATTTAATAAGCACGCTCTCCACTCCATTATCCAAGTCATTCATGCAAATATTGAGTAGTACCAGACCGAGGATTGGCTCCTGTGGGACTGCATTGGATACATCCTCCCATTTTGTCAGCGAGCCATTAATAATTACTCTTTGAGTACAGACTTTCAAGTACACAACATTTCCCTTGTTAGCTGATGAGAATGTCATGGTCTTCTGTCAAAAGTCTTCCTAAAATTAAGATTTGTCATGTCGACAGTGTCATAGGGCCAGTACCCCTGTTAAAGCAGGAATTAGATTGGTTTGGCATTGTTTGTATTTGATAATCTATGCTGGCTATAACTTATCACTTTACTATCCTCTAGGTGCTTATACATTGACTGTTTAATAGATTTTTCTTTCTGGGTATCTAAACTAGGCTTGACTGGCCTCTATTCCCCAGGTCTTCGTTGTTCCCTTTTTGGAAGACAGGTTTTGTTTGCCCTTCTCCGGTCTTGTGGGACCTCACCATCCTCCCGGAGTTGTCAGAGATCATTGTTAACTGTTCCAAGATTGCTTCAGCTAGTTCCTGGAGTAGCCCAGGATGAATTTCATTAGGCCCTGCTGACTTTAATTAATGTAACTTATGTAAATATTTTTTCAACCTCTTATTTCCCCATTGTGGTTTCTGTTCTTTCCCCCTCTTGGTTAAGAGTAATTAAGTATCTGATCACAATTACATACTTTTAGTGAATGTGAAAAGGCATTAAACACCTTCCTCTTGTTGATGTCATCCATTATTAGCTCTTCTCTGGTAAGTAGATGACCTACACTTTCCTTCTCCTGTCTCTTGCTCCTAATATATTTTTAGAACCCTTATCTTATTGCCTTTTTTGTGTCACTTCCAAGGTGTAACTTATTTTGTGAGTTAACCTTTCTGATTTTGTCCTCACATGCCTGTGCAATTCTTTTTAGTCATCCATAGACATTTGTCCATGATTCTACTTTTTATAGGATTCCTTTTTATTTTCTGATCATGAAAGAGCTTATGGTAGAGCCATATTGGCCACTTTCCTTCACATTGTGATCCTTTGCTGCTGCTCCTTTAATATTGTCTCTGAGGAACGGCTGGCCAGCCAGCTCTCCTGAACTCTTTTCTCCCTCTGAGGTTTTATTCCTGTGGGACCTCACCTACCAGTTCTCCGCATTGGTTGAAGTCTGCCTTTTGGACATCCATTGTCCTCATTCTGCTGCTCTCATGCCTTCCTTCTCATAGAACTGTGACATCAGTCATTTTCTCATATTGCTATCTGCCTTCAAGTATCCTTGGGGTAGCTGTGTTAGTCTGGATCTGTAAAAGCAGCAAAGAATCCCGTGGCACCTTATAGACTAACAGACGTTTTGGAGCATGAGCTTTCGTGGGTGAATACCCACTTCGTCAGAACTGTCTGCCTTCAGTTTCCTAACTCATTCCTGACTCTTCCAGTTACTGCTTCCATCGCCTCAAAGAAAACAGGTGTCCCCTGTACATTCCAAGAACTTATTGGACACTGTGTTTGGTTGAATTCCTTTTCTAGCAGATGTCTGGGCAGATAACACTCCCCTAGCCCCCCCCCCCCCCAAATTTTTGCTTTGAATTTTTCTATTTGCATGACAGTCTAGACCATCCGTGTGCAGGGAAAGGGTCTGAGGGGAGTTGTGCTGTAAAATTATTTCCCGTTCTTACATGTCCCCGGTTGCCCTTTTTGCCCTAACAGGCTGCAGCGCAACATCCACATTTTCCACCAGATCTTTTCATCTTTCCAAAGAAGGGAAATGGCTGCAGTGGAGTCATTTGAGATAGGGATTATCAGGGACTTGCTGGTGGGTTCTCTTTGGAGGGAGAAGGGCAGTAAACACAGAGGAGGTGAGCACTTCTGAGGGAGCTAGTCTGGAGGTGGGAGAGGGCGGGAAAGCTACAAAGTGGAGAAAGGGAGGGGGACAGGGTGTGATAAACATGTTGAGATTTGTTTACTGGGATGGCTAGATCCCAGCAATGGACTCCTATGGTTTGTGGGTGGGAATTCCCTAATTAGACAAGCAGGAAACACCCCCCGTGGACTGGGCTAGGAAAACTTACCAGACTTCAATACTGGAGCCTGAACCTACTGCCTAGGGGCTGCTGTGAGATATAAAGGGGCACCCACCAGTGAAGCTCAGGGAAGACACTCCATCCCCTCCTATCCGGCTGCTGGCAGTGAGGAGGGTGTTGCAATTCACACCAGGGAATTGTCCCTGAACCCTGCTGGGGGCTCCATCTCCTGTATCAGCCTCTGGCTAGTAGGTGAGTGATGAACGTGAAGAGTCCTGCCGCTTCACTCTGCTGGGAGGAGTGGGGGTGCTTTTTCCTTGCCTCACTCTGATGCTTCCTGGCTGCTCTCATGTGATGGGGTGTGGGTGGAACTATGCTGCCTGCCTGCCTCCCAGAGCTTCCAAGTGTTTGGCCCTCCTCCCCTGTGAAGAGTGGGTTTGTCAGTAGGCAGCAGGTACTGAGTGAGGGGCTCTTGCTCTTTCAGGGGCCAATGGCCTTTGTCAAGGCTGATTCCCCACTCTGGCACTTTGAGTGCAGAAGATGGGGGCCTGCAAGGATTCTAAAAATTCATACTGGCCACTCCAGGCTTGTATTAAACTCCAGAGATTATAGTTTTTCTCTGACCGCGGATGGGTAGATGCTGCCACCATCCAAATGCAAAACCCCTTTGAAAACCCAGGAAGGTGCACTTGGGAATTCCTTCCTGTGTGATACCTTCAAGCCCTTTCACCCCACGCCCCTCCGGGGCAGAGCTGAGAAGGAAAACAGCTGTTGCCGCCAGCTAATTAAACAACCTGTGCACAAACCTCTTAGGACACAAAAATTTGATCCTGTTCTTAAAAAGGTAAAATTTATTAAAAACAAAAAGAAAGAAAATACATCTGGAAACTCAGGCTAGATTTAAAAAACAAACCATTTACAAGGATTAAGCATCAAGAGTAACTTTCTTGAGGTCCAGCTTGAAGGTTACACGCGAAACAAAAGCATTCGGGGTTAGTACAGAGGAGTCCACAAGCCTTAAAGAAATAAGTGATAAACCTAATTGCGTCTTTCCAGACATTTCCTGATCTACTTACATATCTGGGATTTCAAATGAGTAGTTTCTAGGTATGATCTGATGATTTTTCACACCTGGCCCAAGCTCTTACAGCATAGCTGTCTGTCCCTTCTCTCTGGGAGAACAACACAGACAGACAAAAGGGGAGAGTCTTGTTTTAATTTTAAAAAGTTCTAGCCTTCCCATTGGCTCTTTTGGCCAGGTGCCCACTCACTTCCTTTTACCTATGCCTGCAGTGAGACTTTTTAACCCTTTACAGGTAAAGCAAGTAGAGAACAGCTACTAAGAGGGATTTTATAGCTAGCTGGCTGGCTGGGTCCATAAAAGGAAGCTCCTCTCCCCCCCTCTTCATTTATCACATGCCCCCTAAATCACAGACAGTGCCGGCCAGCCTGCTTCAGGTTGGGTTTATACTGGCTGAGATTTTTTTCCTGGAGGTTTAGGAAAGAGAGTTAATAAGATACATGCACCTTTCATTTTACTAATAATCACATGAAGAACTAAACAGTATTTTTACATGTTAAGGACTACAGTGACTTAGAATACAGGAACAGTGAGGGGTCCAGTGGCACCTTAAAGACTAACCGGACTCCTCGTTGTTTTTGTGGATACAGACTAACACGGCTACCCCTCTGATACTTAGAATACAGGGTTATTTTTACCCAGCTGATTTTGGGAAACCTTTCTGGGAGAGTGCATCAGACTTATGCATCAGAGCGTAGAGACTTCTGAAATGTGTTGTATCTCAAAATTAAAGTTTTGAGGAGCTAAACTTCACCGAAGATGTTTTTTGGTTTTGTTTTTGACTATGTGAAGCCACTTCAGTGCAGCATGGTTAGTTTGCAAGTGGAAACGCCGTTCCCAAATGTATGGGCATAGCTTCTCCAGAGCATACACAGTGGTGTAACTTTCTTTTTTTGAGATTGACCAACGGCTTTTCCTTTCAGATTTTTTTTTTTGCTGAGGAACACAACAGGATGGAATTGTTGATTTGGTTCTTCCTGCATTAAAACTGCTCCTATACCACACTCTGACACATCTGTGGTTACAATGAAAGGTTAAGTCCAAAACAGACTGTGAAGAGTTCATAGAATATCAGGGTTAAAAGGGACCTCAGGAGGTCATCTAGTCCAACCCCCCCTGCTCAAAGCAGGACCAGTCCCCAGACAGAATTTTGCCCCAGATCCCTAAATGGCCCCCTCAAGGATTGAACTCACAGCCCTGGCTTTAGCAGGCCAGTAATGCACTGAGCTATCCCTCCTCCCTTTTGAGTTACAAAGGGATCTCAAAAAATTGGGTGATTGAATTTCATCTGCCATTTTGTTGCACAGTTTTGATAAGTGCAAAGTAATGCGTATTAGAAAACAATCCCAAATGTAGATACAAAATGATGGTGTCTAAATTAGTGTTACCACTCAACAAAGGAATCTTGATATCATTGTTGATAGTTCTCTGAAAACATCAACTCAATATGCTGTGACAGTCAAAAAAAGCTAACCAAATGTTAGGAACCGTTTGGGAAGTCGTAGGTAATAAGGCAGAAAATATCATCATAATATCACTACACAAATCCATGGCATGCCCCACCTTAAATACTGTGTGCAGTTCTGGTCACTCCATCTCAAAAAAGGATATATTAGAATTGGAAAAGGTGAAGAGAAGTACAACAAAAATGATGAGGGTTATGGAACAGCTTCCCTAGGAGGAAAGATGAAAGAGACTGGAAAGGTTCAGCTTGGAAAAGAGATGATTAAGGGGGGATATGATAGAGGTCTATAAAGTCATGACTGGTGTGGAGAAAGTGGATAAGGAAGTGTAATTTACCCCTTCGCATAACACAAGAACCAGGGGTCATGTGATGAAATTAATAGGCAGCAGATTTATAACAAAGAAAAGGAAGTATTTCTTCACACAATGCATAGTCATCCTGTGGAACTCATTGCCACGGGATGTTGTAGGGGATGTACAGGTGAAAGCTGTAATTATAACTGGGTTAAAAAGAGAGTTCTGTAAATTCACGGAGGATGGGTCCATCAACGGTTACTAGGCAAGATGGTCAGAGATGCAACTCCATACTCTGGGTGTCCCTAAGCTTTTAGTTGCTATGTGCTGTGAGTGGATGACAGGAGGTGGATCACTCAAATAGCTCCTTCTGTTCCTTCCCTCTGAAGCATCTGGCATTGGCTACTACCAGAAGACAGGATACTGCATTAGATGGACCATTGTTCTGACCCAGTGTGGCCGTTCTTATCAGTTTGGCTTTTGTTGATCTGACCTTCCAAGCACTGTAGTTATCAACTTGTTTGGTGCTGCTTCCCCAAACAGGCAGTGTGCACCGTACGCCAGCTGAGATAGATGCCAAGTGACTAGCAGTCAGGGGATAATCAGAACCACAGTTTGAGCTGCAGTTGTGTGCAAGAGAATGTTATCAGAGCAAGGTGATTTTGGTCAAAAGCTTGTTTTTGGAGGGCTGTATCTCAGGAACCTCTGGAGCAATTAACCCCATCTTTGGACCACTAACCCTGTTCTGCACCCGTATGATGAGCAGTGTATTTCCAGACAATGTGAGTAGGCATGTAAATTTTAGAGAAATTAGAATAGTTGGCCTTTAAAGAGAAAGTAATGCTGAACCTTAAATCTAGTGCAATAGTGGTCTGCTATGATAACTTTCTAAATGCATGGAGAACGTGGCAATCAGGTGCACCCATCTGTGGACAGGAGAGAGTGTGAGGGTCTCATTCAGGAGTCCTTGAGACAAGGGAGAGAATGAGGAGGGGAGAAAGATGATGGGGGGCTGGTGTTCGTGGGGTGACACATAGGCGGGAGGGGGGAGTGAGGTGTAGAGGACTAACATTAGAGAGCATCAGGACTGTTTGCGTACAATGAAGGAGGAGGACGGAGGGCATCAGGCAGAGGCGCTCCCGTGAGCTAGTAATAGTGTGATCTGGGCGAGTTTGGGACTGGGAATGGGGAATAGGGGTGGAGGTCCCAGCAGTGGCGCAGTTGTTGAGGGAGGGTGTTGGGTAGGTGATGTGGGTTAGCTGGGAGTGGGGAACACTGAGGTTAGAGGGACAGTTGGAGTGACAGGGTTGGAGAGTGGTTGGTCTAGGAAGTAGGAGGGTCTGGTGGGGGTAGGAAGGGAAGGTTTCAGGGAGTCGGAGATTGAAACACTTCACTGAGGCTGCTTTTGCCAAAGTCTCTAATGACCTCTCCCTAGGCAAAGCTCAGAGCCAGTACTGCATCCTCCTCCTCCTCCTTGACCTGTCAGCTGTCCTTGACACCACTGACCGTGGTTGTCATCTTGAAATCTGATCTTCCCTTATCTTCTCCTGCTTCTCCTCCTACTTCTCTGATTTCTCCTTCAGTGTGTCCTTGGACAGTCCTCATCCGCACTCCAGCTTTCTACAAGCCTTACACAAGCTCTGTCCTTCGTCCGCTTCTCTTCTTCCTCTGTACCTTATCTCTGGTAATCTTGTCCACAAACACAAATTCGGCTACCATCTCCATGCTGGCAACTCACAGATCTAACTCTCTGCTCCAGACCTGTCTTTCTTCCCAAACTGAAATCTCAGCCTGTCTCTCTAACACTTCCTCTTAGATGTCTGGCCATCAGCTCAAGTTCAAAAGCTAAAATGGCCAGAACACAGCTCTTAATATCCCCCCAAGCCACCCCCCACCTCCTTCCTGTATCACTGCAGACACCACCACTATCCCTTCTGCCACTCACATCTGTGCCCTGCACATATGCTGCAACGCAGGCCTCTTTCTAGGTCCTCCCATGCAGCCTATTTCTACATCTTGCATTTTCTTTCTGCAATCACATCCCTAAGATACAGGCTTTCCTATCCATCCACACAGCTAAAATTCTTATCCAGGCTCTCATCGTCTCCTGTCTCCATTATTGCACCATTCTTTTCTCTCTCTTGACCAATGCAATCATGCCCTGCTCAATCCATTGAGAATTCAACATCCACAAAGCTAGCTCACTATTCTAAAATGTGACCTGTTGAAATAATTGGTCATGTTTAGTCCTGAGAAAAGATGGCCGGGGCGTGGGGCGGGGGGGAACCTGATAATCTTCAGCTATGTTAAGGGCTGCTATACAGAAGATGATCAGTTTTTCTCCATGTGCACTGGGGTTGGAGAAGTAATTCCCTTGCTGTAGATCAAGCCATGCTTAGGTTGGATATTAGGAAAACTTTCCAACCTTGAGGATCGATAAGTACTGGAATAGGTCACCAGGAGAGGTGGTGGAATCTCAGTTACTGGAGGCTTTTAAAAACCGGTTAGACAAATATCTGTCAGCTATAAGTTTGCTGTCATCGAGGGCAAAAAGACTTAAACGAGGAGACAGAGAGAGAAGTAGATGAAATCAAGGAAGCTTTGGAAAAGCTGGGCAGATGACTTCCAAAATGAATTCAGAGTTCAGTTTTGCTTTACCAAACTGACCAAGGGATCTGTAAATCCTATGTTCTTTGAGTGTGTGCTCATGTCAATTTCCTTTCTGTGTGTGTGCACCCACATGCGTGGTCGTCAGAGATTTTTGCCTTAGCGGTCCCTGTAGGGCAGTGGTTCTCAAACTATTGTACTGGTGACCCCTTTCACTTATTTATAATGGTTATTAAATATATAAACGCTGGCGGCAAAGCAGGGTTTGGGGTGGAGGCTGACAGCTTGTGACCCCCCACGTAAAACCTCATGACCCCCTGAGGGGTCCCGACCCCCACTTTGAGAACTCCTGCTATAGGGTCTGTGGTGTCCTCTGGAATGCCATGCTCATGCAGCAATATATCAGGCGCCGCCGGCCCTATGCCCCCTCAGCTCCTTCTTACTGCCCGTAAGAAGGGCTAGCTAGCTTTTTAAGAAACTTTGTGCCTTAAGGCCTTTGTTCATAGTTTGTATACAATAGTAATTAAGTAGGAGTAAAGTGTTAATTAGTCATTAGGGTCCCAGCAGGGACTTTGCCCCAGACTGGGCGTGCCCTGGTCTCCTGGGTTTAAGCCCTGCTCAAACTGCGACAGGCCTATGCCTGAGAATGACCCCCATAGCAGCTGCCTTACGTGCTTGGAGAAGTCACACGTCAAGGATCGATGCCGGCTCTGTAAGAACTTTTGGCCCCGTACTCAAAAGGAGCGGGATATCCGCCTCAGGGCTCTCCTGATGGAATCTGCCCTCCGCTTGGCCTCTGAGCCATCCAGCCAGGTTGCACCGAGCACCTTGCCACCCAGCTCCTCCCAAGGCCGAAGAAGAAAGCTAAGAAGTGCAGACATACCCTAACAGGAGCGAAGCCAGACGAGCCTCTCTTCCCCTATCTCCGTCATATCAGCACTTCACGTAGGTAAAGTCTCTCTCCTGTCTGGTGATTTACGTAGCCACAGAGGCTTCACAATGCAGCTAGTCAGATATTAACCCAGGCAACAACTCACAAGCATTCAATAAAGTGTAAACACATTCTTATAATCCTAATACCTGTGTGATAAATGAAGGCGCGGGGGGAGCTTCCTTTTACGGACACCCAGCCAGCCAGTTGGCTATAAAGTCCCTCTTGGTAGCTGTTCTCTACTTGCTTTACCTGTAAAGTGTGAAAAAGTCCCTCAGGTAAAGGGGAAAAAAGTGGGCACCTGACCAAAAGAACCAATGGGAAGGCTAGAACTTTCTTAAATGGGGAGAGAAACTTTCCCTTTGTCTGTTGTTCTCTGGGAAAGAGGGGAACAGAGAAGGCAGTAAGAATGCTGTGTAAAGCTTAAGCCGGGTATGAGCATAAATCATCAGATCGTGCCTAGAACTACTTACCTGAACTTCAAATGTGTAAGTAGATCAGAATATTTAGCTAGACGTGATTAGATTTATTTCTTATTTTGGCTTGTGGATCTCCTCTATGCTAACCCCAGATGCTTCTGTTGCTTGTAACCTTTCAGCTGAATCCCCAAGAAAGCTATTTTGAGTGCTTAATTTTTGTAATTGTTTCTTTTAAGATCTAGCAAAAAGCCTGAGTTTCAGATGTATTTTTTCCCTTTTTGTTTTTTTAATAAAATATACCTCTTAAGAACAGGATTGGATTTTGATGTCCTAAGAGGGTTGTGCATGTTGTTTAATTAGCTGAAAGGAAATTCGGTATGGCTATGCTTTCTTTCTCAGCTCTTCTCCGGAGGGGTGTGTGTGAGAAAGGGCTTGAAGGTACCCCACAGGGAGGAATTCCCAAGTGCTCCTTCCTGGGTTCAAAGTGGGGTTTTTTGCATTTGGGTGGTGGCAGCATTGACCAAGCCAAGGTCAGAGAGAAGCTGGAACCTATGGAGTTTAATACAAGCTTGGAGTGGCCAGTATTATTTTTTAAAATCCTTGCGGACCCCCACCTTCTGCACTCAAAGTGACAGAGTGAGGATTCAGCCTTCACAATCTGTTTTAACAATCCTAACACAGGTGAGCCAGACTGATTCCAGCTATGTGTTTGTTCATGTTCAGTTAAGATATAGGGGCATTTGCAAGAGCTAATTCTTCATCTGCAGTGTCACAGGCAGGATGGGCAGGGATGGTGTCCCTAGCCTCTGTTTGCCAGAAGCTGGGAATGGGTGACAGGGGATGGATCACTTGATGATTACCTCTTCTGTTCATTCCCTCTGAAGCACCTGGTACTGGCGATGGACCATTGGTCTGACACAGTGGGCTGTACTGTATCAGGAGTATCTACTCCTTTGGACTCACTGGGGAGCCACAGAAAGAAACCAGGTATGCTGAGGCAAGAAGGCCGGGTCTCAGAGCCCCTAGGTCAAGCTTTCCAAAAGCTAAAACTAGGTCCAGCCAATAAAAGAGGGCACTCCCAGAAGAGACTGTCTAAAGGCTGGAGCATCAAACAGCTTTGTAAACCTGAGAGAGCTGCCTTGGGGACAGTGACAGGGAGAATCCCCCAGAGTGACTTCTTTGATTCTGCTCTTCTCTGGCCTTTGGTTCAGAGAGTCTGTTACTGGGAGGGTTTCACCATGTTTCAGAGGGTCACACCCTGGTGGGAGGGGGCTAGGCCTGTACTGGAATAAGGTCACTCTGTGCTTCACACTATGGCAGAACTTAGAATGTCCATTTAGCAGGTAAAAGTCCTGGGGGGAAATCGGCTTGTGGAATGGACAAAAGCCCCGTCTGAATTCTCTCGAATTGCCCTTCTCGCCCTGGCAGGCTACAGAATAGCGTCCGCGTTTCACTCCAGATCATCCCATCCTCCCAGGGGGAAGGAAATAGCTGCAATGGAGCTGGCTCAGGTAAGGGATTATCAGGGAGCTGGTGGTGGGTTCTACTTGGAGGGAGAGGAGCAGTAAATGCATAGGAGGGTGGGAGCTGCTAGAGGTGGTGGGCGGCAGGAAATATCTTGGGTGGAGAAAGGGAGGGGAGAGGATGTGACAAACCTGCTGACACTAGTGTAGTTTAGGGTTTGATGGGTTGTCACTCCCAGGGGGCAGTCTAGGGGGCTTCTGGAAACCACTGTGCCCTCTAACCCTCAAGCTGGGCTGGCCCTTTTCACACTGCTTTGCTGGAGATTGAGTGAGCCTCTCCAGGGCCTGTTATCACCCAGCACGACAGCAGGTGGTGCCATGCATCCAACTAAGCTACCTGAGTGCTTTACCTAAGCCACTCAAGGAGAGAGAGAAGAGAACAGCCAATTTCCCAGCTCCCCAACCTTGTACACCTGCTGTAATATAAACCCAGAATTATATCATCTTATAGTGCACAGGTATCTCTATAATGTAAGTTCATTAATATAGTTTGCCTTCCCCTCGATATGGGAAAGATATGCACAACAAGCTTGGCTAACCAAGCTGAGATTTTCCCCAGACACTTCACTCAAAATAATTTGGTTAAGATAAAGCATCAAACAAGTCTATTAACTACAGAAAGATAGATTTTAAGTAATTAGAAGTGATAGCAAACAGATCAAAGCAGATTACTTAGCAAAAAAACAAAAATGCAAACTAAGTCTAAAATGCTAGATCGGATTTGAATTAGCAATTTCTCACCCTGACTGATGGTACAACCAGTCCACCAAGCTTCCATACACAGGCTAGAAATCCCTTTAGCCTGGACCAGCACTTCCCCCAGTTCAGTCTTTGTTCCTCAGGTGTTTCCAGGAGTTCTCTTGTGTGGAGAGTGAGGCCAAGAGATGATGTCACACCCCACCTTCTACAGCTTTTCCATATGGTGGGAACCCTTTGTTCCAAAGTCAGTTTCCTGTGCAGTTTGTGGAAAAATACAGGTACCAAAATGGAGTCCAGTTTCATGTGGTCTGGTCACATGCCCTGTCATGGCCCGCTGAGTTATAGTAGCTATGACTCATAGGTTGGCTGAAATATTCATGAGAAGGCCAAGCTATTCTATAGTCCATTGTCTTTGTTGATGAGCCATCAGCACTTGTCTAGCTTCTTCATTGTTGTACCTGAAAGGCTAGTTGTGGGTGTTAACGCAGAGTAAGCACATTTGAAATATAGATACATGGTCAATATCCATAACAGATACAAACATGATACATGTACACAAATAGGATAACCATATTCAGCAAATCATAACTTTTCCAGTGACACCACACATGACCCATCTTGTACAAAATGCATCATAATTATATCCTAATCATATTTTAATCATACCACTATGATGAATATGGGGTGTAGTGTCAGATAGGGCCTAGTTTCAAGGGACAGGAGTTGGGAATGGAACTTTCCCTCTTTGTGGAACAGGAAATAACCCTCCAGCCAGAGCTGGGAAAACTTCCCAGACTCCCAGTGCTGGAGCCTGAATCTACTGACACTTCATTAGTTACCACCAACCCCAATCTTTGTGGGAACTGCAGACTTTATCAGTGTTGATCTTATATTCTCTTCTAGGTCACTGATAAGAATATAAATGGGGAACCATGGTCGAATGGATTTATTTCTAATGGGTTCCCGCAGGGATTGGTTCTTGGCCCGGTGCTATTTAACAATCACATTTCCTAATCTATTTCATGTATGCCGTGTTTATTTTGTATCATTCTAGTTTTTTAGTCAAAATGTTGTGCTGAACCAAGTCATGTGCCTTACAGAAGTCTAGGTATATTTCACCAATACTATTAGCTGCAACCAAACTTTTGATCTCATCCAATAAGGTTGTCCCGTTAGTTTGATAGGATCTATTTTCTCTAAACCTTTGTTCATGGGTAATTATATTACCCTCCTTTAATTCTTTATTAATGAAATCCAGTGTCTGCTGCTCCATTCTCTTGCCCAGTATCGATGTCAGACTGATACTCTTGTAATTAGCTGGGTCATCTCTTTTACACTTTTTAAATATTGGCACAGCATTAGCTTGATTCCAGTCTTCTGAAACTTCCCCAGTGTTCCAAGTCCTAATTAAAATCAGCATTAACAGTCCACCACTCTCCTCCACCAGGCCTTTTAAAAGTCTTGGATACAAGTTATCTGGACCTGCTGATTTAAACATGTCTCACTGTAATAGCTGCTGTTCAACATCCTTGTGAGTTATTGTTGGGATGGAAAGAGTGTCATCGTCAACGTTTTATATGACTCACGTCATCTGTTTTTCCCCAAACTCAGGAGAGAAATATTTATTGAACACTTTTACCTCTTCTGCATTATTTTTGATAATTCTGCCATTTCCATCTAGCAATGGACCACTACCGTTGTTAGGATTAATTTTGTACTTAATATACTTTTTAAAAACGTCCTTATTATTTTCCTTGATTGGTTGTTGATTTCTGATAGCTTCCCTTACCAATTTTCTACAGTTCTGACCTTCTAACTTATATTTTTTTTACTATTGACTTCCCCTTTTTTCCATATATTTTATTTGGAGAGTGTTGGGATTCCTACCAGGGAGCCACCAGCAGGGTCCAGAGACAGCCCCATCTCCTATATCAAGCTCTCGTTAGTAGGTATGTGATAAATGTGATGACCCTGCCTTCGTCTGTCAGCTGGAAGACACAAAGTTTCTCTCTTTCTACCCTCTGATCCCTCCAGGGTGTTCTAAGCAAGGTGGGGTGGGACTCTGTTAACATGTGCCTCCCGGAGCTTCCATTTACCTGGTGCGGCTGTTCCATGAATAGTGGGGTTGTGAGTGGGGCAGCAGGTGCTGAGTATTGGACTCTTGCTCTTTCAGGAACCGGTGACTTTCGAGGAAGTGGCTGTGTATTTCACCAAGGGGGAATGGACTCTGCTGGACCCCACTCAGAGAGCCCTCTACAGAGACGTAATGCAGGAGAATTATGAGATGGTGGTCTTGCTGGGTAAGGAGTCCTGTCCCTTCAGTTATTAGAAGCTGTGGGGTTTCTAAAGAACCAGAGTAGTAATAACTTTATGCCTTTATTTGTCACACAAGTTTTGACAAGTTTCCTTGTCCCTTTTTTTTGCCTTATCTCCCACACACTAGAATAATTTTTGGACATGTGCCTTTTTGGTGCTGTCAGTCATTTTAAAATCACATTTAATGTATCCTTATTGGAGACATTAATAACTTTCATGCCTTTTCCTCATTTTAAGAGGAAAATATGTTGTCTGTAGAATTCTAAATTGAGTAAATAGGTGTATGACTCATGCATGGCTTGTGTGACAGTCAGATGAGCTGCCCTTTTCATAGGAGGGCGTATAATGTTGCCATTCAGGACCCCATGGGTGAAGGGAGAACAGAGCCGTGGCAGGGGAGGAGAAGGGGTGGAGTAGATAATTCTGGGGTGTCCAGATAGGGGAGGATGTGTGCAGGATTAGAGCTAAGAAGCAGCAGGGAGGGAAGAAGTAGTGAGAGATGAGGAGGGAATAGAAGAAGTTCCCAAGGAGCCAGGAGGAGGTGACGGCCGAGAGTAATGGGAAGAAGGCGAGGGGAGTGTGGAGGAAGGGCACCCAGGAAGTGGGCTGGGTGGATCAGTGGGAGGGAGAAGAGGTTTGGGGATCTAGAACTGGGGGGGGTCCCAGACCTTTAAACCTGAATTCCTGCCCAAGCCTGTTGCTTTAGAGCCTACACTTCAGTTTTATTTCTGTTCAGTTTCACTTCACTATATTCCACTCCTCAAATATTATTATTTTAACTCTTGACCTCCCTCTCCCACCCATTATCCTCCTCCCCATATAACCTCCCCATCTCTATGCACAGCGAGTGGCGTTGGGGCAGGGACTTTGGGGAACGGGTTGGAATGGGGGTGCAGCAGGGGTGTCGAGCACAGACCGGTGCCAGGAGAAGATGGCGCCTATGGAGAGGAGCCAGCTCTATGTGGGAGGTGAGGCCCACACACTGGGCATTGAGAGCCTAGAGCCAGCTGTGTGCTGGGGAGACAGGGTATGAACCAGGTGTGTGCAGGTGGGAGGTGCTGTGGACCCAGCCGAGAGCAGGTGTGAGCACCGTCCGCTCTGCAGCATGATGAGGGACCCCAGCATCCCACTACCAAGTGCCCGCCGTGCCCAGGGAAAGCTCCACAGTGGTTTTGCTGAGCCCAAACTTATATGAGGAGGGAAGAAATTGGCAGCAAGTCTCAACAGCAGCCAGCCTCTGCCCTGCACCCTGAGGAGGTGTCTCTGGGCAGAAATCAGGGGGGTTGTACTCCTGCATGCCCCACCCACCCTCTGTTCAGCAGTTCTGGATATGAAGGGTGATTCCAGAAATTAAGAGTAATTTCGGGGAAAAAATGCAGTAATAGCGGCAATTTCCAGAAAACACTGGCCCTAGTCATAACATTAAATACAATCGTCTCAAGATGTATGCCTGTGTTCATCAGATTTGTGTCTCTGCCTTCACATAGTTCACTCAGCTGGTGGGTTCTACCCCTTCCCCCATTCTGTGTCTGTCTTGTCTATTTAGACTGTAAATTCTTCAAGGCATGGGACATCTAATATTGTATGTTTGTAAGGTGCCTTCCACAACAGGGACTAGGCATTAAGGGAATGAATATGATTTAATAATAATAATAACTCTCCTGCCACTTTGAGCCACCGACGATGTCCTTGGAATGTTACAACTTAAAAATGATCTGGGTTAAAATCTTTGTGAGAAGTATCCCACAAATTCCACTGAACTCCCTTGTTTTCTTTGCCTGCAATAGGGCTTCCAGTTTCCAAACCTGATGTGATCTCACAGCTGGAACGAGGGGAAGAGCCGTGGGTCCCAGACCGCCAGGACTCTGAGAAAAAAGTGCTCCCAAGAGCTGCCTGCATAGGTGAGGAATTGGTTAAACCAACTCAAAAACTGTCTGTGAATACAGGAAACATTTGGGATGCCCTACAAAGACCTTGTGAGCTCTCCGAGTTTAGGATTATTCCCAGTAGGTGTGGAATCATTATGGCAGATGTCACTCATGGCTTCCCTCCTATTCTGACTGACAACTGGCAGCAGGTCCCTCCCAGATCTCACATTCCCCTGAGTGTCCTGGTGAGATGTGAACCAAAACTGACCCCTTCCTCTCTCTTCTGGGGAAGGGTTTGGGGAAGATCAGCTCCTGATAGGCTTGATTTTTCCCACACGTATTTTGGTTTGTTAATTCCTCTCTCTGAGATTTCTTTTCTCTCCGGTGCAGGAAGTGACCTATGTCTGGATCCTCTCTCTCTCCCATCGGGTGATGGGAGGGTGTGTGAGAATGAGGAGAAACCCCATCAGGAAGATACTGAGCAAATAGAAGCACTTGGAATGTTACCAGGAAGATCAAAAGGGAATGATTCCGGGAGTTGTGCACTTTCAGAAAAAGTCTCTGAGAGTCAGCACAGGCCAGTGGAAAACTTCAAAAGCCACTCAGACCTTATTAAATGTGAGGGAATTAACTTGGAAGAGACACGCTACACATGCCATGAGTGTGGGAAAGGCTTCAGTGTGAGCGCTGACCTTCTCACACATCAGCGAATCCACAGAGGAGAGAGACTGTACGTGTGCTCTGAGTGTGGGAAAAGCTTCAGTTATAGCTCACGCCTTATTATACATCAGAGGATCCACACTGGAGAGACCCCCTACACGTGTTCTGAGTGCGGAAAAAGCTTCAGTCAGAGCTCAAACCTTATCACGCATCACAGAATCCACACGGGCATGTCACCCTACAGATGTTCTGAGTGTGGGAAAAGCTTCAGTCATAGATCAGCCCTTATTAGACACCAGGGAATCCACACTGGAGAGACACCCTACACGTGCTCTGAGTGTGGGAAAACCTTCAGGCTTAGCTCAGCCCTTACCATACACTGGAAAATCCACCGTGGAGAGACACCCTACACATGCAATAACTGCGGGAAAAGCTTCAGTCATAGCTCAGCCCTTATTAGACACCGGAGAATCCACAGCGGTGAAATGCCCTACATGTGCTCTGAGTGTCGGAAACCCTTCAGGCATAGCTCAGCCCTTACCATACATTGGAGAATCCACAGTGGAGAGAGACCCTACACGTGCAATAACTGCGGGAAAAGCTTCAGGCATAGTTCAGCCCTTATTAGACATCAGAAAATCCACATAGGCGAGGACTGTAACAAACGCCTTGACTAGGGCTGGCCAAAGTTTGGGATTTTTTTGAAAAAAAAATCACATTTACTAATTCCACATAGTGATCTCGGCACCATCTTCACCATCGTGTCTCAGCTCCCCCGTATGAGTTGCCTGCTTTTGCCTTTTGCAGCTCACCCTTTGTTGCGGCCAATCTTGTGATCTTTTCTACTAACTCCTTTCCTTTTGAGTCATAGGAGTGTGTATCCCTCCAGCCAGGAATGTTCATCAGCTCCAGGTGGGAGCGAGAGGGTTAATCCCAGCAAGCTACACTGAGGCAAAAACTACCTGTGCCTTCCATCCACTAGGACTGTACATGGCGTTGGGTGCTCAAGTTAGTGATCTTGGTGTAAAAAAGCAGCAGAGAATCCTGTGGCACCTTATAGACTAACAGACGTTTTGGAGCATGAGCTTTCGTGGGTGAATACCCACTTCATCAGATGCATGCATGTATTCACCTACGAAAGCTCATGCTCCAAAACGTCTGTTCGTCTATAAGGTGCCACAGGATTCTCTGCTGCTTTTACAGATCCAGACTAACATGGCTACCCCTCTGATACTTGGTGTAAAAAGGCAATGATAATTGTAGTGTAGATACAGCCCAGGTGCAGTGGTTGGCGTTAGCTTTCCCCTTGACCTGACCTAAACTCCATCACTTTTCCTAGTCCAAACAAACCCTGAGCATCACGGTTATACTGTTCCCCCATTTCAAAGCAATTGTTAGTCATCAAGTTCCCCCTTTTGGAAAAAAATGTCTCATTCCCAGTTGCTCTGATATTGCTTCAGGTTGTGCTGCAGAGCAGATGTTTATACTTCCATTTTCCTCACTTAAAATATATTGAACTATAACAAAGAGCAGGAATAGCAAAAAAAAATGTCATTTCAGCATCTGTAACAACAGAAGTAGTTAGGGTAAGTCAGAGGGATTTCCTTATTCCCCATCACAATCCCAGTCCCCGTTGTTCAATTGGTTAGGTCAATATTTTTTCTAAAGGGCTGGGAACAGGATTCCCTAGTAAATGACTTGTAATTAAACAAAATACCCATGCATTTGGCTCCCAAAGCAGTGTGGCCCAGGCACTGCAAGAGGTCACTCCTGAAGATATCTCCTTCCTAATCAGGTGCGTGTTGCCTATTGGGAAACACAATCCCTACTAGGTAGAGATGGGAAAAAAGGAAGTTGCATTTCTGTTCAGCTCACTCCTGGGAGATGCTGCAAATGTGTAGAAAATGAAATCCATGTTGAATGTGATATAGCTGCAGGAAGATACCTACTTTTAATAGAGACCTGACATCTGGTGTCTTACAGGGATTCTAAGACACACCTGAATTTGGTCCCTAATTTTAAATTTGTGCCACCAAATTAAAGAAATAAAAGGGTGTAGTTGGAGGAGTTGTACCTCACTATCACTACTGATCTGTTGTGCGGTTGGTGAAGAATTCTACGCCTGAGGAGTATAAAATTACTCCAACGAAGGTCAAAGATTTGACAAGACCTCAGGTAGAAATTGCAGGTACAAGTGGATGGTCTTCACCCCAGAGATGGAAGCTATGGTGACCTGTGGCCCAGGGAAACTATTTTTAGAATGCTGCTCCCTAGTTAAATGGCATTGGTCACACTCCTAAAAGACGCCATGATTAAATTGTGAACAATTGTCCTTTACCATTTGGATCCAAAGTTAGATGAAGCACAGAGAGAAACAGCTGATTCCTTCAGAGCCATTCCATGCCTATGGGTCCCAATCTGGCTGCTTTGTTGGACAAGAAGCATTTCCATGATGCACAAATGAAGGAATGTATCAGATTCCAAGTTCAGACTGCAGGATACATGAATGCTGAGTCCTGACGCTGTGGCTGGTCTCTTAAGCTACATCTATACTACAGCCGGGATCGACGCTTTGAGATCCGTCTACCAGCGGTCTATTTAGCAGGTCTATTGAAGACCCACCAAATCAACAGCAGATTGCTCTCCAGTTGACCCCTGTACTCTGCCCCCAATGAGAAGAGTAACGTAGGTTGACAGGAGAGTTTCTCCTGTCGACTCCCTGCAGTGTAGTCCCCATGGTAACTCGACCTAAGATACGTCGACGGCAGCTGTATTATTCATGTAGCTGGAGTTGCGTAGCATAGGTTGACTTTCTGTGGAAACATAAGAATGGCCATACTGAGTCAGACCAAAGTATCCTGTCTGCCAACAGTGGCCAATACCAGGTGCCCCAGAGGGAGTGAACCTAACAGGTAATGATCAGTGATCTCTCTCCTGCCATCCATCACCCCCCCTCTGACAAACAGAGGCTAGGGACACCATTCCTTACCCATCCTGGCTAATAACCATTAATGGACTTAGCCTCCATGAATTTATCCAGTTCTCTTTTAAACGCTGTTATAGTCCTAGCCTTCACAACCTCCTCAGGCAAGGAGTTCCACAAGTTGACTGTGCGCTGTGTGAAGAAGAACTTCCTTTTATTTGTTTTGAACCTGCTGCCCATTAATTTCATTTGGTGACCCCTAGTTCTTGTATTATGACCCCCTAGTTCTTGTATTAGTTCTTGGTAGCGTGGACATAGCCTAAGTTATGCTTTTCAATCTAATGCATTTGTATCACTTCTCCTCTTCCTGCTACTTTGAAAGATTAGAAAGTGTGAAAATAGAGCACAGGTGGTTTTTCTCATGATGCAACCTTCCCACATAGTGTGAGGCCCCCTTTCACCCACACTTCTGGGAGAAGACCCAGGGAGAAATGAACTCACAGAAGTGGAAGGCTCCTTGGTTATTGTAGAATGTGACTTCACACAAAGCTGACTGGGTGAAAATGGGAATTAAGAGAAAACTGCCCTATAGGTTTATATTTTGCAATCTTCGAATAAATTGTTATCAGCCACAATGAAATTAAACATGAAGTTAATTAGTGTAACATAAGAGGCTGATTCCATGATAACTCACAGCGTTACAATATAATTCAGGTTTTCTTCTAGGACTCTCCCTGGCCCCTCTTACTATATAGAAAATGGTGGCTAATCCTGAAAAGTAAACCTCACTCCAAAGGAATTAGAGTGGGGGAACATGTGAGAGAAATAGCATGTACCAGAATAGAGACTCAATATAGAGTGCTATTATTTCGATTTCAAATGGAATTTATTTTGATAAACTTTATAAAATAAATTTTCTCTTAAGAGGATAATTGCTTGAGATAAGATGTGTAAACTTTTAATCAGTTAGAGGGTAACAGCCACAGAGTTCCCCAGTTCGCCGTTTTGCTAAGCAAAGACACATCAGGCAGGAGATGTCAAACTTTAAAATGGTGATGGCTGCATGATGATTTATTTTTGCAACCAGTTATTTTTATGGGTGCTGAGGCCCCTTTTCCTTTGGAGGAGGCCAGCTGTTAGAGCGCAGCTGTTTAACCCTCAGGCCTGGCCATGGAAACCTCCCCATAACTGGCCTCATGTTTCTTTCATATTTGATACCTTTGGGGTTCACACGTCCACACTACGTGTGTTTTATGACAGCAGATATTTTGGGAAAACTGCTGGATTAAGCGGAGCTATTCCAAACTGACATTGGCCCAAACTCTGCCTCACTTCAACTGGAGTGGAACACATCTGTATCGAATGATTAGTTCACACCTGATTTGCCCACATACCTCGGGGGAGGTGGGGTAAGGTGGAGGTAAGCTGGAATCTACAACAATGAAGTTACAGGTAAGGGTGGAAGTCCTTCAGCTTTCTGATCAACAAGCCTGTTGTGTTAATTCCTTCTGAACATCTGGCACTGGTCACTCTCAGGCTGCATACTGGGCTCAATGGACTGTTGGTCTGACCAAGTATGACCAGTCTTGCATTCTTACATTATGTAAGTCATCTAAGAGAGACTGACTGCCAGGATCCCAGGACTGATATCCTCTGGGGAATGAAGCACAACAGCGACAGGCTATGCAGCCTTCACTAGTCTCCCTGTACCTGAAAAGCCTGCTAGCCCGACGTGCTGGACCATCTATGCCAGTATCTGGTTCCTAAACTGCAGCTACAGTTCCTACTCCGTGCAACTCCAAAGACAAAGAACTGCAGCGATCCAACCCCTTGTAATCTTTGAAATGTATTTTTCTTTTTCTATATTTATCTGTTTTTTTTTATGAACGTGGAGCCTTCCCAACCTTTCTATTAGATTGGGGTGTAACAGTGCAGCTCAGTTGGTGTGAGTGCGTGAACACCCCTGAAGTCTACACAGGTAAGATGCTAAGAAGAATAGTTCCCAAAATCTTAAAAGCCTTAAAACTCTTCCCTATAAAATAACTGCATGCATGCTCCTTTACCTATGGAAGCATTCCAAGGAATTGAGCTGTCTGATAAACATTGTTCAGCGAGAGCTATTTCAACTTTTTACTAATGTCTCAATAAGGTCTGTATCTGTGTTTTGGGGTGAGAGGGTGATGAGAAGTATTAGCTACACAATACTGAAATCTAAGGAGAAAACTAATTAGCTTTTAGGTTGTAGGCTAAATGTAAGCAATAATTTGGATTCGGTACTGAAATATTCAGCTGGCTAAATCTGGGTTGCACTGCCTGGGTGAAAAGCTCTGGTTAGGGTTTCAGCATCACTAAATACACACCTGCTCCATGGGTTGCTGTTTTAGGCTTCATAAGGGTTGATTTTCTGCTGTATTAATCTGATGGTTTGACAATATTGCATTGGAATCAAGTCATCAGTTTACTTGTCAACTGATTGATTTACGTTTTGACCTGAACTTCATCCCGTGTTGTTTAACCTTTAGTTAGCTGAGTAGTATTTATAGTCATTTAGCCTTACTGATGTGTGTTCTTGGTTTTATTTGTTCATGTTAATAAAATATGTCTGACAGTCTGTACCTCGGGGAAACACCGAGCATGTTATAGTAATTGTTACAGTTTAGGTTATAATTTCATGTATATAGCTATGATGCCAAAAATGTATCCTCATGGCTTAAAGCAAGCCCAGGCAAAAACTCTCCAAGAACAGAGAGGCAGTTCACACCTCCTCAGGGCATAGATGGGATGAACCCAGCCAAGCCTCACAGGAACAATGGACACCGCTTTAGGGAACAACAAAAGAATCTGTTAGACCCTAGAGGGAGTCACCCCCTTTGTTTGGGACTGCGATGAGGTAATGCTCACCTGACTCTGAAAAGGGGGTGGGCAAAGCCAGGAGGAAAGAAAGGACATGATAAAAGGGAGAAACGTTTGCCATGCTCGCTCTTTTCACCTACATCTACAGATACCACCACCACGGGACTGAAACGCTGATCAAAGGGGAGGGACTGACTGAAAAGTAACCAGCCAGCCTGTGGTGAGAAGCATCTAAGTTTTTAAGGACACTGAAAGTGTTAAGATCAGCTTAGAATGTGTTTTTGCTTTTATTTCATTTGACCAAATCTGACTACTTGTGCTTTGAGTTATAATCACTTAAAGACTATCTTTATAGTTAATATTTTATTTTTATTCTGCCTGAAGCAGTGCATTTGGTTTGAAGCATGTCAGAGCCTACCCTTGGGATAACAAGCCTGGTACATATCAATTTCTTCATTAAATTGACAAACTCATATAAGTTTGCAGCATCCAGCGGGCATAACTGGACGCCGCAAGACAGGATTGTGTCAGAGTTGTGTCAGGGACCGGAGATACTGGCTAGTGTCATTCACTAGCAAGTAGCTGGGAGCAGTTTACATGCCAGAGGCTGTGCGTGAACAGCCCAGGAGTGGGGGTTCTCACAGCAGAGCGGGGTAAGGCTGGCTCCAAGAGTCAAGGATTGAAGAGGCCTAGCAGATCAGATAACACCAGAGGGGAACATCACAACATGTAACTGGGATACTGAGTCATTTCTTTCAATAAGCAACAGGGGCTGGAACTATGGAGACTCTGAGTGGAGATCTGCCACTCCACATCTGAGCCTTATCAGATTCCTCTACATTAACACTTTGTTTACCAAAGTGGAGCAATGGAGGGGGGCATCTATCTTAGCTCCAGCTGTGGCCGGCTGGGGAGGGAGAGCTCAGACCATCACAAGGAAAAATAAGCTCCCTTACCCAGGCTTTCAGGAATTTGGGGAGGAGGTGCAGTGGATCTGAGTGAGGAGAGATCAGTGAGGTGGGGCTGATCTGAGAAGGGGTCAGGGATCTTGCTCTGCAGTCACTGTCATGGCCATGCCCAATCCTTACTCCAGTCTGGTTTGCTCAGGGGTTGGGCCTCGTCAGGCCAAGACAGGGTTGCAGATCTGGTTGAAAGGGCTGTGAACAGGTTGTAGATGTCAGCCAGCAGGGTGTTGGCAGAGTAAATGTGTGTGTTAATGGGATATTGCTGAAAGAGGATAGGATGAATGTGGTGCGTGCAACTGTAACTGCATTTCCTGCTTTTCAGACGTTTGAGTTTTGCAGATATAGAGGTTCTGCATGGGGCTGATATTGCACCAGCCAACCTTAACTCTGCATAAGGAAGTGTTTTGCCGTTTAATTAGTACTGTCCCGAGTATTAACTTGGCTGTGAGGCTGACTCCAGAGCTAAATGCTTAGAAAGAAAACAATGAAAATATCCACTGTTTGTGACTCATTTAAAACAAATCATGTCCCTCCCGTCTGCACAGACAATGGTGAGAGGAAACAAAGGCAGGTCACCCAGGGGAGAAATTTAATCACTTTCATTCTCTGTATCTTTACTATAAAGGAAATGAACAAGAAACGCAAACTGAGTTCACAGAGAGAAAGAGGCAGATTTCTTTTCTCTACAACAGTGGCGTAGCCAGGTTCTAACATCAGGGAGAGCGAACACACAAAAAAAGGTGCCACCCGACATATCAAATTACACCTTTACCTCGATATAACGCGACCTGAAATAAGACGAATTCGGATATAAGTGGACAAAGCAATGCTCCGGGAGGCTGCGCACGCACCCGGTGGGACAGCCCCTCATTTCTCCTGAGGAGGCAGCTCTGCAATCTGTGGCCCCTGGAAGCAGGCAGCACACAGGAGCGGGAGGGAGGGGCACAGTCCCCCGCATAAGAGAGACAATTGGACAGGGGTGGGCAGGGTCTCGAGGGTTCGCAAGGGGGTGGGGGGCTGTACTGGGAGACTCTCCAATGCAACACCTAGCCACGCTGGCTTTGTGCATCATGAGTGTCATAAACAGATGGTTAAGGGTTAATGCTTCTTTTACCTGTAAATGGTTAAAAAGTTCGCCTAGCGTAGCTAACACCTGACCAGAGGAACCAATGGGGGAAGATGATGTTTCAAAAGGAAGGAGGGAAGTTTTTCCTTTGTTTAGAGTTTCAGTTTCAGCCGGAGTGAAAAAGATCAAGGAACCAGCCTCTTATCAGAGTAGTAAGTTTTAGAAAGGAATAAATCAGTTTATGTTTATTTCTTTGTAGCCCGTCTTGTGCAATTAGAGGTAGAATCAAATTGGGTATTTTTTTTGTGTAACTAAATTTGTGTCCAGGGGAACATCCTCTATGTTGTGAATCTGTTGTCTGTGAGAGTAGCTGGTATGCTAATCTCTCCCAGAGGGTTTTCTTTTACCTCTCTTTTCTTTAATTAAAAGCCTTTTTCTTAATACCTGATTGATTTTTCCTTGTTTTTAGATCCAAGGGGATTGGATCTGGACTCACCAGGGATTGATGGGAGAAAGGAGGGGGGATGGTTAATTTCTCCTTGTTTTTAGATCCAAGGGGATTGGATCTGGACTCACCAGGGATTGATGGGAGAAAGGAGGGGGGATGGTTAATTTCTCCTTGTTTTTAGATCCAAGGGATTGGATCTGGACTCACCAGGGATTGATGGGAGAAAGGAGGGGGGATGGTTAATTTCTCCTTGTTTTTAGATCCAAGGGGATTGGATCTGGACTCACCAGGGATTGATGGGAGAAAGGAGGGGGGATGGTTAATTTCTCCTTGTTTTTAGATCCAAGGGATTGGATCTGGACTCACCAGGGAATTGGTGAAGGAGTCTCTCTAAGGTACCCAGAGAGGGGAAGGTTTTAGGGGGACAGGGAGTGATCCAGACACTGAAAATTCTGGGTGGTGGCAGGGATACCAGATCTAAGCTAGTAATTAAGCTTAGAAGTGTCCATGCAGGTCCCCACATCTGTACCCTAAAATTCAGAGTGGGGGAGGAACCTTGACAATAAGGCATTCAGGAAAAGGAGGCAGCAAGAGACGGAGGTCGAGGAGGAGTGCCCTTCCCCTTCCAGCTGGGTCTGTGAGTCCCTGATCTCACAGAGTCTCAGCGCTGCAGGCATCCAGCCCCCAAGTACTGGGCTGCAGTGCAAGCTAGAGAGGCTGATACAGAGAAGTCAGGACCAGTCAGAGCACTTCCTATATCAGCATGAAAACTGCCTTCTAGAAAGCTGGGTGAGGTAATATGGGGGGGGGGGGAATATATATATAGGCGGATGAGGTAATGTATTTTATTGGATCAGCTTCTGTTGGTAAGAGAGACAAACTTTTGAGCTTTCACAGCACTCTTCTTCAGGAAGAAGAAAGAACCCCATGAAAGCTCCAAAACTTCTCTCTCTCTCTCACCAACAAAAGTTGCTCCAATAAAAGATATTACCTCTCCCACCTTGTGGCTCTAATTTCCTGGGAACAACAGGGCTACACCAACCCAGCATACAAAAATGCAAGATTCACATGAACAGCACAGAGTGACCACCATCACACTATTTTCATGATTCATCTTAGCATAATGTCATTATCACACCAAGGAAGTAGCACTATCAGAACAGTGAGATAAATATAGCCACATGTGCATGCCAAAAATTCACATACAAGCACCCTGGGATCCACACAGCAGATAGTAGTGTCAGTTTAGCTCTCAATCTGAGTCCATCCCCACTAAACTAAGTCCAAAGTTTCAGCTAAACACAAGGGTACCTGCAAATAGCTGTACTAACAGCAGGATCTACACTGGCCCAGTAGGAGAAGTTGCCTATCAGGGCATTAATTCCCAAGCCCAGGGATATGGGATCCAGGCACCAGGTCCTTAGAATCAGAATTTGTACTCACAGGAGAGTGGGATGAAATTAGAGAAGTTCCAGAAAGCAACTCCCAAGAAACAAGGCATTGACCAAATGGCTGGGTGGATGTTAAACAACCATCACCAGCCATTGTGTGCAGCAAGTGAATGGCAATTAGTAACTTAAAGACCACCATCAGCAGAGAATTGTTCAACCCTGGGATTCAGCAATGCCTCCTCCCAACATGATCACAAGTTCTTCCCTTAGGAGACAATTCAGGTTTCTCCTGATAGGAGGGGGAATATCAGGCTACCTCGCCCTCCCCCGCAACATGGTGCCCGGACTTGTGTTTGCCAGAGCACATGGACTAAACGAAACACATACTACAACAGCAGATACTTCGTTCCAGCCTTCCCTTGGGAGACAACTCCATCCGCACCCCCAAGGCAAAGACTGTACTGCTATTTGCCCTGATAATCTCAGTTTTCCTCTCCTACCCCCCCAACCCTTATCTCTTCCCCACTGCCTCTTCTCTTCCACCCGTCACCCCCTAAGAGGCAGTCACCCAGAGGCCAGGGAGGGGGAACCAAGCATATTAGAGGGCCACTGTCTGAGAGGCAGGCATGGCTGCCTGGGTAGGGAGGGCAAGCAGGGACACCACACACCCCAGGAGATGCACCCCCCCAATGCCTATTCTGGTCCAGCTGCACAGGTGCAGGGGATGTTTTTGGAGATGCCTCCGGCTGAGTCCCCTGCCCCCCACCATGCAGATGGCCATCCCACCAGCAGCCAGGTGCTGGCTCTCACAGAGGGTTTCCATTTCCACCACCCCACCACCACCTTCACCACAAGAAAGACCCCCCCCCCTTTGAATACACTTACCAGCTGCTGCTACTGGCTGCCTTTAGTTGGGCGAGAGGTTAGAAGCTGCTGCTGCAGAGCCAGAGAAAGCCCCCCTGCCACAGTGCCACAAGAAGCAGGTACGAGAAGGAGGTGGGGGTCTCTCAACTGCTCAGCCCCTTGCTCCAAGAGCAGTTCCCCTCGCTGATCGGCTGGTAGCCTGTAGGGATATTAAAGAAGGTACTAACAGTGATTCCCCCAGGTGACAGTGACCCCCCAGGTTCACCAAGTACAAAACTCTTTTAAGTTATGTTAAAACTTGTAAGCTCCTGTCTGCAGAAAACACTGTATCTGTCCTGTGAAAGATACTCTATTACTATGTAAAACTTACAAACAAGTTAATTGACTTTGTTCTTGAAGTAAACACTATGCTAGCCTTAAGCTGTAATTGATACAATGTAAACAAACAGACTCCCACCCGCTGTGATTACAGGGCCGGGAATCTCATAGGAATTAACACACACCCCAAAAGTGGTGGAGACAGTAAATTAAAATATGGTTAAGATATGAAATGTATGTTGATAAATGTTTGATGTATGTGAATGGTTAGGGAGGTGCCAATCTAGAAAGGATCCATCGGCCGAAGAATTTGTCAAGTGGACCACCAGACAACCCCCGGAGGGTAAACTGGGATCCACCCCAAACACCTGGAAGAAATATGCCACTTTAGACAGTGTGGAGCCACCAGGAATGTGCCATTTGCTGACTGAGCCAGCAACAGCAGGATGAACCGGTTCCCATAGACTAACATAGGAATTAATTCCTATAAAAATGGATTCTAAAGACTGAGGACTTGGAGTCTCTGGTTCTGCTGCCAACCTCCAGGAGCATCAGGTGCATCTGACACACACTCGGCTCCATCCTCATGACCAAGATACCTGGCCAGTAACTTGCCATGAGGCTGGTAACTATAACACCTGTACAAAACCTGAATGAATGATTGTGTGAATGAGTATGTGTGTGTGTGTGTAAGTAGTAACAGAAATAGGTAATAATGTTGTTTGCTTTTATCTTTTGCTAATAAATGTAGCATCTCTTAATACGATCCTGCTGGTTTTTATTATATTGGTATAACAAGCCAAAAACCAGCTAAACAGTGAGCACTCGCACTCCCCTAGCTAGCTACCCTACTGCCCCTGCCCTGGCCGAACAGCTGATGGCTCGTGCACAAGCCCCATACACAGTTGACTGGTGGGTGGGTGCCCCTGCCCCCTATAGGGGCATGACCCGACCAACCACTTCTTCCCCAAGGCTGGAGCTCAGTTCTTCCCCTTCCGTCCCTGCCATGCAATCAGCTGTCTCCCTCCTGCTGGGAAACATAGCTGATCGGCGGGGGCGGGGTATGCAGGATGCTGGGGGAAGCTGGGCAGGCCAAGCTTCAGAGCAGAGCGTGGGCCCCACCCCTGGTGCCATGCTAACCCTGCCTAAGGCATGGCTTTTTTGAAAATGTGCTGAGGGGAAGCAGTTGCTTCCCCTGCACCCCACCCCACTATGCTACTGCTCTCTAAGGTCCTTAGAGCAAACCCTGTTCTCCACCTGACCCTTACTGCTAGTAACACAAACCCTAACTCTACTCCCTTCAGCATCTCAAGTGGCTAAGATTAGATGAGCAATGTCTGTCCTTGCCCCTTCAACCTGCCTCAGCTAGAGATAAGGAAGTTCTCCTTCACCAGGTGCCCTAACATGTGTCTGTGTGTCCACACATTGTCTGTCCATCCGCTGGCAATCTTCTCAGATCACTGCACAAGGAAAAGAGCTTAGCGCCTGTAACCATCCTCAGTGAGCCACAGACGAGAAGCCAAATTCAGGACAAACTGCTGAGAAATAGAGCAGATACACCCCAAGACTGGTGCCTAATCCCTCATAGGATATATCAACCCAGCAACAAAAGGAAACTTCTACTTCACCACACCAGCTAAGAAGAAGTCACACAATTAGGCATTCCAGTCCTTGTATTACCACTGAAAACACTAGACTAGAAATGAGTGGCTCTTTCAAACCAGTCTCTTCAAAGGTTCTTCTGATCCCAAAGGACCAGCCACACACCCAGGGCAATATATAACTTAGATATTTTCCAAAAAATCATGCTGATGCAAATCCTTTAGTAGCTAAATTCTAAAGGTTTATTTGTAGAAAGAAAGAAAGAAAGAAAGAAAGAAAGAAAGAAAGAAAGAAAGAAAGAAAAGCATTAAAATTGGTTAAAGGAATCAAATACGGTAACTGCAAAGTTCTTGGTTCAGGCTTATAGCAGTGATGGAATAAACTGCTGGTTTGATAAGTCTCTGGTTGCTTCCAAATCACTGGAAGGTCCTCAGTCCCTTGGTTAGAATGCTCCCATTTGTATAAATCCATAGTCCAGTGGTTTGAACAGTAAAGAGGCTGGAGCGGGATAGAGACACAGTGGAGATGTTTCCAGGCCTCTTACAGCATCTGCCATTTGGAGGGAAACCCAGTGTTTCAGAGTCCTCAGCACAGCTAGTGGAAAATCACAGGTGAAAGATGGGATCTTGCAGTCACATCGGCAAGTTCCCTGTCCATGCCCGATTTTGTTTAGTCATTGCAAGAAGTCAATACCTATACTTCAGATGGAGTGTTCACATAAAAGTCTATTCAGTTTAGATGAGGTCTCCCATGGTCCATTGTGAGTTGTGTCCTTTTGATGGGCCACTCAATTTGAATAGTCCCTCCAAGGTGTGCTGGATAACTACCTTGTGAGTGTTTACCCCAGAAGCAAACATTTGAAATCCAGATATAGAGCCAATACTTATAACAAATGACGCATGCAGCTAGCATAATCAATCAATCTTTTCATAGATATCTTACATGCCACATTTTGTACAAGATTTGTTGGAAATATATAACAGTGATTGCAACAATGGTCTATATGGTCATATTTTAATCAGATAACATCACAAGAATATTGTTGTGATTTTTAATGTAAAGGATCATCTATCACAGTGCTTGAGGAGTACATGTCGCTTGGTGACATCTAATTATAGAACATAAAAGGATAATAATGGCAATAATTGGTCAGACCAAAGATCCATCTAGCCCATTATCCTGTTTTCTGACAGTGCCAATGCCGGGTGCTTAAGAGGGAATGAACAGAACAGATTCAAATGATCCATTCTCTGTCACACACTCCCAGCCTCTTGCAAACAAAAGCTAGGGACACCATCCCTGCCTATCCTGGCTAATAGTCATTGATGGACTGATCCTCCATGAACTTATCGAGTTCTTTCTGAACCCTGTTATAGTTTTCGCCTTCTCAATATCCTCCAGCAAAGAGTTGACTGTGCATTGTGTGAAGAAATACTTCCTTTTATTTGTTTTAAACCAGCTGCCTCTATCATGTCCCCCCACAGACAACCTGTTTGGGGTTTGTGCACTGGTTTGTAACACCACATCTGTGAGCCACTCCAGCCAGCTTGACAACAGCCTTTCCTATGCATCCACACAGCTAAAACGCTTCTCTGGGCTCTCATCCTCTCCTTTCTCAGTTACTGCAAAAGCCTTTTTTCTGACCTTGACAAATGCAACCTTGCCCTGCTCATCTGCATTCAGAAGTAAAAAGCTACCTCCTTATCCTCTGTCACGCATAGGTGCTGACTCCATGGGTGCTCCAGCCTCGGAGCACCCATGGGGAAAAATTGGTGGGTGCAGCTCCCCGCCCTGCCCGTTCAACCCACCTCACCTCATCTCCACCTCCTCCCCTGAGTGCGCCACATCCCTGCTTCTCCTTGCAGCACTTGCTGACTCAAAACAGCTGTTTTGTGGTGTAACAAGCTGTGGGAGGGAGGGATAGGAGCGGGAACGTGGTGCAGTCAGCGGAGGAGGCGGGGCCGGGTTGGGGATTTGGGGAAGGAGTCCAATAGGAGCTGGGAGGGGGCAGAGTTGGGGTGGCGACTTTTGGGAAGGGATTGGAATGGAGGTGGGGCAGGGTGGAGTCAGGGCGGGGCTGTGGTGGGGTGGGTCGAGCACCCACTGGAGCCAGGAGAAGTTGGCACCTATGCTGTCATGACCTTTGAGAAAAGGCTGAAGAAATTGGGCATGTTTAGGGATGAGAAAAGACTGAGTGGGGGATCTAACAGTTTTCAAACATGGAAGGGGCTGTTACAAGAGGAGGGAGATCAATTGTTTTCCATGTTCACTGATGGTCGGAGAAGAAGTGATTGGCTTGATCTGCAGCAAGGGAAATTTAGGTTGGATATTAGGAAACAGTTGCTAACTATCAGAATAGGTAAGTGCTGGAACAGGTTACTAAAAGAGGTTGTGGAATCCCCACCATTGGAGGTTTTTAACGACACTTTAGATAAATGCCTATCATGAATGGTATACTTATGTTTGATCCTGTCTCAGGGCAGGGGGGTGGACTTGATAACCTCTTGAGATCCTTTCCAGTCCTTTATTTTATGATCCATTATCTTAGCCCTTTGCTTTGATCATATCGCCCGTCTTTCTTGCTTTCTTTCTTACATATTTTTTAAGAAAGAAAGAAAGAATGAATGAATGAATGATTCAGCTTCCTGTCACATTTTGCTTTGTTACCCACTGAGTGTGAAGGAGTTAATTCCTGCTGTGGGACAAGGGAAGGAATGGCTGTTGGAGAAAGGTAGGCCTTTCCAGGTTGGCATGGATACACTATAAAGAACTGTCCATATATGAATGGAGCACCCTGCAGAGACAATGGAATACCTAACTGCAGGGCATTGATTTGTAATGACTTGATGAGGCAAAATGTCCGTGTTTTTGTTTCTCAATAAATCTGTGATCCTGGCCCTACAGGAAATTACTCCTGAAGATATTCCCTAGCTAATCCTATAATCTGTGAAATTCTACTCTTAATGATATAGATGTGGAGAAAATAGACATGACGGTTTTTGTAGGTGCATCAAATGTGTTTGATGTAAGTTCAGTACTGAATGTGAGATAGCTGCAGAAATAACTATTTTCAAATAGACACCCCATCTCCAGTAGCTTACAGAGAGTCTGACCCAGACTTGTTTCTACTTCCAGGGCCAGTGCTACCATTAAGGCAAACTAGGCGGTTGCCTAGGGCGCCAAGATTTGGGGGCACCAAAAAGCAGTGCCCCCAATTTTTTTTTAATAGCGTTCCTAGGCTGGGCTGCTGGCCGTGTACTGACATGTGCAGCTCAGACTCCCTCTCCCAGCACAGCGGCCACTCCATGCAATTATTGTCATTGCCGGTGGGGGTGCCAGCGGCTGGGCAGAGCTCTGCAGCTCTGCTTAGCGCTCACGTGGCACAAGCCTGGCGATGGACGCGACAGCAGGGCTTTGTGAGGAAACGGGTGGCTACCTCCTGGCTCTACCTCCATCGTCAGCCCCAGCGGGGGGCATGGAGAACAAAAGAGCCTCGGGTGGCAGTCCAGTGGAGGAAGAAAGAGAACCCTGACACCCGTGCTTTGGGCAAGGTAAGCACTTTCCCACAGCTCGGCCTAGGGAACATGGTGGAACATGGGCTGGAACAAGTTTACCAGTTTGATTTTCCCAAAGATAATAAGCAGAGAAAATTCTTGACAATTCATTACAAACGTAGACTTGTTAATGGAAAAGAAATGCACCACCAGTGGCTGCAGTATACCACATCAAGTGATTCTGTCTTTTGCTTCTGCTGCAAGCTGTTTGGCAGTAGTACTAGTGGCACATCATCTCTTTCTGAAAAAGGTTCAAGGGATTGGAAAAACATGTCTGCAATTCTTTCACGGCACGAGAAAATCAGTGAACATTTGACGCCTGTTCAAACATGGAAGGAACTTGAACTGCAACTGAAATACAAGAGAACAATTGGTGAAGAACATTTGTGCTTGATTAAGCAAGAAGAAAAGTATTGGCAGCAAATACTAAAACATCTGATCGCTTTGGTCAGAGTTCTTGGTATGCCAAACCTGGTCTTTCAGGGAACACATGAAAAACTGCACACTTCTGGTAATGGGAATTTCCTCAAATTTGTTGAATATCTAGCTTTGTTTGACCCGCTTATGGATGAGCATCTTTGCAGAATTAAGGACCAGGAGACGCATGTACATTACCTGGGGAAAGACATACAGAATGAGCTTATTCAGCTTCTATCCAATGCCATCAAACAAAAAATCCTAGCATCTGCTCGTGCTGCAAAATATTTTTCGATCATTCTAGATTGTGCACCAGATGCAGGCCACGTTGAAAAAATGGCCATGATCATTCAGTTTGTGGTTAGGCCTACTTCAGAGACTGAGAATGAGACTGAATCAGTATGCATAAAGGAACACTTCTTGGGATTTGTGTCGTTTACAGAGACAACTGGAGCTGGTATGACAGAAACTATTCTTCACCAGTTAGAAGAAATGTTACTGCCTATAGAAAACTTGCATGGTCAAGGCTACAACAATGGGAGCAATATGAAAGGGAAAGAAAATGGTGTCCAGCAAAGAATTTTGGATATTAATCCATGAGCCATTTTCATTCCTTGCAGTGCACATTCATTGAATTTGGTTGTTAATAATGCTGCAAAATGTTGCTTGGAGGCAACAGTCTTCTTTGATTTAGTTCAACGTGTGTATGTGTATTTCTCAGCTTCTACACATCGCTGGGAAGTTCTAACATGCCACGTATCTAATCTCACAGTTAAACCATTGAGTGAAACAAGATGGGAAAGTCAAATCGATGCCTTGAAACCTCTTCGCTATCAGCTTGGTGACATCTATGATGCTCTGATAGACATTTATGAAGACACTACTCTAACAGGATCATCTGGCAATACGTCATGAGTTGATGCAAAGACTCTAACAAAAGCCATTTCCAGTTTCAAGTTTCTTGTTTCTCTTGTTTTGTGGTATGACATACTGTTTGAGATCAGCGTGACTGACAAACAACTTCAGGCAAAAGAATTCGACATTATATGATGCCATTAATCAACTTGGAGAAACCAAGAAGTTTCTTGTGGGCCGCAGAAGTGACGCAGTCTTTGAGAAAACATTGGTAGATGCAGGTCAACTTGCGGAGGAGTTGGAGGTACCGGCACTTTTTGAACCAGATCCAATCCATATTAGAAAGAAGAGGAAGCAGTTCACATATGAAGCAGATGACGAACATATTTATAATCTGAAAGAAAAATTCAAAGTGAACTTTTACTTTGCAGTCATTGACACAGCAATACATTCGGTTGAAGAAAGATTCACATTGATGCAGCAAATTAGTTCAGTATTTGGCTTCATATATGATGTTTACAGTTTGCAAAATAAAACACCAAAGCAAATTATGGAACATTGCTTGAATCTGGAGCAAGCTTTGCAACATGGTGAATCCAAAGATATTGATGCCTTTGACTTGTGGAGTGAATTGCAAGCTATTGCAAGATGAGTCCTAAGGAGTTCATCACCGAAAGATGTATTGAACTTCATATGGGAAAATAAGCTGACAGATAGTGTCCCTAACACAGTTATTGCTCTTCGCATCCTCTTGACTCTCTCAGTTTCTGTGGCCACTGGTGAGCGAAGCTTCTTGAAGCTCAAGCTGATAAAAACATACATGTGAACATCAATGTTGCAACAAAGACTTGTTGGGCTATCTATCTTGTCAATAGAACATGACATTGCTCACAGCATTGACTTGGAGAAACTTGTTGCTAAATTGGCTAAACTTAAAGCACGGACACATAAATTCTAAATTATAACATATTACTCTGTGACAGGTTATTGTGCATAATGTATGTGATTTATTTTAGGGGGAGGGTGCAAGGTGGAAGCTTCACCTAGGGAGCAAAATATCCTTGCACCGGCCCTGTCTACTTGCTAACTTACACTTGTGCCACCAAATTAAAGAAGTAAACTGGGCATGTTTGGGGAACCCGTTCCTCGCTTACACTGCTAACATTCTCCTAGGTTTGGTAAAGGATTCTCCACTGGAGAAGTCCAAATTTACTCTAACCAAGGCCAAGGATTTGGCAAGAACTTGAGTAGAAATAGTAGGCACATAGTTGTTGGTTTTCACCCCTGAGAAGGAAGCTGTGGTGAACTATGGCCCAGGTAAAACTAGTTTCGGAACACCACTCCCTAGTTCAGTAGCACTGATTACAATCCCAGAGGATGCCACGATTAGATTGGGAAGAATTGTCCTTTGCTATTTCAATCCAAAGTTTCATGAGGCAAAGAAAGAGCGTCCTTCATAGAACATTCCTTCCCCATTGATCACAAACTGGCTGCCTGAATGGGTAAGAAGGACTTTCAGGCTGTAGAAATGATGGTGACCAGTCAGGCAATGAATGTATTGGGCTCCAATTTCAGACCACGGGATACACAAATATTGACTCCTGATTCTATGGTTTTGTGTCTGACGCTGTGGCTACACAATAAAGTGGATGTTGGCACAGCTGCACTAATGTAGCTGCACTGCTATTACAGATGCTCTAAGCCAATGGGAGAGATCTGCAAGCGGCGGTAGCTATGTTGGCAGGAGAAGCCGTCCTGCTGAGGTAGCACTGTCTACACAGCGGGGTAGGGTAGTGTACCTATGTTGCTCAGCGGTGTGGATTTTTCACACCTCTGAGCAATATAGTTATTCCGATAAATGTCTTTAGTGTAGACCAGACCTTAGTTTTCTCTTGTGTGTTATCCATTTACATTACTTCTCTACTTTGAAAGATTAAAAAGTGTGAAAAGAGAGGTATTTTTCCTCATGATGCAAACATTCCGACGTAGGAGACCCCTTCCACCAACGCACATGGCAGAAGATCCAGAGATACATGAACTCATAGATGTGGGAGGCACCTACACTGGGACAAACCACAACTTGAGCCAAGGTTCAGTTGTTGGCAATGGGGATTAAAAGAAAACTTAACAGATATGACAAGATTTTGTGATCTTTGAATATATTCTTGTTACCAATGAAATTAAAAAGAAGCCTGGGCTGATTGAGGGAAAGTAGGCTCAGCCGTGGCCAGGTCCCAATCAGGCCCAGCTGGCCCCTATAAGAGGCAGTGAGCCAGAAGTCCAGTCTCCCTCTGCCTGGAGAGGGAGAAGGGCCTGGCTGCAGGGAACTAGAGACAGGGTACCTGAGTGGAGCAGGGCTGGGGAAAGGCAGAGGAGATGGGGAGCTCCTGCCTGGAAAGACCCAGGCTGCGGCCTAGCATAAGGCCAACTGGTACTGGGGGCTGCAGGGGGCAGCCCAGGGGTAGGCAAAGGCAGCAAATCCAAACCCCTTTGCCTATGATGAGTGGCTGATACTGCAGTCTGCCCCAGTGAACAGGGGCTAGATGGAGACTGGGCAGTAGCCAAAACTGAGGGAAAGTGGGGATAGTGGGTTGGGGGTTCCCAGGGAGAAGAGACCCAGATTGGTGGGGTACTGCCAGGGGGCAGCACCCCAGGTGAAAGGGGGCACCGGGTCCAGAGGGCTACGGGGGCCAGAGGACAGGTGGACCACCAGCTTGCAGAGGGAACTCTGGAGCTGGAATGAGCTAATTCCCAGAATAGACCAGCAGGAGGCGCTGCAGGGGTGAGTCCTCTCCTCTACACAGAGGTTCCTTGCTCCGGACCATGCTCGCTGTGCTGGAGTGTTGCAACCGGACAGACTGCTCCGGGGTTACAAACAGCTCCTGGCTTGCCACGACAATGGATTCCCCCACTCGCCTGTCCCCCATTCTCATCTCCTCTTCCTTGCCCAAAACTTCCTCCTCCGGGTTGCCTGCAGTGACCTGTGATTCCAACTCCTCCAATACATCTCCAGGGCTCAGGGGAAGTGACACACTGCAGAGGATAGCATGCAGCTCCTTGTAAAAGCTGCATGTATGCAGTGACTGCTTGCCTTCCTTGCCTTCTGGTATGCCTGCCGCAGCTCCTTGATGTTCACTGCTGCGGGAACCTGTTGTAGCCCTTCTCCCTCATGCCCCAAGCAATCTGCTTGTAGATGTCCACAGTTCTATGGCTTGATCAGAGCTATGCCTGCACAGCCTTTTCTCCCACAGAGGCAGGAGATCCACCACCTTCTCTGTACTACAGGTTGGACATGTTTGGAGCAAGTAGCTGGCATGCTCAGCTGGGCAGTTGCCAGGTGAGCACTTCACCTGAGCAAACAGGAAATGGAAATTGAAAAAAATTGCAGTCCTTCAACAGGGGAGGGGCTTATTCCTGTGTACCTGGCTGCTGGGCAGCAGAGGTCAAAATGGTGACGAAAGCAGTCACCGTGGGGCATTGTGGGACATCTCCTGGAGGCCACTTCCATTGACATAAGCAACGCAGTGTCTGCGCTGCGTTGACCCAACTATATCAACTTAAGCACTACGCCTCTCATGGAGGTGGCATTTTAAGTCAACGCAGTCGGCAAGTGACATCAGCAGGAAAGACATTACTAGGTTAACATAAGCTGTCTTATGTCAACTTAACGCTGTAGACTGAGCCTGAGTGTCCCAGTTCTTTTGTTTGCAAAGCAAAGGTGTCACATCGGTGAGGAGATGTCTCAATTTAAGATAGTGATACATGAATAATGGTAGCTTTTCCGAGAATTTGTTTCAAATAACTATTTGTATGGGATGCTGAGGAGGCCTGTTGTTAGAGCACAACTGTTTAACCTTAAAGCCTGGTTATGGAAACTTCCTCAAAACCGGCTTTGTTTTTCTTTCATTTTTGAGATCTTTGAGGTTCACCCATACATAGTGTGAGTGGTTTGCAACAATAGATATTTTAAGAAAGCTGCTGGGTTAAGCAGCACTTTTCCAAACAGATATTGGCCAAAAGGTGGCCACACGTCAACTGGATCAGGATGTGTTGTCTGTATCCAAGGTGTACTTCACACTTGATTTACTAAGAGTGTGGAAGGCATGGTAAGGCAGAACTTACAACCATAAAGATCGTGGTAAAAGTGGACGTCCTTTGCCTTTCAGGGCATCAAGCCTTCCAAGAGAGACTGATCCCCTTGGTGAAGGAACTCATGACATCTACATCAGCCTTGACTAGTTTCTGTGCACCTGATAAAACACACTATCCTGATGCACCAGGCCAGCTACACAATCACCTGTTTCCTTCGATGCAGCTACAGCTCCTATTCCACTTGAATCCAAAAAGTGAGAGAGCTGCAGAATTCTAACCCCTTGTCAATTTAGTAAATTATGGTTCCTTTTTCAATTTTTTGTCTTCATTAATATCCCAGACTTTCGTGTGTGTGTGTGTGTGTGTACACATTCCTCAACTGGTAGAACTCAAAGAAATAAGCTGTCAAACAAATTCTTCATTAAGACCTTTAAACCTTCTACTTATAACAGGCTCAATAAGGTTTATCTCGGTGTTGCAGTGAGGAAGAAGCTTTAATTGGCCCTGAGGTTGTGGCTTAAAAGTAAGCAATAATTTGGTTCAGTAATATGCAGTAATATATTAATATTCAGACATATTCAATTAGCTCAAGCTGGATTGCACTGGTTGGTTTCAATTCTCCGTTTTAGGATTTAGAAGGGTGGATTTTCTGCTGTATTAATCTGAAGATTTGACTAAACTGCTGACCTGGTTCCAATGCAATATCCTTGTTAACCCATTGATTTGACCCAAACTTGGAAACGTTGTTTAACCCTTAGTTAGCTGAGCGTTGTTTATAGTAGTTTTGTATTAGTTCAGTGTATGAAGGATATACACTCAAAATTCTTCCAGTGAGCACCATGGGCTCCCACTCTGCCGCAGACCCACACTGGGTCACTCTCAATTTAACCTCTGGTTCTCACAGGGGAGCAGTTGAGGTGGGCAGCAATCTAAGGGCCAGCTGAATCCTGTAGCACTCAAGGCACTAGAAGGGAAAAGAAACTCCCCCATGCAGGCTTTTGGGGATTGCGGGTGAAAGCCATGTGGCTGTGGGAGGAATCACTGAACTGGGGGGTGTTTATGAGTGGGTGGAACTTGCAAAGGCATTTACTGTCCTTTCCAGGCATAGCCAGGGCCCCCATCTGGCTCATCCTGGTGAGGGCCAGCTGAGATTGTGGATCTGATTTGAAGGGATCTAAAGGGAAGGGAAACACTTCTCTTGGTGGCCTGAGGCTGCAATACCGAGCTTCACCCTAACTTCTGGGAAAGGCATGGAGTACCCCCAGGCACTGCAGAAACATGCTCCTTCAACTCTACTGCAATTGGACACACCTTCTGCTCCTCCAGCTCCAGGAACTTGTCCCAACAGCTGCAGGAGTAACCAGATGGGGGGCAGTCTGAACCCAAGCCTAAAAGCTACTCCCCCCAAGAAAAGTCAGGCACTGAGTGAGCAGCAAACACTGAAAGTGGATCTCTTTCAGGCTCTGGGTAGAGCACACCTTGCACTGCTGCAGGAAAGAGCACTCAGTAAGGAGCAAAAGCTCCAAACGTTCCCCAAATCCTGCGTCCAAGTCAGCAAATTCACTTAAAGGCAAAAGCAGAGGCAGTGAGAGACAGCTCCCACTTCCATGAACAGCTATCGAGGAGAAATAGCAACTCCCGAAGATTCAGGGCCCGAGCGCTTTGCATAAGGACTTTAGGCCTTTCTTCCTCCAGACTGTGAGGCTAGAAGGCAGGTCAGGAAGTTGCCCCTTCAGTCCGACACACTTAAATGGCCCTTCCTAGGAAAGGCCAATGCCTGAAGAAAATAAGTAATGTCAAGAAGGGTTCTAAAGAGATAACTTTGGAAGTTTGTGGGGGCATGCAACAAGGGGAAAGGGTCCCTACTTGAGCAGAAACTTGTGCCCTAGGTCCTAAGATTAAGTCTGGTGGTGCTCTACCAACTGAGCCAGGTTCACAGGGAAAAGCAACAAGTTGGTGCAGAAGAGAAACTAGTTAAGAAAAGGAGAGTCGGAAACAAGACAAAAAACCTGCTGCTCCTTCTATCTTTGCAGCCTGGCCTGCTCCTCCTTCCAGCCCCCTGAGGCATTTTGCTTTTTGTTTTCTGTTTATTAAAATATCAGATTCAGGAGAAAACACGGTTATACAAAGGAAAATGAAATCACAGACAGAACCGCTGTTGGAAATACAGAAAAAAAAAAGGAAAATGTAATCTCTAGCAGTGCATGGTATCCGGGCCAACCTGCTAAGGTCCCTGTGTGCATACCAGAAACCTTAAGGAACCGATACCAATGCCTGAACGCAATACCAATGCCTGAATTATTCATACTTATCCCTCAGAAGCTCAACTGTCCTCTGAAATTCACCCATCTAAACTCCAAATTTGTCATACACCCTATCCAGGGCCTGGAGCACCTGAGCATAACGCTCCAGCCAGGTGCAAACATCCTCCTCCCGGCCCACAACTGTGCGGAAAAATATGGTCACTGTCTTCACCGCAGGCTTGAAAAAGGGGATGGCAACTAATCCCGCCCACCTCTGCTCCATGGGGGCTTCCTCCCCAAACTTGTCCCAGAACCACTCGGGCTCCTTGACTGAATGGAAACTAACATCAAATTCCCCACTGTCTGGCAGGTGGATCACTGACCCCAGCTGCCGAGGGATAAAGCCCAAGGAGCGGCGCAGCAACATGCCCACTACAAAATCCCACGTGAGGCACCCACTTAAAACCCCTGTGTACCATAGTCCAGCTACAGGATGCTGCTGCTGCAAGGAGACAGAGGGCTGCAGTCCTGCAATCGCCACTGTCAAACACACTGTTGTTACTGAAAGAGAGGCTGCTGCTATGTAGGATTTCCTCTTGGCTGGCGGGGGACCCTCTGGTTGGAAACCCACGGCTGGCATCAATCTGGAACTCTGCTCTGTTCTCCTGCCTTCCAGTTCAGTCGTCTCAGGGCCCTGACCTCTGACATCTGCTGCTTATGAGGCTTACCCTGCTCGGTCACCTGCAAGTGGCCCCGTCTCATGTCAGGTCCAAGGATACTGCGAGGCTGCCAACAGATACGGTGCTCACCACTAGGTCAGTGCTCCCCCCCGTAAGTGGAGCTGGGTGAATGAGCCTATACTGTTGCTCCCCATCTTCTGGGGTCTCACCACTACTCGTACCCAAAAAGAGCTCAGTCCTCACAAGCGCCCCAAGGCGGGGTAAATGGCTCCTGGCGCTCCACTCCCCAGTTTCACCAATTCCACTCTCTCCTCCCCCCGGTCTCTAGTGCTGGGTGGGACCCAAGCCTCCCGGGAACTGGCAACGCACAGGCCTCCCCCAGGCACTGCAGCCACGTACTCCTTCTCCAACTCCACTCCTCTCACAGACCTGTCACAGTCCTCCAGATCCCGGCCAGCAGCCCCAACACCTGCACCTGATTTAGTTGGGGTTGGTCCTGCTTTGAGCAGGGGGTTGGACTAGGTACCTCCTGAGGTCCCTTCCAACCCTGATATTCTATGATTCACCCCTCTCCAGGGGAGGGGCCTGAGCCCCGCCCTTGTCACAACTCTCTCAAAGGAAAGCCAAGCACTGGGTGAGCACCAAACGCTGATGATGAAATAATTTCAGGTCCAGAGGTCTTTCTTCATCCATCCCTGCAAAGCCAGTGGGCAAGTCAAGAAGTTGCCTCTTCAGTCCCATGCACTACAGGGCCCTTCTTAACAAAGGCCATGTACTGAAGAGGAAAAAAGGGATATCAAGGCGCACTCTGAAAAGACCCCTTTTGAAACTCCTGGAGCACAGCTTGCTGTCTGACCAGGAACTCGAACCCTAGACCCTCAGATGAAAGGTCTTAGGCTCAACGAGCTAGCCAGGCTCACAAGCAAGAGCAGCAAGATGGTGCAGAAGAGAAAGTAGTCAAGAAAAAGAGAGTGGAAAACAATACAGTGAACATGCTGCGCTCTCTCTCTTCGCAGCCCTAGACCCGGCTTCCTTTCTGCTTTTTGTTTATTAAAATATCAGGTCTAATAGAAAACACAAGTATACAAAGCAAAATGAAATCACAGACAGTAATGAGATTGAAACACACACCAAGGATAGGTGGCAAGCAAGGGATACCAAGGTCCCACTGAGACTTGAATTTGAATTGCAAGATTCAAAGCGCTAAATGCTGGCCCTTACACTATGGAATAACAGGAAACCCCTCAAACTGTTCCATTGGGGAGGACATTCTCAGGACAATTGTTTGCATCTCTCTTTCAAGGGTTCTCTAGCCAGCCCTGCATTTGGTCAACAAGTCAGCACATAGTGCTTTGCTCCAGGCCCAGAGGTCTTTATTCCTCTAGACAGGAAGGCCAGTGGACATGTGAGGAGGATGCCTCTTCAGTCCCAGGCAGTAAAGGGCCCTTCTTAGGAAAGGCCAAGTCCTGAAAAGAAGAGTAACATGAAGCAGGACATGCCTTCTGAAGATCTTGGAGAAGCTCTCTCTGCCTGACCAGGGACTTGAACCCTGGACCTTCAGATTAAAAGTCTGAGCCTCTATGCACTGAACTAGTCAGACTTAGGTGTCAAGTGGCCGAGTTGGTGTAGTCAGGAAAAAAAGAGGGGGAAAGACTATGAAAAAACTGCTACTCTGACTCTCTTAACAGACCAGACCCAGCCTACTCCTCCATTCAATGCCCTCTGGCCTTCTTCTTTGGTTAGGAAAACATCGGATCTGGTAGAAAACACTGTTATACAAAGCAAAGCAAAGCAAAACAAAACAAAACCACATACGGAGATGCCAGTGGAAATATAAAACACACCAAAAAACAAAAGGAAGATGAAATCTCTATCAATGTACGGTATCTGGGACAATCCTGCATAGACAGCACACACTCAGCTCCCTGCGTGCATATCAAAAACCTGCAGGAAGCAATACCAGAGCCTGAAAATGAAACTCAACTGCTCCCAATTGCCCCACACACAAGTCAAGTCCACCCATCCCCGAACTCTAGAAGGCCCAGCTCATCAACCTGTGAAACTTTCGCAGCCCTGTTCTTCATCCCTGACCAAATGGGATGAGTGTTAAACCTCCCTCCCTTAGACCCCCCCTTCATCATTCCTGAGGAAAGATTAACACCACCAATGGCAACACTGCCAAAGTGACTTTGGCTCAGTAGGTCAAACAATAGGGTTGCCTGCAAGGCCTGTCTTCCAGCTGAAGTGCAGAGCTCAGTGGAAATCCAGCTCGTACCCCTTCCCACAGAAGTCTACTCATGGCCAGCCTTTGGGAGCTATTGTTCCCTCTCATGCTTAAGTCTCAGTAGCTGACAGGCAAAACCCAGGCTTGTCCATCATTTGGGAAAGTATGATATAACCCCCTGAGCTCTCATTATTTCAAGGCAGACAGATACAACATTCAACTGAGAGTTACACTCCGATCATGTTTCCAAGCCCTGAACACTGACCCTTATACTATGGGACCAGCATCTGCTATGCTTTACTGTGGAGACTTCTGATGGGGCCACTTTCTAGGGACAAGTTTATTCCTTACTTTCTCAATGCCTCCATCTCCTGCCTCGCTCTTTCCTGAAGGGCTCAGCCCACACCGCTTTGTAACACTCACAGAGGTATTTTTTTCTCCAGATTCCTAGAGTTATGGGAAAATAAGGAAGTTGTCCCTTGAGTCCTGTGGACCAAAGGTCCCATCCTAGGATTCTAGATGGCTTTAGGAGAAACTTAAACTCAAGAAGGATTCTCCAGGGATGCCTTTAGCTCCCTGTGCACAAAGCACATTGAAAAAAATCCCCGAGTTTGAATCCCAGACCTTCAGATTAAATGTTTTGGGTTCAACCAATTGAACTGCCCAGATTTATGAAGAAGTGAAACAAATTGGTGTGGAATAGAAGCCAGGCATGCAAAAGTGCAGGAAAATCCATAGGACGCGTGGATCTTTCTTGACACCGCCCTAGCCCACATGTTGTCCCTTTTCCCTCCAGCACTCTGAGGCTTTTTTGCAGCCGTACACACAAGTGAAGTTTTCCCCCACTAGCCTCTAGCAGCCCCGAGTCATCCATATGGGTAGTCTTGCAGTCCTGCTCTTTACCCCTGCCAAATTGGTCTGTGCGGTAAGTCCTCCTCTCTTATGCTTAAAGCATAAAACTGCAGGTGGGAACACATAGTTGGGCCTGGAGATCAACCAGTAGGGCTGCATACACTGCAGGCAGCCAGTTCAGCTGCAGGACTCAACTCAAATGCAGCTATCACACTTTCCCGTAGCTCTCCCATTCTGGTATCAAGCAGCTTATGAACAATGTATGCATCATGGGGGGGGGGAGGAGAGAGGGATTGTGAATGATGAAGGAATGGGTCTTGAATGTAGGGTTTCAGAAGTGTTTAATGGAAAACTAGGATTATGCAGAGGAAATGAGGTAAGTTGAATTCAAAGGTGACTGAGTGAATTTTCCAGCTTACTTGGTAGTGCCCAAAGAACTGCCAATCCAATTGATGAGTTGGCCTGTTCCTGTGTAGGTTTTTCATGGAGAGCCGTTCCTTCTGGTCTAGCATAATGGTAGGGCCCTCTTCTCTTTAATAGGTTGCATATTGTTTGTAGATCTTCTTCGTGTCCTCCAGATGAACTTTTATGCCATCTCAAGTTTGATGTTTGTGTTGAATCCAGTCCAGGGCTGCTGCATTTTGGGAAGTTGCCGGTAATTCCAGGTAGAACCAAAGGTGGAACTGATTGTTTGAAATAAAAGGACTTTGCCATGTAGAACTGTTTCTACATTACTATACACAAGGTCTCCCTGAGGTTGCAGACTAGATGCATTGGTGGAGGTTTATGTAGCACTGAACATACTGTTCCAGGATCTTGTTGATTCTTTCTACTTAACTATTCATGAAAGCATGGTAGGCAGAGGAGGGTGTATGGTAAACCAGTGCAGGGAATGAACTATCCAATCTTTATGCATTGGTTCACTACTATCATGAACCCATTGGACTTGGATACTTTAACTACAAAATCTAAAGTGATGGCTGTCCAGGGACCTGGTGGAGTCTTAAGTGGTTGCAGGTGTCCAAAGGATTTATTGGTCTGTGCCTTGCAGCAAGCACATACACTGCAAGAGACCACATAGCCACGTGAGGCCACCAGAGGACATGGAGACAAAGGTGCTGAGTTGAAATTTTGGAAATAAAAAGAGGTCATCAAGTCCTTGGGTGTTAAATTTAAAAGCCCTGGGAGATCTCAGCAATAGGCAGTGTTTGTAAATGAAAGGGTGCATGGCTAATGGTTAATGAATTCCAAAGTAAAGCCTAGAGCTCTGTTCTTCAGACACAGAAAAAATTCTTATGCATTTTTCAATGTCCCCTTCCAAGCTTTTATTGGGGCTTGATTGGTTTAAAGGAGTGGTGGCCCACAGAGATAATCATTATTTTATTCCTAAGCATTTAGTCCTGGTGTCGACTTTGCACACTCATTAATATCTAGTGGGCAGCCAGGGCCTTTGCTCTGGTATTAATTAAAGGACAAAAACCTTCATCAACACAATTGTGGCTGTCTGGGAGGATGTCAACCCCTTGCAAGCCTCAACTTCAGCAAAACTCAAACGTGAAAACAAGGAAAGGCACAATTAAGGTTGCATATACAATTAACTCTGCCCTCTTTCAGCAATGCCTTAACATGGCCCACTAACTCACAGAATCATAGAACATTAGGATTGGAAGAGAGCTCAAGAGGTTATCTAGTCCAATCCCCTGCTCAAAGCAGGACCACCACCAACTAAATCATCCCAGCCAAGGTTTTGTCAAGTCGGGCCGTAAAAACCTCTGAGGATGGAGATTCCATCACCTCCCGAGTTCGAGAGAATATATGACAAAATTGCTAAATAGCTATCCTCTTTTTTTGGCACTTCTCTTGCTTATGTAGTTGATATAAAAGTTTTCCACTACAAGAACAGTCTATATTTTTATATACTTAGTGCCACAGGAGAAAGTGGGTCACATTTTTCCAAGAATATTCAATACGGTGTCTAACTGCTAGCAATAAAGATGGATTCATCTGGCATTCATCTGGCAGATCCTTTACTGCAGAACTAAGTGAGCAGGTGAGGGTATCTCTAGGAAGCCAGCATTTTAGATTAAGAGGAATCGTTTTAATAATTTCCCAAACCATCTTGTGCTTGGACATAACTTCCACACAAAATCATGGATCTGTAGGAAAGGAAGGGACCTCGGGAGGGAAAAAGAGATTGGAGAGACCATGGTAATGTAAATGATTCAAACAGCCTGAAAGGCCACTATGTGGGAATTAACAAAAGTATTAAAGAATTTTTTTTGGTCAGCTCTAGATAAGGTTTTTATTGTGTTTATCCCCTATGTGGATTCTCTGATGATAAGACTGAGCTCTGATGGAAGCTTTTCCCACACAGAGCATCTCTAGGGGATCTCTCCTGTGTGGATTCTCCGATGTGCAGTAAGGGCTGAGCTCTGAGAGAAGTTTTTCCCACACTCACAGCATCCATAAGGTCTCTCTCCTGTGTGAATTCTTTGATGTCTGATAAGGGCCGAGATCTGAGAGAAGTTTTTCCCACACTCACAGCACTCATAGGGGCGCTCTCCTGTGTGGATTCTCTGATGTGTAATAAGGTGTGAGCGCCGAGTGAAGGTTTTCCTACACTCACGGCATTCATAAGGTCTCTCCCCTCTGTGGATTCTCTTATGGTCAAAAAGCCCTGAGCGACTACTGAAGTTTTTCCTGCACTCATGGCATTCATAGGGTCTCTCTCCTGTGTGGATCCTCTGATGTGCAATAAGGGATGAACTCTGACTGAAGCTTTTCCCACACTCACAGCATTCATAGGGTCTCTCTCCTGTGTGAGTGCTCTGATGCATAACAAGGGTTGAGATCCGAGCAAAGCTTTTCCTGCACTCATGGCATTGGTAGGGTCTCTCTCCTGTATGGGTCCTCTGATGTGTAATAAGGGATGAACTCTGACTGAAGGTTTTCCCACAGTCACAACATTCATAGGGTCTCTCTCCTGTGTGGACCCTCTCATGCCTCACAAGGGTAGAGCTCCGCGTGAAGCTTTTTCCACACTCACAGCACTCGTAGGGTCTCTCCCCTGTGTGAATTCTCTGGTGTTCTACAAGGTGTGAGCGGCTACTGAAATTTTTCCCACACTCAGTGCATGTGTTGCTTTGCTCTCCTGTGAGGATTCTCTTCTGGGCTGTGGTTTCCTTCTGAGTTTCCTGATAATTAATGGATTTACTCATTTTCTCCCCTGTCTTCTTTCCCTGCTCTCTCTCTGGCCTGTGCTCACTCTCACAGGCTCTTCCCTGCACATTCCCTTTGGATCTTTGTGATAATCCTGCATGTGCTTCCACTTGCTCAGCATCTTGCTGCTGAGGATTCTGCTCCTCATTCTCATTCAACACCCCATAACCTGCTGGGATAGAGGGAGAAACCTCAGAAATAGGGATGGTAAAGGGGAGAGCGAACAAAAATAAATGCTACACTGTCAGAAAAAAATCAAGATCAGAATCCCACCAAATTCTTTCCCAAACAGGAGAGAAGAGGGCATCAAAATCTGTTTCCACAACCCATCTGGGGTGGGAGGTCAAGTTGGGAAGTACGACCATGGGTCTGTCGTTATGGGATGGAAGCCATGAGTGATATCGGCTATGACCATATGACTCCTGCTGGGAACAATCCTGAACTCAGAGAGCTAACAAGGGTCTTTGTAGGGAATCCCAGCTGTTTCCTTCATTTTTTGAGCTGATTCAATGATTCCTCACCTGGGTAGGCATCCCTCCAGATCTCTCTTTCATCTGAGCCCTGGACATCTGGCACCGCTGGCTTTTCTCCTCGTTCCAGCTGGGAGATCACATCAAATTTGGAAACTGGAAACTCTGCTCAGAGGAAAGAAAACAAGTGAGATCAGGTGAGTTCATAGGACATTTGTCACAATAAAATGTTCTATTATTTTAACTCCAGACTATTTTAAAGCAGTAATAGCCTGGGGCCACCTATCTCGGTTCTCAAATGTGTAGGATACTCTGCTTAATGAGGGATTTAACTATACCCATGTCTGCTGGGAAAACGCACAGCCAGATACTGGCCATTATTTTTAGTAAAAGCCACAGACAGGTCACAGTTCCCATGACTTTCACTACAAATAATCAGGACAAAATCTTAACCTTAATCACACATCTAAGGATTCTATCAAGTTCTGCCAAAAATTCAGGCACTCATTGAAGAGTGAATTTGCTTTACTGAAGTTGAAGCGATGTTGGAACAGAACAATGACGGGAAAGATGGCATCGATTACCTCAATTCAAATAGATTGGTGTTGTGATCTTAGAACTGAGTCTAACACCAATTTGCTACATATATCAACTCATATAGCACTAGGATCAGGGTTATTATACCCATGCTTCGACCGGCCACTATTAAAAGCAGTAAGTACCTTTGGGTCACGAATTAGGTTCAGCTATTGAACAACCGCCCATGTCTCAACCAAGATTCCATCAGCAGCATTCTCCATACAGTCCCACTGAACGCTATGGCGGTTGAAATCACCAGTTACGATAGCAAAATTCATCATTGTATAAGTGTGTGACAGGGTGGAGTAAGTCCAGAGGCCCCTGCTGGAAGCCTTGTGGCCCTGCCTCTTCCCACCCCAGAAAAGAGAAGAGGAGAAGTCCTCCAGGTAGCCTAGAGTGGCTGTAGGAGAAGTAGCCAATCACAGGGGCTGCAAGAGCAGCCAACCAGGAGCCAGACGGGCCATATAAAAAGCAAGAAGCAGACACAGAGCAGTCAGCTGTTGCCTGGAGCTGGAAGAGGAAGGACTTTTGATATGGTCTCCCACAGTATTCTTGCCAGCAAGTGAAAAAAGTATGGATTGGATAAATGGACTATAAGGTGGATAGAAAGCTGGCTAGATCGTCGGGCTAAACAGGTAGAGATCAACCGCTCAATGTCTAGTTGGCAGCCAGTGTCAAGCGGAGTGCCCCGGGGTCAGTCCTGGGGCTGGTTTTGTTCAACATCTTCATTAATGATCTGGATGATGGGATGGATTGCACCCTCAGCAAGTTTGCAGATGACACTAAGATGTGGGGAGAGGTAGATACTTTGTCCTAGACAAATTGGAGGATTGGACTAAAAGAAATCTGATGAGGTTCAACAAGGACAAGTGCAGAGTCCTGCACTTAGGACGGAAGAATCCCATTCCCTGTTACAGACTGGGGACTGAGTGGCTAAGCAGCAGTTCTGCTGAAAAGGACCTGGGGGTTACAGTGGACGAGAACCTGGATATGAGTCAACAGGGTGCCCTTGTTGCCAAGAAGGTGAACAGCATATTGGGCTGCATTAGTAGGAGCACTGCCAGCAGATTGAGGGAAGTGATTATTCCCCTTTATTCGGCACTGGTGAGGCCACATCTGGAGTACTGCATACAGTTTTGGGCCTCCCACTACAGAAGCATGTGGACAAATTGAAGAGAATCCAGCAGAGGGCAACAAAAATTATTAGGGGGCTGGGGCACATGACTTACGAGGAGAGGCTGAGGGAACTGGGCTTATTTAGTCTGCAGAAGAGAAGAATGAGGGGGGATTTGATAGCAGCCTTCAACTACTTGAAAGGGGGGTCCAAAGAGGATGGAGCTTGGCTGTTCTCAGTGGTGGCAGATGACAGAACAAGGAGCAATGGTCTCAAGTTCCAGTTGGGGAGGTCTAGGTTGAATATTAGGAAACATTATTTCACTAGAGGAGGTGGTGAAGGACTGGAATGGGTTAACACCTAGGGAGGTGGTGGAATCTCCTTCCTTTAGAGGTTTTTAAGGTCAGGCTTGACAAAGCCCTGGCTGGGATTATTTAGTTGGGGTTGGTCCTACTTTGAGCAGGGCGTTGGACTAGATACCTCCTGAGGTCCCTTCCAACCCTGATATTCTATGATTCTATGACTGGGTTTCTGGCTGGCTGGAAGAGCAGCAGGATGACGGACAGCTCAATGTGTGCTGGGCCAAGCTTAGGGAGGGCTGCCGAAGACCGGGGGAGCTAAGAAATTGCTCCTGGCTGGCCTAGGAGAGTCCAGAACCTAGCCAGACCAAGCAAGAGTACTGTGATGGACCCCGTCGGTCTGGTGCGAGACTGAGACCAAGGAATCCTTCCGAAAAGGACACACCAGCCGAGGGTACCGTGATGGACCCCTGTCGGACTGTTATACAAGGCAATGTGTCTGGAAAGGAACGCTTAGTGGTACGGCTTCATACCAGGGCCTTGAGAAAGAAGGTAGAGACTCTATTCCCTGGAAGGGGTTGGTTTGTTTGCTCCACTTACAGATAGTGTGGGTGACTGAAGACCCACCATCGGTCTGGGGGGGAAGGGCGCTTGCGAGAAGTAGGTGCCATCCATATTCCAAACAAAAACAGCAGGCTCACACCCTACCAGAATGGGGGCTCTCGCAAGAGGTGGGTGCCAACCCCATTATAGGGCTAGGCTGGCAGCATGGTATTTTGGGTAAGATCCAAACTAGTATTGATCTGTGTAGATTTCAGAGTAGCAACCGTGTTAGTCTGTATCTGCAAAAAGAACAGGAGTACTTGTGGCACCTTAGAGACTACCAAATTTGTTAGTCTCTAAGGTGCCACAAGTACTCCTGTTCTTTGATCTGTGTAGAGAGGCAGAGTGGCCTCCCTCTGGACTGGAGAGCGAAGGATCACTATGCTCCCCCTGGTAGGCGGAGCCAAACCCACTCCCGCCCCCATCCCTGGAAGTACCAGGGCTGGACAGGATGTATAAAGGGAGGGCTCTGAAGCTCATCTGAGTGGGAGCCAGGGAAGGAGATGGATACCTCCAAACTGCTGCAGGACCCGGGAGCTGAATCTGTGCTCTGCAGCACCTTGCCCCTGGAGGAGACAGACCTGGAAGGGGAGTTGTCGGGACTACCATCCACTGTGTACCCAGAGGACCTGTGGATCTCAGAGGTACCAAATCACTGGAGGCAAGCCAACGACTGCCCGGCTATGTGGCTGACTGCTTCTAGGTCAGCGTGTTGCGGCTGGATCCCCGTTGACCCAGTGGCAGACCACTCCACCACTGTTAGGACGCGGTAAAGTCAGGCAGGCCCATGTCTCCCTACCCCTGCCACCCCACTCCTGGGGTGGCCGATGTCCCACCATAGGCCAGAAGGCCAGTGTGAATCTACCATCCACCAAGCTAGGACACTCTCACACCTTCCAAATCCCCAAGATTGTGTGGATGCTCATCCCTACCTGTCATAAACAGATAGTAAGAGCTTATAGAACAGAAGTACTTTATATCTCTTTTGACTGTAAAGGGTTAACAAGTTCAGTAAGCCTGGCTGTCACCTGACCAGAGGACCAATCAGGGGACAGGATACTTTCAAATCTTGAGGGAGGGAAGTTTTTGTGTGTGCTGTTAGTTTTGGTTGTTGTTCTCTCTGGGTTCTGATAGTGACCAGACGTGCAACCAGGTTTCTCTCCAATCTCTCCGATACAGGTTCTTATAAGTTTAAAATAGTGAGTACTAGGTAGATAAGGCGAGTTAGGCTTATGTTTGTTTTCTTTATTTGCAAATGTGCATTTGGCTGGAAGGAGTTTAATTATGCATTTGGCTGGAAGGAGTTCATATTTGTATTTGGCTGAAAGGATTTTAATTTGTACTTGTATACTTAGGCTGGGAGGGTATTCCCAGTGTCTATAGCTGAAAAACCCTGTACCTAATCCATCTTAAATTTACAAAGATAATTTTTACTGTTTTTCCTTCTTTAATTAAAAGCTTTTCTTGATTAAGAACCTGATTGTTTTTTTATTCTGGTGAGACCCCGGAGGACTGGTCTGGATTCATCAGGGACTTGGTGGGGAGAAAGGAGGGAAGGGGGAGAGAAAGGTTAATTTTCTCTCTGTGTTAGGATTACTTTCTTTCTCAGGGAGAGTCTGGGAGGGGGAGAGAGAAGGAGGAGGGAAGGTGAATTTTCTTCTCTGTTTTTAGATTCAAGAAGTTTGAATCACAGTGATCTTCCAGGGTAACCCAGGGAGGGAATCCTGGGAGAGGCAACGGTGGGGGAAAGGGTTTACTTTCCTTGTGTTAAAATCCAGAGGGTCTGGGTCTTGGGGGTCCCCGGGCAAGGTTTTGGGGGGACCAGAGTGTACCAGGCACTGGAATTCCTGGTTGGTGGCAGCGCTACAGGTCCTAAGCTGGTAATCAAGCTTAGAGGAATTCATGCTGGTACCCCATCTTTTGGACGCTAAGGTTCAGAGTGGGGAATTGTACCATGACACTACCGGAACTCAGAAGTGAGGGTTTGCTGGATGTCTTAGCCAGAAAGCTTAGGCTATAACCCGCTCCCTGCTCCACCCCACCCAAAGCTCCAGACTGTTAAACTGAAGGGCTGCGAGCTAAGGACTACCCAGTGGTCTGCCGCACCCAAGGGTGGGGACAAGAGCACTAGACTGTTGTTGCTTGTTTGCTTCTGTCAGATGGGCCCAGAACTATAGATTACTTATGGCTTGGGCCCACTGGTGTGACCCAAGCCCGAGAGTCACCACCCAATACGACGAGGCAGAGTGGCCTCCCTCCCCGCTGGAGAGCAAGGGCTCACAGCAATCTGGTAACATGGCTAGTGCTTTGGGGATCAGAAGAACACTTTGTATAGTGAGTCGAGTTTTAAGTAACTTCTCGCTTTACCGGATCTATTTGCTGACGGGGAGCCAGAGCCTGGAATGCAATAAGGGGGCCGTGTCATTTCTTTTCTTCAGCTTCTTGACAGAAGCACAGTTTGTGGCTGGTTGGTGACTCTAACTACAATGTTGACCACCAGTTCTAGGAGAATTTGCTCTTCTTTTTGCAGCCTGCACTCACCTTGGCATTTGCAGTGTGGGCTACCCTGGACACCTCAGGCCACAACTTTCTAGAGCAGGGTTTCTCAAATTGGAGTCCGCGGACTAGTACTCCAGGAGGTCTGCAAGTCATATCTGGGGCTGCCAGTCCCACTGATCAGGTCCTCCCTCTCCCTCCCTCCCAGGGCCTCTTGCATGGTGCGGGAACAGCTGTTCAATGGTGTGCAGGAGGTGTTGGGAGAGAGGGGGAGGAGTGGGGATGGGGTGCCCTCAGGGAGGGGGTGGAAAGAGGTGAGCAAGAGCACGGGGCACAGGTGGAGTGCAGATGGCAAGAGGTGGGGCAGGGGTGGAGTGGGGGCAGGGCCTGGGGCTGAGCGGGTGGCTTGGGGGGGCCGTGAAAAATTTTAAATCAAAATGGGGGTCCTTGGGTTACTAAATTTTGAGAACTGCTGTTCTAGAAGATCATTTCGTCGTACACAAGCTATTCAGCTCATTACGGCAGTCAGACAAGGTGGTGCAACACTTCCTTCTGGCCATAAAATTGATGAATTTATAAATCGATACGAGGAAGAACTAAGGGAAGATGCTATTGTTTTGTGTTGTATTCCACAGATGGAAATCCCAGCATTTATCGGCATGCCCTCCAGCTGTGTGCCCTGTGCCAGCTGTTGCTGTAATTGGACAGGAGAGGGATTAGATGGAATAGCATGGCAGAGCTGTGAGGTGCACGTGGACCATGTATCCCTCCTTTCAGGGCTCAGTGATGTAGGCTGTGTTAGTAAAGGTGCACAGAGTGCGTTCTTGCTATGGGTCTGTCAGTAGCATGTATGCCACCAAATTAGTGGTCTCCAGGGCCTAGTGAGGTTAAAGAGATGGTTGCATTTTGCAATTCTGCAATATTAGAGTTTGTGCTATACTGTTCCTGTGCTCCGTTCCCAAGGTGTTCTGTAGCAGGGGAGCGGGGAGTGCTAATCTGTGTGTCGTTGGCATGTTGGGGTGTTGCTGAAACGGGGCAGAGATCAGGTTGCATTGTGGGCGTGGTGTGAACCTTTGCTTTTCATTTCCAGTTTTAATCACCAAGGGGACGGGAATCCTTACCCAGCGAGGTCACATTCTCACAGTTCTCCTGCATGACGTCTCTGTAGAGGGCTCTCTGAGCGGGGTCCAGCAGAGCCCACTCTTCTTTGGTGAAATACACAGCCACCTCCTCGAAGGTCACCGATCCCTGAAAGAACAAGAGTCTAACTTTCAGTACCTGCTGCCCCAGTTGCAACCCCACCATTCATGACACAGCGGGAAGCCTAAGGAGGCACAGAGTCCCACCCTGCTCAGAGCATCCAGGAGGCATCAGGGCGAGGGGAGAAAGAGAGTCCCACTTCCCTCCTAGCAGACAGAGGCTGGCAGGGTCTTCACATTCATCACACGCCTAGCCAGAGGCTGATGCAGGAGATGGGTCCCTAGAAGGCTCCAGATCCTCTGGTAGGAATCCCAACCTCCTCCCCATTGCTGGCACCTAGATGGGAGGGGATGGGGCACCTCCCCTAAGCCTCTCTGATCAGTAACTTCTTCGTATCTCAGAGCAGCCTCCACTTAGTAGGTTTAAGCTCCAACACTGGCTGGGTCAACTTACCAAACTGCCAAGTCCGGGGCATCTGTTTCCTGTTCCACAGAGAAGGAATTTCCACCATAACCCCCAGGGGTCTGTTCCTATAATCTAGTCTCCAAATAAAAGCAAGTTCCAGCAGGTTTGTCACCCACTGTTCCTCTCCCTTTCTCCACCCTGTGCAGAGGTGCTGAGATTTCCTTTTCCTCTTCCCGCCCACTCGCCGCTCTCCACCCTCCCCCAAGCCCTTCCCAGCTGTTTGGCCATCAGCACCTATGAGCTTGTGTATTTCCTGCCCGCTTCTGCCTCCAGATTGAACTTCTCAGAAGTTCCCACCTCCTATGTATTTTCTGCGCCCTCTCTCTCCAGCAGGAACCCACCAGCAACTTCCTTGGGATTCCTACCTGAGCCTGCTCTTCTGCAGTCATTTCCCTTCCCCGTCTCCTTGGAGGATGGGGTAATCTGGAGTTAAATGGGGGTGTTATTTTGCAGTCTGTCAGAGTGAGAGAGAGAACTGGTGAGAGTCCAGAAGGGACTTTAGTTCATTCCACATCTTGATTCTCCCTAGCACTTTCCCTGCAGATAGACGTTCCAGACACTCATGCTGGGAATATCATCCGTCATTCTCTGACTTTATTACAGCATCCCATCAGGACTGAACCCGCTGAGATATTTTCCAACCCTGACATGGTCCCTGAGGGCAGCACGTTCCCCGTGCAGCACGGGAATTAGGCAGAGGCAGGTACTGGACAAAGCCTGTTCAGTGTGGGTGCAAGTACATGAAATGAAATTTGCCGGAGACGCGAAGGATCAGAACATTGTAGAGCTGTGAATTGCCTCCAAGGCTGGAGTGACAGAAACTATTGAAATTCAATAGTACAAAGTGAAAGGTCTCACACATGTCTAATAATACGAATTTCCGCTACAAGCCGTGGCTGAAGGAGACAGAGGAGGAAGACACCTGGCTGTGTGGGTGGATCACAGGTGACTTCTGCAGAGCCCGTGTGGCTGGCCTGGGAGCCACCTCAGCAGCTTGGGCCACCCCTGGGCTAGTCGAACCAGCTACTGCCGGGGCAGTCTTGGTCTCCCCTCCCCCCCGCATCTCCCAGCAGCAGGAATTGGGGGTGGGGCTCAGGGTTGGTGATTGGGGTGCATGGCAGTGCTTACCTGGGCGGGGGGGCTCCCTGGAAGGGTGACAGGAACTCCTTTCCCACAGCTCCTAGCTCCACGTGCTGCCTTCACCCGCAGGCGTTGGCCCCGCAGCTCCCATTAGACGTAGTTCCCAGCCAATCGGAGCTGCAGAACCAGGGTTGGGGGCAGAGCAGAGGCAGCACATGGAGCTAGGACCTGGAGGTCGCTACTTCCCTAGAGCCAGATAGGGAATCTGCCCCAGCCCTGCCAACCCTCACCCCCCAAGCACCTGTGTTGCCCCTGGGCTGCAACCCCCGACCGAGCATTGGCAGTGCCCCCTGGACCATGCCCCCCGAGCACCTGCGGTACCCACACAGGCTGTCCTCCCCTGAGTACCCATGCGGCCCCATCCCACCCCTTCCCAGCACTTGTAGTGCCCCCAGGCCCTCCCTCTGCCAAGTTTTAGTCAGGGGTATATAGTAAAAGTCAAGGGGAGGCCACAGGCCATGAATTTTTGTTTCCTGCCCATGACCTTTACTAACAATACCTATGACTAAAACGTAGCCTTAACTATGAGCCACCAATGTCATGTGGCTGTGAAAAAGGCAAATGCAACTCAGGCGAGGAGTTTTGAGTAGAGATAGAGAAGCATTGATGCATTTACACAAGGCAGTGGTATGACCTCATTTGAGCTAGACAAGGCAGGTCACCCATGTTCAAAAAAGACGAATTTAAACGGGAACATGTGCAGAGAAGAGTTGCTAGGATGAGCAAGGGAATGGAGGGCCTGTCTGATGAGAGGCGACTGGAAGATCTTGGTTTATTTACTCTGACAAAGAGAAGCCTGAGGAGGCAGAAAAGGACCTAGAGGTTACAGTGGACGAGAAGCTGGATAGGAGTCAGCAGTGTGACCTTGTTGCCAAGAAGGCTAACAGCATTTTGGGCTGAATAAGTAGGGGCATTGCCAGCAGATCGAAGGATGTGATCATTCCCCTCTATTCAACATTAGTGAGGCCTCATCTGGAGTACTGTGTCCAGTTTTGGGCCCCACACTACAAGAAGGATGTGGAAAAATTGGGAAGAGTCCAGCAGAGGGCAACAAAAATGATTAGGGGGGTGGAGCACATGACTTATGAGGAGAGGCTGAGGGAACTGGGATTGTTTAGTCTGCAGAAGAGAAGAATGAGGGGGGATTTGATAGCTGCTTTCAACTACCTGAAGGGGGGTTTCCAAAGAGGATGGCACTCGGCTGTTCTCGGTAGCTGATGACAGAACAAGGAGTAATGGTCTCAAGTCGCAGTGGGGAGGTTTAGGTTGGATATTAGAAAAACTTTTTCACTAGGCGGGTGGTGAAGCACTGGAATGGGTTACCTAGAGAGGTGGTGGAATTTCCATCCTTAGAGGTTTTTAAGGCCCAGCTTGACAAAGCCCTGGCTGGGATGATTTAGTTGGGGTTGGTCCTGCTTTGAGCAGGGGATTGTACTAGATACCTCCTGAGGTCCCTTCCAACCCTGGTGTTCTATGATTCTATGACTAAGCTCTGTTGATATATTAGGGGGTAAATATTAGGGAGGGTGTAGAACTATTTAAGCAAAGGACAAGCCTGGTACAAAACCAAGTGGATCTCAACCTGTCTGGAAATTAGATGAAGTTTTCTCACCATCAGAGGAGTGAGGGGCTGGTACAGCCTCCCAACAGCAGCTGTGGGGCAAACAACTTCCGTAGTTTAAGGAAGTGCTGGGCAAATGTACGAATGCGTGTGATGGGGTGGCTGCCCCTCACTGGCAGGTAAGAGGTTAAAGCCACCTTGAGGAGGCTGCGCGGGAGGCAGCCAACGAGGAAAAGGCTTATAGTGCCAGCCAATCTGGGCCATATAAGAAGGGGCTGCTGAGCAGAGGAGGGACAATCACTCCCTGAAGGGTGAGGGAAGAGGGCTGGCTGCTTAGAAGGCTGGAGCACCATGGACAGAGCAGTGCTGGGCAGGGTCAGGGGAGCATGGGTGAGCTCCTGGCTGACCGCTGCCAGACTGAGCCCTGATACAAGGCGGTGGAGGTGCTAGGGCTGCAGGCGAGTGGCCCAGGGAAGGAGACACCAGAGTTGGAGGAGAGGCAGTATGCGTCTGCCGGCTGCAGCGTGCGTCGCACCCCCACCCACAGACACCTTGCCCCACTTGCTACTGAGGGGAGTGGCCAGTCAATAGATTGCAATTTGACACGCAGACAAGCGGCTAGAATTGGGATTGCAGTTTGCCACTGAGGCAAGTGGTCGGACAAAGGACTGTCAGTTCCCTGGAAGAGGGGAAGGGACAGACTGGGACACCACCAGAGGGCTATGTCCAGAAGAGGACGACCCGGTCCAGGGAGCGACGTAGGTCATGGAGACAGACAAGACGATGGGTGAGACATGGGCGTACTGGCAAACCCCAAGCTAATTCCCAGGACAGCCAGGAGGAGGCGCTGCGGTGGTGAGTCGCCCCCTGGTGGCAGAGCACAGCAGCCCTGTGGCTCACTTCCTGTTTAGATCTTATGTCCTAAACCTCATGATTCAGGGGTTCAGCTGACCACTGGAAGAGGTCAGGAAGGGACATTTTTCCTCAAAGAGCTGACTGAGAAGATATCTGAACCATTAATGATTATCTTGAAGAACTCATGGAAGATGGCAGAGAGTCCAGAAACTGGAAGAGGGCAGATATAGTGCCCATCTGTAAAAGGGGGAAAAAGGACAACCCAGGCAATTACAGACTAGTCCTCTTACATTCAGTATCTGGAAAAATAATAGAGCAAATAATTAAGCAATCAATTTACAAACACCTAGAAGATAATAATGTGATAAGAAACACTCAGCATGGATTTGTCAAGAATAAATCATGTCAAACCAACACAACAGCTTTCTTTGACAGGGTAACAAGCCTTGTGGATAAGGGGGAGCAGTAGATGTGGTATATCTTGCTTTTAGAAAGACTTTTGATACTGTCTCACATCACCTTCTCATAAACAAATACAGCCTTGATGGTCAGGCTTGACAAAGCCCTGAATAGGATGATTTAGTTGGGAATTGGTCCTGCTTTTAGCAGGGGGTTGGACTAGATACTCCTGAGGTCCCTTCCAACCCTGATATTCTATGATTCTATGAGCTACTATAAGGCAAGCGAATAACTGGTTGGAAAACCTTTCCCAGACAGTAGTTATCACAGTCAAGCTGGAAGGGCATATCAACTGGGGTCCCACAGAAATAAACGGTTTTTCCCATACATCATTTCCTTCCTCCCCCTTCTGCATTTCTCCCGTACCCCTCTTTGCCTAACCCTCTCCCTGTTCCACCTCTTTCCCTCTTCTCCCTTGACAACTCTACTCTCCCAACTGACCTTTCTCCCCCCCTTCTTTCTTCTAGCCTATTTAAAGACAGGACTGTGCAAACTAACAACAATATATATAACCTGTCACCTGTGTGTTCTTTAACCAAAAACAATTCAAAACTCTTTTTACTACTGTTTTTACTGTAAAAAAAAAAACAGCGACTTCATGCATGTCTTCCCTTCTTTTTAAAAAGTCTTTGAAAAGTTAATTATACACATAAACAACTACACAGAAGCAACCCAATACGCCATCCAGTTAAAAAAAAGAATTTTCTTCCACAAACCTATTTGGAAAGGCTCAAAATGTTCAGGTTTTGAGAGGGATTTGCTTCCCCGTTCAAGTAGAGAATATGAAATTCATCCCTTGCCTAAGTGTCGTCCAAGATCTACCATACCCAGCGTGTCTAGGAACAGCTGCACTGGGACGAAAGGCAACAGTTTTAGATTTTGAACACAGTCCAGTTTTTACTGATCTAAAGAATAACTGTCTCTCTAAAAGTCAAAGTCCCGGTTAAAATCAGATCCAGGTCCAAAAGGAGCAATGTAATTAGTGAATTTTCTGTGGAAATTCCAAACTTTGCAGAGAATTTCCCTGTAAAACGTAGTAATTCAGAAAGGACAAATAACCTTAGGGGTTATTTTCAGAACACTCAGCTTTTCCAGGAAATTAGCCTTATATCAGCTAAAAAAATGTTCATCTCTTAAATTCTAAGGAGGGCAATGCTTTTTTTTTAGGGCATAATCCATTGTAAACTTCCTGCAAAATTTAATTTGGATATTGTGTTTTCTTCCACATGGAAAGGACAAAACTTTGTCCCATCAGTCACCACGACTGGTAAAACTGCAAAATTAAACCCTGAACATTTTATCAGAGAGGGTATGTGTTATCTTGTACCTTATTTTCAGTTTAAGATCTATTCAAAAAATTATAAAATTCTCCCTGCCCCTTTTTAATTAAAGGGCAAAACTTTGTGTTAAACAATAAATAAATAAAATAAATAAGCTGACACCAAGACCTGATTAAATCCTTCTTTAATTCTAGTACAATATCTGTGCAACAATCTAAAACAGTGGGTAAAGTTAAAAAAAAATTCGTCCCCCAAAAGCTGCCCATAATTTCCTACAAGTGAAAATAATTAACAAAACTTGCTAATAGTTTAACTTAAAAAAAGAATTAAAGGATATTAAAAAATAGTTGTTTTCTAAAACCAGCCTGAATTTTGTGTGTGTGTGTGTGTGAGAGAGAGAGAGAGAGAAAGGCATAACTGTGTTAACATTGTTTAAATTTTTAGAGTAGCTTTAAAAGATCATGTGAAAGCCAAGAATTATGTGCTAAAATACTATAAATGTTGGGGCAAAAATTGTCTTTATTGAAAAAGTCAATGAGCCAAAAAGGGGCAAACTATTTAGGCTTTAAAATTTGCTAAGGGTCTAAGACTCCAAGTACATAATTTAAAGCCCCTCGCCAATGTCTCAGAAGTATGCAGTTTTCTGTACATTTGCAGTTACTGCAGGCAATTCATCCCAGCATATGCCAAATTACTAGACCCCTCAGTAAATTACTACAGGTACATAAGGATTGGGATTGGGGACCTGAAAATAATCAGGCCATACAAAAATTAAAAACAAAATCAACTTAAGCCCCTTGCTTAATTTACCTTGAACAAGGCAAAACTTGAAACCTCAAGCTATTGCTTATCATAGATTATTAGGGTTGGAAGGGACCTCAAGAGATCATCTAGTCCAACCAACCCCCCCGCTCAAAGCAGAAGCAATCTCTAAATGGTCCCCTCAAGGACTGAACTCACAACCCTCGGTATAACAGCCCAGTGCACAAACCACTGAACTATCCTTGCCCACTCCCTGCCCTAAGCAGTTAAATAGTGCAAGAAAGAAAGAAAAGGCTTGCAAGCCTTCACTACTGCACTACATCAGCACCGCTGTGATCAAGGCATTGATTTAGCAGATCTAGTGAAGACATGATAAATTGATGGGAGAGCGCTCTCCCACTGATGTAATTAATCCATCTCGATGAGAGGTGGAAACTATGTAGACACTGCGTTAAGTCGATGTTGCTCAGGAGGGTGGTCTTTTTACACCCTTGAGCGATGTAGCTTATGTCAATTTAAGCGGAAGCACAGACAAGGCCAAAGAAAGAGAGATCCTCACGCTACAAAAAACACTTTAAGATCTACAACATTTTTTATTAACGTCATTAAAAGTCATTATTAATGTTAACCGTCATTCTTTCAAATAACTTTTCTTTATTTGTTTAGATTGTAGGTAAGTGTCAAGTGCCAGCTAACCTCCTAAATTCTAGCAATAAAATAAAATAAAAAAGTAAAATGAGTATGTTAAAAATAAACCGTTCTTAAAAGCAAAAATATTAACCCAGCTACATCAATGTCAGGACACTAATCTTAAGACACTAATTAAAGAAAGAGATACCATTATTTGTCCACAAAATTTGCAATATCAGTCTTATAAAAGAAATGTTAGTGCCAGTTTACGCATTGCATATATAAATAGCTATTCATTCCATCAAAATAGGGCCAATATGCAAGTGTGAATTTTTTTTTTTTAAACCTCAAACATTTAAACTAATTTTTGTCACTGTTCAGTATCCTGACATTGCTGCTCTATTGTTTGCCTTAAAATCAATTCTAAAACACTAATTGCATCAACTTTCCTATTATGTACAAATTCAAACTATGGGACAAGTAGCTTCCTGATTTATCTTCATACCTGGCATAACAATAAATTCTAAAGTGCTAAAAGAAAACAAACACTTTAAACTAATTAAAATAATAAATTAATTAGTTTAAAAATAAATGAACCATTTATTTTAAAGACAGGAAAAAATCACCCATATGAAAATAAGCAAACTCGTCTAAACAATAAGGAAGCTAACATACTTGCCAAAAAAAGTGGATTAAACAGTATGGCAAGTGAAAATATTAACTCATGCTCGATCAAACTTTCAACTACAATAAATGTTTGAGTGTTTGCCAAAATAAAAGTAAAACCAAAGCCTCTTAGAAAGAAAGAAAGAAAGATGGGTCACTCTTTTAATATTAAAAAGTGAAAAAAAAACTTAGTAAACACATTTAACCTTTAAAAATCAATACAACAGCTCATCAATGGGAAAAGTGTGAGAAACACAGATATACTCTACAGCAGGTTCCATCCTCATTCAAGATCAGACCATATTCATGTCTCATCTCTCATTCAAGGTCAGTTCCGGTGGAGCCCAGCTGTATCTTTTACAGACTTTCTGCCCCCCAACCATTGTGGCCATTTTCAGTCACCCCCGCCTGACTGCTTAGCCTATGGATGTTTCATCTTTGTCTCATCCTGTTTCACATCTTTCAGGTGCTTGTTCCTTGCCCCAAATGGAAACACACCAGTGAGATCAAGATTTGCTCTGAATCCACATCAGATGTCACAGCAGGAGTGAACTGGGCAGTCATGGGGCTCACCCAGCTTCACTTGGTTCCACAGCTTCCAGGTTCACATCGGGGCTGGAGGCCGTGAAACCCTGTCGCTAACATGGTTATTGGTCTGAAATCTCCCCATGACCCATCAGAGACAGACACGTACCTGTGTTGCTCCCCAGCTCCTGTTGCAGCATCTCTAGGGAAGGAGAGGACAGGAGAGATGAGAATTCAGGCCTTTGCATTCATGGAGAAATCCCCATTGCTTATTAATGGAACTGCTGTTAACTATGAGATGGTGACAGAGATCAGAGGCCGATAACGCAGGCGCTGCAGACAGAGCCAGCCCCACAGGGCTGCTCCATGGGGAAGGGCAACTCGCTGAGCTGGGCTGTGAGATGGAGCCAAGGATCAGTGACATCACTAGAGTCCCCAACTCCTCCCCAGGGTCAGGGTCGCTGTAACCAGAGGAGACACCACCCCCAGACTCCAACTCACCTTTGAATCCCAGCAGCACCTCCTGCAGCATGGCACTTTTCAGAGAGAAATCGCTGAGTCTCTTCTCCAGCTCCGCAAACGACGGCTCTGGCTTCCGAAACGTCTCGTCCTCCCTGCTGGGGAAAGGAGGAGGGGTAAGAAATGAGCCCGATCCCCATGCCAACAATTAGCTACCTTTATTGTCATGATCAGTATCATTCAATGGTACGACACCCCCCGTGTTCCCCCCACACACACCTACGCATGATTAGGGCCCCTGCTATTTTTATCTTTTGTTCCTTTCCTTTCCCCACCCTCTTTTCTCTATTTCTCTCTCTCCTCTCCTCCCTACAGCAGCTTCCTATTCCCACCCCTCAAAGGGTTTCACACCCGCCCCATTCCCGTTCCACCAGTGACCGGCCACGGAATATTGAATGTTGACGTTAAAGTGATCTCATGTCAATTGACCCTCCAACGAGATTAACGGGGGACGGAGGAGTTCACACCTCCCTGAGCTATGGCGTCAGCAGACCCTGAAAGGGAATCGTGTCTCCATTCGCAGTTGGGAGGGTTTCTTTGTAACCAGGAGGGCTTGACGCTTACTTAAAAAAAACCCTGAAAGCTGAGATTCTGCACACGGTGAATATGTGATGTGTCCACATAAACCTGTCAGACAGGTCGGGTCTGGCCCATATGTCTGACAGCCCTGGCGGGACCTCATTAGCTGTCAGAGTAACAGGCTCTGCCCTTGCTGAGGCAGCCGCTGTGGGGGTGGAGGGGGAGGAGAAAAAAATCACAGGCACCAAACTGGTGTGTCACACTTCAGGGGCGGGGGGCGAGGGGGGGGCTCCATATTTAGTGCAGATTCCAAATGTAACTGAACATGAAAGCCAGTGAAATGGAGCCAGGGACTTACCTGCCCCCAGTGCTCCCAGCACCCTGGAGAAGGGGAGAAAGAAGAGGCAAGTCAGGGGGATTGTCCCAACCTGGGCAGCTCTCCTGCTCTTCAGGGGAATCACCACTGGGTATTTGGGAAATTTCAGACACTCGGGTTCATGTTCCCAGACCAGCTGCCACCCCCCAAGCAAAGACTACTGCTCTCAGCGGCCCCAGCAATCCCTGTTGGGGGGCTGTCATTACAGAAGGAGTCTCCCCAGGCACTTCACAGGAAGAACATGTTTCTCTGCCTCAAGAATCAAATTCCCTCCAGTGCTGAAAGACCCACAAACCCCCTGACCCCAGTAACCCATTAACCTGGTGTGAATGGGGCCTTAGGCCTGATTCAGGACCTCTGCATAGGGGAGGGGATTTCACTTTCCAGGTGCAAATGCCAACAGACTTTTCCAGGGGAGGAGAGAAGGTCTTGGGGTTGTAGCTTCCAGGACTTATCCCTGGCACTGCTGCCACTGCCTCATGATGTGATCTTGGGCAGGGCTCTGGCCCTCCCTCTGTCTCACTTTCCCCTTTGTATCATAGGATAAACCCTCTGTCCCCCCTTTGTAAAGTGCTTTGGGATCTAGGGCTCAGAAGCGCCTATAGAAACACTGCATATGATCATTGTAATGACAGCCTGACCTGCAGGGGTTGGCTCAGCAGCTGCTGCCCCTTCTCTCCTCCCCTCTCCCTGAGCAGGGAAATCTCCCAAGACAGGCTGCAGACGCCCTCATCCCTTCTCTGGACAATGGCTCTCTCCAGCTCCTCCAGCCAGGACAGCAGCCGCTGCTCCTGCTCCTCCAGAAACCCTCGCAGCTCCTGCCACTCCCAGATGATCTTCTGCCTCTCGGCTTCTGTCTGTTTCTGCAACAGGGAGAGGGCAGCTCAGTAACAGGGGAGAACCATAAATGCACCTCACAGGGGGTGGAAGAATTATTTACCAGAGCACGGGATCTCTTGCGGGGACTCATGGGAAGCACATTTAGGCCAGGAAGGGTGGACGGATCATGACAGGGGTGAGCTGTACACAGCTAACAGGAGGGCCTAGTCCCCCTAAAACTTCATCAACTTGCACTGAGCCAAACTCTCCATCTCTCCAGCCCACATTTCATCTCCTTCCTCCCCAGGAGCAAAAATGGATCCCCGGTCACTGTAACATGCAGACAGACTATAGGAGGGTCTCTGGGCTAACACACAGACTGACCCTCTCCTGCTAACACACAGACTGACCCTCTCTTGCACCCTAAGGGCATCATGTCACCCACGCGTCCGACCCTGCCCTCTCCCTGGGCTCCAGTGGGGATGGTTCCCCGGCTGAGGCTGGCAGGCTGGGCCCTGCATTCACCATCACTCAGGGCACTGTGATCCCAGGCAAACCTGAGGGGCAGGGGGCTCTGGGCACTTACCAGCAGCTCCTCGCTTTGCTGCTGCTCCTCGGCTTTGGCTGCTTCTCTCTCTTTTCTCAGAGGGGCCAGATGCTCTCGTGGGGGCTCCTGGAAGAAGCAGGGGAGGGGATTACACACTGCTGCAAACGACCTCACAACTGCCAGCTTTCGAGGCCCACCCTGCCCTGCAGATGCCCAAGCAGAGTCCCTGGCACTCAGACTTTTAGCCAAGATCTTCTTCAACCTCAGCCAGGAAGATCTGAGAGAGGCTGGTGAAAGGGGCATCAGGTTTCCCAGGGAAAATGCAGGACCCCTGGCTGAAGAAACAGGGGTGCAGCCCAATCCCCCAGCTGCAAACATCCCCAGGCCCTGCTCACGGCCAAGTAACCAACTTCAGACATTCCACCAATTTCCCCAGCTCCACCCCCCGCCCCCCAAGTCCCCAAGTGCAGTATCTGAATACGGACTCACATTCCCCCAACCCCAGCTCTGCCCCCCACCCTGACACCCCCCAAAACTGCCAGCTCCAAACAGTCCCCCCTCAGCCGGGCTCGGACCCCGATACCCCCCAACTCCACCTCCCCGCACACACATTCCCCAAGTGCTGTATCTGAACATGGAGTCACCCCCCCAACCCCAGCTCTGCCCCCCAACCTGACACCCCCGAAAACTCCCAGCTCCAAACAGTCCCCCCTCAGCCGGGCTCGGACCCCGATACCCCCCAACTCCACCCCCCCACACCCCAAGTGCAGTATCTGATCACGGACCCACCCACCCCCCAGCTCTACCCCCACCCTGACACCCCCCTAAACTCCCAGCTCCAAACAGTCCCCCCTCAGCCGGGCTCAGACCCCTGATAGCCCCCCACTCCACCCCTCCACACACACACTCCCCAAGTGCTGTATCTGAACACGGACTCACCCCCCCAACCCCAGCTCTGCCCCCCAGCCTGACACCCCCCAAAACTCCCAGCTCCAAACAGTCCCCCCTCAGCCGGGCTCGGACCTCGATACCCCCCAACTCCACCTCCCCGCACACACATTCCCCAAGTGCTGTATCTGAACATGGACTCACCCCCCCAACCCCAGCTCTGCCCCCCAGCCTGACACCCCCCAAAACTCCCAGCTCCAAACAGTCCCCCCTCAGCCGGGCTCGGACCCCGATACCCCCCAACTCCACCTCCCCGCACACACATTCCCCAAGTGCTGTATCTGAACATGGACTCACCCCCCCAACCCCAGCCCTGCCCCCCAACCTGACACCCCCGAAAACTCCCAGCTCCAAACAGTCCCCCCTCAGCCGGGCTCGGACCCCGATACCCCCCAACTCCACCCCCCCACACCCCAAGTGCAGTATCTGATCACGGACCCACCCACCCCCCAGCTCTACCCCCACCCTGACACCCCCCAAAACTCCCAGCTCCAAACAGTCCCCCCTCAGCCGGGCTCAGACCCCTGATAGCCCCCCACTCCACCCCTCCACACACACACTCCCCAAGTGCTGTATCTGAACACGGACTCACCCCCCCAACCCCAGCTCTGCCCCCCAACCTGACACCCCCCAAAACTCCCAGCTCCAAACAGTCCCCCCTCAGCCCGGCTCGGACCCCGATACCCCCCCCAACTCCACCTCCCCGCACACACATTCCCCAAGTGCTGTATCTGAACATGGAGTCACCCCCCCAACCCCAGCTCTGCCCCCCAACCTGACACCCCCGAAAACTCCCAGCTCCAAACAGTCCCCCCTCAGCCGGGCTCGGACCCCGATACCCCCCAACTCCACCTCCCCGCACACACATTCCCCAAGTGCTGTATCTGAACATGGAGTCACCCCCCCAACCCCAGCTCTGCCCCCCAACCTGACACCCCCGAAAACTCCCAGCTCCAAACAGTCCCCCCTCAGCCGGGCTCGGACCCCGATACCCCCCAACTCCACCCCCCCACACCCCAAGTGCAGTATCTGATCACGGACCCACCCACCCCCCAGCTCTACCCCCACCCTGACACCCCCCTAAACTCCCAGCTCCAAACAGTCCCCCCTCAGCCGGGCTCAGACCCCTGATAGCCCCCCACTCCACCCCTCCACACACACACTCCCCAAGTGCTGTATCTGAACACGGACTCACCCCCCCAACCCCAGCTCTGCCCCCCAGCCTGACACCCCCCAAAACTCCCAGCTCCAAACAGTCCCCCCTCAGCCGGGCTCGGACCTCGATACCCCCCAACTCCACCTCCCCGCACACACATTCCCCAAGTGCTGTATCTGAACATGGACTCACCCCCCCAACCCCAGCTCTGCCCCCCAGCCTGACACCCCCCAAAACTCCCAGCTCCAAACAGTCCCCCCTCAGCCGGGCTCGGACCCCGATACCCCCCAACTCCACCTCCCCGCACACACATTCCCCAAGTGCTGTATCTGAACATGGACTCACCCCCCCAACCCCAGCCCTGCCCCCCAACCTGACACCCCCGAAAACTCCCAGCTCCAAACAGTCCCCCCTCAGCCGGGCTCGGACCCCGATACCCCCCAACTCCACCCCCCCACACCCCAAGTGCAGTATCTGATCACGGACCCACCCACCCCCCAGCTCTACCCCCACCCTGACACCCCCCAAAACTCCCAGCTCCAAACAGTCCCCCCTCAGCCGGGCTCAGACCCCTGATAGCCCCCCACTCCACCCCTCCACACACACACTCCCCAAGTGCTGTATCTGAACACGGACTCACCCCCCCAACCCCAGCTCTGCCCCCCAACCTGACACCCCCCAAAACTCCCAGCTCCAAACAGTCCCCCCTCAGCCCGGCTCGGACCCCGATACCCCCCCCAACTCCACCTCCCCGCACACACATTCCCCAAGTGCTGTATCTGAACATGGAGTCACCCCCCCAACCCCAGCTCTGCCCCCCAACCTGACACCCCCGAAAACTCCCAGCTCCAAACAGTCCCCCCTCAGCCGGGCTCGGACCCCGATACCCCCCAACTCCACCCCCCCCACACCCCAAGTGCAGTATCTGATCATGGACCCACCCACCCCCCAGCTCTACCCCCACCCTGACACCCCCCTAAACTCCCAGCTCCAAACATTCCCCACCCCAGCCAGGCTCCGACCCCCAATACCCCCCGAGCTCCACCCCCACCCCCACGCTCCCCAAGCGCCGTATCTGAACACGGACTCACCCCCCCAACCTCAGCTCTGCCCCCCACCCTGACACCCCCCAAAACTCTCAACTCCAAACAGTCCCTCCTCAGCCGGGATCGGACCCCCAATACCCCCCAGCTCCACCCCCCCACCCCCCACACACTCCCCGAGTGCAGTATCTGAACACGGACCCACGCACCCCCCAGCTCTACCCCCACCCGGACACCCCCCCAAAACTCCCAGCTCCAAACTGTCCCCCTCCAGGCTACGACCCCCAATGCCCCCCTCCCGGGCCCCGAGCTCTGCAGCCGAGCCGCGCTCCGGCCCCTCCTGCAGCTCCCGGCCCCACCCGGGACATTCACCCCCCGCAGCCCCGGGCAGCCCCGCTCCGGCCGCAGGGAGCTCGGGGACCCCCCCAGGGCAGAGGGCGACCCAGGCAGCCGGGCCCGGCCCCTCCCGGCTGCAGCGTGTCCGCCCCACGCGTGTCCCGGGCCCCACCGCGCTGCCCCGCGGGCTGCAGGGCTGGAGCAGCCCCCGCGCTGCGCTCCCGGTCCCGGCCATGGCCCGTGTGCAAACATCAAGGGCTCCTGCCCAGGCTGCTGCACACGGACGGGGCGTCTCCTCCCCAGGCCCGGCTCCGTGTGCAGCGGCCCGGTTGGTGCGGGCCCCGCGCAGGGTGTTTGTGACACGCGGGGAACCCAGCGCTGGCCGGGAAAAGCCGCCTCCAGCTGGGGGAACCCCCGAGCCCCGCGGCGAGCCGGTGCTGAACGGGCCCCGCCAGGGGAGGATGCTCCGTAGCTGGCTGCTGCCCTCGCTTTTCCTCCCGGAGAGGGGGGGAATCTGCTCCCTGCTGCTCGTGCGTGGGGAGATGGGGGCTAAAGGGGGCAGATCACAGGGGAGGGGGGCACAGGAGAGTCAAACGGGAAGGAGAGGAGACAAGGGGTGCAGGGCCAGCCAGTGGCAGAGTGGGCCAAAGTGACCCCCAAGGGGGTGAGCCCATCTGCATTGTTTGCAAAAGTTCAGGTTGGGGTGGGGGGGAAGAGGCGTTTGGGGTCCCCCTCCCTCTCTGCAGGGCAGTAGCCTCCGAGCTGCTTCCCGGAGCTCTTTGCTTAAAGGCACTTTGCAGCCCATCTGCTAGGCAAAGCCGCTGCTTCCCTGTGGGAAATGAGGGATTGAGCTGCTGGAGGAGACTGGGGACACACCCCTCCAAGCATTGTCATTGTCACACGTGGTTAGTGTTGCAAGGGATCCCTTCTCAGGGTATGGCTCCACTTGCAGCTGTACAGCGCTGGGAGTTAAAGCTGTCTTCCTACAGCTGTGTGGGGAAAGCGCTGCAGTGTGGCCACGTTTGCAGCATTTGCAGCGCTGGTGGGAGTGGCTGAACAGCAGGACCGGCGCTAGGGGTTTGAGCGCCCTAGGCGCACGGCCATTTCGCCACCCCGCGTGCTGGTCCCCCGGCTCCGCAGTCCTGCCTGTGGACGGTCGGCTGCTCCCGCGGCTGCGGTGGAGCTGCCGCAGTCGTGCCCGTGGGAGGTCCACCACAGCCGTGCGAGCAGCCGACCGTCCGCAGGCACGACTGCGGCAGCTCCACCGGAGCCGCGGACCAGCGGACCTTCCACAGGCACCACTGCAGCAGCTCCACCGGAGCCGCCTGCAGCCTCCTCTGGCAAAAGCCACCCCCTTATAATGCTGGCGCCCTAGGCAATTGCCTAAGCCGCCTAAATGCAAGCGCCGGCACTGCTGAACAGGCATTCTGGGATACCTCCCAGTACCTCTGGAGGTATTTGCAGCGCTTTTGGTGGCCACAGTGGCGGAGCAGCGTTGATTCACCAGCACTGCAATTGTTATACCCCAGGCAGAGCAGGAGTACGGCCAGCGCTGCAGCCAGGGAGAAGCAGTGCTGTATGTGCCTTGCAAGTGTGGATGGTGAGTAAGTTGCAGCGCTGTAAACCCACCCCTGGCGCTGCAACTCTCCAGTGTAGCCAAGTCCTCAGTGTATATGTCTGCACAGAGCCTGGCCTAGCAGCTGGTCTGGTTGCAATCCGCCTGAAAGGTGGTTAAATTCTTTACTTTTCAAAATGTTATTTTTGTTCCTTTTAGCACTTCATCATTTATCTTCATAATCATGGTGCAAACGGATGTGATTCTGCAGCTTTGTGCATATCTTTAACAGCCAATAAGCATTGAGAAGATCACGTTGCTGGGAATTTCAGCCATCGCATCTCACAGTATTTCTGGGAGAGAACTTTCTGTTTGTATTGTAGTTTTAATGTTTAAAAATCATTTTTAATAACAAGTTTATTCTTTGGGAGCCTGCAGGGTCAAGGCCGACCCATTTCCTGGGTTGGTGTCAAAACATCTCGTCTTTCCTTTAATCCACCGATGGGGACTGCCTTTATCCACTGTTGCTTTTCCTCTCAGTTCAGCACTTTTTCACGTCACCATTTTTAAAGGGCGGAAGCACCTAGATGCTTTTGAAAATCCCACTAATTCCCTAAAAACCTGGTCCCGCAGGCATGATAATATCTTGTATGAAATCCTTCTGTAATTTTTACTAAATATAGGCATATAAGCCCAAGGTAAATTGAGTAGTCAAGTATTCAAGAATCATGAGTTATGCACCCAAAACACATGAAATTAAAATAAATAAATACATATTGAATTCTTTTTTATTTGCCTTTAGGGAGCACTAGCTTCATATTTTTGCTGTTTTCACTCCCAAAGAATCCATATACCTAAAACAGTCATCGTTTCCTATAACATTCAGTACCATTTTGGACTTTCAGTAACATGTGAACCCTCACCCCAATTCTTTTATAATTGATAACTTATTTTTTAATATTTATTTTTGTAAATAATTCCCTAACCTGCACACACCAAATGGCACATGCTCCTCTTCTATTCCTTCATTTGTTAAGAATATATGAACGGCCAGACAGGGTCAGGCCAAACGTCCACCTAGCCCAGTGTCCTGTCTTCTGACAGTGGCCAATGCCAGGTGCTTCAGAGGGAATGAATAGAACAGGTAATCAAGTGATCCATCCCTTGTCACCCATTCATATACAGTATGAGCTTGACTACAAAAGGAGGTGAAATTGTACTATAGGGTTTTAATTAGACGGAATTAAAAAACACTAGAAATCATTGCTCAGTGAAAATATATGGGTTGGTATTGCTGTTTGTGGATGTGATGTGGGCAGATCAGGTGACAGCTCATGCCAAAGCCCCAGGCGTCACCAGAAACTTACAGATTCATAGCTGGAAGCCAGGCCAATCCACGTGCGTATTAGTAGAGATCAAAGTGAGTGTTAAATGTATACAAGTGTATTTGGTGAAAACGTAGGGGATGCTGCATGCATTGAACAGTCAGGTATCTCTATTCTGTTACAATGTAATAGCAAAGATTTACATCGTATATACCCCTGTAACTAACTAATCCATCAAACTAGAAAGAAAACTTGTGTAATGCAAAGGAAGAACTTGAACAGCCAAGTGCTAATTTCAAAGCCAGTAGTCACTGTTTGTGATGATCAGAGATCAAAGACACTAAATGCATTCCTCGTTCTCCCTCATCGAAGAAACACCCAGTGTGGGTGGTGACTCTGTCAGCTTGTTTTCTGTGAGAAGAAGCTAAAAGTATGGATGCAAGGAAAAATTCTTCATCTCTGGACTGTTTGGACTCTTACAGGACAGAGTAACCAAATGAGAAGACAGAGATCCTCAGTGTTCGTCTGGGTGGACCTAAAAGACTTTTGGGAAACTGGCAGATGACTACATCTCTGCTACCATTTGGGATTATAGACTGTGACTCACCTGTACAAACAGGTGCTGACTTTCCAATGTGCCGGGAGGTGCTTGGCCCCCACACTCTGCCCCAGGCCCCACCCTCACCCACCTCTTCCCACCTCTGCCACACCCCCTCCCCTAAGCATGCTGCATCCTAACTCCTCCCCTCTCCCTCCACACCCAAGTCTCCCATGCCCCACAAAGCAGCTGATTGCAGTGGGTGGGAGGCATGATCAGCAGGGCCCACGGGCAGGCAGATGGAGCTGGGGGGAGGGGGAGGTGCTAATAGAAGGGCTGCCAGTGGGTGCTTAGCACCCACCATTTTTTTCCCATGGGTGCTCCAGCCCCAGAGCACCCACAGAGTTGGCACCTATGCAGCTGTACATATATTTCACCAGGGTTAACTGCTCAATAACTCTCGTATCTTTTCCCAAGCTAATAAACCTTTAGCTAGACTTCTATTTTTCCCGATGAGTGCTCCACCCCAAGCCCTCCCCACCCACTTCTCCTGAGGCCCTGCTCTCACCCCGCCTCTTCCCACCTTGCTCCCCTCCCTCCCCCAGTCCCTCCACACCCACCCTCTCTTGGTCCTCTCAGACCCCTCCCCTAGGGTCCCCCTGCCCTCCACTGGCTCCTCTTCACCTGCTGCTGAGCGACTCCCACCAGCTGCCAAAAAGCTGATCAGTAGCTAGCCCTAGAGCCGCCCAACAGCTGTGACTGGCATGTGCAGAGCACCCCCTATTTTTTTTCCATGGGTGCTTGAGCTCCAGAGCACCCATGCAGTCAGCACCTATGTCCCCAACCATTTTGCATCCCTCTCCCCCAAGCAGTCCTCAGTCCCACCTCCCAGAAGCTCCTGCCAAAAAGTGTCCCTTCCCTCCCGCACCGCTAGCACCCCCATCTCCTGGAGCACCCACCCTGCCTATGCTTCCATCACCACCAGCGCACCTTGGCCCCCCCCATGCCCTCCACCACTACATGCAATTCAAACTGGAGACTGGGAAGCATAAACACTGAAACAAGCATTAAAAATAAAACGTTACTAGAAACTCATATTCTTGCTAAGGTCTTAGCAATAAAAGCCTGATCTTGCCTTCGCTGTCAGTACGCTGCTCTGTCCCAACCCCGCTGTGTCAACAGAGAATTGTACGGGGTTGGGGAGCTGAAATGGAGTCCATTTTAGCTCAGTGGAGTCCAGGGGTGACAAAACCATTTGTCTGAAATACAGCTGAGGGGTCCAGCAATAGGAGCGGGGTTATGCAGAGTTCCTTATGAGTCCCTCATAACTTATGTGTTTGCATGTAGCCATAAAAGCCTGTATTCCAAGCCGTCGGGAGGCCATAAGGCGTGCAGATGTTAACACAGTATCCTACTGATTCCCGCATGAATTTTGCCCCAGTCCCAGGTGCTGCAAACTTTTCCCATATCAGACACTCAAGATATAGAGTCACATTTCCGGGAAGGGTTATTTTCCAGGGTGTCCTCAGTAGTGGAACGGTCCACTTCCCTTACAGATGTGATGTTCAGTCAGCATAAATTAGCATACTTTGATAGCATACATGGTCGGCTTGCCACCAAAGGCATGGAATAAAATCTCTCTTTGCCATTCAGGTACCACAAGAACTGTTGTGTCCTCCCAAATGTGGAATGCTTGAAATGACAGAGAAGGCCTATGGAGTAGGTCCTGGCCATGTTGCTTCCCCCAGAGCCCAAAATGTTCTGTAATTTTTAAGTCACCATTTTCTGTATGGATTTTTCACTGCGATTAACGCAGTAGTGGCCATGGAGCTTCTGGGATCTGCAGCATTCCTCTCACAATATATTGAAGGTCAGTTCACAACATATCCAATTTTTCTTTCAGATTCCACCAGTATTTTTTTTTCTGAGCTTTTTCATTGAGCCCTGTTATAGTCTTGGCCTTCACAGCATCCTCAGGCAAGGAGTTCCACAGGTTGACTGGGCGTTGTGTAAAGAAATACTTCCTTTTGTTTGTTTTAAACCTGCTGCCTATTAATTTCATTTGGTGACCCCTAACTGTCCTGTTATGAGAGGAGTAAACACTTCCTTATTTACTTCCTCCACGCCCATCATGATTTTATAGACTTCTATCATATCCCCCGTTAGTTACCTCTTTTCCCAGATGAAAATTCCTGGTCTTTTTAATCTCTCCTCATACAGAAGCTGTTCCATGCCCCTAATCATTTTGTTGCCCTTTTCTGTACCTTTTCCAATTCCGATATATCTTTTTTGAGATGGGGCGACCACATCTGCACACAGTATTCAAGACATGGGCACATCCTGGATTTATATAGAGGCAATATGATATTTTATGTCTTACTATCTATCTCTTTCCTAATGATTCCCAACAATTGTATCACCGTTCCTGGAACAGGAACATTGGTTGAGGAAGGAAGTCAGAGTGCGGCAAAAAGACCTGAGTGGCTGCTTTCATTAATCGCCACAAGGGGGCAGGCTCCTGCTGCACCCCCCACCATGGCCCAAGTCCCCTCCATGGTACCATGCAAGCATCCCAGAAAGACTTTGGCCAACATCATGGCTGGGTGGCCCATGTAACCAGGGCTTAAAAGTAGCTGAACAGGACAAATCTGCCTCTTGAATACATTCCATGGCAACCCCTTGCCTCCTTCAGGACCAGTAAGACTGCTGTCATATGTGCCATGATCCTGGAGGGTCAAGCCAAGCTGCTCAGAAAGCTCCAGAAATGTAACTTTGTTCATGCAAAAGTTCTGCACCCATTGCTGTTCACCCCAAGTCTGCATGATGATGTGATCCCACCAACATGCTCCAGGAGTGCTGGAGGGAGAGGACATCAGCAGCTACACTGAGAGCCATGGGGAGCAGCAGCCAATTTGAGCATCCCATGTCCATATCATCCTCCTCCTCCTGCACCATCATTAGCTCTATCAGGTGTGTTCAGTGGGTCAGAAAACACTGCCAGAATGTCCACCAGCATTTCCCAGAAGCTCTGCCCATTTTGTGAGACAGGAGCATTTCTCTTGCATTCTTCAGGAGTTTTTCTTGGAGCTTTGCCCAGGTGTGAAGAATCACACCAAAAATTTTTTAAAAGCAAAATCTTGAGTGTAGGCACAGTTCATTAACTTCTGTAATTCAGAGTTAAGGTTGCCAAGGGCTGCTGGGCAGCCTTCCAGAAAGTGGATGGCCACTAAACTTAGAGCTCTGAAAACCAGAGAATGAAGCGTGAAAGTTCATACCACACCTGCAACAAAACCTTAACTCTGTCCCACCCCCTAGCCCTGGAGCTGGCATTAGCCACTGACTATGGTGCAGGAAAGGTGGTGCAAAGGTGAATGAACTACCAAGCAAATGGGGAATTCTCCTTCTCTTGGAGTCTGACTGGATGCCCTTTCTGGAAGATGATTCAGTCAAACACAAGGTATTCAGCGCAATATGGCAGTAAGTGGATGAAATTCAACAGTCTGTGTGATACAGGAGATCGGACTAGATGACGTAATAACCCGTTCTGGCCTTAAAATCTACGAATCTACAATAGGTAGGAGGAAGGACTAAGAAAATGCCATTGTTTGCGTTGTGTTCACAGATGGGAATACCAGCATTTATCCGCATGCCCTCCAGCTGTAGCTGCGATTCGATGACGGAGTGATTAGTTGGAGCAGTTTGGTGGAGCTGTCACTGTGATATAAAGGGAGGTGCACATGAACCCTGAAGGAGCAAGCGTGCCTCATTTCAGTGCTGAGGGTTGAAGGTTGCAACAATAAATTTGCATGGAGTGGGTACTTTCCATAAGCATTGTCAGCACTATAGTAGCATGTGAACTTAGTGGTCTCCAGGGCTTAGAGAGGAGTAAGTGAAGGTAATGACTCAGAGGGAATCCTCAGGACGGGGGCAAATGCGTGTTAATCGTCTAAAAGTCTGTGATGGTTAATGTGGTGTAGGCTCAATCTCTGAGTGCTGGCCAGGGATTGGAAGATTCTGTTTGCTGCGCCAGACCTAAATCAAAGTTTTCCCTTAGCAAAGAGAAGTTGTTAGACTTTGTGTGGTTCTGCTCCTGTTCCCAGAGTGTTCTGTAGCAGGGGAGGGCAGAGGGCTAGTGTGCGTGTCACTGGCATGTTGGTGTGATGCCGAAACAGGGCAGAGCAGAGCAGAAGTTGCATTGTGGGCTTAACATGAACCTTAACCCTGCAATTTCCCCTTCTAAGAACCGAGGGGACATTCTCATAGTTCTCCTGCATGATGTCTCTGCAGAGGGCTCTCTGAGTAGGGTCCAGCAGAGCAGAAAACATTAAGAACTTTCCCACTTTGTCACAGGTGACCTGAATCTTAACTCTGCGTTGGGAATCCTTACCCAGCAAGGTCACTTTCTGATGATTCTCCTGCATGACATCTCTGCAGAGGGCTCTCTGAGCGGGGTCCAGCAGAGCCCACTCTTCCCTGGTGAAATACACAGTCACCTCCTTGAAAGTCACCGGCCCCTGAAAGAACAAGGATCCCCCACTCACAATCCTACTCACTATTCATGGAGTAGCAAATGGATACACAGTCAGCAGAGCCCCACCCACAACCTACTCAGAGCACCCAGGAAGCATTAGCATGAGGGGAGAAAGAGAGAGCCCCTCGTCCTTCCCAGCAGATAGAAGGAGCAAGGTCTTAACTTTCATCAGACACGGACTTACCAGAGGCTGATACAAGAGACGGAGCCCCCAGCAGGGTCCACAGAGGTTCTCTAATAGGAAGCCCAACACCCAGCAGCTGGATGTCAGGGGATGGGGCATCTTCCCTAAGCCCCTCTGCTGGGTGTCCCCTTCATATGTCATAACTACCTCTGGTTGATGGGTTCACCCTCCAGCACTGAGAGTCTAGGAAGTTTTCCCAGCCCAGGCTGGTTTGTTCTGTCTTCCACAAATAGGGGAATTTTCACACCCAACCCCCATGGCTCTATTCCTAGAATCTAGACCCCAGATTTACAAAGTCCCAGCAGGTTCATCACACTTTGTCCCCCTCCATGTCTCCACCCTGTGCACTGTCTGCCCTCTCCCACCCTTAGATCAAACTCCCCCTTCCTGTGTATTCACTGTCCCTCTGGCTCCTGCAGAAACCCCCCAGCAATTTCCTCAGCATCCCTACCTGAGCCAGCTCTGCTGCACCCATTTTCCTTCCCCGGGCAGGCTGAGAGAATCTGGAATGACTCGGGGATGTTATTCTGCAGCCTGTCAGAGGGAGAAAGGTTATTGGGAGGCCAATTTCAGAATAGACTTTAGGTCATTTCACATCACGAGTCTCATTGGTGCTCTCTCTGCGGAGACGTTTTAGACTCTTATGGTGGGAAAGGGGTTCCTTCATTGTGCAGTGCAGAACAATCCCCTCCCACCAGGACTAAACCCACTGAGACCCTTTAAACCTGACATTCCCCAGGACGGCACATTCCCGCAGCAGAGGGGGAACTACGCAGAGTTAGGGACCAGGCAAAATCTGAGCAGTGCTGAGACAGGAACTGGATCTGAGCAGGTTTCAGAGCCCGTGGCCTCTCTCCCCACTTATTTCTCCTCCGTTTCTCTCTCCCCTTCTGGCTCAGAGACTTGGTTATTGTCTATTCCTGGCGGCCTTTCCTATCCTGCAAGAGCTAATGCCATATCAGCTCGATACTCTGCCTCGTTGCCATCTCTCCTGAACACGGGTGGCATGTCAGTCTCTCTGGTTGTGATATAGACACAGCAGTGAAAGGGTTACTGTGCACAGCTTCAGGCTGCCTAATATCTAAACCCCTTCATTTTCCATTTAAACGGATCTTTCTTGAAAAATAAAGCATTATTCAGTTTTTTTCTGATCTTCCCCCTACTTTTTTTATCACTCAAACATACAAAAAATAACTTGTTTTGTTAGGACAATACAATCCATTACGTGAGATTGATGCATTACGAGAATACATTCATCTGTGTGTTTATGCAACCCTGCCTGTTGAAGAAAGGCTCTGTATTACTCTAGAAGATCCACACAACAAAGAAACAGGGACGCATGCAAGCACTGAAGTGCGTGCGCATCTGAACGGACTGATGAATCTATGTGCCCATCACATGCACATTTCAAGCTGTTAGCAGATAATGGTTTAAAGATCTGATACCTTAACATGGGAAGAAAACAAAAATCTGTCTCAGAATAGGTTTCAGAACACAAGGAAGTATTTGAAAGTTTTAAAAAACCAAAACCAGGAGAAAAGGATGAACTTGAGTGTATACGCTGCAAATGGTGCAACCCGGTTATTAAATGTAAATATTTATAGGCTAACAGTTGAAAGTCTGCAAAAGAAACCTGTTCATTCAAATGAAACGTTTTATTTGGGGATTAGGCCTTGTGTTTTGAGTTCTGTTTTAGTTCTGCAGCAAAACACGCTGATGAATGGAATTCAAAGGATCAATCTACTGAATGCTTCCCCCCCTACCCACTTCTTTCCATCCACCAAAATAAACCGCAATATTTACCCAGAAAAATGAATAGTTTTTTTTGCATTCATTTTCACCTTTTTTGTTATTGGGGTAATAAGCACTTAATTTTTCTGGGGAATTGATCAATCAGATACAAACTGAAAACGAAGGGCTCTACTAATATCACAGCTGGGATTCTGAGTGATTATGAACGTGGCTTGGACTGAAATCAATATTTCCCAGGGTTGGGCCATTAGCCACTAGCTGCTCAATTCAGACGTCCTTTATACACAATGTAACACTCTCTTCCCATTCATAAGCAATAGGGATACAAAATCATGAAGGATCTAGTGTAGCATTTCTCAGCTGGTGGGTTGCAACACCCAGGGGTTCATGACAGGCAGCCAGATGAGCCGTGAGATACTGACAGATTTGCTATGACCTTAAGCAAAGAAAATCTCACTCCCCCACTTTCTGCACTTTTAGCACTCACACATGGAAGTTATACAGGATCGGGCTTGATACGTGTTTTATTCTCATGTCATAGTAAATATCAGGGGATCGCAAATGGGGAGGGGGGGATTTCAAATAAGGGGTCACCAATGTGAAAAGGGTGCAAAACACCAACATGCGCTACAGCAGCTCCATCTTTGTTCCAAATGAGCATTCAGAACCAGTCTGTATGCAGCAAACCAGCCTGTGATAGGGCCTTCAGTGGCCAGGTGGCCTAGTGACTAGATCACTGGTCAGAGGGGGTGCAGGGGGACCTGGGCCCTCCCTGTCCTCCAGGTCCCAGCCCAGGGCCCTGTGTAGTTGAACCCCTAAACAGAGGAGACAAGTGTCCCTCCCAGCAGAGGGGGTGAAGGTCTGTTTTCCTGGGCTACTTTCTATTACAGTCTCCACTGGCTGGCACGTCACTGATCCGTCCCTTCAGGCAGGCAAACAGAGCTCCTGCCTCCTCAACTGAGCCAGGCTTCCTTCTTTTCTCTGCTCCGTCACACAGCCCCATTGCTCAGCCTGAGTCAGTCCATACAAGGTACATCCACCCCTCCTCGCTCCTGAGACTCTGCTGCCCACCTCTGACCATTTTCAGTCACTCATGGAAGCTTTCAGACTCCTCAGGGTCTGGATATTTTGTCCTTGTTTCATCCTATTTCAACCACTTGGGTTGTTATTCCTTTCCCCAAAGGAAAAAACACCTGAGATCTGGATTTGCTCTGAATCCCCATCAGACGTTACAGCAGGAGCGAATCAGTCTTGGGGCTCACCCTGCTTTGCACTGCGCAGCTGGAAGCTGTGGAACATCAGGATTGAAGGCCATGATGCCATGTGGCTAACTTGTTCATTGGTCTGAAATGTCCCCGTGGCCCGTCAGAGACAGACACGTACCTGATGATTTAGTTGGGGATTAGTCTTGCTTAGAGTAGGGGGTTGGACTAGATACCTCCTGAGGTCCCTTCCAGCCCTGATATTCTATGATTCTAGCCCACTATCCTGTCTTCCAATGGTGGCCAGTGCCAGGCTCCCCAGAGGGAATGAACAGAGCAGGTAATCGTCAAGTGACCCATCCCCTGTCATCCGTTACCAGCTTCTGGCAAACCAAGGCTGGGGACACCATCCCTGCCCATCCTGGCTAATAGCCACTGATGGACCTGTCCTCCATGCACTTCTCTAGTTCTTTTTCTGAACCCTGTTCTGGTCTTGGCCTTCACAACATCCTCTGGCAGAGAGTTCCCCAGGTTAACTGCATTGTGTGAGCACCCATGGCCCTCTATGGGGCTGCCTTCCTCCTTCCCCTTCTCTGATCTCATCTTTCATTGACTCCAGTGTTTTTTCTATTCATCATCAGCATCATCCCAAACAATCTGCCCTCGCCTCCTGTCCCCGCAAAGAGACAATGTCCCCTGTCTTGTGTAAGTCACTGACCTCTCTCCTCTCTCAGCACTGACTGCCCCTCTATTTCCTTGCCCCTCAGTCTATGCTGTTGGGACCCTTGATTCTCCCTTCTCCTTCCTCATCAAGCAGCCCTGTGAATGGGAATCTTAAAAGCATGCAGGTGATTTAGGAGCAGAGACACCTTCCCACATACAGACCTTCCATATGATTGGCACTCGACCCTCACTGCTCAGGATTGAAACTTGTGCTGGGAGAGTGCTCGGCCACCTCCCCGCTGGCTATGAGCAAAGCAGCAGGACAAAAGGAGAATCTGGAGATTGAATCCAGAGCCTTACACATGAAAAACATGTGCTCTTCCACAGAGCTACAACTCCAGACAGGCCATACTTATTAAGTGTTACATTCAGAGCCCTCCTGTTTCCAGAGCATCCAGTGGCCTATAATCATAGAACATCAGGATTGGAAGAGACCTCAGGAGGTCATCTAGTCCAAGCCCCTACTCAAAGCAGGACCAACACCAACCAAATCGTCCCAGCCAGGGTTTTGTCCAGTGGGGCTACAAAAACTTCTAAGGAAGGAGATTCCACACCTCCGTAGGGAACCCATTCCAGTGCTTCACCACCCTCCTAGTGAAATAGAGTTTCCTAATATCCAACCTAGACCTCCCCCACTGCAACTTGAGACCATTGCTCCTTGTTCTGTCATCTGCCACCACTGAGAACAGCTGAGCTCCATCCTCTTTGGATCCCCCCTTCAGGTAGTTAAAGGCTGCTATCAAATCCCCCCTCACTCTTCTGGAGACTAAACAAGATCAGTTCCCTCAGCCTCTCCTTGTAAGTTATGTGCCCCAGCTTCCTGATCATTTTCATTACTAATACAGCCCAATATGCCCTTCACCTTCTGGGCAACAAGAGCATACTGCTGACTCATATCCAGCATCTCATCCACTGTAATCCCAATGTCCTTTTCTTCAGAATTTAGCTAGTTGGTCCCCAGCCTGTAGCAGTGCGTGGGATTCTTCCATCCTAAGTGCAGGACTCTGCACTTGTCCTTGTTGAACCTCATCAGATTTCTTTAAGATTCATGAGAAGCCCATTCCCCTCTTTGAGGGCCAATCATGCTCTCCTGGAATAAAATGTCTTAAGGGCCGGATATGGCCCCCGGGGCACCCCTGAAATAACCCAATGGTGGGACAACATCCTCAGGATTAAGAGCAAAGGACTCAGGCTGAGAACTGATTTAACTCCACTCCTCTGAGATTTAACAAATTGTCTTCCATGGAGACACTGGGAACTTGTGACTTTGATCCAGACTCTGGGGGTTCAGGCTGCTTTAATCTTGGTAAAAATGTGATTTGGATTCCAAGAAGGGAGAGAGGAGAAGCCTGAAGCTGACTTTAGTCCCAGGCTGGGGTCTCCTGGCTGGTGGGAAACATCCTTGACTGCTGCCAGGGACAGCAGCTACTGGCGACATCCCAGGGCTAGGATGAAAGGGGAATGTTGCATGAACTTTATCATACAGGCTCCATCCTGCCTCTCAGAGCCTACAGGAGACAGTCTAGGGAAAGGAGAGTCATTTCTCAGCTGCCTTCTCAGGAGAAGCCGGTAGCTGTCCTTGACCAGACACCCAGGAGACAAACCAAGGCAGTTCTGCGGAGAGCTCTGGTTCCCAGGAGATTCAGCTAGGAAAGGGAGTGCTGGGGGCTCTGCAGTTTTGCAGTGGGGAGGAGAACCAGACCAGTGGGGCTGTCACAGGTGGCTTTGCCAGGGGAGGAGGCTCTAGGTCACATGTTGGGGGGGCAGTAGGGACTAGAGGATGAGGGGGGAAGGTTAAAATAAAACTGTACAAAAAAATCTTCCCCTTTGCTCCAGCTAAAGGGCCTACTTTGGCCTCTCCCCCTTTCATGAAAATCTCCATCTCTACCCCGGCTCTCAGAAACCCCCTCTCTCCCATGGGTATTTTCACAGTTTTCTTCCTTTTTTTCATGGCCTCGTACAACTATTTTTGCCATTGAAATGATCAAGTACATTTAAAATGAGGAAAACAATCAAATAGCACGTCTGTACCTCCTTCACCAGACATGGTGTGTGTCTGAATTTTTCTAGTGAAAAGTCTAGGCAGGCAGAATCACCCCTACATTTACGGCAAATCAGCCCCAGGACTTGCACCCAGCAGTTCTTGGGGGTGTGGGATAGAACTAAGATTTACTGGCAGCAGTGAGGGAAGATAGGTGGGAGAGAGCTGCCTGGGGAATATTTTAATCCTTTATATATATATTTTTTGTAAAATTAAATTAATGCAGCTTCCACTCCTTGGACTTTTACCAGGAAATAATGTTTCTGTGCAAAGTACCCAAAACTTTTAACAATAAGAAGTGAAAAGAAATTGGCCACATGATGGAGCCAGAACCTAAGATATGAGAAGCCACGCGCTTCTTCAATGTGCATTGATGCTGAAAAGGGAGGTGTTTTCTCTTTAACTCTCAGCCCCCCCAACGCCCCAGACCCCACTTTTCTCCCACCGCCAGGAATAAAACCCAGGAGCCCTGAATCCCAGCTCGCCTGCTCTAGCCCACTAGACCCCACTCCCTGTGACAAAGGAGTGAGCAATAGAAACAGAGACCTGGTGACTGAAGCAAACATTTCTTTGCCCCTGGCTTGGCTCTGTCAGTTATTTGGGTACAAACTCACCCAACACCCACTGTTTCTCCTGGCTTCAGTGGGCAGGAAGAACTCAGCTGTCAGTGGGACTTGGGGATCTCAGGACATTACTGTGAACTGGGACCCCAGACTCACTCCCCATCCAGCTGCATCCTGTCCTGTGCACCCCTGTGCGTCCTCTGTGTGATTCCTACTGCAGCTTAAACGTCCCAAGACCTCCATCCAGTTCAGCTGAAGATGAGCCATCGGAGGGGAAGGATACCTCCCATCTGCAGCGGGAGCTTGGACCTGACAGCGCCTGAGACCAGGAGGGATTGCCAGAACTGCCAGTCACACCAGGGTCAGCTCCAGGCACTAGCGAAGGAAGCAGGTGCCTGGGGTGGGCAATAGAAAGGGGCGTCCCTCTGTCCGCTGTTGGGGCGGCACATCCGGGACTGCAGCGGCAATTCGGCGGCGGGTCCATCAGTCCTTTGCTTCCTCTTTGGCGGCACTTTGGCAGCCACTCAATCGGGTTTTTCTTTTCTTTGCTTTGCTTTTCTTTGCTTTTCTTCGCGGCCGCTTGGGGCGGCAAAAAAGCTGGAGCCGGCCCTGGGTCACACCAAGGGGTTGTTGGGGCCACCCTTAATTGTTTACACCGGCAAGACAAAACCGGCAAGACTCTGGGACCCAGGTAACCCACTCTTCCCAAATGAGAGAGTAGGAAGTAGCCCAGGGGAGCTAAATAAAGGTCAGCTGAGTTGGTGATCGATGGGCGGCCAGCAGGTTGCAGCCGGATTTGCCCACTACTGTTAAGGCCCTGGGCTGGGATGTGGTGCAGTTGAGTGGCCCTGCATCACCTGCCATCCCACCCCTGGGGTGACAAACTCCGCAGCCTAGGCCAAGACAGCTGTGTTTGTCGGCAATTTGCCAGAGCCAGGTCCCCCATCTGTTTGCTGCTCTGCCCTGTTGGAGTGTCTGGGCGTATAGACTCATTACTCACTGTCCTGAATGCAGACCAGAACCTCCTAGCCGCTTGCTGCCCTGCCCTGCCTGAGGGCCGGGGCTTCTGGACACTGCTGCCCTACCCTGATTGTAGGCCAGAGACCTCTAAGTGTTTGGTGCTCCACCCTGTCAGAAGGCCGGGGCCTCTTACCCTCAGTACTGGCAGAGACCCCAGCTGTGATGGGTTAGATCACAGAAACCCCCTTGGGAACTGCCACCTGATGTGCGTAAGAAGTGTTCCTGTCTCTAACACACCGATGCCCAGCTCCCAATGGGGTCCAAACCCCAAATAAATCTGCTTTACCCTGTTCCCTCTGCCCCAGGTATTAATACATATTCTGGGTTAATTAATAAGTAAAAAGTGGTTTTATTAACTACAAAAAGTAGGATTTAAGTGGTTCCAAGTAATAACACACAGAACAAAGTGAATTACCAAATAAAATAAAATAAAACACACACGTCTAAACCTAATACAGTAAGAAAACTGAATATAAATAAAATCTCACCCCCAGAGATGTTTCAACAAGCTTCTATCACAGACTGGATGCCTTCCTAGGCTACGTCTACACTACAGGATAAATTCGAATTAGCTTAAACCGATTTTATAAAACAGATATTATAAAGTCAATTGTGCGCGTCCACACTAGGCACATTAATTCGGTGGTGTGCGTCCATGGTCCGAGGCTAGCATCGATTTCTGGAGCAGTGCACTGTGAGTAGCTACTGTAAAATAATGAGGCCAATAATGTCGATTTCCGTCCACACTAACACTATTCCGATATAGTAATATCGATTTTAGCATTACTCCTCTTGTTTTGTAGGAGTACAGAAATCGATTTAAAGAGCCCTTTAAATCTATATAAAGAGCAGTGTTGTGTGGACGGGTGCAGCGTTAAATCGATTTAACGCTGTTAAAATCGGTTTAACAGCATAGTGTAGACCAGGCCCTAGTCTGGCCACAATCCTTTCCCCTGGTACAGCCCTTGTTCCAGCTCAGGTGGTAACTAGGGGATTTCTCATTACTCCAGTCCCCTTCATTCTGTTGTACCCCCTTATATATCTTTTGCATAAGGCAGGAATCCTTTGTCCCTCTCCGGGTTCTCACCCCTCCTTCTAAATGGAAAAGCACCAGATTAAAGATGGATTCCAGTTCAGGTGACATAATCACATATCATTGTAAGACTCCAAGCCTTTATTCCTCCTAGCCTGACTCGCGGGAAGGCCTGCAAGCAAACAGAGCCAGCCACTTTAATTGTCCCGGTTGATGGGAGCCATCAAGATTCCAAACCACCATTAATAGTTCACACTTTGCATAACTACAGAGTTATATTTCATAGTTCAGTTTCAGATACAAGAGTGATACATTTATATAAATAGGGTGACCACACTCAGTAGATGATAAGCTTTGTAATGATACCTTACAAGAGACCTTTTGCAGAAAGCATATTCCAGTTGCATTATATTCACACTTATTAGCATATTTTCATAAAATCACAGAGGGCAATGTCACACCGGTGTTAATTCCCCCCTGAACAGTGCCCTTCCAAGGGACTTGTCGCAAGGGAGTGTGGCATCCTTCCCAGACAGATGGAGGGACAGCTGCAAACACCTTCCAGCCCACTATGGATTGATATAGAGGCAATCGGATCTTTTCTGTCTTCTTAGTTATCCCTTTCCTAAGGGGGGTCAGCATCCTATTATCTTCCTAGCAACCTGACCTGTCTCCCCAGGTCCATTTTCCCAGGCTCCTGGAATCATCAGATTCTCTGCTGCATCTTTGTGAGCAAGACTGACTTTCTGTTACCAGAAACTCCCCTGAGCCGCTGGGCGGGTCCCAGTTTATGCTGTTGACCTAATTTAGTAGTGAAGACAAGCCTTCACAGGGAGAGGAGCAGGCAGCTCTCTTATTTGCCAGCTGGCAGTGTGGCCAAGAGGTGTAAGGTGCTGGATTAAGGCTCCAGTCTCTTTGGAGGTGTGGGTTTGAATCCTACCACTACCATCTCTTCAGCCACTCTGAACTTCCTATGAATACAGAATGGAGCTTCAGTCCCTATGTCCAGAGCTTCTTAACCCCAGACCCTCCTCATCAGTTATTTCCCTCTCCTCCAGCCCCCTATCTAGGCATCCGTCTATTTTAAAACTAACAGCCAGCACCCTAATACTGGAACGCCTTTCACATCACTAGCAAAGTTTAGCACTGGAGTTCATGGAGACTCTTTCCCCTCTCTCTTATTGAGATATAGATAGATGGGCTGGAAGGGGAGTTAGATTTTGTGGAGGAGAGGGAAACAGGAAGGAAAAAGACAGTGAGAGATGGGGAGAAAAGATCATTTCAGTTATCGACACTACAGTCATTCACCCTCACTGATAGTCTGTGCTCCTTGCTCTGTGAGATTTATTATGCAAAATCAACCAGTGCCTATTGGGTTTAAATGAGTTCAGCCCATTCCTGCTCCAGCACTGACCTCAGCTCATCCATTTCAGGCACCCATAAGGCTCTATTTCTGTGTCCTTTGGGCATTTCGTTGCACTGAAAAGGCCCTGCTTGCTGTGCCATGGGGCATTTAGGCCTGGGTGTGTCTCGTTCCTCCCCCGTGTCCCTCCCCAGGTCCCTTTAAAAACTTTGGTGCCTGTTAGATTTTTAATAAACACAGACTTGAGCTGCTATCAAGGTTTTGCACTAGCACAAATCTGCTTTGCAGTGCATGAAACTGACTTTGGAGACACACCCCTCCCCATGTCCCACCCCCCACATTACTGAGCATTTTCAGTATTACTTGACTGAAGACTTTATAGGAATCTTTAGGGGATAAACCATTGGAAAAGAAAATTAATAGAATCCCCTTCCCAAAACAGTCATGAGGAGATTAATATCCTGGGTGTCTGAAAACAGATGTCCCAGTAGCTGATAGTGGTACAAGCACCTTAGACTTCACTGTCTAGGTAAGATCTCAGCTTTATAACTTCATAGAAACACAGAACAGGAAGGGATCTCAAGAGGTCATCTAGTCCAATTCCCTGGACTTATGGCAGGACTAAGGACTATCCCTGACAGGTGTTTTCCAACCTGTTAAAAATCTCTTAAATGTTTGTCCAACCTATTAAAAATCCCCAATAATGGAAAGTCCAGAACCTCGCTAGGCAATTTATTCTAGCGCTTAGCCACCCTGACAGGGAGTTTTCCCTAATGTCCAACCTAAACCACCCTTGCTGGAATTTAAACCCATTGTCAATGCCAGCAAGCCCTGATCTGCCCCCGCAAGACATTTACAGTATGAGAATATTTCTACATCTCTGCCTCGGCTCATTGGAAATGAATTAACAGGCAGGGCGCTACAGTCCCTTGCTAGCACTCTGTAATTGCATTCCACTCACTGAAGCCATCTTTGACAATGACATGCACATGTTAAGAGTCACTCCTGGTGCCACTGGTTGTGGGAGAAAGGCTATATTGAAAGCTTGCTTTTTACAGCATCAGGGCTGCCAAGGAGACAAGAAAATCCTGCATACTCTGGCCTGGTCTACACTACGCTGTTAAGCCGATTTTAACAGTGTTAAATCGATTTAACGCTGCACCCATCCACACTACACTGCTCTTTATATCGATTTAAAGGGCTCTTTAAATCGATTTCTGTACTCCTACAAAACGAGAGGAGTAACGCTAAAATCGATATTACTATATCGGATTAGGGTTAGTGTGGACGCAAATCGACATTATTGGCCTCATTATTTTACAGTAGCTACCCACAGTGCACCGCTCCAGAAATAGACGCTAGCCTCGGACCATGGACTCACACCACCGAATTAATGTGCCTAGTGTGGACGCGCACAATCGACTTTATAATATCTGTTTTATAAAATCGGTTTAAGCTAATTCAAATTTATCCTGTAGTGTAGACGTAGCCTCTGTATGTAATGAAAAGGCTGCAAGTTCAAATGCAGTGGCAGGAAATTTCCAGTTGGTGGAATCATTAATGTAGGAAGTGGTCACAACATTACTAATATCCAGCCAGATCACTATTAAAGCTCTGTGGTTAGATAAATTGTGCAGGGGGTTAATCATGCCAAAGTTGGGGGTTTAAGGCCCCCTTCAGACCCCCCCCCATTAGGACATACATTGCTGAAATTGTAGCTTTTCCTTGGTTTTATTTTCAGACAGCTACTCAACTCAAGGCCACTACGGTCTCTCATGGAATCAGAGGGTATAACAAAGCGACTGGTGTCGGTAACCCAAATACTGAATATACCTGCCCCTGGAAATTTCCACTACATGCATCTGATGAAGTGGGTATTCACTCATGAAAGCTCATGCTCCAATACGTCTGTTAGTCTATCAGGTGCCACGGGACTCTCTGCAGCAATATTCAGATTAGCCCTGATCCTAAAGGACCAGTCTCTTATTCCAGGTCAATTACACTTTAGGTCTTATACCAAAGTCAACTCTTGTAGCCAATCCTATAGTAAACTATATGAAGATTTATTAACTAGGAAAAAGAAGTCAGAGAGTTACTTACAAGGTTAAAGCAAGCAAACACAGATGCACGAATGAATTACACAGTCTTCAGTTTCTGCCATATTTCTCCTTTAGGACTAACCCAGACTAAGCAACTGGGGATCTCTTACTTATGTCTAGAAACACCTTGCCCCCCGTCCCCCCAAGAGCCCAAGCATCATCGAGATCCATAGTTCCTTTTGTTTGGGGGTATTTATCCCTCTCTTGCCATGTGTTCTGAGCGTTAAACTCAGCTGATGGCATGAGTCCATGCGCAGAGCTCATCTTCATGGGGATGAGGGTGGAACAAGAAGTCTTTCGTCCTTTCATTGATGGCTTCTCGATCCAGATGTAGAGTTTCCAGTTGTAAGATCCAACCATAGCCTGTTTGGCCACAGGGGGGCTGGAGAAGGGGGAACAATTTCTGTAGAAGAGCAGCCCTTCACACTAATTAATATCCCTCTCCTGTATGGCGATTTGTACAGCCACAGAGGATCACACGACACACACTCAACATATTACAACATGGAACACAGATACAACTAAGATTAATGCATGGCATTCAACATTACACACTTTCTAAGCATTCTAATACCTATTTTATCAAAAGTATCTCACAAGACAGATTCCAGTATCTCTTAGTGTCCAGTTCAGACACGAGGGACTTGCCATAAGCTGGCCCCTGGCCTGTCATGATCATATCCCTATGCAAATTCAAAGGAGGGAATTGATGACTATTAACCAAAGCCGACACTCAAGGAGGAATATATAGGGTGGATGAACAACAAATAAAACCGAGAACACTTGGCACTAAGGCTATTATATATCACTATAAAAATACTAAACAATATAATTAAGATCAAATCACAAAAGTTAAAGAGCTAATGCTACTGCATTGGACTCAAGTCCTCAATTGAGCCAAATCATCAGATTAATACAGCAATCAACTCTTATAAATGCTAAAACTCGAATCCAAGGAGCTGGCTGAAAATCAAGGGTGAAATATGCCTTGGCTACAGACAACATGGCCAGACCCAGTTGGCATGAGACAGACTTTGGGCTAATGTCAACTAGGAAAAGTCTCCCTTAACCAAGCAGTTTTCTCGTAATATCTATTGTTACAAACCAAATTTTGTGGGAATGTGTGAACCCCAAAGGTATCAAATGTGAAAGAAAAACAAGTTTTGAGGATGTTTCCATAGTCTGATCTCAGGGTTAATATTCAAAGAGCTGGCCTCAGAAGGAAAAGGGGGCTCATCACCCATTAAAATAACTAGTTGCAAAAGTTTTAGCAGAAAAACTACCCACTGCATCACTACTCTTACAAATAAATGTGGACATCTCATGACAGATGTCACGGCCTTTGCAAATAAGAGAAGAGGGGTACAGTCTAACTGGGTAAAAGGTTACATAAGAGAAAAAACTACTTAAAGACAAGTTAAGAGAAATTCGCTTTGATGTGTATCAAAATAAATTCCATTCAAAATAGAAATAATTGACATCCATACTGGGTCTGTATTCTCATATATGGTATTTTTCTTACATATTCCACCATCCCAATACTTGGAGTGAGTTTTTACTTCAGAACTCTGTAGTCTGAAGGGGGTAAATTACATCACAATAAACTTTTCAGGATTATCTATCATTTCCTTTATTACTAACAAAACAAAAAATATATATACACAACTCTCAGTTTTCCAATGATCACATAATTAGTCTTTTACTTTTTAACCACCATCTTTGTGTTTAATTTCATTTTCGCTTACAAATCTTATACATCAGTTTTCTTTTAATTCCCACTTCCACCAAGTGAACTTTTGTGTTAAGTTGTTGTTTACTCCAACATAGGTTCTTCCACATCTACAAGTTCATTTAACTTTGAGTCTTCTGTCATAAGTTTTGGAGAAAAGAGCCTCGCACTATGTAGCAAGATTTGCATCACGAACAAACAACACCTGTATGCTATTTCCACACTTTCTAATCTTTCAAAGTAGCAGAAGGTGGAAGAGAAGTGATACCAATGCTTGAGACACAAGAACAAAATTATAAGACGTTTGTGTATCCTGAAGTCAACTCGGAATCGGACACATTCATTCCCTCACTGTAGCCATCACTTGCACAAAAGGAAAGAATCCTTTGGCTCCTTGAGGAAAGAATGTCCTCTGAAGACATCAGCTGTTTTCTTGTTACCTCATGAAATGTTGGATCCAAATGGAAAAGGACAATTGATGACCATCTAACCCCAGCATCCTTTGGGACTAATCAGTGACACTGAACTAGGAAATGGTGTTCCAAAACAATTTCACTTGTGCACTGGTCACCGTAGCTTGCTCACTTTGTGGTGTAGGCCAACAACTGGCTGCCTGCTATTTCTACCTGAGCTAATCTCAAGAGTGTTAGTGAGGAATGGCTTCTCTCCAGCATGCTCAATTTCCTTCTTTAATCTGGTGGCACAGGTCTAAATTAGGGATTGGATACAAACCTGGATCTGAATTTCTGTAAGATAATAGAGGTGGGATTTCTTTTTGAAAACAGTTGCTTTTCCTGCAGCTACATCACATTCAACACTTAATTCATTTTATAGACATTTACAGCACATAGAATGGGCGAGTTGAACAAAAACACCACGTCTATTTCTCCACATATGCACAGTTAGGGACAGTACTTCCCAAATCACAGGAGATATCTTCAGGAGTAACCTCCTGTCAGGCCTGGGTCAAATATGCTTTGGGGGGAAAAAAAACATGGGCATTTTTGCCCAGTTGAAAGTCACATACTATGAAATTGTCTCCCTGGACCATCCGAGATAATATTGACCTAAAGAACTGAATGGCACGGTGATCGCAGGCTGTGCAACTAACTGAAGTAACAGTTTGGGGTCTGCTGTTGCTCACCATTTCAGACTGGAGACTTGAAAACTCTCCTATTGCTTTGTTAGCATGCCAAATAGCTCGGAGTATTCTCTCCTGTTGATTGAACTGCACTTGAATTTCCTCTGTGTCATAATGGAGAGGTGGGAGGAAAGAAAAAATATACTAAGAAATGGCTATTTTAGCAAATCGTCATTTCTTTCAAAGTCCCCAATAAATCTGAGCTATGTCCTGTCAAACTAAACTAATATCCAGTTGTGTGACCAAAAGGACCCCAGGCATGAGAGAAAAAACCCACCTCACAGAGAGGTCATGAGACACATTCAGGGTCATGCAACATGAAATTCCACAGCAGGTTACATCTGATAACTTAGAGGCAAGACCACTGATTCTCCCATCATATTCACGGAGTCATTCAAACCTCCTTCATTCACCACTGTTTTATTAGTGAGTTGTGTTATTCACAAAAGCTTTAGCATCATCAGAAAGAGGGGAGTAGGGGCACAAAACCAGCCAACTTTCCCATCTGTGAACAATCCCAACTCAGTAGGAAAAAGACTAAAAGTGCCTCTGCCAATAGATTAAAACTGGGACTGAAACTCAGTATGATCACAGTGTTTGAGATCCACTGAATTCCCCTTCCAGTCCTGTGACACTCATCTCCAGCCCTAATGAGTCTGATTTGGGATCAAAGACATCAAAGCGCCATTCTGAAGCACAGAAAACTGAGGCCGCCGCATCACATGACTCTCTAGGATGTAGAGGAGTAGAATGTGAAGACAAGACCTTCTATCTCAGCCCTGTAGAGAGTAAAGCTGCTGGGCAAGGAGGGGTCCCTCTGACTCTCCCCATCTTCTTCGGGTGTCACAGTGACAGAAAAAACACTTTTCCCCCCCACCTGTGCGCCTGTTTTTTATTATTTATTGATATATATATATATATAAACTGCTCTTCAGCACATCCTAGGCCAACGTGAGAACAAAAGGGAATGAGGCAATTTATCCTCAAAGCGGAACTTGATGACTCTTACAACTGCTTTGCAATGGGAGGAACAATGTAAATGTGATGCTCTGGGCCTTTTTTAGACTATGAAAAGCCATAAAAGATGAGGTCAGCTCACGAGGAAATAGGCTAGCTAACCACATCCACTCCTGCAAGAGTAGCTGTCTTTTTCCCTTGGGATAGCTAACAGAAGCTAGCTAACTGCATGGGAAAAACCTAGTGGAGATGAGGCCCACACAGATTGTGCTTCAGTGTAGCTAATCAAGGTCATCCTTATCTCCCTCACCTTGGCTGATGGACATTCTTGGCAGAAGAGACACGCTCTCCCATGACTCATAGGAGCTGATAAGAGAGGACCACAGTGTTCACCCCAAGGAAGGACGAGCAGCAACAGACAAAAGTGGACAACTCACCCGGGGAGGCGAGAGACCACAGTAAAGATAATTCTGCCAATATCCTTAAAGATCATTAGGTGGGAATTAACAAAAGCATTAATGCAAAAACCAACCCAAAAAACCCAACAACTTTTGTCAGGCTTTGAAAAGGGTTTTAAGGGTTTCTCTCATGTGTAATAAGGTGCAAGCTCAGTGTGGAGGTTTTCCCATATAAAACATTCATAGGGTCTTGGATCTTTGTGGATTCTCTGATGTGCATTAAGGTTTGATCTCCGCGTGAAGGTCTTCCTGCACTCACAGCACTCATAGGGTCTCTCTCCAGTGTGGATCCTCTGATGTTTAATAAGGTTCGAGCTCTGACTGAAGTTTTTCCCACACTCACAGCACTCATAGGGCCTCTCCCCCGTGTGGATTCTCTGATGCGTGATAAGGTCTGAGCGGTACCGGAAGGTTTTCCCGCACTCACAGCATTCATAGGGTCTTTCTCCGGTGTGCATTCTCTGATGTCTAGTTAGGTGTGAGCTGTGAGTGAAGGTTTTCCCGCACTCTACGCATTCATAGGGGCGCTCTCCTGTATGGATCCTCTGATGTTTAATAAGATTTGAACTCAAACTGAAGGTCTTCCCGCACTCAGCGCATTTATAGGGTCTCTCTCCCGTTGGGATTCTGTGCTGGGCTGTGGTTTCCTTGAGGCTGTTCTGAGTTTCCTGATAATTAGGGGATTTACCCACTTTCTCCCCTGGTTGGGTTTCCTGCTGTCTCTCTGGCCTATGCCGATTCTCACAGGCTTTTGCCGGCACATGATGCCTGGATACATTCCCTTGGGATCCTTGCAGTAATCCCAAATGTGATTCCACTCGCTGAGCATCTTCCTGCTGAGAATTCTGCTCCATATTCTCACTCAGTATGCCATCACCTGCTGGGACAGAGAAAGAAACCTCAAGATGCGTCTACACTACAAAATTAAGTTAACCTAAGTTCTGTCGACGTACACCCACCGCAGTAATTAAATTTCTTTCGCATGTCCACACAATGCTCCTTGTGTCGGCAGTGCACATCCTCACCAGGAGCGCTTGCACCAACTTAACAGCCAGTGTGCGGCATTGTGGAACTGCTTCTGAAAGGCAGCAACAGTTGACGCAAGCAATGCAGTCTCTACACTGGCACTGCTTCGACATAATTACATAGACTTAAGCACCACACCTCTTGCGAAGGGGGAATGATTAGAACATAAGAACGGCCATACTGGGTCAGACCAAAGGTCCATCTAGCCCAGTCTCCTGTCTTCCAACAGTGGCCAATGCCAAGTGTCCGAGAAGGAATGAACTGAACAGGTGATCATCAAGTGATCCATCCCTTGTTGCCCGTTCCCAGCTTTTGGCAAACAGAGGCTAGAGACACCTTCCCTGCCCACCCTAATAGCCATTGATGGACCTATCCTCCATAAGTTTATCTAGTTCTTTTTTGAGCCCTGTAATAGTCTTGCCCTCCTCAACATGCTCTGGCAAAGAGTTTCCCCAGGTTGACTCTGCGTTGTGTGAAGAAATATTTCCTTTTGTTTGTTTTATACCTGCTGCCCATTAATTTAATTTGGTGACCCCTAGTTCTTGTGTTATGAGAAGGAGTAAACAACATTTCTTATCTACTTTCTCCACACCAGTCATGATTTTATAGGCTTCTCTCACATCCTCCCTTAGTCGTCTCTTTTCCAAGCTGAAAAGTTCCAGTCTTTTTAATCTCTGCTTACATGGAAGCCGTTCCATACTCCTTAACATTTTTGTTGCCCTTTTCTGTATCTTTTCCAACAGCTCTTTTTTGAGATGGAGTGACTACCATCTGCATACAATATTAAAAATGTGGTCATACCATGGATTTATATAGAGGCAATAGGATATTTTCTGGCTTATTATCTTCCCTTTCTTAATGATGCCAAGCATTCTGTCCACTTTTTTGATGCTGCTGCATATTGGGTGGATGTTTTCAGAGAACTATCCACAGTGACTCCAACATCTCTCTCGAGTGGTAACAGCTAATCATTTTATATGTATAGTTGGGATGATTTAAGTCATTTAAGTCAGCACAGTGGGGTGAGAGATGCATTTTAGCGTACACACGTTCAGAGTTAGGTTGACATGAGGCAACCTAACTCTGTTGTGTAGACAGAGCACAGAAAAAGGGATGGAAAAGGAGACAGCTAAGCAAAATAAGATGGAGAGACAGAAAAAAAATAAATCAGGAACTGTATTTCCCCAAACTCTTCCCCATAGGAGAAAGAGAAGGGGATGAAGTCTGCCTCCATCCCATCTAAACATTCAGGGAAGGGGCGACCAGGGAGGGAGCTATTGCCAGGTGAGAGTCAGGATGGGTAGGAAGCCATGAGCAATAGCTGCCCTGAGGATCTGACATCTGCTGAGGACAATCCTGAACTCGGAGCACTCACAAGGCCTTTGTAGGGAACCTCAGCTCTTTTCTTCAGGCGCTGACAGCTTTTGAGTGGATTTAATTATTCCTCACCTGAACAGGGGGCCTTCAGAATCTCTCTTTCCTCCAAGCCCTGGAGAACTGGGGCCCCTGGCTCTTCCGTTTGTTTCACCTGGGAGATCACATCGGATTTGAACACAGGAAACCCTGCTCAGGGGAAGGAAAAGAAGTGAGATCAGGTGAATTAATTTAATTCATTCAGGAAAATGTTTTATTTTAACAGCCCATTGTAATGCAGCTCCTCAAAAGCTCAAAGGTGTGGGACACTGTGCTTAGGAGGGGTTTAACTATCCCCATCTCTGCCGGGAACACACAGCCAGCCACTCACCATGAAAGGATCCCGAAAACACAAAGAAGGTAACTCCATGTCCCGGAAAGGGGAGACTCAGAGGGGAGCTCACTGACAGAGATCCAGAGACAGTCACAGGGAAGATGGGCTGGGCGAGTAAGCTGAGACACGGAGGCCCAGTTGGTCTGACAAACCTACTCTAGATTAATTAAATTTATTCAAAAAGTTTCTTGTAAGGCATCAAACGAAAGCTGGCAAAGAGCAACAAAAACGATGAAAGGTCTAGAAAACATGACTGATGAGGGAAGATTGAAAATATTGGGTTTGTTTAGTCTGGAAAAGAGAAGATCAAGGGGGGACATGATAACAGTTTTCAAGTATATAAAAAGTTGTTACAAGGAGGAGGAAGAAAATTTGTTCTTAACCATTGAGGATAAGACAAGAAGCAATGGGCTTAAACTGCAGCAAGGGAGGTTTAGGCTGGACATTAGGAAAAAGTTCCTAACTGTGAAGCACTGGAATAAATTGCCCAGGGAGGCCGTGGAATCTCCATCATTGGAGATTTTTAAGAGCAAGTTAGACAAAGACCTGTCGGGGATGGGTTAGATGATACTTGGTCCTGCCTTGAGTGCAGGGGACTGGACTAGATGACCTCTCAAGGTCCCTTCCAGTCCTATGATTCAGATAATCGTAAAATGTGTGCACTGATGCTATATGAGGAATAATGTAAACCTAGTGATATTATGCTTCAATGCAGCCATCCCCCCGCTTTCCCCTGTCTGTCCCCACACCCCGGGCTGGGAGTGGATGGGTGGAGATGTGAACAGGGGGGCCAAGGCTGGGGATGGGTCTGGGGCCATGGTGGGGGCTGGCAGCCAGGTTCATGGCCGGGTGTGACTCTGCTCCTCCCCTACCCCCAGCCCTGGCCCCAGGCCAGGAATGGAGCCACGGACAGCTGCCCAGGTGCAGGTCCAGGGATCGGGCCGGATGGCACTCGCTCCCTGCCCCCCATGGGGACTTGCCCGGGCCACCATCTCCCACCCCCGAATGTTCCTCTGAGCCCCACAATTTGGGGACCTCTGCTTTAATGTCTAACCAAACAAAGGGAAAGAGAGGTTTCCTCCAGAAAAGAGGGAAGGTCTCTCTGTCCTACATAAGGTCATGTCTAGTCTAGCACTTATGTCGCAAAACTTTGGTCGCTCAGGACTGTGGAAAAAGACCACACACTCTGAGCAACATAAGTTTTGTTGGAAGGAGACATTCTCCTGCCGACAGCCACTGCCGTTTGTTGAGCTGGTTTTACTACATTGACGGGAAAGCTCTCTCCCATTGGCGTAACACAGCTACACAAGCGTTCTCGCGGCAGCACAGCGAGGGTGACCAGACAGCAAATGTGAAAAATCGAGACAGAGGTGGGAGGTAATAGGAGTCTATATAAGAAAAAGACACAAAAATCGGGACTGTCCCTATAAAAATCAGGACATCTGGTCACCCTAAGTACAGCTGGGCCACTGGAAGCTTGTACGTGTAGACGTGGCTTAAGTTCAGCATTGCAAGCTAAATACAACAGGACCTACATGTGGCAAGTTAAGTAAAGAGGAGAAAAGTTAACATGGGGATGCGAAGGCAGCATGGCACTAGCACACCGGAGAAGAAGGGACGTGGGATAGTCCTCTTCAAAAGGATACATTTCGGAGGTCTACTGGACTATAAAAGGCAGGAATAAGAAAGCCCTTTGTTATCCATTTCACCGAAGAACACCCTTAGCGGAAGTGGATGGTCTGTGAATGTTCTGGATCCTGGTTTGACCGGAAACCAGCAAGCTCTGCAAAAAGGCTTTGAGGCCAAGATAAAGCAGTGGACAAAGCCTGTATCTTGATAAGTTTAAGTCTTGATCTCTAGAAAGCACAATACAGGAGGAACCTCCGAATTTCAAACCCCTCAGGAATGGAGGTTGTTTGTAACTAACTCTGAACAAAACATTCTGGTTGGCCTTTCAAAAGTTTACAACTGAACACTGACTGAATACAGCTTTGAAACTTTACTATGCAGAAGAAAAATGCCGCTTTTAATCATCTTAATTGAAATGAAACAAGCACAGAAACAGTTTCCTTACCTTATCAGATCTTTTTTTAAACTTCCTTTTATTTTTTCAGTAAGTTTACGTTTAACGCAGCACAGTAGTGTATTTGCGTTTTGTTTTGTTTTCTGTCTCTGCTGCTGCTTGACTGCGTACATCCAGTTCCAAATGAGGTGTGTGCTTGACCGGTCAGTTCGTAATTCTGGTGTTCGTAACTCTGAGGTTTTACTGCATACTTTTGTTTGATTTGTAACTAATTCAGTTCTTATTACTCTTGCTCACTGCACATTTGAATCTGCCCATTTGAATCTCCGAGTCTGTTTTTTGTCAATAAACTTATATCTGTTTTCTCCATGAAGAGATTACAGTGCTGCATTGTTAGAAAGGACCCGCTCCAGAGTTGTAACCTTCCAAGCTGCAGGTACGCTGCCCCTTTGGGGGCACCAGACCTGGTAATTTCTGTGAGTGTCCAGTGACGGGGTTGGACACTACAGGGGATGCTTCAGGGGAGTTGGAGGAAAGGTGTACGCCAAGGGTCAACCTGCAAGGCAAAGCGAGAGGTGGCAGAATCCTGAGAAGTTTCTTTGTGGGGGCTGAAGACTGGGAGAGGATATACAGATTAACTCCAGCACATCTCTCTCACCGTGGCAGGAGGAGAAGACAATGACACCCGAGAAGGTGTCACACATGGGCTGGTGGGGTTCAGAATAGGAGGGAGCAGAGATGTCACTGAATGCAGGATGTCAGGGTTATTAGATGTCAGCAAAGCGCATAGAAACATAGGACTGGAAGGGCCCTCGAGAGCATCTAGTCCAGTCCTCTGCACTTGCGGCAGAACTTAGTATTATCTAGACCAGAGGTTCTCAAACTGGGGGTTGAGACCCCTCAGGGGTTTGCAAAGTTATTACATGGAGGGTCATGAGCTGTCACCCTCTGCCCCAAAGCCCTCTTTGCCTCCAGCATGTATAATGGTGTTAAATATATAAAACAGTGTTTTTAATTTATAAGCCGGAGGAGGAGGGTTGCACTCAGAGGCTTGCTTTGCAAAAGGGATCACCAGTACAAAAGTTTGAGAACCTCTGATCTAGACCGTCCCTGACAGGTGTGTGTCTAACCTGCTCTTAAAAATCTCCAATGATGCAGATTCCACAGCCTCCCTGGGCAATTTGTTCCAGTGCTTAACCACCCTGACAGTTAGGAAGTGGTGAATTAATTAATACATTTGCACTGCTCGTCTTAAGCAGTACAGGACGGTATATTCCTGAGGTACGGTGCTGGGAGGATTTGGCTCTGGTGCCTTTCTCTGTGATTCATGAGTGGCTCTGGGAGCATTCATGCAATCTAGCTGGGTTTGGGGCTCCACATGTTGTTGTGCTGAGTGATAACAGGGCCTGGAGGGGTTTGCTGCTTGTCACTAGCAAAGCATTGCGAGAGACAGCCCAGGTTGGAGAGTTAAAGGGGCACAGCGGTCCCACACTGCACCCCGGGGATCCTGTCACAGGTGGGATAGCCAGTTTAGGTGACTGTTTGTGGGAAAGAGACAAAAAAATTACACTCATGGGATGTCTGAAGAAGTTAGACCTGCCTAGATGTCCATCAAGGATGGTCAGCCAGGCAGGCATGAAGACCAGTTTCAAATCTTTTTTTCCTCACTGCAGAAGAAACACTCCTTTGGTTTGAAGGAGACTTTTTTGTCACTGATCTCAGACTCCCGAAGGGAAGTACTAAAGGTGTCCGCACTCAGCCTGACCCGCTGGGTAAGCACAGAGGTATTGCAGCCCAGGGTCTGGTTTAGGAGAAGAAGAATTGCTGAATTCTACTCCAGGGGACAGAAAGGAGAGAGACCTGACCTCAGAGGAGAGGAACTCAAATAGATGAGGAAGGGGACAGAAATGCTAGCCCACCACTCACTGTGGTACTGTGACAACCCCAGGGGGAAAACAGGGGGGTCTGAACCCCAAAGCAAGGGTAGCATCTTTTTGTATGCAATATTACTGTACTATAAAATTGCTCAATTGAGCAAGGTCTTATCTGAAAGCCTGCAATATGCTGGTCATTACGATCATTGTGAAATGTCCGTCTGAACACCATGTGAGGAATTACGGATACTCACCTCTATGATGCTTTCGAGTTTGGGACCAGAGAAATGGAGAAACAAGTTGTCTCTTGGACAGCAGTGGAGGCAGCTGGCTACCCGTCTGCAACAGCATTCCCGTTACACTCCCCACCATCACCTGGCCCGAGCCAGGGAAGCTAATGACCCAACCAGCAGAACAAATTCAGTGATGATCGTTAGGTGTGTCAGGGATGATAACGTAATATTCAGACCTGTATATTTGCTTGAGATAGAAGTTTGGGTCTTGTCTGGCTCATTTGACTTTTGATATTTTTATATTCTTATTGATGTGTGAACAAAGACCAAAGACACCAGGTGTTACATCTGCCCACAAGCAGAAGAAATGCCTGTCTCTGACCAAAGCACAACCTCACTCCTTACCCTTCCCATGGAATACAGAAGAGGTGTTACCAAAGCCCCCAGACTCACGACCCTCCAAAACAGAACATGACCATAAATTGTAAGCAGTGGGACCACCAAAGGTGTGCACTGCAGGTATAATTATGCCTTCTAAGAAAAAGGAAACTGGGACACTGGGAAAAAGGCTCTGCCGGCGTGTAGTGCTATGGATAGGCTTGATTAAAGACCATAAACATCACATTGCCTTCATTTCGGACTGCTGATCTTCTGCTTTCTGTCTGCGTGCCAAGAAGCAGGGGAGGGCGAAGGAAAAGCCAGCCCCAACAATGACGTAAATTAACCAGGGTGGAATCAAAACAATGGAAAAGCCATTTACATGCGAACGACTAGGGAGATGGGAAGCACACAGAAAGAGAGGAAGCAATACTGGCTCTTGAAACAGAGACATTTGGGGGGGAGTTAACGTGGGTAAAAAGACAATTGAGCAGGAGACACAGGAATCAAGCGCTCCGGGTTTTGCTGCGTTGGTTCCTGGCTAAGCACTGGCCGTCTGCGCTGGAAGGAGGAGCGTGGGGAGCAAACGACTTTGAACAAAAAACCTAGTTAGTTAATAATCATGATCTACAAACACTGCATGTTTCATAGAATATCAGGGTTGGAAGGGACCTCCAACCCCCTGCTCAAAGCAGGACCAATCCCAAGACAGATTTTTGCCCCACAGATCCCTAAAATGGTCGCCTCAAGGACTGAACTCACAACCCTGGGTTTAGCAGGCCAATGCTATCCTTCCCCCAAAACCTAGCTAGTTAAGTTAGGTTTTAGTCTCAGAAGCGCATTTTAACTTGGGTTTGTTAGTAATTGTTTCTACCCCCAATTCCCTCTTTTTGGTGTTACCTAAATAACAGTTCTTTGATAACAGACTTAGTCTTGTTTTACTGCACGAGCATCCCGGTGCAGAGCTGCACCCTGAGGAGTGAAATCAGCCAGACTAAGGCCATGTCTACAGGCAGCTGCGCCACTGTAAGATCTCTCGTGTATAATTAAACCACTCCCAAAGAGTGGCAGTAGCTATGTGGGCAGGAGAAGCCCTCCCACTTTCACAGCACATTGGCGCTTATGCTGGTAAAGGGGTGATCTCGCTTGGCTAGTCTGAGCTGCTGTGTGTGGAGTAGGCTCAGCGTTCGAGTGCCAGCCAGGGGTCGGAAGCTTCTGTTTGTTATGCTAGACCTAACCCCAAGTTTTGCCTTAGCAAAGAGAAGTTGTTAGCATTCTCTAGCAGGGGAGGGTCTCTGGTAGCATGTGTGTCACTGGACGTTGGGGTGATGCTGAAAAAGAGAGGAGGGTGCTTTGTGGGGGTGGTGTGAACCTTAACTCCGCATTTCCCCTTCCAAGAACCGAGGGGACAGGAATCCTTACCCAGCGAGGTCACATTCTCATAGTTCTCCTGCATGACGTCTCTGTAGAGGGCTCTCTGAGTGGAGTCCAGCAGAGCCCACTCTTCCCTGGTGAAGTACACAGCCACCTCCTCGAAGGGCACCAGCCCCTGAAAGAGCGAGAGTCCAACACTCAGTACCTGCTGCTCCACTCACAGCCCCTCTATTCACGGGGGAGGGAGACCAAGCAGATGGAAGCTCTGGGAGGCTCACAAGTCCTTCCTCCGAGCAGCCAGCAGGCCTCAGAGTGAGGCGAGAAAGACAGAACTTCTCGCACTTCCCAGTAGACAGCAAGGGTTGGGTCTTTACATTCATCACACACCTACAAGTCAGAACCTGATACAGGAGATGGGGCCCCTAGCAGGCTCCAGACCTTCTGGTAGGAATCCTAACCCCCTTCCCATTTCCAACAGTTGGATGTCAGGGGATGGAGCATCTCCCCTAAACCCCTCTGGTGGGTGTCCCCTTCATGTCACTCAGAAGCCTTTGGTTAGTAGGTTGAGGCTCAGCACTAGTAATCTGGTTAATCTGGTAAATTTTCCCAGCTCAGACCAAAGGGTTTGTTTCCTGTTCCACTAATATGGGGATCTGAACCCCAACTTCCCATAGCTCTGTTTCTAGAATCCAGGCCCCAGGTTGAACAAGTCCCAGCAGATTCACCAAATCCTGTTCTCATCCCTTTCTCCACCCTGTGGATTTCCTGCCCCCTCCCACCTCTCGACCGAACTCCCAAGCAATCCCCACCTCCTCTGTTATTTTCTGCTCCCCTCTCTGCAGCACGAACTGACCAGCAACTCCCTCTGAAAACTTACCTGGACTGGCTCCACTGCAGCCATTATCCTTCCTCGTCCCCGGGGAGGATGGGAGCATCGGGAGCCTAAGGCAGGTGTTACTCTGCAGCCTGTCAGGGCGAGAAGAGGGACTGGGGAGATTTCAGAAGGGGCTTTAATGCATTTCACATCACAGTTGCCCCTGGCTCTTTCCCTACCGACAAATTTTTCTTAAGAACAGGTTAGACAAACACCTGTCAGGGATGGTCTAGATAATACTTATTCCTGCCATGAGTGCAGGGGTATAGACTAGATGACCTCTCGAGGTCCCTTCCAATTCTATGATTCTATGGAACTGCATCAGCCCCCTTGGTTGACCTGCTGCCCAGAATTCTTTTGGGCTGCATTCCCCTCTCCAGTTTTATTCTGGTCTGCAGTGATTCTGGTCTGCATCTCACGTTCCTAAAGCTCAGGCTTCCAGCTGGCCAATGGCAGGGGTCAGGAAGGGATGTCGTCCCCATCCCTTGTCCCCTCCCCCCACAATGTATTCTGGGAGGCTTTTTGTTTTAATCTCCTTCCTCTGAAGCATCAGGGACAGCCACGGCTGGAGATGGGACACTGGTGGGACACTGTCAGGGGCCTCAAGCATCTCACTCCCTACCCCCCATTCTCTGCCTCTGGCGCATAGCCGTTTAGTCTGCTGTGATACTTTGAGCTCACTCCAGCTGTTGGGTTTAGTGGGCGGGTGGTGGGTGGGGTTGATGGCCTGTGACACAGGAGGTCAGACCAGATGATCCAGTGGACCTATCTGGCCTGAAACTCTATGACTCTATAACTGGACCAGTTTGGGACCTTGTCACCACTCTCCCCACTTACTTCTCCTTCAGTTTCTCTATCTCCTTCTCCCTCTCCTCTCCCTCCAGCTGAGAGACTTGGCCCACACCTATGTCTGTGTTCCCTCTCGCTCTTGCAATTGCTAACGGCAGCAAATGCCATTTGGAATCCCCAGCTCTGCTAATCACCAAAGGGGGTTCCTGCGATACAGACACAGCAGTGAAAAGGTTACTATGCACAGCTCCAAGGTCCCTATTTCCACAGCTGGGATTGTGAAGTAAGGGAAAACATTTCAAAATGTGGGTTTTATCAGAATCAATAGTTTGCAGGGTCGGTACATATATACTACAGCAGCTCATTCATACTTCTACCATGTTCTCTTCCCATTCATAATTAATGGTTACACAAAACAATGATCTAGTCTGGTGTTTCTACTGCCTGTAGGCTCAGGAAAGGCAATGGGGCATGGGGGGGGTGGTGCTATAAGATCTTGGAAGTTTTCTTACACTCTAAAGCAAAGAAAATCTCATTCCCCACTTCCAGTACCCACTTATCTGTTATGGTCAAGTATTCTCCATCAACTGCTTGAAAAACACATATACAATTTATATACAGGCTCGGCACTGACACATCTTTTATTCTTACTTTCGCAGTTAGTGTAAGAGGAGGTGTCAGAAAAAACTGACTTCAAATAAGCATTCTGTTGCAATAATTGGGCCTAAAATTTGTAATCTTCACTGTAAAAAGTATATGAAAGTTCTTAAGAGGTTACAGTAACCTATCACAAAAGTGGGTCACGTTCTTTTCAAGAATTAATGCTATGCATGGGTGCAAGAAGACCAGACGGAGACAATTAAATTAGTCCAGACAAATGGGGGCTACTGATATAGTTCGACAGTACTATGGGTACGTGACGTAAACAAGAAAATGTGGGAACAAGGCTGCCTATGCCAAATCTGTCCTTATGGAAATAGATTTAATTAGGAAACAAAATAAATTATGTCTCTCCTTTTCAATACTTTTGGAGGTTCTTAAAAAGTGACTTGGGGGGACAAGTCATCTCCCAGTGCACCCCAATCTGCCATCATTGCATCATCTCACTTTCTTAACCCCAAGTCAGAAGAAACAAAGCAAACTGAAAGACTGTCTTCCTGAAAGGCCTTATTTTGATTATGTTTTAACCTATATTCCCTCTTTCCCATCTCCTGCGATGAGTGATTGTAATTTGCATTTTTTATTTTTGGCTGGAGACATATCCCGTTTGTTTTTCTTAAAGTCTAAGTGCTTGTAAGTTGCATTATTTTCTAAAAAGACGCCATGAAAAGGTAAGGCTAGTAATGAAACTTATCCCGTTACCCCAGAAGTCACTGACTCTGTGCCTTTACCCGCCGGTGCAACTCCTTTAAATAATTCTAGCAGTTTTAGCTCTGCGGAAGCTGTTTCCACAAATTAACTATCATAACGGATGAATAGGAATGTATCAGAAAAAACTTGCAAGATTTTACCTTAAATGTATAAAGTCATTCCAAGAAATACAAATTCTTTTCAGGTATAATTTAGGCATAAAAAATAAGTTTAGAGTAAAAAAAAGTAATTAAAAAATCTATGTTAAAAAGAATAATGTAAAAACAGAAAAACACCTAAATTTGTGTTTTAACAAAATTAGCTACTAATAACTGTTTTATTAAATTTAAAGAGTAAAAAAATCAGCTAGTCTGTGTCACAAGAGTTAAACAGTGTGCTAAAAACAGTCAATTAAAAATGTACATAATTAACAAATTTTAAAAATTCACAAATAAAAAATAACTTCTCTCCATTTAAAAAAATGAAAAATCCTCTAAATACATTAACTTAAACTCTCAGATAAGTGTTAAAAAAGCTCAGTGTTTATTTTTTAAAAAAAAATTATATCAGCCATTCACAAATGTAACCAGCTGTTACAGAATTTAGCAGTCTTAAAAAAAGCACCACCAAAATCAGACTATACAAACTTAATAAAAAAAAATATAATTAAAAGTGTGAAATAGTTACTAAAATTAGTTTAATGTAATCATTAAAATAAAATGTAATAATTTAAAAAAAGCAAAAAAAAGTTGGTACTAAAAAATTACATATAATTTAAATCTTCAAGTGACATTGAAAGAAAAGCTACTTAAGAAAAAAGTTAATTTAAAAAAAACAGTGGTGCAAGGACAATGTAACATTGTTAAAAATCAGCAAAAAAGCAAACTTGTGTCACCTTTGTGTCCTCTGAAAACTATTAAAAAATCTTTAAAATAATTAGCAAATAATATTATTAATGCAAGCACGCCGGTAATAACATTGCAAACAGTAAACAAAAGCAACTGCAAAGTAGAGAGTAAAAATATTTCATATTTAAACCGAACAACAACAAAAATTAATCCATATAATCCAAAATGCTAATATTTACATGTGCTTAATTGTTAAGAAAGAAAGAAAGAAAGCCTGCCCACAGAACACACCTGGCAAAAAAAAAGTTAGTTTTCACAGACTTAAATAAAATACAGTTACAGTATTAAAACAAATGTCTACTAAAAAGGTTACAAAATAAATCTTTGTTGATAAAGTGTCAGCAGAGTTTTACACAAATATGGCTTGGTTTAAGGAGAGAATATGGCCAGGCAAATATATTATATTAAAACAAAAAAAGACAGGTATTTCTAAGTCTTATAAAAAGTTAGGGCAAACCTATTTTGGAGATCAAAAAGAACAGGAGTACTTGTGGCACCTCAGAGACTAAGGCCACGTCTAGACTACGCGCCATATCGGCACGTTAAAATCGATTGCTCAGGGATCGATATATCGCGTCTCATCTAGACGCGATATAGCGATCCCCGAGCACGCTTATATCGATTCCGGAACTTCACCAAAACCAACGGAGTTCCGGATTCGACATGGCGAGCCGCAGACATCGATCCCGCGCGGTGAAGACGGGTGAGTGAATCGATTTTAGATAATCGATTTCAGCTACGCTATTCTCGTAGCTGAAATTGCGTATCTAAAATCGATTTTCGCGCGTAGTGTAGACCTGGCCTAAGTACTCCTGTTCTTTTTGCGGATACAGACTAACACGGCTGCTACTTTGAAACCTTTGGAGCTCAAAAACATCCCCAATGTAAAGACCAAAGTTTTAAGGAACTTTTTATTGGGAAATTAAATTCTCAAATACCAAGCTGCCTACCATGCCCAGCTTACCTAGGAACAAATTCACTGGTTTAAATGGTGAGAGTTTTAGATTTTGAATACAAAGTTTTACCTATTTAAAGGACAACCCTAAAACCCACCAAAAGCCTGTTAAAATCTGGTGAAACAATTCCAGAAGGAGCACATGTACTTGGTGAATTTTCTGTAGAAATTCAACCCATTGCAGAAAATTTTCCCCGTAAACACGCTAACTCAGAAAGGACAAGCGTGGCGTTATCCTACAGCTAATTACATTCCACTCTATGTTTCCAGGAAACTAGCCTAATATTATCATTACACCCTGCAAAAAAACACCCCTGAAACTCATCTCTTAAATTTTAAGGAGGGTAATGCCTTAATTTTAGTGAATAATCCATTGTCTCTTAAAATTCCTCTCCACAATTTAATTTAGGTATTGTGTCATCTTCTACATGAGACAAGCTTTTTGGCTTTTTAATCAGTCACCATGATTGGTAAAGTTAAAAACTAGGCCCCCAAAATGTTATCAAGGAGGGTCTGTGTTATGCAGTATCTTTCTTTCAATTTAGGATTTATTTAAAAAAATTCTCCCTACACCCAGCTAATTAATGGGCAAAAATGAGTTACATTTAAAAAATAAAAATCAATCGAAGTCCTATTTAATGTAAAATATCAGTTCAACAATCTAACGTACTAGGTAAAGTTTAAAAAATAAATAAACTCATCCTCCAAAAGCAGCACATAATTTTCAAAAGCGAGTGAATAAATTAACAAAACTGGCAACAGTTTAGCCTAAAAAGGAAACACAGAATTAATAAAATAATTACAAAATGTCTGTTTTGTAAAACCTACCTGAATTGTTAAAAACAAAAAACAAAAAAACCCCAAACATCTCCACAAAGTAAAATTAGAAAACTCTTCAAAATCAAATCTAGTATATAGAACAATATTGTTTTGTCAGCTGCTGAAAAATCCATGCAATTGTTTTTATTTTTTGATAGATATGGAGGAAGATATCTTCTCTATCTATAATACACCCTTGTGGCCAGTTTTTTCTTAATCTAATTGAATTTGAACAATTCATTATAAGCAACTAAACAAATGCTCCTAAACTGATAGCAAATTCCATTCATAAATCAAAACTTAGCCAAGCTAAGCAGAAAACAAAAAAAAGATTTTACCACTTCTTAAATGTAGTGAACACTTTTTAAACCCTAAAAGTAGTTCCAAAAACCCAACGTAAGCTAGCTTTTGCTTTAAAGAAAGTCAATATACCTGGAGGAAAAAATGTCCTGGGAATAAAAATGTCACCTAATTTAATTGTTTCACTCACAAAGCTTTACCTAAAATCAAAAATAAAAATAATTGTTTTCCGTTTAGTACAACTAAAAATCATGTAAAAACCCAACAAACGTGCGCTAAAACAACTTTAAAAATGCTTGTCAAAACTGTCTGTAGTAAAAAGACAATTTTAAAAAAAAAGAGAGTAAATTATTTGGGCTTTTAAAATATCCTCTATGGCCTGCAACCCCCAAGTTCATAAAGTGCAAATTCTAATGAATTTTTTAAAATCTCAGAAGTACATAGTTTTCTGTGATCCTGTAATTACTGCAATTCATCCAAGAATATGCCGGACTGAGTACACTTTAGTAAACCGCTACAAGTACATCAGGATTGAGACTAGGAACCTGCACAAAATCAGGCTAAAAAAATTTAAAAAAAACAATTCATTCAAGACCCTGGCCTAATTTACCCTCAAAGAAACAAAAAGTGTTACTTAAAGATTGCACGTATAGAACACAGTATAATTGCTGTGTTATATAAAAAAAACCCCTCAAAACTCTAAGCTATTAATTATGCAAGCAAAAAGTTAATTGCTGTAAAAAAACATTCACATTCTAAAAAAGAAATTATAAAAAAGTCACTATTAACATTAACCACCAGTCTTTAAAATAACTAAAATCCTATCAAATTTTTAAAGACAAGTGTCCAGTGCCAAACCAATCTCCTAAATTCTAGGTGGGGGGCAGGGAAAGAAAGAGTAAAAATTATGTATGTTATAAATAGTTTTCAAAAGCACAAAAGTAACCCAGCTACATGCTCCGTGGATGAGGGGAAAGCAGTGGATGTGTTATTTATTCTTTGACTTTAGCAAAGCTTTTGATATGGTCTTCCACGGTATTCTTGCCGGCAAGTTAAAGAAGTATGGGCTGGACAAATGGACTATAAGGTGGATAGAAAGCTGGCTGGATCATCGGGCTCAACAGGTAGTGATCAATGGATCCATGTCTAGTTGGCAGCCGGTATCAAGCGGAGTGCCGCAAGGGTTGGGCCTGGGACTGCTTTTGTTCAATATCTTCATTAATAATCTGGAGGATGGCGTGGACTGCACTCTCAGCAAGTTTGCAGATGACACTAAACTGGGAGGAGTGGTAGATACGCTGGAGGGTAGGGACAGGATACAGAGGGACCTAGACAAATTAGAGGACTGGGCCAGAAGAAACCTGATGAGGTTCAACAAGGACAAGTGCAGAGTCCTGCACTTAGGATGGAAGAATCCCATTCACTGTTACAGACTAGGGACCGAGTGGCTAGGCAGCAGTTCTGCAGAAAAGGACCTAGGGGTTACAGTGGACGAGAAGCTGGATATGAGTCAACAGTGTGCCCTTGTTGTCAAGAAGGCTAACGGCATTTTGGGCTGTATAAGTAGGGGCATTGCCAGCAGATCGAGGGACGTGATCATTCCCCTCTATTCAACATTGATGAGGCCTCATCTGGAGTCCTGTGTCCAGTTTTGGGCCCCACACTACAAGAATGTGGAAAAACTGGAAAGAGTCCAGCGGAGGGCAACAAAAATGATTAGGGGGGTGGAGCACATGACTTATGAGGAGAGACTGAGGGAACTGGGATTGTTTAGCCTGCAGAAGAGAAGAGCGAGGGGGGATTTGATAGCTGCTTTCAACTACCCGAAAGGGGGTTCCAAAGAGGATGGATCTAGACTGTTCTCAGTGGTAGCAGATGACAGAACAAGGAGTAACGGTTTCAAGTTGCAGTGGAGGAGGTTTAGGTTGGATATTAGGAAAAACTTTTTCACTAGGAGGGTGGTGAAGCACTGGAATGGGTTCTCTAGGGAAGTGGTGGAATCTCCTTCCTTAGTGGTTTTTAAGGTCAGGTTTGACAAAGCTCTGGCTGGGATGATTTAGTTGGGAATTGGTCCTGCTTTGAGCAGGGGGTTGGACTAGATACCTCCTGAGGTCCCTTCCAACCCTGATAGTCTATGATTCTATGAACATCAAGACAGTAATCTTAAGACAATACTTAAAGAAAAAGTAACTTATTTGTTCACAAAGTTTGCAGTATCCATTTTATAAAGAAAAATAATTTGTGCCAATTTACCCATTGCATACATAAATAGTTATTCATTCAATCAAAAGAGGGTCCAGCGTGCTAGCACAAAAATACGTTATCAAAACCTCAAAAAAATCTTACAACACTTTAAACTAATTCCTGGCACAAGTCATTATGCTGAAATTGCTGCTGTATTAGCCTTAACGTCAGCTGCAAAACTTAATGTATCAACTTCCATTTTAGGTACAAATCAGGAGCATGTGACAAGCAGCTTCCTGTTATATCTTTGTACCTGGCATACCTACACATTCCAGAATGCTAAAGGAAAACAAAGCCAACGCTGTAAACTACTTGCACTAACAAATCAATTTGTTCAAACCCATAAATTAACCATTCATTAAAACACAGTAAAAAAACGATTCACATGCAAATAAGCAAAATCATCTAAATCATCTCAGCAGGGGTACATGTACCCCTGGGGGTACGCAGAGATCATCCAGGGGGTCCATCAACTCATCTAGAGATTTGCCTAGTTTTACAACAGGCTACATAAGAAGCATTAGCAGAGTCAGTACAAACTAAAATTTCCTACAGACAATGACTTGTTTAGACTGCTGGATATACTATACACTGAAATGTAAGTCCAATATTTATATTCCAGCTGATTTGTGTTATAATTACGAAAAGGTAAGCAATTTTTCACTGTAACACTTTTGTATTTCTATGTCTGATTTTGTAAGAAAGTACTTTTTAAGAGAGGTGAAATTTGGGGCTACACAAGACAAACCAGATTCCTGAAAGGGGGACAGTAGTCTGGAAAGTCTGAGAGCCAGTAAACAATGATAAAACTAACATACTTGCCAAAACAAAGTGCACTAAACGGGACTCCATGGGAATTTACATCACCTGACAAAATCCCACTAACTCGGGTTTAATCAATAAGCTGTTGACTTAAATGCTTTTACGTGTTTATCAAAAAAAAAGGGGGACGGGCCCAAAGCCAATGTGAAAAGAGTGAGAGACACAGATTATACACACAGACACTTTGCAGCTCCCTCCTACTTTCAAAATTGGCCTACATACAATGTAGCACTCTCCTCCCATTCTTAATAATTCTGTACGCAATATAGCAGCTTGATTTCCCATTCAGGGTTAGTCAATACGGGGTACAGCTGGGCTCCAGCCCCTGCTCCTAAGACTTTGCTGCCCCCACCCCAAAACCATTTTCAGTCGCTCCATACAGCTGTCAGACTGTTCAGGGTATGGATGTTTTATTCTTGTCTTGTCCTATTACACACGACTCAGGGGGTTGTTCCTGTCCCCAAAGGGAAACACCCCCCCTGAGATCTGGATTCACTCTGAATCCGTATCAGATGTCACAGCAAGAGTGAATTAGTCAAAGGGCTCATCCTGCTTTGCATTGCTCCACAGCTGCCAGGTGCACATCAGGGCTGGAGGCCGTGACGCCGTCTCTAACATGGTTATTGATCTGAAATCTCCCTATGGCCAGTCAGAGACAGACACGTACCTGTGTCGCTCCCCAGCTCCAGTCGCAGCATCTCTAGGGGAAGGAGAAGATGGGAGAGGTCAGAATTGAGGCTCGTGCATTTGGGGGAGGTTCCCAATATTTATTAATAGGCCCCTACCAAATTCATGGCTTTGAAAAATGCGTCACGGACCGTTAAATCTCGTCTCCCCTATGAAATCTGGTCTTTTGTGCACTTTACCATATACTATAAAGGAATCCTAAGCTATAGGGTAAAAGTATACAGAAGTACCTAGTGTTTCTCAAACTGGGATTCCCTACCCCAAAAGGAAGTCACAAGGCTATGGGGAGGAGGGGGGGCACAGTATCGCCACCCTTAACTTCTACACTGCTGCCGGCAGCGCTGACTTCAGAGCTGGGCACCTGGCCAACAGAGGCTGCTCTCCGGCCACCCAGATCTGAAGGCAGCGCGGAAGTAAGGGTGGCAATACCGTGAACCCCCTGCAGTAGCCTTGGGTCGGTTTAAGAAACGCTGAGTCTTAAGGCCTTTACATGTTTAATATTTTGCCATTTTTCAATACAGACTCGTGTTTCGTTACAACACCGTGAGATTTAAATATCGAAAACTGTGAAACTCAAGATTTTTTAAATGCTATAACTGTGAAATTTACAAAGATGGACCATGAATTTGGTAGGGCCCTAGTTATTAATGTAATTGCTGTTAGCTACATGATGGTGACACAGACGGAGGCCAATGATGCAGCCGCTGCAGACAGAGCCAGCCCCACAGGGCTGCTCCATGGGGAAGGGTGACTCGCTGAGTTGGGCTGTGAGATGGAGCCCAGGATCAGTGACATCACTAGAGTCCTCTCCTCCTCCCCAGGGCCAGGGTCGCTCTAACCAGAAGAGACACCACCCCCAGACTCCCATTCACCTTTGAATCCCAGCAGCACCTTCTGCAAGTGGGCGCTTTTCAGAGAGAAATCGCTGAGTCTCCTCTCCAGCTCTGCAAACCCAAGCTCTGGCTTCCAAGACATCCCATCCTCCCTGCTGGGGAAAGGAGGAGCAGTGAGAAATGGGCCTGATCTCCATACCAACGATTTGTTACTGTTTTTTATTAAGTCCTTTATTTTCACACTCAGTATCACTCAGAGGGAAAACAGCCCTCTCTCACACACAGTTAGGGCCCTCCTATTTCTACCGTTTGTTTCCTTTCCTTTCCCACCCTCCTTTTTCCATTTCTCTCTCTCTCCTCATTGTCTTTGTGTCTCTCCTCTGTTTTTCCCTCTCTCTATATCAGCTTCCTATTCCCACCCCTCAAAGGCTTCTCTCCCGCCCCCTCCCACCTGCTCAAGTGATCAGCCATGGGATATTGAATGTTGATGTTAAAGTGTCGCTGCAGTGAGATTAAGAGAAGACAAGGGCATTCACGCCTCTCTGAATTGGTGTTTCAGGCTGTCTGCAGACTCAGGAAGGCAACATTGTCTCAGTGTCCATTTGGGAGGGTTTCTTTGTTACCAGGAGGGCTCGAAACTTACTTTTAAAAAAACTGAAAGCTGAGATTCTGCACACTCTGAATACATGAAGTGGCCACATAAATACGTCAGACAGGCCAGGTCTGGCCCGTATGTCTGACAGCCCTGGTGGGACCTCATTAGCTGTCAGAGTAACAGGCTCTGTCCCTTGCTGAGGCAGGCAGTAGGGGACACAGAATCCCAGGCTCTAAGCCGGCGTGTCACACTCCAAGGACAAGGAGAAGCGCTGTATCCAGTGCAGTTTCCAAATATAATGGAGCATGAGGGGGAGGGAAATGGAGCTGGGGACTTACCTGCCCCCAGTGCTCCCAGCACCCTGCAGAAGGAGAGGAAAAAAGAGGCCGTCAGACGACTTACAGGGGAATTACCATTGGAGTCAACTTCGGACACTCGAGTTCATGTTCCTGGAGCAGCTGCCATCCCTTCAAGCAGGGACTTCTGCCCTCAGCAGCCCCACAAATCCCTGCTGAGAGATCGCCACAGGGGGAAGTTTCTCCCCAGGCATTTCACAGGAAGAAAATATTTGCTGCATTGAAACTGAAATTCCTGCTAGTGCTGAGAGCCCCACAAACCCTCTGACCCCACTAAACCCATTAATCTGGTGTGAGTGGGGCCTTAGGCCTTGCTCAGGATGACAGCGGGGGGGGAGGGGATTTCACCCTCCAAGTGCAAATGCCAACAGACTTTTCCAGGGCAGGAGAGAAGATCTTAGGGCTGCAACATCCAGGACTCCCAGACCCATCTCTTCCGCCACTGCCAGACTCACTGTGTGACCTTGGGCAGGCTCTGCCCCTCCCTCTGCCTCACTTTCCCCATTTCTCCAGTAGGGATAATCCCCTGACCCCACTCTGTAAAGTGCTTTGAGATCTAGGGCTCAGAAGCCCTATAGAAACGCTGTGTAGGATCACTGCAATGACAGCCTGACCTGCAGGCGTTGGCTCAGCAGTTGCTGCCCCTCCTCTCCTCCCCTCTCGCTGAGCAGGGAAATCTCCCGGGACAGGCTGCAGACGCCCTCATCCCTTCTCTGGACAATAGCTCTCTCCAGCTCTTCCAGCCAGGACAGCAGCCGCTGCTCCTGCTCCTCCAGAAACCCTCGCAGCTCCTTCCACTCCCAGACAATCTTCTGCCTCTCGGCTTCCGTCTGTTTCTGCAACAGGGAGAGGGCGGCTCAGTAACAGGGGAACATAGAACATAAGAACGGCCAGACTGGGTCAGACCAATGGTCCATCTAGCCCAGTATCCTGTCTTCTGACAGTGACCAATGCCAGGTGCCCCAGAGGGAATAAACAGAACAGGGAATCATCGAGAGATCCATTCCACAGATTCTGGCAAACACAGACACCATCCCTGCCCTTCCTAGCTAATAGCCATTGACGGACTTAGCCTCCATCAACTTCTCTAGTTCTTTTTTGAACCCTGTTATAGTCTTATTAACCTCTCCTCACATGGAAGCTGTTCCATACTCCTAATCATTTTTGTTGCCCTTTTCTAATTCCAATATATCTTTTTTGAGATGGGGCAAACAGATCTGCACACAGTATTCAAGGTGTGGACGTACCATGAATTTATATAGAGGCAATATGGATATTTTCTATCTTATTCTCTATCCCTTTTCTAATGATTTCCAACTTCTGCTGGCTTTTTTGATGCCGCTGCACATTGAGTGGATGTTTTCAGAGAACTATCCACAATCCACTATCTTCAGTGGTAACAGCTAATTTAGACCCCATCATTTTATACGGATAGTTGGGATTATGTTTTCCAAAGTGCATCACTTTGAAATTCAGTGTCGATAAATGCATCTGCCATTTCATTGCCTAGTCACCCAGTTCTGTGAGATCCCTTTGTAGCTCTGCGCAGTCTGCTTTGGGCTTAACTTTCTGGAGTAGTTTCCATCGGCAAATTTTGCCACCTCACTGTTTATTCCTTTTCCCAGATCATTTAGGAATATGTTGAATGGGACTGGTCCCAGTATAGACCCCTGGGGGACACCACTATTTACCTCTCTCCGTTCTGAAAACTGACCATTTATTCCCACCTTTTAACCAGTTACTGATTGAGGAGAGGACCTTTATCCCATGACTGCTTACTTTGCTTAAGAGTCTTTGATTAATCATAAACGTGCCTCCCAGAAGATGGTTTTATTTACCAGAACACAGGATTTCTTGCAGTGGGTGAGGGGAGTGCATTTACGCCAGGAAGGGTGGAGGGATTGGGGCAGGGGTGAGCTGTACGTCACCAACAGGAAGGACCATTTTCCCCAGAACCTCATCATAGAATATCAGGGTTGGAAGGGACCTCAGGAGGTATCTAGTCCAATCCCTTGCTCAAAGCAGGACCAATCCCCAGACAGATTTTTGCCCCAAATCCCACATTTCATCTCCTTCCTCCCCATCCCTGCCAGGTGCTCTAAAGGATCCCCAGTCACTGTCACATGCAGACAGCCCATGGGCAGCGTCTCTGTGCTAACACAGAGACTGACCTTCTTCTGCCCAGCAGCCTCCTGCACCCTAAGGGCATCATGTCACCCACATTTCTGACCCTGCCCTCTCCCTGGGCTGAGGCTGGAAGAATGGGCCCTGCATTCACCATGTCACTCAGGGCAGTGCTTTCCAGCTAGGGGTACCCATACTCCTGGCATACCTGGAGGTCTTCCAGGGGGTCCATCAACTCACCGAGAGGTTTGCCTAGTTTTACAACAGACTACATAAAAAGCACTAGTGAAGTCAGTACTAACATTTCATCCAATGACTTGTTTAGACTGCTGCATAGGTGACACGCTGAAATGTAAGCAGAAGATTTATATTCAGCTGGATTTATTTTATAATTCTACTGTAAAAAGGAGAAAGCCAGCCATTCCTCAGTACCAGTGTGCTGTGCCGCTTTTGCATTTGCATGTCTGATTTTGTAAGCAAGTTGTTTTTAAGCGAGGTAAACTCGGGGCTACGCAAGACAAATCAGATTCCTGAAAGGGAGACAGTAGTTTGAAAAGGTTGAGAGTCGCTGATTCAGGGCACAGTGATCCCAGGCAAACCTGAGGGGCAGAGGGCTCCCCGGTACCTACCAGCAGCTCCTCGCTTTGCTGCTGCTCCTGGGGTTTGGCTGCTTCTCTCTCTTTTCCCAGAGGGGCCAGATGCTTTTGTGGGGGCTCCTGGAAGAAGCAGGGGAGGGAGGGTTAGAAACTGCTGCAAACCCAGCTGCCACATTGTCCTGCCCTGCAGAGGAAAGTGCAGAGTCTCTGCGACTCAGACTTTCATCCCCAGGTCTTGTTCAGCCTCAGCCAAGCTGGTGAAAGGGGCACCAGATTTTCCAGCGAAAACTCAAGACCCCAGATTTGAAGTGACAGGGGTGCAGCCCCCAGCTGCAAACATCCCCAGGCCCTGCCCACATCTCAAGCAGCCAGCTTCAGAGATTGCCCCAACTTCAACCCCCAACGCTCCCGCTGAGCTGAACATGGACTCCGCCCCCCCCCAACCAAATATCCCCCAAACCCCAGCTGCAAACAGCCCCCAAACTCCAGCAGCCCCGCGATCCCCAACACCAGCCGTTGCCCTCCCATCCCCTCGCTCTCGGGGCTCAGCCTGGGCTCCGAGCTCTGCAGCCGAGCCAGGCTCCGAGCCCCTCCCGGCAGGAGCGTGTGCGCCCCACGCGTGTCTGCCCCACGCGTGTCTCCGGCCCACCCAGGACCTGCCCGCTCCGCGCTACCCCCAGTCCTACCGCGCTGCCCCGCCGGCTGCAGGGCTGGAGCAGCCTCCACACCGGGCTCCCAGCCCCGGCCATGGCTCCTGTCTGCAAACACAAAGGACTCCTGGGTGGCTGTGGGGGGGGCAGGAAGGGGCGGCTCCTACCCGGGCCTGGCCCTGCCCAGGGTGTTTGTGACACTCGGGAAATCCAGCTCTGGCCGAGAAAAACCAGAGCAGATCCCAAACCCGGACCCGTGGGAGGGAGGAAAAACATTTTGTTGACATTGAAAGAGCAGTGAAAGCTGACGGGAGATGGTTAAACCTACTCCTTGGAGAGAAATCCATGAGAGGGAACCACATAGCACCTGAAATGTGAGCCCTGCCCCAAAGAGGAAAAAATATTTACAAATCATTCATTAAATGCCTGACCTAAACAGCATTCATGAACAAGTCAAGATTTCTGTTCATAATCTTGGTCCTCCAGCCAGCAGGCTTTGCCTTAAATGACATTGCTTTTCGTGGCGAGTATGGAAAACAACTTCCATATGAGGAGAGGTTAATGAGACTGGGACTTTTCAGCTTGGAAACCAGATGATTAAGGGGGATATTTACTCCTCCTAAAACAAGAACTAGGGGGTCAGCCAATACAATGAATAGGCAGCAGGTTTAAAACAAACAAATGCAAGTATTTCTTCACACAATGCACAGTAAACCTGGGAAACTCCTTACCAGAGAATGTTGTAAAGATCAAGATCATAACAGGCTTCAAAAAATAAGTTCATGGAGGATAAGTCCACCAGTGGCTATTAGCCAGGATTGGCAAGGTCTCCCTAACCTCCCTTTGCCAGACGCTGGGAATGAGCGACAAGGGATGGATCACTTGATCATCACCTGTTCTCTTCATTCCCTCTGGGACACCTGGCATTGGCCACTGTCGGAAGACAAGTATCAGAGGGGTGGCCGTGTTAGTCTGGATCTGTAAAAGCAGCAAAGAATCCTGTGGCACCTTATAGATTAACAGACGTTTTGGAGCATGAGCTTTCGTGGGTCAATACCCACTTCGTCAGATGCAACCCACGAACACTCATGCTCCAATACGTCTGTTAGTCTAGAAGGTGCCACAGGATTCTTTGCTGCTTTTGTTGGAAGACAGGATACTGGGCTAGATGGACCTTTGGTCTGACCCAGTGTGGCCATTCTTATGTTTTATGTTCCCTCTACTTCAACCTTGTCAGCTATGGAAAGGAAAAGAAGGATAGCAGGATGGGAAGAAACACAAAAGCATGCCCAAAACACCCACCATATCTTTTAGCAGACGAGTAAAGTGAATCTGGTTGTTCGTCATACGAGAAGAAAAGTTATCCTCTGGCAAAGAGTTCCACCAGCTCTTTTTGTTTTTATACCTTGTCACAATGGTGAAATTGCCCAAATTAGAAAAATGCCTCTCTAACTGTGTCCACATTTAATCATTGTGATGGGAGACGCCCCAATAGGTCCGAATGTATGAAGAGAACCCTTCCATCTGTGGGGTGGGGAAGAAGCAATCTGTTTTACAAGGGAGTACCTAGATCAGTGGTCCTCAACCCACCATCCGCATGCGGCCCAATTAGCACACAGCTGTATGCTAAAAATAATTCAAAATTTGCCACTCTGGTCTGGCAGGGGGTGGGCCTGGCTGAGGGGGAGCCAGCATCTTGCAGTCTGCACCTGCATTCCTGCCAGTTGGGGGCTGGTGACTGGGTCTGTGGGTAGGTTGGAGTGGGGGCTCTGGGAACTAGTGGGTTGCCCCAGGTTTTAGGTGGGGATCCTCTCCTGACCCCCCTTCTTGGGTCCTGGCTGCTGGCCTTGCTGGGCACTCCGCTCCTGGCTGGGGTCCAGGTCCAGGACCTGGCTCCTGCCTGAACCCGTCTGGCAGAGTCCGGGTCTGGGTCCCAGATCCTGCAGAGCCCGTGTGGTGGGGTCCCTGTCTGAGTCCTGGCTCCTGTCTGGGCCTGTAGCAAGGCCTGTGCAGCAGGGTATGGGTCCCAGATTCTGGCTGGGCCCACGCACCAGGGTCCGGGTCTGGGGTCCAGCTCCTGCATGTGGCAGGGTCTTGGTCTGGGGCCCAGGTCCCGTCCGGCCCTGCATAGCGGGATTTAGGGTCCGGCTGCCTGGCCTGCACCCAAGTCTCCACTCCTGGCCCCACTTGGGCAGGGGCGCTGGGCATAGGGGACTGTGGGCAGTTTTACGGTGGGGGGAGCGCTGTGGTTCTCAACTTAACACATCCTCTCCCCCAAAGCTGGCTGGGGTTGGGCTAGGGTGGCTGGGCTGGGGTTTGGGCTGCACTTAAATTAGAAGCTGAGCATGGATGGTGCATGAGCCCCCACTTTTCCTGATCCTTCTGCCCCACTCCCCTGCCCACCCCCCATCACGGCCGGAGGAGCCCTGCCCCAGACACCCTGAGTCCCGACCCACTGTCGGCCAGCTCAAGCACGGCCCGCCAGCCAGCCCGCCCATCCTAGCTCAGCCCTAGCCAGCTTTGGGGGAGAGGCTGAGAGTGTGGACATGGGGAAAGAGCAGGACATGGGAGAGGGGCCTCGGGGTGGAACATGGATGGGGCCACACCTGAATATCTGGGGAGGCTTAGCCTCCCCTGGCCTATGATCTCAGCTTCATGGGTGGCGGGTAAGAGTCTGAAAAGAAACTCTCTGGATAATTCAGAACTGCCCCCACTGTCTTGCTCCTCAGCATCACTTACCTTCTCTGGGTTTTTTTCCCTTTAATTTTTTTAGGGCACTGTAGTCCTAAGCATTTTAGTGGGGGGGGGACTTCAGCCTTGCGGGATGTGCCAGGGCTGGGGGCTTCTGCACCATGGGGGGCACTAGGGCCAGGGGCTTCAGCCTCGGGGGATGCGCCGGGGCTCCTGCGGGTTTGAAAATATTTCCTGAAGCGACATGCCACATGGCTCCAGCTGAATTGAAGCCCTGCTCTCATGATTTCAAAGCCAATCTCAGGATTTTTGGCCACTTACGGTTGGCAGTGCTGCCCCTGGGAACAGCCAGAAGCAAACAGCAGAGAATCCTGTGGCACCTTATAGACTAACAGACGTTTTGGAGCGTGAGCTTTTGTGGGTGAATACCCACTTCGTCAGACGCAGGTAGCGGAAATTTCCAGGGGTAGGTATATATATATGCTAGCAAGCAAGCTAGAGATAACGAGGTTAGTTCAATCAGGGAGGATGGGTCCCTGTTCTAGCAGTAGAGGTGTGAAAAGGTGAAGCAGACAGTAACCCCAAGGAAAGGCAAGGTCAGGCTTCAGTAGATGTTGCTAATGCTAAATATCTTTATCATAGAAGATCAGGGTTGGAAGGGACCTCAGGAGGTATCTAGTCCAACCCCTTGCTCAAAGCAGGACCAACCCCAACTAAATCACCCCAGCCACGGCTTTGTCAAGCCGGGCCTTAAAAACCTCCAAGGAAGGAGATTCCACCACCTCCCTAGGGAACCCATTCCCGTGCTTCACCACCCTCCTAGGGAAACAGTGTTTCCTAATATCCAACCTAAACCTCCCCCATTGCAACTTGGGACCATTGCTCCTTGTTCTGTCATCTGCCACCACCGAGAACAGCCGAGCTCCACCCCCTTCAAAGCTGAGCAATTCTCACCAGGGGCAGCAGCTTTTCACCTTGCTGGTGGGTGTGAGCCAGGCATCAGCTGAGGGGCCTGCGGAGCAGAGGAAGCCCCTGGCCCAGGGAGCGCTGCAGCCTGGGTCGCTGTTGCCAGACACAGGAAGGGGCTGGAGCAGAAGCGATCAGGAGGCAGGAAGAAAGCAAAGTGCAGAGCTGACACCGGGGCCGCACTGCAAAATGCAAGACGCTGCCTCCTCCATTGTGACCTGAGCAGCTGCCGCTTCCCCATGGAAATCTATGCTGGGGAGAGACCTTCCTTCGTGCTCCTGCACCCTGCCAAGTGGGGGGGACTTTCTCCAGCTGGATCTAGCCCCCTAGGGCAGCCCTGGGCTCTACCAGCATCAGCTCCTGAGCCGGAGACTCCAGGTGACTGAGACATCCCCGGGGGAAAGCGCTGAGGACCGGCAGGATCAAGGCATCCTCAGATGTTGCAACCCTGGACAATGAAGCCTCTGTCCTCTCTCTGCCTCCAGCTCCGCTCAGGAGCTGCCCCAGGGGGCAAAACTGGGGCGGGGGGCGGTATCAGGAAGGGAAAGGGATGGAAAATAAGCCAGAGTTGCAAGAAGGGGCAAGACAGACTGTGTGAACTCTGTGCAGGCAGGAGATTGAAGGGGGGGGGGGGGAAGCAGCTCTGATTTTGCCCCTTCTCTCAACTCTTGACAAAATTCTCTCCTCAATTGTCACATAGGGATATAAAATCTGTGTCGATTCCGCCCCCCCCCAGATTATCCACTTTTTATCTAGCCTCAGATTTTGCCTCCATTTTTCTCTCTCCTCCTCCAATGTCAGTTTAAAATCACCTCAGATTGGCGGGGAGGGGGGGTTCCCCACCCATTTGGCCCTCTGAAAGCGGCTTCCCCAAAGGCCGCCTGCTTCTCCCGTGAATGGTGGCAGAGGAGGGGCGACGACTGCTGTCTGCTGAAGATTCATATACCATCCTTTCAAACTTTTCCCACTTAATGTAATATCAACATAAAATCCCTTCCGATTTTGGCGCTTTTCTCTCCTAGTATCAAATATTTCCATTTTCTCCTCAAGTTTTTCAAAGACTTGACACTGAATATCCTCAAATTTTGTCCCACTTTCTCTCTAGTTGTCTGTTACTAAGGCTGTGTTTTGTCGGTAAAACACGCACCCCTTGACCGACACAAGTTACACGGACAGAAGCGCAGGGGTGCACGGCGCTTTGTCAGCGGGAGACACTTTCCTGCCCACATAGCTGCCACCGCTCGTCAGGGGTGGTTTAATTATGCGGCGGGAGAGCTATGGTGCTGTAAGATTACTAGTGTAGACAGGTGGCTCTCAACCTTTCCACACTACTGCACCCCTTTCAGGAGGCTGATTTGTGCGCAGGGCCAGCTCCAGGCACCAGCCAAGCAAGCCCGGGCGTGGGGTGGCAGATTCCAAGGAGCAGCTTCCCTCCAATCCTTTCTCTTTTTTTTTTTGCGTCGCTGCTTCGGCCGCCCCCACATTTTTATTTTTTCTTTTTGGTTTGCTGCTCCGGCTGCCCTGTAGGGAGCGGCAGCGCTGAGGAGGAGAGCGCCCTGCTAGGAGTGGTGCCAGGTCTGTAGCAAGCCTGGCAGGGCAGCCTGCGTCCTTCCCTGCCCGCCGACTGGAGCGGTGTGGAGACCTCCTGGCAGGTGGCATGGCGAGCGCCCCGCTGAAGGAAGCCCTGGCCACCCCACTTCTCTCTCTCCCCGCCGCTAGCCGTGGCATGCACTCCGCTGCCTGGGGCACGTCTGCAGGGCCGGGAGCCCCCCTGCACCCACGCTCCGGCCGCCCTGCAGCGTTTTTTTCTTTTTGGTTTTGTTTTTTTCTTCCCTAATCCAACATTCCTCAGATTTCCCTTTAATTTCTGAACATTGCTATCAGCTGTCACGTTTTGCCTTTTTTCTATGTGACTGCGGTTTCCGTTCTTTCCCTCACGTTGTTAGTAATAATTGTGTCAAGTGTCTGGTCGCAATTAAGCTTTTTAGTGCAGATTTAAGGTGAATGGCATTAAACAGTTCAGTCTTGTTGTCATATGCCATTAGCGCACCTTCTCTGTTCGCTGGTGGGCCTATGCTTTCCTTCACCTTTCTCTTGCTCGGACCGTATTTATACAACCCTTATCTTCTGGCCTTTTATGCGCCTTGCTAGGGGTAACTCATTTTGTGCTTTAATCTTTCTGATTTTCTCCCTGCATGCTTGTGCTACACTTTTACACTCCCCCTTAGCGATTTGTTCCCACCGTTTGTAGGATTCCTTTTTCTTTTCAGGTCATTAAAGACCTTCTAATGGAGCCATATTAGCCTCTATTTTTCCTGTCTTTTCTTCACATCAGGAAAGTGTGCTGTCACTGTTAACTCTGAGAAACTGCTGACTCCCCTAAACAATTTTTTCTCTTTAATTTAATTTTCTTCCATGGGATGTTACCTACCAGTTCTCTGACTTTCTTGAAATCTGCTTTTTTTTCTTTTAAATGTCCGCCATCATCTTTATTCTGCTGCTCACATTCCTTCCTTACATCGTGAAATCTATCATATAGTGGTGACACTTATGCAGCCTGCCTTGCACGGTCAGATTCATAACCAATTCCTCCCTCGTAGTCGGAATCAATTCTAAAACAGCTGCCCCCCTCTTTACTTCTGCCATGTTCTGAAACAAAACGCTGCCCTCAAAAGGAACTTGCTGGATGTTTTGTGTTTGGCCGTATTCACCCCATCTTTGCCCTCAGCCCCTTCCCCAAAGTCCCTGCCCCAGCTCTGCCCGCTCCCTGCCCCTATTCGACTCCTTCTCCAAATCCCTGACCCAGCCCCGCCTCTTCCCCTGAGCGCGCCGTGTTCTCGCTCCTGTCCCCTCCCTCCTGGAGCTTGTTACGCCGCAAAACAGCTGTTTTGCGGCAGAAAGCGCTGGGAGGTAGGCAGAGGAGCGGGGACACAGCACGCTCAGGGGAGGAGGTGGAGGGGAGGTGGGGTGGGGAGCAGGGAGGGGAGCTTGGCTGCCGGTCAGTGCAGGGCACCCACTGGAGCACCCACAGAGTCGGCGCCTATGCGCAGGCAGCGATCTCTAACGCTGGGCTGCTAAAAGTCCCGTGGCCACTAAAAGTCCCCCGTCCCCAGGGGCGGCGCTTGTGGGCGTGGGCAGCACATGGAGACACGCTGTCCCCCTCTTCCCAGGGGCCACAGAGACGTGCTAGCAGACAGCTGCTTCTGGGAGCAGCGTGGGGCCCCGGCATGCAGGCAGCCTGCTGCACTGCCAGCCGGGAGACGCCTGTGGTAAGCACCTCCTGGCCAGAGCCTGCGCCTCTCACACCCTCCCGCACCCCAACCCTCTGCCCCATGTCAGAATCCCCTCCTGCACCCAAACTCCCTCCCAGGCCCTGCACCCCAACCCCCTGCTCCCTCCTGCAGCCAAACACCCTCCCAGGAAAAAGACTTGTCTACAGGGGCCCCACGAAATCTAATAGCCCCAGGCCCAGAGTAGAGTTAATCTGTCCCTGCCCCGTATTACTCACGTTTTGGCTCTTTCTGTTTGCGTGGTAGCATCTGAAACGTCCACCTGCAGCAAAAGAGCCTGGGAAAAATTGCAATGTAAAATTTCTAAATCCTGTTCTGAAAAACTGGGCCTCGATTGCCCTTCTTTCCCTCGCAGGCTGCAGAATGACGCCCACGTCTCGCTCCAGCTCATCCCATCCGCCCATGGGGTTGGGAAGAGAAATGGCTGCATTAGAGCCAGTTCAGGTAGGGACTATCGGGGAGTTGCTGGTGGGTTCCTGCTGGAGGCAGAGGGGTAGTAAATACTGAGGAGGTGGGAACTTTGGGGGTGGGTGGTCTGGGGAGGGAAGGGGGCAGGAAATGCACAGGGTGGAGAAAGGAAGGGAGATAGGATGTGGCAAACCTGCGGGGACTTGTTTAACCTGGGGCCTGGATTCTAGGAACCAAATGGGAGCTGGGGCTGGAAATTCCCTAACTTATGGAAGAGGAAAGAGCCCCCCTGGACTGAGCTGGGACTCTCTCTTTGTCTCCCCACCCTGCTGTTTCCAGGATACTCTGAGTGGGGTGCGGGTAGGACTCTGACACTGATCCTCCCACAGCTCCCATTTCATTGGCTCCTGTCCCCCACAAATAGCGGGGCTGTGAGTGGGGCAGCCTGTACTGAGTGTTGGACTCTCGCTCTTTCAGGGTCCGGTGACCTTCGAGGAGGTGGCTGTGTATTTCATCAGGGAAGAGTGGGCTCTGCTGGACCCCGCTCAGAGAGCCCTCTACAGGGATGTCATGCAGGAGAACTATGAGAATGTGACCTCGCTGGGTAAGGGCTCCTGTCCCCTCGGTTCTTGGAAGGGGAAATGCAGAGTTAAGGTTCATGCCACCCCCATAAAGCACCCTCCTCTCTTTTTCAGCATCACCCCAACATGCCAGTGACACACACACTACCAGAGACCTTCCCCGCTACAGAACACTCTGAGAACAGGGCACGGGGCAGTTCAGCATAAAGTCTAACAACTTCTGTTTGCTAAGGCAAAACTTGGGGTTTGGTCCAGCATAACAAACAGGAGCTTCCGACCCCTGGCTGGCACTCGAACACTGAGCCTACTCCACACACACCAGCTCAGACTAGCAAAATGATACCACTCCCTTGCCCTTACCTTGAGGACTCCTTCTGAGTCATTGCCTTTACTTAGCTCTCACTAAGCCCTGGAGATTACTAGCATGTATCCCACTGGACTGCTGACAACCCCGCTGGCAAGGACACACCTTTGTGCACCTTTATGGACACAAATGACAATACTCAGCAGTGAAATGGGGCAGACTAGGTCCTTCAGCTTTCACATGTGCCTCTCTTCATACCACAGTCACAGCTCTCCAAAGCTGCTCCAACTATCCTTCACCTTTCAGTTACAGCTAAACCTGGTAGAGTGCACAAAGCTGGAGGCCATGCAGATAAATGCTGGCATTCCAGTCTGGAGAACATAACACAAATAATGGCATGTTCTCGTAGTCCTTCCTGTATCTGTTACAGATTCATAGATTTTTGTGGCCACAAAGGACTTCCAGGTCATCTAATCCGTCCTCCTGTATAGCACAGGGCATAGAATTTCCTCCAGTTACTGCTGAACTGAGCTGAAGAGCTTGTGTTTCACTAAATCATCTTCCTGAAAGACTTCCTGAGATGGAGAAACCTCCACTTCCCTTGATAGTTTTTTAACCTTTGCACCAGCCTTACTGAACCACTCCGAGTGGCTAGTGCCAGGTCCAGGGTTAAGGGGTGGAGGACAGAGTTAAGGTGATATTTCAGGGGTGATGTATGTTTTAAGTCTTCATTTCCTAGTTTTCAGAGGTTTAAGTTCCTGTTCTGTGAAGGAACGCTGGAACACTGAGCAACCTTAATTCTTAATTCTTAATTAAGGTAGTTTATGGGCATTTAATTTCCTTTTTTTTTGGATTTTTTGTCATTAGAATTGTGTCTACCCTACAGACTTTGCTGGCATAGCTATGTTGGTTAGGGATGTGATTTTTACACAGCCATGTTGGCAAATCTTTTAAGCAGATACCAAACCAGAGTCTGCCTTTGGACTTGAGAGCACTTTAAAATGTTGCTCTTAACCCAGAAGTTTTGGTAACAGGGCAAAACTGCCCAAGGAAACTCCTGCAGAAAGCAAGAGAAATACACAACATGCGTTGGTTGAAAACTACCCATGGTAGGGCAAAAACTCAAAAGCACAGGTGTAGTTCAGGTTCAGTGACCACAGCATATCCCTTGGAGCCAAACGGGGCTTAATTTGTTATGAAAGAGGTGCCAGGGCTCAAGTAATTAGGTGCTGCGGCTCAAGCAATGTTTTTACTTTCATAACTGATGTGGCAAGTCCAGAGGTGCGGGGGCTGTGAACTGCCTAGTGGTGCCAGGACTCAGCCCTGGCACGAATTAAGCCCTGGAGCCAAGCAATCACTGTTAGCTGAGTCCTGGAACTCTACGGAAATGCCAAGTGACTAAGATCAGTCAGGGGACAATTAAAACCATAGTTTGAGCCCAAGGTGATTCTTGTATAAAGCTGTTTTTTGCATAAAGCTGCTTTTTAGGGGGGCAGGCCTGTATCTCATGAACCTCATGACCAAATCACCCCAAATTTGGACCTCTGATCCTGCCCTGCACCCCCATAAAGAAGAGCAAATTTCAGTATAATTTGAGTAAACCTGTGGATTTTAGAGCAGTTACAATAGTCAATCTTTAAAGAGAAATTAATGCCAAACCTTAACTATACCAGAGCTGGCGTTCTACTATAGAATAACTTCCCAAAGGCCTGGACAGTGTGACAGTCAGATGTGTCCATGTGTTGATAGACAACAGTTTGAGGTTCTTCCTATTCATAAGTCCTTGGGAGAAGGGAGAGCGGGGAGCAGTGGGAGGGGAGCAGATGAGCTGGTGATTGTGGGGTGCCACAGAGTAAGCGGGGCTGAGATGACCGAAGAGGGGAGAGGTCTGTGAAGGATTAGAGGGAATCAGAGAGGGCTGGATACAGTGGACGGGAAAGGTGTAAGAAAGGTCAGGGACTGAGGGGGAAGGATAGCTCAGTGGTTTGAGCATTGGCATGCTTAAACCCAGGGTTGTGAGTTCAATCCTTGAGGGGGCTATTTGGGGAACTGGGGTAAAAATCTAGGGACTGGTCCTGCAGGGGGTTGGACTAGATACCTCCTGAGGTCTCTTCCAACCATATGATTCTATGACAGGAGCTTCTGAGAATTGGTAGCATATTGGGGTGCAATGGGGAAAAGGGGGTGCTTTGGTGGGGGAGGATTGGGTGGGAGATTTAGGTAACATAGGAGTGGGGAATAATGAGAGGGGGAAGGAAGGGGTTGCTCTAAGATGTGGGGCAGGTCTAGAGGGAGGGGGAAGGGAATGTTTCAGAGAGGCAGAGATTTGGGGCAAAAACAGTCTCAGTGGAGTGCCAGGGTCTCTGATACCCTCTCCATAGGCAAAGCTCATCAACACTACTTCACCTAGGGATGTAAAAAGAGTACCCATTTAACCTATTGAAATTCAATCGGTTAAGTGGTTAACGGGGAACTAGAGGTGTGGGGATGCTGAAGTCCCCTCCATCCTTTACATGGGGGACCCCCTCCATCCCACACACTCAGGGTCCTGGCTGCCCCCCAGCCCCACACCTGGGGCTCTGCCACTGCCAGCATCCAGGGATGGCAGCAGAGCCCCAGGTGTGAGGCCGACAGCTGGGACCCCGGGTGCGTGGGGGGAGCAGCCAGGACCCCGGGCGCGCAGGGGCATGAGGGAGCAGAGTTTAATTGTTAACTGGAACTGATAAGCATCAAGCTTCTCGGTTAAACGTTTACATCCCTAACTCCATCGTCATCCTCCTTGACCTGGTCAGCTGCCTTTCCCACCACTGATCCTGTGCTTCTTCTTGAAACTTTCTCTTCCCTTGTTCTCTTCCTGGCTCCCTTCCTACCTCTGTAATCACTCCTTCAGCGTGTCCTCCAGAGGATCCTCCTCACACCCACCCCAACTCTCCGTGGGGGTTCCACAGGGCTATGTCCTTGGTCCCCCTTTCTTCTTCCTCTGCACCTTACCTCTAGGTAATCTCATCTGCACACACCGTATTCAGCCACCTTCTCTGTGCTGCTCCAGATCCGCCTCCTTCTGTCCCAACTAAACCCTCATCTCCTGCTGAATGGTAAACACAGAGCTCTCAATGTGTCTCCCAAGCCACCCCCTGCCTCTGCCAGGGGGTCCATCAACTCAGCTAGAGATTTGCCTAGTTTTACAACAGGCTACATACAAAGCACTAGTGAAGTCAGTGCAAATTTAAATTGCATATAGACAATGACTTCTTGATACTGCTCTATAGACTATAACTGAAATGTAAGTACAAGATTTGTATTCCAGTTGATTTGTTTTGCAATTGTATGGTGAAAATGAGAAAGGCAGCCATTTTTAGTACTAGTGTGATGTGACACTTTTGTATTTTGATGTCTGTTTGTGTATGCAAGTGGTTTTTAAGTGGGGCTGCGCAAGACAAATCAGACTCCTGAAAGGGGCACAGTAGTCTGGAAAGGTTGAGAGCCACTGCTCCACATGATTACCCGATTAGCCATCCCTCTGTTGTGAGGGGGTCTCTTTTTAAACTGCTCCAGACCTTTGATCTTCTGGGTCCCGGGTCCTGCTCATCTCACCCAGTTCTGTAAATAGGTTGGAGCAAGGAGGGAGAATATTCAAAGCGAATAGTTCAGGCGTTGTCGCTTAACAGCCCTTAAGTGTTTACCAAGGAGTGGCTCATCTTCAACCCTTCTCCTTGCCTTCCTGTTTCTTTTCCTTTCAGGCCTCCAATTAAACTAAACCAACACAGGAAACATCCCAATCACCAGCTCAACGTACAGTCTCCATCAATATGAGAGAGCAGCTCCAATCCTGTCAAAAAGGGGGTTGAAAAATAGGACCAAGGGACAGCTGGGAAGCGGTAGGTAGGGGAGGGGAGGTTGGAGGGATCTGGAGCTGCAGGGGATCTTAGTGCATTAGCTTGGCCCTATTGATTTAGACCAGGGGTCCCCGACGCAGTGCCTGCGGGTGCCATCTAAATGCACCCACAACCTGGCCAGCAGTGGAGCATCCGCCAAAATGTCACTGAATTTCTGCGGCATTTTGGTGGTGACGCCTCTCGATGACACTGCTTGCTGCCGACAAGTGACGTCATCGAGAGGCGTCGCTGCCGAAATGGCGCAGAAATTTGGTGGCATTTCGGCGGGTGCTCCACCGCCGCCATGGTCTTGGGGACCACTGATTTAGACCCTGCATTCCTTTTCTACTAGTCCAGTTTCCCATTATTTCATGTACTTTTTACAAGTATTATTTTCACTTATAGGAACGTACACACTGGATCAGACCAAAGGTCCGCCTAGCCCGGTATCCTGTCTTCCACAGTAGCCAATGCCAGGTGCTTCAGAGGGAATGAACAGAACAGGCAATCACCAAGTGATCCATCCCCTGCTGCCCACTCCCAGCCTCTTGCAAACAGAGGCTACGGACACCGTCCCTGCCCATCCTGGCTAATAGGTCCATCAATGGCTAGCCTCCATTAACTTATTTAGTTCTTTTTTGAACCCTGTTATAGTCTTGGCCGTCACAACATCCTCTGGCAAGGAGTTCCGCAGGTTGACTGTGTGTTGTGTGAAGAAATACTTCCTTTTGTTTGTTTTAACCTGCTGCCCATTAATTTCATTTGGTGACCCCGAGGTCTTGTGTTATGAGGAGTTATTTACTTCCTTATCTACTTTCTCTATACCAGTCATGATTTTATAGCCCTCTAGCATATTCCCCCTTAGTCATCTCTTTTCCAAGCTGAAAAAGTAACAGTTTTATACCGAAGCCGTTCCAGACCCCTCCTCATTTTTGTGGCTCTTCTCTGTACCTTTTCCAATTCCAATATAGCTTTTTTCAGATGGGATAACTACATCTGCATGCAGTATTCAAGATGTGCACATACCATGGCTTTATATAGAAGCAATATGATATTTTCTGTCTTATTATCTATCCCTTTCTTAATGATGCTGACCATGCTGTTGGCTTTTTTGACGCCGCTGCACATTGAGTGGATGTTTTCAGAGAACTATCCACAATGACTCCAAGATCTGTTTCTTCAGTGGTAACAGCTAATTCAGACCCGTCCTCTTTTCTCCACTGCATAGTGCTTAACTGTGCCCCCCCATCTCTTCCCTCCCTGCTGGGACCCCAGCCACCCCCCGTGAATCCATATATTCCTCCCAACCACAGTGTGACCCCTTCCCTGCCACAGATGGGAGCTTTCTTGATGATATCATCAGTTGGCAGTGAAACTTCTGGGGGCTTAGAGGGCCTCCCTTCCCTCTCCCCTGCCTGAAGCAGCCACAGTCTCACTTTCACGCAGGCTTCTTGGGTTTTGGAGTCCGTCCCTGCTGAACTCACGTGGCCTGATCCTGATTTTTTCACGTTCTCCTTTTCCAGAGAAATGTAGTCTGTTACTCCTGGAATAGAGCTTCTAATTCCCCAGCCGACTCCAGGCCCTGGGGGATTTTCATACCCCTCCTATCACACCTGATTTGCTACATTCCTTAATTCCTCAAATGGAACAGGGAGAGGCCGTGACCCCATCACTTTAACAAACTTTGTACTGGCCACAAGGGGGGAAAAGGGAGAGGGAAGAGAGGAGGGAGGGGAGGTTGGGGGGAAGAGGTGGTGGAAGGGTGGGGCCTTGGGGGAAGATGCGGCACAGCGGCAGGGCCTTGGGGAAGGGGCAGCGCGGGGGATGGGGAGAAGCGATGGCATGAGGGCGGGACTTCGGGGAGAAGGGGCGGGGCCGCGTTTCAGGTGTCCATGGCCCCCTCACTTTTAGGGACCTTCCATCACTCCTGCTTTCCTATCATTCTCCTGATCTTTGTTTCTCTCTGTCATTAGAAGCAGGTCCAGGGTCACTTCCCCTCTGGCTGGAGTCTTTACTTGCTGGGACATGGAATTTCTATCTCTGTATTTTAGGAGCCCCTTTGCTGAGAAGCGTCTGGCTGGGTATTAAATGCCTCATATGCAGAGTGTCCTGCACTTTTGAGGACCTGCGGAGCTGGCTGTGGGATTGTACTGCTTTAAAATGGGCTGGGGTTAAAGTAATAGAATATTTTTTATGACAAATGGCCTATGAATTCACTGGTCTTGCTTTGTTTTCTTTCCTCTCAGCAGAGTTTTCAGTCTCCAAACCTGATATGATCTCCCGGCTGGAACAAGGGGAGGAGGCGTGGGTCCTGGATCTCCAGGGTTTAGAGGAAAGAGAGATCCTGACAGGTGCCTGCACAGATGAGGGATCTTTAAACCAACACGGTCAGTGCCTGAAGGAAACAGCTGGGATTCCCTACAAAGAGATTGTGTGTTCTCTGAGTTCAGGATTGTCCCCAGCAGTGTCAAATCTTCAGGGCAGCTATCGCTCATGCCTTCCTGCCCACCCTGACTCACACCTGGCAATAGATCCCTCCCTGATCTCCCTTCCCCCAAGTGTTTGGATGGGATGTGAAGGGAGAATTGATCCCCCTCTACTCTCCCCTATGGGGGAATTCAGTCCCTGATTTCTTTTCCCAGACTTTCTGGTATTTAGTTTGGTTTGCTCGCCCTTTTCCCAGCCCTGTTTCTGATGTTTCTCCCTGTGTCCCAGCAGGTGCTGGGATGGTGAGTGAGAACGAGGAGCAGAATCCTCAGCAGGAAGATGCTGAGCAAGTGGAAGCGCATGGGGCATTATCGCAAAGACTCAGCGGGAGCCTGTTCAGAAGCCATGAGCAGGGAAAAGCTGGTGAGAGTCAGCGCAGGCCAGAAAGGCTGGAGAGAAACCAGCCAGGGGAAAATGGGGATAAATCCATTAATTGTCAGGGAATTCACAAGGACCTCAAGGAAACCACAGCCCAGCAGAGACTCCCCACAGGTGAGAGAAACAACACATGCACTGAGTGTGGGAAAACCTTCAGTTGCCGCTCTGGCCTTATTAAGCATCAGAGAATCCACACAGGGGAGAGACCCTACGAATGCGGTGAGTGCGGGAAAAGCTTTGTTCGGAACTCACACCTTGTTACGCATCAGAGAATCCACACCGGGGAGCGACCCTACGAATGCTGCAAGTGCGGGAAAAGCTTCAGCGACAGCTCAGCCCTTGTTACGCATCGGAGAACCCACACGGGAGAGACACCCTACGAATGCCAGGAGTGCGGGAAAAACTTCACTCGGAGCTCCAACCTTATTATGCACCAGCGAATCCATACGGGAGAGAGACCCTACGAATGCTATCAGTGCGGGAAAACCTTCGCTTGGCGGTCAAACCTGATCAGACATCAGAGGATCTATACAGGCGAGGGTCCCTATATATGCGCCGAGTGTGGGAAAACTTTCCATCAGAGCTCGGCCCTTGTTTATCATCAGAGAATCTGCAAAGGAGATCAATACTGCGAAAACCCTGTCTAGGGCTGGCAAAAGAGGGAGTTTTTTTGTTTGTTTGTTTTTGTCCTCTAAGACTTTTGTTAATTCCCACATATTGACGTTTAAGCTATTTGGCCACTTTGCTTCACCATGTTCTCTCAGCTCCCCTAGGCAAGTTGCCTGCTTTTGCCTTCTGCCGTTTGCCCTTTTCTGGGGTAAATCCTGTGGTCCTGTCTCTCAATTCCATTGTCCTTTGAGTCTTGGAAGTGTGGCATCAGCTCCAGATGGGAGAGAAAGGGGTGACTTCAACTAGCTAAATCTACCCCCAGGCCAGTGGTTCTCAAGATTTTTTTTTTTTTTCCACGAACCACTTGAAAATTGCTGAGGGTCTTGGCAGACCACGTAACGGTCTTTCCAGATGTTGCTGGAAAGCGCTTTCAATAAAAGTGCTATATTGAAAAACCCAATAATAATTAGGTTTTTTTTCTACAAATAAAAACGCGCAACTCATACTTTAATATCAGTGCTCTTACCTTTCCAATGCAATGGATGGGCTGTGGCTGGGAAGGAGGGGGGGTCTCTCCCTCTCTTCTCCGCTGCGACAGCCCCCGAGCTGGGGCTGGGAAGGAAGGGAGGTCTCTCCCTCTGTGCCCTGCTGCGACAGCCCCCCGAGCTGGGGCTGGGAAGAACGGGGCTCTCTCCCTCTCTCCCCCGCTGCGGCAGCCCCTGAGCTGGGGCTGGGAAGGAGGGGGGTCTCTCCCCGGCAGCCACAGCCCTAGAGCTGGGAAAAGTCATCTCTCTCTCTGGCTGCCGCAGCCCTTCACTCCCAAATTCCCCCATCCTCTCTTGTCACTGCACCACTCCCTCTCACCTCCCCCCCATTCTCCCCAGGGCCTAGGGTGCCCAGATGTCCCGATTTTATAGGGACAGTCCCGATTTTGGGGTCTTTTTCTTATATGGGATCCTATTACCTCCCCACCCCGTGTCCTGATTTTTCACACTTGCTGTCTGGTCACCCTACCAAGGCCACCACCTCTTCTTACATGTGTGTCTTCTCCAGGGTCCAGCCACCTAATTGGTGGAGCCACACCTGTCCACTAATTAGATGGGTGGCCCTTCATTCTGTTCTGTTCGGCTGCCCAGGCGCGCACCTGAGAGGGAACTATCTGCCGACCACCTGAATGGAGCTCACGGATCACAGTTTGAGCACCTCTGCCCTAGGATTTTCCTTGTCCTTAACTAGCTTGAGTTAACGATCGTGATGCAAAAAACAACTATTCTTGCTGTAAAGACACAGCGCATGGATAGAGGCCACGGGTTGACCCCAGCCTGATTATAAGACCTGTGACCTGCCTTGTGTCTCCTGGGTGATTGTATACTTGCTAGGGGTAAAATGACATTATGGGAATGTAAGATTGGTAGGGGTGCATCGCTCATTAGCTTGGAACTTGCGGGGTGGGGAGGGCAAAGAGGTGAACATAAGTGAATGGGTTATTAAGCTTGCTACAGTTAAGGGCTTATTCTATTAGTTTCAGGCTTTGTGGGAGTAGTTATGCTAAAGGCTGGGATTTAGCAAAATAGGGTAGGCTGACAGAGATAATCTCAGATCAGATATTTTTCACGTTCATTTTTGGAACTAAACGAGTGACTGCAACAGGGATAGCACCCCACAGGATTCTGCAAGAGGGGAGCAGGTGAGGGGAGGGGGCATTAGCCACTCAGTTGCCATGCAGCAGCTAAGCAGTTAGACCGCATTGATCAATAGGAATGATTAAGAAATAAGTGATGCAAATCATGAATATTAATACTTGACGCTTAATTCTGGATACCCACAAAGGCCACGTAAAGCAGTTATGGATCTTGTTATAACCAGCATAAAGGATCAAATATGGTAGAAAGCCACACTCTTACCATAAGGAAGGGTATAAAATGCCATACCCAGTTCCCATTTTTCTCAGGTCCCACAGAAGTGTAAGATAACCCTGACCAAAGCCCAGGATCTGGCAAGAAACCCAAATTGTTCAGTCTCCTGCAATCTCCTCCCCCTGCTGACTGGATGGGTCTGTTTGCTGCTTACATGTGCAGGGAGACCGATGCACATTCTTTGATTAGGACAAGCCTGTTTAATAACTTTTGCCTAGGCAGGACTGCCTGGTTTTGAACAAGTAACAGCAAATGAGGGAAAAAAGCCAACATCATTCCGGGATGTATTAGCAGGAGTGTTGTAAGTGTAAGCAGAGTCAGGATAAGCTCTACCCTAATGTCTGGTGGTGAATTATGGGAAGTGTGGAAAGAATTTCAGAAAGTGTGGAATCTCTGATATTTGCATAAGCATGCCCAGCAAGGCAGCCTGGGATGGTTATTTTGACAGCTCTGGGATCCCCAATTTCTTTGTTATTGGGGCAGGAGGAATAAAGTGTTGCCACCGGATTATGTGAATGAGGAACTACGAGACTGCTTTATGACAGAGATGTCTCAATATAAATTAAGTGACACTTGCTAGACAAGGGACATGGGTTCCAAAACCCAGTGAAGGGAGAGAGGTTGGGGACTGGTGTGTGTACCTGATGGTATGGGCCCCTTTTGAGGGCCTGGAGCACCAATTGCACATCTTCCTTTCTCCACTGTTAAAGAGTAGAGCTAATTTTGATTCTATTAGGAGTCCATCTAAAGGCTGCTGAGCTGAATTCATGTTGGGCTCATGGTGCACCAGCACCGGGGCTTCCCTACTATGAGCTGAAATGGCGAAGAGTTGAAATCACTAAAGAGCTGGAATTACTGAGCTGAGAGCACTAAGTGCTGTGCTAACTAGTGGGGGAGCCTGAAGACCTGTCGCTAAGTGGCTGGCAGAGTGGAGCAGTTTGCAGCGTGTTGGAGCAGCCCGTGGAACAGTGAGTGGAGCGGTTTGCGGGGATGGCTGGAGTGGCTCGCGGGTTGGCTGGAGGAGCAGCACAGCTGGTGTGGTGGAGCTGGTCGTGGTTAAGGCTGCAGCAGAACTCCACGGAGAGGCGGAGCAGTTGGCCTTGGCCCACGTAAGGTGCCCCTTACCACTCTGTGTGGGCCCCACCACTCTGTGTGCCCCCCACCCCCCATTTCCACCCAGGCTGAAGCGGGGTAAAACTCTGCAGATAAACTTTTGAACTCTGGGGTGGCACTGACCAGAGACTTTTGGGTTGTTGGACTTGGGGGTGATTGGACTTAAGATCCTAAGGGGGAAAGGACATTGCCAAACGTACTTGGAGGTGGGTTTTTTGTTTATGGTTTGTGTTATAATCTTGTTTGTCGTGTTTCTCCAATATGATGCCGCATTGATTCCTTCCTTTATTAAAAGGATTTTGCTACACTCAGACTCCGTGCTTGCGAGAGGGGAAGTATTGCCTCCTAGAGGCGCCCGGGGGGGGTGGTGGTATGTAAATGTCCCAGGTCACTGGATGGGGGCTCGAGCCGGTTATGCATTGTGTTATTGAAACGAAACCCCTGGATACTGAAGCTGGCCCTTGTTGCTGCCAGCTCAGAGGGGCAGAAGGGTTACATAAGTAAGACAGGAGAAGTAAGAGGTATAAGGGGCTTCCATAACTTTCTGCATAATGTTGCTCCAGACTTATCCCCAGGATATTATTAACTAGACAGTTATTGGTTTTCAAAGGCTACCTCACAAGCCTGACTGCAGACAGGGTGTGAATACAGGTGGCTTTGGTTAACCCCCCTTCCCCTTCTCGCCCCTCTGGCAGGGAGATGGAGGCAGCCCGGGCTGGGATCTGCAGGACACATGGGAAGGGGCAGGAGCAGCTGGGAGCGGGCCGGGCTGGAGGCAGCACTTGGGGGGAACAAAGCCCGGAGATCGGGTATGGGGCAGCCGGGGAGGGGCCATTCTCCAGGGGCAACCAGCCCCAGGCTCTGCCCACGTCTGCTCCGGAGCCAGAGACTCCAGGTGAGCGAGAGCCCCTGGGGGCCGGGCCGGGGCCGGGCAGGAAAGTGACTTTCTGCCCCGGGGAGCCTCAGACGCTGCAGCCCCGGGAATCTGCTCCCTGGTTCTCCATGTGCTGCCAGTAGCGCTGGGGCCGCCCGAGCCAGAGCAGAGCTGCTGTTCTGCCCCCGGCACTGCTGGCATTGGGGGGGGGGGGCAGAGACTGGGGCCAGGCCGGGGGGCGGGGCCTGTGGAGTGGGGGCAGGTGGGGGTGTCAAGAGCGGAAAGGGGGTTGAACTGTCTGTGCGGGCAGGAAATGCCCGGGGGGAGGGGCAGGAGGGGAATTAAAGGCAGGGACTGAGCTGGCCGGGGAGGTTCCCGATCCCGCAGGAAGGTCCCGGGGGAGGCTCTGTCGTTGCACTCAGGGTCTGACCCCTGTGATTCCCCAAACGAGGGGAAACTCCGCTTCGCCCTAGGGAGATTCCTTCTCAACCCCCACCCCCGCTGGGACCTCCTCATCCTCTGCCAGACCCCCCACTGGGTCCCACCTCGCGCACCCTTCCCTGCGAGACCCCCCCACCTGTTGTTCCCTCCTCGCTCCCCTCCCCCCGCCAAACCCCCACCCCTGCGTCCGGGTTCCTCCTCACCCCCTAATCCTTTCCCCTGGTACAAGCTTTGTTAGATCCAGCAGATATCGCAGGTGGTAACCAGCGGCTTTCTCATGACTGGCGGCCTCCTTCCACCCTTTATAGCTTTGGCACAAGGCAGGAATCGTTTGTCTCATTGGATTCCCCAGCCCTCCTCCTAAATAGAAAAAATTAAGATGGATTCCTGTATCAAGTGACCTGATCACATGTCCTGTGAGCCCCCCAGCCTCCATTCTTCCTGGGATGTCCCACACATACACAGGAAGGTTTGCAAGTAAACAGAGCCATTCACAGTTCATTGATTCTGAAGCACCCTTAATGGCTTCCACTTAATATTCACTAGGCGGGTGGTGACGCACTGGAACAGGTTCCCTAGGGAGGTGGTGGAATCTCCTTCCTTAGAGGTTTTTAAGACCCAGCTTGACAAAGCCCTGGCTGGGATGATTTAGTTGGGGATTGGTCCTGCTTTGAGCAGGAGGTTGGACTAGATACCTCCTGAGGTCCCTTCCAACCCTGATCTTCTATGTTTATTTACATCAGCAGCAGAGAGTCCTGTGGCACCTTATAGACTAACAGACGTTTTGGAGCATGAGCTTTCGAGGGTGAATACAAGTAAAACAAATTTATATCTTATTCTCCTAACTCCACAGGTAGAACTAACACATGCAAACAGATCGGATGAACGCTCTCAGTAGATTATAAGCTTTGCGATGATACCTTACAAGACACCTTTCCCATAGAGCATATTCCAGTTACATTATATTCACATTCATAAGCATATTTTCATAAAACATCTGGCGTGCAATGGTACACATCCCTCCCCCGCCGGCCCCACCCCCGCGTGTCGGGTCCCTCCTCGTCCATCCTCCCCTGCTAGACACCCCCTCCTGCTAGGTCCTCCCCCACCAGACACCTCCCCCATTCCAGGCACTCCTCACCCACCCACCGGATCCCTCCTCATTCCCCCTTCCCTACGAGATTCCCTGCCTACTGTGTCCCTCCTCACCCCCCCTCCTGCTGGAGAGGGGGAAGGAGGAGAGGAGAGATGGAGTGAAGTGGAGGGGGTGAAGCCTGGTGCTGGAGAGGTGAGGCAGGGAGCTAGCCTCCCCCAGGAGAAGCTTCATCCTCTATCCACACTTTCCCTGTCTCTTCCACTTCCCTCTCAAATGCTGATAGAAATTCCCTCTAGTGCTTCCCCTGTTCTCTCTCATTATCACCTATTAAGTGTTTTCCCAGCATGGCAGAATCTGCAGGGAAAGAGCCTGGGGAAATTCTGATGTGAAATGAACTAAAGCCTGTTCTGAAACCTCCACAACTGCCCTTCTTGCCCTGCCAGGCTGCAGAATGTCGTCCATGTTTCGCTGCAGCTCATCCCATCCTCCCATGGGACAGGGAAGAGAAATGGCTGCAGAGGAGCCAGTTCAGGGAGGGATTATAGAGGGGTTGCTGGTGGGCTCCTGCTGGAGGGAGGGACAGCAAATACACAGGAGGTGGGAAGTCTGTTTTGTAGGTTGGAGTAGGGCAGGAAATACACAGGGTGGAAAAAGGGAGGAGGACAGGTTGTCGCAAACCTGCTAGGACTAGTTTAATAATTGGCATAGATTCTAGGAACAGACCCATGAGGTTCAGAGGTGGAAATGCTCTAATTCGTGAAGAAAGAAAATAGCCCACCTACACGGAGCTAGTCAAACTGACCAGATTCCTAGTGCTGGAGCCTGACCCAACTAACCAGCAGCTGCCTCTTCCATCATATCTACTTCCTTACAGTGAGGAGGGTGTTGGGCTTCCGACTCACGTCATGGTGATGCCATGGGGGGATCTGTATAGACCACCAGACCAGGAGGATGAGGTAGACGAGGCTTTCTTCGGAGAACTAACAGAAGACTTTTCCTGTGTATCTGGCTAGTGCATTGGAGTTCAAAGTGCTGTCCAGAGCGGGCACAATGGAGCACTCTGGGATAGCTCGTGGAAGCCAATACCGTCGATTTGCGTCCACACTACCCCAAATTCGACCCAGCAAAGTTGATTTTAGTGCTACTCCCCTCACCGGGGAGGAGTACAGAAGTTGATTTTAAAAGCCCTTTAGGTCGACGGAACGGGATTGGTTGTGTGGACGCATTCATTTTTAAATCGACCTAACGCAGCTAAATTCGACCTAACCCTGTAGAGTAGACTTCCCTGATTACCCATGAAAAATTTGCCCAAACATTTAGGGTAGTTAGATTAGTTGGTCTTTAAACAGAAAATAATGCTTCCGTCGAACTAGCTACTGCCTCTCGCAGAGGTGGATGATCTGCACTGATGAAGAACCTTTCCCGTTGCTGTAGCGAGTATCTACACTGACGCACTACGGCAGGACAGTCGCAGTGTCTCAAGTGTAGTCAGTGACACCTCCTGTCCCTCCTTTTCCTTACTGCGCTGAAACCCACCAGCCCCTGCTCACCAGTCCGGGCTTTCCTCCAATTCTGCCATTGTCTCTGGGGTTCTCTCTGTGATTAAGAAGCAGATCCAGGGAGACTTCCCCTCTGGCTGGAGTCTTTACTTCCTGGAACACAGAGTTACTGTCTCTGTGTTTTAGAAGCATCTGGCTGGGTGCGTTCCCAGGAGAGATGAGGATAGTTAAATGCCTCATTCGCAGAGTGTCCTGCACCTTGGAAGCTTCCCCAAGCATTTTACTGCTTTACAATGTACTGGGTTAAAACCGAGAAACATCCCATGAATTTTCCTGATCTCCTTTGTTTTCTGTCCCCTGAGCAGGGTTTCCCATTTCTAAACCTGATGTGATCTCCCAGGTGGAAGGAGGAGAGGAGCCGTGGGTGCTGGATCTCCAGGGCTCTGAGGATGGAGAGATCCTGAGAGCTGCCTGTGCAGGTGAGGAATCATTAAACCAATTCAAAAATGCTCCGTGGCTGAAAGAAATACCTGGGACTCCCTAAAAAGGCCTTGGGAGCTCTATGACTTCAGGAGTATCCCCAGGAGGCCTTGTACCCTATGGGCAGCTATGGCTCGTGGCTTCCTACTCATCCTCAGTGGCACCCGGCAGTAGCTCCCTCCCTGATGGGATGTGGAGGCAGAATTGTTCCCCTCCTCTGTCCCCTAAGGAGAAGAGTTTTGGAGAATTCAACTACTAGATTTTTTTCTGTCTCTCCAACTCTAATTTTGGTTTGATTTCCTCTTTTCCACCCGTTTCTGACATTTCTCTCTTTATCCCAGCAGCTGCTGGGATGGTGAGTGAGAACAAGGAGCAGAATCCTCAACAGGAAGATGCTGAGCAAGTGGAAGCACACAGGGGATTATCACAAGGATCCCAAGGGAATGTATCCAGGTGTCGTGTGCAGGGAAAAGCCTGTGAGAGTCAGCACAGGCCAGAGAGGCAGCAGGGAATCCAGCCTAGGGAGAAAGTGGGCAAATCCATTAATTGTCAGGGGACTCACCAGTACTCCAAGGAAATCACAGACCAGCAGAGAATACCCACAGAAGAGAGAAAAAACACATGCACTGAGTGTGGGAAACACTTCACTCTGAACTCCACCCTCATTAGACATCAGCGGATCCACACAGGAGAGCGCCCCTACAAATGCTGTGAGTGCGGGAAACAGTTCAGTGAGAAATCAAACCTTATCACGCATCAGACAAGCCACACAAGGGAGAGACCCTACGAGTGCTACGAGTGCAGGAAAAGCTTCACTCAGAACTCATCCCTTACTAGACACCAGAGGATTCACACAGGAGAGAGACCGTATGAATGCAGTGTGGGAAAAAGTTCACACTGAGCTCTTTCCTTATTAATCATCAGAGAATGTGCAAAGGAGGGTGCCCCTATACCTGCTGTGAGTGTGGGGAAAAGTTCACTCAGAGCTCAAGTCTCATCAGTCATCAGAGGATCCACACACAAGAGCAGCCTGTGAACCCAGGAAAAGTTTCATCCGGAGCTCAAACCTTAATAGACATCAGCGATTTCACAGGATAGAGACACACCATAAACACTTCGTGCAGGGCAGAGAAAAGATTATTTTAAAGCCATTTGTGAATTCCCACAAAGGGACTTTTTAGGGCTGTTTGCACCATTTGCATCATCCTGTTCTCTCAGCTCCCCCAGGGGAGTTGCCATTTTCCTTTGGAGGTCGCCTTTCTCGGGGGTGAATCTCATGGTCCTTTCTACTGACTCTTCTCTCCTGCGACTCATGGGAGTGTGTGTCCCTCCTGCCAAGAGTGTCTATCAGCCCCAGGGCTGGGAAATAGGGGTGACCTCAAGTAGCTAAACTGAGTGAAAATCGACCTGGGCTTTGTCTCCTGTAGGATTTTCCATGGAGTCGGCCTGCTGGAGGTAGCTATCCTAATGTAAACACCCCGCTAGATGTGCCATGCTGACATAGCCCAGGCACAGGGATCGGGGTTAGCTAGCACCTTCCTCTTTGACCTTAATCAACAACAATTTTCATACTCTAGACAAGCCCTGAGCAGCACATTTATACTGTCACTGCACTAGCAGAGCGATTGTTAAAGTCACCAAGTTCCTCCTTCGGAGACAGATTGTCTCATCCCCAGTGGTTCTCACGCTGGTCCAGGTTGTGCTGGGCAGCAGGTATTTTTCTTTTTACCATTTCCCTTACTGAAAATCTGTTTCAATATAACGAAGAGAAGGAGCAGGACTGCGACAAATGTATCATTTCGGCCTCTACGACACTGGAAGGAAATGGGGTGAGTCGGCGGGATTACCTCCTTCCCCATCGCCATCACTAGGCCTGCTTACTCCAGCAGCGCTGGCGTCTGTCTGAGCCACAATGGAGTTATTCCACCTCTGTTCTACCCCTCCACCTCCCACAGAGTCTCTGCGCTTTGTAGCAATTTGATCCTAAATCCGACTTGTTAGCCGGCATGTTCCCGCAGCCCCGAGGAGCAGGAGCGATCAGGGAAACTCTGTGCACTAGCTCCACAGCTCCCATTGGCCAGGAACTGCGTGAAGGGGGTCAGGGCTGGTGCAGGGGGTTGGAATGCAGGAGGGGGTGTGGGAGGGGCCTCAGGGCTGGGGGCGGTGCCTGTGGGAGGGGGCAGTGTGCATGGCGCAGAGCCGTCTGGCTGCACCTCTGCCTAGGGGCCGGACATGCTGGCTACTTCTGGGAGCTGTGCTGCCACCTGGAAGAGATAAGTGCCTACCAGCTGCAGCCACACCATGAACTTCCTGTCCCAGATTGAAACCCCCTCCCACACCCCTACACCCCGCCCCATCCCACACCCCAATCCCCTACTCCAACCCGAAGCCACCTCCCACAGCCCCTCCCACATTCCAAATCCCTCAGCCCCAACCCGGATCCCCCTCCTGTACCCCAAACATCTCATCCCAGGCCCCACCCCAGAGCCCTCACCCCCAGATGGAGCCCTGACCTCCTCCTGCACTCCAATACCCGACTCCAGCCTGGAGCCCCCTCCCACACCCACAACCCCATATTTCTGGCCACATCCCGGAGCCCGCATCACCAGCCCAGTGAAAGTGAGTGAGGGTGGGGGACAGCGAACGACTGAAGGAGTGGGGGCGGGGTGGGCCAACGGCGTTTGGTTTTGTGCAATTAGAAAGTTGGTAACCCTACGCCGAGTGGCCACCCTCAGCCAGCATGAGAAGCGGCTCTGTCTCACCCACTTCCCCTGCTGAGGTGCCGGCGAGACTCCTGGAGCTTCGAGCAGACACTGTGGTGCTTTGAGTCTCCCAGGGCCAGGGCCAGCCCAGAGATGTGTTCCCCGCTCCTGTGGCCCCAGCCCCCCAGGAGCCAGCGGGATTGGCTGCCCTGGCCAGGGACGTGGGGCTGAAAGGTCCTTTCCAGAGGCAACATGTGGGGTAGTCATGTGCCCCCCCACCCCACACATTTACATTATGCCCCTCCAGTATCAGGAGATATGAGTCATGTCTGCTGGGAAGGGTAGCTTCTCCCCCACTGTAACATTATTTGGAAGGGGGTGTCCTGACTCCATGGCAGATGACCACTCTCCCTCCTCTGCCTCTGCAGGGAGGGGAAACCCTTTACCCACTTCTCCAGCTCCCTTCCTTCCTTCCTCAGCTGCAGATCTCTAGGCTGCGTTAAAAACACCGCGGGTGCTGATATGCTGGCTGCAGGGTCCTGCCGTAACCTCGCTGTCACCCTGCAGGGCAACTGCACCTGGATTCCCCCTCCATGGTCACCCAGCAACACCCTCCCTTAGACTTCCCAGCCGTCACCTCTTGGGCAGAGACAAGTGTCTCTCCCTCTCCTGGACAGCGTATTTCCAGGCTGCACCAGCCCTGTTTACACTGTAATATCCCTCAGCAAGTCCTAAATGGCCAGTGCCTGCCCTTCCTTTCTCTGCCGTGACTAAGAGCAGTGTCACTGCCAACAGTGATACCCACCCAGCTCTTTGGTGCAAGCACGTTTATTCTTCAGGGCAAAGCATTGCCCAGAAAACATTAAAAACAAGGAAAGAACCAGAGATCACCCCAACTCCAGCGAGGACTCTGGTTGGGGATTTGTGCTTCAAACCCCCCCCCACGGCTTTTTCTGTCATCACAACAGCCTTCACTCAGCACCAGCCCCCATCCCGTTAACATGTAAATCTTTCTTTTACGGGGTTTGGGGTTCTGTGATCTGGGAATGGAATCACAGGGTCACCAAAGCACAAACCTGTCCAGGGTGGGTGTCAAACAGCACATTCTGCCTGACTCTGGTCCCCCCGATCCCATGAGGTTTGCCTGCACAGGTTAAAATCCTGCTCACACGACATGAGCCAAATCCTGCCAAGCACCAGTCCCATGGACGGGCACTGGGGAGTTGTGCTCCCAGATCACCCTGGTGCTTCACAGAATCCAACCTCCTGAGTTTCTCCGGATGATGCTCAATGACGAAGGAGAAGCGGGGAGATCCCAGAGAGAAAGAGCCACTGACTGGTGAGGAAATGGGGTGGGAGAAGCAGGCAGAGGTTACAGAGAAGCCTATTTACACACAACAGGGACAGTGTCTCGGGCAGGAGGCAAGTCTAACATCTTTAGGATGATGGTGGTGGAGAGAAAAAAGGGTGGATTCAATGCAAGAGGAGCTCAAAGGAGGGGAAGGTGAATGGCAGCTCTGCACAGGACCACTGAAGGAAAAACTCGACACCAAGTTTCAGGATAACTGAGGAGGTGAAAAAGCTGCTTTTCTGAGTTCACCTGCCCCTTTTATTATCTAAGATTACACAATGCGCAATTGCACAGCACAAATCAAGATTTCTTACAAAAATCTTCCATCACGAGCTCAAAGGCATAGCAAACTGCAAAAACACCCCAGCTGCAGACACAGTAGTCTTGTGAGAAAATGCAGAAGGGGGAAGTTACAAAACACTGCCAGATGCAAACGAGGCCGTCTGTGTGAAATTACAGGGGAGGATGGAGGAAGGCCAAGTTCCTGAGATAAGCAGCTGGGTGTGCCTAGCTTGCAAACAACAAAAAAATGGCTCAATAACAACGTATCCAGGCCTGTGGGCCCAAGGCCATTCCTACATTCCCCCTTCTTTCATTCTAAATAAACTGCGGGTCACGGTACCCACGCAACTGTTTTTCAAGACATGCCACGTCGTCAGCAGACAGCCTAATAGCTTTGGCCATTGAGGACCAAGTAGCTGTACAGCATTGATACAAGGAAGGAAAGCACTGAATAAAACAGCAACAGCCCACAAGTCCAGCAAGCCCAATTATGCAATATCCAAAGGCCGTTCTCAGCCAAATTAAATCAGGTAGCCACCCAGTGAGCCAATCCCAGAATCCGCTAAATCCCACGTCCTGTCTTATGTTGTGAGTGAGATTCTTTAGCTCCTCTAGTCATCCCTCAATGGAGCGGCTGTTATCTGTCAAATTAAAACAACACATTTTTAATTAAGGCACAACCATGATGATGCTTTAATAGCAAAAAATCTATAGCAGCTCTATTGTCTAAAATCGCATCTCTTAACTCATGCTGCTCTGAATTTAAAAGGCCAATAGCTGAAGAGGTTGCATTTAATGCTTTTACTGGATAGCATGCCAATTTACCAAGTTGGCGTGCATCATACACAGCCAGTGCTGGAACTCCAACCAGTGATATCGCAAGAGACATATATTCTGCTTTGCTAAGCAATGTCACCGAGGAATCACAGTCTCCTGACAATTCCATAGATCGCTTGCGCCGTTGCTGAATAAATTCAGAAGGCAACACAACAGTCAGTCTGCTAAGACAGCAGCGCGTGCCATCACTAAGATTGGCAGAGATATAATTAAAAGTTCATATGCCACAAGTAAAAAACCAACCTGTTGGAAGGATAATGTGCGCATAATTAAAAGACACATTAACATAATTGGAGCAATTGAAATTATCATATTTCATACATCCCTTTGGCACCTTATTACTTGTGCAATTTCTCATTCTCGCACAGGTGATATTCACACTAGTGGCCACATAAGGGGTGTAAAGGGACAAGGCATCTGTGGGCAAAAAGTGTTGCACTGGGCCCCAATTAACCATGGTAGAATATGTTATGGAGCAATTCTGTTTATTAAAAGATATGGACTCGTTACATATCCCTTCTGGGTAATGGCAAACTGGAATGAGGCAGGATCCCAAAAGTTCTCCTGCATTAACACTTTCAGACAAACAAAAGTGGGACGTGTTCGCTGTTTTGGCTAATTGTTCCCAAATATTAAAGGACATCCGCTCCCGAAGGGAGGGGTGCTGCTGGCTCCCCTCCACTCCCGAAGCTGTCATTACACAAATCAAGCAAACTATTAACATTGAATTAGCAGTTATCTGAGCCAGGATCGCAAGAAACAGGGATTCTGGGGTTTCTGGTTGCTGCGCTAGCATCAGCCGCCGCTGTCCTGCAGATACCAGGCCCTTGATGTCTCCCCAGGTCACTGGATGGCATGCAGGTGATTTAGGTCGCTGCCGGTGCCTGGTCGGGCGCGGTCTCTGAGTCTCCTCCCCCAATGTCAGTTGGAAATTCGGGATCGGATTCCTCAGGCCTTGGTGCCATGCCATACCTCACTGCTGGTTTCATGCACCGTGCTGGTACCCACACTGGACCTGTATCAGTGGAAACAGAAGCATACCCTCGTCCCCATATTATAAGCGGCACTGGGCCCTTCCACTCAGGGTCTGGCAGCTGTCGATAATATACCAAGGGTCATTCCATGGGCACTGAAGCTTTAAAATGGCGATCCGCAGGGCAATAAGAATCCGAATTCAAGGTTAAATAATTTAAAGTAAATAACAAAATGTATAATTTCTGCTGTACCTCCCTTACGGTCCTAGGATTTCCCCCAGTTTTAATTTGTTTTTCCAAAAGTGTCTTGAAGGAGCGGTTAGCCCGTTCCACAATAGCCTGGCCAGTAGAATTATAGGGAATACCATGTGACAATTGAATTTGCCATTGAGAACAAAAATCTGAAAATTGTCGAGAGACATAAGCAGGAGCATTATCAGTTTTCAATTTCTTCGGTCTCCCCATGACAGCAATACAGTGCAGAACGTGATTGCTAACCTGGGTTGCCATTTCATCGCGCTGGGCTGTAGCCCAAATAAATCCTGAAAAGGTATCAACAGTTAAATGAACATGATTACATGGCTTAAAAAAGGGAACCATTGTGACATCCATCTGCCACAACTGGTTAGCCTCTGTCCCTCTGGGATTAACCGCGTGAGGGAAGGCTACAGGAATCATGGCACAGTGAGGGCAAGACCGAACAATTCGCTGAACTTGAGGGAGCGGCAAATTAAATTGCTTAGCCAAAACCTTAGCAGATTGATGAAAAAAGGCATGACTATCAATAGGATCAGAAAACAAGGAATGCATCCGTAGTTGTTTAAGTGCTGAATCAGCATAAGCATTGCCTTGGGTGAGCATGTCTGGAAGAGCAGTGTGGCTCCTGACATGACAGACAAACACCAAATGATGTCGTCGAGATAATAAGTATTGTAAGGTAAGGAACAGAGACAACAAATCAGCATCCAAGTGAGGGGTCAATAAGGAATGTGGAAGGTGATCCAATAACTGATAAACATAAACAGTATCAACTACCAAATTAAATGGTTGATCACAAAAAAGCCGAAAAGCCAAAATAACTGCTGCAATTTCTGATCGTTGGGCTGACTTTTGAACCGAGTCTGCCATGCATTAGTATCAGGGTGCTGGTAGGCTACAACCCCACGTGTGGGGGAACCATCAGTAAACACTGTAATGGCTTGTAAGGGTACAGGGGAAAGCTTGGATTTGAGCGTAAGTGGAACCTGTTGTACAATTACTAAACGAGGATCCTTGGGGGAATTATATGCAATGTCTCCTACATAATCACAAAAGGCCATTTGCCAAACAAGGGAATGTTGCTGTAAATGGTGAAATTCATCCCGGGTGATTGGAAGACACACCTTAAAAAAATCAAACCCAGTTAACTGCACAGCTCGATGCCGAGCTTTACGAAGCAAATCGGCCAAGGCATCCATATATGGATATATATTCCGTGGGGGGGTTGAAGGCAAATACATCCATTCAATAATATACACAGAAGTTTTTTCCTTATCAACATATAACGCCCCTGTAGGGGTGTGGGCAGTCTGTAATCGAGCTAAATTTAAAGGGCCAAAGCTTGGAGGCCAATCAACAAATACATCAGCTAGAGCCACATTCAATTTGTCAACACAAGCTGTAAGAGCTGGAGTAATTTCAATCACATCAGTTGGATGTTTGGGTCCTTTCAATAGCTGAAACAGAGGTTGTAACAATTCTGTGGGCAATTTAAAAAAAGGCCTAATCCAATTAAGGTGCCCTATAATTCGTTGCAACTCCACCAGTGTCAGGGGTGTGGGAATTACCACTTCAGGGGCTGCCGGAGAGGCATAAGTGGATAGCATTTTATGCCCTAGATATAAAAACGGTGCTTCCCTTTGAACCTTCACTGGAGCAACTATAAGGCCAAATAAACGCAAGTGTTGTTCTAATGCCTGTAAAACAAGGTCATCAACAACAACTCCAGCCAGCAAAATGTCATCCATATAATGATAAATCTCTAACTCCAGGTGTGTCACGCGAAAATCGCGCAAAGCTAGATCAACAAAGTGTTGACACAGCGTTGGGGAATTTAGCATACCTTGGGGCAAAACCTTCCATTGATACCGTTGTGTTGGTTGGGCATGGCTATAGACCGGCACAGTAAATGCAAATTTTTCCCTGTCTGCTTTAGCAAGGGGAATTGTGAAAAAACAATCCTTAAGATCAATAACACACATTTGATAAGGATTAGGAATCAAATTAGGATTTGGGAGACCAAACTGAAGAGGGCCCATGGGCTGAATACATTTATTAATTTCCCTTAAATCATGCAATAATCTCCACCTTCCTGACTTTTTCTGTATTACAAAAACCGGTGTATTCCAGGGGCTAGTGGAATACTCTATATGTCCCGCTGCAAGCTGCTCTGCAACAAGGGCATGCAAATGTCCCAATTTCTCTCTAGGCAGCGGCCACTGCTCCACCCATACAGGATTTGTTGATAACCACGTAAGCGGCAACGCGGTTCCCATGACTACAAATTTAACTCAATGGTGGCATCAAGTTTCTCCAACAAGTCTCTGCCCCAGATATTAATGGGCAGGTACATTATAAATGGACATATAGTCGCTACTACCTTCTCTTTGGAGTACAGTGAAAGCCAGGAGAGACTTCGCCTTGCTGCCTGATTCCCTCCTACGCCCCACAACTCTTTCGTGGGTTCAGAGGGCCAGAAAGACGGCCACTCCTGCTGGCGAATGACAGTCACGTCGGCTCCTGTGTCAAGAAGACCAAGGAAAACGCGACCATTTACACTCAATGCCAACGTAGGCCGGGTGCCAGTGACTGTGGTGGTCAGTCCTATTAAGGTGGAACCAAAGCCGGCATCCCCTCTCTCCTGCTGTACCGCTCCAGGAACTGAATAAGGCACTAAAATGAGCTGAGCAACAGATTGATCCTTGGGTAGCGTCTGAGGGAGATTTGTCCAAACTTGCACTTTGATAATCCCCTGATAGTCTGCATCAATTACCCCTGGGATTACAAAAAATCCCTTTCGACCCGCATGGGATCGTGGGAGTACAAGACCTACCATTCCTGCCGGAAGAGGCCCCTTGGCCTGTGTTTCAACTACATGTACTTCACCAGGGAGAGTGAAATCTGTGTTCTGCTGCATAATCAAATCCAACCCAGCGCTGCCTGCTGTAGCAGCTCGTAGCTGACTCACTGGCTTGACTGCTCCGTGGGATCGGATTGCAGAGGGAACGCCCCTTTTTGTCCCTGGGTCTGGGGTTCACCCGCCCTCCAGTTTCCCGAGGTTCTCAGATCCCTTGAACTGCGACACTGATTTGCCCAATGATATCCCTTTTGGCAATTCGGACACTTTTTGAACGGTCTTTAGTCTGATTTAATAGCAGATCGACACTCCCGCTGGAAATGTCCTGGCTTCCCACACTTAAAACAATTTTTTCCTGTCCTGTTTCCCCAGGTTAAGGCAGCTGCCAAAAGACCTGCCTTATGAGTCTGAGAGCCAATATTCTGGCAGGCACGTAGCATATCTGAGAGTGTGAGATTTGTAGTAGCAGAGGCTGCTTGTAATGCTTTTTTGCAATCCTCATTAGCCTGCTCTATGGCCATTTTCAACAGAATTTCCTGCGCAGCATCTGGGTTGTCTACCTGACGATTTCTGGCTTCCTGCAGGCGATTGCTAAAATCTAAAAACGGCTCTGTGGCCCCCTGATGAATAGAGGCGAAACTTTTAGTTGGCTTTCCTGCCATGGGTACCTTTTTAAAGGCATGCTGGGCACAAGCTGTTATGACCGGAATTATGTCAGGAGGGTATGTACATTGCTGCTCCGGTGCAGCCCACTCTCCTTCCCCCGCTAAATGATCAAAGAAGACCCCTCGTCCGGCGTAGGCAGGGAGTCGTGCCTGATGGTCTGCCGCCTGACGAAACTCACTCAGCCAGATCACATACTGGCCAGGATTGAGCAGCATTCTCATAAGTGATTTCCAATCATAAGGTACCAGAGCATAACCAGTTCCTAGACCCTCAATAAGTCCTTTAACATAGGTACTGGTTAACCCAAATTCGTTAATGGCTTTACGGATTTCCCTCACTACCGAGAACGGTAGTGTAGCCCAGATGCCAGTGAAAGTAGGATTTCCATCAGCATCTGGTTCACCTGCAGTCCAAGTTACAGGGCACACAGCCATCAGGTCAGCTAATTCTGAGGCTGATAAATCAGGGGACGACTTAGTTGCAGCCACCATCTTTCGAATAGCAGTTTGCTGCGGTGCCTTACAGGAAGGTGCCAGTGTCACGGGGACTGGCAAAGGTGGCCCTGGGCATTGAGGAGCAAAGGGGTTATTCCGTGAGAGGCACGGGGCAGGTACAGGGGGTTTACTATTAGGCTTAGGAACAGGCGCAGAGGGGAGAATAGTAGGCAAGGCTGCTGGAGGACTACATTCAAGCAACGACTGAGCCTCTGGAGGGGCAAAGTGCTCCACCGCATCCCTGCAGAGCTGCCAGGAGTGCAGCACCTCAATCGGTGCCCTAGGTTCAGCATGCAATATACGGCCAATTTTTTCCCAGTCCGATAAGCGGAGGGTCCCGCCCTCCAGATACCAAGGACATTGTTCCCCTATTAGCTGAAGCATAGCAGAAAGCTCTTTAACACTGCATTTATGATGAGCCTTACGGAGCAAATAAGACAAGTCATCCCTATGCCTTAGCTGCGTTGCTGATAGGGAAGCTCCCATACTCACCGAGATCCAAGAGTCGGATGAATGACGCGTCTGTAACCCTTGCCGGGCGTGGTGAGCGAAAGGCCTTCAGATCACCGCCTAAGGCCCCTGATCCAAGTTGCTCGGGCCCCATGTTCGGGCGCCAGATGAAGGAAAGACTTGACACCAAGTTGCAGGATAACCGAGGAGGCGAAAGCTGCTTTTCTGAGTTCACCTGCCTCTTTTATTATCTAAGATTACACATGCGCAATTGCATAGCACAAATCACGATTTCTTACAAAAATCTTCCATCACGAGTTCAACAGCATAGCAAACTACAAAACACCCCCAGCTGCAGACACAGTAGTCTTGTGAGAAACAGCAGAGGGGGGGAAGTTACAAAACACTGCCAGATGCAAACGAGGCCGTCTGTGTGAAATTACAGGGGAGGATGGAGGAAGGCCAAGTTCCTGAGATGAGCAGCTGGGTGTGCCTAGTTCGCAAACAAGAACAAAATGCCCCAATTAAAGGAGCACCCAGGCCTGTGGGCCCAAGTTCATTCCTACAGCTATCTCTTTGTTCATTTTAATGAAATATATAAAACAAATAAAATGAAGAACACAGCTCACTAAACCTAAACTATTCTTAACACCACTCAACTAGCTCTGTATAAGTCACTTTCAATTTCATATAAAATTAAATTCTAGAGCAGGTTACAGCCAATACCTCAAAAACCAGGAGAGTAGATTCCCCGGTCACTTTCTCCTCCGATCCATTCAAACCGGCTTCACTCCACAGCATTCATTATTATGAAATTGTGTTATTGGCAAAAAAAGAAAATTAGCATCATCATAATAGGAAAAAATTGCTGACCTTCTCGTGTGCAAACGATCCCAGCTCAGCAGGAAAATGTCCAGAAGTGGCTCTGTCAATAGACAGAAACTGGGATTTAAACTTGGAATGATCACACTGTGTTTGGGATCCATGGAAATTCCCCATCCAGGTCTGGGACACTCATCTCCAGCCCTAATGAGTTGGATTTAGGATCCATTTGCTACGAAGTGCAGAGACTTTGTGGGAGGTGGAGGGGTAGAACAGAGGTGGAATAACTTCATTGTGTCTCAGACAGACGCCAGCGCTGCTGGAGTGAGCAGGCCTAGTGACAGCGATGGGGAAGGAGGTAATCCCGCCAACTCACTCCCATTTCCTTCCAGTGTCGTAGAGGCCGAAATGATACATTTGTCCCAGTCCTGCTTCTCCTCTTTGTTATATTGAAATAGATTTTCAATAAAGGAAATGATAAAAAGAAAAATACCTGCTGCCCGGCGCAACCTGGACCAGCGTGAGAACAAGTGGGGATGAGACAATCTGTCGCCAAAGGGAGAAACTTGGTGACTCTAACAATCGCTCTGCTAGTGCGGTGAGAGTATAAATGTGCCGCTCAGGGCTTGTCTTGAGTATGAAGATTGGTGTTGATTAAGACAGGTCAAAGCGGAAGGTGCTAGCTAACCCCAACCTCTGTGCCTGGGCTATGTCAGCACTGCACATCCAGCGGTGTGTTTACATTAGCTATCCTAGCTAGCAGGCTGGAAAATCCTAGAGGAGGCAAAGCCCAGGTCATTTTCAGATTTCTCCTACCTGAGGTCACCCCTATTAACCCCAAATGAGGCTGATGGACACTCCTGGCCAGAGCGACACACACTCCCATGACCCACAGGACAACGGAGTTGGTAGAAAGGACCATGGGATTCACCCCAGAGAAGGGTGACCGCCAAAGGAAAAGCGGGCAACTCCCCTGGGGGAGCTGAGATAACAGGGTGATGCAAATGGTGCAAACAGCCCTAAAAAGTCCCTTTGTGGGAATTTGCAAATGGCTTTAAAACAATCTTTTCTCTGCCCTGCACAAAGTGTTTATGGTGTGTCTCTATCCTGTGCAATCGCTGATGTCTATTAAGGTGTGAGCTCCGGATGAAACTTTTCCTGCGTTCACAGGCTGCTCTCGTGCGTGGATCCTCTGATGATTAACAAGGTCTGATTTAAAAGTGAAGCTTTTCCCGCACTCACAGCATTCATATGGTCTCTCTCCTGTGTGGATCCCCTGATGTCTAATAAGATATGAGCTCTCAGCGAAGCTTTTCCCGCACTCACAGCACTTGTAGGGTTTCTCTCCTGTGTGGATCCTCCGATGTTTAATAAGGCCTGAGCTCTGAGTGAACGTTTTTCCACACTCACAGCACGTGTAGGGTCGCTCTCCTGTGTGGATTCTCTGGTGATTATTAAGGCCTGAGCGCTGAATGAACTTTTTCCCGCACTCACAGCACTCATAGCGTCTCCCTCCTGTGTGGCCTGTCTGATGTTTAATAATGTTTGATTTCTCACTGAACTGTTTCCCCCACTCAGAGCAGTTATAGGGGCGCTCTCCCGTGTGGACCCTCTGATGTCTATTAACGCTTGATTTGAAAGCAAAGCTTCTCCCGCACTCACAGCACTTATACGGTCTCTCTCCTGTGTGGATCCTCTGATGACTAATAAGAGATGAGCTCCGCGTGAAGCTTTTCCTGCACTCACAGCACTCGTAAGGTCTCTCGTCTGTGTGGCTGGTCTGATGTTTAGTAAGGTTTGATTTCTCACTGAACTGTTTCCCGCACTCACAACATTCATAGGGTCTCTCTCCCGTGTGGATCTTCTCATGTTTAAACAGGGTTGAACTCTGAGTGAATGTTTGTCCACACTCACAGCATGTGTAGGGGCGCTCTCCTGTGTGCGTTCTCTGATGAATGATAAGGACTGAGCTCTGAATGAACTTCTTCCCGCACTCACAGCATTCATAGGGTCTGTCTCCTGTGTGGATCCTCTGATGTCTAGTAAGGGTAGAGCGCCGAGTGAAGCTTTTCCCGCACTCGTAGCACTCATAGGGTCTTTCTCTTGTGTGGCTTGTCTGATGTGTGATAAGGTTTGATTTCTCACTGAACTGTTTCCCGCACTCACCGCATTTGTAGGGTCTGTCTCCTGTGTGGATCATCTGATGTCTAATAAGGGTAGTGCTCCGCGTGAACTTCTTCCCGCACTCGTAGCACTCATAGGGTCTTTCTCTTGTGTGGCTTGTCTGATGTGTGATAAGGTTTGATTTCTCACAGAACTGTTTCCCACACTCACCGCATTTGTAGGGGCGCTCTCCTGTGTGGATCTGCTGATGTCTAACGAGGGTGGAGTTCAGGGTGAAGTGTTTCCCACACTCAGTGCATGTGTTTTTTCTCTCTCCTGTGGGTATTCTCTGCTGGGCTGTGATTTCCTTGGAGTACTGGCGAGTCCCCTGACAGCTAATGGATTTTCCCACTTTCTCTCTGGGCTGGTTTCCCTGCTGCCTCTCTGGCCTGTGGTGACTCTCACAGGTTTTCCCCTTCACATGATGCCCAGACACATTCCCTTGGGATCCTTGTGATAATCCCCCATGCGCTTCCACTTGCTCAGCATCTTCCTGCTCAGGATTCAGCTCCTTGTTCTCACTCACCATCCCAGCACCTGCTAGGACAGAGAGAGAAACCTCAGAAACAAGGGTGGAAAAGAAAGAAACAAACTGAAATTAGAGCTGGAGAGACAGGAAAAAAACCCGGGTAGTGAATTCTCCTCAAATTTTCTCCATAGCAGCAAGAAGAGGGGATGGAGGCAGAATTGTATTTGTCAGGCAGGGAGCTGCTGTCGTGTGTCAGTGAGGATGGGTAGGAAGCCATGACCGATAGCTGCCCATAGGGTACAAGGCCTCCTGGGGATACTCCTGAACTCTGAGAGCTCCTAAGGCCTTTTTACGGAGTCCTAAGTATTTCTTTCAGCCACGGAACATTTTTTAATTGGTTTAAGGATCTCTCACCTGCACAGGCAGCCCTCAGGATCTCTCCTTCCTCAGAGCCCCGGAGATCTAGGACCCACGGCTCCTCCCCTCGTTCCAGCTGGGAGATCATGTCAGGTTTGGGAACAGGAAACCCTGCTCAGGGGACAGAAAACAATGGAGATCAGGAAAATTCATGGAACGTTTCTCGGTTTTAACCCAGCACATTGTAAAGCAGTAAAATGCTTGGGGAAGCTTCCAAGGTGCAGGACACTCTGCGAATGAGGCATTTAACTACTCCATCTCTGCTGGGAACACACCCAGCCAGACACTCCCATGACATTGAGACAGAAAGCTTTAGCAACTAGCAGGCAAAATTACCCAAATTCAACCTTTGAAGTCATATTAGAAACGTATGTAATTACGGCTATTCCTTATAAATAACTAACGTAGCCATGTCCCATAGATGAGAGAGCTCTGAAATGCAAACTAGTATTTTGAGAGAATTTGTTAGATGTTAACCACGTAAACAGATGGTTCCTGTCTGTCACTATATCGACTGAATCATAGATCAAAAGGGAATATTAACATTTAGATGAAACTTGGGTGTAATAATGTCACTGTCAAACTTTGAAGTCTGTAGTAAAATGTCTATGACAGTGGCGGGCAACCTGCAGCCTGTCAAGGGAAACCGCTGGCGGGCCGCCAAACAGTTTGGCTACATTTGCCTGACAGCTCCCAGCGGCTGCGGTTCACCATTTCCAGCCACTGGGAGCTGCGGGCCGCCACTTCCCACCGCTCCCATTGGCCGGGAACGGCGAACCGTGGAAACTGGGAGCCGTGGACTGCCATGCAAATGTAAAGAAACTGTCTGGTGGTCCACCAGCGATTTACCCTGACAGGCCACACGTGGCCAGCAGGCCACAGGGTGCCCACCTTAGGCTGATGAATGCAACTAGTTACCTGTGCATGCATAGGAAATAGGGGGTTTTATTTCAAGCCACAATGCTGCACCCAAGGAATGCCAGCTGTCAGGCTGCCAGAGAGCCACAAAAAGAACTAGTGAGTCCTGACTCTGTTATCTCAGATCTGCTTAAGCTTCGTCAGGGGAAGTTTGAGTCACACGGCCAAGGTTCCCTGCTCCTGTCTGGATTACCCTGATATTGAACATTGGGCTGTGACCTACGGAACTAATTCTGGAAGAAATATTTACAACTTTGATGTTCACCATCTCTACTACAAAACTGACATAAGAACTCGACTCATATCTGCATGGATCATGGTCTTTTAACCAATACTCACTCTCTTTTTTCTTTTTCATAAATCTTAGTTTAGTTAATAAGAATTGGCAGTAAGCGTGGATTTGGGTGAGATCGGAACTCTTCACTGACCTGGTGGGTAATGTGTCCGATCTTTTGGGATTGGTAGAATTTTTCATATGATCAACAAGATTTTCAATAACCCTCATCATATTTAACTTGGCTGTCTGGGTGGGAGTCCAAGGCTGCATTGTTCCAAGGGAACCGTGTTACTGAATTCTGGGTAAGCAGGAAGGTATTGTGGAAGCTGTTTTGTTGCTGGATTGGTGAATCTCATTATTAGAAATAACCACCAGTTTTGGGGATCATCTGCCCCATTTGTTGGGGTTTGCACTGATTGAGCAATGTCAGTGCGACACCCCCTACCACCACTTCCAGTCACAGCTCCTCATCAAAGGGGCTCCCAAAACACAAACACGGTAACCCCATGCCCCAGACAGTAAAGGCTCCAGCCAGAGGGGAAGTCACTTTGGACCTGCTCCATAACCACAGAGAGACACCCAGACACAAGGAGAGTTGAAGGAAGGCCAGGACTGGTGAGCATGGACTGGTGGGATTCAGCGCAGTAAGGGATAGGATGGACCAGGGGTGTAGACATTACTACAGCAACGGAAAGGTCTCCCATTGGCACAGGTCATCCACCTCCCTGAGCGACAGTAGCTAGACTGATGGAGCATTATTTTCTGTTTAAAGATCAATTATTCTAACTACACTAAAAGCCACATTTATTCAAATTGTCTTGATATTTTCTGGGGTTTATGGACATTCCAGGAAGGGTTATTGGTCCAAATACGGAGTGATTTGATCACAAGGTCCCTGAGAAACAGCCCTGCCACCAGAGGCAGCTTTTTACAAAATCATCTTACTCATTTAACATTCAGCTGGGGTTGAAACTATAGTTCTTCTTGTTCCCTCAAAGATCTCAGTCACTTGACTTTCAGTCCTGGTTCTCTAAAGAGGCAGTGGGTGCTATGTACTAACTGAGATAAGTGCCAATACCTGTAGAATTTGGAATTTCAAGCCAAACTGGTGAGTCCCAGACACTGACATGCAGACGTGCAGCAAGAATGAGTTCCTGTTAATGGCTAGAGGGTTTCCCACACTCTGTCATCACAGTAAAGGGTTGGCTCCAGAGGATGTGCTGTGGCCATTGAATCTGAACCACACCTGAGTCCTCCCTCTGGTAGCTTTAAGTCAATGCGTATCACACATTTTTCTTGCATTCTGCTGAAATTCCATGTGGAAGCTTTGCTCTCCGATTCCAACATGTCTGCATCAAGCGTGGTATTTTAAAGTGCCGCAATATCCACATACAGACATTTGCTCGGTCTGCACTTAAAAGTTTTTCCACGTAGCTCTGTAAGTTTGGGGCGTAAAAATCATACCACTAAACAATGTAGCTAGGAGAGCAAAAGCTGTAGGGCAGAATCATAGAATATCAGGGTTGGAAGGGACCTCAGGAGGTATCTAGTCCAACCCCCTGCTCAAAGCAGGATCAATCCCCAGACAGATTTTTGCCCCAGATCCATAAATGGCCCCCTCAAGGACTGAACTCACAACCCTGGGTTTAGCAGGCCAATGCTCAAACCTCTGAGCTATCCTCCCATTATAGTGGGGGAAGAAAAAAAACCAAACCACTATTGAATATTAAAGAACAAATCGTGTCAAATCAATCTGATCGCTTTCTTTGATAGGATAACGAGTCTTGTGGATAAGGGAGAAGCGGTGGATGTGGTATACCTAGACCTTAGTAAGGCATTTGATACGGTCTCGCATGATATCCTTATCGATAAACTAGGCAAATACAATTTAGATGGGGCTACTATAAGGTGGGTGCATAACTGGCTGGATAACCGTACTCAGAGAGTGGTTATTAATGGCTCCCAATCCTGCTGGAAAGGTATAACAAGTGGGGTTCCGCAGGGGTCTGTTTTGGGACCAGCTCTGTTCAATATCTTCATCAACGACTTAGATGTTGGCCTAGAAAGTACGCTTACTAAGTTTGCAGACGATACCCAACTGGGAGGGACTGCAATTGCTTTCGAGGACAGGGTCAAAATTCAAAATGATCTGGACAAATTGGAGAAATGGTCTGAGGTAAACAGGATGAAGTTTAACAAAGACAAATGCAAAGTGCTCCACTTAGGAAGGAACAATCAGTTTCACACATACAGAATGGGAAGAGACTGTCTAGGAAGGAGTATGGCAGATAGAGATCTAGGGGTCATAGTGGACCACAAGCTAAATATGAGTCAGTGTGATACTGTTGCAAAAAAAAAAAAAAAAAAGCAAACGTGATTCTGGGATGCATTAACAGGTGAGTTGTAAACAAGACACGAGAAGTCATTCTTCCGCTCTACTCTGCGCTGGTTAGGCCTCAACTGGAGTATTGTGTCCAGTTGTGGGCACCACATTTCAAGAAAGATGTGGAGAAATTGGAGAAAGTCCAGAGAAGAGCAACAAGAATGATTAAAGGTCTTGAGAACATGACCTATGAAGGAAGGCTGAAAGAATTGGGTTTGTTTAGTCTGGAAAAGAGAAGACTGGGAGGAGACATGATAGCAGTTTTTAGGTGTCTAAAAGGGTGTCATCAGGAGGAGGGAGAAAGCATGGCCCCACAATATGCCAATATTTTTATGGCTGACCTGGAACAACGCTTCCTCAGCTCTCGTCCACTCACGCCCCTTCTCTACCTACGCTACATTGATGACATCTTCATCATCTGGACCCATGGGAAGGAGACTCTGGAAAAATTCCACCACGATTTCAACAGCTTCCACCCCACCATCAGCCTCAGCCTGGACCAATCTACATGGGAGGTCCACTTTCTAGACACCACGGTGCAAATAAGTGATGGTCACATTTAACACCAACCTATATCGAAAACCTACCAACCGCTATGCCTACCTTCATGCCTCCAGCTTCCATCCCAGGCACATCACACGATCCATTGTCTACAGCCAAGCACTGAGGTACAACCGCATCTGCTCTAACCCCTCAGACAGAGGCCAACACCTACAAAATCTCCACCAAGCATTCTCAAAACTACAACACCCGCACGAGGAAATTAGGAAACAGATCAACAGAGCCAGACGTGTACCCAGAAGCCGCCTACTGCAAGACAAACCCAACAAAGAAACCAACAGGACTCCACTGGCCATCACATACAGCCCCCAGCTAAAACCCCTCCAACGCATCATCAGGGATCTACAACCCATCCTGGACAATGATCCCACACTTTCACAGGCCTTGGGTGGCAGGTCAGTCCTCGCCCACAGACAACCTGCCAACCTGAAACATATTCTCACCAGCAACTGCACACCGCACCATAGTAACTCCAGCTCAGGAACCAATCCATGCAACAAACCTCGATGCCAACTCTGCCCACATATCTACACCAGCGACACCATCACAGGACCTAACCAGATCAGCCACACCATCACCGGTTCATTCACCTGCACGTCCACCAATGTAATATACGCCATCATATGCCAGCAATGCCCCTCTGCTATGTACATCGGCCAAACTGGACAGTCACTACGGAAAAGGATAAATGGACACAAATCAGATATTAGGAATGGCAATATACAAAAACCCGTAGGAGAGCACTTCAACCTCCCTGGCCACATTATAGCAGACCTTAATGTGGCCATCCTGCAGCAAAAAAACTTCAGGACCAGACTTCAAAGAGAAACTGCTGAGCTTCAATTCATCTGCAAATTTGACACCATCAGCTCAGGGTTGAACAAAGACTGTGAATGGCTTGCCAACTACAGAACCAGTTTCTCCTCCCTTGGTTTTCACACCTCAACTGCTAGAACAGGGCCTCATCCTCCCTGACTGAACTAACCTCGTTATCTCTAGCTTGCTTGCTAGCATATATACACCTGCCCCTGGAAATTTCCACTACATTCATCTGACGAAGTGGGTATTCACCCACGAAAGCTCATGATCCAAAACGTCTGTTAGTCTATAAGGTGCTACAGGATTCTCTGCTGCTTTTAGAGATTCAGACTAACACGGCTACCCCTCTGATACTTGTTCACCTTAGCCTCTAATGATACAACAAGAAGCAATGGGCTTAAACTGCAGCAAGAGAGATTTAGGTTGGACGTTAGGAAAAAGTTCCTAACTGTCAGGGTAGTTAAACACTGGAATAAATTGCCTAGGGAGGTTGTGGAATCTCCATCTCTGGAGATATTTAAGAGTAGGTTAGATAAATGTCTATCAGGGATGGTCTAGACAGTATTTGGTCCTGCCATGAGGGCAGGGGACTGGACTTGATGACCTCTCGAGGTCCCTTCCAGTCCTAGAGTCTATGAATCTGTGAATAGAATCAAGGTAATTAAATGCCCATAAACTACATTAATGCAGAGTTACAGTGGCCCAGTGCTGCCTCCTGCCCTCCCAGCATGTGATGGGAGCTAAAGTTAAACCTCTGAAAACTAGGAAATGACGAGTTAAAGTACATATCACAACCGCAACACAACCTTAACTCTGCCCCTTCCCTTTCCCTGGAGTTGGAACTCGCCACTGGGAGTAGTTCAGAAAGGCTGGTGCAAAGGTTTATAAATTACCACGGAAGTGGCAGGATCAACATCTCACAAAGTCTTCAGGTCAAGACTAGATGCCTTTCTGGAAGATGATGTAGTCAAACACAAGATATTCAGCTCAATTCGGCAGTAAATGGATGAAATTCTGTGGCCAGTGTTACAGAAGAGGTCATACTAGATGACCTAATAGTCACGTCTGGCCATAAAACCCTATACATCTACAAGAGATGTGTGCACTCCGTCATCTCTAGCTAGAGATGCTGGATGGATGAAGGGAGGCGCATGTGAAACTTGGGAGAACCAAGTCTGCCCCATTTCTGTGCTGAGTGTTGTAGGTTGTGTCAGTGAAGGTGCACAAGGGCGTGTTCTTGTCATGGAGATTGTCAGCAGCCTGGTGGCATATATGTAAAGAGAAGTTGTTAGACTTTGTGCGGTTCTGCTCCTGTTCCCAGAGTGTTGTGCAGCAGGGGAGGGCAGAGGGCTAGTGTGTGTGTCATTGGCTTGCACTGGTTATGCGGAAACAGGGCGGGGCAGAGGTTGTACTGTGGGGGTGACATGAAGCTTAACTCTGCATTTCCCCTTCTAAGAACCGAGGGGAAGGGAATCCTTACCCAGCGAGGTCACATTCTCATAGTTCTCCTGCATGATATCTCTGTAGAGAGCTCTCTGAGTGGGGTCCAGCAGAGCCCACTCTTCCCTGGTGAAATACACAGCCACCTCCTCGAAGGTCACCGGCCCCTGAAAGAGCGAGAGTCCAACACTCAGTACCTGCTGCCTCACTCACAGCCCCACTATTCACGGGGGAGAGGAGCCAAATGGAAGCTCTGGGCAGATCTCACCGAACAGAGTCCCACCCCCACGCTGCTCAGAGCATCCAGGAAACACCAGGGTGAGGGGACGAAGAGAGAGCCCCTTGTCTCCCCCAGAAGATCCATCACACACCTACTAGCCACCGACATGCAGGAGATGGAGCCTCTAGCAGGGTCCAGGGAGAGCTGCCTCGTAGGAAGAGAATAGAGAGTCAATAACTTTAGGAGAAATGGGGGCAGGATCTCCTTGGAACTGATAATCCACGTGTGACACAGCGAGAAAAGGGGCAGAACAAGGGAGAATTTGTATCACTATATGAGAGGGAAGTGATGCAAACAGGGAAATGATGCAAAGACCTCACCCCTGCCCCCTTCTCCTTGAATTTCCTGGCTGCACAGAGATAGTTCAAAGCCCCCGCGCCGGTCCCAGTCTCTGCCCCACCCCACCCCACCCCAATCCCAGCAGGGCCGGGGGCAGAACAGCTGCTCCGCTCCGGCTCGGGCGCTGCTGGCAGCACATGGAGAACCGGGGAGCAGATTCCCGGGCGCTGCAGCGTCTGAGGCTCCCCGGGGCAGAGAGTCACTTTCCTGCCCGCCCCCCCGGGGGCTCTCGCTCACCTGGAGTCTCTGGCTCCGGAGCGGACGTGGGCAGAGCCCGGGGCTGGTTCCCCCTGGAGAACGGCCCCTCCCCGGCTGCCCCATACCCGATCTCCGGGCTTTGTTCCCCCCAAGTGCTGCCTCCAGCCCGGCCCGCTCCCAGCTGCTCCTGCCCCTTCCCGTGTGTCCTGCGGGTCCCAGCCCCGGCTGCAGCGATCCTGGCTGGGCGGCGCGTGCAGGGCCCGGGCCGCTCCAGCGCTGCAGACTGGACGCGACGCGTCGGTGCAGGCAGGACATTGCTGCGGGGGGGTCGGTGCATCCGTCACTTTATCTCGGGCTGTGGCGTGGGCGGGGCTCTCCTCCTTCCCGCCCCACGAGCTTTGTACGCGGCCGGGGGGGCGGATCCGCTACTCCAAGCGCCTCAGCCAGTCCCGTCCCCCCCACCGGAGTTGTGGGGCTGTGAGCTTCCGGCCCTGACGCCGGGGGGGGGGGGGCTGTCCCCCGCGGGGCCAGGGGATGCACAGCCCCCCCCCGCCCCGCGTGATGCTGCAGTAAGGAAATAGTGCGCAGACCCCCCCCCAACTCCTTGCAGCGTGTGGGGGGGGAGGTGCTGCAGGGCAAGTCCCAGCCCCCAACCCGCAGCTCCCTTGCACTGGGGGGGAGGTGCTGCGAGTCCCAGCCCCCAACCCGCAGCTCCCTTGCACTGGGGGGGAGGTGCTGCAGGGCAAGTCCCAGCCCCCAACCCGCAGCTCCCTTGCACTGGGGGGGAGGTGCTGCAGGGCAAGTCCCAGCCCCCAACCCGCAGCTCCCTTGCACTGGGGGGGAGGTGCTGCAAGGCAAGTCCCAGCCCCCAACCCGCAGCTCCCTTGCACTGGGGGGGAGGTGCTGCAAGGCAAGTCCCAGCCCCCAACCTGCCGCTCCCTTGCACTGGGGGGGAGGTGCTGCAAGGCAAGTCCCAGCCCCCAACCTGCCGCTCCCTTGCACTGGGGGGGAGGTGCTGCAAGGCAAGTCCCAGCCCCCAACCTGTAGCTCCCTTGCAGGGGGGGGAGGTGTTGCAGGGCAAGTCCCAGCCCCCAACCTGTAGCTCCCTTGCAGGGGGGGTGCTGCAGAGCAAGTCTCAGCCCCCAACCTACAGCTCCCTTGCAGTGTTGGGGGGGGGGGTGCTGCAGAGCAAGTCCCAGTCTCCCGGGAAGGGTCGCGAGCAGAGTGTGTCTCTAGCTTAGAAACCTAGGCTCCACTGAGCATGCTCAGTAACCTCTGCTGAAGCCACTGCCCTTCTCCGGCATCTGATTCTGCTGACCGCTGTTTACATGGGTTAAAAGTGGTAAATCGGAGCAGGGGGGGCCAGGGTCTGAGCAGGGGGTGGAAATTGACTGGTCGGGCAGGGGGGCGGTGAAGCAGCTGGTGGCAGGGTTAGGATAGGGACTGAGGGGCAAAATCAGGGTTGGGGGGAGGAAGGAACCGGGGTCAGCTCCCCAGGTGAGGCGCTGCCTGAGGGTGACAGGGCAAAACCCCGGCACAGGCAGCGGGGGAACAGTTACACCCCAGTGTTTGCAGTAATAGGCAGTGGGGAGCAGAGGGGCTTTTTGATTTCCCCTCCCACAGACAGCACCTCCCAGCATGGGCTTCCCAGGGCTGGGTTCTTAAAGGCTCAGGCCCCCCAATGCCCAGTCACTGCAGCTCCTCTCTGTCCGATGCCATCTACTAAGGTGCTGCAGGAGACTTGATTCACCCCCTCACACATCAGTTACTGCTCCTGTTAGCACTTTGAGACAGAGGGAGTTTTTCACACTACAGGGGACTGAACTGTCTCTGTGCAGCCAGCAAATTCCAGGGGGAGAAGTGTGTGTGTGGTGTGGGGGATAATTGCTTCCTTTCCCTGTTTCCCAAGGGGAGTGGTGGGGGCAAAAGACATATCTGGCTTTAAGACTAAGCTTGATAAGTTTATGGAAGGGATGGTATGATGGGATAGCTTAATTTTGGCAATTAACCTTTGATTATCAGTAGGTAAGTATGCCCAGTGGTCTGTGATGGGGTGGGATCTGAGTTACTGCAGAGAATTCTTTCCTGAGTGCTGGCTGGTGAGTCTTGCCCACATGCTCAGGGTTTAGCTGATCGCCATATTTGAGGTCAGGAAGGAATTTTCCTCCGGGGCAGATTGGCAGAGGCCCTGGAGTTTTTTCGCCTTCCTCTGCGGCGTGGGGTATGGGTCACTTGCTGGAGGATTCTCCGCAGCTTGAGGTCTTCAAACCACAATTTGAAGACTTCAATAACTCAGACATAGGTTAGGAGTTTGTTACAGAAGTGGATGGGTAGGATTCTGTGGCCTGCTTTGCGCAGGAGGTCAGACTAGATGATCATAATGGTCCCTTCTGAGCTTAAAGTCTATGAGTCTACTTCTTCCCCTTTTCTCTCTCATTATCACATATAGATATAAAATCCAAGGAGATCCTTCCCCCATTTATCCTAAAATGAATGACTCTCCCTTCTCTTCCTACCAGGGAGCTCTCCCTGGGCCCTGCTAGGGGCTCCATCTCCTGCATCCATCTGTGGCTAGTAGGCGTGTGATGGATCTGCTGGGAGAGACAAAGGCGCTCTCTTCATCCCCTCACCCTGGTGTTTCCTGGATGCTCTGAGTGGGGTGGGGTAGGACTCTGTTGACTGTGATCAGGGCCAGCTCTAGGTTTTCTGCCACCCCAAGCAAAAAAAAAAGTGCAACTGACAAAGCAAAAAAAAAAAATTTAAATAAATAAGGTGGCCAGAAAGCCACCCCTGAAATTGGGCTGCCCCAAGCACGTACTTGGTTTGCTGGTGCCTAGCACCAGCCTGGACTGAGATCCACCCAGAACTTCCACTTGATGGGCTCCTCTCCCCCGTGAATGGTGGGGCTGTGAGTGGGGCAGCAGGTACTGAGGGTTTGGCTACCCTTGCAGCTGTACAGCGCTGGGAGTTAAACCTGTCTTCGTACAGCTGACTAGGGAAAGCACTGCAGTCTGTCCACACTGACAGCTACCAGCGCACTGTCATGGCCACATTTGCAGCATCTGCAGCGGCATTGGGAGCTGTGCGTTATGGGCAGCTATCCCAGCATTCAAGTGGCTGCAACGTGCTTTTCAAAAGGGGGTGGTGGGGTGGAGTGTGACAGGAAGCGTGGAGGAGAGAGTGGATTTTTGGAGCTGACACTGTGTCAGCTCCCTGCCTTGCAAGTTCTGACCCTTTCCTCCACACCCTCTCATTTACTGAAAGCAAACAGCAGCTGTTTGTTTTTTTCCTCACAGACCAGATAAGCAGCCTCCCCAAAACAGAGAACAGGAGCAGAACAGTACAAAGTCTAACAACTTTTCTTTACACATATGCCACCTGGCTGCTGACAATCTCCATAACAAGAACCACGCCCTTGTGCACCTTCAGTGACACAACCTACAACGCTCAGCACAGAAACGGGGCAGACTTGGTGCTCCCAAGTTTCACATGCACCACCCTTCATATCAGAGTCACAGCTCTGCCAAGCTGCCCCAAGGAATCCATCCAGCATCATATTATAGCTAGAGATGACAGATTGCACACAGCTGGAGGGGATGCCAATAAATGCCAATATTCCCATCTGTGCAATACTACACAAACACTGACAGGTTCTTTTAGTCCTTTTTCATATCTCTTGTATAGATTTTTATGGCCAGATGTGACTGTTAGGTCATCTAGTCTGACCTTTTATATAACACAGGCCAGATAATTACATCCATTTCCTGCCAAGATGAGCTGAATACCTTGTGTTGGATTAAATCATCTCCCAGAAAGGCATCTAGTTCCCCTTGCCTATGGGGGGTGAGAGGGGGCATTTTACAAAACTGAACTTTACCATCTTTCTTACCATCAGTGGTTTGAGCGTTGGCCTGCTAAACCCAGGGTTGTGAGTTCAGTCCCTGAGTGGGCCATTTGGGGATTGGTCCTGCTTTGAGCAGGAGGTTGGATTAGATGACCTCCTGAGGTCCCTTCCAACCCTAATAATCTATGATTCTATGTATTTACTTAAAATACAAAACCTCATAAAACAACCAAACCAATAAGCAAAATATATTTACTGGGCTTCATCCCTCCATCAGTCACTGATGCTGGTGAATTTTCCTTTTCAGCTGTCTCTCTCCTTTTTCTTTTGAACTTTTTCACCCTCTGATCTAAGGCTCTCTCATGTTTTGACTGTACCGTGGAGCAAACATTATTATAAAAACAGATGAAACCAGCTTGTTAACTTAAAAAATAGAATATTCATTAGGGTGTTTTTCTATTTAAAAAGCCATAGCTTTAAAACAAAATAATCCATTTCAGGCTGTACATACACACACACAGGTTTTGGGTTTATTTCTGCCACTTAAAAAACAAAAACAAAAAAACCCAGAAAACTCACAAACATTTTTTTAAAAATACATCTTATTTTGCAGAATAAAAAAACAAACTGCTTTTAAAATCCATTTTAAAACACATTTTTTACAGAAACCCTTGTTCGTTTGAAACCAGTTTAAAGCCCCACAGTCTGCAACCAAATACTTTTCAATAAACCCACATGCATTTAAAAGCCACATGGTTGTTCTGTTCCCCACCCCCAATGTGTGTTTGGGCCTTCAGGTTTAAGAACAAGAAAAAATGTTAGCTAGTATTACCCCCAAATGCATCAAAACCCCCCCCCATTTAAAAAACACAGCACATTTGAACAGTTAAAAAAAATCCTGTTAGTTTAAAAGTTTGCAACCAAATATTTTTAAAAAACTCACACCTATGTCTTGCACAGACCCCCCCTTTTTTTTAAATACACCTCATTTTGCAAAATAAAAACCAAACTGCTTTTAAAATCAACTTTTAAAACACATTTTGCATACTAAAAAGCCCTGTTAGTTTGAAATAAACCAAGTACTTTTAAGTATCAGAGGGGTAGCCGTGTTCATCTGGATCTGTAAAAAGCGACAAAGAGTCCTGTGGCATCTTATAGACTAACAGACATATTGGAGCATAAGCTTTCGTGGGTGAATACCCACTTCATCAGTCGCATGTGGTGGAAATTTCCAGAGGCAGGTATAAATATGCAGGCAAGAATCAGTCTAGAGATAACGAGTTTAGAGAAACTGCTGAACTTCAGGCCTAGTGACAGCAATGGAGGAGGAGGTAATCCCGCCGACTGACCCCATTTTGTTGCGGTGTCGCAGAGGCTGAAATGATACATTTATCCCAGTCCTGCTCCTCCTCTTCGTTATACTGAAATAGATTTTCAATAAGGGAAATGATAAAAAGAAAAATACCTGCTGCCCAGCACAACCTGGACCAGCCTGAGAACAACTGGGGATGAGACAATCTGTCACCAAAGGGGGAACTTGGTGACTCTAAGAATCGCTCTGCTAATGCAGGGAAAATACAAATGTGCTGCTCAGGGCTTGTCTCAAGTATGAAAATTGTTGATTAGGACAGATCAAAGGGGAAGGTGCTAGCTAACCCCGACCCCTGTGCCTGGGCTATGTCAGCACAGCACATCTAGCGGGGTGTTTACATTAGGATAGCTACCTCCAGCAGGCCGACTCCATGGAAAATCCTAGAGGAGACAAAGCCTCAGTCGATTTTCACTCAATTTAGCTACTTGAAGTCACCCCTATTTCCCACCCTTGGGGCTGATGGACATTTCTGGGAAGAGAGACACACACTCCCATGACGACTCACATTAGAAAGGAGTTGGTAGAAAGGACCACAGGATTCACTCCAGAGAAGGGCGACCTGCTAAAAGAAAAGCAGGCAACTCACCTGGGAGAGCTGAGAGAACAGGGTGATGCAAATAGTACAAACAGCCCTAAAAAGTCACTATGTGGGAATTAGCAAATGTCTTCAAAAAAATCTTTTCTTTGCCCTACACAAAGTTTTTATGATGTGTCTCCATTCTGTGAAATCACTGATGCCCACAGTAACTCCTCACTTAACGTTGTCCTGGTGAAGTTGTTTCACTGTTATGCTGCCGATCAATTAGCGAACATGCTCGTTTAAAGTTGCCCAGTGCTCCATTATAACGTTGTTTAGCAGCAACCTCCTTTGTCTACTGCTTGCAGAAAGAGCAGCCGTTGGAGCTGGTCGGGGCTTGGAACCAGGGTGGGTCGGCAGCCCCCCCTTCAAATCCCCTAAGTTCCTTGTGCGGCAGCCGCCCAGCTGGCTATCAATTGCCGGGCAGTTCAGCTGTCCCTCTCCGCACTGCCATGTGCTCCGCATGCACTCTGCCTTGGAGCTGCTCCCAGGAGCCTCCTGCTTGCTGTGCAGAGGTGGGGGGTGGGTGGAGGACTGCTAATGTCAGCGTGTCCCCCTCCCCCCGCTCCTGTACCCCATCTCCACAGAGCAGAGGGGGGGGGACATGACAGGGCTCAGGACGGAGAAAGCTGGCAGCAGCTGCTCTCTCAACTTGCTGATCTACTTAAAAAGGCAGTGTACCTAGAGTGGGCTCAGTGTACTTAAAGGAGTAATGTGCTTCTCTCACACACACACACACACGGTGTGTGTCTCTGTCTCTCTCTGCTAGGTTGTGTCTCCTCCCTCCAGAGGCTACATTAATAACAATGTATTGTTATTGAGGGCTCACCCGAGTGCTAGTTCATCATTTAGAAGTAAGCCATTCCCTGGGAAATATCCCACCCTCTGACTTCACCACCTCAACCAAGCTTCACAATCTTCACTGCTACGTACAGTATTAAATTGTTTGTTTAAAACTTATACTATGTCTGTATATTATATATATATATATATGTATGTATAAAAATATAGCCTTTTGTGTGGCAAAATAAATTTCCCTGGAACCTAACCCCTCCCCCCACATTTACAATAATTCTTATAGGGAAATTGGATTCACTTAACATTGTTTCACTTGAAGTAGCATTTTTCAGAAACAGAACTATAACATTAAGCAAGGAGTTACTGTAATAAGGTGTGAGCTCCAGATCAAACCTTTCCCGCACTCACAGCATTCACAGGCTGCTCTCGTGTGTGGATCCTCTGATGATTAATGAGACTTGAGCTCTGAGTGAACGTTTTCCCACACTCACAGCAGGTATAGGGTCGCTCTCCTGTGTGGATTCTCCGATGAATAGTAAGCCCTGTGCTCCAAGTGAACTGTTTCCCGCACTCACAGCATTCATAGGATCTCTCTCCTGTGTGGCCTGTCTGATGTCTGATAAGGTTTGATTTCTCACTGAACTGTTTCCTGCACTCACAGCATTTGTAGGGGCGCTCTCCTGTATGGATTCTCTGATGTTTATCAAGGTTTGATTTGAAAACGAAGCTTTTCCCACACTCACAGCATTTATACGGTCTCTCTCCTGTATGAATCCTTTGATGTCTAATAAAGGATGAGCGCCAAGTACACTTACAGCACACACAGAGTCTCTCTCTTGTGTGGATTTTCTGATGTTTAAGAAGGGCTGAGCTCTGAGGGAACGTTTTCCCATACTCCCAGCATTCATAGGGCTCCTCTTCTGTGTGGATTCTCCGATGTTTAAGAAAGGCTGTGCTCCAAGTGAACTGTTTCCCACACTCACAACATTCATAGGGGCGCTCTCATGTGTGGATCCTCTTATGTATATTAAGGTTTAATTTGAAAGTGAAACTTTTCCCGCACTCGCAGCATTTATACGGTCTCTCTCCTGTGTGGATCCTCTGATATCTAGTAAGGGATGAGCTCCGAGTGAAGCTTTTCCCGCACTCGCAGTACTCGTAGGGTCTCTCTCTTGTGTGGCTGGTCCAATGTTTAGTAAGGTTTGATTTCTCACTGAACTGTTTCCTGCACTCACAACATCCATAGGGTCTCTCTCCCGTGTGGCTTGTCTGATGTTTAATAAATGTTGATTTCTCAATGAATTGTTTCCCGCACTCAGAGCATTTGTAGGGGCGCTCTCCCGTGTGGACCTTCTCATGTTTAAATAGGGTTGAGCTCTGAGTGAACATTTGCCCCCACTCACAGCATGTGTAGGGGCGCTCTCCTGTGTGCACTCTCTGATGATTAATAAGGACTGAGCTCAACGTGAGCTTTCTCCCACACTCACTGCATTCGTACGGTCTCTCTCCTGTGTGGATCCTCAGATGTCTAGTAAGGGATGAGTTCTGAGTGAAGCTTTTCCCGCACTCGTAGCACTCATAGGGTCTCTCTCTTGTGTGGCTTGTCTGATGCGTGATAAGGTTTGATTTCTCACTGAACTGTTTCCCGCACTCACAGCATTTGTAGGGGTGCTCTCCCATGTGGATCCGCTGATGTCTAATGAGGGTGGAGTTCAGAGTGAAGTGTTTCCCACACTCAGTGCATGTGTTTTTTCTCTCTCCTACAGGCATTCTCTGCTGGGCTGCAATTTCCTTGGAGTTCTGGTGAGTCCCCTGACAATTAACGGATTTGCCCACCTTCTCCCTGGGCTGGATTCCCTGCTGCCTCTCTGGCCTGTGCTGACTCTCACATGCTTTTCCCTGCACACGACGCCTGGATACATTCCCTTGGGATCCTTGTGATAATCCCCCGTGTGCTTCCACTTGCTCAGCATCTTCCTGTTGAGGATTCTGCTCCTTGTTCACACTCACCATCCCAGCACCCCCTAGGACACAGAGAGAAGCATCAGAAATAGGGGTAGAAAAGGGGAAATCAAACCAAAATTAGAGCTCGAGAGACAGAAAAAACTCCTCTCCTTAGAGGACAGAGGAGGGGAACAATTCTTCCTCCACATCCCATCAGGTAGGGAGCTGCTGCCAAGTGTCAGTGAGGATGGGTAGGAAGCCATGAGCAATAGCTGCCCATAGGGTACAAGGCCTCCTGAGGATACTCCTGAACTCTGAGAGCTCCCAAGGCCTTTTTAGGGACTCCCAGCTCTTTCCTTCAGGCACTGAGAGTTTTTGAATTGGTTTAATGATCCCTCACCAGCGCAGGCAGCTCTCAGGATCTCTCCTTCCTCAGAGCCCTGGAGATCCAGGACCCACGGCTCCTCTCCTCGTTCCAGCTGGGAGATCACATCAGGTTTGGAAACAGGAAACCCTGCACAGGGGATAGAAAACAAGGGAGATCAGGGCAGTTCATGGGACATTTTTCATAAAGAAGAGTCTATCGGTTTTAACTCAGCCCATTTTAAAGCTGTCAAATCCTGGGGACAGGTCCCCAGGTGTTCCAAGGTGCAGGACACTCTGCGTATGAGGGATTTAACTATCCCCATCTCTGCTGGGAACACACTCAGCCAGACAATCCTCAGCAAGGGGCTCCTAAAACACAGAGACATGTTCCAGGAAGTAAAAACTCCAGCCAGAGGGGAAGTCACCCTGGATCTGCTTCTTAAGCAGAAGGAGAACCCCAGAGACAATGGGAGAGTTGTAGGAAAGCCAGGACCGGTGAGCACAGGCTGGTGGGATTCAGCGCAGTGAGGAAAAGGAGAGATGGGGCGTGTCACTGAATGTCGTATCTCAGGGCTTGTCTACACTTGAGACACTGCGACTGTCCTGCTGTATTGAGTCAGTGTACACAAGGGGTCGCCAACCTTTCAGAAGTGCTGTGCCGAGTCTTCATTTATTCACTCTCATTTAAGGTTTCGTGTGCCAGTGATACATGTTAATGTTTTTAGAAGGTCTCTTTCTATAAGTCTATAATATATAACTAAACTATTGTTGTATGTAAAGTAAATAAGGTATTTTAAATGTTTAAGAAGCTTCATTTAAAATTAAATTAAAATGCAGAGCCCCCCAGACTGGTGGCCAGGACCTGGGCAGTGTTAGTGCCACTGAAAATCAGCTTGCGTGCCGCCTTCGGCACCTGTGCCATAGGTTGCCTACCCCGGTGTAGACACTCGCTACAGCAATGAGAAAAGTTCTCCCATGAGCATAGGTCATCCACCTCCACGAGAGGCAGTAGCTAGCTCGACGGAAGCATTATTTTCTGTTTAAAGACTAACCACTCTAACTACCCTAAATGCTACATGTTTATTCAGATTGTCTTGAAATTTGCTGGGCAAATTTTTCACAGGCATTCATGGAAGGGTTATTGGTCCAAACATGGGGTGATTTGTTAAAGAGGTTCCTAAGATATAGCCCTCACCCCCACACACCCTATGCAGCTTTTTACAAAATCATCTTGCTCTTGAAACTTTTTTTGCACACAGCTGGGGCTGAAACTATGGTTCTCATCATCCCCCGACCGATCTCAGTCACTTGGCATTTCACGCAGTTAGTACATAGCACCCACTGCCGGTTTGGGAAACCATTACTGAAAAAGTTCATACTGGTAGGATTTGGAATTTCAGAGCAGCACAGGTCAAACTGGTGAGTTGATGACATGGAAACACATACGTGCAGCCAAGACTAAAGTCCCTGTTAACTGCTAGAGGGTTTCCCGCAATCTGCTGTCACAGTAAAGTGTTGGCTCAAGGAGATGTGCTGTGGCCATTGAACCTGAATTCATCATCACGTCATGTTCCCATGACACCTCTGCTGTTTAGGGCAGCGATGAAGCTCCTCCACTCCTGTCTGTTTCTGGCAAGTCTTTCAATGGCTCCCCAGCTATGCCCCAGGTTTCTCAGCTCAGCTTCCACAACTCTTCACCATGTTGTTTTCAGGCAGCCTTGTTTTCTCTTGCTTTCAGGTGTCCATCTTAATGCTATCCTGGTGATGGAATCAGTTTCCATCCAAAGTACATGGCTAATCCATCTCCAGCGTCTTCTGGCAATGATGGTGCTCATATCCTCTTGGCAGCACTGTGCGAATAGGTCTTGGTTTGAGATTGTTGTGGGCCAAAAGATACGGAGGATTTTTCTGAGGCAGGTTGTATGGAATGAAAACAGTCTGGACACGTCATGCTTTCTCATTCCCCAGCATTCTGCACTATAAAGTAGTGTTGGAAGTACACAGTTCTGATAAATCTTGAGTTTGGTTTTGGTGTTGTATTCTGATGATTTCCAGACTGTATTGAAGCTCTGGAAGGTGCCCCTGGCTTTACTGATTCTGTTCCAGACGTCCTGGCTTGTTCCACTGTCCTGGCTGATGGTGCTGCCCAAGCGTGTGAATGTTTCTACATTGGCGAGAACATGATCTTCTATCCATATTGGCGATGGTGAAGCAATGTTAAAGGTCATAATATCGGTCTGATTGCGGTTGATTTTCAATCCAATTTGCTGGCAGAAAGTGTTGAGTTGTTTTTTCTTGTATATGGTGTTGGATATGTGATAGGAGAGCAAGTTCATCTGCGAAGTCCAGGTCTTCAAGGGATGAGAAGGGTGTCCAGTTAATGCCTCTTAGCATGTCTCTGTTGTACGCCACATTACAAAGTCAATGGCAGTGCTGAAGAGGGTTCATAGATTCAAGGACTGGATCCTCTCCAATTTCTCCACATCTTTCTTGATATGCAGTGCCCAGAACTGGACACAACACTTCAGTTGAGGCCTAACCAGCGCAGAGTAGAGCGGAAGAATGACTTCTCGTGTCTTGCTCACAACACATCTGCTAATGCATTCCAGAATCACGTTTGCTTTTTTTGCAACAGCATCACACTGTTGACTCATATTTAGCTTGTGGTCCACTATAACCCCTAGATCTCTTTCTGCCATACTCCTTCCTAGACAGTCTCTTCCAATTCTGTACGTGTGAAACTGATTGTTTCTTCTTAAGTGGAGCACTTTGCATTTGTTTTTGTTAAACTTCATCCTGTTTACCTCAGACCATTTCTCCAATTTGTCCAGATTATTTTGAATTATGACCCTGTCCTCTAAAGCAGTTGCAATCCCTCCTAGTTTGGTATCATCTGCAAATTTAATAAGAGTACTTTCTATGCCAATATCTAAGTAGTTGGTGAAACACCTCGACATACTCCTGTTCTGACTTCAAAACTGAGCTCACTGTGATCAATACTGCATGTGAAATTAGAATAGATGCTTTTGATAACGTTGATTATACAAAATGTGCCATAGGCCGGTCCTGTGAATGCTATCAAAAGCATTCTCAAAGTCTAAGAAGTTTATGTAGAGGCACCATTTCCATTCTAAGCATTGTTCTATTATGTTTTGTTGATGTTATTGTATTTCCCTTTCAGTCTGGCTCTCCTAATTCTGCTGCTGATGGACTTCCACTCAAGCAGGGACCTCTCCACTCCCTTCTTCAAAAGGATGGCAACACTGTTATTGTGTTGTCCATCATCCTGTCCAGAATACAGCAAAGTTTCTAATGAGGCTGTTGTTAATCTTCCTGATCCCATCCATCTGCTCTCACTGACACCCAGGATACGTAAGCTGTAGCGTCTCATCTCTGCTGGGACCTGAACTAGCTTCTGTGTTTCGTACATTGTCTATACATTCCAAAAAACAAGTTTGGTTTTTGTCTTGGTGTTGAACACTTCAGTCTTCATGCCAGTGGCTTCCTTTCGGCTTTCACCACTGGAAGTCATATGGGTGTTTGACTCCTGAAGGACATCGCACACAGTAAAGCAGGGATTCTCAAACTTCATTGCAATACGTCCCCCTTCTGACAATAAAAATTACTACACGGCCCCAGGAAGAGGGACTGAAGCTAGAGCCCACCGGTGCCCCACCACCCCAGGCAAGGGGAGGGAGGGAGCAAAGTTCAAGTCCCACTCTCCTGGATAGGTGGATGTGACAAAACCCAAGCCCAAGGGTCTCAGCCCCATGTCGGGCCTGTAACCTGAGCCCTGCTGCCCAGGGCTGAAGCCAAAGCTCAAGCCCCATTCTCCAGGGCTGAAGTCTTTGGGCTTCGGCCCCAGGTGGCAGGCTCAGGCTTTTTGGCCCGACCCCAGCAAGTCTAAATACCAGCCCTGGCGACCCCATTAAAACCAGGTCGCAACTTGCTTTGGGGTCCCGACCCACAGTTTGAGAACCGCTGCACTGAAGGTCCATTTCTCAGCCGCTGTTTCCGTAACATATTTTAATTTTTACGGGACAGGGTTGTTCGCCATGTGCCTAACCCCAGCTTGGAGGGCCAGGATGTCAGTTTTATCTGGCCAGGTTCACTCTGCATTGTGGGCTGTGGAAGCCACGCCTACCAAGCCCTAGTGGGCATGCTCCAAATGTAGCAGGAGTATAAATGGGAGCAGCTCAGCTCAGTCTGGGCTGACAGCTGAAGAGGAAGGACAGTCGCTGCAGGCTCCAGACCAGGAAGCACCAGAGGCTCTGACAGCAGGAGCAAGGGCCACCGAGATCCAGGGGGAGACCCAGACACCAGCACAGTAGGAAGTAGCCCAGGGGGATGCCAGCTGCAGGGCTGAGAACAGTCAGCGTGTTGCACTTGGCCCCCCGCTGACTCAGTGGCAGAGACCTTTGCCACAGACAGGGCCCTGGGTTGGTACCTGGTGGAGCACAGAGGGCCTGGGTCCCCCTACCCCGGCCACCACCCATCCCTAGGTGGCAGTCCATTGTCCTTGACTTTGGCCACTAGGCCTTTCCACGCTGAGTAATCTAATTTATCCTAACCACTACGCCATTCCACTGTGAGGATCAGGGCAACCCAAATGACTCTGGCCATTAGGCCTTTCTGCCCTACGGATAAGGGCAATCCTATAGACTCTGACCATTAGGACTTATAACTCTGGGACCTAGAACAGTGCAGTGAACTTTTTTGTGGACTGGGAACAGCCCCTTGCATGAAAAGAGGATGGGGTGTGAAAAAAATCACACTGCTCACCAACATAGCTATATGTTGGGGAAAGCTCTAGGGTAGACTGTTATAGTGGCAAAAACAAACAAACCACACATTCCAAAAATCAATGTAATTAAATACCCATAAACTACATTCGTGCAGAGTACATGCCACATCTAAAACACCACCTCATCTCTGCCCCTTCCATAACCCTTGGGTTGACACTAGCCACTGGAAATGGTTCAGTAAGGCTGGTACAAAGGTTTACAAACTACCAGGGGAAGTGGAGAGTTCTTCATTCCAGGAAGTCTTCCAGTCAAGACTGGATGCCTTTCTGGAAGATGATTTAGTCAAACACAACGTATACAGCTCAACACAACGGTAACTGGATGAAATTCTGTGGCCTGTGTTAAAGAAGACGTCAGACTAGATGAACTAACAGTCCTTTCTGGCCATAAAAACCTATAAACCTAGAACAGTTACAAAGAAAGACTAAAAGAGCGTGCCATCGTTTGTGCTGTGTTCCACAGATGGGGAATACCAGCATTTATCGGCAACCCCTCCAGCTGTGTGCACTGCATCAGCGTAGCTGTAATTTGTTGCTGGATGGATTACTGGGAGCAGCTTGGCAGAGCTGTGATAGGAAGGGAGGTGCGTGTGGAACTTGGGGGAACTAGTCTGCCCCATTTCCGTGCTAAGGGTTGTAGGTTGTGTCAATGAAGGCACACAAGGGCGTGTTCTTGTCACGCAGATTGTCTGCAGTCTGGTGGCATATGTGTTACTTGTTTCCAGGGTTCAGCGAGGGCTACGTGAAGTCAGTGACTCAGAAGAAATCCTAAGGAACAGGGTAAAGGGGTGATCTCACTTTGCAAGTCTTAGCTGGTTTGTGTGGAACAGGCTCAGAGTCTGAGTGCCAGCCAGGGGTCGGAGGCTTCTCATCTTTACACTGGACCTAATTTCAAGTTTTGCCTTAGCAAAGTGAAGTCGTTAGTCTTTGTGCTGAACTGCCCCTGTGCCCTGTTCCCAGAGTGTTCTGTAGCGGAGAGGGCAGAGTGTTATTATGTGGGTCACTGGCTTGTTGGGGTGATGCTGAAATAGAGCAGAGTAGAGGTTGCATTGTGGGGATGCCATGAAACTTAGATCTGCATTTCCCCTTCTAAGAACCGAGGGGATGGGAATCCTTACCCAGCGAGGTCACATTCTCATAGTTCTCCTGCATGACTTCTCTGTAGAGGGCTTTCTGGGTGGGGTCCAGGAGAGTCCCTTCTTCCCTGGTGAAATACACAGCCACCTCTTCGAAGGTCACTGGCCCCTGAAAGAGCAAGAGTCCAACACTCAGTACCTGCTGCCCCGGTCACAGCCCCATTATTCAATAGGGAAAGGAGCCAATCAGATGGAAGCTCTGGGTAGCTTGCAGTCAGCAGAGTCCTACCCGCACACCGCTCGTAAGAGCAGCCATACTGGGTCAGACCAAAGGTCGATCTAGCCCAGTATCCTGTCTTCCGACAGTGGCCAATGCCAGGTGCCGCAGAGGGACTGAACAGGGCACGTAATCATCAAGTGACCCATCCCTTGTCGCCCATTCCCAGCTTCTGGCAAACAGAGGCTAGGGACACGATTCCTGCCCATCCTAGGTAATAGCCATTGAGGGACCTAGCCTGCAGGAACTTATCAAGTATTAGAGCATCCAGAAAACGTGAGGGTGAAGGCACAAAGAGAGAGCCCCTTCTCTTTCAGCAGATCCATCACACTCCTACTAGTCTCAGACTGATACAGGTGAGGGAATCCCTAGCAGGGTCCAGGGAGAGGCTGGTAGAATCATGGAAAATTGGTGTTGGAAGAGACCTCAGGAAGTCAACTAGTCTAACTCCCTGTTCAAAGCAGGACCAACCCCAACTAAATCATCCCAGCTAGAGCTTCGTCAAGCCGGGCCTTAAAAACCTCTAAGGATGGAAATTCCACCACCTCCCTAGGGAACCCATTCCAGTGCTTCACCACCCTCCTAGTGAAATAGTTTTTCCTAATATCCAACCTAGACCTTCCCCACTGCAACTTGAGACCATTGCTCCTTGTTCTGTCATCTGGTACCACTGAGAACAGCCGAGCTCCATCCTCTTTGGATTCCCCCTTGAGGTAGTTGAAAGCAGCTATCAAATCCCCCCTCATTCTCCTCTCCAGCAGACTAAACAATCTCAGTTCCCTCAGCCTCTCCTCATAAGTCATGTGCTCCAGCCCCCTGATCATTTTTATTCCCCTTCGCTGGACTCTCTCCAATTTCTCCACATCCCTTCTGGCCCAAAACTGGACGCAATACTCCAGATGTGGCCTCACCAGTGCCAAACAGAGAGGAATAATCACTTCCCTTAATCTGCTGGCAACGCTCCTACTAATGCAGACCAATATGCCATTAGCCTTCTTGGCAACAAGGGCACACTGCTGACTCATATCCAGCTTCTCATCCCCTGTAATCCCCAGGTCCTTTTCTCCAAAACTACCGTTTAGCCAGCTGGTCCCCAGCCTGTGGCAGTGCATGGGATTCTTCCATCCTAAGTACATGACTCTGCACTTGTCCTTGTTGAACCTCATGTGATTTCTTTTGGCCCAATCCTCCAATTTGTCTAAGTTACTCTGGATCCTATCCCTACCCTCCAGCGTATCTACCACTCCTCCCAGTTTAGTGTCATCTGCAGACTTGCTGAGGGTGCAATGCATCCCATCATCCAGATCATTAATGAAGATATTGAACAAAACTGGACCCAGGACCGGCCCTTGGGGCACTCCGCTTGAAACCGGCTGTCAACTAGACATGGAGCCGTTGATCACTACCCGTTGATCCCAATGATCTAGTCAGCTTTGTATTCACTTTATAGTCCATTCATCCAATCCATACTACTTTAACTTGCTGGCAAGAATACTGCAGGGGACTGTATCAAAAGCTTTGCTAAAATTAAGGTATATCACGCCCACCTCTTTCCCCATATCCACAGAACCAGTTATCTCATCATAGAAACAATAGGGCAGCAGTCTAAGAGCTGACCTTGTCTGTGAACACCAAGGCAAAAAGAGCATTGAGTACTTCAGCTTTTTCCACATCATCTGTCACTAGATTGCCTTCACCATTTAGTAAAGGTCTCACTCTTTCCCTGACCACCTTCTTGTTGCTAACATACCTGTAGAAACCCTTCTTGTTACCCTTCACATCCCTTGCTAGCTGCAACTCCGGTTGTGCTTTGGCCTTCCTGATTACCCCCCTGCATGCTTGAGCAATATTTTTATACTCCTCCCTAGTCATGTGTCCAAGTTTCTACTTCTTATAAGCTTTCTTTTTGTGTTTAAGCTCACCAAACATTTCTCTGTTAAGCCAAACTGTCATATTTGCTATTCTTTCTGCACATTGGGATGGTTTGTTCCTGCAACCTCAGTAAGGCTTCTTTAAAATACAGCCAGCTTTCCTGGATTTCTTTCCCTCATATTAGCTTCCCAGGGGATCCTGCCCATCAGTTCCCTGAGGGAGTCAAAGTCTGCTTCTCTGAAGTCCAGGGTCCATATTCTGCTGCTCTCCTTTCTTCCGTTTGTAAAGATCCTAAACGTGACCATCTCATGGTCACTGCTGCCCAGTTGCCACCCCCTTCTACCTCCTCTACCAATTCTTCCCTGTTTGTGAGCAGCAGGTGAAGAGGAGCACGGCCCCTCATTGGTTCCTCCAGCGCTTGCACCAGGAAGTTGTCCCCAACACTCTCCAAAAACTTCCTGGATTGTCTGTGCACAGCTGTATTGCTCTCCCAGCAGATGTCAGGGTGATTGAAGTCCCACATGAGAACCAGGGCCTGTGATCTGGAAACTTCTGCTAGTTGTCCGAAGAAAGCCTCTTCTATCTCATCCTCCTGGTCTGGTGGTCTACGGCAGACACCTACCACGACATGGGTAAGAAGCCCAACAACCTCCCCATTCTGAAGAGCTGGATGTGAAGGGAGGGGGATCTCCCCTAAGCCTGACTGGTGGGTGCCCCCTTCATATTTCACAGCAGCTGCTGGTTAGTCGGATTAGGCTCCAGCACTAGGAGTCTGGCCACTTTTCCTAGCCCCATCTAGGTGGGTTGTTTCCTCTTCCACAAATTAGGGCATTTCCACCTCCGAACCTCTAGAATCTAGGCCACTTATTAAACAACTCTCAGCAGGTTTGCCACACCCGGTCCTCCTCCCTTTCTCCACCCTGTGCACTTCCTGCCCCGCTCCAACCTCCAGACCAGACTTTGCAAACCTTCCCAACTCCTGCGTATTTGCTGTCCCTCCCCCCTCCTGCAGGAACCCACCAACAATCCTCCGATAATCCCTACCTGAACGGGCTCCTCTGCAGCCATTTCTCTTCCCTGTCCTGTGGGAGGACGGGATGAGCTGGAGCAAGATGTGGGCATCACTCTGCAGCCTGGCAGAGCGAGAAGGGCAGTTGTGAAATGAACTAAAGCCTGTTCTGAAACCTCCACATCAGAATTCCCCCAGGTCCTCTCCTTGCCGATGGACATCCTAGATTCTGTCACACTGGGAAAACACTTAATAGGGGATAATGAGAGGGAAGTGGCACAGACAGGGAACGCGTGGGTGGTGGATGAAGCTTCCACTGAGGGAGGCTAGCTCCCTGCCTCGCCTTTCCAGCCCCAGGCCTCGCCCCCTCCACTTCATCCCATCTCTCCTCTCCTCGGAGGGACACAGCTGGCAGGGAGTCTCGTGGGGGAGAGTGAATGAGGAGGGACCCAGCAGGCGGGCGAGAAGTGCCCGAGAGGGAGGCCTGATGGGGGAGAGGGGTGGTGAGGAGGGACCTGGAAGGAGGGGGCCTCTGGTGAGAGGGGGAGACGAGGACAGACCCGGCAGATGGGGGCAGGTCTGGCGCGGGAGGGGGAAGTGAGGCAGGACTCAGCGGGCTGGGAGGGGTCTTGCAGGGAAGGGAAGTGAGGAGGGATCCGCAGTGCAGGTGGGCGAGGAGTACCCGGTCAGGAGGGGGCATTTGGTAGGGGAGAGGAGGGACCTGGTGGGGTGACGAGGGACCCGGAAGGCTGGGAAAGGGGGGTCTAGCAAGGGAGGGGGGATGTGGAGGGACCTGGCAGGTGGAGAGGGGGGATCTCGCAGGGAAGGGGGGTGAGGAGGGACCTGGGAAGTGGGGGGGGATTTACAGGGAGGTGAGGCGGGACCTGGCTTGTGGGGAGGGGGGTCTCACCGGGAAAGGGGGGTGAGGAGGGACCCAGCGGGTGGGCAGGGGTCTCTCGGGGGAAGGGGAGTGAGCCAGCACCCAGCAGGCTGGGGGCGGTGTCTCTCAGGGAAGGGGGGGTGAGGAGGGACCCGGGGGCTGGCTGGGGGGGTCTGGCGGGCGAGGGGGGTGAGGAGGGACCCAGCGGGTGGGGGAGCTGGGGAGGTGTTGAAGGAACCTGGCTGACGGGGGGAGGAGATGGAGAGCAGTCTGTGGGCAGGGGGGTCTCTTAGGGAAGGGGGGACCCGGCAAGTGGGGGGAGGTCTCACCAGGAACGTGGGTGAGTGAGGAGTGACTCTGTGGCCGGGGTGGGGGGTGGGGGGGAGGAGTCTGATGGGAGAGGCAGGCAAAGAGGGACCCAGAGGCCGAGGGAGGAATCTGGCGGGGGACAGGGGGGTTGAGGGGGAGGGGGATGAGGAGGTACCCGGCCAGGGGAGGTCTGGCGGGGGGGGGCGATCCCACAGGGAAGGGGGGCGAGGGAGAGCCCAGCCAGGGGAGGATCTGGTGGGGGGGCGATCCAGCAGGGGAGGGGGGGCGAGGGGGATCCCGGCCAGGGGGGTCAGGCGGGGGGGAGGGGGCAAGGAGGAACCCAGGGGAGCGGGGTCTGGCGGGGGGCGATCCCGCGGGGAGGGGGGCGAGGGGGAACCTGGCCAGGGGGGTCTGGCGGGGGGCGATCCCCAGGGGAGGGGGGTGAGGAGGAACCCGGGGGAGGGGGGGACGATCCCGCAGGGGAGGGGGGCGAGGGGGAACCCGGTGGGGAGGTCTGGCGGGGGGGGCGATCCCGCAGGGGAGGGGGCGAGGGGGAACCCGGTGGGGAGGTCTGGCGGGGGGGCGATCCCGCAGGGGAGGGGGCGAGGGGGAACCCGGTGGGGAGGTCTGGCGGGGGGGCGATCCCACAGGGGAGGGGGCGAGGGGGAACCCGGCCAGGGGGGTCGGGCGGGGGGAGGGGATCTCGCAGGTGAGGGGGGCGAGGAGGAACCCGGGGGAGGAGGGTCTGGCGGGGGGCGATCCCACGAGGGAGGGGGGCGAGGGGGGACCCGGCCAGGGGGGTCTGGCGGGGGGGCGATCCCGCAGAGGAGGGGGGCGAGGAGGAACCCGGGGGAGGAGGGTCTGGTGGGGGGCGATCCCGCGGGGGAGGGGGGCGAGGGGGGAACCCGGCCAGGGGGGTCTGGCGGGGGGGCGATCCCGCAGGGGAGGGGGGCGAGGGGGAACCCGGTGGGGAGGTCTGGCGGGGGGGGCGATCCCGCAGAGGAGGGGGGCGAGGGGGAACCCAGTGGGGAGGTCTGGCGGGGGGGCGATCCCGCAGGGGAGGGGGGCGAGGGGGAACCCGGTGGGAGGTCTGGCGGGGGGGCGATCCCGCAGAGGAGGGGGGCGAGGAGGACCCGGTGGGTGGGGGCTGGCGGGGGGGCGATTCCGCAGAGGAGGGGGGCGAGGGGGAACCCGGGGGAGGGAGGTCTGGAGGGGGGGCGATCCCGCAGAGGAGGGGGGCGAGGAGGAACCCAGGGGAGGGGGGTCTAGAGGGGGGGCGATCCCGCAGGGGAGGGGGGCGAGGGGGAACCCGGTGGGGAGGCCTGGCGGGGGGCGATCCCGCAGAGGAGGGGGGCGAGGGGGAACCCGGTGGGGAGGTCTGGCGGGGGGGCGATCCCGCAGAGGAGGGGGGCGAGGAGGACCCGGTGGGTGGGGGCTGGCGGGGGGGCGATCCCGCAGAGAAGGGGGGCGAGGAGGACCCGGTGGGTGGGGTCTGGAGGGGGGGCGATCCCGCAGAGGAGGGGGGCCAGGAGGACCCGGTGGGTGGGGGCTGGCGGAGGCAGCGGGAGACCCCCGGAGGAGGGGGGCAGCGGTCCCAGCTGGCCTCACCCGGCCGCGGCGGGGCCTCGGGCATGGGGCGGAGCAGGGACGGGAAGAGGCGTATCCCGAGCCCGGCGCTGGGTCCAGGGGGCTCAGCGCCCCAGGGCGAAGCGGAGTTTCCCACGTTTGGGGAATCGCAGGGGTGAGACCCCGGCCAGGTCAGTCCCTGCCTTTAATTCCCTCCTGCACAGGGACAGGTCACCCCCCTTCCGCTCCTGACACCCCCACATCCCCCACTCCACCGGGGACCCCCCCGGCCCCCCACATCCCAGCGGGGCCAGAACAGCTGCTCCGCTCCGGCTCGGGCGCTGCTGGCAGCACATGGAGAACCGGGGAGCAGATTCCCGGGCGCTGCAGCGTCTGAGGCTCCCCGGGGCAGAGAGTCACTTTCCTGCCCGCCCCCCCGGGGGCTCTCGCTCACCTGGAGTCTCTGGCTCCGGAGCGGACATGGGCAGAGCCCGGGGCTGGTTCCCCCTGGAGAACGACCCCTCCCCGGTTGCCCCATACCCGATCTCCGGGCTTTGTTCCCCCCAAGTGCTGCCTCCAGCCCGGCCCGCTCCCAGCTGCTCCTGCCCCTTCCCGTGTGTCCTGCGGATCCCAGCCGGGGCTGCCTCCATCTCCCTGCCAGAGGGGCGAGAAGGGGAAGGGGGGGTTAACCAAAGCCGCCTGTATTCACACCCTGTCTGCGGTCAGGCCTTGTGAGGTAGCCTTTGAAAACCAATAACTGGCTGGTTAATAATATCCTGGGGATAAGTCTGGAGCAACATTATGCAGAAAGTTATGGAAGCCCCTTATACCTCTTACTTCTCCTGTCTTACTTACAACACTCCTGCGACTACATCCCAGAATGATGTTGGCTTTTTTCCCTCGTTTGCCATTACTTGTTCAAAACCAGGCAGTCCTGCCTAGGCAAAAGTTATTCAACAGGCTTGTCCTAATCAAAGAATGTGCATCGGTTCTCCCTGTACATGTAAGCAGCAAACAGACCCATCCAGTCAGCAGGGGGAGGAGATTGCAGGAGACTGAACAATTTGGGTTTCTTGCCAGATCCTGGGCCTTGGTCAGGGTTATCTTACACTTCTGTGGGAACTGAGAAAAATGAGAACTGAGTGTGGCATTTTATGCCCTTCCTTATGGTAAGAGTGTGGCTTTCTACCATATTTGATCCATTATGCTGGTTATAACAAGATCCATAACTGCTTTACGTGGCCTTTGTGGGTATCCAGAATTAAGTGTCAAGTATTAATATTCATGATTTGCATCACTTATTTCTTAATAATTCCTATTGATCAATGCGGTCTGACTGCTTAGCTGCTGCATGGCAACTGAGTTGCTAATGCCCCCTCCCCTCACCTGCTCCCCTCTTGCAGAATCCTGTGGGGTGCTATCCCTGGTTGCAATCACTCGTTTGCTTCCAAAAATGAGCGTGAAAAATATCTGAACTGGGATTATCTCTGTTTTGCTAAATCCCAGCCTTTAGCATAACTACTCCCACAAAGCCTGAAACTAATAGAATAAGCCCTTAATTGTAGCAAGTTTAATAACCCATTCACTTATGTTCACCTATTTGCCCTCCCCACCCCGCAAGTTCCAAGCTAATGAATGATGCACCCCTACCAATCTTACACTCCCATAATGTCATTTTACCCCTAGCAAGCATAAAATCACCCAGGCTACACGAGGCAGGTCATAGGTCTTAAAATCAGGCCAGGGTCAACCCCTGGCACCTATCTATGCGCTGTGTCTTTACAGCAAGAATAGTTGTGTTATTTACATCATGATAGCCAACTCGAGCTAGCTAAGTCCAAGGAAAATTCTAGGGCAGAGGCGCTCAAACTCTGTGAGCTCCATTCAGGTGGTCTGCGGATAGTTCCCTCTCAGGTGCGCGCCTGGGCGGCCGAACAGAACAGAATGAAGGGCCACCCACCTAATTAGTGGACAGGTGTGGCTCCATGAATTCGGTGCCTGGACCCTGGAGAAGACGCACATGTAAGAAGAGGCGGTGGCCTTGGGAAGAATGGGGGGGAAAGTTGGAGGGGGAAGTGAGAAGATAGGACGGGGGGAATTTGGGACGTGCAGGGCTGCAGCAGCTAGAGAAAGGCGACTTCCCCCAGCTCCAGGGCTGTGGCTGATGCGGAGAGACCCTCCTCCTTCCCAGCCCCAGCTCAGGGGCTGCCGCAGCGGGGGAGACAGGGCACATTGGAAAGGTAAGACTACTGATACTAAAATATGAGTTGTGTGCTTTTATCTGTAGAACAAAAAAGCATTAATTATTTTTGGTTTTTTTATATAGCACTTTTATCCAAAGCACTTTCCAGTAGTTAGCTAATGGTAAAAACAAAATTTGGAAAGATCAAGTGGTCTGCCAAGACCCCCAGCAATTTTCAAGTGGTCTGTGGAAAAAGAAGTTTGAGAACCACTGGCCATGGGGACACGAGGCCCACGTAGATTTAGCTACTTGAGGTCACCCCCCTCTCTTCCGCCTGGGGCTGATGGACACCTCTGGCAGATGGAACATACACACACTTCCAAGACTCAAAGGACAATGGAATTGAGAGACAGGACCACAGGATTCACCCAGGAAAGGGCAAACTGCAAAAGCAGGCAACTTGCCTAGGGGAGCTGAGAGACCAAATAGCTTAAAGGTCAATATATGGGAATTAATACAAGTCTTAGAGGACCAAAAAAAAACAAGCCCCCCCCGCGCCTTTTGCCAGGGTTTTCGCAGTGTTGATCTCCTTTGCAGATTCTCTGATGATAAACAAGGGCCGAGCTCTGATGGAAAGTTTTCCCACACTCGGCGCATATATAGGGACCCTTGTCTGTATAGATCCTCTGATGTCTAATCAGGTTCGACCGCCGAGCGAAGGTTTTCCCGCACTGATAGCATTCGTAGGGTCTCTCTCCCATATGGATTTGCTGGCGCATAATAAGATTGGAGCTCCAAGTGAAGTTTTCCCCACACTCCCGGCACTCGTAGGGCGTCTCTCCCATGTGGGTTCTCCGATGCGTAACAAGGGCTGAGCTGTCACTGAAGCTTTTCCCGCACTCACCGCATTCGTAGGGTCTCTCCCCTGTCTGGATTCTCTGATGCTTAATAAGGCCAGAGCGGCAACTGAAGGTTGTCCCACACTCAGTGCGTGTGTTGTTTCTCTCTCCTGTGGGGAGTCTCTGCTGGGCCTTGTGAATTCCCTGACAGTTAATGCATTTATCCCCGTTTTCCCCTGGCTGGTTTCTCTCCAGCCTCTCTGGCCTGCGCTGACTCTCACCGGCTTTTCCCTGCTCATGGCTTCTGAACAGGCTCACTCTGGGTCTTTGCGATAATGCCCCATGCGCTTCCACTTGCTCAGCATCTTCCTGCTGAGGATTCTGCTCCTTGTTCTCACTCACCATCCCAGCACCTGCTGGGATAGAGGTAGAAACCTCACACACAGCCCGGGGGCGGGGCAGCTCCTGGGGGCGGGGCTCTGGCACAGCCTGGGGGCGGGGCAGCTCCTGGGGGCGGGGCTCTGGCACAGCCCAGATGCTGCTACTGCCTCCCTGTGAGCCCAGCCCAGGCTGAGCCGCTGTTGCTCCCTGGGTCTGTGCGGGAGGGGAGCCCAGCCGGGGGGGCTTTCTCCAGCTGGGCCCCGCCCCCTAAGCAGCCCTGGGCTCTGCCCGCCCCAGCCCCAGCCCAGAGCCCCCAGGGAGTGAGAGACGCTGGGGGGGACAGGAAAGTGACTCTGTCCCGGGGAACCTGGGAGAAGCCTTGGAGCCACCTCGGCCCCAGTGGAGCTGCAGCAGGATTTGCCCCGGCCCCGCTGGGATGGGGGGGCGGAGCCTGGGGCCTGGCAGGGGGGGTCTCTGTGGGGGGAGGAGGTGTCGGGCAGGGAGGGGAGAAGCCAGAGTTGGGGGAGCCAGGAAAGGGGAGTTAATTGGATCCTTCCCCTGTTTGTGCCACTTGCCTCTCACCCCCGATACAAATTCTCTCTAGTTTTGCCCCTTTTCTCTCTGTGTCTCACACGGGCTATAAAATCTGGGGAGATTCCCCCCTCTTTCCCCTCAAATGATCAGCTCTCTCGTCTCCGCTGATTTCCCCCATTCTCTCCATACTTCTCAAATGTCCATTGAAAATCTCCTCCCATTTCGGGGAGTTTCCCCACCCATTTTATCTGCACTAATTTGTGTTTGTTTAGGTGGGAAATTGTTGCCCTGAGTCAGGGATCGGGGGCTGTTCGGGGACCCCTGAGACACGGCTGACTCTGGGGTGCGGTCGGATGGGGTGTCCGTTCTCTGCCGGCGACAGGGTGGGGGAAAGGAGGAGCCAGTGTCCTCCCTGGAGCCTGCCCAGCCCCTTTGGTTCTGCTAGTAGAAGCCCCCTGATCTGAGATTTCTGCAGCCTGGAGTACAAATCACATGAGAACAGTTTCCATGAGATTGCAGGTGGCTCTGAATCAGAGCTGGAAAATAGCCCCTTCCTGGCAGGGATCTGACCCTCAATAGAACTTTAGACTAGGGGTCCATCTCAGACCCTATAACTCGAAGTGCAGGTATGAGGTAGTTTGATTTCCAGATCCAGGGACCACCGGCATTAGTTCTCTACTGAATCAATATTCCATGGCCCTCAATATACCAAGGGAATGGGAACACTGGGTACTGAGAAAAAAAAACACCTTTGGTTCTGCTCCTTTCTAGCATTTTGTTCAGAGAATTTGTTACTGGGGAGGCTGGAAAAGTCTCCCTGTGGACTTAGCCTGGCAGGGGGTGGGCAGGTCTACACTGGAATAAAGAGATCAAGCATTTTCTCAGCATGGCTGAATCTAGGATTCTGTCTGTAGGGAAAGGACCTGGGGGAACTGTGAGGTGAAATTAACTAAACCCTGTTCTGAAATCTCCAGAACTGCCCTTCTCATCGTGCTAGGCTGGAGGACGATGTCCGTGTTTTGCTCCAGTTCATCTCGTCCTCCCTTGGGACAGGGAAGAGAAATGGCTGCAGAGGAGCCCGTTCAGGTAGGGATTATCGGAGGGTTGTTGGTGGGTTCCTGCAGGAGGGAGAGGGACAGCAAATACACCGGAGATGGGAAGGTTTGCACAGTCTGGTTTGGAGGTTGGAATGGGGCAGGAAATGCAGAGGGTGGAGAAAGGGAGGACGACAAGGTGTGGCAAACCTGCTGAGAGTTGTTTAATAAGTGGCCTAGATTTTAGGAATAGACCGTTGAGGTTTGGAGGTGGAAATGACCTAATTTGTTGAACAGAAAATAACCCAGCTAGGAAAACAGACCAGACGCATAGTGCTGGAGCGTGACCCGGTGCTGTGAGATATGAAGGGGGCACCCACCAGTCAGGCTTAGAGGAGATTCCCCTCCCTTCATATCCAGCGCCTCACAATGAGGAGGGCGTTGGGCTTCCTACCAGGCAGCTCTCCCTGGACCCTCCCAGGGGCTCCATCTTCTGCATCAGTCTGTGGCTAGTAGGTGTGTGATGGATCTGCTGGGACAGACAAGGGGCTCTCTCTTCATCCTCTCACCCTGGTATTTCCTGGATGTTCTGAGCGGAGTGGGGGTGGGATTTTGACTGCGATGCTCCCATTTGATTGGCTTGCAGTTAAAAAGGTCGTAGAGCAGTTTTTAAACTAAGGGCTGTGGGAAAGCCACCAGGTGTGGAGGAGCACGTGGTTCGGACAAGGGGAGTAGCTATTAATGGAGATTCTCAATGTCCTAGTAAGAAGGAGGGAATGGAAGATGGTAAAAAAGAGTAAAATGAAAAAAAAGTCCCATTTAATTACAGCATCTAATGGCAGACAGCTAAAAAACGACAAGTTTTTTAAGTGCTTATATACCATGCTAGAAGTCTAAATAATAAGATGGATGAACTAGAGTGCCTCTTATTAAATGAGTGCCTCTTATTAAATGAGTGCCTCTTATTAAATTTGTGTGTGTGCTGTTGGTTTTTGGTTGTTGTTCACTCTGGGGGCTCAGAGGGACTAGACGTGCAACCAGGTTCCTCTCCAATCTCCAATCTCCTTGATACAGGTTCTTATCAGTTCAAAATAGTGAGTACTAGATAGATAAAGCGAGTTAGGCTTATGTTTGTTTTCTTTATTTGCCAATGTGCATTTGGCTAGAAGGAGTTTAATTGTGTATTTGGCTGGAAGGAGTTCAAATTTGTATTTTTGCTGAAAGGATTTTAATTTGTATTTGAATACTTAGGCTGGGAGAGTATTCCCAGTGCCTATAGCTAAAAAACCCTGTACCTAATCCCTCTTAAAATTACAAAGATAATTTTTACTGTTTTTCTCTCTTTAATTAAAAGTTTTTTGTTTAAGAACCTGATTGTTTTTTTTATTCTGGTGTGAGACCCCAGGGGATGGGGTCTGGATTCACCAGGGAATTGGTGGGGAGAAAGGAGGGGAGGGGGAGAGAGAGGCTAATTTCTCTCTGTGTTAGGATTACTTTCTCTCTCAGGAATTATCTGGGAGGGGGAGAGAGAAGGAGAGGGAAGGTGCAGTTTCCTTTCTGTTTTGTGATTCAAGGAGTTTGAATCACAGTGATCTTCCAGGGTAACCCAGGGAGGGGAAGCCTGGGAGAGGCAATGGTGGGGGAAAGGATTTTCTTTCCTTGTGTTAAGATTCAGAGGGTCTGGGTCTTGGGGGTTCCCCAGGCAAGGTTTTGGGGGGACCAGAGTGTACCAGGCACTGTAATTCCTGGTTGGTGGCAGCGCTACAGGTTCTAAGCTGGTAATTAAGCTTAGAGGAATTCATGCTGGTACCCCATCTCTTGGACGCTAAGCTTCAGAGTGGGGAATTGTACCATGACAGGGGGATTTCAACTATCCCCTTATTGACTAGGAACATGTCACCTCCAGATGGGATGCAGAGATAAAGTTTCTTGACACCTTAAATGACTGCTTCTTGGAGCAGCTGGTCGTGGAACCCATCAGAGGAGAGGCAATTCTTGGTTTAGTCCTAAGTGGAGCACAGGATCTGGTGCAAGAGGTGAATATAGCTGGACTCTTTGGTAATAGTGACCATAATATAATTACATTTAACATCCCTGTGGAGGGGAAAACACCACAGTAGCCCAACACTGTAACATTTAATTTCAGAAAAGGAAACTACCCAAAACTGAGGATGTTAAACAGAAATGAAAGGGTACCATGCCAAAAGTGAAATCCCTGCAAGTTGCATGGAAACTTTTTAAAGACACTGTAATAGAGGCTCAATTTAAATGTATACCCCACATTAGAAAAACAGTAAAAGAACCAAAAGTGCCACTATGGCTAAAAAAACAAAGTAAAAGAAGCAGTGAGAGGCAAAAAGGCATTCTTTACAAAGTGGAAGTTACATCCTAGTGAATAAAATAGAAAGGAGCATAAACTCTGGCAAGAGAAGTGTGCAAATATAATTAGGAAGGCCAAAAAAGAATTTAAAGAACAGCTAGACAAAGACTCAAAAAGTAATGGTAAAAAAATGTTTAAGTACATCGAAGCAGGAAGCCTGCTAAACAACCAGTGGGGCCTCCTTTTAAGAAAGCGGGGGGGAAGGGGGAAGTGATTGAGGAACTACAGGCCTGTCAGTTTGAGATCTGTAGCATGCAAGGTCTTGGAAACATATTTTTGAAGGAGAAAGTAGTTAAGGACATTGAGGTCAATGGTAACTAGGACAAATTACAACATGGTTTTACAAAAGGTAGATCGTGCCAAACCAACCTGAGAAGGTAACAGATTTTTTAGACAAAGGAAACACAGTGGATCTAATTTACCTCGATTTCAGTAAGGCATTTGATACGGTTCCACATGGGGAATTATTAGCTAAATTGGAAAAGATGGGTCTCAATATGAAAATTGAAAGGTGGATAAGGAACTGGTTAAAGGGGAGACTTCAACGGGTCGTACTGAAGGGTGAACTGTCAGGCTGGAAGAAGGTTACTAGTGGAGTTCCTCAAGGATCAGTTTTGGGACTAATCTTATTTAACCTTTTTATTACCGGCCTTGGCGCAAAAAGTGGGAATGTGCTAATAAAGTTTGCGGATGACACAAAGCTGGGAGGTATTGCTAACACAGAGGGGGACTGGAATATCATACAGGAAGATCTGGATAACCTTGTAAACTGGAGTAATACTAATTGGATGAAATTTAATAGTGAAAAGTGCATTTAGGGATTATTAACAAGAATTTTTGTTATAAGCATCAGTTGGAAGTAACAGAGGAGGACAAGGACCTTGGAGTATTGGTTGATCACAGGATGACTATGAGCCACCAATGTAATATAGCCATGAAAAAAGCTAATGTGGTCTTGGGATGCATGAGGCGAGGTATTTCCAGTAAAGATAAGGAGGTGTTAGTACCATTATACAAGGCACTGGTGAGACCTCGTCTGGAATATTGTGTGCAGTTCTGCTGGCCCACATTTAAGAATGAATTCAGACTGGAACCGGTACAGAGAAAGGCTACTAGGATGATCCGAGGAATGGAAAACCTGTCTTATGAAAGGAGACTCAAAGAGCTTGGCTTGTTTAGCCTAACCAAAAGAAGGCTGAGGGGAGATACGATTGCTCTCTCTAAATATATCAGAGGAATAAATACCAGGGAGGTGGAGGAATTATTTAAGCTCAGTACCAATGTGGACGCAAGAACAAATGGATATAAACTGGCCATCAGGAAGTTTAGGCTTGAAATTAGACGAAGGTTTCTGACCATCAGAGGAGTAAAGTTCTGGAACAGCCTTCCAAGGGGAGTAGTGGGGGCAAAAGACATGTCTGGTTTCAAGACTAAGCTTGATAAGTTTATGGAGGGGATGGTATGACGGGATAGCCTAATTTTGGCATTTAATTGACCTTTCACTATTAGCAATGAATATACCCAATGGCTTGTGATGGGATGTTAGATGGGGTAGAATCTGAGTTACTACAGAGAATTCTTTCCTGGGTGTCTGGCTGGTGAGTCTCGCCACATGCTCAGGATTTAGCTGATCACCATATTTGGAGTTGGGAAGAAATTTTCCTCCAGGCCAGATTGGCAGAGGCCCTGGGGGTTTTTCGCCTTCCTCCGCAGCATGGGGCACAAGTCACTTGCTGGAGGATTCTCTGCATCTTGAAGTCTTTAAATCATGATTTGAGGACTTCAATAGCTCAGACATAGGTTAGGGGTTTGTTGCAGGAGTAGGTGGGTGAGATTCTGTGGCCTGCGTTGTGCAGGAGGTCAGACTAGATGATCATATTAGTCCCGTCTGACCTTAAAGTCTATGCCTCTAAGGGCTGGTCTACGCTAGGAGGGGAAGTCAATCTAAGATACGCAGCTTCAGCTACGTGAATAGCATAGCTGAAGTCGAAGTATCTTAGACTGAGTTACCCACCGTCCTCACGGCGCGAGATCAATGTCTGTGGCTCTCCCTGTCGACTCCGCTACCGCCGTTTGCGTTGGTGGAGTTCCGGAGTCGACAGGAGCTTGTTCGGGGATTGATATATCGCGTCTAGATGATATGCGATATAGCGATCCCTGAGAAATCGATTGCTACCCGCCGATACAGCCGGTAGTGAAGACGTAGCCTTAGATAGGATGATCGAGATGATAAAGGAGCACTCAAGGACAATAAGGCCATTGCAGAGAAACTAAATGAATTCTTTGCATTGGTCTTCATGGCTGAGGATATGAGGGAGATTCCCAAACCAGAGCCCTTCTTTTTAGGTGACAAATCTGAGGAATTGTCCCAGATTGAGGTATTATTAGGGGCAGTTTTGGAACAAATTGATAAACTAAACAGTAATAAATCTCCAGGCCCAGATAGTATTAACCCAAGAGTTCTGAAGGAACTCAAATGTGAAATTGCAGAACTACTAATTGTAGTCTGTGACCTATCATTTAAATCAGCTTCTGTACCAGATGACTGGAGGATAGCTAATGTGATGCCAATTTTTAAAAAGGGCTCTAGAGGTGATCCTGGCAATTACAGCCCAGTAAGCTTGACTTCAGGCAAACTGGTTGAAGCTCTAATAAAGAACAAAATTGTCAGACAATAATTTGTTGGGGAAGAGTCAACATGGTTTTTGTAAAGGGAAATCATACCTCACCAATCTACTAGAATGCTTTGAGGGGATCAACAAGCATGTGGACAAGGAGCACCCTCAGCAAATTTGCAGATGACACTAAACTGGGAGGAGTGGCAGATATGCTGGAGGGTAGGGACAGGATACAGAGGGACCTAGACAAATTAGACGATTGGGCCAAAAGAAATCTGATGAGGTTCAACAAGGACAAATGCAGAGTCCTGCACTTAGGATGGAAGAATCCCATTCACTGTTACAGACTAGGGACCGGATGGCTAGGCAGCAGTTCTACAGGAAAGCACCTAGGGGTTAAAGTGGGTGAGAAGATGGATATGAGTCAGCAGGATGCCTTTGTTGCCAAGAAGGCTAACGACATTTTGGGCTGTATACGTACGGGCATTGCCAGCAGATCGAGGGACGTGATCATTCCCTTCTATTCAACATTGGTGAGGCCTCATCTGGAGGGCAACAAAAATGATTACGGGGCTGGAGCACGTGACTTATGAGGAGAGGCTGAGGGAACTGGGCTTGTTTAGTCTGCAGAAGAGAAGAGTGAGGGGGGATTTGATAGCTGCTTTCAACTACCCGACGGGGGGTTCCAAAAAGGATGGATCTAGACTGTTCTCTATGGTACCTTATGACAGAGCAAAGAGTAATGGTCTCAAGTAGCAGTGGGGGAGGTTTAGGTTGGATATTAGGGAAAAAAAAGTCACTAGGAGGGTGGTGAAGCACTGGAATGGGTTACCTAGGGAGGGGGTGGAATCTCCTTCCTTAGAGGTTTTTGAGGTCAGGCTTGACAAAGCCCTGGCTGGGATGATTTAGTTGGGAATTGGTCCTGCTTTGAGCAGGGGGTTGATCCTCTATGATTCTAAGGAGGATCCAGTGGATATAGTGTACTTAGATTTTCAGAAAGCCGTTCACAAGGTTCCTCACTAAAGGCTCTTAAGCAAAGTAAGTTGTCATGGGATAAGAGGCTGGGTCCTCTCATGAATTGGTAACTGGTTAAAAAAGAGGAAAAGCGTAGGAATAAATGGTCAGTTTTCAGAATGGAGAGAGGTAAATAATGGTGTCTCTCAGAGATCTGTACTGGCACCAGTCCTATTAAACATATTCATAAATGATCTGGAAAAAGAGGTGAAAAACAGTGAGGTGGCAAAATTTGCAGATGAGACAAAACTGCTCAAAATAGTTAAGACCAAGGCAGACTGCTGAGAGCTACAAATGGATCTCTCAAAACTGGGTGAAAGGGCAACAAAATGGCAGATTAAATTCAATGTTGATAAATGCAAAGTAATGCACATTGGAAAGCATAATCCCAACTATACATATAAAATGATGGGGTCTAAATTGACTGTTACCACTCAAGAAAGAGAGAGTTCTCTGAAAACATCCACTCAATGTACAGCAGCATCAAAAAAGCAAACAGAAAGTTGGAAATAATTAAGAAAGGGATAGATAATAAAGCAGAAAATAATCATGTTGCCTCTATATAATTGCATGGGACACCCACATCTTGAATAGCGTGTGTAGATGTGGTCACCCTATCTCAAAAAAAGATATATTGAAAATGGAAAAGGTTCAGAAAAGGGCAACAAAACCGATTAGGGGCATGGAACAGCTTTCGTATAAGAAGGGATTAATTAGACTGTTACTTTTCAGCTTGGAAAAGAGACTACTAAAGGGGGATACGATAGAGGTCTATGAAATCATGACTGGTGGGGAGAAAGTAAATAAGGAAGTGTTAGTTAATCCTTCTCATAACACAAGAACTAGGAGTCACCAAATGAAATCAACAGGCAGCAGGCTTAAAACAAACAAAAGGAAGTATTTCTTCATATAATGCACAGTCAACATGTGGAACTTCTTGCCAGATGTTGTTGTGAAGGCCAAGACAAAAAAAGGATTAAAAAAAAAAACTAGAGAAGTTCATGGAGGACAGGTCCATCAATGGCTATTAGCCAGGATGAGCACAGATGGTGTCCCTAGCCTCTGTTTGCCAGGAGCTGGGAATGAGCAACAGGGGATGGATCACTTGATGATCACCTGTTCTGTCCATTCCCTCTGGGGCACCTGGCACTGGCCACTGTCGGAAGACAGGGTACTGGGCTAGATGGACCTTTGATCTGACCCAGTATGACCGTTATTATGTTCCTTTCCCCCACAAATAGTGGGGCAGCAGGTACTGAGTGTTGGACTCTTGCTCTTTCAGGGGCCGGTGATCTTCGAGGAGGTGGCTGTGTATTTCACGAGGAAAGAGTGGGCTCTGCTGGACCCTGCCCAGAAAGCCCTCTACAGGGATGTCATGCAGGAGAACTATGAGAATGTGACCTCGCTGGGTAAGGGTTACTGTTCCCTCGGTTCTTAGAAGGGGAAAGGAAGAGTTAATGTTCACAATGCCACCTCTGCTCTGCCCTGTTTCAGCATCACCCGAGCATGCCAGTGACACACGCTGCCAGAGACTGAGTCAGTGAGGATCCGCCCACAACACGCCAACCTATCAGGCCAAAGCCCAACCAGAGGGTCGTCTAGTTTCCCTGGGCTACTTCCTACCTCCCCCGAGTTTGGTACCTCCATGCTGTAGGTGTCCTCTGTCTCCCTGTGAAGAGTGGTCAGTGGTAGCCCCAGGGGTTTGTCAGCACCTTGCTCAGCCAGCAGCCTTGGGAGCTCTGGCCAGGCATCCAGCGGCAGTCCTGGGAGCTCCTTCTCGATGTCCTGCTCCGGCAGCAGGGGGGAAGCATCCATCTCCCTCGGCAGCTCCAACACATATAAGGGCCAGCCTTTTGTACTTCCGCTTCCTGTCCCGCCCCTCCATGTCCGGTGGGGTGGGCATGGCTTTCCTGGTTCTGAAGCCCAAGGAGCGGGTTACGGTCCCCTCGGGTCTAGCTCTGAGGAGGCCACACTTCCTTGCTACACACTCCCTCCCTTCCCCTCTCCGTGAGGTTTCCTTCAGAGTCATTGTCTTCACTTTGCCATTGATCAACCTTGGAGTCCGCTAGCACATATGCCCCCAGGCTGCTGGCAATCTCCACAACAAGAACTCGCCCTTGTGCACCTTCGCTGACACAACCTGCAACACACAGCATGGAAATGAGGCAGGCTAGGTCCCTCAGGGTTCACATGTACCTCTCGTCATTCCACAGTCTCATCTCTGCCAAGATGCTCCAACGAATCCATCCTACTTTCAGTTACAGCCGACACACTGCACACAGCTGGAAGGCATATTGATAAATGCCGGTGTTCCGATCTGTGGAACACAACACAAACAATGGCATGTTCTTAGTCCTTCCATGTGTCTATTGTAGATTCATAGATTTTACATCCAGAAAGGACTATTCGTTCATCTAGTTTGGCTACAGAGTTTCATCCAGATACTGCCTTGTGTTTGACTAAATCATCTTCCAGAAAGGCATCCAGTCTTGACTTGAAGACTTCCTGAGATGGAGAAGATGCCACTTACCTTCGTAGTTTGTAAACCTTTGCACCAGCCTTCCTGAACTGTTTCCAGTGGCTAGTACCAACTCAAGGATTAGAGAAGGGCAGAGTTAAGGTTGTGTTGCAGGTGGCGTCATTTTCTAGTTTTCAGAGGTTTAGCTGTGATGGTTAGCGGTGTGATTTTTACACCCCTTACTGCCAGTGCTATGCTAGCAAAACCTTTAAGTACAGACCGGGCAAGACGCTGCATGTGGACTTTAGAGCACTTGAAAATAGGACTCTGAACCCACATATTTTGTAATCAGAGGGGCAAACTTCAAGGAGGAACTTCTACGGAGTGCAAGAAAAAGGCACAACACACGTCGCCTAAAACTATCAGCCGTCAGGCTCATTCTCAAATTCATGGGTGTGGTTTAGGTTCAATGGCCACAGCATAGACCCTCTTGAGCCAACCCAAAGTGGCAGTGGGGGCTGTGTACTACCTGGGAGAAATGCCAAGTGACGGAGATCAGTCCGGGGACAATGAGAACCATAGCTTCAGCCCCAGCTCTGTGTAAGAAAATATGACAAGAGGAAGATGATTTTGTAAAAAGCTGCCAAAGAGGGTGGAGGGGCTGTATCTTAGGAACCTCTTTAACAAATCTCCCCATATTTGACCCACTAACCCTTCCCTGAATGCCCATGAAAAATTGGCCCTGCTAGTTTCAAGAGAATCCAAATAAACATGAAATTTAGGGTAGTTAGAATAGGTGGTTTTTAAACAGAAAATACTGCTTCCGTCAAGCTAGCTACTGCCTCTCGTGGAGGTGGGTGACCTCCTCCGGTCAGGACAGTCGCAGTGTCTCAAGTGTAAACAAGCCCTGAGATACGACATTCAGTGGCACCCCTCCCCATCCCTCCTTTTCCGTTCTGCGCTGAATCCCACCGGTCCATGCACACCAGTCCTGGCTTTCCTACAACTTTCCCATTGTCTCTGAGTTTCTCTCTGTGCTTAAGAAGCAGATCCAGGGAGACTTCCCCTTTGGCTGGAGTCTTTACTTCCCGGAACACGGACTTACTGATTCTGTGTTTTAGGAGCTGCATTGCCAAGATGGCCAATAGCATATTGGATTGCATTAGTAGGAGCATTGCCAGCAGATTGAGGGGAGTGATTATTCCCCTCTATTCAGCACTGGTGAGGCCACATCTGGAGTACTGTGTCCAGTTTTGGTCTCCCCACCCGCTACAGAAGGGATGTGAACAGATTGGAGAGAGTCCAGTGGAGGGCAATGAAAATGATCGGGGGACTGGGGCACATGACTTACGCGGAGATACTGAGGGAACTGGGATTATTTAGTCTGCAGAAGAGACGAGTGAGGGGGGATTTGATAGCAGCCTTCAGCTACCTGAAGGGGGGTTCCAAAGAGGCTGGAGCTCAGCTGTTCTCAGTGGTGGCAGATGGCAGAACAAGGAGAAAGTTGCAGTGGGGGAGGTGTAGGTTGGATATTACGAAACACTATTTCCCCAGGAGGGTGGTGAAGCACTGGAATGGGTTCCCTAGGGAGGTGGTGGACTCTCCATCCTTGGAGGTTTTTAAGGCCCACCTTGACAAAGCCCTGGCTGGGATGATTTAGTTGGGGTTGGTCCTGCTTTGAGCAGGGAGTTGAACTAGATACCTCCTGAGGTCCCTTCCAACTCTGATATTCTATGATTCTACGAGCAATGTCTGGCTGTGTGTGTTCCCAGCAGACATGGGGATAGTTAAATCCCTCATACGCAGAGTGTCCTGCACCTTTGAGCACCTGAGGAACTGCCCCCGGGATTTGACAGCTTTAAAATGGGATGGGGTTAAACAAATAGACTCTTTGTGAGAAATGTCGCATGAACTTCCCTGATCTCCCTTGTTTTCTGTCCCCTGAGCAGGGTTTCCTGTTTCCAAACCTGATGTGATCTCCCAGCTGGAACGAGGGGAGGAGCCATGGGTCCTGGATCTCCAGGGCTCTGAGGAAGGAGAGATCCTGAGAGCTGCCTACGCTGGTGAGGGATCATTAAACCAATTAAAATACTCTGTGTTTGAAGTAAAGATCTGGGACTCCTTAAAAGGCCTTGTGAGCTCTCGGAGTTCAGAAGTATCCCCAGGAGGCCTTGTATCCTATGGGCAGCTATCACTCATGGCTTTCTACTCATCCTCACTGAGACCTGGCAGCAGCTCCCTCCCTGATGGGATGTGGAGGCACAATTGTTCCCCTCCTCTGTCCACTAAGGAGAATGCAGCTGTAAGGTTTTTTCTGTCTCTGTGGGTCAAATTTTGGTTTGATTTCCGCTTTTCCACCCCTGTTTCTGATGTTTCTCCCTGTGTCCTAGCAGGTGCTGGGATGGTGAGTGAGAACGAAGAGCTGAATCCTCAGCAGGAAGATGCTGAGCAAGTAGAACCAGATGGGGAATTATCACAAGGATCCCAAGGGAATGTGTCCAGGCGTTGTGTGAAGGGGAAAGCCTGTGAGAGTCAGCACAGGCCAGAGAGGCAGCAGGGAAACCAGCTAGGCGAGAAACTTGGTAAATCCATTAATTGTCAGGAGACTCTCAGAGACCTCAAGGAAATCACAGCCCAGCAGAGAAGACCCACAGGAGAGAGAAAAAACACATGCACCGTGTGTGGGAAGCACTTCAGTAGCCGCTCAGACCTTATGAAACATGAGCGAATCCACACAGGAGAGAGGCCCTATGGATGCGGGGTGTGCGGGAAAACCTTCATCCAGAGCTCCCACCTTGTTCGGCATCAGAGGATCCACTCAGGGGAGAGACCCCATGAGTGCAGCAAGTGTGGGAAACTGTTCACACTGAGCTCCGCCCTCACTAGACACCAGAGGATCCACACGGGAGAGCGACCTTGTGAATGCCGTGAGTGTGGGAAAAGCTTCACTGACAGCTCCGCTCTTATTAATCACCAGAGGACCCACACAGGAGAGCGACCCTATACGTGTAGTGAGTGTGGGAAACAGTTCACTCGGAGCTCAGGTCTTATTATACATCAGAGGATCCACACAGGAGAGAGGCCCTTTGAGTGCTGTGAATGCGGGAAAAGCTTCACTGTCAACTCAGACCTAATTAATCATCAGAGGATCCACACAGGAGAGAGGCCCCATGAATGCTGTGAGTGCAGGAAAAGCTTCACTCAGAGTTCAGCCCTTATTAGACATCAGAGGATCCACACGGGGGCGCGACCGTATAAATGTTGTGAGTGCGGGAAAAGCTTCACTGTCAAGTCAGATCTGACTGGACATCAGAGAATCCACGTGGGAGAGATCCCCTATAAATGCTCTGAGTGTGGGAAAACTTTCACTCAGAGATCAGCCCTTATTACACATCAGAGGATCCACACGGGAGAGCGGCCCTATGAATGTCATGAATGCGGGAAAAAATTCACTGTCAAGTCAGACCTTAATAGACATCAGAGGGTCCACACGGGAGAGCGCCCCTATGAGTGCTCTGAGTGCGGGAAACGATTCAGTCAGAAATCAAACCTTAGCGCACATCAGACAAGCCACACAGGAGAAACACCTTATCAGTGCTGTGAGTGCGGGAAAAGCTTCAGCGTGAGCTCAGCCCTTATAATGCATCAGAGAATTCACACAGGAGAGAGACCCTATCGATGCTCAGTGTGCAGGAAAAGTTTCATCCGCAGCTCACACCTGAATAGACATCAGAATCTCCACCGGAGAGAGCGACAGCATCAAAACTTTGTGTAGGGCAGAGAAAAGATTATTTTTTAAAATACGTTTGCTAATTCCCACACAGTAACCTTTCGGTTTGTCGGCACCATTTGTGTCACCCTGTTCTCTCAGCTCGCTCATGTAAGTTGCCCACTTTTGCCTTTTGGCAGGTTGGCCTTCTCTGGGGTGAATTACTTAAGGAGACAAGTTGTGTAACCTTTTACCCAATTAGACTGAATGGATCACTGACTTCCCCACTTCTCTGCAAAGCGAAGAGGTATGATGTCTGTCAGGAGAGGCCCACGGTTCTTTTTATGAATGGCAATGGATGCCTGAGCTAATAGGTAGCTTTTCTGTTATTTTTATAGGAGATGAAACGCCTCTTCCTTTTTAGAGGAAGCTCATGGGCACAGTTGATCCTTTTAACCCTCAAGCCAGGGTATGGAAACCCTCCCCTGGTGGTCTCTGGATTTCTTTTATTTTGGAGATCTTTGGGCTTCAGACCTCCAGAGTGCATGGGGTTCACAGCAATCGATATTTTAAGAAAACTGCTGGGTGAAGTGGGACTCTTCCAAACTGACGAGAGCCCAAAGTCTGCCTCATGTGAAATGGATCAGGCCACAGTGTCCGTAACCAAGGTGTCCCTCACTCCACATTTGCCTGTAGACTTCAGGCAAGTGACTGCAATGAACGGTGAGCTAGGATGCTCAACCACGAAGTACCAAGGTAAAGGTGGAAGCCCTTTTACACCAGAAAGACGGACAGTCCAGGATTCCCAGACTGATCCCCTCTGGGGAAGGAAGTTGTAACATCAACACCAGGCCGTGGCAGCCTGGACCTATCTCCTTGTACCTGAGAGAGCTTGTGAACATGGAGTACTGAGCCGGCGAACCCATCGCCTGGCTCCTTGACTGCAGCTCTGCTTCCTACTCCACAGGAGTCCAAAGAGCTGCAGCGTTGGAATCACATGTCAATTTCAGTATCCAAATGGTCCTTTTTTCTATTTTTCAAACTTTGTTTTTGTCAACTGGGAACTGTCCCAGCCTTCCTATTCTACTCCGGTGGGACAGTGGGGCTCAGTGCCTGCATGTGTGTATGAAACCTGTCACATCCATGCAGGGAAGGAGCTAAAAGGAATAATTCCCAAACCTAAATAACCCTAAAATGCTGCCCTACAAAGTGATTGAACATGTGCTTCTCGTTCTGTGAAAGTGGTCAAAGAACCTGAGCTGTCGGATACATACTGTTAAAAACCTGTGTATTAAGGTTTTTATCTGTGGAAGCCTCCGGGAGAAGGTTAGCCACACTCTGGGGAGATCTAAGGTAGAAGCTCTGAACTTGTGGCTTTAATGTGAACAATAAATTGGTGTTAGTGTTGATATCTTCAGGTGGCTGAGTGTGGATCGCAGGGCCTGGGTGAAGTTCTCTGACTGGAATTAACTAAATGGACAGCTGCCTCCTTGGGTTCCTGTTTCAGGATTTATAAGGGCTGATTTTCTGCTGTATAATTCTGATGATTTGGCTGAACTGATGATTTGATTCTAAAGCAAGATAATTGTTAACTGCGTGATTTCCTGCTCTGACCTGAACGAGATCATTGTACTGTGTGCCCCAGAGTTAGCTGGAGGGTGTTACTAATGGTTTAGGTTTAGTTAGATGTGCTGGTCATTTTATTTGTTCATTTTAATGAAATGTGTACAAGGGATATTGAGTCATGTCTTCCAATAAGCTACATGGGCCAGAACCCTAGAGATCAGCCAGCCCTACTCAGAGCCTTATCAACTCCCTCAATATTAACTCTTAGGTTCTCACGTGGGACCAGCTGGGGGGGGGGGGGGGCACACCTATCTCAGCTCTCACTGCATCCTAGGGGGCTCACAAAAGAGAAAATGAGCTCCCCAGCGCAGACTTTCAGGAGTAGTGCGGGTGGGCCGGGGCAGTGTGTCTGTCTGCCTGATAAAGGGTTGGTGGAAGTGGGTATCTCAGCCGCTGGGAGAAGTAGCTCTGTTCCACCCCCTCCACTCCACATGGGCTGAGCAGAGGGACCCTGCTCCGGGCACCTAAGTTCACTCCACGTAGGTGCCTGGAGCAGGGTACCTCTGCTAAGCCCAAGTTCCCGCGCCCCTCTCTTGCTCAGGTACCTGTGAGGCCACAGGAGCTCCAGGAAGACACTGATGCTGAGAGTCTCAGAGCCAGATGAACCCCACTCCTGTGGTCCCAGGAGCTGGCGCGATGGGTTGCCCTGGCCTGGGACATGGGGCTGGAAGCTTCCTCCCAGAGGCAATGCGTGGGGAGCTCATGTTCCCCACCCCCTTTACATTGTGCCCTTCCAGTATCAGCAGATACAAATTGTCTCTGCTGGGAGGGGCAGACTGTCCCTGGCACAGTGTATATTTATGCCCTGTCCCGTGGCACGGTGGACATGTATGTCCCGGCCTGTCGCGGTGGGCAGGGAGCATGTTGTGACCGTGCTTACAGCCTAGCAGTTTCTACTGGGTCACGCCACAATGAGATTCAGGGGTCAGGGTCGCATGGCAGCCCTCAGGTACAGGGCAGCGCGGTCTAGAGGCCAGAGTCAATACTGCGGCCCTTGCACTCAGGGCAACATGGCCTAGCAACCAGAGTCCATATAGCAGCCCTAAGACACAGGGCAGCATGGCCTAGCAGCCAATACTCAGGAGGCCATCACCGGGGGGCGGACGACAGTGGCCCAGGTATCCAGTGATGGAGTCGTCTGCCACTGGGTCTGTGGGGAATGCCACCGAAACATGCTGACCTCACACGGTGGGAGATACCACTTGCTGATCTTAAACACAAAAAAGAAGCTTACAAGAAGTGGAAGATTGGACAAATGACCAGGGAGGAGTATAAAAATATTGCTCAGGCACGCAGGAGTGAAATCAGGAAGGCCAAATCACATTTGGAGTTGCAGCTAGCAAGAGATGTTAAGAGGAACAAGAAGGGTTTCTACAGGTATATTTGCAAGAAGAAGAAGGTCAGGGGAAGTGTGGGACAGGCAACCTAGTGACAGAGGATGTGGAAAAAGCTAATGTTACTCATGGCTTTTTTTGCCTTTGTCTTCACAAACAAGGTCAGCTCCCAGACTACTTCACTGGGCAGCACAGTATGGGGAGGAAGTGACCAGCCCTCTGTGGAGAAAGAAGTGGTTCAGGACTATTTAGAAAAACTGGATGAGCACAAGTCCATGGGGCTGGATGCACTGCATCCGAGGGTGCTAAAGGAGTTGCGGATGTGATTGCAGAGCCATTGGCCATTATCTTTGAAACCTCATGGTAATTCAGGGAGGTCCCAGATGTCTGGCAAAAGGCTCACGCTGTGTCCATCTTTTAAAAAGGGAAGGAGGAAGATCCAGGGAACTACAGGCCAGTCAGACTCACCTCAATCCCTGGAAAAATCATGGAGCAGGTCCTCAAGGAATCAATTCTGAAGCACTTAGAAGAGAGGAAAGTGATCAGGAACAGTCAGCATGGATTCACCAAGGGCAAATCATGCCTGACTAACCTAATTGCCTTCTTTGAGGAGATAACTGGCTCTGTGGATGAGGGGAAAGCAGTGGATGTGTTTATTCCTTGACTTTAGCAAAGCTTTTGATACAGTCTCTCACAGTATTCTTGCCAGCAAGTTAAAGAAGTATAGGATGGATGAATGGACTGTAAGGTGGATAGAAAGCTGGCTAGATCATCGGGTTCAACGGGTAGTGATCAACGGCTCCATGTCTAGTTGACAGCCGGTTTCAATTGGAGTGCCCCAAGGGTTGGTCCTGGGGCCGGTTTTGTTCAATATCTTCATTAATGATCTGGATGATGGGATGCATTGCACCCTCAGCAAGTTTGCAGATGACACTAAACTGGGAGGAGTGGTAAATATGCTGGAGGGTAGCGATTGGCTACAGAGGGACCTAAGCAAGTTAGAGGATTCGGCCGAAAGAAATCTGATAAGGTTCAAGTGCATAATCCTCCACTTAGGACGGAAGAATCCCATTAACTGCTACAGACAGGGACCAGATGGCTGGGCAGCAGTTCTTCAGAAAAGGACCTAGGGGTTACAGTGGATGAGAAGCTGGATATGAGTCAACAGTGTGCCCTTGTTGCCAAGAAGGCTAATGGCGTTTTGGGCTGTATAAGTAGGGGATTGCCAGCAGATCGAGGGATGTGATCATTCCCCTCTATTCGACATTGGTGAGGCCTCATCTGGAGCACTGTGTCCAGTTTTGGGCACCACAGTACAAGAAGGATGTGGAAAACTTGGAAAAAGTCCAGCGGAGGGCAACAAAAATGATTACGGGACTGGAGCACATGACTTATGAGGAGAGGCTGAGGGAACTGGGATTTTTAGTCTGCAGAAGAGAAGAATGAGGTGGGATTTGATAGCTGCTTTCAGCTACCTGAAGCGGGGGTTCCAGAGAGGTTGGATTTAGACCAGGGGTCGGCAACGTTTCAGAAGTGGTGTTCCGAGTCTTCATTTATTCACTCTTATTTAAGGTTTTGTGTGCCAGTAATACACTTTAATGTTTTTAGAAGGTCTCTTTCTATAAGCCTATAATATATAACCTATTGTTGTATGTAAAGTAAATAAGGTATTTTAAATGTTTAAAAAGCGTCATTTAAAATTAAATTAAAATGCAGAGCCCCCCGGACTGGTGGCCAGGACCCGGGCAGTGAGAGTGCCGCTGAAAATCAGCTCGCGTGCCATAGGTTGCCTACCCCTGATCTAGGCTGTTCTCAGTGGTGGCAAATGACAGAACAAGGAACAATGGTCTCAAGTTGCAGTGGGGGAGGTTTTGGTTGGATATTAGGAGAAACTTTTTCACTAGCAGTGTGGTGAAGCGCTGGAATGGGATCCCTAGCGTGGAGGTGGTGGAATCTCCTGCCTTAGAGGTTTTTAAGGTCAGGCTTGAGAAAGCCCTGGCTGGGATGATTTAGTGGGGAATTGGTCCTGCTTTGAGCGGGGGGTTGGACTAGATACCTCCTGAGGTCTCTTCCAACCCTGATCTTCTATGAATGGTGAGGAAATGGAGTGGGAGGAAGCAGACAGAGGTTACATAGAAGCCTCTTTACACACAACAGGGACACTGTCTCTTACAGGAGGCAGGAGGCAAGTGCAGCATGTTTAGGATGATGGTGGTGGAGAGAAAAAAGGCTGGATTCAATGCAAGAGGAGATAAAAGGAGGGGGAGGTGAATGGCAGCTCCGCACAGGACTGCGGCGCTCTGACACCCCAGTTCTGGGCACCCTGGACAGTCCTAGCTAGACCCATCCCCCTGCAATGAACCTCTCCTGGCAGAAGGCCCCATGGAGCACTATGAGCTATGTTGGGAGTGGGGGGCTCTGGGGACAGAGGGCAGCTGAAGTCCCTCAGTTGTATGGGAACTAGGCAGTGCACCCCCCTCACAGCTGGGACCGAGGGGCAGCAACGGCTGTTAGGGTCTGCGACCAGGATTGGGGAAAAGACAAGCAGATGGGCCAGATCCTCAGCTGATATTAATCATCCTGCCTCCATTGGAGTAAACAGGTCAGATCTCAGCCGCTGTGAACTTCTTTTACTCCAATGGTGACAACGTCTCTATTTTCCTCATGTCCCATTTAACCAGCTAATTTCCCTGTTCGGGCTAAACTTTGTCATCTAGGTGGTATTGACTCCGCAGCATCCTCTATCTCACCCCCTCTAGTGCCTGGCCCACATGCAGGAGAACAGCCTACTGCTCTCAGTTATGCTACTAGCTCAAGGGGCAGAGATCTGTATGTGGGGCAGCGAATGGCCCTGTTCTGCTGATGACCCGTGGGGAGCTCAGAACGGCTCCACATGGTGCAATTCCTCTTTGTTCAGGTTGTGAGCTTTAAAACTCTAGGAAATGACCAAAAAAAAAATGTCCTGGCGCCTTTTCTGTGGGGGATTGTGGGGGCAGGAGGAGAAGGCCACTGTCTCACCAAGAACCAGCCGCGCGATGGGTCGGTGTTGGATGTGCGATGAGCACAAACACTCTGCACTCAGCCTTTCTTCTGCAATCATCCTTCCTCAGCCAGCCCCAGAGACACAGGCTGTTTGGTCCCCTGACAGCTCCCTGGGGCCGGTGACCCTTTGATGCAGGACACGCAGCAGTATGTGACACCAGACAGAGAGGAGCTGCAGTGGCTGGGCATTGGGGGGCCTGAGCCTTTAAGAACCCAGCCCTGGGAAGCCCATGCTGGGAGGTTCTGTCTGTGGGAGGGGAAATCAAAAAGCCCCTCTGCTCCCCACTGCCTATTACTGCAAACACTGGGGTGTAACTGTTCCCCCCGCTGCCTGTGCCGGGGTTTTGCCCTGTCACCCTCAGGCAGCGCCTCACCCGGGGAGCTGACCCCGGGGTTCCTTCCTCCCCCACAACCCTCATTTTGCCCTTCAATCCGTATCCTAACCCTGCCACCAGCTGCTTCACCGCCCCTCTCCCCGACCAGTCAATTACCAGCCCCTGCTCCGATTTACCACTTTTAACCCATGTAAACAGCAGTCAGCAGAATCAGCTGCCGAATAAGGGCAGCGAGAAGGGCAGTGGCTTCAGCAGATGTTACGGCGCATGCTCAGTGCACTCCAGTAGCGAAGCGAGACTAGTTGTTCACACTACGCTCCCGCAAGGAGCCTCAGACGCTGCATCCCCTGGGAATCTGCTCCCTGGGTGTCCATGTGCTGCCAGCAGCGCTGGGGCCGCCTGAACCGGAGCGGAGCCGCTGTTCTCAGCTGCAGCCGGGATCTGCCCCCGGCCCTGCTGGGATGGGGGGGGCGCGGCAGACAGTGGGAGAGAAGTGGGGGGCGTTAATTGGCTCCTTTCCCTGTTTGTACCTCTCCCTTCTCACCCACTGATAGAAATTCTCCCTAGTTCTGCCCCTTTTCTCTCTCAGTATCACATGTGGATCATCAGATCCTGCCCCCATTTCTCCTAAAATTAATGACTCTCCATTCTCTTCCTACCAGGCAGCTCTCCCTGGGCCCTGCTAGAGGCTCCATCTCCTGCATGTCTGTGGCTAGTAGGTGTGTGATGGATCTGCTGGGGGAGACAAGGGGCCCTCTCCATCCCCTCACCCTGGTGTTTCCTGGATGCTCTGAGCAGGGTGGAGGTGGGGCTCCGTTCAGTGAGATCCACTCAGAGCTCCCATTTGATTGGCTCCTCTCCCCTGTGAATAGCGGGGCTGTGAGTGGGGCAGCAGGTACTGAGTGTTGGACTCTTGCTCTTTCAGGGGCCAGTGACCGAGGAGGTGGCTGTGTATTTCACGGGGCTCTGCTGGACCCCACTCAGAAAGCCCTCTACAGAGACGTCATGCAGGAGAACTGTGAGAATGTGACCTCGCTGGGTAAGGATTCCCGTCCCCTCGGTTCTTAGAAGGGGAAATGCAGAATAAGGTTCATAACACCCCACAATGCCACCTCTGCTCTGCCCTGTTTCCACATCACCAGACACACTCACTAGCTCTCAGCCCTCCCCTGCTACACAGCACTCTGGGAACAGGAGCAGAATCGCACAAAGTCTAACAACTTCTCTTTACACATATCAGAGGGGTAGCTGGGTTAGTCTGGATCTGTAAAAAGCGACAGAGTCCTGTGGCACCTTATAGATTAACAGACGTATTGGAGCCACAGGACTCTTTGTCGCTTTTTATACATATGCCACCTGGCTGCTGACAATCTCCATGACAAGAACACGCCCTTGTGCACCTTCACTGACACAACCTACAACACAGCACAGAAATGAGGCAGACAGGGTTCCCCCAAGTTCCACACGTAGCTCCCTTCCTATCACAGTCACAGCTCTGCCAAGCTGCTCCAAGGAATCCATCCAGCATCATATTATAGCTAGAAATGACGGATTGCACACACTGGTGGGCATGCAGATAAATGCCGTTATTCCCATCTGTGCAACACAAACAGTGACTGTTCTTTTCATATCTCTCGTAGATGTATAGGTTTTTATGGCCAGATGTGACTATTAGGTCATCTGGTCTGACCTCTTCTGTAACACAGGCCACAGGATTTCATCCAAGTTACTGCCAAGTTGAGCTGAATACCTTGTTTGGATAAAATCATCTTCCAGTGTTGACCTGAAGACTTAGAATCATAGAATATCAGGGTTGGAAGGGACCTCAGGAGGTATCTAGTCCAACCCCCTGCTCAAAACAGGACCAATTCCCAACTAAATCATCCCAGCCAGACTAAATCATCCCAGCCAGGGCTTTGTCAAGCCTGACCTTAAAAACCTCCAAGGAAGGAGGTTCCACCACCTCCTTAGGTAACCCATTCCAGTGCTTCACCACTCTCTGAGTGAAAAAGTTTTTCCTAATATCCAACTTCCTGAGATGGAGAAGATACCACTGACCTTCATAGTTTGTAAACCTTTGCACCAGCCTTACTGAACCACTCCCAATGGCGAGTGCCAGCTTCAGGGTTAGGGAAGGGGCAGAGTTAAGGTTGTGTTGGGGTTATGGCGGGTACTTTAACTTTAGCTCCCATCACATGCTGGGAGGGCAGAAGGCGGCGCTGGGCCACCGTAACGCTGCATTAATGTAGTTTATGGGCATTTAATTACCTTGATTTTATTCAGTGGGGTTTTTGTCACTATGTCTGTGTGTACCCTAGAGCTTTTGCCGTCCTAGCTGTGAAGGTTAGTGGCACCGTTCCCTCTATGGTGCACCCTGGGAGACCGCCCACGAGAGACTGAAGGGCCACGCACCTAATTAGAGGAGCTGTGCAGATGTGGCTCCACTAATTAGGTGTCTCCTGCACCCTGGAGAGGGTGTGGAAGAAGGTGAGGTGACAGGGGAAATTGGGGGGAATAGGCGGTGAGTGAGGTGAGGTGGAGTTGGGCTTCAGTGACAGGGAAAGGAGAGAGTTGGACTCTCTCAGCACCCCCAGCTGGGCTGCCGGTGCCGGGGAGAGACCGGACTCTCTCCCAGCCCCAGGCTGGGCTGGGGGAACAGGCTGCACAGGGAGAGGAAGAGGTGCCAAGGTTTGGGGAGGGTTGTTGGCATTCTGGGGAATGAGGGGGATGTGGCTACATAGGAGGTGGGGTGCTGGGGAAACTCCATTGTCTGATTAATGCAGTGGCTTTCAAACTTTTTTACTGCTGACCCCTCACATAGCAAGTCTCTTGAGTGCGACCCGCCCCTTATAAATTAAAAACACTTTTAACACCATTATAAATGCTGGAGGCAAAGCGGGGGTTGAGGTGGAGGCTGACAGCTTGCGACCCCCCACGTAATAACCTCACAGCCCCCCGAGGGGTCCCAACCTCCAGTTTGAGAACTCCTGGATTAATGCATCAGAGCAAGGTCAGTCCAAGCACATCTTTTCTTGTTGTTGAGGTAAGGCTGAGGCTGGGGTGAGCAGCTGCTATTAATTACCAACCGATTGTTGATACAATTACGAGACCCGAAATAGGCCAGGAATAGTCTGATGGGGAAGGAACACTGTGGCCCCCTCGCTATTTTCCACTGTTCGAATTATAGCACAAACACAAAACAGTGAATCCTCTGCATTTCTAAACCAAAATAGAGCTTGCTTTTGGCCATGTTGGGTTTGAGTTGACAGCTGGTGGACATCTGCCAGAGATGTTAGAAAACCTGGGCTAAGATTTAGTTTGACTGGCGGGAGACAGATCCAGAGCAGAGAGGTAAAAAGGGCTGAGGGATTCTGCATTAGTAGATTTTAATGCAGGATCTGACTTCACTGGTATTGGTGGTTTCTTTATTGTAAAGTATTGAGGCTGCGTCTGTAGAGAAGTGTTAATAATCTGTCGTAGACTTTAATCATAGACTTTAAGGTCAGAAGGAACCTCTATGATCATCTAGTCCAGGGGTAGGCAAACTTTTTGGCCTGAGGGCCACATCAGGTTTTGGAAATTGTATGGAGGGCTGGTTAGGGGAGAGGGTTGTGGCCTGGCCCCCACCTCCTATCTGTCCCCCTTCCCCCGGGGATTCCTGCCCCATCCAACTCCCCCTGTTCCCTGATGCCCCCGCCCCGGGACTCCTGCCCCATTCACCCCCCCCACTCCCTGTCCCCTACTGCCCCTGAACTCCTGCCCCTCCATCCAAGCCCTCCTCTCATTCCTGAGAGCCCCCACCCACCCTGGGGACTCCTGCCCCATCCACACACCCCCACTCCCTGTCCCCTACTGCCCCTGGACTCCTGCCACCCCATCCAAGCCCTCCTCTCATTCCTGAGAGCCCCCACTCACCCTGGGGACCCCTGCCCCATCCAACCACCCCTTCTCCCTGTCCCCTGATCCCTCCTCTCACTCCTGATGCCCCCCCTCAGGGACCCCTGCCCCATCCAACCACCCCTTCTCCCTGTCCCCTGATCCCTCCTCTCACTCCTGATGCCCCCCCTCAGGGACCCCTGCCCCATCCAACCACCCCTTCTCCCTGTCCCCTGACTGCACCTGGAACTCCTGACTGCCCCCTGCTGCCCCATCCACCCCTCCTCCTGACTGCCCCCCCAGGACCCCTGCCCCCATTCAGCCCCCTATTCCCCTGCCCTGCCCCCTATCCACACCCCCACCCCCTGACTACCACCCCAAACTCCCCTGCCTTCTATCCAACCTCCCTGCCCCCTTACGGCGCTGCCTGGAGCACAGGTGGCTGGCGATGCAACAGCCACGCAGCCCGGCTGGAGCCAAGCCACGCCGCAGCCACCGCCACGCAGCTCAGAGCACCGGCTCAGGCCAGGCTCTGCAGCTGCGCTGCCCCGGGAGCTCCCAGCCCCACTGCCCAGAGCCTTGCGCCGGCGGCAGAGCGAGCTGAGGCTGCAGGGGAGGGGGGAACAACAGTGGAGGGGCCGGGAGCGAGCAGGATGGTCCCGTGGGCCACTATAGTTTGCCGACCTCTGGGCTAGTCTGAGCTCCTGCACAGCACAGGCCACAGAATCTCACCCACCCACTGGCGTTGTGAGGAGGTTATTTGAGTATTTTTAAAGAGTGCAGACTGCAGATCAGGTTGCAGTGAGGTCTTAAGCGCAGGATCAGGCTCCGAACTGCTGTCAAGTTCACACAGTGAATAAACTGAAAAAAACACTGTGCTCTTTCTGTTGTGGTGTTCTTATGGGTAAATTGCAGCAATCCAAGGTTAAAAGAAATAGATCTGTGATTTTATTTTGATTGGTGTGGCTTTAAGAAGCTGCTTTCGTGGTATTTCCTCTCTCTCAGATACTGACCCTGCAAACAGTTATGCAGGTGGAGGCAGGGCTGGTGCAAGGAAGTTTCGTGCCCCCTACCGCAGCAGCTCCCCCCTCCGCCCTGAGGTGCTCCCCGCACCATGGCAGCTCCCCCCTCCGCCCTGAGGTGCTCCCCGCACCATAGCAGCTCCCCCCTCCACCCTGAGGTGCTCCCCGCACCATGGCAGCTCCCCCCCCCGCCCTGAAGCGCCCCCCTTGCAGCAGCTCTCTATCCCCACCCTCCGCCCTGAGACACCCTCCCAGCCCCAGCTCACCACTGCTCTGCACGTGAGCACGAGCACCCTGAGCACGCCGTCGCTGCTTCACTTCTCCCACTTCCCAGGCTTGTGGCGCCTAAGCTGATTGGCGCCGCAAGCCTGGGAGGCAGGAGAAGTGAAGCAGCCACGTCATGCTTGGGGAAGAGGCAGGGCAGGGGTGAGCTGGGGCGGGGAGTTCCCCTGCGTGCCGCCCCCCACCCTTACTTCCCGCAGGCGGCCCTCCCCGCGCTCCCCTGCCCCAGCTCCCTCTGCCTAGATGTCGGCGGCGACTGGGGCGGCTAAAGATCCGGCCGCCACGGTTGCTGCCGCGGAAGATGGCGCCCCTCAAATCCTAGCGCCCAGTCGCCTAAATGGTTGCACCAGCCCTGGGTGGAGAGTTCCCATGTATATGCGTTTGCAGGATTGGGGCTTTAGTGAATGAATACTGGAGCAAAAGCATGTGGCTAGGCTTAGCTCCTGACGTTAGATTCATAGAATATCAGGGTTGGAAGGAACCTCAGGAGGTATCTAGTCCAACCCCCTGCTCAAAGCAGGACCAGTTCCCAACTAAATCATCCCAGCCAGGGCTTTGTCAAGCCTGACCTTAAAAACCTCTAAGGAAGGAGATTCCACCACCTCCCTAGGTATCCCATTCCAGTGCGTCACCACTCTCTGAGTGAAAAAGTTTTTCCTAATATCCACCCTAAACCTCCCCCACGTGAATGTCACGACTAGAGTTCAAACAAAGTTTACAAGGGTGTTAATGGCTTAAGGTAAGAAAGAAAAGGATTCTTTTAACAACATAATTCTTTTGGAGCGTTGTAGGTATTTGAAAACTGTGATCTTAATGATTTTTTTAAAAAAAATATCCTGTGTTACTAATAATATCTGGAAAATCGTTAGAACTGGAAGAACTTTACCATGGATGCTGGTTTTGCTTGGCCTTTCAATTAGAGCTGGATTCCAGGCAAGTGATTTCCATTAAATTGTAGGATTTGTTTGGGGAGAGATATTGAAACCATTAAGGCCAGATCTTTGCCATCTGGTATAGTTCCCCGCTTTTCCAAGTACTCCCACTGACTCAGAAGTAGGAAGCACTGGGTGTGGTGTTAGGGGTTTTGTAGGATGAAGACCTTATTTGAAAGCTCTTTGAAGCAGGGATCTGTCTGCAAACTCCGAAGCCAGGTGTTAATGTCCTCCAGGGCTTGTGTTCTTTGGGTTGGTGACACACACACACAATGTCAAAGTTTCAAACCTGGAGAACTTTTCCTGTTTCTACAGGGCTCTGTTGCACTTGCACAGCGTGGGTCCTAGAACTCATTTAAAATACCCATAACCAACCACCTGATGTTTTACTTCCCTGCATATTTTCAGTGTTGTCACTTATTTGTTTGGGGTTTTCTTTTCTGTCTCTGTTGCTTTATTGTATAAGCCTGAGTGAATACCCTTTACTCTCCTTTCCAGCGTCAGAAAATATTGTATTAACTATTTCTAGTAGATTCATAGATTTGTTTAGCATCTTAAAGCTGAGCTGTGTGCGCCGATAATATGCATGCAAGAGGGATAGTTTTGTGAACTGCAAAAGTCCGGTGCATGCTAGTGTTTTGGCAGATGCTTCATTTTTTGAAAGCAGCTTTCCCTGAAGATTTAGTGGTCTATGGTAGGAGTAGGTTATTAAATTGGGCCTCTGGCAATACCAGATTTACAATGGCACCATTGGCGCGGGGGCCACTGTTGAAAGGGGCCCTGGCCCGCTCTTCTCCGCCCCCCGCTCTCTCCCGTGGGGTCAGAGAAGCTTGATGCTGCTGCGGCTCCGTGGCAGCCTCTGCCGACAGCAGCCTGGCTCCTCTCCCACCTCTTTCCCCAGTGTGCTGCGTTCCCTCCCCACATCCCTGCTGCTGATCAGCTGGATCAGCTGCTTGCCCGTAGGAGGGGGAGGAAGAGTGAGCCGCAGCACCCTGCTCTGGGGAGGAGGAGGAGAAGAGGTGGGGGCACCCCAGCCCCTGCCAACCCTGATCGCTGCGCCCCCTCACACACTCCCAGCCCTCTGCACCCTCCTCACATACACCAAGCCTCCTGCCCTGACTCCTGCATCCCCCCTGCCCACTGTCCTGCCTGCTGTCCTGACCCCTGCACTCCCCTCACACCTCCCCAGCCCTGACTCCTACATCCCCCCCCCACGCCCCCCAAGCCCTGTCCTGAAACTGCACCCTCCTCACACACATCCAGCCCCCTACCCTGACTCCTGAACCCCCCTACATCCCCACCCCCATCCTGAGAAACAAACAGGAGCTGCCCCACGTAAGTGCTCCACACCCCAACCTCCTGCCCTAACCCTGAGCCCCCTCCCACACCTTAACTCCTGGCCAGACCCCGCATCCGAACACTTTTTTACAATATTTGGACAGATCATTAAGTGGTCCGTTGAGACCCTCTGTGATTTTCAAGTGATCTGTGGAAAAATAAGTTAGATGACAAGAGCGATCAAGGTACCTCACTTTATTTTCATTTACTTGCTATTCCTTATAGGAGGAGGATGAAGAGAAAAAGAATAAAAAAAATGGGGGCAGGGGGAGATAAGAGAGAATGTTTTTTTTGGTTGGCTAGGTCCCAAGGAGAAGCCCCCAAAATGAAGCTGAGCACAGGGCCGGGGGGCCTCACTAACTCTAAATCCACCACTAGCTGTGAATACTGGGGATACTGTCAGGGCCGGTGTAACCACTAGGCAAACTAGCCCTAGGACGCCAAGATTTGGGGGCACCAAAAAGCGGTGTCCTGAGATTTGGGGGTGCCAAAAAGCGGTGTCCCTCAATTTTTTTTTACATTGCAGGGGAGTCGCATCTTACACGGGGGTTAGGTTCTGAAGTCCCCCCGTAAGAGGAAAATCGCGTATAGTGAAAATTACCATAAAGAATGCACTCGAACAGGAGTCCTCAGCCGACGGCACGCATGCCAAAGGTGGCATGCAAACCGATTTTTTTAATGGCAGGCTGCAGGTTCCAGCTGCCGCTGAGCCTGCTGCCAACCTGGGGTTTTGTTCACTCAGCCGGCAGCGGGCTGAGCAGGGCCAGCAATGCGCCGGCTCCTGCCAGCCGGGGTCCCGGCCGCTGGCCCTGCTCAGCATCCTGCCGGCCTGGGCGAACGGCAGGAGGCTGAGCGGAGCTGCCAGCTGGGACCCCGGCTGGCAGCGGAGTGAACAGAACCGCAGGCCGGCAGCAGGCTCAGCGGTGGCTGGGACCCGCGGCCTGACATTAAAAAAAAAAAAAAAAAAAAATCAGCTCGCGTGCCACCTTTGGTAGGTTGAGGACTCCTGTGCTAGTGTATACCGTAGTTTATGGTAATTTTCACTATACGCGATTTTCCTCTTATGCACTGACCTTAGACCCTAACCCCCGCGTAAGATGTGACTCCACTGTATTCATTTTTGAACATTTATAATAAGCAATGCTCTGGGGGGGTGGGCAAGGTGGAAGTTTAGCCTAGGGTGCAAAATATCCTTGCACTGGCCCTGGATACTGTGTCAGCTGATTCCCCCCACAGTCTCCAGCCTACCTGGGCAGTGCAGCAGACATGGCCCCTACCCACTAGCTCCTCTCCACTCACTAGCCCACCCGCCACTTGCCTCCCCCTTAAGGCTTAGTCTTCTTACTTTAAAAAATTGTTTGCTCTCCGCCCCACCGCAACCCTCAGGCTTTTCTGGACGCCCTGTTGCCAGTGTTGCCGGCCCAAAGTGCCTGAGAAGGGAGTGGGGCAACAGCAGGGGGGGGCAGTCTGTCGCCCGGTGTGCCGCGCCAATAAACATCCCAAGCTGGAGAAGCAAACCAAATTTATTTGAGATCTCAAAGCGGTGCTGGGAGGCTTGACATGCCTCAGATCCAGCACCCCTAAAACAAGCAGTCTGTTCCTTTATATCCATGAGAACTTTTCTCGCTAACTAGCAAGCCCCCGTTTCCTCTCCCTCTTCTGTCCGGCTGCAGCATTCTTTTCTCACACACTTCTTTGTCTTCCCCCTCCCTCTTCCCCTTTCTGCTGCGGAGACATGTATGCTGTATCTAAAAGCCACCTTGAAACTTGCTTTAGCCTAGCTTCAATGTATTGCAGCAGGGAACTGGCGGTTACAATCAAAAATGAGCTGCTGACATTACATTTTACAGTTATTAGGTTACACAAAGTGTTAAACATGGAGGCACAATGGTTCACTGAGGCCTACAACAGGAGGGCTTCATTGACACTCATGATCTTCCACCCTTCTGAGCTCCCTAGATTTATACCTGGTGACACCAACACCAGGTATCCAGTTTTAGCCTGGAAACTCCAGTAGAAAACAGGACCTGAGTGTCCGGTTAGCAGTGCTGACTGGAAACTAAATGTCCGGTTATAGGAGTAACCACATTAGCTGCCGCTCTTCCCATCCCAACACCCACCCCAGAGGGCTGGTCCTGCTGCTCAGTGCAGAGAAAGACAAAGAGAATGGGCTAGAACCAGGTAGGGACCCGCTCTATGTGGGCAGGGGCAGGGGGGATCCTGGTTACCCCCTCCCCAGCCCTGCTGCGCTTGCAGTTCACCCCTCACCCCTCCCTTGCTCCAGAGGCCAAGCCTAGCTCCCGCCCCACTGTGCTTTTACCCCCAGCCCCTTTTACAATCATTCCCCAGATGGCCCACAAATACATTTGGAACCGGGCCCACAAAAAGTTAATCCAGCCCTGGCCTCTGGTGCATATTTTTTTATGCTTTTATTTAATGGCCACGGCTTTGTTTTATTTCTGTAGCTGTTTTCAGTATGCCACATTTTGGTGGGTTTACTCACTTGCGTTGTTAGAAAGGATGATAAAATACATGAACTCTGAGGGCAGTGTTAATTTTCTTTGTGTTTGATTTCACCTTAAATAAACATCTTAGGCAGTGCAACTTGTTAATTATCCATTGTTTTCATATTTTTTCTTCTTCCTCCTTACCTAAGAACGTATATTATATCTAGGGGTTTTGTTTGCACTGGTGGCACACATCCGCACATACCTCAAGGTTGGTGCTGCCCATAACAAAATTCAACATGCACGTAGTGGTGTGATGTTTCACACCCGTAACTGACACAACTACGCTGGCAAAACTTTTAAGTGCAGACCAGGCAAGGGTCTGCATGTGGATTTCAGAGCTCTTTAAACTATTAATTTTAATCTAAACATGTTGGTATCAGAGGGCAAAAGTTCCAAGAGGAACTTCTGCCGAATGCAAGAAAAACGCTCAGCAGGCGTTGTCTGAAAGCTGTCAGAGCTAGGGTTCAGTCTCAAATTCTGGAGTGTAGGTTAGGTTCAGTGGCCACAGCACATCCCGTTGAGCCAACCCTTTACTGTGACGACAGAGTGTGGGGAACCCTCTAGCCGTTAACAGGAACTCAGTCGTGCAGCACGTCTGCATGTCAGTGTCCGGGGCTCACCGGTTTGGCTTGTGCTGCTCTGAAATTCCAAATTCTGCAGGTATTGACTTTTTCAGCGCTAGTTTCCCAAAGCGGCAGTGAGTGCTATGTCCTAACAGATAAACGCCAAGTGACTGAGATCTGTCAGGGAACAAGGAGAACAATAATAGTTTCAGCCCCAGCTGTGTGCAGTAAAATGTTAAAAGAGCAAGATGTAAAAAGCTGCCTCTGGTGGCAGGGCTGTTTCTCAGGGACCTCGTGATCAAATCACTCCATATTTGGACCAATAACCGTTCCTGGAATGTCCATAAATCCCAGAAAATATCAAGACAATTTGAAGAAATGTGGCTTTTAGTGTAGTTAGAATAATTGATCTTTAAACAGAAAATAATGCTACTAATCAGTCTAACTACTGCCATTCAGGGAGGTGGATGACCTATGCCAATGGGAGACCTCTTTCCATTGCTACAGTAATGTCTACACCCCCGATCCGTCCTATCCCTTACTGCTCTGAATCCCACCAGTCCATGATCACCCATCCCGGCCTTCCTACAACTCTCATTGTGTCTGTCTGTGGTTAAGGAACAGGTCCAAGGTGACTTCCCCTCTGGCTGGAGCCTTTATTGTCTTGAGCATGGGGTTACTGTCTCTGTGTTTTGGAAGCCCCTTTGATGAGGAGCTGTGACCAGGAGGGCAGGGTGTGTGTGTCACACTGACATTGCTCAGTCAGGGCAAACTGCAATGAGTGGGGCAGATGATCCCGCAAACTGGTGGTTATTTCTAATAATGAGATTCATCAATCCAGCAACAAAACAGCTTCTACAATACCATCCTGCTTACCCAGAATTCAGTAACACGGTTCCCTTGGAACAATGCAGCCTTGGACTCCCACCCAGACAGTCAAGTTAAATATGATTAGGATTGCTTAAACTATTGTTCATCCTACAAAGTTCTACCAATCCCAGAGGATCGGACACATTACCCACTAGGTCAGTGAATAGTTCAGCTCTTACCCAAATCCACGCTTACTGCCAATTCTTATTAACTAAACTAAGATTTATGAAAAAGAAAAAAGAGAGTGAGTATTGGTTAAAAGACCATGATCCATGCAGATATGAGTTGAGTTCTTAGGTCAGTTTCATAGTAGAGATGGTGAGCATCAAAGTTGTAAATATTTCTTCCAGAATTAGTTCCATAGGTCACAGTCCAATGCCCAATATCGGGGTAACCCAGACAGGAGCAGGGAACCTCGGCCGTGTGACTCAAACTTCCCCTGACGAAGCTTAAGCAGATCTGAGATAACAGAATCAGGGCCCACTAGTTCTTTTTATGGCTCTCTGGCAGCCTCTTGACAGCCGACATTCCTTGGGGGCAGTATTGTGGCTTGAAATAAACCCCCCTATTTCCTATGGATACACAGGTAACAAGTTGCATTCATCAGCCTAAGGTAATTCTCCATTGAACAGTTCATAGACCATTTACTACAAACTTCAAAGAGAAATATAGACGATGACATCATTACACCCAAGTTTCATCTAAATGTTAATATTCCCTTTTGATCTCTGAATCAGTAGATATAGTGACAGCCAGGAACCGTCTGTTTACATGGTTAACATCTAACAAGTTATAAGTAAACACACAGAATTAGTATTACCTCTGATTCTCTCACAATACCGTTTGCATTTCAGAGCTCTAGTCTATGGGACATGGCTACATTAGCTATTTATAAGGAATAGCCCTAATTACTATTTACATACTTTCCGAGCATGTCTCTAAAGGTTGAATTTGGGTCATTTAGCCTACTAGCTGGGTTAAAACTGATAGACTTTTCTGTGTGAAAAATGTCGCATGAACTGCCCTGATCTCCCTTGTTTTCTATCCCCTGTGCAGGGCTTCCCATTTCCAAACCTGACATGATCTCCCAGCTGGAACAAGGGGAAAAGCCGTGGGTCCTGGATCTCCAGGGCTCTGAGGAAGGAGAGATCCAAAGAGCTGCCTGCGCAGGTGAGAGATCTTTAAACCAATTAAAAAATGCACCGTGGCTGAAAGAAATACCTGGGACTCCCTAAAAAGGCCTTGGGAGCTCTCAGAGATCAGGAGGATCCCCAGGAGGGCTTGTATCCTGTGGGCAGCTGTCGCTTATGGCTTCCTATGGATCCTGACTGAGACCCGACAGCAGCGCCGTCCCTGACGGATACAGTTCTGTCTCCACATCCCCTCTTCTTGCCGCTGTGGAGAAGAGTTTAGGATAATTCACTACCAGGTTGTTTTTTTTCTGTCTCTCCAGCTCTAATTTTGGTTTATTTCCCCATTTTCTGCCCCTGTTTCTGAGGTTTCTCTCTCTGTCCTAGCAGGTGCTGGGATGGTGAGTGAGAACGAGGATCTGAGTCCTCAGCAGGAAGATGCTGAGCAAGTGGAAGCGCATGGGGCATTATCACAAGGATCCCAAGGGAATGTGTCCAGGCTTCATGTGCAGGGAAAAGCCTGTGAGAGTCAGCACAGGCCAGAGAGGGAGCAGGGAAACCAGCCCTTGGAGAAAGTGGGCAAATCCATTAATTGTCAGGGGACTCACCAGAATGCCAAGGAAATCACAGCCCAGCAGAGAATACCCACAGAAGAGAGAAAAAACACATGCACTGAGTGTGGGAAACACTTCACTCTGAACTCCACCCTCATTAGACATCAGCAGATCCACACAGGAGAGCGCCCCTACAAATGCTGTGAGTGCGGGAAACAGTTCAGTGAGAAATCAAACCTTATCACACATCAGACAAGCCACACAAGAGAGAGACCCTATGAGTGCTACGAGTGCGGGAAGAAGTTCACGCGGAGCTCTACCCTTATTAGACATCAAAGAATCCATACAGGAGACAGACCCTATGAGTGCTGCGAGTGCGGGAAAAGCTTCACGCGGAGCTCTACCCTTACTAGACATCAGAGGATCCACACAGGAGACAGACCCTATGAATGCTGTGAGTGCGGGAAGAAGTTCACTCAGAGCTCAGTCCTTATCATTCATCAGAGAATGCACACAGGAGAGCGTCCCTATACCTGCTCTGAGTGTGGACAAACATTCGCTCAGAGCTCAGCCCTGTTTAAACATGAGAAAATCCACACGGGAGAGCGCCCTTACGAATGCTCTGAGTGCGGGAAACAATTCATTGAGAAATCAAAATTTATGAAACATCAGACAATCCACACGGGAGAGAGACCCTATGAATGTTGTGAGTGCGGGAAACAGTTCAGTGAGAAATCAAACCTTACTAAACATCAGACCAGCCACACAGACGAGAGACCTTACGAGTGCTGTGAGTGCGGGAAAAGCTTCACTCGGAGCTCATCCCTTATTAGACATCAGAGGATCCACACAGGAGAGAGACCGTATAAGTGCTGTGAGTGCGGGAAAAGCTTTGCTTTCAAATCAGACGTTAATAAACATCAGAGGGTCCACACGGGAGAGCGCCCCTATGAGTGCTGTGAGTGCGGGAGACAGTTCAGTCAGAAATCCAACCTCAGTGCACATCAGAGAGGCCACACGCAGCAGAGTCCCTATGAGTGCTGTGAGTGTGGGAAAAAGTTCACTCAGCGCTCAGGCCTTAGTAATCATCAGAGAATCCATAGAGGAGAGCGCCCCTATACCTGCTCTGAGTGGGGGAAACAGTTCAGTGAGAAATCAAACGTTATTAAACATCAGACAGGCCACACAGGAGGGAGACCGTATGAATGCTGTGAGTGCGGGAAAAAGTTCACTCAGCGCTCAGGCCTTAATAATCACCAGAGAATCCACACAGGAGAGCGACCCTACACGTGCTGTGAGTGTGGGAAAACGTTCACTCAGAGCTCAGGCCTTATTAAACATCGGAGGATCCACACAGGAGAGAAACCCTACGAGTGCTGTGAGTGCGGGAAAAGCTTCGTTGAGAGCTCATCTCTTATTAGACATCAGGGGATCCACACGGGAGAGAGACCATATGAATGCTGTGAGTGCGGGAAAAGCTTCACTTTTAAATCAGACCTTGTTAATCATCAGAGGATCCACGCACGAGAGCAGCCTGTGACCGTAGGAAAAGTTTCATCAGGAGCTCACACCTTAATAGACATCAGCGATTGCACAGGCTAGAGACACGCCATAAACACTTTGTGCAGGGCAGAGAAAAGATTGTTTTAAAGTCATTTGCAAATTCCCACAAAGGGACTTTTTAGGGCTGTTTGCACCATTTGCATCACCCTGTTCTCTCAGCTCCCCCAGGGGAGTTGCCCGCTTTTCCTTTGCAGGTCACCCTTCTCTGGGGTGAATCCCATGGTCCTTTCTACCAACTCCGTTGTCCTGTGGGTCATGGGAGTGTGTGTCACTCTGGCCAGGAGTATCCATCAGCCCCAGGGCTGGGAAATAGGGATGACTTCAAGTAGCTAAACTGAGTGAAAATTGACCTGGGCTTTGTCTCCTATAGGATTTTCCGTGGAGTTGGGCTGCTGGAGGTAGCTATCCTAATCTAAACACCCCGCTAGATGTGCCATGCTGACATAGCCCTGGCATAGGAGTCGGGGTTAGCTAGCACCTTCCCCTTTGACCTTAATCAACAACAATTTTCATACTCTAGACAAGCCCTGAGCAGCACATTTATACTCTCAGCGCACTAGCAGAGCGATTGTTAGAGTCACCAAGTTCCCCCTTTGGCAACAGATTGTCCCATTCCCAGTTGTTCTCACACTGGTCCAGGTTGTGCTGGGCAGCGGGTTGTTCTTTTTTCCTTCCCATTTTCCTCATTTAAAATCTGTTTCAATATGACAAAGAGGAGGAGCAGGAGTGGGACAAATGTATCATTTCAGCCTCTGCGACACCGGAAGGAAATGGGGTGAGTCGGCAGGATTACCTCTTTCCCCATTGCCGTCACTAGGCCGCTCACTCCAGCACAGGAGGATGGTGCATCTGTGCCCAGGCCTTCCCTTCCCAAGCAGACTGAGACTGCAGGGGAGTCATTGAGCCAAGGAAAACCTAGTGGAAAGGACTTTGTTGCAAACCGTAACCTGGCACAGACCCCTCAGGCCCTCACGCAAGATACTGAGCCACAATGGAGTTTATCCACCTCTGTTCTACCCCTCCACCTCCCACAGAGTCTCTGCGGGATCCTAAATCCGACCCGTTAGGGCTGGAGATGAGTGTCCCAGACCTGGATGGGGAATTTCCATGGGTCCCAAACACAGAGCGATCATTCCGAGTTTAAATCCCAGTTTCTGTCTATTGACAGAGCCACTTCTGGAGATTTTTCTGATGAGCTTGGATCCTTTGCACATGAGAAACTCTGCACTTTCCCTCTATTACAACCATGCTAATTATTGTTATTGTCAATAACATGACTCCATAATAATGTGGAGTGAAGCCGGTTTGAATGGATCAGAGGAGAAAGTGATAGAGGAATCTGCTCCCCTGGTGTTTGATTCATCCGATGGAACCTGCTCTGAAATTTAATTTTATATGAAACTGAGAGTGACTTATACCGAGCTAGTTGAGTGATGTTAAGAATAGTTTAGGTTTAGTGAGCTGTGTTCTTCATTTTATTTGTTGGATACGTTTCATTCAAATGAACAAAGAGAGAGCGAGTCATGTCTTTCAATAAGCTACATGGGTCAGAACCGTGGAGCATCTGGGTGGAGATCAGCCAGTCCAAGTCAGAGCCTCCCTCTGTATTAACCCTTTGGTTCTCAGATGAGAGCAGCTGAGGGGGCAGGGGGGTGGGAACCCATCTCAGCTCCCACTGTATCCTAGGGGGCTCAGGGAAAATGAGCTCCCCTATGCAGGATTTTAAGAATAGGGATTTGGAAAGGGAGAGGTGGACTGGGGTAGTGTCTGCCTCATGAAGTTGCTGGAATGGAGCTTTATCTGTAAGTACAGCTGGATTGGTTGTGGGTTTCTCTGTTTTCAGAGAAATGTAATGATCAGAGCCAGTCACCACTACCATCTGGCTTGCCCTGGCTTGGGGTTGTGTCTGCTCAGACCCAACTGAAGTTAGGGGTCTAGTTTGAAGGGTTGTACATGGAGGTGAAGAGATTGTGCCTTTCAGCCACTGTGGTATTGGCAGAGTGAAGATGTTTGTGTTTTGGGGGAACATTGGGGAATGACTGAAAGGGGGCAGAGTTAAGGTTGTGTGGGGAACCTTAACTTTGAATTTCCTAGTTTTCAGACATGTGAGTTTTGTAGAAGCTGAGGTTCTGAAGACAGACAACATTCCACTGGGTAACCTTAACTCTGCATTAATGAATTTTTTTGCCCTTTAATTACTTTTAGGGGAATTAAAAACTTAAACTAAATTAAAAACTCTGTGCACAATATTTTAAAATTCTGCATATTTTATTTGTCAAAATAACACAATATAATCACTCCAGTTTCAATTATTTTGGTAATTTATTTCAAAATAGCTGTCAACAACACAGACAACAGCAAAAATGATTCCCCCAGGCGTGGAAGTTAAAGAAATCCCTACAACAACCCAGTTCCAGTTGGAGGGGATTGTGTGGGGCCCCCAGAGCCCAGATACTTGCACTCCCATCCCCCAAAGCCCAGCTGTGGGATAGCACCTGGCCAGATACCGGCACCCACTCCCTGCAGAGTCCAACTGTGAGCCAGACACCAGACCCCCTCTCCCCACAGAGCCCAGCCATGGGGCAGCCCCCGGCCAAACACCAGCATCCCCAGAGTCTTTACTCTCCCCAACTTCTTTGCTGTCCCATCAGGGGATGTGGTGTGGTGCAGCCCTGCCCTTCCCCCACCCCAAGCGCTGCTTCCGCAGCTTCTATTGGCAGATGGGGCAGTGTACGAGCCAGAGAAGGGACATGCCGCTGCTTCCGGGAACCACCTGAGGTAAGCGCCACCCAGAGCCTGCACCTGTGCCCCGACCCCCTCCCACCCTCAAACCCTTTGGTCCCAGCCAAGAGCACCCTCCTGCACCCAAAATCCCTCATCCCCACCCAGAGCCTGCACCTCTGATCCTCCTCCCAACCCCCAACCTCCTCATTTCTGCCCCCCTCCACTGGCCTAACCCCAACCCCAATTCTGTGAGCACTCATAGCCTGCCACGCAATTTCTATTCCCAGATGTGGCCCTCAAGCCAAAAGATTCCTCCACCCCTGTAGCAGTGTCACAACTGTAAGCGCTTGAGAGTACGACCAGATTTGGCTCCAGTTATGCTGTGGATGCTCAGGCACTAAGACAACAGCAACAACACATTAGAGCTTCTACAGTTGGTAGGATTCAAATCTATGGGGAGGCCCCAAGGAATTAGTAGCCTGTTGCTTTAACCACTCAGCCACAACTACTTGATGGACAGTCACATCACAATACTATGGTTCTGTTCTCACTGAATTATCACTTCAGATTGCTCAGACCAGCTGCCCCAGCACACGCACGGCTGTGCATTAGTGTAAGCGTGTCCGTGGCTGAACAGCGACAATTCCTGCCCATTTCCCTTCCGGCTGGAGCATGATTAGAGCGTGTTTATGTTAACGACAGCGCTGTCGATTGCTGTTCTTTCCCCACTTTGACAGTTCAGACCGTCCCTTTGCTGTTCAAATCTCCAGCAAATCATTCCAAGCGCCGGGGGCAGGATTTCTCTGGGGCACTGTCAGGGCTGAAAGTGGCCACGTCCCCTCTGCCTGACCATTGCCATTGCAGGAGAGAAGGTTTCAATGAAATCGAATGCCCTGGCTTAGACAAGAGACACAGGGAGGTTTTGCTGTTCATGGATCTGTGCAAAGGAAATTGTGTCTCTGGGTGAAATTGAAGCAGGAAATGAAACATCCACACGGTAGCCCAATGCCCTAAGGCAAGGGTGGGCAATCTTTTGACCTGAGGGCCACATCTGGGAATATAAACTGAGTGACAGGCCATGAATCCTCACAAAATTAGGGTTGGGGCATGGTGTGGGGAGGTGAGGGCTCCAGCTGGGAGTGCAGGCTCTGGGGTGGGGCTGGGGATGAGGTCCAGGAGCATGATTCAGGGTGGGATCGAGGGGTTTGGAGGGCAGGAGGGGCATCAGGGTGGGGCAGGGGGTTGAGGTATGGGAAGGGGTGCAGGCTCTGGCTGGGGGTGCGGGCTCTGGCATGGGGATGAGGAATTTGGGGTGTAGGAGGATGCTCCAGGCGGGGATCAAGAGGTTTGGAGTGCAGGATGAGGATCAGGGCTGGGGTAGAGGTGCCCCATAGAAATCCTGCCCCCAGCTCTTGGAATGATATGCTTGAGGATTTGAACAGGAAATTTGTCTGAATTGTCAAAGTGGGGAATGAACAGCAATCGACAGCGATGTTGTTAACACAAACACACTCTAATCACGCTCCAGCCGGGAAATGGGCAGAAATTGTCGCTATTCAGCCATGGACATGCTTACAGTAATGCACAGCCGTGAGTGTGCTAGGGAAGCTAGTCTGAGCAATTTGACGTGATAATTCAGTGCGAACAGAACCATAGTGTTGTGATGTGACTTTCCATCAAGTAGTTGTGGCTGAGTGGTTAAAGCAACAGGCTACTAATTCCTTGGGGCCTCCCCATAGAGGTTTGAATCCTACCAACTGTAGAAGCTCTAATGTGTTGTTGCTGTTGTCTTAGTGCCAGAGCATCCACAATGTAACTGGAGCCAGATCTGGTTTTACTCTTAAGGGTTTACACTTAAAATGCTGCTGTGACACTGATCCAGCACTTTGCAGTAGACAGGAGTGGGGGAACTTTTTGGCCTGAGGGCCACATCTGGGAATAGAAATTGTGTGGCAGGCCATAAATGCTCATAGAATTGGGGTTGGGAGGCAGGAGGGGGTGAAGGCTCTGGGGTGGGGCTGAGAGGTTTGGGGTGCAGGAAGGTGCTCTGGGCTGGGATTGAGGGGTTTGGAGGGCAATCAGGGCAGGGGGTTGAGGCCCGGGGGGAGGCTCAGGGGGTGCAGGCTCCAGGCAGTGCTTACCTCAAGTGACGCCTGGAAGCACCTGCATGTCCCTTCTCTGGCTCCTACACAGAGGCACGGCCAGGTGGCTCTGCACACTGTCCTGTCTGCAGGCATTTCTGCCACAGCTCCCATTGGCTGCGGGTCACAGCCAATGGGAGCTGCAGGGGCGGCAGCCAGATCTGGCCTGCAGGCTGTAGTTTGCCCACCCCTGCGGTGGAGGAAGGGGAACTAGGTGTCTTTTGAGCAAGAATTGTATTTTCCTCAGGGTAAGATGAATGGCAGAAGCCATTTGCTTAAAGAAAGCTGGTGCTCTAGGGGAGGCCTGAAGTCATAACCTCAGCATCACACCAAGCGGCGCTGCTCATTAAGCCACTGGCACCTACATAAAGGCCTTTGTCTCCTGGATAGATTGGAGGGGAGGGGGTTGCATGAGTTACAAGAAATCCATGTTCAAGTCTGCAGGAACAGTAAGATCTTTCTGTGATTAAAACTGGTTCCTGCCACCAACTGTTTGTGGTTTGAGCCCACCCAGTGCTGGAACTCTTCAAGGGTAAGATTAAGGTGTCCTTTAAGAAGAGGCGGCAGAATTGTCTCGTCCATTCCTGTCTGGCCCCCACCTGTGTCCCGTGGTCCTTCAGCATCTCTCCTGCCTGGCTGGGGAGATGCAGAGCTGAGTCGCCGAGAGGCTGTATCCAGTGCAGTGTGAGGGGTAGGGCTGGATTAGGCACAAGGGGATAAGGTTGTGTGTGACAGTGTGTGGGGGAAGGTCTCTTAGGGTATTAGTGGTGGGAAAAACAGGGGAAGTGACAGTGAGACCCCCGGGTCTGAGTATTATGACCCTGTGTGGCACCACCCTTCCCCTTCCCCCCCATGGGCTCATCTTTAATTGAATCCAGCATTTTGTAACCTGTCATCCTCACAGAGGGGTCCCACCTGCCCAATGCCACGGAAATCGCTTCACTTCTTTCTCAGAGCCACTTTCTGAGCCCTGGCGTTGGGATTGGGTTTAACTTCACTCCTGTCTAGGTTTTAGGTTGGCTCTTGACCATCTTCTGGGGCTTGGCAGCTTTGACCTTCTGGGAGCTTTTCTCTGCCTTTTTTTTTTTTTTGTCCCTGCTGCAGCCACCGTTTTCGTAGGACTATTCCTAGCCCTGGGCACGGTGGCCTTTCTGGGAATCCCGGCAGTTTCTTGGTGGTTATTTTCCTGCTCAGAGTCATTGGCTTGTACTTGTGCCTTGTCTAGGAAGCCCAGCTGCTCCCAGCTGGCTGAGCGTGAAGGACCCAGGGCTGGCTCCAGAGTTTTTGCTGCCCCAAGCGGTGGGGGAAAAAAGCCCCTCACAATTGGTGGCACTTTGGCAGTAGCCCCACCGTGCTGCTTCATTCTTCAGAGGCAGGTCCTTCCCTCCGAGAGGGACCAAGGGACCCACCACCAAATTGCCGCCAAAGAGCTGTATGTACCGCCCCTTCCCATCGGCCGCCCCAAGCACCTGCTTGATGTGCTGGTGCCTGGAGCCGGCCCTGGAAGGAACCTAAGTGCTGGTGACCTCAGCCTGCACCAAGGTACCTTTGCTTGCCCCAGCTGGATGTGGTTCTTGTTCTTCTGCACAGCCCAGCCCACGGTGACCAAGCACCTACCAAATATGCATTCATATTATACCTCTGTTAATCAATGAAAACAAACTAGACCCTGGGAGGACTGGAAATGATTTCAGCTGATGGACGGGTTTGCTACGTTTTTATACCTTTGCATAGGGAAACGTTAAGTGTTCAAATTCATTTCGAGCATCCCCATTCGGTGGAATTCCTGAACATATTGGAGATGGATATGAAAATATATTTCCGTTAAAAAAAGGTAACTTTTAAGGGAGCACCTGGATTTGAACCAGGGACCTCTTGATCTGCAGTCAAATGCTCTACCACTGAGCTATACTCCCTACAATGATCCATGGTTGGAGACAGTCTTCTTGTGGGTTATGAAGGATGCACCTACTTTCAAAAGGTTTTTCTTATATTCTCAGTCATGGGTGGTTTTAAAAATGGCAGTTCATTAAATTTTATATATGCACATAAACACCACACCTTGCACAATCCCCACACCTGCTTTGGCTCACCAGAGCGCAACTTTTGAGGGAACCACACCCAGCTGTGTACCTTTTAACCTCTTCAGCATTATTCCAATCCCTTAAAGGCACATGTAACTTCAACCCATTAATTTCTATATCATTAATGACTTCATTCCCAAAGAATTCCAGTCTGACCAGACGCAGAGAGCTCCCAGGAGTATTAGCCACACCCCTGTGCCCTGCAGCAGAGAGGGGCTCTGGCCGTGGGTCCAGCCTATAGTGCACAAGTCACTTTTTATATTTTGCACACTTGTGGTTCAATGGGAGAATTCTTGTCTCTCATCCAGCAGGCCTGGGCTTAATTCATGGCCAGGGCAGACCTGAGTTTTATGCTTAGATGTAGACCTTGCAGAATTTAAGCTTGAAATACGGGCCAGTTTCTCCCCGTAGCATTTCACATCTTTACATCCCAACACGATGGCTTTCTGAGCGATCTGTTCTCGTTCAACCTTAAGGTGTTGAGGTCCATGTAGGAGTCACTGGGGAAAATTCTCTGGACTGTTAGGCAGCGGGTCAGAGCAGATGTTCGCAGAGATTTAACCTGCCTTTAAAACTGATGAATAAACACAAAATATGGTGTTAAATTAATCCTCAGAAGCTGCTTTTCCCCTAGCCAGATCCGCAGCAAAGTGCAATCCCAAGGTGATTACATGCACCTAGGGTTGTATTGAAGTCCCCATCCAGCATGTCATCAGTTACAGAGGGGAAAAGAAAAAAAGAAAAAACCTGGGGTTGTTAATTGGCTGATAGCTTGTTTAACACTTCTTTAACGCAGGTACTTTGTACGCCATCTTTAGTAGCGATAACTAAAAATAAATAGAATCTGCTTAAAATCTGTTTGCTTTCTCTAACAGGCACACCCTGTGTTACTGCCATTATCTCCTCTATTTTAGTCAATCGTTTTTCACTGCTCTAAAAATGTATTTACTTAATTTTAAGATATGCGATTAAGGTTTTTTTCTCTTTTATTAAGAACAGGAATTTAGTTTTTCTGATTATTTTGGCATTTATGTTTGTCGAACACAATCATGTACGGGACTGTCTAACATTTGACTCCGTCATGGCCATTAGTATATTTGGAATTGCATTTATTTTCATAGGAATTAAGGTATTTTACAGATAGAACTAAAAATACAATTGTCACCCAAACCCTAAGCTATTATAAGAGACCATTGCATGTTAAGTGGCCTGTTAATGCCTCTCCGGTCAAAGTGGCGTTAGTGGGTTACAGACTGTTGTCTCTTACAACTCCAGGGAGAGGGAACTGAAGCCAGGACTCAGATCCTTTCCCGATCCGATTCCACCGGGGTCATGCAGAAGCCAGGACCATTCCCCTATTGACATAATTGGCATCATGACCAGGATACTGTCTGTAGGCGCCTCCCATTAGTTGACTGGTTGCATTCTACAAAACTACAATACCCACACAAGAAAATAAGGAAACAGATTAACAGAGCCAGACGTGTACCCAGAAGCCTCCTACTGCAAGACAAACCCAAGAAAGAAACCAACAGGACTCCACTGGCCATCACATACAGTCCCCAGCTAAAACCCCTCCAACGCATCATCAGGAATCTACAACCTATCCTGGACAATGATCCCACACTTTCACAGGCCTTGGGTGGCAGGTCAGTCCTCGCCCACAGACAACCTGCCAACCTGAAACGTATTCTCACCAGCAACTGCACACCGTACCATAGTAACTCTAGCTCAGGAACCAATCCATGCAACAAACCTCGATGCCAACTCTGCCCACATATCTACACCAGCGACACCATCACAGGACCTAACCAGATCAGCCATACCATCACCGGTTCATTCACCTGCACGTCCACCAATGTAATATACGCCATCATATGCCAGCAATGCCCCTCTGCTATGTACATCGGCCAAACTGGACAGTCACTACGGAAAAGGATAAATGGACACAAATCAGATATCAGGAATGGCAATATACAAAAATCTGTAGGAGAGCACTTCAACCTCCCTGGCCACACTATAGCAGACCTTAAGGTGGCCATCCTGCAGCAAAAAAACTTCAGGACCAGATTTCAAAGAGAAACTGCTGTGCTTCAGTTCATCTGCAAATTTGACACCATCAGCTCAGGATTAAACAAAGACTGTGAATGGCTTGCCAATTACAGAACCAGTTTCTCCTCCCTTAGTTTTCACACCTCAACTGCTAGAACAGGGTCTCATCCTCCCTGATTGAACTAACCTCGTTATCTCTAGCTTGCCCCTGGAAATTTCCACTACATGCATCTGATGAAGTGGGTATTTACCCACGACAGCTCATGCTCCAAAACGTCTGTTAGTCTATAAGGTGCCACAGGATTCTTTGCTGCTTTTACAGATCCAGACTAACACGGCTACCCCTCTGATACTTGGTTGCATTCTGGTAGCACTGTCAAGGTCTGGTTGATAACTCTACAATGGTGGACAAGAAGAACTACAGACCCAGCTTGCTGAACTTCAGTGCAAATTATCGGACAAGGCTGGGGCATTACGACAAGCTAGATCTGAGCAGAGAGTTGTTTTATTGTCAGCCACTGTGGTAACAGACCTCAGTTTGCCCCCTCCCAGCCCCTGAAAACTCAGCCTGGAGCGAAGGGCAGGGCTGAGGATTTCTCTTTTCACTCCCACTCCCCTGTGTAGGGATCCTGGGGAGGTTTCTAGCTGAGCATTTTGAACTGAATTGGGGAAACCAGCCTTTCATACCAGAAAGCTCAAGTTCAGACTGTTTTTTAAAGATTTGTTTCATAATATGATTTAATCCTTCAACCCTAGTGTCACAATGGATAAAATTGTGTCAGCCTTGTAAGTTACCAAGGGTAAAACTAAATCAGCTCTTCAAATACCAGCGAGGGGAGATCAATCACTTGTCAGAGTCACGCCTAGAGGAATCCTGTCGTTACCTTCCGGACCGGCACTAGGGGTTTTAGCGCCCTAGGCGCATGGCAATTTCGCTGCCCCACGTGCTGGTCCTGTGGCTCCGCTGGAGCTGCTGCAGTGGTGCCTGCGGGAGCTCCACCGGAGCCGGCTGCCGCCCCCCTCCGGCAAAATGCCACCCACCAATAATCCTGGCGCCCTAGGCGATTGCCTAGGCCGCCTAAATGGAAGCACCGGCCCTGGTTACCTTCCTCATGTCCTGGCACTTTTGTGGGGCCATTTCTTTTCCCTCCTTTCAGTGAAAAGTTTTATTATTCTGCACAAAAACTTTATTTCCCCAGGAGAGAGAAGTGCTGCATGTACCAAACACCCAGAGAAAGTGACAGACAACCTGGCTCATCCTCACAGCCTGCAAGGATTGGAATCAGCAGCAGTAACAAACCCCGCTGTGCGCAGCAGGAACTCACACACGTTTACTTTAATAGGAGCTGCCTCTGCAAAAGTTTATCATTCTGGTGATTTAGCTTCATTTCCCTTCTTTGAGAGAACGGGGGGAGGGTTGGTGACCCCTCATCCCAGGCTGTGGTACCTCCCTCTCCACATTTCAGCCCCTTGGAGAACCTGGCTCTGCTTAGAGCTGACAGGTTGCCTCCTTCCCATCCATCCTACTCACCAGCTTTGCAGGAGTGAGTCACTTTGCTAGTACATGTGGTGCCTGGGAGGATGCATTTTTGCAAGATGCATTGGTGGTATAGTGGTGAGCATAGCTGCCTTCCAAGCAGTTGACCCGGGTTCGATTCCCGGCCAATGCAAGGGCTTGCTTTTTTTTTCACCCTTGTCTGGAAATGGTTTAATTTCAGTTACATTGTGTTCTAATGACATTGTCAACTCAATTGTTAGAGGATTTATGTCCCAAATTCCAGCAGGTCATTAAAGACGCAGTGGGGGGGATGCAAGGAAGAGGAGCTGAGAGTGAGGCGTAGAAGTCATCCTATTGTCTAGAGCCCTGAACAGATACAAAACACATATCCACAATCTGCAAAAATTGTCCGCAGATTTGCAGGGCTTCACTAACGTTCCACAGGTCACCATGCACCAGTGACGTGGGATTGTGCCAAACCCCTGACCACCAACCATCCTCCACTTCTCCCCAGAGACTTCCTGACCCACTGCACGCTCCACCCCAGACATCCACAGATTTACAGGGCTCTACATCTGCCATTTGAGAACGTTAGAAACCATGGGGAAATGCATCTGTATCTTCTTGTCTTCAGTAACGAGAAGCCTGGTGGCACCTTAAAGACTAAGAGATATATTTGGGCATAAGCTTTCGTGGGTAAAAAGCTGTGACTGCATACATCGTCAGGTGACTCCATGCATATGAAGAAGTGAGATTTTTACCCACGAAAACTTATGCCCAAATAACTCTGTTAGTCTTTAAGGTGCCGCCAGACTCCTCGTTGTTTTTGTGGCTACAGACCAACATGGCTACCCACTGACACTTGTCTTCAGTGTTATAATTCCAGCTGTGGGAGGTGTTTGTATTGTGCTCATGCATGATGGGGAGAAAGTGGAAATATAAAGGTAAGTAGACGATCATGGTTAACATTTCAAAATAATAATAGAAAGGGGGGAAAGCAAAGGCTCAGGTATGTTGAGATCCCACTGGATCAAAGAATCAAAGTTCAGACTGTTACACTGTAGCCTATCGCCGGACACCGCCAATACCACACTGAGTAATTGAGACAGCCGACCAGGGAAATAACCCACTTCCTTCCCTGAGCGACCAAGGGACGCACCCCACCCATGTACCTATCTGCTCCACCGATACTGACTTAGACTCCTTATTCATTCCATGAGTGGCGAACCCGAGCCTACTTATTCACTGGCACTTTAAAAAGTCTTGCACCCCAATCTGGGTCTGTGCCGGTTATGCGAAATGTATGTATTTTTTCCATCCTTGCAAACGATATCTGTAACCCGCCATAACCCAAGCCTGACCCCAGATGTACAGTACCTTCCCTCTCAACCTGTGTATATTTCATTTCAAACATTTATTTTAATAACATTTTTAAATCTATACTGCAGGAACAGGGGGCACCTACAGGCCTGTATCAGCTGTAAGACATTGTCTTCAGCAAGTTAGCATAAGTGTGGCAGGCCTGTGACTCTTGGCATAGATACATGGCCTGCCAGTTACCCTTAGATTTAGGGGAACTAGGACTAGCTTGCTCAATAGCAGAAGCTGGGAGCTATCAGCGCCAGGCAGGAACATTGACGTGACCCTGGGCTTGGACATTTTAGGATAGAATCGTTGGCAGATGTCAAACCACCAACTTGTCTGAGTGTAGTGTGAGTGATAACGAGTTAAACGACATCAATATGTATTCATATGTTAACCTATCGGCTAGGTGCACCCCAGTATCGTGAGGCTGAGGAAGTTAGATGTGGACGTGGAAGGCTGGGCACAAGAATCAATATTCATGGCCGTGCTCAGGCCCTATAACAGGGCAAACCACCACGTTGAGGGGGTTTGCTTTGCATCCTCTGAGCTTTCAGCTCTATTGTTAGTTACCATCAGTCTTGGGCACCGAGGAACCTGGACCGTTGGACTCATTGGGCAGGCCCGAGGCAGGGCTGGGCCTTTGTCTCTCACCGCCAGGCCCTCAAGGAAGGGTGTGAGTACGTAAGTCCAAGTTCACATGCAAAGAACGACACCACCAATATCCCCAATCCTGGATTCATGCTGTGTATGCCTGTGGTTTTGGAGCTTTTCCGTTTCTTTTACAGATTCTAATAAAAATCACATGCCCTCCGTGTGAGCATCCTCGCCGTACCCCCGGAAGGTCCCGACAAGATAGCGAGCGCGTTGGTTTTAGTTCTGAGTGTTTCTTCGTGCTTCTGGTCCCTTTCTCTCCCCTCACCCCATATTTCTCGCCTTCACGCTCTCTGCTGTTCCCCTCTTGCTCTCTCGTCCCCTGCCCTGTCTCAGGAACTCACCCCACAGCATTTATAATCTGCACAAGTAGAAGAGGATGTGACCCAGTTCATAACCACTCACCAGGAGAAAATGAGCCTTTATGTGAAACTATTTCACACAGTGCACACTCAACCTGTGGAACTCATTGCCAGGGGATTGTGAGGGTCAAAACTATAACTGGGTGCAGAAAACAATTCGAAAATTTCATACAGGACAGGTCCATTGATTGCTATTGGCCAGGAATGATCAGGGCTGCAGCCCCATGCTCTGAGTGGCCTCAGCCTCTAGCTGCCAGAAGCTGGGAGCAGCGGCGTATTATTATTGAAGGGCAGCAAATTTGAGCACCCACGGAGAATCTCCCCTGCTCCAGCTCGCCTCCTCTGCGAGCATGCCGCCGCATCCTATTTCCACTCCCTCCCATCGCTTGCGCCACGAAACGGGGGCGGGGGGGAATTTGGGGAAGGGATCCAATAGGGGCAGAGAAGGGGTGGAAATGGGGCAGGACTTTGGGGAAGGAGTTGGAATGGGGGCGGGGAAAGGGTGGGGCCAGGAGTGGGCGGGGCGACAAGTATTTCAGGGCCTAGGGGCGGCAAAGTCATTAATCCGCCACTGGCTGGGAGCAGATGATAAGAAAAATGGTTTTGTCTGGATACGTTACTGCCCACAGCAATCAAGTGAGTGGCTGCAAATCCCTTTTCAGCGGCCAGGCACACAGAGGAATCATGGGGCTCTTCGCTCCTTAGGTCCTGGCATCAGGGAGTGGCCGTTTTGGTTCATAAAGCTTTAGCATCTTGCAAAGACGTGTTATCTCCCTGGGAGGGAGCCGCGAGCGCAACCAAACCAACCAACCAACCAAAAAGATCAAGACCGAAATGTTCTCCAGGTTCCTCAGTCCCAACCTGCCTCCATCCCTCTGCTCCAGGTAGATTCTGATTCCCTCAGCCCGAGCTGGGCAGGATGTGAAGCCCTGTCACTCTGCATCGCCTGGTTTCTCTAACTCTGGGGGATTTCAGCTCCTCTACCCCACTCTTGACCCGGCTCCTACTTATCCCTGGGGCTTTCTCCCAGCAGAGGGTCATTGCCGGGGGCTGGGTTCCTGGTTGCCTTTGCTCTCTGTCTAGCCCCATCCAGGGAAAGGGTCATGGATTCTTCCTAAAAGTAAGGGGGACCACTACACCCCTGCCCCTCCTCTTCCCCCTGAGGCCCCGCACCTAGCCAAGCCAGAAGCCAGAGCCAGGCTGGGGAGCCCAGGCTGCTCCATCTGCCCAGGTTGGTCGGGGGCGGGGGCAAAGAAGCCCCTGCCCCATGTCCCCTTCCCCTGGGCCCCCTGCTCCTCACAGCTGCTCGCGTGGGTCTTACCCTGACCCAGATCGAGGGCGCAGGCTGGGGCAAGGGGTTGGGGTGCAGGAGGGGGTGCAGGGGTCAGGCTGTGGGAAGAAGTTAGGGTGTGCACTGGGGCAGGGGTTTGGGGTGCAGGAGGGAGTGTGGGGTGGCTCTGGGAGAGAGTTAGGGTTCAGGGGCAGGATCTGGCCTGGGGCGTGAGGTTGGGGTGCAGGAGGGGGTGCAGGAGCAGGCTCTGGGAACAAGTTAGGATGTGCACTGGGGCAGGGGGTTGGGGTGCAGGAGGGGGTGCAGCGGTCAGGCTCTGGGAAGGAGTTAGGGTGTGCGCTGGGGCAGGGGGGTTGGGTTGCAGGAGGGGGTGTGGGGTGGCTGTGGGAGAGAGTTAGGGTTCAGGGGCAGGATCTGGCCTGGGGTGTGAGGTTGGGGTGCAGGAGGGGGTGCAGGAGCAGGCTCTGGGAACAAGTTAGGATGTGCACTGGGGCAGGGAGTTGGGGTGGAGGAGGGGGTGCAGGGGTCAGGCTCTGGGAAGGAGTTAGGGTGTGCGCTGGGGCAGGGGTTTGGGGTGCAGGAGGGGGTGTGGGGTGGCTCTGGGAGAGAGTTAGGGTTCAGGGTCAGGATCTGGCCTGGGGCGTGAGGTTGGGGTGCAGGAGGGGGCGCAGGAGCAGGCTCTGGGAACAAGTTAGGATGTGCACTGGGGCAGGGAGTTGGGGTGCAGGAGGGGGTGCAGGGGTCAGGCTCTGGGAAGGAGTTAGGGTGTGCGCTGGGGCAGGGGGTTGGGGTGCAGGAGGGAGTGTGGGGGTCGGGTTCTAGGAGGCAGTTTGGGTGCAGGGGGCAAGGTCTGGGCTGGGGCAGGGGTTTGGGAGAGGGTGAGGGGTACAGCACTTTCCTCGGGCAGCTCCCAAAAGTGACCTGCACCCTCCTCTGGCAGCAGGGGCACCATGGGCCCATACAACTCGCTGCCCGAGCATTTCTTCTCTCCATCAGCAGCAGCATCCCAAACCCTTGCCTCCCATCCCCTCACAGGGGCAGTGTCTCTGCAGTGTGAAAATCACTGGCAGCTTTGCTGTCTAAGCACCAAATGACTCCCATCAGCGTGGGAACTGGGGGTGCAGTGGGTGCTGCAGCACCCCCAGGTTTTGCACGGGATCCTGGACACCGGCTGTAGGGGGCGGTGAGGGGTGAGGACAGGGGTATGGGGGGGTGCAGCTCAGCACCCCCATGCTAAAAACTGTTCCAGCTCCATTGATTACTCCCGTTTCTTGCCATTCAGTCTGTGCTTTTGCAACCTTTCCCTCCAGGACTCAGCGGTTCCCTCCTTCTGCTTCATCAACCATCATCCCAAGAGGCACAGGGGACAGGGATCTCTGTAGAGCCAAGGAGATTTAGGAGCATCCTTCCATGAGACTGTGCATCCCTCCTGCAGTGAACAGGAACAGAGCTTTTGCAAAGCCGTAACTAGTAGATCATTGCAGCTGGGCAGGACAAAAGACACTGGAGATGCTGAGGATTAAATCCAGGGCGTAACGTAAGCAAAGCACGCACCCTACCACCAAGATATGCAGCCCGCTCGGTAGGTTACACCCAGAGCAGCCAGCACCCCATGAACTTTCCCCATCTCAGCATCTCAACCTCCTTCCCCAGCCTGGGCAGCGCTTTAATGCCACTAATTCTATACAGGCCATGGCAAAGCGAGAGGCCCCTTCTGATTGTTTAATAACAGCTGGCGATCCCGGGGATGCTTTACTGTGCAGATTAAAAACAGCCAACGCCCCAACCCAGGATTCAACCCAGCACGGGAAACTCTCTTACAGACAACATACAAAAGCCTGCTGCCAGGGGTGTCACACAGCCTCCCCCGGCTACACCGCTCTGTTGCTATCCCAATGGTGAGAATACCAACATGCATCTGATGAAGTGGGTATTCACCCACGAAAGCTCATGCTCCAAAACATCTGTTAGTCTATAAGGTGCCACAGGATTCTCTGCTGCTTTTACAGATCCAGACTAACACGGCTACCCCTCTGATACTTAATACCAGCATGGTTTCTCCATGTCCTTATTTCACTTGCTGCTGTTATTCAGAGCAAAGAGTGATGCATTTTCTCAAAGACTAAACAACCCCCTAAGCCTGCTTTGATCAATCAGAATAAGTTACTATCAGCTGATTTTTGTCTGTGCTAGTGAGAATTGACCTTTGTAGCTTTTAAATTTGGGGACTTTAAGCTCTGTGTTTGTGGTGTGTTTCCTAGCACACACCAAAATACTCATGGGGATCTAAGGAGGGAAAGTGGACACAGGTCCGGTGGTGGTGGTGGGGTCACAGATGGTCAACCACTAAATCACAGCAACAATAACATGGATTCAAACCTGTGCCCAGAGACCTAAACGAATTTTTTAATGGGGGGAGGGGGTGGCTTAACAACTTGGCCACGAGCACCTGACATCCAGTTTTCTCACTCCACTGAACTTGTGTTCTCTTGGGAAGTCACTTCTAGCATCACTGTGTCTATGAGTTGATGTTGGTCCTGCTTTGAGCAAGGGTTTGGACTAGATTCCTCCCGAGGTCCCTTCCAACCCTGATCTTCTATGATTCTATGGTAGATTCCATGAAATAACAACAGCAGCAGAAAGAAAGAAAGAACGAAAGAAAAAGAACGAAAGAACGAACGAAAGAAAAGAGGAGAGTCATTGTCTCACTTTCAGGGCAGAAGGTAGCCTTGTCCCATCTGCTCTTTTCATTGTAGGAGAAAAAGTTTCAATGGAATTTAATGCCCCTGGTCAGAGAAGTGACACAGAGAGATTGTGCTATACAATCACTTGTGCAAAGAAAAATGTGTTTCTGTGTGAAATTGAGGAGGGAAATGAAACAGCCACACGGTGGCACCATAAGCTAAGGAATGAGCCTGAAGGACTCAGAACTGTTCCCTGGGAGAACTGAATTCTTCCTTTTACCTGGTACTAAAGAGACATTTGGTTGTTCCAAGGAGACATTGGGAAATCGTGACATTAAGTCAGACCTGGGGGGCTCAGGCTCCTTTATCTCTCTTAACAAAGTGACCTTGATTCCTAGGAAGGGAGAAAAGGCCTGGAGCTGCCTTTAGTCACATGCAGCTTGCAGGGGTCTCCTAAGTAGGGTTATCATATGTCCAGGTTTTCCCAGACATTGCCTCTTTCTTGAGCTTCTGCCTGGGGGGATTTTTCTAATAAGAGCCAATGTCTGGATTTTCCCAAAGGAGAAGCTGCAGCTCAAAAAGAGCCTTGACTGGTCCATAGATTGTGACTGAAGATTTCTCCAAACACGGGGAAATTGGGAGGGAAGTGGTTGCTGTTGACTCGGCGGACTGTATAGATTTGGTGATCAAAAACTCTAACTGAGAAAACCTCCTAAGGTTTGGGGGACCTCTGAGTTTCTTCTCACTGTGTTTCTGCGGGGACTGACCTGTTTAGCTTGATGTTTTCCGCACTGATGTTTAGGTATAACGGGGCAGATCATGTAGGCGGATTATAAAGTAGCCATGTCATGTTGTAGAAATGACATTGCAACCATTTATTATTCACGTTTCTTTATCATAAGATTTTATAAAGCTGGCACTTAAGAATTACGTTTACTCCTTTTGTTCTTTTGGTGACTTGAACGTGGGGAGGTTCAGCCTTGCTGAAAAAAACCTAGAGACTAAATTCTGGGTCTCCAGGTGTTTTTCTCTGGGTTTTCTTTACGCGCCGGAGAAGGGCACTGCCATAAACTCTGGCCCACCCAGAGGTGACCCTGGCTCAGAGCTGAGCAGCAGGAGGCTCTGAGTTAGTGTCAGAATCACAGCTCTCCACGCCCAGTCCTGCATGTGACAGGTGGGGGTAGTCACCACCCTACTTCCTAGGTAGAAACTGGCAGCTGCCCCTGCACAGGGATGTCAGGGTATGTGACTGCCAGGAGCTCCAGCTGGGCAGGGGTTGCTCTGGGCTCTGTGGGGTGGTTTCAGCTGGGAGAAGGGTGAGATTAGGGTAGTTTGTCTCTCATTTATCAGAGGCTTTGCCAGCAGGGAGACTGTGGTCCCATGTGGGGGGGATTTCAGTGGGGTCTGAGCTGGGGCAGCAACAGGGCGGCAAGATGGGGAGTTTGTCACTTGATCACAGTGAAACTGGAAAACCTCTCCCTGTGCTCCAGCAAAAGACTCTCCTCTATCCCATAACACCCCCCCCCCCATGAATATCTCCATCCCTGCCCTGACACTCAGAGGCCACGTCTACACTACAGGATAAATTTGAATTAGCTTAAACCGATTTTATAAAACAGATATTATAAAGTCGATTGTGCGCGTCCACACTAGGCACATTAATTCAGTGGTGTGTGTCCATGGTCCGAGGCTAGCATCGATTTCTGGAGCGGTGCACTGTGGGTAGTTACTGTAAAATAATGAGGCCAATAATGTCGATTTGCATCCACACTAACCCTAATCCGATATAGTAATATTGATTTTAGCATTACTCCTCTCGTTTTGTAGGAGTACAGAAATCGATTTAAAGAGCCCTTTAAATCGATATAAAGAGCAGTGTAGTGTGGACAGGTGCAGCGTTAAATCAATTTAACGCTGTTTAAATCGATTTAAACTCGTAGCGTAGACCAGGCCAGAGACCCCTGACTCTCAGGCAGATTTTTGGCTTTTCTTGTTTTCACTTGGCCGTCTACAAACATTTTATCCACCAAGATGATCAAGGAGATTTACAGTGTGAGAAAAAAACAAATCAAAACCAAAGAACCTCCCCCTCCAATCCTCACCCCACCCCCACACATTGATCTCCCCACCACAGGCAGTTTGGATCTGACATTTTCTAGGCAATAAAATGCAGCCCTCTGTTGGGCGGGGAACAAAGCCGGCCTCCCATGCTGCAGGGAAGATGCCTGCTCCTGACCCACCAGTGCTCTAGCTGCTCCTGTGTGACATTTCCAGCTGCTCAATACTGCTACTATCCCAGGTGAGCCATTGTTGACTGCAAGAAACATTTGTCTCACTCCGGATCCTGGGATTCGATAGCAAAGGACAGTGCACGGGTCTCTGGTCCAGTGATCCTCATTCTAATCAAGCTCCAGCCTGCGTAACTTTTCCCTTTCCCACCCCATAGGAGGGGACACTCCGTGCTATTGTACGCAAGTACTCACAGAGAACAAACCCAGACATTCACTCTCCGCTTTGGGAGCCAGGTTTGCAGTTTGAATTCTGTATTTCAGACCATTTCAAGTGCGGGCATTGAGATTCTTTCCCCGTTTCTCTGGGGTTGGGGTTTCTATTTGCTTATAGCTGTGATGGCTAATGCATTGGACTTGAAATCCACCAGGGCTTCCTACTCAGGTCAAATCCCGCTCAGAGTGAGGACTGCCTGTTAGCCGAAGTTCCTAGTCAGGGCAATAAATCATTCTGAACTCCGGAGACAGTCTCAATTCACTCCCCATCAGTAAAGAGAGGAAGGGAACAAGGGTGAGGGGAATTGTCAAAACCCTAACCCTAACCTCACCCACCCACTCCTGTAATAGACCCCTAACCTCTGGCTGAGTTACTGAAGACTTCAAATCATGGCTTGAAGACTTTATGTTACAGAGAATCCACCATTTGCACTAGTTTAAATTTGCAAGTGACCCATGCTCCACAGGAAGGCGAAAAAATCCAGGATCTCTGCCAATCTGACCCAGGGAAAAAATCCTTCCGAACTCCAAATATGGCGATCGGTTAGACCCTGAGCCAGTAGGCAAGACCCAGCAGCCAGACATCTGGGAAAGAATTCCCTGTAGTGACTCAGAGCCCTCCCCATCCAACGTCCCATCCAGGGTCATTGGGGATATTTCCTGTTAGCTGTTGATATGATGGTATGATAGCCCCATCATACCATCCCCACCATAAACTCATCCAGCTCAGCCTTGATGCTCGTTTGGTATTTTGCTTCCACTACTCCCCTTGGAAGGCTGTTCCAGAATTTCACTCTTCTGATGGTTAGAAACCTTCATCTAATTTCAAGGCTAAACTTGTCGATGGGCAGTTTATACCCGTGTGTTTTTGTGTCCACATTGGTGCTTCACTGTTTATGTCATTATTATTGTAGCATAAAAAGCATCGGCAGGGGCAAAAACTGATCCAAAACTTTATTATTCTCGATTGTCCCCATCCTGCGGCTCATCGTTCAAACACCTCATATAGCTGGAATTATAACGCTGCGCCGTAGGAAGAGAGCCCGAGGCACACGCCCTTGTATCAGAGGCCTGGTATGAGGCCTGAGGCCTGGGCTAGGGTAGTAGTCAGAGCTTTACCAATATGAAGCAAAGACAAGCTATGAGCAAGAGGCATGTCCTGCTCACAGAATCTGGCAAGAACAGGGTTGATATTGCAGAAATTAACATTCCCAAGACGTGCTAGGCACAGAGTGCTCATGCAAACACATCCCGATAGCAAATGGTACCAGAACATCTCCCTATCAAGGATGGTACAAAAACCTTCCCCAACGATAACAGGAACACACTGACCCCCTCCTCAAAGATAAGGTCAGGATGACAGTATGTAACAGAGATGTTTTGATCCACCCAACTTGTACAAGGTGATGGATGATAACTAGCCTCGTCAGGGGATAGTAACTGTGTCAGAGGGGTGGTACTTTTTTGCATTGGGGTGTAAAGAGTGTCTTTGTCTACCCTATGGAGGAATGGAAAGTCCCAGTGTTCACTGAGCTGGTCCATTGTTATGGGCATACATGTCTTCGTGGTCCGGTAGGGTCTGTGGGATACTAGTTCCGTGCTTTGTCAACCATAAATATGGCCTGGAGCCTTCGTACCTTGACTTCATTGGGTGAACTCGAGGTCTGCTGTGCCGGCTGTCTGCGCAGAGCTGGGGGAGCACACAGGGAGAACACACAGACACACACACACACAGCCGAACATCTAACCACATGGGGGAACCCTGACGTGACATCTACCTACACACTGAAGACAAGAAGATACAGATGCATGTTCCCACCGTTTCTGACTTTCTCATATTACACAATGGTGATTCCTACAGATCGCTGTATAGTCCGGCCCCTGCGGGCCCCCCGTGTTTAATGACCTGCTGGGATTTGGGACATAAATTCTCTGACAATTGTGTTGTCAGTGTGATTAGAGCACAATGTGACTGAAATTAAACCAATTCCAGACAAGGAAAAAACACATCTCTGCATTGGCTGGGAATCAAACCCACATCAATTGGTTAGAAGGCAGCTACGCGCACCGCTAGACCACCAAAACATTTGTTGAGAGTTATTCTCCTAGGTCCTACTTGTGCAGCCAAAATGACTCAGTGCCACACAGCAGGATGGATGGGCAGGAGGCAGTCTGTCAGCTCTGAGCACAGACAGGTTCCCAGATCCAGGGTGGCTGAAAGATGGAAAAGGGGCTGCAGGCTGGGGTGGAGCCGCATCACCCACAGCATAGAGGGCAGGCTGTGACAGAGGTCCCTGGGGAGCATCTCCGGCATCAGCTCTTTTGGGGGTAGATGAACTGAATGCAGCCGCCATGCCTGGGTCTTTCCCTAGGGCAGTGGTCCCCAACCTTTTCGTCTGGCAGGTGCCAGATGAAGGCCTGTGGCAGCGGTGGAGCATCTGCCGAAATGCCGCCAAATTTCTGTGGCAAGTGGCGTCATCAAGAGGTGTCGCCGCCAAATTTCTGCAGCGTTTCAGCAGCGATGCCTCAATGACGCCACTTGCCGCCGACAAGTGATGTCATCGAGAGGCGTCGCCGCCAAAACGCTGCAGAAATTCGGCGGCATTTCGGCGGACGCTCGACCGCCAGCCCGGACGTGGGTGCATTTAGATGCCCCCGTGGGTGCCATGGTGCCTGGTATAGGAATGGGCTGCAGCCACCATGGACAGCAGCTGTGCAGGGATTGTCACAGACAGAGCAGGACTGCTGGGGCAACTGAGACATGACCAGCCCCTGCCCAGGGCTCTGCCTCACTGTCCGACCCCAAGTCTGTGCCTCTCCCTGCAGCAATGGTGCCTCTGGACCCAGATGGGACTGATCCCCAGCTCCCATCTGGGAGGGCCAAAGGAGCAGGTTCTTCCCTCCACTCCAGCCAGCATGCTGGGCTGGGAGAGAGTCATCACTGGTAGGTGGGGACAGGGTCAGTTACTGGGCCTGCAGTGACACCAGGGATTGTGTGTGACAGTCTGTTCATCCTTTTGACAACGTCAAAGTTTGTGCAAAGTATGCCTTGTAAGATATCATTTAAAAGCACATAATTTGCTGATCATTATTGTCCTGGTAAAATATGTCTGGCAACATTGTATGTGACGTTATAAAATTCTACTGCATGATATTACTAAGCCAGTTCTGGAGAATGGTCCCAAACAGAGACAAAAGGGTAGCCAACGCTCCAGCCAGGTGAAAACAAGATCACCTGAGGAAGTGGCCATTCACCAGCAGGAAAGAGTGAGCCTGTTGCTTTTCATTCCTGATGTGGTGCCATCGTGTGGCCTTTTGGTGTCAGTCCCTTTTATTAAATAAATGTTTTTTTCCCCACAAAAACATTATTTTCCTCCTAGAGACACAGGAACTGATTAATTTACAAAGGGGCAGGTGATCCTGAGGCAGTGCTGCAGGGAGAAGAGAACATTTTCAGCATTACTAAATTAATATGTTGTGCTTCACACACAGAGAGAAAATTAACAATTATTGGAGCTACCAATGCACTTCACAGAATGAAATAAACACCTTTACATGCAACAGGAAGGGTGCATTAGATAACTCCAAAATCTGTTCTGGGCAATGCATAAAAAAGATATTGCATTGAACAATCCACTTGGTATAATTAATGTACTAAATAATATTTAAAGAAGTTATGAAAGATGTGGTTAAAAATTAGTGTTAGTGCCTTTTACACACACACACACAGAATGATTTAAGCTACCCACATTTCCACTTTCTCATGGCATTTTAGTCCTGAAGGTTGTTTTAATGTGTCCACAACGTTAGAATGAGGCAGAGTGCTGTGAAATTATCATAATAAATACATTAAAAATTGGGATTAAGCAAAGCTGAGATGCAGACATAGCCTATTGTACAGCTGGTGAAGTGACAGCGACACACTCCCGCTAGCGCTGGTTCTGAAAGAGAACGAACTCATGTCAGGAGCTATGCGCAGCTGCCCTGTCAGTGCATCACTCACCTGGGAGGTGTTTCACAAAACGCAGCACTTCCTCCCTGGAAGAGAAACACTCCCTTCTGTCACCAACTTTACTCGCCATGAAGCGGTTGGTCCTCGGGGACGTGGCTTTTTCTGGGAGGTCCATGGAGATTCTTAAAAGAGCCATTGGGGGGCGAGAGTCAATCCCATGATTTTTTCTCAGGGCCACCTGCTTAGCCTTCGCTTTGGCCTCACTGTCTCCTGTCTGGGTTTTAGGGAGGCGCAGGACCACTGGCTGGGGCTTGGCAGCTTTGACCTTTTAGCCCTGGGCACGGTGGCCTTTCTGGCAGCTCTCACCAGCTTCTTGATGGCTATTTTCCTGCTCAGAACCACTTGTTCCTTGTCCTGAGGGACCAGCTGCTGCTGGTTGAATGTGAAGGTGCAAAACTGCTGGTGACCTCGGCCTGCACCAGTGTGCCAACCAGCTGGATGTGGCTCTTGTTTTTCTGCCCAGCACAGCCCCTGGAGAACAAGGACCTGCAAGTGTGCATCATATTGTACCTTTGTTTAATCCATGAAAACATAAACTAGAACCTCAGAGGGCTGGAATTGATTTCACCTGATGGACGGGTTCCCTTGCTGTACGTTCAACAGGAAAGATGGTGAATGTTTAAATTCATTTCACATCTGCATTCAGTGGAACTCCTGAAGGTAAATGTTCATTAAAAGGGCAACTGTGCTCAGGGAGCACCTGGATTTGAACCAGGGACCTCTTGATCTGCAGTCAAATGCTCTACCACTGAGCTATACTCCCTATGCTGATATTGCAGGATCTAGTATCATGAGGATGTTGAAGGACACACCCAATTTCAAACAGCTCCTATTACATTCTCAGATATGGATGGTTTTAAAAATGGGTTTTTGTTAAACATTATGGGTGCATATAAACACCACACCTTGCACCACCCGGACCCACTGATCATTACATACAGTTCAAGCAAACATAATGTATTAACCAGCAATTTAAAAAATAAGGACATAATGGGACAGGTTAAAGGAAAACCTGTCACCCTGCTCCATGACACAGGGACACCACAACCAGTGTCTCTGGATTGCAAGGGCAGTTCACAATCTGTTCCTCACATGTCCCAGGTCCCTGCCCCCCAGACCCTGGTTGTGCCGCAGGGACGGCACAGGTTGGATACTTGCTCTGGCGGTGGCCACACGCCTTCTGGTTCTAGGTGGCAGGACACTTCTTCCCAGCATCAGCCCCCCATGTCAGGGTTATGATCCCCCTCAAGCCTGGCCTGCAAGGCCTTTGGCTGGAGTCATCTCCGTGCACTGGGCCCTCGGCCCAGCGTCCCCCTCACTCTCCCAAGCTGCTCACCGCACACGGCTCCAGACTGCTCTAGGTTCAGCTCCTGCTCCAGCCCTGCTGCTGCTCTGCCTCCAGCGTAGCTCCCTGGGCTGCTCCCCTGGCCCAGCTCCCCAGCTCAGCTCAAGCCCCTGCTGTGGCCCAGTAAGCTCCAGCATGAGCTAAAAGACAACTGGCTGTTAGGTAAGGGTAGAGCAGACTCATTAATTGCTCTTTCTAAGTGGTCTTGGTGCCACTAGATGGGACAGGACACCACCCCCAGACAGGGGCGGCTCCAGGCCCCAGCACGCCAAGTGTGTGCTTGGGGCAGCAAGCCACTGGGGGTGCTCCCTCATTAGCCTGCCCGTCCTGTCGATCAGGCTGACCTGGGGCATTGGCCTGTCCCCATTGCCCCTGGGGACTGTCAGTCTCAGGGTCCTGGTTTCCCATCAACTCTTCTCCTTGGTGCTGGGAGAGGGTGAACCAAATACCCCACTAAGTTTTAGCAAGGGGCCAACAGTCCCCTTACACTGAGAGGTGGAAATGACAGAATTTAAACTTTAAATGAGAACCAGTTTTCCCAGTATCATTTCAAGTAATTTCATCCCAGCATGACAACTTTCTGAATGAACCATCCTAGTTCAACCATAAGATGTTGGGGTGGATGCAGGACTCCCTGGATTCTCTTCTGCAGCAGCTCAGACCAGCTGTTCATAGCGATCTCGTCTGCCTTTGCAATCTAGGACTCAACACAAAATATGGTAGTAAATGAATCCTCAGAAACTGCTTTTCCCCTCTCCTGATCCCAGCAAAGGGCAATCCAAGGAACGGGGCTGTTCGGAAGGATAGATGAAGGATGTGCTCTCCGGGGAGGAATCGGATTCCAGCCTTGTTATGCACTGAGATGGCCTCCTTTTGCTTAGTTCTCAAGATGGTTGAGCAGCGTGTTCAAGGTAAAGACGTCCTTGGGAGACATGGGTTTGAACTGGGTCACGGTGGGTGGGGGGAGACGTGCTTGCATGTGGTAGGGCCGGGGGCAAGCACTGAGTCACGGAAAGAGAAGAGGAGTGAAAATAACAGTATTTGGGGAAAGTCTGTAGAATCAAGTGAAAGTGGAACGTAATATGAACGGAGGGCTTGCGCCAAACCAGCAGGGCCTCAGCAAGGACCGTGTGTTAACTGGGTGGGATTCTCCACCAATCCTGATCCCGCCTCAACTCCCCTCTCCTATGCCCCACTGACCCCACCCTCCACCTCTGCTTAGTCCCGTTTCTCTAGACCCCCTGAGCTGGAGTTGCTGCTGCTCTCCAATAATGATGAATGCTGCGTGTTGTCTGAGCCGTTGGGGTGGTGTCAGTATGACTGATTTGGTTTAGTTTAATAGGGGGCTGTCTGGAAAATAAGAAAAGGAAGAAGACTGGTTTAAGAAAAGCCACCACGTGATAAATACTACAGGGCTGAAAGGAGATAATACCCAAACTCTGAGCTTCGCATATTCTTCTGCCTCGCTCCAGCCCCCTTACAGCATGTTAGATGAGTCAGGCCACAGCCTGGGCAAAAGAACCGGGCAGTTTAAAAAGAGACTCACTCAAGAGACGGACCTGGCTGTTCAGGTCATTGTTTGGGGGAAAGATGCGTAGACACGGGGATCCCGCTGGGGTGTCTGAAGAAGTTCTGCCTGCCTAGCTGACTTGTCAGCGGATGGGCCTTTAGGTAAGCCAGGCATGTGCGAAGGTGGTTTGCGATTTTAAAATGATTTTTCTCTTACCCTTTTTTTCCTAGAGCAAAATAAACATGACTTCAATTTGCAGAAGGCTGCTCTGTCGCGGTGCACCACTGATCCCAGGCAGCCAAAGGTGTCTGTGTAATGCTGACTATCAGTGGGCAGGATCAAACCAGGGATTTTTGGAGCTTAGTGCACGAGCCTCTTCAGAATGAGCTAAAAGCCACCTGCCTGTTAGATAAGGGTAGAGCAGATTCATTAATTGCTCTCTCTAGTGGCCTGGGTGCCACTAGATTGGACTGCACACCACACCCAGGTGTGTGGGTTACAGCTGCACACTTCCTGTACTTTTCAGAGGGGGAAGAGAAGGAAAATCAGTGGTGGGTTTGTTTCTGGATTTGATAAATGAATAGGAAGTTACCAGCACTCCCTGCCAGGGTATTCACACAGGCAGAGGGAGCTCTGGAGGATGCTTCCTTAACAGGAGAATGGAAGGGATGGAGAAGCCAATTTCCATGCCCTGTCACTGGCAAATAGCGGCCACCATGGACCCACCCCAGAGGCGGCCTCATCTCAGCACTGGGTGACGCAACCCCTCATGGAAAGCATCTGTCATGGAGTGTTTGACTCCTGGGGAAATCGGGGATGGGAATGTGAGGGGTTCCTCCCCTGCCCCATGGGGAAAAGAAAAGAGTTCAGCCAGCTGTCTTGTTAGCAGCAGGAAGCCACTGATGCCCCAAAGAGTGGGAGGGCTCTGGCTTTGATGTCTATTAAATATGGGGCAAGTCTTTTTTCAGCAAACATTTTAATAAGGCTAAAAGGGGAAAGGAATGAGTCCCCACTCCCCACCGACAGGGGAAAGTTGATCATTTGGGAATTTAACTCCCTGTAACCTCCACTATGGAGACTGACTCAGGGCAATCAGTTACTCCCCACAAAAGGAGAAGTTGATGTAATTAAAAGACATAGGAAACAGCCCTTGAGCTGAGAGGATTTGTAATTGACATTTGATAATTACACAGAAAAGGCAAACTGAGCCTTGATACCAAAGTTCAGACATTAAAGAGAGAAGGGTGGAAATCTGAAGAATGTTGGATCAATTTTTGCAAATTAGAGAGGAAAATGGAGAAAGTGGGAGAGATTTTATACTAGTCGTCAATAATAAATAGAGGTCATTTTTCTGTTAATGTTTCTCAATATTTAATAAAGAGACAGACAAAGGACACAGGTTGCAAGGATGTTCTCTCCATATTCCAGAATTTGAAGAAAAGAGCAAAATTGGAGGAGTTTTTATGTTAATATTTTATGACAAGAGACAGAGAAAATCTCAGGGTACATTAAAATAGTAATAAATAACTTGGGAGAAAAAGGGGCAAAATTTGAGGGTGTTTTATATCAGGCTTTGAAAAAATTGTGAGAAAATGGGTCAAGACTAACTACACCTCTATCTCAGGGTTGTCGGGAGCCAAAAACTCTACTGCGTTATATCAAACTTGCTTTGATCCACCGGAGTGCACAGCCCGCCCCCCCCCAGAGCGCTGCTTTACCGCATTATATCCAAATTCATGTTATATCGGGTCGCATTATGTCGAGGTAGAGGTGTATTTGATAATGAGAGAGAGAGAAAAGCAAGAGCTGTGGGATTTTGTATCCATATGAAACAACTAGAGGGAAAAGTGGGAAAATTTGAAAGGATTGTACACTTGCTTCTCTCGTCCCCTCCTGTATCCAGGACTTTGCTAGGGCTGAGCTTCTCGGAGCCCCTCTGGGCTTGGCAGCTCAGGGCCTGCCGGCTCAGAGCCACGGCCGATCTGGGCTTGGTTATGAAAGGAAAAAAAAAATTGCGTGAGCCCCAGCACCTCTTTCATTACAAATTAAGCCCTGCCTGTGCCTGTCCCAGGGCTTGTTGGTGGCAGGGAATGAGCACCCCATTGCCATGCAGAGGCAGCCACCCACTGTCGCTACAACGTGGGTGAGGTAATAGCTTGGACCAACTTCTGTTAGGGAGAAAGAAAATTTGGTCCAATATAAGATATTCCCTCACCCGCCTTGTCTCATTTGCCTGGAGTCTCTGGCCCAGGGGCTGGTGTGGGCAGAGCCCGGGGCTGTCCCAGGGGGCTGGTTGCAGGTGGAGAAAGTCTGGGGTTGCCAACTTTCTAATAGCACAAAACCGAACATAGTTGCCCCACCCTCCAGCTCCTAGGCATAGCGGCGGCCATGGGGGCTTCGCGCGCTGCCCCCACCCCGAGCGCCGGCTCTGCACACTGCTCCCGCCCCATGCGCCAGCTCCGCAGCTCCCATTGGCCAGGAATTGTGGAGCCGGTGCTCAGGGTGGGGCCAGCATGTGGAGCCTCCATGGCTGCCTCTACCCCTAGGAGCCAGACGGACACGCTGGTCCTGCCCATAGGCTACTGTCGGCAGAGCCTGGGACTGCCCTAGTGGGGCTAGTTCCATGTGGAAAAAATCCCCCTTGCATGGCACAGAGGGGTTAATGAAGGTCTCCTCCCTGCACAGACTCCATGGGGGGAGCAGCAGCTCCCCAGCCCAGCTCCCAGCCCACTGAGGCAGCAGCCCCTTGTATTCACAGAGCCCTGGAGTTGGACAGCATCTGACCCATTTTTGTTCTCTCTGTTCCCATCCCACCTGCCAGTCCCAGCCCGTCCTGTGCCCGCAACACCCAGGCAGCGCTCACTGGGCAGGGTCTGCCCCTCCCACTCCTTGCGAGTCCCGCAGCCTGGGCTGGGCCCTGGGGGCAGGTGCCGGGCCCGATCCAGCTGCGGGAGCGAATGGGCATGGGCCTTAATTTGTACGAAAGAGGTGCAACGTTTGTACACGTCTGACTAACGCAGAAGCCCAGAGGTGCCCCAGGGGCTCTGAACTGCCAAGCCTGGAGCACAGGTGCTGGAACTAGGGGTGCTGGGCAGGGGCGGCGAGTTGTATGGGCCTGGTGCCCGTTCTCCATCAATATGAGAGCAGGAGGTCCTCCTGGCTCCACCAAAGTTCGGAGCCAGGTCTCTGCCCCGGCCCCAGCTGCCACCCCCCGCGCCCCTTCCCCAGAGCATCCCCCCCCCAGCTCCACCTCCCCCAGAGGATCCCCCAGGCCCGGTCCACTGCCCCCGTGCCCCTTCCCCAGAGGGTCCCCCCAGCTCCGCCTGCTGCCCCTGCCTGCCTGCCCTGGAGCATCCCCCAGGCACAGCCTGCCACCCCCGCGCCCCTTCCCCAGAGCATCCCCCCCAGCTCCGCCTGCTGTCCACCCTGTGCCTCCCCCAGAGGATCCCCCAGGCACAGCCCACCACCCCCGCGCCCCTTCCCCAGAGGGTCCCCCCCAGCTCCGGCTGCTGCCCACCCTGTGCCTCCCCTGGAGGATCCCCCAGGCCCGGCCTGCCACCCCCCGCGCCCCTTACCCAGAGCATCCCCCAAGCTCCGCCTGCTGCCCACCCTGTGCCTCCCCCAGAGGATCCCCCAGGCCCGGTCCACCGCCCCCGCGCCCCTTCCCCAGAGCGGCCCCCCCAGCTCCACCTGCTGCCCCCCCCGTGCCTCCCCCAGGCCCGGCCTGCTGCCCCCGCACCCCTTCCCCAGAGCATCCCCCCCAGCCCCGCCTGCTACCCCCTCCCGTGCCTCCCCCAGGGCATCCCCCAGGCCCGGCCCGTCGCCCCCGCACCCCTTCCCCAGAGCGTCCCCCCCAGGTCTGTCTGCTGCCCCCTCCCGTGCCTCCCCCAGAGCATCCTCCAGGCCCGGCCCACCGCCCTCGCGCCCCTTCCCCAGAGCGTCCCCTCCAGCTCCGCCTGCTGCCCTCCCATCCCATAGCATCCCCCAGGCCTGGACCGCCACCCCCATGGCCCTTCCCCAGAGCGTCTCCCCCAGCTCTGCCTGCTGCCCGCCCCGTGCCTCCCCCAGGCCCGGGCCACCGCCCCTGCGCCCCTTCCCCAGAGCATCCCCCCCAGCTACCCCTTCCCATGCCTCCCCCGGAGCATCCCCCAGGCCCGGCCCGCCACCCCCGCGCCCCTTCCTCACAGCGTCCCCCCCAGCTCCGTCTGCTGCCCTCCCACCCCATAGCATCCCCCAGGCCTGGCCCGCCACCCCCGCGCCCCTTCCCCAGAGCGTCCCCCCCAGCTCCGTCTGCCGCCCTCCCACCCCATAGCATCGCCCAGGCCTGGCCCGCCACCCCCCGCGCCCCTTCCCCAGAGTGTCCCCCCCAGCTCCGTCTGCCGCCCTCCCACCCCATAGCATCCCCCAGGCCTGGCCCGCCACCCCCCGCGCCCCTTCCCCAGAGCGTCCCCCCCAGCTCCGTCTGCCGCCCTCCCACCCCATAGCGTCCTCCAGGCCTGGCCCGCCACCCCGCGCCCCTTCCCCAGAGCGTCCCCCCCAGCTCCGTCTGCCGCCCTCCCACCCCATAGCATCCCCCAGGCCTGGCCCCGCCACCCCCGCGCCCCTTCCCCAGAGCGTCCCCCCCAGCTCCGTCTGCCGCCTTCCCACCCCATAGCATCCCCCAGGCCTGGCCCGCCACCCCCGCGCCCCTTCCCCACAGCGTCCCCCCCAGCTCCGTCTGCTGCCCTCCCACCCCATAACATCCCCCAGGCCTGGCCCGCCACCCCCGCGCCCCTTCCCCAGAGCGTCCCCCCCAGCTCCGTCTTTTGCCGTCCCACCCCATAGCATCCCCCAGGCCTGGCCCGCCACCCCCGTGCCCCTTCCCCAGAGTGTCCCCCCCCAGCTCCGTCTGCTGCCCTCCCACCCCATAGCATCCCCCAGGCCTGGCCCGCCAGACGCAGTTTCCATCCCACCCAGGGCTGTGGGTTGGTTCCTGGCTCTCAGCGGCCCCCCTTGTCCCCCCCCCCGGCTCAGAGCTGCGGGGGCAGGAATTCCACCCCCCGTGGGAACGGCGGGGGGGGGTCCCCGGCGGAGCCCGAGTCTCCGCGTGTCACAAACCCCCCCGCGAGGGGCCGGGCCGGGGCCGCCCCTTCCTGTCGCGGCCCCGCGCACTCGCGGCGCTTTGCAGCGGGGCCATGGCCGGGGCCGGGAGCGCAGCGCGGGGGGCTGCTCCAGCCCTGCAGCCCGCGGGGCAGCGCGGTGGGGCCCGGGACACGGACACGCGTGGGGCGGACACGCTCCAGCCGGGAGGGGCCGGGCCCGGCTGCCTGGTTCGCCCCCTGCCCGGGGGGGTCCCCGAGCTCCCCGCGGCCGGAGCGGGGCTGCGGGGGGGTGAATGTCCCGGGTGGGGCCGGGAGCTGCAGGGGGGGCCGGAGCGCGGCTCGGCTGCAGAGCGTGGAGCCCGGGGGGGGCCGGGGAGGGGGAGCCGGGGGGGATCTGGGGTGTCAGAGCCGGGGAGGGGGGAGCGGCTGGGGATGGGGCCTGTGGGGGAGCTGGGAGTTTGGGGTGCGCTGGGGGGGGGGGGGACCGGGGGGGAGGGGCACCAGCCTGGCTGGGGCTGGGGCTGGGGCTGGGGCTGGGGCTGGTGCTCGTGGGTTTGTGGACCTGGGGGTTTGGGGGGTGTCGGTGGGGGGGGCAGAGCTGGGAGTTTGGGGGACTTTGTGAGGGGGGCAGAGCTGGGGGTTTTGGGGGGTGTCCGTGGGGGGGCAGAACTGGGAGTTTGGGGGGTGTCTGTGGGGGGGCAGAGCTGGGAGTTTGGGGGGTGTCTGTGAGGGGGCAGAGCTGGGGGTTTTGGGGGGTGTCCGTGGGGGGAAGAGCTGGGAGTTTGGGGGGTGTCTGTGCGTGGGGCAGAGCTGGGAGTTTGGGGGTCTGTGAGGGGGGCAGAGCTGGGGGTTTTGGGGGGTGTCTGTGGGGGGGCAGAGCTGGGAGTTTGGGGGTCTCTGTGAGGGGGGCAGAGCTGGGGGTTTTGGGGGGTGTCCGTGGGGGGGCAGAGCTGGGAGTTTGGGGGGTGTCTGTGGGGGGGCAGAGCTGGGAGTTTGGGGGTCTCTGTGAGGGGGTAGAGCTGGGGGTTTTGGGGGGTGTCTGTGGGGGGGGCAGAGCTGGGGGCTTTGGGAGATTTAGTGGCAGGGGGCAGAGCTGGGGGCTTTGGGGGTGTCAGTGGAGGGGCAGAGCTGAGAGTTTAGGGGCATCAGTGGGAGCAGAGCTGGGGGCTTTGAGGGGTGTCTGTGGGGGGGGCAGAGCTGGGGGCTTTGAGGGGTGTCAGTGGGGGGGCAGAGCTAAGAGTTTAGGGGCATCAGTGGGAGCAGAGCTGGGGGCTTTGGGGGTGTCTGTGGGGGGCAGAGCTAGGGGTTTTGAGGGGTGTCTGTGGGAGGGCAGAGCTGGGGGTTTTGGGAGATTCAGTGGCGGGGGGCAGAGCTGGGGGCTTTGAGGGGTGTCAGTGGGGGGGCAGAGCTAAGAGTTTAGGGGCATCAGTGGGAGCAGAGCTGGGGGCTTTGGGGGTGTCTGTGGGGGGGCAGAGCTAGGGGTTTTGGGGGGTGTCTGTGAGGGGGCAGAGCTGGGGGTTTTGAGGGGTGTCCGTGGGGGGGCAGAGCTGGGGGCTTTGGGAGATTCAGTGGCGGTGGGCAGAGCTGGGGGCTTTGAGGAGTGTCAGTGGGGGGGCAGAGCTAAGAGTTTAGGGGCATCAGTGGGAGCAGAGCTGGGGGCTTTGGGGGGTGTCCGTGGGGGGGCAGAGCTGGGAGTTTGGGGGGTGTCAGTGGGCGGGCAGAACTGGGAGTTTGGGGGGTGTCTGTGAGGGGGGCAGAGCTGGGGGTTTTGGGGGGTGTCTGTGGGGGGGCAGAGCTGGGGGCTTTGGGAGATTCAGTGGCAGGGGGCAGAGCTGGGGGCTTTGGGGGTGTCAGTGGAGGGGCAGAGCTGAGAGTTTAGGGGCATCAGTGGGAGCAGAGCTGGGGGCTTTGGGGGGTGTCCGTGGGGGGGCAGAGCTGGGAGTTTGGGGGTGTCTGTGGGGGGGCAGAGTTGGGGGCTTTGGGGGTATCTGTGAGGGGGGCAGAGCTGGGGATTGGGGCTATTTGGCTATGGGGGTCCATGCTCAGATCCGGCACTGATGTTAATGGTGAGGGCTGTGGGTGGGGCAAGAGGACGGTTGGAGAGGGGGAAGTTGGGGGCAAAGTCTGAAGTTGGTCGCTTGGGAGGTGGTGGGCACAGGAAACATTGGGAGCTGGGGGGTTGGGCTGCACCCCATCACTTCTCCAAGGGGTTCTGTGTTTCCCCAGGGAAACCTGGTCCCCGTTTCACCAGCCCCTCAGACTTTCCTGGCTGAGGGTGAACGAGGCTTGAGGGGGGCAGTCTAAGGGCATCCCAGGAACTCTGCTCGGGCATCTGCAGGGCAGGACGGGCCTTGAAGTCTAGCAGTTGTGAGGTCATTTGCAGCAGTTTCTAACCCCCTCCACCACTTCTTCCAGGAGCCCCCACGAGAGCATCTGGCCCCTCTGAGAAAAGAGAAAGAAGCAGCCAAAGCCGAGGAGCAGCAGCAAAGCGAGGAGCTGCTGGTAGGTGCCCAGAGCCCCCTGCCCCTCAGGTTTGCCTGGGATCACAGTGCCCTGAGTGACGGTGAATGCAGGGCCCGGCCTGCCAGCCTCAGCCGGGGAACCATCCCCACTGGAGCCCAGGGAGAGGGCAGGGTCGGACACGTGGGTGACATGATGCCCTTAGGGTGCAAGAGAGGGTCAGTCTGTGTGTTAGCCCAGAGACCTGCCCGCAGGCTGTCTGCATGTTACAGTGACCGGAGATCCTTTATAGCTGCGGCGGGGCAGGGAGGGGAAGGAGAGGAACTCTGGGCTGCAGAGATGGAGGGTTTGGGGAGAAAAATCCCCCCTGTGAGCAATGTACAGCTCACCTCTACCCTGATCCCTCCTCCCTTCCTGGGGTAAATAACCTTCCCATCCCTCAGTGCAAGAGATCCTGTGCTCTGATAAGTAACTCCCCTGCCCGCCGGGAGGTGCATTTATGGTTCTCCCTGGTTATCAAGCCGCTCGCTGTCTGTGGTTGCAGAAACAGACGGAAGCCGAGAGGCAGAAGATTGTCTGGGAGTGGCAGGAGCTGCGAGGGTTTCTGGAGGAGCAGGAGCAGCGGTTGCTGTCCCGGCTGGAGGAGCTGGAGAGAGCCATTGTCCGGAGAAGGGATGAGGGCATCTGCAGCCTGTCCCGGGAGCTTTCCTTGCTCAGTGAGAGGGGAGGAGAGAAGGGGCAGCAGCCGCTGAGCCAACCCCTGCAGGTCAGGCTGTCATTGCAGTGATCCTACACAGCGTTTCTATAGGTACTTTTGAGCCGGGGTGGGCAAAATATGGCGTGCGGGCCAGACCCAGCCTGTCTCTCATTTCTCTCTGGCCTGCCAGGTCCTTTGGCTTCCTCTTCGCGATCTCTGGGCTGCTAGAAGTCCCACGGCGCAGTGGGGCACTCAGGCAGGCTGCCTGGCTGCCTGCCATGGCCCCATGCTGCTCCTGGAAGTGGCCGGCTGCTGCTGGCATGTCTCTGCACGCTGCCTCCACCCCCAGCACCGGCCAATGGGAGCTGCAGGGGTGGCGCTTCTGGGAGCGGAGTGGGGCCACGGCAGGCCAACAGGCAGCCTGCACCTCACACCTCCTCCCGCACTGCAACCCCCTGCCCCAGGTCAGAATCCCCTCCTGCACCCAAACTCTCTCCCAGACCCCGCACCCCCTCCTGCACCCTAATCCTCTGCCCCAGGTCAGAACCCCCTCCTGCACCCAAACTCTCTCCCAGACCCCACACCCTCTCCTGCACCCTAATCCTCTGCCCCAGGTCAGAACCCCCTCCTGCACCCAAACTCCCTCCCAGACCCCACACCCTCTCCTGCACCCTAATCCCCTGCCCCAGGTCAGAACCCCCTCCTGCACCCAAACTCCCTCCCAGACCCCACACCCTCTCCTGCACCCTAATCTTCTGCCCCAGGTCAGAACCCCCTCCTTCACCAAACTCCCTCCCTGAGCCCACACCCCTCACCCTCTCCTGTACCCCAACACTCTGTACCAGCCCGGAGCTCCCTCCTGCACCAAACTCCCAGGCCCCACACCCCCTCCATTAATAACAGTAGAAATGTGCGGCCCACGACAACTTACCAAACTTCATGGAGTGGTCCCGCTGTGAAAATTATTACCCACCCCTGTTCTGAGCCCTAGTCCCCAAAGCAGTTTAGGAAGCAGGGTCAGGGCACTGTCCCTATGTTACAAATGGGGAAAGTGAGACACAGGGAGGGGCAGAGCCCTGATCAAGTGACATAGTAAATGCCCTGCCAATGTCTAACTGCATTTGGGCTGGAGGGTGACATCCCCTCCCTGCCATGCCGAGGCTGCAAGCCAGCCCTAAGGCCCCTCGTCACCCCATTGAATGGGTTTAATGGGGTAGGGGCTTGCGGGGCCCTCAGCACCAGTGGGCATTTTACTCTCAAGGCAGATGAATATTTTCTTCCTGTAAAGCGCCTAGTCAGAAATTTTTCCCCAATGGTGACATCCCAGCAGAGATTCCTGGGGGGCAGCAGCTGCTCTCTGGACATGACCCCAAGTGTCTGAAATGCCCCAAACATCAATGGTGGCTCCTCTGCCTGAGACTCTCCCCCAACTGCCTCTTCTTTCTTTACCTCTCCAGGGTGCCGGGAGCACTGAGAGCAGGTGAGTCCCCGGCTCCATTTCACTTCCTCTCATGCTCAGTTGTGCTTGGAAACTGCGCTAAATACGGTGCTTTCCCCTGCCCCTGCAGTGTGATATGCTGGCTTGGTGCCTGTGATCACGTCTCCCCGGGTGGCTGCCTCACAAGGGGGAAAAGCCTGTTACTCTGACAGCTAATGAGGTCCCACCTGGGCTGTCAGACATAAGGGCCAGACCCGGCCTCTCGGATGTATTTATGTGGCCACCTCACGTATTCACACTGTGCAGAATCTCAGTTTTCAGTTTTTTTGTAAATTTCTAGGGCTCATGGTTGCAAAGAAACCCTCCCAAATGCAGACGTGGACACTGTTGTCTTTGTGTGTCTGCCAGCAGCCTGAAGCTACGGCTCAGAGGGGTATGAACTCCCCTGTCCTCCGTTCATCTCACTGGAGGGTTAGCTGAAGTGACGACACTTTAATTCCATGGCCGGTCACTGGTGGAATGGGCAGGGGGTCGGAGTGAAGCCTTTGGGGGTGGGAATAGGGAGTTTCTGTAGGGAGGGGAGAACAGCGGGGAGACAAAACAGCAAGGAAGAGCTGGAGAAAGGAGGGTGGAAAGGAAAGAAAGAGCAGAAACAGCAGGAGCCCGAGCAGGTTTGGGAGGGGGCTATTTTCCCACGGAGTGACATTGACCATAAAAGACTTAATAAAAATGAAAAGCTTATTTCCTCTCCAAAGGGCAGACTCTCCCCTTGACATCCATGCCCGGGTGTCCCACTGAGAGCAGTGAGTGCCCTGCTCTGATTGGAGCCGTGTACGGAGTCTGAAACTGATGCCCTGGCCCATGACCATCACAGAAAGTGAAATACGTCCCCGTCTGCCAAATGAGTTGGACACCCCAGAGTTATGGCTTCAGCTGAAGGGCTCTGGGCTTTTGGCATTAAAGGGCCCAGGTTCATTCCCTTCTGAACACCTGGGCTGTGTCGGGCCACGATGAGCATGTGAGACATGCCCACTCTTTGGTCCATGTCTCCTTCCTTTCCCCAGTGCCGATGCCCCTTGTTACCGGAGTAACCCAGCACAGGGGGTGGCTCAGCACCCTACAGAACCAGTGTCCCAGAGAAGGCTCCAGAACCTCTCTCTATTCCTCATGTCCCATCTCTATGGAGAGCACAGGGCTGAGGGCAGGTGACTCACCATAACCATGATCACCTCAGGCTACGAAGCTCAGATCCAGCTTTCCTGGAGTTTGGGGGTTGCTGGGCTCAGGGATTGGGGATCGGGCCCATTTCTCACCCCTCCTCCTTTCCCCAGCAGGGCGGATGGGATGTTTCAGAAGCCAGATCCGGGGTTTGCGGAGCTGGAGAAGAGACTCAGCCATTTCTCTCTGAAAAGCGCCATGCTGCAGCAGATGCTGTTGGAATTCAAAGGTGAACTGGAATCTGGGGGTTGTCTCCCCACTAGCTAGAGCAGCCCTGACCCTGGGGAGGAGTCAGGGACTCTGGTGGTGCTACTGACTCCATCTCACAGCCCAGCTCAGCAAGTCTCCCTTCCCCATGGGAGTAGCCCTGCGGGGCTGGCTTTGTCTGCAGCGGCTGCATCATCCACCTCGGCTTGTGTTGCCAACTCATAGCGGACAGTGATTACATTAATAACCAATGGGAACCTCCCCTGAATTCTCACCTCTCCCGTCCTCTCCTTCTCTAGAGATGCTGCGACTGGAGCTGGGGAGTGACGCAGGTACGTGTCTGTCTCTGACGGGTCCTGGGGAGATTTCAGACCAATAACCATGTTAGCGACAGGGGGGCGCTGCCTCCAGTCCCAATGCACGCCTGGGAATGGTGGAACAATGTGAAGCCCGGGGAGCCCCATGACTGATTCACTCCTGCTGTGTCGTCAGATGGGGAGTGAATCCTGATCTCAGGGGGGGTGTTTCCCTTTGGGAAAAGGAACAATCACACCTGAAAGGTGTGATATAGGTGAGATAAGAATAAAACATCCATACCCTGAACAGTCTGACCGCTTTAATGAGTGACTGAACATAGCTGGAGTGAGGAGGGGGTGAATAGACCCTGGCCCTGAATGAGAGATGGGGCTGGTCTCCTGTGTACAGACTGTCGGTAAAGGGAGGAGAGCCGTAGATTGTATCTGGGATCATTGTGAGTGAGAAGGGAGCTGCTAGACTGCATGTCAGAGTGTCTCACACTTTTCACACTGGAGACCCCTTATTTGAAGTCAGGTTTTGGGGGGGGATCCCCTTGTGAAAGGAAGAATAAAATGTCTCTCAAGACTGAGCCTCTATAACTTGGATGGCTGTTTCAAGAGGCTGACAGAACTGTTGACCTTGAAAGATAAAAGTGGGAGAGTGAGACTTGCCTTGCTTTAGCTCATAACAAAACTGGTCATATCTCACGACCCCTCTTATGGCCTGTCATGAGTCACCTGGCGTAGCAAACCACCGCTTGAGAAACGCGGACTGGGAAGAGGGCATTTCTTTGGATATGGGCCTACTGCGAACGATCAGTTAGCTGCTCTGCCAGATACGGACTGAGCCAAGGAACGAGTCATTCCCATAAAACCCCCATTTCTAAAATCTGTCCGTATTCAGAATCCCAGCTTACAGCTGTGCCCAGTGACCCTTTCTCTGCTGTTTCTGTCACAGCCAGAGAGACTGAAACCCCTTCAGTGGTTAGCAGAGTTGAGGATGAAGCACAGAGATTGAATCCAAAATGACATTGGCACTAGTAGGATAGCGAAGGCCTCCATGAATGGACGGTAACCAAGTCCCCCAGCCGGAGGGAGGGAGAGAGAAGTGGGGAGAGAAATCACAAGCTCCCAGACCTGCTCAGCTCCAGTTCCTGTCTCAGCACTGGACAGATTCTATCCAGTCTCTACCTCTGCCTAGATCCCACCCTGCCGGGGGATGTGCTGCCCTCAGGGACCATGTCGGGTGTTAAAGGATCTCAGTGGGTTTAGCCCTGATGGGAAGGGTCGGGTCTGCACTGCAATAAAGTGACTGCGTGTTTTGCCAGTAGGAGAGTCTAGAACAGAGCCGGGGCATGTGGTGTGAAATTCACTAAAGCTGGTTCTGAAATCTCTCCAATCCCCCTCCTCACCCTGACATGTTGCTTCATGCGCTACCGGAAGGTGCTCAGATACTACCGTGGTGAACGCAATATAAGAACCTGTATAGAACAGGTTTTTTTTAAAATGAGCACCAGCATGGTTCCCTGAGACTGTTATCCGCACAAACTGACAGGCTGCAGAACGACATCCACCCTTCCCTCCGGATGGGCCCAGCCTCCCACGGCCGAGGAGCTGGCTCAGGTAGGGATTATCGGGGAGTTGCTGGGGGGTTCCCTCTGCACTGACGGGCAGTAAACACAGAGGAGGTGGGAGTTTAGTCTGGAGGTGGAAAGGGGCAGGAAATCCACAGGGTGGAGGAAAGGAGGGGGACAGGTTGTGACAGATCTGCTAGGACTTGTGTGCTGGGGCTTAGATTCTAGGAACAGACCCATGGAGGTTGGGAGAGGAAACTGCCCCATTTCTGTGACAGGAAACACCCCCTTGGACAGAGCTGGAGAAATTACCAGACTGCCAGTGCTGCAGCCAGAACCCACTAACCAGGGGCTGCTGTGAGATACAAAGGGGCTGAGGGGAGGAGCCCCATCCCTTCACACCAGCCGCTAGCAATGAGGAGGGAGTTTGGATTCCCACCAGGGAGCTGTCCCTGGGCACTGCTGGGGGCTCCATGTCCTATATCAGCCTGTGAGGCATGAGAATGTCCTACCCCAGCAGGGAGAGGGGAGGCACAAGGGTCTCTCTCTTTCTCCTCTTACCCTGATGCCTCCTGGCTGCTCTGTGAGGGGTGCGGATGGGACTCTGCTGACTGTGAACCTCCCAGAGCTTCCATTTGATTGGCCCTGCGACCCTGTGAATTGTGGGGCTGTGAGTGGGGCAGCAGGTACCGAGCGTTGGACTCTTGCTCTTTCAGGGGCCGGTGACCTTCGAGGAGGTGGCTGTGTATTTCACCAGGGAAGAGTGGGCTCTGCTGGACTCCACTCAGAGAGTCCTCTGCTGGGATGTCATGCAGGAGAACTATGAGAATGTGACCTCACTGGGTAAGGATTCCTGTCCCCTTGGTTCTTAGAAGGGGAAATGCAGGATGTAGGGTCACATCATCCCACAATGCCACCTCTGCTCTGCCCTGTTTCAGCATCACCCCGACGTGGCAGTGACACAAACACTAGCGCTCTGCCCTCCCATGCTGGAGAACACTTTGGGAGCAGAGCACAGGAGCAACACAGCACGAAGTCCAACATCTTCTCTTGGCTAAGGCAAACGTGGGTTTAGGTCTGGCATAAAGAACAGAAGTTGCCGATCTCTGGCCAACACTCAAACGCTGAGCCTAGTGCGCACAAACCAGCTCAGACTTGCAAAACGTTGCCACCCCTTTATCTCCCTCCCTCCCCCAAGGATGATTTCTGAGTCATTGCCTTCACGAACCCCTCACTGAACCCTGTAAGCAGCTGAGATGTACGGCACCAGAGTGCTGACAATCCCCCGGCAAGAACACACCCTTGTGCACCGTCACTGGCACAACCTACAACACTGCTTCAACTATTCCCTCCCCCATCCAGGACACACTGCACATAGCTGGAGGGCATTCCAGTCTGTGGAACACAACGCAAACAATGACACGTCCTCTTGGTCCTTCTTCTTAGATATTATCGATTCATAGATTAAAAGGCCAGGAGGTCATCTAATCAGACCTCCTGTACAACAGGCCATAGAATTTCATCCAGTTACTGCTGTACAGAGCTGAATATCTTGTGCTGAACTAAATCATCTTCCAGAAAGGCATCAGGAGATGCTTGAAGACACCTTGAAGACTTCAGGAGACGAAGAATCCTCCACTTCCATTGACAGTTTGTTTACCTTTGCCCCACCCTGACTGAACTGTTCCCAGCTCCAGAGTAGGGCTTGGGGCAAAGTTAAGATTGTTGCAAAGGTTGTTGTGGGCTTCAGCTTTTCATTTCCTGGTTTTAGAGGTTGGTTTATCCCTGTCCATAGAGTGAAAGGCATGAGGCAGCTGCTGAGTTAATGACTCAAGATTGTCGAAATAACAAGCTCAATTGGAATGATTTAATCTTAAAGATCCATACAGCAGCACAGACAGAACTAGCTACGTTATATTACATTGTTGTCATGCTAAGAGCATGGATCTGTGTTTCTCCTGCATCTGGAGGGGATGAGCAGTTTTCATTCCCTCCCAACTCAGTTCCCATATCAGTATCATTAGATATAGTTTCAAACAAAGGAAACCTTGTTGCCAAGAATATTCTCCCAGAAACATATGTTCTGGTGTCATTTCTTGGTTTACCTCATTTATGTGTGACGGCATTATTATTTACAGCTGGTCAGACTAACAGTTGTTCAAGATAATCTCTCTCAGTGGGTCCTTCTTATCCCCACAGTCATTCTTCCCTGTTGATTTCCCAACAGGAAACATCTGCTGTAGCACGCAACCCTTGTTAGTGTCCCAAGGGTTATGTCAGCATTGTAGATATATGTTAAGGAGATGGTTCCCACGAACATCTGGACCTGTGTAGACACGAAGGTGCCCAAGATGGTTAAAATACAGCATAATAGATACAATTCCTGAATATCATTCCAAGAAAGAAACCAACAGGACTCCACTGGCCATCACATACAGCCCCCAGCTAAAACCCCTCCAACGCATCATCAGGGATCTACAGCCCATCCTGGACAATGATCCCACACTTTCACAGGCCTTGGATGGCAGGCCAATCCTTGCCCACAGACAACCTGCCAACCTGAAACGTATTCTCACCAGCAACTGCACACCGCACCATAGTAACTCTAGCTCAGGAACCAATCCATGCAACAAACCTCGATGCCAACTCTGCCCACATATGTACACCAGTGACACCATCACAGGACCTAACCAGATCAGTCACACCATCACCGGTTCATTCACCTGCACGTCCACCAATGTAATATACGCCATCCTATGCCAGCAATGCCCCTCTGCTATGTACATTGGCCAGACTGGACAGTCTCTACGGAAAAGGATAAATGGACACAAATCAGATATTAGGAATGGCAATATACAGAAACCTGTAGGAGAGCACTTCAACCTCCCTGGCCACACTATAGCAGACCTTAAGGTGGCCATCCTGCAGCAAAAAAACTTCAGGACCAGACTTCAAAGAGAAACTGCTGAGATTCAATTCATCTGCAAATTTGACACCATCAGCTCAGAGTTGAACAAAGACTGTGAATGGCTTGCCAACAACAGAACCAGTTTCTCCTCCCTTGGTTTTCACACCTCAACTGCTAGAACAGGGCCTCATCCTCCCTGATTGAACTAACCTCGTTATCTCTAGCTTGCTTGCCAGCATATATATACCTCCCCCTGGAAATTTCCACTACATTCATCTGACGAAGTGGGTATTCACCCATGAAAGCTCATGCTCCAAAACATCTGTTAGTCTGTAAGGTGCCACAGGACTCTCTGCTGCTTTTACAATTCCTGAATAGTGATCTGGGCCTTCCAATTCAGACACACTCTTTGCTGAAGGTAGAGATTCTAAAGAAGCGTTAATATTTAAATGAATCAAATATATGGAAAGAACTAAAAGCATTCGTAGTAAATAACAGGCGTGAACACAGCACTTGACAACCTGAACTGCATTAATGTGGCTTATAAACTTTTCATTCCCTTGATTTTTTTTTTTTTAAATGGACTTTTTTTGCCACCGTAACCGTGCGTCCCCTAGGGCTTTTGCTGGCGTAGCTATTTCAGTTATGCATCGTTGTCGTCTTCAGTATGATGCCATTGCTTTGCTGACAAAGAGGTTTTTTCAGGACATTCGCTTGCCAATTTGATACCATTCATTGTGCTTACACGGGTAGCAGGGGAGACCGCAAGCAGGGTGTCATCTCCTCCCCTACTTCCGTTACTGACGTGATTTTTCACGTAGGTAACTGACCCAGCTGTGATAGCAAAACTTGCAAGTGTAGGCCAGGTGAAAACCTGTGTTTGGATTGGAGTACTTTTAAATATTATTTTCCCCCAGAAATTTTGGCCTCAGGGCAAATCTTCCAAAGGGAACCCCTATAAAATGCAAAAAAATAAAAGGTCAACGCACATTGTCTGAAAGCTGTCAGTGGCGGGGCTCACGTTCAAATGTAGCTCAGATTCAGCAATGGCCCCAACCCGTCCCCTAGAGACAACCAAACACCGTGAGAGCTGACTGCAAGAAACCTTCTGCTGTTAACAGAGCATTAATCTTCCTGCACATGCGCATTTCAGTTGCTTTGATTCATCAGTTTGGCTCCTGCTGATCTGAAATTCCCACTTTTACAGTTCACTTTTTCAAGACTGCTTCCCCGGAGAGGCAGTGGGTGCCCTGTACCAGCTGAGATAAGTGCTAAGTGACTGAGATCCTTTGGGGGAAGTTAGAAGCTCACGTCCATCCTAGGTGTGTGCAAATGTTGTAGCAAGGTTCACACCCACACACACCCCTCTTCCCTAGAAACTGTGACCCCAGCCACCGTTTCTAATTCCTTACACTCTTCCCCTCTTGGTGATGTCGTAGGTTGGTAATGAAACTTCTGGGGACTTGGAGCATCTCGCTCCCCCATCCCTCTCTGCAGCAGCCACAGTCTCTCTTCCCTGCGGGCTCTGTGGATCTTTGAGGCAGTCCCTTGTGAGATCACACGGTCTTATTCTTACTTTTCATAGTCTCCTTTTCCAGAGGAATTAGTTTGTTGCTATTGAATTATAATATCTAATTCCCCAAGCGTGTCCTGTCTACTTCAGGAACTATCTGAGGCAATCTCAGCACCAATAGCAATTGTCTGTGAGAAGTCTTGCAGGACATGGGAGATCCCGGAGGACCGGGGGAGGACAAATACTGTACCTGTCTTTAAAAGGAGAAAAAGAGGACCAGAGGAATTATAGATCAGTCAGCCTAACTTTGAGAGCTGGAAAGATACTGGAATGGATCGTTAAACATTCAGTTTGTCAGCAGCTGGAGGATAAGAGCGTTATGAGGAATAGGCAGCATGGATTTGTCAAGAACAAATCATGCCACCAACCTAATTTCCTTCTTTATCAGCTTTATTGGCCTAGGGCAGGGGTCGGCAACCTATGGCACGCGTGCCAAAGATGGCACGCAAGCCGATTTTTAATGGCACGCTGCTGCCTGCCGGGGTCCCGCTCAGCCAGCTGCCAAACCCCAACAGCGGGCTGAGCCAGACCCCGGCAGGTATCAACGTGCCATTCAAAATTCTGCCCAACCCAGCCCGCACTTCTTCACCCCTCATCTGCCGCTCTCTCTGGTCAGGGCTCGGGGCAGAAGCAAGCTTGGTCCTGCCGGCTGCTGCTGTAGGGCAGGCTCCACTGGCAGCCAAGCTTCCCCCTCCCCTGCCTCTTCCTCCAGCCGTGCTCCGTCGAGCCCCACCTCCTCTCCCTCCCTGCTGCCGATGGCCCTTGCGAGGGAGGGGAGAAGAGCAGCCCCAGCCCTCGTTGCTCAGACCGGTAAGGAAGCGGAGAAGGGAGGCAGGAGCGGGGCTTTGGGGAGGGGGGGTAGGAGTGGGGCGTATCCCTTCAGCCCCCTGCTGTGAGCCGCTCAGGGCAGGGGGCTGGGAGCACCCCCCTGATCCCGGCCCACCCTCCCAGCCCTCTGCCCTGACCCCTGAACCCCCCTTGCACCCCAGCCCCCTGCATCTCCCCTACAACCTCAGCCCTGATTCCTGCACCCTCCATACATACCCAGCCCCCTCACACCCCGTGCCCTGACTCCTGTACCCCCTCACATGCCCCAGCCCTCTGCCCTGACTCCTGCACCCTCCACATATACCCATCCTTCCCCACACCCTCTGCCCTGACTCCTGCACTCCCCACACATACCCAGCCCCCCCACACCATCTGCCCAGACTCCTGCACTCCCCACACATACCCAGCCTCCCCACATCCCCTGCCCTGACTCCTGCACTCCCCCCACCCTGAGCACCAAATGGGAGCTCCTGCACGCCCCCTCACATTCCCACCTGCACCCCTTGCACCAAATGGAAACTGCCCAGGTAAGCACTCCACCCCAAACCTCCTGTCCCAACCCTGAGCCCCCTTCCTCATTCTAGCTCCTGGCCAGACCCTGCACCCCAACCCCTAGCCTGCTCCTTCACCCCCAGCCCTGTGCTCAGTGCACCCCCACGCTCAGCTCAGTGCAGAGAGAGAGGGGAAGAGAATGGGCCAGAACCAGGGAGAAGGTAGGTCCCCACTGTATGTGTGCAGGGCCGGGACCCCAGGCTGGCAGAGGACTGAGCAGGGCCAGGGACTGGGACCCCAACTGGCAAGCGGCCAGCAGCCAGAACCCCAGACTGGCAGCGGGCTGAGCAGGGCCAGCGACTGGGACCCCAGCCGGCAAGGGGCCAGCAGCCAGAACCCCAGACTGGCAGCGGGCTGAGCCGCTTGGCCCGCTGCTGGTCTGGGGTGCCGGCCCCACTCAGCCCACCACTGTTCTGGGGTCCCGGCCCCGCTCAGCCCGCTGCCGGTCTGGGGTTCTGGCTGCCGGCTCCCTTGCCAGCTGGAGTCCCAGCTGCTGGCCCCGCTCAGCCTGCTGCCAACCTGGGAGTCTGGCTGCTGGCCCCTTGTCAGCCGGGGTCCTGGCCACGGGCACCGCTCAGTCCGCTGCCAGCCTAGGTGAACGGAACCCCAGGCTGGCAGCAGGCTGAGCAGGCCAGCGGCTTAAGATCAGCATTTTAATTTAATTTTAAATGAAGCTTCTTAAACATTTTGAAAACCTTGTTTACTTTACCTGCAAGGGTAGTTTTAGTTATATGATATATAGACTTAGAGAGAGAAACCTAAAAAACGTTAAAATGTAATACCGGCACGCGAAACCTTAAATTAGAGTGAATAAATGAAGACTTGGCACACCTCTTCTGCAAGGTTGCCGACTGCTGGCCTAGGGTATTGCAGGAAGGCGGCAGATTTGCTATATCTTAATTTTAGCACATCCTTTGACACAGGCCCAGATGCCATTCTCATAGGGAAATTGGGTCTAGATTAATTTATTATAAAGTGGGTACAAAACTGGTTGAAAGACAGTACTCAATTTTAATCTGCAGCAAGGGTGATTTTAGGTTAGATATGAGGGGAAAATATAACTACACGAGTAGTTAAGGTCTGGAATAAGATTCGAAGGGAAGTTGTGAAATCCCCGTCACTGGAAGCTTTTAAGAACAGCTTAGACAAGTACTTCCCAGGGATCTTCCAGATTTCCTTGTTCCTGCCTCAGTGCATGGGCTGGATTAAATGACCTCTTGAAGTCCCGTCTGCCCTAAATTTCTGTGATTCTATCATTCTAAAACCTTCACCATACACTGGGGGATTTTCATGCTCCTTTCCAGTATACCTGACTCACTATATTCCCCACCTTCTCAAAATGTGCTTTCCTGATCCCTAACACCCCTGACATACAGTAACTCCTCATTTAAAGTTGTTCCAGTTAACGTTATTTCATTGTTACATTGCTGATCAGTTAGGGAACGTGCCCGTTTAAGGTTGCACAATGCTCCCCTATAACGTTGTTTGGCAGCTGCCTGCTTTGTTCACTGCTTGCAGGAAGAGCAGCCCATTGCAGCTGGCTGGTGGGGGCTTGGAACCAGGTTGGACCGGCAGCCCTCCCATCAGCTCCCCTAAATTCCCTGTGCAGCAGCTGCCCAGCAGGCTATCAATTGCTGGCAGTTCAGCCATCCCTCCCCTCATTGCTATGTGCTGCTCCTGCCCTCTGTCTTGGAGCTCCTCCCCAAGACTCCTGCTTGCTGTGGGGCAGGGGAGGGGAGGAAGAGAGGCGCTAATGTCAGGGTGTCCCCCTCCCCCCTGCACCCCGCTTACTGCATCTTCCATAGAGCAGGGTGGGGACACACGACAGGGCTCAGGACAGAGGGAGTTTGCTGGCAGCAGCTGCGGTCTCAGCAAGCTGATCAAATTAACAAGGCAGTGTACTTCAGAGCAGGGTCAGCATACTTAAAGGAGAATTGTGCATCTCTCTCTCTCCCACACACAGGTTGTGTGTCTCTATCTGCTATGCAGTCTCCCTTCCCTCCTTTCCTGCTGCCTTGTAGAGTGAGAGAGTTAACCCTTGAGGGCTCCGCCAATTGCTCGTTCATCATTTAGCAGTAAGGCATTCCCTGGGAAATAGAGAGAGAGAGAGAGTGTGTGTGTGTGTAATATAGTCTTTTGTCTCGTGAAAAAAATTTCACTGGAACTTAACCTCCCCTATTTACATTAATTCTTATCGGGAATTTGGATTTGCTTAAAGTTGCATTTTTCAGGAACATAACTACAACATGAAGTGAGGAGTTACTGTACGGCACTCAGTGACATCCCCTCTCCTTCCTATTCCTTACTGTGCTGAGCCCCGCAAACCCATGCTCCCCAGTCCCAGTTCCCCCTATGACTGTCTCATTCCGTTCTGGTCTTGGTAAGAAGCAGTTCCAAGGTGACTTCCCCTTGGAGTTCCTTCCTCTGGGTTTTAGGAGCCCCTTTGATGAGGAGTGTCTGGCTGTGTGTTTGCCAGCAGAATTAATCTCCTTATAGGCAGAATGCCTGATACTGCTGAGCTCCAGAATTTTAATGTTTTAAAATGAACTGGGGTTTAAAAAAAAGGCCATGTCCTTTGTGACAAAGGTCTCATGAATTCACGTGATTTCACTTTTTTCCTTCATCTGAGTAGGGTCTCCAGTTTCCAGACCCGAAGTGATGTCCCAGCTGGAACAAAGAGAAGAGTTGTGGGATTCACATCTTCAGGGCTTGGAGGAAAGAGAGCTCCTGAGAGGAACTTGCACAGGTGAGGAGATATTAGACCAATTTAAATACTGTCTGTGCCTGAAGGACACAGCTGGGATTCCCTACCAGGACCTTGAGAGCTCTTTGAGTTCAGGATTGTCCCTCAGCAGGTGTCATATCCTCGGAGCAGATATTGCTTATGGCTTCCTACTCATCCATATCAACACTTTGCAATAGCTCAGTTCCCAACCTCCTTTCATCCTGAGCGCTGGGATGGGATGTGGAGACAGAGTTGATCTCCTTCTCTCTCCTCTCTGGGGAAGAGTTTGGGGGATTCATTTCCTGATCTTTCCCCACTTCTCTCCAGCACTTTGGTTTCCTCTCCCCTTTTCCCTCCCTGCCTCTGAGGTTTCTCTCTCTGTCTCAGGAGATGGTGGGATGGTGAGTGAGAACAGGGAGCAGAATCCAGAGCAGGAAGATGCTGAGCACGTAGAACTATGTGGGGGATTATCACAAAGAACTCAAGGAAATATGTCCTGGAGTCGTGAGGAGAGGCAGCCAAAGGAGGAAGTGGGTAAATCCATCAGTTGTGAGGAAAATCACAAGGACCTCAAGGAAACCACTGGCCAGCAGAGAATCCTGATGGGAGAGAGAAAAAACATGTGTCCTGAGTGCGGGAAAACCTTCCCTCGGCGCTCACATGTTATTGAACACCGGAGAATCCACACAGGAGAGCGCCCCTATGAGTGCTGTGAATGCGGGAAAACCTTCAGTCGTCACTCACACCTAATCAGACATCAGAGAATCCACACAGGAGAGAGACCCTTCGGGTGCTGTGAGTGTGGGAAAACCTTCACGCGACACTCAACCCTTATCAAACATCAGAGAATCCACAGGAGCGCGCCCCCCTATGAATGCTGCGAGTGCGGGAAAACCTTCCCGCGGCGTTCGCACGTTATTGAGCATCAGAGAATCCACACAGGAGAGAGACCCTACGAGTGCTGCGAATGCAGGAAAACCTTCAATCGTCACTCACACCTAATCAGACATCAGAGAATGCACACAGGTGCAAGCCCCTATGGGTGCTGTGAGTGCGGGAAAACCTTCACTCGACGTTCAACTCTTCTCAGACATCAGAGAAACCACAGGGGGGTGCCCCCCTATGAATGCTGTGAGTGCGGGGAAACCTTCACGCAGTGCTCAGAGTTTATTATACATCAGAGAATCCACGCAGGAGAGAAGCCTGCGAGTGTGGTCGACACTCACACCTTATTAGGCATCAGAGAACCCACACAGGCGCCAGCCCCCAGGAATGCTGATAGATCAGCCCTGATTAATCATCAGAGAATCTAACAAGGAGAGAGGCCCTATGAATGTTGTGGGTGTGGGAAAACCTTCATTTTTCACTCAGACCTTGGGAGACATCTAAGATCCACATGGGATAGACACCGTAGACCAGTGGTCACCAACCTGTCCATTGCGTGGCTCCGGGGTGGGGAAGGGGTCTCCGTGCGCTGTTCCTGCTTGCAAGATCCCACTGGCCATGAACAGGGAACTGTGGCCAATGGGAGTTTTGGGGGTAGTGCCTGCAGAAAGGGGCAGCATGCAGAGCCATGTGCTCCCCGTGTTCCCCCAGGGGCTACAGAGGTATGTTGGCCCCTTCTGGAAGGGGCCAGGGCAGGCAGGGAGCCTGCCGTAGCCTCCCTGTGCTGCCATCCTCAGTAAATGCTGCCCAGTGGGAGGCTGCACCCGAGCCCCATCCCAGAGCCAGCACCCCATACCCCCTCCTACATCCCAAACCCCTGACCCAACCCTGAGCCCCCTCCCAGAGCCAGTACCCCGTATGCCCTCTTGCACCTCAACACTCTACCCCAGCCTGGAGCCCCCTCCTGCACCCAGAGCCCACACCCTTTCCTGAACCCCAACCCTCTGCCCTAGCCTGGTGAAAGTGAGTGAGGGTTGGGGAGAGCAAGTAATGGCGGGGAGGGGAGATGGAGTGCGTGGCGCTTTGGGGAAGGGGCTGGGCCTGGGGAAAGGGACAAGGTAGATCCTGGGTTGCTCTTACATTGGAAAAAGTGATCTTGGGTGTATAAAGTTTGGAGACCACTGCCGTAGATGCTCCGAGTGTGGGAAATGCTTCCATCAGCGTTTACACCTTATTTATCATCAGGGAATCCACAAGTTAGATAAACAGCATAAACATCTAAATATTATTGCTAATTCCCACGTGTGGCCTTTATGCTGTCCGTGTGATTTCCTTCATTGTGGTCTCAGCTCTCCCAGGTGAGTGGTGCGGTTTTGCTTTTTGCAGCTCTTGAATCCCCAAAGAGCCTTCCTATCTACTGCTTTGTTCCATGAGTCATGGGAGTATGAGTCCCTCTTAGTAGGAATGCACATCAGCCCCAGATGTGGGGAACAGAAACCTGCATGGGCCTGGTGTCATTAGCATTTTTTTTTTTTTTAGTTAGCCAGCTCTGGTGAGCTATCAGATGTAAAATCACAGCTGTGTTTTCTATACCGACATGGCCCAAGTACAATATGCTTCCTAGTTTAGAATCCTGTTGCTAATTTATCATGATGCTAAAACTTTTGCAAATACAACTGAATAACAATGAGAGCGCGCTGCGTGAAGCAGGTTTCAGTGGATCAGAGGACAATGCACTGGGAAAATCTGTAGTCCTGATTCTGAGTCATCAGACGTAACCTGCCCTAGAATCTCATTCTATCTGAAACAGAAAATGTCTTACACCTCTCTGAGATGTAGATTTTTTTTTCTCTTTCCTGAAGGCTGGTTGGCCACACAACTGGATATTAGTTTTCTTTGGCAGAATGTAGTTCAGATTTATTGAGGACTTGGAGACAAATTCCCACTGATTTATTTTTGCTTTTCTCCTACGCCTCCGTGATGTCATGGGGAAAGTTCAAATGCGACTCAGTCAGCTGGAGCGAATAGTCCCAGTTATGGGACATGCTACCAAAGAAATGGTAGTGGTTTGAAATCTCCAGTCTGAAATGGTGAAGAACAGCACACCCCAAACTGCACAACTAACTGAAGTTGGATATAATCACAGGGTTGTTTAGTTATTTAAGTCAATATTATTTCAGATCAGCCGGAGAGAGAGTTTCACAGTAAGGAACTATGCAAAATGCCCATGTATTGTTTCCTAAAACAGTTTGTGACCCAGGCCCTCGAGGTGGTTACTCCTGTAGATATCTCCCAGCTAATCCTAATATTTGGGAAATACTGTCTCTAGCAATGCAGTTGTGCAGGAAATAGAAGTGGTTTTCTGTTGTTTTTGAATTCACCCTTTGCAATGCTTCAAGTGTGTATAAAATGAGGTCAGTGTTTAATGTGAGACAGCTGCAGAAAAATTACTCGTTTTGCATAGAAACCCCACCTCTGGTTCTGTATAGTGATTCTTATCCAGGCTTGTGTCTAGTTTCTGATTTAAACAGGTGCAATCGGATGAAGGAAATAAACTTGGCATGTTTGGGGAAGACATTCCTCACTAACACTGCTGAGACTGGGTGGTTTGGTAAAGGATTCTTCTCCAGAGAAATGTAAATTTGCCCTCATCAAGATCAAAGATTGGCAAGAACTACTCAAATAGAAACAGCAGGCCCTGGTTGTTGGTTTTCACTGCAGAGATGAAAGCTGGGGTGAGCTACAGTCCAAGTAAAACTGTGTTTAGAACAAAGCTCCCGAGCTCAGTGGCAATGATTAGAGAGCCAAAGGATGCCCTGGTAACTAGGGTGGGCTCAGAGGGGGATGGTGGATGGAATTTATCACACATGCCTGCCCTGCTCTCCAGAGCCCCAGTGGGATAATCTAGAGAAGGGGGAGCATTTCTCACCTGTATTCCCAGAAGAGCTGCCAGGACTCCTCCCTGACTGCAATTCGCTGCCTGGAATGAGCCCTTGCTGTCACAGATTGCAGCTGGGATGATCAGGAGGGGAAAGGGTTTCTCCTGAGAGTGATTTTTCTGCTCTAAGGGCATTGGAGGGGAGCACTGCACAATCTGAAATGACCAACTTGGTTGCATCCCATCCCCGTGCAACTAAAAAGTCACTATTGATGCAACTGTGGCTACTGTGGTTGTGTTCCTGGCAGTTGGGATAATTTGCAGAATTTAGACGTGGCTCAGAGGTGAGCAGCAGGAGGGTCTGAGTTAGTGTCAAAATCACAGCTCTCCAATCAGGGACTCATGGCCCAGTCTCCCATGTGACAGGTGGTAATAGTCCCAAAGTTACCTCTAATTTTTCCATCCATGTGCAGAACGGATTTTGTTATGGGCACCAATAGCAAGGTGATGCATGGCTGTGCGCTACCAGTAGAAACCAAAAGCCTAGATATGATATTATATATATATATAAAAGTTACAGTAGGGATAATTACTCCAGCCTGGATTTACTACTCGAAGAATTCAATGTAAGCATAAGAGAGAAATACAATTATGAAATGCACAGACCAGTCAAAAACTAAACCAACAGCCCTGTGAAAGAGTAAAATTACAGAGAATATCTGTGTATTGCAGGAAGGGAGGAGAGGCACCTGAACAAAAGTCACCAGATGGGCGAGGCACTTGACTGACTCTTGGGCAGCTGAGCAGGGACGCAGCTTAGAGGGAACACGGGGCACCACTATGCTTATGAGGTCAGAACCGGCAGCTTCCCTAGGAGCTCCAGCTGGGAGGAGGTTGCTCTGGACTCTGCAGAGTGGTTTCAGTGTGAGACTATGGGAGTTTCTCTGATTTACAGGGGGCTTTGCCAGAGGGGAGACTATAGGTCACCTATTATGGGGGTCTGAGCTGGGGCAGCAGCGAGGGGCAAGATGGAGAATTTGTCACGTGATAAAAATGAAGCTGGAAAACCTCTCCCTGTGCTCCGGCAAAAGACTCTCTATCTCTTCACGTCTCCTTCCGTTAAAATCTGTATCTCTGTCCTGACACTCAGAGACTCCTCGCTCCCAGGCAGACTTTTAGCTTTTCTTTACCTTGAATTGGCCTTCTACAAATATTTTTGCCACTAAAATTATCAAGAACATTTACAGTGAGAGAAAGAAACAAAACAAATCAGAACCAAAGAAACAGACACACACATGATCTCCCCACCACACACAGTTTGAGTCTTGACTTTTTGACTGAAATTTCTAAGCAATAAAATGCAGCCCTCTATTGGCCAGAAAACAAACCCCGGCCTCCCACGCTGCAGGCAAGGCACCAGCCACTGACCCACCAATGCTCTAGTTGCTCCGGTGTGACATTTCCAGCTGCCCAATACTGCTACTACCCCAGGGGAACCAGTGTTGACTCTAGTAAGCATTTTTCTTAGCCTGGTTCTGTGTTTCTTTAGCAAAGGGCTGGTGATGGTTCTGTAGTCCAGGGATCATGAAATCAAGTAACAGGCTGAGCATCCTTTCCCCGTCCCACCTTGCAGGTGGGGAGATTTTAAAAACGCTGTGTTACTCTATCTAACTAAGTAACTAGCTGGTACTACACTAATCCTGCAAAACATGCAGACACACCCAGCTCTATGGGTTGGCAAACTTAGGGAGACTCTGCTGCCAATCATGAAATAGGAGAAGCCCGTTAACTTTAAACAGCTGCCCTTTCAACCCATCTGAAAGTTACGAAAGAACAGTGATCTGCGTTAAAGGAAGACTGCCATTTATTATAGCCCCAATTTATATTACATGCACAAAGAGAGGTTTGAATGTGTATCAGATAGTTTGATAAAGCTTGGCTATTTTATTTTTTAACATGCTTGTGCCCCCTTCCAGTAGAGTTTTCCGTCCCACATTATGCCAATTTTTGTACCAAATCAGCAAAGAGTCCTGTGGCACCTAACAGACGTATTGGAACATGAGCTTTCATGGGTGAATACCCACTTCGTCAGATGCATGTAGTGGAAGTAACATAAACTAGTCCATTCCTCCCTCTATTCGCCCTCTGACCAGAAAGTTAGAATGAGGCAGAGTATTGTGCAATTCTCACAATAGGAATAAATTAAAAACTGGGATGAATCATAGTGGAGATGCCGACACAGCCTGTTCTGTAGCTGGTGGAGTCACACACTCTCTCTGCTGCTGGTTCTAAACAGCAGAAGTTGATCAAAGACGACAAGCTCCTGTAGGAGCTATGGGCAGCTGCCATGTCACCTGGGAGGCGTTTCACAAAACACAGCACTTCCCCTCTGGAGAGAAAACACTTCCCTCCTACCTCGCTGGACTCTCCGTGGGGCTGCCAAGCCTGAGGGATCTGGCTCTCTCTGGGAGCTCCATGGGGATTCTTAAAAGAGTCATTGGGGGGCAGGAGTCAATGCCATGGCAATCTCTTCACTTCTTTCTCAGGGCCACCTGCTGAGCCCTGGCTTTGGGGTTGGCTTTGGCCTCACTCTCTCCTGTCTGGGTTTTAGGTGGGCACAGGACCACTGCCTGGGGCTTGGCAACTTTGACCTTTTGGGGGCTTTTCTCTGCTGGTTTGGTCCCTGCTGCAGCCACCACTTTCTTAGAGCTATTCCTGGCCCTGGGCATGGTGGCCTTTCTGGGGATCCTGGCAACTCTGAACAGCTTCTTGGTGGGTATTTTCCTGCTCAGAGCCACTGGATTCTTCTCATGCCTTGTCCTGGGAGCCCAGCTGCTGCTGGCTGAAGGTGAAGGTGAAGGGGCGAAGGTGCCGGTGGCCTCGGCCTGCACCAAGATGCCTTTGCTCATCGGCATCCAGCTTGATGTGATTCTTATTCTGCGCATCACAGCTGTGGTGACCAAGGACCTGCCAAATGTGCATTCATATTATACCTTTGTTAAATCGATTACAACATAAACTAGAGACTTAATGCGACATTCCCCAGGGTACAACCTGGACCACTGAACTGCTGTGTTCCCCTAACGCTCCAGCCCACGGCTTTGCTGGCGAACGATAAACTCCTCCAGGCTCTTCTCACACAGCCACAAGCATGCAAAGTCACTCCCAGCTGAGTTACATGAATGCTGTCCCAGCCACTCATGACTTATAGAAAGGACGACATTCCCAAATTCTTAGTCCCAGCCTTGCACCCCAGAACTGTGCATCTTGCTCAGTCCAGCATACTACTGACCAAAGCAAGCTCATAGATAGTTCGTCAGTTCATCCAAGGAAATGCTCATGCCCCAACCTTTCTTAATCAGAGGGGTAGCCGTGTTAGTCTGGATCTGTAAAAGCAGCAAAGAATCCTGTGGCACCTTATAGATTAACAGACGTTTTGGAGCGTGAGCTTTCGTGGGTGAATACGCACTTTGTCAGATGCATCTGACTAAGTGCGTATTCACCCACGAAAGCTCATGCTTCAAAACGTCTGTTAGTCTATAAGGTCCCACAGGATTCTTTGCTGCTTAATCTGAGTAGTGATTCCCCACACGCTTCAACCAAAGCACACTGCTTTAGACAGAATAAAAACAACTTTATTAACTGGGGAAAGAGATAATCACTTTAAATCTAACTAATAAAGGCATAAAAGTTGGAACTAATTACAAAGAAGTAAAAAGATAAAACCGCAATCTGATTCATAAGCTGTGCCAAGATAAATAAGTTTTGAAAGCAAAAAGGTTTATCTCACCCGCAAACGTTCATCAGTTCATACTAACCGAAAAGCCTTCCAACAAGCACCCCCACCCCCAACCAGGTCACTGATGCTCCTGCTGTCTTTCAAGCAGGGCCGGTGCAAGGATGTTTCACGCCCTAGGCGAAACTTCCACCTTGTGCCCCCCCCCGAAGTGCCCCCCTCCGTGGCAGTCCCCCTTTCTGCCCTGAGGCATGTCCCCCCCCCACGGCAGCTAATCCCCTCTGCCCTGTGGCAACCGCCGCCCCAGCTCATCCCTGCTCCGCGCACAAGCACGAGCACCCAAAGCACGAGCACCCTAAGCTGATTGGCGCCACAAGGCTGGGAGGTGGGAGAAGTGAAGTAGCCACCGCGTGCTCAGGGAGGAGGCGGGGCAGGAGTGAGCTGGGACGAGGAGTTCCCCTGCGTGCTGCTCCCCCATCCTTACTTGCTGCAGGCGGCCCTCCCTGCGCTCCCCTGCCCCAGTTCCCTCTGCCTAAATGCCAGCAGTGACTGGGGTGGCTGAAGATCTGGGCACCGCAGTTGCTGCCGAAGAAAATGCCCCCCCCCCGCCAAATCCCAGCACCCTAGGCGACTGCCTAGTTCACCTAAATGGTTGCACCGGCCCTGCTTTCAAGCGATCCTGTTGCCCTGAGTAGAGATGGGGGAGGAGAGGGCATGTGGAGGTCACTGTCCTTTATTTTATACCCTCCTCTTGTCTTTGAGTATTACCCCCCATCCCGCGGAATACAGTCAAAACAATCCCCTGTGTCTGTGAGAGCTGAAGCATCTTTCGGGTGAATTCTCAATTTCTTGTTCTCACCTGTCGTAGCTTCCTACTCAGATTTGAACCTTAGCGTTCATAAAATGAGAAGCTAGCATGAACCCTCTAAGCTTAATTACTAGCTTAGATCTGATATCGCTGCCACCAGCCAGGAATTTCCAGGGCTGGCCCTCGGGTCTCCCCAAAACGTTCCCTGGGGGACCCCCAAGACTCAGATGCCCTGAGTCTTACAACAAAGGGAAATAACCTCCCCCCTTGTCTCCTCTTTACCCCCTCCCAGGCTTCCCCGGGAAGATACAGCTTCAAGTGCTTGAAACACAAGCACCGAGAGATTAAGTACCTCTCTCCTCCCCCCTCCTTCTTCCCCTGAGGCTGTTAGGATCCACCCTCCGTAGATCTAACACAAAGAGAATTTCCCTTCCCAGAGAAAACTCAAACAGGTCTTAAAAAGAAAGCTTTATATAAAAAGAAAGAAAAACACATAAACATGATCTCTGCATCAAGGTGACAATACAGGATCAATTTCTTAAAAGAAAAAATGAATAAACAACCTTATTCAAAAAGAAATACAATGTAAACATTCCAGCAACTACACACATGTAAATACAAAAAAAAAACACCAATAAAAGCCTATTGTTTTTCTACCTTTGTACTCACAACTTGGAAACTGAAGATTAGAAGCTTGAAGATAGAAAGATCCTTCTCATAGCCGAGAGACAGACAAAAGACACAGACCCAAACATTCCCTCCCTGAGCTTTTAAAAATCTGGTTTCCTGATTGGTCCTCTGGTCAGGTGTTTGGTTCCCTTTGTTAACCCTTTACAGCTGAAAGAAACATTAACCCTTAGCTATCTGTTCATGACAACACCTTACGTGCATGTGAATTTTGAGACGTGTTCAGGAATGATATGCAAATCCTTTGCGTAGAGCAGGGGTCGGCAACCTTTCAGAAGTGCTGTGCCGAGTCATTTATTCACTCTAATGTAAGGTTTCACGTGCCAGTCATACATTTTAACATTTTTAGAAGGTCTCTTTGTATAAGTCCATAATATAGAACTAAACTATTGTATGTAAAGTAAATAAGGCTTTCAAAATGTTTTAGAAGCTTCATTTAAAATTAAATTAAAAAGTAGAGCTCCCCCCCCCCTCCGGACTAGTGGCCAGGACCCAGGCAGCGTGAGTTCCATTGAAAATCAGCTTGCGTGCCACCTTCGGCACCCGTGCCATAGGTTGCCTCCCCCGGGGTACAGTGTCGTCCCCCACAATGGTGAATGGTTGCTTCAGTAGCTAAGAGATTTTTAACACCTGTGGTCAGACCTTTGTGGACACTGATAAGTCATTCCCCAGAATTACAACATACTTCAGTAACAAGCGTATTAGAAAATCTTGTAGCTCCACATACAAAGTTGGTGCACTCATTTTAACAGGACATTGATCTTCAGTAGATCATGAGTTTTTAAATGATACCTGGCGGGATCCAACTGAGAGAGCCAATTCAGGACCAATTGCTTAAAAAGGGCAGTTACAGCCCTAGGCTGGGGTTTTTCCACCTCTAAGGCAAACCAAACCAGCCAGACAAAGAGAACTTGGGTTTCACCCCACTGGCTAACCACAAGTCACAAACAATTCTCTTAGCCACTTCAGTTTTCCAGTATCACCACCAGTGCCACTCGTCCTGGGGATCTATGGTTATGGAAACCAACACCTCAATAAAAGAAAAAGGTTCTCTCGATCCCAAAGAATCAAGCCCCAGACCCAGGTCAATATACACATCAGCTCTTACCCATAAATCACGCTGGTGCCAATCCTTTAGAATCTAAAATCTAAAGGTTTATTCATAAAAGGAAAAATATATAGATGAAAGCTAGAATTGGTTAAATGGAATCAATTACATCCAGTAATGGCAAAGTTCTTAGTTCAGGCTTGTAGCAGTGAAGAAGTAAACTGCACGTTCAAATCAAGTCTCTGGAGTACATCCCCGCTGGGATGGGTCATTCAGTCCTTTGTTCAGAGTTTCAGTTTGTAGCAAAGTCCCTCCAGAGGTAAGAAGCAGGACTGAAGACCAGATGGAGATGAGGCATCAGCCTTTTATAGCTTTTTCCAAGTAAAAGAACCTTGCTGTCCTTACTGTGAAAAATTACAGCAAAATGGAGTCTGGAGTCACATGGGCAAGTCCCTGCATACTTTACTGAGTTGCAGGACGTATCTGCATTTTCTGAATGGGTCAATTGTGTAGCTGATGGTCCTTAATGGGCCATCAAGCAGGCTAGGCAGAGCTAACACCAACTTGTCTGGGATGTGTCCCAGAAGCACAGAACAAATTTGAACAGAGACAGTGTAGATCCAATACTTAAAATTTTAACTACAAAATGATACCTACATATAAACAGCAACCCATAACCTGGTCTTAGATACCTTATATGACACCCTTAACATAAGATTTGGTGCCACTACAGGACCTTGGTAGCAACCATGTTCTTTATGGTCCCAGATTATAGGAATAACATCACACCTCACAACGCATACTTTGTACAAAATTTAACCATATGACTGTGGTGAATATGGGGGTACAGAGTGTCACGTGGGCATACAGAGTGTCACACTTAGAGCTCTGATTTCAGCTGATGGACAGGTTTCCTAGGCTTTTACACATTTGCAGAGGAAAAATGTTGAGCGTTGAAATTCATTTCAGGCATCGGCCTTCAGTGGCACACCTCACAGTTGAACCCCAGAGCTACGAACAGCTGGGGAATCAGACTGTTCATAACGCGGAAACATCCATAACTCTGAACAAAACGTCATGGTCTTTCTTTCAAAAGTTTACAACTGAACATTGACAATGCAGCTTTGAAACTTAACTATGCAGAAGAAAAATGCTTCCTTGAAGCATCTTAATTTAAATGAAACAAGCACAAGATCAGTTTCCTTATCTAGTCAAATCCTTCTTTAACTTTCCTTTTTTTTTCTGTGCTTTACATTTAACATGGTACTGTACTGTATTTGTCTTTTTTTCCTGTTAGTTTTTGTCTGGTGCCTGATTGCATACTTCTGTTTCCTAATGAGGTCCATGGCTGATCCATCCATTCGTTACTCTGAGATTCTTCAGTACTGCAGATGGCTCCGGAAATATATTTTCTTTAAAATAAAAAAGTTCATTAAGGGGGGTCCCTGGATTTAAAGTACGGAGCTCTTGATCTGTAGTGAAATATTCTACCACTAAGCTATACCCCAATTCCAATACTCTGTTGGAGGGAGTGAGCTCAAGGATCCTAAAGGACAGATTCTGTTTCAAACAGTTCGTGTTACGTTCTCAGACGTGGAAGGTTCTAAAAATGGGGGTTTGTTACACATTCAATATGTATGTAAATACCACACCTTGCACAATCCTCACGCTTGCTCAGTCCCACCAGAGCACAACTACTACTTATCTAGGACCATACCCTGCTCCCCAGCTCTGTGCCCTTTCACCTCCGCAGGCTTCCTCCAAACCCTTAAAGGCACAGGGCATATGTAAATACACCCCCATTAATCCCCATAGCATTAATTAATTACTTTCCAAATAACGGCATTCTGCCCAGGAACACAGAGCTCCCAGGAGTGTCAGTCACACCCCCGTGGCCTGCAGCAGAGTGGGGCCCATAGTACACAGGTCACTTTTTTATATTTTGCACACTTGCAGTTCATTGGGAGAATTTTTGTCTCCCATCAGGCATGCTTAATTCACGGCCAATGCCAAGCTGAGTTTTATGAGCAAAAGCTGAAGGAAGTGGGTATATTTAGTTTGGAAAAGAGGTGATGAAGGCGGGGCATGATAGCCATCTTCAAATACTTGAACGACTGCCCTAGAAAAGATGTTCTCTCTTGCCACCAAGAGCAGGACAAGAGGCAGTGGGTTCAAACTACAGCACAGAAGAATTAGATTAAATCTGAGGCAGAACTTTTGAACTGTAAGAACAGTAGCCCAATGGAACAGACTGCTTAGTTCATGGCAGCTCCTTTACTGGAGGTATTCAAAAGGAGGGTGGAGAGTCATCTGTCTGGGATGGTTTAGACACAAGAAGTCCTGCTTCTTGGTCAGGGGTTAGACTAGATGAAGCACTTGGAGGAGAATCGTGCCTGCCTAACCTGATTGTCTTCTATGATGAGATAACTGGCTCTGTGGATATGGGAAAAGCGGTGGACTTCAGCAAAGCTTTTGCTACAGTCTCCCACAGTATTCTTGCCAGTAAGTTAAAGAAGCATGGATTGGATGAGTGGACTATAAGATGGATAGAAAGCTGGCTAGATTGTCGGGCTCAATGGGTAGTGATCAACGGCTTAATGTCTAGTTGGCTGCCCGTTTCAAGTGGAGTGCCCCAAGGGTCGGTCCTGGGGCCGGTTTTTGTTTAAAATCTTCATTAATGATCTGGATGATGGGCTGGATTGCACCCTCAGCAAGTGCACCAATGACACTGAGGCGGGGAGGTAGATATGCTGGAGGGTAGGGATATGGTCCAGAGTGGCGTAGATTAATTGGAGGATGGGACCAATTTGTTCAACAAGAACAAGTGCAGAGTCTTGTACTTATAACAGAAGAAGCCCATGCACCACTACAGGCTGGGGACCGATTAGCTAAGCAGCAGTTCTGCAGAAAAGGACTTGGGGGTTACAGTGTATGAGAAGCTGGATGAGAGTCAGTAGTGGCCCCTGGTTGCCAAGAAGGCCAACGGCATACTGGGCTGTATCAGTAGGAGCATTGACAGCAGCTAGAGGGAAGTGATCATTCTCCTCTATTCAGCACTAGTGAGGCCACACCTGGAGTATTGTGTCCAGTTTTGGGCCCCCCCCACTACAGAAGGGATGTGGACAAATTAGGAAGAGTCCAGTCGAGGGCAACAAAAATGATCAGGGGGCTGGGGTACATGACTTATGAGGAAAAGCTGAGGGAACTGGAATTGTTTAGTCTGCAGAAAAGAAGCGTGAGGGGGATTTGATAGCAGCCTTCAGCTACCTAAAGGGGGGTTCCAAAGAGGATGGATCTAGACTGTTCTCAGTGGTGGCAGATGACAGAACAAGGAGCAGTGGTCTCAAGTTGCAGTGGGGGAGGTCTAGGTTGGATATTAGGAAACACTATTTCACTAGGAGGGTGGTGACGCACTGGAATGGGTTCTCTAGGGAGGTGGTAGGGTCTCCATCGTTAGAGGTTTTTAAGGTCAGGCTTGACAAAGCCCTGGCTGGGATGATTTAGTTGGGGTTGGTCCTGATTTGAGCAGGAGGTTGGACTAGATGGCCTCCTGAGATCTCTTCCAACACTTATCTCCTATGATTCTATGACGCTTGCAGTCCCTTCTAATCCTTCAGTTCTATTTTTAGATGTAGAAATTACAGGCTTTAAACTTGAAATAAGGGCCAGTGTCCCACTAACATGCAAAGTCTTTACAACCAAACACAATGATTTTCTGAATGACCTGTCTTAGATCAACTTAAGATGTTGGGGTGGAGGTAGGACTCGCTGGGTAAAAATCTCTGGATTCTGTTATGCAGCAGGTCAGACCAGATGTCCAGAGCGATGTTTTCTGCCTTTGAAATCAAAATATGGTATTCAATTAATCCTCAGTCACTGATTTTCCTCTATCCTGAGCCCCAGCAGAGGGAAATGCAAGGAAGAGGGCTGTTTAGCAAGCATGTCCGTCTCCCCATGGAGGAATCAGTATCCAGATTGCTTAACTGCCATGTTGCCCTCCTTTCTCCTAGCTTTCAAGATGGTTGAGCAGCATGTGGTAGTGTGTCTAAATTAGAGATTTCCTGTGGTGAAGTGGGTTTGAATCGTGTTTCTGATAACTGACTGAGTTTGTCTTGAATTTGTTTCTCCTCACCCCCAAATATTACCTAGTTATTTTAATATTTCTTTAATGAGGTGTCATCTTCTCATTTCACCCTGAAAGTCCCTGTCCTCACAGCTAACTGAGTGGGACTGATTTTGGGAAGAGGGTTTTCACTTTGAAGTTTCCATAACAAGACATTTCCAAGTCAGGCGCAGGAGTGCAGAATCCCAGATCTGTGTGAATGGAGAGACAAAATAGCAACCATTCACACACAAACTGCCCACAAACACTCTGCTCCAGGCAGCGTAAAAAGATGCCTCAGAGCAGATTGAGTGCAGGGTGTTCAACTTGACAGGCAGTTATTTAAAATGACTAATCAGGGTCCAGAAAGCTTTTACACACCTTGACTTTAATCGGGCTTCTCAGGTTGTGGTGACTGTGCCGGTGCAGAAGCTGCTGTACAGAAATGTTCAGCCGGTACAGGAAGGAGAGCAGGTTCACTATTCATATTCTGCATTTTACAATTTTCCAAACAGGGAACAACTAAAAACAACATTTCTAATGGGAAGGTGGATGCAGAGCATAAAAAATGAAGATGCCCAGACCTCCTGTGGTAATGGAGTGGAAATTAATCCTCACCCCCCCAGGGAGAGGATCACTTGGGAAATTAGCCTTTAATGACAAAGTTGATCTTCATCTTATTGAAAGTTTAAAATATGATTTAGGGGAATCAGTACTTATTTTTTACAATATTAATTAAAACCTAAACTTGTATAATGAAACCAACAGATCTGGCTAGATGAATACCCACTTTTTATAGTAAGCCAACTTCTTTGATGGAAGAAATAGTTAGTCCTAGTCTATAGGCTGGTCTACACTACAGGGGAAAATCGATCTTAGATACGCAACTTCAGCTACGTGAATAACGTAGCTGAAGTTGAAGTATCTAAGATCGAATTACTCACCGTCCTCACGGCGCGGGATCGATGTCCGCGGCTCTCCCTGTCGATTCCGCAACTCCGTTCGGCTTGGTGGAGTTCCGGAATCGATATAAGCACGTTTGGGGATCGATATATCGCGTCTAGATGAGACATGATATATCAATCCCCAAGCAATCGATTGCTACCCGCCGATACGGCGAGTAGTGAAGACGTAGCCTTAGTCCTTAGAGGTTTTTAAGGTGAGGCTTGTAAAGCCCTGGCTGCGATGATTTAGTTGGGGATTGGTCCTGCTTTGAGGTGCGGGATGGACTAGATACCTCCTGAGGTCCCTTGCAACCCTGATATTCTATGATCTATAATTCCACATATTCATAAATGAGCTGCAAAAAGGGGTAAACAGTGAAGGGACAAAATTTGAAGATGATATACTGTGCCTAAATCGTAGGAAAGGTTTCTGTATTTCATTTATTGGTTTTCTAAATGCCACAAGAGGTTTTGTGGGTCTGAGCTTCAAGTGCCTAAAGCAAATCACTGAATCAGTGTATGGTTAAGTTTCTGTGTGTTTCTGCCATTTTCCCCCAGTTTTCTGTACCTTTATCCTTAGTATACTTTTGTTTGTTTGGACATCTTTACTGGAAATACCTCGCCTGATGCATCCCAAGACCACATTAGCTTTTTTCACGGCCATATCATATTGGCGGCTCATAGTCGTCCTATGATGAACCAATGCTGCGCGGTACTCCTGTTACTTCCAACTGATGCGGCCCCAGCTTATAACAAAAATTATTTTTCTTAATCCCTAAATGCATGACTTTGCATGTCTCACTATTACATTTCATCCCATTACTCCAGTTTACAAGGTCATCCAGATCTTCCTGTATGATATCCCGGTGTCTCTCTGTATTGGCAATACCTCACAGCTTTGTGTCATCCACAAACTTTATTAGCACATTCCCACTTTTTGTGCCAAGGTCAGTAATAAAAAGATTAAATAAGATCGGTCCCAAAACCTATCCCTGAGGACCTACACTAACAACCTCCCTCCATCCTGACAGTTCACATTTCAGTATGACCCATTGTAGTCTGCCCTTTAACCAGTTCCATATCCACCTTTCAATTTTCATATTGCACCCCATCTTTTCCAATTCAGCTAATAATTCCCCATGTGGAACCATATCAAATGCCTTACTGAAATCAAGGAAAATTAGATCCACTGTGTTTCCTTTGTCTAAAAAAATCGGTTACCTTCTCAAAGAAGGAGATCAGGTTGGTTTGGCACGATCTACTTTTTGTAAAACCATGTTGTATTTTGTCTCAATTACCATTGACCTCATTGTCCTTAACTACTTTCTCCTTCAAAATTTTTTCTAAGACCTTGTATACTACAGATGTCAAACTAACAGGCCTATAGTTGCTCGGATCACATTTTTTTCTTTTCTTAAAAATAGGAACGATGTTAGCAATTCTCCAGTCATACGATACAACCTCCTGAGTTTACAGATTCATGAAATTGCAAGCACTTTAACAAGAATGTGCCTATTTTTGGAAGAAGATTATCTGGACCCCCCGCCCCCCAATTTAGTTGCATTAAGCTGTTCAAGTTTGACTTCTACATTGACTGTGGTAATATCTACCTCCATATCCTCATTCCAATTCATCATCCTACCATAATCCCTAATCACCTCAAGTTTACAATTTACAATGGATGTTTCTATTTTTATTTCTTAAGATAACTACCAGCTCTGTGTCCCCCCCACTAACAGCCACCCCCAGACTCCCAGCTGTGACCCCTCTGGCACCCCCAAACTCCCAGCTCAACCTCCCACATACTGACATCCCTCAAAGTCCCAGGTCTGCCAACCCAGTGACATCTCCCAAAGTCAATATTGTCTCAGATGATCTGGGAAGAGAATTCCATGGTAAGTGATTTTGAACTAGGCAAAATGATCAGGTACTGTGGTTCCCAAAACATGAGTAGTCCAGGCCCTACAGAAGAACTTTGCTAACTAATCCTATGGTATGGGAGATGCTTCCCTTCATGACGCATATGAAGAGATAGAAGTGAGGTTTTTGTTGAATTTATATTTTGTAGATGCTGTAGTGGGGCAGACTGCCCCACTCCCTGTGAGAGTGGGCTCTGACAGGCCAGGGGGCCTGCGCAGACAGGGAGCCAATCAGAAAAGGGCTTGTTGTGAGCCAATCAGGGCCCAGATTGGAGGGAACCAATCAGGGCCAGGCTCAGATGTATATAAAGGCTGCCCAAAGAAGGGAGCAGGCAGTCTGTCCCAGGCCTTTGAAAGGGAAAGGTCCGTCTCCAAGGGGGAGACTAGCACCGTGGACAGCGCAGTGCTGGGCAGGCTCAGGGAGGCCAGAAGGCGCTAACCCATAGCCACCAGGCTGCAGGCCCTGAGGGGAAGGGCCTAGTGGGTGCCAGGGGCCGTAGGGGAAGCAGCCCAGGGAAACAGACTAAGGAGGAGGACAGCGAGGCTGATGCTAGAGGGTCGCTGGGATGGGACCCAGAGTAGAGGGTGGGCCTGGGTCCCCCCGCCCCCTACTTCCTCCTTGCAGTACATCCAGCCGTTGGGTGTAGGGAACGGCCATTACAGACCATGCCAGATCCCTGCCAAGAGGGATTAGACTTTGAGGGCGTGTGGTTGCACATGAAGGCTAGAGTGGAGGACTGCTGATGATCAATCCCCGGAAGGGGGTGCAGATAGACTAAGGGGCACTGCCGGAGGGCAGTGGCCTCGAAGAGGACCCCACCAAGCAAGGAGCGACGTGGGTCCAGAGACGCCGACCGAGGGCAGAAAAACGGACGGGACACCACCAGGAGGGGGCGATCCACTGGACAGAGCTAATGCCCGGCGTCACCAGCAGGAGGCGCCGCGGGTGGTGAGTCCCAACCCGTTTACAGTGCTAAAAATGTGCATAAAATGAAATCAGTGTTGGAAATCTAATACCTGCAGAAAATAGCTATTTTTGAATAGAAACTCCAGCTCTGGTAACTAACAGAGATAACGATCCAGCCTTCTATCCAGTCCCTTGCCTAGAACTGTGTTTCAGGAAGCCATTCCTCACAAACACTGCTGAGATTTTTGAGTGGTTTTGTAAAGGAGTCTACTTCAGAGAAGTGTAAATTTACCCTAACTAAGGCCAAGGATTTGGAAAGAACTGGGGTGGAAAGCGTACACACTCAAGTCTTGGTTTCCACCCCAGTAAAGGAAGCTATGGCGATCAGTGACTCAAGGCATCTGAGCTCCAGTCACATCCACATCCTCTATGGCTCTAGCCTATGCTGCATAGAGGGAAAAAAATGACATTAAATTAAGAGGCAAAAAACCACACCTCATGAAGGCTGAAGTATTAAGACCCCACTAAATTAACAATGAGTTGAAAATACTTATGAAGTTATGCTCAGCTCAGTAAATCAATGTGTTTAACAATGATAGTACATTGAATTAAAGTCATGAATTTAATTGAGTCAACAAATACTAAAACCTTGTAAATCCTAAAACAGGATCAGGTGCTTCGCCGGCCCTGATTCAGGGGTTCACCCTAAACAGAGCCTCCCTTGCTAAACAAGTGGATCTAGCTACCAAGTCTGTTTTTTAACGTGGCTGTAGATAGTGAACAAAATATTCAGGCCTAGCTAGCCCCTTCCTGTGGCATCAGACTCCGTCTAAGGGAGGGGCTGATGTGGACTTTAGCACCCCCCCACCATGAGACGTGGTGCCTCTCAGTGGCCACTCTGCTTATCTTCACCTTGGGGCTCTGCCAGAGGCCTGACTAGAGTCAGAGGTAGGTAGGGAGTGACCCAGGTAGACTGACCTGACACTGTTAGAAAGGTAAGTGACATCCAACCAGCCTCCCAGGGCCCTATCTCAGACTTCAGTGGACCGGGTCGGCCCAGATTCCCCACGCCACCTGAAGACTTTGCTGGCCCGGGGAGGCTGGGCTATACCCTAGGAGGAGACACTACAGGCTGATATGAGAAAGTGCCTTCTGGTGAGCAGACAACCCTCACACCCCCTACACCTGGATGGCAACTTTGGGAGAATTGTAGGGAGAGGTGATGGGAAGTGTCCTTTAGCAGCCCCAGCTGTCAGAGCACTGATTGCCCTAGAAGGGCCATAGGTCAGAGCCTGGGCTCCCCTACCAACAAATCCCATATAATATGGTTTTACAAAAGATAGATTATGCCAGACCAGCCCGACGGACGCATCAAGTGGGGTCCCGGAGGAATCAATTTGGGATCTGATTCTGTTCAATACTTATCTATGATATAGATAATGGGGTACAGAGTCCACAGAAAGTTTGTGGACAATTCCAAGCTGGGAGGGGTTGCAAGTGCTTTGCAGGATAGGATTAAAATTTAAAATGCTCTGGCCAAACTGGAGAAATAATCTGAAGTAAACAGGATGAAACTCAATACAGAGAAATGCAAAGTGCTCCACTTAAGAAGGAACAATCAGTTGCACTAATATAAAATACAAAATGATTGCCTGGGAAGGAGTACTGCGGAAAGGGGTCTGGGGTTCATAGTGGATCACAAGCTAAATATAAGGGTATGGCTACGCTGGCATTTTACAGCGCTGCAACTTTCGCGCTCAGGGGTGTGGAAAAAGAACAAACCCTGAGCGCTGCAGATACAGCGCTTTAAAGCCTCAGTGTAATCAGCGCTGCAAGCTACACCCGTAGAGGATGTGATTTACGTGTAGCCATACCCTGAGTCAACAATGTAGGACTGTTACACTGCAGAACGTCTGCTTTTTTTGCATCAGCAGGAGTGCCGTAAGAAGGATACGAGCAGTAATTCTTCCGCTCCACTCGGCACTGTTTAGGCCTGCACAGGAGGATTTGTGGCCAGTTCTGGGTGCCACGTCTCAGGAAAGATGTGGAGTAATTGGAGAGGGCGGAGGAGGAGTAACAAAAATGATAAAGTTTAGAGCACATGATTTTAAAAAAGGGTTTGTTTATGTAAGGGGACTGTTGGCCCCTTCCTACAACTCAGTGGGGGTGTTTTGGTTGCTAGCTCCGAGTACCAAAAGAAAGGGGAGGAGTCGATGGGAAATGAGGACCCTGAGACTGACAGTCCCCTGGAACAATGGGGCGAGGCCAATGCTCCAGGTCAGCCTGATCGACAGGGCAGGCAGGCTAATCAGAGAGTCAGGAGGCCAGGGAGTCCCAGCCTCCAGGTGAGCTGGAATTGCCTGGGTCAGACAGCGTAGGGCTGAGTTAAGGAGAGAGCAGGGGCCCGAGCTGAGCTGAGAGCAGAGCCGTGCCAGATCCAGACAGGCCAGATACACCGCCCGGGAAGCAGGTCAATGCTGGGAGCAGAGTCACAGAAGCAGCTCGGGGAGCAGACCTGTGCTGGGAGCAGAACTGGAGCAAACCAGAGCAGCCAGAAAAGCAGGCCAGGGAGCTGGAGACAGAGCAGCAGTAGAAGCCGTGCTGAAGCAGAGTGGGGCTGGGGATGGAGCTGGGACTGGGCTCGGGCCTGGAGCAGTCCAGAGCCGGGTTGAGTGAGCAGTAGGGGAGAGCAAGCCCAGTGCAGGGAGACGCGATGGAGGCGGGGGCGGTTGAACTGTCTCTGTGCAGCCAGAAAATCCCTGGGGGAGAAGTGGTGGGTGGGGGAAAGGGGGAGGGGAGTTAATTGGATCCTGTCCCTGTTTGTGCCACTTGCCTCTCGCCCCCTGATACAAATTTTTTCCAGTTCTGCCCCTTTTTTCTCTCGGTATCTCACTTGAACCCTGGGATAGCTGCCCATAATGCACCACTCCCAACACTGCTGCAGATGTGGCCACACTGCAGCGCTGGTAGCTGTCAGTGTGGCCACACTCCAGCGCTTTCCCTACACAGCTGTACGAAGACAGCTTTAACTCCCAGCGCTGCACGGCTGCAAGTGTAGCCAAACCCTCAGTATCTCACACGGGGCTATAAAATCCGGGGAGATTCCCCCTTTCCCCTCAAATGATTATCTCTCTCCCCTCTCCTGATTTTTTTCCCCTGTTCTCTCCATAAATCTCAAATGTCAGTTTAAAAATCTCCCTGATGTGGGGGATTTTCCCACCCATTTTATCTACAGCAATTTGTCCTTGTTTAGGTGGGAAATTGTTGCCCTGAGTTATTTCCCAGAACATGGCTGGCCCTGGAGTGGGGATGGGCTGAGATGCCTGTTCTCTGCCAGAGCAGGGAAGGGAGGCGCACGTGTCCCCTATGGGGACTGCCCGGACCCCGGTTTCCCGATCCCAGTTGCTTCCTCCTAATTACCAACACAGTTGCCCCCAGCTATCAGTAACATGCCCGTCCCCTGCTGCTGCCCCCTTCCCTCACCCAGAGAGCCTTCCAGATCCCCCTCCCTCTTCCTTGCCCTCTTAAATCAGGGCTCCCTTCTGACCGTGTGAATGGTGGCAGAGGTGGGAACCATCACTTGGCCTGACATACACAATCCAAACAGCCCCCCGTTTTCTCAGATTCCTAAACATGAATATAAAATATTTGCAAATGTTGCCCATTTCCTCTTTAGTCATTTATCAAATATTGATGTGAAACACACACAGATGTTTACCTCACATCAACAATTGATGTAAAATCCCTCAGATGTTCCACTTTCCTCTCTATAATTTGTCCTGGGCATACAGGGATACACTGTCCCCAGCAGGTTGTCCACCACCACGCTAAGCAGTGGAGTTGGGTCGAGTGACTGAAGCCCTATTGCCGAGACTATAAGCAGCTCTACTTAGCAGGGCAAAGCAGAGTGACGTTCCTAGGAGCCTCTCACAACCTTCTGCATGCTCCGTCGGCTTCTGGCCTAGACAGTCGGCCATCCTATTGGAGAGAACGGGAGAAAAACATCTCCCATGGCAGGAACCGGGCAGGTGATAATTAACTACAATACACGTGATTTATGCAGTTCCCAACACTCAATAACTGGACTCAAAACTCCAGAGGACAGCTTAAAAATCATGAGATGGTTAAAACTGCTACCTTTGGGGGTAATGTTAGTTCTTTCTTGGTTTTTTTTTTTTCTGGGACACTTGGGCCATGTTTTCTGCCTGAATTCAAAGGCTAAAAATGGAGTTTTAAACACAAATAAATGAAAGGGGAGATTTTTGTACCATCATTGGGCTCCTAGATTGCCCTTTTCTGTACCTTTCCCAATTCCAATATATCTTCTTTGAGATGGGACGACCACATCTGCATATATATTCAAGATGTAGGTGTGTGTAGCGAGGGGGGCATGGCCTCCCTCCCAGACAGATGGAGGGACAGCTGCAAATGCTGTGGGGGTCTGGGCAGGGGCAGGAGGAGGTATGGGGTGCTGGCGCTGGAAGGGGGGCAGCATGGTTCAGGAGGGAGTATGGGGTGCTAGCCCTGGGAGGCGGGCCAGGGGGGCATATGGCATGCTCTGGATTGCTATAGAGTACCATGAATTGATATAGAGGCAATTGGATCTTTTCTGTCTTCTTAGCTATCCCTTTCTAAAGGGGTCAGCACCCTGTTATCTTCCTAGCAACCTGACCTGTCTCCCCAGGTCCATTTCCCCAGGCTCCTGGAATCATCAGATTCTCTGCTGCATTTTTGTGAGCAAGACTGACTTTCTGTTACCAGAAACTCCCCTGAGCTGCTGAGGGCTCCCTCCTCCAGTTTACACTGACTTTAGTAGTGAAGATAAATCCTCATAGGGAGAGGAGCAGGCAGATCTGTTTTTATGTCAGCTGGTAGTGTGGCCGAGCGGTCTAAGGCGCTGGATTAAGGCTCCAGTCTCTTCGGAGGCGTGGGTTCAAATCCCACCACTGCCATCTCTCTTTAGCTACTCTGAACTTCCTATGGATACAGAATGGAGCTTCAGTCCCTATTTCCAAGGCTTCTTACCCCTCGATCCCTTAACCCCAGACCCTCCTCATCAGTTATTTCCCTCTTGCTCTCTCCTCCACCCCTGCCCCCCCCATCTGGGGCTACGTCTACACTACAGGATAAAGTCAAATTAGCTTAAACCAATCTTATAAAACAGATATTATAAAGTCGATTGTGTGCGTCCACACTAGGCACATTAATTCGGTGGTGTGCGTCCATGGTCCGAGGCTAGCATCGATTTCTGGAGCAGTGCACTGGGGTAGCTACTGTAAAAATAATGAGGCCAATAACGTCGATTTGCGTCCACACTAACCCTAATTCGATATAGTAATATCGATTTTAGCGTTACTCCTCTCGTTTTGTAGGAGTACAGAAATTGATTTAAAGAGCCCTTTAAATCGATATAAAGGGCAGTGTAGTGTGGACGGGTGCAGCGTTAAATCGATTTAACGCCGTTAAAATCAGTTTAACAGCGTAGTGTAGACCAGGCCTAGGCATCCCTCTATTTTAAACCTGACAGCCAGCACCCTAGTACTGGAGCGCCTTTCACATCACTAGCTAAGTCCAGCACTGGATATTATATCCTCAGTGGGATACAGATAGCTGGGCTTGAAGGGGAGTTTGACTTTTGGGGGGTAGGGGATTTTTCAGCGGAGGACAGAAAGGAAATTGTGAGAGATGGGGAGAAAAGGTCATTTCAGTTACTGCCACTACATATCTGGTATTTATTTTTGCTGAAAAGGCCCTGCGCACTGCTGCTGTGGAGGGTTTAGGCCTGCATGTCCCCCCCCACCCCCACCTCTTCTCGTCTTCTCCCGGGCCCCTTTAAAAACTTTGATGCCTTTTAGATGTTTAAGAAACACAGATGTGAGCTGCACGCCTTGCTGTCCAGATTTTGCAGTAGCATGAAACTGCTTTGCAGCACATTAAACTGACTTTGGAGACCCCCCCCTCCGCAATACTGAGCATTTTTAGTGTTACTTGACTGAAGACTTTATAGGAAATGTTGGGGGATAAACCATTGGAAAAGAAAATTAATAGAATTCCCTTCCCAAAACAGTCGTGGGGAGATGATTGATATCCTGGGTGTCTGAAAAATGGCTGTCCGAGTACCTGGTGGCTGATAATGTACAAACACCTTAGCTTTTGCTGCCTAGATAAGATCTTAGCTTTATATCAGTGACAGAATTATAGGACTTTAAGGGATTACCCCAGAGATCCTCTGCACTCATGGCAGGACTAAGTATTATCTAGACCATAGATTATTCGGGTTGGAAGGGCATCTAGTCCAACCCCCTACTCAAAAAGCAGGACCTATCCCCCTCTCAAGGACTGAACTCACAACCTGGGGTTTAACTAGGCCAATGCTCAAACCACTAGTGTTTGGGAGAGGGTGCAGGCTCTGGGCTACAGCTGAGGGATTTGCAGTGTAGGAGGGGACACCAGGCTGAGCCTGGGACAGGGGGGAGGAGGTGCAAGCTCTGGGAGGGAGTTTGAGAGCAGGAGGAGGCTCTGGGCTGCAGCAGTGTTGGGGTGCAGGAGGAGGTATGGGGGGGCTGGGGAGGGGGTTTGGGATGCTGGCTCTGGGAGGGAGGTCAGGGCTGGGGCAGGGGGGGTTGGGGTGCAGGAGGGGCTATGGGGTGCTGGCTCCAGGAGGGGGGGGGTCAGGGCTGGGGCAGGGAGGTTTGGGGTGCAGGAGGGATATGGGGTGCTGGCTCTGGAAAGTGGGGTGTTGGGGCAGGAGGAGATATGGAGTGCTGGCTCTGGGATGGGGCAGGGGGTTTGGGGTGCAGGAGGAGGTATGGGGTGCTGGCTCTGGGGATCAGGGCTGGGGCAGGGGAGTTCTGGGTGCAGGAGGGAGTATTGGGTACTGGCTCCGGGAGGCGGGAGTCAGGAGTAGGGTGCGGTCTCCTGCCAGGCAGTGCTTACCTCAGGCGACTCCCATTGGCTAGGAACAAGGAACTGTGGCCAATGGGAGCTGTGGAGGCGGTGCTTGCTCCTCCCCCCCACCCCTCCTGGCTTGCGGCTGGGAAAGTCTCTAGGATTAACTGGTTGGTGACCACTGGAGTAGACTGATCTGTACTCCTAGTTTTTCTAAAATGCAAGGTCAGGTTAAATAAGAGAATATAAAATAAAAGCCAAAATCACACTTTGATTTTTTTGAAAAGTAAGAGGCGGTTCAGTTCACAACTGCTCCTAAAACGTTATCCTGCCTGTTAAACAGTGTAACGTGCTGGAAGGCCCAGGGTACTTCATCATTTGGTAGCATTTAAATAAAATCAACTTAAGTTCTACCGGTTAGTATGTTTCCTTTCATATTGTTGAAGATCAATTTGGATTTGCATGGATGTTTCATGCAAAATATAAATGTCTAAAATGCTTTGTCGTTCAGCTAGTTACCCTGCATAACTATGGTACTAAGTAGAGTTTAGGGCATGACCAATTTTTTTGTCTGTAATAGGTAATATACCAATCTCCTAGAACTGGAAGGGACCTTGAAAGGTCATGGAGTCCAGCCCCTGCCTTTGCTAGCAGGACCAGGTACTGATTTTGCCCCAGATGGTCTCCTCAACGACTGAACTCACAACCCTGGGTTTGGCAGGCCAATGCTCAAACCACTAAACTATCCCTCCCTTGTATTTAGGTGCTGTAAATTGTTCTCCCATGCTACAATGATTTCAGTTAACTGACTGCCAGCCTAAAGACGCATACAGCCAGGCAATAGGAAATAATTTCTCTCAGGTAGCTACAGCTGATATTATATAAAACAGCAGAAAGAGGAACATGACAATGCATATAAATAATGTCTCAGTCCTTACCCACTGTCAGGGATTTTCAAGCATAGCTGCCTCAACTGAAGCTTGAATCTTTTGGCTTGGACTGATTATCTGTCCCGTTATTTGGACAATGGTTTTTTTTTTTGTTGTTTTGTTTTTTTTAGCACTTCATTTTCCTTGAAGTTGACGAGGCTGCTAAGCATGGGGTAACTGCATCTGATCTGGGGGAGGACAGGAGCAGAAAAACAAGTCTAGATTGCCTAGGAAGTGAGAATTGAATTAGGAGATTTCAATGACAGGTTTGAGAAAGGGTAGAGCAGGCTTCTGTTCCCAAGCTGAAGTTAATCCCTTAGGCCTGGCACAGACTGTATAATTCCTTACTCTCCACCCCTACTAGGTTCTGGTCAATCAGCCCTCTTCTCCGAAGTCAAACGTTTCTGCTGGCAGCCACCACTGCAGCTTCAGTTTTGAAAACTCCACCTATGTAATACCCCAAGCTAAAAAACTATTAGTCCCGAAGAAACAAAGGACAAACCAGTCTGCAGTTGGGTTTTACTTTTGCATGTCTTCTTGGGGCTTAGTTAATATTTGTACCAACATCCTTTCACCACCCAGCCTCCTGGTCTCCATGGCTTGCACCAGACCACTCTGTCACCTTGCATCATTTAAGGTTTTGGCAGGCCTTACTGGAAATAAGCAGCTGCTGCTCATTGTCAATATCACCGTGCTGGCCTTTCTAGCAGGGGCGGCTCCAGGCACCAGCACACCAGGCGCGTGCCTGGGGCGGCAAGCTACGGGGAGTGCTCTGCCGGTCACCGTGAAGGTCCCTGGTCCCGTGGCTTCGGCAGACCTCCCGCAGGCGTGCCGCCGAATCCGCGGGACTGGGGACCTCCCGCAGGCGTGCCGCCGAATCCGCGGGACTGGGGACCTCCCGCAGGCGTGCCGCCGAATCCGCGGGACTGGGGACCTCCCGCAGGCGTGCCGCCGAAGGGTGCCTGCCTGCCATGCTTGGGGCGGCAAAATACCTAGAGCTGCCCCTGTGGGCGGGAGCCAGGCACCCCCCAACCTCATCCTCCCCACAGCCCTGACCCCCAGCTCTGGGCCCAGCCCCTCTGAGCTGGGTACCCCCTGACCTCATTCCCCTCAGCCCTGACCCCCAGCTCCGAGCCCAGCCCCTCTGAGCCAGGCATCCCCCAACCCCATTCCCCCCCCAGCTCTGGGCCCAGCCTCTCTGAGCCAGGCACCCCCTAGACCCCATCCCCTCTAGACCTGACCCCCAGCTCCAAGCTCAGCCCCTCTGAGCCGGAAACCCCCGATCACCCCACCCCAGCTCCTCTAAGCCGGGAACCCCCAAACCCCATCCCCTCCTCCAGCTCTGAGCCCAGCCCCTCTGAGCCGGGAACCCCCCAACCCCATCCCCCCCAGCTCCAAGCCCACTCCTCTAAGCTGGGAACCCCCAAACCCCATCCCCTCCCCAAGCCGGACAACCCCCGACACCATCCCCCCCACAGTCCTGAGCCCAGCCCCTGTGAGCTGGGCACCCCCCAACCCAGAGCCCAGCCCTGGGCAACAGCAGCACCAGCCCCAGGCAGTGACAACCCATTGGCACCAACCATCACCCAGCAACAGCCCATTAACTAATTGCAAATGTATACGTACCAGTAAAGCATTTAATGTTTTTAAATCATGTATTTGGTGTATTTTCAAATGAATTTGTGAATATATTTCACTGGCTATTTTTTTTACATTTCCAAATCCATATTACTGTAGTCTTGCAACTTTTTCTTTATGGAAGGGGCCCCTGAAATTGCTTTGCCCCTGAATCCTCTGGGTGGCCCTACCCAGAGTGTGTGTGGAACTGGGGAGGGAGGGAAACGGGGTCCCCTGGAGCTGAGCCCCAGCTGCGGTGGTGGCGAGAGGGAGGGGTTCTTCACACCAACACCTGGAAGTACTCCCACTCCGCCCCGCGCAGCAGCTCCACCTGCATGGGGACAGAATCGCAGCTGGGCCAGGGCTCGGCTGCCATGCGCTAGTAGCGGATCCCATGTTTAGGGGGGAGCCTAGTGCTAGGGCAGCAGGGGTTGTGAGTGAGGGGGCACTGGTGGGCAGGAGGGGGGGGGCAGCCAAAAATTTTTTTGCTTGGGGTGGGAAAAAACCTACAGCCAGCCCTGGGTAAGGAGCAGTGCCATTCAAAGTTAAATTAAATTAAAGGTCTGGTAAATAGCTGGTAGTGAGAACTTGGCTATGAACATCTTAAAATGAAGGGAACGTGACTGGATGTAGATTTAAAGTTACTCTTTGGAGTCAGACTGATGTCTTATAGTTTGGCACAAAGCACTGACATAATGGGTCCAGCTGGAAGGAGTGAGACCAAAGCTGAGGAAGGTGGAAGTGATTTCCAGCCTCAAAATGTTAAATGAGACTTCCCAAAATAAGGCGCATCTGTCAGTGGGTAGGGAGGGGTGTTACTGGTTATTTAAGGTGCCTAAAATGCAACTTTTAATTTATTATTTGAAGGTAAATTCCTTTTGTTATTACTTACAGTAAGCAGCATTATCGTTTTGTCCACACTAAGCTATTGATTGTCTATAGCCTCGTAGAGCAACAAGTTGAGTGAGGTAATACCTTTCATTGGGACAACTTCTGCAGGCTCATGTGAAGGGAGATTCCAGCTAACTTATAAGGCTACATCCACTGTAAATTAGGAGGGGGGGAAGCATCAGCAAGATAAGGTCAAGGTTTTTGTCACAGCAGATCTTTCACAAGGTTGTATTAAGATCAGTTATTCTCACTAGCCGTATCATGTATGTGTTTTCCACAGCAGCTTTTTTTGGGGAATTGGGCATTAAGCTGATTTACACTTTGATCAACATGAATGAGGAGTTTGGGAATTGTATGGACTAACTGCCGCACTGCAAAAAAATAAGTGGGACCTGAGCAGAGAAGCCAAAAGGACCCACTGACAAGGACTGCTTTACAATAAATGAAAGTATTTCCTTGACAAGTGGCCTATAAAATTGTCCCGGTATTTGTCTGAGTTCTGTTCATGGTACAAGAAAATATCGTGTGGCTGCTACTACACTTTTCTTTTATGGATGTGGATGGCAAAGCCCATCAATTTCTACTTTCCCAAATGATGCAAAATTGAGTGGCTCAAGAAAATAAGCATCATTGTTTCTCCATGCAGTGTGGAAAAAGTGACATAACTTTTCTAAATTGTCTTGTTTGCATGCCTGAGGTCTAAAAGAGTTAGACAATGTTCTGACTGGTTTGGTCACAGAGACCCCCTTGGGAATGTCACCTGATGTGCTGAAACTACCTCTGAGCCCAATTTCTTTGCCAGCTTGGGACTCCAGAACCCCATTTTGTTGAGCCAGGCATGCTAGCCTGCTGCAACACAGACCCAGGTCTGAACCATGTCCCCTGCAGCTGCAGTTAAGTGAAAACAGCTCAGCAAGCGCTCCTGTCTCCAGCCCCCAGCCCCAATGGGATCCAAACCCCAAATAAATCCGTTTCACTTTGTATAAAGCTTATGCAGGGTAAACTCATAAATTGTCCAGCCTCTATAACACGGATAGAGATGTGCAAAGCTGTTTGCTCTCCCAGGTATTTATTAACTAACCCAGAGTAAGTGATTAAGCTGATTTTATTAACTATAAAAAGGAGGATTTGTGGTTTAAAGTAATAACAGACAGAACAAAATAAGTTACCAAGCAAAAAACACACAAGTCTAAGCCTAATAAATTAAGAAACTGAATACAGGTAAATCTCACCCTTAGTGATGTTCCACTGAGCTTTTTTTCACAGATTAGACTCTTTCCTACTCTGGGCCCAGTCCTTGTTAGTTCCAGCTCAGGTGGTAACTCAGGGATTTCTCATGACTGGCAGGCTCCGTTGTTCTGTTCCACCCGCTTTTATATCTTTAGCACAAGGCAGAAATCTTGTCTCTCTGGGTCCCCCCCCCCCCCCCAATGGAAAAGCACCAGGTTTAAGATGGATTCCATTATCATGTGACCTGCTCACATGTCCTGTGAGACCTCAGTACACAGGAAGGCTTGCAGGTAAACAGCCATTTTAACTTCATATTCCTAGTTTCGGATACAAGACTGATACATACATACAAATGGGATGACCACACTCAGTAGGTTATAAGCTTTGTAATGATACCTTACAAGAGACCTTTTGCATAGTTACATTACATTCCCATTCCAAGCGTATTTTCATAAAGCGGAGTGCAATGTCACAAATGTGTTTTATGACAAACCTGTTGTGTGCTCTTGTATTACCTCCTTGGAATAGTTAAGATTAAGATTCTGTAAAGTACATTAGAGGTGACAGCAAAAATGATTACAGTAGATGTTATAGACACTAATGCTGGAGCAGTGTGAGGTTAGTAGAACGTCGTCTTTGGATTTCATGTGTTCATTCTAAAGGAGAGAAGAAGAAATGCAGGGAACGGATGTCCTGAAGGATATGGAAATACATAACCACTAGGTGACTGTAAATTGAGGACTGATACAGGAAAAATGGATTAGCAATAAGACAACATTTAAGTAACACACTTCTAGAACATCGGTCTGAACAAGAGAAAAGAACTGTGTGGTCAAAACATGTCAAACTCAGATTTTTAGTGACGAGTTCCTTGATTGCAGTTATAAGCTAACATAACAAGGCAGTGTGTGCAGGAAGGAAAATTCCAAGTTTTACTTAAAAACAGGCCAAAGGCTAGCTTTATATCCTGTGCAAATAATTCCTTGCTTCTGTTTGAGAAGTTAATACCGAATTTGATAGTTAATGATTGGGGTCATTTTAGTTAAGATAAAAGCCTCTGGAGGATTCCTGATTTCTGGGTGTTTCTAATACAAAGGGCTGGTCTACACTGGGTGGGGCGAGGGGGGGTGATGTTCTAAGATATGCTATTCACGTAGCTGAAGTTGCGTAGGTGAAGTCGAAGTATCTTAGATCGATTTCTCTCATCCTCATGGCGCGGGATCGATGTCCGCAGCTTGCTCCGGTGGAGTTTCGGAATCGACGGGGAGCGCGTTCGGGGATTGATATATCGCGTCTCATCTAGACGAGAGATATCGATCCCCAATAAATCAATCGCTACCAGCCGATAGGGCGGGTAGTCTGGACGTATCCTCAGTTTTGGGATATTCATACTACATAGATTAGACAGCATAATTTCAGAAGTGTAATATAAAAGATAGCTGCAATTTTCCTACAGCATGTGCTACTCATTTCTCAGAGAGTGGGAGGTTTAACCATTGGACAAGTCAAAAGACTTGTTAACACTCAGGATGCAAATACCCTTCCTGAGAGTGCAGAGCAGAGCAGTTACCCATCTCCTTTTTCTTCCCTACCTTTGGCTAATTTCTGTCTTGAAGGAAGTGGAGGGGTCTGGAATCAGAGACGGCGTTGAGGAGAGCAGAGGAAAGGTACATTTGAGAGGGATTTCTGGCAACACAGCAGTTAGTTAATTAAACTCCTACAAATTAAGGAATAAAGCCTGAACACTGACTTATTTCCTTGCTATAAATCAAGCAGGCAGTAAGCTCCTTCATGTCAACCCATTCTGTTCTGTGGTCACACAGACAAATTTATATTGACTTTAATTTGAAAGCAAAGGCAGTTCATTTTCCCTTGACACTTGCCCTCTAATTTCTTGCATTACGAAACAAGGAAACTAATGTTAACTTGTCTAAGTGAAAAAATTGGTTAGTAATTTGTTCCCACTAGGCTGAAACTTAGTTTTCTTTTCCCAAACAGTCTGATCACAAAAGAGGAGCTAAATTTTATATGGAACTCTACTAATCAAAGAAAAACATGTCCAAGTGATCTTATCCAATGAAACAGCATGGAAATACACACTACAATTCATCCTCAAATGAAGGAGGCTTGAAAGTACTAATTTTTTTTGTTTTTTTAAAAGAGACTCAGGTAAATGTTTCAATGAAAGTGTATTTAATGTATAAGAGTTTCTGAATAACGTCTATATGCGAACATCTTTGAAGATTAATTTCACTAACTACATATGCAAGATTTCAGGTATCACAAAATTCTGCATTTAGATTTCATCTCTGATGCCCTAAGTGACTTATTTCTATAAACTTAAAGCTCTGAGACATCAGGTGGACTAGATGTTCAAATATTATGGTGATCGCACACAACAAGACCAGGAAATTAAAGCAAGGACATTAACTTAAATTATTTATTTGCAACACAGAAAGGGAGTACAAGCCTTTACATTCTTCCTATCGATTCACGACAATCGCTGCTTTCCTATAATTAACTGCACATTTATTCCATTCCTTGGTTAGATAACTTTTCTTGAGAGTGGTGTAGGCCACAATATTCTTGAATCCCTGCAAAGAAGCAAAACCAAGATAGTAGTGAACTTATTTTATGTACTGTTCATCATTGCATGGATCTATTGCCTGCTGTGGGCATAAGTCACACAATTTTGTCTATCATATTATCCTAACTTATATTTGAAATGGTTTAAAGAATTTTTAGACCCATTTTTCTTCTGCTATTTGAATACTTTCTGCATTTTGTACATTTGCTCTTCCAGAAGTGTAAGAGTGACATATTCAAAACTTCACCCACTGGTAAGCTACCAAATTCCATTTAAGACATGCCTGCTCATAGAAAGTTAGCAAAACTACTTGAGTTGTCAGTAAGAGGACATGACGTATTTGCTGGAACTCAATGAAGGTCAAACTAAGACACACTTAGTTACCTGGAGTTAACTAGCTCTCATTTGAACATCATTTAATTGTTTAAAATATAAGTGGCTGAAGTAATTCGAGACAAGGAGAGAGAACAAATGGTGCAATTTCATGATTCTTATACTGTACATTCTGCCAAAGTTATGGTGTTGACACCTTCATAACATTGTAGAAACTAATTGCTCAGATAGGTAACTCACACATCAGCCTTTTAACATGACATTCTTACTTTGGATGATATTCCTGTAAGATGAAGTAGCTGGGGACTCAGGTATTTCAGAGAAAAAAGATTGGCCTTGATCACAACTTTTCCCTAAAAAAAAAAAAAAAAGGGGGAGGGGGCGAAATAAGCTAAAAACCTTGTGATGCAGGAAAAACAAAACAAAAACATTGCTTGAAATTTACCCCCCTTCAAATTGCTGCACTAGTTCAGTGAACCAAGGGCTTATGTTCTTCCTGAGTCAGTAACACATAAATGAAGCACGATCGCTATTTTCTTATAGACAGCTATTAGAACTAAGCAGCAGAACAGTCGTTTTTCAGATTGAGGTCCTAGGTTTTCCTATGCACAATGTGACGAAGTGGGAATGCTCTTAATGTTTTCTCTGAATACTGTGTGGATGCCTCAGTTTCCCCTATGCCTTTCTTAAGTATCTAGGTGATGGGATAAGAGTATGTTATCGTTGCAGAGCCCTAGAGGGCCAGCGTGATGATGTCTGCACAGAGAATGGCTGACACCCTGTCTGCTGGCAACTGATGGCCTGGGCCCCTCCCCTGCAAAGGTGCCAACTGAAGGTGTTGGAGAACAAAGATCAGGTGGCCTCCTGGCCCGGGAACGAGACAAAAGGCCAGAGGAGGGGCTGGAGAGTTTCAGTTTGGAACTGGCTCAGGAAGGAGAGGGAGGCCCAGACCCGGGGTCTGGCCTCCCCAACCTCAAGATGGACCTGACTTAGAGGTCCAGTTTCTGTACCTACAAGCTCTGCTTTGGACAGTGTTCTGTCATCTAATAAACCTTCTGTGTTACTGGCTGGCTGAGAGTCATGTCTGACTGCAGAGGTGGGGTGCTGGGTCCTCTGGCTTCCCCAGGAGTCCTGCCTGCGTGGACTCACTGTGGGAAGCGCACTGTGGGGCAAGGGGATGCTGACGGCTCTGAGGTCAGACCCAGGAAGGTGGAAGCCGTTGAAGCTTCTTGCCCTGGAGACAGTCTGCTCACAGACAAGAGGCTCCCCCAGAGTCCTGCCTGGCTTTGTATGGAGTAGTTCCAGAGCATTGCCCAGTGACTCCGTGACACATGCCTGACTACACCATCCTTCCATCTACATGGGATGCTGTTCCTTAATTCCATGGAAGAGTAGCACCAAGATGGTCTTGCTTTACACCTGATACTGTGTAGACTGGCATATATGATCTACTAGTAACTTGGTTCTTTACATACTTCTGTTCTTTTAGTACATCTAATTATCCACTGGAAAAAAAATCTACCTAAATTCATACAATTTCAGTTATAGAAGCTCTCGCTTTAACTAGATCAAACCTTGATGTTACAAGATTTTATTCTTCCTTGTGGTATGGTTTCATCCAGTCTGCAAATGTAAACGAGCAGTTTTTCAAACAAATGGCACACTCTATATGAGTCCTGTTACTCACGATGAACGGCTGACGTGATTACTATTTAAACCTAAGCAGGAAGTTCTCTCATCGTTTTACTGATTTCAGATGAAACCATATTATCACCGTTCCATGAACTATATTTACAGGAATTTTCATTCTAAAAATGTCAGCTATTGGACACTGTTTTGTGTTTATCAGAGTGAGTATGTCTAAACCTTAGCTGATACACCAAAAATAACCCTGAAGTAATGGCAAGCGCATCGCTGCTTTTTATTACGTAATGTGCCAAGCTTACCTATTTGCGGATCTAGGGGCACTTTCCCCAGGAGAGAAATATTTAAATTTTGGCACATCTTCTCTGCTCCTCCAGTTGTTGGAGGAAAGATCTGAGATTCAGTCTGTGATGTAAAAGAAAAAAGGACAAGTAATACAAGATGACGCCAGAAAAGATCATTTTGAGAACGACAGTTCTTCAGTTTTGTTTAGGGGCACGTTCCAAACGTCACTTATTGAAATCCCAATTAAAACAGGACCAACACTGTGGGCTTCGGACGGCTATGTGCAGTAGGTTCCTCGCATACTATCACTAAACACGTTGGAGTTCTACCCAATTAACACATTTGATCTAAGCTTTCACACAAATCATTTTTGCCCACTGAGAGCACTTTAAGTGCATATATAAATCACAAGTACCATTTCTAATACGTTTGTCCTCTATTCATCTACTTCAGGTTACTATTTCTCCAAGACATTTATGTTATATACATAATCCTAATTTTAAAACGGTGTGTCAGAATTTAAATGTACAAGAGCAAGGGATTTGAAAGCAGACAGCGTGGCCAGACAAAAGCTGTCACTATTCTTTAATTATGAAAAACCTAATTCTTTGCATTGTGCAAAGACCTAATTCTTTCCAGGACCTGGGACTCGTGAGCAGAGACTGACATTATGTCTGATTTTTCAAGCACTCACATTGCTTTGAGGATGTGTCAAATGGATAAGAGGTTGACGCCAAGGAACTCACCTGAAACCCATGGACCCACATTTCCAAGACAAGCTGATAGTGCATTAGTCTGCATGTTTGATTGGTCATTACCATCCTTCAGTTCCTTCTCTAACTGGGTCAGTAACACATCATTTGTCATCTTGTTCCCTTCCTAGCCCAATCCTCAGATTCCACGTTTATCATGACCGGCACATACAATCCGGCATGGGAATGTTTTTAGTAAATGATTAAAGTACACAGTGTAGCTACACCTCATTCCATAATGCTCCCAGTGTTGAAAATGCCAGGAAAGTTCTGAAGCAAAAGCAGCATGTGTAGCTCACTTACGTAACAGGGAGATCAGGGGTTCAACCTCTAAAGGAAATTGTTAATAATACAGAAACATCTAAATGTTTGCATAAGCTTTTAGAAGCAAAACTGAACAAGGAGGATGCAGTAGGGCTTGAACCCACAGCACTTCAGTAGTTTCCTACATCACAGGAGCTGCAACATCCCACATCAGCAATTCAGAGATGCCAGCCGGTGGCGCCTCATAATAAGAGCACTTAAGACAGAGCTGTTTAAACACAGATCTTAAAGTAGGTCTATTATTCAAATATAGATGTCTAACATGTATCATCCTGCTGTGTAGCTGAAGCCTCCATTTCAAAATTGCTATTTTTATACAATGTTCTGGCTCCTAAAAGAAGAAACAAAACTAATCCTTGGCATCGGGAATGCACCTTTCATAACTATCTAAGGACAACAGTTCCTGTATAAAGGAACTTGATACTGTTTCCACCAACAGAAAACAGGATTTTTTTTTTTTTTAAATTCAGGAGATCAAGCAAGTTTGTGCCATGATAAGTAAATCCTTTCCCTTCCCTTATGGTCACCACAAAACACACACAAATTTGGACTGTGTATATTAAGACGAGTGAAAATATTAACAATAAGTTTTAGATAGTCTTACCTTACATTTTGGGCATACAAAGCCACTCATATTTTCAACAACACCTATGATTGGCAGTTTCACCTTATGACAGAAGTTGATCTCCTTTCGAACATCCTGAAGTGATATTTCCTATCAAAAGCAAATGTTATTTTGTCAGTCCACATGTACTGGACTTCTTCCATCTATGGGTTTTCCCTGCAAAGCAAACTTTCTTAGCACAGAAACCTTTCAAGAAACTGAGCATCAGATTAAACATATAACCTATCTTCTGTTTTACTCAATTAAGGTATCTTCTGTTTTGAGACTGACCAAAGATCACGTTATTTAGATCTTTATTCAATCAACTTAGCTTCCAACATCTTTAAATCTGTCCAACAATTCTGGCATGGGGATCAAGCATCTTTATTCATATTGCCTGCATTAATGTCGTATCTCCAGTGAAAACTATTCTTTAAATAGAACGGATTATGCAAATATTACTTTTGTATCTACTAGTTTAGTTTAGTTTTTTGATGTCTTTCTGTAATCTGGTGAAGGTGTTGAGGAAGATGTGCAGGAATGAGTTTATTCAGGCTTTCCAAAGTCAATTCTAACGGGAGGGGTTGGTAGCTCAGTGTTTGAGCACTGGCCCATTAAACCCAGGGTTGTGAGTTCAATCCTCCATTTAAGGATCTGGGACAAAAATCCATCTGGGGATTGGGCCTGTTTTGAGCAGGGGGTTGGACTAGATGATCTCCTGAGGTCCCTTCCAACCCTGGTATTTTCCCTTAGCTGTCTCTTTTCCAAGCTGAAAAGTCCCAGTCTTATTAATCTCTCCTAATACAGAAGCCATTCCATTCCCCTAATCATTTTTGTTGCCCTTTTCTGAACCTTTTCCAATTCCAATATAGCTTTTTTGAAATGGGGCGACCACATTTGCAAGCAATATTCAAGATGTGGGCATACCATGGATTTAGAGAGATAACATGATATTTTCTGTCCTATTTTCCATATCCTTCTTCATTATTCCCAGCATTCTGTTAACTTTTTTGGCTGCTGCTGCACATTGAGTGGATATTTTCCAAGAACTATCCAAAATGACTCCAAGATCTCTTAAGTGGTACCAGCTAATTTAGATCCGATCACTTTATATGCTCACTACTCCCTATTCAGTATCTCACTTGTGCCTCTAGACATTTTCTTGTTGTTCCTACTCCTGGAAAACTGTGCCTCTTCCTGCACAATTGGCCTCTTCTCCCCCTCCTTCAAACTGCCCACTAAGAATGTACCTTTGATTTAGCCAGACTTCTGCCACTAATCTAGAGCACTGACTCTGAACAAAAAGCCTCCCCCCAAAAAAAACACCATACACATCCCAAGAAGGAAAAGTATACTAACCCAGAGGTTCTACTGTCCTTAAATATATACTCACCACGATTTCCCCCACCCCAACATCACTAGTATCCTCCTGCTGTCTAATGTTATCATTCCTTACTTCCCTCCTAGCATCATCTGTAAGTCAACAGTATTGCAAGTACAGAGTCCTTTGCCTTCAGGAAGTCTCCACCATGCCACAGAGCTGTATAGAAGTTTAACATACTGTTGTTTAAATGAGAAAATAATTTGATCTTTAAGGATCAAATAATTTCGTTGTGATGAATGGATTGTCCTGGGCACAGGTCCCAAAGGGCAGGAAGAAGATTCCGAAGCCAACTGGAGGAGTTAAATCATCTCCTTCCATGGAGAGATATTTCTCTGTGCCTACATGCTATAGCTGATGAACATGGTGATTTCTTTAAAGTTAGTAAGTGTTCCAAAGCAAAAATTTGTTTTAACTGGTATTACATTTGTAGCAGTACTTCTCTTACCTGAGGAGTAGTGATTATAACTGCTCCATCTATGTTTGAGGAACTTAGATATTGCACAATAGATAAATGTTCATCTGAAGTACCTGGAGGTGTATCCACAATAAGGTAGTCAATTTCACCCCAATCTACATCACGAAGAAATTGCTTGATCATTCCTAAAAACAGATGCAAGATGAATAACAAATTTGAAATTTAGAAACATACAAGCTAGAAAACAACAAGTGTGCACAGTTTCCTCAATCTCTACTGTAAACTTAAAGGAGCCAAAGCTTGAGTGAGACATTCAGAATTTGGTCTGTTCAAAAAGTCTGAAAGGCACTTTGAGAATCTATTCTGTGCTAAACGATTACCCCAAATATCACTGCAGCCACACTTAATCTTAAAGCATGGGTCTATTCTGCAAGGAGAGTATGTAAGATGGCACCTCACTCAAAATATCTGCTCTTTGTCTGACTTCAGCAAATATATATTTTTACTCCTGTTAACAGAACAGTGCAGAGACAACACAGATGAGTGAGGTGGATTTTATTACTTCACATGTATCAGAATTATTTAGCAAGTTCCAATCTATGGCAAGCAATAAGAGGTCACTGAAGCCATAATTTTGCTGTCAGAAGTTTCATTACTACCAGTAATGCTATAAAGTAAAGAATTCAGTTTTACTCTCAGATCTCGTCCTTTCAACTGATCACTTTAAATATAGAAGTTTTGGATACAACAATCCTGCACCCTCACAATATCAGTACAGAATCACTGTTTCAGAAAGAGCTGCAGCTTAAGTTATACTTCCAGAGTATTCTACTCACATTTCTCTATATTTTAACGTAGGCACTGTCAAACCAGACTTGAGTGTTATCAATAAAAAGCTAGGTACATTCTATTTCAGAAAATTTAGCAGAAAATGTAAGCAGAAAACAATGAGATGTCGGACTGAAAGGGCTAAAACAAAAGTAATTTTAAATCTACAGTAACATGGAAATCACATGTTTAGTTCTGAAGAAAGGATGAGCAGTTTTATTACATAAATTCATCAGCAAAACTGGCTCAAAAGAATATTATTGTCTATTGCCATAACCAAATGGTCTACTTCCAGTTTTCTTTTATGCACAAAAGGACAGTAAAACAGTATACATTTATAAGGTTGAATTAACAACCAAATAAGACAGTTCTGCTACCTACATTCATTTACACACACACATCCCCCAAAAAAACAAATCCCACTGAACATCAGATAACTAAAAAATTATCATGTTGAATATTGCGATTTCTTTCAGATATGCAATCAATTTAGGAATCTTTTTTAAAATGTAATCAACATCCATGCCTATTTAGAAAGTTCATCAGACCCATGTTAACACGGGACAATAAACTATGGATATAAATTCTGCCCAAGTATCAAATGTACATGTTAATCAGTAGTATGCATGCAATGATATTTTATCAAATATAGACTCCTTAGTTTCCCTCTAGCCAGTGTAAACTAAGTTGTTCTGATTATGTTAGAGAGCTCAGTTCAATATACGATAACCATCCTAGAGTGAAAGAAAATGCGAAGAATAACTGCTTTGCCAACAAACAAAGTTTTATATGGAAAAAAGGAAGCACTGTCTAAATTGCAATAGTTTATGCTCCCCGATGCAACAATCAACAATGAAAATACTTGAGATACAGACCATTTTTTTTGGGTCCTCTCCAGATAACAGCATCATCAGGACCACTAAGCAAGAACCCCACAGACATGACACACAAGTTTTCTTCAACATACTAGAAAAGAGGAAGCATACTATTAAGATAGCCCAGAAAGAAATTTACTTATCAAAATAATATCCTTACTAGCTCTTGAAAGATTTTAATGGATCAAAACAGTTTAAGAAAATGAATGTTTTGAAAAAATGAACTGTCTTTACTTTTCCTCCATCAGTCAAAGGCTGCATGATTTCTGTACAGTCAGTAATCTGACTATATTTACATTTTAAAGAGCCTTTTACAAACTGATAATGCCAATTACTGCAATAAATCTTCACAGAATCACTACTTAGCAGGCATGTGGCTAAAATGACTTCCCTTCCTCAGCATCAGAAAAATGTGTGTGTAGTGGCATGTATAAAAGTTTGAACAAAACCTGAATTATTTCCATGCATTTTGTTAAAGAACATCACCTCTATTATTCCTTGGGATTTAATTATCTGCAGTGTTGTTATAACTGGAAGTGAAGTATTATGCAAGTGCATGAGAACCAAAAATAACTGAAACTGACTAGTCTATCTTGGTTGTCCAAACCAAAATGAGTGCAAAGGGAAACAGTTGAAAAAGTGAAACTTTACTTTGTTTTAAAGTGTTAACCCACTGTGATGTTAGTAACAGAAGGAATTTTTTTAAAGCTATGATGTTTAACATGTAGTGCCTCTTTAAGAAACAGGAATTCTGTGTATGGAAAAAGAATGGGTAGCAGGGAGAAAATAGTTCCAGTTTCTCTCTGGAATAGGCCCTCCTAAAAACTGTTTTCTTTTTTAAAAAAAGAAAAGAAAAAACCTCATTAACTTACCACCGGAGACCATCCAGAACCACTCTGGTGAACCTGAGGATAAAAGCAATGTTTTAAAACCCCATATATACATAAAGTATGCAAAATATAAGCTATGCTGTAATGATAGCGTATTTCTTGGCATCTGGTTTGAAATGTAACTGTATTGAAAGAGCCAAATGGCCATATAAGAAACTGCAAAAAGGCAGAGTTCCTGAATTAGTCAGTAAACAATGAATTCTGTTGATGTTGATCAAATGGCTGTTGCAGCAAACAGGCTGCCTAACAATCTGCAATATAGCCCTCATTCCCTTGCTGCAGAAGAGTTCACCCTGAAGGACACCACTCTGAGAAATATCTGAAGAAAAGAAAGAGGCAGATGCTGCTAGCCACTGCCCATAAGTATAGGGATACCTGCTAAAAAAAAGTTTGCTACATAGTACAACAAAACCAGAAAGGAGACTGGCAACCAACTCCAGAGAAACACAAGTATGTACAAATTGCTCTCAGAGACAGTACTTCCTTATGCCAATGGCATTACTGTCCTATTAATGTGTCAGCCTGATCATAGATAAATGATCAGAGGCTGCTAATCACATGGCAAAGGCGGCTCAAATATCCTTCTAATACAAAGAGTACCATACCCGATGAGCAACGTTTAAAAGTAAATTCCCTGTCCAGAATGTTAAATGTCTCTCCTATGCCAGTTAGCTAGTCTTTAAGGAAACAAAGGTGAAATTTACTAACATTAATGATGTACGTTATTAGTACCAAAACGCAGTGTGTGCCTCTACTCAAAAATTGAAACACAGAGCTATAAGGCTGCATATCACTAAAGAGTCAGAATTTTCTACAAAGTGATGATTCTGCAGTATTAAAGTCTTATTTTATATATTTATAACCTGTTAGACAACTTGTGACAAGTTGCTCTTACTGTTTTTAAAACAAAAACAATCATACCTGTTCTCCCTCTATACCCATTATTTTGGGGATTGATGGTCCACAAATATCTATGTCCAACAGAGCAACCTAAGAAAGAAAAAAAGTTGGAAATACGCACACAGAGTTGTTTACATAAATTAGAAGCAAACACTAAAATGAGTTGAAATTTGGAGAATATTTAGCTTAGATTAGTAACAGGAAACGAAGCATACTGACATTAAATCACTGGCATGAAGACATGACTGCCTTTACTAAATTCATTTTTGGTAGCAGGCCCAGTTCTAATGGACAGTCATTCACCATCTCAATGGAAGTTAATTTGTATCTTCCTTAGTAGTTGACTGAGCATTAATCCTTCCGTTTTATTCTTAGTTTGCCTACAAAAACTATATTGCATAGTCAACAGGGCTATAGATCCACCTTAAAAGAGAGACACTGAACAACAAAATGATTGGAAGTATCCTCCTAGAAGTTTGAAACCCTGTCTTTGTCTGTTTTAATCATTCACATTTACATCTAACAAATTCTACCCCCAGCTCCTCCCCACCCTCAAGCCATCTCTCTTAAGAGGCCCAAATGTAACCTGATCTTCACACAATTCCTGTTGATCTTTTTGATGTATGGTAACACAGCTCTGGGACCTGAGTATAATTCATGCTCCCTTTGGTGACTGACTGGTATATAAATTATACAGAACCAAACAGTTTCTATATTTGTGTATGTATTTAATGTCTCAGTAACAGAGTGGTGGATTTATAAAAAGATTTAGAACCTAGATGGCACTGCTCAAGCATCAGAAAGTACTGGATAACACAACAAACTGCACAGACTACCTTCAAACTGAAGCAATTAGAATGCAACCGTCAATGGCTGATAGTGAAAGCATATGAATCAAATAAAATTTTAAGCAACTGCACTGTACGGTTGAAAAGATCTAATAACTTTTAGGGCGTTTTCTTAGGGGCAAATTACCAAGGCTCGGAATTTATACTGTTGCTTATGAAGATTCACCTTTTTAGACCTCAGCAACTCAAGTTCTACTTGCATGGAGGCAATGTCAGACTCAGGTAATTGAATTCACATTGGGAAAGTGCAGACTGAACTAACTTATTCAGTAGTACGAAGGCCAAACTGTCCACAGTCACAGATTTCACTGGCCAACAGGCAAGCAGCATATGAAAATATTTCACTTATTCGTTACATATTATACATTAGGCAAATCACAATGTGTGTCACAAAATAAAGTAACTTATTTCTAGGTTTTTTTTTTATTTCTTTAACATGCCTGAAATACAATACTCTGTAGAAACCTGTTCCATAGAGGAAACAGTTGTGTCACATCAAGGTAAAGGGAAATGAGAATTGATCCAATATGAAGTGTTTGTGAAAGATTTGTCTTTCTGAATGAAGTAATACCACATGTGGAAACTCATGAGCACGGGAAAGGATTTAAAAGCTATTAATTAAATGAAAATTCTTTCCTGAAAAACAGAAGCTGATTTCACAGCATTAACTGCAAGCCTACTGAGACAGATTTTAGGGAAAAAAGTTCATAAAAATAAAATTCTATCAGTACTAAGCACATAGCACACAGGTTCAGTAACAACATCTTGAACACATTTGCTCTGCGTTGCCCAAAATTTCTCTTTGTGCATACTGACAAAGGCAACTTTTTCTTGTTATCAGCATCGAGGAATCCAGACAGCATTAGAAGAGTTAGCTACATTCCAGACTACCTCACGTATGAGCATCACAAATGTCTTAAAGCTCATATTTAAGAAAATATTGTTTATGGTGACTGAGGAAGTAGGAAGCCAAGAGCAGCTGCACACCACATAACTTGAACCCAGGCTTCACACAATCTGTTGACAGTTAAGCTTACAAGTCCTGTGCTGACTTGTAACAGATCTGATAATGGAAGCTACTGAGGAAGAATGGCACGTGCCATTCTTAAGAGTTATTTTTGTGATCTTTTAACTGCACTTGAAACAACCAATGAAATGTTAAGGTTTTTTCCTGTGTATATCAGGTTTTTTTTTTTAAAGATGCATTTTAGTAGCTTTCACTTTTCTGGGGCGGGAAGGAAGGTATAGGAGTAAAATAAAGCCCCTTTCTTACTCACAGAACCCCTGAGAACTAACAGGCACATGGAAAGACAACCACATGCCTGAGCTATTTTTACCTTCTCAGGTATGTGCAGAATAATGTGTTTTATGGCCGCTTCTCACCACCTACATATCCTCCTGCCCAGTGGCAAGGCTAGCTAGACTGTGCCCTTTTAAAGATGCAAGCAGCTTCCTTTTCACCTCCAAGACCCCTAGTCAGAGATGTGCGCATCCGTGTGGGAGGGGAGAAGAGGACGGGACACCAAAGAGTGCAGGCAGACAGCAGATGGACTGTAGTTATTTGTATTTATTTCAACATAATTCCTAGATATAGACCGTGCTATCTTACAGATTGTGTGTGCACACATGCAAATATTGAATCTGTAAGAGACTCGTGGGGCAGTCATACAATCTTTTGGGGATTTCAAAAGTGTTTTCCTTCAACCTAACAGCAGTTCCTGCAGTTTCAGTGCTTGCAGTTTTTGAGAGAATGACAAATTTACAAAAGAATTTTAAACACACCAGCAATTCCTCTTATACCAGGAGTAATGAATGATAAACAGGAATTCCTCATACAAAAAGGCAAGTCTGTTACGCAGCGTTTTCCTTCTTCAGAATTAGGCATTAAAAAGGTGAGGGACAGTTTTTACATCTTCTGGCATAATGACAGTACTCAGCCCTCCCTAGCAAACGGGAGAAACAGCCCCAATTCCTTTGATTGCACAAAGTCTAGCAACTTAGTAGTTTTAGAAACAGCCCATTAGGAATACAGTTGACAAACACGCTCTTTTTCAAACTGCCTTTCACTCCTCCTATCCACGGACAGGTGCCTTCAACATCATGTTTTACTTATTTTAAGTTCCATACAAAATATTCTCTCCAAGTGTTAATAGTTTGAAGAGTCTGCAAGCATCTCTTCTAATGCTGGCAGGAAATGGAAACAGAAAACAGGATTTTGATTCTATAGCTCATTTTTCTTACATAATAGCCTGTTAGAGCAAAGGGCACGTTACATACAGCCATCTTTAGGTCCCATTATGTCAGATGGGTGGGCTGACCTACTGCCATGGAGCATTCTTTTGCCAACAGAAGGAGCATGACAAAGCTGAGTGATAAAAAGTTAAAATAAACCCAGGGTGATTTGTGTGTGCGTGGTTTGTTTAGATTTTGGGGAGTACAATTAGTTGTTTTTCTTTTACAAGTGCTTGTTCCATGGAACAGTACTGGTTCCAAAGGCAGCTTTTAGCCTACTGTTCTGAACACTGAAAAGCTTGCAAAGATATGGGTGGACAAGAGGGTTGGAATTCATGAGCTACAGCTGCTCCTGTGTTCCTTTTCATGACCATATTTAACAAAAACAAAAAGCCCAGAATCTTTTCCCCCTGCTGCTTTGTAAGAGATCCACACAAAAACAATACAGGAAGCACTGTCAAATACAAAAAGTAAATGCAGTGGGGAAAAAAGTCTTTTCCTGAAATTTTTCAGTTATAGTAATCTTTAGGTGTCATTTCTAACACCAAGAATAAAAATTTTCAGACATAAGTCTGACTTTCCAAGTAGTCAGTGTCACATGAAAAAAGAAACTCTTAGCACATTTATACAAAAAAAAAAAAAAAACCCCACACATGAAAGATACAACTGTTCGTTCTCCAGAGTTTTAAACAGTTAAAAAATTACTATTAAATATTAGTGCTATCAAGCGATTAAAAAGATCAATCACGATCACACTGTTGAAGAAAATCATTAAAATATTTTGGATGTTTTCTACATTTTCAAATACTGATTTCAATTACAACACAGAATACAAAGTGTACAGTGCTCACTTTACATTTATTTTTGATTACATGTGTTTGCACTATAAAAACCAAAAAATAGTATTTTTTCAATTAACCTAATATAAGTACTGTAGTGCAATCTCTTTCTTCATTTGTAAGTTCAACTTTCATGATAATTACGTAAAAAAACCAACCTGCATTCAAAAATAAAAACTTAAAAATTTTAGACCCTTCAAGTCCACTCAGTCCTACTTTTTATTCAGCCCATCGCTCAAACAACTTTGTTTTCATTTGCAGAAGATAATTCTGTCCTTGTCTTGTTTACAATGTCACTTGACAGTGAGAACAGGCATTCACATGGCACTGTTGTAGCCGGTGTCAGAAGATATTTATGTAACAGATGCGCTAAAGATTCATACATTCCTTCATGCTTCAACCACCATTCCAGGGAACATGCGTCCACGCTGATGCTGGGTTAAGAACACAAGAACAGCCATACTTCGTCAGACCAAAGGTCCGTCCAGTCCAGTATCCCATCTGTCAACAGTGACCAATGCCAAGCGCCCCAGAGGGAGTGAACCTAACAGGTAATTTTCAAGCATTCTCTCTCTTGCCATCCTTCTCCACCCTCTGACAAACAGCGGCTAGGGGCACCATTCCTGACCCGTCCTGGCTAACAGCCATTAATGGACTTAAAACCTCCATGAACATATCTAGTTCTCTTTTAAACCCCGTTATAGTCCCAGCCTTCACAACCTCTTCAGGCAAGGAGTTCCACAGGTTGACTGTGCGCTGTGTGAAGAACAACTTCCTTTTATTTGTTTTAAACCTAATGCCCATTAATTTCATTTGGTGGCCCCTAGTTCTTACATTATGTGAACAAGTTAATAACTTTTCCTTATCTACTTTCTTCACATCACTCATGATTTCATACACTTCTATCATATCCACCATAAGTCTCCTCTTTTTCAAGCTGAAAAGTCCTAGCCACTTTAATCTCTCCTCATATGGGAACCGTTCTAAACCCCTAATAATTTTAGTTGCCCTTCTCTGAACCTTTTCTAACGCCAGTATATCTTTTTTGAGATAAGACCGCATCTATATGCGGTATTCAAGATATGGGCATACCATAGATTTATATAAGGGCAATAAGATATTCTCCATCTCTTTTTTAATGATTCCTAACATCCTGTCTGCTTTTTTGACTGCCACTGCACACTGCATGGATGTCTTCAGAGAACTATCCATGATGAGTCCAAGATCTCTTCTGATCTTGTTCTGCTTGATAACAATTCAAAGTAGTGCGGACTGACACATGTTCATTTTCATTATCTGTGTCAGATGCCACGAGCAGAAGGTTGATTCTTTTTTGGTGGTTTGGGTTCTGTAGTTTTTGCATCGGAGTGTTGCTCTTTTAAGATTGCTGAAAGCATGCTCCACATCTCATCCCTCTCAGATTTTGGAAGGCACTTCAGATTCTTAAACCTTGTAGCTATCTTTAGAAATCTAACATTGGTACCTTCTTTGCATTTTGTGAAATCTGCAGTGAAAGTGTTCTTGACCTGGCACATGTTGTTTGTTTTATCATCTGCTATAACACGAAATATATGGCAGAATGCGGGTAAAACAGAGTGGGGGGGACATAATTCTCCCCCAAGGAGTTCAGTGACAAATTTAATTAATGCATTATTTTTTTAATGAGCATCACCAGCATGGAAGCATATACTCTGGAATGGCGGCCAAAGCACGAAGGAACATACGAATATTTAACATATCTGGCACATAAATACCTTGCAATGCCGGCTACTGATGTGCCATGCAAATACCTGTTCTCACTGTCTAGTGACATTGTAAATAAGAAGGCAGCCCTAGCTCCTGTAAATGTAAACAAACCTGTTTGTCTTAGTGATTGGCTGAACAAGAAGTAGGACTGAGTGGACTTGCAGGCTCTGAAGTCTTACATTATTTTGTTTTTGAGTGCAGTTATGATACAAAAAAAACCTTACATTTGTAACTTGCACTTTCACGACAAAGAGATTGCACTACAGTACCTGTATGAGGTAAAGTGAAAAATACTAATTTTTGTTTATCATTTTACAGTGCAAATATTTGTAATAAAAATATACATTTTCATTTCAATTACAACACAGAATACGACATACGAAAATGTGGAAAAACATCCAAAATATTTAATAAATGTTGGTTGGTATTCTATTGCTTAACAGTACAATTAAAACCATGATTAATTTTTTTATTCATGATTAATTTTTTTGAGTTAATCACCTAAGTTAACTGCAATTAATCAACAGCCCTACTAAATATCTACCACTTTAAACATATAGAATATCAAGGTTGGAAGGGACCTCAGGAAGTCATCTAGTCCAACCCCCTGCTCAAAGCAGGACCAATTCCCAGACAGATTTCTGCCCCCGATCCCTAAATAGCCCCCTCAAAGATTGAACTCCCAACCCTGGGTTTAGCAGGCCAATGCTCAAGCCACTAAGTTATCCCTTCCCACCGAATGCTTCAAGACAAGGATAGCAGAGCAAGTAGCATTCTAAAATGAAGTTAGAAGTTATTAAACAAGTAGCTATCTACAAACCACTGCCATCAACACTTATGTATATAACTTGTCCGTGACTAGACCTATGGAATGATTTACATGGTTAAGTGGCTGCAAGCTCAGGGCCTTACATTACAAGTAAGCAAAGAAAGATGTCACTTTCACATGACTAGAATATATGCAGAAACCCACAGAGTTAAAACTGTGAAAACTGTAGCACAACACATCATGGAGATAAGTGTATAGAATCAGAGGGGCAGCCGTGTTGGTCTGGATCTGTAAAAGCAGCAACGAGTCCTGTGGCACCTTATAGACTAACAGACGTTTTGGAGCATGAGATTTTGTGGGTGAATACCCACTTCGTCGGATGCATGACATTCACCCACGAAAGCTCATGCTCCAAAACGTCTGTTAGTCTAGAAGGTGCCACAGGACTCTAAGCGTACAGAATAAATAAAGCGTACTATCCAAACATTTCAACACACACCCAAAGAGATCAATAAAGCAAATTAGAGAATAAGAAATTATTTCTGAAGGATTTATTCTGGACTCCATCATCAATTATCTTTACTGAGACCTCTGGAAGTTACTATAATATTAAAATGAGAATGAATACAGTAGTTCTATTCTCTAGCAGCAGGGTCCATGAGCATTAAACATGCCAGGAAGCTGTCAGGTGCGTTTAAAAAGATCTGAGCCCATATTCTTAAGTCCCATATAGTCTAGTGGTCAGGATTCCTGGTTTTCACCCAGGCGGCCTGGATTCAATTCCCAGTGTGGGAACAGCGCAGAGCTTTGCGGTGGGAGGCTAGCTCAGTGGTTTGAGTATTGGCCTACTAAACCCAAAGTTGAGAGTCCAATCCTTGAGGGGCCACTTAGGAATCTGGGGCAAAAATCAGTACTTGGTCCTGCTGGTGAAGGCAGGGGGCTGGACTCAATGACCTTTCAAAGTCCCTTCCAGTTCTAGGAGATAGGTTTATCTCCAATTATAAAAATCCTTGGTTCTGCTAGGGAGATTAAATCACATCCAAATATACAAGTTTGTCCATCCCATATGCTAAACATGTTAATGTATTCTCTCTTCCATATTAGTCTGTCAATAGCAAATCCCAATTTTGCACTTTTAGTATCATGTCTCTATATTAACCTTTCAATGCCACATCTGTCTGTTCTATTCAACTTTCATATTTAGGATTTTCTATACACCCAGTTACCCTGGAAAACACTGCCCAAATTTGTGAGAACTTGATTTGCATTGTAGAAAACCATGAAAACACTTTCTCTCAAGACTTTATTACAAAGATTTTAAAATGTTATATACTCCACTTGTCCTCAATGTCTGAAAAAAAAAAATCTCAAGCATTTCTTTTATTCATGTACCACCAAGCTACTAGACTTTGACAACAGTAACGAAAATCAAGTAAAATACCATAAGAACCATCTGTAACTGTAGTTTTAGGTTGTCTGGTAAGTACAAAATCTGGTATATAATTTTTAGCATTTGTCTAAAACAAAATTTATGTAGTCTTTTCCCGTAGCCCCTTGGACGTGTTAAAGTGAAGTTTAAATCAGATATTCCTGTCTATATTTTTACCCCAAGCTGTAGTCTCTGTATATCCAGACAAAGACCTACTGGAGAGGGGTTTCTCACCTGTTTAGTCTCGTCCTTTGCTAAGCCATAAGCCAAGTGGGCGCTGAAAGTGCTCTTGCCAACTCCTCCTTTCCCAGACAAAACTAGGATTTTGTGCTTCACAATTTTCATTTTCTCCTTTATTTCTTCTATAGCTGCAAAGACAAAGGCGTCCCCAAGAGTTTGCACCATGAACATAAGGGATGGCACCCCAGGAACCCTCAGCCTAGGCCCCCCTACCACCTGAACGGGCTACAGGCCAGAGTTTCGATTCTTCTCCCCATGCACCCCATCCCATCCCCCAAGAGACATGCTCCATGCACTCCCCAGACACTCCCAATAACTACCCCCCCATCCCCACACCCAACCCCCTCCTCCCCGAGAAACAAGCTCAATGCACCCCAACACCCCCCAATTACCACCTGCTCCTCTGCCCACTCCCCTCCCAATAGACATGCTCAATGCACTCCCTAGACACCCCCAACAGCTATCCCACCTCCCATGTGCCCCACACCCTCCCCGAGAGACATGTGCCATGCACACCCCAGACACCCCTAATAAACTACCCCTCCCCACTCCTCACCTGAGACACATGCTTCATGCATGTCCCAGACACCCCCAATAGCCGCCCCTCCCCCATGCACCCCACACCCTCCCCGAGAGACATGCTCAATGCACCCCTCACTCCCCCAATTACTACCCTTCCCCCACCTGGCCTCCCACCTCCCCCAAGAGACATGCACAACGCACTCCCCAGACACCTCCAATAACTATCCCTCCTCCTCTGCCCACTCCCCTCCCAAGAGACATGCTCCAGCCACCCCCCAACCACCCCCAATAGCTACCCACCCCCCTCCTCACCCGAGAGAGGTCCTCCATGCACCATCCCCAATAACCCCTCCCCTGCCTCTGCAAATACACCCCACTCCCTCCCCTAGAGACAAGCTCCAGGCACCCCACAGATTCCCCCAATAGCTACCCACCCTCCTCACCCAAGAGACATGCTCCAGCCACAGCCAATAGCTACCCACCCCGCTCCTCGCCCAAGACACATGCTCCAGGCACTCCCCCAATAACGACCCCACTCCCTCCCCCAGAGACATGCTCCAGGCACCCCCCAGGCACCCCCAATAGCTACCTACCCCCATCCTCGCCCTAGACACACGCTCCATGCACTTCCCCAATAACGACCCCTCTCCTGCCTCTGTGAATGCACCTTCCCCCTTCCCCCAGAGACATGCGCCAGCCACTCTCCCCAATAACGACCCCACCCCTCCCCCAGAGACATACTCCAGGCATCCTTCAACCACCCCCAATAGCTACCCACCTCCCTCTTCACCCGAAACACATGCTCCAGGCAGTCCCCCAATAACGACCCCTCCCCTGCCTCTGCAAATACACCCCACCCCCTCCCCTAGAGACATGCTCCAGCCACCGCCAATAGCTACCCACCCACCTCCTCGCCCGAGGCACATGCTGCAGGCACCCCCCAGCCACCCCCAATAGCTGCCTACCCCCCTCCTCGCCCAAGAGACATGTTCCAGGCACCCCTCCAATAACGACCCCACCCCCTCCCCCAGAGACATGCTCCAGGCAACCCCCAGCTACCCCCAATAGCTACCCACCCACCTCCTCGCCCGAGAGACATGCTCCATGCACCCCCCAATAGCGACCCCTGCCCCTCCCCCAGAGACATGCTCCAACCACCCTCCCCAATAACGACACCTCCCCTCCCCCAGAGACATGCTCCAGGCACCCTCCCGAATAAGGACCCCTACCCCTCCCCCAGAGACATGCTCCAACCACCCTCCCCAATAACGAACCCTCCCCCTCCCCCAGAGACATGCTCCAGGCACCCCCCAATAGCGACCCCTGCCCCTCCCCCAGAGACATGCTCCAGGCACCCTCCTGAATAACGACCCCTCCCCCTCCCCCAGAGACATGCTCCATGCACCCCCCAATAACGACCCCTCCCCCTCACACATGCTCCAGGCACCCCCCCAATAACGACCCCTCCCCCGAGACATGCTCCAGGCACCCCCCCAATAACGACCCCTCCCCCTCACACATGCTCCAGGCACCCCCCAATAACGACCCCTCCCCAGAGACATGCTCCAGGCACCCCCCCAATAACGACCCCTCCCCCTCCCCCTCACACATGCTCCAGGCACCCCCCAATAACGACCCCTCCCCTCCCCCAAGACATGCCCCAGGCACCCCCCCCATAACGACCCCTCCCCCTCACACATGCTCCAGCCACCCCCCCCGCTCCCCAGCGCCGCTCACCCGGGTCCGAGGCGGCGGCGCCGCCGGCCGCGCACAGCCCCTGGTTGGGGCACCCCTGGCAGGCGGCGGCTCTGCCCGCCTGGGCGCTGCTGGTGCCGGGGCAGCCTGCAAGGGAAGGCGAGAGAGAGAGCGGGCGGGGCCCGGGTCAGGGGAGCCGAGACGCCGCCGCCGCGAAGCCCCCCGCCCCCAGCGCGCCCCGCTCCCCTCACCGTGCGGCGGCGGCGCGGCTCCGGCAGCCTCCGCCATCGCCCGGCCGCTGCCTCAGCACCACTTCCGGGGCGGCGAACCACTTCCGGGGCGCCCGCTGACCGTTGTGACGTCGCTGAGCCGTTGGAGAACGTGCTGGGGTCCAGCCGCGCGACGCTCCCGTGTCACGTGGTTGTGCCCCGAGGTCGAGGAGCCGGAGTGGGCGGAGCCGGAAGTGCCCCGCCCCCTGCATACGCTCGCGGCCGGGCAGTTCAGCGGCCATCTCAACTGCTGATCTACTTAAAAGGGCAATGTCCCTGGAGTGGGGCCCGCCTCCTTAAAGGGGCAATGCGCGTGACACACACCCACGCGTGTCTCTGTCCCACGCACACGGTGTAGGCCCCTCTGCCGTGCTGTGTCTCCTCCCTCCAGTCGTGCTGTGCCTCCTTTCTGCTGATGCAGACTGACACGGCTCCCACGCTGAACCTTGCAGCGTGGGAGGCTGCGTGCGGTGCAAGGAGTTATTTCCTGACGTGCATCCGAATTCACCCACGAAAACTCATGCTCCAAAACGTCTGTTAGTCTCTAAGGTGCCACAGGAGTCATTGCAGCTCCTGAGGGCCCAGCCAAGTGCTAGTTCATTAGTGAGCCATGGGAAATGTCCCTCCCTCTGACTTCCCCACCTCAATCAAGCAAAAACAATTTCCCTGGGACCTAACCCCTCCCCCTCACATTAACTCTTAGGGGAAATTGCATTCGCTTAACACCGTTTTGCTTAAAGTATCAGAGGGGGAGCCATGTTAGTCTGGATCTGTAAAAGCGGCAAAGAAGCCTGGGGCCCCTTATAGACTAACAGATGTTTTGGAGCATGAGCTTTCGTGGGTGAATACCCACTTCGTCAGATGCATGACATTCACCCACGAAAGCTCATGCTCCAAAACGTCTGTTAGTCTCTAAGGTGCCACAGGCGTCATTGCAGCTCCTGAGGGCCCAGCCAAGTGCTAGTTCATTAGTGAGCCATGGGAAATGTCCCTCCCTCTGACTTCCCCACCTCAACCAAGCAAAAACAATTTCCCTGGGACCTAACCTAACCCCCCTCACATTAACTCTTAGGGGAAATTGCATTCGCTTAACACCGTTTTGCTTAAAGTATCAGAGGGGGAGCCATGTTAGTCTGGATCTGTAAAAGCGGCAAAGAAGCCTGGGGCCCCTTATAGACTAACAGATGTTTTGGAGCATGAGCTTTCCTGGGTGAATACCCACTTCGTCAGATGCATGACATTCACCCATGAAAGCTCATGCTCCAAAATGTCTGTTAGTCTTTAAGGGCCACAGGAGTCTTTGCTGCTTTTGCTTAAAGTAGCGTTTTTCACGAACTACGATGTTAAGGGAGGAGTTACTGGACGGGTCTGCTGCCCTCGATTCACGCACTGAGGCTAACAACCCTCTCTTACTCCTGCCCTAGCAACAGCAGGCTGAATTCCCAAGCCCTGGTACTCCCCACAGGGCAGAAGGCCATAGCCCATGGACAGAGTTTGGGGGCACAGAGAGTGTTGCTCCCCCCAAACTACAGGGCAAGAGCAGGGCAGTCCCAGAGCAGCTCCCCACCTCCTTCTCTCCCCACCCCCTGGCCAGGTCGGAGGGGGGAAGCCAGAGCCAGGCTTGCAGGACAGCTGCTGCTCTGGCTGACGCCATGGGGCAGGCAGCCACGGCCCTTGTCTTCTGCTGATGCAGGGCGTTGAAGCTGCTTCACAGCTCCCAGCCCCCACTTTGCTCATGCAGCTGGTAAGAGCTGCCCGGGTGGGGGACCCATCTCCGTGGCTGGCAGAGCCCTTAGGGAACAGGGACTGCAGGGAAGCCCTTCTGGCACACAGACCCTCCCTGCAGAGCTACTCTCCCGTCCTCACACAGCCCCTAGCTACCCTCCCCCTGCACCCTGAGCTATCCCTCTGCCTGCACACAGCCCCAGTTACCCCCTCCCTGCACCCTGAGCTATCCCTCTGCCTGCACACAGCCCCAGTTACCCCCTCCCTGCACCCTGAGCTATCCCTCTGCCTGCACACAGCCTCTAGTTACCCCCTCCCTGCACCCTGAGCTATCCCTCTGCCTGCACACGGCCCCTAGTTACCCCCCTCCCTGAACCCCCAGCTATCCCTCTGCCTGCACACAGCCTCTAGTTATCCTCTTCCTGCACCGTGAACTACCCCTCTGCCCGCACAAGGCCCCAGTTACCCTCTTCCTGCACCATGAGCTACCCCTCTGCCCTCACATGGCCCCTAGTTACCCCTCTCCCTGCACCCTGAGCTATCCCTCTGCCTGCACACAGCCCCAGTTACCCCCTCCCTGCACCCTGAGCTATCCCTCTGCCTGCACACGACCCCTAGTTACCCCCCTCCCTGCACCCTCAGCTATCCCTCTGCCTGCACACAGCCTCTAGTTATCCTCTTCCTGCACCGTGAACTACCCCTCTGCCCGCACAAGGCCCCAGTTACCCTCTTCCTGCACCATGAGCTACCCCTCTCCCCACACATGGCCCCTAGTTACCCCTCTCCCTGCATCCTGAGCTGTTTTCAAACCTTTTGAGCTGAGCCCCCCACCTCTGAGTTATAACTTTTGGTTGCCCCAGCCCCCCGACAGGCTGGGTGGCTGAGGTGAGTCAGGGTGCAGGCGGGACTCCTTCCCTGGACCCTGCCGTGTGGAGGTGGCTCGAGCCCTCTGGCCCCTGCCCCCCCAAAATAGAAGTCAAACTACACCTAAGACCAAGCTCTGCCACATCCTTAGCCCAGAGCCCCAAGTCCCCCTCTCCCCTGCTGGGCCCTGGAGTTTTTATAGTATGTTTGTGGGGAGGTCAAGGTTTCTGCCCCACTCTGCACTCTAGGGTATAGATGTGGGGACCTGCATGAGAACCTCTAATTTTATCTACCAGCTTAGCTCTGGTTTTGCTGCCACCGCTCAAATTATTTATGAGTCATTTGGGAAACTCTCTCTACCTACTTCCCCCAGAATATCTCCCTCCCAAGTAATATAACCCTTCCCTGGGTAGTCTTGAGGGACTTTTCCACCAATTCCCTGGATCTTAAAACAAGCAGAAATTAACCGTTCCCCCTCCCCCCACAAACTCCTGGTGAGTCCAGATCCAACCCCCTTGGATCTTAAAACAAGGAAAAATCAATCAGGTCCTGTAAAATAAGGCTTTTAATTAAAGAAAGAAAGGTAAAAATCCTCTCTGCAAAATCAGGATGGAAAATGACTTTACAGGGTAATCAGATTCATAGAGCCCAGAGGAACCCCCTCTAGCCTTAGGTTCAAAGTTACAGCAAACAGAGAGAAACTCTTTAGCAAAAGGAACATTTACAAGTTGAGAAAACAGAGATAAAACTAACACACCTTGCCTGGCTGTTACTTACACGTTTGAAACATGAGAGACTGGTTCAGAAAGATTTGGAGAGCCTGGATTGATGTCTGCTCCCTCTTAGTCCCAAGAGCGAACAACCCGCAAAACAAAGAGGACGAACAAAATCCTTCCCCCCACCAAGATTTCAAAGTATCTTGTCCCCTTATTGGTCCTTTGGGTCAGGTGTCAGCCAGGTTACCTGAGCTTCTCAACCCTTTACAGGTAAAAGGATTTTGATGTCTCTGACCAGGAGGGATTTTATAGTATCGTACACAGGAGGGCTGTTACTCTTCCCTTTATACTTATGACGGGGGGGGGGGGGGACGTGTTCAGAAAAGAGAGAACCCCTGCCCTAGAGGACTCAAACAATTTAAGGGATGTTGCACTACTCCTACAAGTTTCTCACTTACCCCAAACTGGGTCTCAGCTCTACCCAGGGGTGGCTGTGTGTTTTCTGCCGCCCCAATCACAGCAGTCAGGCAGCCTTCGGGGGCGTTTCTGCGTGAGGTCCGCTGGCCATGCGGCTCTGCCAGACCGTGGGTTTGTCTTCAGTATAACTTATGTACATACTGCACGAACTAAGCATTTGAGCTTCTTCCAGAATCTGGGATGAGCCTATGTTGTGAAAACTGAAATGCGCAAAATAGCACGTGCATGTGAATGGCCACAGGGTGCTAAAATTAAATTAATCCGGGAGTCTGAAACTGGGGGTTGGGATCCCCCAGGGGTCACGAGGTTATTACTGTCAGCCTCCACCTCAAAGCCTGCTTTGCCTCCAGCATTTATAATAGTGTTAAATACATAAAAACGTGATTTTAATTTATAAGGGAGGGGGTCACACGCAGAGGTTTGCGATGTGAAAGGGGTCACTAGTACACAAGTTTGAGAACCACTGAATTAACCCCTCTGGAGCCTCGGGGAATGCAGGGGGAGAGGGTCTTCCCATGCTAGGATTGGGAAGGAAGTAGGTGGTGTAGGATATTGCTCTTCTCATATGATCCCTCCCCCATGGCTCTCTTGGCTCTATCACTGGTAATCTAAAGTGGCTCATTTTAAATTAAGCTACCCTCCCCTGAAACGAATCTCCCTACGGCACTGATCTGGCACTACCTATGAGACTATAAGTTGGCATTTGAGAAGTGAAAGGGATGGTAGCCCTAAGGGAAAAGATAGCTTGGCTTTTTGTGTTAAATAGCTGTCTGCAAGCCTCAAACTGCTGAATGAGCTTTAGGGGTTGTACATGACTTAGGCACCCTCTAGCAAGCTTGGGGTTTCCCTACCTCCACCGGTACCCTTATCAACAATGGCCCCTGTATGCAGTTTTACTTCCGTCTGCTCTAGCTATTGTTAAGTGCCCTGGCCACTCAATGGCGGATACTGATGTTACTAATAGTAATGCATTTGCTTATGCCTCTGCTAAACATGCTGCTGCCATAGCACCTTCCCTAGTTGCATTTCTAGGTTCCCTCTCTGTTTCTGTGCCACCACCTTCCTTCACTGACCTCACTCTGCTCCAAGACTCTGCCCCAGAAGCCGAGAAAGACTCCTGGGCTGCTCAAGGTAGCACTTTACATACTGATTCCCTTTGGTGTTTGTGAACTGGAGCCTTTGTGACCCCCCATTTTAGCTATACCGGTCTCTGGCCGCCCCACTACACGGTGTTCCGCATGTCGGAAAGGAGGAGACAGTCTCTGCTGTAACTAAGGCAGGATGGTGCGTCCCCCATTTCAGCTCTTCTGCAGCCAGCCACTGTGCCACCTGTGCCGAAGCCACAATATTGGTAAATCTGTAAAAGTGGCTCAGGGCTTCCGGGGCCTGCCCCAAGCACCATTCTTGCATTGGCAACTTGATTTTGTACAAATGCCTAAGTGTCAACGATATGAATTTATTTTGGTTATGGTATGTTTATTTTCTGGTTGGATTGAGGCCTCTCCTTGTCACAAGGCTGACTCACTGTCTGTTGCCAAATGTTTGTTAAATCATATGCCTGCCAAGGCAATTCCTGTCCAGTGACCGGGGTACACATTTTACCGGACAAATTGTTCAGCACTTGGATCATGTATTACATGTCACACACCTGTTGCACTGTCCCTACCACCCACAGAGCGCAAGTGCAGTTGAAAGACGAAATGGTGGACTTAAGAATAAACTTGCTAAGATTTGTGCCTCCACAGGGTTAAGCTGGCCAGCAGGCTTTCCATTGGCCCTTATGGAAATGCAATCCACTCCATCCCAAAGGCATAAATTGAGTCCCTATGCGAGCTGTGGCTACCATTACTCCTGTCCCAGACTTGAACTTGACTCACAGTATGCTCCTTCAATACTGCAAGGGATTAATGCAAGCTGTAAGTCACTTCCATTCACAGATTCGAGCTGCCAGAGGAGCCCGCCTCTGACGCTTGCCATGGCCTTGAGCCAGGTGATTGGGTCTACGTACGGCACCATCATCGAAAACACACCTTGGAACCCCGGTGGAAGGGTCCTCATCAGGCACTGCTTACTACCCAGACAGCTGTTAAACTATCTGGCATGGATATATGCTTTGCAGTGTAAGAAGGCACCATCCTCAGTGAACCAATCATCACCTCAGGACCATGCAGTCATTTTTGACTCCAGAAGAAGATGTAGAGGAACAGCCTGCAATACCTTACAACCTACGCTCTCCTAAGGGTTGCCAGAAGCAGACGACGACCTAAAGCAAGGTCCAAGAAGGAGCAGTAGTGAGCCTAGAGCCTGGTGGACATAAAACCGTGACTGCGGCTCCCTCAGTTAAGGTTGTCAGAACCAGAAGGGCCCTGCCTCCAACATGCACCTCTGAAGGCGCCTATTCCTCGGCTGCTGGTGTCTTAAGATCTGGGGAGTCCACAATGACAATTCTTTTATCCAGCAGCAAGTGTGGATAGCTCAGGCCCTGCGTAGCTTGATCGAAAGGAGGGATTGTGAAAGTAGAATGAATTAGATTGTAAAAGCAGAATGAATTAAAGAAATTCTGTACGTTCCATTAAGCAGGAATGAGAAATGTTGAACTAAAGTTGTCAGGAAGAGAAACATTACGGTATGAAACAATGGGGCCACTTAAGCTAATGGTGGGACATTAGCAGGAGCTCAGTAAGAGTTACTAAGGAAATAAGGTATGTGTGTCTAGCCCCAGGTAAATGTATCAGTTCTGTTCTCTTTGTTATCTTGTTTAGTTTGTATAAATAGCTGCATAAATAAAGTAGCTTGAGCCTTGCATGGCACTCACACATTATCTGAGTTGTGTTAGTAGAGCGCTTTGCTAATAAAACAGAGTGGACTGACACATTGTGAGTCCTGAATCTGACTTTGATAGCCGTGTCCCTGGGCAACCTGTATGGGGTCTGTGACCTCAGCAGCAAGGAGTGGACAGACGGCATCTTGTCCAGTGTCATGAGGTGGCCGGTGCAGGTCCCTGGGCAGAGCCCACGCAGCTGGGGAGTGGGCAGAGGCGGAGGACGTTCCCGGGGGCAGGGCTCAACCGATAGGAGTGGGCAGAGGGGGGACTTGCCTGGCGGCAGGACACAGCCGATAGGAGTGGGGGGGGGGATGGCGAGGTGACAGGTGGTGGGAGCGCAGCAGGGGTGCTGGCTGGCTCAGTGCCGGGAAAGGGGGATGGACCCTGTGCCAGCCAGGGATGTTTCCAATTCACACGTGATGCGCGGCGAGGTGCCACTGAATCTCGGTTCGATCCCTATGGGGGACGGGATCCAGCCAGGCAAATCACGGGCAGAGCTGGCATCGGCCTCCCCCTCGCTCGCACTGAGACCCAGCATGGCCACTGAGGGTGAACCCCGCTCCTCACCTCTCAAGTGCTTCCCCCAGGCACAGGGGTGCAGGGTGTGTGTGTCATACAGATGGTTAAGGGTTAATGCCTCTTTTACCTGTAAAGGGTTAAGAAGTTCAGCTAGTTTAGCTGACACCCGACCAGAGGAACCAATGGGAGAACAAGATAGCTCAAAAGGAAGGAGGAAAGTTTCCTTTGTTTAGAGTCAGATTCAGTTTCAGCCGGAGTGGAAAAGCTCAAGGAACCAATCTCTTATCAGAGTACTAAGTTTCAGAAAGGAATAAATAGGTTTATGTTTATTTTCTTTTGTAACGTCTCTTTGTGCAATTAGGGAAATAATCAAATTTGGGTATTCTTGTGTGTACTAAGGTTTTTGCCCAGGGGAACATCCTGTGTTTTAAATCTGTTGTCTGTGAGATCAGCTTGTATGCCATCTCCCAGAGGTTGCTTTTTTTTTTTTACTTTTCTTTTCTTTAATTAAAAGCCTTCTTTTTAAGAACCTGATTGATTTTTCCTCTGTTTTTTAGATCCAAGGGAATTGGATCTGGACTCACCAGGGATTGGTGGGGGGGAAAAGGGAGGGAGAAGGAGTAAGTTTCCTTGTTTTTGAGATCCAAGGGAAGTGGATCTGGACTCACTAGGGAATCGGTGGAGGAGTCTCTCAAGGCTACCCAGGGAGGGGAAGGTTTTGGGGGAAGACAGAGTTTTCCAGCTGACTCAGACATCTGGATGGCGGCAGCAAAACCAGATCTAAGCTGGTAATTAAGCTTAGGGCTTCTCATTCAGGTCCTCATATCGGTACTCTAAAGTCCAGAGTGGGGCGAGGGGGTGAAACCTATGATAGGGTGTGAGCAGGAGTGTGTGCATGTCTGAGCTTGTGTCTGTGTGTCTTAGTGTTACAAGGGCCGGTGCTAGCATTTGAAGGTGTGTCAGAGTGTGTGAGTGCATGTGGGATTGTATTAGTGCACATGAGCATATGTGAATGCGTACCAGAGAGCATGTGTTGGCAGTGTTAGCCTGTGTGTGAGAGCTTGCCGTGCACGTGGGGTAGTGTTAGCGTCTGTGAGCTCGCTGTGCATGTGGGTCAGTGTTAGCCTGTGTGTGTGGGGGAAGGTGACAGCTTGCCGTGCACATGTAGCAGTGTTACCGTGTGTGTGAGAGCTCGCCATGCACGTTTGGCAGTATTACTGCGTAAGTGGCTGTTAAAATCCTAACTGCTTTACCGTGAATCTTCCTGGCGACCTTTTAGCACCCGCTATGAGCCATCATGAGTTTTGCTTTGTTTGTAATGTTCACGACCATCTCGATGAAATCATCTGTAAGAGCGCACCAACACTTACCGGTAATGCGTTTATGTAATTTTGATGAAAATATTTGTTTGTAATGATCCAGAGAGAAGCATAATGGGGTTTGGAGTACGGTTAGAGAAAAAAAGACCCACAATCACGAATCACTAACAACTTTTTCTTTGTTGGAACTCACTTAACTTCTCTGTGCCACAGACTGAGGACAGAATAGTAACTGCTTTAGCATTAAGCTTCTCACACATAGCTGCCATCCGCGATGATCAGTCTTGAGCTTTCCATTGTTGGTAATTTTCACAAACGGATCTCTTCAAAGTTATCAGGACAAAATCTTTAAGATGAAGTTTGCGTGAGTAATGCATCACAAGAATTGACGCTCTCTTTTTATTGTAGCTTTCACGAACCGCTCTATCTCATAGTCATCGGTTAGATTTCCAACTGCTTTCAAAGATAGATTCATTAGAGAACTGACACAAGTACAGATTGTTGTGAAGAGGTGGTGTCAGATGCTATCGGTGTGGTGCTCTGCTCTCTCCTTGTTGGTATCACTCTGCTGCGTGCGTGTGTTCCCTCTGTGTGCTGCCCCAGCTCTGCGCAGCTCGCTGACACAGCAGACCCGAAGAGAACCCCCAATAACCACAAAGTCTAGTAAGGTACGAAGGCACTTCGGCCAGGTTTATTGCCGTATGGACACAATTGCAGTTCCCCGTAGATTACTTAGTCTACCGGGCATACTACGAGAGAGTGTCCCCGGTCAATGGACTCGGCTCAGTTAGTGGCGGGACTTTCCACTGCCCCCTCGGCCGGACAAAGACATCGCCCCAGGGATATATTCTTATACACTGGTACAAACAAGTTACACATCACTCCTGACGTATTGAGGTGCAACCCCTCTACGTAGCAAGGTACAACCCCTCTACGTAGCAAGGTGCCGCCTCTCACCTTGTACATGTTGCTTTGAACAAAACAACTCTATCCATCATATTACCCTTTTGCCCCTGTCATTGGGATGGGTCGGTCTGTTCCTTGTTATCTGTGTGGAATGTGCAAGTATGTGAATGTCCTGATCTCTAGTGTTCAGTACCTTTTAGGTACGTATCTTCTTGCAGCATCAGCCCTTTCCTTGCCAGCTTCTGTGAGCAGGGCCTGCCTCTGGCTCACAGCTCCACTTTGCTTTATGTGAGCAAAGTCTTGACCATTACTTTAGTTCAGGCCTTAGGCCTCATACCAGGGCTCTGATACCAATGTTTATGTCTCAGGGCCTCCTCTTACTACAAGTATTGGGGTTCTCTTTCTTTTTAATAATCTACCCAAGTTCCATATCCGTCTCACCCAGATGCCTAAGAAGAAGAAACACAACTGTCACACCAAAGCTTGGCCAGTCATGAAACTGGTTCTCAATGCATTTCTGCTGCGCAGCGCAACTTGCTCTGCTCTTCAAATAACCCTATCTGGCTGCTCAAAATGGGGCGCCAGGCCATTTGCCTCAACCGCCCCCCACGAAACCTCCTGCCCTTACTCTCGTGGTGCATCTATACCTTACGTCCGGACTTGATACACATGAGGCAGTAAGAACCCCTCTTGAGGCGGTAAAAACCCATCAGCACCAGTGCACCTAATGCATTTCCCTTATGCATTAACCTTACTGGGGTGGCGAAACACTTCCCCAGCACCGCTCTGCATCTGATCTTGCTGCGCAGTCAGTAATTTCAGATGGCGTAAGCCCAACAAGGACAGACGACCCCACGGAGGGTCCTCTTCCGATACCCAAATAGAGATTTCTAAAGGTCTCATACCTCTCTTGTGGTGCCATGAGGTTCGAAGGGGAATGATCCGTAGCAGCTGCCTGTGTCTCAGTAGGTGTTGCCATCCCGGACGAACCCCCAAATTGTCAGAGAAAAACTTAGTTCTCGCTTTTTGGTTGGGTGCAGCAGAGTCAGATACTTTATTCTGTTTACCAGCTACAGCAGGGAGAGCGTGCACTAGGACATAGGATCTCCCCTTCCTAGACAGGTATCCCAACAGGTAAACAATTACAACAGCCATTTATACTTTTGTTACAGACAATAACGAGCAACAGCTGCATTTTGTTTATACATAGGTCATCCTGATATCTTGTTTTTCTCATTTATGACACTCCAGTCTACATTTCATATTAGCTACGGATTCTCTACACAAGGTCGCAACAACTTGTCACACAGTTCTTTTCCACTTGCCTCACACAATCTTCGCTTCTACAAATCTCGCGTTATTAGGGTTACAGTTAGCCTGACTCTTGCTAACAGAGACTTCATGCATTAAGAGCCCCTACAAATCCCTGTCAGTTCTTTCGCTACTTCCACAAAATCAACAAAGGGGGCAGGTTTGCATCAAGCAGAAACACACACAACTGTCACGCCGGAGCCTGGCCAGTCATGAAACTGGTTTTCATAGCCTCTCTCTTCTGCGCAGCGCACCCTGCTCTGTGCTTCTTACGGCGCACACGAGAAGTGCAAAAAAGCTTATGCTCAAGTCTATATGTTAGCATCTTAGGTGCCACAGGTCCTCCTCTTCTCTTTGCGGACTAAGACAGCTGCTACTCAAAAAAAAAATGTTCTCACAATGTTTAACCTACAACGATCAGTTATAAATTTTGCTTTGTTGGTAATTTTCAAGAGTAGTTTTCAACCAAATCATCTGTATAGATGCCTACGGTGAGGAATTCATGAGAAAAAGTGCTGGTGAGCTCGTCGGTAATGAGTTTGAAGTTTGTAAGTTTGTATGTAAGTTTGAATAACCAATTTGATTCGGCTTTGGAGTACGGTCACTGAAAAAAGAGCCACAATCGCTAATCAGTAGCAACTCTTTCTTTCTTTGGTCTTATTCACTTATTATTGAGTGTTTTTTCGTAATTTTGTTTTGACGTTTCCCCGAGTGTAACTGAATCTGTGAAAGCCTGAATCCATTACCGTGAGGATGGGCAGGACCAACACCAATGAAATCATCCCAGCCAGGGCTTTAACAAGCTGGGCCTATGATGACGTGGAAATGTTCCAAGTATGAAGCCACTCACCCTGCCTATAGTCTGGATCCCTATGCAGACACCATTGCACTGGCCCTGTAGGGCTCTGCAAAAACCACACACTCTTATCCTGCCACCTAGACACTTAAGAACTGCATATGGGAAACTGAGGCACCCACCAGTATTCAGAGGCAAGATTAAGAACATTCCCACTGTGTCACATGTCTCCCCTTTTTGAGACCGAACTGAGCAGGGTCACTTTAGCCAGTGGCTTGGGGAAACCACTAACATTACCAGGGATGCCCCAGCACCTATCCCATTTTTGGTGGGAGTTACACCAGGCCCTTCCAGTTTCATGTGCCCCCCCCCTCAGATTGGCTGTGCTTGATGTCACTTGCAAGACAAATGAGCGGATTGGCCAAAAGAAACCTGATGAGGTTCAACAAGGACAAGTGTGGAGTCCTGCACTTAGGATGGAAGAATCCCAGGCACCGCTACAGACTAGGGACCGAGTGGCTGGGCAGCAGTTCTGCAGAAAAGGACCTGGGGGTTACAGTGGACGAGAAGCTGGATATGGGTCAGCAGGGTGCCCTTGTTGCCAAGACAGCCAATGGCATTTTGGGCTGTATAAGAAGGGGCATTGCCAGCAGATCGAGGGATGTGATCATTCCCCTCTATTCGACACTGGTGAGGCCTCATCTGGAGCACTGTGTCCAGTTTTGGGCCCCACACTACAAGAAGGATGTGGAAAAATTGGAAAGAGTCCAGCGGAGGGCAACAAAAATGATTAGGGGGCTGGAGCACATAACTTAGGAGGAGAGGCTGAGGGAACTGGGATTGTTTAGTCTGCAGAAGAGAAGAGTGAGGGGGGATTTGATAGCTGCTTTCAACTGCCTGAAAGGGGGTTCCGAAGAGGATGGATCTAGACTGTTCTCAGTGGTGGCAGATGACGAAACAAGAAGCAATGGTCCCAAGTTGCAATGGGGGAGGTCTAGGTTGGATATTAGGAGAAACTTTTTCCCCAGGAGGGTGGTGAAGCACTGGAATGGGTTCCCTAGGGAGGTGGTGGAATCTCCTTCTTTAGAGGTTTATAAGGCCTGGCTTGACAAAGTCCTGGCTGGGCTGATTTAGTTGGGAATTGGTCCTGCTCTGAGCATGGGGTTGGACTGGATGACCTCCTGAGGTCCCTTCCAACCCTGATATTCTATGAGTCTATGTGGGAAGGTTTATGCGGGTTGTGGCCTTTCACCACCCTAATACCTCTGGGGTTCAAACTGGGATTGAGTCTTCTCCCACTCTTCCAGTCTGGAGGGCTGCGAGTCAGACTGTCTTGGCTGAGAGCCCCATCTTGACCTTTGCCAGCTCTGAGCTTAGGCAGCCGCTCCCGATCTTCTGGCCTAAGTACAACACCGCTGCTCTTCCCACCTTACACTTTCCAGCTTTTACCATCAGTCCTGCCTCCTTGGGGCAGCCCAGCACCCTCTTCACCTGGGACACGTATTACTCCCAGTTCTGACTAAGGACACAGATGTCATCGATGTACGCCAGGGCCAAGTTCTCTATCCCCCTCAGTAACCTATCCACCCGACACCCCCTTGAGGTTGAAAGGCAGGACCAGGAACTCAAATTGCCCCACAAGCGTGCTGAAGGCAGATTTCAACCTGGCATCTGGGCCCATTGGCACCTGCCAGTCCTCCTTGATGAGACCCATTGTAGAGAGGTAATGAGATCTCCACAGCTTGTCTAGACTTTCACCAGGCCTCGGACATGCTAATGGCATTAAGCTTCCCATAGTCCCCACAGAACCAGATCGACCCGTCTTCCTTGGGGATCAGCCCCACAGGTGAGGCCCATGGGCCATTGAATGGCTGGATCACCTCTAAAGCCAGCACGTCCTTGACCTCTCTATCCAGGTTCTGGGCTGTTTTCCCGGTGACTCTGAACTGGGGATATCTGGTGAGAGGATTGGCTCCCACTTCAGGGAAGAGATGCACCAGAGTGTCTCCTCCCAATTCTCCCTTACCAGGTCCAGGAGTCCCCTCACTCTCCCCCCATACAGCAGCTCAAAAGGGAAGAACCCTGGGGGTTCCTGGGGCACTTCCCCGTAGCATAGGTGGGGTAAGTAATTGTCCCAGTGCCGCGGAGGCTGATTTATAAAAGTCCTCAGCATCATCCTCAGGGTCTCATAAAATCTCTCCACCAGCCCGTTGGACTGAGAGTGATATGCAGAAGCCCAGCTGGGCCAGACCCCACATTTCGCCCGCAAGTCCCGGAGCAAGGTTGATATTAAATTGGACCCTTGGTCTGTAAGAACCTCACAGGGGCCCCCTCTCTCTGCTGAAGACGATCAGCAGCATGTCTGCCATGATGTCTGCCTCGGTGGGCAGCGGGTGGTGCAATCCATCACCACCAGGATGTATTTCTTTCCCAATCATGTTGCCTGCTGCGGGGCCCCACTATGCCATAGTGGAAAGGCTCCTCTATGAGGGGCAGGGGGTTTAAGAGGGCTTCACGCTTATCCTGGGCCTTTCCCACCCTCTGGCAGGGGTCGCAGGACCTGCAGTACTGCTGGACTGTGTCACAGATTCTGAGCCAGTAAAAGTTCTGTAGCCACTGCTGCCTGGGGCACTGGATCCCCTGGTGTCCCGAGAGAGCGACATTGTGGGACAAGCACAATAGCCTGCAGTGACACTTCTGGGGCACCACCAGCTGCTTCCTGATTCCCCCCCAGTTCTACTTGGGGAGCCCATTCCCGGTACAGGAATCCCTTCTCCCACAGGACTCTGTCCCTGCAGCCTTCCCCAAGGGGGTTTGCAGCGCTGTGGCCAGCAAGTTCCCTCAGCTTCTCCAAGGAGGGATCCTTCTGCAGCTCGGTCTGGGATTCAGCTGCTGGGGCAGGGAGTGGGACCTGCTCCCTCTCGCTGCCTGGGCCTGGGGTCACAGCCCCCCTGAGCCCTGTCCCTGGTAGCCCCCTCCCTGCTGTGGGATCACTTCCCAGCAGCACGTCGGGAAGTTGGCAGTCAACCTGCCCTGCCTGTGTCCGCGTCCCACTCCTACACTCATCTGGGGTCTCAGCTCCCACCATGCTCAGCGCTGCCCTTCCTGTCCCAATGGGGGCAGGCACCGAGCTCGCTGCTTTGGTCCCAGCATCAGAGCCAGCGTGAGCCCCCGTTCGGTGTGCAGGGGGGCGGGGAGCATCTCTCCCTCCCACTCAGCCCCAGGGGTCTGGTTACAGGCAGGCAGGAATCCTGAGCCCAGCCGCTCCTCCAAATGGTTCCCTGGATTCAAATTCAAACCCTCGGCCGTTGCAGGAGCAGGGGCTGGATCCTGTCCCAAAGAGACACAGTTACCCCCCAACAGGGTATCACAACCGATATGCTGGAGAATCCCAACCACCAGCCAGCCTGACACCTTCTGTGTCTGAACAGGGATCCGGGTCATAGGCAGGGCGAGGGGCTTCATCCCAGGGACCTTCACCCAGGTCTCACAGCCCCTCAGCATCTGGTGGGGCTGCACCACGCGGGGCCTGACAACAGTTCTCGCTGTCCCAGGGTCTCGCTCCCCCAGGAACATCACCACCACCTTCCATTTCCACTGGGGATCCGAGGGGCCTGAACCCAGAAGACTCCACACAGACATAGAGGTTGGGGTCAGGAGTGGGAACCTGTCCTCCACCCCACCCATCTGGCTGATGGCATCTACCACCTTCGGACCCAGCAAGGGACCTGGATACTGGGGCTTTTGCGCAGGGTCCCCCTGGTTCAAATCACCAGCCTGCTCAAAGGCAGTCAGGTGGGCATCCACATCCCCCTTGTCACAGAGAGTAGGGGAGTCAGGCCCCCCCCCACAATTCCTGTGATTCAGGTGTGTGCTTCCCACAGCATGTCCGCACAGGCGGGGCTTCTGGGAAAGCCAGAGGGCCCTGCATCTCAATTCAGTCAGACGTGTGTCTCAGCCAGCCAGTAAAACACAAGGTTTATTAGACAACAAAAACATGGTCCAACACAGAGCTTGTAGGTCCAGAGAACAGGACCCCTCAGTCAGGTCCATCTTGGGGGTAGGGACCCCAGAGCCCTGTTTGGGCCTCCCTCCACTTCCTCAGCCAGCTCCAAACTGAAACTCTCCAGCCTCTCCTCTGGCCTTTGTCTCTTTCCAGGGCCAGGAGGTCACCTGATCTCTTTGTTCTCTTCAGCTGGCACCTTTGCAGAGGAGGGGCCCAGGCCATCAGTTGCCAGCAGACAGGGTGTCGGCCATTCTCTGTGCAGACACAATCGTACTGGCCCTTTAGGGCTCTGCAACAACAAAACACCCTTATCTCACCACCTAGATACTTAACAACTGCATGGGGAAATTGAGGGACCCACAAAGTAGTCAGAGAAAACATTAAGAACAGTCCCACTTCGTCACAGGGCCTTAAAAACCTCTAAGGAAGGAGATTCCACCACCTCCCTGGGGAACCCATTCCAGTGCTTCACCACCCTCCTAGTGTGGGGTGGGGGAGGCTGATTCATGAGTTTGGAAGTTTTAGGATCATTAAGACCGTGGGTATGTCTAAAAAGTAGCGTTAACCTGCAGGCTTATCGGGTTGCTTTCCCTGGGCCCTGACTCCACACTAGAACTGTGCAGAACTCGGAATTTCCCTTCCACAAAAAATCTGAGATTTTTGCGGAACAAAGCCGGCACATTTAGACTTTTGTCACAAAACAGAATTTGCTAAAATATTTCATTTCAGGTGGAGCTGCACGCTCCGTTGTAGTAGCAGGGAAAAGTTTCCTCCTGATTTTATTTAAATAAATAAGATTTTAAAAAACAAATTTAAAAGCAAAAAGTTGTTTTGAAAAGAAAATCAAAATGTTTCTTTCTGAGACCATTGAAATGGAACATTTCATAGATGCTAAAGCCACCGTGACAATCCACTCTCACCTGCATAACTTCCCATTGTTAATTCCTGGCTCAGCTAGCGCCTTCAGAAAAACATCCACCCTTGAGCTAAAAGTTACCAGTGGTGGAGAATCCTCTGCAGCCCTTGAGACGTTTCCCCACTGATTAATTCTCCTCACTGGTAAAATTTTACACCTTAATTCCAGTGGGAATTGGTTTGGTTTCAATTTCCAGCCACTGGATCTTTTTCTGCTAGATCGAAGAGCCAGTCATCAAATTGTTTGCTTTGGCCTCTACCTGGAGCAGCGAGGCTACAAGCAGAGGTCTGCACGGTTCCTTCCCTGGGCGATGCAGCCGCACCCGGTACCCTTTAAGCCTCACTGAGCCCTGAGTGAGTTCTAACCAGACCCCACTAGCTACGCTGGAGAGGGTGAGCAAGGGAATGGAGGATGGTACCGGATGACTTCCTGCCCATAAAACCCATCGGTGAAGATCTCTGCCACCCAGGCCTGCAGCTCCGAGTCCTTCTTGACAGTGGCGTCGCTCTGGTAGTACAGGCCAATGATGCCAGAGACAAAGCTGTGGGGGGTTAAAGGAGAAACCAGTGCATCAGGTCGCTCAGGGCTGATTATGCTGCAGTGGGGTCACTCCAGAATCACACAGGTGTGAGTGAGAGTTACTCCTGATTTACACAAGGGGGCGGTGAGAAAGGAATCGAACCCCACTGAGATGATAAATTACAGAGAATGAAATATTATGCGAAAGTCACTAGATGGCACCACAGGACTAGGAATACACATTGTACATTTCCTAACAGAGTTTCAGCTGTCAGCCGTCTGCTGCACACATTGATTGCACACAGAGATATTTGTTTCAGTGGCAGGATGCTGCTAACAGCACTGATGTTAATTCAGTGATTCCTGGAAGTTACCCAACTCCAGTCACCTATACTGACACCCCTGCCTAATCCAGACATCAAAATGTCCCCCGGCAAGTCCTGGCTGAGGCTGAGGGGTAACAGGGTGGTCATAGTTCTGGGTGCCCTCGGGGCAGCTCCAGGACCCAGCACGCCAAGCAGGAGGTCTGCCGAAGCCGCGGGACCAGTGGACACTTCGCAGGCAAACTGCTGAAGGCTGCCTGCTTTCTGTGCTTGGGGCGGCAAAATGCCTAGAGCCGCTCCTGGGTGTCCTGATCAGGATGTCAGATCTGTACTGCCGCCAATAGAACAATGCTGATTTACACCTCCTGGGGACCTGGTCCCACTGATGCCAAAGGAGAGAGGCCCACTGATACCAGCTGGCATCTGGCCCCATTGACAAATTGGAGGATTGAGCCAAAAGAAATCTGATGAGGTTCAGCAAGGACAAGTGCAGAGTCCTGCACTTAGGACAGAAGAATCCCAAGCACTCTTACAGACTAGGGACCGAGTGGCTAAGCAGCAGATCTGCAGAAAAGGACCTGGGGATTACAGTGGATGGGATGCTGGGTATGAGTCAGCAGGGTGCCCTTGTTGCCAAGAAGGCCAACGGCATATTGGGCTGTATTAGTAAGAGCATTGCGAGTAGATAGAGGGAAGTGATCATTCCTCTCCATTTGGGACTGGTGAGGCCACAACTGGAGTTTTGAGTCCAGTTTTGGGCCCCCCACTACAGAAGGGACATGGACAAATTGGAAGAGAGTCCAGCAGAGGACAACAAAAATGATCAGGGGGCTGGAGCACATGACTTATGAGGAGAGGCTGAGGGAACTGGGATTATTTAGTCTGCAGAAGAGGAGAGTGAGGGGGGATTTGATAGCTGCTTTCAACTACCTGAAGGGGGATGCAAAGAGGATGGAGCTCAGCTGTTCTCAGTGGTAGCAGATGACAGAACAAGGAGCAATAGTCTCAAGCTGCAGCGGGGGCGGGTTAGGTTGGATATTAGGAAAAAGTATTTCCCTAGGAGGGAGGTGAAGCACTGGAATGGGTTCCCTAGGGAGGTGGTGGAATCTCCTTCCTTAGAGGTTTTTAAGGTCAGGCTTGACAAAGCCCTGGCTGGGATGATTTAGTTGGGAATTGGTCCTGCTTTGAGCAGGGGGTTGGACTAGATACCTCCTGAGGTCCCTTCCAACCCTGATATTCTATGATTCTAAGATTATTATAGTTTGCTACAGTCAAGATTATAACCCCACAGTGCCAGGTGCTGCACAGACCCAGACTGAGATCAGTACCCTGAGTGCTAGGTGCTGCAGAGAGAGACACCCATGGACACAAGGGTCCTGCCTCAGCCTGCTCATAATCTAAATAGACAAAGGGTGGCAGAGAGGACCAATCAGAATTGTTTCTGTAAAACCTTTGTTTCTGTCCAAAAACAGCTGTTCGATCAGCCTGAGGATTTTGGCTGAAAAGTTTCATGTGGTTCAATATTGACCTTTTTTCACAAAATGTCAGAAAACAAAAACACTTTCAATAATACATTAGACATAGAACCATTGATCACTACCCTTTGAACCCGACGATCTAGCCAGCTTTCTGTCCACCTTATAGTCCATTCATCCAGCCCGTACTCCTTTAACTTGCTGACAAAAATACAGAGGGAAACTATCAAAAGCTTTGCTAAAGTTGAGGTGTATCTCATCCATTTGTGGATCTCGATCGCAGTCCATAAGTATCCACATGGGGAGCAAAGATATACAAACGGGCTCTTCATAGAATCATAGAAGATCAGGGTTAGAAGGGTTCTCAGGAGATATTTAGTCCAACCCCCTGCTCAAAGCAGGCTCAATCCCCAACAATTAGACTATCAGAGAAATGTCTATGAAGAGACAATGGCTGGAAGGTGGACTTAGACAAACGCAGACAGGAAATAAGGTGTCATTTTTTTAAGGCAAGAGTAATTAACCATTGGAACAATTTACCAAGAATCATGGTGGATTCTCCCTCCCTGGCAATTTTTAAATCAAGAATTGCTGTTTTTTTGCCTGAAACATCTGCCCTAGGAATTATTTTAGGGACGTTTTCTGGCCTACGTGAGACAGCAAATCAGGGTAGATGATCATAATGGTTCTTTGTGGCCTTATGTAATCGATGACTAAAAATGATAGGACCAGAGCCTCAGTGGATGTGAATAAACACAGATGTATTGAAGTCTCACAGATTCACATGAGCTGTGGATCCAACCTGACTCTTCAGGCCTCATGGATGTGAAGAAAACCTTCAGGATGTGATCTGAATGTAAACTGATGCAGCGACACAGCCTGAGTTTGCAGAGAGCCTGAGCCCATTGCTTTGAGAGGAGGGTGGTGAGTTGCCATTAACTCTGACACATAAGGACAACAATTTCCAGCTCCCGATGACTACATCAGTGCTGACGAAAGCATATTACAGAGCAAATTGTGATGTTCTACTAAGAGCAGCACCTCGTTGGAGGGGAATGAGTAGCTGGGGCTTGGTCTGTGGGTGGGGCTTAGGAGACCACTTCCTCTGTTTTCCCCTAGAGATTCACTGCTTCTCCCCAGCTCTACTGTGGCTTCTTCACCCCCTCCTCTAAGGCATCACTGGGTCCTGTCCCCTGGATTCACTTCTCCACCACTGTCCAGAGCCTCATGCCATCATCCTGGTAGTAGTAGGTAATTGGGGAGCGAGGTGACACCACAAGCTTCCAGGTTGTCTGGCAGCCAGAGCACCTCGTAGCTCACATTCTCCATGCCCTTGGCTAGCAGCTTCAGCATCCCATCTTGACCTGTCGAGGAGGCCTGGAAGAGAGGCAAGAATCTGGAAATCTTTAGAGGATACATCCCAAACTGGTGTGAATGGGCATCTCTCCACTGGAATCAGTAGGGTCGAATCCCAGCCAGTGTCAATGGGCATCTCTCCATTGGAGTCAATGGGCCAGATCCCCACCCCTTGGGAAGCTGCTTCTAATGCTTCTTCTCCAGCCTGGGACCCAGCTGCCACTCATTTCCAAGCACAAGAGATCTAACTTCAACTCCCAGGTACTAGATCATGCTCTGCTGAAAAAGGAGCCCTCTGCTCTCTGAAATCTCCCTAGGCAGGTACTTACAGAGTGTGATCAAACCTCCTTTCCCCATCAGTAATACAAAGCAGCATTTCTCAAACTGAGGGGCCCGACCCAAAAGGGGGTTGCATGCGTATAGCAAGGGGCATCATGAGAATGGTGCCCGGCTCTGAAGGCAATGCTGCTGTCAGCAGCAGCACAGAAGTAAGGGGGGGCATGTTTGTGTGTGAGGTCGTCACTTTTTGGAGTTTAAAGCCTGAAATATTTTCAAAGGGGTCCGAGCAAAAAAAGTTTCTTGGTTTAGTATCTCACTGTGAGCCAGGTTGTCCAGACAACAACTCATCCGCTGAGATGTAGATACCACAAGGGGGCACCCTGTTCCAGTCACAATCTTGCTAAGGCCATATCCAGAGCGGTCCATAGACTTTTTTTTTTCTTTTTCAACTCACCGACAATTCCAAAAAATTGGAGGGAAAATCGTTCCAGATCCAGCTGAAAACAAAGGTGCTTGAAATGTTTGGCTAGGGGGAAATGTGAAACTAAAATCTATATTTGTTCTGGATCAAACAAAAAGTTTTGTTTGGACAAAATGGAAATGGTTCCCCTCCTCCAAATGCTTTCGCTTCAATGCAATCCAACCGTTTCATTTGGATCTCAACCTTTTTAAAAATGGGTTTAAACAAAAAGTTGTGGGTTTTTTTAAAGGAAAGAATTTAGTGAAATTGACACTAATCCGGAGAACATTTCAGCTTCACCAGATCTGCAGGTTTTTTTCCACCAAAAAACACAAGCTACGCACAAAAAGCCCACCCAGAGTTTTGTTTACCCATGGCCTCATCCTAGAAAGGCCAATGGGAGCGTGCTGTAGGAATGCCTGGAGCAGTCACACGAGACCACCCCTTCTGTAAATGGGGGAGCAGAGAGACACAGAAGGAAACAGGAGTGACTACAGTCACATCACAAGTGAGTGGCGGAGCTGCAAAGATATGAAACATCCTGACATCCAGCAGCCCCCCCTGCTCTACCCATTAGCTCCTACTCCCCTTTCCAGTGCCATGGCTAGAACCCAGGAGTCCTGGTTCCCAGCCCCCACCCTACTCTGACCAGGAAATGGAGGGGGAAGTCACCTTGCACCTTGTTGAAGCCCCCTCCCGGCTGGATGAGGTTGGTCCTAGCCAGGGTGTTCATGTGCAGGGTGTAGCGGACGTGGGGGATCAAGAGCTGTGGGGAGCAGAGAGACGTGGGGCTACGCTGAGATCTTGGTGCAAACTCTAAGTCCAACCTCCCCACTCCCAGTGACACAGTCCTTGTGGGAAACAGGGCCCAAGAAGGGTGACTCGGCCCCACGCAGCTGTGTGAAACAGAGACGTGCCCACACACAGCTGGGCACAGGCTCAGCCAGACGTAGCTGGGACAGGGCACATCTGGGTGTGTCCAGAGCATGAACCAGACATCTTGGCACAGCTGGGTGCAGATGGCACCTGCAGAAGCTGCTGGGCATAACTGGGGCATGGATCCAGGTGGGGAGTGGGCACCTCTGGCTGCAGATGGCACTTTCGCACCCAGCTTGGGAATGGACACAGTGGGCACATCTGGGGCAGGGGCTGCAGCTGGGGAAACGCCTGGGTGCCCTGGACCATGCAGACACTGATGGGCCATGGCAGGGAGAGCTGGGCATATTTTGAAGTGCTTTTGGATGCCTCTGGGCACATCTGGAGCATGGATGCAGTTGGGCATATCTGAGACAGACACAGCTGGGCACAGCTTGGTGACACAGCTGGGCACAGCTGGCATACAGCTGTTTGCTGGCCAAAGGCACAGGAAGGACATGAGGGGGTAACCCCTCCCCCTGCTTGGTCTCTCGCCCCCGTCACCTTGTAGACAGGATGGCACATGGGCAGCTGGCGCAGTGTGGCCATGCAATAGACCTCGCAGAGGAAATGAGCCTCCAGCTGGTGGGCGTTGACCTCACGGGCATGGAAGTCGGCCAGGCACACCCAGATCTTGGCCAGGGTCCAGTCCCACACGGGGTCGCTGGGCAGGAAGATGGGGCTGCCGGGGTCTGGGCGCTGGCTGAGCTGTGGGGCGGGGAAAGTGACATCCCGAGACACCCAGTGGGTGGGAACCAGAGAGGGGCTGCCCTACCCAGGAGGGCCCCACTCCTGAATGAGTACTTGGAGCAGGAAAGGGGGAATCAGAGCCCTCCTGTGAGACTTCTGGTCCATCCGTCCATCCCTCCTGCCCAGCACCACGGTCCATCCAGCCATAGGTGCAGACTCTGCGGGTGCTGCGGAGCTCGAGCGCTCACGGAAAAAAATAGGGGGTGCTCAGCACCCACCGGCCACAGCGGGCAGCAGATCAGCTGCTGGCAGCTGGTGGGAGGCACTTTGGGGGAGAGCAGAGAGCAGAGAGTGGCAGGTGGGGGGTGAAGCAGGGGTGGGAGGAGGTGGAGCAAGGGTGGGGCCTCATGAGAAGGGTTGGAGGTGGGGCAGGGCCTCAGCACAGAACAGGGGTGGAGCAGCCACTGGGAAAAATAGAAGTCAGTGACTGTGTATCCATCTGTCCTACTCCTTCATCCTTCCCACCCATCTGTCCATCCCTGCCGTCCGTCTTCCCGTCCCTCTGGTCTGCTCGACCCATCCGTCCTCCTGTCCCTCTGGTCTCCTCAGCCCATCCACCCTCCTGTCCGTCCTCCCGTCCCTCTGGTCTCCTCGACCCATCCACCCTCCCATCCATCCTTTCGTCCCTCTGGTCTCCTTGGCCCATCCACCCTCCTGTCCGTCCTCCCGTCCCTCTGGTCTGCTCGACCCATCCACCCTCCCATCCATCCTTTCGTCCCTCTGGTCTCCTGGCCATAGGCGCCAACTCCATGGATGCTCGGGGCTGGAGCACCCATGGAAAAAAATTGATGGGTTTTCAGCACCCACTGGCAGCTCCCCCCACCCGCCTGCTCCAGCTCACCTCCACCTCCTCCATGAGCGCGCCACCACATCCTGCTTCTCCCCACTCCCTCCCAGCACTTGTGCCATGAAACAGCTCATTCGCGGGGCAGGGAGGGAAGGGGGAGGAGGGGGAACACGGCGCGCTGGAGGAAGAGCGGGGGCTGGGCAGAGATTTGGGGAAGGGATCCAATAGGGGCAGGGAGGGGGCAGAGTTAGAGTGGGGACTTTGGAAATGGGGTTGGAATGGGGGTGGGGCCAGGGTGGGTATGGGGTGGGGCCAAGGGTGGGGAAAGGGGCGTGGGGCGTGGGAATGCACCGGCACCGGAGAAAGTTGGCGCCTGTGTCCCCGGCCCATTTACCCTCCTGTCTATCTCCAGTCCCTCTGGTCTCCTTGGCCCATCCACCCTCCTGTCCATTCTCCCGTCCCTCTGGTCTCCTTGGCCCATCCACCCTCCTGTCCATTCTCCCGTCCCTCTGGTCTCCTTGGCCCATCCACCCTCCTGTCTGTCCTCCCGTCCCTCTGGTCTCCTTGGCCCATCCACCCTCCTGTCCATCCTCCCGTCCCTCTGGTCTCCTTGGCCCATCCACCCTCCTGTCCGTCCTCCCGTCCCTCTGGTCTCCTTGACCCATTCACCCTCCTGTCCGTCCTCCCGTCCCTCTGGTCTCCTTGGCCCATTCACCCTCCTGTCCGTCCTCCCGTCCCTCTGGTCTCCTTGACCCATTCACCCTCCTGTCTGTCCTCCCGTCCCTCTGGTCTCCTTGGCCCATTCACCCTCCTGTCGGTCCTCCCGTCCCTCTGGTCTCCTTGGCCCATCCACCCTCTGTCCCTCTGGTCTCCTCGACCCATCCACCCTCCTGTCCGTCCTCCCATCCCTCTGGTCTCTTTGGTCCATTCACCCTCCTGTCCGTCCTCCCGTCCCTCTGGTCTCCTTGGCCCATTCACCCTCCTGTCCGTCCTCCCGTCCCTCTGGTCTCCTTGGCCCATTCACCCTCCTGTCCGTCCTCCCGTCCCTCTGGTCTCCTTGACCCATTCACCCTCCTGTCTGTCCTCCCGTCCCTCTGGTCTCCTTGGCCCATTCACCCTCCTGTCCGTCCTCCCATCCCTCTGGTCTCCTTGGCCCATCCACCATCTGTCCCTCTGGTCTCCTCGACCCATCCACCCTCCTGTCTGTCCTCCCATCCCTCTGATCTCTTTGGTCCATTCACCCTCCTGTCCGTTCTCCCGTCCCTCTGGTCTCCTTGGCCCATTCACCCTCCTGTCCATCCTCCCGTCCCTCTGGTCCCCTTGACCCATTCACCCTCCTGTCTGTCCTCCCGTCCCTCTGGTCTCCTTGGCCCATCCACCGTCTGTCCCTCTGGTCTCCTCGACCCATCCACCCTCCTGTCCGTCCTCCCATCCCTCTGATCTCTTTGGTCCATTCACCCTCCTGTCCGTCCTCCCGTCCCTCTGGTCTCCTTGGCCCATCCACCCTCCTGTCTGTCCTCCCGTCCCTCTGGTCTCCTCGACCCATCCACCCTCCTGTCCGTCCTCCCGTCCCTCTGGTCTCCTTGGCCCATCCACCCTCCTGTCGGTCCTCCCGTCCCTCTGGTCTCCTCGACCCATCCACCCTCCTGTCCATCCTCCCATCCCTCTGGTCTCCTTGGCCCATTCACCCTCCTGTCCGTCCTCCCGTCCCTCTGGTCTCCTTGACCCATTCACCCTCCTGTCTGTCCTCCCGTCCCTCTGGTCTCCTTGGCCCATTCACCCTCCTGTCCGTCCTCCCGTCCCTCTGGTCTCCTTGGCCCATCCACCATCTGTCCCTCTGGTCTCCTCGACCCATCCACCCTCCTGTCTGTCCTCCCATCCCTCTGATCTCTTTGGTCCATTCACCCTCCTGTCCGTTCTCCCGTCCCTCTGGTCTCCTTGGCCCATTCACCCTCCTGTCCGTCCTCCCGTCCCTCTGGTCTCCTTGACCCATTCACCCTCCTGTCTGTCCTCCCGTCCCTCTGGTCTCCTTGGCCCATTCACCCTCCTGTCCGTCCTCCCATCCCTCTGGTCTCCTTGGCCCATCCACCATCTGTCCCTCTGGTCTCCTCGACCCATCCACCCTCCTGTCTGTCCTCCCATCCCTCTGATCTCTTTGGTCCATTCACCCTCCTGTCCGTTCTCCCGTCCCTCTGGTCCCCTTGACCCATTCACCCTCCTGTCTGTCCTCCCGTCCCTCTGGTCTCCTTGGCCCATCCACCGTCTGTCCCTCTGGTCTCCTCGACCCATCCACCCTCCTGTCCGTCCTCCCATCCCTCTGATCTCTTTGGTCCATTCACCCTCCTGTCCGTCCTCCCGTCCCTCTGGTCTCCTTGGCCCATCCACCCTCCTGTCTGTCCTCCCGTCCCTCTGGTCTCCTCGACCCATCCACCCTCCTGTCCGTCCTCCCGTCCCTCTGGTCTCCTTGGCCCATTCACCCTCCTGTCCGTCCTCCCGTCCCTCTGGTCTCCTTGGCCCATTCACCCTCCTGTCTGTCCTCCCGTCCCTCTGGTCTCCTTGGCCCATCCACCCTCTGTCCCTCTGGTCTCCTCGACCCATCCACCCTCCTGTCCGTCCTCCCATCCCTCTGGTCTCCTTGGCCCATCCACTCTCCTGTCCATCCTCCCATCCCTCTGGTCTCCTTGGCCCATCCACCCTCTGTCCCTCTGGTCTCCTAGGCCCATCCACCTTCCCATCTGTCCTTCCATCCCTCTGGTCTCCTCAGCCCGTTCACCCTCCCATCCATCCTCCCGTCTTTCTGGTCTACTCAGCCAATCCATCCTGATGTTCATCTGTCTGGCCTTCCTGCCCCGTTGTAAAATAATTTGTTTTTAAAGGGTGAAAAGTGGATTTTCTCCTTTTCCAGCCCCACTTTCAGAGGTTTTCTGTCTTTCTTTTTCTTTCTCTTTTTTTAACGTTTCAGTGGTGAAAAATGCAGAAGAGAAAAGAGAAAAAAAAGGAATAAAGAGGAAAGGAAATTGGGAGTGCAACTCCCCACCTCCAAATCCAACATTTTTCACTTTCTGAACCCCCCACCAACCTTTGGAGTCCAATCACACTTCCTGTTTGGGTCCAGTAACAGAACAAAATTACCCTGTATGGGAGGATCCATGGTGGGGGGGTTTCTGATGGGACAATGTTTCACCCCCCAAATGTTGAGGTACCTGCTCACTAGGAAGGACCCACTGGTCTGGATCGGGGGCAATTTCTCTGTTCTGGATTAGCCTGGCAGGGCCAAAGGGCTCCCTGGGCTGTTGTGAGGACCAGGCAGAGGCTGGGCATGCTCATTACCTGGATGGCCAAGGGCATGACCTGCCCTCCAGGTGTCAGGTGCAGCAGGCAGAGCGGTGCGGCCAGGTACTTCTGTTCCCCATTCAGCGGGGTGGTGGGATCCCCTCCTGGATCTTGTAATCCGTCAGGAAGATATTCCCTTTCTGCAAGGCAGAGATAGGGGTTCATCTCTCACATGAAACAGGCTGCTGGGTTTTCTTCCAGGGAAAGGGACCCACAGAACTCGGCCCTGCAGATGGTTTTTGGGAGGCCGGCAGGATCGTCTTACCTTCAGCTCGTTCTGCAGGGTGGTGCCCTCCCCCAGGGAGCTGGCCACCATCTCCTCCGTCACGGGGAAGTTCTCCGGGAGTGATGTGCATTTCCTCATCACCACCGGGTTGACCCCATTCAGGAACTGGTACCCGAAGAACGAATCTTCCTGCCAGCGGTCGGAGACGTACTCTAGGGACACAGACAACAACATGTGGGTCAATGGGGCTAGATCCCAGCTGGTATCAATGGACGTCTATCCATGTGGGTCTATGGGGCCAGATCGCAGCTAGTGTCAATGGGTGTCTATCCACTGAAGTCAATAGGGACAGACCCCCAGCTGGTGTCAATGGGTGTCTCTCCACTGCAGTCAGTGGGGCCAGACTCCAACTGTTGTCTCTCCATTGGAGTCAATGGGGCCAGATCCCAGCTGGTGTCAATGGACGTCTCTCCAGTGGAGTCAATGGGGCCAGATCCCAGCTGGTGTCCATGGGCGTCTCTCCATTGGAGTCAATGGGGCCAGACCCCAGCTGGTGTCAATGGGCATCTCTCCATTGGAGTCAATGGGGCCAGTTCCCCAGCTAGGGTCAACGGGCGTCTCTCCATTGGAGTCAGTGGGGCCAGATCCCAGCTAGGGTCAATGGGCGTCTCTCCATTGGAGTCAATGGGGCCAGATCCCAGCTGGCGTCCATGGGCGTTTCTCCATTGGAGTTAATGGCGCCAGATCCCAGCCGGTGTCCATGGGCGTCTCTCCATTGGAGTCAATGGGGCCAGACCCCAGCTGCTGTCCATGGGCATCTCTCCATTGGAGTCAATGGGGCCAGATCCCAGCTGGTGTCCATGGGCGTCTCTCCATTGGAGTCAATGGGGCCAGACCCTAGCTGGTGTCCACGGGCGTCTATCCATTGGAGTCAATGGGGCCAGATCCCAGCAGGTGTCAATGGGCATCTCCATGGGAATCAATGGGGCCAGACCCCAGCTGGTGTCCATGGGCGTTTCTCCATGGGAGTCAATAGCTGCGGGAGCATGAATCCCCTCTAGCTATGGGAGATGTGGTGGGAACTAGCTGCTGGGGGTCACATCCTGATTCAAGCCAGAGCTGCCCTCCAGCCTCCCATGCGGATGGAACCGGAGAGGCTTCAGAGGGCTCACAAAGCCCGTTCATCCTTCACCCTCCAGCCCCAGTGCTCAGGTCAGCACAGGAGGAACAATGAGTCTCAGCCCTTAGCTCTGCCCAGTGGGTATGGTGGGGCCAGCAGGGCCATCTCACCTCATGTCTGTGGGCACAGGGTCAGACTGTGTCGGGGGCCTTGGGCAGGACACGCCCATGCACCATGGGATGGGGCGGGGTACGTACCGGAAGTGGGGTTCTTGTTACACCAGAATATCTTCCGGATGTCTTCCAGCTTCTCCCAGGAGCCCGTGCATAAGGAGAAACCCTTCAGCTTCAGCTCCAGCTCCCTGGGGACAAGAGAGACCCTTGGAGGAGAGACCGATGGACCCAGCCAGTCAAGAGAAAGGGGGTGCAGCCAAATACCCAACTGAAGACAGGGCATTGCCAGGGCTCCATAACCACAGTGTGTGCCAGCCATGGCCCCAATCCACCCCCTGTGGGCACTTGGGGGCAGGGAATAGCAGCAGACTAGAGGTATCTGACCATGCCCCCAGACTGATAGATAGATAGATAGATTGGTTTTCAGTTGGTTGGTCACTTGGAGCCATGATTTCTACTCCTACCACTGTGCAGCTGGTGACCTGAGGTCTAAACAGGGGGTTGGAGGGGAAACTAAGTCAGAGAGGAGGGTTTAGACCAGGAGGACTTTGGGGTATGTGCTGTCTCTCACTGTGGGTCTCCAGGGCCTGGCATAACATAGTGACCGAGAGGAATGGCTGGGGATGTCAGGTACAGACGTAGGCATTAGTCCTGCTCTGTGGGCAGGATCTGAGCTAGAAGATGGCCTCTTTGGAGTGACTCTCAGATCAACCCATCCCCGCTGGGTTACCTGGGGAGGGGGTCGATCCCCTTTGAGCCCTCCCCAAAACCCCACTGCCCCAGGCTGGAGGTAAGTGTCCTCCCCACACACGTTTTAATGGTGCGCAGCATGAAGATGGTGGTCTTGATCCGGCTGTACTTGTCATTGGAGTCCAGCTCGTCCACGCTTGCCACGTCCAGGCACCTCGGCCAGCCGGGGGCATATTCCTTCCAGCTGCCAGGAGACGCACGTGGGCTCACCATCCCGTGCCCGAGAAAGTGCAGGCATGGGCCCCACCAGACACCTCCTCTAACTCACCCAGGTGTAGCTGGAGGCTTCCCATGGGCAAAGAAATCCCTCTCCTGCTCAGCTTCCAAGCAAAAATAAGACCATCTGCAGCTTTTGTAGTTACAGAGGAACCATCCAAAATGGGCAGCCAGAGTGCCCGACTCAGCGATGCTGCCTGAGTCTGCAGAGAGCCTGAGCCCATTGCTGTGAGCGAGGGAGATCTGCCACTAGTGTGGCTAATGCAGTGATGCTGCCTGGGTCTGCTAAGAGCCTGAGTCCGTTGCTCCAAAAACTGCCTCTATTCCCTTCAAATGCCCTAAGAGGATAGTTTAAATAGTGTTGCAAACCCCAGGGGTTCATAGATCATGGACCAGCCCCCCTTCCCCCCTAAAAAAATCACAAGATTGACTTCCAAATCCTGAGATTTCAGTAAATAACCCTTTGGGGTCTTACTTACTCTAATGGCCTCAGGCCCTGTAGGTGGGGTCACATTTCTCAGCTGCTCTCCCCACACACAATGTCCGGAGAGTGACTTGGCTTTTAAAACAGAAGCTGAGTTTTTCCCTGGGATAACCCCATGACTCCAGGTGCTGGGGCTTTCAGAGAAGCCCTGAGCTGCCGATGCCACAGGGTTAACTCTTCCATTGTCTCCCCAGAGCAGGTGTGGGAGACTGATGGAGAGTAGGGGGTGGTAAGGCCTATCCAGGGGGGTAAGATGGGGCACAGAAACGGTTTTAGATGAGTCTCACCCAGCATAAGCTCTTCTGCCAGTAGCTGGAGCCTGCCCACCCCTCCCAGGTGAAGACCAAAGGGTGAGGGGATAGCTCAGTGATTTGCCTGCTAAACCCAGGCTCGTGAGTTCAATCCTGGGGGGGGCATTTAGGGATCTGGGGCAAAAAAAAATTGTTGGGGATTGGTCCTGCTTTGAGCAGGGGGTTGAACTAGACACCTCCTGAGGTCCCTTCCAACCCTGATATTCTATGATTCTATGAAAATACCCTGCCCTTCCAGAGGTCACTGATAGGAGGCGCTGTGGCAGCTGAGAACAGAGACAGGATGCAGCACATCCTGGCTTATCCTGACACTGGGGAGGTGAGGATGTAGGATTGGATCAGGGTCCCCATGAGCCTCTTGGTTCTCTCCCCGGCTGTGGAGGGGAGTGGTGTCTAGTGGTTAGAGCAGGGGAGTTGACAGCCCAAAGTAGGAGGCAGGGGAAGGGAGTGAAAGCAGAACTGGTGCTTATTATCGTCCTCTCTTGGACAGCGCTTATGACTTTATCAGCCTGACCCTCCCCACCCCCCAGTCCTGCCTGCGTGCATCCTGGCCCCCTTCACCAGCCGCCCCAGCCCGACTCACTGATAGGCCTCCTGGCACACCTTCAGCTCCTCTTGTAGGTGCTGGGCGTCCTCAGCCATGGTTTTGGCTGGAGGGAGAAGGGGGAGTTTGAAAGCCGATGGCACACCCGGGCATCAGCCACATGACAAGCCCACCCTGCCATGTGGGTTGGGGGGAGGATGGCTGGTCCCAAACAGAGTGAGAAACAGCACCTCCTGGGAATCAGGGAGGACGCGTGCTTTCTCTAACGGGGGTGTACCAGGCTGCCTCCCCCAAAAAAGGTTCTCCTCTGTGATGTTATTGACATGACCTGGGACCATATAGATTATTGTTGCAACCAAGGTCCTGTAGTGGCACCAAATCTTGTATAAAGGGGGTCAAATAAGGTGTCTAAGACAAGGTTAGGATTTGCTGGTTAGGATTATGCTGTCTGGATGGATGTATCAATTTTGTAGTTAAGGTTATGAATATTGGCTATGTACTTGTATCTCAATGTGTTTGATTCTAAGGGCTTGGCTACACTAGAAGTGTGAGTGTAGTCAGAGCGGCAGCGCTGGGAGAGAGCTCTCCTAGCGCTGCACATAAACCACATCCTTTACCGGTGTACCGTGCAGTGCTGGGATCAGCGCTCCCAGCGCTGCCACCCTGATTACACTGACACTTCACAGCACTGTATCTTGCAGCGCTCAGGGGGGTGTTTTTTCACACCCCTGAGCATGAAAGTTGCAGTGCTGTAAAGTGCAAATGTAGCCAAGCCCTAAGAGGCCTCGCATTTGGTCAGTTTCTTGAGAAGGGACTGTTCTCAGTAAGTGCCCAATCAAGGAACACTTAACGGACAATGGACCTTGGGAGACTCCAACCCACATAAGAAATCTTCCTGGGGATGTTCAAGATAACACATGGGCAATGGCTACCGCCTGTAAAGAACTGAGTCGTGCATGGACATGTGACTTGCCCATGTGACTCCAACCTCCATTTTGCTGTAATTTTCCACAGTAAGAACAAAGAGGTGTCCTTACACCTGGAAGAGACTGCAAAAGGTGATGATGCCTCATCTCCATCTTGCCTTCAATCCTGCTTCATACCTCTGAAGGGACTTTCCTATAAACTGAAACCCTGAACAAAGGACTGAATGACCCATCCCAGCGGGGATGTACTCCAGAGACTTGATTTGAACCTGCAGCTTATTCCATCAGTTCTACAAGCCTGAACCAAGAACTTTGCCATCACTGTATGTAATTGATTCCTTTTAACCGCTTCTAACTCTCATCTATATCTTTTTCCTATTATAAATAAACTATTAGATTTTAGATTCTAAAGGATTGGCAACGGCGTGATTTGTGAGTAAGACCTAACTTGTATATTGACCTGTGTCTGGGCCTTGGTCCTTTGGGATCGAGGGAACCTTTTTCTTTTACTGGAATATTGGTTTTCATAACCATTCGTCCCCATAACGAGGGCACTGGTGGGGATACTGGGAAATGGGAGTGTCTAAGGGAATTGCTTATGTGATTTTTGGTCAGCCAGTGGGGTAAAACTGACATCTTCTCTGTTTGGCTGGTTTGGTTTGCCTTGGTGTTCAAAGGAACCTCAGCCTTGTGCTGTTACTGCCCTGCTCTAAGTAATTTGTCCTGAATTGGCACTCTCAGTTGGGTCCCTCCAAAGCCAGCATTGCTACATCTTCATTGATGTGGGGAAGGGTACTGAGAAGGGAGCAAGGGTGCAGGGGCAGTGTCAGATGCTGGCAGGGCAGAAGTGGACTGCTGTGCATGAGACAAACCTGCCCTGGGGCAGATGTGGCCAGATGTACAGGGTGCCAACCTTATCAAGGACAGATGTGCATGTGGCCAGTCTGAAAATAGACAGATGTAGATGTGGCTAACCTCATGGAGAACATGTGCCAAACCAGGTCCACGACAGATGTGGACAGATGTGTCCATGGCAAACCTCATGAAATATAGTTGTGGACAGATGTGGACGGGGCAGGCTAGCCTCATAGTACATGTGGACAGATATTGCATGTGGCAAACCTCTTGAGGGACAGATGTGCAGGTGACGGACCTTATGAAGGCCAGATGTGCACAGTGCAAACCTGAGGACAGACATGCATGAATGATGGATGGGGTGTAAGAATCAGGGTCCAGGTGCTCCTCCCCGGGGAGAACAGAAGGTTGAACACTGCCCCCCATAAGAAGTTCAATCAACTGTTTGTATACAGTGTTATTTTTACCATAAAGTATCCTGAGTAGGTCTTCTACGCAACTGTGTGATGTTCTAAACTGACTGGCCCTTGTAAGCAAGGCATCCAGGCTGTGATTATGAATGTGTGCACCTGTATATAGAGAGAAGTGTCAATTGTAACTGTGAGCAGGGTCAGGATGAGCTCTACCCTAACATCTGAGGGTGAATTATGGGGAGTGTGGAAAAGAACATGAACCCACAGCAGCCCAAAATGGTCACTTGGACAGCTGTGCGATCCCCAATTTCTCAGTTATTGCGGTAGGAGGAATAAAGTGTTGTTACCCTGCTTATGTGAATGACGGATTATGAGACTGTTTTATGACAGAGGGTCTCACCATCAACCAAGTAGCACTCGCTACACAAGGGACATGGTTTTCAAAACCCAGTGAACTGAGAGAGGTTGGGGTTAGGTGTGTGTATCTCATGGTATGGGCCCTTTTGAGAGCCTGGCACACCAATTGCACCTTCCCTCTCTCTCCTCCCTCCCTGCCCACCCTTTCTCCCCTCCCTCCCCACTGTTGAATAACAGAGCTCACTTTGATTCTCTTAGGGGCCTAGCTAAAGAGTGCTGAGCTGAATTCACTTTGGGCCAATGATGCACAAGCACTGGGGCTCCCCTACTACAAGCTGAAATCACTAAGAGCTGAAACCACTGAAAGAGCTAAAATTACTGAGCTGAGGTCACTGAGTGCTGTGCTAACTAGTGGGGGAGCCTGAAGATATATTGCTAAGTGGCTGGCAGAGCAGTTTGCAGGACAGTTGGAGCGGTGAGTGCAGCGCAGTGGAGTGGAGCTGAGCAGTTTGTGGGGACAGCTGGAGTGGTTCATGGGATGGCTGGTGGAGTGGAGCAGCTTGTGGGATGGTTGGAGCGGCCCATGGAACAGCGAGTGGAGCAGAGCGGAGCAGTGTGCGGGGACTGCTGGAGGAGAGAAGCGGAGTGGTTGGTGGAGCAGAGCCATTCATGGTGAAGGCTGCAGCAAACCTCCAAGGAGAGGCAGGTCAGTCTGCCTCAGCCCACTTAAGATGCTCCTTAACACCCCATGTCGCCCCGTTCCACCCAGGCTGGGAGGGTAAAACTCTGCAGAGGAACTTTTGAACTCTGGGGCGGCACTGACCAGGGACAGAGACTTTTGGGTTGTTGGACTTTGGGGTGATTTGGACTTAAGACCCTGAGGGGAAAAGGATATTGCCAAACTTACTTGGAGGTTTGTGTTATGAATCCTGTTTGTGGTGTTTCCCCAACATATTGCTGCATTGTTTCCCTCTTTTATTAAAAGGATTTTGCTACACTCAGACTCCGTGCTTGCCAGAGGGGAAGTATTGCCTCCTAGAGGTGCCCTGGGAGTGGTGTGTAATTGTCCCAGGTCACTGGGTAGGGGCTCAAGCCGGTTTTGCTCTGCGTTATTGAAACAGAATCCCTAGATATTGACCCCAGCCCTTGTTGCTGCCAACTCAGAGGGGCAGAAAGGTTACATAACCATGATGCAACTTTAGCATCACGTCATGTGAGGGCGGGGAAGCAAAACAGGCCAGGAGGGTCCGCCTCCCAAGCCAGGTTTTACATGAAACCAGTTCCAAGTAACCATCCATTAGCCAGCCCAGGAAACGACAATCAAGAACCATAACATAAGAACATAAGAATGGCCAGACTGGGTCAGGCCAATGGTCTATCTAGCCCAATATCCTGTCTTCTGACAGTGCCAGTGCCAGGTGATTCAGACAGAGAGACCAGAACAGGCAATTTATCGAGTGAGCCATCCCCTACCATCCAGTCCCCGCTTCTGACAGTCAGAGGTTTCGGGACACCCAGAGCATGGGGCTGTCCCCTGATCATTTGGCTAATAGCCATTGAAGGGTCTATCCTCCATGAACTTATCTAGCTCTTTTTTGAGCCCTGTTATAGTCTTGGCCTTCACAACATCCTCTGGCAAGGAGTTCCCCAGGTTGACTGCGCGTTGTGTGAAGAAATACTTCCTTAGGTTGGTTTTAAACCTGCTGCCTGTTAATTTCGTTGGGTGACCCCTGGTTCTTGTGTTATGTGAAGGGGTAAAGAACACTTCCTTAGTCACTTTCTTCACCCCAGTCATGATTTTCTGAACCTCTATCGTATCCCCCTTTAGTCATCTCTTTTCTAAGATGAACAGTCTCAGTCTTTTTAATCTCTCTTTATATGGAAGCTGTTCCATACCCCTCAGTCCAGCGGAGGGCAACAAAAATGATCAGGGGGCTGGAGAACATGACTTAGGGGGAGAGGCTGAGGGAACTGGGATTGTTTAGTCTGCAGAAAAGAAGAGTGAGGGGGGATTTGAGAGCTGCTTTCAGCTACCTGAAAGGTGGTTCTGAGGAGGATGGATCTAGACTGTTCTCAGTGGTGGCACATGACAGAACAAGGAGCGATGGTCTCAAGTTGCAGTGGGGGAGGTCTAGGGTGGATATTAGGAAACATTATTTCACTAGGAGGGTGGTGACGCACTGGGATGGGTTCCCTAGGGAGGTAGTGGAATCTCCATCTTTAGAGGTTTTTAAGTTCAGGCTTGACAAAGCCCTGGCTGGGATGATTTAGTTGGTGTTGGTCCTGCTTTGAGCAGGGGGTTGGACCAGGGCCGCCCAGAGGATTCAGGGGGCCTGGGACAAAACAATTTTGGGGCCCCCTTCCATAAAAAAAATTGCAATACTATACAATACTATATTCTCGTGGGAGCCCCTGTGGGGCCCGGTGCAAGTTGCCCCACTTGCTCCACACCCATGGGCAGCCCTGGGAAAAATAAATCTCTGCATCTCGGCACAAACCCAGTTTTGAGAAAACTTCTTTACAAGGTATCACTGGTTCTCAGCATCAGCTAGGGCTAAAAGGCACTAAAGCTCATTAAAAGGGTTGGACAAATATTTTCTGTCAAAACTTTTTCTGGATCAAAAACTAGGGGTTTTTAAAAAGCAGAAAAAAATCACGGACAATGTCTGCTTTCTTTCAAAATTTGTTATGCTTTTTTTTAATTGAAAAGCTGAAATTAGTCTGCCAAAACCTGAATATGGTTTGGGGTTTCAGAAATCTGTGGCCAAATATTTGCTGCTTGTTTTGTTTGATTGTTTAAAGAAACAATAAAAAAATTCTGCTTAAAAAAAATCCAAAACTTTTGAACCATCTCGGCTTGCGACCAAATGCCTGAGCCCATCCAGTCAGATTTTTCCAGATTTCTGATACTCTGCTGGCTTCCTTGACTCATATCTTTCTCCATAACTTTGGATTCATTTAGGTTGGAACATAAGAACAGCCATACTGGGTCAAATCAAAGGTCCATCCAGCCCAGTAACCTGTCTACCGACAGTGGCCAATGCCAAGTGCCCCAGAGGGAGTGAACCTAACAGGTAATGATCAAGTGATCTCTCTCCTGCCATCCATCTCCACTCTCTGACAAACAGAGACTAGGGACACCGTTCCTTGCCCATCCTGGCTAATAGTCATTAATGGACTTAACCTCCATGCATTTATATGTTTCCTAGAGACTGGCTCCATGGGGTCCCTCACAAACTGGAGACGGTTACTGTGCGTTTGTCTTTGCTACAGCTTATGTACATACTCCATGAACTGAGCATTTGAGCTTGTTCCAGAATCTGGGATGAGCCTATGTTCTGAAAACTGAAATGTTCAAAATAGCACATGCATGTGAATGGACACAAGGTGCTAAAATTAAATTAACCCAGGAGTTCTCAAACTGTGGGTCAGGACCCCTCACAAGGTTATTACTAAGGGGGTCACGAGGTTATTACTGTCAGCCTCCACCTCAAACCCCACTTTACCTCCAGCATTTATAATAGTGTTACATATATAAAAAAGTGTTTTTAATTTATAAGGGAGGGGAGGTTGCACTCAGAGGTTTGCTGTGTGAAACAGGTCACCAGTATAAAAGTTTGAGAACTACTGAATTAACCCCTCTGAAACCTCAGGGAATGCACGGGAAAGGGGTCTCCCTTGGTAGGGTTGGGAAGGATATTGCTCTTCTCATGTAATCCCTCCTCCAGTGGCTAATTTTAAATGCAGCTACCCTCCCCTGACATGAATCTCCCTATGGCACTGAAATTAAATAGAGACTATAATTTGGCATTTGGGAAGTGAAAGGGATGGTAGCCCTAATGGAAAAGCTAACAGCTTGGCTCTTCTGCAAGCCTCAAACTGCTGAATGAGCTTCAGGGTAGGGAAGGCTGTGCCTCCCAAACAGCCTGGCCCTGCCCCCTATCCGACCACTACCCACTTCCTGCCCCCCCCCCCAGAATCCCCAACCCGTCCTGCTCCTTGTCCCTGCACCATCCCCCAAAGACCCCCCCCAACCACCACCCCAGGACCCCCCCCGCTTCCTGTCCCCTATTTACCTCCCCGCTGAGTCCTAACAGACCCCTGGAATGCCCACAATCCAACGCCCTGATTCCCTGACCACAACCACCCCCAACCTCTGCCCCCTCCCTGTGTCCTGACTGTCCCTGGGACTTCCTGCCCCTTAGCCAACAGCCCCGGCCACAGCCCCTTACCCCCTGCTCCCCCCGCCTCACCCGGAGCCTCAGCGCATCCAGGAGCCTGGCTCAACAGCTGCAGCCTGGCTCCGGCGGGGCCCCTGTGACCACGCGCCTCTGAGTGGGGCGGAGCTCAGGGGCCCCACCGGAGCCAGGCTCCCGCGCTGTCCAGGGAGGCCACTGGATGCACTGAGGGTCCGGGAGGGGGTGGAGCGGGGTCGGGTCCGGCTGGGGCCGGGGTGCGAGCCTCGGCCATTCTCGTGGGGGCCCCTGCGGAGCCCGGGGCCTGGGGCAAATTGCCCCACTTGCCGCCCCTCTGGGCGGCCCTGGCAAGAGGCAGAACCTTAGTCCATTTTAGCTTAAGCTCTTGGCACAACTTTGTCAAAAGATTTTTTAAAGTCCCATTCATACGCTCCACCTGGCCCGAACTCTGAGGGTGCCAGGGAGCATGAAAAGCCCATTTTGTTCCTACAGCTGCAGTAAGTTCCTTGCAAATCCTTGCTGTGAAATGAGTACCTTGATCAGAGTCAATTACCTCAGGAGGGCCAAACCTTGGGATCACTTCATTAAGTAGAATTTTGCATACTGCAGTTGCAGTAGCTCGGGCTGTAGGATAGGCTTCCACCCATCCCGTAAGCTGGTCGACTATAACCAGCAAATGTCGCTTCCCTTCAGAGGGAGGTAAATCAGTAAAATCAATTTGTAGATGTTGCATAGGTCTGTGAGCCCACCTGTGTCCCCCAGGCAGTGCTTGTTTGCTCACTCCCTTTGGATTGCATTGCTGGCACAGAGCACAGTTCTCTACTATTCTTCTGGCTATCTCATAAAGTCCTGGAGAAACAAACTGTCTTGGAACAATTTGGGCCATTTTGTTTGCCCCCAAGTGTGCATTGCTGTGAATTTGTTGCACCACTTCATTCTGATAACTTTTAGGCAATACGTAGCGACCATCACATTCCCAAAGTTCTATTGAGTTAGGCTTAGCTCCCCACTTTTCCCATATTGTTTTTTCACTTTCCGATGCTTGTTGTTGCCAGTTTAAGAGAGGAGAACTTACAGCCAATTGTGTATTTTGTAGGGCAGCTGCCTTAGCAGCTTCCTCTGCAAGCCTGTTTCCTGCTGATACAACATCAGTTTGTTTAGTATGAGCTCGGCAGTGTATAACTGCGATTTCTTTAGGAGCTTGAATAGCTTGCAACAATTCAGCTATTTCTTTTCCATGGGCAATCTGTGATCCTGAGGAAGTAATAAATCCCCTCTCCTTCCAAATAGCTCCAGTACAAATAGCTCCAGTAGCATGACATACTCCAAAGGCATATTTAGAGTCAGTATAAATGTTAACCCTTTTCCCTCTAGCGTACAAGCAGGCGGCTGTTAAAGCCTGTAATTCTGCAGACTGAGCGCTTGTCCCTGGTGACAAAGGCTTCCCTATCAGTACTGCGCAACCATCTGTGACTGCATATCCAGAGTGTCGAAAACCATTTCTTACAAAGGCAGAACCATCTACAAACAACTCCAACTCCGGATTAATTAGAGGAACATCAGTCAAGTCAGGTCGCAGGGTAGAAACCTGATCCAAAACCTGCAAACAGTCATGTATTGTTTCCTGACCCTCTTTATGAGGTAACAGAGATGCTGGATTTAAATTGGCACACCTCTTTAAAACCACCCCATGAGTCATTAACAGAGTCACTTCATATTTTGACAACCTCTGATTAGATAAATGTTTGTGCTGCTGTAAATTTAACAAACTTGCCACTGCATGGGGAGTATGCACTGTTAACGGATGTCCCAAAACAATTTTTTGAGCTTTTTTTTACCAATAATGCCGCCGCTGCAACATTTTTAAGGCAGCCAGGGTGTCCTTTAGCTACTGGATCCAGCTGTCCCGAAAAGTATGCCACTGGTCGTGGAGCATTACCAAATGACTGTGTCAATACTCCCGAGGCTACTCCCTTCACTTCATGTACACACAAATGAAAAGGCTTACTGTAATTGGGTAGCCCCAATGCAGGAGCTTGAATAAGAGATTTTTTTAATGCTTTAAAGGCTTTTAATTGCTCAGAATTTGGATGTAGGGGCTCTTCAGCCTTCTCCTTAGTTAGTTTATATAAAGACTTTAGCCAGTTTTCTGCTGAAATAATCCAAGGACGACAGAATAGAATCATACCAATAAAACCCCGCATACCGCGTTTAGTGGTAGGAAATGGGATGTTAACTATAGCTTTAATTTGTTTGGGATTTAAGCTACGCACTCTGGGACCCAAGGTGTACCCAAGGTACTTTACCTCCTTTTGGGCCCATTGTAACTTTGTGGGGCTAACTTTATGTTCTTTTCCTGCCAACTGATTAAGCAGGTAAACAGAGTCAATTTCATTATCCTCTCGAGTCTTTGAAGCTACCAAAATATCATCAACATAAGTCACTAGGGTAGAGGCAGCTGGCAACTGGACATCTTTTAAATCTTCTGCTAAAACTCTGGCAAAGACACCCAGGGCTTCCACATAACCTTGAGGCATTCTAGTCCAAGTGAGTTGTCCTGGGGAAGAGCTTTCACTCCCTTTTCCTGCTGTGCCAGGGACCCCCCAAGTAAATGCAAAAAGATACTGTTTTTCTGGGGCCACCGGTACAGAGAGAAAAAGCATTTGTCAAGTCCATACATGTAAACCATTCCGCTTCAGGCAGCACCATTGCCAAAATAGTACTTGGATTTGGCACCACAGGATGTTCTGGAATCACATACTGATTAATACGTCTTAAGTCCTGCACCATTCTATATACAGGTTTCCCATCAGGGCCAGACTGTGGCTTCTTCACAGCCAGGATGGGGGTGTTACATGGGGAGACGCACGGTACTAAGATTCCTTTGTTCCTGAAATTCTGTACAAGGGGCTCAAGTCCACATATGGCCTCAAATTTAAGAGGATATTGCCTTTGAGCTGGTGGAGGCATGTTAGCTTTTATAACTGGATTTAAAGGTGAAGCAGACTTTACCAACCCCACATCACGCTTTCCTTCCCACCCTATAGGGTTAACTTCATTCTGGACTCGAAGGGGAAGCATCTCTCAGTTGCTGTCAGTTAACTGCATTAACAGATAAGCCTTTTCCACTAGAATCTGAGGGAAATGCTTTCTGGAGTGCAGAAAATTTGAGCATGCAGCTTACACAACAAATCCCTTCCCAACAGATTCACTGGACCATTCATTAACAGAAAAGAGTGTTGAACTGAAATAGGACCCAAAGTAGCCATACAATCATTTGTCATAAAATGCCATTCCGGCTTTCCAGTAACTCCGATTACACATTTTTCTGTTTTACTCTTTGGTGCCGCTCCCTTAGGTATAGCCGAATGAGTAGCCCCCGTATCTACTAATAATTCAAAGATCTTTTGTCCTAACCTCAGGGGAACCACTGGAAATCGTGCATCCCATTTAAACTGTACCATTCCGGCTTCATAAACCTCAGAACCCCAGGGGAGCGGGGCCTCCCTTCATTCATGATCTACGGAGAACTGACCCACAGCCTCACGGTTGGAATCAGATTTCAGTTTGAGGGGACAGTTTCTCTGCCAGCGTCCTTCCTCACCACAGCAATAGCATCTGGTATTTTTACCAGGAATCACGCTTCTGCCTTGCCCACGTCCCCTACTGAATCCAATCCCGCGTCCTCCCCTAAAACCGCTATTCCAGCTCCGACCCCTTCCTTTACCTCCCGACATAGCCACTGCCAACAGAGATACTTGATCCTTCAGATCCTTCTGTCTCTCTTTCTTTCTGTCCTTGTCTTTTAGCTCTTCCCTTCCATTAAAAACACGCGTAGCAATACTGACTACTTCGGGTAAACTTTTCCTTGCATCCCATCCGGATGTTTTCTAAATCTTTTTGCAATGTCCTCTGCACATTGTGCCATAAAGACCATCTTAATCATTTCTTTCCCAGAATCCGACTCCACATCCAAATTACTGTGCTTTCTAATCTCTTTTGTCAGCCGAGTACAAAACTCGGAAGGATGCTCGTTTGGAAATTGAACGCATGCAGTAACCTTACTCCAATTCGGGGTAGCCTCTCCTGCTGCTTTTAACCCATGCAAGACAGCCTGTCGGTATTTATTCAATTCTTCCTTACCCTCATCTGTATTTGGGTCCCAGTTTGGCTCTGCTCGGGGCATTACTTTATTGTTAGAAGACTCATAAAATGCAGTAGCTTTTTCCTTAACTTTTTGACGCTCATTTTCAGTTAACAGGGTATCTAACAACTGATTCACATCTGCCCATGTTGGTAAGTGAATAGAAAATATAGTCCGAAACATTCTTTCCACTGTCTCAGGATCATCCCGAAGACTTGGCATAGATTTTTGCCAATTTAGTAAATCTGCAGTCGGGAATGGTATATGTGTGTACACCATCAAAGGTGACCTGGTAGTCTGGGGTACAGGATAAACCCATAAGGGGGCCTGAAGTACGGCGTTACTCCTAGAGAACTCCCCCACAGACTCTTTTTTTTCCAGTTCTGGTTTATTATCTGCCCCTCCTCTAGGGCTTCGCCGTAAAGGGACTCTCATTGGAATATACCTATTTTCCTCTTCTGCCTGAACTACCGGGGCATAAGGTGGAGGTTTTTGGACAGAATCTTCTAAACAAACCGCTTCAAAAGCTGTACGTCCCTCCTTTGGCTTGTAATTATACCACACAAATAAATAATCCATTTGTCCAGGTCTAAGATCAACCAGAATATCCCTCAGGGAATTCATCCTCTCTGCAGAAAAAGTTCCACAGCTTGGCCAATCTTTAGTCGGGAACAAATGAGCAGTAAAGGCCGGCCATTGAATTTGACATAAATTTCTCATTTTAGATTTATCCAAATCAACAGTTCCAGAAATTTCTTTCCAATCTCTAAGTATTAGAGACAACGGGGCGTCCCCCGGGCATTTACTGCCAAATTGTCCCATGTTTCTCACGTTGAGAAAGAAAGAACTCTAACCCCTCTTTCCCACGCTGAGTGCTCGCTTACCTCTCCAGGGGCTCGACCACTCAAACACCTGGACTGGGACTCTAACGCAGACGATCCGGATCCTGCGCACACCTGCACCGGGACTCTAACCCAGGCAACCAAACCTGAACCCTACTCAACGGGTAGGTTGATGTTGCTGGATTTTGTTACGAGCAAAAGCTGGTTCACGGAACTCGCCTTATCACCAGTGCAGAGATCAGATCACCAGGCAAAGGTCCTCGAACCCAGAGGATGCGCGCTGCTTTGCCTCAGTGCCCGATACCCCACACCGGAGAGTCAGACGAGTCCCGGCGGAGTCACCAAAACTGTTGGGGACCCCCGTGCCCCAATACTAGCACACAGTTCGTTGTCTGACCACGAGAGTGACAGGCAACACCAGCAAGGTCCGATCAAAAGCTCTTTATTGACAAGTGCACGCATCAATAGAGAGCAGCTCGTCTCCAGAGAGAACCAGCCTGCTTCTTTACAACTAGCATATGATTTTATAAACAGTTCCGTCACGTCGCAAGTTATTCATTTAGCAGTCCAACCCCCTTTTACTAATTACTAAAACCCAAAACCTTTATTATATATATATCTTGTTAAAACTAATTGATTAATATGGATAATACTGCCTTAACAAATACTACAAACAAGAATGATATGATTTAAGTGAGTAATAATGCCTTAACAGTCACAAGTAAACAAGAATGTAAGGGAGTCAGAAAGAAACAGAGAACAGAAACAGAGAGTTTTGCCATTGTTCCTAAGACAGTACATCTGGTACCATGCCAGGAATGCCGTTCCTTTCTTATCTTATGGTTGCCTAACTCTGTGAGAGACAGGCAACTCCCGGGTGTTTTCCACTTATGAATTACCCAGAAGCCTCTGTTACCCTGACTTTGTTCAGGTTGGCATAACTGGCTTTGTGATACATTTCCAGTTAGGCCTAATGAGATACCTCGGTGTCAAAAGGCCACAGGGAAGCATTTTACACGATGGCTGGGATGTCAGCCATGCTCCAAAATTCATTTGCATGACAAAAAGGAAATAGCTGATACCGATGGCTGAGTCCAGCCCCATCCAGGCCCCTGTCTGCCACCGCTCTGGGCCATCAACTCCCAAAAGGCCTTTCCTCCCGCCGCCAGTAGAGCATTTCCCTCTCATGCTGACAAGCAACGAGGTGCTTGGGATGGGCAGTTTAATAAGAAAAGGAATTACAGTCGGGTGCCCGGCTTTTCTTCTGCCCTGATCTGCATACCTGGCGGCCCCGCCCGGCTCAGTGGGGTCGCACTGGGTATAACTCCGCACGCAGTTTTAACTGTGCTTCAACAGGGGGGGCTGGAGCCATAAGCAGCCACGTCTCATTTGAACAGGGGCTCTCGTTTTGGATTATTTAAGGCCGTTTTAAAAGGTCTTTCCCACGGAGGAGGAAGACGGTGTGACGTTGAAGTGACCCTTCAAATCCCACTCAGCTCTGCAGGGTTTAGAACCTTCCCTCGGTCAAAGACAAAGACACCCCCCTGCTTTTCTCCCTTCCACCCTGTGAGATATAATCAGTGATGAGCTGCCAAAATCTTAACAACCAGTTCCCTCCTCACCCCACAAGGGGGTGGTGGCCCGCCCCTGCCCCGCTGCCCCATCCAACTCCCATGTTCCTTGACAACCCCCTGGGACCCCAGCCCCATTCACCCCCCTTCTGTGCCCCCTGCAGACCCATCCAACCCCTCCTCTCTTTCCTGATGGCCCCCCGAGACCCCTGCCCCATCCAACACCCCATGTTCCTTGACACCCCTCCCAGGACCCCTGCCCCATCCACCCCCCTTCCCTGTCCCCTGACTGCCCCCCGCCACCCCATCCAACCCCTCCTCTCATTCCTGATGGCCCCCCGGGACCCCTGCCCCATCCACCCCCCTTCCCTGTCCCCTGACTGCCCCTCACCGCCCCATCCAACCCCTCCTCTCATTCCTGATGGCCCCCCGGGACCCCTGCCCCATCCAACCATCCCTTCTCCCTGTCCCCTGACTGACCCTGGAACCCCTGCCTCAGACTACCTCCCACCACCCCATCCAACCCCCCCCTTCCTGACTGCCTCCCCGGGACCCTTGACCCTGGACGCGATAAATCGATCCGTTAATCGACGCCCGTACCCCACCTCAGCAGGAGGAGTAAGCAGAGTCGACAGGGGAGCCGCAGCAGTCGACTCGCCGCCATGAGGACGGCCAGGTAAGGGAAACTAAGATACTTCGACTTCAGCTACGCGAATAGCACTCTGCAGGGGAGGGGCTGTGTGCGTGGGAGCCCAGCAGCGTGTTTTGCCTCCACGTGGAGCCAGAGTCTGACCGGCATGGTAAGGGGGCTCCCAGGGTGCAGTCAGGGAGCAGGGGGAGGGTTGGATGGGTCGGGAGTTCTGGGGGTCCTGTCAGGGGGCGGGGAGTGGTTGGATGGGGCATAGGAAGCCCGGGGGTCTGTCTGGGGGCGAGGGTGTGGCTAAGGGTCGGGGCAGTCAGGGGACAGGTAGGGGGTAGGGTCCTAGGGGGGCAGTTAGGGTGGGGGGGTCCCAGGAGGGGGCAGTCAGGGGACAAGGAGCGGGAGGGGTTGGGGGTTCTGACCGGGGCAGTCGGGGTGGGAAGTGGGAGGGAGTGGATGGGAAGGGTCTAGGGCAGGGCTCTCCCCTCTTTTTTGATTTTTGAAATATGGTAACCCTAGATGAGGGGGGAGCCGGGGGGGCACATGGGGGCCGGCGTCCGCATACATCCACTGCAGCCTGCAGGAGCCCCCATGGGTGCGCTGGGCTGCAGCCTGGGCAGGGGATGTAGCTATTCCCCACTAGCGATGCCACCGCCTTTGCAGGGATGCTGCCCCCCTGCACCACGCTGGTTCCTCCATGGCTGGGACTCGCCGCCCCTGCAAGCCAACGCTCTGGCTCTCTGGTGCCTCCGGAAGGCGGCTCCTCCCTGCCGAGCTGCTGCAGTGGCTCAAGCCCGGCAAAGTCAGTGAGTGGACTCGGAGGGGGGGCCACCTGGGTGGGCTGGGGAGGGCTCGTGGGGGGGCTGTGCACCCTCCAGGGGAGTTCAGGTGACAGGGAGGGGGGAACCTGGTCTGGGGAGCAGCCCCTGGGCATGGCTGGGCAGATCTGGCCCCTGGGGTCTATAAAGACTCGTTGGGATTTGCCCCTCAATGAACCGATGTGCAAGAGGTGGGGGGTGCAAGGTGAAAGTTTCACCTGGGGCACAAAATATCCTTGCCCCAGGGGGTGCGTGCACTCCAGGTTAAGAACCACTGCACTAAAGTGATAAGATCTGCATTTTCATTTAATTTTCAGTGAAGCTTCTTAAACATTTTAAAAACCTTGTTTACTTTACATACAACAATAGTTTATAGACTTAGAGAGAGAGAGATCTTCTGAAAACGTTAAAGTGTATAACCGGCACGCGAATAAATGAAGACTCGGCACAGCACTTCCGAAAGGTTGCCGACCCCTATAAGGAACTGCTGCAGGCAGCAGGCGGAGAAATAATCTGATCAGAATTATTTAACTATTGGGTAATGTAATCAAAATCACTAAAAAACTGTCAGAAGTTTCTATTAACATTTCACTTGGCTGCCCCTGGCTGTCTCTGGTTGAACAAAATGGAAGTGTAACCAGGGTACAGTTTTGAGCCCTACTGCAGTGCTCAGGACTCGGTGTTGCTGTAAATTGTGGGTTGTTACCTGTACTTGTGTTATGTTGCATCTAAAAATAACCTATAAGTAATATAGTACGCCCTCCTTGTTGCAGGCACAGAGGATGCCCGAGGCAAGCAACAGTGGTTCGTGCCTGGAGTGCTTAGCCCCAATAAACACACCAGAGTGGAGAAGCAAGCAAAGTTTATGTGAGATCTCAAAGCGGTGCTGGGAGACTTAGCACGCCTCAGATCCAGCACACCTACACAAGCGGCTTTTCCCTTTTTATAAGTTTTTTTCTCTTTCTCCCCCCCCCCCCCCGCTCCTTCTTCCCCCTGTAGCAGTTACGTAAGCGCAGGTGCATTAAGTAATCTTGGCCGCGGCAGCTCGTTAGTAAGTTTTCCTTCTGCATGTTATCTTGTCCTTCTGCTAAAGGTGCACAGGTCTTATTATTTCTGCTTTAGACCGATTAGAACTGTTGCAACTGATAACGGCTGTTACACCTGGCCTTTTAGATCGATTAAAGTTCAAACAAGGAGGGACTCTTGTTTGCTGAGGCCTAAAACCAGGAAGGCTCCATACCCTTGTGGCCTTCCACCCTCCCGAGTTACTTAGGGTTATGCTTAGTGACACCAACATCCTCACCCCGCAGCGTACTGAACAACCCTACCCAACGTGCTCGGGTCCACTATAATTAAAACACCTAAACCACTCATTAAAATAGGTGTTGCCCGCCCGTACCAAAAAAGGTGTAGGGTACGGGGAACTGAAACAAATAAATGGGCTGCTCTAAGTATTTTGCCGCCCCAAACACGGCTGTCAGGCAGCCTTTGGCGGCGCGCCTGCAGGAGGTCCCTGGTCCCACGGCTTCAGTGTACCCACCGCCGAATTGCCACTGAATCCGTGGGACCGGCAGACTTCCCACAGGTGCGCCGCCAAAGGCTGCCTGACTGCCGCTCTCCCAGGGACCGGCAGGGTGTCCCCCGCAGCTTGCCGCCCCAGGCACACGCTCGGAGCGCCGGTGCCTGGAGCCACCACTGCAAATAAAATCTCAACATCTTCCACCTTAATGCCTGGCCGTCTCAGAAAATGTGACACCATATGTCCTATGCTTTTCCAGGGATACCTGGGCAGGAGAATCCCGTCCCCCCCAAAAAAGGGGAGTGTTAGGATATCGATATTCAGGCCTGTCTGCAAAGGCCTATACTTTGGCTAAGCAGTGGGAGCAGACACAAGCTGGGAAGCGACTGATCACATCCTCACATCCCAACTAGTCACACTGAAATAAGGGGCTATGGGGCTATTGGGAATACAATCCTGTCCTGATATTTCTGTCATCTCCAGAGAAAGGGAAGAGCCTAGAAGATGTAAAAGGAAACTTAGTTTGATAGCATCCTGCTGTCTGGCAAGAGCTCACTTATCAATACCTGGGGTGTGAAATCCTCATTTCGGTACTGTCCTATCACTGTAGTCTCTGCGTCCCTTTTGTTTGTCTGTATAATCTCTGGCGGGTTCTGTGATTGTTTCTGTCTGCTGTGTAATTAATTTTGTGGGGTGTAAACCAATTAAGGTGGTGGGATATAATTGGTTAAATAACCATGTTATAATGTGTTAGTTAAATTTCAGTAAAATGATTGGTTAAGGTATAGCTAAGCAGAACTCAAGTTTTACTATATAGTCTGCAGTCAATCAGGAAGTAAGGGGGGGAATGGGAACAGGGAATGGGAACAGGGACACAGGCAAGGCTCTGTGGTGTCAGAGCTGGGAAGGGGGACACTCAGAAAGAAAACTAAAGCCATTGCTTGCTAAAAGTTCACCCCAATAAACATCAAATTGTTTGCACCTTTGGACTCCGGGAAATTGTTGCTCTCTGTTCATGTGAGAAGGACTGGAAAAGTGAAAGGGTAAAAAAATAATCCTCCTAACAGTCGTAGTTAGTTTTAGGATTAGGGATGGGATGCAGGGTTTTAGTTTTGGTTAAGGGTTCGATTTAGGGTTAGGGATGGGGTATAGGGTTACAGTTTTGGGTAGAGGTTAGATTTAGGGTTAGAGATGGGGTATAGGGTTACAGTTTTGGTTAGAGGTTAGATTTAGGGTTAGGGATGGGATATAGGGTTATAGTTTGGGATAGGGGTTAATTTTAATACTTGGAGTGAAGTTGAGGGTTGAGTAGGGGCTTAGGGTCAGAGTTGTGATTAGGGCTAGTATGTTGCTATTTACCCCTTTTCCATAACACGAGACCAAGGTGGCATGGCACAATGGGGAAGGGACCCTGATCTGGAGCGGGGTCTGTGCAGCACCCAGGGGCCGTGGTCTTAGCTGGGACCTCTAGGCACTACGGTAACGATATCAACAACACAATGAACTGACGTCCAATAGAAAAGGAAATACATTTCTGGTGATGGATAACTCACTTGTGAAACTCCCTGCTGCAGGAAATAATTAAAGTCCAAAAGCTCACTCAGCTTCAGCACGCTGGTTGAATTTTTTCCCCTCATAATGCGTCACTTTCCAAAGAACCCAAACTAGCTTTAACCACACCTTCATGCAAGCCCCTGGGACATATCCTGGCAACAAAAGGCCCCTCCGTTCTGGTGGATTCCTTGTCGTGGAATCAGTGTGAACTGCATGGGTATGCCCTTTGACCTAGCTGCAACGTTCATCCCGGCTATAAAGCGTAAGTGAATGAGCATTCTGACAAGGCTGGGACCTTTTGCAACATGATTTGGGCAAGCACTTTCTGGCTGGAATAGCTTGCAGGCAAGGCACCAGCAAAGCCACGGGACAGTGCGTCAGGTGGGGAACACGTCTGGGGAGCTGGGTAGGAGGCTGTGAGGGAGGCGTGGATCCAAAGAAGAGTGCAGGGGAATTCAGATAAAAACAACAGGAATGATGAAAGAAAACCGGCCTTAGAGTGAAAGACTATTTTGATTTATTTAGCTTAACAAAGGAAAGGTTAAGGTGTGACTTGATCCCAGTCTCAGATACCGACACGGGGAACAAATACTGGATCGTGGGCTCCTCAGTCCAGCTGACAAAGTATAATGTGATCCAGAAACAAGGCAAACTGAGACTGGAACTAGTGGTCAGAGTAATTAACCATGGGGAAACTGAGACACACAGGCGGAAGGGAGTCACCTGCGATCAGCCAACGGGCCAGAGCTGGGAATAGAAAGCAGATCAGCTGTCTGTCGGGCTCTTGGGCCACCGTACAATGCTATGGGACAGAGATTTAGCTTCCCCACGCATCTGTAAAAATGAGGGGGGGGCATTCAGAGATTTCCCAGGCCAAAAGGGACCTCGGTGCTAATCTGGTCTGCCCTCCTATGTCAGGGCATGGGATTTCACGGGAAGGAATAGCCATTTTCACTGCCCCGTTCACAGCCGCATGGGGGATTTGAACCCATGATGTTTGGCATCAAAATCATAGAAATGGCAGATTCAAGTAACCCTAAACTGTCCCAGACCAGTATTTGTCCAACTGCTTCTTAAAACCCTCCAGTGATGTGGATTCCACAACCTTTCTTGGCAACCTAGAATTATAGACGATTAGGGTTAGAAGAGACCTCAGGAAATCTAGATGAGGGGTTGGCAACCTGCAGCACATGTGCCAAAGGCGGCACATGGGCTGATTTTTAGTTGCACACTGTTTCCAGCCAGGGTCTCAGCTGCTGGCTCCACTCAGCCTGCTGCTGCCTGGATGGATGAACCCAGGTCGGCAGCAGCTGAGGGGGGCCTTCAGCTCAGGCCCCAGACCACCAGCAGGATGAGCCACTCAGCCCACTGCCAGTCTGGGGATCCGTCTGCCACCAGGGCTGATAAGAGGGGTGGGAGGCCGGTACAAATTACCGGGACCCGGCTTCATCAGCCCTGTTTAGCTGCTCCACCCTTGCTGGGGGGGCCCAAAAAATTGCTTTCACCGGGGCCTGAACCTGCTCTCAGCAGCCCTGTCTGCTGCCCGCGCAGCCGGTCTGGCACGCAAAACCTTTTACTGGCATGCAAAACCTTCAGTTAATGAAGACTTGTCACACCACTTCTCAGAGGTTGCTGACGTCTGATCTAGTCCAACCCCCTGCTCAAAGCAGGACCAACCAGGTATTCCAGAGCTTAACGATGGTTAGTGTTTTTCTAAATATCTAAACTAAATCTACCTCGCTGCGGATTAAGCCTTCACAACATCTGGCAAGGAATTTGACAGGTTGACTGTGCGTTGTGTGAAGAAATACATCCTTTTGTTTGTTTTAACCCGGTTGCCTATTCATTTAATTGGGTGACACCTAGTTCTCGTGTCATGAGAAGGAGTAAATAACACTTCCTTGTTCACTTTCTCCCCACCAGCCATAATTTTACAGACCTCTGTCATATTCCCTCCACTTTAGTCATCTCTTTTCCAAGCTGAAAAGTCTCAGTCTTATTAATCTCTCCTCACATGGAAGCTGTTCCAAACTCCTAATCTTTTTTATTACCCTTTTTTGTACTTTTTCCAATTCCAATGTATCTTTTTTGCATTCTTCCTTCTCCCCACTCCAGAGCCTTCTGCTGGTATCTCTCTGTTGACTACAGATTGACTGCCTGAAAATCATCCCCTGCTACCAGCTCTCTGATAAGAAGCCCCGGATCATCCACTGAATTTTGTGAAGCAGCAAGAAGGACCCATAATGTGCCTCCCAAAACTGTGTCATGGGATTTCTCCAATTTAGGGGCCCCCTGAGAGCCCCTGGGCTGTCACCACTTTGTTTTATCACCCTGTGTGCGCAGGGAGCGGAGGCGTCCTTAAGCATTCATTGGAAATGACAATTAGCCAAGTCAGCCTCACCGCCCTTTGCCTGTGTCCAACCCCCTGGGCTGGGGGTGGCTGATCCATGGAAGAACTCACCACTCACATCACCAATTGCTTAATGCGGGCAATATAAAAACCAGCAGCGGGGCAGGACTGGGAGATAACACCGGATCTCCAGCAAGCCAGACAAGGGATCCCGCCGGATACGCTCCTTCCTGCCTCTCCAACTACGATGGGCACCTACAAAGTCCGCGTCGCCACCGGGAACTTCTTGCTAGCTGGGACCTTCAGCTCCATCTCCATCACCCTGGTGGGGACGCACGAGGAGAGCGACAAGAAGCCCCTCGACAACTGCGGGAAGGACTTCAACCCCAGGGCGGTGAGTACACAGCTAGGCTCTGGGGACAGAACCTCCCAGTAGAAAGTGTGTGGGGGTTGCCAATGCTCATGACTTGGGGCTGTTTGATCATCAATCCCCATCTTCTGGAGTCATGGGGTTACTCTGGGTGACTCTGCATTCATTTGAAAAAAAATATTGAAGTTTCTACTCCTTGTGGTTGCGTAGTTCAGGTTTTCTAAGTGCAGCTTAAAATATCTCCAAATAGTTGGTGTTTTTTCCTAAATCTCTGGTGCCTGGAGTCACATGACTATGACAGGAGACTGGCAGTTTTTATTGTGAGAATGTTACTGCTTATGCTAGAGAGGAGAAAGGGGTGCAAATTTTCAACTGTAATATTTTTTGTGGTGAAAAATGGCTATTTGCCACGACCTTTCACAAATTTGCACTGATTCCATTGAACTGTTTGAGTTCCAAAATAAAAAAAACACAGAATGTTTCGGTCTTCTCATTTTCAAAATGAAAGTGTTCAATTTTTCTAGGCAATGAGCATTTCTTTTATGTTTCATTTTATTTAAAATGATGTCCCCTGATTTTCAGATTTGCCAAAATTTTCATTTTTTCGGTTTGACCAGAAGTGAATTCCCCCCAGTCCAACTTCGTTGGAAATTCCAGAACTGAAAAATCCACTCAATGTCCTCATTCTATTATGTGAGGAGGATGGTCTAGTGGTTAGAGTAGTTGCCAGGGCTATGCTAAATCCGGGTTCTAGTCCCTTTGCTACCGCAGTCTTACAGTGTGAAAGCCTTTCTGTGACTCAGTTTCCCCATTTATATAAAGGGGATAACAGCACTGTGCTACTTCACAAAAGTTCGGGGAGGGGTAATTGTGTTAAAGATTCAACGTGCCTCCATACAACAGTGGTGGGTGCCAGATAAGTACCTAAAATAGACTCGCAGTAGAAATGCCTCAAAAACACAAAGCGTGTGGGTTACTGCTTTAATCTCATGATTTGTAAACCAAACTCATGATGGTTTGGGAGGGATGCTGAGGGTGGTGCGTGTTAGGGGGCTTTCCCTTCACCCCCTCCCCTTCTTCTTGCCACGCAGACGGAAAGCAGAAGTCGCAAGTGCAGGCAGTGAGATGTTTATTGGGGTTAGTTCCCAGCAAACACCCATCGCTCTACACGCCGGCAGAGTCTATTTCCCAGGGCTCCGTTCGCAGCTCTGACACTGCAGAGCCCGGCCTGCGTCCCTGTTCCTCATTTCCATCCCCCTCCTCATCAGCACCAAATATCCCAGCCATGCCCGCCCCTGCTCCCACCCCTTATGGTCAGGTTCCGTTTGCAGGGGCGTGAGTTGGGGGTCTTTGCCCCACCGCTTTTGTACCCCTTGGGGAGGGTGTAATGGTGTGGAGGACTCACCGCTTGCTCCGGGGATTAGCTCAGTCCAGCTCCGGAGCACCCTCTGTTTCAGACCCAGGTTGCTCCCCTGCTCGGCGGGGCTCTCTTCGGCACATTGCCCCCCAGCAATGCCAACTACTTCTTCCTCAGCCCCCTTCTGGGGGTCACACCAGCCCTGTGGCTCACACCCGCCACAGGGGCCAACCACAACCCAAAGTCTGCAGGGGCAAGTTGCAGTCTGTATTGCCCCTGCTCCTCTGTGGCCAGGTGCAGTGCCAGGGGGGGACCCAGGCCCACCTGACCCAGAGACCCTCTAGCTGCAGCCTCCCTGCCCAGCTGAGCAGGTAACAGGCCAGAGCTCCCCCTCTGCTCCCCTGAGCCAGCACTGCTCTATCTCTGGTGCTATGCCTCGGAGCCAGTCCTCCTCCCTGGCTTGTCCGGGAAAGACACCTCTCTGCTCTGCTTGGCCGCTCCTTATACCTTCTCTGCCCCAGCAGCTGCCTCCCCTCCGGCTCCTAACAAGCCTCGCCCTCCTTAGCTGCAGGTTTCCACTGCCTCCCTGGCTGCTTCTGCCCCACCCCTGGCTGGAGTGGGCTCCTTGCACCACTACAGAGGGGTAAGGAGTGAGGTTGTGTCCTGGGGAAAACCAGGCTCTTCTCTGGCTTTTAGTGTGTCATATGCCTCCACCTTCGCCCCCCAACCGCAGCAGCGCAGGGCTGGGGAGGGGGTAAACAGGATCCCCCCACTCCCGCTCACATAAAGCGGGTACCGACCTTCTCCCTGGTTCTGCCCATTCTCTTTGGCTCTCTCTGCGCCGAGCTGAGGGTGCACCGAGCACGGGGTGCAGGGTCTGGGAGGGAGTTAGGGTGCAGGAGCAGGCTGGGGGTGGGGTGAGGGTCTGGCCAGGAGTTGGGGTGAGGGAGGAGGCTCAGGGTTGGGGCAGGAGGTTGGGGTGTGGAGCGCTTACCTGGGGCAGCTCTCATTTGGTGTGAGGGGGGCAGGTGGGAATGTGGGTGTGTGTGTGCGGGAGCTACTGTTTTGTGCTCAGGGTGGGGCTGTGGGGAGATGCAGGAGTCAGGGTGTGGGGGGGGTGCAGGGGTCAGGGCAGAGGGCTGGGGATGTGAGCTGGGGTCTTGGGGATGCTCCCAGCCCCCTGCCCTGAGCAGCTCACAGCAGGGGGCTGAAGGGGGTATGCCCTAATTTCACCCCCTTCCCCAAGGCCAAGCCCCCACCTCTTCTCCATCTCCTCCCCATGCAGCCAGCGCACTGCAACTCCTCCCCTCCCCCTCCATGGCGCAGGTGATCAGCTGTTCAGGGGCAGGGAGGGGGTTGACAAGGAGTGGATGGGAACAGGGCCGGCTTTAGGAAGTGCGGGGCCCGGTTCGAATATTTTCGACCCCGGGTCCTTCACTCGCTCTGGATCTTGGGCGGCACTGAAGGACCCGTAGCCGAAATGCCACCGAAGACCCGGAGCGCCGCCGGGTGAGTAAAAATTAAAAAGGCGCCTAAGTTAGGTGCTCTTCTTTAGGGCGTGGGGCCCTCTTAGGCGTGGGGCCTGATTCAGGGGAATCGGCCTAAAGCCGGCCCTGGGTGGGAGCCCAGAAAGAGGCAAAGGATTCCTGCCTTATGCAAAAGATCTGTACAGAACAAAGTGGAGAGCCATCATGAGGAATCCCCTAGCTACCACCTGAGCTGGAACAAGAGCTGTAGAGGGGAAATAATTGTGCCCAAGCCTGGAAGGCATCCAGTCTGAGGAAAAACCTAATTAAGCATCTCTAAGGGTGAGATTATCTGTATTCAGTTTGATTAGACATAGATGTGTGTGTTTGATTTTATTTTTCTTGGTGACTTACTTTGTTCTGTCTGTTACTACTTAGAACCACTTAAATCCTACTTTCTGTATTTAATAAAATCACTTTTTACTCATTAATTAACCCAGAGCAAGTATTAATACCTAGGGGAGCAAACAGCTGTGCATATCTCTCTATCAGTGTTATAGAGAATGAACAATTTATGAGTTCACCCTGTATAAGCTTTATACACGGTAAAATGGATTTATTTGGGTTTTGACCCTATCGGGAGTCGGGCATCTGAGTGTTAAAGACGAGAACACTTCTGTGAGCTGCTTTCAGGTAAGCCTTCAGCTCTTAGGGGATGTGATTCAGACCTGGGTCTGGGTTTGAAGCAAGTGAGCAGGCCTGGCTCAAACCAGGCTGAAATCTTAAACTGACAGGGCAGGAAGGCAGGGGCAGAGGCAGTCTTGGCACATCAGGTGGCAGCTCCCAAGGGGGGAAGAGGCAGGAGCCGGCAGGACCCAGCTCATGCCCCCACAGGAGAGAGTTGGGGGCGGAGCAGAGCCGGCCAAGGCTGGGCCCCTTTGGACCGTGGGCCCAGCACCATGGTGAATCCAGTACTGTCTCTTATCTCTTATCACCCCATCTGGCTGTGGGCAGATGTAACACGCCGTGTCTTTGTCTTTCCTTCCCACGTATTAGTATAAGGATCAAGAAGTCACACGCCAAATTCTATTTCAGGCTGACAAACAAGCCTATATCCTCACACTCCACCCCCTTCTCTTTCTTTTCTTCTGGGATCCGCTGGCCAAGGTATCCCGGGAAAAGCCTAGGACATATGGCAGCACATTTCCTGATAGGTCCAGGCATCAAGGTGGAATGTGCTGATGCTCCATTTGCCCCACTGCCCCCTGTGCCCTGCACCTTCCCTCGTGTGGACATCCATATTCCAATGAGTGTGCCAGACGCCCCATCATGGTGTGCCCGAGAGGTTGGGTCGTGGTTATCTTCCATGATAATTAGTGGTTGTACCTTACCCACCGCAGTAGACATTACAAAATTAGCCTACTTATCAGCAGGCCAATGGCCATAATAATCCACAGTGACATGATAATATAGTCCAACATCCGGCCACCTCCAGAACTGCTTCTCCTCCTGTGATAGGGTCAAGCTCTTTTAACGCCGTTCTGGAGCGTATATTTTAAATCTGTCCCGTTGTTGGCAGTGGCAGCGAGCTGGTCCTGCAGGTTTCTCGTGCTGTTGTCCGTGTTATGAGTCCACGGGATATTCACAGGCAAACGGGGTATTGTCCACACCGGCTTGAGCATGTGGTATGGAACAGAGTAGTGTGGGCTGGGTCAATTGCACACAGCAATGAGTTCCACAGATCCATTTGTGCACCCTAGTCCCAATGGGAGCGTGTAGAGGGTTCTCGTCGTGTGGACAGAAAGCAGGAGGCCAACTGTCCGAAGTGCTCTACATGCTGGCAGTGTCTGTTCCCCCATGTTCCCCTTCCCAGCTCTGACGCAGCAGAGACCGGCCTGTGCCCCCTTCCCTATTCCCCCCTCCTCCTCCTTAGCAGGCCCAAATATACCTGCCGTGCACTCCCCTAATCTTTGTCTTTTGTTTACACATATTGGTATAAGATCTAAGTGTATTCAAAAAGTCATACCCCAAATTCAATCTCAGGCTGACAGACAAGCCTGTACACTGACAGTGTGTGAACACTTGCAGATAGTACTGAAATAGTTAACAGCACTGGCATTTCTACAGCATTGCTAACTCGCCTGACTTTTAGGCGCGTCATGTGATCTTTGGGGTATATCTTAAAGCCCCAAGCACCTGGAGTCATGTGAATCTGTGAGAATCTAGGTTTGGGGTTTTGTTTTTTTTAAAAAAACTCCATTTCTTCTGTTTGCGGGGCAGAAAAAATCTGGAAAATGTGACCTCTTCTTCTATTAATATTATGAATAATAATAATAACTGATAAATAAATAACAGGACATTCAACAAAAGCAGCAAAAACGTAATTGGATTAAAAGGCTTTACATTCACCCCAGGATTCACTGCTACTAATTGGAAGAGTTTAGCAGGGTTGAGCAGAGGGATTCAATAATGCAGTAAGTCATTGTAAATCATCCAGATTTCCACCTGTCTGCCCTGTGGTTCCTGGTCCCTAGCCAGTTCCCAAGTGTCTTGTGCGAGGGAGACCCTCACTCATGGGAAGGTTATTGCAAAATGTGTCTAAAGAGACAGAACAGAAGCTGCCAAACTGGCGCTGATATGTTTCACGATAGACCCTAGAGGCCAACACCCGGTCTCATGATCTGCATCTACTCGGAAAACGAACTCCGTCTCCTTTTCACTTGTACTAGATCTCACTGCAGCGGCGTTAAGGGCCATGCCAGCCCCGAGCTGCAGCTCCTTTGGGATGGCAGGCCTGGTGTTTTGGTGAGTAGCCAGTGCCAGGGGCTGGAGATCACAGGGGAACAGTTCGCAGGCACTGTAATGCCTGGGGACAGTGTGGGCTAAGCGAGGAGCGGGGGTCTAGAGCAAGACTCAAGGGGTTGGATAGCTGGGAGATCAATCAGTATCGGAGACATCCGGGGTGATGCTTGGAGTTTTCATGGAGGGCTGGAAGATCTGATGCATGGGGCCAGGTCAGCGGTTGGGTGGAGATCAGGTGAGGCAGTGGGGCAGGGCTGGGCGAAGCCATGGGCGAGGGTACCCACAGAGAGCGTGGCCAGCCCAGCCCATTGGGGGCCTGGGTTGTGTCTGCCCTGGGGCTGCAGGTTCAAGGAGGCACGGCGGCTCAGGAGGACCTGGCAAGCCGGGGTTCAATACTGGGGCCCTGGCAGGGCCCTTGGGAGTGGGGTGTGATGAGTTTGGTCACAGAGACCCCCTTGGGACTGTTACCTGATGTGCTGAAATTACCTCTGAGCCTGTTTTCTCTGCCAGCTTGGATGGGTGGGGGGCAGAACATCATCATCTGCTTTAACCGAGGCCAAGCTTGGACGCACGCAGCTGCTCTGACCCATTTCTGGCAGCTTCTAAAGCACGGTGGGCACCGCTGGAGGGCTCCCAAAGGCTTTAAAGGGATTGTGCCCTTCTCCGATACACTGCTCGGCTGTGCTGAGCTACCTCAAGCTGCAGCCAAACCGGAAAACCTTGGCCTCCGCCTCCGGGCTAATGAAAGGCAGGTGCTGAGTAGAACAGAAGTTGCACAGTGACTTAGCCGAGCTGTGTTTCCTTGGAGACTTGCACACAGCGGGGGCACAGAAGGCCAACAAGTATTTTATTTGGGGAGGGGGAGACAGAGGCTGACGTTTAACCCCTGAGTTGCTGGATTAATCCCTGAGTCGCACCCTCACGCTCCGGTTGTCGTCCCCCCCCCCGCCCCACTGCAGGTGGAGGAGTTCAAGCTGTGCTGCCGGCGCTGGCTGGGGGACATCGTCCTGGTGCGGCTCCACAAGGAGCCCTACTCCTTCTACCCCACCGACAACTGGTACTGCAGCTTCGTGGAGGTCATCTCCCCCCACGGCCAGACCTACCGCTTCCCCTGCTACCAGTGGATCGAGGGCTACCGCACCCTGGAGCTGCGGGAGGGCAAAGGTAGGGGCTGCGGGCTGGGGGAAGGCACATGGGGGCCGACCTGGTGTCGCTTGGGATCATAGCAAGCTAGTTATCCCGGTACACACCCGCATCCACACCCCTCTATCTTTCCATCCATCCCTATACACCCCCTCCATCTACCCATCCCCATACACCCCTCTGTCCATCCATCCCTGTACACGCACTCCCTCTCTCTATCTCTCTATCTCTCTATCCCATACACACCCCTGTCTCTCTCTCTCACGTTCTCTCCTCTCCTCCAGGCCAGACGGTTTGCGACGATGCCGACTGCCCGTTGCTGCTGGAGCAGCGGCAGGCCGAGCTGACGCACCGACGCAAGTGCTATGGGTGAGTCAGACCCCGTGGGGGTTGGGGGAGCTCCCTGGGGCTCAGGCCTGTGCGGGGTCCCGGGGATGGAGGGAGTGGTAGGAGCTGCAGGACAGGTCGGCCTGGGACTGTGGCTGAGGGTGGCTGGATTTGGCTGGGCAGGATGTATCGATGCTGCCTCTGGCGGGACACAATTGAGAGTATCAGTTTGGGACAAATTGTTTAGAGCAGGGGAGTTACAGCCCAAAACTGAGGGTCCTTCGCACACCAAGGCAAACCAAACCAGCCAAACAGAAAAGACTTCGGTTTACCCCACTGGCTGACCACATGTCACATAAGCAATTCCCTTAGACACTCCAGTATCCCCACCAGTGCCACTTGTTATGGGGACAAATGGTTATGAAAACCAATATCTCCGTAAAATAAAAAAGTTTCTCCCAGTCCCAAAGGGCCAAGCTCCAGACCAGGTCAATATACAGATCAGATCTTACCCAGAAATCATGCTGTTGCCAGTCCTTTAGAATCTAAAATCTAAAGGTTTATTCATAAAAGAAAGAAATCTAGATGAGAGCTGAAACTGGTTAAAGGAATCAACGACATCCAGTAATGGCAAAGTTCTTGGTTCAGGCTTGTCGCAGTGATGGAATAAACTGCAGGTTCAAATCAAGTCTCTGGAACATCCCCAGCTGGGATGAGTCATTCAGTCCTTTGTTCAGAGCTTCAGTTTGCAGCAAAGTCCCTCCAGAGCCAAGAATCAAGACTGAAGACAAGATGGAGGAGATGCAGCAGCCTTTTATAGTCTCTTGCCATGTGGCCTCTGCTTTCTTTGTTCCAACCACAAGCCACCCAGCACATGGCACGGAAAGACCTTAGAGTTTTGTCCCTGCATGCTTTGCTGAGTCCAAGGTGTATCTGCCTTCGCTCAGTGGGTCAGTTGTACAGCTGATGGTCCTTAATGGGCCACCAAGCAGGCTAGGCAGTGCTGATGCCAAGTTGTCTGGGGTGTCACCCAAAAGCATAGCACAAGTTTGAACTACAGACAGTATAGAGCCGAAACTTATAACTTTAAAAACAAAAATGACACATGCATACAGATAGCATAATCATAACCAGCAAACCATACCCTCCTTATAGACACCTTATTTAACCTCCTTTGTACAAGATTTGGTGACACTACAGAGTCTTGGTTGCAGCAATGGTCTATAGGGTCACTGTTCGTGTCAGTAACGTCACACAGGGGCAGGCCAGGGCTAACGTCCCCTGCCGTCTCTCCATGCCCAGGTGGAAGGAATACGCCCCTGGACTGCCCCAGTGCCTGGCGGTGGAGAACATCATTGAGCTGGACCGTAACACCATGTACTCCTTTACCAAGAGCACCAACTTCCTGCTGCGCGGGGGGATCGCGTGAGTGCTGCTGCCCCACGGCCAGACCCGTTCCCAGCGCCTGCCCCTAGGCCTGCCCCTAGAAACTACCCCCAACCCTATACAGTAATCCTAACGCTGCACAACATCCTGTACACTAACCCTAAACCTGTACACAATCCTGTACACTAACCCTAACCCTGTACAGTAACCCTAACCCTGTACAACATCCTGTACACTAACCCTAACCCTGTACAGTAACCCTAACCCTGTACGCTAACCCTAACCCTGTAGACAACCCTGTACACTAACCCTAACCCTGTACACTAACCCTGTACACTAATCCTAACCCTGTACACTAACCCTAACCCTGTACACAACCCTGTACACTAACCCTAACCCTGTACACTAACCCTAACCCTGTACAACATCCTGTAAACTAACCCTAACCTTGTACACTAACCCTAACCCTGTACACAACCCTGTACACTAACCCTAACCCTGTACAACATCCTGTACACTAACCCTAACCCTGTACACAACCCTGTACACTAACCCTAACCCTGTACACTAACCCTAACCCTAACCCTGTACAACATCCTGTACAGTAACTCTAACCCTGTACACTAACCCTAACCCTGTACACAACCCTGTACACTAACCCTAACCCTGTACAGTAACCCTAACCCTGTACACTAACCCTGCCCCTGCCCTGTGCCCCCCTCCATCTCCACCCCATTCGAAGGGATAGGCCCAAACCCCCGGACTGCTCCCACACGCTCGCTCTTGCCCCCTCCCCGCTGCAGGCAGGTGGAGCTGCGGCTGAAGGGTTTCCTGAGCTGCACCAACTCCTGGGCGAAGCTGGACGACATCAATAAGGTTTTCTGCTTCAACAAGACCCCGATCACAGGTAGGTGACCCCCCCCACCCCAACCCTGAGCCCTGCTCGCCTGGACCCACCGGATCCCTCATGCACAGAGCAGGGTGATTGGGACGGGTGTGATGCAAGCTGCTAGAGACCCCAGCGCTGCTTGTGCCAGGCCCTGCCCAGAGCCTCCCAACCGGGATCAGGGACCCCCCCAGCCTTGTGCCAGGTGCTGCCTAGACCCCCCCCAGACCACACTCAGGGACCCCCTTGCTCTGGCCGCTGCCCAGACCCCCACTGAGATCAGGCCACCTCATGCTGGACCGTTAGCCCCGTTCTCCAGTGCGGGGAGGCTGTGGCCCTGAGAGACTCCGAAAGCTGCTCCAGGCACCCAGGGTAGGACTCGAACCCAGCTCCCTTGAGTCCCGACATGACATGTTAATCCCATAGCTGCCCTGTCCATGTCCCCCCAGAGTACGTGCGGGCGCACTGGCGAGAGGACACGTTCTTCGGGTACCAGTTCCTGAACGGGGTCCACCCAATGGTGATCCGGCGCTGCACAGAGCTTCCCTGCAATTTCCGTGTCACGCCGGCCATGGTGGCCTCCTCCCTGGGGGACAGCAGCAGCCTGCAGGACGAGCTGGAGGTAAGTGGGGTGCCAGGGACACCCCTGGGGGGACTCGGCCATGGCCTGAGCTCTTGGTTCCCTCCCCAGCATCACTCCAGGCGCGAGCAGCCACGGGTCAGAGGTGTCCAGCGGGCCAAATTCCAGAACCAGTGGGGAAGCTCACGCTGTTGGGAGAGGGCACTTCTGCAAGGAAGCTCACAGCACTGGGAAAGACACTGCTAGGAGGAAGCTCACAGCACTGTGAGAGGCACTGCTGCAGGGAAGCTCACAACGCTGGAGAGGGCACTGCTGCGGGGAAGCTCGCAGCACTGGCATTCCAGCGTTCTCCCACACCCTGGGGTCCTCGCCCTGCGCCGCCGGATGCACTGGCCCCAGCACTCTGCTCTGCTCCTCCTGTGCCTTGCAGAAGGGGAACATCTTCCTTGCTGACTATAAAATCCTGGAGGGCATCCCGGCCAACACGATCAACGGCTACCAGCAGTACATCACCGCGCCCCTCTGCCTGCTGCACCTGCAGCCCTCCGGGGAGCTCGTCCCCATAGCCATTCAGGTAACAGCCCCCACACGCTGCCTGGCGGGCCCCCCATGCAGCCCCCATCCCTACACAGTCCCAGGGCTGGGCATTGCCATCTAAGGGACTGGCACAGGGAGAGAACCCAGGAGTCCTGGCTCCCAGCCCCCCTGCTCTAACCCACCAGCCCCCACTCCCCTCCCAGAGCCGGGGAGAGAACCCAGGAGTCCTGGCTCCCAGCCCCCCCTGCTCTGACCCTCCAATCCCCACTGCCCTCCCAGAGCCAGGGAGAGAACCCAGGAGTCCTGGCTCCCAGCCCCCCCTGCTCTGACCCACCAGCCCCCACTCCCCTCCCAGAGCTGGGGAGAGAACCCAGGAGTCCTGGCTCCCAGCCCCCCTGCTCTAATCCACCAACCCCCACTGCCCTCTGAGAGCCAGGGAGAGAACCCAGGAGTCCTAGCTCCCAGCACCCCGCACACACTATTCTGGGCCACCCCCATCTCCGCCTGCAGCCTGTGGGTCTCTGCAGTCTCACTGGCACCTGGCTCTGTACTCCAGCTCTTTGTCCCCAGAGCTGAATCCCGATGCAGGTGCCTGCACTGTCTGTCCCTTCCACAGCGGGGCCAGGTAAGGTTAGGGTGAGGGTAAAGAGTCAGGTTAGGGATAAGGGTTAGGGATGGGGTATAGAGTAGGGTTAATATATAGAGTAGTTTTAGGGATAAGGAGTTAGCGTTGGGGTATAGAGTTGATTTAGGGGATAGGATATAGAGTGGACATAGGGGTTAGGGTTTGGAGTAGGGTTGGGGTAAGGAGTTAGGGTTGGGGTATAGAGTACATTTAGGGGTTAGGGTTTGGAGTAGGGTTGGGGTAAGGAGTTAGGGTTAGGGTATAGAGGGTTTGGAGTAGGGTTGCGGTAAGGAGTTAGGGTTGGGGTATAGAGTACATTTAGGGGTTAGGGTTTGGAGTAGGGTTGGGGTAAGGAGTTAGGGTTGGGGTATAGAGTACATTTAGGGGTTAGGGTTTGGAGTAGGGTTGGGGTAAGGAGTTAGGGTTGGGGTATAGAGTACATTTAGGGGTTAGGATTTGGAGCAGGGTTGGGGTAAGGAGTTAGGGTTGGGGTATAGAGTACATTTAGAGGTTAGGGTTTGGAGTAGGGTTGGGTTAAGGAGTTAGGGTTGGGGTATAGAGTACATTTAGGGGTTAGGGTTTGGAGTAGGGTTGGGGTAAGGAGTAGGGTTGGGGTATAGAGTACATTTAGGGGTTAGGGTTTTGAGTAGGGTTGGGGTAAGGAGTTAGGGTTGGGGTATAGAGTACGTTTAGGGTTTGGAGTAGGGTTGGGGTATAGAGTGGACTTAGGAGTTAGTGTTTGGAGTAGGGTTGCGGTAAGGAGTTAGGGTTGGGGTATAAAGTACGTTTAGGGTTTGGAGTAGGGTTGGGGTAAGGAGTAGGGTTGGGATATAGAGTATATTTAGGGGTTAGGGTTTGGAGTAGGGTTGGGGTAAGGAGTTAGGTTTGGGGTATAGAGGGTTTGGAGTAGGGTTGCGGTAAGGAGTTAGGGTTGGGGTATAGAGTACATTTAGGGGTTAGGGTTTGGAGTAGGGTTGGGGTAAGGAGTTAGGGTTGGGGTATAGAGTACGTTTAGGGTTTGGAGTAGGGTTGGGGTAAGGAGTAGGGTTGGGGTATAGAGTGGACTTAGGGGTTAGGGTTTGGAGTAGGGTTGGGGTAAGGAGTTAGGGTTGGGGTATAGAGTATATTTAGGGGTTAGGGTTTGTAGTAGGGTTGGGGTAAGGAGTTAGGGTTGGGGTCTAGAGTACATTTAGGGGTTAGGGTTTGTAGTAGGGTTGGGGTAAGGAATTAGGGTTGAGGTATAGAGTACGTTTAGGGTTTGGAGTAGGGTTGGGGTAAGGAGTAGGGTTGGGGTATAGAGTGGACTTAGGGGTTAGGGTTTGGAGTAGGGTTGGGGTAAGGAGTTAGGGTTGGAGTATAGAGTACATTTAGGGATTAGGGTTTGGAGTAGGGTTGGGGTAAGGAGTTAGGGTTGGGGTATAGAGTACATTTAGGGGTTAGGGTTTGGAGTAGGGTTGGGGTACGGAGTTAGGTTTGGGGTATAGAGGGTTTGGAGTAGGGTTGGGGTAAGGAGTTAGGGTTGGGGTATAGAGTACATTTAGGGGTTAGGGTTTTGAGTAGGGTTGGGGTAAGGAGTTAGGGTTGGGGTACAGAGGGTTTGGAGTAGGGTTGGGGTAAGGAGTTAGGGTTGGGGTATAGAGTACATTTAGGGGTTAGGGTTTCGAGTAGGGTTCGGGTAAGGAGTTAGGTTGGGGTACAGAGGGTTTGGAGTAGGGTTGGGGTAAGGAGTTAGGGTTGGGGTATAGAGTACATTTAGGGGTTAGGGTTTTGAGTAGGGTTGGGGTAAGGAGTTAGGGTTAGGGTATAGAGGGTTTGGAGTAGGGTTGCGGTAAGGAGTTAGGGTTGGGGTATAGAGTACATTTAGGGGTTAGGGTTTGGAGTAGGGTTGGGGTAAGGAGTTAGGGTTGGGGTATAGAGTATATTTAGGGGTTAGGGTTTGGAGTAGGGTTGGGGTAAGGAGTTAGGGTTGGGGTATAGAATACATTTAGGGGTTAGGGTTTGGAGTAGGGTTGGGGTACGGAGTTAGGTTTGGGGTATAGAGGGTTTGGAGTAGGGTTGGGGTAAGGAGTTAGGGTTGGGGTATAGAGGGTTTGGAGTAGGGTTGGGGTAAGGAGTTAGGGTTGGGGTATAGAGTACATTTAGGGGTTAGGGTTTGGACTAGGGTTGGGGTAAGGAGTTAGGGTTGGGGTACAGAGGGTTTGGAGTAGGGTTGGGGTACGGAGTTAGGGTTGGGGTATAGAGGGTTTGGAGTAGGGTTGGGGTAAGGAGTAGGGTTGGGGTATAGAGTGGACTTAGGGGTTAGGGTTTGGAGTAGGGTTGGGGTAAGGAGTTAGGGTTGGGGTATAGAGTATATTTAGGGGTTAGGGTTTGGAGTAGGGTTGGGGTAAGGAGTTAGGGTTGGGGTATAGAGTACATTTAGGGGTTAGGGTTTGGAGTAGGGTTGGGGTACGGAGTTAGGTTTGGGGTATAGAAGATTTGGAGTAGGGTTGCGGTAAGGAGTTAGGGTTGGGGTATAGAGGGTTTGGAGTAGGGTTGGGGTAAGGAGTAGGGTTGGGGTATAGAGTGGACTTAGGGGTTAGGGTTTGGAGTAGGGTTGGGGTAAGGAGTTAGGGTTGGGGTATAGAGTATATTTAGGGGTTAGGGTTTGGAGTAGGGTTGGGGTAAGGAGTTAGGGTTGGGGTATAGAGTACATTTAGGGGTTAGGGTTTGGAGTAGGGTTGGGTTAAGGAGTTAGGGTTGGGGTATAGAGTATATTTAGGGGTTAGGGTTTGGAGTAGGGTTGGGGTAAGGAGTTAGGGTTGGGGTATAGAGGGTTTGGAGTAGGGTTGGGGTAAGGAGTTAGGGTTGGGGTACAGAGGGTTTGGAGTAGGGTTGGGGTAAGGAGTTAGGGTTGGGGTATAGAGTACATTTAGGGGTTAGGGTTTGGAGTAGGGTTGGGGTAAGGAGTTAGGGTTGGGGTATAGAGTACATTTAGGGGTTAGGGTTTTGAGTAGGGTTGGGGTAAGGAGTTAGGGTTGGGGTATAGAGTACATTTAGGGGTTAGGGTTTGGAGTAGGGTTGGGGTACGGAGTTAGGGTTGGAGTATAGAGGGTTTGGAGTAGGGTTGCGGTAAGGAGTTAGGGTTGGGGTATAGAGTGGACTTAGGGGTTAGGGTTTGGAGTAGGGTTGGGGTAAGGAGTTAGGGTTGGCGTATAGAGTACATTTAGGGGTTAGGGTTTGGAGTAGGGTTGGGGTAAGGAGTTAGGGTTGGGGTATAGAGTACGTTTAGGGTTTGGAGTAGGGTTGGGGTAAGGAGTTAGGGTTGGGGTATAGAGTACGTTTAGGGTTTGGAGTAGGGTTGGGGTAAGGAGTAGGGTTGGGGTATAGAGTACATTTAGGGTTTAGGGTTTGGAGTAGGGTTGGGGTACGGAGTTAGGGTTGGGGTATAGAATACATTTAGGGTTTAGGGTTTGGAGTAGGGTTGGGGTAAGGAGTTAGGGTTGGGGTATAGAGTACATTTAGGGGTTAGGGTTTGGAGTAGGGTTGGGGTAAGGAGTTAGGGTTGGGGTATAGAGTACATTTAGGGGTTAGGGTTTGGAGTAGGGTTGGGGTACGGAGTTAGGGTTGGAGTATAGAGGGTTTGGAGTAGGGTTGCGGTAAGGAGTTAGGGTTGGGGTATAGAGTGGACTTAGGGGTTAGGGTTTGGAGTAGGGTTGGGGTAAGGAGTTAGGGTTGGCGTATAGAGTACATTTAGGGGTTAGGGTTTGGAGTAGGGTTGGGGTAAGGAGTTAGGGTTGGGGTATAGAGTACGTTTAGGGTTTGGAGTAGGGTTGGGGTAAGGAGTTAGGGTTGGGGTATAGAGTACGTTTAGGGTTTGGAGTAGGGTTGGGGTAAGGAGTTAGGGTTGGGGTATAGAGTACGTTTAGGGTTTGGAGTAGGGTTGGGGTAAGGAGTTAGGGTTGGGGTATAGAGTACGTTTAGGGTTTGGAGTAGGGTTGGGGTAAGGAGTTAGGGTTGGGGTATAGAGTACGTTTAGGGTTTGGAGTAGGGTTGGGGTAAGGAGTAGGGTTGGGGTATAGAGTACATTTAGGGTTTGGAGTAGGGTTGGGGTAAGGAGTAGGGTTGGGGTATAGAGTGGACTTAGGGGTTAGGGTTTGGAGTAGGGTTGGGGTACGGAGTTAGGGTTGGGGTATAGAATACATTTAGGGTTTAGGGTTTGGAGTAGGGTTGGGGTAAGGAGTTAGGGTTGGGGTATAGAGTACATTTAGGGGTTAGGGTTTGGAGTAGGGTTGGGGTAAGGAGTTAGGGTTGGGGTATAGAGTACATTTAGGGGTTAGGGTTTGGAGTAGGGTTGGGGTACGGAGTTAGGGTTGGAGTATAGAGGGTTTGGAGTAGGGTTGCGGTAAGGAGTTAGGGTTGGGGTATAGAGTGGACTTAGGGGTTAGGGTTTGGAGTAGGGTTGGGGTAAGGAGTTAGGGTTGGCGTATAGAGTACATTTAGGGGTTAGGGTTTGGAGTAGGGTTGGGGTAAGGAGTTAGGGTTGGGGTATAGAGTACGTTTAGGGTTTGGAGTAGGGTTGGGGTAAGGAGTTAGGGTTGGGGTATAGAGTACGTTTAGGGTTTGGAGTAGGGTTGGGGTAAGGAGTTAGGGTTGGGGTATAGAGTACGTTTAGGGTTTGGAGTAGGGTTGGGGTAAGGAGTTAGGGTTGGGGTATAGAGTACGTTTAGGGTTTGGAGTAGGGTTGGGGTAAGGAGTTAGGGTTGGGGTATAGAGTACGTTTAGGGTTTGGAGTAGGGTTGGGGTAAGGAGTAGGGTTGGGGTATAGAGTACATTTAGGGTTTGGAGTAGGGTTGGGGTAAGGAGTAGGGTTGGGGTATAGAGTGGACTTAGGGGTTAGGGTTTGGAGTAGGGTTGGGGTACGGAGTTAGGGTTGGGGTATAGAATACATTTAGGGTTTAGGGTTTGGAGTAGGGTTGGGGTAAGGAGTTAGGGTTGGGGTATAGAGTACATTTAGGGGTTAGGGTTTGGAGTAGGGTTAGGAGTAAGGAGCTAGGGGAGGGTATGCACACCCCAGTTGTGTGTATATGCACACCCCAGCTGAATGCGTGTGCCCAGTTTTGTGTGTGTGCTTTGTGGGTCTTCTCTTCCTAACTCTGGATTTGCTGCACCGTCATGTCCCCTCATCCTGGCACCTGGGTCCCAGTCCCTGGGCTCCCCTGGGGAAGCAGCAGGATTCACACCCCCAGCCTGCACCCCCAGCCCTCCTGCATCTTTCTCCCCACAGCTCAGCCAGTGCCCAGGCCCTGACAGCCCCATCTTCCTGCCCAGCGACTCCGAGTGGGACTGGATCCTGGCCAAGACCTGGGTGCGCCACGCCGACTTCCTGGTGCACGAGTCCGTCAGCCACCTGCTGCTCACCCACCTGATCGATGAGGCCTTTGCCCTGGCCACCCTGCGCCAGCTGCCCATGTGCCACCCGCTCTTCAAGGTGAGAGAGGGGTCGGGCTGCTCCCCCCCCCCCCCAGCCAGCTGTGCCCAGATGTGCAGGAGAGAAGAGCCCAGCAGGGGGAGTGTGCCAGTCAGGCCCCACTGCCGGCATCCAACAGTGCCCAGCCACACATGTGCGTGCCCAGTGGGGTGTGTGTGCCCAGCATCCCAGGCTGGGCGCGCCCCATGCTGGCTGCATTCTATCCATCATGGTCCAGCACCTCCCCAGTGATGGGGAAGAAGAAGCTACTGCTGGGGTGAGGGGTGGCTCCCTGCTTGCCCTCACCCACCCCTGTGTCTCTTATCCCCCAGCTGCTGCTGCCCCACACCCGCTACACGCTGCACATCAACGTTATGGCCAAGAGCGTGCTACTCAGACGTGGAGGGGCCTTTGAAAAGGTGAGAGGACCCCACGGTCAGGGGCATTGGACCCAGCTCCACTCCCAGAGCTGGGGAGAGAACCCAGGAGTCCTGGCTCCCAGCCCCCCTTGCTCTAACCCACCAGCCCCCATTCCTCTCCCAGAGCTGGGGAGAGAACCCAGGAGTCCTGGCTCCCAGCCCCCCTTGCTCTAACCCACCAGCCCTCACTCCACTACCAGAGCCAGAGAGAGAACCCAGGAGTCCTGACTCCCAGCCCCACCCTGCTCTAACCCACCAGCCCCCATTCCCCTCCCAGAGCTGGGGAGAGAACCCAGGAGTCCTGGCTCCTAGACCCCCCTGCTCTAACCCACCAGACCCCACTCCCCTCCCAGAGCTGGGGAGAGAACCCAGGAGTCCTGACTCCCAGCCCCCACTCCCCTCCCAGAGCCGGGGAGAGAACCCAGGAGTCCTGGCTCCCAGACCCCCCTGCTCTAACCCACCAGCCCCCACTCCCCTCCCAGAGCCAAGTACTTGGGAGTAAAATGCGCCTGTTGCCCGAGTACTGGCCTCACCTGGAACCCCTGAAGCTCTCTTCCCGTATTGTCTCGCTATGAAAACCACATCGGGAACCTCCCAGAGGGCAGATCCTTCGGGCCAGCCTCCATCTGAATTAGTCCCAGGGTTTGCACTGTGTGGCTCTTGAGATGCAGCCTCTGCCTTCAGTTCATCAGTACTGTTAGCAATTAACTCGGAGAACTCCTGGAGGACGGGTAAGGTCCCAGAGAGCTGGAAAAGGGTAAATACGGCATCTGTCTTTGAAAAGAAGAACAAAGAAGATCCAGGGAATTATAAACCAGTCGGTCTAACTGGAAGATACTGGAACAAGTTATTAAACCATCAAGGATGGATCATAGGGTTAGAAAGAACGACCCACATGGATTTGTCAAGAACAAATCATGCCAAACCAACCTAATTTCCTTCTTGGACAGCGTTCCTGGCGTAGTGGCTGGGAAGAAGCAGTAGACGTGATGTATCTTGATTTTAGTCTTTTGACACATCCCACGTGCAAACTAGGGAAATTTGGGCTGGATGGAATTACTATGGGTGGTTGAAAGACCAGACACCAAGAGTGGGTTCTCAATGGTCAGCTGTCAAACGGAATCTAGTGGGGTCCCACAAGAGATCATGCTTGGTTCGGCACTATTCATTATTGTCATGAATGACTTGGATAATGGAGTGGAGAGTTTGTTGATAAAATTTGTGGCTGACACCAAGTCAGGAGGGGTTGCAAGCACTTCAACGGGCAGGATTAGAACTCAAAGCAACTGCAACAGCTTGGAAAATTGGGCTGAAATCAACAAGCTGAAATTCAGTGAAGGCAAGTGCAAAATGCACCACTGAGGAAGGAAAACTCCAATCCCCAACTGCACAATGGGATGTAACTGGCTGCCGGGGGTCGTACTGTTCAAAAGGATCTGGGAGTTATAGTGGAATATAAAACAGTGGAATATAAGACAACAATTAGATGCAATTGGGAAAAAGGCTAATTTCATCCTAGGCTGTATTAACGGGAGTGTCCTGTGTAAAACCCGAGGGGTCATTGTCTGGCCCTCGTGAGACCTCAGCTGGAGAACAAGGGGGTGGGGGTGGGGAGGGACGTCACACTTTAGGAAAGATGTGACCAAATTGGAGAGAGTCTGGAAAAGAGGAACAAACATGATAAAAGTTTTAGAACCCTGATCTATGAGGCTAGGTTAAAAAAAAAACCTGGGCATATTTAGTCCTGAGAGAAGAAGACCAAGTGGGGGACCTGATAGTCTTGAAATATGTTACAAAGAGGATGATGATCCATTGTTCTCTGGTCCTGCTGAAGGCAGGACAAGAAGTAATGGGCTTAATCCACAAGAAGGGAGATTTAGGTTAGAGATTACGAAAAGCTTTCTCTCTCTAAAGATAGTTAACTCTGGAGCAAGCATAGAGGTTTTGGAATCTCCATCATTGGAGGTTTCTAAGAACTGGTTGGACAAACACCGGAGGTTGCGAGTGATTGGTCATTTTTGGGGTACAACGCAAAGTGAAACATCAGGGAGGCACATTTGTCATGGGGCGTGTTGTCAGTTGTCTCGTTGCACTAAAATAAATCATGGCGGTATTTCATTCTAAGCCGCCCCCTGGCCTGGTGGCTCAGAGGTTGAAGGCTCTGTCTCTGGTCCCTTCACAGGGCATGGGCTCAGGGGTTGAGGGGACCAAGGTGCTCATGGCCAAGGGCATGTCCTGCCTGACCTACAACTCCCTCTGCTTACCTGATGACATCCAAGAGCGTGGGGTTGACTGCGTACCCAACTACTACTACAGGGATGATGGGCTGAAGATCTGGTTGGCCATTGAGAGGTAAGGAACAGGAGCCGGGGCGAAGAAGCAGGTGGCATGTGGAAAATTCCCACCAGCTCAGAGCTGCTTGGAAACACGACTTTCCTGCCATGTAAAGAATTCTGAATTAAAAAAACCTGAAATTTCCTAAAGGGCAATTTTTGAAAGACACCTGCCCCCACACACCCAGCTACATTGCATGAATTCTCCTTGAGCCACTCATGAATCACACAGAGAAGGCCACCGGCTAGTACTCGCCACCCATGCACACCAGGACTATACCATCTCGCCCTGGTTAGAAGCCTGGCCAGTCCTCCCCTCCCTCAATGTGGAGCGGACATGCACCAGTCTTTGTACCTGAGCTGAGATTTCCTGAGCACTTCAACCAAACCAAAATATTTTAGGTAAAATATAAAACAGGTTTATTAGCTACAGAAAGATAGTTTTTTTAGTGATTATACATGGTAGGCATAAGATGTTAGAGATAGTTACCAAAGAAAATGAAAGATAAGCGCACAGTCTAAATCATAACCCTTATTACCTAGGCAGCATTTGATGACTATGAGCCACCAATGTGATACGGCTGTTAAAAAAGCTAATGCGATCTTGGGATGCACAGGCGAGGTATTTCCAGTAGAGATAAGGAGGTGTTAGTATTGTTATACAAGGCACTGGTGAGACCTCATCTGGAATACTGTGTACAGTTCTGGTCTCCCATGTTTAAGAAGGATGAATTCAAACTGGAACAGGTACAGAGATGGGCTACAAGGATGATCTGAGGAATGGAAAACCTGCCTTATGAAAGGAGACTCAAAGAGCTTGGCTTGTTTAGCCTAACCAAAAGGAGGTTGAGGGGGGATATGATTGCTCTTTATAAATAGATCAGAGGGATAAATATCAGGGAGGGAGAGGAATTATTTAAGCTTAGTACCAATGTGGACACAAGAACAAATGGATATAAACTGGGCACTAGGAAGTTTAGACTTGAAATTAGATGAAGGTTTCTAACCATCAGAGGAGTGAAGTTCTGGAACAGCCTTTCAAGGGGAGTAGTGGGGGCAAAAGACGTATCTGGCTTCAAGACTAAGCTTGATAAATTTAAGGAGGGGATGGTATGATGGGATAGCCTAATTTTGCCAATTAATTTGGCAATTGAGCTTTGATTATCAGCAGGTAAGTATGCCCAGTGGTCTGTGATGGAATGTTAGATGGGATGGGATCTGAGTTACTGCAGAGAATTCTTTCCTGAGTGCTGGCTGGTGAGTCTTGCCCACATGCTCCGGGTTTGACTGATCACCATATTCGGGGTTGGGAAGAAATTTTCCTCCAGGGCAGATTGGCAGAGGCCCTGGAGGTTTTTCGCCTTCCTCTGCAGCATGGGTCACTTGCTGGAGGATTCTCTGCAGCTTGAGGTCTTCAAACCACACTTTGAGGACTTCAATAACTCAGACATAGGTTAGGAGTTTGTTACTGAAGTTGATGGGTGAGATTCTGTGGCCTGCATTGGGCAGGGGATCAGACTAGATGATCATAATGGTCCCTTTTGACCTTAAAGTCTAAGAGTCTATGAGCATTTAGATCAACCAATTTTCTCAGCCCACTGGATGTTACAGTTCTTCATACACAGGCTTCTCCCTGGTGTCTGGGACCAGTCTCCTCAGTTAAAGTTTTTGTCTTCCCGGCATAGGTGAGGGAGGAGAGAGGCCAAGGAATGATACCACTGTCCCTTATTTTATACCTCAATCCATGTGCCTAGAAGACACTTGCCCAGACATGTCCTGGTGGGCTTTGCTGAGTCACTGGATTGAACAATCCCCCTGGTGGGTCTTGTGCAACTGCGTCAGAGAGTGGAACAGTCCCCGTTGTGTGGCTCATTGAATTATAAATCCACTGATTACAACTCCCCTGCTTATTATTGGTCGTTGAACACCCTCCTGGGTGGGGTGGGGAGAAGTTCTTTGTATGTCACTAGCACATTTACAGCTTATTTCAGTAACAGCCACCCAGCAAAATCTCGTAACTTCATACACACCAACGATATACATATTTGGAAAGAACAATGGGTTTCAACAGGTCATGACCTTTCATACATGACATGCTTTGTATGAAATATCACAACTATATCTGAATGATGCGTATGGGTTTTCCAGGGAGCTATTTTGAGGTACAGTGTGTCACAGATTTTATTCCTGATACCTGGAGGTTCCCTGGTAACAAGAAAGCATGGTGCCAAGGGACAGCTTTGGGCACTAAAAAAATTAACCCTAACGCAATGGAAAAGTCAACCTGCATCCAATATTGATGCCTGGCTTGGTGAACTGGCTGATCACACAGCTAACGAATGGCTGGGATTGCGGAGAAAGGGAATGCATGAAAAATTCAAAGCAATTTGGGCTGATTTATGATCAATGTAGACACTGAATATAGATATGTGACATCTGCTCCCCTGCCTTTATCCTAACCCCTGTTACTTACTTTGTGTGGTAGATTGGTTGGCTTAGGAAAAATGAATGAAAATTTGTAAATACACAACAACGGAGAGGAAAAGTCAAACTTTTGGGAATTTTGTCCAAAACCAAATTCCGGGGAAAGGTCTCATTGGGGGTGAATGGAAACACTTGGTTTCAGTCAAGCCAAGATGTTTTGTGTCAATTGTGATGCTTATTTAATGTATTAAGTTCCTCAAGAGCAAGTCCAATTTGAAATGAAAAGTTCAGCTCTGCCGTAAACGAGATCCAGGATCACCTGGAAGTCAGGCTGGCGGCTTAGCCACCAGGCCATGCTGCCACAGCTAGGAAAGGGTGAAGTGAAGGCGACACTAGGTACCGGCAAAGGTGCATGGTACCACTGGGCTGTTCGGTGATGCTAGCTGAGTGACACTGGTGAGTGATGTGACCTGCATCGACCTATCCAGGCCGACACATCTCTGTTCTTTCCAGCTTTGTCTCTGGCATCGTCAGACACTATTACCACAGCGACGCCCATGTGCTGGCCGACTGCGAGCTGCAGGCCTGGGCAGACGAGATCTTTCGTGAAGGCTTCCTGGGGAACGAGGCATCCGGTAGGGGCCATGTGAACCCAGAGCTTTGCAGCCGTTGGTCACAGGGCTCCATGCATGTCTCAGGAGGATGAACGACGGTCAGCCAGATCCAAGCTGGTGTCAATGGGCATCTCTCTATTGGAGTCAATGGGGACAGATCCTGACTGGTGTCAATGGGCATCTCTCCATTGGAGTCAATGGGGCCAGACCCCAGCTTGTATCAAGTGGCCCTGCAGGCAGGGGTTTTGACCCCCGGATGGGGAGCAAGGTGTCCGACCCTGCCGGGACAGGGTGGCCTGGATCACGGTGGTGGGATGGGGCTGTGGGGTGACTGGGAACTGCCCCGCTGTGGGAACGGGCAGGGCAGGGAGATGGCACGTGGCTGAGCTGAGGCCTCGAGCAGGACAGTGACTCACCGGGGGAGGCTCTGGAAGAGGGAGGCATCAAACCCGGCTTTAGGGGTCCCAGCCCAAGACGACAGAACAGGGCCAGGCCAGGTCAGTGATGCCCGTTCTCCATCCCGCAGGCTTTCCCTCATCCCTGCAGAGCATCCCTGAGCTCATCAAGTACCTGACCATGTGGATCTACTGCTGCTCGGCCCGGCACGCCGCCCTCAACAACGGGCAGGTAGGGAGAGGCCAGCCTGGGTGCTCAGGGCCCCATTCCCTGCCCCCCACGGGACCCTGGGGTCCTGCCATCAACACCCCCACCCTGCACGCCCCCATGCAGTCATGGAGTCCAGCCACCGACACCCCCACTATGAACCCCCCCATGGGGCCCAGCCACTGACACACACACCCTGCACCCCACACAGGGCCCTGGGGTCCAGCCACCAACATCCTCGCCCTGCCCCCCCCAACAGGGCCCTAGGGTCCAGCCACCGACACCCCCACCCTGCCCCCCACGGTTCCTTGGGGTCCAGCCACCAACACCTCCAGTCTGTCCCCCACCCCACTGACACCTCAATCCCCAGGACCCTGCTCTAGCAGCCAATCCCCCACCCAGCACCCAACCCCAGTGAGACCCCAGACACCGTGGAACCCTGCTCCAGCCCCCTAACACCCTCCCTTACTGCCGCGCTTAGCACCTCTAACCCCCCCTTGACTTTCCTAACCGTTGCCAGTGGGTGAGACACTGACCAAGCCCTGGATGCCCAGAACCCTTGGCTGAGCCAGATCTTCCCTGTGCTGGTGCCCCCTGGGCGGGGTGAGGAGGGGCTGGTGGCCCTCCGGCTGCCCTGACTGTAAGGGTCTCTCTGGGCTGCAGTACGAGTTCGGCGCTTGGATGCCCAACTTCCCGGCCTCGATGAGGAATCCCCCACCCCAGGCCAAGGGCACCACCTCCCTGGAGAGCTACCTGGACACCATCCCGGAGGTCAACAGCACCAGCATCGCCATTTTCACCCTCTGGGTCATCTGCTGCGAGCCAGGGGACTCGGTGAGGACACGGGAGCTGTGGGGCAGGGAGTGAGGCGGGGAGGCTCAGCAGGGGGCGCTGGCCCCTGGCAGCTGGGGCTGGCCCCTGGCAGGTGGGGCTGGCCCCAGGGTGGTGCTAGCAGGCACTGAGCTGTGGCTGGGGGTGTCTCTTTAATGAGCCATTCAGCTGAGTTCTTTCCCCCCCACCCCCTTGTGGTAAGAATAAAGGACCCACTGATGTTTCCCACGAGCCGGGGCATGAACCCAGGTGTCCCGGCCCAGCTGCATTTTGGGGGTTTCCGTTCAAACACCCATAAATTCCACCGTGTTGTTTCAACCGGCCACAGGATTCTCCTTCCCTCCCTGGCCTGAACTCTTTGCAGTGTTGCTTCACAGCTGTTAAACACCTTCCCTGCGCTCTAGGGCACGTGAGGGATCCTTGTGTAACCAGCCGCCCCACCCCAGAGGTGGCTGCATCTCAGCACCAGGTGATGGAGCCCTTCCGTGCTGTCCGTCACCGCTCTCCCCTTCCCTTGCAGAGATCCCTGGGCACGTACCCCGACGAGCACTTCACAGAGGAGGAGCCCAAGCGGCTGATCAAGGCCTTCCAGGGGCACCTGGCCCAGATCTCCCAGGGGATCCAAGAGAGGAACAAATCCCTGCCCATCCCCTACCACTACCTGGATCCCTGCCAAATCGAGAACAGCACGTCCATCTGAGCCCGACCGGCGAGCCCCAGGGACGGGCCCCATGCAGCTGCTGGCAACGCTGTCCCTGCGATCCTGTCCGGGGGCAATAAATCACAGACTGGTTCCACTCTGAATGGCTGATTCTGTGTAGTGGGGTACAGCGCGAGAGGCTGGGAGCCAGGACTCCTGGGTTCTTCTCCTGGCTCTGGGAGGGGAGTGGGGGCTGGTGGGTCAGAGCAAGTGGGGCTGGGAGCCAGGACTCCTGGGTTCTCTCCCTGGATCTAGGAGGGGAGTGCGGGCTGGTGGGTTAGAGCAGGGGGGACTCAGAACCAGGACTCCTGGGTTCTCTCACTGGCTTTGGGATGAGTGAGGGGGCTGGTGGTTAGAGTGGGGGGCAGCTGGGAACCAGGACTCCTGGGTTCTCTCCCCAGCTCTGGGAGAGGAGCACGGTCTTATGGGTTAGCGCAGGGAGGCACAAGGCTTAAGTGAAATCATGCAGCCAACACCAAGTTGTGTCTATGGGTAGCAAAATACCTGTGTCCCCTAAACCCTGCACTGGACAGGAAGGGGTTAAAGGACAGCTGTGGCTTTAATTAACCCTGATCAACAGTGAAGGCCTGGGAAGGGATAGATAGCTCAGTGGTTTGAGCATTGGCTTGCTGATCTCAGGATTGTGAGTTCACTCCTTGAAGGGGCCATTTGGGGCTTGGTCCTGCTATGAGCAGGGGGTTGGACTAGATAATTTCCTGAGGTCCCTCCTAACCCTAATTATGATTGAAGAACTGACCTAGCCCCAAGGCCTTTGAGAGAGAGCCAAAACAGAGGACTAGGAGAATAACCCCACCACCACCCTGGTCTAACAGCTAGGTTTCTTCCATCTGCCTCAAAGCCGCTGCTGCCTTTTAGTGCCGCTCGAGAGATTTCTGCTCTTTTCCCTGGCTGCGAACATGTACGTGAATTCAAAAGCCCAGGAAATGAACATCAAACACGGATGCGATGCGATGTCCCGGGTACCGGCGTTGAAGAGGGAACCTGATGGAATCGGATATTATAATTAAAAGGTGTATAAAAGGACAGGTGCAGAGTCCTGCACTTAGGAGGGAAGAATCCCATGCACTCGTACAGGCTGGGGACCGACTGGCTAAGCGGCCGTTCTGCAGAAAAGGACTTGGCCCTTACAGTGGATGAGAAGCTGGATATGAGTCAGCAGTGAGCCCTTGTTGCCAAGAAGGCCAACGGCATATTGGGCTACATTAGTAGGAGCATTGCCAGCAGATTGCGGGTAGTGATTATTCCCGTCTACGCGTCCCTGGTGAGGCCACACCTTGAGTATTGTGTCCAGTTTTGGGCCCCCCACTACAGAAGGGATGTGGACAAATTGGAGAGAGTCCAGCGGAGGACAATGAAAATGATCACGGAGCTGGGGCACATGACTCACGAGGAGAGGCTGAGGGAACTGGGGTTATTTAGTCTGCAGAAGGAAAGAGTGAGAGGGGATTTGATAGCAGCTTTCAACTACCTGAAGGGGGTTCCAAAGAGGATAGATCTGGACTATTCTCGGTGGTGGCAGATGACAGAACAAGGAGCAATGGTCTCAAGTTGCAGTGGGGGAGGTCTAGGGTAGATATTAGGAAACACTATTTCACTAGGAGGGTGGTGAAGCGCTGGAATGAGTTCCCTAGGGAGGTGGTGGAATCTCCTTCCTTAGAGGTTTTTAAGGTCAGGCTTGACAAAGCCCTGGCTGGGATGATTTAGTTGGGGATTGGTCCTGCTTTGAGCAAGGGGTTGGACTAGATACCTCCTGAGGTCCCTTCCAACCCTGAGAGTCTCTGATTCTGTGGAGCACCCGGTATGTGACACCCTACCATGTTCAGCACATTTGCTTCCCGAAACCCTGAATTCACCTGGAAGTATGCAGACTGAGGTCTTGGGTTGGCCATCCTGGGAGCCCTCGTGGTGACCCCAAGTACCTGCAGCTGTCTCTGTTTTCCAGCAATGCAGGTGGGTTAGGGTTAGGGGTCCGTTTGCTTTGTTTGGCTGTAAATGTCCAAAACAAAAATTGGTTTGTGGTTTGGCCTGGGATTACTTTATGATTTTTCAGAACTGCCAGGGATCAAACTTTCCCAGCATCCCACGGGCCTTGTTCTCTGCCAGTTTAGTCTCCCAAGGAGTTAAATATTTTTACCAGCTAAAATCTCTGGCTCAAATCAAGGATATTGAGGTGAAACTGACTAGCCAGGAAATCTGATCTAACAAACTCCAGAAAACAGGTTTCCTCCCAGGGCTGGATTTCCTAATAGGCAGACTAACCATGTGCTTAGGGCACCAGCAAAGCAGGGGGCACCAAAAAATTAGATCTTTTTTTTTTTTTAATTTGATGCTTTTTTTTGAAATATCAAATATCAAAGAAGTCATCATGGGAAAAATCAGACCTTCATTAGACTTCCTTACACTCCACTACACACTCTTCCCCCTTTTTTCTGTTCTCTTTTTATTACTTATCCCCACCTAAAGCAGGGGGGAGTCCTACTAACGTAGATCGAAATAATGCGAGGAAATCAGATCCTGTCTGTATTGCAATAAATTTATGTTTTATTATTGATATATTCTTCTGAGTTATACGTACTTAATTCATTTTTTCTTATATATAAAAATACATGCATCCAATGAATTGGGTATTCACCCACAAAAGCTCATGCTCCAATACGTCTGTTAGTCTATAAGGTGCCACAGGACTCTTTGTCGCTTTTTGTACAAATAGTGTATGTTGTATAATTTTTATTTTTTTTTAAGTGCAGATAACTGAGCTAAGGGGCAGGATGTTAAAGAGTCCAGTTACTTTACACATTTTTCTCTGCCTCAACACACCGATGAGCAGTTCTTAAAAAGTATTTGGGCACTGATCGTGTGTTCAAATCTCTTTCTAATACTCGCTAAGAGGCAAGTGCAGTGGCAACAAGTGCAATTCCGGAGTCCTACTCAAAGATTGTGGATGCATTAGAAAGTATAGCTGAAGACCAATCGCAAAAGGGAGAATTGCAAACAAGATGCAAGAACTAGAGCTTGTATTCATGTTGACCATGTGGAATGAAATTTTACAACACTTTTACCACACAAGTCCAGCTCTCCAAGAAAAAGAATTGGATTTGAAAACCTGTGCAAACCTCTGTTAATCATTAGCAGACCACTTACGCACTTGAGGAATGATTTCAAAAGATTTGAAGACAAATCAAAAGATATCTTGCCTGATACTAACTACAAAGAAGCCCAGTCCCATAACCGAATCAGGAAAAAACAAGCAAATGATAGCAGTGCAACAGAAACAGCATTGAATCTTAGAGACAAATTTCACGTATCTACTTAATGTGCTATAATTGATACACTTGAAGCTCATATGAAAAGGAGAGGTGAAGGGTAGAAAGAACTATCAAGTAGATTTTCTTTTCTAAATGATACGGATTTATCTGACAAACAATATTCACAAGGTTCCCAAAAGCTAGTTGACTCATACCCTGTTGACTTGAACATGAATCTCTGCGGAGAAGTATGGCAGTTCTTCCGTTATATGCGCGCAAAGTTTAATGAAACAGGAAAAATGAAATTCAGTCACATTGATCTTCATGACACTATATTGAAAGACAGAATACACTGTGTATTTCCAAATGTAGAGATCGCACTATGTATTTTTCTAACATTGGTGATTACTAACCGCTCCTCAGAACGCTCTTTCTCTCAGCTGAAAGGGCTAAAAAACCCTCAGAGAACAACGTGTCAGGACAGACTTGATTCACTTTCCCTATTGTGTATGGAAGTAGACGTGCTTCGTTGAGTCAGCTTCGGTGAACTTGTTCAGAATTTTGCAATCAGAAGATCTAGAAAGAAGCTACTTTAATTTCAACATACATGTAAGTTTTGTGTCATTTCGAAAAATAAAATTTTATTTTACGGTATAGTATTGTTTTTATTTTGAATTACATATGGGGGGGGCACCATAATCTTTTCAGTGCTTAGGGCCTCTCAAAGTCTCAATCTGGCCCTGCTTCCTCCCCAAACTTTCCAGGAAAATAGCACCCTGGCCTACACACCCCGATATGAAATGGGGTGCGTGAATGCTTGGAAGCGTCATGGGGACAGCCACCCCTAGCATGTTTGTGGGGTCGAGAGTATGCTTGTGCCTGTGGATTCAGAGGGAAGGTGGCCTGAGAAAGACAGCGCAGGACCTGGGGGTTGAGGGAGGGCGGGGTGGGGAGCTGGAAGCCAGCTACCTATGCTCAGTGCTGCTCCCTGGAAAAAAAGATCTTGCCAGAAGTAAAACCAACGCAGGATGTAAGAACATAAGAACGGCCAGAGGGGGTCAGACCAAAGGTCCATCTAGCCCAGTGTCCTGTCTTCTGACAGTGGCCAATGCCAGGTGCTTCAGCAGGAATGAACAGAACAGGGCAATTACTGAGTGATCCATCCCGTAGTCCATTCCCAGCTGCTGGCAAACCGAGGCTAGGGACACCCCACTCTGATTGCAAACGCACCTGCAGATCCCTGCAGGGTGCAATGTCCCTGAAATAACTAAAGGCAAATCTCATAAGGCCGGCAGTCTAATGTTAACTAACAACTGTGGGTTGTATCGGTAGGACAAACGGTGCCATGGAAGGGAAAGGGTGACACCTTGAGGTGTCACCGAAAAGCCGCATCTTATTAAGATTAGTTAGTATTGTTTAATCACATTTTAAGAGCCCATCGGAGCATTTACTCTGACTTCCAGGCCGGTCCATTTCATGCAGCTACTCCTAGATTGACATTAGTTAGACCAAAGCATCTTATCTCTCAGGAGACGAAACTGGCAGAGAACAGGAGGGGCTGAGACAGATGGATGGGGAGGGTCCATCCTTCCTGACCCCCGGTGGGCAACTGGCTGCAGCCCTGAAGCATGAGAGTGGATTGGAGTCAAGGGCTGAACGCTGCATAGCAAACATGGCGATCATACCGAGGGCAATGCAGGCAATTCTGTTCTTCCCCATGAGGGGGACTTGGAGTGACTATCAACCACCGCTACTGGACTTTAGTGAGGTCCATGGGTTCCTCCAGCCAGTCTGGCTAAGGGAAGGGCTTCTGCCGCAAGCCCTAATTCCTGACAGCGCACTGGTCAATTTCCCTAAGTAGACAAAGTTGGTGGCTTAAGTGGGTGGAGCTTATTTAGTGGGAAGGGCTTGGAAGAGGGTCATCGGGGATGCCTGTTTGAAGGCAGCTTTTGAGCTGATGCCCTGCCCTCCATCCCATGTGCTGGCCCAAAGACTGGGGTGAGCAAAAGGGGAATTGGCGCCTCTGATGCCACTGAAGTGACTCCTGATTTACACACGGGGGATCAGCCCCCCAGGCCCTGGCAGGGGGCAGGCGTCGCGGGGATTAGAACCCTTCTGGCTCTCTGTGCCACGGGGCAGAATGGGTCTCACTCTGGGTTGGACATCAGTGGCTGGGTCAGGGGTCAGTTCCAGCCCGCAGCTGCAGACCCAGCCTGGCGTATTGGCAGTACCTCTGCCCTGGCCTGTCGGCGGGCACATCCCTGCTGGTGTCCGGCTGGGGAGGCCACTCTGCGGGGATCAGGGCTCTGGCACTGGGCTCATATCCACAGATTGGCCCCGGAGTAGGATCCCACCGGAGCCAGGGCCACCCCAAGTGGTGGGTTTTTGGCTGGAGAGTCGATGACGGGTTTGTTGGGTAGAAGGAGGCCTGAGTCAGAGTGCGAGTCCTGAATGCTGACCACCCAGGGCCTGTCTCCAAGCATTGGGGGACCCCTAGCCAGCCCCTCTGAAAAATTTGGGGGTCATTCCCCTTGGCCACAGAATGTGCTTTTCCTGGACCCAGCAGTGCCACCCACCTGGACAACCCACAGGCCCCTGCCTGGCATTTCACCCCCAAGAATGCCTCAAGCCAGTGAGATCTCTGGGCGTCGCCTCTCCGAGCAAAAGCAGCTTACCGCTGCGAGCAGGATTTGCACCTGCGCAGGGAAACCCTATTGGATTTCAAGTCCAACGCCTTAACCACTCAGCCATCACAGCTGAATTGTACCAACCTCTCCTTCCTGCTGCAGAGTGTCTTTTCTTTGTGGGTGCAATGGGCATGTTATGGCTCAGAGCTCTGACTTTCTAAGCAGATACATTTCAGGATGGGATAAGTAGGTAGGTAAATCGAGGGGTGTGTGAGCAGAGGGGTGCATAGACAGCTAGGGTGGGGGTAGATAGATTCTATTCCTTAACCTTTACTTTACAAAAGCAAAACTAGATGAGAAATACATTTTTTCCAGATTTCCCCTCTCTGCCCATAGTTTCAAGACTCAACCATTCTTCAGACGCAGTCAGTGAGAAGCATTTGCTGATCATATTGCTTCGTACATTGATTGGAGAGTAGCCAGGTGTAAATCATTTTGCACCTTGCTCAGTGAAGCGTAGCTGGGCATAATTCCTTTTGGCCAGCGATGATGGAAGGATACCTGCATATAAACTATTGTGCTCCTTGCTGATTGGTGGATACCTGGGCATAAATCATTTTGCCTCTTGCTGATTGGAGGATACACGGATACAAATAAGCAGCAGAGAATCCTGTGGCACCTTATAGACTAACAGACGTTTTGGAGCATGAGCTTTCGTGGGTGAATACCCACTTCGTCAGATGCACCCATGAAAGCTCATGCTCCAAAACTTCTGTTAGTCTATAAGGTGCCACAGGATTCTCTGCTGCTTTTACAGATCCAGACTAACACGGCTACCCCTCGCATATAAATAAATGTGTTCATTGCTGAGTGGCAGATATCTGGGTATAAATCACTTTACTGGTTGCTGATTGGCTGATACCTGTGTATAAATCATTATTTCAGTCCCCGGTGAGCTGCCTGGATCTAGAGCCTCAGAGGGAAACAGCTCCAGCTGCAATAACAAAACCCTCAGTGATGCCAGGGATTAAACCTGGAGCCTCATACATATATTTTACCACTGAGCTACCCCCCACCCTCAACTATATCTTACCCCTATGAGAACTGCCTGGTTCTCAGCCCACCTCCCCAAATCTATTCCCCCACCCCATCCATCTGGGGAGTTTGGCCTAAGGGTGAAGTCAGGATTGGACACGGGCCTGGAGTTAAGAGGGGCTGGACATAACTTTGGAGAGGGGACAGATGCGGGGAGGGGAGGTTCCTTGATGCCATGGGGGTGGGATTTGCCCTCATCAGACTGGAAGCCTTTAAGGCTCATGGATACCATATAGCCCTAGGAGAAGCTGGGACCTATATGGCCTTGGGGGAGGGGAGTCCCTGTATTGCCCCGGGGAGGGGGGGTCCCTATTTGTCCCATATGGCCCTGGGGGAGATGATCCCCTATTGCCCTGGGGAGGGGAGTCCCTATGTATCCCTGGGGGAGGGGGGTCCCTTATTGCCCTGGAGAGGTGGGGTCCTTATTTGTCCCATACGGCCCTGGGGGAGGGCTCAGCGAAGGGGGAAGGGGCCGCTGCCCTTCTCTCTGCCCTCAGTCAAGATGGCGGCGTAGGGCTCGTCGCCGCCGCCGGCAGCGCCGATCTCGCGAGAGCTGCGCCGAGCGCTCGGGCGCGCGCTCTCTCTCTCGGCCGCGCGCGGAGTGCGGCGAAGGGCGGGGCCGGGAGCTGCTGGGGCCGTTGGTCGGTTGCCAGGGGCAACAACGGGGCCTCGGGCCTGAACGCGAGAGAGACGGAGCGCGAGCCCGTTCGGGGGTGGGCGCGCGGGGTGGGGCGGGGGGGGGTTCATGAGTGGGGGAGGGGGAGCAGGAATGGGGAGGGGGAGTCTCTATGGGGGGGCAGGGACGGGGGGTTCCACGAGGGGGGGAGGGGGAGTCTCTACGGGGGGCAGGGATGGGGGGGTTCCACGAGGGGGGGCAGGAATGGGGAGGGGGAGTCTCTATGGGGGGCAGGGATGGGGGGTTCCACGAGGGGGGGCAGGAATGGGGAGGGGGAGTCTCTATGGGGGGCAGGGATGAGGGGTTCCACGAGGGGGGGAGGGGGAGTCTCTATGGGGGGGCAGGGATGGGGGGTTCCACGAGGGGGGGCAAGGATGGGGGGTTCCATGAGGGGGGGCAGGAATGGGGAGGGGGAGTCTCTACGGGGGGCAGGGATGGGGGGGTTCCACGAGGGGGGGCAGGAATGGGGAGAGGGAGTCTCTATGGGGGGTCAGGGATGAGGGGTTCCACGAGGGGGGGCAGGAATGGGGAGGGGGAGTCTCTATGGGGGCAGGGATGGGGGGATTCCATGAGGGGGGGAGGGGGAGTCTCTATGGGGGGCCAGGGATGGGGGGTTCCACGAGGGGGGGCAGGAATGGGGAGAGGGAGTCTCTATGGGGGGGCAGGGATGGGGGGTTCCCCAAGGGGGGGCAGGAATGCAGAGGGGGACTCTATTGGGGGGGACTTGGGGATGGAGGGGTTCCATGGGGCGGGCGTGGGGCTGGGGGAGTCTCTGTGGGGGGGCAGGGGGGAGGGGGAGGGGGAATCTATGTGGGGGTGGGAATGGGGGGGTTCCAGGAGGGGGGGGGGATGGGGGAGAGGGAGTCTCTGTGAGGGGGCGGGGGATGGGAGGGTTCCATGAGGGGGGTGCGGGGATGGGGGAGGGCGTCTCCACAGGGGTGGCGGCGATGCGGGGGAGGATGGGGGACAATGGGCTTGCGGGATTCCATATGGGGCTGCGGTGGAGACAACAGGAGATGGGGGCTTCACAGGGAGTGGGCAGTGGGGCCTGGTGCTGCCTTTGGTCACCCCAGCCTGACACCTTTGCTCTCCCCCTGCCAGGCCCTGCCCAGAGGACCCTGCCAGTGGGGGGCGCCTGCGATGGTGCTGGTCAGCGGTCTGGTGCCCGCCCGCTTCCTGACCCTCACGGCCCATCTCGTCATCGTCATCACCATCTTCTGGTCCCGGGTAAGAGACCCCGACGATGCCCACCTTGTATGACACCCACGATCTTACACCCAGACAGCATGCCCGCCCATTCACCCCGACAACACCCACATTGTGTGACACCCATCATCTTATGTCCACCCATTCACCCCGACAACACCCACGCTGTATGACACCCACGATCTTACACCCAGACAGCATGCCCGCCCATTCACCCCGACAACGCCCACATTGTGTGACACCCACGATCTTACACCCAGACAGCATGCCCGCCCATTCACCCCGACAACACCCACATTGTGTGACACCCATCATCTTATGCCCACCCATTCACCCCGACAACACCCACGCTGTATGACACCCACGATCTTACACCCAGACAGCATGCCCGCCCATTCACCCCGACAACGCCCACATTGTGTGACACCCACGATCTTACACCGAGACAGCATGCCCGCCCATTCACCCCAACAACACCCACATTGTGTGACACCCATGATCTTATGCCCACCCATTCACCCCGACAACACCCACGCTGTATGACACCCACGATCTTACACCCAGACAGCATGCCTGCCCATTCACCCCGACAACACCCACGCTGTGTGACACCCACGATCTTACACCCAGACGGGATGCCCGCCCGTTCACCCCGACGACACCCACGCTGTGTGACACCCACGATCTTACACCCAGACGGGATGCCCGCCCGTTCACCCCGACGACACCCACGCTGTGTGACACCCACGATCTTACACCCAGACGGGATGCCCGCCCGTTCACCCCGACGACACCCACGCCGTGTGACACCCACGATCTTGCACCCAGACGGGATGCCCGCCCGTTCACCCCGACGACACCCACGCCGTGTGACACCCACGATCTTGCACCCAGACGGGATGCCCGCCCGTTCACCCCGACGACACCCACGCCGTGTGACACCCACGATCTTGCACCCAGACGGGATGCCCGCCCGTTCACCCCGACGACACCCACGCCGTGTGACACCCACGATCTTGCACCCAGACGGGATGCCCGCCCGTTCACCCCGACGACACCCACGCCGTGTGACACCCACGATCTTGCACCCAGACGGGATGCCCGCCCGTTCACCCCGACGACACCCACGCCGTGTGACACCCACGATCTTGCACCCAGACGGGATGCCCGCCCGTTCACCCCGACGACACCCACGCCGTGTGACACCCACGATCTTGCACCCAGACGGGATGCCCGCCCGTTCACCCCGACGACACCCACGCCGTGTGACACCCACGATCTTGCACCCAGACGGGATGCCCGCCCGTTCACCCCGACGACACCCACGCCGTGTGACACCCACGATCTTGCACCCAGACGGGATGCCCGCCCGTTCACCCCGACGACACCCACGCCGTGTGACACCCACGATCTTGCACCCAGACGGGATGCCCGCCCGTTCACCCCGACGACACCCACGCCGTGTGACACCCACGATCTTGCACCCAGACGGGATGCCCGCCCGTTCACCCCGACGACACCCACGCCGTGTGACACCCACGATCTTGCACCCAGACGGGATGCCCGCCCGTTCACCCCGACGACACCCACGCCGTGTGACACCCACGATCTTGCACCCAGACGGGATGCCCGCCCGTTCACCCCGACGACACCCACGCCGTGTGACACCCACGATCTTGCACCCAGACGGGATGCCCGCCCGTTCACCCCGACGACACCCACGCCGTGTGACACCCACGATCTTGCACCCAGACGGGATGCCCGCCCGTTCACCCCGACGACACCCACGCCGTGTGACACCCACGATCTTGCACCCAGACGGGATGCCCGCCCGTTCACCCCGACGACACCCACGCCGTGTGACACCCACGATCTTGCACCCAGACGGGATGCCCGCCCGTTCACCCCGACGACACCCACGCCGTGTGACACCCACGATCTTGCACCCAGACGGGATGCCCGCCCGTTCACCCCGACGACACCCACGCCGTGTGACACCCACGATCTTGCACCCAGACGGGATGCCCGCCCGTTCACCCCGACGACACCCACGCCGTGTGACACCCACGATCTTGCACCCAGACGGGATGCCCGCCCGTTCACCCCGACGACACCCACGCCGTGTGACACCCACGATCTTGCACCCAGACGGGATGCCCGCCCGTTCACCCCGACGACACCCACGCCGTGTGACACCCACGATCTTGCACCCAGACGGGATGCCCGCCCGTTCACCCCGACGACACCCACGCCGTGTGACACCCACGATCTTGCACCCAGACGGGATGCCCGCCCGTTCACCCCGACGACACCCACGCCGTGTGACACCCACGATCTTGCACCCAGACGGGATGCCCGCCCGTTCACCCCGACGACACCCACGCCGTGTGACACCCACGATCTTGCACCCAGACGGGATGCCCGCCCGTTCAGCCCGACGACACCCACGCCGTGTGACACCCACGATCTTGCACCGAGACGGCATGCCCGCCCGTTCAGCCCGACGACACCCACGCCGTGTGACACCCACGATCTTGCACCGAGACGGCATGCCCGCCCGTTCAGCCCGACGACACCCACGCCGTGTGACACCCACGATCTTGCACCGAGACGGCATGCCCGCCCGTTCAGCCCGACGACACCCACGCCGTGTGACGCCCACGATCTTGCACCGAGACGGCATGCCCGCCCGTTCAGCCCGACGACACCCACGCTGTGTGACGCCCACGATCTTGCACCGAGACGGCATGCCCGCCCGTTCACCCCGACGACACCCACGCTGTGTGACGCCCACGATCTTGCACCGAGACGGGATGCCCGCCCGTTCACCCCGACGACACCCACGCTGTGTGACGCCCACGATCTTGCACCCAGACGGGATGCCCGCCCGTTCACCCCGACGACACCCACGCTGTGTGACGCCCACGATCTTGCACCCAGACGGGATGCCCGCCCGTTCAGCCCGACGACACCCACGCTGTGTGACGCCCACGATCTTGCACCCAGACGGGATGCCCGCCCGTTCAGCCCGACGACACCCACGCTGTGTGACGCCCACGATCTTGCACCCAGACGGGATGCCCGCCCGTTCAGCCCGACGACACCCACGCTGTGTGACGCCCACGATCTTACACCCAGACGGCATGCCCGCCCGTTCAGCCCGACGACACCCACGCTGTGTGACGCCCACGATCTTGCACCCAGACGGCATGCCCGCCCATCCACCCCGACGACACACCTCCATGTGATGCCCATGATCTACACCCAGATAGCATGCCCGCCCATCCACCCCAACAACGCACACCCATGTGACGCCCACAACGTATACCCATACAGCACACCTGCTGACCCATGCAACATGCCCATCCAATCACCACAGTGATGCACACCTGTATGGCACTCACAAGGTATGCCCCGTACAGCACACCTGCCCGCACACCCTGACAATGCCTACCCATACATCCCTTCTGCCTGCCCACCCTGACAACACACACCCGTATGATGCTTGTGAGGTACACCCATACAGCATGTCTGCCCGCCCACCCCAAGAATGTACACCCATATGACGTACACCTGTTCAACATATCTGCCCCGACAACTCATACCTTTATGATACCCGCACCTGTGATGTACACCCATACAACATGCTGACCCTGTTGATGCCTCTGACACACACCCACCCCAACAACGCACGCCCATATGACAACCATGCCTACAACACACACCATCATAACACACCCATGCCTACAATACATTCCCAGACCATATGCCCTTCCCGACGATGGCCACCTGCCCCCACGACGCACACCCGTACAACATCCATCCATATGACACACCACCCATACAACGTGCAGAGCTGCCCTGGCAACACTCGCCTGCCACTACCCCATGCACAGCCCTGTGATGCACATAGAGATCTCTCAACACACTCACCACTAACACGGTGTACACAATCATCCAGCACCTGCCCCCCAGCAGCAGGGCTTTCATCTCACCCACACATTGCACCCCTCCCATCCCCCAGCACGTGCACCCACCGCGCGCGCACACACACCACACACACACACCAGTCACTTTCCAGAGGTGAGAGGAGGGGTGTGGGGAGCACTGGCTGCAGGAATCCGGGGAAGGTTATGCCTGCAGGGAGGTGGGTAGCAACAATGTGCACCAGGACTCCTGGGTTCTATCCTATCTCTGGGAGAGGTGTGGGGGTTGGCAGTGAGAGCAGCGGGGCTGGGAGCCAAGACTCCTGGGTTCTCCCCCGGCTCTGGGAGGGGATCGGGGGCTGGTGGGTTAGAGCAGGGGGGGCTGGGAGCCAGGACTCCTGGGTTCTCCCCCTGGCTCTGGGAAGGGAGTGGGGGCTGGTGGTGAGAGCAGGGAGGCTGGGAGCCAGAATAGCGTCCTTTCCCCTGCCTCTGCTCTGCCCCCGACTCTGCCCCAGCCCACCCTCCACTGAGTGGCATGCCCAGGGCATTGCAGCCTGCAGGGCTGATCTCGCTGCCTCCTGTCTTCCAGGACAACAATGTCCTCGCCTCGCTGCCCCTGCAGTACAGCCAGCAGCAGTACGAGCGCCAGGATGTGGAGTGAGTCAGCCAGGGCGTGGGGAGACTGGGGAGGGGCGCCTGAGATGACAGGTGGGAGGAGGATGGGCCCAGCAGGGCATGGGGGGGGGATGCTGGGACTGCAGAGGGGGCAGAAGTGGGCTCAGAGAGGGGGGAAACTGCAGGGGGCTGGGCCTGGGGGGAGACCGGGGCAGGCAGAAGTGGCCTGGGAGTGAGGGATGGCGGACGGGCCTGGTGGTTTTGTGCCCGCCCCAGCCTGGGCCCGTGTAACCCTGTGTCTCCCGTCCGGGCGTCGGCGCTGACCCCAGGCTGGTGGTGGCCCTGTCGGTGACGTTGGGCTTGTTCGCCGTGGAGCTGGCCGGCTTCCTGTCCGGGGTGTCCATGTTCAACAACACACAGAGTCTGCTCTGTATCCTTCTGCCCTGCTGGAGTGGGACGTACTCTGCACCCCCCGACTGGTGTTACAGCATCCCCAGCACCTGCCTGCTCTCCCCCCCACAACATGACTGTTGTCCCCAGGGGGCGCCACCTCTGGTCTGCACTTACTGTCAGGGGCGCGGGGGGAATAGGGCATGGGACCTGTTCCCTCTAGGGGGCGCCAGCTCCCATCTTGTCCCAGTGCAGGGACTGGCTGGCTCAGGAGGGCGGGGAATGGGGCAGGGTCCTGTCCCCTCTAGGGGGCACTGGCTCCCACCCGGCCCCAGTGCAGGGACTGGCTGGCTCAGGGGGGTGGGGAATGGGAAGGAGGGGGTTTCACTCAGCTAACCCCAAAAGATCACCCTGGTTAGCCCTGTTGGCATCCACTGTGGAGGAGACCAGGGCCTGGATGGGTCTGGGAGAGAGGGGACTGGGGCAGCCCCCTGCCTCCCCAGCTGCATCTGCCTCCCCACATCGGTCCCCGTTGTTGGTCCCTGACTCTGCTCCCACCCCAGCCATCGGGGCCCACGCTGCCGCCACCATGGCCCTCCTCTTCTTCCTCTTCGACCAGTGGGACAGCAGCCTCTACTGGTGGATCTTTGCCTTCTGCAGGTCAGTGGCGCCCCCTGCAGGAGCCGCAACCCCTTCTCTCTGCACTAGGGCGACCAGACAGCAAGTGTGAAAAATCAGGACACGGAGTGGGGGGCAATAGGAGCTTATATAAGAAAAAGACTCAAAAATCAAGACTGTCCCTATAAAATCGGGACATCTGGTCACCCTACTCTGCACAGCACTCTAGGAACCAGCGCCCCCTAGTGGGGACAGGCCCCTGCCCCATTCCCCGCCCCCCTGAGCCAGCCAGTCCCTGCCCTGGGGCTGGATGGGAGCCGGCGCCCCCTAGAGGGGACAGGGCCCTGCCCCATTCCCCGCTCCCCTGAGCCAGCCAGTCCCTGCCCTGGGGCCGGGTGGGAGCCAGCGCCCCCTAGAGGGCAAAGGGCCTGTGTCCTGGTGCCCGTTCTCTCCATGATGGGTTATTTTCCTGACGGCTCCTCCCCAGCACTGGCCGCTCACTGCAGCGCCTCCATCTGTCTCTCCTTCTTTGTCTTGGAGCGCTGGGAGAGCGCCACCTACTGGTACATCCTGGCCTTCTGCAGGTAGATGCCCCCGAGGGGGAGAGGTGGGGTGGGCCCCTCAGGAATGTCCTGCCCATGGCAGAGCCCCTGGCACTAACCACAACTGCCCTTGTGCCCCCAGCGCCCTGCCCGCTGCCTTCGAGATCCTGCTCTTTGTGTCCGTCTTCGGGTTCAAGAGGAAGCCCCTGTGAGTTGGAGCCGGGGCCCCTGGGAGGTCTGTTCCGCTGGCCCCATGGGCTCTGAGCCAGGGGGTGGATACACCGGACAGGGAGCTCGCCAGCGCCCGACGCTGCTCCTCAGCCCTACAGACCCGGCGCTGGACGGGGGCAGCTGGTGATGGGGTGGCTGCGTGGGGCAGTCAGGCCCTGGTGCTCTGCCTCTAGGGGGCAGGGCAGAGTTAGCCCCATAAGGGCCTGCAGTGGCCTTCATCAGGACACCCCAGTGGCAGCAGACGGCGCTGCATCCTGGGTCAGTCCCATAGCAACCTGCAGCGCTCCCCAGGAGACCCCCAAGGGCAACAGGCGGCGCTGCACCCTGGGTCAGTCCCATAGCAACCTGCAGCGCTCCCCAGGAGACCCCCAGGGGCAACAGGCGGCGCTGCACCCTGGGTCAGTCCCATAGCAACCTGCAGCGCTCCCCAGGAGACCCCCAAGGGCAACAGGCGGCGCTGCACCCTGGGTCAGTCCCATAGCAACCTGCAGCGCTCCCCAGGAGACCCCCAGGGGCAACAGGCGGCGCTGCACCCTGGGTCAGTCCCATAGCAACCTGCAGCGCTCCCCAGGAGACCCCCAAGGGCAACAGGCGGCGCTGCACCCTGGGTCAGTCCCATAGCAACCTGCAGCGCTCCCCAGGAGACCCCCAGGGGCAACAGGCGGCGCTGCACCCTGGGTCAGTCCCATAGCAACCTGCAGCGCTCCCCAGGAGACCCCCAAGGGCAACAGGCGGCGCTGCACCCTGGGTCAGTCCCATAGCAACCTGCAGCGCTCCCCAGGAGACCCCCAGGGGCAACAGGCGGTACTGCACTCTGCGTCAGTCCCCATAGCAACATTCAGTGCCCCCAGGACACCCCAGTGGCAGCAGGAGATAACTGCACCCTGCATCATTCCCATGGGACCTTGCAGCGCCCTCCAGTGGCAGCAAGCAGCACTGCACTTGGCACAGCCCCACTGCACAGCAGTGATAGGATCAGTGGGGTAGAGCCCCTAAGGAGTCGCTGACGCGGTGAGGGAGAAGAATTATTCCGCTGTTTCTACCAGCTGCTCCCCCTCTGGCTGTGTCCCCCACCTCAGGAGCCCGCCCTGCCCCGTGAATAAAGCTGGCTTTTCTAACGAGCTAGGGTCTGTCCCAGTCTGCTCCCCCCTCCCCATTGGTTGGGGGGCAGAACTCACACGGTGAGGGGCTTTGGGGGTGATCCCATGAGAAGGGGGCTGATTCGGCAGGGGGCGCTTTCCCCTCACAGTCACTGCTGGCCCCCGGGGGCTGTGCGTCAGGCTTGAGGGACAAATGCAGTGCGGGCATCGGCAGAGCTGGGGGGGCTGCGGGTCAGGAGTGAGGGGCACTGGCAGAGCTGGGGGGCAGGGCTGGGCTAGCAGGGGCTGCGGGTCGGGAGTGAGGGGCACTGGCAGAGCTGGGGGGGCAGGGCTGGGCTAGCAGGGGGCTGCGGGTCGGGAGTGAGGGGGGCACCGGCAGAGCTGGGGGGGCAGGGCTGGGCTAGCAGGGGCTGCAGGTCGGGAGTGGGGGGGCACCGGCAGAGCTGGGGGGGCAGGGCTGGGCTAGCAGGGGCTGTGGGTCAGGAGTGGGGGGGCACCGGCAGAGCTGGGGGGGCAGGGCTGGGCTAGCAGGGGCTGCAGGTCGGGAGTGGGGGGGCACCGGCAGAGCTGGGGGGGCAGGGCTGGGCTAGCGGGCTGCGGGTCGGGAGTGAGGGGCACCGGCAGAGCTGGGGGGGGCAGGGCTAGGCTAGCAGGGGCTGCGGGTCGGGAGTGGGGGGGCACCGGCAGAGCTGGGGGGGCAGGGCTGGGCTAGCAGGGGCTGCGGGTCGGGAGTGAGGGGCACCGGCAGAGCTGGGGGGGCAGGGCTGGGCTAGCAGGGGCTGTGGGTCAGGAGTGGGGGGGGCACCGGCAGAGCTGGGGGGGCAGGGCTGGGCTAGCAGGGGCTGCGGGTCGGGAGTGGGGGGGCACCGGCAGAGCTGGGGGGGCAGGGCTGGGCTAGCAGGGGCTGCGGGTCAGGAGTGGGGGGGCACCGGCAGAGCTGGGGGGCGCTGACTGAATATATGGGGCTGTGAACAGAAACTTAAATACTGTGTTGAATGGATCAGACCCAGGGATTGTCCCCACTTCGGGGGAGCTGCTCAGTGGGTGGAGCTGGGGGGCTCCCCAGTATCCCCCCTTATGGGTAAACCACAAACCCCTCAGCCACACCCCTCTCCCTCCACCCCCCCTGTCCCTGTCCCTCCCTTCTCCCAAGCTCATCTGTCCCCCAACCCATCCATCCTCACACATCTCTGTCCCTCCCACACATCCCCCAATTCATCCGTCCCCGAAAGCCTCCCGGGGGGTCTGGGCAGCGCCCGGCATGACGGGGGCCTTAGTCTCGGTCGGGGGGTCTGGGCCGCATCCAGTGCGAGGGGGGCCTCAGCCTCGGTTGGGGGGTCTGGGCAGCGCCCGGTGCGACGGGGCCTTAGTCTCGGTCGAGGGGGGTCTGGGCAGCGCCCGGCACGACGGGGCCCCGGTCTCGGTCGGGGGGTCTGGGCAGCGCCCGGCACGACAGGGCTCCGGTGTCAGTTAAGGGGGGTCTGGGCAGCGCCCGGCACGACGGGGCCCCGGTCTCAGTCGAGGGGGGTCTGGGCAGCGCCCGGCGTGACGGGGCCCCGGTCTCAGTCGAGGGGGGGTCTGGGCAGCGCCCGGCACGACGGGGCCCCGGTCTCAGTCGAGGGGGGTCTGGGCAGCGCCCGGCACGACGGGGCCCCGGTCTCAGTCAAGGGGGGGTCTGGGCAGCGCCCGGCACGACGGGGCCCCGGTCTCAGTCAAGGGGGGTCTGGGCAGCGCCCTGTGGAACGAATGCCCCGTGCCAATGTTAACAGCGATGTGCAGTGGGACGGTGTGAGGCCCTGCCCGTCACTCTGATGCCCGGCCAGCTGTGCAGAGAAACACAGTTAGTGTGACACCCCCTGCGCTCGCAGTTACAGGGCCAGTGCTCACACTGCCCCCCCAACACACCCACAGGGGCTCACAAGAGCAGCTCCCTGGAGCCACAGCTACTGCAGCCCAGTACCCCAGTGTGACATGAGTGTCATGTGGTCAGACCTGCCCCCCACCAGCAAGGAGGCCAGAGACTGGGGGAAGGGCAGCTCTGCCAGAGCCCCATGCAAGATTGTGGGGGGCTGGAAACCCGTCCATGCGGAGCGACCAGAATTGGGGGGGAGGGGTCAGCACGCGCGTGCGCGCGCACACACACACACACACTCTCAACTGGAAATCCGCTTGCCTGTCTTTTTGGGTAACTACGGTCGCAGCCCTGACACCGCTGCTACAAAAAGCCACACGCCCCTCTTTTCTGAGACTTACAATCGCTACAGAGCTGCGGCATATGCAAATAAGCGCCTTGGGGCATTGTGGGAGGAATGAACGGGGCCGGTAATGCGCAGTCTTTTGCCATCCGGGGCCCCGACCGGAGCCCCTCGGGGCGGGGCAGGGCTCCGCAGGACCAGCAGTGAGAGGTGGGGTCTGCCCCCGGGTGGGATTGCGGCGCTCACCCTGCGCTGGGCAGCAGTGGCCGGGCGCTGGGTCCCGGCGGCGGGAGGCGCCATGTATCGTCAGTGAGGTACATCCTTACCTGTTCCCCTGCGGGGGGCAGCACGTGATGATTGGAGAGCGCATGAGACGTGATTAGAGTCTCCGCGGCCGCGGTCCGCAACACTGCGGCTCGCTCCTATCTGAACCTCACTGGCGGCGCAACCCTGTGGCGGGGTGTGGGGGTCGCTGGGACGGGGACTCCCCGGTCCTCCGAGCGGCTCGGGGTAGGTTGTTCAGTGTATGGTTAAAAGGGGTTAAGTTGTGCTTAAAGTTAGTGTAGTTGTGCGTACAGCCGTCTGCCTGCTGCTGTTGTGATGTTACAGGCATAGTCTGTTCCCTTGCAGTACTGTAGTTACAATCACAATTGAGTTCTTGGCATTGGTGAGGGGCACAGTTACAGTCAGAACCTATTATTTTGCAATAGTGGGGGAACAACATTGTCGGAACCTACCCGTTTGCACTAGCGGGGGACAACATTCTAAAGTTACAGTCGGAACCTACCCGTTCGCAATAGCGGGGGACAACATTCTAAAGTTACAGTCGGAACCTACCCGTTCGCAATGGCGGGGGACAACATTCTAAAGTTACAGTCGCAACCAACCCGTTTGCACTAGCGGGGGACAGCATTCTAAAGTTACAGTCGCCACCTACCCGTTTGCACTAGCGGGGGACAACATTCTAAAGTTACAGTCGCCACCTACCCGTTTGCAATAGCGGGGGACAACATTCTAAAGTTACAGTCGCCACCTACCCGTTTGCAATAGCGGGGGACAACATTCTAAAGTTACAGTCGGAACCTACCCGTTTGCAATAGCGGGGGACAACATTCTAAAGTTACAGTCGGACCCTACCTGCTTGCAATAGCGGGGGACAACATTCTAAAGATACAGTCGCAATAGTGGGGGAGAACATTGTAAGGTTACAGTCGCAACCTACCTGCTTGCAACCGTGAGGCACAACGCTGTAATTAGCCTGTTGCAATGATGTTATGATCACAGTCTATCCCAGTGCAAACGTTATAACGTTACAGTCACACTCTAGCCCCCTGCCCCAGTGGGGGACCGCGTTACAGTCACCCGCTGTCACTCGCAATAGAGGCGAAGGACATTAGAAGCACATTTGCAGCATCAGCGGTTGACAACCCAGCCCAGGGTTAACCCGCGGAACTCCTCGCCACTGGACGTGGGCGAAAGCTGGAAGCCACAGGGCCAGCTGCTGGCTATGGCCCAAGTCGGCCAGGGACACAGCCCCCTGCTCCACCTCTCCCTGACCCCCTGGCTCCCAGCCCAGTGCCCTGGTGCCAGGGTGAGGGGCTCCAGCTCCTTCCTTGCTGCTCTGATTGGCTGGGAGTTTGCAACAGCTCTTCCCTGGGATTGGCTGGATCCAGCCCGCTTTCTTGTGATTGGCTGGGGCTTGCCCCCCCTCCCTCGTGATTGGCCGGCCGGCTCCTTCCTTTTTTTCTTGCTCCCCTATGAGATCTCTTGCCTCTCATTGGCTAAGGGAGATGCCTCTCATCAACCCGAGTGGCTGGGCACCTCCCTTCACTAGCTGGCTGCCCGCCCCCCTTCTGTGATTGGCTGAGCTCTGCCTCTTCTCTCGTGATTGGCTGGGCACCGCCCTCTGTTCCCGGGCAGAAGACGGGACTCCTCACAAAATGGCGGGGGCGCCACGCCTCCCTTCTCTGATTGGCCGCGGCCCGGGGTGATTGACAGGAACCGCCTTATTCCCTTCTGTTAATCTTAACGGACCGGCACGAGCCCCGCCCGCTCTCCAGTGACGTTGCAACAGACGCGAGGGCAGCAGCGGCGCGCGGCTCCCCGGCTCAGAACTGCGAACCCCCCCACAACCATCGCGCGAGCCTGCCCATGCGCAGTGTTCGCCGGGGAGGGAACACGGGGCCTGGCAGAGTCAATGAGGGGACGGCCAGGCCCGGGCAGCCAATAGCGAACTATCAAGAGGAGAAGGCCGTGTAGTGTCAACCAATGAGAGGGAGCAGGCGGGGAGGCAAATGGCCCGGCAGCCAATGGGATGGGCTCGGTGGCCAATGGGAAGTCTGAGGGGGAGGGTTCGGCCGGGGTCGGTATCCAATGGCAGGACGGAGAGCGGGGACCGAGAAGGAGATGCTAGGGGCGGGGTCTGTCGGGACCGGTGGCCAATAGCAGGCTGGGGGCGGAGTCTTCCGGATGCGACGCTGACTGCCGGGGCGTGACCGGCCCACTCTAGCCCCGCCCCCCTTGGCCTGACTGCCCAATGAGCTGCCGGGAGCGTTTTTGAACAGCAAGTCCAGGCCTCTGATTGGCCGATCCGCGCCGGCCTGGGGGCCGCCGGTCTCCGCGATTGGCTGGTGCCCTCAGAGCGCGCGGCCTGTCAGCGCCCGCGGGAGGCCGGCTCGGCAGAGTCAACGGAGCGCGCGAGCCCCGGGTAGGTACCGGCGGCGGCTGCGGGGCTATGGGGGCTGGGGGGTTATGGGTGTGGGAGGGGCTATGGGGGTTATGAGGGCTGGGGGGTTATGGGTGTGGGAGGGGCTATGGGGGTTATGAGGGCTGGGGGGTTATGGGTGGGGGGGCTATGGGGGTTATGAGGGCTGGGGGGTTATGGGTGGGGGGGCTATGGGGGTTATGAGGGCTGGGGGGTTATGGGTGGGGGGGGCTATGGGGGTTATGAGGGCTGGGGGGTTATGGCTGGGGGGGGGCTATGGGGGTTATGAGGGCTGGGGGGTTATGGGTGGGGGGGCTATGGGGGTTATGAGGGCTGGGGGGTTATGGGTGTGGGAGGGGCTATGCGGGCTGGGGGGCTATGGGGGTTATGAGGGCTGGGGGGTTATGGGTGGGGGGGGCTATGGGGTTATGGGGGCTGTGGGGTTATGGGTGGGGGGGGCTATGAGGGCTGGGGGGTAATGGGTGGGGGGGCTATGGGGGTTATGAGGGCTGGGGGGTTATGTGGGGGGCTATGGGGGTTATGAGGGCTGGGGGGTTATGGGTGTGTGGGGGGCTATGGGGGTTATGAGGGCTGGGGGGTTATGGGTGGGGGGGCTATGGGGGTTATGAGGGCTGGGGGGTTATGTGGGGGGCTATGGGGGTTATGAGGGCTGGGGGGTTATGGGTGTGTGGGGGGCTATGGGGGTTATGAGGGCTGGGGGGTTATGGGTGTGTGGGGGGCTATGGGGGTTATGAGGGCTGGGGGGTTATGGGTGGGGGGGGGCTATGGGGGCTGGGGGGTTATGGGTGGGGGGGGGCTATGGGGGTTATGAGGGCTGTGGGGTTATGGGTGGGGGGGCTATGGGGTTATGAGGGCTGTGGGGTTATGGGTGGGGGGGCTATGGGGTTATGGGGGCTGTGGGGTTATGGGTGGGGGGGGCTATGGGGTTATGGGTGGGGGGCGCTATGAGGACTGGGGGGTTATGGGTGGGGGGGCTATGGGGGTTATGAGGGCTGGGGGGCTATGGGGGTTATGGGGCTGTGAGTGGGGGAGATATGGGGCTGGGAGGGTTATGGGTGTGTGGGGGGCTATGGGGGTTATGAGGGCTGGGGGGTTATGGGTGTGTGGGGGGCTATGGGGGTTATGAGGGCTGGGGGGTTATGGGTGGGGGGGCTATGGGGGTTATGAGGGCTGGGGGGTTATGGGTGTGTGGGGGGCTATGGGGGTTATGAGGGCTGGGGGGTTATGGGTGTGTGGGGGGCTATGGGGGTTATGAGGGCTGGGGGGTTATGGGTGTGTGGGGGGCTATGGGGGTTATGAGGGCTGGGGGGTTATGGGTGTGTGGGGGGCTATGGGGGTTATGAGGGCTGGGGGGTTATGGGTGTGTGGGGGGCTATGGGGGTTATGAGGGCTGGGGGGTTATGGGTGTGTGGGGGGCTATGGGGGTTATGAGGGCTGGGGGGTTATGGGTGTGTGGGGGGCTATGGGGGTTATGAGGGCTGGGGGGTTATGGGGCTGTGAGTGGGGGAGCTATGGGGGTTATAAGGGCTGGGGGGTTATGGGGCTGTGAGTGGGGGAGATATGGGGGGCTGGGAGGGTTATGGGTGTGTAAAGAGTGGGGGGTTACGGGGATGCGGGGCTGGAGGAGCTGGGGGTTATGGAGCTGGGGTTATGGTGGGTGGGGGAGTTAGGAGGAGCTGGGGGAGTTATGGTGGGGGGCTGGGGTTATGTGGCTGTGCGGGGTTATGGGGGGCTGCGGGTTATGGAGATGTGAGAGTGGGGGGCTATGGGGGTTATGAGGGCTGGGGGGTTATGGGGCTGTGAGTGGGAGAGATATGGGGCTGGGAGGGTTATGGGTGTGTAAAGAGTGGGGGGTTACGGGGATGGGGGGCTGGAGGAGCTGGGGGTTATGGACATGGGGTTATGGGAGACGGGGTCGGGGAGTTAGGAGGAGCTGGGGGAGTTATGGGGGGCTGAGGGAGTTATGGTGGGGGGGCTGGGGTTATGAGGATGTGGGGGGCTGGTGGTTATGGGTGGTGTGACACTGGGGTGGGGGGGTTATGGGGGGCTGGGGAGGTTATGGGGATGTGGGGGGGCTGGGGGTTATGGGTGGTATGACACTGTGGGGTGGGGGAGTCATGGGGGCTGGGGGGTTATGGTGGGGAGGCTGGGGGGTTATCGGGCTGTGAGAGTGGGGGGTTATGGGGGCTGGGGAGGTTGTGGGGATGGGGGTCTGGAGGAGCTGGGGGGTTATGTAGATGTGGGGGTTATGGGAGACTGGGGGTGGGGGAGTTATGAGGAGCTGGGGGTTATGGGGCTGTGAGAGTGGTGGGGTTATGGGGGGCTGGGGGGTTATGGGGATGTGGAGGTTATCAGGGGCTGGGGGTTATGGGTGTGTAAGAGTGGGGGTTATGGGGATGTGAGGGGCTGGGGGTTATGGGGGACGGTATGGGGAGGCTGGCGGTGGGGGAGTAGTGGGGATGTATGTGTCAGGCTGGGGGGTTATCGGGGTGTGGAGGTTTATGGAGGTGGGGGCTGTGGAGATGAGGAGCTGGGAGGTTATGGGGATGTGGGGAGCTGGGAGGTTATGGGGATGTGGGGGGTTATGGGGAGGCTGGGGAGGGGGACTGTGGGCATGTGGGCCGCTGCGGGTGGGAGAGTTATGGGGAAGTGGGGAGTTATGGGGATGTGGTGGGCTGGGGGGTTATGGGTGTGGGGGGGCTAGGGGTGGTGCAGTTATGGGGATGTGGGGTAGTTATGCGGGGCTGGGGGTGGGGATTTATGGGGATGTGGTGGGTGAGGGAGCTGGGGGGTTATGGAGATGGGGACTGACGGGTTATGGGGATGTTGGGGGCTGGAGGAGCTGGGAGGTTATGGAGATGAGGACTGGGGGATTATGGGGATGGGGGGGCTGGAGGAGCTGAGAGGTTATAAGGGTGTGTGTGGGTGTTATGGAGTTTGGGGGTTAGGGGAGAAGGGGCCGGGGGAGCATGGGATTGTGGGGGAGTGGCAGGATTATGGGGGCTGGAGGATCAGTGGGTTATGGGGCAGTGGGGGGCTGTCACAGAGTCCCCGGGCGATGCTCTGGAACTGCTCCCTGTGAGGCCAGGCAGGACCCTGGGGGAGCCTCCTCTCTGAGCAAACTGTCTCCAGGGCAAGGAGCTTCCTGGGTCTGACCTCGGGGCATCCCCGTCCCCCCGTGCGCTTCACCCTGCACCCCAACTCCGCAGTCAGATGTGACTCGCAGCCAGCCGGTAAAACAGGAGGTTTATTAGTCAGCAGGGACACAGCGGAGAACAGAACTTAGCCCAGAAATCAGTGACTTTCAGCCAAGTCCATCCTGGAGAGTCCTGGACCAGACACCCTGGACGACTCCTCTTCCAGTCCCACGCCTCAGGGTGGCCCAGGTTCCCCCGTCTGCCGGTCCCACGCCTCCGGGTGGCCCAGGTTACCCCGTCTGCCGGTCCCATGCCTCAGACTGCCCTGGACTGTGGAGTGTGTGTGGGGGGGGGGTTATGGGGGTCAGGAGCAGAGATTATAGGGGGCTGGAGGAGCAGGGATGTGAGTTTGGGGAGGGCCTTTGGCATGGGAGGGGGTCTTTGAGCCAGGTGGTGCGTGGGTAGGATGGGCGGCTCAGGGTTAAGTGGTATGTGGAGGACTAGGATCTGGGATGGCTGAGCTGATGCTGGGGATTTGGAGGTGGAGTTTGGCTGAGTTCCAGGGAGCAGATCGTGGGGGTGGGTGGGTTCGGGAGCAGGGGGCTCTGGTGCTAGGGTTGGGGTGGGAGTGGGGGACCCAGGGAGGGGGCTGGGGTATTAGGTTGCTGCGCTGGGCTCAGGTGGCCGTTGAGTTGGGTTAGTGTGGGTTGGGGGGCCTGGCATGGGGGCTATTGGCTAGGGTGGGATGTGTGGGGTGCAGGTGGGCAAAGTGGGGGGGGTTGGGGTAGGGGGTGCTCTGGGAGTTGGGGGGTGACGAGGGGTGGGCTTGTGGGGCTGTGACAGTTCAGCCCTGGGGAACCCCACAGAGTAAGCAAGTGAACTAACTAGTGACTGGGCTGTTAATGGGGAAACACTGAGACAACTTGCAACTGGACAGGACCCCCAGGTGTGGGGCCATTGCCTGGCTTTTCCTGGGGTGGTTGGAGTGCTCCTCGTCTGGCTGGGGGGCAGCCCCTTGGCCCCACTGGGGGATGGGCTGCACAAATTGAACTCCGCTTTCTAGTGACTCAAATACATCCGCCCCGACCCCCGTCCATGCCCAGCTCTTGCTAGGATGTTGCTTGACGTACCGGGTGGCTCAGTTGCTTACTCCGTGGGGTCCAGACCCTGTTCTTGCCTTCGGGGGTCTGGACCCTAATTGTGACGAGCAGGGAGCTCTGGGGGGGGCAGGAGTTAGGGGGCTGGACAGATGGGTTTCCAGCCCTGCTTTGCTCCCTATGGTGCAGTGGTCTGGGTCCCTGGGGCTGTGCCAGCATGGGCTAGTGGCTAGCAGAATATGCAGGAGGGGTCAGGATGCTGGGGATCTATTCCCAGCTCTTTGGGGGATCTTTGACAACTCTTCCCCCCACACTCCCATGCCTCAGTTTCCTCTCCTGCCCTCGGTCTGTTCAGAGGATACTTCCCAGGGCAGGGCCTGTATACCCAGCACAATGGGGCCCTGATCTTAGCAGGGATCTCCAAGTGATAACTAGGGTGGCGCCCTTCAGAGTACATCAGCCAAGCTCCTGCGCCCCCTCTGTTTCAGGGGCTCCCTGCAGCTCTCCCCATAAATATCTCCATTCTCCACACCATGCCAGGGGCTGGGTACCCCTTCCCCCCAGGCCGGGACCCTGTCTTTCCTCCCCCGCCCAGGTTGGAGCAGGCTTTCAGGAAGAGCAGGGGGGTTGTTCACTGCAAGGTGAGTTAAGCAGAAACCTAGTCCGTTTCCAGCTGTTTCATCAATCCATTTCAATGATTGTAATAAGCCAGAGGGAAGTTAACCTTTCTGGTAGAGTCGTCAATGCACATTTTTTTGGAAAATCTGAAGCAGGAGCTGGCAGCATTTCGGAAGGGGTGTGCTGAGGCTTCATTCATTTACCTTGATTTAAGGTTTCGTGTGCCAGTAATATATTATAACATTTTTAGAAGGTCTCTTTCTAGAAGTCTATAATATAGAACTAAACTATTATATGTAAAGTAAATAAGGATTTTAAAAATGTTTAAGACGCTTCATTTAAGATTAAATTAAAATGCAGAGCCCCCTGGACCAGTGGCCAGGACCCGGTCAGTGAGTGCCACTGAAAATCAGCTTGCTTGCTGCCTTCGGCACACGTGCCATAGGTTGCCTACCCTTGATCTGAAGGGTTTTTAAAGAAAAAAAACAACCCTTCTCTATTCCCCCCCACCTGGCTCTGCTTGTCCTGGGCTGAATTCTGTTATCCCCACCCTGTAAAAATCCCCCTGCTGTCTGGGCGGTGGGAACTGGTAGAGTTTTTAACAAGACCCAAAATAACATACTGGGCCATTTACTTTGCTAGCAAAACACCAACAGGCCGCGCATTGTGCAAAACGAAAACCTTTGCAGTTCTGTGCGGAGGGCTGCTGACGGCCTGACGGTCAGCGTTGGTTATGCAGGCGAGATGTTTTCCACTATAAGCGAAGGAGTGAGTTGAATCCGAATGCTTATCAGAGGCGCCCTGTTTCAGTTCGCTTATAGCTAGGCTTGGCCAGGTTAGACTTTTATGGGTGAATGTCAATTTCACCGCTCGCAGCAAACGGATGAGAATTTCCACGTGTAATAATCCAAACTGACAGGCAAAGTAAGGGAAAAGGCTGTTTGAAAACTCATTAGTTTGACTTAAGGGTCTTCACTTTGTCTGCATCACGTAACTGTGCAAAGCTTTCACTTTTCCAAGCTGTCTAGTCGTTAAATAATTGTTTGCCAATTTCCCATGACTGTGAAAATTTAAAATGAAAAAAATTCGGGGGAAAAATGCTTAAAACCATCATTTTGCACAGCTGGGATTTAAATATGGAAACACTGGTGGGGGGGAATGCTTCAAAATAAATACGGATATTATCCATCGAAATTATAAAAAAGAACAAATCAGCTGCTGCCAGGCCTACTTAGAACTTGGGCAAACTTTTTAACTGTTTGCCCTGAAATTGTCCAGTCTGGGTCTTTGCCTCGGGCTGACTTTTGGGAGAAAATTTCAGCCAAAATGGCTCGGCCGTTTCTGAGAATGAAGATAGAAAAAAATATGGTGCTTTCCCCAAGTTAAATTCTTAGGATTTTCTTTGAGACCCTCCATCGCCCCCTAGCTCTGGAGCAGGGACTTGATATCTGGCAGGGATCACGGCCCTGGTGTCAGGGACGCGGCTTTTGTTGTTCCTGGGGGGCTGGATTCTGCCCTTGTCTCTGTTACAGAGTTCCCAGGAGATGTTGGGCAAGTCGCTTCCACCACATGCTTTCCACATGGCCACTCAATGAGTCTTCCTTTCTGGGTGCCCAAAATGAGCCCGCGGGGTCTGATTTGCAGCTGGCCATGCACTTGCAGCTGGAGTCACCGGGAACTGTGCTGTGAACTTGCCAGGCACTGTGTGACACAACGTATTGCTGCCTCGGTGCCTCCGTTCTCCCTCTATAAAGTGGGAGAACAAGCCCTCAGCTGGCAGGGCTGGTAAGAGAAATCAAAGCATGGGGAGCGCTCGGCTCCCAGAGGGCCAAGCGCTGGCGGAGATGGAGTATTGCAAGCGCAGGGTTAGAAGCGGCAGCAAGAAACAAGCCGGGGTGGGGGGCAGGTGTCCACGGATTGGGGCAGGGCTCCTGTGGAAACCGTCGCGTGTGATCGTGTAGTTATAGACGTAACCTGCTCTATAAGGCCAGTGGGAAGGGGCCTGGTTGAGAGACTCCGAATCCGTGATACGGCTGCGGCCAGAACTTCGGACAGAGCATTGCTTGCTCTCTGTGTTTAAAGCCGGCCTGGGGGTGGGACAGATGGGTTGGGCGGGGGCTTTAAATCCAGACCATCTCATAGCCTGTTCTCCGGGGCCGAAGAGCTATGTCACTCCAATGCCTGCAAAACAGTTGGGAGGAAAGACCTCTGTGGTAAAATTCCCTGTCAGAGTTGGGTGATCACCAGTCTGCGTCTCTGGTCCTCCACGGAGACCTCTGGCAAAGGCCAGGTCCGTGGGGCGGGGACAGGAGAAGCTGAATAAGCTTATTTTGGGGAGGATATCGACTTTCCAGCCTTTGTCATAAAGGAGGGTTAATGTTCCTTCCCTCCCCAAATCGGTCCCCCGGGAGCAATTGTGTCTGTGTGTCAGGTCCCCTGGGGCATGTCGGCATGGCCGATTCAAACAGCCGGTCTGCTTCCAGTGGGGTCCCACAGGGATCGGGGCTGGGCCTGACGCTCTTTAACATCTTCCTCGATGGCCTGGAAGAAAACAGCAAATCGTCCCCGCCAGAGCTTGACAGCTGGGGACGTGGTGAATAACGAACAGGTCAGGTCACTCTGGATCGCGTGGTGCCCTGGGTGCATGCGAACTTTGTGCCTGAGTAGTTGAATTCCACAGGACGTGAGTTAATTCAGAGCAGAGCCATAAGAATGATTCAAGGATTAGTAATCGGGCCTGGGAGTGAGAGACGTCGGGCGTTGGATCTGGTCAGCAGGGGACGGCTGGGGTAGTGGGCTGGCCCTGACTCCCGACTTCCTGGGTGACCCTGAACTGCTCTGATCTCTTCTGTAAAGGGGGGCCCTTGTTCCACCAGGGGATCCTCCTGATCCAGGGCCCTCGGGCGATCAGGGTTTCCCTGGGCAGCCAGCCTGGGGCGGGGACTCTGGGTGAGCGCGGGCTGGTGCTGATGCTGTGTCCGTTTCTCCCCACAGAATGGCCTACAAGGAGAACGTGACCCCCGGTGCCGGCCCCAACCTGGCCAAGGTGAGCCGAGCTCGCGGGCCTGTGGTGGGAGAGACTCTGTTGTGCCAAGCACTGCACAAAACCTTCTCTCCCCCCGCACCTGAAATCGGAGCCGCCAACCCAGGCACTGCACAAAACCCTCTCTCCCTCCCCCCCCACCCGAGATCAGAGCCCCCCACTCGGGCGCTGCACAAAACCCTCCCCCCTGCCTGATATCGGAGCCCCCCACCCAGGCGCTGCCCAAAACCCTCCCTCCTGCCTGAGATCGGAGCCCCGCACCCAGGCGCTGCACAAAACCCTCTTCCCCCCCCCCCGGCCCCGAGATCAGAGCCCCCCACCCAGGCGCTGCACAAAACCCTCTCCCCCCTCCCGAGATTGGAGCCCCGTACCCAGGCACTACCCAAACCCCTCCCCCCCGCCTGAGATCAGAGCCCCCCACCTGGGCACTGCACAATACCCTCTGCCCCCGCCAGACATCGGAGCCCCCCACCCGGGTGCTACACAAAACCCTCTCCCATCACCCGGGTGCCGCATGGGGTCCTCGCTGCCCCCCGAGATCAGGGCACCGCAGGGACTCCCCTGCCCCATGCCAGGTGCTGAGGCAGAGTGAAAGCCCCCGCTCAGTGCCTAGCTACGGTACAGGAGTGGTAGCAGCCGCCGCAGACTAGTGATAAATACGGACGTGGACAGGGCACTGATTCTGAGCGACGTAGTAAACTGGGAGAAAACCGGTCTTGGGGTGAGAGACACCAGCAGCTTGGTCTGTTTCACTTACCAAGCAGAAGGTGAAGTCTATAAATATCTGCCTGGGGAACCAGTATTTGCCAATGGGGATTCGCCATCCCTGATAATTTCCCATTCGTTTTCTATCGGATCTGTTCTAGGGTTTCTTTTGAGGCCAGGTCCTGGAGAGACCCCGTCCGGCCTCCGGCGCCTGCCTATAACCCTCGGCTGTTTTCTCTCTCTCTCTCTCTCTCCCCCCCTGCAGTATGGGGTGCTGAGCGGGCCAGGCCCCCAGCGAGTCCCCCGGAAGGATCCCTACATGCCCAGCGGCACCCCCTCCGAGACGCTGCTGGCACAGAGGGCCATGGCCAGTGCCAATAAGATTATCCTGAAGTCCTCCAGCATCCAGAAGCCAGGTAGGAAGGGGCAGGTTGGGGTCTGGGGGTACGCTCGGGGGGAGGATCTGTGGTCCCCCCCAACAGATCTGCTCAGGCTCAGCCGGGCATTAATTTAGGGCAGTTTCGAGGCCTATGTTGGACAGGAAGGCAGAGCGGGTGATCTCGGGGTCCCATCTGGCCTTGGAATCTGTGGGTCTAGGAGCTAAGAATGGGAGAGAAACACGAAGTGGGGATTTCCGACATCCCAGTAGGGCCCATTCGATCAGCCAGCCCGACCTTCGGGCTCGCCCAGGCCGGAGATGGTGGATGGGGCATCGCCCGCAGTCTGACGGGGCGTTGTCTGGCTCAGCCGGGAGCTGTGGGCACCCATAATGTGTGGGCTTCCTGCCGGGACCTGTCGTTGGGGAGGGTGGGCCTGGTGCACCGGGGTATGCTAGGATGTGACTCTCACTCCCTCTCCGCAGCCGTCCCGGGCAGGGTGCCCACTGAATCCAGCTCCGGTGTCCAGGCGGCTCAACCCACCCCGCAGTGAGTGTCTCTGCAGGGAAGGTGGGTTGGGCTGGGCTAGGGGGGCCAGGGTGGCACTTTTGCTTAGAGGACACTGAGATCTGGCTCCTGTGTGGGGGGAAGAGGTGGGGAGAGCGCTCACTTTGGGGCTGCATGTCCTGGCTGACATCGGCCTCACCCTGATCCAGGTGGTTCCCTGGCGATCTGCTGTCTGGGCTAGGGAGATCTGGGGCAGGGGAGGGAATTTGGGGCAGCCGGGCCCTGGGAGAGCGCTGTGAGCGGGGGCTACCAGAGGGAGGGGAGATCTAGGGCTGCTGGGGGTGGGGAGAGTTTCTAGGGTAGCTGGGTCCTGGGGTGGGGAGGGGGGTTTCTGGGGTGGCTGGACTCCAGTGCAGGTTGTGGGAGGGGGAGGATCTGGGATAGCTGGGGCAGGGCTGCCCAGAGAGGAGTGGCATGTGGGGAGGCTGGGCTCCAATGGAGGGATCTGGGGTGACTGGGCAATTCACGGGGAGGGCTGCCTGGGAGGAAGGGAGGATCTGGGGCAGCTGGGCCCTGTGGGGGGGAGCGGGGATCTGGGACAGTCAGATCCTGGGGGGAAGGCTGCCTGGGGGGGTGGATTCTGGGGCGGTTGGGTCCCAGGTGGGTTCGGGGAAGGGCTGCCTGAGGGGAGATCTGGTGTGGCTGGGTTCCGGGGAGGAGATCTGGGGTGGCTGGGCCTTGCGTGGGCATGGCTGCCTGGGGGTGGGGGGGGGGGATGTGGGGCAGCCAGGTCCCAGGGGGAGGGCTGCGTGGGAGCAGGGTCCCTGTGCGGGAGGGGGGATCTGGGGGAGTGCAAACCCCTGCTGTCCCTTGGCATCCTGTTCTGCACCCCCCGACTCTAACCCCCCCGCCCCCCAGGCGAGTGTTCACCATCAATGACTTTGAGATCGGGCGCCCGCTGGGGAAGGGGAAGTTCGGGAACGTGTACCTGGCCCGGGAGCGGGCGTCCCGGTTCATCGTGGCGCTCAAGGTGCTCTTCAAGTCGCAGATGGAGAAGGAGGGTGTGGAGCACCAGCTGCGGCGGGAGATCGAGATCCAGTCCCATCTCCAGTGGGTGGGGCTGGGCGCGGGCGGGGCAGGGTCCTGGCTGGGGGGTCGACCCCGGGAGGGGATTGGCAGGGGGGCCCCGAAGCCTGGCCTGCAGATAAGGGACCCAGGAGATCGGGAAGCAGAAAGGAGGTGGAAGCCCCTTGGAATGGGGGTGTCCCGAGCGCAGCCCTGAAGCCGTGGATTGGACCAGGCTTGAGGGGGCATCCTGTCCTGGGAGGGGCCAGCTGGGGCACCCCCATGACACCCCCTCAGTAACCAATGTCCCAGACCGTGCATGCGGGGGTCTCTGGTGGGGGGGTCTGGGGCAGGGAAGAGTGCTGCCCCCCCATTGGGAGGGGAGACACCCCCCTCAGCTGCCCTGCCCCTGGGTGATCTGACTCTGACTCCGGCCCTCCCTGAGCAGCCTCGTAGGGAGTGGGGCGGGGGGGGGGCTCCCTAGAGGGTACTGTGCCATGGGCGGGGGGCACTCTCTCCGTGCTCAGGCCTGGCTCTCACTGCCCCCCGCCTTTGGCCCGCAGACACCCCAACATCCTGCGCCTCTACAACTATTTCCACGACAAGAAGCGGGTCTACCTGATCCTGGAGTACGCGCCCCGCGGCGAGCTCTACAAGGAGCTGCAGAAGTGCCGACAGTTCGACGAGCAGAAGACCGCCACGGTGAGCGTGCGGGGGCCCACCGGGTGCAGCGCCCCCCAGGCCGGGGGCAAAGGCAGATGCGGGCTGCAGGCCCCTGTTAGCTACAGGCCTGGCATGTGCCATCTCCACCTTGGCTGTGAGGGTGGCGTGGTCTATGTGGAGAGCACTGGCTGGGAGTCAGGACGCCTGGGTTCTCTGCTAGGTTCTGAGTGGGGCGTGTGGTCTAATGGTTAGAGCGAGAGGGCTGGGAGCTAGGAGTCATAGAATCATAGAAGATCAGGGTTGGAAGGGACCTCAGGAGGGATCTAGTCCAACCCCCTGCTCAGAGCAGGACCCACCCCAACTAAATCATCCCAGCCAGGGCTTTGTCAAGCCAGGCCTTGAAAACCTCTAAGGAAGGAGATTCCACCACCTCCCTAGGGAACCCATTCCAGTGCTTCACCACCCTCCTAGGGAAATAGTGTTTCCTAATATCCAACCTAGACCTCCCCCACTGCAACTTGGGACCATGGCTCCTTGTTCTGTCATCTGCCTCCACTGAGAACAGCCAAGCTCCATCCTCTTTGTAACCCCCTTCACGTAGTTGAAAGCAGCTATCAAATCCCCCTCGCTCTTCTCTTCTGCAGACTAAACAGTCCCAGTTCTCTCAGCCTCTCCTCATAAGTCATGTGTCCCAGCCCCCTAATCATTTTTGTTGCCCTCCGCTGGACTCTTTCCAATTTGTCCACATCCTTCTTGTAGTGTGGGGCCCAAAACTGGACACAGGACTCCAGATGAGGCCTCACCAATGTCGAAGAGAGGGGAATGATCACATTCCTCAATCTGCTGGCAATGCCCCTACTTATACAGCCCAAAATGCTGTTAGCCTTCTTGGCAACAAGGGCACACTGCTGACCCATATCCAGCTTCTCATCCACTGTAACCCCCAGGTCCTTTTCTGCAGAACTGCTGCCTAGCCACTCGGTCCCTAGTCTGTAACAGTGAGTGGGATTCTTCCATCCTAAGTGCAGGACTCTGCACTTGTCCTTGTTGAACCTCATCAGGTTTCTTTTGGCCCAGTCCTCCAATTTGTCTAGGTCCCTCTGTATCCTGTCCCTACCCTCCAGCGTATCTACCACTCCTCCCAGTTCAGTGTCATCTGCAAACTTGCTGAGGGTGCAATCCACACCATCCTCCAAATCATTAATGAAGATATTGAACAAAACCAGCCCCAGGACCGACCCTTGGGGCACTCGCTTGATACCGGCTGCCAGCTAGACATGGAGCTGTTGATCACTACCCGTTGAGCCTGACGATCTAGCCAGCTTTCTACCCACCTTATAGTCCATTTGTCCAGCCCATACTCCTTTAACTTGCTGGCAAGATACTGTGGGAGACCATATCAAAAGCTTTGCTAAAGTCAAGGAATAACACATGCACTGCTTTCCCCTCATCCACAGAGCCAGTTATCTCCTCATAGAAGGCAATTAGGTTAGTCAGGCATGACTTGCCCTTGGTGAATCCATGCTGACTGTTCCTGATCACTTTCCTCTCCTCTACGTGCTTCAGAATTGATTCCTTGAGGACCTGCTCCGTGATTTTTCCAGGGACTGAGGTGAGGCTGACTGGCCTGTAGTTCCCCGGATCCTCCTCCTTCTCTTTTTTAAAGATGGGCACTACATTAGCCTTTTTCCAGTCATCCGGGACCTCCCCCGTTCACCATGAGTTTTCAGAGATAATGGCTAATGGCTCTTCAATCACATCTGCCCCTTTAGCACCCTCGGATGCAGCGCATCAGGCCCCATAGACTTGTGCTCCTACAGCTTTTCTAAATAGTCCTGAACCACTTCTTTCTCCACAGAGGGCTGGTCACCTCCTCCCCATGCTGTGCTGCCCAGAGCAGCAGTCTGGGAGCTGACCTTGTTCGTGAAGACAGAGGCAAAGAAAGCACTGAGTAACATTAGCTTTTTCCACATCCTCTGTCACTAGATTGCCTCCCCCATTCAGTAAGGGGCCCACACTTTTCCTTGACTTTCTTCTTGTTGCTCACATACCTGAAGAAACCCTTCTTGTTCCTCTTAACATCTCTTGCTAGCTGCAACTCCAAGTGTGCTTTGGCCTTCCTGAATTCACTCCTGCATGCCTGAGCAATATTTATATACTCCTCCTGGTCATTTGTCCAATTTTCCACTTCTTGTAAGTGTCTTTTTTGTGTTTTAAGTTCAGCAAGGATTTCACTGTTAAGCCAAGCTGGTCACCTGCCATATTTACTATTCTTTCTACACATCAGGATGATTTGTTCCTGCAACCTCAAGAAGGATTCTTTAAAATACAACCAGCTCTCCTGGACTCCTTTTCCCCTCATGTTATTCTTCCAGGGGATCCTGCCCATCAGTTCCCTGAGGGAGTCAAAGTCTGCTTTTCTGAAGTCTAGGGTCCGTATTCTGCTGCTCTCCTTTCTTCCTTGTGTCAGGATCCTGAACTTGACCATCTCATGGTCACTGCCTCCCAGATTCCCATCCACTTTTGCTTCCCCTACTAACTCTTCTCTGTTTGTGAGCAGCATGTCAAGAAGAGCTCTGCCCCTAGTTGGTTCTTTCAGCACTTGGTCCAGGAAATTGTCCCCTACATTTTCCAAAAACTTCCTGGATTGTCTGTGTACTGCTGTATTGCTCTCCCAGCAGATATCAGGGTGATTGAAGTCTCTCATGAGAACCAGGGTCTGTGATCTAGTAACTTCTGCTAGTTGCCGGAAGAAAGCCTTGTCCACCTCATTCCCCTGGTCTGATGGTCTATAGCAGGTTCCCACCACGACATCACCCTTGTTGCTCCCACTTCTAAACCTAATCCAGAGACTCTTGGGTTTTCCTGCAGTTTCTTACCAGAGCTCTGAACAGTCATACTGCTCTCTTACATACAATGCAACTCCTGCACCTTTTCTGCCCGGCCTGTCCTTCCTGAACAGTTTATATCCATCCATGACCGTACTCCTGTCATGTGAATTATCCCACCAAGTCTCTGTTATTCCAATTACATCATAGTTCCTTGGCTGTGCCAGGACTTCCAGTTCTCCCTGCTTGTTTCCCAGGCTTCTTGCATTTGTGTCTAGGCACTTAAGATAACTCGCTGATTGTCCTGCTTTCTCAGTCTGAGACAGGAGTCCTCCCCTCTTGTGCTCTCCTTCTCCTGCTTCCTCCCGGTATCCCATTTCCCCACTTACCTCAGGGCTTTGGTCTCCTTCCCCCGGTGAACCTAGTTCAAAGCCCTTCTCGCTAGGTGAGCCAGCCTGCCTGTGAAGATGGCTCCATCCCTTCATTAGCCGGAGCCCGTCTCTGCCTAGCACTCCTCCTTCTTGGAGTCTTGAGCTCTCTCCCTGGCCCTGGGAGGGGAGTGGGAGCTAGTGAGTTAAAGGGGGGTGGGGGAGCTGGGAGCCAGGACTCCTGGGTTCTCACCCCGGTTCTGGAGGGGAGTGGGGGCTACTGGCCTACTGTGTGCCCTTCTGCAAGTCACTTCTGCTCTCTGTTGCCTCAGTTTCCCAATCAGCAGGGGGGCTTTCCCCTGGTAGGCTGGGCTGGCCCTGGTGCAGCACTAGGGGGTGCTGAGGAGCAGGGAGGCTCAGCAGGCACGGCTGGCCTAGGGGGTGCTGTGGGGCAGGGGACTCAGCAGGGGGCGCTCTCCCCTGGCAGGCAGGGCTGGCCCCAGGGCGGCGCTAGGGGGTGCTGTGGGGCAGGGGGGGCTCTCCTCTGGCAGGCAGGGCTGGCCCCAAGGTGGCACTAGGGGGCGCTGTGCTGTGAGGAGCAGAATATCATTTAACATTTTCCTCTTCAGGCAGAGGAATTTATTTTTTTCCCCTGAACATTTATTTTTAACCTGTGCGCCCCGGTTTTTTAGGGGCAGTAAGAAGGGGGCGCAGGGGGAAAAAAGTGGCAATTTTCCTTGTTTCAAAGCCCTTCTCCCCCCGAAGCGTTTTTGAAAAGCTTGGATTTTAGGAGGGAAATGGGGGGGGTTGTGCCAGCCCAGCCCCCTGACCGCCCATGATCTGCCCCGCAGTTCATGGAGGAGCTCGCCGACGCACTCATCTACTGCCACGCCAAGAAGGTGATTCACCGCGACATCAAGCCGGAAAACCTCCTTATGGGCCTGAAGGGCGAGCTCAAGATCGCCGACTTCGGCTGGTCCGTGCACGCACCCTCGCTCAGGTGAGAGCCGGGTGGGCGGAGGGGGAGTCCCTGTGCCGTCCTCAGCTTGGCACTCACCCCGCACTGCTCTCCTGCAGGCGGAGGACCATGTGCGGCACGCTGGATTACCTGCCCCCCGAGATGATCGAGGGAAAGACGCACGACGAGAAGGTGGATCTGTGGTGCATTGGGGTCTTGTGCTATGAGCTCCTGGTGGGGCAGCCGCCCTTCGAGAGCTCCACCCACACGGAGACATATCGCCGCATCACCAAGGTGAGGTGCCCCGCCCCAGAGGTGGCCGCATCTCAGCACTGGGTGAGGGGTCCCTGAGTTACCAGCCGCCCCGCCCCAGAGGTGGCCGCATCTCAGCACTGGGTGAGGGGTCCCTGAGTTACCAGCCACCCCGCCCCAGAGAGATGTGGCAGAATAACTCACGGCACATTATGGAGGGCCGTACGGGCAGTCCCCTATCACCCTAGGGCTGTTGCTGTGGGTTTCGGCCCTTTAGCATCCCTCTGAGGGGTCCCCCAAGTCTGGGATGATCTGTGCTCTCGCCCCTCACAACTGGACACCTCAGTCATGAGCTCCAGGCTGAGGGCGTTACCCCAGCTCCAAGTGGGAAGGGGGGTGCAAAGGGGTGTCCTCCCCTGGGCCCCACAGCAGAGAAGAGAACCCAGGAGTCCTGGCTTCCAGCTCCTCGTGCTCTAGCCCCGAGACCCACTCCCCGCGTCGGGGATAGAACCCAGGCGTCCGGGCTCTGACTTTGTGCGCCCCCGGCAGGTGGATCTGCAGTTCCCGCCGTTCATGTCGGAAGGTTCCCGGGACCTGATCACCAAGCTGCTGCGCCACAACCCCGCGGAGCGGCTGCCGCTGCGGGCCGTGCTGGAGCACCCCTGGGTGAAGGCCCACTCGCGCCGGGTGCTGCCGCCCGTCTTCAATCCCGCCCCTGCCAACTAGCCGTGCCCTGCGGCCTCTTTCATCCCCCCCCTGAGGGGGGAACGGACACACATGACGTCAGTCCCCGTCTCCCGCCCGGGCTCCCTCGGTGATGCCCCTGTCGGCCGATCCCGGGCAAGGGGCACGGGGCCGACACGCCCGCTCGGGCCTGTGAATAAAGGTGCGGCTGCCAGTCCCTGACCCCGGAAGATTTTGCTGGCCACCTTCCCAGCTGTCAGGCTAGGCCCCCCCCTTGCCCAGAGGGGCAGTGGGTCCCTGCCCCCTCCTTTCCTGCCCATGTGCCATGGGGCGGGGGCATGCCCCGGCACGCCCTGTTTTAAATGTCCCTGTGGGAGGCTGCATGCCCCCTGCCCTCTTTTTAATAAAATTTGGAGTTACTTTGCCGTGGGGTCGTCTTGCGTCTGTCTGTTGGAGGGCAGAGAAGAGTATGGGGCAGCTTGGGGGTGGGCCCTGTGGGGCGGGGAGGGGCTCAGCAGCCTTTGTCTCTAGCCTTTAACCCCCCACTTCTACTTCCCCACGCCCCAGTTGCCCTCCATGTGACCTGGATTTGTCCCAATGTCCCCCCAACCCAGCTCTTGGCTGCCTGCACCCCCCCCATGGCCGTAAGCCAGCCTGGTTCATAGGGGAGCTCTGCTGCTGGGAGTGGAGTGGGGGGCCCAATGTCGAAGGGCGGCACTAGGGGGTGCTGTGGGGCAGGGAGTCGGGTGGGGGCAGCAGGGAGTGCTCTCCCCTGGCAGGCAGGGCTGGCCCTGGGGGGCACCGTGGGGCAGGGGCTCAACAGGGGGCGCTCTCCCCTGGCAGCAGGGCTGGCCCTAGAGTGTGATGTGGGGTGGGGGCTCAGCAGGGGACGCTCTCCCCTGGCAGGCAGGGCTGGCACTGGGGGGCGGGGGCTCAGCAGGGGGCGCTCTCCCCTGGCAGGCAGGGCTGGCCCTAGGTGGTGATGTGGGGCGGGGGCCCAGCAGGGGGCGCTCTCCTCTGGTAGGCAGGGCTGGCTCTAGGGGGCGCTGTGGGGCGGGGGCTCAGCAGGGGGCGCTCTCCCCTGACAGGCAGGGCCGGCCGTGGGGGGCGCTGTGGGGCGGGGGCTCAGCAGGGGGCGCTCTTCCCTGGCAGGCAGGGCCGGCCCTGGGGGGCGCTGTGGGACGGGGGCTCAGCAGGGGGCGCTCTCCCCTGGCAGGCAGGGCCGGCTCTAGGGGGCGCTGTGGGGCGGGGGGCTCAGCAGGGGGCGCTCTCCCCTGGCAGGCAGGGCCGGCCCTAGGGGGCCATGTGGGGCGGGGGCTCAGCAGGGGGCGCTCTCCCCTGGCAGGCAGGGCCGACCCTGGGGGGCGCTGTGGGGCGGGGGCTCAGCAGGGGGCGCTCTCCCCTGGCAGGCAGGGCCGGCCCGGCCCTGGGGGGCGCTGTGGGGTGGGGGCTCAGCAGGGGGCGCTCTCCCCTGGCAGGCAGGGCCGGCCCTGGGGGGCGCTGTGGGGCGGGGGCTCAGCAGGGGGCGCTCTCCCCTGGCAGGCAGGGCCGGCCCTGGGGGGCGCTGTGGGGCGGGGGCTCAGCAGGGGGCGCTCTCCCCTGGCAGGCAGGGCCGGCCCTGGGGGGCGCTGTGGGGTGGGGGCTCAGCAGGGGGCGCTCTCCCCTGGCAGGCAGGGCTGGCTCTAGGGGGCGCTGTGGGGCGGGGGCTCAGCAGGGGGCGCTCTCCCCTGGCAGGCAGGGCTGGCCCTAGGGGGCGCTGTGGGGCGGGGGCTCAGCAGGGGGCGCTCTCCCCTGGCAGGCAGGGCTGGCTCTAGGGGGCGCTGTGGGGCGGGGGCTCAGCAGGGGGCGCTCTCCCCTGGCAGGCAGGGCTGGCCCTAGGGGGCGCTGTGGGGCGGGGGCTCAGCAGGGGGCGCTCTCCCCTGGCAGGCAGGGCTGGCTCTAGGGGGCGCTGTGGGGCGGGGGGCTCAGCAGGGGGCGCTCTCCCCTGGCAGGCAGGGCCGGCCGTGGGGGGCACTGTGGGGCGGGGGCTCAGCAGGGGGCGCTCTCCCCTGGCAGGCAGGGCTGGCTCTAGGGGGCGCTGTGGGGCGGGGGCTCAGCAGGGGGCACTCTCCCCTGGCAGGCAGGGCCGGCCGTGGGGGGCGCTGTGGGGCGGGGGCTCAGCAGGGGGCGCTCTCCCCTGGCAGGCAGGGCTGGCTCTAGGGGGCGCTGTGGGGCGGGGGCTCAGCAGGGGGCGCTCTCCCCTGGCAGGCAGGGCTGGCCCTAGGGGGCGCTGTGGGGCGGGGGCTCAGCAGGGGGCGCTCTCCCCTGGCAGGCAGGGCTGGCTCTAGGGGGCGCTCTCCCCTGGCAGGCAGGGCTGGCCCTAGGGGGCGCTGTGGGGCGGGGGCTCAGCAGGGGGCGCTCTCCCCTGGCAGGCAGGGCTGGCTCTAGGGGGCGCTGTGGGGCGGGGGCTCAGCAGGGGGCGCTCTCCCCTGGCAGGCAGGGCCGGCCGTGGGGGGCGCTGTGGGGCGGGGGCTCAGCAGGGGGCGCTCTCCCCTGGCAGGCAGGGCTGGCTCTAGGGGGCGCTGTGGGGCGGGGGCTCAGCAGGGGGTGCTCTCCCCTGGCAGGCAGGGCCGGCCGTGGGGGGCGCTGTGGGGCGGGGGCTCAGCAGGGGGCGCTCTCCCCTGGCAGGCAGGGCTGGCTCTAGGGGGCGCTGTGGGGCGGGGGCTCAGCAGGGGGCGCTCTCCCCTGGCAGGCAGGGCTGGCTCTAGGGGGCGCTGTGGGGCGGGGGGCTCAGCAGGGGGCGCTCTCCCCTGGCAGGCAGGGCTGGCTCTAGGGGGCGCTGTGGGGCGGGGGCTCAGCAGGGGGCGCTCTCCCCTGGCAGGCAGGGCTGGCCCTAGGGGGCGCTGTGGGGCGGGGGCTCAGCAGGGGGCGCTCTCCCCTGGCAGGCAGAGCTGGCTCTAGGGGGCGCTGTGGGGCGGGGGCTCAGCGGGGGGCACTCTCCCACACCCTTCATGCCCCCCAGCCTTGACATGCAGCCATTGCTGGGGCTCAGCTGGGAGCTGTCCCCGGCGCCCTCGGCTGCCTGGCCCCCCACGAGTCGCACGCAGCCCCCAGCCCTGGCAGGGGCCCGCCCACTGGACAGTGCCGCTGGCTTGGGGGGCAGGCCTGGGGGCAGAGCCTCTTCTCACCCCGATTGCCCCATCTCCCCCCCACATCAGCCTCAGCTCGGGGTGGGGGGAGTCCCTCGGGCCTGGTCTGTGTGCAGGGGACTGACCCAGCCCCACGGCCACAGGGGGCTGGATACCTGCCCCCCATCCGGGCATCGCACCTGGGGGGAGGAGGGGTAGAATAGGACTGACAGGGCCCACTATTGGCCCCCATCTCCCCGGTCTTCCCCCCCTTGTTGCCCCATGACCCTGCCCAATCTTTGTCTGCCCCTCCCCCTTCATCTGCCCCTTGCTGCCCCTCCCCCTTCATTGCCCTCTCTTCTATCTGCCCCCTTGCTGCCCCTCCCCCTTCATCTCTCTCCTCGCTGCCCCTCCCCTTCATCTGCCCCTTGCTGCCCCTCCTCCTTCATTGCCCCCTCTGCGATCTGCCCCCTTGCTGCCCCTCCCCCTTCATCTGCCCCTCCCCCTTCATCTGCCCCCTCTTCTATCCCCCTTCTTGCTGCCCCTTCATCTGCCCCCGCATCCCTTCATGTGCCCTCTGTTGCCCCTCCCAACCGAGTGGCCCCTCCCCCTTCATTTGCCCTTCCCCCTTCATTGCCCCCTCTTCTATCTGCCCCCTTGCTGCCCCTCCCCCTTTACATATCCCTCCCTCTTCATCTGCCCCCTTGCTGCCCCTTCCCCTTCAGCTGCCCCTCCTCCTTCATCTGCCCCCTGTTCTATCTGCCCCTTTGCTGCCCCTCCCCCTTTACATATCCCTCCCTCTTCATCTGCCCCCTTGCTGCCCCTTCCCCTTCATCTGCCCCTCCTCCTTCATCTGCCCCCTCTTCCATCCCCCACCTTGCTGCCCCTTCCCCTTCATCTGCCCCTCCCCCTTCATCTGCCCCCTCTTCCATCCCCCACCTTGCTGCCCCTTCATCTGCCCCCTCGCTGCCCCTCCCCCTTCATCTGCCCCTCCCCCTTCATCTGCCCCCTCTTCCATCCCCCACCTTGCTGCCCCTTCATCTGTCCCAAATCCCTTCATCTGCCCCCTTGCTGCCCCTCCCCCTTCATCTGCCCCTCCCCCTTCATCTGCCCCCTCTTCCATCCCCCACCTTGCTGCCCCTCCCCCTTCATCTGCCCCCTTTGTGCCCCATTACTTGCCCTCTTGTTGCCCCTCCCCCCTTCCCGAGTGGCCCCTCCCCCCGCGCTGATTGCAGAGGGCCCGGCTCCAGCCGCTCCCCCTCCTGCCCCCTCCCCCCCCGCCCAGGTCCCCGGATGCGCCAGCCCGGCCGCCATCTTCCCCGCTCGGCTCAGGGACCCGCGCCACTCGGCGAGCGCCCGCCCCGCCGCAGACCCCGGCCCGCGCCGCCGCCGCTCCCGACATGTGAGTAGCCCTCGATGCAAGAAGGGAAGCAGCGTGCAATGGTCCCCGGGCTGCATCGCTTCGGGTGCATGCAAGAGCCGGGCTCCCCCCTTGCCCGCCCCCGCAGGGGCTGGGGGCTCTGCCGACCCCAGGGCTTAGCAAAACGGGGGGCAGGGGGCTGCTCAGTGCAAGGCAGTAAAGAGCGTGCAATGCTCCGCGGGCTGCATAAACCGGGGACATGCGAGATCCGGGCCCTTCCCGTTCTCCCTCGCCCCCGCAGGGAAAGGGGCTCATCCACCCTCCCAATGGATCGGTTCAGTAAGGCAGGGGTATGATGGGTGCAAGGAGATAAATAGCGTGCAGTGTTCCCCAGGCTGCAGAAAGCGGGGTGCACGCCAGATCCGGCGTCCCCCCTGTCCAGGGCAGGGGGCTCATCCATCCTCCCAGTGGATGGGCTCGGTAAAGCCAAGGCTGGGGTCTGCTGAGTGCAAGGAGATAAAGAGCATGCAATGCTCCCTAAGCTTTATAAAGCGGGGTGCACGCAAGATCCGGGGTCCCCCTGTCCAGGGCAGGGGGCTCATTCATCCTCCCAGTAGATGGGCTCGGTAAAGCCAAGGCTGGGGTCTGCTCAGTGCAAGGAGATAAATAGCATGCAGTGCTCCCTATGCTTTATAAAGCGGGGTGCACGCAAGATCCGGGGTCCCCCCTGTCCAGGGCAGGGGGCTCATTCATCCTCCCAGTGGATGGGCTCGGTAAAGCCAAGGCTGGGGTCTGCTGAGTGCAAGGAGATAAAGAGCATGCAATGCTCCCTAAGCTTTATAAAGCGGGGTGCACGCAAGATCCGGGGTCCCCCTGTCCAGGGCAGGGGGCACATTCATCCTCCCAGTGGATGGGCTCGGTAAAGCCAAAGCTGGGGTCTGCTCAGTGCAAGGAGATAAATAGCATGCAGTGCTCCCTAAGCTTTATAAAGCGGGGTGCACGCAAGATCCGGGGTCCCCCTGTCCAGGGCAGGGGGCTCATTCATCCTCCAGTGGATGGGCTCGGTAAAGCCAAGGCTGGGGTCTGCTGAGTGCAAGGAGATAAATAGCATGCAATGCTCCCTATGCTTTATAAAGCGGGGTGCACGCAAGATCCGGGGTCCCCCCTGTCCACGGCGGGGAGCTCACCCACCCTCCCAGTAGATGGGCTCGCTAAAGCCAGGTTCTCAATGCACGGAAATGAATAGCGTGCAATGCTCTCCAGGCTGCATAAAGCGGGGTGCACGCGAGATTCGGGGTCCAGTCTCCACAGGGGAGGGGCGCTGATGCACCCTCCCGTGGATGGTCTCCGTAAAGCCAGGGCTGGGGTGTGCACCCGAGATCCGGGCTCCCCCGCTGGGAAGATGGCTTACCCACCCTCCCGTGGCCGGCCTCTGCAAAGCAGGGGTAGGGGCGTCCTCGGGGCAAGGCGTGGGGTGATGCATCACCCCGGGTGCACGGGTGACTTCCTTGCCCGTTCCCGCTTTTGGGGGGGCGGGGGGGCTTATTCCCAAAAGCCGGGGCCCCTGGGGCTGGGCGCAGCCAGGCAAGGGCAGGGACGGGACTAGGGGATCGATCGCTTGCAATGCACCTCCGCTTGCATTACCCCCCCCATGCATCAACTAGCCGCATTCTTCCTGCCCCACCCGCGGGGGGTGGGGGGTCCCATAACACCCTATGGCACCTGCCCCAGCAAAGCCCGGTTGCAAAGAAAGGACCTGGGGGTGCCCCTGGCTCTGTTCCCTGCCATGCATGAAAGAGAGGGGGCTGGGTTGGGGGACCCCTGCAAAGGGACAGAGGGAGGGCTGGAGAGAAGAGTCGGGGGTAGGGGCCCAGGGCTATGGGGAGAGGGTGATGGGGGGAAGATGGAGATTTGGGGGCAGAGGGGGATGGGGGGCAGGAGTCTTGTGGGGGGGATAAAGGGAGGGGAGCCGGAGCCTGGATTGGGGGGATGAGGGGGGAAGCCTGGGATGGAGGGCAGGAGTCTTGGGCAGCGGGAGAGGGCAGGAACCAGCCACGGGGAAGTGGGTTTAAAACTAGCATCACCCCATCTCCCGCCCCCCCCAGCAGAGCCAGGCAGCTGAAATCCCTCCCCCCCCACAAACACACGCTCATGTCATTGGGGGGGCCCACCCATCCGGGGATGCTGGGTTTAAAAAGAGTCTCAGCCCAGCTGCATTTCTGGGTGGGTCCCCAATGCCCCCCCCCGTAGACAGGGGGCATCCAAGGCCCCCCAAGTATGGGGATCGGGGGGGGCTGCATCCCCCATTTCTCCTGCTGGGTATTTTTAGCTCCGGCAGCAGGATGACACTGAACATGGCCGCTTGTGGGCAGCCCGGCTCCCCCCCCCCGCCCCGACACGTTTTGTTTTCCCAGGGAGGGGGGGGCAGCCCTCCCCAGTTCTGCAGAGCCCCCCAGCCTCTGATGTGGAGCCCACATAGCCAATTGTAGCCCAGCTCCCCACCAGCTGGGATTTTCGGGGAGGTGGGGGGGTGTCCTTTTTTATTTTTAGAGGAGACGGGAAGGTCACAAAGAAACAGATGGGGAATGGAGAGGGTCGGGTTGGGGGGTAGGATGTGGGGCTGGGAGATGGATGGAGGACAGGGCAGCAGTGCGGTGGGAGGGTAGGATGTGGGGCTGGGGGGCAGGTTGGGGTGGATGGAGGACAGGGTAGCAGTGGGGTGGGGGGGTAGGATGTGGGGGATGGATGGAGGACAGGGTAGCAGTGGGGTGTGTAGGATGTGGGGCTGGCAGGGGCCTGGAGGATTAAGAGGGGGATGGATGGAGGAAGGGGCAGCTGTGGGGCTGGCAGGGCCCTGGGCAGACTGGAGGGGCATAGAGGCAGGGCAAGGCTGTGTTCCCACCCCTCCCCTCCCAGAGACAGGGAGAGAACCCAGGAGTCCTGGCTCCGGGGTCCCTCCCTGGCCTGCAGCGGATGAGCTGCAGCGCTGCTGTGGGTCTTTGGCCGTGTGATTGAGAGGGGAGGGGGCTGTGCCTGTTTTGGGGCCCCCCGGGAGCTGTGGGGGGAGGGGGGGGGGCTGGCCGATTTCACTACCCGCCAAACCCCTTCTCTAGCGAGGCGGCTGCCTGCCCCGCTCCTGATGACCCCAGCCCCCTACAGCTGGGGATTGTCTGCCCATAGATGCTCTGGGGGGGGGGGTCTGCCCCCCCCCCCGGGCGCTGGAGGATGGTGTTTCTGAGCTGGGGCGTTGCAGGGCAACGGAAACGTTAGTACAGTGTAAACCGGAGCGAATTTCCCTTCCCTATTGCTGGGAGCCAGGATGCCTGGGTTCTCTCCCCGGCTCTGGGAGGGGAGTGGGGGCTGGTGGTTAGAGCAGGGGGGTGGGAGCCAGGACTCCTGGGTTCTCTCCCCGGCTCTGGGAGGGGAGTGGGGGCTGATGGGTTAGAGCAGGGGGGGCTGGGAGCCAGGACTCCTGGGTTCTCTCCCCGGCTCTGGGAGGGGAGTGGGGGCTGGTGGTTAGAGCAGGGGGGGCTGGGAGCCAGGACTCCTGGGTTCTCTCCCCGGCTCTGGGAGGGGAGTGGGGGCTGGTGGGTTAGAGCAGGGGGGGCTGGGAGCCAGGACTCCTGGGTTCTGTCCCTGGCTCTGGTAGGGAAGTGGGGGCTGGTGGGTTAGAGCAGGGGGGGCTGGGTGCCAGGACTCCTGGGTTTTCTCCCCGGCTCTGGGAAGGGGAGTGGGGGCTGGTGGTTAGAGCAGGGGGGGCTGGGAGCCAGGACTCCTGGGTTCACTCCCTGGCACTGGAAGGGGAGTGGGGGCTGGGGGAGTCAGAGCAAGGGGGGCTGGGAGCCAGGACTCCTGGGTTCTCTCCCCGGCTCTGGGAGGGAAGTGGCAGTGAATGGTCAGAGCAGGCGGGGACGGACGAATGGGATCAGGGATTCAACTTTCAGGTGGGAAGGGTCCATCAGACCATCCGCGGAGACACCCCCCCAGGGCCGTGTTTCTGGGGAGGCAGGAGGGGATTTGTCCTGGCTGCGGCGTGGGTGAGCCCACGACCGGCCCCTGCCTCCAACAAGGGCAGTGTGGGGGCAGTTTTTCCAAAGGACGCCAGAGAGTGGGGCAGGGAAAAGCCCCAGAACTGAGCCGAGGGCCGGAGCAAGCGGGGCTGTGGTGGCATCTGGGGCGTGTCTCTGGGAGGACTGGCCCGCGGAGGAAATCCTGGGGGCGCTGGACACGATTGGGCCCCGGTGTTTCACTGGGAAGGGGAGGGACCCTTTGGAGCAGGCTCCCCGGGGCAGAGTGGGGCTGGTCCAGTGTTCGGATCCAGCCGGGAGGTGCGTTAGCCAAACACGTTACTGGCCTCCGTCCGGGGGAGATTCTCTCGTCTGGGTGAGCCAGGAGGTCGGCTCCCTGCGCCCCCAACTCTAACTGACCAGCCCCCACTCCCCTTCCAGAGCTGGGGGGAGAACCCAGGCGTCCTGGCTCCCAGCGCCCCCAACTCTAACCGACCAGCCCCCACTCCCCTCCCAGAGCCGGGGAGAGAACCCAGGCGTCCTGGCTCCCAGCCCCCCCGCTCTAACCACGAGCCCCCACTCCCCTCCCAGAGCTGGGGGGAGAACCCAGGCGTCCTGGCTCCCAGCGCCCCCAACTCTAACCGACCAGCCCCCACTCCCCTCCCAGAGCCGGGGAGAGAACCCAGGAGTCCTGGCTCCCAGCCCCACCCTGCTCTGACCCACCAACCCCCACTCCCCTCCCAGAGCTGTGGAGAGAACCCAGGAGTCCTGGCTCCCAGCACCCCTGCTCCCCTCCCAGATCCCTCTCCAGTGCAGCCCCGGTTTCCATCTCTCCCTGGCGCTGGGTTTGGGTCGTTACCCAGCTGATCGCAGCCTGGCGGGATCAATTCTAGGGGTTCATTCTCCAGTGCTGCTCCACCAGTGCCCCACAGGCCCCCCCCCCGAAAGAACCAGGATAGAGGGGCACCTGGGGTGTTGGGAGGGGCTGCGGGGAGAGACTGGCTATGGGGCAGGGTTATGGGGTACTGGCAATCCAGGAGTGGAGGGTGTCTATGGGGAGGATTGAAGAGCACTGACATTGCTGGGAGCATCTATGGGGTGGGATTGAAGGCACCAGGGCGCTATGAGGTGGGAGTGAGGGGCTATAAGGTGGCATTAGGGGGCACTGGCATTGCTGGGGGCATCTGTGGAGTGGGATTGAGGGGCAGCAGGGTGCTGTGGGGCAGGAGTGAGGGGCTATGGGGCAACATCGAGGGGCAGCACCCGCTGTGGCTGGCTTTGTTCAGGGTCGGGGCTGTTTCTCCTTTGTGGGGTCGTTGTGACCTTTGCCCTCTGTCCCCCAGGTCGGCCCCTGCTGCCGCGCCCCCCGCCGCCGGAGGAGAAGGGGGTGGCCCCCCACCACCACCCCCCAACCTCACCAGCAACCGGAGGCTGCAGCAGACGCAAGCCCAAGTGGACGAGGTGAGTTAGGGGGGTGGCATGCGGCTTCCGGAAGCCTGGGTCCCTTCTCTGGCCGGGTCTCCCCATGTCTGATGCTCCCGCCCCCCCAGGTGGTTGACATCATGCGGGTGAACGTGGACAAGGTGCTGGAGCGGGACCAGAAGCTGTCGGAGCTGGACGACCGAGCCGACGCCCTGCAGGCTGGCGCCTCCCAGTTCGAGACCAGCGCCGCCAAGCTAAAGCGCAAGTACTGGTGGAAGAACCTCAAGGTGCGGCCCCCCCGTGACACCCCATCTCCCCATGGCCCTCTGCACCCCACAGACTCCCCTGCAGCCCCCACAGACCCCTCGTCTCCGCACGCCCCTCTGCAGTCCCCACAGCTCCTTCGTCTCCCCACAGCCCCTTGTGTCCCCCCCGTGACACCCCATCTCCCCACGGCCCTCTGCACCCCACGGACTCCCCTGTGGCCCCGTCGTCTCCGCATGCCCCTCTGCAGTCCCCACGGCTCCTTCGTCTCCCCACAGCCCCTTGTGTCCCCCCCGATTTCCCCCCCCGTGACACCCCATCTCCCCACGGCCCTCTGCACCCCACGGACTCCCCTGCAGCCCCCACAGCCCCCTGTGGCTCCCTCGTCTCCGCACGCCCCTCTGCAGTCCCCACGGCTCCTTCATCTCCCCACAGCCCCTTGTGTCCCCCCCGGCTCGCCCCCCGTGACACCCCATCTCCCCACGGCCCTCTGCACCCCACGGACTCCCCTGTGGCCCCCTCGTCTCCGCACGCCCCTCTGCAGTCCCCACAGCTCCTTCGTCTCCCCACAGCCCCTTGTGTCCCCCCGTGACACCCCATCTCCCCATGGCCCTCTGCACCCCACGGACTCCCCTGTGGCCCCCTCGTCTCCGCATGCCCCTCTGCAGTCCCCACGGCTCCTTCGTCTCCCCACAGCCCCTTGTGTCCCCCCCGATTTCCCCCCCCCGACACCCCATCTCCCCACGGCCCTCTGCACCCCACGGACTCCCCTGCAGCCCCCACAGCCCCCTGTGGCTCCCTCGTCTCTGCACGCCCCTCTGCAGTCCCCACGGCTCCTTCGTCTCCCCACAGCCCCTTGTGCCCCCCCCATCTCCCCACAACCTCCTGTAGCCCACTGACATCTCCCCACAGCCCCCTGTGGCCCCCTCATCTCTGCACGCCCCTCTGCAGTCCCCACGGCTCCCTCATCTCCCCACAGCCCCTTGTGTCCCCCCCGGCTCGCCCCCCGTGACACCCCATCTCCCCACGGCCCTCTGCACCCCACGGACTCCCCTGTGGCCCGGTCATCTCCGCACGCCCCTCTGCAGTCCCCACGGCTCCTTCGTCTCCCCACAGCCCCTTGTGTCCCCCCCGACTTCCTCGCCCCCGTGACACCCCATCTCCCCACGGCCCTCTGCACCCCACGGACTCCCCTGCAGCCCTCACAGCCCCCTGTGGCTCCCTCGTCTCTGCACGCCCCTCTGCAGTCCCCACGGCTCCTTCGTCTCCCCACAGCCCCTTGTGCCCCCCCGTCTCCCCACAACCTCCTGTAGCCCACTGACATCTCCCCACAGCCCCCTGTGGCCCCCTCATCTCCGCACGCCCCTCTGCAGTCCCCACGGCTCCCTCATCTCCCCACAGCCCCTTGTGCCCCCCCCCGGCTCCCCCCTGTGACACCCCATCTCCCCACAGCCCTCTGCACCCCACAGGCTCCCCTGCAGCCTCCGCAGCCCCCTGTGGCCCCCTCGTCTCCGCACGCCCCTCTGCAGTCCCCATGGCTCCTTTGTCTCCCCACAGCCCCTTGTGTCCCCCCCGGCTCCCCACCGTGACACCCCATCTCCCCACGGCCCTCTGCACCCCACGGACTCCCCTGCAGGCTCCATGGCCCCCTGTGGCCCCCCAGAGGCCCCCTCATCTCCACACGGCCCTCTGCAGTCCCCACGGCTCCCTCCTCTCCCCAGAGCCCATTGTGCCCCCCCGTCCCCCCACAACCTCCTGTAGCCCACTGACATCTCCCCACAGCCCCCTGTGGCCCCCTCATCTCCCCTCCACAGCCCCCTGCGGCCCACTGACATCTCCCCACAGCCCTGTGCAACCCACTGACTGCTCCTATGCCCGCCCCCATCTACCCCATGGCCTCCTGCAGCCCCTTGAGGCCCCCCATCTCTCCATAGCCCCCTGTGGGCCCTCCCATTTCCCCGCCGTGCAGCCACCTGACTTCCCCCCATGGCCTCCTGCAGACCCCTGACTCCCCCTGCAACCCTCCTCACATCTCCCCCCTGTGACCCCGACCCCCACTTCCCATACCATCTTCCTCATCCCTGCCACACTCTGCTCCAGAGCTGCCCTTCCTGGCTTCCTCCGACCCCCTCTGCCAGGGCTCCCCTCCCGGCCCCAAGCCCCTGCCCCCCACCTCCCTCCCGCTGCCCTTCCTGGCTTCCTCCGACCCCCTCTGCCAGGGCTCCCCTCCCGGCCCCAAGCCCCTGCCCCCCACCTCCCTCCCGCTGCCCTTCCTGGCTTCCTCCGACCCCCTCTGCCAGGGCTCCCCTCCCGGCCCCAAGCCCCTGCCCCCCACCTCCCTCCCGCTGCCCTTCCTGGCTTCCTCTGACCCCCTCTGCCAGGGCTCCCCTCCTGGCCCCAAGCCCCTGCCCCCCACCTCCTCCCGCTGCCCTTCCCTGGCGCTCATGGTCTGTCTCCCCACAGATGATGATTATCCTGGGGGTGATATGCGCCATCATCCTGATCATTATCATTGGTGAGTGGGGGCTTGGGGGCGGGGGGCTTGCAGGGGAGGCGGGTGGCATGTGACCCCCCACCCCCTTCCCTAGGGATGCTCCCAGCTGCTCTTGGGATGCGAAAAAGGCAGCCAGGCACCTGTCATGGGGGTGTGGCAATGAGGAGGTGGGGCTGTCCTTGGCCCCGCCCACAGACAGACCCACAGCCACCCCTAAAGGGGGCAGCGAAGGGTTATTGGAAGGGGTGTGGCTTTTGTTTGACCCGCCCACTGTCTCACTGTCAATATTGAGATGGAACAGCTGTGAAGGATGATGGGAAGGGGTGTGGCTTCCCTTAGCCCCACCCACACAGAGACCCCCACCCACTACTCTTCCCTTAGTGCAGAAATAAAGGGGGTGGAGCTTTTTTCCACCCCACAGGCCCCGTCCACCATGGCACCTACACAGTCCAGCCAATAGTGCAGAAACAAGGTATAAGAGGGGTGGGGCTTTCCTTGGCCCTGCCCACAGCCACCCCTAGTTCTGCAGGGAAACAGGCAAAGGGTTATTGGGAAGGGGTGTGGCTTTCTGTGGCCCCGCCCACATGGTGGCAAATAGCCTTACCATAAAGGAGGCAGGTTAGATCTGGATGGCCTGGAATTTCCTTCCCTCACTCCCTGGACTTCCCCTTCTCCAGGTGTTGGAGTCTGCTGGGTCCTTCCCCTGCCCCCCGAGCCTCTTCTGTATTTTTGGGGTGAGGGTGATGGCACCCATCAGAATGAAGCAACAGTAATGTCCCATCCCCAAATGCCACCTGCCCCCTCTCCCCCTCCCATCCAGTCCACCTGTAAACATCAGCCATCATCATTAGGGTCCAGGGTTAACACCCAATTGCGCTAAACAGGGAGACTTCCTCTTCGCTGTGAAGAAAGTCCCACTTCATGTCCTCAACTGTGGAGCTTTGCATAGGGCTCTTAGGCTGCCCTGGCTTCCCAGAGGTGGCCGCATTTCAGTGCAAAGTGAGGGGTCGCTGTATAACCAGCCGCCCGGCCCCAGAGGTGACCACATTTCAGCACCAAGTATGAGGTCCCTGTATAACCAGCTGCCTGGCCCCAGAGGTGACCACATTTCAGTGCCAAGTGAGGGGTCGCTGTATAACCAGCCACCAGGCCCCAGAGGTGGCCGCATTTCAGCGCCAAGTGAGGGGTCCCTGTATAACCAGCCGCCCGGCCCTAGAGGTGGCCGCATCTTGAACTAACTCCTCTCTGCTCCCGTCTCTTTCCTTTCCAGTTTACTTCAGCACTTAATGGACCCTCGGAAGCCAAAGCCCCCCCTTCCCTCCCCCCAAAGGAGCTGCAGCCGGGAGAGGCACGAGGGGCTGCGACCCCCTCCCTCCCAAGATCTCAGCCATATCTTCCAGCCTCCCCCCCCTTCTCCTTTCTCCCCCGGGCCCCCCCGTGGCGTGTGTGCGTGTCTTGCGGTGCGTGTGGCCGTCCTGTATATAGGCTGATTTATTTATACATATATATATATTCTATATTTTGTCTTTGTAGATTTATTACTAGATTTCCAGCTGTCATGGATTCCCCCCCCCCAATACCTGCTCCCTTCCCCCCCCCTCGGTGTTTTCATGTCTAGTGTTTTAATTTAAGTATTTTAAGGACCAATCCCCCTTCGCCAGAAATAAAATAGAGGGAACCCAGAAGCCTGAGAAACTCAAGCACCCACCCCTGCCCTTTCAGAGCAAGGCCGGGCAGCACGAGCGCCGGGTCCCCCAGTTTGGCCATGTCTCGGTGCCTGGATAATCAGCGGCCCCGCCCCAGAGGTGGCTGCATCTCAGCACCGGGTGAGGGGTCCCTGGGTAACCAGCCGCCCTGCCCCAGAGGTGGCTGCATCTCAGCACCCGGGCGAGGGGTCCCTGGGTATCCGGCCGCCCTGCCCCAGAGGTGGCCGCATCTCAGCGCCAGGTATGGGGTCCCTGGGTATCCGGCTGCTCCATCTCAGAGGTGGCTGCATTTCAGCGCTTGGCGAGGGGTCCCTGGATAACCAGCTGCCCTGCCCCAGAGGTGGCTGCATCTCACACCACGGGTGGGGGGGGTGTGGATGGATGTCATAAGTTTCTTTACCTTCCTCTCCCCCCCATCCTGATCCACCCCCCCCCCCCGACCCTGTGAGCTTTTGTAACATTCCTGGAGCTGCACTGTGCAGTGGGTGGGACAGGCTGGCCCCCGAGTGCCCCCCACCAAGCAGCTGGGCCTGGGCCTGGCTGGGGCAAGGGGGCTCAGTGAGCCCATAGCAGGGGGGGCTGGGTGAGTCTCCTCTAGGAGGGGAGAAAGCAGCGGGCGCATCCCAAACCAGCGACCTCCCGCACCCCCAGAAAGGGTGTGGGCACAGATGGGGCATTCCCCTCCCCCACCCCCTAATGGGGGGGTTCCCCTAATGCCCAGCAGGGGGTGACCCCTGAGCTGCTCCGCAATGCAGGAAGCAGTGGGTCGGGCTATGTGGGGGAAGGGTACGGATTGGGGGGTGCTGGCCGGCCGGATCCCCCACACACACCCCACCAGGACCCTGCCCGGCTTTGTATCCCTGTGTTGTGTGATGAGTGACCCCTACCTTTCCCTGCCCCACCCCCCAGAGTCAATCATCTGTAGCATTAAACCTTCCCTGCTAGCCCCATAGCGCTAAACCTCTCCCAGCTCCGAGACAGCCCCATAGCACGACCCCTTCCCCTCTCCGCCCGCCCCATAGCACGATCCCCCCCACACCCACTTAGGAGACGTGACATGTGATTGTGTCCCTCTCGAGTGGGGGCGGATCGGGGCCCCCCTGCCAGCTCGGAGGGATGTTGGCGCGGGGTCCCCTACTATGCCTGTTTTTTGGGGGGCAGCCGGGCAAGTCCTTTGCTCCCCATCTGGAGGGAACACAGGAGCTAAGGACCTGGCTGGCTCTGCCCCCTATGGGGCTGGCTTGGCAGTGGGGCGTCCGGGGCTCCCTTTAACATGGGTTGTGAACTGCTGGGGAACGGTGGGGGGAGGCAGATCCCAGGCCGTGTTTTCCCCAGGCTGGGGGGCAGGTGTCACTGCTGCCCCTCGGCTTTGGGGCGCAGGGTCCACCATGCCCCACGGTGGGACCAGCACCCCCTAATTCTAAAGACACCTGGGATGGGGGTGAAGGGGGGGCAGTCTGGCTGGAATCCCCTGGACCCAGCCAGAGGGAGGCAGGGGTTGGTCTTGTCCCCCCCCACATGCTCCCCAGCTGGCAGGGGGCGAGGCACCGTGTGGAGGGAACGGGGAGTGACTTTATGCTGTGAAAATGTACAATAATTAAATGTCCTGTGGAGAACGCCCAAGTTGCTGTCCATCCGTCTGTCTGCCGTCGTCTGTCCAGGGGAGGGAGCCACCCCACCCCAGAGGTGGCCGCATCTCAGTGTCGGGCGGGGGGCCCCTGGGTAACCAGCCGCCCAGCCCCAGAGGTGGCTGCATCTCAGCACCGGATGAGGGGCCCCTGGGTAACCAGCCGCCCCGCCCCAGAGGTGGTCGCTTCTCAGTGCTGGGCATGGGGGGCCCCAGATAACCGCACACCGCACCGCAGAGGTGGATGCACCTCAGCGCCGGGCAAGGGATCCCTGTATAACCAGCTGCCCCACTCCAGAGGTGGCTGCATCTTGGTGCCAGGCGAGGGGTCCCTGGATAACCGGGCCGCCCCGCCCCAGAAGTGGCTGCATCTCAGCACCGGGCAAGGGGTCCCTGGGTAACCAGCCGCCCTGTCCCAGAGGTGGTCGCATCTCAGCACCGGGCAAGGGGTCCCTGGGTAACCGGCCGCCCCACCCCAGAGGTGGTCGCTTCTCAGTGCTGGGCATGGGGGGCCCTAGATAACCGCACACCGCACCGCAGAGGTGGATGCACCTCAGTGCCGGGCAAGGGATCCCTGTATAACCAGCTGCCCCACTCCAGAGGTGGCTGCATCTTGGTGCCAGGTGAAGGGTCCCTGCATAACCGTGCCACCCCAGAGGCAGCACCAGGAATGAAAGGAGCTGGGGCTTAGCAGCCAGTGTCAAGCCTCTTCTCTGGCTTATGGGGGTGGGGGGCCTTCCCATAACCCCCCCCACAGGGAGTGTGTTTGCCTTGGGGGGTGATTTCTGGTTACAGTTTTGTTAATTGAAAGCGGGATTCGTGCCTGTTAATCTCAGTGAGGTTTTAACTCAACCCCTAACAAGCCATGGCCCAGTTCATACCAGAATCCAGGAGTCTTGACTCCCAGCCCCCACTGCCCTCCCAGAGCCAGGGAGAGAACCCAGGAGTCCTGGCTCCCAGCCCCCCCCTGCTCTAACCCACCAGCCCCCCCCCTCCCAAAGCCGGGGAGAGAACCCAGGAGTCCTGGCTCCCAGCCCCCCCTGCTCTAACCCGCCAGCCCCCATTCCACTCCCAGAGCCAGGGAGAGAACCCAGGAGTCCTGGCTCCTCTTCCCCAGAACCGACCCTGTTAAAAATCAAGACTCTCTCTCAGTGGAGGTGGGTGAGTGTTGGGCTGCCAGCAGGGGGCAGCCTTCCCCACTGCTAGAGAAAGGGGGCGGGGCCATAGCCCCATTCCCATCTGGCTGTAGTCCGGACCAAGGGAGCCTTGACTGGTTCCTCCAGTGCTAGTTGGGAACTGAAAACCAAGGGGGAACGGGGCAGCCCCCATGGCCAAGGGGGGTCTGGTGGCTGGGACTCCTGAGTTGTCTCGATGGCAGTGGGGACTGGGAGCCAGGACTCCTGGGTTCTCTCCCTGGCTCTGGGAGGGGAGTGGGGACTGGTGGGTTAGAGCAGGGGGGGCTGGGAGCCAGGACTCCTGGGTTCTCTCCCCGGCTCTGGGAGGGGAGTGGGGGCTGGTGGTTAGAGCAGGGGGGGCTGGGAGCCAGGACTCCTGGGTTCTCTCCCAGCTCTCGGAGGGGAGTGGGGACTGGTGGGTTAGAGCAGTGGGGGCTGGGAGCCAGGACTCCTGGGTTCTCTCCCCGGCTCTGGGAGGGGAGTGGGGGCTGGTGAGTTAGAGCAGGGGGGGGCTGGGAGCCAGGACTCCTGGGTTCTCTCCCTGTCTCTGGGAGGGGAGTTTTGGTCTGGTGGTTAGAACAAGAAATATTCCCCCGCACAGCCAACTCCTCGATCTCAGCCATGATGCCAAACCCCCCGGTACCCCTGACACCTCAGGGGTGAATAATTTCAAACGAAGCCCATTTAAGACCAGAAAGGGCCCGTTTGAGCAGCCAGCCTGTCCCTCTGGCTAGCACGGACCATCCATTGCACTCGCCCCCCCCGCAATGTGCCCCACATCTAAAGCCTTTCACCCCTCGGCTAACTAAACTGGCACAGATCACAAGAGACCGGGGGTGGGGGTGGGGGACTGATGTCCCTGCAAAGTGACACGTGTCCCCCGCTGGGCATCGGTGCCCCAGGCTGGACCAGAAGACAAACTCCCCCCATGGGCCCTGCCCATCTGGCTTAGGTGGGCAGGTTTAAATACCAGCTCACTCCAGGCAATGAAAAGGGATGGAAAGGTCGGCTGGGTCGGCTCTGCATTTTGTCTACAGCTGGACAAGGGTACAATGGCCACCACTGGCCAAAAGAGCCTGATCTCCTGGGGTCCACCTGGATATGTGCTCAAAGAATCCACTGATTTCCACTTTTCCCACGCTGAACGCTGCCTCAGCAACCAACCTCCTCCTCCTCCCCTCCGGTTTCTACCGCACGTGCTATCGGCACCTAAGCCCCCTGATTGCCGCATTGCATTTCCCTGACTTCTGTGTTGCACACACTGAATTCTGCATCGGCTTGCCCTGATTTCTGGGTCACCTGCTCGATTCTGCACCTGTTCCCCCTGCCTTCTGTCTCGTACACTGAATTCTGCACCCAAATTCCCATTTCTACATAACGCACTGAATTCTGCACCCAAATTCCCATTTCTACATAACGCACTGAATTCTGCACCCAAATTCCCATTTCTACAATAACGCACTGAATTCTGCACCCAAATTCCCATTTCTACATAACGCACTGAATTCTGCACCCAAATTCCCATTTCTACATAACGCACTGAATTCTGCACCCAAATTCCTGATTTCTGTTTCGCGCTTACTGAATTCTGCACCCAAATTCCTGATTTCTGTTTCGCGCTTACTGAATCCTGCACCCAAATTCCCCCGATTTCTGTTTCACACTTACTGAATCCTGCACCCAAATTCCCCCGATTTCTGTTTCACACTTACTGAATTCTGCACCCAAATTCCCCCGATTTCTGTTTCACACTTACTGAATTCTACATCCAAATTCCCCTGATTTCCCCATCCCTGACACTGAATCCGGCATCACACACCTGATTTCATTTTCAAACATACCAAATTCGGCACCAATTCCTCCTGACTTCTAAGTCACACACCGAGTTCTGCACCCAATTCCCCCCGATTTCTGTTTTGCACAGCGAATTCTGCACAGAATCCCTGATTCCCATCTCTCATGCTGATATCTGCACCAAATCCCTGAAATGTGTTTCACACATTGAATTGTCCATGAAATTGCGATGAGTTCTGTGGCATGCTCAATTCTCCACCAAAGGGCCCCTGATTGTATAAAGTCATAGCGCTGAAGGCCAAAAAGGAGGGACTCCTCTGACTTCCTGTACCTCACAGGCAATCAAGCCCCGCACATCAAAGCCAACAACTGAAATCAGACTGAACTATCCCAGCACACAGGCCGTAAACTTTTATGTGCTACAGGGAGAGAATAGGATGGATGATCCTGGCAAATGACCCGCACCCCATGCTGCAGGGGAAGGTGAAAAAAACCCATAAACAAAGCTGCTGACCTAATTGGGGAAAACTTCCTTCCTGGCTAGGGTGATAAATTTGACCTCAAGCAGATGAATAAGACCCAGCCAGCTGAGCACCGGAGAGAAAGAATCCCTGGTGCCAACTCAGATCCCTGGCCCAGCCACCCACCCAGCATCCCATCTCTGGCTTGGCCATCCCCGATGCCCCAGAAGAAAGAAAAAGAAACAGAATATCCTGGGCAGGCAGGGGAGGTGATTCCTTCCTGATCCCTGCAGACAACCGGACAGAGCCCTGAAGCCTGAGATCTTCAGAACATAAGAGAGAAACTGGAATGTGTTTCCCTCGGCCCCAGGACTACCAAGCCCCACTCCCCACCCTCCCAGGCAACCTCACCATACAGTGGCCTTCAGCCATTTGTCCAGCTCCTTCTTACAACTAAATTAAGCTGTTTGCCCCCCTGCAATTCCCAGTGGGAGACTGTCCCAGAAGATCCCCTTGCGGATGGTGAGAAACCATCTACTGTCCAGCCTGAATTTGTCCAGGGCCAGTATATAGCCACTTGTTCTTGCGGGAACGTTGTCCTTTAGCTTCAGTCGCTCGTTGTACCCCTTGGTGTTCCCTCTGATTTCAGGATCACACACACTGGATCCTGCCCCAAATCCCCCTGATTTCAGCATCACACATGCTGGATCCTGCCCCAAAATGCCCCCGATTTTGGCATCACCGATGCTGGATCTTGCCCCAAATCCCCCTGATTTTGACATCACAGACGCTGGATCCCAAATCTCCCCGATTTTGGCATCACACATGCTGGATCCTGCCCCAAATCCCCCTGATTTTGACATCACAGACGCTGGATCCCAAATCCCCCTGATTTTGGCATCACCGATGCTGGATCTTGCCCCAAATCCCCCCTATTTCAGCATCACAGAGGCTGGATCCTGTCCCAAATCTGCCCAATTTCGGTATCACATATGCTGGATCCTGCCCCAAATCCCCCCGATTTCAGCATCACAGATGCTGGATCCTGCCCCAAATCCCCCTGATTTTGGCATCACAGGTGCTGGCTTCTGCCCCAAATCCCTCTGATGTATTTATAGAGAAATCAGTCCCCTCCCCCCGAGTCCTCTCTTTGCTGGGCGAGACAAAGCAGCTCTTCCCGTCTCCTAAGACAGGCCCTCCACATCCGTGATCATTCTAGGAGCTCTTCTCTGCACCGGGTTTCAGTCTGAATTCCTCTCTCCCAAGCATGGGGGAGCCGAATTGGAGGCAGACGGGGGTCTTACCAGTGCCTCGTCTGACGTAACGACCTATATCTGTCTCCGCTGATACATTCTAGATCGCTTTTGCCTTTTTCGCTGCCCCATAACACTGGCAGTTCCTTGGCCTAGGATCGACCCACCTACCCAGGGCGCTCTCCTTCTCCATCGCTTCCAGCAGATGAGCCCCCAGCTTGCCAGATCCTGCCCCCAAATCTTCTCGATTTCTACATTTCGCACGCTGGATCCTGCCCCCAAATCCTCCCGATTTCTACGTCCCGCACGCTGGATCCTGCCCCCAAATCCTCCCGATTTCTACATCTTGCACGCTGGATCCTGCCCCCAAATCCTCCCAATTTCTACGTCCCGCACGCTCGATCCTGCCCCCAAATCCTCCCGATTTCTACGTCTTGCACGCTGGATCCTGCCCCCAAATCCTCCCGATTTCTATGTCCCGCACGCTGGATCCTGCCCCAAATCCTCCCGATTTCTACGTCTTGCACGCTGGATCCTGCCCCCCAAATCCTCCCGATTTCTACGTCCTTCGCGCTGGATCCTGCCCCCAAATCCTCCCGATTTCTACGTCCCGCACGCTGGATCCTGCTCCCAAATCCTCCCGATTTCTACGTCGCGCACGCTGGATCCTGCACCAAGTGCCTCAGGTTTTGGCACCTGATTTCCAGCTGAGGGAGGGAAGTGGGGTCTAGAGGTTAGAGGGGCCAGGACTGGACATAAGGTTGAATCTATACGAGGGAGACAGGGTCAGGGGGTTGGACAGATCCCTGGTGTACGCCCCATCCAGTTGCCAGAGTCAGATTGGTGCTTGCCTGGTTGGCGCAGCAGAGCCAAAGCCTGGGGCTTTCTCAGCTCCAGCTATTAATAGATGTCCCAGAGCAGCGGGAACAAGCTGTTCTCCCTCCTAACCTAGCTCCCCAAGCCCCGCCCCGGCTCCTACCACCCACAGACCTGCTATTCCCAAACACAGCCCCATGAGCCATGGGGTGGGGCTGCCGGGAGCCTCACCTGCTTCCTGCCCCAGTGAGTGGCTGAGACACGCTTTCCTGGGCAGTGCTGACTGGAGTCGGGGGGGGGGGGGGGGGGGCTGGGAGCCAGGACTCCTGGGTTCTCTCCCCAGCTCTGGGAGGGGCGTGGGGGCTGGTGGGTCAGAGCAGGTGACCTGGGAGCCCGGACTCCTGGGTTCTCTCCCCGGCTCTGGGAGGGGAGTGGGGGCTGGTGGGTCAGAGCAGGGGGGCTGGGAGCCAGGACTCCTGGGTTCTCTCCCCAGCTCTGGGAGGGGAGTGGGGGCTGGTGGGTTAGAGCAGGGGGGTGGGAGCCCGGACTCCTGGGTTCTCTCCCCGGCTCTGGGAGGGGAGTGGGGCCTGGTGGTTAGAGCAGGTGGGTGGGAGCCAGGACTCCTGGGTTCTCTCCCCGGCTCTGGGAGGGGAGTGGGGCCTGGTGGTTAGAGCAGGGGGGTGGGAGCCCGGACTCCTGGGTTCTTTCCCCGGCTCTGGGAGGGGAGAGGGGGCTGGTGGTTAGAGCAGGGGGGCTGGGAGCCCGGACTCCTGGGTTCTCTCCCGGCTCTGGGAGGGGAGTGGGGGCTGGTGGGTCAGAGCAGGTGACCTGGGAGCCAGGACTCCTGGGTTCTCTCCCTGCTCTGGTGGGGGGAGTGGGGCCTGGTGGTTAGAGCAGGGGGCTGGGAGCCAGGACTCCTGGGTTCTCTCTGTGCTCAGGGAGGGCAGTGGGGACTGGTGGTTAGAGCAGGGGCAGACAGTGGTAGGAAGCAGCCCCACGAGCTGTCCCCGCTGTAGCTGTGGGTGCCCCGCCCTCAGTTCCAGGTGGCTCCAGAGCCGGGCTGTGGGGGGAGGGGGGCTGTGCCGGTTCCCCGCTTTCCTGGCTCCCACAGGCCGGGACGGAACCCAGGCGTCCGGCCCCCCCACGTCGCTTGCCCCGTGCGCCCAGCCCGCACGTGTCCCCCCAGCTGCCGCTGCGGTGCGGCGCCGGCCAATCGGCGACCGGCGGGGCGGGGCCGGCCGTGGCGCGGGCCAATGGGCCGCAGCGGGGGGCGGGGCCGGGTCACGCGCGGCCCTGCATGCCCGGCCGGGACACGCCCCTCGGGGGCGGGGCCGGGCGGCCTCACGCGGCCGCCTGCATGCCCGGGGCCCGGCCGGCCAATGGGAGCCACCGTGCGGCAGGGCGGCCAATGGGCGGCGAGGGGGGCGGGGCCGTCGGCGGCCAATGGGGGCGAGCGGCGAGGGGCGGGGCTGGGCATGGGGGTGCGCAGCCGAAGGGACAGACGGGGAGCGGCGCCGCGGTGAGTGGGGCGCGTGGGGCTGAGTCCGTGGGGCGGGGGGCCCCGGGGATCCCGTGGGGCTGAGTCCGTGGGGCAGAGGGGGGGCGCGTGGGGCTGAGTCCGTGGGGCTGGGGGCGCTGGGGATCCCGTGGGGCAGAGGGGGGCGCGTGGGGCTGGGGGTCCTGGGGATCCCGTGGGGCAGAGGGGGGCGCGTGGGGCTGGGGGTCCTGGGGATCCCGTGGGGCAGAAGGGGGCGCGTGGGGCTGGGGGTCCTGGGGATCCCGTGGGGCAGAAGGGGGCGCGTGGGGCTGGGGGCCCTGGGGATCCCGTGGGGCAGAAGGGCTGTGGGGAGGCAGTGGGGATCCCGTGGGGCAGAAGGGCTGTGGGGAGGCTGCGGGGATCCCGTGGGGCTGCGGGGATCCCGTAAGGGAAAGGGGGGAGTCGAGGGGCTGAGTCCGTGAGGCTGGGGGCCCTGTGGGTCGGGGGGCTGTGGGGATCCTGTGGGGAGTCCGGTAGGGCAGAGGGGAGAGCTGGGGGGCTGAGTCTTTGGGACTGGGGGTCTGGAAGGGCTGTGGGGGGTCGCATGGGGCGTGGGGTATCTCGTAGGACAGAGGGGGGATCTAGGGGGCTGAGTCCGTGGGGCTGGGGGCCCCGTGGGGTGTGGAGGCTGTGGGGATCCCGTGGGGCAGAGGGGCTATGGGGGAGCTGTGGGGCAGGGGGACTGTGGGGATTCCATAGGGCAGAGGGGCTGTAGGGGTCCTGTGGGTGGGGAGATTATGGGGGGGGCTGTAAGAACCCATATGGCAGGGGGATTGTGGGGGGTCCCATAGGGCAGAGGGTCTATGGGGGGACTGTGGGGATCTTGTAGGGCAGAGGGATTGTGAGGGGGGGCTGTGGGGATTCTGTGGGGGCAGAGAGGCTGTGGGGGATCCCATAGGGCAGAGGAGCTGTGTGGGGGTGAGGAGGGTTTTGGAGTCCCATATGGCAGAGATGCTGTGGGGGCAGCAGAGAGGCTGTGGGTCCCTAGGGTGAGGGAGTAGAGGGGCTGGGTGAGAGGCTAGGATTTGAGAGTTGGGGGTCCCATAGGGTAGAGCGGCTGGGGAGCGTGGGGTGCAGAAGAGCTATGCGGGGTCCATAAGGGGAGGAACTAAGGGGTTTGGGGGATTTCATAGGGCTATGGGGTGGCTTGAAGATCCTTTATTGTGGGGGGCAGGGCTAGTCTGGAGGGGTGCCTGGAGGGGGAGGGGCTGGCATGAGAGGGTCTCTTAGGGCAGAGAGTCTGGGATATCTATTGGGGGGCGTCCATGGAGGAGGAGGGGTTTGGAAGTGTCTGTAGGATGGGGTGGAGCTGGGAAGTGAGGGGCTGGCCTGGGGGTTATGTAGGGCAGAGGGGATTGGGGGAGTCCATGGTGGATTGGGGTCCTGGGTTTATGGATGTGAGGGTCCCATAGGGCATCCATGGGGGGTGGAGTTGGGGGTCTATGGGAGGAGGCGCTGGGGGGCACCTTCCCTCTGGCATGGGACCAGCCCATTAACCCCGCATCTGACACAGGTTTACACCCCACTCCCCTTAATTTTCCTGACATGACAGATCGGAGGAGTTGGGGGTCACTAGGAGCTGGAGGCTCTATGGGGGGGGTCAGGGGCATGCTAAGTTGCTAGAAGTTGTACCTGGGGGATGGGCTGATGAGGGTGCATTGGGAGCTGATGGCACCGTGGGGGAGTTTTGGGGGGCTCCCAGACAGGGCTTGTGGGGTCTGAGCAGCGGGCGGGTGGGATCCTCTTGTGGGGGTCAGTGGAGCTGTGCAAGGGCCCCAGATGCCCCCTTTACGCTCCAGTGCCCCACCCCAGAGCTAGCTGCATCTCAGCAGCCCACACCTGGCCAGCCGCGCAATGGGGGGACCCTCCCTCCGTGGATGAGCCGGGGAGGTGGCTGGGGCTGACAAGTGCATGTGGGCCCCTTTCATAATCGCCACGAGTGGCTTATGTAATCGGGGCTTTGGAGAGGGGCCCGCTCGCCTCGGCGGCGACTGAGTCATTGTGTTGTTCCCCCCGCCGCCCCCTCGGCTGGCGGGCCCAGAGCCCCGGGAGAGTGGCATGTCGGGGAGGCTCCGGCGCATTTGGGCTGGGAATTCTTTGTGTCTTTTCATGGTCCTGCTGCTACAGCCTTGCTATGTGCGTGAGCTGTTCTTTGTGTGTGTGCGCGTCAAGGGTAGTGACGCAGGAGCGCACAATGGCAAAGCTGAGCCAGGGCCCCAGGTGTCATGGCTCTCCCCCTTCCCTCATTGTAACCCACCAGCCCCCACTCCCCTTCCAGAGCTGAAGATAAAACCCAAGAGTCCTGGCTCCCAGCCCCCCCTGCCCTAACCACCAGCCCCTACTCCCCTCCCAGAGCCGGGGAGAGAACCCAGGAGTCCTGGCTCCCAGCCCCCCTGCTCTAACCCACCAGCCCCCACTCCCCTCCCAGAGCTGGGAGAGAACCCAGGCATCCTGGCTCCCAGCTCCCCCCCGCTCTAACCACTAGCCCCCACTCCCCTCCCAGAGCTGGGGAGAGAACCCAGGAGTCCTGGCTTGCAGCCGTTCGGGGTAACTAGGCTCCGTGGGGACCCGGAGGAGCAGGTCTCACGTTCCTTGCCACGGCTGTTCTCCTTGCCAGTTACTGGGACTGGTAAATACCCCCTGTCTTTATGGGAAATCTCCCAGCTTTGTACTGAAAAGTCTCCGTCTCGATCCCTCCTGGGCCCAAAGAGGAGAAGCCCCATTCGCCAGCCAGGAGGCTGCGTGTGCCCTGCAGATCTGCCCGATGCTGGATTCTGCAGTGCCCTCCGACCTTTGTGTGTGGGGTGGGGGGGGAATAGTACACACCAGGCGGAGGGGTGGATGGCTAAAAAAGCCAGCTTAGCCGCTGATGGGCTGCCAATGTACAGATTACGACTGAGAACATCCATGCTCTGGGCTGTCAAGAGGATCAAGGGTTCTTCCTGGGAGTCTTAGTGCTCTACAGGCCCGAATTAAACGCCATCGGTTCCGTTCCTAAAACAGGCGTCTCCTAAATTCCTGCTTTTGTCTGCCTCGGGATGACCCAGAGGAAGGTAACCGTGTCTCGTCCTCCCTCCCCTCCAGGAGAGAGCCGGATCGTCTGGTGCTAGCCCCGGGGGTTTGCACAAAGCCCGCGAAATTCTGCGCCGTGTTTTGGGGACACCGAATCTCCTGCGTGTAGTGGGAAGTGGAGGACCGTTCGCGCCCGGCCGGCTGAAAGCACGCTGGCGAGCTTTCTGCGCGTCACGGGTTGTTTTGGAAAGAACCAGTGTGCCGGGGTTACTGTCAATGTTGCAATCCTGGCGTGTGTCAACCCGTGAGATTGCCGTAATGAAAAGTACAGTAGGGCAGAGGTTATTGGAGCGCTCGGTCTATGTTGGCACACAGGGGTGTGTTAGCGGGGCGGGGGGCGTGGTGCCTTGTGCTGTGTTTTTGCCACGTGCAGGACTCCTTGGACTGCATCCAGCTCCACCGCTGTCTGTTCTCCGGTCCCACTGAGGTGCCCACGGCTCGTCCCCCAGAGATGAGTCCCGGTTTGCTCAGCCTGGCTGCTGTCGGTTTGAGGCCGGCCGGCAGGGGTGGTGCCGGAGTGGGTTTTCGGGGATGGCAGGAGGGAAAGAAGGGGTGATGCCTGGGGTGCGTCTGCACTGCGGCTTGGAGCATGCGAAGACCAGCCGTATACAATGGATGGGCCAGGGACACGCCAGGACATACCCTCCTTCTGCTGCTGTTTTCAGCGAGCTAGCGCGTGGCAGTGGTGGATCCCTGGTTCTGGGAGGGAAGTAGGGTCTGGTGGTCAGAGCGGGAGGGCTGGGAGCCAGGACTCCTGGGTTCTCTCCCCAGCTCTGGGAGGGAAGTGGGGGCTAGTGATTAGAGTGGGGGGGGGGCGGCGGGAGCCAGGACTCTTGGGTTCTCTCCGCAGCTCTGGGAGGGAAGTGGGGGCTAGTGGTTAGAGCGGGGGGGGGGCGGCGGGAGCCAGGACTCCTGGGTTCTCTCCCTGGCTCTGGGAGCAGCCAAGGAATAAATTAGCCTGTGAGAGCCGGGAAGGGAGTCGCTGGCTCCGCCCAGCCTGTGGTTAAGCCGAGAGAACACAGTGTTCCCGGCGCTCTGCCTTGGTTTATTTCCACACGACAAACTTGGCCCAGGGCGGGTGACTGGGCAGAGCTCAGGCGCTTTTATGCCTGCCCCGCATCCTCCGCCCCCAGGACAGGCCAATGGCAGGCGCGCTGCTCCGCTGACACCACCCCGGCGCCTGGAAAGCCCCCCGGGGGGCTGGCGTGTTGTGTAAAGAGCTGCCAGGCAGGTACCTGGCTGGGAAATATTACATAAGGGCCCCTGTGAATGGAACCGCCGCAGGCTGGAGCGGGTGACCTGGTTATGTCAGGAAACTGGCTCAGGGGGGCTCCAGTTACAGCTGACTGGGTGCAAGAGACGCATTTCCTGGACTCCTGGGTTCTTTCCCTGGCTCTGGGAGGGGAGTGGGGGCTAGTGGTTGGGGGGGTGGGCACTGGAAGCCAGGGCTCCTGGGTTATCTCCCCAGCTCTGGGAGGGGAGTGGGGGCTGCTGGGTTAGAGCAGGGGGGCTGGGAGCCAGGACTCCTGGGTTCTCTCCCCGGCTCTGGGAGGGGAGTGGGGTCTCGTGGGTCAGAGCAGGGGGGACTGAGATCCAGGACAGCTGGGTTCTCTCCCCAGCTCTGGGAGGGGAGTGGGGTCTGGTGGGTCAGAGCAGGGGGGACTGGGAGCCAGGACACCTGGGTTCTCTGCCCAGCTCTGGGAGGGGAGTGGGGATTGGTGATTAGAGCAGGTGGGGCAGGACGCCTGGGTTCTCGGCCCAGCTCTGGGAGGGAAGCAGTGAACTTTTCAGAGCATTCATTCCCTTCCGGCTCTGTCATCCCTAATTAACCGCTGGTAGGAACACTGCACTTCCCCTGAGTGGGCTGGGTCAGGGGGTCCGCTGCTCTCCAGAGCCCTGCATCAAAGGGCTGGCGGGGGTTGTGGGATAATGGCCCTGCAGAGCGGGGCTGGCGGTGGGAAACAATGTAGCCGGCGGGGAGGGGGGCTCACCAAGCAGCTCGGTGGGGAGAAGAGGGTTCCAGATGGGGTCCACTCCTGACCTGTGGGCGCCTCTCTGCGGCGGCTGAGCGGAGGGGAGCGTGGGTGTGAATCTGGTGGGGGACCCAGGCCTCCCATCCGGAGCAAAATGAACTCCCGGGAGCGCCGGGCCTTTGGCCTCAGAGCTGTCTGCAAGGGAAACCGAGGCTGGCTGTGCGCCTTTTCCACGGTGCAGTGGGGAAACTGAGGCAGGAACTGGTAGCAGAACAGCCCCTAGCTCAGGTTTCCAGTAGTGTGGGGCGGGATAGCTCAGGGGTTCTAGCATTGGCCTGCTAAACCCAGGGTTGTGAGTTCAATCCTTGAGGGGGTCATTTAGGGAATTGGGGTAAAAATCTGTCTGGGGATTGATCCTGCTTTGAGCAGGGGGATGGTCTAGATGAGGTCCTTTCCCACCCTGGTATTCTATGATTCTTATGTGTCTCAAGGCCTTGGGGCAGCCAGCCCCTGCCCCACAGGGCATGTAGTTAGAGAGCAGGAGGTGGTGAGATTGGGGGACAGGGAGGCTGGAACAGAAGCCAGTTCAGGGGTCTCAGATCTGTGCTGCCAGTCTATGCCTCAGTTTCCCCAGTTATAAAGTGGGGGTGATGGCCCTGCCTCCCCAGGGGTTTGCCAGGATAAATGCATGAAAGACCAAGCAGCGCTTGTGTAGTGTGGGGACCATACAAGTGCTCGGCCCAAACGCAGCTTGCCAGGCTGAGATCCCCTCCGTTTCTGGTCCTGGCGGGGCTTGGCTTTGCAGACTCTGGGCCAGTGCTGGGAGCAGCAGATTTGCTCTGGGCGCCTGGCTGAGTGCACTGTCAGCAAATATTTATCAGCAAAAGGGGACAAACAGCTGCCTTATCAGCCAGCGTGGGCTAGAGTCAATATTTTCACCCCTCCTGTGCCTCCGTTCCCTGCGCCTCTTTGGGGATCTCTTATCTGCCAAAGAAAATAATATTTACCAGTGCCAACCCTCCTGCCTGCTGCTTACTACTGGATGTCATCCCCCCCTTCCCGGTGCCATCTGTGACTCTTTGGTCCTGGCATCTTGCAGTCTGGATTTGGCCTGCAATCCGCCCGTCGACCACCCCAAATGCGCTTGGAGCTGTACCAAGCCCAGCAAGTAGCTGGGTCCTGCCCCACCGGGTCCCCTTCCTTATTATGAGCGGCTAAGGCCATCGGGCATCTCTGCAATGGGTTGTTGTTTTTTTCCCAAGGTCTGGATGGTGGATCCAAGGTGGGGTTTGAAGGAAATTGGGTGACACAGTTAGAAAGGATCCGGGTGAAAATTTTGGATTCAATTGTGGGTCTCCCCTCCACCCCCCCAGTTTGTAAAAATTTTCCAAATTTCCCACATGGACCAGGAAACCTCCCAAATCTGCCTCGTTACCAGCCCCGTGGCACATCCTGCTCGGCTCTGTTCCCTCCCCCCCCCAATCTGATTTGGTGCCCTGCCAGCAGCTGGCATGCGGTTTGTTGATGCTTTTGCTGGTTGATTATGCAGGCAGACCTGGCTCCCATTGGTCGGTCCGTTTGGCCAATGAGAGCCGCCCCGGAACCTGGGGGTGGCAGCACCACCGTCCACGTGCGGGACTGTGTAACACGGTGCTGACATCAGCCGGGCGGTCGGCCAATGCCGAGGCCGCCAGGCGTTACACAATTGGGGGCAGCGTCTCTGCCGGAGCCACCGGGCGCTGGTGGCATTTGGGGGGTGCCTGGCTGCAGAGGATGCACCCTGGAGCCCTGGGCAGCCAGGAGGAACCCGCCGGCCGTGGCGGGGTTTGCAGCACCGAAGAGAGGCAGAACCCCAGAGACGTGCCGCTGTCATTGTGAGTGTGAAATCCCCCCCGTCGTTGATTTCAGGGCCTTTGCCCCCCTTGACGGCTGTGGGTGCTCCCCTGTTCTCACCGCCTTCCCTCCCCCTGCGCAGCCTTTCGGATGTAGGGCTGCGGGCTCCTCCCCGGAGGTCAGCTGGGTGCTGACACACGGGGATTTGTTCTGCCAGCACAAAATGTTCTCTCTGCAAAGGGAGCAGTCGTTCCGACTGCCCTGCTTTGCCAAGGCAGGGCGTGCCAGCCGCCAGTTTCCCTGCCCTTGGCCTTTGTCACTGGCATGCTAATTAGCCCTGGGAAGCTGTATTCTTTTTTTTTTTTTTTGGTAGGGCGAGGTTTTGCAACACCGCCAGGGCAGGGGGTGGAAAGCCGGCGCGGGAGATGCGTGCGCCCACTTTGGAGAGATGGGTGGCTGGTTAGTCCGATGCGCTTGTAGCAAATGTGTTAGTAAACAGCACAGGGGAAAGGATGCAAGAGTTGTAACTTGCCGGGGTGGGGCTGGGGGCAGGAAACGAAGCAACAGTCTTGGGATGGGGGTCATGTGTGACTGGATTTGTATTGGAGATGGGTCTTGAAAGTCTTCCAGGGGAAGCGTTTAAAATCGAGTCAGCTGTGCAAGCGGGTCTGTGTTTTTTCACTCCTCCTTTCCTCAGCTTATCAGATAGGCAGGAGCTGAAATTTACTTTCTCTCCGCTGGGAGACATCAGTCATTTCCCCCTCCCCCCAGCTTTGCTGCTGGATTCACTTAAATCAGGTTTTAAACCAATTGAGTGCAGCTGGTGCAAGCCCCGGGGCGGGGGCTGTTTGGGGGGCTTGGCTTATCTTTGCCCGGCAAAGACTGGAAAAGTGTCCATGCAACTCTTTGCACCAGTTTCAATCGCTTAAAAATCTCTCCCCTTAAATTAAATTGGTTCTGGTGTAGACACACACAGCCCCTTTGGGGTGATTGTATCTGGGTTGCAGATGCAGCCAGGTCACGGTTTGCTTGCTTGCTTAGAAACACCTTTCCCTGCTAAATAAGTGTGTGCGCGCGTAGCTGTTGTGTTTTTTCTCCTCCTGCTGTGTGTGTTTGCAGCTGTTGTCTGTTTCTCGGGGGGGGGGGGGGGGGTGTAAAATCCTACCAAGAGGTAGGTTTAATGTTGTCTTTAGAAAAGGTTGAATTTTTTTTTTCCCAGGGCCAACTCGGCGCTTTAATTTTCTCTCTCATTATTGATTCAGTGCTGTTGAATCAAGGTTCAATTTATTTTTTAAACATCTTAGTTTCATTCGCCCACAAGGCCGTGTGGACACACTGTATTCCAGTTTCAATCAAATGGGAGGAACCTTACAGGATATTGCAATCAGAACAGTTCTGGGGTAGTTAAACCAATGCAGCTTTGGTGTGTAGCCAAGGCCTTAATCTGGAATAAGCACGCCCTGGTCTGATTTGAATTCTCTCCATTGCTAGTGTAGACGAAATCTGAACAGGGTGCACTTACTCCAGAATAAGCAGCCACATAGAGACTTTCACCCAAGTCATTAAAGGTGTGCATCTAAATGGATTGAGCCCCTTCCATGCCAGTAGGGGTGTAGGCAAGCACTTGGGGAACCATCTGGTTTACCCAATTGGTGTAACGTTTTGGGCCAAAATGACCACATGTATCCATCCATCTATCCGTCAGCAATGACTGTCTAAAGAAGAATTTTTTTGAAAAAAAAGTCAATTTGTTGGTGTACGTATCTGTCAAGACCCGAACACCACATTCCCAGTTTCTCTGGTAACCGCCTGTTGACTTCCCTCATTGCTGCCTCTTGTTGCCAGGGGAACGTGGCGTGCTGTGCTCAGGTCCCGGCTGGTAGCTAAAGCATTTGAAATGAGCGATTGTTTGTAGGCAGGGCCGTGGGGCTTTCGGGGGGGCCCTGCGGATCTGGCAATGGGCGAATCCGGGTCATTCCTTGGCGTCTTTGCCGACTCTGTTTACAAACCTTTGGCTCCGACCCAGACCGGCTTAGCACCCTGTCTCTCGGACAGGCTGCTAAGTATAGCCGGGTGGCGAAGAGTCCCAATAAGAGGCTGGAACCAAACAGCTGAGCTAAGAATAGGCCAGCTTTGGTGCCTGAAATAGACCCACAGAGGCTCTCCGGGCTAAGCACTCCCGGCACGGCCGTGGGCCCCACGTGACTGGCTCCGGCGGGCTCGGAGGGAAAAAGGGGCTGACATCTGGGGTGGGGCTGGGTGCCCGCACCTCCGGGTTGTGCCCCAGGGTCCTGCCCGACCGACGGCCAGGGGCTCGGGCCTGAGTGTCAGAAGTGATGCAGCGGAGAGGAGGGGGCTGGACTATGAGCCAGGACGCTTGGGTTCTCTCCCCTCCTCTGGGAGAGGAGTGGAGTCTAGTGGTTAAAGTGGGGTGGGTGATGGGCACCAGCGCTCCTGGGTTCTCTCCCCGGCTCTGGGAGGGGAGTGGAGTCTGTTGAGTTAGAGTGGGGGGGCTGGGAGGCAGGACTCCTGGGTTCTCTCCCCAGCTCTGGGACAGGAGTAGGGGCTGGTGGTTAGAGCAGGGGGGCTGGGAGCCAGGACTCCTGGGTTCTCTCCAGCTCTGGGAGGGGAGTAGGGGCTAGTGGTTAGAGCAGGGGGTGCTGGGAGCCAGGACTCCTGGGTTCTCTCCCTGGCTCTGGGAGGGGAGTGGGGGCTGGTGGTTAGAGCAGGGGGTGCTGGGCGCTAGGACTCCTGGGTTCTCTCCCCAGCTCAGGGCAGCGTTTGTCCCGTAGCAGTGTATTTTTGAAGAGTAATAAGCCTGCCTGTCTATGTGCCATGGGGTCTGATGGGGAGCTCCTTTCCCCCCCCACCCCCACCCATCGGGGCAGGGCGTGTGCCAGGGCTGGTTGCGCCCAGGGCATGGGGGGTGAATTGAGTGCTAAGCGCCAGCGGGGTGGCCCAGCCGAAAGCCTGACCCGGTGCTGACAGCAGGTGAGGGCAGAGCTGTGGGGGCAGGTAGGGGGAGCCCTGGCATTGGGGTGCTGGCCCTGGGCCGACAGGGGAGTCTGTGTCGGGGGGAGTCCACCCCCCAGGAGCTGGGAAGGGGGTTCCCCCTGCAGCCCCTTGCTGCAGGCTGGACCTAGGAGTCGGAGGGCCCGGTGCCTCTAACCGCAGCTCCCTCTGCTCTCACAGATACAGCCTGCGACGTTTCCGACCGGTTCTGTCTCTAGCCCCAAACCCTGCGCCTCCCCACGGGCTGGGGGATGTCCCCGGATCCTCCCCGATCATGAGCACCGGCTGCGAGCCGGGCCAGGCGCCCTTCGAGGAGGGAAGCGTGGGCGGTGTCGGCTCCGGAGCCACCCGGCGGGCCCGAGCCACTGACGACATGGACGCCAACAGCAATGGCTCCAGCGGCACCGAGTCGCACGGGCGGGACTCCCTGCGCAGCGACCACAGCAGCAGCGGGAACGGCAAGGACTCGGCCCTGCTGGAGACCACCGAGAGCAGCAAGAGGTAGGGAGGGGGACGGACCCCGGCATCCGGACCCTGGGGGCGTGGGAGCGCACCAGGCCGGCGGGCGAACCCCGGCGTCCGGGGCATGGGGGGGGAACCGGGCCGGCGGGCAGACCCTGGCGTCCAGGGGTGTGGAGGCCCCTCTGGGTCTGCCTCGGGGCGTCCCCCGTTCCCTGCCCCTCGTGCCGTTCCAGCCGGGCAGCGGGGCCGTGGTTCTGAACAGCCCCCGTCTCTCTGCCCTGCAGCACCAACTCCCAGAGCCCATCTCCCCCCAGCAGCTCCATCGCCTACAGCCTGCTGAGCACCAGCTCCGAGCAGGACAACCCCTCCACCAGCGGCTGCAGGTAGGCGAGCACAAGCGGTGGGAGGCCGGGGTGGGTGGTGCACGCAGTCCTAGGGGAGATCCTTCCCCCCCGCCCCCTACACACCATGTTGTGCGTCAGCCATGCTGCAGAACATCAGCTCCTCTCCCCTCTGGAGAAGCCAGACTGTGCAGAATTACAAGTAGGAGTAAGTAGGGGAGTGGGGGCCAGTGGTTAGAGCGGGGACTGGGGGTGGGGAGGCTGGGAGCCGGGACTCCTGGGTTCTCTCCCTGGCTCTGGGAGGGGAGTGGGGGCTGGTGGGTTAGAGCAGGGGGGCTGGCAGCCAGGACTCCTGGGTTCTCTTCCTGTGCCTGCCACTGACTCACAACATGACCTTTGGGCAACTCTTCCCCCTCCCTGCGACTGGGCCCCGGCGGCGGGGGGCTGGTGGGGGGGGCTCGGCCTGTGGCCCGCTGGCTCACCCGTCCCCCCCCCGCCCCCCCTTGTAGCAGCGAGCAGTCTGCGCGGGTGAAGACCCAGAAGGAGCTGATGAAGGCGCTGAAGGAGATGAAGATCCGGCTGCCCTCGGAGAAACGCGGCAAGGGCCAGTCGGGCACATTGGCCACTTTGCAGTACGCGCTGTCCTGTGTCAAGCAGGTCCAAGGTAGGGGGCACTGGGCTGGCGGGGTGGGGTTGCACTGGGCCGGCTGTGGGGGGCACGGTGTGGCGGGCGGGGTGCTGGGGCGGTGACCTGGCAGGGGGGCACGCTGTACCGGCTGAGGGGGTGCTGGGCTGGCGGGGAGTCCCAGGTGAGATCCAAGGGACCCACTCGCTGTCTGTGGTACCGCGGAGGCTGCCGGGCAGGGCTGTGCCCGGCCTGTGGTGGGCAGGGGGTGCCCGCACTCCCAGTGCTGATGGGTCTCTGCTCCCCTGCCCCCCCACAGCCAGCCACGACTACTACCAGCAGTGGGCCATCGATGAGAGCCATCCCTGCTACCTGGACGTGGCCACGTATACCATCGCCGAGCTGGAGGGCATGACCTCCGAGTACACCCTGAAGAACCCCGTGAGTGCCCCCCCCGGCCCCCTCGCGGGAGCTGCTCCCGGGATCCCGGCACTGCGAGCCCTCTCCGGCTCCCCTGGTGTCCCAACTGCCCCCTGTCCCCGCAGGACACGTTCGCCGTGGCCGTCTCCTTCGTCACGGGCAAGATCCTCTACATCTCGGACCAGGCGGCCTTCGTCCTGCACTGCAAGAGGGACGTCTTCAAGGGGGCCACCTTCGCCGAGTTCCTGGCCCCCCAAGACGTCAGCATCTTCTACGGCTCCACCGCCCCCTACCATCTGCCCTCCTGGAGCGCCTGCACCTCGGCCAGTGAGTGCCTGGGAGAGGGCCGGGGGTTGGTGGTTAGAGCAGAGGAGGCTGGGCGCCAGGACTCCTGGGTTCTTTCCCTGGCTCTGGAAGGGGCACAGAGCCTTCCCAGCCCCCTGCTAACCCCCCGCCCCTTGGCCTTTGTCCCCAGCTGCGGCCGCTGTGGACTACACCCAAGAGAAATCGGTCTTCTGCCGGATCAGGTGAGTTCCACCTGCGGCAGGCGGGGGTACCGTCTCTGAGGGGGTGCAGCGCTGGGGGACCCCTAGGGACTGGGCTGTGTCTGGCATTCAGATCCCACGCGGCAAATCCCAGCCAGCTTTTCTGTGCCATGCCGGACCCCCTATGGCCTTGTGCCCCACATCCCAGCGTCTCCACTGCCACCTTTTCGCTCCCGCCGGGCCAGGCTGTGAGACGGGCGATCCTTGAGGCTGCGAGACGGCCCCGGATCCGTCTGCTGGGACCCAGGCTCCCTCTTTGGGGAAACTAAGCTGACCTTGTCTGTGCCCCCTCTTCGCCCTCGCTCCCTTCGGCGTGGGCAGTGCCGCCGGGAGAGGCAGGGCACCCGTGTTCACAGCAGCTCCCAGGCAGGGGGCTGGGAAGGGGACCCCGTGTTTCCAGCTGTCCCTGGGTAGAGGGGAGAATCGGGGGCTGAGGTGGGGACCCCACAACCCATGTTACTAGCTGTGCCTGAGGTGAGGGATCTGGGGCGGGGAAGGGGACCCCGTGTTCCCAGCAGCGCCTAGGGGAGGTGGGGCGGGGAAGGGGATCCAATGTTCCTAGCCGGACTGAGGAGGAGGCATCTGGGGCTGGGACGGGCTGCAGGCAGCAGTGCCGGCGGCTGGGGCAGGGGGCTCCTGCGGTTGTCGTTGCTGGTTGGTCCCGGTCTCCTCTGGCCTCTGGTCTTATTGCAGGCGTTTGTTTCTCAGTGGAGGCCGCGGCCGGGAGCTGTGTTACACCCCCTTCCGGCTCACCCCTTACTTGGCCAAGGTGCGCCCCGCGGCCGGCGCCGAGGGCCAGCCCTGCTGCCTGCTCATCGCCGAGCGCATCCACTCGGGATACGAAGGTGAGCTGGGGCGGATGGGCCAGGGGAGAGCCCCTCGGCTTCCTCCCTCTGCCTGTGCCCCCCAGCCTGCGTCCTGACCCCCGCTTGCGTCTCGTCCCCCCAGCTCCCCGGATCCCGCCCGATAAACGGATCTTCACCACCAGACACACCCCTAGCTGCTTGTTCCAGGACGTGGACGAGAGGTGAGCAGGTTGGCAGAGCCTGGGATTGAGGGGTTGAGGGAGACCCACTATCTGTCCGGGCTGCCCCCCAGCAGAACAGCGAGGCTTGGAGGGTCCCCGGTGAGCCACCGTCGCCCCCCCATCTCCTGTCACTTTGGGTCAGCCTTGTCTGTAGCTGGGCCATGGGTCCTGTCAAGGCCAGGACCTTGGTGGGTGGGGGGGGGCGCCCAGGGACCACAGCTCACGGTGTCTGTTTTCCCAGGGCTGCCCCACTGCTGGGTTACCTGCCCCAGGACCTGATTGGCACGCCCGTCCTCTTCTACCTGCACCCGGAGGACAGGCCGCTCATGCTGGCCATCCACAAAAAAAGTGAGTGCGTGGTGGGGCGGGGGGAATCCTGGGGGTGTCTGAGTGAGGAAGGGGGAATCCCAAGGGCGCCGGGGGGAAAGAACCAAAGGGTGAGCGTCATATGCGGCTCCCCATTCGGATGCTGACTCTAATCCACTCTTACGCTTCAGGGTTTCAGCCTGGAGCCTGCCGGGGTCAGGAAGGGAGATTGGTCCCCCTGTACAATTGGCAAAATCTGTTCAGGGAATTTTTTCCACCTTCCTCTGAAACGTCCGAGCTCAGCTCCAGGGTGGGCTGGTGACCTTAGCTGACACGTAGAACCTCTCCCTAGCTGTCTGGGTGATGGGGCTAGCTCTCCGTGGGGTCCAGCGCGTTGCCAGGTGTGGGGTCAGGGAGGAATTCTGCCCCCATCCCAGCAACATCAGCCCGGCCTTGGGGAGTTTTCACCGACTGGCATCAGCTGGCCTTGTCCAGTCAGTTCCCTGCAGTGGAGAGGCTGCAGGCAGCAGGGGCTGGAAGCCCGGACTCCTGGGTTCTCTCCCTGGCTCTGGGAGGGCAGTGGGAGCTGGTGGGTTAGAGCAGAGGGGCTGGGAGCCAGGACTCCTGGGTTCTCCCCCCGGCTCTGGGAGGGGAACGGGGTGTGTGTATCTCAGACCCTGATCCATATTCCCACCCACCCCCCAGTTCTCCAGTGCGGCGGGCAGCCCTTCGACCACTCCCCGCTCCGGTTCTGCACCCGCCACGGCGAGTACGTCACCATCGACACCAGCTGGTCCAGCTTCGTCAACCCCTGGAGCCGCAAGATCTCCTTCGTCATGGGGCGCCACAAAGTGCGCACGTGAGTACCGGGCCCCCACCCACCCCCGGCTCTGCAGCTCTCTGGCCGCCTCGTGGTCTTGGGGGGGCCGCCCACCTCACCCTGACCCTTCTCCCCCACCCTGCCGCACAGGGGTCCCCTCAACGAAGACGTTTTCGCGGCCCCCAAGGCACTGAAGATGCGACCGCTGGAGCCAGACATCCAGGAGCTCTCGGAGCAGATCCACCGGCTGCTGCTTCAGGTGGATCATGCTCCCTTCTTAGCCCTCGATCTGCCCCCTCCCACCAGATGCCTCCCTCTGAGTGCTAACCCCCCACACCTTCCCTTCCCCCCACAGCCTGTGCACAGCAACGGCTCCGTGGGGCTCTGTAGCATGGCCAGCAACGCCTCCCACGAGCAGTTCCTGAGTGCGGCCTCCTCCAGCGACAGCAACGGCCTTCTCGCCGAGGAGACGCCGGCCCAGCGGCCGGTAAGAGCCCCGACTCTGGGAGGGGAGTGGGGGCTAGTGGTTAGAGCAGGGGAGGACTGGGAGCCAGGACTCCTGGGTTCTGTCCCCGGCTCTGGGAGGGGAGTGGTGCCCAATGATGAGAGCAGGGGGGGCTGGGAGCCAGGACTCCCGGGTTCTCTCCCCAGCTCTGGGAGGGCAGTGGGGGCTAGTGGTTACAGCAGGGGGGCTGGGAGCCAGGACTCCTGGGTTCTCTCCCCAGCTCTGGGAGGGGAGTGGGGCCCAGTGGTGAGAGCAGGGGGGGCTGGGAGCCAGGACTCCCGGGTTCTCTCCCCAGCTCTGGGAGGGCAGTGGGGGCTAGTGGTTAGAGCAGGGGGGCTGGGAGCCAGGAATCCTGGGTTCTCTCCCCGGCTCTGGGAGGGGAGTGGGGCCCAGTGGTGAGAGCGGGGGTGTGTGGGGGAGACTGCTCCCTTTCCCATGGCCCTGACCCCACCTCCTGTCCACAGATGACCTTCCAGCAGTTCTGCAAGGACGTGCAGATGGTGAAGAACCAGGGCCAGCAGATGTTTATCGAGTCCCGCACCAAGCCGCCGGCTGCCAAGCCCCCCACCGCAGGTGAGAGTCCTGGCCCCCCCGTGGCCGGGGAGGAGGCAGATTGGAGGGGAGGGGAGGTTGCCAGCTTGGGTACCAGCCCCTCTTCGGTCACCCGTAGTTGCTGGGGAGACGCAGGCAGGGCCCCTGTGTGGGGCGGATCGAGGGCAGCTCCAGCTGATCTGGGTCCCCTCCTCGTTCCAGGCCTGGAGACGTCCCAGCACGGCGACGGGCCAGGCAGGGAGGCCCCGTGTGAGGCTCAGCGGGGCCCGGGCCAAGTGGTCTCTTCCGAGGAGTCCGGCAGGAAGGAGCCCTCCAGTTACTCCTACCAGCAGATCAACTGCCTGGATGGGATCATCAGGTGAGCAGGGGCTGGGGACCCCAGGTCAGAGCCATTCCCCCCACTGGGAGTTCACCCGGCGCTGAGATGCAGCCACCTCTGGGGCGGGGCGGCTGGTTATCCAGGGACCCCTCGCCCGGCACTGAGATGCAGCCACCTCTGGGGTGGGGCGCCTGGCTATATAAGGATCCCTCGCTAACCCTGGGACCCGTGACTTTTTTAGGTATCTGGAAAGCTGCAACATCCCCAGCCGGGTGAAGCGGAAGTGCGGCTCCTCCTCGTACACCGGCTCCTCCAACTCCGACGACGATAAACAGCGGGCAGGCCGGGAGACGGCTGGCTCGACAAAAGGTAGCATCCCGCCTGGCCCGTTGCCCCCCACCCCTCCCTGGTCCACCTGTTGCCCTCTCCCCCTCTCTGGATATTACCCAGTTGCTGCTGACGGGGATTGCTGGAGGCAGGTCCCAATGCCGGCCCGGGGGCAGCTGCTGCTAACGGCCTGCGATCCATCTGCCCGGCTGGAGGAGCCGGGTGAAATTCGGCCAGCGGGAGCCACATTTCGGGGCCGTCGACGTCCCGCCCTTCGACCGCCTCGAAACGCTTCCCTTCTGTCCGTGTGTTAACATCTGCCGGCTCCCGACACCAAAACTCCCTTGAAATCGAAACGATTTGGGGACACGTTTGGGGTTGCAGCCACGTTTTCCTTGCGGGAAAATGGCCCGGGAAGGTTGTTTATCCCCCCGTCTGTCCCCTCGCCCCCCATGCCGCCCCAGGGACCGCGGCACGCCCCCCCCCACCTCATTAACCCCTCGTTCTCTCTTTGAACAGATGCGGCGGAGGAAATGCTGCCCAGCCGGTCCAGGAGGGAGGAGGAGGAACCCGCCGCGGCGGTGGGACCCACGCTGGCCCCGCTGGCTTTGCCCAGCAAAGCCGAAAGCGTGGTGTCCCTCACCAGTCAGTGTAGCTTCAGCAGTACCATCGTCCACGTGGGAGATAAGAAAGCCCCGGAATCGGGTACGGGAGGGGAAGCGCCGCTGGGCTGGGGGGCCGGCCCGGGGCCGCTTCGACCCCGGGGGCGCCAGCGGGGAGGGCACGCAGTGGGGCGGCTCCAGCCGGGTGCCGGGAGGCTGGATCTGCCACCAGCTGCCCGGCCCCCGTCCCGGCCGCGGCAGGGAGCCGCCCGGTCTCCCCCTGCTGTCGGGGGGTCCCCCCCACCCACCTCCGCCGCGTCTGAGTGACAGCGTAGGATTCAGGGGCAGCCTCCGCTCCCCCGACACCCCATCACCTCTTCCTTCCCTGGCATTGCGGGGCGGGGTGGGGGGAGCTGGGTTTCCCCCCACTCCCCGTGTGGGTTTAATTTGCTTTTTTCCCCCTTACCCTACGCCTGCCGTCAGCACACCCCTGTGGGTGACTCCGGAGCAGGGGGGGGCGCTGGATTCGTGGCCCTCCCAGATTGGATTTTCATTTTCCCCCCATTTGCCTCCTGCTGACAGGTGTTTTCCCTCCCTTGTTTCCTTCCTTGGTGGCGGCCAAGTTGCCGGCGAAGCCCCCGCTGGGATGCAGGGGGAGCTGGGGGGCTTCCCTCAACAAAGCACGGCTGCTTGGCAACAGCCCCTTGGCTACGGGGAGCCCCCACACAGGGTCTTCCCTGGGCACTGGTGGCATGGTGGGGGGAACGGCTGGGAGCCAGGACTCCTGGGTTCTCTCCCCGGCTCAGGGAGGGGAGGTGGGGCTGGTGGGTTAGAGCAGGGGGGGTTGGGAGCCAGGACTCCTGGTTTCTCTCTCCGGCTCTGGGAGGGGAGGGGGTGTGGGGGCTGGGAGCCAGGACTCCTGGGTTCTCTCCCTGGCGAGGGGAGGGGAGTGGGGGTTAGTGGTTAGAGCAGGGGGGCTGGGAGCCAGGACTCCTGGGTTCTCTCCCTGGCTCTGGGAGGGGAGGGGAGGGGAGGGGAGGGGTGTGGGGGTTGGTGGTTAGAGGGGAGCTGGGAGCCAGGACTCCTGGGTTCTCTCCCCGGCTCTGGGAGGGGAGGCAGGGCTGGTGGTTTAAAGCAGGGGGGCTGGGAGCTAGGACTCCTGGGTTCTCTCCCTGGCTCTGGGAGGGGAGGGGTGGGGAGGCGTGTGGGGGTTGGTGGTTAGAGGGGAGCTGGAAACCAGGACTCCTGGGTTCTCTCCCCGGGAGGCGGGGCTGGTGGTTTAAAGCAGGGGGGCTGGGAGCTAGGACTCCTGGGTTCTCTCCCTTGCTCCGGGAGGGGAGGGGAGGGGAGGGGTGTGGGGTTGGTGGTTAGAGGGGGGGCTGGGAGCCAGGACTCCTGGGTTCCATCCCCAGCTCTGCCGCTCGCTCACTGCGTGACGTTTCTCCCTGCACACGGCTCTGTGCGGCGGCCCCCCCCCAGCTGACCCCGCCTCCCCCGCTTGGTCTCTCCCCAGACACGGCGATGCTGGAGGAGGGCCCCGCGCCCCCCGACCGGGAACAGTACCGCCGCGTGGGGCTCACCAAGGAGGTGCTGTCCGTGCACACCCAGCAGGAGGAACAGGCTTTTCTGACCCGCTTCCAGGAGCTCAGCCGCCTCCACGTCTTTGACGCGCCGGCCGGGCGCAGCCGGCAGGAGGGGCCGGGTGCCGAGCCAGGTGGGGTCTTCGTCCGTGGCTGGGGGGGTGGGGTTCGTGCCTGGCCCCCGTCCCCCCTTTGCTAACCCGCTGCCTTGTCTTGTCCTGGCAGGGCACCGTGGCCCGCGGCGGGGCGCCGGCCGGCGCGGCAAATCCAAGGCCAAGCGTGTCAAGCAGCACCAGGCGTCTGACAGCACCAGCTCCCCGCCTCCCCCCGGCCCCTGGCCCCCCTCAGCCACCTCCCTGCCCTTCCCCACCGTGCTGCCCGTCTTCTCGTCCAGCCAGCCCCCCGCCGAGCCCGCCCCCCACTTCCCCGCCCCCCTGGTGGCCCCCGTGGTGGCCCTGATGCTCCCCAACTACGTCCTGCCCCCGCCGTACTTCCCAGCCCCCTTCGGGGAGCCCTTTGGCCCCTGCCTGCCCGCCCCCCCCGAGGCCTCGCGCTCCACCACGCCCGAGCGGCCCGACTCGCCCCCCTTCAACTCCCGCTGCAGCTCCCCGCTCCAGCTCAACCTCCTGCAAATGGAGGAGGCCCCCAAGGCGGCCGAGCGACAGGAGGCGCCTGGCGGTCAGGCTGGCGGGACGCCGGGCGCTGGCGAGCTCGGCCCCCAGAAAGAAACCGGCCTGGTAAGGAGCCGTCCACTGGGGAGGGGAGTGGGGGCTAGTGGTTAGAGCAGGGGGGCTGGGAGTCAGGACTCCTGGGTTCTCCCCCAGGATCTGGGAGGGGAGTGGGGGCTGGTGGTTAGAGCAGGGGGGCTGGGAGCCAGGACTCCTGGGTTCTCCCCCAGGATCTGGGAGGGGAGTGGGGGCTGGTGGTTAGAGCGGGGGGGCTGGGAGCCAGGACTCCTGGGTTCTCTCCAGGACCCCCACCCCTGTCTTGTGAGGAGGGTGAGAGTTGGGGGAGGTGCGTATGCAGCCCCCTAGGTCAGTCCTGATCTCTGCTCTCCTCCCCTCTCCCATCCCGGCAGGCGGAAGGTCAGGACTCGTCCAACAACGATGCCTTGTCCAGCTCCAGCGACCTGCTGGACCTGTTGCTGCAAGAGGACTCGCACTCCGGGACCGGCTCGGCCGCCTCGGGCAGCGGCTCTGTGCGCAGTGGCTCCAACGGCTGCAGCACCTCAGCTAGCCGCACCAGTAAGAGACAGGCTGGGAGTGGATTGGCTAAAGCCGTGGTGGGGGTGGAGCCAGGACTCCTGGGTTCTTTCCCTGGCACTGGGAGAGCAGTGGGGGCTGGTGGTTACAGCAGGGGGAGCTGGGAGCCCGGACTCTTGGGTTCTCTCCCCGGTGCTGGGAGGGCAGTTGGGGCTGGTGTGTTCGAGCAGGGGGGCTGGGAGCCAGGACTCCTGGGTTCTCTCCCCGGCCCTGGGAGGGGAGTGGGAGCTGGTGGGTCAGAGCAGGAGGGACTGGGAGCCTGGACTCCTGGGTTCTCTCCCCAGCTCTGGGAGGGGAGTGGGAGCTGGTGGGTCAGAGCAGAGGGGCTGGGAGCCAGGACTCCTGGGTTCTCTTCCTGGCTCTGGGAGGGGAGTGGGGGCTGGTGGTTAGAGCAGGGGTTTCTGGGAGCCAGGACTCCTGGGTTCTCTCCCCAGCTCTGGGAGGGCAGTGGGGGCTGGTGGATAGAGCAAGGGGGTTCCTGGGAGCCAGGACTTCTGGATTCTGTTTCTGCCTCTGGTGCTGATTTGCTCCCTTCTCTCCTGCCCGGCACAGCCAGCAGCAAAAGCAGCCACACCAGCAAATATTTCGGCAGCATCGACTCGTCGGAGGCGGAGCGGGCGAGGCAGCCACCGGGCAGGGTGGGGGCTGGCGAGCAGTTCATCAAGTACGTGCTACAGGACCCCCTCTGGCTGCTCATGGCCAACACTGACGAGAAGGTCATGATGACCTACCAGCTGCCTGACCGGTGAGGCGGGGGGGCAGATCTAGGGGGGCAGAGGCGGTCCTGGGGGAGGGAGAGGGGAAGGTGATAGGGGAAGAGGCGGGGCTGGCGATTAGAGAGAGGGGGAGGTGGTCGGGTCAGAGCGAGGTGGGGAGCTGACTGGGGCATGGGGGAGGGTGACAGGCAGGGAAGCGCTGCAAGTGGGGGGCAGAGCCAGATCCCCCCCACCCCTTTGACGCCGCTTTGTGCCCCCCAGCCCCGCGGCCGCTGTGCTGCAGGCCGACCGGGAGAAGCTGCGGGAGATGCAGAAGCAGCAGCCGCGCTTCACGGAGGAGCAGAAGAAGGAGCTGGCCGAGGTGCACCCTTGGGTGAAGAAGGGGCTGCTGCCCAAGGCCATCAACGTCATGGTGAGCGGGGGGCCGGACCCACCCAGCTCCCTGGGCACCGGCTAGGGGGGTTGTGATGGATTCGGTCACAGAGACCCCCCTTGGGACTGTCACCTGATGTGCTGGAATTACCTCTGAGCCCGTTTTCCCTGCCAGCCTGGGTCTCCAGAACCCTGCCCTGCTGAGCCAAACACGCCAGCCTGCTGCAGCCCAGACCCACGTCTGATCCATGCCCCCGAAGCTGCAGACTTAACTGAAAACAGCTCAGCAAGTGCTCCTGTCTCCAGCCCCCAATGGGATCCAAACCCCAAACAAATCCGGTTTACGCTGGCTGCAGAGTAAACTCATAAACTGCCCAGCCGCTGAGAGAGATGCACAGCTGTTTGCTCCCCCATTAATCCCTTAGCTTGGGTCAATTAATAAGCAAAAGTGATTTTTATTAACTATAAAAAAGGAGGATTTAAGAGGTTCCAAGTAATAACACACGGAACAAAGTGAGTTACCAAGCAAAATAAAACAAAACGCGGGAGTCTAAGCCTCATCCATTAAGAAACTGAATACAGGTAAATCTCACCCTCAGAGATGTTTCCTTAAGCTCCTGTCACAGACTAGTCTCCTTCCTAGTCTGGGGCCAATCCTGTCCCCTGGTACAGCCCATGTTAGTTCCAGCTCAGGTAGTAACTCGGGGATTTCTTGCGACTGGCACCCCCCTTTGCTCTCTTCCCCCCCCCTTTTATATCTTTGGCCCAAGGTGGGAATCCTTTGTCCTTCTGGGTCCCCACCCTTCTCAGTGGAAAAGCACCAGGTTTAAGATGGATTCCGGTATCAGATGATGTGGTCAGATGGCTTGTGAGACTGGCCCACAGGCACCCAGGGAAGTTTGCGAGTAAACAGCCATTTACAACCAATTGTTCTAGTCCACGGGAGCCATCCAGCTTCCAAACCACCATTAATGACCCACACTTTGCATAATTACAGTAGGTCCTCAGAATTAACATCGTATTCCTAGTTTCAGATACGAGACGGATACATTCATACAAATAGGGTGACCACACTCAGTAGATCATAAGCTTTGTAATGATACCTTACAGGAAACCTTTTGCATGAAGCATATTCCAGTTACGTTGTGGTTACGTTCACAAGCGTATTTCCATAAAACGTTACGGGGAACAACATCACGGGGGTGCCCCAGGTGCACTGACACCCTCCCTGCTCTCTCCCCCAGGCCTGTGTGGACTGCGGCAGTAACCCGGCCTCCCGCCTGGTGCCCCTCTACGACACGGAGCCGCACGCCATGGAGCTGGGCGCCACGCTGGAGCCCATGGAGGAGGGCAGCGGCGCCCCCCCCTGTCTGGACATGGCCATGGAGGAGGAGGAGGCAGGCACCAAGAACGCTGGCTGAGGCCCCGGCCCGCCTCGCCGCACACTGCCAAGCAGCACCGGCTGCCCCTCGGAGCCAGGCACCCGCACGGGATGGACCAGAAGTGCTGGCCCGGCCTTTGCCCTGGGACTCAGCCAGGTCGAGCGCAGAGCCGAGCCAGGCCCCGCTCCGGACCCTACCCTGCCCGCGGGCGCCCCCGGAGGCCGGAGCCCTGCGCAGGGTGGAGTATTTATTTTTGAAAAGTGTTTTTTGTATGAAAAGGTGGGACAATAAAACGCAGCCGCGGCTGTTCCCCGCGGGCGGCGACGTCCCAGTGAGATCCGCGGCCTCCTTTGTGCGCCGCCTCCCCCGGTCCCAGGGAGTGGCGTGGCCCACAGGCATCACCGACCCCCTGATGCGCCTCCCTCACTTATTGTCCACCTGGCGCCAGTCTCTGCTCTAACCAGTAGACCCCACTCCCTTCCCAGAATCAGGGAGAGAACCCAGGAGTCCTGGCCCCCAGCCCCCCTGCTCTGACCCACCAGCCCCCACTCCCCTCCCAGAGCCGGGGAGAGAACCCAGGAGTCCTGGCTCCCAGCCCCCCTGCTCTAACCCATCAGCCACCACTCCCCTCCTGAGTCCACATTCCTTCTGCCAGGGTGGGAACTGTCTGCTCCAGCTGCCCGTGCCCACCAGCCTGGACTGGCGCCTGCCTAGGCCTTGTGTCCCAGGCTCCAGCTAGGGGTTGCCAGCTTGGGCAAACGTCTGACCCTGGTGCCATGTTCCCCAGGGCCTTCCCCCTGCCCGTCTGCCCAGGCCTGAGTGCCGTCTCCTTCCCAGGGTGAGCCCTTGGCTCCACCCTGCTTGCCCCATGGCGGGGGTGGGGGAGCTGTGCCTACTGCCCAGCGCCTGCCCCACTAACCTGATGTTTCTGAGCCACGCGCTCCCCTGCCCTGTGGGGGGGCGGCACCCACAAACATGGCTGGTTTTCATCCTTGCCCGGGGAGTTAGTGACCCCGTCGATGTACGTCCCCCGGGCCAGGCTGCGGCCCAATCTGAATGGGAATCGCAGCGTGGGAGCAGGGCAGCTCTCGCCCTGTGGGGTCCTGCAGCTGCGTGGGCTGGCCGAGGCCCCGGGCAGCCTGGCAGAGGGGTCACCCAAGAGCCCTGTGGGTGGTTAAAGGGGGAAGACGGTAGGAGCCCGCGTAGGGGAAGGGACAGTTTGAGACTGGAGCGGGGAGAGCTCGTCAATCCGGCCAAGCTCTAACGAGACCCATGGGATGTTGGCGCTGGTCTGACTCCGCAAGGAAATACAGTGCAAGTTTTTCACTGCCAGCCGAATTAACCCTGGGCCCTGTGTCGGCCCCCTTCTCCAAACCGTGACCCCAGCGGAGGCAGGAGAGGAGACTGGCTCACGGGTGGAGGGACTTGTGGGTGTGCCAGTGTATGGAGGTGGGGGCCAGGAGACGGCGCATCCTATTTACAAATGCCCCTTGCAAAACGGGGGGGTGGGAGAGAACAACATCCTGGTAGTGGCCCCCGGGGGCTGAGTGAAAGTAACCCCTGCTGCCGGGAGCGTGAGGTTGTTGCTCAGGGAGCAGGTAGCTTTCCCCCCAGCTGTGGCTGCTGAGCGCTTGACCCCATCGCTGTGAGAAACGGGGGGCTGCCCCTTGTGCCCAACGCTGCCTGAGTTTGCCGAGAGCCTGAGCCTGTTGCTGCGAGAAGGGAGAGCTGCCCCTGTGGGACAAACACTGCCTGAGTTTGCCGAGAGCCTGACCCCGTTGCTGCGAGAAGGGGGAGCTGCTCCCCATGGGACCACCGCTGCCTGTGTCTGTCACGAGCCTGAGCCCCTGATGGCATCATTCCTGTCAGGGCTGAAGCCCGGTTTTCACGTGGCTGTTTCACCGCCGCTCATTGTAGTAGCTGGGTGTTTGAGAGAGGCTGGGGTCCTGATGATCAGCTGGTGTTTGCTTACTTTCCCCAGGGCACACTCCCTTCCTGCTACTGGTGCCCTGGGGGTGGGCAGGGCTTCCCTCCCCCCATCCCTGGGGGTATCTCCGCACAGGCGCACCCCGAGGTCACTGTCTGCTTCATCCTTCCCTGTATGATTGCACCAAGCCTTGCGGGGCTGCCAGGCACAGGGGGCTGGTATTCTGGCAGAAACGCCCCACCCCTGGCTCTAGGGGCTTTGAATCCAGGTTGAGGGCTCTTACCCACCCCCTTCGCCTTGTATGGGGCGGGCTCTGGCCTGAACCCCACAAGTGGGGTGCTGGGGCTGACATCTGCCCTCCCCTTTGCCCTGATGGGGCTGGGATGGGTGACCCTCAATGCGGACTGGCCTTCAGGCCTGCTGAACACCCCCCCCCCCCCCAATTCCAGCTGGTGCTATGGGCCTCACCTGCTCCCCCTCCTTTGGCATCTGGGGCCCCACTCTCTTACCTTGCCAGCCCCTCAATTCCTCTAGGGCAACCCTAGTAATCTGGGATCCTCTCCTCAGTGCCCGGGCAACCGGGTCTTTGTGGGTCAAGCCTGGGAGTGGGATTGGAAGAGGCAGTGGGCCCCAGGCCTGGCGTAACCCCCCTCCCACCCACTCCATCCTTTGGCTGAGTTCACCTTTCCCGTCGGGTGCTCCGGTTCGGGGCACAGTGGAGCTAGCGCGTATTTGCCACCCCAGGCCCACCTCTTCGGGGTTGCCGCAGCCAGGAGGAAGTCACCTCATCACAGCTAATGGGTAGCCGTACTATGGGAGTGGGGAAACTGAGTCACAGAAACTGCACTGGGGTGGGGACAGAGCAGTTACCCCGCAGGCGGGCTGGCAGGGCAGTTAGCAGCCCATGGCTGCACGGGGAGCCCACGATGTGCCCCGGGTACATCTGGACGGGGACGGCAGGTAGATGTGGGAGGAGAATGGGAGCAGCGGCTAGATGTGGAAGGGGGCACACAGGCCCCATAGATTTGGTCCCTTGGCCAGTCCGTTTCTAGGCCACCTCCGTGGCATGGCTGGGCCGCGTGAGCCCGTGCCTGGCCTTCCTCCTGCCTCTTCAGTCAGGCCCGTTTTCCTTCTCTGTATTTCCTCCCCCTATTCACACTGGGGCACCCGTCTGCTCTAGCCCCCAGCTCCGATGCCGCAGGCGTATTCAGGGCCCACGAGTCTCCCTCTTCCCCCAAAGTTGGGCCAGTAAAAGATACTTCCCCTTCGCCGCCTCCCTCCAATCGACCCTGCAACCAGCGCGTTCCTCTGGCGTTGGCATTGAACCCCAGACCCCAAAGCCAGGGCCGGCCGATGGGCATCTGTTTGCTAGCCATTCACCGCTGGGTTTCTTCAGCTCCGGCCTTAGGGTAGCTGAGCCCATGTTTTACCCGGGGTGAGAGCGAGAGGGTTTGTAGTTTGTAGTCTGAGGTTGGTCTGTAGCTGGGTAACAACCCCCATGAGCTGCAGGATGCTCTCAGGTACCCAGCTGCGATGGCCGAGTGGTTAAGGCGTTGGACTTGAAATCCAATAGGGTTTCCCTGCGCAGGTTCAAATCCTGCTTGCAGCGGTCAGCTGCTTTTGCTCGGAGAGGCGACGCCCAGAGATCTCACTGGCTCAGGGCATTTTCAGGGGTGAAATGCCAGATAGGGGCCTGTGGGTTGGCCAGGTGGGTGGCACTGCTGGGTCCAGGAAAAGCAAATTCTGGGGTCATGGGGAATGACCCCCAGATGCTCGGAGACAGGCCCTGGGTGGTCAGCATTCAGGAGTCACGCTCTGACCCAGAGCTCCTTCCCCCCAACAAACCAGTCATCGACTCTCCAGCCAAAACCCCACCACTTGGGCTGGCCCCAGCTCCGGAGGGACCCTGCCCCCAGGGCCGATCCGGGGACGTGAGCCCGGTGCCGGAGCCCCGATCCCCACAGAGCGGCCTCCCCGGCCAGATGCTGGCAGGAGAAGCCAGGCTGGGTCTGCAGCCGGTGGCTGGAACTGGCCCTTGCGGGACCAAGCCACTGCCATCCAACCCTGAGCAAGACACTACCCCCCAACAGCACCGAGAGCCAGAGGGGCTCTGAGCCCCGCACAGCCTGCCCCCTGCCAGGATGTCAGAACCTAGGGGGGCTGATCTCCATGTGAATCTGGAGTCACCCTGCTGGCATCAGTGGGGCCTTATTTTCTTCTCACTCACCCCCATGTAAATCAGGAGTCACTCCAGTGGCATCAGAGGCGCCGGTTCCCCTCTTGCTCACTCTGGTGTGAATCCAGAGTCACTCCACTGGAATCAGAGGGGCCGATTCCCCATTCACTCAATCTGGTGTGACTCCAGAGTCACTCGAGTGGAGTCAGAGGTGCCAATTCCCCGCTCACTCACTCCAGTGTGACTCCAAAGTCACTCCAGAGGAGTCAGAGGTGCCGATTCCCCGCTCGCTCACTCCAGTGTGACTCCAGAGTCATTCCAGTGGAATCAGAGTTGCCGCTTCCCCGCTCACTCACCCCGATGTGAATCAGGCGTCAGTGGCATCACACCGGGGGGCTTGGAGACCCCTCGCACGGAGAAGCCTGGCAGACTCCTGTCCTTCCTGGTGCCACCCTGCGCCGTCTGCACCCAGGTTGTGCCTGCCGGCTTCTGGGCCCACCCAGGCTCTCTGGGGCATCACACAGCATGTCCAGTCGCGCCTCTGTGGTCCTCAGCTCCCGTGCAATCAACGTGCGCATCCCATCCCCCCGGTCTTGTCCTGGCATCCGATCAACCCTTAGCTTGAGTGGTCTAAGTCACCGTGTGGCGCACACAGTCAAGGGGGAAAGCAGGCCCCGGAGCCCCAGGAGTGGTTTAGTTCACGGCGTGGCAGGCGATTGCTGGGACTTATCGCTAACAGCGGCGGGTAACGGCGCATGCTCCAGGCTCAGCATTAGGGGGCGCACTGGATAGGCAGGGGCAGGAGGGCTTCTGCAGCCCCCCAATAGCCCCCCAAAGCAGGGGGGTCAAGGGCTTTGCCTGCTGAGGACACCAGAGGATAATTGTCACTTGACTTGCCCCGTTTCCAAGTGCCCCCTGGCCCTGAGCCAGAAGCCCCGCCCCAGAAGTGCCAGTCTGAGATGCTGCCCCCGCCCCGCCCCATGTCCCCATCCTACAGGCATGGGAGGTGTGTGGGGGGGCACCTGGAGGAATGGATTTGGTAGGGGGGTGGATTCTCAATGGAGAGACCGGGGAGACCTTTTTCGCACCGCCGGGCGTGGCTTAGCCTGTGGGACTCACCGCCACTGGAAGTCGCTGGCACGGATAACGGGACTCTGGGGAGTGAGCCCAATGGAGGAGGCTAACGAGGCTGGCATGGGGGGAGGGGGAGAGAACGGGGGTCACTAGTATGGGGGGAGAGCTGTGGGGCACACAGCATTCCTAGCACGGAGGAGGAATGGGGGGGCACAGAGCCCTTGGCAAGGTGGGAAATGGGGGGGGGGACACATAGTCCCTGGCACGGGGGATGAGAGGCTCGAAGGGAGACACACATAGCCCCTGGGGGGCAGAATGGAGGGCACACAGAGACCCTGGTTTGGGGGGTTCCCTGCCGCAGGGGGAGGAGGACATGGGGGGCACACAGACAGAGCCCATGCCAGGGGAGGGTGGGGGAGGGGCAGGAGCCCCTGAAGTAGAGGGAGACAGGGGGTGGCACACAGGGAGTGGGTGGGGGACAGAGGGGAGCATGAGCTCAGCCCACACAAGCTGCCTCTCGTTGTCATACTATCCCCCCTTACCACTAGGGGGGCGCTACTCTGAAAGGGGACAGAGCTGGGTATGGGGGGGGGTGGATAGAGAGATAGAGGAGGTGTATGGGGATAGATAGATGGAGGGGTGTATGGGGATAGATAGAGGGGGTGTATGGGGATACATAGAGTGGGTGGATGAGGATAGATAGATAGACGTGTGGATGGGGCTAGATAGAGCGAGTGGATGGGGATAGATAGATAGATGGAGGGGGTATATGGGGCTAGATAGATGGGATGGATGGGGCTAGATAGATAGAGGAGGTGTCTGGGGATAGACAGAGCGAGTGGATGGGGATAGATAGATAGAGGAGGTGTCTGGGGATAGATAGAGCGAGTGGATGGGGATAGATAGATGGACGGGTGGATGGGGATAGATAGATAGATAGAGGAGGTGTCAGGAGAGATAGAGCGGGTGGATGGGGATAGATAGATAGATAGATAGAGGAGGTGTCTGGGGATAGATAGAGCGAGTGGATGGGGATAGATAGATGGACGGGTGGATGGGGATAGATAGATAGATAGATAAAGGAGGTGTTGGGAGAGATAGAGCGGGTGGATGGGGATAGATAGATTAGATAGAGGGGTGGATGGGGATGGATAGATAGATGGATGAGGATAGATAGAGGAGGTGTCTGGGGACAGATAGAGCGGGTGGATGGGGATAGATAGATAGATTGGATGGGGATGGATAGATAGATAGAGGAGGTGTCTAGGGATAGATAAAGGGGGTAGATGGGGATAGATAGATTATATAGAGGAGTATATATGGGGATAGATGGAGGGATCCTCACATGTGGGGTTGTGGGGAGAAATGCACTGAGAAGAACGTTGGGGGCTGGGCACAAATCCCTGTTGGACTTTGATCTCCCCCCACCCGTCATTGTTCTGGTTCTGACCCACTTCCCCCCATGACAGAGGCCAGGGACCCCCAATGGCATGTGCAGGTCTTGCTTCCACCCCGCCACAAAGGGGCTTAGCTGCAGCGGGCAGCCAAGGGTGGCAGGTTGAGGGGCGGTGGGGGATTAGTGCTGCCTCCTGGCTCTCTAATCCCCCCCTCTAATCTCTCCCCCCCCACCCGAGCATGTGGGGCAGAGGGGCCTTTAATAGATTTGCCCACCGACGCTTTAATTAAACTACCTGGCGAAGCACAACTGGACAGGCCGGAGACAAGGGGGAGGGTTTGGGGGGGCTGGATCCCTGGGAGCTGATGGGGCCGAGCCCCTGGAACTCGGGGAAGCTGAGGCCTGATTGAGTTCCCAGTGAGCGCACGTCGCACAAGCTCTCGGCCTGCGGCCTCGGGCTGAAATGGGTGGGCCGCACTCAGGTGAACAGTTCTGGCTTATGACTAACGACGCTAGAATTAACTGGCTACTGCCACCTGACTGCCAGGACGATAATAATTCAATGATCCTTTAACAGTCGGGATAATTGCAATGCGAAGAGCAACGGAGTTGAAGTCGTGTGAAATTTTCGTTTGTTCTGACTTCGCTTGTGATTTTTATGTAGCTGGTGGTAAAACTAGGCAAATCTCTAGCTGAGATGATGGACCCCTGGAAGACCTCTGCATACTCCCAAGGGTACAAACACCCTTGTTGAGACCCACTGGGCTAAAACATCTGCCAGACGGTCTCCAGGCTGCTGAGCGATGGACTGGCCACTAGCCCGTGGGCCGGTTTGTTCCTGTGTAAAAGTGGCACCCCCCTGTGTAAAACTGGCACCGTATTTCCAATGGGACCTGGCTGGTTTCGACCACCAGCCGGTGTGTTAGCCCCGTCTTTCTTTGCTGGGGCAGAGAGACCATTAGGAGCCCAGAATTTCCTCCGTACGCTGGTCCTTCCACACAGGTAGCCTTGTGATATTGACATGTGTTATATGGATCTATGGGGCACACACAGGTAACCCTGTGATATTGACATGTATCATAAAGATCCATGGGGCACACACAGGTAACCCTGTGATATTTGCATGTATCATACAGATCCATGGGGCACACACAAGAAACCCTGTGATATTTGCATGTATCATACCTATCCATGGGGTGCACACAGGTAACCCTGTGATATTGACGTGTATCATACCAATCTATGAGGCACACACATGTAACCTTGTGATATTGACGTGTATCATACCAATCTATGAGGCACACACATGTAACCCTGTGATATTGACATGTATCATACAGATCCATGGGGCACACAAAAGAAACCCTGTGATATTTGCATGTATCATATCGAACTATGAGGCACACACATGTAACTTTGTGATATTGACGTGTATCATACCGATCCATGGGCACACACATGTAACCCTGTGATATTGATGTGTATCATACCGATCTATGAGGCACACACATGTAACCCTGTGATATTGACGTGCATCATACCGATCTATGAGGCACACACATGTAACCTTGTGATATTGACGTGTATCATACCGATCCATGGGCACACACAGGTAACCCTGTGATATTGACGTGTATCATACCGATCTATGGGGCGCACACAGGTAACCCTGTGATATTGACGTGTATCATACCGATCCATGGGCACACACATGTAACCCTGTGATATTGACGTGTATCATACCGATCCATGGGCACACACATGTAACCTTGTGATATTGACGTGTATCGTACCGATCTATGAGGCACACACATGTAACCCTGTGATATTGATGTGTATCATACCGATCTATGAGGCACACACATGTAACCCTGTGATATTGACGTGTATCATACCGATCTATGAGGCACCCACAGGTAACCCTGTGATATTGACGTGTATCATACCGATCTATGAGGCACATACATGTAACCCTGTGATATTGATGGGAATCATACCGATCCATGGGGCGCACACAGGTAACCCTGTGATATTGACGTGCATCATACCGATCCATGGGCACACACATGTAACCTTGTGATATTGACGTGTATCGTACCGATCTATGAGGCACACACATGTAACCCTGTGATATTGATGTGTATCATACCGATCTATGAGGCACACACATGTAACCCTGTGATATTGACGTGTATCATACCGATCTATGAGGCACCCACAGGTAACCCTGTGATATTGACGTGTATCATACCGATCTATGAGGCACATACATGTAACCCTGTGATATTGATGGGAATCATACCGATCCATGGGGCGCACACAGGTAACCCTGTGATATTGACGTGCATCATACCGATCTATGAGGCACACACAGGTAACCCTGTGATATTGACGTGCATCGTACCGATCTATGAGGCACACACATGTAACCCTGTGATATTGATGGGAATCATACCGATCTATGAGGCACACACAGGTAACCCTGGGTGGCTGGGACTGGGGGCTGAGGCTGGATCTCTTGGGAAAGTTTGCACCTCCCCTCCCCCCACCGGCCTGGCCCACTTTCCCCCCAGGTGTCAGTGGGAAGGGGGTGAGAAAGGGCCGGCAGATCAAAGGGGTCTTTGCAATTCTCAGGCGGCTGGAGGGAGGGGACACGTGCTGCTCATTAACACCTCAATGATTATGGGCTGTGGGAGGTTTGCTGGGAACCGCCCCCCCCCCCCCCCGCTTTGCCAGGAATCCCTGTGTGTGGCTGGATGGGGGGGAGCCTGGTGACCCCCTATCTGTGCACCCAAGGAAGATGGAGAGCAGGGGTCCCCCAGCTCAGGGGAGACTTGGGAGCCCTCTACCACCCTGAAAGGAGGCTGCCTCCCCCCCCAAGGGGTGGCCTCCTCCCCCACAATACCACGGCCATCTGTGATCCCTATGCGGCTCCCTGGCCCGGAGATGGGGAGGAGGTTAACACCCCTGTACAGGACATCCCCAGAGGCTGCCTGTCCCCCCCACACACACACTAAGCCGGGAGGATCAACGAGAGAGCTCCCCCAAATCAGTGATCTTGGGTCCTGTCGTGGGGAGGGGGAGCGCAGCACCCAGGGGGCTGCTGGCAGGATGAACTGGGGTGACGGTGTCTGGGGTGATTGGGGGGAGCGGGGACGGGCTGGAGGCAGAGGAATTACATTAGCAACGGCGGGTCCCACATGAACAGGGTGTCGGGGGAGGGGGGAAATTCGAGGGGGGTCTCGTGTCATCAATCAATATTTGCTCCCTTTTCCCCATGCTGGGCTTGAGAAGAAGTGGGGGGCTGGCGTTGGGGTGAAACAACCAGGTGCAAAGATCAGAGGCCAGACATGTCCGGCGCTGCACAGACCCCAACCGAGATCAGGGTCCCTGTTATCTATCTATCCTCAGACACCCCCTCTAACTAGCTATCTATCTATCCTCAGATACCCCCTCTATCTGTCTATCTATTTATGCCCATCCACCCCTCTATCTATCTATCCCCAGACACCCCCTCTATCTGTCTATCTATCCCCAGACACCCCCTCTATCTGTCTATCTATTTATCTATCTATCCCGACACTTCATCTATCTATCTATCCCCAGATACCCCCTCCATCTATCTATCCCCAGACACCCCCTCTATCTGTCTATCTATTTATCTATCTATCCCGACACTTCCTCTATCTATCCCCATTCACCCCCTATTTATCTCCAGACACCCCCTCCTTCTATCTATCCCCAGACACCCCCCTATCTATCTATCTGTCCCCAGATACCCCCTCTATCTATCTATCCCCATCCACCCCCTCTATCTATCTATCAATCCCCATCCACCCCCTCTATCTATCTATCTGTCCCCAGACACCCCCATATCTATCTATCTATCTCCATCCACTCCCTCTATCTATCTATCCCCATCCACCCCCCTATCTATCTATCTATCCCCAGACACCCCCTATATCTATCTATCTCCATCCACTCCCTCTATCTATCTATCCCCATCCACCCCCCTATCTATCTATCTGTCCCCAGATACCCCCTCTATCTATCTATCCCCATCCACCCCCTCTATCCATCTATCAATCCCCATCCACCCCCTCTATCTATCTATCTATCCCCAGACACCCCCTATATCTATCTATCCCCATCCACCCCCTCTATCTATCTATCTGTCTATTCCCAGATACCCCCTCTATCTATCTGTCTATCCCCAGACACCCCCCATCTATCTATCTGTCGCCAGATACCCCCTCTATCTATCTATCTATTCCCAGACACCCCCCTATCTATCTGTCCCCAGATACCCCCTCTATCTATCTATCTCCAGACACCCCCTATCTATCTGTCCCCAGATACCCCCTCTATCTATCTATCTATCCCCATCCACCCCCTCTATCTATCCCCATCCACCCCCTCTATCTATCTATCTATCTATCTATCTATCTATCTATCTATCCCCATCCACCCCTCTATCTATCTATCTATCTATCTATCCCCATCCACCCCTCTATCTATCTATCTATCTATCTATTCCCAGACACCCCCCTATCTATCTATCTGTCCCCAGACACCCCCCTATCTATCTGTCCCCAGATACCCCCTCTATCTATCTATCAATCCCCAGACATCCCCTATCTATCTATCTGTCCCCAGATACCCCCTCTATCTATCTATCAATCCCCAGACACCCCATCTATCTATCTATCTATCTATTTATCTATCTATCCCCATCCACCCCCTCTACCTATCTATCTATCTATCCCCAGACACCCCGTCTATCTATCTATCTATCTATCTATCTATCTATCTATCTGTCTATTCCCAGACACCCCCCTATCTATCTATCTGTCCCCAGATACCCCCTCTATCTATCTATCCCCAGCCACCCCCTATCTATCAATCTGTCCCCAGATCCCCCTCTATCAATCCCCAGACACCCCCTATCTATCTATCTATCTGTCCCCAGATACCCCCTTTATCTATCTATCAATCCCCAGACACCCCATCTATCTATCTATCTATCTATCTATCTATCTATCCCCATCCACCCCCTCTATCTATCTGTCTATCTATCCCCATCCACCCCATCTATCTATCTATCTATTCCCAGACACCCCACTATCTATCTATCTGTCCCCAGATACCCCCTGTATTTATCTATCAATCCCCAGACACCCCCTCCATCTATCTATCCCCATCCACCCCCTCTATCTATCTATCTATCCCCATCCACCCCCTCTATCTATCTATCTATCTATCTATCCCCATCCACCCCCTCTATCTATCTATCTATCTATCAATCCCCAGACACCCCCTCTATCTATCTATCTATCTATCTATCTATCTATCTATCAATCCCCAGACACCCCCTCTATCTATCTATCAATCCCCAGACACCCCCTCTATCTATCTATCTATCTATCTATCCCCAGACACCCCCTCTATCTATCTATCTATCTATCTCGGTCCCTTTGATCCCCTCCCGGCCACCTGTGCGTGGGGGGCGGAGAGGCGAGGCGCGGACAGATGTTCCCAGCTGTCGCCCAGCGGGAGGGGGCGGAGCAGCCAGGCTGGGGCGACGACGGGGGGTCTCCCGTGCTGGGCCCGTGCTGTCCACACTCCCCTGTGATCTCCACCCCCGCCCCCGCCACCTGCTGGCAGCCCCCGCCCCCCTTCTCCCTCCGGGCGCCTCCTGTTCACACCTCGCTGGGAGAGGGGGGCAGGCTGGACAGCTCGTGCCCTGCACGGGACATCCTGCCATCGGGGCTCAGCGGGGGGAGGGGGGAGGGAACAAACTCCGCCCAAACCCGGCCTTGCCCGCCCCCCCGCCTGTTTGGAACCAGCCTCCAAAGGGAGCAGGAATAGAGAGGGGCTGGGAACCCCCGTTTCTGTATTTGGGGGGGGTCTCTCCTTCCCCCATAGCTGTGTCATTGTGGGGGTCACCCTCCCCCGTGTCTGGGGGTCTTTCCATATCTATCTTGGGGGGGGGGTTGCTCATATCTGTGTCATTGTAAGGGGGCCCCCTCCTCCACATCCTGTGTGTCAGGGGGTGTCTCCTCCTCTGCCAAGTCTGTGTCTGGGGGGTGTCGCTCCCCCATAGCTGAGTTTTGGGGGTCTCTCCCTCCTCCGTGTCTGTATCAGGGGCATCTCTCCCCCAGAGCTGAGTTTTGGGGGTCTCTCCCTCCTCCATATCTGTATCTGGGGGTGTCTCTCCCCTATACCTGAGTTTTGGGGGTCTCTCTCCTCCCCATGTCTGTACCTGGAGGTGGGCTGGTTCCAAACTGAGCCATGGACGGCTTTGAGCCAAGTGGAGATGAGCCAGGGTTCGCTGAAATCAGGGGGTGTCAGCAGGGGAAGGGGTTAATGGTGATGTCCCCCAGTGTCGCACCAGCCTGCCAGTTTCACCCTGGTACCTCGGTATTGAGTTAGCCTCAAGCATGGAATTGACTAGCGATCCCAGCATCTGCGCCACACCCCAGGCTGAGGAGGAAGATTGTCCTGCCCCCTAGCTCCAGTTATACTTGGTTAACTCCTGTTTGGACACAATCCCTGGTGGACAAATGTCTGTGTGTGGTGTGTGTGCGCGTGCGCCCTAAATGACATACACTAAACCAAAAGGGGTGGGAGATATTTATCCCCATTGCTATTACCAGATTTGGCAACATTCCCACGGTCCGTTATCCGAGATCGCTTTCCCATGTAGACGAGGCCTCAGCGTCCACACAGCAGCTTGCACCGGTTTAATGAAACTGATTTCAAAGAGGATTTAAGTCAAATGGCTGCATCTTGCCTGGGTATGCTTAAAATGCGGGCTGATTTAAGTACGCTGGAAAAACTCCTCCAGTTATACCGGGATGAAAGTGCTTATACTGATGTAGGGATTCCCGCACTGGAAATGCATAGCTTTGTGCCCCATAACTACAGCCACTCTGTACTGGACTGGTTCTATCAGGAAAAGATCCCACCCCTATTGAAGAATGGCAGAGGCTTCGCAGGAGAGGTTAGCAAACATGGTTTAGAGACCGAGAGTTTAGCAAAGAGGATTTGATCCCAGTCTGTAAGTGGAATCACAGAATATCAGGGTTGGAAGGGCCCTCAGTCCAACCCCCTGCTCAAAGCAGGACCAATTCCCAACTAAATCATCCCAGCCAGGGCTTTGTCAAGCCTGACCTTAAAAACCTCTAAGGAAGGAGATTCCACCACCTCCCTAGGGAACCCATTCCAGTGCTTCACCACCCTCCTGGGGAAATAGTGTTTCCTAATATCCAACCTAGACCTCCCCCACGGCAACTTGAGACCATTGCTCCTTGTTCTGTCATCTGCCACCACCGAGAACAGCCGAGCTCCATCCTCTTTGCAACTCCCTTCAGGTAGCTGAAAGCAGCTATCAAATCCCCCCTCGCTCTTCTCTTCTGCAGACTAAGCAATCCCAGTTCCCTCAGCCTCTCCTCATAAGTCATGTGCCCCAGTCCCCTAATCATTTTTGTTGCCCTCTGCTGGACTCTTTCCAATTTGTCCACATCCTTCTTGTAGTGTGGGGCCCAAAACTGGACACAGGACTCCAGATGACGCCTCATCAATGTCGAATAGAGGGGAATGATCACGTCCCTCGATCTGCTGGCTATGCCCCTACTTATACAGCCCAAAATGCCATTAGCCTTCTTGGCAACAAGGGCACCCTGCCGACTCATATCCAGCTTCTCGTCCACTGTAACCCCCAGGTCCCTTTCTGCAGAACTGCTTCCTAGCCATTTGGTCCCTAGTCTGTAGCAGTGCATGGGATTCTTCCGTCCTAAGTGCAGGACTCTGCACTTGCCCTTGTTGAACCTCCTCAGATTTCTTTTGGCCCAATCCTCCAATTTGTCTAGGTCCCTCTGGACCCAAACCCTGCCCTCCAGCGTATCTACCTCTTCCCCTAGCTTAGTGTCGTTTGCAAACCTGCTGAGGGTGCAATCCATCCCATCATCCAGCTCATTAATAAGGGAGGTTAACGGGGCATTTGATCCCAGTCTATAAGTACACACTTAGGGAGCAACTACTTAATAACAGCCTCTTTGATCCAGCAGACAAAGGTCTACCAAGATCCACCGGCTGAAAGCTGAACCAGTTCAGGCTGGAGACACATAACTAGCTTCCCAAGGGCCTGGTGGGTTCTCTCCCCATCAGGGGAATTTTCCAATCAAGACAGGAGGGGGTTTCTTTCTTTTTTCCGCAAAAGAGCAGCCGTAGTCCAAAGAGGGATGAATTCTGGGCAGACAGGTGGTCGGACTAGAGCAATGGTTCTCAACCTTGGTGTGGGATGCTCATACAGCTATCATAGGGTGGCTAGCTCCTAGCCCCACCCCTTCTGCCTCAGGCCATGCTCCCCACCACAGCCCTGAGCCCCCCACCATGGCTCAGCCTCCACTGGCCTGTGATACCCGCCACCCATGCCCTGGAGATGTCACATGGGCTACAGCTGTGTGCCGATTGGGCCACAACACCAGATGATCACGGGGGTCACCCGCTGGCCTTTAATTCTAGGAATCCAGGAATTTAACCAACAACCATGTTCTACCAGTGCAAAATCTGTGCCTAGGCCCTGCCGAGCCGTTTTGCTTGGGGGTGTTTGTAATTTTTTCATAGTTCAATCAGTAAAACTCCTAGTGTGGGGACAGGAGACCTGCGAAGCACCTTCGTGCCGGTGTAACTGCGTCTGCATTAGGGCCGGTCGTATTGTGAAAATTAGCAAGACTGTTGGTTTGTGTGTGAGGTTAAACTGGGCTGGTTTTGCAAACAGCCCCCAGGGTTTATGGAGATAAACTCCAGCCCAAAAGTGGCCCAGTTGGGCGGCTGCAGCTGGCTAGAGCTAGAGGTGCCTGCTGTCTGCTCAGCCTCTGCAAGGGGTTTCCAGCGGCTGGAGTATGCGGGGGTGCGCAAGGGTCTGTCTTTTGCGCACCTCACGCTAACCGTCTCCCCGCCTTCATCGCTGGCATATAATAAAGGCCTTATGCGATAGACAGTGCGCTTAGAGTATTGAATCCATCTATCTGTGTGTCACTCAGATCTACCTGTCATCCAGCTCTGCCTGTACCTGTCACCCGGCTCTGCCTGTCCCTCTCACCCAGCTCTACTAGTCTATTCCACTCACCTCTGCCTGTCTGTGTCACTCAGATCTACCTGTCCATGTCCCCCAGCTCTGCCTGTCCATGTCACCCAGATCTACCTGCCCATGTCACCTGGCTCTGCCTGTCCCTGTCCCCCAGCAATACCAGTCCATTCCACTCACCTCTGCCTGTCTATGTCACTCAGATCTACCTGTCCATGTCCCCTAGCTCTGCCTGTCCACGTCACCCAGCTCTACCTGTCACCCAGCTCTGCCTGTACTTGTCACCCGGCTCTGCCTGTCCATTCCACTCACCTCCGCCTGCCTAAGTCACCAAGCTCTACCTGTTCTTGTCACCCAGCTCTGCCTGTTCCTTTCACCCAGCTCTACCTGTCCCTGTTACCCAGATGTACCTGTGCATGTTACCTGGCCCTGTTTGTCCCTGTTCCCATAACCCAGATCTACCTTCCCTGTCACTCAGCTCCACCTGTCCAATCCACACACCTCTGCCTGTCCCTGTCCCACAGATATACCTGTCCCTGCCCCCCAGCTCTGCTGTCCCCTCTGCCTGTCCCTGTCCCCCAGCTCTGCCTGTCACCTCTGCTTGTCCCTGTCCCCCAGTTCTGCCTGTCCTCTGTGCCTGTCCCCCAGCTCTGCCTGTCCCTGTCCCCCAGATATACCTGTCCCTGTCCCCCAGCTCTGCCTGTCCCCTCTGCTTGTCCCTGTCCCCCAGCTCTGCCTGTCCTCTGTGCCTGTCCCTGTCCCCCAGCTCTGCCTGTCCCTGTCCCCCAGATACCCCTGTCCCCTCCGCTTGTCCCTGTCCCCCAGATACCCCTATCCATGTCCCCCAGCTCTGCCTGTCCCCTCTGCCTGTCCCTGTCCCCCAGATATACTGTCCCTGTCCCCCAGCTCTGCCTGTCCCCTCTGCCTGTTCCTGTCCCCCAGAAATACTGTCCATGTCCCCCAGCTCTGTCTGTCCCCTCTGCCTGTCCCTGCCCCCCAGATACACCTATCCATGTTCCCCAGCTCTGCCTGTCCCCTAGCTCTGCCTGAACCTGTCCCCCAGATACATCTGTCCCTGTCCCCCAGCTCTGCCTGTCCCTGCCCCCCAGATACACCTATCCATGTCCCCCAGCTCTGCCTGTCCCCTAGCTCTGCCTGTCCCTGTCCCCCAGATACATCTGTCCCTGTCCCCCAGCTCTGCCTGTCCCTGCCCCCCAGATACACCTATCTATGTCCCCCAGCTCTGCCTGTCCCTTCCCCCCAGATACACCTATCCATGTCCCCCAGCTCTGCCTATCCCTGTCCCCCAGATACACCTATCCATGTCCCCCAGCTCTGCCTGTCCCTGTCCCCCAGATACATCTATCCATGTCCCCCAGATACACTGTTCATGTCCCCCAGCTCTGCTTGTCCCTCCATCTGTCCTGTCCCCCAGCTCTGCCTGTCCCTGTCCCCCAGATACCCCTATCCATGTCCCCCAGCTCTGCCTGTCCCCTCTGCCTGTCCCTGCCTCCCAGGTACACCTATCCATGTTCCCCATTTCTGCCTGTCCCTGCCCCCCAGATACCCCTATCCATGTCCCCCAGCTCTGCCTGTCCCTGTCCCCCAGATACCTCTATCGATGTCCCCCAGCTCTGCCTGTCCCTGCCCCCCAGCTCTGTCTGTCCCTGCCCCCCAGATACCCCTATCCATGTCCCCAGCTCTGCCTGTCCCTGCCCCCCAGCTCTGCCTGTAGCAGTCTCTGCGCTCCGCCCCATGGCTGCGCCCCCCGCCGGGTCGCACGCGTTTGAAGTGCGGAGGGCGGCGCGGGGCGCTTTGATGTGGGGCCGGGCGCGGGCCCAGGTGCCAGGGCGCGTGGGGGGCCGGAGGGGGCCCGGGGCCCGGTTCCCACCACGTGGCGCGGCGCTAGGCCGGGATCAAAGGCGGCCGCGTTCCCACGGGCGGAACCTGCGGCGCCTGCGGCTTCCCAAGTGCCCGGGGCAGCGCTGGGGGCCGGGGCCCTGCGTGAATCGCCCCCACCCCAGGTCCCCAAGCACCCCCTGGGTCCCCCGCTAAACCCTCCTAGATCCCCCGTTACACCCCAGACCCCCGCCTAGATCCCCCCTTACACCCCGGACCCCCGCCTAAATCCACCCTCCGCGCCCCGGATCCCCTCCTAGATCCCCCCTTACACCCCGAACCCCCGCCTAGATCCCCCCTCCGCACCCCGGAGCCCCTCCTAGACCCCCCCTTACACCCTGGACCCCCGCCTAGATCCACCTCCGCACCCCGGACCCCCTCCTAGATCCCCCGTTACACCCCGGATCCCCTCCTAGATCCCCCTCCGCACCCCGGACCCCCTCCTAGACCCCCCCTTACACCCCGGACCCTGCCTAGATCCCCCGTTACACCCTGGACCCCCGCCTAGATCCCCCTCCGCACCCCGGACCCCCTCCTAGATCCCCCGTTACACCCCGGAGCCCCTCCTAGATCTCCCCTTACACCCCGGAGCCCCTCCTAGATCCCCCCTTACACCCCGGACCCCTGCCTAGATCCAGCCTCCGCACCCCGGACCCCCGCCTAGATCCCCCGTTACACCCCGGACCCCCGCCTAGACCCCCCCGTTACACCCCGAACCCCCGCCTAGATCCCCCGTTACACCCCGGACCCCCGCCTAGATCCCCCTCCGCACCCCGGACCCCCTCCTAGACCCCCCCTTACACCCCGGACCCCCGCCTAGATCCCCCGTTACACTCCGGATCCCCTCCTAGATCCCCCTCTGCACCCCGGACCCCCTCCTAGATCCCCTGTTACACCCCGGACCCCCTGTTAGATCCCCTGTTACACCCCAGATCCCCTCCTAGTTCCCCCATTACACCCCGGACTCCCTCCTAGATCCACCCTCCGCACCCCGGATCCCCTCCTGGATCCCCCCTCTGCACCCTGGACCCCCTCCTAGATCCACCCTTACACCCCGGATCCCCTCCTAGATCCCCCTCTGCATCCCAGACCCCCCTCCTAGACCCCCCCTTACACCCCGGATTCCCTCCTAGATCGCCCCTCCGCACCCCGGAGCCCCTCCTAGACCACCCCTTATGCCTCAGATCCCCTGCTAGATCCCCTGTTACACCCCAGAGCCCCTCCTAGATCCCCCTCTGCACCTCAGATCCCCCTAGATCCCCCCTTACACCCCAGATCCCCTGAGTCCTAGATCCACCCTTTGCACCCCGGATCCCCTCCTAGATCCTCCTCCACACCCCAGATCCCCTCCTAGATCCCCCATTACACCCTGGATCCCCTCCTAGATCCACCCTCTGCACCTCGGACTCCCTCCTAGATCCCCCTCCACACCCCGGATCCCCTCAGTCCTAGATCCACCCTCCACACCCTGGATCCTCTGAGTCCTAGATCCACCTTCTGCACCCTGGACCCCCTCCTAGATCCCCCTCTGCACCCCAGATCCCCTCCTAGATCCCCCTCTGCACCCGAGATCTCCGTTAGATCCCCCTCTGCATCCCAGATCCCTTCCTAGATCCATCAGTTACACCCCAGATCCCCTCCTAGATCCTCTGCTGTACCCTGGATCCCCTCCTAGATCCCTCACTGCACCCCAGATCTCTGTGTTAAACACCTCTACTTGATCCCAAAATATCCCTTTTAGGTCCCCTGCTGCACCCTGGGTGCCTGCATTAACCCCACCTCCTAGATCCCCCATTGCACTCATGGTCCCTACGTGAATTGCCCCCCCAGGTCCCCAAACACCCCGCTAGGTTCCCCGCTACACCCCGGATTCCCTCCTAGATCCCCCTCTGCACCCAGGGTCCCTGCATTAAAGACCCCTCCTAGATCCCCAAACACCCCCCTAGGTCCCCTGCTGCACCCCAGATCCCCCACGACACGCCAGATCCCTGGGTAGTCCTTCCCCAGTCCCATCCATTTTTTCAGATGGGGCTAGTGGTCCATGAGAGGAAGGGTTCAGGGTTGGGACTGGCCTGGGGGAGTGTTGTGGACCCTTCTGGTCAAGCAGCTGAGAGAGAGGATTTGTTCCCTTCTGGGGAGGGCCCTTTCACACTGCCCTGGCCTTGGTCTTGCCTGCAGGGAGTGGGGTTTGCTAGGACAAACTCAGGCAGGGCACCTAACTTGGCTCTCAGCAGCCTGGAGTCAGGTCCCGGAGCTCTTTGGGGTCGCTCTGTATTGAGCACTGGAAGGGCGTATAGGTCAGTCCCTCCTCTAGAGCAGGGCTCCCACCCTCCCAAATGGGCTCTATGAATTCCTCCCAGCAGAGTTTCCTCCTCTTCGATTTCAAGGCTAGAAGGGGGGCTCGTGGGCATCCTGGATGACACAGGCCTTTGCCACTACAGAGGTACCCAGGTAAGGGCACGGCAGCTGGCCCCCAAGTCAGGAGCTGTCCTGAAATGAGTATGGAAGTGTTCTGGTCTACTAGCCCCCACTCCCCTCCCAGAGCCAGGGAGAGAGAACCCAGGAGTCTTGGCTCCCAGCCCCCCCTGCTCTAACACACCAGCCCCCACTGCCTTCCCAGAGCCAGGGAGAGAACCCAGGAGTCCTGGCTCCCAGCCCTCCTGCTCTAACCACCAGCCCCCGCTCCCCTCCCAGAGCCGGGGAGAGAACCCAGAAATCCTGGCTCCCAGCCCCCCCTGCTCTGACCACTAGGCCCCACTCCCCTCCGAAAGGTGGGAGAGAAACCAGAAGTCCTGGCTGTAATTCTTGGCTTTACTCACTACCCCAGCAGCAGGCCGGCTCCCCCTTCTCCAGCAGCACCGAGAAGCAGAGTTGGGGGTGTGTATGTGCGGGTGGGGGGTATCTCTAGGGTGGAGGCAGGTGGGGGTCCGAGGAGAGGGGCGGGGTGGGAGCAGGGGAGTGTGAAGGCCAGGGCCCCCCAGAACCAGAGCTTAGGGGGTTTGGGAGAGGCAATTCCCTAAGCCCCATTGTTCCCTTACTGCCTCCCGCGGATGTGGGGTTGGGGGGGAGCCAGGCAGGGGATTAGCCACGTCCATCCCACTGCCCCTGTATCCCGGCTACAAGCACGGCCTGGGGGGGGATTGGCCAGAGGGGTGGGTTGTGTGGGAGGGGAGACGCTGAAAGGAACCCAGCGGAGCCCAGGAGGAAGCTGCATCACCCTCACCAGGCAGCTTTTGTGTGTGAACTTCCCCCCAAAGGAACCCCCCAAACACACCCCACAGCTCAGGGGCTGCTGGCCCCTCTGCTCTATGCTGTTAGGGCAGCTGGTAGCGATTGCGGGGTGGTTAGAGCAGGGGGGGCTGGGAGCCAGGACTCCTGGGTTCTCTTCCTGGCTCTGGGAGGGGAGTGGGGGCTGGTGGGTCAGAGCAGGGGGGCTGGGAGCCAGGACTCCTGGGTTCTCTTCCTGGCTCTGGGAGGGGAGTGGGGGCTGGTGGGTCAGAGCAGGGGGGTCTGGGAGCCAGGACTCCTGGGTTCTCTTCCTGGCTCTGGGAAGGGAGTGGGGACTGGTGCGTAGAAGCAGGGGGGCTGGGAGCCAGGACTCCTGGGTTCACACCCCCTTTTATTGTTGTCAATAGGAACAGCAGCACACAGTCAGCTGCCCCAAAATCTAGGCAAAGCCCTTCCCGGTGCAGGGTGCCTGCCCCCCTACCAGCCCTCTGTCTGGATCAGGGAAGTTACCTGTGCTATGGTAGCACCTATAGGTCTTAAGAGAGATCAGGGCCCCGTCGCATTGGGTGCTGTCCAGACCCACAGGGCTAGGCGGCCCATCCCCCTGAGAGCGTAGCCAGAGGGTGGGAGGGGAAACAGAGGCACAGAGCGTGGAATGCGCAGTCACAGGTCTGAGACCCCTCGGCAGGCCCCAGCTCTCCCCTGGACTCCAGCCCAGGATCCAGCCCTTGGCAGCGTCCCTTCCCCTGGGTGAGCGGCCCGGGGGCCGGCTGTGCAGCCTCTTGGCCTGAGCCCCCCACCCCCACCCCATTTGTCCCCGGTCCCCTGGGCTTCCCGGCAGCAGAAGGCTCATAAAAGGGGATCACAGCTCCGTCCCAAGAGGGGAGGTGAGGAAGGAGACGCCCGGGGCGGGGAAGGGCCTGGCCTTTCCCACAGCCGGACCCCAGGCCCGGTTCCCAGGCCCACACCTTCCTGCAGCCAAGCACCAGCCACCAGGGCCTGCCCACGGGGCCATAATGTGCCCTGCAGGCCACAGGGCCCCCAGGGGAGTCGGGGAGAACAGCAGCTGCTTGGCAGGCAGAGATAGATAGATAGATAGATAGATAGATAGATAGATAGATAGGGTGTACAGGGTTATACTGACAGATGGATGATGGGGGTGAATGGGGACAGGTAGATAGGGTGTATGGGGATAGATGGGGGTGTACGGGGTTGTATTGACAGATGGACGATGGGGGTGAAGGGGGACAGGTAGATGGGGCGTATGGGGATAGATGGGGGAGTACAGGGTTATACTGACCGATGGACGATGGGGGTGAACGGAGACAGGTAGATGGGGTGTATGGGGATAGATGGGGTGTATGAGGTTATACTGACCGATGGACGATGGGGGTGAATGGGGACAGGTAGATGGGGTGTATGGGGGTGTACGGGGTTGTATTGACAGATGGACGATGGAGGTGAACGGGGACAGGTAGATGGGGTGTATGGGGATAGATGGGGGTGTACAGGGTTATACTGACAGATGGACGATGGGGGTGAACGGGGACAGGTAGATGGGGTGTATGGGGATAGATGGGGTGTACAGGGTTATACTGACCGATGGACGATGGGGGTGAATGGGGACAGGTAGATGGGGTGTATGGGGATAGATGAGGGTGTACGGGGTTGTATTGACAGATGGACGATGGGGGTGAATGGGGACAGGTAGATGAGGTGTATGGGGATAGATGGGGGTGTACGGGGTTGTATTGACAGATGGACGATGGGGGTGAACGGGGACAGGTAGATGGGGTGTATGGGGATAGATGAGGGTGTACGGGGTTGTATTGACAGATGGACGATGGGGGTGAATGGGGACAGGTAGATGAGGTGTATGGGGATAGATGGGGGTGTACGGGGTTGTATTGACAGATGGACGATGGGGGTGAACGGGGACAGGTAGATGGGGTGTATGGGGATAGATGGGGTGTACGGAGTTATACTAACAAATGGACTATGGGGGTGAACAGGGACAGGTAGATGGGGTGTATGGGGATAGATGGGGTGTACAGGGTTTTATTGACAGATGGACGATGGGAGTGAATGGGGACAGGTAGATGGGGTGTATGGGGATAGATGGGGTGTACAGGGTTTTATTGACAGATGGACAATGGGAGTGAATGGGGACAGGTAGATGGGGTGTATGGGGATGGATACCTAGAGGGGGCCGTTGTGTGGGGATCCATTTCAGTAATGCCCAGTGGGAATTGCTGTAACTGTCTAGTCCTCTCGTGAATCTGGCTGAATTCTTTGTTTCAGTGAGTTCCAGTGGCAGAGAGTCCCGCAGGTTCGCTGGTCCAGGGGGCAAAGATCAGCTTTCAACGTGGCACTCTCCTGCGATGCTGAACGTCCCTGAGTTCTGGCAAACAAACGGTGGGAAGGAAGTAATTTGTAAGACACAGCAAGATCCCATAGATCAAACAGAGATGAAGGCCAGATGGGCTCAGGATAGGCCAGAGAACAGCTCCAAATCAATTCCTGGCTGAACCAGAGCAGATCTTTCAGGAAAACCCCCCCAGCCCATCTTGATAGAAAAGTTGTCAGTGACAGAGAATCCACCCACTTGGGACATCGTCCCTTAATTCCCTGCACATTTAAAAATGTTTCCAGTTTGAATTTGTCTGGCGCCAGTGTCCAGCCACTGGAGGGTGTTACATGTTGGTCTGCCCGGCTGATGAGCCCCCTGTCAAATTTCTGTTCCCCAGGTGGGTCACAGAGTCCTGCCTCCCATCCATCCCTACTCTAAGCATAACATCCCAGCTCTAACCACTAAACCCTACTGCACATCAAGGGAGAGAACCCAGGAGTCCTGGGTCTTACCTCCCCCGCTCTAACCACTAGACCCCAGTCCCCTCCCAGAGCTGGGGCCAGAATCCGGAAGTCCCATACTGTCTCTCCATAGGACTATGAATGAGGGGAACAGCTAGGAGAACAGGCTACCAGGCTTCCCAACAGGTTAGTAGTCTCAGCAGCTGGCCTGACAGATTCAAGCCGGCTTGGCGGATCAGGGAAACATCAGGAATTTTGAAGGCACAGGGCAGCTGGACTGGTCGTGGGAGGTGGGCAAACTGCTTCATGCATGGTGTCGCATTCCTGCCCACCCTGGCTAATAGCCACTGATGGGCCTGTCCTCCAGGAACTTCTCTAGGTCTTTTCTGAACCCTGTTCTAGTCTTGGTCTTCGCAACATCCCCTGGCAAGGGGTTCCCCAGGGTAACTATGCGTTGTGTGAAGAAATACTTCCTTCTGTTCCTTTCAAACCTGCTGCCTATTCATTTCATTGGGTGACCCCTTGTTCTTGTGTTATGAGAAGGGGTAAATAACACTTCCTTATCTAGTTTCTCCAAACCAGCCATGATTTTATAGACCTCTGTCATATCCATCCTTCGTCGTCTCTTTTTCAAGCTGAAAAGTCCCAGTCTTATGAATCTCTCCTCATACGGAAGCCGTTCCAGACCCTGAATCATTTTTGTTGCCCTTTTCTGAACCTTTTCCAATTCCAATCTCTCTTTTTTGACATGGGGCGACCACATCTGCTCGCAGTGTTCAAAGTGTGGGCGTCCCATGGGTTTATACAGAGGCAATAGGATATTTTCTGTCTGATTATCTATCCCTTTCCCTATCGTTTCTAATATTGTTCACTTCTCTTGACTGCCACTGCACATTGAGTGGATGATTTCGGAGAACTATCCACAATGACTCCAAGATCTCTTTCCTGAGTGGTAACAGCTAATTCAGACTCCATCATTTTATAGGGCTAGCTGGGATTATGTTTTCCAATGTGCATTACTCTGCATTGCTCAACAGTGAATTTAATCGGTCATTCATTTGCCCAGTCCCCCAGCTGGGGAGATCCCTTTGGTGTGCTTTGGACTTGACCTGTGAGCCAGTTACGCCTTGTCGGGGAACAAAGTTCTCTAAGGCAGTGGCTGGAAGAATTTGGTCAGTGGCTGAATGCCGGGGTTCAGGCCTGGTATGTACTCGTGTCTCTGTGAATGGGTGGATATAGCAGTGCCCGACGCGCCGGGCTTTCCTCCCGGCCGGGCCCCCATGAGAAACTTCTCGTCTCGCTAGTCTTTGAGCTGGGGGCCCTCCCCCACCGGGCCTCACACCTCGGTTTTACGACACTGGGAAGTCCAGCCCGCGGCAGGTTCCCACGAGACGCAAGCCGCCCTGGGCTGCAACACAGGGTAATAAATAGCTCGGACCTGCCGACAACCCCCTCCACACACACACTCGAGTCAGCGGGGGGCATTGCTCTGACCCCCACAGCAAAGGGGCCCCGTTGGCCGGAGTTGCTCCTGATTTTCACTGGGGTGAGTGAGGGAGAATTGGCCCCCTTGACCCCAAAGGACCATGGTGACTCACTAATGTGATGGGATAAGATATTGGTCATACTGCAGGCAACACATACCAGCCCCACCTACAATCCAGCAGGGCCAGATCCCAGCTGGTGTCAATGGACGTCGCTCCATTGGAGTCAATGGGGCCAGATCCCAGCTGGTGTCAATGGGCGTCTCTCCATTGGAGTCAATGGGGCCAGATCCCAGCTGGTGTCAATGGGCGTCTCTCCATTGGAGTCAATGGGGCCAGATCCCAGCTGGTGTCAATGGGCATCTCTCCATTGGAGTCAATGGGGCCAGATCCCAGCTAGGGTCAATGGGCATCTCTCCATTGGAGTCAGTGGGGCCAGACCCCAGCTGGTGTCAATGGACGTCACTCCATTGGAGTCAATGGGGCCAGATCCCAGCTGGTGTCAATGGGCGTCTCTCCATTGGAATCAATGGGGCCAGATCCCAGCTGGTGTCAATGGCCGTCTCTCCACTGGAGTCAATGGGGCCAGATCCCAGCTAGGGTCAATGGGCATCTCTCCATTGGAGTCAATGGGGCCAGATCCCAGCTGGTGTCAATGGGCGTCTCTCCATTGGAGTCAGTGGGGCCAGACCCCAGCGGGTGTCAATGGGCATCTCTCCATTGGAGTCAACAGGCCAGATCCCAGCTAGGGTCAGTGGGTGTCTCTGCATTGGAGTCAATGGGACCAGATCCCAGCTGGTGTCAATCAGCCATAGCTCCACTGAGGCCAGATTTACACCAGCCAAGGGGTTGCCCCAAGCTTTCCAAGGTTAATTCCAGCCTCCCCATGGAAACTTCCTGACCCATTAGCTTGACAATGTCCTCCCCACCCCCTCCCCTGCACCACCCTCTTGCATATTCGCTGCATCTTCTGTCATGCGGGAGAGGCCCCTGGCACCTCCGCTAATGCCCCCAGCTGGTGCTCAGGGCCACAATATATCCCAGGCAGGGAATTTTCCCTCCATTGCGAAGTGGGGCCCTGGGGATGGGTTGGGGGTCAGAGGACCAGGGTAGGGGGGATTTGGACCAACAAAGAGCTTTCCCACAGTAGCCAGTTTGCTTGCATGATTTCAACCCCCTAGAGTGGTAAAATCCAGCTTGGTTTATTAAAAAAAAATCTACTGTCCGGTGAAAGCCGCTGCAAGGTTTGAATGTGATCTGCATCTACACTCCTGCGCTCCTGGTGTGAATCAGGAGTCACTCCACTGGAATCGCTGGGGCCGTTTCACTCCTCGCTCATCCCTGGTATAAATCAGGAGTCACATCACTGGGGCCGTTTCACCCCTCGCTCACTCCTGGTGTAAATCAGGAGTCACATCACTGGGGCCATTTTACTCCTCACTCACTCCTGGTGTAAATCAGGAGTCACATCCCTGGGGCCGTTTCACCCCTTGCTCACCCCTGGTGTGAATCAGGAGTCACTCCACTGGGGCCGTTTCACCCCTCGCTCACCCCTGGTGTGAATCAGGAGTCACATCCCTGGGGCTGTTTCACCCCTCGCTCACCCCTGGTGTAAATCAGGAGTCACATCACTGGGGCCATTTCACTCCTCACTCACCCCTGGTGTAAATCAGGAGTCACATCACTGGGGCCGTTTCACCCCTCGCTCACTCCTGGTGTAAATCAGGAGTCACATCACTGGGGCCATTTCACCCCTCGCTCACCCCTGGTGTGAATCAGAAGTCACATTACTGGGGCCGTTTCACCCCTCGCTCACCCCTAGTGTCACTCCAGTGGGGGCAAATTCACCCCTCGCTCATAATGGTGTAAATCAGGAGTGACACTTTGTCAGTGGTTTGGGGGCCTGTTCATGAGAGTCACCCCATTGGTTTCAGGGGGAGGATACCCAGGAGGGACGGCTGCCCGGATGGGGAGGAGAGGCTGGGCTGCGGGGTGACCGTGGAAGTTGGGCAGTGGAGTCGGGGGTGACAGGAATTTGGGGCTCAGAACTGCTGGGTTGTAGGGATGGGTGGGGTGAGGGAGATGGGCATAGGTGTGGGGCAACAGGGGGCTGGGGAGAGATGAGCATGGGGTGGGGCAATGGGGGGGTTGAGGGAAAGTGGGGGACAGGGTAGGGAAGGGGGTACAGAAGTTCAGGGTCAGGGCTATAAAGAAGGGGAGGGGGAGGGAAGTTGGTGTTCAGGGCCATAGGGAAGGGGGGAGGGGTACAGAAGTTGGGGGTCAGGGCTGTAGGGAAGTGGGGGGAGGGATATGAAAGTTGGGAGTCAGAGCATGAAAGTTGGGGGTCAGAGCTGTAGGGAATGGAGGAGGGGTTGGGAAGTTGGGGTCAGGGCTATAAAGAAGAGGGGGAGGGAAGATGGGGGTCAGGGATGTGAGGAAGGGGGTGCTGGGGCAGGTTGGGGGTCAGGGCTGTGGGGAAGGGGAGGGGGAGGGAAGTTGGGGGTCAGGGTTGTGGGGAAGGGGTGCAGGGGAAGGTTGGAGGTCAGAGCTTCAGGGAAAGGGGGGGAGGGAAGTTGGGGGACAGGGCTGTGGGGAAGGGGGTCAGAGGCAGGTTGGGGGTCAGGTCTGTAGGGAAGGGAAGTTGGGGGTCAAGGCTGTGGGGAAGGGGAGGGGGAGGGAAGTTGGGGGCCAGGGCTGTGCGGAAGGGGAGGAGGAGTGAAGTTGGGGGTCAGGGCTGCGGAGAAGGGGAGGCATGGGCAGGCTGGGGGTCAGGACTATGGGGAAAGGGGAGGGGGAGGGAAGTTGGGGGTCAGGGCTGTGGGGAAGTGGGATCAGGGGCAGGTTGGGGGTCAGGGCTGTGGGGAAGTGGGATCAGGGGCAGGTTGGGGGTCAGGGCTGTGGGGAAGAGGAGGGAAGTTGGGGGTCAGGGCTGTGGGGAAGGGGAGGGGGAGTGAAGCTGGGGGTCAGAGCTGTGGAGAAGGGGAGGCAGGGGCAGGTTGGGGGTCAGGACTGTGGGGAAAGGGGAGGGGGAGGGAAGTTGGGGGCCAGGGCTGTGCAGGGGCAGGTTGGGGGGGCAGGGCTGTGGGGAAGGGGAGGGAAGTTGGGGGTCAGGGCTGTGAGGAAGGGGAGGGGGAGGGAAGCTGGGGTCAGGGCTGCGGGGGCAGGCTGGGGGGCAGGGCTGTGGGGAGGTGGAGGGAAGTTGGGGTCAGGACTGTGGGGAAGGGGAGGGGAGGGAAGTTGGGGTCAGGACTGTGGGGAAGGGGAGGGGAGGGAAGTTGGGGGTCAGGGCTGTGGGGAAGGGGAGGGGGAGTGAAGCTGGGGGTCAGAGCTGTGGAGAAGGGGAGGCAGGGGCAGGTTGGTGGTCAGGACTGTGGGGAAAGGGGAGGGGGAGGGAAGTTGGGGGCCAGGGCTGTGCAGGGGCAGGTTGGGGGCCAGGGCTGTGGGGAAGGGGAGGGAAGTTGGGGGTCAGGGCTATGGGGAAGGGGTGGGGGCAGGTTGGGGGTCAGGGCTGTGGGGAGGGGGAGGGAAGTTGAGGTCAGGACTGTGGGGAAGGGGAGGGGAGGGAAGTTGGGGGTCAGGGCTGTGGGGAAGGGGAGGGAAGTTGGGGTCAGGACTGTGGGGAAGGGGTGTGGGGGCAGGTTGGGGGTCAGGACTGTGGGAAAGGGAGGGAAGTTGGGGTCAGGGCTGCGTGGAAGGGGTGTGGGGGCAGGCTGGGGGTCGGGACTGTGGGGGAGGGGAGGGAAGTTGGGGGTCAGGGCTGTGGGGAAGGGAAGGGGGAGGGAAGTTGGGGGTCAGGGCTGTTGGGAAGGTGTGCGAGGGCAGGTTGGGGATCAGGGCTGCCAGGAAGGGGACAGGGAGGGAAGTTGGGGTTCAGGGCTGCGGGGAAAGGGTACGGGGGCAGGCTGGGGGTCAGGGCTGTGGGGAAGTGGAGGGGGAGGGAAGTTGGGGGTCAGGGCTGTGGGGAAGGGGGTGCAGGGACAGGTTGGGGGTCAGGGCTGCGGGAAGGGGAGGGAAGTTGGGGGTCAGGGCTGTGGGGAAGGGGATTTGGGCAGGTTGGTGTCAGGGCTGCGGGGAAGGGGAGGCAGGGGCGGGTTGGGGGTCAGGGCTGCGGGGAAGGGGAGGGAAGTTGGGGGTCAGGGCTGCGGGAAGGGGAGGGAAGTTGGGGGTCAGGGCTGTGGGGAAGGGGATTTGGGCAGGTTGGTGTCAGGGCTGTGGGGAAGGGGAGGCAGGGGCGGGTTGGGGGTCAGGGCTGCGGGAAGGGGAGGCAGGAGCAGGTTGGGGGTCAGGGCTGCGGGAAGGGGAGGGAAGTTGGGTGTCAGGGCTGCGGGGAAGGGGAGGCAGGGGCGGGTTGGGGGTCAGGGCTGCGGGAAGGGGAGGGAAGTTGGGGGTCAGGGCTGCGGGAAGGGGATTTGGGCGGGTTGGGGGTCAGGGCTGTGGGAAGGGGACGGAAGTTGGGGGTCAGGGCTGCGGGAAGGGGAGGCAGGGGCGGGTTGGGGATCAGGGCTGTGGGGAAGGGGAGGCAGGGGCGGGTTGGGGGTCAAGGCTGCGGGAACGGGAGGGAAGTTGGGGGTCAGGGCTGCGGGAAGGGGAGGCAGGAGCAGGTTGGGGGTCAGGGCTGCGGGAAGGGGATTTGGGCAGGTTGGGGGTCAGGGCTGCGGGAAGGGGGATCGGGGCAGGTTGGGGGTCAGGCCTAAGGGGAAGGGGGACCGGGGCGGGGGGCCGCTCTCCCCCGCGGGCCGGCCCCACTCGTGTGCCGCGCCGCGGGGGGGCCGGGGCCCGCCACGCTCCGGCGGCGGATCAAAGGCCGGGGGCGGCGCCGGCGGGGCCGGGCCTGGGGCGGGGGCCGGCTCATAAAGGGGCCACCGGGGCTCAGCCGCCCCCCCAGCCCGGCCGCCGCCACCATGAGCAGCAGCGCCCAGTGGGACAGCAAACAGGACAGGAAGGTAAGTCCGGAGTCCGCTCGCTTCGGGTCTCACTCCGGATCCGGGGACTCCCTCCCTGGAGCTCCCCGCTCTTCCAGGGTGTCTCGTTCAAAAGCTGCCCCCCTTCCTTCTCTGTCCCCCTCCAGCTCCTGAAACCTTTGATGGAGAAGCGGCGCCGGGACCGTATGAACCGGAGCCTGGAGCGACTCCGGCTCCTGCTGTTAGAAGCCACCCAGGACGAGGTAAGCCAATTCGGATTTCCTCCTCCCAGCCCCCCGCCGCTGCCCCAAACCGAATGATCCAACGCATATTTCTCTTTCTCTCTTTCCCTCCTTCCCCCCCGCTTTCTCCTTCCCTCCTTCTCTCTTTTGTGTTGGTGTTTTTCTTGCAGAGACTTAAAAACCCCAAAGTTGAAAAAGCCGAAATTTTACAAAAAACAGTTCACTTTGTGAGGACCCAGCCTCCTGCAGGTATCCCCTTCGGCGCGGCCGGCTACTCCTCTTCCTTGCCTCTAGCCCGGGGGGGCCCGTTGGCCAACCCAAGTTGGGTCCGGACCAGATACGACTACGGTGACCGGCTAGCAAGTGTGAAAACCGGGGTCCCTTTTCGGGGCGGGCGGGGGGAACAGCTGCGGGTACAAGGCCGAGGCCTGAGATGGGGTGTTTGGTCACCCTAGACTTCCCTTGACCCCGGGGTGTTTCCTGAGCCGGGACCCGGCGTGGGGCTCCCGTGTCCTCGCACCTCTTTGGATGGAGCTCTGGGGCGGCCTGGACCTGGCAGATGCTCAGCTGGGGCAAGTTGGCGTTGCTCCGTTGGGGTCCTCACTGGCTTTGGTGTAAATCTGGAGCTTGTCCGTTGGGCATCTGGGTTTTTACACCGGGGCGAGCGAGGGGGGAGTCAGACCCATGGGCGCCCGTGGCATTACTCCGGATTTACACTGGCTCGAGAGGAGATAGCCTCACTGGAGCCCAGGGGGCTCATTCTGCCTGGCCTTAATCCGGATTTGCACCGGTTGGAGGTTCTCCTCTCTCTCTGGTGTAAATCGGGAGCACGCAGTGTTTAGATGCTGTGGGGGAGCTCTGGGACTTGCTCACTTGGGAAGGGAAGGGGGGTTTGGCCCAAGAGTTTTGCCATGGACTCCTTAGGGAGTAGGTGGGTGTGTGTCCCTGCTGCCCCCTACTGCACAGGATGAGCGCTGGTGTGTGTGTGTGTGTGTGTGTGTGTACACACAACTCCATCCCATAGGACCCATCACTCACCCCGCTCAGGCTTTTAAAGTCTCACACTCCTGTGTGGAGTCGGCCCAGCCGCAGGGCCAGATCCTGATCTCAGGCCTGGTCCTGCACTAGAAAATCAGGTGGGTAGAACTGCGTTGCTCAGCAGTGTAAACAGTCCACCCCAGTGACGCTGGTACCCTGGGTGTAGACAGAGCTACAGATTTCTCCCCTCCACCTAGCTGCCATCCTTAACTGTAGACCTGCCTCAGTTTCTCTGCTATGGTCCTGGGCAGGATATTAAGTCCCCCGCTCTGGACTCAGCTCCCACTCCACCAGGCCCAGGACTTTTCCAGCAGGAGCTCACCTGCGCTTTCACTTCCCCCAGCCCCAACCAGCCAGATCCACTTTATGTGACTTTTGGCTTTTGAATCCCACCTCCGGGGTTTTGCATGGGGGTCAGGGAGAGGGTCAGCGGCTCCAAGCAGAAATACATTGCTTGGCCGCAAGACCTCCTTCAGCGCTGGCATCCAGGGCAGTTTTGCTGTTGATTTCAACTGGGTCACACCCAACTGGTGGGGCCTGGTTCTGATTTCAATCACACACGGAGTCAGTCCACTTGAGTCACGGGGGGATTCCCCTCTTGCTTACCCTGGTAAATCTGGAGTCAATTTGCTCAAATCACAGGGGCTGATTCTCCTCTTGCTTACCCTGGTGTAAATCTGGAGTCAGTCCACTTTAGTCATGGGGGCTGATTCCCCTCTCGCTTACCCTGGTAAATCTGGAGTCAGTCCACTTAAATCACAGGGGCTGATTCTTGTTTCGCTTACTCTGGTGTAAATCTGGAGTCAGTCCACTTAAATCACAGGGGCTGATTCTTGTTTCGCTTACTCCGGTGTAAATCTGGAGTCAGTCCACTTAAATCACAGGGGCTGATTCTTGTTTCGCTTACTCCGGTGTAAATCTGGAGTTAGTCCACTTGAGTCACGGGGGCTGGTTTCCCTCTCGCTTACCCTGGTGTAAATCTGGAATCAGTCTGCTTGAGTCATGGGAGCTGGAGTCAATTTGCTCAAATCACAGGGGCTTATTCTCCTCTTACCCTGGTGTAAATCTGGAGTCAGTCCACTTTAGTCATGGGGGCTGATTCCCCTCTCGCTTACCCTGGTGTAAATCTGGAATCAGTCTGCTTGAGTCACAGGGGGCGATTCCCCTCTCACTTACCCTGGTAAATCTGGAGTCAGTCCACTTAAATCACAGGAGCTGATTCTCGTTTCGCTTACCCTGGTGTAAATTTGGAGTCATTCCACAGTCACGGGGGCTGGTTCCCCTCTCGCTTACCCCGGTGTAAATCTGGAGTCAGTCCGCCTGAGTCACAGGGGCTGATTCTCATTTCGCTTATCCTGGTGTAAATCTGGAGTCAGTCCGCTTGAGTCATGGGGGCTGGGTTCCCCTCTCATTCACCCACTGGGGCTGGCTGGTTTACATGAGTAGAAAACCATCATAAGCGAGATCTCAGTGAAGTCTGTAGTATATTTCCCTGACGCCAGTTCGCCTGGAGGTGCAGCTTATCCAAGCTTTGCTGAGAAATTGGCATCCCCAGTGTTTCCATGTGACCTTAGCGTCGGGGAGTCTATGGAGCAGGCGGAACCAATTTACACCAGCTGAGGATCTGCCCCTGTGCACATTCCCCATTTCAAACTGGCTTCGGCCCAGGGCGTCAAACGCCACTTATTTCTGGGGCACCCCCCTGCAAAGCCCCCGCCTTAGCAGACCCGGAGGCGTGGGGTTCTCAGTCTGCAGGGCGTTGGGTGTCCCATCCCCAGTGACTTGGGGATCAGAGGCCGCTCCGGGGCACGTGCCCCGCTGCCCCCCTTTGCTTGATCCCTTGCTAATCAGTCCCCCTTTGTCGTTGGCGGTTTTTGCAACGCACCACAGAGCCGGCGAGGCGAGAGGACACCTTTCTGCAGAGGTACCACAGCGGCTATCGGGAATGCCTGAGCCAGGCCACGCACTTCCTCCGCTCCAGCCCGGGCATCTGCACGGGCAAGAAAGCCTACCTGATGGAGCGCATCTGCCACTGCATGGAAAAAATCACCGCCCGGGAGCCGCCGACGGGCAGCCCCTTCCCCAACCCGGCTTACGGCAGGTACGCCCGCGACGCCTGGCCCAGCTGCAGCCCGCCGCTCGGGGATGCCGCCTGCGTCCTGCACCCGGCTCCGGCCTTCCCCGCCGGCCACAGACTGCAGAGCCTCGCAGCCGGCCGGGCCCAGCCGGGGAACTCCGCCAAAGGCGCTCGGGACAAGCTGAGCGGCTCACAGAACTCTGCTGGCCAACCCCCGGAGCTCAATGTCTGGAGACCATGGCCCTAGAGACCCCCTTGTAAATCCATAGAGTGTATATTAAATTCTCTATATATTGTATATTAGGAGGTTTATGGGGGGTGGGATGTTTGGGGAGGGTTTTTTTTTTGTAGGGGGGAAAGCAGTGTGCGTGGTTACTGCAACTTATTTTCCTTAAAGACCCAGCTAGGATGGGTTTTCCTTACAAAAAGAAAAATCGCTTGCTCCCGGCATGGGAAGAAAACGCCGGGGGGATCCCAAAGCCGCCGGCAAATCAAGATGCTGATTTTCTTCCCGTCCCACCGTGATTTTTTGTTAAAGTTCTGTTATGGGCCGGTTGATTTAGTTGGGGATTGGGCCTGCTTTGAGCAGGGGGGTTAGGTGACCAGATGTCCTGATTTTATAGGGACAGTCCCGATTTTTGGAGCTTTTTCTGACATAAGCTCCTATTACCCCCCACCCCCGTCTTGATTTTTCACACTTGTTATCTGGTCACCCTAAGGGGGTTGGACTAGATCCCTCCTGAGGTCCCTTCCAACCCTGAGATTCTGTGATTCTATGAAACGGGGGTGTCACGTCCCTTTTTTGTCCACCTCAGGACAAACCCTTAGCGTCCAGCAGCTTAGCCAGCTAACCCTAGACATTAAATAATATTCAGGAACAAGATAATAGCTCGAGCGCCAGAGCTGGGGGGCAGGGCTACCCAGAGGGGGGGGACAAGTGGGGCAATTTGCCCCAGCCCCACAGGGGGCCCCGTGAGAATATAGTATTCTATAGTAGTGCAACTTTTTTTATGGAAGGGGCCCCCGAAATTGCTTTGCCCCAGGCCCCCTGAATCCTCTGGGTGGCCCTGCTGGGGGAGGGAAGGGGAGAGGAGTGGGGGTATTTTTTCCCCCTTCTTGTACATATAGATTTCCCGTCCCCCCCCCCCCCCCCCGCCCTCTTCCCCATCTGTGTATTTCTGAAAAATAAAAATTCGAATGCGGACTCACAGATCTCGGCTCTGCGTGTGAGTTTGGTGTCAAAACTGGGTGTGGGAGGATGGAAGGGCGGCAAAAAGGGGGGTGGTGTGGCGGCTCTTTGTGTGGGTCACACATGGAAAACTCTGGCCCCCAAGTTCCCGGCATGAAATCTACTCCCCCGACCCCACTGCTGGCTTTACAATGGTGCCAGGGGTGCAATGGAGCCAGGCCCATGCTCAGAAGGGGCCCCAGCCTGCCCCGAGACCCCCTGCCCCCCCCGCTTCTGCTCCTCTCTGCCCCCTGGCCAGACCCCAGTGCATCTCTGGCTCTGGACAGTCTCTGCTTCCCACCAGCTGGGGGGGCCCCATCTGTCTCCCCGGAGCTGAACCGCCTGGGACTGATGCAGAAGCCTGTCCGGTCTCTGCTAGTTGGGGCAGCCAGGACAGTGTGGGGGGCTTGGCTGGGTCCCTCCAGGCAAGTGGGTCTCTTGGGAGGTCTGTGGTGGGTGCTGGGCTGTGAGGGGGCGGGGAAGATCTATGTGTTGGGCCACTAGGGAGTGGGGGTTCTGTGTGGGGTGCCGGGCAGTTGTGGTGGGGCTGTGGGCAGGGCAGCGCTGGGCAGGGGTGGCGTTGTGCAAGGTGCTGGGCATTTTTTTGTGGGGGGGGGTCTGGGCATGGCGAGTCATGCAGTTCGAACGCTGTAGCTTGTTGACGGGCCGGGGAAGGATCTCTCTAGCAGAGGGCTCGTGAATTCAGCGCCATGAGGCGTAACCAGCTGCAGTCTCTGGATGCTAATAATATTGATCCCTGGCTCTTTTCCACCCAGTGATCTCCAAATGCTTCACAAAAGAGCCGGAGGATCGTTGCCTCCCATGTCACAAATGGGGAAACTGAGGCGCGGGAGACGTGAAATGCCTTCCTCGCTTGAAGGGTCAGGCTTTCAACCCAGATCACGTGAGTTTACGGGACCGTGTGCTGCCTGCCAAGCCACACTCGCCGAGTCATTTTTCTTGGCCAAGGAGACCCTCCCGCCAGTGAGCCAAAGGGGTGAATTTTCTGCCTCTCCTCCCATTCCATTTTACACACATATCCGTGTATCCCGGCCTTTCTACCACCTGCCCCCCACCATATGGATTTAAAAATTCCTTGCAACGGAGAAGCCTCCCCAGTCCTTCCTAAATTGTTCCACTCGATACTGACGCTCCCTGTTAAAAACACACATCTCATTTCCATCCTCAGTTTCTCTAGCTTCAGCTTCTAGCCCATGTTCTTTGCTAGAAATTAAATATTTGCTCCCTGGGTACTTACATTTCCGTTCTCTGTGTGACGGCAATGCAAGAAAAGCCACCTCGATTTTTCAGTGGGCAAAGGGGACATTGGAGAAGCAACCGCAAGAAATCAGGGAGGCTTGAGAGACAGCACTGGACGGCAGCCGTGAATTCTGTCACTGAACCAGCAACGCTGCAGCTAGCTATCCCAGGCCGTGTTAACTCCGGCCCTTCGTTTTCAGTTTAAACCGATCTTGACCGGAAAAAATCCTGGGTTTTACCAGAACTATTATTCAGGATTTTCCCCGTTTTCACTCTACTTTAGTACCATTCAAATCTATCCCCCCCAAAAAAGTAACTTGCTTTGCTAGGAAAATGCAACACGCTGAGTAGACAGGTGTGGTTAGGGTAACACATCTGTGTGTAGATGAAACACTGCCTGCTGCAGCAAGCAAGGCTGGGTATTAGTTGTAGAATCACAGACTATCAGGGGTGGAAGGGACCTCGGGAAGTTTAGATTTGAAATTAGACGAAGGTTTCTAACCATCAGAGGAGTGAAGTTCTGGAACAGCCTTCCAAGGGGAGCAGTGGGGGCAAAAGACATATCTGGCATCAAGACTGAGCTTGATAGGTTTATGGAGGGGGTGGTATGATGGGAGAGCCTAACTCTGGCAATTAATTCATCTTTGATTACCTGCAGGTAAGTATGCCCAGTGGTCTGTGATGGGACGTTAGATGGGATGGGATCTGAGTTACTACAGAGAATTCTTTCCTGGGTGCTGGCTGGTGAGTCTTGCCCACATGCTCAGGGTTTGACTGATCACCATATTTGGGGTTGGGAAGGAATTTTCCTCCAGGGCTGATTGGCAGAGGCCCTGGGGGTTTTTCGCCTTCCTCTGCAGCGTGGGGCATGGGTCACTTCCTCTGCGCTTCTCTGCAGCTTGAGGTCTTCAAACCACAATTTGAAGACTTCAGTAACTCAGACATAGGTTAGGTGTTTGTTACAGAAGTGGGTGGGTGAGGCTCTGTGGCCTGCGTTGTGCAGGGGGTCAGACTAGATGATCATAATGGTCCCTTTTGACCTTAAAGTCTATGAGTCTATGAGGTCATCTAGCGATCCAACCCCCTGCTCAAAGCAGGACCAACCCCACCTAAATCATCCCATCTAGGGCTTTCATAGAATCAGAGAAGATCAGGGTTGGAAGAAGGGACCTCGGGAGGGATCTAGTCCAACCCCCTGCTCAAAGCAGGACCAACCCCACCTAAATCATCCCATCCACAGCTTCATAGAATCAGAGAAGATCAGGGTTGGAAGAAGGGACCTCAGGAGGGATCTAGTCCATCCCCCTGCTCAAAGCAGGGCCAACCCCACCTAAATCATCCCAGCCAGGGCTTTGCCAAGCCTGACCTTAAAAACCTCTACGTCTAGGAGGTACGCGTAGTAAGCAAACGGGGCGGGGGTCTGAGGTGACATTGTGTTCTGAGTTCTGGTTTAGTTCCGCAGGAAACCTCACTTGAGCTCCCTTCATCAAAGCATTAATCTACTGGATGCTCTTCAGCCACTGAAAAAAACCCCGCTGTTGACCCAGAAACATCATTTTTAGCACCGATTTTTTTTGGCCAGGAGGCTTAATAAACCGTGATAAATCCCCGGGAAAAAGTAAGTACAGTAAAACCCCAAAACGAAGGACCCTAATCACATCACTGCAGCTCAGCTGCGTGCACAGAAAGCCTCTTCTTCCTGATGAATCCACCAGCACGGCCCACAGGAATTCCCGCTACAGCTTGGCAAGCCCAGGGATCCAGGCACCAGAGAACGGATCTGGGATGCCCAGTGGATTGGGGAGCGTGGTGTTACTCATGCGTGGTGCATGAGCCCTGCAGTTTGGGGAAGTGAGCCCTTGGCTCCGCTCCTTCCACCGGAGACCCCTCACCCCTTCCACCAACCCCATATCTGCCGGATCCCTGAGCACCCTCCACTGCAGCTGGAAGAGCCCCAAGCACCGGCCTGCTGGCTTTGGGGAAGAGGCAGAGCCTGGGTGGGGCCAAGGGCTGGGTTTGGGGAGGCCTAGCCTCCGCTCCCCTATGACTCCTGCTGGCCACGGGGCTTACTGGGATTGACTGGGCTGGTATTAGGGCCACCTCGGGAATGAGCAAAGAACAATCTGCTCACACACCCGCCTGCTTCTGCTAAGTGTGTAGGCGGGTGGTGGCGATTTCATCCCTGCTCGATCTATAGGCGATCCTCTTACCCTATAGGTGATCATAGGATCTGAGCAAGGGTCCCCCTAACATGGAGAAGGAGACAAGGCCCGTGGAACAAAGTGGGAGTCAATTTCAGACCCTTTAACAGGGAGGGAGGGTGAGAGACATGTGGCCCATCAGGCCACATCTAGTCCGAGGCCAGCAGGTCCAGCTCCTAGGCGGAGGGGGGTGGGGGCTCCGTGCGCTGCCCCCACCCCGAGCACCAGCTCTCCCCTACCATTGGCCGGGAGCCGTGGCCAATGGGAGCTGGTGGAGCAGTGCCTGTGGATGAGAGCAATGCACGGAGCCTCCTGGTGCCCCTGCCTAGGAGCCGGACCTGCTGGCTGCTTCCGGGGGGCAGTGTGGGGCCAGGACAGGCAGGGAACCTGCCTTAGCTCTGCTGCACCAGTGACCAGGAGCCACCCAAGGTAAGCCCACCATCCAGCCTTGAGCCCCCCCAAACCCAGACCCCCCCTCCTGCACCCCCAACCCCTCACCCTCAGCCCCACCCCAAAGCCTGCACTCCCAGCCAGATCCCTCACCCCCTCCCACATCCCAACTCCCTGCCCCAGCTTGGAGCCCTCTCCTGCACCCCAAACCCCTCATCCTCGGCCCCACCCCAGAGCCTGCAACCCCAGCCAGATCCCTCACCCCCTCCCACATCCCAACTCCCTGCCCCAGCTTGGAGCCCCCTCTCACACCGTGAACCCCTCTGCCCCACCCCCCAGCCTGGAGCCCCCTCCTGCACCCCAAACCCCTCATCCTCAGCCCCACTCCAGAGCCTGCATCCCCAGATGGAGCCCTCACCCCCTCCCACATCCCAACTCCCTGCCCCAGCTTGGAGCCCCCTCCAACATCGTGAACCCCTCTGCCCCACCCCCAGCCTGGAGCCCACTGCTGCACCCCAAACCCCTCATCCTCGGCCTCACCCCAGAGCCTGCACCCCCGGCCAGAGCCTAACCCCCCCCAACACATCCCAACTTCCTGCTCCAGACTGGAGCCCCCCTTCCACACTCTGAACCCCTCATTTCTGGCCCACCCGGGAGCCTGCACCCCCAGTTAGAGCCCATGCTCCCTCCCACACCCCTACCCCCTGCCCCAGCCCGGTGACAGTGAGTGAGTGTGGGGGAGAGAGAGCCACTGAGGGAGGGGGGAAGTAGTGAGTGGGGGCGGGGCTTCAGGGAAGGGGCGGGGCCAGGGTATTTGATTTTGTGTGATTAGAAAGTTAGTTAGCAACCTGTGTGTGTAACAGAGTGTCTGTTTCAAGTTAATGTGGTTCTGGTATGTGAGCATAAGGATGTGTGTGTTTATGAGTGTTTGAAGGTAGGGTGTGTGTTTTGCATTGGCATGCATCTGAGGGGATGTGGGAGTGTTTTGTGTTAGTGTGTGTTTGAGGGGACGTGGGTGTGTTTTGTGTTAGCGTGGGTCTGAGGGGACGTGGGTGTGTTTTGTGTTAGTGTGTGTTTGAGGGGACGTGGGTGTGTTTTGTGTTAGCGTGGGTCTGAGGGGACATGGGTGTGTTAGCATATGTCTGAGGGGACGTGGGTGTGTTCTGTGTTAGTGTGTGTTTGAGGGGAAGTGGGAGTGTTAGTGTGTGTCTGAGGGGATGTGGGTGTGTTTTGTGTGTGTTTGAGGGGATGTGGGTGTGTTAGTGTGTGTCTGAGGGGATGTGGGTGTGTTGTGTTAGTGTGTGTCTGAGGGGATGTGGGTGTGTTGTGTGTCTGAGGGGAAGTGGCTGTGTTTTGTGTTAGCGTGGGTCTGAGAGGATGTGAGTGTGTTAATGTGTGTCTGAGGGGACATGGGTGTGTTTTGTGTTAGTGTGTGTCTGAGGGGACGTGGGTGTGTTAGTGCCTGTCTGAGGGGACGTGGATGTGTTTTGTGTTAAGTGTGTGTCTGAGGGGATATGGGTGTGTTTTGTGTTAGCGTGGGTCTGAGGGGATGTGGGTGTGTTAGCGTGTGTCTGAGGGGATGTGGGTGTGTTTTGTGTTAGCGTGTGTCTGAGGGGATGTGGGTGTGTTTTGTGTTAGTGTGTGTCTTAGGGGACCTGGTGTGTTAGTGTGTGTCTGAGGGGACGTGGATGTGTTTTGTGTTAAGTGTGTGTCTGAGGGGATATGGGTGTTTTTTGTGTTAGCGTGTGTCTGAGGGGATGTGGGTGTGTTTTGTGTTAGTGTGTGTCTGACGGGACGTGGATGTGTTTTGTGTTAATTGTGTGTCTGAGGGGATATGGGTGTTTTTTGTGTTAGCGTGTGTCTGAGGGGATGTGGGTGTGTTTTGTGTTAGTGTGTGTCTGAGGGGACGTGGATGTGTTTTGTGTTAAGTGTGTGTCTGAGGGGATATGGGTGTGTTTTGTGTTAGCGTGGGTCTGAGGGGATGTGGGTGTGTTAGCGTGGGTCTGAGGGGATGTGGGTGTGTTTTGTGTTAGCGTGTGTCTGAGGGGATGTGGGTGTGTTTTGTGTTAGTGTGTGTCTTAGGGGACCTGGTGTGTTAGTGTGTGTCTGAGGGGACGTGGATGTGTTTTGTGTTAATTGTGTGTCTGAGGGGATATGGGTGTTTTTTGTGTTAGCGTGTGTCTGAGGGGATGTGGGTGTGTTTTGTGTTAGTGTGTGTCTGAGGGGACGTGGATGTGTTTTGTGTTAATTGTGTGTCTGAGGGGATATGGGTGTTTTTTGTGTTAGCGTGTGTCTGAGGGGATGTGGGTGTGTTTTGTGTTAGTGTGTGTCTGAGGGGACGTGGATGTGTTTTGTGTTAAGTGTGTGTCTGAGGGGATATGGGTGTGTTTTGTGTTAGCGTGGGTCTGAGGGGTTGTGGGTGTGTTAGCGTGGGTCTGAGGGGATGTGGGTGTGTTTTGTGTTAGCGTGTGTCTGAGGGGATGTGGGTGTGTTTTGTGTTAGTGTGTGTCTTAGGGGACCTGGTGTGTTAGTGTGTGTCTGAGGGGACGTGGATGTGTTTTGTGTTAAGTGTGTGTCTGAGGGGATATGGGTGTTTTTTGTGTTAGCATGTGTGTTTTGTGTTAGTGTGTGTCTGACGGGACGTGGATGTGTTTTGTGTTAATTGTGTGTCTGAGGGGATATGGGTGTTTTTTGTGTTAGCGTGTGTCTGAGGGGATGTGGGTGTGTTTTGTGTTAGTGTGTGTCTGACGGGACGTGGGTGTGTTAGTGTGTGTCTGAGGGGACGTGGATGTGTTTTGTGTTAGTGTGGGTCTGAGGGGATGTGAGTGTGTTAATGTGTGTCTGAGAGGACGTGGGTGTGTTTTGTGTTAGCGTGTGTCTGAGGGGACGTGGATGTGTTTTGTGTTAAGTGTGTGTCTGAGGGGATATGGGTGTTTTTTGTGTTAGCATGTGTCTGAGGGGACGTGGATGTGTTTTGTGTTAAGTGTGTGCCTGAGGGGATATGGGTGTTTTTTGTGTTAGCGTGTGTCTGAGGGGATGTGGGTGTGTTTTGAGTTAGTGTGTGTCTGAGGGGATATGGGTGTGTTAGTGTGTGTCTGAGGGGACGTGGATGTGTTTTGTGTTAAGTGTGTGTCTGAGGGGATATCGGTGTTTTTTGTGTTAGTGTGTGTCTGAGGGGACGTGAATGTGTTTTGTGTTAAGTGTGTGTCTGAGGGGATATGGGTGTTTTTTGTGTTAGCGTGGGTCTGAAGGGATGTGGGTGTGTTAGTGTGTGTCTGAGGGAATATGGGTGTTTTTTGTGTTAGTGTGTGTCTGAGGGGACATGGATGTGTTTTGTGTCAAGTGTGTGTCTGAGGGGATATGGGTGTTTTTTGTGTTAGCGTGTGTCTGAGGGGACGTGGATGTGTTTTGTGTCAAGTGTGTGTCTGAGGGGATGTGGGTGTGTTTTGTGTTAGCGTGGGTCTGAGGGGATGTGGGTGTGTTAGTGTGTGTCTGAGGGGACGTGGATGTGTTTTGTGTTAAGTGTGTGTCTGAGGGGATATGGGTGTTTTTTCTGTTAGCGTGGGTCTGAGGGGATGTGGGTGTGTTAGTGTGTGTCTGAGGGGATGTGGGTGTTTTTTTGTTAGCGTGGGTCTGAGGGGATGTGGGTGTGTTAGTGTGTGTCTGAGGGGACGTGGCTGTGTTTTGTGTTAGCGTGGGTCTGAGGGGACGTGGGTGTGTTAGTGTGTGTCTGAGGGGACGTGGCTGTGTTTTGTGTTAGCGTGGGTCTGAGGGGACGTGGGTGTGTTAGTGTGTGTCTGAAGGGATGTGGGTGTTTTTTCTGTTAGCGTGGGTCTGAGGGGACGTGGGTGTGTTAAGTGTGTGTCTGAGGGGATGTGGCTGTGTTTTGTGTTAGCGTGGGTCTGAGGGGACGTGGGTGTGTTAGTGTGTGTCTGAAGGGATGTGGGTGTTTTTTCTGTTAGCGTGGGTCTGAGGGGATGTGGGTGTGTTAGTGTGTGTCTGAGGGGATGTGGGTGTGTTTTGTGTTAGCGTGGGTCTGAGGGGATGTGGGTGTGTTAGTGTGTGTCTGAGGGGATGTGGGTGTGTTTTGTGTTAGCGTGGGTCTGAGGGGATGTGGGTGTGTTAGTGTGTGTCTGAGGGGATGTGGGTGTGTTTTGTGTTAGCGTGGGTCTGAGGGGACGTGGGTGTGTTAGTGTGTGTCTGAAGGGATGTGGGTGTTTTTTCTGTTAGCGTGGGTCTGAGGGGACGTGGGTGTGTTAAGTGTGTGTCTGAGGGGATGTGGCTGTGTTTTGTGTTAGCGTGGGTCTGAGGGGATGTGGGTGTGTTAGTGTGTGTCTGAGGGGATGTGGGTGTGTTTTGTGTTAGCGTGGGTCTGAGGGGACGTGGGTGTGTTAGTGTGTGTCTGAAGGGATGTGGGTGTTTTTTCTGTTAGCGTGGGTCTGAGGGGACGTGGGTGTGTTAAGTGTGTGTCTGAGGGGATGTGGCTGTGTTTTGTGTTAGCGTGTGTCTGAGGGGATGTGGGTGTGTTAGTGTGTGTCTGAGGGGATGTGGCTGTGTTTTGTGTTAGCGTGGGTCTGAGGGGATGTGGGTGTGTTAGTGTGTGTCTGAGGGGATGTGGCTGTGTTTTGTGTTAGTGTGTGTCTGAGGGGACGTGGGTGTGTTAGTGTGTGTCTGAAGGGATGTGGGTGTTTTTTCTGTTAGTGTGGGTCTGAGGGGATGTGGGTGTGTTAGTGTGTGTCTGAGGGGATGTGGCTGTGTTTTGTGTTAGCGTGTGTCTGAGGGGACGTGGGTGTGTTAAGTGTGTGTCTGAGGGGATGTGGCTGTGTTTTGTGTTAGCGTGTGTCTGAGGGGATGTGGGTGTGTTAGTGTGTGTCTGAGGGGATGTGGCTGTGTTTTGTGTTAGCGTGTGTCTGAGGGGACGTGGGTGTGTTAAGTGTGTGTCTGAGGGGATGTGGCTGTGTTTTGTGTTAGCGTGGGTCTGAGGGGACGTGGGTGTGTTAAGTGTGTGTCTGAGGGGACGTGGCTGTGTTTTGTGTTAGTGTGGGTCTGAGGGGATGTGGGTGTGTTAGTGTGTGTCTGAGGGGACGTGGCCGTGTTTGTGTTAGCGTGTGTCTCAGGGGCAGCAGTGCTGGGGGTTGGTGTATTCACTCTGTATCTAATACAGGACAGGTCTGACTCCAGATTTTCCCTTCGCTCCCTGTAGCAGCTGCTGCCTGACCCTGAGACAAGCTGCAGCCCAGCCCCTTAGGGTCCATATGGCCCAGACCCACCCCGCCCTGGGGGACTGGGAGTGTGTGGGGAGCTGCCCCCCTTCCTGGGAAGGGGCTTCTCTTCCCTCCCGCGGGGGCTCCAGGTGTCAAGCCTCTTGGGCTCCCTTTGGAGCAACCTTTCACTTGTAGAGGCTGGATTAAAGGGGGGGGGGAATTGACACGCAAGCCGGGGTGGCCTTTCCCAGGCTCCCAGCGCTGGGCCTGGGGGCAGCGGGAGACTTATGCATGTGTGTGTGTGTGTGTGTGTGTGTGTGTGTAACGACACACACTGCATGGATATATCCAAAGGTGGTGTGAGGGTGTCTATTTGCAGGGCGCCTCACCCCATGGGACCAGAGCCCTGCCCTGCAGGCGTATCCCCACACAGAGCTACCCCTCCACAGGGGCTGGCTGCAGCTCCCCTTGGATCCTCTGCCCTGGTGGAAGCTGGGATCTTCTGGTGCAGGAAGCGCAGAATCATAGGACTGGAAAGGACCTCGATCCGGTTCCCCTACACTCAAGGTGGGACTAAGTATTTAGAAACCAGGGCTAAGGTTTTGAAGGCCTGGCTTGACAAAGCCCTGGCTGGGATGATTTAGTTGGGAATTAGTCCTGCTTTGAGCAGGGGGTTGGACTAGATCCCTCCTGAGGTCCCGATCTTCTATGATCTATAGACCATCCTGGACAGGTGTTTGTCCAACCTGCTCTTAAAAATCCCCAGGGATGGTGATTCCACCACCTCCCTGGGCAATTTATTCCAGAGCTTAACCACCCTGCCAGGAAGTTTTTCCTAATGTCCGAACTAAACCGCCTTTGCTTCTCATCCTGTCCTCAGCGGGGGTTAGGGAGAACAATTTACCTCCCTCCTCCTTGTACCAGCCTTTTCTGGAGCTAAATGGGGTGGCCAAGTCTGGGGGGAGAAAAACCAAGTAAGGGGGAGAGAAAAATAAGAAATATGAGGAAAGGAAGAGAAAATAAGCAAGAAAATACCTGGGAAAGATGGAGAACCAAAGGAAAGGCCCCCCAAGCAAAGGTGAGAAAGAAAGAGGAAAATGAGAAAGACAGAAGTGAGGGAAGCAAGAGAATAAAAGGAAAATCAGAAGAAAAATACAGAAAGAAGTGGAAACCATTGGGATTGCACCGAAAATTATATATTTGCATTGGCCGGGAATCGAACCCTGGTCTCCCGCGTGGCAGGCGAGAATTCTACCACTGAACCACCAATGCTGCAGTTGATAAATCCCTCGGCCCCTGCAGCTTCCAGGCTATCGAAACACACTCTGCTTCCTTTGCACACCTGCAGGGCACACCCTTTCCCCGCTGCCTCTGCAAAGCTTCCTGCATCTGGGTCTTTGTTTTCTCCCCAGGCATCGATGCCCCAGCGGAAAACAATCTGCCCTCCCCACTGGGCTGGGGATGCTGGTGTTACTGGTATCAACTGGGCTGGGCTCAGACGCAGCTGGGAAAGGTATTTGCTACATCAGAGCATTTGGGGGGGTAGAAGGAAGAATCAGCCCCCCACCCCAGCTTTCTTGGAATCACGTTTTCCTTGGGAGGGGAGATTTTTGGCCCCTCGCATCTCCTAGTCACTAGCCGGGGTCTTTTTCTTTCTCCCTCCAAGCCCTTGTCCCCACAACGCCAGAGGATCGCACCAGCTTTCACCCCCACAGAGGATCCCCAAGGGAGCCCCTGTCTCACACGAAGTTTCTACAGCCAGACCATGGGGCCCAAGCTGGAGGGGGTGTCTCGGGGGGGGGGTCTTGTAGGGCAGGGCTCTGTGCCCATGGGGGGATCCTGGGGACCCTACACATAGGCACCCTCAGGGAATCACTGCAGCCTCCCATGCCGGGAGCTCCCCCTGGGGTTTCCCCCCACCCCCCAGCCCCAGCCCAGAGGGGGGAGCCTGGGAACGCCTGCCAGGCGTGTGCGTGTCAATTTCCCCCCTTTGATCCCTCCGCGGAAAGTGACACGATTGCTCCAAAGCGCCCCAGGCTTCACACCCGGAGCCATCAAGGGGGGCAGGGAGGGGATCTTTTGCTGGAGGTCAAATGGGGCAGTTCACCCCCTTCCCCAGTCCTTGGTTCCCCCCGCGCGCTTTTCATCTATCTGGTTCTCCCCCCACGCCCCTCCCCATATCTTTACAGGCCGTGATATAATCACCGGTAATATTTATAGCCTGACACAACTTCCCCCCCGTCCAGCGCCCAGGAAGTTTTCTGAATTAATGCCAAGGGCCCTTTGGGGCAACCCCGTCACTGGGAGTGAGAGGGAAAGCAAGAGAGAAACCCAGGGAAGGAAGGAAAAGAAAATCTGAAAAAAAGAAAGAGCCGAACTGGGCTGCGAGGCAGACAGAGGGGGGCTGAGTTTCTGCTTTTCCCAAGATCAGGCACCCTCCCCAGCGAGTGAAAAACAGTCTCCACCCTGCGCTCTCAGCCTCCTTCTGTCCTACGGCCGTGGGGCAAGTGTGAAAATCCGGGCATGGGGGAGGGTTTCATTGTCTAGATAAGGCAAAGCCCCTGATATTGGGACGGTCCCGTTAATACCGGGGTGTCTGCTCACCCTACAACAGCAAAGCAGACGGCGGGATGCTGATTGGCTCTGTACGTTCCCACACCCTCTGCCTATCCACCCCCACATCCCTCTGTCCATCCATCCATCCATCCATTCCCATAAACACCCCTCTTCCCCCCTCTATCCATCCATCCATCCACCCATTCCCATCAACACCCCTCTTCCCCCCTCTATCCATCCATCCATGCACCCATTCCCATAAACACCCCTCTTCCCCCCTCTATCCATCCATCCATGCACCCATTCCCATCAACACCCTCCATCCATCCATCCCTGTTCCCCCCTCTATCCATCCATCCATCCATCCATTCCCATAAACACCTTCCTTCTATCCATCCCTGTACCCCTTCTATCCATCCATCCATCCATCCATGCACCCATTCGTATAAACACCCCTCTTCCCCCCTCAATCCATCCATCCATCCATCCATTCCCATAAACACCTTCCTTCTATCCATCCCTGTACCCCTTCTATCCATCCATCCATCCATGCACCCATTCGTATAAACACCCCTCTTCCCCCCTCTATCCATCCATCCATGCACCCATTCCCATAAACACCCCTCTTCCCCCTCTATCCATCCATCCATCCACCCATTCCCAAAAACACCCTCCATCTATCCATCCCCGTTCCCCCCTCTATCCATCCATCCATGCACCCATTCCCATAAACACCCCTGTTCCCCCCTCTATCCATCCATCCATCCACCCATTCCCATAAACACCTTCTATCTACCCATCCCCCTCTCTATCCATCCATCCATCCATGCACCCATTCCCATAAACACCCCTCTTCCCCCCTCTATCCATCCATCCATCCATCCATCCATCCATCCATGCACCCATTCCCATAAACACCCCTGTTCCCCCCTCTATCCATCCATCCATGCACCCATTCCCATAAATACCTTCTATCTACCCATCCCCCTCTCTATCCATCCATCCATCCATGCACCCATTCCCATAAACACCCTCCATCTATCCATCCTTGTTCCCCCCTCTGTCCATCCATCCATCCATGCACCCATTCCCATAAACACCCTCCATCTATCCATCCCTGTACCCCTTCTACCCATCCATCCATTCCTATAAACACCCTCCATCTGTCCATCCCTGTTCCCCCCCCTCTGTCCATCCATCCATGCACCCATTTCCATAAACACCCCCATTCCCCCCTCTATCCATCCATCCATGCACCCATTCCCATAAACACCCTCCATCTATCCATCCCTGTACCCCTTCTACCCATCCATCCATTCCTATAAACACCCTCCATCTGTCCATCCCTGTTCCCCCCCCCGTCCATCCATCCATGCACCCATTCCCATAAACACCCTCCATCTATCCATCCCCGTACCCCCCTCAATCCATCCATCCATGCACCCATTCCCTTAAACACCCTCCATCTATCCATCCCCGTACCCCCCTCAATCCATCCATCCATGCACCCATTCCCTTAAACACCCTTCATCTATACATCCCCTTTCCCCCTTCTATCCATCCATCCATCCATTCCCATAAACACTCTCCATCTATCCATCCTTGTCCCCCCCGTCCATCCATCCATCCATTCACCCATTCCCATAAACACCCTCCATCTATCCATCCCCGTACCCCCCTCTATCCATCCATCCGTCCATGCACCCATTCCCATAAACACCCCCATTCCCCCTTCTATCCATCCATCCATCCATGCACCCATTCCCATAAACACCCTCCATCTATCCATCCCCGTTCCCCCTCTATCCATCCATTCATTCCTATAAACACCCTCCATCTGTCCATCCCTGTTCCCCCTTCTGTCCATCCATCCATGCAGCTATTCCCATAAACATCCTCCATCTCTCCATCCATGCACCCATTCCCTTAAACACCCTCCATCTATCCATCCCCGTTCCCCCCCTATCCATCCATCCATGCACCCATTCCCTTAAACACCTTCCATCTATCCATCCCCGTTCCCCCCTCTATCCATCCATCCATGCACCCATTCCCATAAACACCCTCCATCTATCCATCCCCGTTCCCCCCCTCTATCCATCCATCCATGCACCCATTCCCATAAACACCCCCGTTCCCCCCCGTCCATCCATCCATCCATCCATGCACCCATTCCCATAAACACCCTCCATCTATCCATCCCTGTACCCCTTCTATCCATCCATCCATTCCTATAAACACCCTCCATCTATCCATCCGCGTTCCCCCCTCTATCCATCCATCCATGCACCCATTCCCTTAAACACCCTCCATCTATCCATCCATCCATGCACCCATTCCCTTAAACACCCTCCATCTATCCATCCCCGTTCCCCCCAAGGGGAAGAGGAAGGAAAAGGGGGAAGAGAAGAGCCAGAGACTGAAACAGTCCGTGAGATTCAAACTCTTTCATGCAGCCTGGGCGCCGCCTTTTCCATTCTCTGCAAAAATGAACCCCCTGTGCCCAATAAGGCAGGTCTGTGCATTGGCCGGGAATCGAACCCGGGCCTCCCGCGTGGCAGGCGAGAATTCTACCACTGAACCACCAATGCTGCAGGTGGGAGGCCTCTCTACTGTCTTCCCTTTACAGCTGTTGACACATCTGGCCTCCAGCTGTTCCATATCTCTAGCCTTCAAGGCATATGTGTCACTGCATTCTCCAATGCTGCTCTGCTCCTTTGAGTAATCTTCTAGTGATCCATCCTCTGTTGTCCATTCCCAGCTGCTGGCAAACAGAGGCTGGGGACGCTATCCCTGCCCATCCTGGCTAATAGCCATCAATGAACCTATCCTCTGAATTTATCTTAGTTCTTTTTTGAACCCTGTTATAGTCTTGGCCTTCACAACAGCCTCTGGCAAGGAGTTCCACAGGTTGACTGTGCATTGTGTGAAGAAATACTTCCTTTTGTTCCTTCCTCCCTAGTTCCTGTGTTATGAGGAGTAGTAACACTTCCTTATTTACTTTCTCCACACCAGTCATGATCTTATAGACCTCTAGCATATCCCTCCTTAGTCACCTCTTTTCCAAGCTGAAAAGTCCCAGTTTTATTAATCTCTCCTTACAAGGAAGCCGCTTCATGCCCCTCATAATTTTTGTTGCCCTTTTCTGAACCTTTTCCAATTCCGATATCTCTTTTTTGAGATGGGGCCACCATACCTGCTCGCAGTATTCAAGGTGTGGGAGCACCATGCATTTATATAGTGGCAATAGGATATTTTCTGCCTTATTGTCTATCTATCCCTTTCTTAATGATTCCCACATTCTGAGAGATGTGGAGGGCCAGGAGGCAAGTAGCTTTGACTGAACTCACTCAAAATGATCATTATCACTGTAACTCATGCCCAGAAGCCCAGAGAAATGGGAGGATAGCATGTGTTTGAAGGGACGGGTATGAAAAGAAGGGTGTGTTTGCAATTGGGGTTTAGGGTGTTGCGAATTTTGCATGGATCTGACTTTCAGAGAACTCTCCACAAAGATGCCGAGATCTCTTTCGTGAGCGGGAAGGTTGAAAGACGCCAAATGAAAAGGTAAGCGAGAACATCTGAACCTTCCCCTATAACACATCTCTGCACGACAGCATTATACTGAACCCGACAACACAGGCACAGAGCAACGCAAGACACAGAAGAGTGCCAGGCGCTCAGGAGAAAACCACATGCCACCAAGCGAGCCGATGTGATGACTCAGGTAACTGATGCTGCCTCTATTGCATGGTGCCACTGAAGATGGGACACCAACGCTGGTGACATGACACTGCGCATGTCTTCGACCAATAAGAAAGGTTAGAATTGGGGGTGGATGCAGAGGCCCAGTTCTGCGGGCCCAGGAGGGTTGGATTGCTGGGGTTGGGGGGGAAGGAAGCGGTGAAGGGGTCATAAGAATGGCAATTCTAGGTCAGACCAATGGTCCATCTAGCCCTGTATCCTGTCTTCCTAGAGTGGCCAATGCCAGGTGCCCCACCCCAGAGGGAATGAACAGAACAGGTGATCATTGAGTGATCCACCCTGTTGCCCATTCCCAGCTTCTGGCAAACATATGCCAAGGATGCTCATGGCTGGGGGGAGTGTGTTGCCTCTCTGTCCATCCTGCCTAATAGCCATTGCTGGCTCTGTCCTCCATGAACATCTCTAACTCTTTTTTGAACCCACTTACACTTCTGGCTCTTCACAACATCCCCTGGCAAGGAGTTCCACAGGTTGTGTGAAGAAATACTTCCTTTGGTTTGTTTTAAACCTGTTGCTTATTCATTTCAGTGGGTGACCCCGGCTTTTCGTGTTATGTGAAGGGGTAAATAACCCTCCTTTATTCACTTTCTCCACACCCATCACGATTTTATAGACCTCTATCATATCTCCCCTTGGTCGTCTCATTTCCAAGGAGAAAAGCCCCAGACTTTTTAATCTCTCCTCCTCCAGAAGCTGTTCAGGGCTGCAGGGTTGGGCAGCTTAACAGATATTCCTGGTCCTACAGCGTCCCTCAGCCCGCTGCTATCTCTCAGCCCAGCTGTTCCCCTCAAGTATTGATGCCATGGGTACTGGGGTGGGTGCGTGGCTTCCTGCCCTGTTGATGGCAGGCACCACCCCTGTGTTAGCAGAGGATGTTGCGAAGACCAGAAGTATAACTGGGTTCAAATATATATGTAAGTTCCTGGAGGATAAGTCCATCAGCGGCTATCAGCCAGGATGGTCAGGGTGTCCCATGCTCCAGGGCCCGCAGATTTCTGTCTGCCAGATGCTGAGACTGGATAACAGGGGATGGGTCACTCAAATCTGGTCTCCATCATTTTGCGGGGGACACATAGAATATCAGGGTTGGAAGGGACCTCAGGAGGTATCTAGTCTAACCAGCTGCTCAGATACACTCCCCCAAGCCCTGAGGGTCTCAAATTTTGCCAAAGCAGCAACGAATCCTGTGGCACCTTATAGACTAACAGAGGTTTTGGAGCATGAGGTTTTGTGGGTGGCTACCCACTTCGTCGGATGCATGTAATTTTATCTAATTTTCTCCTTGCTGTATGTACCCCTTGCTCTGGTCCCATTTCATGCTGCTCTCCGCTTGTCTCATTGCTGCTGGGAGATGGAGCTGAACACCAGTCTGGCTTCTTTCTCCAAGCCATGAGGCCTGGGTCTCTCTCCTCTCTCTCTCACATCGGGACTCCGGAGTCTACAGTGTTCCTGGGAGGACAGCCCAGAGGAGCGGAGCAGCATAGGAGAATGCAGCGACACATGTGCCCTGAAGGCCAGAGATGTGGAACAGCTGGGGGGCGGGCAGATGTGACAACATCTGTAAAGGGAAGAGAGTGGAAACGGCTTTCAGCTGCAGCATTGGTGGTTCAGTGGTAGAATTCTCGCCTGCCACGCGGGAGGCCCGGGTTCGATTCCCGGCCAATGCACAGACCCACTTTTTGGGCACACGTGGCTTATTTTGCAGAACAGGGAAAAGCGGTGCCGGGGCTGCAAGAAAGAGTTTGACTCTCACAGGCTGTTTCAGTGTCTGGTTCTTCTCTTCCCCTCTTTGCCTTCTTCATCCCCCTCGCTCTGCCTCGCAGTCTGCTTCGCCTCTTTCTTTCTTGGGTTTTTTTCTTCCTTTCTTAGATTTTCTCTCTCTCACACTCCCAGTGACAGGGTTGCTCCAAAGAGGCCCTTGGCATTAATTCAGAAAACTTCCTGGGCAGTTGTGGGGTGGAGGCAAGTTGTGTCAGGCTATAGATATTACTGGTGATTATATCGAGGCCTGTGAAGACTGGGGGGCGGGGACCAGATAGATCTATGAATAGTATGTGTGGGGGGAGGAACCAAGGACTGGTGTGTGTGTGTGGGGTGAACTGCCCCCTTTGACCTCCAGCAAAAGATCCCTTCCCTGCCCCCCTTGATGGCTCCGGGTGTGAAGCCTGGGGCGCTTTGAAGCAATCGTGTCACTTTCCGCGGCGGGATCAAAGGGGGGAAATTGACACGCACACGCCTGGCAGGCGTTCCCAGGCTCCCCCCACAGGGCTGGGGGGAAACCCCCGCTGGAGCTCCCGGCATGGGGGGCTGCAGTGATTCCCTAAGGTGTCTATGTGTAGGGTCCCCAGGCTCCCCCCATGGGCACAGAGCCCTGCCCTACAAGAACCTCCCCCCCCGGGACACCCCCTCCAGCTTGGGCCCCAGCGTCTGGCTGTAGAAACTTCGTGTGGGACAGGGGCTCCCTCGGGGATTCTCTGTGGGGGTGAAAGCTGGTGCGATCCTCTGGTGGTGTCAGCTGGAGGAATGAGGGGGACAGGCGGTTGGAGGGAGAAAGAAAAAGACCAAAAAAAGGGGGAAATTGGGAAAAGGAAAAAAGAAAGTGGAAAAAGTTTAGAAAGGAAGAGGAAAAAAAAAAGCAAAAGATGGGAAAGAATGAGAAAGAAGGAAGGAAAAATATGAGAGAAAATAGGAAAAAGAGAGAGCAAATAAAAAAAAACTGGAAAGAAAGCAAGAAAGAGGAAATTGAAAGGAAAGAAAGAGGAAAACTGAGAAGGAAAGAAAGAAAACGAAGCAAAATAAACAGTGGGATAAGTGGAACCAGCCGGGGAGATTTAAACACCCTTTGTAACTAATAAAATGCATCACCTGTAATTTGGCGTTGCCATGGTTTTTGACTGTCTCCCAGGAACAGCTGACGTTACAGGTTGTGCGCACTGGAAATCAGGAGGGAATGTGAACACAACCACCCTACTTATGCGCTGGTTAGGAATTGAATTTGCAGGTGCAGAAATTCTCCCACTGGGCCACCAATTCTCCCTTAGCAAAGCCGGGCCACCACATCTGCAGAGGAACACAGCTCAGATGCATTCATTGCAAACCACCTTCTTTGCAAAGCTTCAACACCATCCCAGCATCCACCTGAGCTCCCTTCTGCTGGGGGTAAGCCCAAAACTACCAGCCCAGGTGTTCCCTTCTTCTCCCAAAGGAGACAAGGGCTTCCCCACTCCAGAGAAAAGATATTTGGGGGATTCCCACTGGATTGGGGACGCTAGTGTCACTGGTATCATCTGGGCCGAGGTTGGGTGAACCAGAGGGAGGTGGATGGTCACCCGTGTGGCCTACCCATGGAGGAAGGGGGAAGAAAGATATTAGGCCTGTTAGATCTTTCTGTGTGTTTCTCGTTGGTTGGGGGTGGTGAGGGAGAGAAACGGGGGCCAGGAAGGCAAAGAGCCTTGACGGAAATCACCCAGACCCCCCCGTCCCTACCCCTCAAAATGATGATGAGAATAATAAGAGAACATAGCTGTAGCAGCCAGCTGAGAAGCCCAGAGAAATGGGAGTCTTGCGGGTACGTGGGAGGCCCCAGGCCTGCATCAGGCAGAAAGACAGTGAGACGGGAAACCAGGCCGGGATGAGACGGACAGACTTAGCCTCCTTGTGTAATGAAAATGAGGATGCATGGCACAAAGTTGGCTGCATCATGGACGATTGCCGAACGTACGGTCATCCTAGAGGTGGGTGACCACCATTCCTATGGCTAGCCCCTGGGCTCTGGGCTGGATAGATGGAGGATGTTTATGGGAATGGAAGCATGGATGGATGGATGGATGGATAAAGGGGAGGAACGGGGATGGATAGATGGAGAGTGTTTATGGGAATGGATGGATGGATGGATGGATGGATGGATAGAGCAGGTACGGGGATGGATAGATGGAGGATGTTTATGGGAATGGGTGCATGGAAGGATGGATGGAGGGGGGAACCGGGATGGATAGATGGAGGGTGTTTATGGAAATGGGTGCATGGATGGATGGATGGAGGGGGGAACGGGGATGGATAGATGGAGGGAGTTTATGGGAATGGGTGCATGGAGGGATGGATGGATGGATGGATAGAGGGGGGTACGGGGATGCATAGATGGAGGGTGTTTATGGGAATGTGTGCATGGATGGATGGATAGAGGGGGGAACGGGGATGGATAGATGGAAGGTGTTTATGGGAATGGGTGCATGGATGGATGGATGGATGGATAGAGAGGTGAACGGGGATGGATAGATGGAAGGTGTTTATGGGAATGTGTGCATGGATGGATGGATAGAGGGGGGAACGGGGATGGATAGAAGGAAGGTATTTATGGGAATGGGTGGATGGATGGATGGATGGATAGAGAGGTGAACGGGGATGGATAGATGGAAGGTGTTTATGGGAATGGGTGCATGGATGGATGGATAGAGGGGGGAAGAGGGGTGTTTATGGGAATGGGTGCATGGATGGATGGATGGATGGACAGAGGGATGTGGGGGTGGATAGGCAGAGGGTGTGGGAATGTAAAGAGCCAATCAGCATCCCACCGTCTACTTTGCTGTTGTAGGGTGAGCAGACACCCCGATATTAACGGGAGCATCCCAATATCAGGGGCTTTGCCTTATCTAGACAATGAAACCCGCCCCCATGCCCGGATTTTCACACTTGCCCCATGGCCATAGGACAGAAGGAGGCGGAGGGTGGAGACTGTTTTTCACTCTCTGTGGAGGGTGCCTGATCTTGGGAAAAGTAGAAACTGAGGAAAACAAAAGCTTCTTTTGTTGCATTGGCCGGGAATCGAACCCGGGCCTCCCGCGTGGCAGGCGAGAATTCTACCACTGAACCACCAATGCAGCTGTTAAGATTTTTTCTTCCTCGCTATCCCCTCTTACAGCTGTTTCAACATCTGGCTCCCCACAGCTGTCCCCCAGCTCTCAGTGCACAGGGCTGTGTTGCCAGCTCCGCTGCCCCCCTCTCCCAACATCTGCTACAGCCAGACAGCGGGCACAGGGTAAGGGAGATACATCCCCCAGAGCAGGGTTAGCGAATAAGGGAACGTTATGCGGGGTTATAACCTAGATCCATCTATTTAGCTCACAACAGTTTCTATCTTAATCTCTTTCAGTATCTTTTTTATAATCTGCTGGCTAATTTCTGTGGCATAATCATTGATGGGATCCATACACACCCTGTACCTACCTACCCACACAGCCTCAGGCCCCCTCTATCCAGCCAGCCATGAACACTTCCCCATATACACGCTCTATCCACCCACCCCCCTACACACCCTCTATCCATCCATCCACCCATCCCTGTACGCCCTTTATCTACTCATCCATCCATCCATGAACCCATTCCCATAAACACCCTGTATCTATCCATCCCCGTACCCACCTCTATCCATCCATCCATCCATCCATGTACCTATTCCCATAAACACCCTTTATCCCCCTACACACCTTCTATCTACCCATCCCCACATACCTCCCTCTCTCTGTCTATCCACCCCATACACATCATCTCCTCAGCCCTGGCGTTCCCAGACCCTCCATGCTCCCGTCTGTTCTCCCGGTGTCAGAGCTGGGGCAGAGCCCCCACCCCACCCCACTCCACCCCACCCCCCGCACCTAGCAAATGGATCCCGGCTTTCAGGCACGTTAGTTCCGGGCTGCTGGGATTTCTCAAGCCATAAAAATCCAAATGGCATCTGCAGCTTTGAGCTGACGTGTGAGAACATCCCCCGACACCTCCATGGGCCGGGACACCGGCTGTCCCAGCCCCAGCAGCGCCCCAGGAAGCCGCAGGTGAGAAAGAAAAGGGATTTTCCCAGGGGAGGCTTAATGCTTCTGACCGTCACACCCATCCAGCCCCATATAGCCCCTCTATCCATCAATACAGCCCCCATACACCCCATCTATCCACCAACCCATCCGGCTCCATATAGCCCCTGTATCCATCAATGCAGCCTCCATCCACCCCATCTATCCACCCATCCACATCCCCATATAGCCCCTCTATTAATCAATACAGCCCCCATACACCCCATCTATCCACCCATCCACATCCACATATAGCCCCTCTATTCATCAGTACAGCCCCCATACACCCCATCTATCCACCGACCCATCCAGCTCCATATAGCCCCTGTATCCATCAATACAGCCCCCATACAACCCATCTATTCACCGACCCATCCAGCTCCATATAGCCCCTGTATCCATCAATACAGCCCCCTTCCACCCCATCTATTCACCCATCCACATCCCCATATAGCCCCTCTATTCATCAGTACAGCCCCTATACGCTCCATCTATCCACTAACCCATCCATCCCCATATAGCCCCTCTATTCATCAATACAGCCCCCATACACCCCATCTATCCACCAACCCATCCAGCTCCATATAGCCCCTGTATCCATCAATACAGCCTCCATACACCCCACCTATCCACCAGCCCATCCAGCTCCATATAGACCCTGTATCCATCAATACAGCCCCCTTCCACCCCATGTATCCACCCATCCACGTCCCCATATAGCCCCTCTATTCATCAATACAGCCCCCATACACCTCATCTATCCACCCATCCACGTCCACATATAGCCCCTCTATTCATCAATACAGCCCCCATACACCCCATCTATCCACCCACCCATTCATCCCCATATAGCTCCTCTATCCATCAATCAGCCCCCATCCACCCCATCTATCCACCCATCCACATCCCCATATAGCCCCTGTATCCATCAATACAGCCTCCATCCACCCCATCTATCCACCCATCCCCATCCCCATATAGCCCCTCTATCCATCAATACAGCCCCCATACACCCCATCTATCCACCGACCCATCCAGCTCCATATAGCCCCTGTATCCATCAATACAGCCCCCATACACCCCCTCTATCCATCCATCCAGCCCCATACACCCCCGCTATCTATGGATCCCCATAAACCCCTTCTATCCATCCATTCCCATCGCCCCATCTATCCATCCCCACACATCTATCTATCTAACCCCAGACACCTCCTCCATCTACGTACTATCTATGCCTGTACCCGCCCCTCCCCAATTGCTGTCTGATCTAAGGATAACATCTCCCTGCCTTTTTCTCCCTGTCGGTTTAACCCCTGTGTGACCAGTCTCTCCAGCGTTGCTTTTGAAGAACAAGGAACCAAAGGCTGGACCGCTCCCCCCGCCCAGACTCGCACAAGAACACGCACACGCGGGAGAAACTTCGCATCCACGGGGAAAACAGCGCAACGTGAACCCGGGCCTGAGCTGGGTTTTCCCGGGACCAAAGCTCGCCCCCTGGCGGCCGGGGCTGAACCCAGCCGGGAGGCCCAATCTGCGCAGCCTCCACAGGGGAGAGACAGATGAGGTCCTGCCCTGGGCTAGGGGCAGGGGCAGAAACCAATTTTGCTTGGCCCTCAGCGCTTCCTTCCTGCCTCCTACCTCCAGGCTCCCAATCCTGCCCACCTTCCCCCCGCCCCTCTGTCCACTCCCCTCCTCCGTTTGGCTACCTCGTCGCAGGGGGGATCCTTGGTGCCCGCCCCTCCCCGGCCCATTTTGGACAGGCATCCCCCCCCCTTCCCATGTGTCCCCTCCCTACTCATCACACCCCTTCCCCTTCATCTCCTCCGGTTTCCTAAAGGCGCCAGCTGTGCCCCCCCTCCCAGCGCAGCCACATCTGTCGCGTGAGCCCTGGGTCGCGCCCTCCGCCCCAGGTGCTTGGCACCGCGCGCCCAATGCCAGGGGTCCCCACCAGGGGCTTGGCACCACGCACCCCCTACCAGGCATCTGCCCCAGGTGCTTGGCACCGTGCACCCACTGTCAGGGCTCCACCCCAGGCGCTTGGCACTGCGCAGCCACTGCCAGGGGTCCACCCCAGGCGCTTGGCACCTCGCAGCCACTGCCAACGGGGTCCGCCCCAGGTGCTTGGCCCTGCACAGCCACTGCCAGGGGTCCGCCCCAGGCGCTTGGCACCGCGCGCCCACTGCCAGGGGTCCCCACCAGGCGCTTGGCACGGCGCACCCCCCTACCAGGCATCGGCTCCAGGCGCTTGGCACCGTGCACCCCCTACCAGGCATCTGCCCCAGTCACTTGGCACCGCGCACCCACTGTCAGGGATCTGCCCCAGGAGCTTGGCACCGCGCAGCCACCGCCAGGGGTCCGCCCCAGGCGCTTGGCACCGCGTGCCCACTGTCAGGGGTCCGCCCCAGGCGCTTGGCACCGTGCACCCCCTACCAGGCATCTGCCCCAGGCACTTGGCACCGCGCACCCACTGTCAGGGATCCACCCCAGGCGCTTGGCACCACGCAGCCACTGTCAGGGGTCCCCGCCAGGCGCTTGGCACCACGCACCCACTGTCAGGGGTCCGCCCCAGGCGCTTGGCACCATGGACCCACTGCCAGGGATCCGCCTCAGGCGCTTGGCACCACGCACCCACTGCCAGGGGTCCGCGCCATGCGCGTAGGTGACATAATGCACCCCCGCCTCTCCTCCAGGCCCCAGCCCTAAGCCCGGGGGAGGAAGGGGGCGGAAGGGGGAGGGGCCGACCGGCCCGTGCCAGGCTCGGGGTCAATTTGCTCTTCACACGCCGGGGGATTTTAGCAGGTTGGAGACAAGGCTGGTGGTGGGTGCAGAGGCGGGGGCAGGTGTCTGGGGCGGTCGGTGCGGAGGGGAAGGAGGGGCCTGGCCGGCTCGCTAGGCCCCTGGGGGCGGAGCGGGGGGGTATAAAAGAGGGCCCGGCTGCGCGGCAGCGCCTTTGTTTCGGCCGGACAAGGAGCAGGGCGCAGAGCCACCATGGTGACCAAAGGCGTCTCGGAACCCGCCGCGCTGAGGAAGGTGCGCTGCGGCCCCCGCGGGATGGAGGGGCCTGGCAGGCGGGTGGGTGCCCGGGGGCGCCCGCGGGAGGCAGGTGGGTGGGTGCCCGGGGGCGCACGCGGCAGGTGGGTGGGTGGGTGCCCGGGGGCGCACGAGGGGTACTGCGGAGGCGGGGGGCTGCCCGGGGGCGCACGCGGGAGGCGGGTGGGTAGGTGCCCGGGGGCGCACGGGGGGGACTGCGGGGGGCTGAGAGGAGGCTTGTAGCGGGAGCAGGGGTTGAGGGAGCCGGGGGCAGCTCCGGGGGTATTTGGAGGATAGGGGGTGAATCTCTCGGTGGGGTATTTGTGGGTCAGCGTTGACGGCAGGTCTCGGGTGGGGTATTTGGGGGACAGGTCTCGGGTGGGGTATTGGGGGTGCAGCTCCAGGCTGGGGTATTTGGAGGTCATCGGGGGCAGGCCTCGGGTGGAGTATTTGGGGAGCAGGGGGGGCAGGTCTCGGGCGGGGTCTGTGGGGGTCCGGGGCAGGTCTCGGGCGAGGCATTTAGGGAGCGGAGGGAAGGTTTCGGGCCGGGATTTTGGGGGTCGGGGGCAGGTCTCGGGTGGAGTATTTGGGGAGCGGGGGGGCAGGTCTCGGACGGGATTTTGGGGGTGCGGGGGGCAGGTCTCGGGCTGGGTGTTTGCGGACCGGGGGCAGGTCTCGGGAGGGGTTTTGGGGGGCGGGGGGCAGGTCATTTGGGGCAGGTCTCGGAGGGGTGTTTGGGTAGCGGGGGGTCAGGTCTCGGACGGGGTTTTTGGGGCGCGGGGGGCAGGTCTCGGGCGGGGTGTTTGGGGAGCGGAGGGAAGTGTTTCGGGCCGGGATTTTGGGGATCGGGGGGCAGGTACGGGAGAGGTGTTTGGCGAGCGGGGAGGGGCGGGGAGATCTCAGACAGGGTGTTTGTGGAGCGGGGGCAGGTCTCGGGATGGGTTTTGGGGAGCGGGGGGTCAGGTCTCGGGCGGGGTGTTTGGGGAGCGGGGGGGCAAGTCTCGGGTGGAGTATTTGGGGAGCGGGGGGAGCAGATCTCGGACGGGGTTTTCGGGTGTCGTTTGGGGCAGGTCTCGGGCGGGGTGTTTGGGGAGCGGGGGGCAGGTCTCGGGGGGGTATTTGAAGTTCGGGGGGCAGGTCTCGGGAGGGGTGTTTGGGGGTCGGGGGCAGATCTCGGCTGGGGTTTTGGGGAGCGGGAGCAGGTCTCGGGGGGTATTTGGGGGTCGGGGGGCAGGTCTCGGGCAGGGTTTTGGGTAGCGGGGGCAGGTCTCGGGGGGTATTTGGGTGTCAGGGTCAGGTCTCGGGCAGGGTTTTGGGGAGCGGGTCACGGGGGGTATTTGGGGGTCGGGGGGCAGATCTCGGGCGGGGTGTTCAGGGAGCGCGCGGTCCACAGAGGGGGCGCAGGGGTCCGGGGTCCCCACTGCCGCGGGGGGCTGAGTGGCCTGGCGCCTCCCTTGCGCTCTCCCGGCCAGATGCTGAAGCCGCTGGCGGAGAAGCGCAGGCGGGAGCGGATCAACCGGAGCCTGGAGGAGCTGCGGGTGCTGCTGCTGGACCGGACCCGGCACCAGGTCAGTGCGCCCTGGGGTGCCCCCTGCCCTTCCCCCACCCAGAGCCACCTGCCCTACCCCCCACTCAGAGCCCCCTGCCCCCACCTACCCCCTGCCCCCCACTCAGAGCCTCCTGCCCATCCAGCAGGCCCTGCCCTGCCCCCCACTCAGAGCCCCCTGCCTCCCATCTACCCCCCACCCACCCAGCGCGCCCTGCCCTGCCCCCATCACAGCCCCGTGCCCTGCCACCACCCACCCCCTGCCCTCCCCACCCAGCGCACCCTGCCCTACCCCCCACTCACCCCCTGCCCTCCCCACCCAGAGCCCCTGCCCTGCCCCCCACTCACCCCCTGCCTCCTGCTTGCCCACCCAGACTGCCTCCTTCCCCCTAGCGCCTGCCCCGAGCCCCCTAACCTCCCCCCAGACACAACCTGCCCCAAGCCCCCTGCCCCACTCAGACACCCTCTACCTCCCCCAGTGCCAACGCAGGGTCCCCCCAGGCCCCAGACACCCCCGCTCAGAGCCCACCACCCCCTCCCAGACACCCCTGCCCAGAGCCTTCTCCCCCTGCATGCAGCCCCCACTCAGAGCTCCCACCTCCTCCCAAACAGCCCCACCCTGAGACCCCTGCCCCACCCAGACACGTGCTACTCCCCAGTGCCTACTCAGGGGTCCCCCAGCCCCTCTGACACCCCACCCAGACAGCCCAGCCTATCCCAGTGCCCCCAGCTGTTCTCTGCCCTGAGGCCCCGCGCAAACACTCCCTGTTACTCCCCAGCGCCCACCCCGAGTTCCCCCAATCTCCACCCAGACACACACCCCCGACACCCCCTCCAGAGAGCCCCCACCCTGAGCGCCTTGCCCCATCCGGACAGCCCCGACCAGAGCCCGCAGCCCCCATCCAGAGCCCCCCGGCCTCACCCAGACAGCCCCCAACACCAGCCCCCACCCAGACAGCCATCACCCAGAGCCCCTAACCCACATCCTGACAGCCCCCACCCAGAGATCCCCCACCCTTAGCGCCTTGGCCCACCCAGACAGCCCTCCCCACCAGCCCCCACCCAGACAGCCATCACCCAGAGCCCCTAACCCACACCCTGACGGCCCCCACCCAGAGATCCTCCACCCTGAGCACCTTGCCCCACCCAGACAGCCCCATCCAGAGCCCCCTGGCCTCACCCAGACAGCCCTCCCCACCAGCCCCCACCCAGACAGCCACCGCCCAGAGCCCCTAACCCACACCCTGACGGCCCCCACACAGAGATCCCCCACCCTGAGCACCTTACCCCACCCAGACAGCCCCACCCAGAGCCCCCTGGCCTCACCTAGACAGCCCCCACCCAGACAGCCACCACCCAGAGCCCCTAACCCACACCCTGACGGCCCCCACCCAGAGATCCCCCACCCTGAGCACCTTACCCCACCCAGACAGCCCCACCCAGAGCCCCCTGGCCTCACCCAGACAGCCCCCTCCACCAGCCCCCACCCAGACAGCCATCACCCAGAGCCTCTAACCCACACCCTGACGGCCCCCACACAGAGATCCCCCACCCCGAGCACCTTGCCCCACCCAGACAGCCCCATCCAGAGCCCCCTGGCCTCACCCAGACAGCCCCCTCCACCAGCCCCCACCCAGACAGCCATCACCCAGAGCCCCTAACCCACACCCTGACGGCCCCCACCCAGAGATCTTCCCACTCTGAGTGCCTTGCCCTGCCCAGAGCCCCCAGCCCCTATCCAGAGCCCCCCCGGCCTCACCTAGACAGCCCCCACCACCAGCCCCCACCCAGACAGCCACCGCCCAGAGCCCCTAACCCACACCCTGATGGCCCCCACCCAGAGATCCCCCACCCTGAGCACCTTACCCCACCCAGACAGCCCCACCCAGAGCCCCCTGGCCTCACCTAGACAGCCCCCACCCAGACAGCCTCGCCCAGAGCCCCCATCCCTCATCCAGAGCCCCCCAGCCTCACCCAGACAGCCCCTACCACCAGCCCCCACCCAGACAGCCACCACCCAGAGCCCCTAACCCACACCCTGATGGCCCCCACCCAGAGAGCCCCCAACCTGAGCACCTTGCCCCACCCAGACAGCCCTGCCCAGAGCCCCCAGCCCCCATCCACAGCCCCCTGGCCTCACCTAGACAGCCCCCCCCACCAGCCCCCACCCAGAGCCCCCAACCCACACCTGACAGCCCCCACCCAGAGTCCCCCAACACCCATCCAGACAGCCCCTCCCCATAGCTCCTAGCCGCCACCCAGAGCCCCCAGCCCGCACCATCAGCCCCCACCCAGATGGCCGCCACCCAGAGCCCCCCAACCCCCACTCAGAGCCCCCCAGTCCTCATCCAGAGGCCCCAGCCCCCACCCAGACAGCCACTGCCCAGAGCCCCCCAACACCCACCCTGACAGCCCCTTCCCAGAGCCCCCTAGCCCCCATCCAGAGCCCCCAGCCCCCAGCCAGAGAGCTGCCACCCAGAGCCCCCCAGCTCCCCAGGCACCCCCACTACCTCCCCAGTGCCTGCCCAGTGTCCCCCAGCCCCTCTCTGCCATCAGCCCCCTAGCCCCTCCCCCCTTGATCCCTTCCCATCTTCTCCAGCCCCCCCCGTACCCCCCTCACCCCGGTCACCTCAGCCCCGTCCATGACCACTTGTGTTGCAGACCCTGCAGAACCGGAAAGTGGAGAAGGCCGAGATCCTGGAGCTGGCCGTGCGCTACCTGCGGGACTGGAGCGCCCCCCCCGGGCGGGGTAGGGTACTGCAGGCGGGCGGGCACGTGTGTCTGTGTGTCTCATGTACAACATGACCCATCCCCTTGCCCCTGTGTGTGTGTCTCTGCCCCCCGCATTCCTGGCACTGACCCTCCCTCCCTCTGTGTGTGTCTCTCTGCCCAACCCCCCTATGCCAGGCACTCACCCCCACCGTGTGTGTGTCTCTGTGTCCCCCCTCATGCCTGGCACTGACCCCCCCCGTGTGTGTCTCTCTGCCTAATCCCCCCATGCCAGGCACTCACCCCCCCCCCATGGTGTGTCTCTCTGTCCCCCCTCATGCCTGGCACTGACCCCCCCATGTGTGTCTCTCTGCCCCCCCATGCCTGGAACTGACCCCCCCATGTGTGTCTCTCTGCCTAACCCCCTCATGCCAGGCACTCACCCCCCCAATGTGTGTCTCTCTGCCCCCCCATGCCTGGCACTGATCCCCCTCCCCCAGTGCGTGTCACTGTCTCCCCCTATGCCTGGCACTGATCCCCCTCCCCCATTGTGTGTCACTGTCCCCCCCCCATGCCTGGCACTGACCCCCCTCCCCCATTGTGTGTCACTGTCCCCCCCCATGCCTGGCACTGACACCCCTCCCCCATTGTGTGTCTCTGTCCCCCCCATGTACGGCACTGACCCCCCCCTCCCCTGCTGCCCCCCCAGGAGCCGATCCGGCGGGGGAGGCCGACCCCCTGCAGCGCTGCTACCTGCTGGGCTTCCGGGAATGCCTGCTGCGGCTCTCCGCCTTCGTCCGCGACGCCCAGCCCTGCGTGCAGGGCCAGCTGCTCGACACCCTGCACCTCTACCTGGCCGCCAAGTGCCGCCAGGTGCCGCCGGAGCCCAGCCCGCCAGAGCCGGCCTGCAGGCTCCGGCCGGGCCTCCCTCCCCCACCCACCTGCCCGGTCTCCCCCAGCCCTTCCTCGCCCGCGCAGCCACGCCACCGACCCTTTCACCGCCCCGGGGCCCCGGAGACACACGCCACCGACCCTTTCACTGCCCCGGGGCCCCGGAAACACACGGATGAGGCAGCAGCTTCGAAAGGGGAGCCCCCGCAGCCGGCCGTCTGGAGACCCTGGCCCCAGGGCTAGCAAGGCAGACATTGTACAGAGCTCCGTGTATAGCACTCAGCCCTCCCTTCAGGCCGTGTATATAATGTAAAGTTTATCTATATTGCCCACTCCTTGCCACCCCTCTGCCCCCACAGGTCCCGTTTCCTGAGCCAGGAACACGTCTTTTCGGTAGAGCCAAGGGGGGGATTTTTTTTCATCCTCAATGGGTTTTCCGGTGAAAAATGCAGATTGGGTGACACCGAAACGGCTCGTGAATCCGCGGCGGTTTGACCAATATCTTTGGGAAAGGGGTGCGGTTTGTGGAGGGGGGGGTTGGATCTGAAATGAGGTGTTTTGATTTGTCAGGGAGAGCCGACTTTTCGTTTGGAAATTCCCATTTTATTTGTTTAAAAATATCACCATTAATAGGGCGAAATGTTTAATTCTGATGGTTTTGAAATGAAAGCGTTTGATTCTTCATCGACAACTGACTTGTCAGTTGGAAAATTTCTTTGGATTTAAAAAAAAATCTCCCCCCCCCCCCCCCCGCTCAATTTTTAAATGGGAAGTGGAGAAATGGCCTTATTTAAACCAGAGCAAATTTGTTTATGGACCCTATCCCGGCAGTTGAAACCTGGCTGCCAGCAATTGGTGTGCGCGCAACAGGGTGAACTCAACTTTTTTAGCCCAGATCAAGTCAAAGTAGACAGGAAGGAATTATCATTTTAGCTGTACAGTGGGTGAACTGTGGAAGCAACTTAGGCCTGCTCTACACTCAAAAGTTAGGTCAACACAGCTCCGGAGCGCTGGTGTAGACGCGGCAAGCTTGACGGAAGAATCCTTCCATCGATCTAGCTGCCAGGGTAGGAAGTGTCTACACTCCCACACTACAATGGCATAGCGGCAGTGTTGTACCTGGGCCCCCACGTTGTAGACGTGCCAAGAAGGCCTTGGTAGACCCAGGAACTGAATGCAGATTTTCAGAGAACCTGCTATGTGAGGTGCCAGAGAAACAAGGAACAAAAAGACGCTTCTGCTAAAAGCCCATGAATTTACCTAGTCCACATGCCCTGCCATCTGCACAATCCTAGGTTCACAGGAGAAGATTTGCAAAAGTAAGTCATGATCGCAGCTAACCAACCTTAACGGGACCAGGTTTTCAGAAGGCACTTTCTGATTTAGTTGGGGGGTTTGGTCCTGCTTTGAGCCGGGGGTTGGACCTGAGGTCCCTTCCAACCCTGAGATTCTAGGATTCTATTTCATGAGACTCTTTGGGTGGTGAATCAAGGTGGACCCTCAAAACTCAAAATGAAGATGCCAAAAATCACCAGCTGCTTTTGAAAATCTCAAGCCTGGATTTTAAGGCGGTTCTGTCCGGAGCTGGTTCACTTTACGGATTTTTCTGTTAGCTGGCCAAACGCAAAGCTTGGGGCAAACAATAATTTGTTGAGTTGCCCACCAACTGATTTAAAAAAAAATAAAAAAATTTCAGCACACCGAAAGCAGAAATAAACCAACCCCCCCAAATTGTTTCAGGTCAACCGAAACTTTTCGTTTGACTTGGTTCATTTCGGGAGCTTTAAAAAAAAACACTTTATAACTGAATAAAAGAGAAGGGAAATGTGAAATGAAAAGTGGTTTTGAATGGAAATGTTTTGTTTTCACACGTTTTGAATCCCCGCCCCCCCAAACCGAAACAATTCATGAATTCAACACAAATTTGCCAAAATATTTTGGTCGACCCCAAGCTGCATTTTTTGGTGGAAAAAAGTGTCATCCAAAGAATTTCGCCTAGCCCAAATTCTGATTATGTAGCTCTATTCCCCGCTTGATGCTTGCCAACAAGTTCCAGTTCCTAGTATCCACAAAAAAACACCTTTAGCCTGGTATCCTTAAAGCTAAGCAATACCTCTTGGAAAGTCTTGATTTCTGTAGAGATCGCAATAATTTTTTTTACAGGTAAGTAGCAAAAGTGAGGCTTGAAATCTGGTTGGATTTGAACCAGCAATCTTTGAATGGCTATTTTGTGTTCTAGACAGCTAATATACAAGCCATTGCACTGCAGAGGCAGCTAGCTTGCTATTAAAGTTTCCTTTTAATGGATACAGGTCTTTGGTGTCTGCAGTGGCGTTTTTATATCAGACTCTATTAAAAGCTCTGTGTTTGATAAACTATAGTCTTGAATTCCAACCGTGTGAACCACTTGCAAGTTGCGTGCTTTGTTGCGGGATGCCGAAGCATGACGGAAATTGTCATGTTCCAAGAGAAGAGGACTATTTCCCCCAAATATTCTCCCATCCCTGCATGCAGGGAAAGGTGTGGAGGTGTATTTTTGTTCCATTGTGTGCATTTGTGTCTGATGTCTATCTGTAATCCGGTAGCCAGAATTTCTGTTTTGTTAGAAATTCTGCAATTTCAGGAAGGGGGATTCATTCCAAATCGGAACACCGACAACGAATGGAAATTCCCCAGAATATGAAATGTTCAGGGAAAAATAAAACCCTTTTGGCCCAATCAGAATGTTTCATTCTGGTTTCACTGCTTCCGATATAGCCCTGGAAACGAAATTTTAAGTAGAAGTGCATTTTGAAACGCCAAGTCGCTTCAGAATGAAAAATCAAAACTTTTCCAGGCAGATGGTTGGCGACACGCCCCTTTTTGATTCTGTTGCCCACGCAAAAGGTCACTGAAGTGGACAAGTTCCCATGAAAAGTTCGTTTTTGATGAGCTGGCCAATTTTCCAGTGGCAAACTGGTAGGTTGACATTTTTCTGACTTGCTTTCTATGTGTCTGTGTCCTTTGGGTGTGTCTCAGTAGAGCTTTGGGTGTGTCCTTTGGTCCTTTGGGTGTGTCTCGGTATAGCTATATTTGAATTGTGTTTCTCTCTGTATATTTGTTTGTGTGTGCACCTCTCTATAGCTGTGTGTGTGTTTTTAACCCGCTCTGAGCCCAGTGTGGGAAAACATTGCTGTACTTGGAAAGTGCATCCCACTTCTCACACCAGCAGCGTTGAATTCTTGATGCTCATCTGACTTTATACAGGCTTCTAAGATTTGCTGGGCTCCTGCTTCACTCTGACAGCTCTGCCCAGTGAGATCAGCTCCTGGTCAAAGTCTCTTCAGGGACCCATGGACCTCAGCAGGTATCTGCAGTGATGCCCGGATGTGCAGAGTTGGGTTTATTAGTCAGCTGGAAATGGGAAGTCCTTGGGTTAGAATGGAGGGGCCAAGCTTAAGACATCAAGTCAGCCAAGCTGTCTCTTCATCAGTGCCAGGTGAGAGCCAGATCTTATCCCCCCTCCTCTCCCTTCTTGGCCCACCACTGTCCCTTCTTCACTGAGCTCACATCTTCCCATCCTTAGAAGTTAATTGGTCTGTACTTGGGGTGCCCACTATCTGTCCAGATCCTCCACTGGTTAGTTATGGCCCATTCATTCACTCCAGCCTGTTCTGAGACCCCAACACCTCATGTCTCCTGGAAGAGCAAGTCCATGGGTAGCCAGTCCTAGGCGTAATCTACACTAGAAAATTAGGTGGCATAACTATGTTGCTCAGGGGGGTGAAAAAATTGAGCCTCCCCGGCAGTGGCGTAGTTAAGCCGACCTAAATCCCTGTGTAGACAGCAATAGGAAATCTTCCCGAGGTGGGTTACCCAGGCAAATGCGCCGTTGTAATGTTTTAAGTGTAGACAACTCTTAATCAAATAAGTCCCTGGTAGGCCTAATGTTCACAAAAGCCCTATAGAAAAATCCCGCTTCAGAGTAAGGAGGATCCCTGAACTTTGTGAATGCTGGACTGGGTGAAGTTTTTCAGCTGAAACTTTTTGGGGGGGGGAGTGGGGGGTATGTGTGAAAAATATCATGAACTTGTGTCGATTTCACCCACTTGGTCATTTAAGGGGCAAAGCAAAAGAACATTGGAAACAGTCGAAAAGAAACATCTGGACATTTTTAAATCAAAATGTTTCAGTTTTTCCCAGTGCGAGGGCTTTTTGATTGGCCAATTCCCTTTTCTTCCATTTTTTGCTCAAACACAAACAAAAAAAACTGTGGAAAAACGTAAATGCTGAAAGTCAAAATGTTTCGTTGCAGGCTGAAAGAAGCATTTAGTCCATCCCAAATCAACTTGGGTTTTTGTTGCTTGGATTTGCCGGCAACGTAAAAAAAAATCGGTTTGACCCGAAACAAATTTTTTGACCCAAAACAATTTTTTTCCCTTTTTTCGGAATCAAAATAGCCGTTATTCACCGTTATTCAGCCATTATATCCATTAGTATAGGAGCCATGAAAACTCTATGTGTGTGCGTGTGTGATTGTCCATGACTGTAGGAGCCATGAAAACTGTGTGTGTGTGTGTGTGTGTGTTATTGTCCATCACTGTAGGAACCATGAAAACTCTACGTGTGTGTGTGTGTGATTGTCCATCACTATAGGAGCCGTGAAAACTCTACGTGTGTGTGTGTGATTGTCCATCATGTAGTTTGTACAATTAATGCTTCATTTCCTAATAAAAATAACTGGTAAAAAGTTGACAGAAGTGAATCCCATTTTTTCCATGCCAACCTGTCTTTTCGGGGGCGGGGTGGGAAAAAAGCTGTGAAATTTCAGCCCCAAACATGGTTTGTGAGGGTGTCATTGCGTGTCTGTGTTCACACGTGATGTGCATGCATTTGCACAGGCATGTTCCTGTGTGTACATGCATGGTTTGGGTTTTTTTTAAAGGGGCTGTGGGTGGGGGGAGATCTGAGATGGTTTGATTCACACTCCCCAGCCCCACTGCTGTTATATGGGTCACACGGGGCTTCCTGTCTGTTGGTGAGGCCATGCTAGGGGTCTACAAGCCCCCAGCCTCACGTGTGGCTGTCATGGGTCTCGTGGTCCTTGGCTCCCTGAGAGGACCCCTCCTTCAGCATGACACCCCCCCGTGAAGGTTGCCCTCTCTCACTGTGGTCCCCTGGGCCTACACCCCCAGAGGGAGCAATGCTCCACTCCCATCTCTACCCTGCATCCTATATCATCTCCCCCAACAGCTCCCTGGCTGCTAGGTGAGGTCACACCCTGTCCTCTGCACCAACGAACCATCTCGCCCACCACCCTGTTAAACATGCAGCACAGAGGGAAACTGAGGCACACACAGCACTCGCCCAAAACACTAAGCAAAGCCCCCCCTTGCTTCATCACAGTGGCCCCCTCCTACCGTGGCACCAAATGGAAAACACTTTTTGGGGTGCCCCGGCGAGGCAGAGCTCAAGGCTCAGCGCCCCAGTCATCGCAGCAGCTGGGCCAAGCCAGAGCCACAGGTGCGTGTCATAGAAAGACCACGTGTGTCCCTGCCCTCACGGGGATGAGATCTGCAACTCAGTCCCCAGTGTGTGTGTGTGAGGTGGGGAGCTCCCGGACTCTCAGGGCCAGATTTGAGGCCAGCTGCTTTCCATAGCAGCGAGAGAGTGGGGGGAGCCTGCCTGGCCCCCAATGCAGCACAGACACTGGCTAACGACCTCTGCAAACAGGGACCCCTGGCTCAGATGCCTCCGGGTACAGTCCCTGGGGTGCCAGCTCTCTCCCCCTCCCTCTGTCTGTACCCAGCCCTCTGCCCGTCCATCCCCATACAGACCCTTCGATCTATCCCTTCCACGCCGTCACCCCATTTCCCTCCCGACCCCCACTGCCGTAATCCTCCTATCTATCCCAATGCCCACCACCCACTTCCCAATTCACCCCCGCCTGCCCCATACACCCCATCTACCTCTTGATCCCCATCCCTCCCTCCCTCTGTCCAGCTGCCATCCCACACATCCCTCTGTCTAGCCATCTATCCCACGATAGACACAGCCCCTGTCTCTTCCCAGACACACTCCTCCACCACCAATCGATCCTGCTGTTCCTCTATAACCCCCTCTCGGTTCGTCCATCAATCCCCAGCCACACCCCCATCTATCTATCTATCTATCCCCATCCACCCCCTCTATCTATCCCCAGACACCCCCATCTATCCCCATCCACCTCCTCTATCTATCCCCATCCATCTATCCATCCCCATCCACCCCCTCTATCTATCTATCTATCCCCATCCACCCCCTCTATCTATCCCCATCCGTCTATCCATCCCCATCCACCCCCTCTATCTATCTATCTATCCCCAGACACCCCCATCTATCCCCATCCACCCCCTCTATCTATCTATATATCCCCATCCATCTATCTATCCCCATCCTCCCCCTCTATCTATCTATCTATGCCCCTCTATCTATCTGTATATCCCCATCCACCCCCTCTATCTATCCCCATCCACCCCCTCTATCTATCTATCTATCCCCAGACACCCCCATCTATCCCCATCCACCTCCTCTATCTATCCCCATCCATCTATCCATCCCCATCCACCCCCTCTATCTATCTATCTATCTATCCCCAGACACCCCCATCTATCCCCATCCACCCCCTCTATCTATCTATCTATCCCCATCCATCTATCTATCCCCATCCTCCCCCTCTATCTATCTATCTATCTATGCCCCTCTATCTATCTGTATATCCCCATCCACCCTCTCTATCTATCTATCCCTAGATACCCCCATCTATCTATCCCCATCCATCTATCTATCCATCCCCATCCACCTCCTCTATCTATCTATCCCCATCCATCTATCCATCCCCATCCACCTCTCTATCCCCATATGCCCATCTATCTGTGTATCTCCATCCACCCCCTCTATCTATTTATCTATCCCCATCCACCCCACCCATCTATCTATCCCCATACTCCCCTCTATTTATCTATCTACCTAGTCTCATACACCCCCCTCTATCTATCCCCATACCCCATCAGCAGGTAGCTCTTTCTTACTCTCCTATATGTTACCAGTTCTCCTGTATGGACTGTCGGCTCAGAGATTGGTGGGGGCAATGGAAGTTTTGTGTTGCTGTACCATTCAGGGTATCGGGGTAGGGGTACTAAGGGGGGAAAGAAGATTGAGCTCTTCGCTGAAGACACTTTGCTCTACTGAGAGTTGAGTTCAAGACTTCTAGTGAGAGTTGACTTCAAAGTCCAGCATGCTATAACCATTACACCACAGCAGCCTACAAGGATGAGGAAGCCCCAGTGGTGTTGGGTTTTGGCACTAGGAACACTCTCCTGTACCATGAATACTGCTGCGGTTCAGGTTGCTCCATCTCCAAGGAGATCTGTTAGAACCGGGAAAGGCCCAGAGAACGGGGGTCAGGAACCTTTCAGCAGTGGTGTGCCGAGTCTTCATTGATTCACTCTGATTTAAGGCTTTGCCTGCCGGTCACACATATGAATGTTTTTAGAAGGTCTCTTTCAAAAGTCTATAATATAGAACTAAACTATTGTTGTATGTAAAGTAAATAAGGTTTTTAAAATGTTTAAGAAGCGTCATTTAAAATGGAATTAAAATGCAGACCCCCCCGACCGGTGGCCAGGACCCGGGCAATGTGAGTGCCACTGAAAATCAGCTCCTATGCCACCTTCGGCACCCGGGCCATAAGTTGCCTACCCTTGGCCCCTGTGACAGAGCCAGGGCAGATGGGAACAGCAGAGTAGAAGGCAGATATACTGGCCACTGGATAAGCAGTTTTCTGTTCCCTGAGTGACCAGAGCTGGGCCTGCTCCAGGCTAATGAAAACACCTGACTCCAATGAACCTGCTAAGAGTCAGGTGAGGCAGTTAAGCACTTGCCTCTAATTAAGGCACCTCTGATGCTATAAAAGGGCTCACTCCAGTCAGGCTAAAGGGAGCCAGAGGAGAGGAAGCGTGTGTGAGAGGAGCTGAAAGCAAGAGGCGTGCAAGAAGCTGAGAGTGAGTAGGCATATTGCTGCAGGACTAAGGAGTACATGCGTTATCGGACATCAGGAGGAAGGTCCGGTGGTGAGGACAAAGAAGGTGTTGGGAGGAGGCCATGGGGAAGTAGCCCAGGGAGTCGTAGCTGTCACACAACTGTACCAGGAGGCACTCTAGACAGCTGCAGTCCACAGGGCCCTGGGCTGGAATAGAAGGTGGGCCCGGGTTCCCCCCGAAACCTCCCAACTCCTGATCGAACACAGGAGTTGACCTGGCCTGTGGCTTCTACCAGAAGGGAAGGTCTCTGGGCTGTTTCCTGACCCACAAGGTGAATCTGTGGGACGAGCAAACCCGCCAATAAGCACAGGACCCACCAAGGTAGAGGAGGAACTTTTGTCACACCTAGAACAATGATTCAGAGCATGGAGCAGCTGTGTAAGGAGAGACTGGGACTCTTCATCTTAGAAAAGAAGTGACTGAGGTGGGACAGGCTAGAGGTCTAGGGGTGAAGAAAGTGAATAAGGAAGTGTTACTTACGCCTTCCCGTAACACACAAGCCACGGATCACCCAATGAAATTACTAGGCACCAGGTTTAAAACAATTTTTATTTGCTGTGTATGTGTATTTCTTCACAGTCAACCTGTGAAACTCATTGCCAGAGGCTGTTGTGATGGCCAACAGTATAACAGAGTTCAAAAAAAGAACTAGATATGTTCCTGGAAGATGGGTCCATGGATGCCTATTAGCCAAGAGACACAGCCCCATGCTCTGGGTGTCCCTAAACCTCTGACTGCCCCAGCTGGCACAAATCCACAGGGTCTGGTCTAAGCCCCAGGCCCTTGGGAGTGACCCCTTTAGTGCATCAGGCTTTAAGGACCCACCAAGGGAAACTGAGGCACAGACCGGCTTCACCAGAACACTACCAAAAATTCCCACTTCATCACATCAGGTTCGGTCCCGTCAGGGGTGCCACCAGGGCTTAATTTGTGCTGGGGCCAAGCCCCCGCTCCTCTGGGCTTGGCAGTTCACAGCCCCAGCACCTCTGGGCTCCTGGCCAGCGTTGCCTCCCTTACTTGTGCGCTGCTGCTGGAGGCGGCGCTGCCTTCAGATCTGGGTGCCTGGCCCACAGCCGTGGTTCTCCAGTGGTCATGTGCAAGAGGCGAGGAGTGTGGCTGGCCTGTGCGGGGAGGCAGTGAAAAGGAGCCTGGGGCAGTGCATGAGGAGGCAGTGGTGCCATTTTCCCAGAGGCTGGTCCTGCTTGTGGCCCTCCGACCTGGCCGGATTATTCCAGCTGTGGTTGCACCCAGGCCACCGAGAGTCGTTTGATCGGATAAGCGCTTGGGGCACACGGTGTCGGAGCAGCACTCACTGGGTAGTGCTTTGTTAAGATCATTTTCCTTTGTTGTCTTCAGTGCCAGGCTGAGGCCAACCCCTGGCCAAGCACCCCAGGGTGCATGGCACCCTGGCAGAGCAGTCATTACCCGCGCTCTAGAAGGGTGATCAGTCAGCTGGTTCCATGGTGTAATGGTTAGCACTCTGGACTCTGAATCCAGCGATCCGAGTTCAAATCTCGGTGGAACCTGGGCAAGGCAACTTCTGGTTTTCATCCTTGGTGCAAACTTTTCTTTGCATCTGATCAAGTGGGGACTCGCCCCCAAAAGCTCCTGTTCCAATAGATCTGTGAGTCTATAAGGTGCCACCAGACTCTTTGAAACTTTTCTTTGAGCGTTTTACTTCCAGGAGCCATTCTCCGCCCTGCCTCCTGCACCTGTCCGTTCTTCACTGCTCTCCTGTCTTTTCCTTTCCCTCTTTCTCTCATATGGGGCCTGCAACAACGGTGTCTCTGAGGGGCCTACATCCTTAAGTGAGTGATAGATCAGAAACAGAGAGATAAGATAGGTGCAAAGAAACAAAAGATAGATAGATAGATACAGCACCAGACAGATAGAAAGAAAGGAAGAGCTGTGATAGATTAGACATCGTTAGAAAAAGATGGTTAGCTATGTAGATGGGTGGATAACTACCATCAGTAACTGATCGATGTAAGCTGTCGCGGAGTGTGGGGGAGTCCGGGCCCTGCACCCCTCTTCCTGGGGACTCACCGTGACTCTCAGCCAGCCAGTAAAACAGAAGGTTTATTAGATTGACAGGAACACCATCCCAAACAGAGCTTGTAGGTACAACCAGGACCCCTCAGTCAAGCCCTTCCGGAGGGCAGGGGGCTTAGACCCCAGCCCTGGGGCTCCCTCTGTTTACCGAGCCAACTCCAAACTGAAACCCCTCCAGCCCGTCTAACCCCCAGGTTCCTCCTCCAGCCTTTGTCCATTTTCCCAGCTGTCACCTGGCCCCAAGCCCCCTCCTGGGCTCTCATGTTGCATGCTTAGGTATCTTCCCTCAAGGAGGGTCTCCCATCCCACACACGGTCCCTGTAAAACTCCCCTACAACAATCCCAGGTCAATACTCCCCACTCCCTGCTGCATCACATATGCCATCAGAGAGAAATAGATAGATAGAGGGGGTATATTGGGATAGATAGATAGAGGAGGTGTTTGGGGATGGATAGATAGATGGGGTGGATGGGGATGGATAGATAGATTAGATAGAGAGGGTGGATGGGGATGGATAGATAGATGGATGGGGATAGATAGATAGTTGAGGGTGTATGGGGATAGATAGATAAGAGGAGGTGTCTGGGGATAGATGGATGGATAGATAGCGGGGGTGTATGGGGATAGATATATAGTTGGGGGTGTCTGGGGATAGATAAATAAGAGGAGGTGTCTGGGGATGGATAGATACATGGGGTGTATGGGGATAGATATATAGTTGGGGGTGTCTGGGGGTAGATAGATAGAGGAGGTGTCTGGGGACAGATAAAATACTATCATAAATAGAAAGAAAGAAGTGTTAGATTATATGCTGATAGATATAATAGACTTTAGAAAAGGGTGGCTGATTGGTAGATCCCATAGAAATAGAGAGCTAGACGCCATCAGAGAGAGACAGAAAATGAAGAGAGAAGACAGATGCTGATAGAGTAGATGCCATTAGAAAAGGAGAGATTGGTTGGTAGATTAGAAACCGCCAGAACTATATAGAGCTAAGGCAGGAAAGGAGGGGAAGACATAAATGATATGCTGATAGAATAGGTGGCATTATTAGAAAGAGATGGTCAGATACATAAATTGATAGACACTGTCAGAAATACGGATCTGCCACCAGATAGAGGGGGAAATTGATAGAACAGGTCAGTGGCTTCCTCAGGAATTGAAATGGGGGTGGGTGTTTGAATTTGCAAATGGGGGTGTTGGCTGGTGAGGGTGAAGGGGGGCTGTATGGCACCATAGTAAAAACTGAAAAATGTTTTAAGAACAGTTTATTAGATTTAACTCATGTTTTGAAATCATCACACAAATTAAAGTTGGCTACTCAAGCCGTCTATGAAGCACGACATCTACATCCTTCTTGGGTTCTTGTATATATTATAATATAGTATATTCATATATATTCTATATGTATATCCGTATAATAGATATAGAATGGTTTGTATTAGAATAATTTGACGTTTCTTTTCAATAATGCCAAAACATTAGAATAGAAAAGAAAATTTGGACTGGAAGAGATCCCAGGAGGTCATCTAGTCCAACCCTTTTACTCAGACAATAAGAACAACAACATTTCATTCCCTCCCTCCGTGCAGTCAAGTGATTTGAAACCCAACCCCGGCCAAAATCTGTCACTTGGGCAACACAGCTCTGTTTGCTGGAAATCCAGGTAGATTAGGTGTGAGTGTAAATACAATCTGGTCCTGAAGCCTTTCGCCCCAGCCCCAGCTCATCACTGGCCGACAGAGAGAGCTCATTCAGCCTTCGCTTACAAATCATCATTTGAAATTATTAGGTTGGCCAATATCACGGAAACGAATGCACTGACATTGTCGTAAAAACAACAGCTGTATAAGGAAGCTAGTCCATGTTCATACTTTTGCAGACAGGCCTATATGATCATACACTGTATCTGCTTTTAAAGTGTGTATTAATGTTTCAGTTTCAGTTCAGATTTCCAAACAGTCACTAAAACGCCATGTAACTAGTTCACAAAACTTGGGGAGGGGGGGTGTTGGGGAAATTTGTAGGGGGGGGACAGATGCCATTAGAAAAGGCGACACAAGGGGAGGAACTGGCTAGATTAGCTGTGGCCAGGGAAGAAGGGGGGGCTGGCTGGCGAAGCAGAAAGCCCCCCAGGATGGAGGTGGGGGTAATAGGAGCCTATATAAGAAAAAGACCCCCAAAATCGGGACTGTCCCTATAAACTTGGGACATCTGGTCACCCTACCCCCAGGTCTCTAGCCGGGCTGGACAGACAATGGAGGTGCGGGGGGGGGGGGTAGATGAAGCACCCCGGCTCGTTCAGACACACACTGTGTAAAGAGACCCCAAGAGCTTGGGGGTGGGGGGATCCCCAGCAGGAACAGAGGATCAGTGACTCCCCAGGTGCTGTGAAACAGGCGATGTGATGCATCACTTGCCTGCTGGTGCTTGAACAGCAGAGAGCCCGGATAGCTCAGTCGGTAGAGCATCAGACTTTTAATCTGAGGGTCCAGGGTTCAAGTCCCTGTTCGGGCGAGTCTCGGTTTTGGCAAACGAGTTAACTGCGGCATTTTGAGAGGTTCAGAAACAGCCGCTTAGTTCCTAAAAATGGCTGCGAGTCCCAGGGACTGATCACAGGGGTGTGTGTGTGTGTGTGTGTGTGTGTGTGAGTCCTGCGGACTGGTCAGGGGTGTGTGTGAAGTGGCTGCTTGCCCCAGTGACTGGTCACAACGTGTGTGTGTGTGTATGTGTATAATGCTTGCTTTCCCCTGTAGCTGGTCACAAGGTGCGTGTGTGTGTGTGTGCTTGCTTTCCCCTGTAGCTGGTCACAAGGTGCACATGTGTGTGTGTGTATGTGTATAATGCTTGCTTTCCCCTGTAGCTGGTCACAAGGTGCACGCGTGTGTGTGTAAGTGAAATGGCTGCTCTCCCCACTGACTGATCACGACTGTGTGTGTGAAATGGCTGCTAACCCCACTGACTGATCACAAATGTGTGTGTGTAATGCTTGCTTTCCCCTGTAGTTGGTCACAAGGTGTGTGTGTGAATGTTAAATGGCTGCTAGCCCCAGTGACTGGTCGTGCGTGCGTGCGTGTGTGTGTGTTAAATGCTTGCTTTCCCCTGTAACTGGTCACAAGGTGTGTGTGTGTGTGTGTGTGTGTGTGTGTGAAGTGGCTGCTTTCCCCAGTGACTGGTCACAATGTGTGTGTGTGTGTGCGTGTATGTGTATAATGCTTGCTTTCCCCTGTAGCTGGTCACAAGGTGTGCGTGTGTGTGTGTAAGTGAAATGGCTGCTCTCCCCACTGACTGATCACGAGTGTGTGTGTGAAATGGCTGCTCACCCCACTGACTGATCACAAGTGTGTGTGTGTGTGTAATGCTTGCTTTCCCCTGTAGTTGATCATAAGGTGTGTGTGTGAATGTTAAATGGCTGCTAGCCCCAGTGACTGGTCGTGTGTGTGTGTGTGTGTGTGTGTGTTAAATGCTTTCCCCTGTAACTGGTCACAAGGGGTGTGTGTGAATGTTAAATAGCTGCTAGCCACAGTGACTGGTCGTGCGTGTGTGTGTGTGTGTTAAATGGCTGCTCTCCCCACTGACTGATTGCGTGTGTGTGTGTGTGTGTAATGCTTGCTTTCCCCTGTAACTGGGCACAAGGTGTGTTAAATGGCTGCTCTCCCCACTGACCGCTCGTGTGTGTGTGTGTGTGTGTGTGTGTAATGCTTGCTTTCCCCTGTAACTGGTCACAAGGGGTGTGTGTGTGTGTGTGTGTGTTAAATGGCTGCTCTCCCCACTGACTGATCGTGTGTGTGTGTGTGTGTGTGTGTGTGTGTGTGTGTGTTAAATGCTTGCTTTCCCCTGTAACTGGGCACAAGGTGTGTTAAATGGTTGCTTTCCCCACTGACTGATTGTGTGTGTGTGTGTGTGTAATGCTTGCTTTCCCCTGTAACTGGGCACAAGCTGTGTTAAATGGCTGCTTTCTCCACTGACTGATCGTGTGTGTGTGTGTGTGTGTGTATTAAATGCTTGCTTTCCCCTGTAACTGGGCACAAGGTGTGTGTGTGAATATTAAATGGCTGCTAGCCCCAGTGACTGGTTGTGTGTGCACGTGTGTGTGTGTATGTGTTAAATGGCTGCTCTCCCCACTGACTGATCGTGTGTGTGAAATGGCTGCTCACCCCAGTGACTGGTCACAAGGGGTGTGTGTGTGTGGGAAGAGGCAGGGGAAGTAATATCTTTTGTTGGACCAACTTCTGCTGGCGAGAGAAGCCTTCGAGCCGAGGGAGCTCCCCTGCGGTTAGCTAAGATGGAGATAAGTCACACACGTGATACCACCCAGGTCAGCGCCCACACGCTCCCTGCAGTGCAGACAGCAAGTCAAGCTACAAGGTCACAGTCGCCTTAAAAGCTGTGAACTCACTAGGGGCTGTGAGGCAGCTGTGCAAGCCAGCCGAGCTGGTGGGCCTGATGCACCGGCCGGGGCGGGGGGTTAGATTTGTGTCATCCTGAAGTATTAGGACTTTTTGTTGAACCCCCAAAGCTTGCAACCCCCCAAATCATGTTGTGCTAAAGAAAATGTTGTGCTGTCTGTGGGGTTTTTTTAGAAGGTGTTTATATTTCAACAAAAAGAAGTTGGAGTAAATGCTGAACGCAACCGTCATTCTGAATAAAAACAAAAAATCCAAATATTTCATTCTGAAAACGGCGAAACAAAATGCCCCTCTCTTTTCTTTTCTTTCTGATTTTGTTTTCAACCAAAAGTGGTTGAAATATTTTGGTTGACCCGAATCTGCGTTGTTCAGAGAAAACAACGGACACAGCGGAACCGCGCTCGAATCACAACAAACAGATTTCAAAAGGTTTTTCTTTTCTACATTGCATTTCTATTAGAATTATATTCTATTGTTTTATATTAGAATATAGAATGTATATTATATATTTTATAATATAGTATATTCTTATATATATTCTATATGTATATCTATATAATAGATATCGAATGGTTTGTATTAGAATAGTTTGACATTTCATTTCAATAATGCCAAAACATTAGAATAGAAAATTTGGACTGGAAGAGACCTTAGGAGGTATCTGCTCAAAGCAGGAGGACCAACCCCAATTACATCACCCCAGCCAGGGCTTCGTCAAGCTGGGCCTTAAAAACCTCTAAAGAAGGAGATTCCACCACCTCCCTAGGGAACCCATTCCAGTGCTTCACCATCCGCCTAGTGAAAAAGTTTTTCCTAATATCCAACCTAGACCTCCCCCACTGCGACTTGAGACCATTGCTCCTTGTTCTGTCATCTGCCACCACTGAGAACAGCCGAGCTCCATCCTCTTTGCAACCCCCTTCAGGTAGTTGAGAGCAGCTATCAAATCCCCCCTCACTCTTCTCTTCTGCAGACTAAATAACCCAGTTCTCTCAGCCTCTCCTCCTAAGTCATGTGCTCCAGCCCCCTAATCATTTTTGTTGCCCTCCGCTGGACTCTCTCCAATTTTTACAAATCCTTCTTGTAGTGGAGGGCCCAAAACTGAACATAGTTCTCCAGAGGAGGCCTCACCAGTGCCGAATCCCTCAATCTGTTGGCATTGCCCCTACTAATGCAGCCCAATATGCCGTTGGCCTTCTTGGCAACAAGGGCCCACTGCTGACTCATATCCAGCTTCTTGTCCATTGTAACCCCCAGGTCCTCTTGATATAATATAATATAATATAATATAATAATATAATACCAGAATCTCAGAGTCTAAACAAAAGAAAACAAGATTCTCCAGTTTGAAGTTTGCAATTTTTCCCCATTGAAACGGACACGTTCCCACTAAGTAGGGGTCTAAAGGTTCCTGATTCAGCGCTGGCAGCATACTTGGACTTTCCCGATCTCTCTGCTCCCCCTGATCTACCACCAGCACCGATTAGGACACCCATGCTTTGTTTTTCTCCCTTTTGTGGCTGATAGTCACATCCCATCACTGAACAGGGCTTGTGGGATGGGTGACTCAGAGCATCTTGCTGGAGCCCCGTGGGCTTTTATTTCCCGCCCCGTTGATCGAAGCGTTTTGTTGCAAAGCCCGTTTGCTGTGTCATTTCCTGCCGTACTTTTCAATAAGTGAAGGATCTGCAGGATTCTCCCATAGACGGGGCTTGAATTCCCACAGGGTTTCTCTATGGATAATTTCCTCCGTCTTTTCTGTCAGACAGAGCTTACTTTGCACCCCCAGGAGCCGTGAGAATGATATCTGGCTCCCTGATGATGTGCCTAGCTTGTATCAGTGGGTTTTCATTGTGTTTCTAGCGGGAGCAGGAGCGGGAGCCCTCACCTGCGGGGTTATGGGGCAGCGTTGCATCTTTGCTAATGTGCTTTGTTTGGTGGCACTCAGCAATCCTTCTAACTAGGGAAGGGCCAGAAGCAAATGACCGTGGGGTCTCCCGGGAAATGAAAAGTCGTTGCCCCTAAAAGGGAAGTGGTTACGGCGGGCGTGATCTGTAGCAGGCGAACTCACTCTGGGTACATCTGCACCGCGGTTAGACACCCGCCGTTGGCCTGTGCCGGATGACTTGGGCTAAGGGGCTGTTTCATTGTGGTGTAGACAAGGGTGGTGCGTGAAACCCCCCCACCCCTTTGGGGAGCCCCAGCCCCACCCCTTCTGCCCAAGGCCCTGCCCACCGGAGACCCAAGCACACTCTTCCCCTGTCCCCGGGGCCCACCCAGCCGTGCTTCTTGCCTTGGTTCCTAGGCCGCTGGCCAGCTGAGCCCCAGGCTCCAGGCTATCAGCCTCAGCTGAGCCCCCACTGGCTTCAGAGGAGAAAGGGAGTGTGGGCGGAGCCTCGGGCAGAGTGTGGGCGGGGCTTCAGGAGGAGTGGGGGCGGAGCCTCAGATGGAGTGTGGGCGGGGCCACAGCCTGGTTTTGGGAAGGCCTATCCTGGCCTGTTATACAGGCATTTATCGATGCGGCTACTTGATCTCAAGAAATAATCACCAGCCCAATGTCTAGCACAGACCTGGCAGGATCCAGGCAAGGTACAAACACAGCAAAGGGCTCTCCGTGACTCATCCCGGTCTCTGAAGCCCACAGCCTCAAAGGCCTCAGCAGTCAGAATCTGGGCCCAAGGACTTGGGGAACACAAACAGAGGCGTTTCGGGGTAGGAGATTTTAACAGGATCCCGTGGCTGGAAGCTGAAGCTGGACAAAGCCAGATTGGAACGAAGGAGCCAACTTTTAACAGAGCGGGTGATTAACCATTGGGAAAGCTCCCCCAGACTGGTGGGGGGGATTCTCCAACATTGCGTTCATGAGAGAGGCCGAATGCGACCCAAATCTTTATTCCCGACAGCACTGGCTCCTGTCTCTGCCATGCGAGGAAGGACAAAGGGGAACAGGGAACATCGGAGGCTGAGGCTGGGGGTTCATATGATGCCCGCAAATCGGGCCCGGCCTGTTACTGAAGAGGTGATATTAACAAGGGGCTGAGAAATTCCACCCCTCCGCCCCTTAGCCACAATCATTAATAGAAAGAGCACTTGATGGTTACCTATTCTGCTCATTCCCTCTGAAGCACCTGGTATTGGCCACTGTTGGAAGACAGGACACTGGGTTGATGGACTTTTGGTCAGTGTGGCCGTTCTTATGTTCTTATGACTCAGAAGGGCTGGGTTTTTATTCCTGGCTTTGCTGGGTGACTTGAGCAAAAGTTTCTCCCCACTCCCTGCCATGCCTCACTTTCCCCCATCTGTGAAATGGGGATAAGGCTTTGTGCTTTGAGATCTCTGGAGAAACCTTGGTGCTGGTGGAATCCCTGTTTGTTGGTGAGGTTCTGGAGGAGCCTGTAGGAGGCGTATGGGGGGGTCAACAGGCTAACTCGCTTGAAGATGAAACTTGAAAAGTTTATGAGGGGCTGATATCATGGGGGTCACCTGTGATGATTTAGGAGGTTCCTTCCAGTCCTACACCCTTGTCAGGGGTGGTGAAAAAACATTGACCGAAAATCCATCTGTCTTGAAAACTTTTGATCGGGAACCCTCCCCTCTCAAATTTTAGTTTTTGAACCTATTTTCATATTTTCTACATCTTTTTTTTTTTTTTTTCAGTTTGACACTGGGAAAAGGAAGAAACAAACAAACAACAAAGCAATCAGTGAAACACTGGAAAACGATCACTTGCCATTTTTCAAAGGCAATTTTATTTTAAGTTTGTTTTGGCCAAACTCCCATCCCCCCCTCCAAAGAAAAATACCCCCTGAAAATTTTTACTCCTAAAAAAAGACTGTTTTTTCATTTCAAAAAAGTTTTAAACAAACAAGCATAACATTCTGCTGGCTCTACAATTTTTGGGACAGCCACTCTGACAGACAGAGACGTGGTGGGTGAGGTGGGGGAGGGAGAGCGAGTGAAAAGGAAGGTAACGGCAGATGGAAATGAAAGTTAAGACAGGAGGGGTAAGTAGGGTGACCAGACAGCAAATGTGAAAAATTGGGACGGGAGTAGGGGGGTAATAGGAGCCTATATAAGAAAAAGACCCCCAAAATCAGGACTGTCCCTATAAAATTGGGACATCTGGTCACCCTAGGAGTAAGGGAGACAGGAAACAAGGCCTCACCGCGTTTTGAACGGATACTGTCGGCATCCAAATCTTTCCACCGTGGCCAGTTGGGTTTGCAGCTGGAAATTTATTTCCCTAAGGGCTTGGAATAGAGATGGGGGGGAAATGAGGCAAGTTGCAGGGTGCTGGAGCAGGGAGGAGGGGAGGACGGGGCAAAGGATGAGGGGCGTAAGGTTCTCATACACCCAGCAAAGTCCAAACTGCAGCCAGTGAGAGGTGACAGGGGCGGGGGTCGATAAACAGACAGATTTGCCTTGTCAGAGCAAGTCCCAGGCCTTGAAAGGCCCGTCTGGCTCTGGACGCTGGTTGGCCTAGTGGAGGCTCCGGTTGCGACTCAGAACACCTGGATTTTGGTCCCCACCCCTGGCCTGCTGGATAATGTCACGCAAGTCGGAAACAGCTGGATATTGGTGCCAGCCGTCACCAGATGGTTAGTAAACCCAGGGGGCCTTGGTTTCCAGACACGATAACACAATAGGTGCCGAGCGTCCCAGCGGGGTTGGAGGTGACGCATTTCTAATCCAGAACGACACTGAGTTCTCCTCGTCTGGAGCGACACACAGACCCGAAACTCAGTGGACCCCGCTGGGCCCCAAACCTGCCTCTTCGTGAAGCTGATTTTACTGGGAGGGATTGCAATATGGGCTCTCATCTGGAAAGTACTAGCTAAGTGCGAAGGCCAAAGCCTTACTGGAGTCATTAGGGCCAGATCCCAGCTGGTGACAATGGGCGTCTCTCCATTGGAGTCGGTGTGGCCAGATCCAAGCTGGTGTAAACTAGCCACAGATCCATTAGGGTAAAAGGAGCAAGCTCCTATTAAAGCCCCACTGATTTATCCCAGCCCAGTGCCTGCCCCAAGGTCCCGAGCTGCCCCTAGGAGGCCTGGCTCTCTAGGTAGGTGCACAGCGCGTCCCTGATCTGGGCAGCTGCCCCGCCCACCTCCCCCTCCGCCTCCGGCGTCTTCTCGGGCTGCTCGAAGCTGGCGCCCAGACGCCGGGCTTCGGCCCCCCAGGCCTCGTCAAAGACCTCGTCCTTGCGCTCACAGATGTTGTGGAGGATGCAGCAGGCCGAGATGAGGCGGGGCAAGTTGTCCACCGCGCAGTCATTGCGCGTGGTCAAGCAGCGCCAGCGTCCCTTCAACCTGGCCACGGCCTGTTCCACAGGCTGCCGACATCGGCTCAGGGCCTCGTTGAACCGTTCCTGGGCCCCGCCCGGCTCCCCGGGGTAGGGAGTCATGAGCCAGGGCAGGAGAGGGTAGGCCACGTCTCCCAGGACCACCATGGGCACAGATACCCCGTCAAGGTCCAACGTCTCCGGGGGAAAGAGCGCCCCCTCCTGGCCTTTCTTGAAGAGGGTGGATTTCCGCAGGATCCGGGCCTCATGGGCTTTCCCCGGCCAGCCAGTGCTGATGTTAGTGAAGTGGCCTCGGTGGTCCACCAGGACCTGCAGCGCCATGGAGTAGTAGCCTTTGCCATTGATGTACTCAGAGGCCTGGTGCGGTGGGCACTGGATGGGCATGTGAGTGAGGCCGAGGGCCCCGGCGCAGTTGGGGAAGCCCATCTCCCGGAAGCCGGCAGCAATCTCCCGAGCGTCGCCCACCTCGATGGCCCGGCGTAGCAGCACCCGCTGGATGGCCCGGCACACCTCCAGCACCACCGCGCCGGCTGTGGAGCGCCCCACCCCGAACTGGTTGCCCACCGAGCGGTAGCAGTCGGAGGTGGCCAGCTTCCACAGGGTGATGGCCACCCGCTTCTCCACGCTGAGCGGGATCCGCATGCGGGTGCGCTGGCGCTGGAGGGCGGGCGCCAGCTCGGCACACAGCCCCACGAAGGTGGCCTTGCGCATCCGGAAGTTCTGTAGCCACTGCTGGTCGGCCCACGTCTCCAGCACGGTCCTGTCCCACCACTCGGTGCTGCGGGGCCGGACCCACGGGCGACGCCCGGCCGGGCGCTGGCGGGGCCGGGGCACCGGGACGTTGGCCCGGCCCTCCTCGGGCAACTCAGTCCCCGACTCCTCCTCCTCCTCGTCTTCCTCCTCCGCCTCCTTCAGCCGTCTCTCCAGAGCTTGCAGGAAGGCCCAGCCCCTGCGGGCCGAGGCCGCTGCAGAGGCCTCACTGCGGGCACGCAGGTACCCCATCATGAGAGTGCCCGTCTGCATCAGGGAGAGGATCACTGCATCCCTCCGGGAGGCCTCCATGCCGGGGAGGGGGGAGGCCAGCCTGCAAGTGCCAGGGGGCGGCTTGGGCCCGCTTCGGCTCCCCTCCTGCCTCCCTAGGCCCGGAACCAGAGATCTCCCACAATCCCGAGCTCCGAAGCTGCCCCACAATGCAGCAGCCTTGGGAACCTTGCCAGCAGGCAGGGCTTTAGCCGAATGCCACACGTGCCGTTGGATGGAGCGACACAGCCCCGGTGTGGACACTTGGCAGAACTGCACTGGGACCAGGCCTGATTATTAAGGGCTTGGTCTTATGTGTTCACTGAAGGATCCTCGATCCGGTGGACAAGGATCTGCTGAGATCCGACGGCTGGAAGGTGGAAAGAGACCAATTCACACTGGAAAGGAAGGGGCAAATTTTTCCCAGCGAGTGGAAGGCACGGTTGGAACAGCAGACTGAGGCCTGTGAGCGATTCTCCAGCCCTGGCAATTTTTCAATCCGGGGAGGTTGTGTTCTTTTGTTGGGTTTTTTCTTGGAAAGATCTGCTTTGGTCCCAACAGGAATTAATTCAGGCAGGAATGTGTTTTACATGAGGTCGGACTGTATGGTCCATTCTCCTGTCCTAATCCCTGAATCCTGAAATCACGGCAGCTGGTTTCAAAATGGTTATTTTCTCCTTCCGCTGCGAATTAACCTTCTTACTCTTCTTTGATTGCAAACTTAATGCAGTTCTTGCTTCCCTTCCTCCCTCTCCTATACTGAATAATTATTTTAAATAGGGCATCAGAGAATTATTTTCTATAATTGTCCTCCATCCACAGGGCAGGACAAGCCTAGCGAAGGAGAAATTCATCAGCAGTGAGTTTCTTCCGGTGTTTTTCTAACCGATTGCAGCATTTTCATCCACCTTCCTTTCTGTGGTTCTGGGCACGCAGAGACATTCTCACCCGTGGGTTGGTTCTGCTTCCTGATACGGTCTGTTCGGTAGGGACGGGGAAGGGACATAAGTGCAAAAAATATCAGGCCGAACATCTCCAGAACAAGAGAAGAGGCCCAGAGAATCCCTGAACGTTTATTCATGGCTCTGCTCTCTAATTAGGCAGGCGGTGGAATCTCCTTCCTTAGAGGTTTTTAAGGCCCAGCTTGACAAAGCCCTGGCTGGGATGATTTAGTTGGGGTTGGTCCTGTTTTGAGCAGGGGGTTGGAGTAGATACCAACCTCCTGAGGTCCTTTCCAACCCTGATATTCTATGAGTCTCTACCAGAGGTGGCCCGCGGGACCCTCCTGCCCGGCCCCTGAGCTCCTGGCCCAGGAGGCTTGCCCCCGGCCCCTCCCCTGTTGTTCTCCCTCCCCCGGAGCCTCAGCTCACCCTGCTGCCGGCGCAAGGCTCTGGGCGGCCAGGCAGCACAGCTGGGGCTTGAGCCGGTGCTCTGAGCTGCACAGTGGCGGGGCTGGCTCTGCAGGGCGGATGCCTGACCCGGTGCTCTGTGCTGCGGTTGGCTCCAGCCTGGCAGCGAGGCTGTAGTGCCACCAGCCACCAGAGCTCCAGGCAGCGCGATACTGGGGCAGGGAGATGGGGGGGTGGGGATGGATAGAGGGCAGGGGAGTTTGGGGTGGTGGATGGAGCTAGGGGTGTGGCTAGGAGTTGGAGTGGTCAGAGGATGGGGTATAGGGGGGTTAAATGGGGGCAGGAGTCCTGGGGGGCAGTCAGGAAGGAGAGGGGGGTTGGATGAGGCAGCAAGGGGCAGTCAGAGGCCGGGGTTCTGGGGACAGTCAGGGGACAGGGAGAAGGTGGGGTGGATAGGGCAGGGGTCCCCAGGGGGCAATCAGGAAGGAGAGGGGGGTTGGATGGGGCGGCAGGAGGCAATTAGGGGCGGGGGGTCTGGGGGCGGTCAGGGGAAAGAGGGGGTGGATAGGGCAGGGGTCCTGGGGGGGCAATCAGGAAGAAGAAGGGTGGGGGCCAGCAGTGGGGGGCAGTTAGGGGCAGGGCATCCAGGAGTGGTCAGGGGACAGAGAGCAGGAGGGGTGGATGGGGCAGGGGTCCCAGGGGCTGTCAGGGGGCGAGAAGCGGCGGGGGGGTGCAAAATTTTTTCAGATTTAGGCCAGGCTTTGGCCAATGTCAGCTGAAGTACCTCTAGGAATGTCCCACTTCCCAGGCCAACCCCCCCCGAGCTCTCGGCATAGGTTGACAACGTGATTAAATGAACCGAACTGCATGAGTGATCAGCTATAATTTGCGGTGAGTTTCTGATCAGTGCGAGCAAGGAGAATCTTGGAGAGATTAAAATATTTCTCACTCAAGTTGAGGCTGTAATGCCACTTGACTTACCAAGTCATTAGCTCAGGCTCTCTGCAAACTCAGGCAACGTCGCTGTGTCAGTTACAGTTGGGGCAGCTCCCCCCCTCACAGCGATGGGTTCAGGCTCTCGGCAGACCTAGGCAGTGCCACTGTGTCAGTTACACTTGGGTCCCATTTGCAAGATTTCTTTTGTATCAGCAGAACCTAGAAATGGTCCTTTTCCTTTTTAAACTACAAGCTGAAATTCCAGGCAAGAGTGACGGAGAAAAATACCCTGAAATAAATCAGCTGGGAGAGCAGGAGACCCATGCTCTAAATAGCCGCAAGCCAATCTTGGGGTGCAGCAAAACATTTTGATCTCCGATGAAGCATCTGCTCCCAATCTTTTTCGAGCTGAGATTAATTTACTTCATTCTAGTACAAGGTTCATTTTCCTCCTGCCCTGCTGGGCGACAGGTCGTGTCTGCCCCATGCCTCAGTTTCCCCAACTGTGAAACAGGGACATTGCTACTGACCTCCTTTGTAAAGTGCTTTGAGATCGAGCTGACGAAAAGCGCTAGCTAAGAGGTAGGGCTTATTAACATGAGCAGCAAGAATTGTTACTGGGCTTCTATATTGCCCCCCCACCCCCCATCCCACCCAGAAAAAGACCCAATTGGACTAGAGGGGGTGCTGAAAATGAAGAGACTCCTCTATGAAGACAGACTAGGCCAGGTGCAACGTTTTCAAGGCGCCTAGATGATTTAGGAGCCTACGTCTCACTTTCCAAAACCCAAACCCCATTGGCTTTCGCCATGGGAAGGAGCAAGGCGTGGGCAGCCATGGCCTAGTGGTCAGAGCCAGCATCCAGGAACAAGAGCCAGAGACCGGAACCAGAGCCAAAGGTCAGGGCTGGAGCCAGATACCAGGCTTAAAGATTTTGAATCAAAAAGAAGGTCCCACTGAGATTTGAACTCAGATCACTGGATTCAGAGTCCAGAGTGCTAACCATTACACCATGGAACCTGCTATAGTTGTGTGTTTTCAGCAAGTGAGGATCAACTAACCCACCTAGCTACATCCTCTTGGCAAATAGATTTCCCATCCGGAGAGAGTGGGCCAAGACTTAAAGAAACAAAAAGAGCTTCTCCTGTCCCAAATGGGGAGGAGAAACCAACATCTCAAAATGGGTCGCAAACAAGCAAAAAGTCATTGTGGGGCAGCTGAAATGAAACCCTGTCCTGGAGGCTTTTCTGGAAGATGCTTGAGCCCAAGCCAAGCCGTTGCACTCAATACGCTGACTGACGCAGGCTGTAGAGGAACTCAGAGTAGACAATTTAATGGTCCTGTTTGGGTTTGCCCTTTATAAATCAATGGAGCCTCCTCCCAAAGGTTAGCAAGTGCCTTTTTTTGGGACATGAACACTGCCAGAATCACGGGACTCCGAGAGCTGAGGCTTTACGTAAAACATCAAATATCATGACATTAAATGGAACCAGGAGAGCTGGTGATGCTAGGTGATGGATGGAGGGACTCACAATACAGCCACCGAGAATTTCCTCTTTCCCCCACGTTCAGCGTGCTTGATGGGCCCAGGCCGGAGGTCTCCGGCTTTAGAGCATGAAACAGAGACAATAAATGGGGCTGGCCTTGTATTTGTGTGACCGTAGGGGAGCCCTGCCTTGGGGCTAAAGGGGTTTGAAAAGGTTCTTGCCAAAACCAGACATTTTTTTCAGCGTGTCAGTGGCTAAGAGAAAATCGCTCCTAGCACGGCTCAGTTCTGCTCATGGATCTCTGCGCTCTTCCTCCGCCCTTTGCCAGGTGCCCAGGAACAATTCCCTGCACGAAAGAAAGAGGAACAGAATGCAACTGCCGCATGCGTCTTCAAACAGACGTGTGGCTGCTGCATTTTTCCCCTGGGTGCAAATCTTTGGTTTGTTTGCTGCAGGGGGTGGACGGTGGGCAAGGAATCAAGCGACGAGTTTTGTAGGCCGCTTGTTTCATATGTTGCTCCCAGCCTGAGTAATAATGATGGATAATTAGATTGGCTGGCGAAATAAATGAACAAACAGAAAAAGAATCAGTGGCACAGAAACGCTTTTTGGTTTTCATTACAAACTTTCTTCAATTTTTTTTTGCATTTTTGTCAAAAACTTGCTTTTTCCACAGCAAAATCAACTCCCCCAAATCATCCGAAAAATGGGAATTTTTCTGCCCACTTGTGCGCCATCCGTTCCCACTGAAAAAAACATTTTGATGGACATTTTTTTTTTTTTGACTGGCTCTATTTATTGTGATGACTGCAACAGCTGATTGCAAAATGTCCACGTAATTCATTATTATTAAAAATGCGTAATAATTAATATAATTTGAAGTGATAATAACACTGCAGCGTCAACAGGGACTACAACAAAGAAGATGGAGCTCAGCTGTGGCAGATGACAGAACAAGGAGCAATGATCTCACGTTGCAGTGGGGGAGGTTTAGGTTGGATATTAGGAAAAACTTTTTCACTAGGCGGGTGGTGAAGCACGGGAATGGGTTCCCTAGGGAGGTGGTGGAATCTCCTTCCTTAGTGGCTTTTAAGGCCCAGCTTGACAGAGCCCTGGCTGGGATGATTTAGTTGGGGTTGGTCCTGCTTTGAGCAGGGGGTTGGACTAGATGCCCCCTGAGGTCCCTTCCAACCCCGATCTTCTATGATTCTGTCAACACCAGAGTGTTAGATGTTGTATGTACGCAAACCAAAAAGATTTCCCCAGCTGCAAAATTCCAAAATTATTTATTATTATTATTAATAATAATAATTATTATTTCATTATTATTATAATAAATGGACCATCAGCTGGTCTCATTTTCTCTTGCCTTCTCCATCTTTATGTTCTCTGGTTCCCTTCCCCTGGCTAGTTTCTGACGACTGTTAATTCAAATGAAAAGTCTTACTCTTTATAATGCTTCCTTCAGAAATACGGAGGGTCCGTTTTTGAATTTTCTTAATGGAAAAAAAATTCATGCTTTGGGAATTTCTCCCCCCCCGCGCTTTGCATGGACTTGAAGAGCAGGAGGGAAACGTAAGAAGAGCTCTGAGGAATCTACCAATTTTCCAGGTTTTTAACCCAAAAAAAGCCACAGTTAAGGTCCCACTGAGATTTGAATTCAGATCACTGGATTCAGAGTCCAGAGTACTAACCATTACACCATGGAACCAATACAATAGCCAATCTTCCATCATGAACAATTTCCAAATACTGTGGTCACACCTGGCTTCCAATGCAATGAGTTGACATATTTAACCAACACCCGGTTCACCTGGAGCAGGGTTTCTCCAACTTTCTTTGGCTGGGATCCCCTTTGAAAATATTTCAGGCTGTGACGACCCCTCCAAAAAGTAACAACCCACCCACATCAGGCGACTATTCTATGCTGCTGCTGACGGCAGCACTGCTTTCGGAGCGAGTTGCCTTGCCAGCAGCTGCCACTCTCATAAACCCCCCCCCCCCCCCAGTCTTCTTGCGGCCCCCTTTTGGATCAAGACCCCCAATTTGAGAAACACTGATCTAGAGTCACAATCGTGTGTGTTTGTGTGTCTCTTTCACTACATTGCCTGATGATATTTTTGTAAGAAATTTCAATACACCAGGGATTTTTCCTCCTGAACGTTTCTTACCTTCCATTTTATCCCTCTAAGTTTATCTTAAACTGCCCTCCCTCTCCCCCAAAACCCAATGCATTTATTTTTTGGAATGATTTAGAAATCCACAGACCCTGGAGGGAGAGTTGTGGATCCCAGGAACTGGGGGAGATATTACCTGTCCCCCCAAATGTGGCTTGCATAGAAGCAGCTCCATGCGCAGAATCACAGAGCTGCTCGTTAGCGCTGGATGGAAATAAATAAATACATAAACAATTCCCTCCCCCTGCCCCCTCCAAAGAAAATAAAAACAAAACATTTTCAGTTCTTCCATGGAAGCCCCCAAATCATCAACAAAAAATATTCAATGCTCCCCCCACCCCAGGCCCTAAATACAGAACATGCAAAATGTTCATCAAAATCTTACCCTAAAACTCTTGTTTGGTAGCTGGCTTTTTTTTTTTAGAATAACCTCCTCCTTGCCCCCACCTACGCAGGAGTGGCGTCAGGGTTTTTGGCGCCCTAGGCGGGGGTCCTTCTGTGTCCCCGGTCTTTGGGGCACTTCGGCGGCGGGTCCCGGAGCGAGGGAAGGACCCGCCACAGAATTGCCACCGCCGACCCAGAGCGCGGAAGGACCCCCCGCCGCCAAATTGCCACCCAGGACTGCAAATTGCCGCCCCCCCCAAATCCTGGTGCCGTAGCGGTTGCCTAAATGGAAGCGCTGGTCCTGCACCTACCAAATGCACACGCAAAAACCCACCAACGGACAGACCAAAAAGCCCCCCTCCGAACCAAACACCAACTCCCCTCCCGCAAAGTTATTGGCTTTTCACCCCCTCTAATGAAAGTTTGAAACATTTCACTGAAAACTTTTCCCCCAAATTTCCAGCTTATCAATAAAAGGTACCGCTGTGATCATGTATTCCGACCTCCTGTATAATGCGGGCCGGAGAACGGGCCCCAGAATAATTCCTAGCGCGAAGCTTTTAGAAAACCAGCCAATCTTAATGGAAGATTTGTCAGTGGTGGAGAATCCCCCACGGCCCCTGGAAATCCGTGGTTCGTTATTCTCACTGCTAAAAACGTATGCCTTATTCCTGTCTGAATTTGTGTAGTGACAACGTTCAGCCGTTCGATCGTGATAAATCTTTGCCTGCTAGACTGAAGAGCCCATTATGAAATATTCGTAGATACTTATAGAGAGATTTGTAGATTTATAGACTGTCTCCAGGGCAAGAAGCTCACACGGCTTCACCTCCTGGGTCTCTCCTTGGAGCATTCAGCATATGCCCCTCCATGCGCTTCCCACAGCGAGTCTGCCCCAGCAAGGTCCTGGGGAAGCCACAGGGTCTTGCACCCCCACTTTGCAGTCAGATGTGACTCTCAGCCAGCCAGTAAAACAGAGGTTTATTTGATGACGGGAACACGGGCTAAAACAGAGCTTGTAGGTACAGCGAACAGGACCCCTCAGCCAGGTCCATTCTGGGGGGCAGTGAGCCAGACCCCCACGTCTGCACTTCACTCCTTGTCCCCAGCCAGCTTCAGACTAACTCCCCCCCCCCCCCAGCCCCTCCTCTCTGCTCAGCCCCTTTCCCGGGCCAGGAGGTCACCTGACCTCTTTGCTCTCCAACACCTTCAGCTGGAAACTTTGCAGAGAAGGGGCCCAGGCCATCAGTTGGCAGGAGATAGAGTGCCAGGCATTTAGGTGCGCTGGTCCTTTGCTCTGCAGCAATCACACACCCTTATCCCACCACCTAGATGCTTAAGAACTGCCTAGGGGAAACTGAGGCACCAACACAGTATTCAGAGAAAACGTTAAGAACATTCCCAGTTCGTCAAAGCCACCCCTTAACCTTCTCTTTGTTAAGCGAAATAGACTCTCTGAGTCTATCACGACAAGGCCGACTTTCTAGCCCTTTAATCCAGGGGTTCTCAGGGATTATTATGTGGGGGCTCACCAGCTGCCCAGGTCTGAAGGCAGCGCTGCCGCCAGCAGCAGCGCAGAAGTAAGGGTGGCAACAGGGTGCGAAGTCCGCTGTGAAAAGCGTTGTTGGCAAAGCTCCTTCCCACCCCCGGTATTAAACAGTAACTATTAAAAAAACCCTTTTCTGCTTAGAACAAGAATTCAATCAAAGTGTCTTTTAATCTTAATTTAAAAGCGGTGAGAAAAGGGTTAGAAACTTAACGTGCGAAATAATGTTAAATAGAACGATTGGCTGGAAAATAGCCCCAAATTGCAGACAGGTTGCATTGAGATTTGACAACAGATGTAACCATTGCAAAAGCTTTCTTGGGCTCAGGACCAACCCACAAGACCATTAGAACGTCAGCCTAACCCCTTGCATCAGGGTCACCAGACCACGGCCCTTTAAGGAGGTACATGTGTGATGTTATCGACGTGAACTGTGACCATATAGATCATTGTTGCAACCAAGGTCATATAGTGGCACCAAATATTGTACAACGGTGGTCGTGCGAGGTGTCTCTGGAAAGGTTATGGTTTGCTGGTTATGATTATGATGTCTGTATGCATGTGTCATTGGGTGACACCCCAGATAAGCTGCTGTCAGCTCTGCCTGGCCTGCTTGGTGGCCCATTAAGGACCATCAGCTGTACAAGTGACCCATTGAGAGAAGGCAGATGCCCCTTGGACTCAGCAAAGCATGCAGGGACAGAACTCTAAGGTCTTTCCGTGCCATGTGCTGGGTGGCTTGTGGTTGGAACAAAGAAAGCAGAGGCCACATGACAAGAGACTATGAAAGGCTGCTGCATCTCCTCCATCCTGTCTTCAATCCCGCTTCTTATTTTGGGAGGAACCTTGCTACCAACTGAAGCTCTGAAGAAAGGACTCAATGACCCATCCCAGCTGTGGATGGACTCCAGAGACTCAGTTTGAACCTGCAGCTTCTTCCGTCACTTCTACAAGCCTGAACCAAGAACTTTGCCATTACTGGATGTAATTGACTCCATTTAACCACTTCTAGCTCTCATCTAGATCTTTTTCCTTTTAGGAATAAACTTTTAGATGCTAAAGGATTGGCAACGGCGTGATTTGTGGGTAAGATCTGACTTGTATATTGACCTGGGTCTGGGGCTTGGTCCTTTGGGGTTGAGGGAACCTTTTTTCTTTCACGGGGTGAAGAGGGGCGAGCACTTGCTCCAGCCTGGAAGGGGCTGGAAAGGCCCTGCAGAGGGCAAGGTAAAACCCCGGCTGATTGGGGGAAGTGGCTGCAGCTGGAGCCACACCCCAATCTAAGAATCTGGGCCTTATAAGGCGGCCAGGGAAGCTAGAGGGACAGTCTCTCCCTGACTGGAGATGGGCTTGGCTGCTGGGAACTCCCCTGGGGGAGCTAGTGTGAGGCAGGGCTGAGAAAGGCCTAAGGAGCTGGGAAGCCGTAGGCCAGCAACTCCCCAGGCTGCAGGGCCTGGGCCTGGGCCCACCTAGATATTGGGCTTGCAGAGGAGCAGCCTGAGGGTGGGTAAAGGTAGCCAGTCCATCCCCTCTTTGCATGTGATGAGTGGCGGCTACTGCAGTCTGCTCCAGTCAGGGCTGGCTCTAACTTTTTTCTGTCCCAAGCAAAAGGAGCACTGCCCGGCCGTACCCCGCACCCTGCGAACGCCGTGCTGATGAAACCCCCACCTTCCCGAGCGCCATGCAAGCCCCCACCCTCCCAGCATGGTGCTGCCAGAAGCCCTGCCCCCGCCCCCCAAGCGCCATGCTGCCCCAAGCCCCCTGCCTCCGAATGCTGCCGCAGCCCCCCCAGTGGTGTGCCAAGCCCTGCCCCCCAAGCCCCTTGAGCGCCGCCCTGGCCCCAGTGAATGGGGGCTATATAGAGATTGGACAGTAGCCAAAACTGAGGTGAGGTGGGGCTAGTGGGTGGGGGTTCCCTGGGGAGGGGAGACCCACAGAGAAAGGAGTTACTGCTGGGGGCAGCACCCCCGTTAAAGGGGCACCAACGTCTGGGAGGGACATGGGGGCCAGAGGACAGGTGGATCACCAGCCTGCAGAGGGCGCTCCGGAGCTGGAACCAGCTAATTCCCGGAAGTCACCAGCAGGAGGCGCCGCCGGGGTGAGTCTGCACCTCTGTGCGGGGGGTGTTGGTTTTCAGAACCACTCGTCCCCATAACGAGCGGCGCTGGTGGGGATACTGGGAAACTGGAGTGTCAGAGGGAATTGCTTGTGTGACTTGTGGTCAGCCAGTGGGGTGAAACCAAAGTCCTCTCTGGCTGGCGGCTTTGGTGCCTTAGAGGTGGAGAAACCCCAGCTTTGGGCTCTCACTGCCCTGCCTTAAGCAATTTGTCCTGAACTGATACTCAGTCGGGTCCCTTCCAGAACCAGCATCGTTACAACATGGAAAACGGGGGCTGGTTTTTGACCGGCCCGTCTGATTTCTCTGCTTTCCTGCTTGTTCCCAGTCGAGAGACCTCATTTGCCTCCCCCTGTCGCTGTGCCAGTGGATCCCTGGAGGGTGGCAGCTGTTGGAAGGGGGTGGGTGAAGAGGGTCCCTCAGGGGTGGGCTCAGGATGCAGTTGAGGAAGCCCCTGGGATCTGTGCCCTGCCCAACACTTTTCAAGGCCCTCCACGTGGCCCTGCATTGTCAAACCTATTCCTGCTCCAGTGCCAGATGCCTTTTTTTCAGCTCGGTCGGGGGAGGATGGGTGATTCTGGCCTCTTTTGCTCCCTTCCTTGGTGCATCCTTCAGGTTTCTCTGGCGCTGGTCTCAGCTACTTTGCCAGGCTTACAGTCATCTCCCTCCCTCCTCCGGTTGAAATGCAGCTGCTTCTGAGGGTGGGGTATTGGGGCGGTTTATACAAGGACCCCTTGCCCGGCACTGAGATGCAGCCACCTCTGGGGCGGGGCAGCTGGTTACCCAGGGCCCCCTGGCCCGGCGCTGAGATGCAGCCACTTCTGGGGCTGGGAAGCTGGTTACCCAGGGACCCCTGGCCCGGCGCTGAGATGCAACCACCTCTGGGGCGGGGAGGCTGGTTTTCCAGGGACCCCTCACCCAGCGCTGTGCAGCACCTGACACCATGGGGGTCCTGATCTCAGTTAGGGTCTGTGTAGCACCTGGCACAAGGGAGGGACCTCCAGCTGCTACCATAACACAAATAATTCATACAAATATCTGCCCCCTCAGCCATCGCTCGGGGCACGATGAAGGCTTTAAGGGTCGCTCTCTACCCAGGGGCACTGTTTGCATGTGCTCTCAGGTGCTAACTCCCCATGGAAATACAGTGACCACTCGGGGTCCCTGCTGCTCCATGGGGGGCGGAGAGGGGGACACCTTGTGAATTACCCAAGTTGGCCACCAGGGGTCACTGCTGGGAGATTAGAGAGAAAAATCCTTTCCGCTAATTGGCCACAAGCTGCAGGGGATTGGGGGGGGGAGGCTAAGGTTTCAGAGGGGCAGGAGGGCAGGGAGGGGTTGCAGGGGACCAGAGATGGGGTGCAGGGGGCTGGGGGGAGGGATGGGGAGCTGGGATAGGGTGCAGGGGGCTGGGGGGAGAGATGGAGAGCTGGGATGGGATGCAGGGTGCAGGGGAGCTGGGATGGGGCGCAGGGGGCTGGGGGAGGGCTGGGGAGCAGGGATGAGTGTAATGGGGTGAAGGGATAGGAGATTGGGAGCAGGGATGGGGTGCAGGGGTCTGGGGAGCAGGAATGAGTGTAATGAGGTGAAGGGATAGGAGGTTGGGGAGCAGGGATGGGGTGCAGGGGGCTGGGGAGCAGGGATGAGTGTAATGGGGTGAAGGGATAGGAGGTTGGGGAGCACGGATGGGGTGCAGGGGGATGGGGAGCAGGGATGAGTGTAATGGGGTGAAGGGATAGGAGGTTGGGGAGCAGGGATGGGGTGCAGGGGGATGGGGAGCAGGGATGGGGTGCAGGGTGCAGGGGAGCAGGGATGGAGAGCTGAGATGGGGTGCAGGGGGCTGGGGGAGGGATGGGGTGCAGGGGAGCTGGGGAGCAGGGATGGGTGTAATGGGGTGAAGGGATAGGAGATTGGGAGCAGGGATGGGATGCAGGGGGCTGGGGAGCAGGATGAGTGTAATGGGGTGAAAGGATAGGAGATTGGGAGCAGGGATGGGGTGCAGGCAGATGGGGCACAGGGGGCTGGGGAGCAGGATGAGTGTAATAGGGTGAAGGGATAGGAGGTTGGGGAGCAGGGATGGGGTGCAGGGGGATGGGGAGCAGGGATGAGTGTAATGGGGTGAAGGGATAGGAGGTTGGGGAGCTGGGATGGGGTGCAGGGGGCTGGGGAGCAGGGATGAGTGTAATGGGGTGAAGGATAGGAGGTTGGGGAGCTGGGATGGGGTGCAGGGGGATGGGGAGCAGAGATGGGGTGCAGGGGAGCAGAGATGGAGAGCTGAGATGGGGTGCAGGGGAGCTGGGGAGCAGGGATGGGTGTAATGGGGTGAAGGGATAGGAGATTGGGAGCAGGGATGGGGTGCAGGGAGCTGGGGAGCAGGGATGAGTGTAATGGGGTGAAGGGATAGGAGGTTGGGGAGCTGGGATGGGGCACAGGGGGCTAGGGGGAGGGATGGGGTGCAGGGGAGCTGGGGAGCAGGATGAGTGTAATGGGGTGAAAAGATAGGAGATTGGGAGCAGGGATGGGGCGCAGGGGGCTGGGGAGCAGGATGAGTGTAATTGGGTGAAGGGATAGGAGGTTGGGAGCAGGGATGGGGCGCAGGGGGCTGGGGAGCAGGATGAGTGTAATGGGGTGAAGGGATAGGAGGTTGGGAGCAGGGATGGGGCGCAGGCAGATGGGGCACAGGGGGCTGGGGAGCAGGGATGAGTGTAATGGGGTGAAAGGATAGGAGGTTGGGAGCAGGGATGGGGTGCAGGGGGCTGGGGAGCAGGATGAGTGTAATGGGGTGAAGGGATAGGAGGTTGGGGAGCTGGGATGGGGCACAGGGGGCTGGGGGGAGGGATGGGGTGCAGGGGAGCTGGGGAGCAGGATGAGTGTAATGGGGTGAAGGGATAGGAGATTGGGAGCAGGGATGGGGCACAGGGGGCTGGGGGGAGGGATGAGTGTAATGGGGTGAAGGGATAGGAGGTTGGGAGCAGGGATGGGGTTCAGGGGGTTAGGGAGCAGGGACGGAGGCATGGGGGGGTTGTGAGCACGGATACTATTTGACTTCTCTAACCAGCTGTTTATTCTGCACTCACGCAAGCCGGAGCCGGTGCCAGGTGACTAACCCCCATCATGGGGTGTTTGTTCTCTGCCCCTCTCCCTGGGGGGTGATGCTCACGCAGCGCGATGTCTTCTCCGGGTTTCTTCTTTTAATTAGGCCTCGCTGCCCGTACCTGTTGCGACGTCTTTATAGCACAGAGGGCAGGGCAAGGAAACGCGGCCTGGAAGGAGTGGAAAGCCAGGGGGTGGTTTGTGATTGGGGGTGGGGGGTTCCCCGGTCTCATATCGGCCCCGCAGACTCATTGGGACAGAGCTGCTGAGCGTGATCTTTGTCCCGGATTTTGAAATCCTCCGGTAGGTGTCCTGGCCTTGAGTGTCAGAGGAGGATAAAGACGGAGACGTTGAACTCGGGTTGACGTTCAAGGCAGGACTAACTGAGGTTAGGTCAAGCTGGGACGGAGTCTCCCAGCCAACGGCGATGGCACAAGGCCCTGCTCGTGTGGCCACTGCGATACGAGAACGTAAAACCGGCCAGGCTGGGTCAGCCCAATGTCTCTGATTGTGGCTGGTGCCAGGTGCTGCACAGGGAATGAACAGAACGGGGCAATTATCGAGTGATCCACCCCCTGTTGCCTCTTCTCAGCTCCTGGCAAACAGCGGCTAGGGACACCATCCCGGCTAATAGCCATTGACGGACCCGTCCTGCATGAATTTAGCCAGTTCTTTTTTGGACGTTGTTATAGCTTTGGCCTTCGCAACATCCTCTGGCGAGGAGTTCCCCAGGTTGACTGTGCATTGTGTGAAGAAATACGTCCTTTGGTTTGTTTTAAACCTGCTGCCTATTCATTTCAGTGGGTCACCCCTGGTTCGTGTGTTAAGTGGAGGGCTTAATAGCACTTCCTTACTCACGTTCTCCACCCCATTCGGGATTTGATAGACCTCGGACACATCACCTCACGCAAGAGGCCAGGGTCAGGGAGGAATCCGGGAGTGCTCCTGTAGGCTGCCGAACCAAACGTGGGTGGGGGACCTTTCGACCCACGGCGGCCGCCCCGCTACAATCCCTTCTGCCTTGCCCGGCTTCAGCATCAGCCGCTCTTCATCCAGGAGCCAATCTCCTCCAAGCCCTCGTGGTGGTGGCGGCCTGGGACCCAGGACAGCCAGAGCCGTGTGTGCTGGGCTTGCCGGTTGGCATTCGAGCTACTGGTCGTACCCATTCCCCCCACCAGCCGCTTGTGGATGTCGGAAATGACCAGCGAGAGGGTAGAGGTCCCCCATCACTACTGGTTGAGGGTGTGTCCCCAGAACCCCCCCCACTTTTAACTCATTCCTCGTACCCCCTTCCCCCCTCCCCCGCCGCCTCCCTAATGGCCAACAGTGTCGGAGGTCCAGGCTGCCATCTCTGCTCCCCAAACCCCATCCCCTCTGTCCCCCAACCCTGCTCCCCAAACCCCATCCCCTCTGTCCCCCAGCCCTGCTCCCCAAACCCCATCCCTGCTGCCCCCAGCCCTGCTCCCCAAACCTCAGCTCTTCTGTTCCCCCAGCCCTGCTCCCCAAGCCCCAGCCCTGCTGCCCCCAGCCCTGCTCCCCAAGCCCCAGCTCTTCTGTTCCCCCAGCCCTGCTCCCCAAGCCCCATCCCCTCTGTCCCCCAGCCCTGCTCCCCCAGCCCTGCTCCCCAAGCCCCATCCCTGCTCCCCAAACCTCAGCTCTTCTGTTCCCCCAGCCCTGCTCCCCAAGCCCCATCCCTGCTGCCCCCAGCCCTGCTCCCCAAACCTCAGCTCTTCTGTTCCCCCAGCCCTGCTCCCCAAGCCCCATCCCCACTGCTCCCACATCCCTGATCCCCAAACACTATCCCTGCTGCTCCCCATCCCGCCTCCTCAAACCCCAACCCTGTACCCCCATCCCTGCTCCACAGACCCCATCCCTGTCACCTCACATGGCTACCCAACCCCCATCCCTGTTGTTCCCACATCCCTGACCCCCAACCCCCATCCCCTCTGCTCCCCATCCTGCCTCCCCAAACCCCATCCCTGCTGCCCCCATCCCGCCTTCCCAAACCCCAACCCCACTCCCCAGCCTCCATCAGCACTGCACCCCCATCCCTGCTCCGCAGACCCCATCCCTGCTTCTCCCCAACTCTCAGCACCCCAACCCCTTTTTCCTTCTCCCCTGCTTCCCAACCCCCAGCACCCCCTTCCTTCCCCCTCCCAATCCATCCCTGCTGCTAAAAACCCAGCACCCCCCTTCCTTCCCCCTCCCAATCCATCCCTGCTGCTAAAAACCCAGCACCCCCCTTCCTTCCCCCTCCCAATCCATCCCTGCTCCCCAAAGCCCGGCACCCCCCTTCCTTCCCCCTCCCAATCCATCCCTGCTCCCCAAACCCTGGCACCCCCCCTTCCTTCCCCCTCCCAATCCATCCCTGCTGCTAAAACCCCAGCACCCCCCTTCCTTCCCCCTCCCAATCCATCCCTGCTCCCCAAAGCCCGGCACCCCCCTTCCTTCCCCCTCCCAATCCATCCCTGCTCCCCAACCCCCTCCACCTGAACTCTGTTCCCCAGCCCACAGCACCATCTTTCTTCTCCCCTGCTCCCCAAACCCCTGCACCCCGTTCCTTCCCCCTCCAAACCCATGCCTGCTCCCCAAACCCCTGCAACTCCTTCCTTTCCCCCCAAACCCCTGAAGCCCAACCCTGTAGCCCAACCCCCATCAACCCAACCCTGATCCCCAAATCCAAGCACCCCAATCCTGCTCCCCAAACCCCTGCACCCATTACTTCCCCCTCCAAACTCATGCCTGCTCCCCAAACTCCTGCAGCCCATCCCTGCACCCCAAGCCCCATCAACCCAACCCTGATCCCCAAATCCAAGTAGCCCAATCCTGCTTCTCAACCTCCAGCACCCCCTTCCTTCTCCCTCCCAATTCATCCCTGCTCCTCAAACCCCAGCACCTCCTTCCTTCCCCCTCCAAACCCATGCCTGCTCCCCAAACCCCTGCAGCCCATCCCTGCACCCCAACCGCCAACAACCCAACCCTGCTTCTCAACCCCCTGCACCTCCTTCCTTCCCCCTCCAAACCCATCTCTGCTCCCCAACCCTGTTCCCCAACCCCCAGCACCCCCTTTCTTCTCCCCTGCTCCCCAAACCCCAGCACCTCCTTCCTTCCCCCTCCAAACCCATGCCTGCTCCCCAAACCCCTGCAGCCCATCCCTGCACCCCAACCCCCATCAACCCAACCCTTCTCCCCAAATCCAAGCACCCCAATCCTGCTCCTCAATCCCGGCACCCCCTTCTTTCTCCCTCCCAATCCATCCTTGCTCCCCAACCCCCTCCACCGGAACCCTGTTCCCCAACCCACAGCACCCCCTTTCTTCTCCCCAAACCCCTGCAGCCCATCCCTGCACCCCAACCCCCAACAACCCAACCCTGCTCCCCAAACCCAAGCACCCCAATCCTGCTCCTCAACCCCCTGCATCTCTTTCCTTCCCCCTGCACCCCAACCCTCCTCCCCAAACCTGCCTTTCCAGTTTCTTCGGCACCCATCGCTCTCCCATGGGAGCACGGTGCAGGGGAGCATTGAGCAACAGGGCCCAGGTCTCTCACCTGCTGGCTCGGCCGGCCCCTGTGCCCGGCCTTCTCTAGCACCAGCACTGGGCAGCTGCTCTGTTATTACGAACAGAAAGAAGCGTCTGTCTCTGGGGAGAGGCCAGAACAGCCACCACCACCCCAGGACAGACATGCAGCCACGTTGCACAACTGGAAGGACCTGTCCTGCTCCGGTGACAAAGAGAGAAAGCGGGGTGGGGAGAAGAGGTGGGGTGCTGCAGGGCGTTGGGGAGCAGAGGTGGAGCAGTGGAGATGGGGGGTGGGGAGCAGGGCTGGGGGCACCGGGGATGGGGGAACAGAAGGGTTGGGAACAGGGATGGGGGAGCAGAGGGGATGGGGATGGAGGGAGCAGGGGGTGGGAGCTGGGCAGCGGGGATGGAGATTGGGGAGCAGGGGGTGGGGGCTGGGCAGTGGGGATGGAGATTGGGGAGCATGGGGTGGGGGCAGCGGGGATGGGGGAACAGAAGGGTTGGGAACAGGGATGGGGGAGCAGAGGGGATGGGGGAGCAGGGGGTGGGGGCAGCGGGGATGGGGGATCAGAGGGGCTGGGGGCTGGGCAGCGGGGATGGAGATTGGGGAGCAGGTATGGGGGCAGTGGGAATGGGGGGAGCAAGGGATGGGGGCTGGGGAGCAGGGACGGTGTCAGCGGGGATGGGAGTTGGGAACAAGTATGGGGCAGCAGGGATAGGGGAGCAGGGATGGGGTTTGGGGAGCAGGGATGGGGGAACGGAAGATGGGGTTTGGGGAGATTGGGGCCCCCGTCGTGCCAGGCGCTGCCCAGACCCCCCCTGACCGAGATCGGGGCCCCTGTCATGCCAGGCCCAGACCCCAGCTGAGATCAGACCCCCCACCTTGCATGACTCTCGATCCATCCCTCGGTCCGTGGCAGGCCCCATGCTCTGGAGCTCCCCCTGCCAGCTCTCTGGGCACGGCCATGGCCCGGCTGGCACCGCTGCCCTCGTCACGGGTGCGGCGAGGCGTGGGGTGGCGTGGAAGTGCCTGGGGGCCCTGCATTCCCCGCCCACTCAGCTCACGCTTGGCCTCCCTCCCAAGCCAGCTGGGGAATAAACAGGTCACCCGGCTGGCTTCGGCGGCACCGCAGAGACAGGCTCTCCAGACTATCTGCCCCTCGGAGCCTGGCCCATCCCTGATGGCCATCTACAAAGTCCAGGTGGCCACCGGCCAGGACTCACTGGCTGGCACTTTTGATACCATCTCCATCACCCTCGTGGGCAGCCACGGGGAAAGCCCCAAGCATGTGCTGGACGGATACGGGTTTGACTTTCAGCCAGGATCAGTGAGTATTTGAGGGGGGTTCACTCTGGAGGGCGGGGGGGGGGGCTCCATTCAGGAAGAAAGGAGCAATGGTTTGGGGGCCTGGCCGGGGCTCAGGACCCCTGGGTTCTATTCGTGGTTCTGCCCCAGAGGCCAGCGCTCGTGCCTCAGTTTCCCCATGGGTAAATGGGGGAGAATAACCCCTGTTTGTGGGTCTAGGCAGCGCTTGAATCCTCAGACGAGATGTGCTGGATCTCCCATCTCCGTCAGAGCCTGGCTGACGCCAGGCCAGACTAGGATGACTTGCTCACATGCAGTGAAAGAGGATGGGGGTGGGAGGGGCAGCAGCCCTGACCACAGGGGAGGCAGGGCTGGGGTACCCTTGTGCCAGCCCGACCCGGGGGGGAGCCCCAGCCCTTCCCCCAGACCCCTGCCCCGCAGTGGGGGTGGGGAGACTGCAGCCTGGATGCTGGGGATTTCCACGGGGGTGCCAGCGGCTGCAGGGCTGAACGGTGCCAGCGCCCCCTCTGGTCTTTGGGCTCCACCCTCACCTGGCACTGGGGCCTGGGGTCAGGACAGGGTCTCATTGTAGGTCTGGGCGGCGCCTGGCGCGATGGGGCCCCACTCTTGGCCTGGGTCTGGGCGGCACCCGGCGCGACGGGGCCCCGCTCTCGGCCGGGGTTTGAGCCTCCCAGCTGGGGCTGGCAGCAGTACTGTGTCTCCAGGAGGTGGTCCCAGATACGGATGAAGGAGCAAAGGCTTGGGGTGGGCATGGGGCCAGAGGCCTGGGACCAGGGGGTCGAGTGCAGGGCCCTGGCCACTGGGCCAGTGGCTGGGAAGCGAGGCCAGCAGCTGGCACCCCAGCCCCAGGCTGGGGAGTGGAGGCCTGGGCGCCGGGCCAGAAGCCCCACGTAAAACGTGGGGGTGCTGCAGCATCCCTCACGCCCCTAGTTCCCAGGCCTGTGCCCTGATCTCAGTTGCAGCCTGTGCAGCACCTGGCGCAATTATTTACACCCCCTGGGGATCTGGTCAATAAACTCTGTAAGTGTTTGTGTCACTTGGATGAAACGGCCATGGGGGGTGGGATTACAGTTCAGCAGGTCAAAGAGCTGGTCTAAGTGGGGCCCAGACCCCAGCCGATGTCGATGGGCGTCTCTCCATTGGAGTCAATGGGGCCAGACCCCAGCCGATGTCGATGGGCGTCTCTCCATTGGAGTCAATGGGGCCAGACCCCAGCCGATGTCGATGGGCGTCTCTCCATTGGAGTCAATGGGGCCAGATCCCGGCCGGTGTCAATGGGCGTCTCTCCACTGGAGTCAGTGGGGCCAGATCCCAGCCGGTGTCAATGGGCGTCTCTCCATTGGAGTCAGTGGGGCCAGATCCCAGCTGGTGTCAATGGGCGTCTCTCCATTGGAGTCAGTGGGGCCAGATCCCAGCTGGTGTCAATGGGTGTTTCTCCATTGGAGTCAGTGGGGCCAGATCCCAGCTGGTGTCAATGGGTGTTTCTCACTTTGGAGTCAATGGGGCCAGATCCCGGCTGGGGTCAATGGGTGTCTCTCCATTGGAGTCAATGGGGCCAGATCCCGGCTGGGGTCAATGGGTGTCTCTCCATTGGAGTCAATGGGACCAGACCCCAGCTGGTGTCAATGGGTGTCTCTCCATTGGAGTCAATGGGACCAGATCCCAGCTGTTGTCAATGGGCGTCTCTCCATTGGAGTCAATGGGCCTAGATCCCAACTGGGTTCAATGAGGCTGAGGATCTGGCCCCGTTGATTGCAATGGAGAGACGCCCATGGGATCCAGCGATGGCAAAGAGGGAGCTGGGCCCGCAGCTCTGCCTGTGCAACTCTCTCCTTCCTGATTGTCCAGGAACCCAGGCTCCGTGCACGGAGCTCGAACCCCACCCCCGTCCTCTCTCTCCCAGGTGCGGGAGTACAAGGTGCCCAGCAAGCGAGCCCTGGGGCCGATCCTGCTGATCCGGCTCCACAAGGAGCCCTATTCCTTCTTCCCCGAGAACATGTGGTACTGCAACACGGTCCGGGTGACGTCCCCCGAGGGCAACACGTACTGCTTCCCCTGCTACCGGTGGATTCAGGGCTACCGCACCGTGGAGCTGGCGGAAAGCACAGGTATGACCCACTGAGGGTGCGCCAGGACTCCTGGGTTCTCTTCTGCCCTCCTGCTTCTCGGTGGCTCCTGGATCTCTCCCAGGCCCTGGTGCGAGCTGTCCCCGCCAGGAGAAACCCACTGCCCAGTATATCTGAGGCCAGGTCTGCACCCAAGACACGTGGATGATTTTAAATGCAGTTTAGCCACGTCGATGCATGTTTGCATGTGCACACGCTTCAGGCGGCATCACCTTGCTTTAAACAGGTTCAGCCCACGGGGGTCAATTTACAGCTGGCTGGAGCTTGGCATGAGAGGGGTCAGCGACCGAGCAGAGACAATTTTCTTTGTTTTGATGACAAGTGGGAAGGGAGGAAAGGTACCATAGCTGTTAGCTCACTCGCTAGATGCGTGTCGGGGGAGGATGGCTGGCTGGCTGGCTAGATAGATGGGTGTATATGGGGGAAGAACATAGGAACGGCCACACTGGGTCAGATCAAAAGTCCATCTAGCCCGGTGTCCCGTCATCCGACAGTGCCATGCCAGGTGCTCCAGAGGGAATGAACAGAACAGGTAACCACCAAGCCATCCTTCCCTTAGATAGATACATAGTTTGACTTAGCTGGGGACAGGGGCGGCTTTAGGCATTTTTGCCACCCCAAGCATGGCAGGCAGGCTGCTGTTGGCGGCAGCCTGCGGGAGGTCCCCACTCCCACAAATTCGGCGGCAGCCTGCAGGAGGTCTGCAAAAGCCGCGGGACCAGCGGACCCTCCGCAAGCAAGCCGCCCAAGACAGCCTGCCTGCCGCCCTCGCGGCGACCGGCAGAGCACCCCCCGTGGCTTGCCACCCCAGGCACGCGCTTGGCGTGCTAGTGCCTGGAGCTGCCCCTGGTTGGGGATTGGTCCTGCTCTGAGCAGGGAGTTGGACTAGATACCTCCTGAGGTCCCTTCCAACCCTGATCTTCTCTGATTCTATGATAGATAGAGGGGTGGATGGGGATATATTAGATAGATAGATAGAGGGGGTGGATGGAGGGATAGATTAGATAGACGGGGTGTCTGGGGATAGATCAATAGATAGATAGAGGGGGTAGATGGGGATGGATGGATGGATGGATAGATAGATGGATAGAGGGGGGTGGATGGGGATGGATAGATAGAGGGGGATGGATGGGGATAGATAGATGTGTGTACGGGGATAGATGGAGGGATCCCCATGTGTGGGGAGAAGTGCACTGGGGAGAAGAACACAGGGGGCTGGGCACAGGGGGTGTACGGGAATAGGGAGAGAGAGAAGGGAGGTGTATGGGATTAGACAGGTAGAAGTCTGGCACCAAGAAGCCCTGGAGGATTAGAGGGTCTGGGACACATCCCCCACTCCAGGGTGTGGTCAGATTTCCTAGTCTCTCTCTCCTCTCTGCAGCCCAAACCCCTTGTGACGACTCCCACTACCTGCTCCAGAAGCACCGTCGGGAGGAACTGGTGCTGCAACAGGAAAGATATAAGTGAGTCGAGGTGGGGGATATTGAGGGCTGTTCCCCCCCCTCCAGAGCAACGGGTTCAGGCTTCCTGCAAACTCTGGCAGCGTCACTGTGTCGGTTACAGCTGGGTCATGTTTTAAAGCCTTTCCATGCAGCCCCAAGGGCTAGAAACAAATGAACCTTTTTTAAAAAAAACCCTCAGGCTGAGTTTCGGTTGCAATCAACTAAATCCGGGGGGTGGGATGGGATCTGAGGGATGAGCCATGTGCCAGGAGGGCTGAGATGGAGGGTTCAGTCCCTGCTGTCTTAGTTAAGGTTCTGCCAGGGCTTGCTGCCCCTGCTCCATGCCTCAGTTTCCCCACCTATAAAATGGGGCAATGACGCCCTACTCTTTGCTAATGACAGGAGCCAGAGAGGCTTGTTATTAACCGGCTCTTCCCTGGGACAGGTGGAAGGAGTACAGCCCTGGCATCCCCTGGTGTGCCGACGTCGACAGCGCCATGACTGCCGAGCCCGACCTCCAGTACTCGTACCCCAAGGCCTCCGCTTTCTTCGGGCGTGGCGCGACGGCGTAAGTGGCGGGGCCAAAAGTCCATTTCCTAGGCTGGTGGCCCAGCTCCCCTGAGGGATTGAGGTGCCTAAATCCCATGGGAATGAAGGGGAGTTAGGCGCCTATATATCCTTCAGGAGCTGACCTTTCGTGTGTGTCGTTAGCAGATCCAGAAATTATTTCCTTAGCCGGACCTCTGCCCCACCCTCCAACCTGACCCTCTCTCCCTCCATCCACCCTTCTCTCCATCCACCCCCTCTCCATCTCCCACCATCCAATCCGCCCTCTGCCTCCATCCACCCCATATCTATCTCCCGCCATCCACCCCCCTCTCTGCCTCCATCCCCCCTCTCCCTGATCCACCCCCTCTCCATCCACCCCCCTCTATCTATCTATCTATCTATCTATCTATCTATCTATCTCGCCATCCACCCCCTCTATCTCCCACCTTATCCACCCCCCTCTGCCTCCATCCCCCCTCCCTCCCATCCCATCCACCCACCTCCTTATCCACTCCCCTCTCTCTCCCTCCATCCCACCTCTCCCTCCCCATCCACCTCTCTCTGCATCCACCCCCTCTCACACTGTCTCTTTCTCTCCATCCACCTCCTCTATCTATCCCCATCCACCCCCTCTCTCTATCTATCCCCATCCACCCCCTCTCTCTATCTATCCCCATCCACCCCCTCTATCCATCTCTCTCTCTCTCTATGTATCTATCATGTATGTATGTAGTTTCTGCAGGGCTCAGTTGCATTCAGCATTGTCCTTGGAAGTCGGGGTGGTCAATATAAAATTGCTGCTGCTCCGAGGAAGGTTGAGGCAGGGACTGGCGGGGCAGGAAGCAGCGCCGGAGAAAGAGCAGCCCCACCTCGCCGGCTGGATCCCGGCTGGCTGGGCCCATGCCAACAAAAAGCCTTTTCATGCAGGCCGACGCGTCTGGGGGCAGGGGAGCCGAAAACTGGAGGTCCCGGCGGTGCTGGGGCTAAGGGACATGGAACCGGGGAGGGATTTGCCCCGTCTGTGGCATTGGCTATCGGGTACTGGCCCCCAAGTCCAGTGCTGCGGGTGAGGCTGGCCAAAGGGCTGGCCCCGTAGCTAGAGAGACAGATAAGTGGGGTGTGTGGGGCTGGAGAGGACACAGGGGTGTGTATGGGGAGAGACGGAGGGTGTGATGGAGGCACATGAGGGGATGGACAGACAGCGGGGTGTGCATGGGCCAGACGGACAGAGGGTGAACATGGGGTCAGACACAGAGTGGGGTGTATGGGGACAGACAAAGGGGTCGCGTGGGGCCAGACAGACAGGTGTCTATGGATGGACAGAGGGTCCACATGGGAAGAGCCAGGCAGAGAGGTGTGAGGGGGGTAGACAGACAGAGGGTGCGTGTGGGGTCAGAGGGGTGTGAGGGGGTGGACAGGCAGAGGGTGTGTATGGGGTCAGAGGGATGTGAGGGGTGGACAGACAGGGTGTGTATGGGGGTCAGAGGAGTATGAAGGGGGACAGACAGAGGGTGTGTATGGGGTCAGAGGGGTGTGAGGGGTGGACAGACAGAGGGTGTGTGTGGGGTCAGAGGGGTGTGAAGGGGACAGACAGAGGGTGTGTATGGGGTCAGAGGGGTGTGAAGGGGACAGACAGAGGGTGTGTATGGGGTCAGAGGGGTGTGAAGGGGGGACAGACAGAGGGTGTGAATGGGGTCAGAGGGGTGTGGAGGAAGGACAAACAGAGGGTGTGTCTGGGGTCAGAGGGGTGTGAAGGAAGGACAAACAGAGGGTGTGTCTGGGGTCAGAGGGGTGTGAAGGGGACAGACAGAGGGTGTGTATGGGGTCAGAGGGGTGTGAAGGGGACAGACAGAGGGTGTGTATGGGGTCAGAGGGGTGTGAAGGGGACAGACAGAGGGTGTGTATGGGGTCAGAGGGGTGTGATGGAGTGGACAGACAGGGTGTGTATGGGGGTCAGAGGGGGACAAAGGGGACAGACAGAGGGTGTGTATGGGGTCAGAGGGGTGTGAAGGGGACAGACAGAGGGTGTGTATGGGGTCAGAGGGGTGTGACGGGTGGACAGACAGAGGGTGTGTATGGGGTCAGAGGGGTGTGACGGGGTGGACAGACAGAGGGTGTGTATCGGGTCACAGGGGTGTGAAAGGGGGGACAGACGGGTGTGCATGGGGTCAGGGGTGTGAGGGGCAGAGGCAGAGGGTGTCTATGGGGTCAGAGGGATGTGAGGAGGGTGTGTATGGGGTCAGAGTGGTGTGAAGAGGGGACAGATAGAGGGTGTGTTTGGGGTCAGAGGAGGCAGAGTGTGAGCAGGGGATGGACAGAGACAGGCGTGAAGCAGGCAGAGGGGTGTGAGGGGCACAGGGTGTGCAGGGGGATGGACAGACGGGGCGTGAAGCGGGCAGAGGGGTGTGAGGGGCACAGGGGGATGGACAGACGGGGCGTGAAGCAGGCAGAGGGGTGTGAGGGGCACAGGGGGATGGACAGACAGGGCGTGAAGTGGGTGTGGGGGCAGAGGTGCAGGGGGATGGACAGACGGGGCGTGAAGTGGGCAGAGGGGTGTGAGGGGCAGAGGGGCAGGGGGATGGACAGACGGGGCATGAAGCGGGCAGAGGGGTGTGAGGGGCACAGGGGGTTGGACAGACAGGGCGTGAAGTGGGTGTGAGGGGCAGAGGTGCAGGGGGATGGACAGACGGGGCGTGAAGCGGACAGGGGTGTGAGGGGCGCAGGGGGATGGACAGACGGGGCGTGAAGCGGGCAGAGGGGTGTGAGGCGCAGGGGGATGGACAGACGGGGCGTGAAGCGGGCAGAGGGGTGTGAGGCGCAGGGGGATGGACAGACGGGGCGTGAAGCGGGCAGAGGGGTGTGAGGCGCAGGGGGATGGACAGACGGGGCGTGAGGGGCACAGGGGGATGGACAGAGGGCTGCGTGGAGTCGAGGCACAGGGCACACACAGCGGGAGGGTCCCGCACTCTGAGCCCGGCTCTCTGTGCCCGCAGGCTGCTGGAGTGCAAGGTGAAGGGCTTCCTGGACCGGCCGTACTCCTGGGAGAAGTTGTCAGACATCCCCAAGCTTTTCTGGTTCTACGGCAACCGGGTCTCAGGTCTGTGCTGCCCCACACACTGTGGGGAGGAGCAGGCAGGCAACGCCAGCACAGGGCTGCCCCCTGGCTCTGGGACCCCCTTCTCCTTCCTGGCATCGCCTGTGGGTGCTGAGCCCACACATGGCCCCCCCAGGTCAACTGGTCCTGCCACCCTCAGCCCCCCACCAGGGCTCCCCTCAGGACTTCCAGCCCCCCTGCTCTAACCACTAGACCCCACTCAGCTCCATGAGCTGGGGAGAGAACCCAGGAGTCCTGGCTCCCAGCCCCCCCTGCTCTAACCCACCATCCCCAACTCCCCTCAGATCCAGGGAGAGAACCCAGGAGTCCTGGTTCACCCTGCTCTAACCATGAGACCTCACTCCCCCCCCCCACCCCGATGCAGGAAAATCATGGAAGATCAGGGCTGGAAGGGACCTCAGAAGGGATCTAGTCCAACCTCCTGCTCAAAGCAGGACCCACCCCAACTAAATCATCCCAGCCAGGGCTTTGTCAAACTGGGTATTAAAAACCTCTAAGGAAGGAGATTCCACCACCTCCCTAGGGAACCCATTCCAGTGCTTCACCACCCTCCTAGGGAAATAGTGTTTCCTAATATCCAACCTAGACCTCCCCCACGGCAACTTGGGACCATTACTCCTTGTTCTATCATCTGCCACCACTGAGAACAGTCTAGATCCATCCTCTTTGGAACCCCCTTCAGGTAGTTGAAAGTAGCTATCAAATCCCCCTCGCTCTTCTCTTCTGCAGACTAAACAATCCCAGTTCCCTCAGCCTCTCCTCATGAGTCATGTGCTCCAGCCCCCTAATCATTTTTGTTGCCCTCCGCTGGACTCTTTCCAATTTGTCCACATCCTTCTTGGATTGTGGGGTCCAAAACTGGACACAGGACTCCAGATGAGGCCTCACCAGTGTCGAATAGAGGGGAATGATCACGTCCCTCGATCTGCTGGCAATGCCCCTGCTTATACAGCCCAAAATGCCTTTAGCCTTCTTGGCAACAAGGGCACACTGCTGACCCATATCCAGCTTCTCGCCCACTGTAACCCCCAGGTCCTTTTCTGCAGAACTGCTGCCCAGCCATTCAGTCCCTAGTCTGTAGCGGTGCCTGGGATTCGTCCATCCTAAGTGTAGGACTCAGCACTTCTCCTTGTTGAACCTCATCAGGTTTCTTCTGCCCCAATCCTCTAATTTGTCTAGGTCCCTCTGTATCCTGTCCCTACCCTCCAGCGTATCTACCACTCCTCCCAGTTTAGGGTCATCTGCAAACTTGCTGAGGGTGCAGTCCACACCATCCTCCAGATCATTAATGAAGGTTGAACAAAACCAGCCCCAGGACTGACCCTTGGGGCACTCGGACACCAGCTGGGGGAGGGATAGCTTAGTGGTTTGAACATCACCCTGCTAAATCCACCATTGTGAGTTCAATCCTTGAGGGGGCCACTTAGGGATCTGGGGCAAAAATTGCTCCTGCTAGTGGAGGCAGGGGGCTGGACTCAAAGACCTTTCAAGGTCCTTTCCAGTTCTAGGAGATGGGTATATCTCCAATTATTATTTAACTAGACACGGTGCCCTTGATCGCTACCTGTTGAGCCCATTGATCTAACCAGCTTTCTAGCCACCTTATAGTCCATTCATCCAGCCCATACTCCTGTAACTTGCTGGCAAGATACTGTGGGAGACCGTATCAAATCTTTGCTAAAGTCAAGGAATAAACATCCACTGCTTTCCCCTCATCCACAGAGCCAGTTATCTCCTCGTAGGAGGCAATTAGGTTATTCAGGCATGATTTGCCCTTGGTGAATTCATGCTGACTGTTCCCAATCACCTTACTTCCTCAAAGTCCTGGCTCCCAGCTCCCCCTGCTCTAACCACTAGACCCCACTCCCCTCCCAGAGCCAGGGGAGAGAACCCAGGAGTCCTGGCTCCCAGCTCCCCCTGCTCTAACCACTAGACCCCACTCCACTCCTCTCCTCTCCCAGAGCTGGGGAGAGAACCCAGGAGTCCTGGCTCCCAGCCCCCCCTGCTCTGACCCACCAACCCCCACTCCCCTCCCAGAGCCAGGGAGAGAACCCAGGAATCCTGGCGATCAGCCTGCCCTGCTCTAACCACCAGACCCTACTCCCCTCCCAGAACCAGGGAGAGAATCCAGGAGTCCTGGCTTGCAGTCCCCCCCTGCTCTAACCACTAGACCCCACTCCCCTCCCAGAGTCAGGGAGAGAACCCAGGAGTCCTGGTCCCAGCCCCCCTGCTCTAACCACTAGTCCCCACTGCCCTCCCAGAGCTGGGGAGAGAACCCAGGAGTCCTGTCTTGCAGCCCCCCCTGCTCTAACCACCAGACCCCCCCTCTGGGCATTGGGGTTTTATTTAAAGGGCCAGTGTGTGTGTCCCCAGAGTACGTCACTAAGCACTGGCAGGAAGATGCTTTCTTCGGGTACCAATATCTGAACGGGTTCAACCCAGTTCTGATCCGGAAATGCACGGCACTCCCAGAGAACTTCCCCGTGACACAGGAGATGGTGGCCGGCTCCCTGGGGGAATCCACCAGCCTCCAGGAGGAGCTGCAGGTAACACCCTGTCTCCCCAAAATAATCAGGGCCTGGCTGATTCCCAGCCCTGCTGAGTCCATCCTGCCCCCCTTCCCCAAGAACTCCTGCTGGTGGGAGCACGGTGCTCTCTTCCCAAACTAAATTGTTTTAGCATAGCTGGGTCTGGGTAAATAACTGCCACGCCCCAGAGATGGCTGCATCTCAGCGCCAGGCGAGGGGTCCCTGGGTAACCAGCTGCCCTGCCCCAGAGGTGGCTGCATTTCAGCACCGGGCAACGGGTCCCTGTGTAACCAGCTACTCCAACCTGGAGGTGGCTGCATTTTAACACTGGGTAAGCGATCCCCGCGCAGTCCTATGTATGTTGCTTGCTGGGACACTGCTGAAGGAAGCTCACAGCCCTGGGAGCAGGGCACTGACCCTCCTCTGCTCCGCATGACAGAGAGGGAGCATCTATATCGCAGATTACAAGCTCCTGGAAGACATTCCCACCACTAAAGTGAATGGGCACCAGCAGTACATCGCGGCGCCCCTGTGCCTGCTGCATCAGAAACCCAGCGGGGAGGTCGTCCCCTTGGCCATCCAGGTGAGGGGTTTCTCTGCTTGCCAGCGCCCAAGAGGGGGTTATCGGGGCCCCTCCTGAGCCACCTGGGCCCCCCTGCCGCTAAGGAGCAACTCAGCTCCACCATTGCTAAAGGCACAATTATTATTGTGGGCAGGGCGTGAGTGTGCCAGGCGCTGCACAGACCCAGTGGACCCATTGCTCTGATCCAGCGGGGATACGGGGTGAATGGGTCCATTGGGGGGATACCGGGCTGGATGGGCCCATTGCTCCCATCCGGGGGGGATACCGGGCTGGATGGGCCCACTGCTCTGACGCAGGGGGGGATACTGGGCTGGATGGGCCCACTGCTCTGACGCAGGGGGGGATACCGGGCTGGATGGGCCCACTGCTCTGACGCAGGGGGGGATACCGGGCTGGATGGGCCCACTGCTCTGACGCAGGGGGGGATACCGGGCTGGATGGGCCCATTGCTCTGACCCAGGGGGGATACCGGGCTGGATGGGCCCATTGCTCTGACCCAGGGGGGGGATACCGGGCTGGATGGGCCCATTGCTCTGATCCTGGGGGGATACCGGGCTGGATGGGCCCACTGCTCTGACGCAGGGGGGGATACCGGGCTGGATGGGCCCACTGCTCTGACGCAGGGGGGGGATACCGGGCTGGATGGGCCCATTGCTCTGACCCAGGGGGGATACCGGGCTGGATGGGCCCATTGCTCTGACCCAGGGGGGGATACCGGGCTGGATGGGCCCATTGCTCTGATCCTGGGGGGATACCGGGCTGGATGGGCCCATTGCTCTGACCCAGGGGGGGATACCGGGCTGGATGGGCCCATTGCTCTGATCCTGGGGGGATACCGGGCTGGATGGGCCCATTGCTCTGATCCTGGGGGGATACCGGGCTGGATGGGCCCATTGCTCTGATCCTGGGGGGATACCAGGCTGGATGGGCCCATTGCTCTGATCCTGGGGGGATACGAGGCTGGATGGGCCCATTGCTCTGACTCGGGGGGGATACGAGGCTGGATGGGCCCATTGCTCTGACTCGGGGGGGATACGAGGCTGGATGGGCCCATTGCTCTGATCCAGGGAGGGATACCAGGCTGGATGGGCCCATTGCTCTGACCCAGGGGGGGATACGAGGCTGGATGGGCCCATTGCTCTGACCCGGGGGGGGAATACGAGGCTGGATGGGCCCATTGCTCTGACCCAGAGGGGATACCAGGCTGGATGGGCCCATTGCTCTGACCCGGGGGGGATACGAGGCTGGATGGGCCCATTGCTCTGACCCAGAGGGGATACCAGGCTGGATGGGCCCATTGCTCTGACCCAGGGGGAATACCAGACTGGATGGGCCCATTGCTCTGATCCAGGGAGGGATACCAGGCTGGATGGGCCCATTGCTCTGATCCAGGGAGGGATACCAGGCTGGATGGGCCCACTGCTCTGATCCAGTGGGGATACAGAGATGAATGGGTCCATTGGGGGGATATGGGGCTGGATGGGCCCATTGCTCCCATCCAGGGGGGATGCCAGATTGGATGAGCCCATTATTCCGATCCAGGGGGGATACCGGACTGGATGGGCCCATTTCTCCAATCCGGGGGGATACAGGGGTGAATGGATCCATAAGGGGGGATACTAGGCTAGATGGGCCCATTGCTCAGACCCCGAATGGGCTGGATGGGCCGATTGCTCTTGCCTGGGGGGGGGGGATACCGGGCTGGATGGGCCCATTGCTCTGACCCAGGGGGGGATACCGGGCTGGATGGGCCCATTGCTCTGACCCAGGGGGGGATACCGGGCTGGATGGGCCCATTGCTCTGACCCAGGGGGGGATACCGGGCTGGATGGGCCCATTGCTCTGACCCGGGGGGGATACCGGGCTGGATGGGCCCATTGCTCTGACCCGGGGGGGATACCGGGCTGGATGGGCCCATTGCTCTGACCCGGGGGGGATACCGGGCTGGATGGGCCCATTGCTCTGACCCGGGGGGGATACCGGGCTGGATGGGCCCGTTGCTCTGATCCAGGGAGGGATGCCAGGCTGGATGGGCCCACTGCTCTGATCCAGTGGGGATACAGAGATGAATGGGTCCATTGGGGGGATATGGGGCTGGATGGGCCCATTGCTCCCGTCCAGGGGGGATATCAGGCTAGATGGGCCCATTGCTCAGACCCAGAATGGGCTGGATGGGCCCATTGCTCTTGTCTGGGGGGCGGACACTGGGCTGGATGGGCCCATTGCTCTCACCCGGAGATGGGGGAATACCAGACTGGATGGGCCCATTGCTCTGATCCAGGGGGGGGATACCGGGCTGGATGGGCCCATTGCTCTGATCCAGGGGCGGGGATACCAGGCTGGATGGGCCCATTGCTCTGATCCAGGGGCGGGGATACCGGGCTGGATGGACCCATTGCTCTGATCCAGGGGCAGGGATACTGGGCTGGATGGGCCCATTGCTCTGATTTGGGGGGGATACTGGGCTGGATGGGCCCATTGCTCTGATCCGGGAGCGGGGATACCAGACTGGATGGGCCCATTGCTCTGACCCAGGGGCGGGGATACCGGGCTGGATGGGCCCATTGCTCTGACCCAGGGGCGGGGATACCGGGCTGGATGGGCCCATTGCTCTGACCCAGGGGCGGGGATACCGGGCTGGATGGGCCCATTGCTCTGACCCAGGGGCGGGGATACCGGGCTGGATGGGCCCATTGCTCTGACCCAGGGGCGGGGATACCGGGCTGGATGGGCCCATTGCTCTGACCCAGGGGCGGGGATACCGGGCTGGATGGGCCCATTGCTCTGACCCAGGGGCGGGGATACCGGGCTGGATGGGCCCATTGCTCTGACCCAGGGGCGGGGATACCGGGCTGGATGGGCCCATTGCTCTGATCCGGGGGGGATACCGGGCTGGATGGGCCCATTGCTCTGACCCGGGGGGGATACCGGACCCATTGCTCTGACCCAGCTCCCCCGCAGCTCAGCCAGCACCCAGGTCCCGACAGCCCCATCTTCCTGCCCAGTGACTCCGAGTGGCTGTGGACTCTGGCCAAGACCTGGGTGCGCAACTCCGAGTTCCACCTGCACGAGGTCACCTCCCACCTGCTCCGCGCCCACCTGCTGGCCGAGGTCTTCACCGTGGCCACCCAGCGCCAGCTGCCCATGTGCCACCCCCTGTACAAGGTGAGGGGGGTGGGGCGGCTGTGGGTGGATGGGGTCCCACTCTGCTTGGCTCATCAATCAGTGGGACGCCGACAGGCACCCAGTGTCCACACCTGGCACCTTATGCACAGAGCAAACAGGTGGCATCAAGGAGTGGGGCTAGTCCCATTCCTGGCTACCCACTTCTACAGGTGCTGGGAGTTGGCCAAGGGCGCCCAGTTCTTGCTGTGCCCAGTGTGTGTGCACGCGCTTTGCCCGGTGTATGCCCCAGATGTGCCCGCCTGGGGCACATACCCCCCAGAGGTGCCCCGTGTGTGGCTTTGTGATGCTCAGACAGCCCCAGCGGGATGTCTGTCCCTAGACATGTGAGTTTGGGAGGGGCCCAGCCCAGCGTGTATCCCCGGAAGTGAACACAGGAGTCACCCGTATCGCCGTGTGTGTGTTCTAGAAGTGCCCAGCTCTGTGTGTTTGTGTGTTGCAGACACGCCCAGCTGTGTATGGTGCAGACATGTCTGACTGTATACGTGTGTGTGGTGCGGTGCAGACGTGCCCGGCCGTGTGCGGGCGGGTGTGTGGTGCGGTGCAGACGTGCCCGGCCGTGTGCGGGCGGGTGTGTGGTGCGGTGCAGACATGCCCGGCCGTGTGCGGGCGGGTGTGTGGTGCGGTGCAGACGTGCCCGGCCGTGTGCGGGCGGGTGTGTGGTGCGGTGCAGACGTGCCCGGCTGTTTACGTATGTGTGTGTGTGTGTGTGTGTGTGTGTGTGGTGCATGTTGCATGTATGTCCGGCTGTGTACAGGTGCATGTTGCATGTATGTCCAGCTCTGTGTGTGTGTGTGTGTGTGTGTTGCAGACATGTCTGGCTGTGTGTGTGTGTGCGTGTGTGTGTGTTGCAGACATGTCTGGCTGTGTACAGGTGTGTGTTGCATATAAGTGTGTGCGTGCGTGTGTGTGTGTTGCAGACATGTCTGGCTGTGTACAGGTGTGTGTTGCATATAAGTGTGTGCGTGTGTGTGTTGCAGACATGCTCGGTTGTCTGTGTGTGTGTATTGCAGATGCACCCAGCAGTGTACGAGTGTTTGTGCTGGAGGCGTGTCCAGCCGGGTACCTGTGTGTGCGCCAGAGGTGGCCAGCTGTTGGCGTGTGTTCCTGAGATGCCCGGCTGTGTAAATTCCAGTAGTGCCCAGCTGTTAGTGTGCTGACCCCAACTCTTTGCTCAGTTCTCCGCTGCCTCCTGCACCAAACACACCTCCCTAGTGCCCTGCAACCAGGGTGGATCAGAGAGAACAAAGCCATTCGCCTCTGCAACGTCTCTTCTCCACTCCGGAGGGACCGTGGCGGTGGTGGGTTGGCTCCTCCTCCCCAGCTGCTTCAGCCCCTGCGCCTCTTCTCTTCCAGCTGCTGATCCCTCACGTCCGGTTCTCCATCCACATCGATGTCCTGGCCCGGACCTTTCTCATCAGCCCCGGGGGAGTATTCGATCGGGTAAAGACAGGATTGTCTCATAATAATAATATAATCCTTTGCTTGTAGCTGGTGCTTTTCATCCCTAGATCTCGAAGCACTTTGCAAAGGACATCAGGAGCATTAGCCTCATTTTACAGATGGGGAAACTGAGGCAGGGAGTCATTTGTCTATGCTCACTCAGCATGCCTTTGGTAGAACCCAGGGGAGCTGGGTGCAAGCCCCGGGTGCAAGCCCCGGGTGCTAGCCCCTAGGCCACACTGCCTCCCATAGCATGTTCAAAAAGGAGGGAAAATGACCAAACTGCCAGTCAAATCAACTACACCAGCAAATTGCTGACGGCCTGCTGTGACTGCCCCTCCCAAACTCCACCCACCCAGCTCCGCCCCCAGCCTGCTCAGCCAATCAAACGCAAGGCAGAAGCAGCTCCTCCTGGAGGTCGGCGCTCATTGGCCGCCTCACAACGGGGATCCAGCGAACGTCCTTTTCCACACAAGGCCGGGCCAATTGATAACGGAAATCAGATTTCAATCCGGTTTAGTGACAACCCCCCCATGTGGACGCTCTTAATTCGCTTTCATAAGTTCGATTCCCAGCACTGTCCCAGCCCCTGGGCAATTAACGCAAATTCCAGTGTCCTACCCTCTCCCCTAGCACCTGCCGCTCCGTGGCAGTAACCCCCATCTGGCCCGGGCTGGGCCTATATTCCTCAGGCCATAGCGACCGGGCGTCAAGGCCTCGCCGTGCTGCTCCGCAAGGCCCTGGAGAACCTGACCTACCGCACGCTCTGCCTCCCCGATGACATCCAGGAACGCGGCGTTGCCTCCCTCCGGAACTACTACTACAGGGATGATGGGCTCAAGATCTGGGCAGCTATCGAGAGGTGAGGGGGGTGCTGGGCCGTGTGGGGTGCTGTGTAGGGAGGAGAGATGCAGGCAAGTGCAGGGGAAGGGGTTAGACCTAGTGAAATCATAGGGGGCAAAGCGGTGGGGCTCTGAGTGTGGAGGGGATCAGGGGCAGAGCCCCCTGGGAATCCAGGTCTTGTATGGGAGGAAGCTCTGCATACGGGGCTTGTTCTGCTGGGATCCAGCAAACATCCTTTCCCACACAAAGTTGGGCCTGTTGATACCTGAAATCAGATTTCAATCCAGTTTAGTGACAACCCATGTGGACGCTCTTAATTAATTTTCATGGAAACCACTTCGACACGAGCCCAGTCGAAGAACAGCAAAATGAGCCTGTCAACCCCAGGATCTGCTGCCAGTTCATAAAATCATAGACTATCAGGGCTGGAAGGGACCTCAGGAGGTATCTTGTTCAACCCTCTGCTCAAAGCAGGACCCTCCCCAACTAAATCATCCCAGCCAGGGCTTTGTCAAGCCAGGCCTTAAAAAACTACGTTCAATGAACTGACTTTAAATTCACTTCTGTGCTTAACCTGAGTCTCCATTTAGAGGGTAACATTTTTCCAAAGCGCCCACACGGTCAAAGGAGTGAGAGTTTTTTGTTTTTTTTTCCTGGGTCGGCAGTTTTGAAAAGTATAAATAAATAAATTAATTAAATAAAACAGTTTTAGGTTGGTCTCCCAAACTGACAATTTTCAAAATGTTCAGCCCCTCGAAAAATCACACCCAAAAATAAAATTCCTTTCAGGTGAAACGAAACATTGTGTTTTGTGTCAATTGACTTGGTTTGTTTCCATCTGGAGCATTTTGACATATTTTTGACTTTTTTTCTTTTAATTCATTTCCAGGACTTTTGGAACACCACAAAAAATATTAAATTTTTCAGGGAGGTTTCCAGATTTTTGGACGGTTTGTTTTTCAGCCCCAAATTTGGCAAAACTGAATTCATTTGTGAACTCGTTCAGGGTCACTGCAACTCCATTTTGTACCCCCCAAAAGTTTCAGCACAAGCCAGTAACGCCAGAAACTCCCGTGAAGTAGGGAGGCCACCGGTGCTGGCACCGTGGCCCCGCCCCCACTTGATCCCTTCCTCCTAAGGCTCTGCCCTCACTCCGCCTCTTCCCCGAGGTCCTCCCCCTGCTTGCGCCTCTCTGCCCCCTTCCCCCATCGTTTTTTACCTGCCTTAAGGGGAAGCTATGGGGCCATGGCCCCCTGGCCTCCCCTGTTCCGGCCACCCTGGTGCAAACATTTCATCCTGCTCGACTTAGGACCCTAAATGCCAATGTCAATGGGATTTAGGCACCAAAGTAGCTCTGGCATTTTTTTAATTGCTCTGGGTGCCCAGCTGCCATTGTAAATTTAATCCACAATGCACCTAAGTCCCTTATGAGAATGGCAGGCAGATTCCTAAATCACTTCGGGGCTTGGAAAATTTTGGCCCCAATCTCCTGCGCTTAGGACAGAAGAATCCCAGGCACCGCTACAGACTAGGGACCGAATGGCTAGGAAGCAGTTCTGCAGAAAAGGACCTAGGGGTTACAGTGGACGAGAAGCTGGATATGAGTCAGCAGTGTGTCCTTGTTGCCAAGAAGGCTAATGGCATTTTGGGCTATATAAGTAGGGGCATTGCCAGCAGATCAAGGGATCTCGATTCCCTCTATTTGACATTGGTGAGGCCTCATCTGGAGCACTGTGGCCAGTTTTGGGCCCCACACTATAAGAGAGATGTGGAAAAATTGGAAAGAGTCCAGCGAAGGGCAACAAAAATGATTAGGGGCTGGAGCACATGATATATGAGGAGAGACTGAGGAAACTGGGATTGTTTAGTCTGCAGAAGAGAAGAGTGAGGGGGGATTTGATAGCTGCTCTCAACTACCTGAAGGGGGTTGCAAAGAGGATGGAGCTTGGCTGTTCTCAGTGGTGGCAGATGACAGAACAAGGAGCAATGGTCTCAAGTTGCAGTGGGGGAGGTCTAGGTTGGATATTAGGAAACACTATTTCCCTAGGAGGGTGGTGAAGCACTGGGATGGGTTCCCTAGGGAGGTGGTGGAATCTCCTTCCTTAGAGGTTTTTAAGGTCAGGCTTGACAAAGCCCTGGCTGGTATGATTTAGTTGGCGTTGGTCCTGCTTTGAGCAGAGGGTTGGACCAGATCCCTCCTGAGGTTCCTTCCAACCCTGATCTTCTACGATTCTAAAACCAAATCTCCTAGGTGGCTGGTGACATGGCATGGGGGATGGAGGGGAAACTGGACCACTGAGAAGTGATGCTGAAGGGTAGCAGGACTAGCACTGTGCAGACTGGAGGGAGGGGGCTCCCCCGGCTTGTCCTAGGGGGAAACATCTCACTGTGGACCCCGGCGTCAGGGCTGACCCGATTTCCCCTTTAATTCTCCCAGCTTTGTCTCCAGCATCGTGGGAATCTACTACCGGACCAGCCTCTCGGTGCAGAGTGACTACGAGCTGCAGGCATGGGTGGGCGAGATCTTCACCAAGGGGTTCCTGGGCCGACAGGCGTCGGGTGAGAGCCCAGAGGTGGCTAGCCCGGGGTCGCAGATGCTGCTGAGGAGTTCTCCCCCCCCTCCAAGAATCAGCCCCCATTAAGGAGTGGAAACATCAGTCACGCTCTACGTGTGACACCTGCCGTGTGTCACCCACCCGCGGCTTTCAGCTCATGCGATGGAGACTCAGGTGCTACGCTCCGGAGGCCCCCGGTTCGATCCTGCCCGCTGAGGACCGGGGGCTGTCGGTGTTACACGTGCACAGAAATTAGTGATGCTGGTATTGCACTGATCCAGCATCACTGCTGGCAGGGGGCAGGGAGAGGGGATGTTCCCAGCCAGGGACAGGGGAAAAGGGGCCCTGTCCCATGCTAACCAGTCCATCCCTCCCTGGCAGGCGTCCCCTCGGCTCTGGGCACCACGGCTGAGCTGACCAGGTACCTGACCATGGTGATCTTCACGTGCTCTGCCTATCACGCCGCCGTCAACGCCGGGCAGGTGGGTGAGGGCCGCCCACTCTGTCCCCTTCTTGGAGTGGTGTCTTTCCTTCCCCCCCTTTCCTTTCCTTACACCAATGTCCCCTCCCTTGGGCCTCAGCCTGTCCCCTCCTGCCCTTTGGACCCCACTGGGTACGCCCCAGACTTTGGGGTCTGAGCTGGATCTGGGACTTGGTGATTCACACCCTGGAGTTACTGTGGCTTAAAGTCCAGTCCAGCCCAGATGGAGTTGCTGGGAGCCAGGACTCCTGGGTTCTCTCCCTGGCTCTGGGAGGGGAGTGGGGGCTGGTGGGTTAGAGCCGGGGGGCGGGGAGCCAGGACTCCTGGGTTCTATCCGCAGCTCTGAGAGGGGAGTGGTGTCTAGTGGTTAGAGCAGGGAGGGAGCCAAGACTCCTGGCCTCTATTCCTGGCTTTGTCAAGCATCTTGCACATGTTCCTTCCCCTCCCTCTGACAATTTTTTTTTTAGGCAATTTTCATTTCCTTTGTAATTTTTCCATTTTTCAACAAAATGAATTGAAGTGAAAATCTGCGGCAGAGATCAGGGCCAAGTCCTGCCGGGCGCTGCATAGACCCCAGGGGAGATCAGGGTCCCTCCTTGTGCCAGGCACTGCAGAGACCCCCCTGACCGAGATCAGGTTCCCCCCTTGTGCCAGGCGCTGCCCAGTCAAATAGTGAGGGATGGTCCCTGACCCAAAGACCTCCCCCTCTAAGTAGACAAAACCGACAATGGGAAGAATGATCACCTCCCTCGTACAGATGGGGAAATTGAGGCACGGAGCGATTTGGTCCCAGCCACACATCCATACTGCTCTGTGGCTGGCTGAACGGGCTCTGGGTCAGGCTGGGTGATGGGTAGGGTCTGTGGACCCCCTGGTCCTGCGGCTCCTGCTCTGGATTCCTAGGTCCTCTCATGACCTTACCAGGCAAGTTCCCAGGTGGGATCTAACCTCTGGCTTCCTTTTCCCGGCCCCAGTTCGAGCTGGCAACCTTCATGCCCAATTATCCGTCATCCATGCGGAAGCCGCCACCTCGGAACAAGGCCAAGGTGACGCTGAAGGAGTTCCTGGACACCATCCCCGAGATTAACACCACTAGCCTGATCCTCTCTGTCCTCTGGGTGCTGCGTAATGAGGATCGAGACTTGGTGAGAACGGGGCTGCTGGGGCTGCTGAAACCAGGGGGGGACCCTGGATAGGGGGGCATCTTTCGGGAGAGGAGCCCCCAATTCTGAATCCATCAGTATTGGATTAGGGATGTGCGTCCTCCACTATCTGCGAGACACTTACAGAGGGACCAGACCCCCGCTGGTGTCAGTGGGCGTCTCTCCATTGGAGTCAATGGGGCCAGACCCCCGCTGGTGTCAGTGGGCGTCTCTCCATTGGAGTCAATGGGGCCAGACCCCCGCTGGTGTCAGTGGGCGTCTCTCCATTGGAGTCAATGGGGCCAGATCCCAGCTGGTGTAAATCAGCAGGAGATCCATTGGAACTGCTGCTGATTTGAGGACATGGGCCCAGGTGTTTCAGCCTCTTTCTTGTTACCCGCTCGGTAGGCAGTGGGACATAGTGGGTGTTGGCGGCCTCTGTGCGGGCAGGGAGGAAATTTCCCAAAGTGACATGCATGTGATTATTGTTTAGAGGCCTGGGGCCTTTCAGAAGAGGTGGGGAGAGGTCTTTCCCTACGGACACAGGTTCAACCACTATTCAGTACTCTCCAGTTCCCTCCAGAGCACCCTGAGTATTTTTAACCATTTCTGACTCAAGCAGTTTAACCAAAATTTTGGACCCTGCAGTTAGAATAATAGAATTGTAAGACTGGAAGTGACCTTGAGAAGTCAGCTAGTCCCACCCTCGGTACTCATGGCAGGGCTAAGTATTATCTAGACCACCCCTGGCAGGTGTCTGATCAACCTGCTCTTAAAAATCTCCAATGACAGAGATGGGTGAATCGGTGACTTTTTTGGTTTGTTAGAGAGACAAGGTGGGTGCGGGAATATCTCTTATTGGACCAAATTCTGTCGGTGAGAGACAAACTTTCGAGCTCTTTCACCAAGGAAAGTTGATCCAGTAAAAAATATAACCTCCTCCACCTTGTCTCTCTCATATCCTGGAACCAACACGACTACAACAACACTGCCTACAATTTTTGGTTTGTCGGCGATTTTGAAAAGTTGAAAATAAATCATTTGGGGGGGTCAAACAAACCCTTTTGTTCAATGTTTCCTCTCGATTCTGAGCATTTTTCATGGACATTTTGGAACGTTCGACACAAAAAGTCATTTGGAAAGGAAAACTCGAAATGGGTTGAATTTTTTTTTTTAAGTTTTATTTTTAAATTAACTCTTTGGCAAAAGGGATAATTCAGAAAATATTCTGGTGTCACCAAATGTACATTTTTTTTCTCAGAGAAAAGAGAATTTTGGGTGGAAAATATTTACTCGGCTGCTGGTGTGGATTGTTGCCATCAGGAGGAGAAATTGGTGACGGATCCAGGTGTTTCTTTGATGGAATCGTGTTTATTTGCAAAGTCTGGAGGACTCAAAGAACAGGAGGCAATTTCCTTGGTCACAGTTCCAAGCCTCCTTCCAACTAGCACTCAGCTCAAAAACGTTCTCTCTCTCTAGGCTTTGTCCCGGGGCCACACCCCCAAAGCTTGTTCTGGCTGTCTCCTTGGCTCTGTGCTGTTTCAGTGTCTGTTTCTCTTGCGTGCAGAGCTCCACTACTCAGTGCCCCAGTGCCTTTGCTATCTCATTTCCCAGGGAAAACCTCTCCTGCCTTGGAGTAATAAGAATGCAGCCTTGGAATTGATCCCGGGAGTTCAGTGATTTTGATGCCTCTGCATTCACCACTCTTCCTATTCCCTTCCAGAGACCGCTGGGGACATACCCTGATGAGCATTTTACCGAACACGGGCCAAAGCAGCTCATGGCTGCCTTCCAGGATCGCCTAGCAGAGATCTCCCAGGAAATCAAGGAGAGGAACCGGTCGCTGAGTCTGAGCTACAACTATATGTATCCTCCTAACATAGAGAACAGCACCGCGATATAACACCCAGAGGTGCCACCCCTCCGACTGCCCCGCGATGGAGAACCCCTCACCCACACACCCACTACTGAATACCCTTGTAGTAACAGGCAACAGCATCTCCACAGCACACCGCCAAATGCTCACCGGCATCCTAAGAACATGCATCCAGCCTGATGGAGCAATGGTGAATCACACCCACTGGGGATCTGGCCCCATTGACTCCAATGGAGAGACGCCCATTGACACTAGCTGGGGTCTGGTCCCATTGACTCCAATGGAGAGACGCCCATTGACACTAGCTGGGGTCTGGTCCCATTGACTCCAATGGAGAGACGCCCATTTCCCTACACCCCCCTGAATTTCCCCCCCTGACCCCCCTGTTTTGTGAATTAGTTGCATGCAGTGTTGCCAATTTAGTGATTGTTTGGAAATGTGAATTGAAATTGAAACATTAATATATTCTTTAAAAGCATAAAACGTGTATGATAAAATACGTGTATCTGCAAAAGTATCATAGATTTGAAAAGTATGAACATAGACTAGCTTCCTTAGACCCCTGTTGTTTTTATGACAATGTCAGTGCATTCGTTTCGGTGATGTTGGCCAAATTACGATTTGTAAGCAAAGGCTAAATGAGCTTTTCCTGTCAGCCAGGGATGAGCTGGGGACTGGGGGGAAAGGCTTGAAGATCAGATTGTATTTACACTCACACCTAATCTACCTGGGTATCCAGCAAACAGAGCTGTGTTACCCAAGTGATAGATTTTGGCTGGGGCAGGAGGGATGAAATGTTATTCTTATTGTGCGAGTAAAGGGCAGTCGAACTGTACTTAGCTTGTGCTGATTGAGGGCATTGAGACAGGTGTTTTGCCGGATGGTCTGCCTGAGTCACGAGTACTATTTGACCTGCCCCTCTCCACTGTTTAAAGACAGAGCTGATTAGGCTCCATAGATAGTCTTTTGTTCTGTTAAGTGACCACTACAGCTGAAATCACTGATAATCAGGGCTAAGAGGAAGAGAGGACCTAGTCTGCACTAGCAGCGAGATTTCCCTCTAGAATCATAGAATATCAGGGTTGGAAGGGACCTCAGGAGGTGTCTCGTCCAACCCCCTGCTCAAAGCAGGACCAATCCCCAACTAAATCATCCCAGCCAGGGCTTTCTCAAGCCTGACCTTAAAAACCTCTAAGGAAGGAGATTCCACCACCTCCACGCTAGGGATCCCATTCCAGTGCTTCACCACCCTCCTAGTGAAAAAGTTTTTCCTAATATCCAACTCAAACCTCCCACACTGCAATTTGAGACCATCGCTCCTTGTTCTGTCATCTGCCACCACTGAGAACAGTCTAGATCCATCCTCTTTGGAACCCCCCTTCAGGTAGTTGAAAGCAGCTATCAAATCCCTCCTCACTCTTCTCTTCTGCAGACTAAACAATCTCAGTTCCCTCAGCCTCTCCTCATAAGTCATGTGCTCCAGCCCCCTAATCATTTTTGTTGCCCTCCGCTGGATTCTTTCCAAGTTTTCCACATCCTTCTTGTAGTGTGGGGCCCAAAACTGGACACAGTACTCCAGAGGAGGCCTCACCAATGTCGAATAGAGGGGAATGATCACATCCCTCGATCTGCTGGCAATGCCCCTCTGGGAGCTCAGCTGAAATCACTGTGATCCTGGTGGAACCTCAAGAGACATGTGAACAAACATGGCCATGGCATCCTACTTTCTATTTAAGCAAGAGATACCACATACTACAAGCTGGGAAGCCAATGTTACGTGCATTGTCACTTGTTCATCCTGAAGTTGAACACTGGTCCTGAACAAGACCAGCAAATGCTCACTATCTTTCTGCAAGAAACTCAGCTGACTGGCTTGAAACATGCAGTGCAACAGTGAAAGACTCAACAGTTGAAAAAGTGACGAACTCTCACCACATTCAAAAAATTTGCATACACGGCTGATGAATGCATTGATGCAAATGGGTATCAAATATTGTCATTGTGTACAATATCTTGATGTCAGGGGTAGGCCAGTACATGCATTTCTAGATGTTCAAGTTATAGAAGACACATCGGCTGCATCTGTGACAACCTACATCTTAGAAGAGTTAAATGCTTGCAATTGGACCCCAAACAGATGGCTGCTTGTGCATCTGATGGAGCTGCAAACTTCTCTGGAAGACATGGTGGAGCACAAGCTTTGCTCAGAGAAAAGTGTAACTCTAATCTCTCCTATACACACTGCAGAGGCCATCTACTCCAACTAGCGCTAGCACAAGCTGAAGACTCTTCAAAAGACATTTTAAAAGCTATAAATTTAATATCTTCATGATATTCTTTTTTCAGCAAGAGTCCAAAAAGACTGAATATCTTGCAAAATATAGAAGATACGCTGGGACTGAAGTTCAAATTAGTCCAACCTGGGAAAACCCGCTGGCTTTCTCATGAGCCAATCCTTGGCTGTTGTATTAAAATTACTCCAGCCATTATTACTGGCTTTGGAAAGTATCTACCAAGATGGGATGGATCTAAGTAGTGAGGCTGGTGGATTACTTTTCCAACTACGTTCAGAGAAGATTATTGCCATTCTCTCTCCCGTAAGTCTACTGTTGAAACCACTTTGATGGCATTGTTTAATGACCCAGGCATCTGCTACAACAGTAGCAGATCTTTGTCCAGCAATAGAAGCTACATTTGGATCAATCAGAGAGCTATCAATTGAAAAAGTATTGGAAGATGCAAAGACTTCAGTCCAGAAGTTTACTAATGAAGGCATGAGTGACGAGGACAAGAGGTGTTTAAGACAACTGAAAAAGTACACAGACTCGATTCTTAAAAATCTACAACAGCAACTTCTAGATTCTACTCAACTTCTACGTAGCTTTTACAGATCTGTTCTATAAAACGCCGACAGCTGAGTGAAGTGAGGCACTACCAGCAGTGGGGCTGCCGTGTGCTCAGGACAGAACAGAGAATTTGAACACAGAGTGGAATGTCATACAACGAATGAATGAAGATTTGACTTCAACTTCTTTTTATCATCAATAGTGGCTCGACCCGATCTCTGTGTTCTATTTCCTGGGATGAGAGAAGTAGGAATTCATCCTTTGCTACTCCCAGTCACATCAGCTACAGCTGAGTGTCTTTTTCATCATTGAATAGAATTTTGTGTTCCGAAAGAAGTCACCTTCTGCCTGATCACGTGAATGAGCTAATGAGCATATCAATTGAAGGAATGGAAGTACCGGACACACGAGAAGCCGCCAAAGATGAACACGTTGCATTCATGAAGTTCATTAACAGAGTTGTGCACAGTTATGACAAGAAACCAAGAAGGATGTAGATGTCGTGCTTCATAGAAGGCTTGAGTAGCCAACTTTAATTTGTGTGATGATTTCAAAACATGAGTTAAATCTAATAAAATGGTCTTAAAACATTTTTCAGTTTTTACTATGGTGCCATACAGCCCCCCTTCATCCCTCACAGTCTCACCGCTCATCAGCCCTGACCCCCCATCTGTAATTTCGAACACCCCCCCCCCAATTTCAATTCCTGGGGGAAACACTGCCCCAGTTTCACAGCAGTCTCACAGGGCTCCTTTACCTCCGGGTTTCACACCAGCGAAGGAGCGGGCGTGGACACTGCCTGTTGTACTCGAGGCAAATCCTGTGGGCAGGTGTCATCATTTCTGAGTAAAAAGGTTCCAAGTCTCCTTATTAGGAAATCGTTTCCCCGTACACGTCTCCTTATCATTTTCCTTCCATTTGCCACCCCCTTGCCTGGGATGCCATCTTGGTTCAGCTGCTCATCCCTCTATCAGGTGCTGTGGGCACTGTCTCCTTGTGATTTGGATTATTCTGCACAGAGACATATTGCTGGGCAAAGGTGGCCCGCACTTCTGTCATCACATCTGATATTTGCAAAAGTGGTTTGAGAATCTGGGGGTCCAGAAGAGTTGATTGAAGACACCTTAAGAAAGTTAATTTTCCCAAAGGGCCACGTTCTGCTCAAAACTGGAGCCTTTTTAAGGCGCATCAGAAACAGAGGCACCCATAGGTTTTCCATGTCTTAGATTCATAGATACCAAGGCCAGTGGGGACCATTGTGATCATCTACTGTGACCTCCTGCATGACACGGGACAGAAAACGTTCCCCAAAGAATTCCCCTCTCAACTCGAGCATCCTGGTCTCAATTCTTTGCTCCTCGTTGAGCATGAGAACGTCTTGGGGACGAGTCTGTCTTGTTCATCAGCTATCTGAGCGGTGCCCCACGGTGGATCATTGTCTTGGTGGGTAGCTTGAGGTGCTACAATCCATGACCAGAGCAGGTTGGTCTTGGTAGACAGCAACTAAACATGAGACCCCAGCGAGATGCCGCACTTAAGAGTGTGAACGTGATCCTGTGATGAATAAGCAGGGGAAAGTGACAAATCAGAGAGGCCTTGTGTGATGGAGGGGGAATTTTCTGTGATGTTTTGTCTGAATACCATCAGGGGGAACTGATACACAATGTGCTGCATAGTTAACTTGGTGGTGGGAGAAGGTTGTTGACTCTCTGCAGAGTAAACCCTGTAAGGTGTGATGGACACCTGCCTGCCTGGAGAGTCAGAAAAGACAATAGCCACTACAATTGCCTGGTACCTAGCAACTAACAACTACAGATGATCCACCGCTCCACAGGAAGCCAGCTGGGTGTGCCAGAGAACAAGAACAAAGGGCTGAAAGGAGGCCAGGAGAGGAGTTGGAGATTCTCCTGAACTGGGACCAGAAAAAGAGGGCTCTCGGCCGACCAAGAGGGACCAGGCTGTAACTTGCTGCTGGCTTTTCACTACCCAAGTGAGCTGGGTTCCAGACTTCTAATAAACTGGACCACTTTCACAACGCTGCCTGAGAGTTGCTTCCCATGCTGGAGGTGGCAAGATGCAGTGCTCCCTTTGGGGGTAGACGTCCCTCTGAGGTCTCCAGCTCGGGTGGATTCACTGAAGGGAGCTTGTAACACCCCCGGATTTGACATTCCTGCGAATAACCCCAGAACTTGGCAGGACTGCAGTCAGCCATCTTGTGTGTCCTGCCACTGTTGGCTGAAAACCAGATGCCACGTAGGTAGGAATAATCTTAGGCCTCAAGAAGCAATACCATACAACCGCGTGTTTGCATTTTTTCTAATTGGACTGGGAGGCTGGGCAGGGAGTTAATGAATCATGAGAATAGAAGGCATGTTTGGACTGCCGATCTCGGGTTTCAGTGCCTCTGAAATATGGCTATGACTAGAAATGCTTTGCTGATGAGAGATAACGAGTCGTTTGCTGAAATTAGGAGAATTGGTGACCCACCAGGTTTACTATGGCAACCCACTAGGAATCCCTATGAGATCTGTGCTTCGTTTAAGTTAGCTGTAAAAGACTAGGCGAAAGAACATACTTTGGAATAGTCCGAGGAAGCTTTTCGTTGGGCAAGGATTGGGCATCTAAACTCCCCAGCAACTGGACGGAAGGAGGGTCCCCGGAAAGCTGGTTACTGATTCCTCAAAAGCATTTCGGACTTTGGGTAAATAGAAATGTTGAGAATGCTCTCAGCCTACTGTTACAGCGTGTGTGTGTGTGTGTGTGTGTGTCCTTGAGACCTAAGGTCCCTTTCAACCCTGATATTCTATGATTCTAAGTGGTTTCAGCAGTGTGGCTAACCGTGAGATGAACTTCCCATAATAGTTCAATAGTCCTAGAAACAAGCACAGCTGGCTTACATTTCAAGGTGGGGGAGCCTCCACAATAGCCTTAACTTTTACAGGGGCCTTATGAAGACCCACAGCATCAATGATGTGTCCCAAATATTCAACAGAGGGCTGGAAGAATTCACACTTGTCTTTGTGAACTTGTAGGCCATACTCTTCCAGTCTCTGTAGGGTAGCCTCTAAATTCTTTAAGTGATCCTCTTCATTCCTTCCAGTGACCAGGATATCATCCAGATAGCACTGAACTCCTGACAAGCCACACAAGATCAAGTCCATACCCTCTGGAACAGGGTGGGAGCAGATGTTATTCCGAAGGGTAGGCGACAGTGTTAATAAAGCCCCTTATGAGTCACAATAGTCAACAGCTCTTGGGACTTTTCATCGACATGCATCTGTAAATATGCTTGACTCAGATCAATCTTACTGAACTTTTGTCCCCCAGCCAGGCCCGCTGGGGGGAAGCGGGTATTGCTCTGCACACAACGCTGGGTTGATGGTGACTTTAAAATCACCGCAAATCTGGAGAGAGCCATCTTTCTTCACTATTGGAACGATAGGAGTGGCCCATGGGCTATGGGTAACTGGTATTAGGACTCCATTGGTGACCAGGCGCTCCAGGTCTGCTTCAGCTTTTGGCCTGATGGCATATGGCACAGTTTGGGCTTTCAGATATTTTGGTGGACTGTCAGGTTTAATGTTCAATGACACAGTCATTCCCTTCATATTTCCCAAATCCTCTCCAAAAACAGCAGCATGTTTCCTTAGTATAGAGGTTAGACTGGTTTCTTCTTTAGTCATCTGGTGCACTTCTGCCCAGTTCAGCTGAATCTTCCCAAGCCAAGACCTACCCATTAAGGCTGGGTAGTTACCTCTCACCACAAACAGTGGCAATTTAGCAGCCTGTCCATTGAGCTCCACCTTAACATCAATAGTGGCCATCATGGGCACAGCTTCTTCCATATACGTCTTCAGAACAGTTTTTGTTGCCTTAAGCGGAACATGCTGTAGCTTTTCTTTATACACAGTCTCGGAGACCAGCGAGACGGCTGCACCGGTGTCCAGTTCCATGCATATAGGTTTGCCATCCAACAACAGGGTTACCCAGTATTCATGTGAGCCCACTGCCAAAGACAAAACACGCAATGGCACTTCCTCTTGCGATGAGGTGTCACCTTGATCATTCTGGGTCTGCACTAGGGTATGCAGGGTTCCTCTTTGTCAGCCAGACCACAGGTCTCTTTTTCTTTTGTTTACAGGCACACTCAATGTGTTTCTTTATGCCACAGTGTCGACACACCAGGTCCTCACACCAGCATTCTGATGCCTGGTGAGCTGGCTTACCACAGCGGTAACATTCCTGACTCTGCACAGTTTTGTGGGTCGGTTCTTGTGACACTTTTTACACCCTAAGGGGTGCACCGATGTATTGCGCCTCCCTTGTAGCCAGTTCCATGAAGACAGCAATATCAACAGCCTTCTGTAAGCTAAGCTGAGCCTCTGTCAGTAGGCGCTTCCCTATAGCTTCACTGTCGAGGCCACACACTAACCTGTCACGCAGGGCATCATTTAACATCTCCTTAAATTCAGTGTTCTGCTAGCTTTTTTAAAATTGCTACAGATTGTACAACTGTTTCATCTTCTTTTCAGTCTCTGTTGTGGAACCGATATCTTTCAGCAATTACCATTGGTTTGGGGGGAAAATGGGACCCCAGGATTTCCACAATGTCGTAAGATTTAGTCTCAGGCTTAACAGGGTGTAGTAAGCTGCGTAGCAGGGAGTAGGTTTTAGCCCCTACAGCATAAGAATATTGGCACCTTCTTCTCTTCTGTAATGTCATTTGCAATAACAGAAAGCTCAAAACGCTCGGTATACACCTGCCATTGCACTATATTCTCATCAAAAGATTCCAGTGGCCTGGTCAGAGTAGCCATGATTTTTAGTTTCACTTTCACAGTCAACAAGCAGTTTTTTGTCTGTTTATTTGTTCTTTACCTTTGACTTCTGCTTCCTTCTGTTGCTGGGGCAGCACCGGGATCCCATCCTCGTCGCTACCTGTTATATCCTTGGGGGCAGCCGGTTTAGGAAGAAATCACTTGAGGCCAGAGAGCAGACAGCTAAAAAAGCTACCATTGATTTACAGACACGGAGCTCAGCTAGCCGGTCGAAGCTGGCTGGGCTATCTCCTAATAATCTAGCTCAGTTGCCACAGCCGACCACACAGGCCAGACTCCCCCGGGCCTTCTTCCTTCAGGGTCTGGGTGCCTACTGCGACCTTCTCCACCACCGCCTGGGTGCCGGCCTCTTGCGGGGACCACCCTGTCCCAGTCTCCTTGTCCGCCATCCCCCGCGGGTGGCTCCCGGGCAGGTCTACCGCCCTCTCTGCAGCAGCTACCTGGCTGGACCTTGACTTGTTTGGGTCCTCAGGCCCCTCCACTGGAGTTGGCCCTCCTAGTGGGCAGTTCCTTTTTATGTGGCCCCAGTTCATTGCCGGCTCTTTGCTGCCTTGGGCCCTTCTTCTTCCGCTGGTCCTTCTCAGGGCCTGGGCTACCTTGGGCGGGGCTCCTTGGGGCAAGGCACTTCCTCCATAGGTGCCCCTGCCATCCACAGGCCCAACACCTTCTTCGCCTCCTGGCTTTCCTTGCCGGGTGGCCTCTCATAGGGGCTTGTCCCTTCCCTCATCCTGGGTGAGGCTCCCTGCCCTCGTCCCAGTAGGGACAAGTTACCCTCACACCTCCGTGCCGCCCACAGGTGTAACATGTCCGTCTCTCTGACCCAGGCCTCCTGGCCCCAGCGTTGGGCTTCTCCCACCAGTCTCAGCTGTCTTTTGGGAACTCCCTTCACAGGACTTTCCCCAGGGCTCGCTGCTCTTCTGCCAGCTGCCCCAATTGCGCCTGCAGGGCCCACTGAGCCTCCCATTGTCTCCCACTGAGTCTCCCTGAGCTCTTGCATAAATTTCTCAAGCCTCTCAGGCTGTGGGACTGCCCCTTTGTTCAGGGGACCAGACCCTGGAGCCCAGCCTAGAATGGCACAGGAACCCTCCGCGAAGAACACCTCCACATCACCCGGCTCCATTATCCCCTTGCTTCTCTCAGGCCGTGGTTCACGGTCCTTGCCCTGGCCCCTTGTGTCAGGGCAAACTGCTTCTGCCCCCATTCTCCACCAATTGTAAGCAATGCGGGACTCACCTCTGTGGTGCCTCCTGCCATGGTCCTGGGAATTAGGTCTTTTTCCAGCCTTGGAGTGCCCTCTGAAGGCCAATGTCCCACTGCCGCTGGGCCCCCACGTCCCTCCCTGGATTCCGGTGTCCCCGGCCACACACCCCTGATTCTCGGGGTCTCCCCTCTCTGGGGAATCCCCACCCCCTGTCCCCACCTCACCTCCATAGTAGGCTACTGCCAGTCACCAACTGGCCCCCACTCCCTGGGGCAGACTGAAGTATCAGCCACTTATCACAGACGAGGGAGTTTTGGGACCTGCTGCCTGTCTCCCAGGAGCAGGTGACCACCCCACTACATAAACCTAAAACTAATCCCTACCCATAATTGTAACCCTATAAGCTTGGGGTTCTTAACCTTTACTGGAGCCTTCACCCCTTTTGGTTCTCAAACATAAGTTCTTGCACCCTTTATCAGAAATCGGTGCAGTAGGTTTGTTCTTTAAACCTAGATATAACATAACTGATGAATGAGAGAGAATTATATATTTATTTTTCATTTCATAGTAAAAATTTAATGCAGTAATCATCAAAAAAAATAATACTAATAGGTTTGATCAAACAAAGTAGTTGTGTTTTTGATGATTTACCTTCTAAACAAATCTGGCATGTTTCACACACCCAGAAAGGGCATCTTCCACCTCTAGGGGGTGCATCCATCCCAGGTTAAGAACCACTGCTATAATCCAGTAACTGTAACCCTATAACCCATCCTTAACCCTAAACCTAACCCCTACCCATAGCTGTAAACTTATACCCAATTCCTAACCCTAAACTAACCCCTACCCATAAATGTAACCATATGCCCCATCCCTAAAATAAATCCCTAATCATAACTATAACCCTATACCTCATCCCTAACTATGAAACTAATCCCTACCCATAAGTGTAACCCTATACCCCATCCCTAACTCTAAACTAACCCGTACCGATAAATGTAACCCTATACCCCAGCCCTAAAGGTAAAACTAATGTCTGATAGAGTGGGCTGTAGTCCACAAAAGCTTATGCTCAAATAAATTTGTTAGTCTCTAAGGTGCCACAAATACTCCTGTTGTTTTTTCCCCTAATCATAACTATAACCCTATACCACCTCCCCAACTGTAAAACTAAGTCCTAACTATAATTGTAACCCTGTACCCCATCCCTAACCTTAAAACTAACCCCTACCCATAAATGTAACCCTATACTCCATCCCTAACCCTAAAACTAACCCCTACTCGGGCAGTCAGTGGTTTAAGACATCTGGAATATGGGGCTGTGTCCTGACCAACTTGGCTAGCAATCGGTGATGAAGCTATCATGTGCACTAGTGGTAGATATGAGTGTCTGCCGAAGTCAAAAACATCTGCAGCTATCCTGCAGAGAATCCTGTGGCACCTTATAGACTAACAGACGTTTTGGAGCGTGAGCTTTCGTGGGTGATGGTTTGACTATGGCTGCGTTTGGTCAAGAAGATCTCAGAAAGGCGTGGGACCCCACCAGATGAGTGTTGGTCACCAGGGTGAAATCTCTGAGATGTCCTGAAGGCAAGGAAGCGACATATATTGGTACCGAGTGGCCTGAGAACAAACGAGTTGGCCTGTGAAAAGCGGAGCACCCCCAAAGTGACAGGGCAAGGATGTTCAAATAACACAAAAGGGGAAAAACCATCATCAGTGGGTATGAACTTCAGTGTAACACTGTAAACGCTTTACCCCGGCCTGAGTGTGTTGGGGGAGATGCCAGGATGAGAATGAAGATGAAGGCTAACATTTCGGGCTTTGCCACTGTGTGTACCATTCATTCTCAGCCAGGGGGACATGTGCCCCAGCGGGTATGCCGAGGTCTTCCAGGCGGTCCATCAACTCATCTAGAAATTTGCCTGGTTTTACAGAAGGAGCACAAGCAAAGTCAGTACAAACCAAAATTTCATACCTTGACTTGTTTAGACTCCTCTGTAGACTATACACTGAAATGTAAAGGCAATATTTATATTCTGATCGATGTATTTTATAATGATCTGATAACAAGGAGAAAGTTAAGCATGTTTTAAGTCACCGTCTGCTGTGAGACTTTGGTATTTTGCTGTCTGTTTTTGTAAGCGAGTCTTTTTTAAGGGAGGTGAAACTTGGGGCTACGCCAGACAAATCGGCCTCCCAAAATGGAGACAATCGTCTGGAAAGGTTGAGAGCCGCTGGTCTAGAAGATCCAACCCCACCGCAAGTTCTGGGCTCTGTGCGGAAGTCTATTACTTGAATATGGATGGGGAAACCAATCATAAAGGCTGTGTCTATGCTAGAGAGACATACACCTGTGGAATGGGATTATCCGTAGGTGGGGGGACATCACTTCCCTTGAGAGAGCTGCGTCTACACTAGGGATGTATGTTGGCGGAAAGAGGTAGGTCAGGAGTTTTAGTTCACATCCCTGATCGATGTAGCTACGTCAACCTAACTTTGAAGTGTGGACCATGGCTTGGTGAGTCATCTGCTGAAGAGAATCCAGGTGGGGTTTGTTTCATGGGCCATGTGCTGGGTAATGAGAGGAGATGAGGCCGTGCTTGTGCAACTTTCCTGGCTGTTTGTTGAGAACTACTTATAGAGGTGATGCAACGGTGGCATCATTCCAGCCATGGGCATGCAGACTGAATTCCCGGTGACTGCTCCAAACGCTTCCCTCCAGCAACCTGTGCTCCTCCTTCCAAATTCCATGCAGTGATTTCTGATGTAGGTTGCTACATTTTTTTAAAAGGCAACCAGCAACTGACTTTATTTTTAATAAGGGCTAGGGCCCTTTTAGTGTGTTTATGATGGAGAAAGAAGTTTATCTTTTTAAAAGTTGGTGGGTTTTCTTTAAACTTTGGAAATATCAGGGCTGTAAAATCTGCTTGGTAACTTTTTGCATCATCATTGAAGCTGCAAGAGACCTCAGATCTTTCACACTGACTTCCTTTTGCCAGACTATTAGGTAGTCATTGTTATGTTGAAAGGATCCCTGCCTATCACACTCTTGACTTGTGAATAAGATTTGACTTTTTGCTGATTGAAAACAAGCTCTCTCTTTGCAATTGTCTATTATCTGAAGCACTGGGAAATGGGGGAAACAGATCTTTCAGCTCTTTGGCAATTCTAAAACATTGGGGGGAAAAATCTGGTTCCTCATGAAACAATTTTCCAAATTGTCTGTAAATCAAAAGCTCAAAACCAAATCCATTTGGGGGCGAATAAAATGTTTCGTTTCGACAAAATTAAAAGTTTCATTTTGATCACAAGCTTTTAAAAAATTAGGGTTTTTATTTCATCCGATGAAAGGGGATTTTTGAAATGAATCTTTTCAAAGCAAAACACTGAAACTTTTCATGTTTTAATTTGAAACATTTCATTTAAATTGTGCGCCTTTTTAAAAAAAAAGAATTTTAAGAAATAAAATTGAAGTCAATTTCGAAACAATCATTTCAAATGGAAAATTGGAAACCTTTGTTTCAAAAAAATCAAAACTGGCCATTTCAAATGATTGAGGATTTTAGAAAGATGTAGTTTTTAAATGAACAATTTGGTGAAATTGACATGAATCCATGATGCATTTTGGAGTCACTGAATTTGCATTTTTCACCAAAATAAAAGTTTCAGGTGGAAAATGTCACCTGGCTCTAGTTACAAGGTTACTTGGTCCTGCATCAATGCAGGGGGCTTGACTGGGTGACGTCTTGGGGTCCCTTTCAGACAGGTGCAGCGGAAGCTTCCTAAAAGTGGGGGGCCACCAACACCTGAGCCGAGGTCCTGCCCCCTGTGCCTCCCTGTCCACCTGATGCCTTGCCCCGGTGCTACCTGTTTCCCCAAGACCCCACCCCTGCTCGCTACTTGTGACCCCGATTGCTCACCCTTATGGCCAGTAAAAAGTAGACGAGCATAGAGCAGTGTAGTGGGGTGGACCCCTGCTCCCACCTTGAAGAATTAAAAATGGCCCTGGGAGGGGGTTGTGGCTGGAGAAAGCAACTTTTAGGCTGGGCTGATTGGGGGAAGTGGCTGCAGCTGGGGCCACACCCCAAACAGACTCAGCTGGCCCCATAACGGGGCAGAGAAGGGGCAGACATGAGTCTCTCTCTAGCTATAGGGGGAGATGGGCCTGGCTGCAGGAAGCTAGACACAAGGTACCTGAGTGAAGCAGCGCTGGGGAAAGGCAGAGGAACTGGAGAGCTCCAGCCCGGAAACCCCCAGGCTGCGACCTAGTATTGGGCTAACAGGTACTGGGGTTGCAGAGGGCAGCCCAGGGGTAGGCCAAGGCAGCAGATCCAGACCCTCCTTGCTAGTGATGAGTGGCTGATACTGCAGTCTGCCCCAGGGCGTGGGGGCTAGAGGGCGACTGGCAGTAGCTGTATACTGAGGTGAGGTGGGGATAGAGGGTGAGGGTTCCCCAAGAAGGGGAGACCCTGAGAGAAAGGGGTTACTGCCAGGGGGCAGCATCCCAGGTACAAGGGCACCGGGTCCCGGGAGGGACACAGGGGCCAGAGGACAGGCGGATCACCGGCCTGCAGAGGGCGCTGCGGAGCTGGAATGAGCTAATTCCCGGGAGTCACCAGCAGGAGGCGCCACAGGCATGAGTCCGCTCCTCTACAAGCAGCCAAGAAGACGCTGGGCGTATTCAGGGCGCTTTTTAAAGCAGATGCCGTGATGGTGGCAGGCCAGGTGCCAGCTCTCGCCCAGGCTACAGGCGCGAGCTAAGAACTGACAAACGGGGCCATCCTTAGGATATATGGGGCCCTAGGCAGTATTGTTAAACCGGTGCCCCTATGGCCGACTTGCTCTTAGCTACACAAACAACAACACAGTCCCCTCTTCCTCTCCCACGGGAAAGGCCTTTTAAAACGGCCTTAAATAATCCAAAACAAGATCCCCTGTTCAAATGAGACATGGCTGCTTATGGCTCCAGCCCCTGTGTTGAAGCACGGTTGAAACGGCGTGCGGAGTTATACCCAGTGCAACCCCACTGAGCCGGGCGGGGCTGCCAGGTGTGCAGATCAGGGCAGAAGAAAAGCCGGGTGCCCGACTGTAATTCTTTTTCTTATTAAACTGCACATCCCAAGCACCTGCCCCTGGAAATTTCCACTACCTGTGTCTGACGAAGTGGGTATTCACCCACGAAAGCTCACGCTCCAAAACGTCTGTTAGTCTATAAGGTGCCACAGGATTCTCTGCTGCTTTTACAGATCCAGACTAACACGGCTACCCCTCTGATACTTGATCCCAAGCACCTCGTTACTTGTCAGGATGAGAGAGAAATGCTCTATTTTAGGAAGAAAAAAGAAGACACGTCCTTGTGGCACCTTAGAGACTAACAAATTTATTTGGGCATAAGCTTTTGTGGGCTAAAACCCACTTCATCAGCTGTATGAAGTAAAAGATGCAGCAGCAGGTAGAAATCCATGAAAGGATGTGGGGTGTTAACGAGATAAATCAATTAACAGCCGGATACCAAGGGAGGAGAAATAACTTTGGAAGCGATAAGAGAGTGGCCCATTGCAGCCAGTTGACAAGAAGGTGGGAGTAACAGTGGGGGGAAATGAGTATTGGGGAAATTAAGTTTAGGTTTTGTAATGACCCAACCACTCTCAGGCTTTATTCAGAGCTAATCTGATGGTCTCCGGTTTGCAAATTAATTCCAGTTCTGCAGCTTCACATTGGAGTCTGGTTTTGAATTGTTTTGTCAAAGAATTGCCACTTTGAGGTCTGGTATTGAGTGACCAGGGAGGTTGAAGTGTTCTCCCACTGGTTTTTGAATGTTATGATTCCTGATGTCAGATTTGTGTCCATTTATTCTTTTGCATGGAGACTGTCCGGTTTGGCCAATGTACGTGGGAGAGGGGCATTGCTGGCACATGATGGCCTAGATCACGTTGGTAGATGTGCAGGCGAACAAGCCCCAGATGGTGTGGCTGAGGTGGTTAGGTCCGATGACAAGTGTACAGAGTTGGCACCGTGGTTTGTAGCGGGGTTTGGTTCCTGGGTTGGTGTTTTTGTCGTGTGCTGTGTAGTTGCTGGTGAGTATTGGCTTCAAGCTGGGGCTCTGTCTGTAAGCGAGGGCTGGCGAAAGGTGATTTGGGAGTTGATGGCCCAGAGGGGTGGCAGGCAGGGGCCTGGATGAGGGCTGGACTCAGCCATCGGTATCAGCGATTTCTTTTTCAGCCTTCAAATGGATTTTGGGGGCATGGCTGACTTCCCAGCCATCATGAAAAACACTTCCTTGTGGCCTTTTGACCTGCACACCGAGCTGTAGGCGCCAACTTTCCCCGCCGCCCCCTGCCCCGACTCCACCCTTTCCCCGTCCCCATTCCAACTCATTTCCCCTCCTCCCCTCTCCCTCCCAGCACCTGCCGCATGAATCAGCTGTTTACGGCACAAGTGGGGAGAAGCAGGACGTGGCGGTGCACCCTGGGAAGGAGGCGGAGGTGAGCTGAGGCGGGGCGGGAGCTGAAACGGCATCTGTTCAGCTGTGTGAGCTCTGAAGGGCCAGAGATCCCCAGAGCTGCCTCCCAAGGCCGCCCTGAAAGATGCTTCGAATTGCTGGATCACTACAACGTAGGGTTGTCAATGTTGCTTGTACAGATTCCTCGCGTGATGTCATCTTTAATTAAAGGGTTGGCCGCCCGAGTACAATTCTGTGACTCAGTGGATTTTGACATCTTTATCAATGACCTCGATGATGGGATGGACTGCACCTTCAGCAAGTTCGCAGATGACACTAAGCTGGGAGGTGTGGTAGATACGCTGGAGGGTAGGGATAGGATACAGAGGGACCTAGACAAATTAGAGGATTGGGCCAAAAGAAATCTGACAAGGTTCAACAAGGACAAGTGCAGAGTCCTGCACTTAGGATGGAAGAATCCCAGGCACCGCTACAGACTAGGGACCGAAGGGCTAGGCAGCAGTTCTGCAGAAAAGGACCTGGGGGTTACAGTGGATGAGAAGCTGGATATGACCTCGGGGCATCCAGCATCCCCGTCCCCCCGCGCGCTTCCCCCAGCGAGTCCGCCCAGAAGGGGCCTAGGGAAGCCAGAGGGCCCTGCCCCCAGCTCCGCAGTCAGATGTGATTCTCAGCCAGCCGGTAAAACTTGTTAGAACAGAACTTGTTACCACAGAAATCAGTGACTTTCAGCCAAGTCCATCTTGGGGACCCCCGGCCCAGACACTCTGGACTCTCCCTCTTCCTGTGGTCTCGCTTCCTGTGTCACTCGGTTGCATCCCCCTCTGGTGCCAAAGGAAATCAGACATAGCCTATGTGCAGGCAGCTGGAGCAGCCTCACCTGCCCCCGAGGGCCTCAGCACAAGTCCTGCACCTTTTTTCCCACCACCCAGGCACTGGTGCAATACAGAGGGAAACTGAGGCACACACAGCAGTCATGCCAAACAGCAAGACTCACCTTGGCTCACAACATAATGAGGGAAAACGCCCACTTCGTCACATCCTGCTCATCCTCCGCTGCTCTAGGGTCACGCCAGGACCCCATTGACATGCAGGCCAGAAGCCAGGATCAATTGATTTGCTGCTCGAGTGCAGCAGTGTGTTATAGCATAAAGATGTTCTGGTCTTCTAGACGTCCTCCCTCTTCGCCATCCAACAATATTAAATGCACTGGCACGGGAAACTGCAAACCTGACAGCAAGCTGTGACGGAGCAGGGGGTGGGACAGATTTACAGGGGAATGTTGCATGGGAGTTTTACTGGGGCTGTCTGCCTTGGTGATATCAGGGCGTGACTTCACTTGTGGGACGATACCTGAGCCCAGGACGGGGGTTGGGGCCAGGTGACACCTTTTCCCGGGAAATTGGACAAAGGAGGAGCCGGGGGCAGCTGGGTGAGACAGCTGGAGAAGGTTTTAGTTTGGAGCTGGCTGGGGTCTAAGCTCCCTGCCCCCCAAGATGGACTGACTGAGGGGTCCTGTTGTCTGTACCTACAACCTGTTTGGGATTGTGTTCCTGTCGGCTAATAAACCTTCTGTGTTACTGGCTGGCTGAGAGTCACAGTGAATCGCAGGAAGAGGTGGGGGCAGGGCCCTGACTCGCCCACACACCGTGACACAAGCCTTTTTAATGAATCCGTGAACATGGGCATCGTTCCCTATGACAAGGGAATTGTTAATGTAGTACCTATTTTTAAGGAGGCGGGGGGAAGTGATCAGAGAAACCTGATGAGGTTCAACAAGGACAAGGGCAGAGTCCTGCACTTAGGATAGAAGAATCCGGTGCACTCTTACAGACTAGGGACCGAATGGCTAGGCAGCAGTTCTGCAGAAAAGGATCTAGGGGTTACAGTGGACGAGAAGCTGGATATGAGTCAGCAGTCGTTCCTTGTTGCCAAGAAGGCTAACAGCATTTTGGGCTGTATAAGTAGGGGCATTGCCAGCAGATCGAGGGACGTGATCATTCCCCTCTATTCGACGCTAGTGACGCCTCATCTGGAGTCCTGTGTCCAGTTTTGGGCCCCACACTACAAGAAGGATGTGGAAAAATTGGAAAGAGTCCAGCGGAGGGCAACAAAAATGATTAGGGGGCTGGAGCACATGACTTATGAGGAGAGGCTGAGGGAACTGGGATTGTTTAGTCTGCAGAGGAGAAGAATGAGGGGGGATTTGATAGCTACTTTCAACTACCTGAAGGGGGTTCCAAAGAGGATGGATCTAGACTGTTCTCAGTGGTGGCAGATGACAGAACAAGGAGCAATGGTCTCAAGTTGCAATGGGGGAGGTTTGGGTTGGATATTAGGAAACACTATTTCCCTAGGAGGGTGGTGAAGCACTGGAATGGGTTCCCTAGGGAGGTGGTGGAATCTCCTTCCTTAGAGGTTTTTAAGGCCCAGCTTGACAAAGCCCTGGCTTGGATGATTTAGTTGGGGTGGGTCCTGCTTTGAGCAGGGGGTTGGACTAGATACCTCCTGAGGTCCCTTCCAACCCTGATAGTCTATGATTCTATGATTCTACCGCCCTGTTAGTTTGACCTCAATTGTACACCAGAACTTGGAACAAAGTTTGAGGAGAGAAAACCTTTAAGGACACAGAGGTGAATGGTCGTTGGGATAAATTACAAGATGATTTTACCAAAAGCGGATCGTGCCAGACCAACCTGACTTCTTTCTTTGAGACACTAACTGGTTTTTTGGACAAAGGAAATGCAGTAGATCTATAAAAGCAGCAGAGAATCCTGTGGCACCTTATAGACTAACAGATGTTTTGGAGCATGAGCTTTCGTGGGTGAATACCCACTTCGTCAGATGAATGTAGTGGAAATTTCCAGGGGCAGGTGTATATATGCTAGCAAGCAAGCTAGAGATAATGAGGTTAGTTCAATCAGGGAGGATGAGGCCCTGTTCTAGCAGTTGAGGTGTGAAAACCAAGGGAGGAGAAACTGGTTCTGTAGTTGGCAAGCCATTCACAGTCTTTGTTCAACCCTGAGCTGATGGTGTCAAATTTGCAGATGAATTGAAGCTCAGCAGTTTCTCTTTGAAGTCTGGTCCTGAAGTTTTTTTGCTGCAGGATGGCCACCTTAAGGTCTGCTATGGTGTGGCCAGGGAGGTTGAAGCTCTCCTACGGGTTTTTGTATATTGCTACAGGATTCTCTGCTGCTTTTACAGATTCAGAATAACACGGCTACCCCTCTGATACTTGGCAGTAGATCTAATCTCCCTGGATTTCAGTGAGGCATTTGGTACGGTTCCACATGGGAAATGATTTGTTCAGTTGGAGAAGATGGGGCTTGATATGAGAATTGAAAGATGGGACACTAGATGGGAAGGACTCTGGGTTACTACAGAGAATTCTTTCCCCGGTGTGTCTCTGGTGGGTCTTGCCCACACGCTCAGAATCTCACTGATCACCAGATTTGGGATCGGGAAGGAATTTTTCCCTGGGTCAGATTGGTAGAGACGCGAGGGTGGGGGTTTTGCCTTCCTCTGCAGCATGAAGCAGGTGTCAGTTGCAGGTTGAAGCTAGAGTGAATGGCGGAGCATGAGTGGGCATGGTTGTGCAGCCGGCAATGTGCAGGATATCAGAGTAGAAGATCGCGATGTGTATGAGTCTGAGTGAAGGTGCCAAGACCACAAGTCGGGTAATTATAGACACATCCACCTGAGGCTGCTCCCAGATAATGGAGCGGCTGATATAGGTAATATCCATAATGGCAATTAATGAAGGTTTATGGAAACTAGATCCTGTCAAACTAACTTAATGCCATTTTATTTTATAATGAGATTACAAATTCTGTTTGCCAGAAACTGGGAATGAACGACAGGGGATGGATCACTGGGTGATCACCTGTTCTGTTCATTCCCTCTAGGGCACCTGGCATCGGAAGACAGGACACTGGGCTAGATGGACCTTTGGTCTGACCCAGTCTGGCCGTTCTTATGTTCTTTTGATAAAGGTCAGGGAGTTGATGTAATTGACCTGGACTTCTGGGCACCATTTGGCATGGTACCACCCAGCGTCCCGATGAACAAACTAGAAAGTAAGATGGGGCGAGTTCGATGGATTCAGATTTGTCAACAGGGAACCATCGAGTGAGGGTGCTGCCGAGCGGGTCCCGCAGGGCTCAGTTCTTAGCCTTACGCCACTTAATGTTTTTAATCCATGAGCTGGAAGGAAGCATAAAACCAGCCCCGATATGGTGTGCAGAGAACACCAAACGTTTGGGGAGTGGTAAATAGGGAAGAGGATGGTCCACTGCACCCTCCCACCCCGGATCTCCTCCAGCACATACCTCCTGATGCTACCGCTCCTGCCCATGGAGTCATGACATCTCTGCCAGCCCTTGCTCCCCAGAAAAGGATCTGGTTGCAAGCACCCCGCTTGGGGGGGCATGGGATGCAGGAAGGGGTTCTGGTTTGGAGGGCTCAGGGATGGGGCAGGGTGTTGAGGTGCAGGAGGAGATCAGGGGTGTGGGCTGAGGGTGCAGGCTCTGGGATTGGGCTGGGGATGAGGGGCTTGTGGTGCAGGAAGGGGTTCAGGGTTTGGGGGGCTCAGGGATGGGGATGGGGGGCTTGGGGTGCAGAAGGGGGGCAGGGCTCTGGGCTGAGGGTGCAGGCTCTGGGATTGGGCCGGGGATGAGGGGTTTGGGGTGCAGGAAGGGGTTCAGGGTTTGGGGGGCTCAGGGATGGAGCAGGGGGTTGGGGTGCAGGAGGGGGGCAGGGCTCCTGGCTGAGGGTGCAGGCTCCGGGATTGGGCCGGGGATGAGGGGTTTGGGGTGCAGGAAGGGGTTCAGGGTTGGGGGGCTTGGGGATGGGGGTTCAGGGTATGGGGGGCTCAAGGATGGGGCAGGGGTTGGGGTGCAGGAGGGGGTCAGGGCTCTGACTGAGGGTGCAGGCTCTGGGATTGGACTGAGGATGAAGGGTTTGGGGAGCAGGAAGGGTTTCTGGGTTTGGGGGGCTCAGGGACGGGGCAGGGGGTTGGGGTGCAGGAGGAGGTCAGGACTCTGGGCTGAGGGTGCAGGCTCTGGGATTGAGCCGGGGATGAGGGGTTTGGGGTGCAGGAAGGGGTTCAGGGTTTGGGGGGCTCAGGGATGGGGTTGGGGTGCAGGAGGAGATCAGGGCTCTGGGCTGAGGGTGCAGGCTCTGGGATTGGGCTGGGGATGAGGGGCTTGGGGTTCAGGAAGGGGTTCAGGGTTTGGGGGGGCTCAGGGATGGGGCAGGGGGTTGGGGTGCAGGAGGGGGTCAGGGCTCTGACTGAGGGTGCAGGCTCTGGGATTGGACTGAGGATGAAGGGTTTGGGGTGCAGGAAGGGGTTCTGGGTTTGAGGGGCTCAGGGACGGGGCAGGGGGTTGGGGTGCAGGAGGAGATCAGTGCTCTGGGCTGAGGCTGCAGGCTCTGGGATTGGGCCGGGGATGAGGGGTTTGGGGGGCTCAAGGATGGGGCAGGGGGTTGGGGTGCAGGAGGAGGTCAGGGCTCTGGGCTGAAGGTGCAGGCTCTGGGATTGGGCCAGGGATGAGGGGTTTGGGGTGCAGGAAGGGGTTCAGGGTTTGGGGGGCTCAGGGATGGGGATGGGGGGCTTGGGGTGCAGGAGGGGGTTCAGGATTTGGGGGGCTCAGAGATGGGGCAGAGGGTTGGGGTGCAGGAGGGGGTCAGGGGTCAGATGAGGGATTTGGGGTGCAGGAAGGGGTTCTGGGTTTGAGGGGCTCAGGGATGGGGCAGGGGGTTGGGGTGCAGAAGGGGCTCAGAGTTCTGGGCTGAGACAGCATGCAGAGCCCGGTGGCCCCCACACCTAGAAGCTGGACCTGCTGCTGGCAGCACGGTATCTGAACAGGTACGGACTAGCCTCCCTTAACCGAGCACCACCACCGACAGGACTTTGAACAGCCCAGTCGGCCGTGCTGAGCAGAGCAACCCGATGCCTGACATGCCACGACCCAGCACTGGGTCGCAACCAGAAGTTTGAAAAACCCTGTTCTAGAAAGAGACGCCCATGTTGACTTAGGCACCTCTGCCCTTTAAAGGGCTCTTTCAACTAAGACTAGAGCATAAAAACGGCCATACCGGGTCCTACCAAAGGTCCATCTAGACCAGTGTCCTGTCTTCCGACAGTGGCCCAGAGGGAATGTTACTCATTTGCCTGGGGCTTTAGGTGATTAAGCTGAGGCCTCAGGATTTTTAGGGCAGGTGATGAAGGAGCACACCAAGTGACTAAGTTTAAAGCTTCGTTAGCCAAATAATAGCAGTGAGTGCTGGGTGCCCCCCACGTTTCTTAGAGGGAGGAAGAAAGCCTTAGTGTGCGAGCCCAAACCCACTTTCATACTTACACACGCACAACCCAAGGGGAAGGGTACACGTGAGTTTTGCCCTGGTCACAGCTTGTTTAGGGTTTGCTGTAAATTTTCGACTTGCTTTAGCTTTTGGGAGGGGTTTTAAGCCCTGGGTTTTTTCGAGGGCATTTTCATCCAGGGACCCTCGTTTTCCTGTACTTTTGGTACCAGTCCAAACAGGCCTTCTGTGGCTCCCTTAGCGTCCCCAAAACACACCAGTTTCAGGGTCACAAGACTGTTGTGTTCCAACTCGCTGACCTTGGCAATCTTACTAGTTTTGCAACCCCTTCAATTCTGTCTGACTTAGTTTTTCTTTTTTACAGGCTTTCGGCTGTCTGGCAGCGGAAAGCCTGTTCGTGTGCACTGGCCTTGAGCTGCAGTTTCATTTCTTCTTTTTGGGCCTAGCTGGATTGTCAAGTTAACCCGTTCCTTTCTCCCTTCCTCCCCTTTCAGCCTCTTGTAACCTGCAAAAAAATCTTCCACTCCACACACACACACATTCGGCCCTTCCCCAAATCTTTTCCAATGCATATAAAAGCATGAGCAATATACAATGCTGGTGCTTGCCCAGGGGACCCCATGGGGGGGCAATTTTTATTGTCACAAATGAACACAACGGGGCAAGCATTGGCTGGTCCAGATCCAGTGTGTGGCAATCGAAGGCTAGTGGAACCCAAAGCATAATGGGGTGGTGTCCCAGACAATCTCGGCTAATAGCCATGAACAGACCTATCCTCCAGAAACTTGGCTAATTTCTAAAGTATCATATTTTAAATTGGAATTTGTTTGGTTTAAGATGCCAGCCATGCGTTCTGACTTTCGCCACGATGCTTAAAACCCCTTTAGTTCCTGGGAATTTCTTGCTGTTAAATAACACAATGGTCCTCTCTTTCATAAGCTAAACCATGTCTCCCTGTCAGACAATTTCTGAAGCCATCAAATCACTTTTTCTGGATTAGAGATGCAGTATATGGTTAACTTCCAGTTATGGGTAGAGGTTAGTTTGAGGGTTCGGGGTGGGTTATAGGGTTACAGTTATTGGTAAGGGTTACTTTTAGGGTTAGGGGATAGGTATAGGCTTACAGTTATGAGTAGAGGTTAGTTTTAGGGTTAGGGATGGAGTATAGGTTTACAGTTATGATTAGGAGTTAGTTTTAGGGTTGGAGATGGGGCATAGGATTGTAGTTACGATTAGGGGTTAGTTTGAGAGTTAGGGAGGGTATAGAGTTACAGTTATGATTAAGTTTAGTTTTAGGGTTAGGGGTGGAGTATAGGGTTACGGTTCCAGTTAGGGGTCACTTTTAGGGTTAGGGGTGGGTTATAGGCTTACAGTTACAGGTAGTGGTTAGTTTTAGGTTTCAGGTGGGGTATAAGGTTACAGTTATGGTTAGGGGTTAGTTATAGGGTTAGGTATGGGGTACACTTATGGATAGAGGTTCATTTTATGGTTAGGATATAGGATTACAGTTACACATAGGGGTTAGTTTTAGGGTTACAGAATGGGATATAGGTGTAAGCAGAGTCAAGATGAGCTCTACCCTGACATCTGGTGGTGAATTATGGGGAGTGTGGAAAGGAATTTCAAGTGTTTGCATTTGCACACCCACCCTGCCTACAATAGTCCACGGCAGCCTGGGATGGTTATTTTAACAGCTCTGGGATCCCCAATTTCTTTGTTATTGGGGCAGGAGGAATAAAGTGTTGTCACCCTGATTATGTGAATGAGGAACTATGAGACTGCTTTATGACAGAGAGTCTCACCATAAATTAAATAGCACTCACTAGACAAGGGACATGGGTGCCAAAACCAGTGCTAATTTTGATTCTATTAGGAGTTTATCTAGAGGCTGCTGAGCTGAATTTGTTTTGGCCAATAGTGCACCAGCACTGGGGCTCCCCCACTACAAGCTGAAATCCCTAAAAGAGCTAAGCTTACCGAGCTGAGATCACTGAGTGCTGTGTTAACTAGTGGGGGAGCCTGAAGCTCTATCGCTAAGTGGCTGGCAGAGTGGAGTAGTTTGCAGCACGGTTAGAGCGGAACAGTTTGTGGGACGGTTGGAGCGGCCCATGGAGCATCAAGCAGAGCAGAGTGGTTTGCGGGGATGGCTGGAGCGGCTCACGGGTCGGCTGGAGGAGCGGCACAGCTGGTGGAGTGGAGCTGGTCGAACTGTATGGAGAGGCGGAGCAGTCGGCCCCAGCCCACGTAAGGTGCCCCTTAGCACCCTGTGTGGCCCCCCCCCCATTTCCACCCAGGCTTGGGGTGTGTGTGAAACTTTTGAACTCTGGGGTAGCACTGATCAGGGACAGAGACTTTTGAGTTGTTGGACTTTGGGGTGACTGGACTTAAGACCCTAAGGGAAAAATGACATTGCCAAAACTTATTTGGTGGCTTACATTATGAATCCTATTTGTGGTGTTTCCCCAATATGATGCCACATTGTTTCCCTCCTTTATTAAAAGGATTTTGCTACACTCAGACTCTGTGCTTGCAAGAGGGGAAGTATTGCCTCCTAGAGGCGCCCGGGGTGGGGGGTATGTAATTGTCCCAGGTCACTGGGTGGGGGCTCAAGCCAGTTTTGCATTGTGTTATTGAAACAGAACCCCTGGATACTGAACCCGGCCCTTGTTGCTGCCAACTCAGAGGGACAGAAGGGTTACATAGGGTTACAGTTATGGGCAGGGGTTATATTTAGGGTTAGCGGTGTGGTATAGGGTTAGAGTTACGTTTGGGGGTTAGTTATAGGGTTAGAGATGTGGTATAGGGTTACATTTATTGGTAAGGGTTAGTTTTAGGGTTGAGGTATGGTATAGGGTTACAGTTATGGGTAGGGGTTAATTTTAGGGTTATGGAATGGGTTATTGGGTTGCATTTATATGTAGGTGGTTGATTTAGGTTGGGGTATAAGGTTACAGTTATGGTTGGGGCTTAGTTTTCGAGTTAGGGAAGGGGTATAGAGTTATAGTTATGATTAGGGGTTAGATTTAGGGTTAGGTATGGGGTTACAGTTACACGATTAGGTGTTAGCTTTAAGATTGGGGTGGGGTATAGTGTTACAGTGATGGTTTGGGGTTAGTTTTAGTGTTAGGGATGGGGTATTGGGATCCAGTTATGCATAGGGGTTAGTTTTAGGGTTATGGAATGGGGTGTTGGGTTACAGCTATGGGTAGGGAATAGTTTTAGTGTTAGGAATGGGGTATTGGGATCCAGTTACGCATAGGGGTTAGTTTTAGGGTTATGGAATGGGGTATAGGGTTATAATTATGGGTAGGGGTTAGTTTTAGGGTTATGGAATGGGGTATAGGGTTATAATTATGGGTAGGGGTTAATTTTAGGGTTAGGGACAGGGTATAGGTTTACAGTTATGGATGGGAGTTACCTTTAGTCTTAGAGATAGGGTATAGGGTTACAGTTACGGGTAGGCATTAGATTTAGGGTTACGGATGGCGTATGGGGTTACAGTAATGGGTAGTTTTAGAATTAGGGGTGGAATATCAGGTTACAGTTATGGGTAGGGTTTAGTTTTTGGTTTAGGAATGGGGAACAGTGTTACAGTTATAAAAAAGGGTTTGTTTAGCTTTGTGGAGGGTTATAGGGTTACAGTTATGATTATGGGTTAATTTTAGTATTATGAATGGAGTATAAGGTCACAGTTATGAGTAGACGTTCGTTTTAGGGTTATGAATGGTTTATAGGGTTACATTTATGTGTAGGGGTTGATTTAGGGAAGGGGTATAGGGTTACAGTTATGGTTGGGGGTTAGTTTTAGGTTTAGGGACCGGGTATATGGTTACAGTTATGTGTAGGGGTTAGTTTCAGCTTAGGGATGAAACATAGGGTTATACTTATAATTAGGGATTAGTTTTAGGGATGGGATATAGGGGGTCAGTTCTGGGTAGGGGTTCAAATTAGGGATATGAGTGGAGTAGAGGGTCACAGTTATGGTTGGGGGTTAGTTTTAGGGTTGGGTGGGTTATAGGGTTACAGTTATGGGTAGAGTTTACTTTTAGGGTTAGGGATGGTGTATAGCATTACAGTTATGGGTAGGGGTTAGATTTAGTGTTAGGATGGGGTATAGAGTTACGGTTATTTGTAGAGATTCGATTTAGGGTTATGAATGGGGCATAGGGTTACAGCTATGCGTATGTTTTAGATTTAGGGTTAGGTTTATAGGATTACAATTATGGGTAGGGGTTAGTTTTAAGGTTAGCGATGAGGTATAGGGTTATAATGAATGTTAGGGGTTAGTTTTAGAGTTAAAGATGTGGTATAGGCTTACAGTTATGGATAGGGGTTAGTTTTGGGGGTAAAGTTGGGCTATAGGGTTACAGTTATGGGTGGAGGGGTTAGGATTAGGCTTGGGTATAGGGTTAGGGTTAGAGGTAGGGTTAGGGTTGGAATATAGGGTTACAGCTATGCTAGGCATTAGTTTAATGGTTAGGGTTACAGTTATTGTTTGGGGTTAGTTTTAGGATTATTGAATGGGGTATAGGGTTACCATAATGGGTAGGGGTTAGATTTAGGGTTTGGGTTGGAGCATAGAGTTACCATTATGATTTGGGATTAGTTTTAGGGTTAGCAATGGGGTATAAGGTTACAGTTATTGTTAAGGGTTAGGTTTAGGATTGGGGTGGGGTATAGTGTTACAGTTATGGATAGGGGTTAGATTTAGGGTTCGGGATGGGGTATAGGTTTACAATTATGGTTTGGGATTCGTTTTAGGTTTAGGTATGGAGTAAAGGGTCACAGTTATTGGTAGGGGTTAGATTTAGGGTTAGGAGTAGGCTATAGAGTTACAGTAATGGTTGTGGGTTAGTTTTAGGGTTAGGGATGTGTAATAGGGTTACAGCTGTGGTTAGGGGTTAGTTTTAGGGTCAGAGATTTTGTATAGGGTTACAGTTATGTTGGAGGTTAGTTTTAGGTTTAGTCATGAGATATAGGTTTATAGTTATGATTAGGGATTAGTTTTTGGAATTGGGCATATGGTTACAGTTATGGTTGGGGATTGGTTTTAGGGTTCCAGATGCAATATAGGGCTACAGTTATGGGTAGAGGTTAATTTTAGGGTCAGGGATGGTGTACAGATTTACAGTTATGGGTAGGAGTTAGTTTTAGGGTTAGGGATGGAGTAAAGGATCACAGTTATTCGTAGGGGTTAGATTTAGGGTTAGGAGTAGGCTATAGAGTTACAGTAATGGTTGTGGGTTAGTTTTAGGGTTATGGATGTGGTATAGGGTTACAGCTGTGGTTAGGGATTAGTTTTAGGGTTAGGGATTTTGTATAGGGTTACAGTTATGTTTGGTGGTTGCTTATAGGGTTAAAGATGAGGTATAGGGCTACAGTTATGGTTAGGGGTCAGTTTTAGGCTTAGGGATAGGGCTTCCATGCAGGACACATCACACGATCCATTGTCTACAGCCAAGCCATAAAATACAATGGAATTTGCCCCAATCCCTCAGACAGAGACAAACACCTACAAGATCTTTATCAATCATTCTTAAAACTACAATACCGACCTTGGGAAGTGAGGAGACAGATTTACAGAGCGAGATGGGTACCCAGAAGTCACCTACTACAGGACAGGCCCAACAAGGAAAATAACAGAACACCACTGGCCATCACATGCAGCCCCCAGCTAAAACCTCTCCAGCGCATTATCAGTGATCTACAACCTATCCTGGGAAATGATCCCTCACTCTCACAGATCTTGGGAGACAGGCCAGTCCTCGCTTACAGATAACCTCCCAACCTGAAGCAAATACTGACCAGCCATTACACGCCACAGAAACACCAACCCAGGAACCAATCCCTGTAGCAAACCTCATTGCCTACTCTGTCCCCATATCTACTCCAGCGACACCATCAGAGGACCCAGTCACATCAGCCACACCATCAGGGGCTCCTTCACCTGCACATCTACTAATGTTATATATGCCATCATGTGCCAGCAATGCCCCTCTGTCATGTGCATTGGCCAAATCGGACATTCCCTACGTAAAAGAATAAATGGACACAAATCGGACATCAGAAATGGTAACATGCGAAAGCTAGTAGGTGAACACTTCAACCTCCTTGGTCATTCTATAACAGATTTAAATCACTATTCCTGAACAAAAAAAACTTCAGAAACAGACTTCAAAGAGAAACAGCAGAACTAAAATTCATTTGCAAATTTAACACCATTAATTTGGGCTTGAACAGGACCTGGGAGTGGCTGGCTCATTACAAAAGCAGCTTTGCCTCTCCTGGTGTTGACACCTCCTCATCTATTACTGGGAGTGGACTACATCCACCCTATTGAATTGGCCCTGTCAACACTGGTTCTCCACTTGTGAGGTAGCTCCCTTCTCTTAAACTGCAGCAAGGGAGATTTAGGTTGGACATTAGGAAAAAGTTCCTAACTGTCAGGGTAGTTAAACACTGGAATAAATTGCCTAGGGAGGTTGTGGAATCTCCATCCCTGGAGATATTTAAGAGTAGGTTAGATAAATGTCTATCAGGGATGGTCTAGACAGTATTTGGTCCTGCCATGAGGGCAGGGGACTGGACTCGATGACCTCTTGAGGTCCCTTCCAGTCCTAGAGTCTATGAATCTATGGCCATGTCTACATGATGAGATAAAATCGATTTTAGATACGCAATTTCAGCTACAAGAATAGCGTAGCTAAAATCGAATATCTAAAATCGATTTACTCACCCATCTTCACCCCGCGGGATCGATCTCCGCGGCTCGCTGCGTCGAATCCGGAACTCCGGTCGTCTAGCTGGAGTTCCGGAATCGATGTAATCACGCTCTGGAATCGAACTATCGCGTCCAGACCAGACGCGATAGTTCGAACCCCGAGCAATTGATTTTAACGCGCCGATCCCGGCGCGTTGTCTAGACGGGGTCTATGTGTCAGTATATAATACCTGCAGTTGTAATTTTCATTCCGTGCATCTGAAGAAAGCTTATGCCCAAATAAATCTGTTAGGGCTGGTGTACACTAGGGGGGGCTGTTGATCTAAGATACCCAACTTCAGCCATGTGAATAGAGTAGCTGAAGTCGAAGCATCTTAGATCGATTTACTTCGGGTCCTCACTGTGCGGGATCGACGTCCGCGGCTCCCCCGTCGACTCTGCTACCGCCGCTCGCTCCAGTGGGGTTCTGGAGTCGATGAGGAGCGCATTTGGGGATCAATATAGCACATCTAGATGAGACGCGATATATTGATCCCCGATAAATCAATCGCTACCTGCCGATAGGGCGGGTAGTCTGGACATACCCTCAGCCTTTAAGGTGCCCCAGACTCCTTGTTGTTTTTTGTGGATACAGACTAACACGGCTACCCCCTGATACCGGATAGGATATAGGTTTACAGTTATGGTTGGGGGTTAGTTTTAGGTTTAGGGATGGGGTATTGGGTTACAATTATGGGTAGCAGTTAGATTTAGGGTTAGGGATTGGGTATAGGATTACAGTTATTGGTAGGGGTTAGATTTAGGGTTGAGGTGGGATATAGCATTACAGTTATGGGTAGGGGTTCGATTTATTGTTAAGAGTAGAGTATAATGTTACAGTTATGGGTAGGGGTTAGTTTTAGGGTTAGGGCTGGGGTATGGGACTACAGTTATGGGTAGGGGTTCGATTTATTGTTAGGGGTGGCGTATAGAGTTACAGTTATGGGTAGGGGTTAGTTTTAGGGTTATGGAATGGGGTATAGGGTTACAGTTATGGTTGGAGGTTAGTTGTAGGGGTAGAGATCAGTTATAGGTTTTCAGTTATGTGAAGGGGTTAATTTTAATACTTGCAGTTAAGTTTAGGGTTGAATAAGGTCTTAGGGCTAGAGATGTGTAGTACCTAGGGGCCGTGGTCTCAGCTGGGGCCTCTAGGCACTACGGGAACGATATCAATACTCACCAGCCCTGTGGGATGTTGACTGTGTCTGCTGGGTGGAGCCGCCAGCGCAGCCAGGGCTGGTTCTGGGGTGGGGAATCGCTCTGGCATGATAAGCCAGGTGGGTGTTTCAGCCAGGCTCCCTCAGGACCCACTTGCCTGGAGGAACCCAGCCAAGCCCCCAAGACTAGGGGAGACTGGCCAGGCCTCTGCACCAGTCCCAGGCGGCTCAGCTCCGGGGAGACAGGTGGGTCCCCCCAGGTGGTGGGAAGCAGAGACTGCTTGGAGCCGGAGGTGCACTGGGGTCTGGCCAGGGGGCAGAGAGAAGCAGGGTTGTGGGTGGGAGAAGCCTGAAAGGGTCTCAGGGTGCAGTGCAAGCTCCATTGCTGGTTCCCTTGTAAACCCGGGACTGGCTGCCAATGTATAACACGATCCATTTTTTCAGTCTCGATGGGATGTTTCCACTAGCTGATCTGTGCTGAGGGGTGCTTTGTGGGCAGGTCTCTGGCCTGTGCTGGGGTAGGGGGATCAGACTAGATGAGCACAATCACCCCTTCTGGTCTCAGAGTCTGTGGAGCTACAGAGGAGACACCCTAGGTGAGAATTAGGGATTACTTATGAAGCTACGGCACCTGGCAGACCCTCAGCTGAGTCGGATCTCGCTGATCACCCGCACCCAACTCACGCCTTTTAAACTCCTTGGAGTGGGTTGGAATTCGCTTTCCTTTCTAGGTGGCCCGTGGCATCATGGGGCTCTCAGGATAATCCCTGGCAGGTTTCACCCAGAGATTGCAATGGAGCCCAGTATCCTTAACCTCATTTTATAGGTGGGGAAACTGAGTCATGCAAAGGCAAAAGGGAGTAATCTGAGATCAGCCAGCAGATCTGGGAATAGAAACCAGGTCAGCTGACCACCAGGCCCTTGGTCCACCCTACAATGCTATGGGATAGAGGTTTAGCATAGTGTGAAGAATGTGCCTTTTGTTTGTTTTAAATCTGCTGCCTATTGATTTCATTTGGTGACCCCTAGTTCTTGTGTTACGAGAAGGAGTAAGTAACACTTCCTTATTTACTTTCTCCACACCAGTCATGATTTTATAGACCTCTAGCATATCCCCCCTTAGTCATCTCTTTTCTAAGCTGAAAAGTCCCAGTCTTATTAATCTCTCCTCACACGGAAGCCGTTCCATGCCCCTCAAGATTTTTGTTGCCCTTTTCTAAACCTTTTCCAATGCCGATATCTCTTTTTTGAGATGGGGCAACCACATCCGCTCACAGTATTCCAGACGTGGGTGTACCATGGATTTATACAGAGGCAATAGGATATTTTCTGTCTTATTATCTATCCCTTTCTTAATGAGTCCCAGCATCCTATTCACTTTTTTGAGTGCCGCGGCACATTAAGTGAAGGTCTTCAGAGAACTATCCGCAATGACTCCAAGATCTCTTTCATGAGTGGCAACAGCTAATTTAGACCCCGTCATTCTATTTGTATAGTTGGGATTACATTTTCCAATGTGCATTACTTTGCATTTATCAGCATTGAATTTCATCTGCCATCTTGTTGCCCAGTTACCCAGTTTTGTGACTTAGGATCTTATGGCTTCTTTTCCAAATTTCTGGAAGTCAGTCCATTCTGCTATTGCTAAACTGAGAGACCTGGCGTCCCTGATTCGAGTTGATCATGTTCCACTTGCAAGAAGGGAGATGGATAACTTCTCAAGATCTTGAGGAGTGAAAGTCGTTCACTGCAGCAGCTCTGGATAGCCACAATCTCATGGAGAGATCCAGGCAGACTATCAAATCAATGTGTCGCCAAACGGCTGCACCAAGGAGAGAGAAACTGACACACACCATCGTTGTTTGCAGCGTTGTTATAGCCATGTGGGTCTCAGGATATGAGAAAGACAAGGTGGCTGAGATAATGTGCTGTGTTGTGAGCAAGACCCGAGAAGTCATTCTTCCACTCTACTCTGCGCTGGTTAGGCCTCAACTGGAATAGTGTGTCCAGTTCTGGGCACCACATTTCAAGAAAGATGTGGAGAAAATGGAGAGGGTCCAGAGAAGAATGATTAAAGGTCTAGAGAACATGACCTATGAGGGAAGGCTGAAAGAACTGGGTTTATTTAGTTTGGAAAAAAGAAGACTGAGAGGGGACGTGATAGCAGTTTTCAGGTATCTAAAAGGGTGTCATAAGGAGGAGAGAGAAAACTTGTTCACCTTAGCCTCTAAGGATAGAACAAGAAGCAATGGGCTTAAACTGCAGCAAGGTTGTGGAATCTCCATCTCTGGAGATATTTAAGAGTAGGTTAGATAAATGTCTATCAGGGATGGTCTAGACAGTATTTGATCCTGCTATGAGGGTAGGAGACTGGGCTCGATGACCTCTCAATGATCCCTTCCAGTCCTAGAATCTATAATATCTCTTATTGCATCAACTTTTGTCGGTGGAAGAGACAAGCTTTCAGGCTTATGCAGAGTTTGTCTTCAAGAGATATGGAATACTGTCTGGCCCAGTGGCTGACAGGGACGAGGTTGAAAACCACTTTTCCATCTTCACACTCACTGCTACAACCCAAATACCTTGGAGGGCCCATGCCATATTAAAGCAATGATGGGAAAGACGGTGACCAACCATCATCCCAATACAGAGAGCCAACCTCCATGAACACAACAGAACTGGCCAGGGTGGCAAGTCTGGAGACACGGGTATATCACATTGCAACACCTACCAGCGAAAAGTACAGATGTAACAGAGGGCACCTAAGACCTGACTGTACAAAGCCAACCACAGATACACAACAGACATCTACATTGGAAGAATCACCCTAGCAAGCGGTACCTGTACCAGAGAACCCGCAATTAGAATTGACACCAGCAGTGTCTGAGACACAGGTTGTGTCAGGGCTGTCTTTAACCTTGAGTTTCTTCCAGAATGAGATATCAAACAGGCACAACTGGACTCCAGAACGTTGTTTAACGCCAGATTGGCAACACATCAGTGAAAGTAGTTGCAGATGCAAACAACCACACGCCAGCGTTTCACATCTCTTCTGTAACTGTCCAAAAATGCATGCGTGCCTGGAATGCCATATTCAGTGCGCTCTTGATAGCTCATAAGGGATGGAATGGGTTACCTAGGGAGGTGGTGGTGGAATCTCCATCCTTAGAGGTTTTTAAGGTCAGGCTTGACAAAGCCCTGGCTGGGATGATTTAGTTGGTGTTGGTCCTGCTTTGAGCAGGGGGATGGACTAGATGACCTCCTGAGGTCTCTTCCAGCCCTGATATTCCATGATTCCATGATGTCATCTTTCCTTCTCCACTCTTGTGTATTGGAGGGTTGCCATATGGCTTGTTATGACCAGTTCCCATTAAGAAATGTCTTAGTGGCGAAGAGTAAGCTTGAGAAAATGGAAATCTGCAATTCTACCCTCATACACAGACCAGCTTCATGAACTCTGTATGCCTGAGTTCATGGGGGAAAAAATGACTCTAATAGGCACGCTTGGAAAAATACGATGCTGAAACTCTTGCATACCTTTGGAGTTTAGTATATATTAGTCCCTGATACACATAGGCCACGATCTCACTTATTTATCTATATAGACACTTTAATAATTGATGCTCTGCGTGCTTTGGGGGCAGGGGTGGGTTTTGTTTGTTTGTGTTTTGTTCCCCCTGCTCCCCCCCCAGATTTTACAAATAATGACCATTGAATTTGTTTATTTAGATGCTATTTCCATCTTGTGTGTGTGTTTCTAGAAGTCTCGCTTCGTTATGTGTTTCTATTTGATATACAAACCAATCCAAAGAAAGTCAATTCCCAAGGATGAGGCCAAACGCTGTTTCACTCGTAGTCTTGGCCTTCACAACATCCTGTGGCAGTTCCACAGGTCAACCGGGTGTTGAATTTGCTGAGACTTGTATGGCAATTTTGTACAGACTCTGTGCCAATGGCAAAAAGCAAACTCCACTGGGTTACATGCTAACCAGCTCTGATGCCGATGAAGATTGAACACGGCGTAACCAGCCCTCCAGTGAAATACTCTTCCCCTGCATTAGGCCCGGCATTGAGACCCATGTTTGCAGGAGATGTTTGTTGGGCAGGATTCTGAGACCGAAGAATGGGAGATGTAGGACGTGTGTTATTACCAGAGGGACCTCTCCTCCTCTCTCATGCTGGCTTTGTTTTGCTTTCTCTTGCTCCCAGACACTGGCAGTCAGGCTCTGTGGTCGGCTTGGTCTGGGGAGAAAACAAGCTGGAAGTTCTTGGCTGTTAATTAGCACACAGCAAACCAACCACATGTGATTGAATTCTGTCTTCGGGGCTCATTTCTCTTTCTCTGCAGAGCTCAACCAGCTGATTTTTCCCCAGCTGCTGGTAATTCATTCCCTCCCAGCTGCTCTGGCCTTTATTTTTGGCTCTTCCCTTTCTCTGAAAAGACTGTTGAAATGACTGTCTCTCAGCTTTTCCTTGCACTGCTGCCATTGACATTGTTGCAGATCCCACCGCGGCCACCATGTCTCATAGAATATCAAGGTTGGAAGGGACCTCAGGAGGTCATCTAGTCTAACCCCCTGCTCAAAGCAGGACCAATCCCCAGACAGATTTTTACCCCAGTTGCCTAAATGGACCCCTCAAAGACTGAACTCACAACCCTGGGTTTAGCAGGCCAATGCTCAAACCACTGAGCTATCCCTCCCCCTGTAATTTAGGGCAACTGCACTCGGCCTTCCCCTGGATGATCCAGCAAGGGTGCCCAGTCTCGGCTTTTGGTGCCCCCCATTGCCTCTCTTGGGTGGAGACCCACCTCTGACACCCTTCTCACCAGGATATCTCCACACTGCCCAGCCCCCTGCCTCTACAGCGCATTTCCCAGCAAAGACAATTGGCCAGACAGCCCTACTTGCTTTCTCTGTGGAGACTGACAATGGGGAACTTGCCGCACTTATGTTACCACCTGGCTCTTTTGAGATGAGCCAGCTTTCTTCTTTAGGCAAAAGTGTGACAGAGGAAACCTATTACAAACAGCACAGGCACGTACACATCTACTAACAAGCCGCACGAGGGATCACTCCACCCTAAGGGTGTCTTCGCGGTTACGAACTCATCAAACCTTCAGCTCAGAACAAGCACATTGTTTTATGGGACCTACCGGTTCCCCACTCGTGGGGTCCTTCTGTAGAACCTCGGGGTCCTGTCCGTTTGAGGAGCAAGGCACTAAGTGAGTTTAAGACTCAAGCTTTTACCCAGAAGTCTGTTGGTCTCAGGAGAATCCAGCTGGAACTAGGGTGACAAAGTGGGGGATTTTTAAAAAATGTTTCTGTATGACTAGTGTGTGCGTGCCTTAGTTTCCCACTGTGTTGCACAATTGACCAGGTGGTGGGACAAGTGTGTTTGATTATTGCAAAGATCCCCCCACACACCTTCCCTAAAAGATATGGGGGGGACTTCCCTCTCACTGCCTGGATATTTTGTAACTTAGCCACGGATGGCAGGGAAGGGCTCAACCTCTGCAAGAAGCCATCCAGTTATGACAAAGAGAGAGAGAGGTGGAGGCCAGGGGACGGGTTTTTCACGGTGGAAACTCAACCAAGGATGAAGGACGTGCAACCGAGCATGACTGGTCCTGCCTGGGTTCGATTCGGGGTAGTTCTAGGAAGGCTGATTGTGGAGGTGGAGCTGTAGCCTTGTCGGTCCCAGGATGCTAGAAAGACCAAGGGGGCGAGGGATTATCTTTTATTGGAGAAACTCCTGCTGGTGGAAGGGATGAGCTTCCGAGCTTGCACCCCCGAAGCCATGTCCCCAAAGTAGGAGGGATAGCTCAGTGAGCATTGGCCTGCTAAACACAGGGTTATATAAGTTCAGTCCTCGAGGGGGCCATTTAGGGAACTGGGGTAAAAATCTGTCTGGGGATTGGTCCTGCTTTGAGCAGGGGGTTGGACTAGATACCTCCTGAGGTCCCTTCCAGCCCTGATCTTCTGTGATTCTCTCTCTCTCTCTCTCACCAGCAGAAGTTGGTCCAGTCAAAGCTATGATCTCTGGCACAAGGTGGTTCTGCCCCCATCCTGCCTTTTCTCATCTCTTCCCACCCCCACTCGGCCCCAGACCCCTCCACCCCTTCCTCCAAACCCCCAGCCCCACTCTGCCTGTTTCCACCCCATCCCACCTAACTAAAGAAGCCCCATCCTCTGCCACCGCAACCTGTGTCCAGTGGCCTTTTTAATACCACCCCCCCATACAAGGGGTTAACCCTCATTTAGCAGAGTTTTGTTAACTCAGTAATAATGAGTTTAATGGCCTTGGGTTTGTCCAGGGTATCAGGTCTGGGCTACATGCCACGGTCAGGGCGTCGGACGCCGCCTGTGCCCACTTCACTCTGCAAGCGTCTTCACCTAAATCCGGCTCTCCCCTCCCACCAGCGCCTCCCTCCGCCGGTGGGCCCCACCGATCAGCTCCTCTCCCACCCACCGTGATCAGCCCTGCAGGAGCAGGAAGAGGTGGGGGAGAGCGAGGAAGAGGAGGGGCGGGGTGGGAAGAGGCAAAGAGGGGGTGGGGGATTGGGGGAAAGGGCAGAGTGGGGGCAGGTCCTGAGGTGGGGGAGGGGGAGGAAGAAGAGGGGCAGAGTGGGAAGTACCAGAGAGTGGGATGGAAGGTTGGGGAAGGGGTGGAGTGGGGGGGGGCCTGGGGCAGGGGAGGGGAGGGAAGAGGTGGGGGAGGGGGAGGAAGAGGAGGAGCGGGGTGGGAAGAGGCAGAGAGGGGGGTGGGGGATTGGGGAAGGGGTGGAGTGGGGCAGGGCCTGGGGCAGGGGAGGGGTGGGAAGAGGAAGGGGAGGGTAGGAAGTACCAGAGAGCAGGGTGGGGGATTGGGGCAGAGTGGGAAGAGGTGGGAGAGGGGGAGGAAAAGGAGGGGTGGGGTGGGAAGAGGCAGAGAGGGGGGTGGGGATTGGGGAAGGGGTGGAGTGGGGGTGGAGTGGGAAGAGGCAGAGAGGGGGGTGAGGATTGGGGAAGGGGTGGAGTGGGGGTGGAGTGGGAAGAGGAGGGGTGGGGTGGGGTGGGAAGAGGCAGAAAGGGGATGGGGGATTGGGGAAGGAGTGGAGTGAGGGTGGGCCCTGGGGTGGGAAGAGGTGAGGGAGGGGGAGGAAGAGGCAGAGAGGGGGTGGGGATTGGGAAAGTGGTGGAGTGGGGCAGGCCCTGAGGTGGGGGGAGGGAGGAAGAGGAGGGGTGGGGTGGGAAGTACCAGAGAGGGGGGTGGGGGATTGGGGAAGGAGTGGAGTGGGGGCGGACTGGGAAGAGGTTGGGGAGAGGGAGGAAGAGGAGGGGCAGGGTGGGGAGGGGCAGAGAGGGGGATGGGGATTGGGGAAGGAGTGCAGCGGAGTGGGAAGAAGTGGGGAGGGGGAGGGGGAGGGGAGGGGAAGGAAGAGGAGGGGCAGGGTGGGGAGGGGCAGAGAGGGGGGTGGGGGATTGGGGAAGGGGTGGAGTGGGGCAGGGCCTGGGGAAGCAGGCGGGAAAAGGCAAGATGGTGGCGGGAAGAGGCAGAGTGGGGGTGGGTCCTTGGGGAAAGGGGGGAGCAGGGGCGGGGCCTTGGGACGGAGAGGGGTTGAGCACCCCCCCGGAAAGGAGAAAGTCGGCGCCTGTGTCTGGGGTGGCAGAAATTGGTCTGTGTAGCGAAACGATGACTCACTGCGCAGCGCCTCCTGCTGGTGATCTTGGGAATTAGCTCAGCTTCAGCCCGGAGCGCCCTCTGCAGGCCGGTGTCTCGCCTGCCGCTGGCCCCGTGTCCCACCCGGACCCCAGTGCCCTTCACCTCAGGGCTCTGCCCCAGCAGTACCCCACACTCTGGGTCTGCCCTCCCCGGGGAACCCCTACCCCTCTATCCCCACCTTGCCTCAGTGGCTACTACCAGTCGTCCTCTAGCCCCCTCTCACCAGGGCAGACTGCAGTCTGTCATGGCCACTCATCATTGGCAAGCGGGGGTCAGACCGGCTGCCTCTGCAACCCCACTACCTGCTCTGGCCTTTAACCAGGCCCGCAACCTGGGGAGTTTCAGGCTGGAGCATCCCAGCTCCTCTGGCTTTTCCCCAGCCCTGCTCCGTTCCCTGTACCCTAAGCTCCCAGGCAGCCTGGTCCTTCTCCCTCCAGAGCAAGAGAGAGACTGACTCTACCCCCGGCTCACAGCCCTTTTATAGCTGAGGTCTGGTTGGGGCATGCCCCAGATGGGGCTGCTCCCCTAATCAGCCCAGACTGTTTTTCAGGAGCCCTGCTACAGTCGGGAAAGGCTGAAACTGACCCGTACCGGTTGGAGGTTCTGGGAAGGCAACCCTTGCCGTGGTATCCTGTCTGGCAGAAGGGGAGCTCAGCAGGCAGGTTGCTTGTTGGAGGTGCCAATTAGCTGAGCCAGCCTCCATTTGGCATGCCCTTGTCTTCCCCGAGGGCTGGGGTTGGACGGAGCCATCAAAGAGCCCACAGCTGCGTCATCGAGGACGAGCAGCGAATATAAAAACTACAGCCTGTCAAGAAGCAGAAGATAACAACGCCAGATCTCCAGGACGGACAGACAGCAGGACAAGGAATCCCACCCGATACGCTCCTCCCTGCCTCACCAACTACGATGGGCGTCTACAAAGTCCGCGTCGCCACCGGGAACTTCCTGCTAGCTGGGACCTTCAGCTCCATCTCCATCACCCTGGTGGGGACGCACGAGGAGAGCGACAAGAAGCCCCTCGACAACTGCGGGAAGGACTTCAACCCCGGGGCGGTGAGTACTAGTAGAACGGGCCCAGATCCACCCTATCAATTTTGATCATCAATCCCCAGCTTCTGGAGTCATGGGATCATGATGGGAGACGCTCCCTTTTTTGTTTAAGAAAACCATTCAGTCTCTAGCCCTCATAGTTGCATAGACAAGCCTAAAACCATGAACGTGGAGCAGGCAAAAGGGTCTGGAGATACTTTATGTTTTCCTTAAAGCTCCAGCTCCCGGAATCGAAGGATCATGCTAGGAAGAATCACAGCTTTAGTTTCACAATATAAACTTTTAGCCCTCGGTACTGTGGAGAAAAGCTTCCAACTTTTGCTGCTTTTGCTAGGTGAAATTTTTTGATGGAAACAGGTTTTTTGATGGTTTTTTAAATGAAAAGTGAAGATTCCATGTCCCTGAAACCTCCTTTTTTTTTTTTTTTTTTTTTTTTTTTTTTTTTGCAAATTTGTGTCAGTTTTACCAAATTGTTTTGGTTAGGAGGGGCACCCTGAAAAAATACCCTCCCCCCACAGGTCTTTTCCTTTGTTTTCAGTTCAAAATGATTATTCCTGGAATTTTATTTTTAAGAAAGTTTGGAAAAAAAAAACTTCTTTCCAATGCCCCAAATCGAAACAACACTTTTCGCTTCGGGCCCTTCGTCCCGCCATTATATTCCCCCTGCCTGTCTGATTCCCCAAATATTTCATTGTTTTGCTTTCACTCAGAAATGGCACTGGTTTCTTTTTGTTTGTCAGAATTCCCCAAACTGAGAAATCAAGTTTTTACACAGTGGTACTAGGCAGAATGGTCCGAGCGGGTGTAGTCCATTTTTTGTCAAGGTCCAACTTTCTTGGCCAATGTGTAGTTAAGGTCCAGCCTCCAGAGAAATTAATAATTAAATCCCCAATAATGATAAGAGGTAAATAAAAGGTTTTGAGGTCTGTTCAAAAGCATCTGGTGGTCCAGATTTGGCCTGTGATCGGCTTATTGAGTACCCGTGGTCCAGCGGTTAGAACAGGGGTCCGCAACGTGGTGCCTGTTGGTGCCAGGGCGTCTAAGTGCGCACGCATACTGGCCAGCAGACAAGCATCTGCCGAAATGTCGCTGACAAGCTGCGTCATCCAGAGGTATCGCTGCCAAAATGCTGCTAATTTTCAGTGATATTTCGGTGGCGATGCCTAGTGACGTTGCCGCTTGTCAGTGGAATTTCAGCGGATGCTCGTCCGCCTCCACGGTCCTCCGCGGCTCGTAGTCTGGCGCCTGCCAGGCGAAAAAGGTTGGGGACCACTGGGTTAGAGGCATCAGCTGGACTGTGGTTGATGAGGGTTCAGTGCCCTGTCCTGCCACAACCTTCCTGCGTGAACTTAAACACGTTACTTAGACTGTCTCTGCCTCAGTTTCCCCATAAGCACAAAGGAGATAATAGCATAGCCCTGCCTTAGAAGGTGTGGTGAGGCTAAGCAAATTACAGAGTGTGAGGTGGTGATGAGTGGCAGATGAGTATTGCAGATGGCTCAAAAAGAAAAAAACAGCACACAGAAAATATGAAGCGCCTGAAGTCATGTGAGAATCTCAGCTTTTTTGGGGGCGGGGGAGCAGTGCCTAGCCTTCGTAGTGGCAGAGACTAGCTTGAAAATGTGACTACAGCTAACGAAACCAGGAATCAAATCAAATCAAATGGATTGGAGAAGGGGACGGAGAAAAGCCACTGAAACAGTCCGAGTTCTGGGGAAAAAGTGATAGACTGAAAGATCCCGATTTAGTTGGGAATTGGTCCTGCTTTGAGCAGGGGGTTGGACTAGATACCTCTTGAGATCCCTTCCAACCCTGATATTCTCTGATTCTATGATTTCTTTCACTTCTCAAATGGGAGACACAGCGGTGACTTGATTCCAGGGTGTAAGGACATACATGGGGAGAAAATTCCCAGGGTCTTAGCAGAGAAAGACACAACAGGCCCCAACAGCTGGAAGTTAAAGCCAGCGAAACACAATTTAGAAACAAGGCAGAAGTTAACTGTCCGGAAGAACTAACCACTGCACCAAACTCCAAAGGGAAGAAGCAAATGGTCGGCCTCTTGGCGGCTTCGGATCCAGACCGAAGGCTGTCACAGATTCGCAGAGGTTAAGAACAGACCAAGCAGAGAAAATTGTTGGCGGGAAACTTCTGTTTTTGTCTCGCCAAGAAATCTGACACTCTAGCAAAGAAGCGGCTCGCGTGATCCTGGGGAATCTCAAACAAGAGAGATTCGGATTTGGCCCTGGGGTGGCCGCTGCTGGGGTCCTGAGTCCAGTTCCGGGGTCCTCCCCCCAGTTCAAGAGGGATGTGGATAAACTGGAGAGCAGTCAGAGAAGAGCTACAAGAACGATGAAGGGCCTGGAAAACCTGCCTTAGTGAGACAGATGCCAGGAGCTCGGCCCATGTAGCTTCACAAAGAGAAGGACGAGGGGTGATTTGGTCCCACACTGTAAGTTGCAGAAATGTGACCACAGAGGGGCCAGTGACGGAGTATCCCCCGCTGCCCTCTACCGGGCATTAATTCTGTACCGTTCTCTCAAAAGGTACAGCCCCTAGCGTAATGGGCTGCCGGTCCATGACCGGGACCGCTGCTGCCTCAATGCAATAACCGTAATAATGGCAAAAAAACCCCGTGACAGTCAACGAAAGCAGTAAAACTTCATCGGATGAAAGGACTTTATGTTCCCCCCATCCAGGATTCAGGGCTACTGAGTGGAGGTGGCTTTGCAAGAGGATTAAATATTTCTATGAACAATCATAATGGCATCGGGCTTTCCACTTGCCGCAATAAACACAGGTGGAGGTTGTTCACCCTCAGATCCCTGCTCTCCCTCCAGTCCCTGAGCGCCTGGGGATGAGGGACAAATGGCATTTATGGGCAGGTTATCGCAACTTGCTCCTTGATGGGGTTTCTTGCTTTCAAGCAGCTGGGAGTGGACATTGTGGGAGACAGGACACTGGGTTAGATAGGCCCGTGGGGCTGACCCAAGGCAGCAAGGAGCAGCAGGAGGCCAGGGCAGATGGGCCCATGGGTCTGATCCACTGCAGGCGTTCCAATATTTCTTTGTGGATTCATAGGCTGACTTCTAAAAAACAGCCCATCTCCAGCAGGATAAGAGACACCGCCTACCTGGTCTTTATATTTATTATAACAGGACCACAGTGGGCCAAGCACTGCTCAGATCCCCCTGCCCAAGATCAGGGCCCTGTTGTACCAGGCGCTACCCAGACCCCTCTGACCAAGATTGGTGCCCAGCCATGCCGGGTGCTGCCCAGACCCCCCCTGCCTCCCCTACACCAGCACAGAGTGTGAGTCGCTCCCTGAACTGACAAACTCACTGAGCAAATAAATGAGAAAAATTAAGGTGGGGAGGAAAATGGAGTATTAATTGCAGATCACACACCTGGCATGATGTACATACAAATTACAGAGCCTCCTTCAAAGACATGGAACCTGAGTCACTGCAAGAGGCAGGAAATTTGCCTACTGTGACACAGTGAGTTTGTTGGACAGAACCCAGGAGTCCTGGCTGCAGCTTCCTCTGGGCGCCACTCCCCTCCCAGAGCTGGGAACAGAACCCAGGAGTTCTAGTTCCCAGTCACCTGGATTCTCCCTCAACTCAGCCTTGTTCTCCTTAAGATAGACCCAAAGTTGCCCGTTTCCCACGGAGGTGTTTCGTGCATTGATCACATCCTGCAAGGGAGATTCCCTCCATGGCTGGAGGCTGGAATGGGCAGCTCAGCACTATACTGGGCCTGGATGGAATGATCCACCCAAATGGGGTGGGAGGATTCCTGCATGGTAAACCCTAGTGCTGCCCCAGAGATCATTAATTCTCCCACAGCAAAGGGGAGTGGGAACAGCTCCAGCAGTGGGGACCATTGGAAAAGCAGCCTGTTTAAAAACGGACATGGGAATCAACTGAGCTATGCTGATTTGCACCAGCTGCGGATCTGGCCTCATTGACTCCAATGGAGAGATGCCCATTGACAGCAGCTGGGGTCTGGCCTTCACCTTCTCTGGCCTCGGTCAAACACAGATCCAGCTGTGCCTTCTCTCTCGCCCCTGTGCTGAACTGGATTGTATGGTAGCTGAAGACCCAGGGGCATGGAAGCTGCATTGACTGAAGAACAGGTTCAGCTGCCTGCCACTCCCCTGGGGAAACCAGGTCAGGAGACTTTCCCTTCCCAGCCTGCCCATGATGGAGCACGGCTGTGAAGTGCCCGCAGCACTGCTGACATGGCACCCATCACACAGGACGAGACTCGCGTCTTCCAGCCCCTGGCATGGACGCTGATACCAGTCAGCTCTGTGTTCTTGGGGAACCAGGGCGCAATATCCAGCCTGTCTGACTCATGAAGGACACCCCTGCTCCTGCCCAGCCTCTGCTTGAACCAAAACCGATCAGAGGAAAGACTTGCATAGAGCAGTGAAGAGCGGTGGGGGACACACCTAGACCCCTCCTGACAAGGGTGATGGGATTAATGCAACTCCCCCAGACTCATTTGCATCGAAGATGGGACAAGGAGGCATCTCCATTACCCTACAGAATGGAGAAGAGAGATTCCAAGGCAAGAACCGCACTGAACTCTGGGTCCAGAAAAGCAGGGATGCAATGCATCATGGGGGAGCTCTGCTCCAGATGTTAATGGACCTACGCCTGCCAACACCCAGCTCAGCAGTTATCAGACCAATTCTAGTAATGAATCCTTGATTGATATCCAAACTACTGAAGTGGCCTAATTGCATCGTGAGCTCCCTGGAAGGAACGTGGCCCATAGCCAAGAGTGATCAGCTCCTATTCTCTAGCCTAAAGAAAACCCTTGAGTTTACCCATAAACAAACCTCGTGTTCTCCCTTGAACCATTGTTGTTTCCCTACAAAAAAACCTACCCATGCTCCAGTAAGTGTTCGGATGCCTGGATCCAAACTCTGCATCAGTTCCACCGGGATTTCATCTTCTCCTGGCTGATCGTGCTGGGGGCTCTGCCTGTCTCCAGCACTCAGGACCCTGAGCTACCACCATCGTAGACTCATAGACTTTAAGGTCAGAAGAGACCATTATGGTCATCTAGTCTGACCTCCTGCACAATGCAGGCCATACAATCTCACCCATCCACTTCTATAACAAACCCCTAACCTATGTCTGAATTATTGAAGTCCCCAAATTGTGGTTTGAAGATCTCAAGCTGCAGAGAATCCTGCAGCAAGTGACCCGTGTCCCACGCTGCAGAGGAAGCCGAAAAACCATCGCCTGGGCCCCCCGACCAGTCCAAGCTTCATGGAGTGGGTGAGATCCCAACTCTCTCTCTTTTCTTTTCTACCCCAGGTATAACTTGTTTGATCAGGTACAGTTTTACTTTTTCAACCTTTAATAACACAACAGTGATGTTGGTTTAGGATCTTTTTGTGTGGCTATCACTATTATTCAATAAATCACTTTTATGGCTTACTCTGCAGCAACGCTCCTCTTACCTAAGCTAAAGATCCCCGTAGCGCTCCAAATACTCCGGGGTTTGCTCAGTGGGTGGGTTACTACCAGTACAACTGTGACGTAAAAGTGGGGATAGGGAAGTGTTGAATGAGGGTGGCAGCTTGGAAGGGCTGCTTGACCCAGTCTGCTGAGTCCAGGGACATATAGGGGGTCAGCTTGAGAGTGCTGATTGACCCGGTCCTCTCTGTTTGTTTGTGTGTGTGTGTGTGTGTGTGTGTTCATCTGGTTCTGGGGCTGGAGTAACCCAGCCTGGGGAACCTAGGGCCTGCAGGGTAGCTCCATTGGGAGGGGACATGCAGAAGGGAGAAGTAGAAATCCTTATGAAAACACATGTGACACAAGCAGCACATTGATAGAATTACACAAACCCCCCCGCACACACACAATGAGCGTACCCCAAAGTGACCAGCAAATCTGATAACAACGCCAGCCGGTCTCGAACCCAGGACCTCTGGTGCTAAAAGCACCAGCTTCCCGTCAGGGAGGAAACTCCCACCCTTTCCCAGTCTGATTCAGAACAACGAGGCCAAGCCGTTCCAATCCGGGACGGGGGCACCGCTTCGGCATGCCAATCTCGAACTACTGCCTTTCCACACCGCGCCGATCTGCCCCTGCGCTAGGACCAAAACGCGCCCTTTCGACCCTCGCGTGTCGACGCCTCTCGTTTCCCCTTCTCCAGCGTGGCCGAAGGTTAACCAGAAGTTGCCCATTGCGTCCAAGAGTCCGGAAAATCGTTTGAATACTGAACGCAAGTCCGAGCGAAATCAATCCAGAGGATCCTGTTGTCTTTTTACCTTCTAGACACGGGTAGCCACCTTGTTGGCCCCACATACAAGGCCAGCCTGTGTGGTTTACCGAGCTGGGGTAGCCATATCTGGCCCAGGGTAGGAGGGCAGGTGATCTCTTTTATCGGTCCAACTTTAGCTGGCGACAGGGAGGCACCTTCGTGCTGACTCTGCTTTGGGTCTGTCTCGCTGACGTCAGCCCCAGGGCTGAATTAACCGGTCAGGGGCCCTGGTGCCCAGACTGTGGCTCCCGCCCCCCCCACTTTGCACTGAGGGCCCCACTCTGCCCCCCCACTCCTGGGGGGAGGGGCAGAGAGCAGTCAGTGAGGAGAGGAGGGGTGGAGAGGAGTGACCGGGGAGTGGGGACTTTGGGGGGGGAGGGCAGGGGGAGCAGGGTCATGGGGAGGGGCAGAGAGGAGCGGGTGTGGGGGAGGGGTGCAGAGGAGTGGGGGGGCAAAGAGGAGCAAGCAGCAGGTGTGGGGGAGGGGCCGAGAGAAGTGATTGGTGGGGAGGGGGCAGAGAGGTGCAAGCAGCAGATGGTGGGGGACAGGTGGAGAGGCGAGAGTGTGGGGGAGGGGCAGAGAGGAGCAAGTGAAAGGGAGGGGGCAGAGGGGTGCAAACAGCAGGTGGGGGGATGGGCGGAGAGGAGAGAGCGGGGGTGGGGACTTGGGGGAGGAGCAGGGCCACAGTCCAGCAGCTGGGGCCCCTCCTGAGTGCGGGCTGTGATGGACAAGGCTCGCTGGGGGGTAGAAACAGTGGCATCTCCTCCTGGGCCATCGGCCTCCTCCCAAGCCGTGTCTGAGCAGGCCAGGAGCAAGAGCTGTCTCTGTGCCGGCGCCGCGCCCTGGCCAGCCGGCGCCCCGAGCTCCATCGGCGTCTGTGCAACGCCCGGTCGAATGGGGGGCCCCCAATCTCCACTGGTGTTCGTGGATCTGCCGACCCGGATTTGCTCACGCCCAGCAGAGGACCTCCACCCCCGGGCGTCAGGGCCAAACAGCAGCGGCTGGGGCCACGGCTGCAAAAATTAGCAGACAGCAGGACATTGGCGTCTGCTTTAACCGAGGCCAAGCTTGGACGCACGCGGCTGGTCTGACCCGTTTCTGGCAGCTTCTAAAGCACGGTGGGCACCGCTGGAGGGCTCCCGAAGGCTTTAAAGGGATTGTGCCCTTCTCCGATACACTGCTCGGCTGTGCTGGGCTACCTCAAGCTGCAGCCAAACCGGAAAACCTTGGCCTCTGCCTCCGGGCTAATGAAAGGCAGGTGCTGAGTAGAACAGAAGTTGCAACAGTGACTTAGCCGAGCTGTGTTTCCTTGGAGACTTGCACACAACGGGGGCACAGGAGGCCAACAAGTATTTTATTTGGGGAGGGGGAGACAGAGGCTGACGGTTAACCCCTGAGTTGCTGGATTAATCCCTGAGTCGCACCCTCACGCTCTGGTTGTCGCCCCCTCCCGCCCCACTGCAGGTGGAGGAGTTCAAGCTGTGCTGCCGGCGCTGGCTGGGGGACATCGTCCTGGTGCGGCTCCACAAGGAGCCCTACTCCTTCTACCCCACCGACAACTGGTACTGCAGCTTCGTGGAGGTCATCTCCCCCCACGGCCAGACCTACCGCTTCCCCTGCTACCAGTGGATCGAGGGCTACCGCACCCTGGAGCTGCGGGAGGGCAAAGGTAGGGGGCTGCGGGCTGGGGGAAGGCACATGGGGGCCGACCTGGTGTCGCTTGGGGTCATAGATAGCTATCCCCGTATACACCCCTCTATCTGTCCATCCCCGTACACCCTCTATCTATCCCTCCCTGTGCACACCGCTCTGTCTGTCCATCCCCGTACACCCCCTATCTATCCATCCCTGTACACACCCCTCTATCTGTCCATCCCCGTACACCCCCTATCTATCCATCCCTGTGCACACCGCTCTGTCTATCCATCCCTGTACACACCCCTCTGTCTATCCATCTCCATCCATCCCCCTCTATCTGTCCATCCCCATACACCCCCCATCTATCCATCCCTGTACACACCCCTCTGTCTATCCATCTCCATCCATCCCCCTCTATCATTCCATCCCCACACACCTCTCTGTCTATCCATTGCCTATCTATCTATCTATCCCCATCCACCCCCTCTATCCCCACCCACTCCCTCTATCTATCTATCTATCTATCCCCATCCACCCCCTCTATCTATCCCCTATCCATCCATCCCCCTCTATCATTCCATCCCCATGCGCCCTTCTGTCTATCCGTTCCCTATCTATCTATCTATCCTCATCCACCTCCTCTATCTATCTATCTATCCCCATCCACCCCCTTATCATTCCATCCCCATGCACCCCTCTGTCTATCCATTCCCTATCTATCTATCCCCATCCACCCCCTCTATCTATCCATCCATACCCCTCTATCATTCCATCCCCATGCACCCCTCTGTCTATCCATTCCCTATCTATCTATCCCCATCCACCCCCTCTATCTATCCATCCATACCCCTCTATCATTCCATCCCCATGCACCCCTCTGTCTATCCATTCCCTATCTATCTATCCCCATCCACCCCCTCTATCTATCTATCTATCCCCATCCCCCCTGTCATAAACAGATAGCTAAGGGTTAATGTTTCTTTTACCTGTAAAGGGTTAACAAAGGGAACCAAACACCTGACCAGAGGACCAATCAGGAAACCGGATTTTTCAAAAGTCAGGGAGGGAATTTTTGGGGTCTGAGTCTTTTTGTCTGTCTCTCAGCTATGAGAAGGTTCTTTTTATCTTCTAATCTTCTGTTTCCAACTTGTAAGTACAGGTAGAAAAACAATATAGGCTTTTATGTTGTTTTGGGGGTATTTACATGTGTGCAGCTTGCTGGACTGTTTCAAATTGGACATCTTTTTGAATCAGACTGGTTATTCATATTTTTTCTTTTAAGCAATTGATCCTGTATTATTGTCATCTTGATACAGAGAATATTTTGATGTCTTTTTTCTTTCTTTTTTTTTTCTATATAAAGCTTTCTTTTTAAGACTTGTTTGAGTTTTTCTCTCTGGGTAGGCTAAGGAACGAAGGGGAGGGGAATTCTCTTTGTGTTAGATCTACGGAGGGTAAGCTCTGCAGCACCAGGGAATTGGTGGGAGGGAAGAGATAGAATCATTTCTGTTTCCTTGTATATGGGGTTTGTCTCTTTGTAGAATAGAGGAGATATGCTTCTTGGTATTGTAATGTAAAGAGATTGCATCAGTACTCTCAGGTTAGCCCAGAGACGAAAGTCTGGGTGGGAGAGGGAGGGGGAAGGGAAGTGGGGTATTTCCCTTTGTTGTGAGACTCAGAGTCCCTGAGTCTTGGGGTCCCTCCAGGGAAAGTTTGGGGGACCAGAGCGAGGCAGGCGCTGTAATTCCTGTCTGGTGGCAGCGAGATAAGATCCAAGCTGGTAATTAAGCTTGGAGGTTCATGCTAAGCACCCAGATTTTTGGACGCTAAGGTCCAGATTTGGGAAAGAGGCTTATGATACCTCTATCTATCTATCCCCATCCACCCCCTCTATCTAATCTATCTATCTATCTATCCCCCTCTATCATTCCGTCGCCATGCATCCCTCTGTCTGTCTGTCTATCTATCTCCATACACACCCCTCTCTCTCTCTTTCTTTCTCTCACCTTCTCTCTCTCCCCCAGGCCAGACAGTTTGCGATGATGCCGATTCCCCATTGCTGCTGGAGCAGCGGCAGGCTGAGCTGAAGCACCGAAGAGAGTCCTATGAGTGAGTGAGATGCTGGTGTGGGTTGGGTGTGAGATGCTGCCCATGGGAGCCAGCTGAGGTCACTCAATCCGGGGCAGACAAACCCCAGAAGCTGGTGGATATTCCATTACTTAGATTTACCGAACCAGCCCAAAACAGCCTCTGTATTACCTCACTGGTTACTCAGAAGTCCAAACAACACAGTTCCCTTAAAGTGCCCAACCTCAGGCCTCCACCCAGACATGCATGTCAGATATGTTGATGATTGCTGAAAATCTTATCTCATCGTAGGAAAGAAAAGGTTCTTCCAATCTCAAAGGATCAGCCATACACTCAGGTCCAATTATAACTTAGATCTTACCCAAAATACACGCTACAGCCAATTCTTGTTAACTAAACTAAAATTTATTTAAAAAGAAAAGAGACAGAGTGTTGGTTGTAAGCTCAACATACAGACAGACTTGAATTCAATTCCTGAGGTTCAGGTACGTTGCAGAGATGAGTTTGTAGTTGCCAAAAGTCCTTTGAGAAACAGTCCAGAGGTTATAGTCCAATGTCCGTATTCAGAGTGACTCCACTCAGTGACTGGGGATCTCAGTCCTTATGGCTTAACGTTCCCCCCTCTCGAAACCCAAAGCAGATCTGACATGAAGCAGGATCATGTCCCAGGTTTTTATACGTTTCCAGCAGTGTTTTGGCGTGAGAAAACAATAGCTCAACTTTCCTTCTCCTAAACATTATGGCAATTAGCGCAGGATAATTTATCCATGAAACAGTTCAGATACAGGTTACCACAACCTTCAAAGAGACAATAACACTATTTCACTCAAGTGTCTTCCTAAATATTAATACTCCTTTTTGGGTCTTTGAATCAAAGCCACAACAATAGACAAAACACCGCAAGACCTGAGCACACAGATCCCCTTCTATCTCCATCAATGCCGGCTGCATTTCAAAGCTCTGTTCATTTGCGTATCTTCCTAACCAGTTGGGCCATGGGTCAGGTCAGTCTGTGAGGTAATTAACTCTTTCTGGCCCTGTCATGTTTCAGTGAAATCATAGAAACATAGAATCTCAGGGCTGGAAGGGACCTCAGGAGGGATCTAGTCCAACCCCCTGCTCAAAGCAGGACCAGATCCCAACTAAATCATCCCAGCTAGGGCTTTGTCAAGCCTGACCTTAAAAACCTCTAAGGAAGGAGATTCCACCATCTCCCTTGGGAACCCATTCCAGTGCTTCAGCTCCCTCCTAGGGAAATAGTGTTTCCTAATATCCAACCTCATACACTCATAATGTCACAGGGGTCCTGGGGATGGTAGGAACCGCAGGACAGGTCATCCTGAGACTGCTGCTGAGGGATTGGCAGGGCAGCGACAGGCCAGGGCTAACGTCCCCTGCCGTCTCTCCATGCCCAGATGGAAGGAATACGCCCCTGGACTGCCCCGGTGCCTGGCGGTGGAGAACATCATTGAGCTGGACTGTAACACCATGTACTCCTTTACCAAGAGCACCAACTTCCTGCTGCGCGGGGGGAACGCGTGAGTGCTGCTCCCCCACGGCCAGACCCGTTCCCAGCGCCTGCCCCTAGGCCTGCCCCTAGAAACTACCCCCAACCCTGTACAGTAACTCTAACGCTGTACAACATCCTGTACGCTAACCCTAACCCTGTACAGTAACTCTAACCCTGTACACTAACCCTGCCCCTGCCCTGTGCCCCCTCCATCTCCGCCCCATTTGAAGGGACAGGCCCGAACCCCCGGCCTGCTCCCACACGCTCGCTCTGCCCCACCCCCAGGCAGGTGGAGCTGCGGCTGAAGGGTTTCCTGAGCTGCACCAACTCCTGGGCGAAGCTGGACGACATCAACAAGGTTTTCTGCTTCAACAAGACCCCGATCACAGGTAGGTGACCCCCCCCACCCTCACCCTGAGCCCTGCTCGCCTGGGCCCACCGGATCCCCCATGCACAGAGCAGGGTGATTGGGACGGGTGTGACGCAAGCTGCTAGAGACCCCAGCGCTGCTTGTGCCAGGCCCTGCCCAGAGCCTCCCAGTCGGGATCAGGGACCCCCCCAGCCTTGTGCCAGGTGCTGCCTAGACCCCTCCCAGACCACACTCAGGGATCCCCTTGCTCTGGCCACTGCCCAGACCCCCACTGAGATCAGGCCCCCTCATGCTGGACCATTAGCCCTGTTCTCTAGAGGGGGGAGGCCGTGGCCCCGAGAGACGCCGCAAGCTGCTCCAGGCACCCAGGGTAGGACTCAAACCCAGCTCCCTTGAGTCCCAGCCCGACATGTTAACCCCGTGGCTGCCCTGCCCATGTCCCCACAGAGTACGTGCGGGCGCACTGGAAAGAGGACACGTTCTTCGGGTACCAGTTCCTGAACGGGGTCCACCCAATGGTGATCCGGCGCTGCACAGAGCTTCCCTGCAATTTCCCTGTTACGCCAGCCATGGTGGCCTCCTCCCTGGGGGAGAGCAGCAGCCTGCAGGATGAGCTGGAGGTAAGTGGGGTGCCAGGGATGCCCCTGGGGGGACTTGGCCATGGCCTGAGCTCTTGGTTCCTTCCCCAGCATCACTCCAGGCATGAGCAGCCATGGGTCAGAGGTGTCCAGCAGGCCCAATTCCAGAGCCAGTGGCTGCGCTCACACTGGCCACTCAGCTCCAGGGGCTAGACCCAGGGTACTGCTGTGGGGAAGCTCAAGCACTGGGAGAGGCACTGCCGTGGGGAAGCTCACAGCACTGACATCCCAGCTTTCTCCCATGCCCCGGGGTCCTCACTCTGCACTCCCAGATGTGCTGGGCCCTGCACTCTTCTCTGCTCCCCCTGTGCCTTGCAGAAAGGGAACATCTTCCTCGCTGACTATAAAATCCTAGAGGACATCCCGGCCAACACGATCAACGGCTACCAGCAGTACATCGCTGCGCCCCTCTGCCTGCTGCACCTGCAGCCCTCCGGGGAGCTTGTCCCCATAGCCATTCAGGTAACAGCCCCCACACGCTGCCTGGCGGGCCCCCCATGCAGCCCCCATCCCTACACAGTCCCAGGGCTGGGCATTGCCATCTAAAGAACTGGTCTAGGAAGAGAACCCAGGAGTCCTAGCTCCTAGCATCCCCTGCTCTAAGCCACCAGCCCCCACTCCCCTCCCAGAGCTGGGGAGAGAACCCAGGAGTCCTGACTCCCCGCCCCCCCTGCTCCAACCCACCAGTCCCCACTCCCCTCCCAGAGCTGGGGAGAGAACCCAGGAGTGCTGGCTCCCAGCCCCCCCCCGCTCTAATCACCAGCCCCCGCTCCCCTCCCAGAGCAGGGAGAGAACCCAAGAGTCCTGGCTCCCTAATCCCCCCACACCCTTCTGTGTGTACCTCCATGTGTGTACACACACCCCAGGTGTGTGTCTACTCTTCCTAACATTGGATTTGCTGCACCGTCATGTCCCCTCATCCTGGAGGCCGGGTCCCAGCCCCTGGGGGAGCAGCAGGATTCACAACCCCAGTCTGGGCCAACCTGCCGCCCCCTAGCCCTCCTGTGTCTCTCCACCCACAGCTCAGCCAGTGCCCAGGCCCCGACAGCCCCATCTTCCTGCCCAGTGACTCCGAGTGGGACTGGATCCTGGCCAAGACCTGGGTGCGCTACGCCGAGTTCCTGGTGCACGAGTCCGTTAGCCACCTGCTGCTCACCCACCTGATCGACGAGGCCTTCGCCCTGGCCACCCTGCGCCAGCTGCCCATGTGCCACCCGCTCTTCAAGGTGAGAGAGGGGTCGGGCTGCCCCCCGCCAGACAGCTGTGCCCAGATGTGAGGGAGAGAAGAGCCCAGCAGGGGGAGCGTGCCAGTGGGGCCCCACTGCTGGCATCCAACAGTGCCCAGCCACACGTGTGTGCCCGGTGGAGTGCGTGTGCCCAGCGTGCCAGGCTGGGCGTGCCCCACACTGGCTGCGCTCTACCCATCATGGTCCAGCACCTACTGAATGACAATGGAGAAGGAGCTTCTGCTGGCTCTTTGGACCCGGTCCTGGCCCCTCCCCAGATACATGCAGGGGTGGGGGTGAGGGGTGGCTGCCTGCTTGCCCTCACCCACCCCTGTGTCTCTTCCCCTCCCTAGCTGCTGCTACCCCACACCCGCTACACGTTGCACGTCAACGTCCTGGGCAGGACCCTGCTACTCAGACGCGGAGGGAACATCGAAAAGGTGAGAGGACCCCACAGTCAGCGGCATTGGACCCAGCTCCCCTCCTAGAGCTGGGGAGATAACCCAGGAGTCCTGGCTCCCAGCCCTGTGCTATAACCCACCAGCCCTCACTCCCCTCCCAGGGCTGAGGAAAGAACCCGGGAGTCCTGGCTCCCGGCCCCCGCTGCTCTGACCCACCAGCCCCCACTCCCCTCTGTGAGCTGGGAGAGAACCCAGGAGTCCTGGCTCCCGGCCCCCCCTGCTCTGACCCACCAGCCCTCACTCCCCTCCCAGGGCTGGGGAGAGAACCCAGGAGTCCTGGCCCCCAGCTTCTCCTGCACTAAGCCCCACTCCAGTCCCAGAGCCGAGGAGAGAACCCAGGAGTCCTGGCTCCCAGCCCCCCCTGCTCTAACCCTCTAGACCCCACTCCCCTCCCAGAGCCGCCTATTTGGGTATAAAATGCGCCTGTCGCCCAAGGTACCGGCCTCCCCTGGAATAGGCAGAATTAGAACTCAAAGCGACTGCGACAGCTCAGAAAATTGGGCTGAAATCGACAAGCTGAAATTGAGTGAAGAGAATTGCAACGTGCAGCACTGTGGCAGGAAAACATCAATGCCCATCTGCACAATGGGACATAACTGGCTGCAGGAGAGGAGAGAGGGGGGTTGTACTGCTCAAAAAGATCTGGGAGATATATTGGGATCTGTGATACAGCATGACCAGAGGGCAGCACGAGAGGGTTAGCAGGGAGCCTAATTCCCTGTAGAGGGAAGAAAGTTTGCTATAGATTAATTAGAGCACCTGAAGTCAATTAGAGCACCTGCAGTCAGTTACCTGATAAAAACCCCTGCTTCAATCAGACAGGGTGGGAGTTGGAGCAGAGAGGATTGGTGTTGGAGCAGAGAACAGTTTGGAGGAGTCGGAGCAGAGAGGATTGGTGTGGAGCAGAGAACAGTTTGGAGGAGTCGGAGCAGAGAGGATTGGTGTTGGAGCAGAGAACAGTTTGGAGGGGTTGGAGGAGAGAGGATTGGTGTAGGAGCAGAGAGGACTGGTGTTGGAGCAGAGAACAGTTTGGAGGAGCCGGAGCAGAGAGGATTGGTGTTGGAGCAGAGAACAGTTTGGAGGAGTCGGAGCAGAGAGGATTGGTGTGGAGCAGAGAACAGTTTGGAGCAGTCGGAGCAGAGAGGATTGGTGTGGAGCAGAGAACAGTTTGAAGGAGTCAGAGCAGAGAGGATTGGTGTGGAGCAGAGAACAGTTTGAAGGAGTCGGAGCAGAGAGGATTGGTGTGGAGCAGAGAACAGTTTGAAGGAGTCGGAGCAGAGAGGATTGGTGTGGAGCAGAGAGGATTGGCGTTGGAGCGGAGAACAGTTTGAAGGAGTCGGAGCAGAGAGGATTGGTGTGGAGCAGAGAACAGTTTGGAGCAGTCGGAGCAGAGAGGATTGGTGTGGAGCAGAGAACAGTTTGGAGGAGTCAGAGCAGAGAGGATTGGTGTCGAGCAGAGAACAGTTTGGAGCAGTCGGAGCAGAGAGGATTGGTGTGGAGCAGAGAACAGTTTGGAGGAGTCGGAGCAGAGAGGATTGGTGTCGAGCAGAGAGGATTGGCGTTGGAGCGGAGAACAGTTTGAAGGAGTCGGAGCAGAGAGGATTGGTGTGGAGCAGAGAACAGTTTGGAGCAGTCGGAGCAGAGAGGATTGGTGTGGAGCAGAGAACAGTTTGGAGCAATCGGAGCAGAGAGATTGGTGTGGAGCAGAGAACAGTTTGGAGGAGTCGGAGCAGAGAGGATTGGCGTAGGAGCAGAGAACAGTTTGGAGGGGTTGGAGGAGAGAGGATTGGCGTTGGAGCAGAGAGGGCTGGTGTTGGAGCAGAGAACAGTTTGGGGAAGTCGGAGCAGAGAGGATTGGCGTTGGAGTGGAGAACAGTTTGGGGAAGTCGGAGCAGAGAGGATTGGCGTTGGAGCGGAGAACAGTTTGGAGGAGTCGGAGCAGAGAGGATTGGCGTTGGAGTGGAGAACAGTTTGGAGGAGTCGGAGCAGAGAGGATTGGCGTTGGAGCAGAGAACAGTTTGAAGGAGTCGGAGCAGAGAGGACTGGTGTTGGAGCAGAGAACAGTTTGAAGGGAAGCAGAGGAAAGTTTGGAGAAGTGCTGTGGTGGGCTAAGAAGTCCAAGACTCTAGGTAAAGGGCACCTGGCTTGTGCAGAGGGAGGACAGGAAGCCACCACAAGCTGAAGAGCAGGAGAGGGAAGTATCCCAGGGGAAGGAACCGTCAGTTCAAGTGGTTTACCACCATCCTCAGGGCCCCAGGTCCCTCCCTCTCCACTCCCTTCCTCTAGGACACTAGTGGGGCAGTTAATATTCCAATTCAGGGGCAAGAAATGGCTCCCTGACCACCACCCCCAAAAAGAGAGAGCGCAAGACCCATCAGAATAGTGCTGGCCATTTGCCACAGGTCCCAAATGGAATATGAGACAACAATGCGCCACAGCTGGGAAAAAGACTAATATCATTCTAGGCCGAATTAACAGGACTGTCGTGTGTAAAACCTGAGAGGTCGTTGTCTGGCCCTGGTGAGACCTTAGCTGAAGAACTGGGGGGGCATCACACTTTAGCAAAGATGTGGCCAAATTGGAGAGAGTCTGGGAAAGAACAACAAACAAGATCAAGGGTTTCGAAACCCTGATCTATGAGGCCAGGTTAAAAAAACACTGGGCACATTTAGTCCTGAGAGAAGTTCGAGAGAGGGGACCTGATAGTCTTCAAATACGTTGAGGACTGTTGAGGACAGCGATCAATTGTTCTCTGGTCCTGCCGAAGGCAGGACAAGAAGTAATGAGGAACTGAGGTTATTTAGTCTGCAGAAGAGAAGAGTGAGGGGGGATTTGATAGCTGCCTTCAACTACCTGAAGGGGGTTCCAAAGAGGATGGAGCTCGGCTGTTCTCAGTGGTGGCAGATGACAGAACAAGGAGCAATGGTCTCAAGTTGCAGTGGGGAAGGTCTAGGTTGGATATTAGGAAACACTATTTCCCTAGGAGGGTGGTGAAGCACTGGAATGGGTTCCCTAGGGAGGTGGTGGAATCTCCTTCCTTAGAGGTTTTTAAGGCCTGGCTTGGCAAAGCCCTGGCTGGGATGATTTAGTTTGGGTTGGTCCTGCTTTGAGCAGGGGGTTGGCCTAGATATCGCCTGAGGTCTCTTCCAACCCTAATCTTCTATGATTCTAATGGGCTAAATGAAGTAATGGGCTTAATCTGCAACAAGGGAGATTTACGTTAAATATTGGGAAAAGCTTTCTCTCTCTAAAGATAGTTAACTCTGGAGCAGGCATGCAAGGGAGGATGTGGAATCTCCGTCCTTGGAGGTTTCTTAGAACTGGTTGGACAAACATCGTTCAGGCATGGTCTAGGTTGACTTGGTCCTCCCTCGGCGCGGTGGAGGTGGACTCGGTGATCTCTCAGGGTCCCTTCCAGCCCTACGATTCTACGTTTCTGTGAAAACATGGGTGTTAGGAGCGATCGGTCACTTTGGGGTACAATGCAAAGTGAAACATGGGGGAGGCATATTTGTCATGGGGTGTATTGTCCGTCATCATGTTCTGCTGAAGTAGATCACGGCGGTATTTCATTCTAACCTGCCCCCCGGCCCGGTGGCTCAGAGGTTGAAGGCTCTCTCTCTGGTCGCTTCCCAGGGCATGGGCTCGGGGCTCGAGGGGACCAAGGTGCTGATGGCCAAGGGCATGTCCTGTCTGACGTACACCTCCCTCTGCTTACCTGATGACATCCAAGAGCGTGGGGTTGACTGCATCCCCAACTACTACTACAGGGATGATGGGCTGAAGATCTGGTCGGCCATTGAGAGGTAAGGAGCCGGGGCAGAGGGTGGCAAGGAAGCAAGTGGCATGTGAAAAATTCCCACTGGCCCGAGTTGCTTGGAAACACGACTTTCCTGCCATGTAAAGAATTCTGAGTTAAAAAATCCTGGAATTTCCTAAAGGGCAATTTTTGAAAAACACCTGTCCCCACACACCCAGCTACATTGCATGAATTTTCCTTGAGCCGCTCGTGAATCACACAGAGAAGGCCACCAGCTAGTACTCGCCAGCCGTGCACACCAGGACTATACCGTCTCACCCTGGTCAGAAGCCTGGCAAGTTTCAGTTTTTTACCCAGTCCTCCCCTCCCTCAATGTGGAGCAGACATGCACCAGTCTTTGTACCTGAGCTGAGATTTCCTGAGCACTTCAACCAAACCAAAATGGTTTAGGTAAAATATCAAACAGGTTTATTGACCACAGAAAGATAGATTGTTTTAGTGATTATACATGGTAGGCATAAGAGGTTAGAGACAGTTACCGAAGAAAACAAAAGGTCAACACACAGTCTAAATCTTATTGCACTAGGTAGCATTTTTATCAAGCAATTTTCTCAGCCCACTGGATGTTTACAGTTCTTCATACACAGGCTTCTCCCTGTAGCCTGGGACCAATCTCCTCAGTTAAAGTTTTCGTCTTCCCAGCATCCTTGTTGCTTCCAGCTTAGGTGAGGGAGGAGAGAGGCCAAGGAATGAGACCACTGTCCCTTATTTTATACCTCAGTCCATGTGTCTAGAAGACACTTGGCCAGACATGTCCTGGTGGGCTTTGCTGAGTCACTGGGTTGAACAATTCCCCTGGTGGGTCTTGTGCAACTGCGTCAGAGAGTGGAACAGTCCCCGTTGTGTGGCTCATTGAATTATAAATCCACTGATTACAACTCCCCTGCTTTTTAATGGTCATTGAACACCCTCCTGGGTAGGGTGGGGAGAAGTTCTTTGTACGTCACTAGCAAATTTATAGCCTATTTCAATAACAACCATGAAGCAAAATCTCATCACTTCATACACACTAACGATATGCATATTTGGAAAGAACAACGGGTTTCAGCAGGTCATGACCTTTCATATGATATCTTACATGACATGCTTTGTATGAAATATCACAACTATGTATGAATGATGAGTATGGGTTTTACAGGGAGTTATTTTGAGGTACAGTGTGTCACAGATTCTATTCCTGATACCTGGAGGTTCCCTGGTAACAAGGCAACGTGGTGCACTAAAAAATTAACCCTACCACAATGGAGAAGTCAACCACCATCAAATATTGATGCCTGGCTTGGTGATCTGGCTGATCACACAGCTAACGAATGGCTGGGATTGCGGAGAAAGGGAATGCATGAAAAATTCAAAGCAATTTGGGCTGATTTATTAGAGGTCTATGATCCATGTAGACACTGAATATAGATATGTCACATCTGCTCCCCTGCCTTTATCCTAACCCCCGTTACTTAGTTTGTGTGGTAGATTGGTTGGCATTGAAAAAATGAATGAAAATTTGTAAATATACAACAATGGAGAGAAAAAGTCAAATTTTTAGCAAGTTTGCCCCAAACCAAATTCCGGGGAAAGGTCTCACTGGGGGTGAATGGAAACATTTGGTTTCAGTCAAGCCAAGACATTTTGTGCCAATGGCGACTCTTGTTTAACGTGTTTAACTTCCACAAGAGCAAGTCCGATTTGAAATGAAAAGTTCAGCTCTGCCGTAAACGTGATCCAGGATCACCTGAAGGTCAGGCCGGCGGCTTAGCCACCAGGCCATGCTGCCACAGCTAGGAAGGGGTGAAGTGAAGGGGACACTAGGTACCGGCAAAGATGCATGGTACCACTGGGCTGTTTGATGATGCTAGCTGAGTGACACTGGTGAGTGATGTGGCCTGCATCGACCCATCCAGGCCGACACATCTCTGCTCTTTCCAGCTTCGTCTCCGGCATCGTCAGACACTATTACCGCAGTGACGCCCATGTGCTGGCTGACTGCGAGCTGCAGGCCTGGGCAGATGAGATCTTCCATGAAGGCTTCCTGGGGAACGAGGCTTCTGGTAGGCGCCATGTGAACCCAGAGCTCTGTAGCCGCTGGTCACCAGGCTCCACACGGGAGCCACTGCAGGGCATCTCTGGACTGCATGATTCACGAGGCCAGCTGGTGTCAATGGGCGTCTCTCTATTGGAGTCAATCGGGGCAGACCCCAGCTCGTATCAAGTGGCCCTGCAGGCAGGGGTCATGACCCCCAGACGGGGAGTAAGGTGTCCAACCCTATAGGGACAGGGTGGCTTGGATCACGGTGGTGGGACGGGGCCGTGGGGTGACTGGGAACAGCCCCACCATGAGAACGGGCAAGGCGGGAGATGGCACATGGCCAAGCTGAGGCCCGGAGCAGTAGAGTGGGGCAGGGCCGGGCCGGGTCAGTGATGCCTCTTCTCCATCCCGCAGGCCTTCCCTCATCCATGCAGAGCATCCCCGAGCTCATCAAGTACCTGACCATGTGGATCTACTGCTGCTCGGCCCGGCACGCCGCCCTCAACAACGGGCAGGTAGGGAGAGGCCAACCTGGGCGTTCAGGGCCTCATTCCCTGCCCCCCATGGGGCCCTGGGTCCTGCCACCGACACTCCCCCATGGGACCCTGGAGTCCAGCCACCACCACCACCCCTACCCTGCCCCCCACAGCAGCCTGGGGTCCAGCCGCTGACACCCCCACCCTGCACCCAACATGGGTCCCTAGTGTCCAGCAAACGACACCCACCCTGCACCCCACCCCACTGACACCCCAATCCCCAGGACCTTTCTCTAGTAGCCAATCCCCCACCCAGCACCCAACCCTACTGAGACCCAGGACACCTCCAAACCTTGCCCCAGCCCCCCAGGACTCCCTACTGCCGCACTCAGCACCCCTGACCTCCACCTTGACCCTCCAAACCATTGCTCATGGCTGAGACACTGACCAAGCCCCAGATGCCTAGATCCCTTGGCTGAGCCAGACCTTCCCTGGGCAGGGTGATGAGGGGATCCGTGGCTGGGCTGGGGGGGGGTCCCCGGCTGGGGTTGGGGGGGGTCTCCAGCTGCTCTGACTGTGGGGATCTCTCTGGGCCGCAGTACGACCTTGGCGCTTGGATGCCCAACTTCCCGTCCTCCATGAGGAACCCCCCACCCCAGGCCAAGGGCACCTCCTCACTGGAGAGCTACCTGGACACCATCCCAGAGGTCAACACCACCAGCATCGCCATTTTCATCCTCTGGATCATCTGCTGCGAGCCAGGGGACTCGGTGAGAACATGGGCACGAGGGGGCGCTGTGGGGCAGGGACCAGGGCAGGAGCTCAGCAGGGGGCGCTCTCCCCTGGCAGGGGGCTGGCCCCAGGGTGGTGCTGGGGGTGCTCTGGGCAGGGAGTGAGGCGGGGGGCTCAGCAGGGGGCGCTCTCCCCTGGCAGGGGGCTGGCCCCAGGGTGGCACTAGGGGGCACTGTGGGGCAGGGACCAGGGCAGGAGCTCAGCAGGGGGCGCTCTTCCCTGGCAGGGGGCTGGCCCCAGGGTGGCACTAGGGGGCACTGTGGGGCAGGGACCAGGGCAGGAGCTCAGCAGGGGGCTGGCCCCAGGGTGGCACTAGGGGGCACTGTGGGGCAGGGACCAGGGCAGGAGCTCAGCAGGGGGCGCTCTCCCCTGGCAGGGGGCTGGCCCCAGGTTGGCGCTAGGGGGGACTGTGGGGCAGGGACCAGGACAGGAACTCAGCAGGGGGCTGGCCCCAGGGTGGCACTAGGGGGCGCTGTGGGGCAGGGACCAGGGCAGGAGCTCAGCAGGGGGCGCTCTCCCCTGGCAGGGGGCTGGCCCCGGGGTGGCACTGGGGGTGCTGTGGGCAGGGAGCGGGGCGGGGGGCTCAGCAGGGGGTGCTCTCCCCTGGCAGGCAGTGCTGGCCCCAGGACGGCACTAGGGGCACTGGGCTGCAGGTGTCTGCTGAATGAGCCGTTGCACTGATTTCTCCATCCCCTCCTTTGTGACAGCAGTAAAAGACCCATTGACATTTCACATGGGCTGGGGGATGAACCAGGGTGTCCTGGCCCAGCTGCACTTCGAGGGATGCCCTGGGCATCCCCCAAACTGGCTGCAGGATTCTCCTTCCCTCCCTGGCCTGAACTTTTCCCAGTGTTGCTACACAGCTGTTAAACACCTGCCCCATTCTCTAGGGCACATGCGGGGTCCCTGTGTAAACAGCCGCCCTGCCCCAGAGGTGGCTGCATCTCAGCCCCAGGTGAGGGGTCCCTGGGTAACCGGCCACCTCGCCCCAGAGGTGGTTGCATCTCGGTGCCAGGCGAGGGGTCCCCATGTCACCAGCCGCCCCACTGCAGAGGTGGCTGCATCTCAGCACCGGGCGAGGGGTCCCTGGATAACCAGCCGCCCCATCCCAGAGGTGGCCACATCTCAGGCTCGGGTGATGAAGCCCTTTCGTGCTGTCCCTCACCGCTCTCCCATTCCCTTGCAGAGATCCCTGGGCACGTACCCTGACGAGCACTTCACGGAGGAGGAGCCCAAGCGGCTGATCAAGGCCTTCCAGGGGCGCCTGGCCCAGATCTCCCAGGGGATCCAAGAGAGGAACAAATCCCTGCCCATCCCTTACCGCTACCTGGATCCCTGCCAAATCGAAAACAGCACGTCCATCTGAGCCCGACCGGCGAGCCCCAGGGACGGCCCCCATGCAGCTGCTGGCAACGCTGTCCCTGCGATCCTGTCCGGGGACAATAAATCACAGACTGGTTCCACTCTGAATGGCTGATTCTGTGTAGTGGGGTACAGCACGAGGGGCTGGGAGCCAGGACTCCTGGGTTCTCTCCCCGGCACTGGGAGGGGAGTGGGGGCTGGGAGCCAGGACTCCTGGATTCTCTCCCCAGCTCTGGGAGGGGAGTGGGGGCTGGTAGTTGGAGCAGGCGGGCTGGGAGCCAGGACTCCTGGGTTCTCTCCCCGGCTCAGGGAGGGGAGTGGGGGCTGGTGGGTTCGAACAGGGTGGGCTGGGAGCCAGGACTCCTGGGTTCTCTCCCTGGCTCTGGGAAGGGAGTGGGGGCTGGTGGGTTAGAGCAGGGGGGGCTGGGAGCCAGGACTCCTGGGTTCTCTCCCTGGCTTTGGGAAGGGAGTGGGGGCTGGTGCTTTGAGCAGGGGGGCTGGGAGCCAGGACTCCTGAATTCTATTGTCCATAAGGAATAGGGATAAGTCTCCTGTACTCACTGTGCCTCAGTTTACCCCTCATCAAAAGGCAATGATATTGCCAAGCTCCTCCGTGGGAGCTAAGATTAGCCTGGGGAAGGGCCAGGTTCTAACCTGGGTCAGACTCGGGGTCAGCCCCAAGTGGCGAGAACAGATCCCCCCCAGGGAAGGACACACCTTGAAGTCTCTAGCCTGACCCTTTATTTACATGGTCACATACAGGTTTTAATGACTCCAGTCGCGAGGTGTCTTGTTCATCTCCTCCCCTGCCCTTCCCCCGCCACCCCGCCCACTTCCCTCCCCCCAAGAAACACCCAAAAGTTATTGCAAAAAAAAAAGGTACAGTTTGTACACAAGTCTATGAAAAATGATAGACAATCAGATTCACAGACTGGGCAGCCGCCGCCTCCTGCACAGCTATGAGCATCCTGGGCCTTTAAGACATGGCTGATCACAGGCCATCCCTTTAAGAACATGTTTTTTTGGTCTACAGACAAATATTTGTCAAGCACATCAAGTGTCATCAGAAATACAGGTTACAGGATGATGGCCTCTCACTGGCCACCCCTTTAAGAGATGGAGGCTCACATGCCATCCCTTTAAGAAACTTATTTTTCTGTCTACAGATAAATATTTACCAAATGTCATCAGAAATGCAAGTTAGAGAAAGATGGCCATTCACAGGCCATCCCTTTAAGAGATGGCTGCTCACAACCCCCCCTGCCAAGGAAAAAAATATTTCGTCTGCAGACAAATATCTTCCAAGTAAATCAAACCATCACGAAAAATGTAGCAGAGAAAAAAGTGGCCACCCCTTTAAGGAAAAACAACTACAGATTCAAAAATGACCATCCCTTTAAGAAATATTTTTCCCCCACAGCCATATCCTGACCACCACTAGTTCTGATACTATGGCCCATCACAGGCCATCCCTTTAAGATTTCGTTTTGTCTGCAGAGTCTCCAAGTCTATCAATGACCACCTGAAACACAGGTCGGGCAGCTGGTCCAAAGGCCATCCCTTTAAGAGGTTTTGCTGTCTGCAGACAAATATTGGCCATTACCTATGGCTGATTGGTGGCCACCCTTTTAAGAAATAGTTCCCACTGCAAGTAAATATTGACAGAGCACAATGGCCACTTGGTCTGTATAAGTTTTACGGGAGGGGAGTTTGTTGTTGGGTTGGGGGTGGGTGTTTATGTGCAGATCAATATTGACCAAGTCTGTCGAGCAATGACAAAAAGCTACATGGAAAAACCGAGCCAATCAGCCTCTAACCATTTATGACTATTTTTTGTCCACGGACAAATATTAACCAAGCACACCTGAGCTGGCATTATTATCACTGGATCCTTGGACCTCAAGGTCGGGCATATTACGATTATTTTGGGGCCTGTTTTTCACACATTGTGGCTCACTAACGATCTGGGCGGGGTATGACCCTGCCAAGGGGAAACCTGATCACAGGGTGTTGGCATTGCCAACAATTTCACAACAACCGCGGGGGCATTACTGTGGCGGCCGGCTATTTCACTCAAGCAACCAACAAACAGCAGGGAGAAAAGTCATCCTGGCTAAAGATTCGGCATGGCTGAGAACACCGAAGACTTGCTATTCCAAGCAAAAAAACAATTGCGGCAGGTGGCGGAGCCGGGGGCTGGAACCAAATGCAGGACCTCCAGCTCCACAAAGCAGCTGTGTTAACAGGGAGTTAGTGGAACGTTGTTCCTATCGCTACCCCTAGAGAGAACTAATTTCCCGGCACCCAGATTAACATATATCTGTATTAGAAAACAAACCTTGAAAGCCCACTTTACTCATTCCAAAAAAACAAAAAAAGAGCAAAAAAATATTTGTTCATAGATTCCAAGGCCCACCGGGTCATTTTGCTCCGGTAGTTAGACCTCCAGGAGAACACAGGCCAAAGCCCTCCCCCAAAATAATCCCTTTTTGTGCTAGGTAAGCTCTTTAAAAACAAAAAACCCACACCCAATCTTGACTGAAAACTTGCCCAGAATGGAGTATTCCCCCCCACACACACAACACTCGAGAACTTGTCCCAACAGTCTGTCCCCTTTAAATTCAGACCACTACCTTTAAGAGCAAAGGTCTGGTCCTTTTCTGCACCTGGGGATTACCATGGAGGAGAAGCTGGATGTGAGTCAGCGGTGTGCCCTTTGCCAAGAAGGCCAACGGCATATTGGCCTGCGTTCCTAGGAGCATTGCCAGCAGATCGAGGGACGTGATCATTCCCCTCTATTTGGCACTGGTGAGGCCACCCCTGGAGTGCTGCGTCCAGTTTTGGGCCCCACACTACAAGAAGGATGTGGACAAATTAGAGATAGTCCAGCGGAGGACAACGAAAATGATCAGGGGGCTGGAGCACATGACTTTCGAGAGGCTGAGGGAACTGGGATTGTTTAGTCTGCAGAAGAGAAGAATGAGGGGGATTTGATAGCTGCTTTCAACTACCTGAAAGGGGGTTACAAAGAGGATGGAGCTTGGGCTGGTCTCGGTGGCAGATGACAGAACAAGGAGTGATGGTCTCAAGTTGCAGTGGGGGAGGTCTATTAGGAAACACTATTTCCCTGGGAGGGTGGTGAAGCACTGGAATGGGTTCCCTAGGGAGGTGGTGGAATCTCCTTCCTTAGAGGTTTTTAAGGGCCGGCTTGACAAAGCCCTGGCTGGGGTGATTTAGTTGGGGTGGGGCCTGCCTTGAGCAGGGGGTTGGACTAGATCCCTCCTGAGGTCCCTTCCAACCCTGATCTTCTGTGATTCAATTCTATGATGATGCAGCTGGGTGCTGACTGGCGTCAGGTGGTCAGTTGTGTGTACTGCGTGTGCGTGAGATTTTTGTGCGTGTTTTTTTTTAACCCGTGAAACATCAGGTGGGCAAAGAAAGGTCCAGTTGGGGCTGGGACCACGTGCCCCAGGAGAGCTGCTCTGCCATGATCCCCCCATTTTCCTCTTGGGCACCGTTCGCATGTTGCATGAGGAGACAATCCTGGGTGGGTCTGATGGGCACGTCCTGGAGCAAGGTCTGTGGTTTTAGCCCCCTGCCGGGGGAGGAGCGCTGCCCAGGTCCACGCTGGTGACCGAAACTCAATCCACGAGGAGACGGTAGAGTTCAGGGTTAACGGGTGGATCCAGCCCTGGCTCCAGACAGATTCACTCCCAGCCCACTTGTCTCAATCGCCTTCTCCCATCCTCAGCCAGTCAGTCCCCACCCTGGGGCCAGGTGGGAGCCGGCAGCCCCTAGAGGGGAGAGGTCCCTGCCCCATTCCCTGCTCCCAAGCTATCTAGTCCCTGCCCTGGGACCGGGTGGGAGCTGGCGCCCCCTAGAGGGGACAGGCCCCTGCCCCATTCCCTGCCCCTCAAGCCAGCCAGGACCTCCAGCCCCCCAAAAATATCTGTTAGCAGGGAGGGAGCTCCCCTCGCTGCCCCCAGAGGGAGCTAATCCCCCAGCACTCTGCCAGCAAACTGCGGTAACCCCATGGGGGCATCGCTGCATTCCCCCCTCTTGTCTGTCCGGGGTTCTCTGCAGAAAGCAATTAGGGTATGAACCAATCACCACCCATCCCCATCTCCTCGCAGTGGTACAGTCTGAATCTCTGAAAAAAGGGAGGAGAACGGCAGATCCCAGGGGATGCTGCCCATTACTGAATGAACGTGAATTCCCAGGTTGGCTGAAGTCCCATGATGCACCTGGGGTCCTTGGTTGGAGGTGAACGGCAGATCCCAGGTTGGCCAAAGTCCCATAATGCACCTGGCTTTGTAGTAGGAGGTGCATGGAAATTCCAGGTGGGCCGAAGTCCCATAATGCACTTGGATCTTCAGCTACAAAGCCAACAGTCCCCCAATGCACCTGGGGAGGTGGGACCAGCGCACGAAAAGATGAGTCCATTTCTGGTGACCGGCACGAGTTGCCCACCCGGACTGGCCCATCTTCCTTCCACAGGGCGTGGTGGGGGAGCAATTTGAGTCTGCCCCACCGGGACTGGCCGGGAAGTGTCAGGTGCTGTTGCCCACAGATCTCGATGCGGGGGGAAGGGGAGGAAGAATCAGTCACATCAGAGCCACTTGGTTTCCCCCAGCTACCCACAACCCGATCCCACTTTTATTGGGGAGGCACTCTAGGCCACATCTCTATGGCGAGGGAGAGCTGGAGGACTCTCAATGCAATAGAACCCTAGAGTAACCATTGGGCCCACCTGCAGCCATAGAGCTTGGGCAATGGGCAGTAGGGTGGGCAGAGTAGCTCGAGGTAGGTGGCTGCTCTGGGCCCCATCTCTATGGTTAAGGAGAGTTGGAGGACTCTAACTGGAATAGAGTGTTGGGGTGACCTCAGTGGGGGCAACCTGTAGGCCACCCACAACCATAGAGCTTGGGCCAGGGCAATGGGCAGTAGGGTGGGCAGAGTAGCTTGAGGTAGGTGGCTGCTCTAGGCCCCATCTCTATGGTTAAGGAGAGTTGGAGGACTCTAACTGGAACAGAGGGTTGGGGTGACCTCGGTGGGGACAACCTGTAGGCCACCCACAACCATAGAGCAGAGCAGCTCATGGACAGAACCGTGCTACCGTCTCGGACATTCTAGCCCCGTCTCTATGGTCCTTGGGAGAGGGGACAGAACTGGACTCCCGGAGGGGGCTCTGTGATCAGGGCAGGATGGGGGGTTGCTGGAGGGGAACTTCGGAGGGAGGGTGAAGGGGAACAATATGGTCGAGTTATACGAATGATCTGGTGCATATTAATCAAATATGTAAATGAAAGCAGTGCTTATTTGCATAGACCTGTGATTTCCAGACCTGGCTGAGGTGGGGGTCGGGGGTTAGGGATTTGCTCCCGGGGAAAGAGGAGATGCTAAGAACTGCCGGTTGCCATGGATGGAGTGTCTAAGGGGGAGGAGCCCAGGGCAGCCCCACCTTTCCGGAGGTGGGGTCAGAAGGGGCATGGCAGATGCCTCTGGCTCCCAGCATGGCTTGGCCTTGCCGAGGTGCTTCTGGGGATGACTTTATCCATGGGCGGGGGCGGTTCAGAACCTTATCGCAGTTCCCCTGTCCCGGCCTTACCTCCGCCCAGCCCGGCCTCCCGCTCGTTGGCGTCCCTTGCTACTTGTTCTGCCGGGCTTTCTCCAACTTCTTCCGCCGGTCTGCGGGGATCTCATCCAGGCTGATGCCGTGGTTACTCGCCCTAAAGGAGCAAGGCAGAGTGAGTCCTGGTTCCCAGCCCCCCCTTGCTCTAACCACTAGCCCCCACTCCTCTCCCAGAGCTGGGGAGAGAACCCAGGAGTCCTAGCTCCCAGCCCCCCCTGCTCTGACCCACCAGCCCCCACTCCCCTACCAGAGCCAGGGAGAGAACCCAGGAGTCCTAGCTCCCAGCCCCCTCTCAATTTCTTTCCAGGAGTCCCCTCCCATCTCCCTCAAGGCCCTGGCTGCCCCACCCCTCTCCCCTCAGGTCCCCTCTCAGGGTGGCCTCAGGGCCCAGGCATGGATGGTGGCCACCCACCGCATCCCATCCTTCCCCTCCCATCCCCCCGTGGAGATCAGAGGGGGCTCCAGACCCATGAGGTTCTTACCCCGGCTGCAGGTCGGGGGGCGTGGGGATGGGTTTGTTGAATCCGTCTCGTCCCACCAGCCAGTATGTGTCTTCCACGCCTTTGCCCTATGGCAAAGCCAAGAGAAAGAGACTGAGCACAGAGCTGGAGTGGAGGGGACTGCGGGTAGGGAATGAGGGGCACTGGCAGAGCTGGGGGGGCTCAGGGCTGGGCTAGTAGGGGCTGCGGGTCAGGAGTGAGGAGCACCAGCAGAGCTGGGGGGCAGGCCTGGGCTAGCAGGAGCTGTGGGTCGGAAGTGAGGGGCATCAGCTGGGCTAGGGGGCAGGTCTAGGCTAGCTGGGGCTGTGGGTCAGGAGTGAGGGGCACCAGCAGAGCTGGGGGGGGCAGGGCTGGGCTAGCAGGGGCTGTGGGTCGGGAGTGAGGGGCACCGGCAGAGCTGGGGGGCAGGGCTGGGCTAGCAGGGGCTGTGGGTCGGAAGTGAGGGGCATCAGCAGGGCTGGGCTGGGCTAGCATGGCTGTGGGTCAGGAGTGAGGGGCATCAGCAGGGCTGGGCTGGGCTAGCATGGCTGTGGGTCAGGAGTGAGGGGCACCGGCAGAGCTGGGGGGCAGGGCTGGGCTAGCAGGAGCTGCGGGTTGGGAGTGAGGGGCACCATTACCTTGAGCTCTGTCTTGCCCCGAATGTCCAGTTTGAATCCCTCCTTTAGCGAATGCAGGATGGTGACCGTGCGGATGTTCACGTGGATCCGGTAAGCTGGGGGGGAGCACCGGGGACATGGGGGGTGAGCAGCCCTAATCTCCAAACAAAATCCCCTCCCTCTGCTCTGTCCACACATCCCCTGCCCCCCTTGTCCAAAAGCCCCTGGGTGCCACCCCAGCAGATTCTCTCCCGCTCTCTCTAGCACTGCCCCGGGCCCTGCCGGGGGATGACGGGGGGGACTCACGCAGGCCGGTGGACTCCATGCGGGAGGCGGTGTTGACAGTGTCCCCGAAGAGGCAGTACCGGGGCATGGTGAGCCCTACCACACCAGCCACGCAGGGCCCTGTGGGGAGACAGGCCGGGAGATGGGTTACGGTGGGATGGCCGGCTGGACAGGGCTACAGGGTGGGGCGTGACTGAGCCAGCAATGCTGCCTGAGATTGCAAAGAGCCTGAACCCTTTGCTCTGACAAGGGGAGGTGCCCCCTGCATCTCAGTGGGGAGTTATCTCCAAACCCCATTGCTCTAGGGGGGCCCAGCCAGTCCCAATCCAACAGGGAGGTTGTGGGTGGCACCGCAGCTCCTCAGCCCTGATTCACCACCACCACTCAGTCAAGTAAACCCTTGGGGAAGTCCTGGGATCCCACTGCTGACACCAAAACCTCTCCACAGGTGGGGGTAGGGAGGGGTTCCTTGTGGGGGGGAATGAAGGACCCCATTATGCTACGACTCCAGAAGAGGGCAAGCCGGGGCATGGGGGGGGCAGAGGAATAAGTGGCAGAGCCATCATGAAGGGGCGGAGGCACACAGAGGGGGCACGGCCATGGCTGGGGGAGGAGGCATGCCGAGAGGGCGGGGCCATGGAGGAAGGGCGAGGTCATGGCTCAGGAGGTACACAGAGAGGGTGTGGCCCTGGAGGAGGGGGCATGGCCAAGGCTCAGGGGGCATGGGAGGGGGCGTGGCTAGGGTACTGTGCCGCCCGCCCCGCCCGCACCATACCAGAGTGTAGGCCAATGCGGATGCGGATGGGCACTTCGGGCATGTGGCGCATGCGAAAGGACCCGACGGCGCTCAGGATGTCCAGCGACATGTTGGCGATTTCGCCAGCGTGCCGGTTCCCGTTCCGATGGGGCAGCCCGGAGGCCACCATGTAGGCATCTCCGATAGTCTCCACCTGCCGAGGGGGGCGGGGTCAGAGAGGGAGCCTTGTCCTCACCCTGTGGGGCACCCCACCCTGGAGCACCCAAAGTCCCCAGTCCCTGCCCTCCAAATCTCCCAGTGTTGGGCTCCCCAAAACCCACCCCTAACCTCCACCTGCCCCTAGCTGGGCCCCCCATCTGATCCTGCTCCCCTGTGCTGCCAGCCACTGCCCCTCATCTCAGGGGCCCCCAATCCTTGGTACCCCCAATTACAAACTCCATTCTGGGGCCCCCTGATCCCCCCTTCTATGACTAGACTCTAGATCCCTGCTTCCCCACAACCTCCACCTCCCTCAGGTTGCTCCCCCCATCTTAGCCACTCCCAAGTCAGGGCCCCTGCCCCCCCCAGCCACTGCCCCCCATCTCGGAGGACCGCAATTCCCCTGTATCAAGAGCTTCCCCTTTGTCAATTCCCCACCTCACCCCCACAAGGCCGGAGCCCGCCCCACAGGCCGGGGGGAAGGGGGGGTACCTTGTAGACGTCGTGGGAGCCGATGATGGCATCGAAGAGGGTGTAGAGGTCATTGAGCAGATCCACCACCTCGATGGGCTCGCTCATGGCCGAGATGGTGGTGAAGCCCACGATGTCGCTGAAGTAGAGTGTCACCTCCTCGAAGTACTCAGGTTCCACCGGTGTCCCCATCTTCAACGCCTGCGCCACCGACCTGCGTCACCAGGGGGCGTCAGTGGGGCTGGGATGGACCCCAACCGCCCCACTGGTCCCCCACTGCTTCCCCAGAACCTGCACCACTGACCTGCGTCACCAGGGGGCGTCAGTGGGGCTGGGACGGACCCCAACACCCCCCATCGATCCTGCATCACTTCCCCAGAGCTTGCACCACTGACCTGCATCACCAGGGGGCGTCAGCAGGGCTGGGACAGATCCCGACAGCCCCCCGCCCTTGGTCCCCCACCTCCTCGCCAGAGCCTGTGTCACCGACCTGTATGACCAGGGGGCGTCAGCGGGGCTGGGACGAACCCTGACCACCCCACCAGTCCCCCATCGCCTCCCCAGAGCCTGCACCACTGACCTGCATCACCAGGGAGCGTCCGTGAGGCTGGGACAGACCCCGACCGCCCCACTGGTCCCCCATCGCCTCTCCAGAGCCTGCGCCACTGACCTGCATCACCAGGGGGCGTCAGCGAGGCTGGGACAGACCCCGACCGCCCCACTGGTCCCCCACCACCTCCCCAGAGCCTGCGCCACTGACCTGCATCACCAGGGGGCGTCAGCGAGGCTGGGACAGACCCGACCGCCCCACTGGTCCCCCACCACCTCCCCAGAGCCTGCGCCACTGACCTGTGTCATCAGGAGGCGTCAGCAAGGCTGGGGTGGACCCCGACCCCCCCACTAGTCCCCCCCTGCCTCCCCAGAGCCTGAATCACTGATCTGCTCCACCAGGGGGCGTCAGCAGGGCTGGGACGGATCCCGACCCCTCCACCGGTCCCCCACCGCCTCCCCAGAGCCTGTGCCACCGACCTGCATCACCAGGGGGCGTCAGCAGGGCTGGGACGGACCCCCAACGCCACCCCCCACCAGCTGGGACTCACGGTGGCAGCATCTGGGTGAGCAGCTTGTCCGTCTTCTGCTTCTCGATCTCCAGCTCCTCCGTCCGCTCCCGGATCAGGTCCTCCAGGTTGCTGGAGTACTGCTCCAGCATGCGCAGCATGGAGTCGATGATGTTGGTCTTCCGGCCTTTGTTGATGTTCTTGAACTGCGGGCAGGGGACGCATGAGAGGGACGCATGAGAGGGACGCCTCCCACCTGGCACTGGCACCCCTGTTCCCCATCACTGCTGGCTCCGGCGCCCCCCCCCCATTGGCTCCGGCATCTCTGCTCCCTCTCCGGGCACCTGCTCCGGCATCCTCACTCCCTGTTGACTCTGGCTCCAACATCCCTGCTCCCTATGGCCACTGGCTTCAACATCCCCACCTGCTTTGGCACCCAAATGTCACCTGTTTCCAGCGTCCCAGCTCCCTGTTTGCTCAAGTATCTATGCTCCCCCTGCCCCAATCAGCTCTGCCCCTGGTGGGCAGGGCCAGCTCCAGTACCCTCCTTTCTGCCCCTAACTTACTGGGCTGGCTTATGCCCTGTGCCCCATCCTCCGCGGGGCCAGGCCACCCACCCCACTACCTGGTCAAAGATCTGGTTGATGGTCGGCCGCCGCTCGGGCTGCTCGCTCCAGCACTGCTTCATCAGCTGGATGCATTCCAGCGGGGCCTGGTCCACCGAGACCGAGGGACGGCACAGCGGGGGCGGTTTCTCCACCTTCCGGATGATCTCTGCCCATGAGAGGAAACCCACAGTCACCACAGGCGCCTGGTGCCCTGCTCTGCCTCCACCTACTGCCTTACCAGAGCTCGGGAGCAGCCCGGAGCTTGGCTAGCAGGGGCTGTGGGTCAGGAGTGAGAGGCACTGGCAAAGCTGGGGGCAGGGCTGGGCTAGCAGGGGCTGCGGGTCGGGATTGTGGGGCACCGGCAGAGCTGGGGGGGGGCAGGGCTGGGCTGGCAGGGGCTTGCTGGTCGGGAGTGTGGGGCACTGGCAGAGCTGGGAGGAGCTCAGGGCTGTGCTAGCAGGGGCTGTAGGTTGGGAGTGAGGGGCCCCAGCAGAGTAGGGAGGCAGGAGCTGGAGGAGATGGGGACACAGTCCCTCCCCACCCCCCGTACCATCGGCCGGCATGTCCAGCATGCAGTAGGGGGCACTGCGGCAGATCACCTCCTGCATGATGATGGAGATGCTGTAGATGTCCCCGCGGAAGGTGCCCTTGCGCTCCAGTGTCGGGTCCCGCAGCAGCTCTGGCGCCGTCCAGAACCGCTCTGGGGACAACAAGAAGGGCTGGCTCAGTCGCCTATAGCCCCCCCCCCCAGACACGACAACCCCTCCAGCCTGCCCCCTCTCTGCCCACATGGGCCCCAGCTCTGCCCCCTTCCCCTTCCCAGACACTCCCCCAGGGCATCACCTTCAGGCCTGGGTGGGTCATGTGGGATCTTCTGGGTCTCCAGGAGCTCATTGAAGCCGTGGTCCGTCACCTTCAGCACAAAGCGCCCATCCACCACGCAGTTCCGCGATTTCAGTCGCCCGTGGACCATGTCCCGATGATGGAGGTACTTCATCCCCTGCAGGGGGGCGGAGGGAGAGAGATGGGGGGTGAGTACAACTTTCCCCATCCCTGGCTGGTCCCCGGGGCCACCGACAGCACCAGGATCTGCTCTGATTGTGTGACGGCCCCAACTGGCCCTGTGGGAGATCCAGTGGATCCCTCCAACTAAGCCAGAGAGTTTGCTTCTTGGTTTATTTGGATTGGTAGGACCCAGGGGATCTCTGGTCCTGATGCCAGGTTGAGCGAGTGGATCCCTCTGGCTGACCCAGGATTGAATGGCTCTTATGTTCTTTGTGGGTGATTGGCTCTGGTACCTAAGTGATCCAGTGGATCCACCAGCTCAATCGATTAATTACTCTAGTGGGTTTCCTCTCTGATCGATGCATTGAATCAGTAGGTCGAACTGGATGCCAAATCTGCCTCCAGATTGGTCCGATAAACCCATCTGCCCCAGCCAGTTGATCTATCCAGTGGATCCCCTGACCAGTTTTTTTTGGCCAGTGTATCCTAGTGGGTCCCTGACCAGCACCTGGCTGAACCAGTAGATTCTTGTCATCACTAGATCCACTGACTGGGTTCCCTGAGTGTGTCTAACCAATTGGTCCCAATGGATTCCCTAATAAGCTGTGTGAATGATTCAGTGGATCACTCTGGCCATCCCAACTGATCTATCTAATTGACATCTTTCCCTATGTGTTGTGCCAGTGGATCACAGATTAACCCTGTTTTGATCCAGTGGATTCCTCCACTCCAATCAGTTCAACTATCCGTTGGAATCCGTAACCTGTCAGTGTGTAGTCCCAGTGGATCCCAAGTCAGGAGATCAATCAACTTGATCCCTTTGATTCTCTCACTGAGTAGACCTCTTTGGCCATTGGTGGTTAGCCCAGTGGATCCCCCAGCCCTACCAATGAGCATGGTCTGGAACTGGATCCTATCCAGCCTCCCAGCCCCTGGAGTAGATTCCCTTTCCCTGCTGTGAATGGATTCCCATGGACCTCCCAGAAGATCTCCTCCACCTGGTGCTTTGGGTATCAGGATCCCTTCCTGAAGCCAGGGCTGCATGTGAATGGATCCCCTCTGCCAGGATCCTGCAAGATCCCAGCAGATGCCCTCTGCTTAGCAGTCTGTGTGAGAGGGATTCCTTCCTGAAGCAGCAGCAGGCTCACTCTTCAAATGGATCTCCCTGCAACCTTCCAGCTAGCATCACCTGAAAATAGATCCCCTCCAAACACAGCTGGACCCCGCCCTACCAGCAGACCTTCCCTGTGTGACAGGACCCACTTTGGCAGCTGATCTCCGGCAGTGGAACCCTGATATCACAGCAGATATTTGGCATCACAGGATCCCCATTGGCTAGTCATCTTGCAAATGGATCCCCTCCCATGCCCAATGAACAGCAGATCCTGGCCAGCAATTGACGCAGCTGGATTCCCCTGCCCACCCCATCAGATCTGCCATGTATCAGTGGATCCCAGCCAGCCTGATGATCCCTGAAAGTGGATCTCCCAGGCCTCTCTGCAGATCTGTCATCTGAATGGGATCCCCTCTGGGTGGTGATCTCTGAAAGTGGATCTCTTCCTCTCCCCACTTGCGCATCTCTCCTAGCTGACTCCCCATGTCCTTAAATTTATTCACCAGTAGATCCCCCAGGATCATCCTCCACCAGGCTTGATTCCCGCCCTCCACCCCAGACCCCAAGGCAGGATCCCAGCCCTGTCCCGCCCCCTTCTTCCTGGCTGTACCTTGATGAGGTCGATGAGCAGGGAGGACTTGAACATCCAGTCAAGCTTCATGTCCTCATTGCGGATGAGGTCCTCCAGGCTGCCGCGGGAGCAGTGCTCCGAGACAATGGCGAACACCCCGCAGTCGTAGAAGAACCCCAGGAACAGATTCACGTTCTCGTGCCGCAGGTCCCGGAGCTGGAGGTGGAGGAGACAGGGGAAAGCCAATGGCCAGGGAGGGCAATGCACAGGGTGTATCCCAGCCCTCCGGAGCAGCAGTGACATCGTGTCCAGGCAGGGAATGGTCCCTGTGTCTCAGAGCAGCCATTGCAGTGACATGCCCACTGCGGTTCTCACTCACCTTGCAGAAGCTGGTTTTGGTGGCCGGCTTGATCTCCGTGTGCTTGTCCCCTGGGAACTTCTTCAGCCAAACCCAGTCACCCTAGGGGATGAGACAGAAGGGCAGTCCGGTAACCCCAGAGCCGGGCAAGCGGCAGATTCCCGCAGCCGGGCAGGGATCAGACCCAGCCAGATTTGCAAAAAACCAACAATAGGTTTAGAAGCCAGCGACACCCCGACCCATCTCATGCCACCCGGCTGGCACCAGCATGCCCTCCAGGGGCATCCAGCGGGGAGGGCAGGGAAAGCTGATCTTCCCAATGGTGGAGAGAGGGCATCAGAGATGCTGCAAGCATGGGGTTGAGAAGGGGAGCTACCCCCTGCATTTTCAGCACCAGGTCCTTTGGTTCTTTATCTCTCACTGCATCAGGCTCTGGGGTCAGTCTCTGATGTCCAGCCCTCCCTGCTCTAACCACCAGCCCCCACTCTCCTCCCAGAGCCGAGAAGAGAACCCAGGAGTCCTGGCTCCCAGCCTCCTCTGCTCTAACCCACCAGACCCCACTACCCTCCCAGAGGCGGGAAGAGAACCCAGGAGTCCTGGCTCCCAGCCCCACCTGCTCTAACCACCAGGCACAAGGCAACTCAGTGTTTAGTGCCAAAGCTTTAAAAAAAATGCATCCTCCTTTTTCACCCACCCCGGAGCAGAGATAGCACCTGTCCCGGGGGGCTTGGGCTGGAGATGCGGATGGCAGAAGGGGTTGAGTTGCTAGTTGCCCCTCCCAGCTGGCTAAGACCCACCATCAAAATCTCTGTAACCTGCAGCTGTGGCCTCGTGCCTTTGTCCTTGGCTGGGGAAAGCCAGGCCCACGATCGCCCACCCCAGCCAGAAAGAGAACAAACCTGGTGTGAGCAGGCAGCCACTCAGCCAGCTATGGCACCATCCCACCAGTCGCTACAGGGGCTATGATTCATAGGGTGGCCAAGGTTTGCGCCAGGCTAAGGTTTCCCTCTCACATCCCCTCATTTCACAGGCCTTTGTTGATCTCCCCCCAGTAGAGGTGGTAGGAAAATTCTCAGCAAAAAAGTTTCGCATTGGAAGACACCATTTGGGCCATGCCAAAATTTTTGGCATCAATTCTGACAAAATTTTGTTAAAAAATTTGGGGAAGGGGTGAAGGGGAAAGGGGAGTTTCAAAAGGTTGAAAAACGTCCTATTTGGGATTGCAGTGTTTGGGTGGGTTCTTTTCCATTGTGAAATTACTTTTCATTACTCGATAGTCAGATAGAACTCAAACCAACCATGGAAAAATTCAGATTGAGCTGAGCAAAATGTTGGAATTCCTCGAGATAAGAGACATCTAGCCAAACCAAAATCTATTTCAGAATTGGGTTTCGCACAAAAAAGACCCTGAAATTCTGAAATTGTGAAGGTTCAAAATGTCCTCCCTCCCCCCCACAAAAAAAATTTTGTTGGATCTTTTTCCCCAAAAAAGTCTCAAAAAAAATAAAATTGCAAGACAGAATATCTATTTCTGACCAGCTCGATTCAAAACTCCCCAATTCACCAGAGCACTTTGGCACGGACTCAGCTCTGAAAGTCCCATTTGGATGGATGCATGGCCAGAATCGGAGCAGAAAACATCAATCCTACGTGGGACAGATCCATTGTTAGGATTAGGGCCTCAGGACCTGAAAGACCAGTGCTGCTTTCGGGGGCGGGGGAGGGTGGTCAGTAGTATATGGCTCAATAGCATTCATCACCATGTATTTTTGACAGGTTTCCACATCCATTTAGGGCTTATAGCCCGCCCTCCAGCCTCGTTTCAGTTAGCATCAAAGTTTGGCGCCATCAGCCATTTTGGGGGGGAAATTGATGCTTTTTTTAATCTTTAAGCTCTCTCATTCTATTCTTTCAACCTTTTTCTCTAAACAAACAATCAAATGTATCATACCACAAGCATGTAACATACCCCTTATTCAAACAAAAAATAATAATTAAAAAAAGTGTTCAAAATGGCCAATGATTCCAAACTTTGACACCAATGGTAAGAAAGCCCAAAATGTTAGCGCCAGGGTTCAAGGATCATGGGTCCTGGTGGGTGCGGGGGGGGGTGTCAAGGCAGAGTTACAAAACCCTCTCTTTCTTTATGGTTAAGTAACGGGTCATCGGGCTCAGCACAGGAAGAAATTGTGTTACATGCAGGAGGTCAAACACATCTAACCTCTAACCCTCTGAAAGTGGGATGGGGTGTCCTCTTCCCACAGAGTTTTTCTGCCAAGGATACCACATGGGGTTGATTTTAGGCCTTCAGTCAAAGAACAGATCTAAAACCCCAGCACTGTGCTGCTTAGTGTGGAAGGTGCAGGGCAATTTGGACAGTGGCAGTCAGAAATTCATCCGTTGCCATATCCGGACTGGCCACTAGTGAGAAGCAAGGAGTCACCCCTGGTGTTTGGAGAGTCCCCCATGGGGAATTGCAGCTGGGAATCTTGCTATTCCCACCTCGGTGCAGGGAAATCTCTGAGAGATTTGCCAGAGGCTAAAAGTTCAGCTCCTGGAGGTGCGGGGAGGGGGGAGAAACTCCACATTGTCACCCCCCACCCGAACACCGTCACCTGGCAAAAGGAAATTGAGTCAGCATTGAGGAGACCCCATTGGCCAATGGGTCAATAGCTGCTGAACGTGGGCTCACAAGGGTTGCGATGTCGGCGGCGTGCAGCTCCTGGAGTTGGAAATCGTTACGGGAGGATCACAGCCGAGATCTCGGTTGGGATCTGGGCAGCACCTGGCCCAACAGGGCCCTGATCTGGGTCTGGGTCCAGGCAACGCCTTGCATGATGGGCTCAGATCTTGGTCGGGATCCAGGCAGCGCCTGGAATGACAGGGCTTGGACCTGGGTCTGGGTCCAGGCAGCGCCTGGCATGACAGGGCCAGGTCCTCAATTGGGGTCTGGGCAGTGCCCAGCAAAATAGGACCCCGGGGAGCAGTAACTGGCTCCATAACACCAATAGTAAGAACCACTCCTCCTTCTCCATGGTGTCATCTACTGCGTGCCATGTGCATTGCAGGGAGAAATTCTCCCTTTTCGTGCCATTAAAAAAAATCAAAATACACTCCCCTGGCAAGGGGGACTCCCCCACGCCGTGACGGGTGGATCCAACGGACAGGAAATGCAGCCAGTAAGGGAATTGGACCCAGGCCCGGTGGTGGCATTACCAACTCAATGCCAGGCGGTGGGGAATAGGGGGGCGGCTAACGGGTGCCATAGCCGCTGCTTTCCCTCCTGTCCTTGGGAGAGGAGTGAAACCCGGGCAGGAGGAAGGGAAGAAGCCGAGGGGGAGGACACGGGAGCCCAAAGGCAGCTCCTGGAGCCTTTGGCCACTTACCTGCACAGCTGCCACTATCCCTTGGTTGTTAAACAAAAGAAGGAGGAAGGGGATGTGGCTGTTGCATTTTTGCTTCTCATCTCCCTAGGGATGGCAGGAAGCAGCTGTCAATCACATGGCCTGGCAGGGCGGGGGGAGGGAGAGAGAAGCGGGAGCAGGGGGGGCACCCCGAATTCCGGTGGGGCAGGGGAAGGAAGTGGAGCTGGAGGAGCAAGGGAGGATCCCATTGGGCCGGGCAAAGGAGGGAGTGGCTGGCGCTGCGGGGGGAGAAGGGTTCACATGGCGGCAGGGCACCGGGAGGCAGTGGAGATGTGCTGGGAGGATGGCAGCTAGGGGGGTGGGAAGCACAGGTGTCCCAGAGGGGCTTGCATGGCCAGGGTCAGTGGGCAGAGCCATCCCCAGGAGGCCGGGAGGGAGTGAAGCCCAGGCGGATACTTACCCAGGGGGCATTTACCCAGCAATGGGTATTTACCCAGGAAGGGGTATTTACCTGGGTCTTGGGGTATTTACCCAGTGGGGGACAATGCCTGGGGGTATTTACCTGGTGGGGGCACACGGGGTAGTTCCCAGGAGATATTTACCCGGTGGAGGGCTCTATGCCCTGGGGGCAGTGCCCACAGGGTATTTACCCAGTGGAGGGCTCTGTGGCCTGGGGGCAGTGCCCAGGGGGTATTTACCTGGGGGGGTCTATGCCCTAGAGCCATCACAGAGGGAGGGGGCACTGGAGGGGGGCACCGGGAGTCTGGGGGAAGGTTACCTCGGCGACAGCCACGTTGGTGTTGTCAGGGGCGGCTGCCAGGCTCTTGAAGCTCCTCATGTCGGAGACGCTCTTCCCTGCCAGGCTTGTGCGGCTGTCGTCCATCTTCTGCTGGGACAAGGGGGCAAGGGCTAGCCTGGCTCCAGGGCTGGCGGGGGGCCCTGACCCCAGATCCCGTCCACCCACTGAACTCCCATTGGCATCTCTGACCCCTGACCTCAAGGGTGTGCCCCTGTGACCCCCTCCCGGGAGGGTCTGTAACCCCAGTTCCCCAGCCCTGAGGGCATCTGTCCCTCTGACACTGGGGGCGCCACTGTCCAATGTCCCTGATCCCCGAGGCATGTCTGTGACCCCAGGAAGCAAGTCTGATCCCGCCGGCCCCCCTACCCAATCACGGCCGTCCAACCTGACATCCAACCCTCCTCGTCAGCCTCCTTCTGCTTCACCCCATCATCCTGAACCCCTTCCTAAGACCCACTTCCCCCACACATCACCCTGGATGGCCCCTGCCCCCTTGGCCCCAGTGGGGTTCCCCCCCCCGACCGTCCTTTGCCCCCTGATCTGCCTCTTACTTTGTTGCTGCTCTGGGTGTGGATGAACGTCAAGTCGTCCATGGTCAGAATGATCTTGTTGGGCCCTTTCATCAGCTGGGCAAGCAGGATCCGGCGCCTGCAGAGTGTAGAAGCACAGAGACATGGGGCACAATGCCCCAAAGTGTAGGGGGGGCATTGCACCTTCCCCCCGACTGCTGGGAAAGGATGGGGGAAGCCCACCTTGGGAAATGGGGGGTTGCTTGGGCTACCTCCTGTGCTGGGCACTGGGGCATGGACACCGCATGGGGGAGGGATAGCTCAGTGGTTTGAGCACTGGCCTGCTAAGCTGAGGGTTGTGAGCTCAATCCTTGAGGGGGCCACTTAGGGATCTGAGGCCTCCCCCTAGCAACTCTGCCTGTCAGTCCCAAGAAAAGCCAGGAGACTGCATGGCTGTCAATACGGTTGTTAGCCCATGATTAGTGATAAGCAACAAGAAGCCAGTACAGTTACCAATTAAGTCATCAGACCATGGCAGGATGGCCCAGGGTCCAACATGGCCATCAATGATGCTATTAGTCCATAGCAGGAAGTTGCCCTCTGCAGGGCAACTCTTCCCAGGGTAGGGGGTCCCTGGCACTCACCTGATGTAGTAAGCAAGAACTGTTCCTGCAAGGATCAAGCTGGAAACCAGGATGAACAGAAGCAGGATGAAGCTGGGGTCCACCCCTACAGGGGAGCAAGAACAGGGTGGGTGAGGGCGGAGGGGACTCCAGCTCGATCAGCCCTCCCTCTCCCCCTGAAACCCACACAGGTTTCCCCATAATCCCCTACAAGGGGTTTCCTGTGTCCCAGCCCTCTTTTTCTCCCAGTTCCAATACCCGCAAAAGGATTCCCCTTGTCTCCCTCATCTCACCCATATGGATCCCTCCCCTTTCCCCTCAGCAGAACTCCTCCTCTGTCCCAAAAGGACACCTCCCCACCACCCCACAAAGGGAAGGAGGGCAAGGGAAGGGGATTCTCTGACTATCAGCCACAGGCTCAAGTGGTTATGGGATAATTAACTGAGCAAGGACATCCCAGGGCAACTGTCAAGCATCAAACTGGGCAAATCCATGGCCAGCTGAGGAATTCTCTGCTGGTGCAGAGCATGAGTCACCTGCTCCAAAAACACAGGCTCCAGGAATAGGATCGGTATAGGGTCTATGACACACAGAGGAGGGGGGATCTGTGCCCCGCCCATAAAGGTCAGCTCAAAGGAAAGGAACCAGTCCATTGCATTCTTAGTGCACAGTGGGAAGTGCCAGGATCCAAGATGGCGCCAATAAACTTCTTCACTGCAAACAGGAATTGGACAGACAGTTCGATGCGTGTATGGAAATGGATGGATGTGTGATTGGACGGAAAGGTGGGTGGATGGACGAACAGATGAACAGATAGGTGGATGTGGGGAGGGCGGGACAGATCAATGGATTGATGAACAGACGGATGGGTGGGTGCGTGAATGGATGGACAGATAGGTGGGTGCATGTGGGGATGGGTGGATGGATGAACAGATGGGTTGATGTGCGTGGGACAGATGGATGGATGGGTGGACAGACAGATGGGGGTGTGTGCATGGGGATGGATGGACAGATGGATGGATGGGTGTGTATGCAGAGAGATGGATGGATTGACGGACAGACAGATGGGAGGGTGCATGTGGGGAGGGAGGTGGATGGACAGGTGGGTGCCCGGGAGATGGATGGAAGGCTGTCGAGAGGATGCACATGGGGATTGATGAATAGACGAGTGGCTGGACAGACAGACGGGTGGGTGGGTATATGTGAGGATGGATGGGTGGATTGTGTGGGGATGGGTGTATGGACAGTTGGATGTGTGTGAAGATAGACGGGTGGATGGGTGCGCATGCAGAGGGATGGATGGACAGACAGATGGGTGGATGCACTTGAGAATGGATAAATAAAAGCACAGGTGGGTGCAGAGGTGATTGGGAAGGTGCACATGGGGACAGATGGCTAGACAGATGGGGGATGGCTGCACGTGGGGACAGATGGCTGGACGCATGGGTGCGCGTGAGGACAGATGGCTGGATGGACGGACAGATGGGTGCATGTGGGTACAGACAGGTGGCTGGACAGATGAGTGCGTGGGTAGGTGGCGCGTGGGGACAGATGGCTGGACAGACAGCCTCAGCGGGGGGAAAGGGGGAATGGATGGACGGACAGATGGGCATATGAGTGCATGTGGGGACAGACGGTTGGATGAACAGGCGGAAGAGGGTGTGTGACATTATTGACATAACCTGTGACCCTGTAGATCATTGTTGCAACCACTTACGTATTTGCAGCTAATATTGTACAAAGGTTGTCATGTAAGGTGTCTATGGAAAGATTATAATTTGCTGATTATGATTATGCTGTCTGCATGTGTGTATCATTTCTGTAGTTAAAGTTATGAATATTGGCTCTGTACTGGTATCTCAAGGTGTTTTGATTCTAAGTAGCCTCAGTGAAGCATTTGATCAGCTTCTTGAGAGGGGATTGTTCTCAGTAAGTGCCCTGTGAAGAAACACTTGTCTTCCAAAGTCCAGTGTCCGTTGTCAATCCACATCTAAGCCTTCCTAGGAACATTCAAACTAACATGTAAACAATGTCAGCCTGCAAACGGAGTCATGCATGGACATTTGACTTGCCCATGTGACTCCAGGCGCCATCTTGCAGCTGTGATTGTCCACAGGGCAGAGGATATAAGAGGGAGCTGCATCTCCTCCATCTTGTCTTCAACCCTGCTTCTTACCTCTGGAGGGACTTTGTTACAAACCGAAGCTCTGAACAAAGGACTGAATGACCGGGGTGGCTCAAGGCCCCAGCATGCCAAGCGCATGCTTGGGGCGGCATACTGCGGGGGGGCGTTCTGCCAGTCACCGGGAGGGCGGCAGGCAGGATGCCTTCGGCAGCATACCTGCGGAGGGTCCGCTGGTCCCGCTTGGATTGTAACTGCCCTGCTTTAAGTGATTTGTCCTGAATTGGTACTCTCAGTTGGATCCTACCAAAGCAAGCATCATTACCGGTTGCGTGGTAATGGATGGCTGGACAAACAGGTGGAAGGGGGCATGTGGAGACAGATGGCTGGACGGACAGGTGGGTTGGTGCGTGTGGGTACGGATGGCTGAATGGATGAGGGGGTGGCGCACGTAAGAACGGATAGATAGATGACCGGGCATGTGCACATAGAGATGGGTGGAGAGACGGATGGGCAGATGGCTGCACATGGGAATGGATGGCTGGATGGACAGACGGGTATGCCTCAGAACGGATGGTTGGATAGACAGGTAAACGGGTGCATGTGAAGATAAATGGCTGGATAGATGGGTGAATGGGTGCGCATGGGGACAGATGGACAAATGGGTGGATGGAGGCTAGTGGGAATGGATGGCTGGATGGACGGATGGATGGGTGCACGTAGAGATGGATGGATAGACGGATGGGCAGATGGCGCATGTGGGGATGGATAGCTGGATGGATGGACAGGTGGGTGCAGGTGGGGATGGACAAACAGACAGGTGGATGGGTGCACATGGGGATGGATGGCTGGACGGACAGGCGGAGGATTGTGAGTGGGGATGGATGGCTGGATGAAAGGCGGATGGATGTACATGGAGACAGATAGCTGGACGGATGAGTGGACTGGTCCACATGGGAATGGATGGCTGGATGCATGTAGAGATGGAAGGATAGACCAGTGGATGGATGGGTCCATGTGGAAATGGATGGCTGGATGGATAGGAGGATGTGTGCATGTGGAGATGGATGGATGGATGGATGGATGGATGGGCAGATGTGTGTGCATTAGGACAGATGGACAGATGGGGGCCCGTGGGAATGGATGACTGGCTGGATGGGTGCACATAGAGACAGATGGATAGATGGACTTGTGGATGGGTGCACACAGGGATGGCTGGCTGGACGGACAGGCAGATGCTTGTGCGCACGGATGGATGGCTGGACAAAAGGCAGATGAATGCACATGGAGACTGATAACTGGATGGATGGGTGCGTGTGTGGACAGATGGCTGGATAGATGGGCGTATGGGTGTGCGTGGGGACAGACAGCTGGACAGATGGGTGTATGGGTGTGAGTGGGGATGGATGGCAGGGTAGATGGGCAGACAGGTGTGTTTGGGGGGGACAGATGGAAAGATGGATAGGTGGATAGGGATGGATGGTTGCATGGATGACCAGAGGGGAGCTTGTGGTGATGGATGGCTGGACGAATGGGCTGATGAGTGTGAGTGGGGATAGATGGCTGGACAGATGGGTGGATGGGTGCTCATGCGGACAGGTGGATAAATGGATGGGTGGATGGGTGCACGTGGGGATGGATGGATGGATGGGCAGATGGGTGTGCATGGGGATGGATGGGTGCACATAGGGACAGATGACTGGACAGGTTAGTGGATAGGTGCACATGGGGATGGATGGATGGACGAATGGGTGCAAGTAGAGACGGATGGCTGGATGGACAGGCAGATGGGTGTTCATGGGGATGGATGGATAGACGGACAGGTGGATGGGTGAGTATGAGGACAGATGGCTGGGTGGAGGGGTGGATAGGTGCATATGGGGATGGACGGCTGGGCGGATGGGTGCACATGGGGACGGATAGATAAACCGACAGGCGGATGGGTCAGTGTGGGTACGGATGACTGGATGGACAGGTGGACGGGTGCACGTGGGGATAGATGGCTGAATGGACGAGATGGTGATGCACATAGGAACAGACAGATAGATGGGTGGGTGGGGGCTCGTGGGGGGCAGATGAATAGATGGACAGATGGATGGGTGCATGTGGGGATGGATGGATGGACAGATGGGTGGTGGGTGAGTGTGTGTGGGGACAGATGAATAAATGGACAGGGTGATGGATGCACATGGGAACGGAAGGGTGGACGGATGGATGGACAGGTGCGCGTGTGGACAGATGGATGGATGGACGAGTGGAAGGGTCCATGTAGGGAAGATTGGCTGGATGGACGGGTAGGTTGGCACGCATGGGAACAGATGGCTGCATGTATAGGAGGATGGGTGCATAGGGGGATGGATGGATGGATGGATGGACAGATGGATAGGTGCATGTGGTGATGGATGGATGGACGGGCGGATGGGTGCACGTGGGGATGGATGGATAGATGGATGGCTGGACGCATGCATGTAGGGATGAATGGCTGGATGGGGGGCAGATGTGTATGCATGGGGACAGATAGATGGGCAGATGGAAGGTTGGGTATGCATGGGAACAGATGAATAGATGGGCAGGTAGGTGGATACACATTGGGACAGATGGCTCGACAGAGAGGTGGATGGGTGCGTGTCGGGACAGAGAGCTGGATGAACAAGTAGATGGGTGCATGTGGGTACAGAGAGCTGGACAGACGGGCAGATGGGTACACGTGAGGATGGATTGCTAGTTGGATGACCAGAGGGGTGCCCGCGAGGAAAGATGACTGGGTGTACGGGCAGGTAGGTGATCAAAGGAATGGACAGTACCACAGACAGATGGGTGGTTGCTTATAAATGGCTGAATGGACAGGCAGATGAGTGCACATGGGGACGGATGGCTGGACGGATGAGCATATGGGTGCATGTGGGGATGGATGGATGGATGGGCGGATGGGTGCACATGGGGACAGATGGCTGGATGGGTGCACATGGGGATGGATGGATGAACAGGCAGATGGGTGCACATGGGGATGGATGGCTGGATGGACAGGCGGATGGGTGCACATGGGAACGGATGGCTGGAATGGCAGGTGGATGGGTGTGCACGGGGACAGATGGATAGAAGGACAGGAGGATGGGTGCACATGGGGATGGATAAACAGATGGGTGGATGGGTGCACGTGGGGATGGATGGATGAACAGGCAGATGGGTGCACATGGGGATGGATGGCTGGATGGACAGGCGGATAGGTGCATGTGGGGATGGATGGCTGGATGGATGGGCGGATGGGTGCACATGGGGACGGATGGCTGGAATGACAGGTGGATGGGTGTGCACGGGGACAGATGGATAGAAGGACAGGAGGATGGGTGCACATGGGGATGGATAAACAGATGGGTGGATGGGTGCACTTGGGGATGGATGGATGGACAGGCAGATGGGTGCACATGGGGATGGATGGCTGGATGGACAGGCGGATAGGTGCATGTGGGGATGGATGGCTGGATGGATGGGCGGATGGGTGCACATGGGGACGGATGGCTGGAATGACAGGTGGATGGGTGTGCACGGGGACAGATGGATAGAAGGACAGGAGGATGGGTGCACATGGGGATGGATAAACAGATGGGTGGATGGGTGCACGTGGGGATGGATGTCTGGATAGATAGGCAAATACTTGTGCATAGGGACGGATGGCTGGACGGACAGGTGGACAGGCGCGCATGGGGATGGATGGCTGGAAGGACGGATGGATGGGTGCACATGGGGACAGATGGACGGATGGATGGGTGCGCATGGGGATGGATGGCTAGATGGACAGACAGATGTGTGCTCGTGGGGATGGATGGCTGGACAGAAGGATGGATGGGTGCTCATGGGGATGGATGGCTGGATGGATGCACGGATGTGTGCTTATGGGGACGGATGGCTGGACAGAAGGATGGATGGGTGTACGTAGGGAAGGATTGCTGGATGGACGGATGGATGGTTGCACGTGAGGATGGACAGATGGGTGGATGGATGTGCAATGGGGATGAATGGATGGATGGGCACACATGGGGACGGATGGCTGGACAGAAGGATGCTCATGGGGATGGACGGATGGGCGGATGGGTGCGTGCGGGGATGGAAGGAGAAACGGACAGGTGAATGGGTGCACATGGGGATGGATGGAAGGGCGGATGGTGCACATGAGGATGGACAGATGGATGGATGGGTGCGCATGGGAACAGATGGCTAGATGGAAGGATGGATGGGTGCATGTAGGGAAGGATGGCTGGATGAACAGGGGGATAGGTGCGCATGGGGATGGATGGCTGGATGGACGGGTGGATTGCTGCGTGTGGGATGGACAGATGAATGGATGGGTGCGCATGGGGATGGATGGATGAGTGCGTGCGGGGATGGACAGACGGGTGGATGGATGCGCATTGGGACGGATGGCTGGACAGACAGACAGATGGGTGGGCGTGCACAGGGGCAGATGTCCAGCTAAACACAAAGACAGACCAGATGCGTACAAGGAGAGACACATGGGGAGGCTGGAGGACTGACAGCCAGACAGCGAGTGCTCACCCCCAGAACAGATGGACATTGGGTCGAACCAGCAGCTCGAGTCGGTGCTGGGGCTGGCGCTGTGGGGCCAGTGGATGGCGTGCCCCACGTAGCGCAGCCCCTCGGGCCCCATGGCCACGCTGTAGGTGGGCCAGAGACGGTTCCCTTTGCCATCTGTGTCGAGGATGATGTAGGTTACCAGGGGGTCACCGTCCTCGTCGGCCGCCAGTGGCTGGCAGAAGCCATCCAGTTGGAAGTCCCGGGCATGTTCAGCGACGCTGGAGCCCATCACCCAGCGGCCGGCCTGCCGAGTGCGCTCCACCGCCTTGGCCAGGTAGTAGATGGAGTTGTAGATGGTGCCAAAGAGTGGGTGCACCTGGGGGCAGAGGGGGAGCGGGGTCAAGAGGAGCGAGGGAGGGTTGTGGGTCCTGGCACACACGCTCCAGCATCCCAACAGTGCGGTATCCTCACTGGCCAGAGCTGGGCGCCAGTTGAGTCCACTCCTTTCTACCTCCCTATTGGCCATCAGCTGCACATCAGCCAACTTTCCTGCTTTCATTTTCCTGCTGTCTCTCCATTGGCCACATGTGTACACCTCCATTCCACCTCCCCAGTGGCCACCCCTGTGCACCTCCATCCCACCTCCCCATTGGCCATCCCTGTGCACCTCCATCCCACTTCCCCAATGGCCACCCGTGTGCACCTCCATCCCACCTCCCCATTGGCCACCCCTGCGCACCTCCGTCCCACCTCCCCAATGGCCACCCGTGTGCACCTCCGTCCCACCTCCCCATTGCCCACCCCTGCGCACCTCCGTCCCACCTCCCCAATGGCCACCCGTGTGCACCTCCATCCCACCTCCCCATTGGCCATCCCTGTGCGCCTCCGTCCCACCTCCCCATTGGCCACCCCTGCGTGCCTCCATCCCACCTCCCCATTGGCCACCCCTGCGCATCTCCGTCCCACCTCCCCAATGGCCACCCATGTGCACCTCCATCCCTCCTTCCCATTGGCCATCCCTGCGCACCTCCATCCCACTTTCCCAAGGCCACCCGTGTGCACCTCCATCCCACCTCCCCAATGGTCACCCCTGTGCACCTCCATCCCACCTCCCCAATGGTCACCCCTGCGGACCTCCATCCCACCTCCCCAACGGCCACCCCTGCACACCTCCATCCCACCTCCCCAACGGCCACCCCTGCACACCTCCATCCCACCTCCCCAATGGCCACCCCTGCGCACCTCCATCCCACCTCCCCATTGCCCACCCCTGTGCAGCTCCATCCCACCTCCCCAATGGCCACCCGTGTGCACCTTCCGACTCTGCACTAGCCGCAGCCATCTCTTTCTGTCTTGCCATTGGCCACAGCTGTCCACCTACTATATCCCAATCCTCCCCTCTTCTCATTGGCTCAATGTCATATCCATGTCATGCCCCCATTGGCTTAACCCTCCCGCCAACCCATTGGCCATGGTCCCAATACCTCTCCGCCCATCCCAGGGTCATGCCCAGCACCTTATGGCCTGTGCCCTCTGTGTCCGGTGCCCACCTGCATGGGGTCCAGGTGAGCCGGCAGCTCGCGTGCCTGCTGGGCGTCCTGGAAAGCCTCGCGGAAGCCGCGCTCGGGGGCGTCGATGGTGATGGTGAGCACGGCGTCGTAGGCCAGCCGCAGCTTGGTGTTGTTACCCAGCACGGGGTAGGGAGTCCGACGGTAGGGCAGGCTGTACGTCAGCGCGTCATAAGGGATGAAGACGAAGGTGCCATCCGTCATGCGCAGGTCCTCGGCCTTCTCCAACAGGAGGCGCTGCTCCTCCCCGCCCAGCAGCACTGAATGCATGCACATCACCACCACTGGGGGGGCAGAGGGCATGGGGGGCAAGAGGACATCGGGGGAAGGGAGGAAGACACAACGGAAGGCTGAAAAGCACCCAACGAGTGAGAGTGATGGGCGAGGCTGGCCCCCCTCTGGCCCCCAGCCCTCCTCGGCTTGGGATTAGGCTTCCCCCTTGCACCAGGACATCGGGGTTCCATCCATCACCCCATAGGGTCCTCTGACCACCCATCTCCGCACACCTTTCTATTCCCCTCACGCCTCTGTCTCTCCATCCATCCCCACACACCTCTTCATGTGTCCATCCATTCACCACCTGCCCCATGCATCCATCCACCCCACACACCTCTCTGTCTCCCTAACCCTACCCTATCCATCTACCCCTCACACACACCTCTCCATGTGTTCATCCATCCCCCACAGGCCCCATCCATACATGCACCCCACACACCTCTCTGTCAATCCATCCATCTATCTACCCCTCACACACCTCTCTGTCTGTCCATCCATCCATCCACCCCACACACCTCACCTCTCCACGTGTCAATCCATGCCCCACAGGCCCCATGCATCCTCCACCCCACACATCTCCTCGTCTGTCCATCCATCCATCTACCCCACAGACCTCACCTCTCCATGTGTCCATCCATGCCTCACAGGCCCCATCCATCCATCCATCCCACACACCTCTCCATCTGTCCATCCATCCATCCACCCCCCCTACACCTCTCCATCTGTCCAACCATCCATCTCCCCACGCCTGTCTGTCCATCCATCCCCGCCACACCTCTCCATGCGTCCATCCATCCACCCCCACATGCCTCTCCGTCTGTCTATCCATCCATCCCCTGCACACCTGTCCGTCTGTCCATCCATACATTCCCCATGCACCTCTCCATGTGTCCATCTATCCCCCACAGGCCCCATCCATCCTTCCACCCCACACGCCTCTCCATCCATCCATCCACCCCACACACCTCTCCACCCCACACACCTCTCCATCTGTCCGTCCATCCATTCCCACACATGCTTCTCCATCTGTCCGTTCATCCATCCATCCATCCCCCATGCATATCTCTCTGTCTGTCTGTCCATCCGTTCCCATACACACCTCTCCGTCTGTCCATCCATCCACCCCACACGCCTCTCCATCTGTCCATCCATCCATCCCCCCCACAACTTTCTGTCTGTCCATGCATCCATCCCCACACACTCCACTCTCCATCCATCCCTTCCCATGCCTCTCTATCCACCCACCCCCATACAAACATTCTTATAAATGTATCTATCCATCACCCTGCATCTCTCTGTCTGTCCATCCCCCTACACCCACATCCATCTTCTCCCTCTATCTAGGCACCCAGCCCCTGGTAAATTCACACATCTCCAGGCCAGCAGGGCTGGCCAGAGCCCAGGGGACCTCACCAAGCCCTCCTGTTGAACCCGCAGCTTCCAGCTCAGCCAGTGAGTCCCCTCAGCCTTGAAAGTCTCCAAGCAATGGGGCATGCTCCCTCCTTGGGGGCCCGTTCCCAACAGCTGATCCCCCTTTCAGGGCAACGCTGTCCCCTTAGCTCTTGTCTGAATTCCTCCAGTTTCAGCTCCCAGCCATCCTGGCTCCTCTGCTCTAACCACTAGACCCCCCACGCCCCTCCCAGAGCCAGGTAGAGAACCCAGAAGTCCTGCCCCTCCCTTGCCAATGTACCTCTGATGTTGTCGGCCCTCTGCACCTTCCGCAAGGCATTCTGGGCCCCATCAGCCCCAGGCTCCATGGTGGTCACCACGCCCACGGGCAAGCCGAACTCACGCAGAGAGCTGGCCAGGCCCTGCCCCACCTCCACCCACAGCTCCTGCCGGGAGGTGACCACAGCCACGTGGGCCCAGCGGAAGAACTTGAGAACAGCGTATAGGACGGATGAGGCCCGGGGCAGAGGCCGGGCAAAGGTGTCCCACTGCTCCACCGCGGCATCCCCATTCAGGCAGGCCCAGGAGAAGATAGGCTTGTTCCAGGCCCGGCCCAGGAGCCCGGCTGCCCCGCAGACCCCTGGGTTGAGAGGTCCCACAAAGCCGGAGGCGTAACGCTCGGCGTTGACCAAGGCCACCAGCGCCTGGCTGGTCTGGCACTCCTCGTTCAGCAGCACATAGTCGAACCAGTAGCCCTGGTTCATGGTGGGGTCTCTGTTGAGCCGCCCAACGGCCAGCTGGGCAGCCACCTCGGGCAAGGCCTGGGCGAACATGGGGTCGCAGGTCCAGGGCCCCATCACCCCCACCTTGAAAGTGGCTGGCTGGACCCATGCGGGCCAGCCCAGGAGCAGAAGCCAGAGCAGGGGAGCCTGGGGCCACCGCCGTCCCCACCTGGGGTGGTTGGAGAGGCGCAGCAGGAACCTGTGGAAGCCAATCCAGGTGGGTGCCATGGCTCCAGGGAGCCAGGGGACAACCAGTGTGAGGAGAAGGCGCCGGGCTATTTAGCCCCTCGGGGGCCAGGCCCTGGAGGCCTGGCTGGAAAAGGGTCCAGCCGCTGCACCCGACATCATGGGAGGAGAAGTCGCAGCCACCGGAGCTACGGGGAACAGTGCACCTGGAAGAGAGAGGAGACAGGTGTCAGAATGAGAGACAGAAAGCGGGGGAGCTGAGACTCCTGGGTTCTCTCCCCGGCTGTATTGTCAACAATGGCAGCCATGTTATTAATGACGATGGCCACCAGCCATATTGTCACTAACTGCAGCCATATTGCTAACAATGGTGGCCATATTCTTAACTTCGGTGGCCAATTGCCAATGGACAGTGCACAAATGACACAACATTTAATGGGGGTCCTGACTTTTGCAGGTTTGTTTCAGCATCGCAAAGCGTTACAAGGGGTGGGCGGCTCTTGAAAATCACCAGAAAAGCATGTTGCAGCATTTATGGCCAGGCCCGCCCCCCTGACCCCCAATGATGGCCAATATTGTGACCATGCCAGTAATATGGTCACTAATGACGACCCTGTCACCAACAATGGCCCTCATATTGCGAACGATGGCGGCCATATTGCAAACGATGGCGGCCATATTGAGAATGACAGTGACCATATTGCAAACAGCAGTGGCCATATTGTTAAGAACTGCGGCCAGATTGAGAACGGTAGACATATTGTTAACAATGGCCATACTGCCAATATGCTAGCCATATAGTCACTAACGGTGGCCATGTTGCGAACAGTGCCGGCCATATTGTGAAATGAAGAGATACTGTTAACAACGGCGGCCATATTTGGGACTAACAGCAACCATATTCCAGACCTGCCAGCAATATGGCACCATAATGCCAACAATGGCAACCCTCTTTCCAGCGCGCAGGTCCCACAGCCCGTACCAACCCCCCATGACCTTCAAAGAGGTGCCCCTTACCTTGACAGCAAGCAACCCCGTCCCCCCATCCCTCCCGCCCCATATGCATGGGGCCTTGCATGGCACGTTTCCATGGCAGGCCAAGGCGAAAGGTCACAGTGGGCGAGGACAGCTGTCCTGGCCTAAATCCACCTGATCTCATCAGCCTCGGCTGGTATTAGCCAAATGACGGCGACACGTGCCAACCAGCGCTTCCATAAACCTGCCCGCTCCCCTCCCCCTCCCCCTCCCTCCATCCTAATCCCCCAGATGAACTAAACTGGGATTAACCCTTTGCCCCCAGCTGCCCGGTCGCATTAGGTGTGAAGCAGCCCAGTGGCCCAGGCAGCCACGTGTGAGCTCATCTCCAGCGGCTCCAGCCTGCATGTCAGCTGCCCCATGTGGATGGGCTGGGGCAGGAGAAGCCACGGGCAAGGTGGGGAAGGATGGAGGGAATGGATGGGTCACCAGGGGAGGTCAGTGGTGACACTGGTCCTCAGTCAGCTCTCGGGCGAAGCAGGGAAGAGAGCCAGGGAATGGGGCAGGGGGCTCAGAAGGGGGCACTCTCCCCTGGCAGGCAGCGCTGGCCCCAGGGCAGCACTAGGGGGTGCTGTGCTGCAGGGAGTGGGGCAGGGGGCTCAGCAGGGGGTGCTGGGTTGCAGGGCGGGGGCAGCAGGGAGAGCTGGGTTGCAGAGAGTGGGGCAGGGGGCTCAGCAGGGGGTGCTGGGTTGCAGGGCGGGGGCAGCAGGGAGAGCTGGGTTGCAGAGAGTGGGGCAGGGGGCTCAGTAGGGGGTGCTGGGTTGCAGGGAGCAAGGTGGGGGCAGAAGGGGGTGCTGGGCTGCAGGGAGTGGGGACTCTCCCCTGGCAGGCAGGACTGGCCCCACGGCGGCACTAGGGGGTGCTGTGCTGCAGGAATCAGGGTGGAGGGCTCGCAGGGGCACGCTCCCCTGGCATTGTGAGTTTGAGGCTGGAGGAAACCATATGATTGTCTAGGGTGACCTCCTGCATAGCACTAACTAGCTAACTCACCCCACATCCGACATTAAACTGAAGTATCCCAGCCCTCCGGTGACTTAACTGGCTGAGAACAGGCGAGCCCAAGGTGCCCTCTGTGCCTGAGGCCCTGCCACAGCAGGGAACTGACTATGTGAGACGTACCCAGATGAGCCCTGCAGGGGATCAGTGTCCTATGCTACAGAGGAAGGTGTAACCACACACCCACCTGGTCCCTGCCACTCTGACCCGAGAGGGGAAATTCCTTCCCGGCCCAAACCAGGTGATTAGTTGGATCCTGAATCCGTGAGCAACACCCAGGAGCCAGGCTGCTGGCGGGAGGGTTTTCCGAAATCTTTCCTGTGTCCCATCTGCCTCAGAGAAAGCAAGCACGCAGATGCACGAACAGTGTCAGACAGGGCCAGCTTTATGAACTGCGGGGCCCCGTTCGAATACCTGGTAGCGGTCCGAGGCTTCGGCTGTGGTGAGGGGGGATCCACTATGGGTCTTCGGTGGCACTTCAGGGCGGGGGGGGCCGCTCCAGGTCTTCTGCAGCACCAAAGGACCCACTGCCACCAAAATGCAGCTGAAGACCCGGAGTGGAATCCCCCACCCCCGCCCCACTGCTGAAATGCTGCCGAAGACCCGGAGTGGAACACCCCAACCCCACTGCCGAAATGCCGCCCAAGACCCAGACACCCACACACACGGGTGCCAGGTGAGTAAAAAAATTTTAAAAAAATTAAAAAGGCTCCTAAGGCGTGGGGCCCTCTTAGGAGTGGGGCCTGATTCCCGGGAATAGGAGGAATCAGCCTAAAGCCGGCCCTGGTGTCAGGAGACACCAGGGCGATCACCCTTCTTGACCCTTGGAGGTGCCCGGCTGAGGCCCTGAAACATTAGCATTAGGAACATAAGACCTAAAACAGGAGGAGAACAGGGGTCCCAGAGGCTGGCAAGCGCTGCTTCTGATCTTCATCAACAACCCCCTCACTCAACCCCCCTCAGATATTTCTCTAGCTCTTTCACAAAATGAATTAAGCCATTTGGCCCCCATAGCACCTTGTGGGAGGCTGGTCCAGGCTCTCCCGCCTCCAGTTGATAGAAACCTTCTCCTCTCTGGCCTCCGCTAATCCCAGGCCCATTTAGCTGCATTCATTCTGGTGCCAACAGTACTCTAGGAAATGCCCCAACATGCCCCCCACATGTGTCACCTCTGTCTTTGGGGACAGGCGTTCAAATCTCCCTCAAGGCTCCGTGTTTCCCAGCGTCCACCATTCAAGAAGGATGTTGACAAATCGCCAAGGATCCAGGGTGCTTCTGTTCCTGGTGCCACCGCTGTTGGGATCCTGTGCCCAGTTCTGGTGCTCGCGGTTCCAGGAGGAGGCGGGTCAATTGGAGATGATGTGACAGGTTGGGTCACAGAGACTCCCCTTGGGAACTGCCACCTGATGTGATGAGACTACCTCTGAGCCCGTTTTCCCTGCCAGCTTGGGACTTGAGTACCCTACCTTCTTGAGCCAGACACGCCAGCCTGCTGCAACCCAGACCCAGGTCAGAACCACATCCCCCAAAAGCTGCAGGCTTAACTGAAAACAGCTTAGAAAGTGCTCCTGTCTCCAGCACCCAGACCCCCAGCTCCCAATGGGATCCAACCCCCAAATAAATCAGCTTCACTCTGTATAAATCTTATACAGGGTAAACTCATGAATTGTCCACCCTCTCTGAGAGAGATGCACAGCTCTTTGCTTCCCCAGGAATTAATTACTTACTCTGAGTTAATAAAATCACTTTTGTTTATTAACTAAGTATAAAGAGGAGGATTTAAGTGGTTCCAAGTAATAACAGCCAGAACAAAGCAAGTTACCAAGCAAAATAAAACAAAACTTATGACTTATGAAGAGAGACTGAAGGAACTAGGCTTATTTAGCCTGCAGAAGAGAAGACTAAGGGGGGATTTGATAGCAACCTTCAACTACTTGAAGGGGTGCTCCAAGGTGGAGGGAGCTAGGCTGTTCTCAGTGGTGACGGAGGACAGAACAAGGAGCAATGGTTTAAAGTTGCAGTTGCGGAAGTCGAGGCTGGATATTAGAAAAAACTTTCTGACTAGGAGAGTGGTGAAGTATTGGAATGGGTTACCTAGGGAGGTGGTAGAATCTCCATCTTTAGAGCTATTTAAGGTCCGGCTAGACCGCACTCTGGCTGGGATTATTTAGGGAAAGTGGTCCTGCCTTTAGCAGGGGGTTGGACTAGATGACCTCATGAGGTCCCTTCCAACCTTTTGATTCTATGATTCTATGAAAACACGCAAGTCTAAGCCTAATACAGTCGGAAACTAAATGCAGGTAAATCTCACCCTCAGAGGTCTTCCAATGAGCTTCTTTCACAGACTAGACTCCTTTCTAGTCTGGGCCCAATCCTGTCCCCTGGCACCATCCTTGTTGCAGCTCAGGTGGTAGCTCGGGGACTTCTCATGACTGGCAGCACCCTTTGTTCTCTTCCACCCCCTTTTATAGCTTTGGCCCAAGGTGGGAATCCTTTGTCTCTCTGGGTCTCCACCCCTCCTTCTAAATGGAAAAGCACCAGGTTTAAGATGGATTCCAGTCGCAGGTGACATGGTCACATGTCCTGGGATACCACCCCCACAAGCCTCCATTCTTCCCGGCCTGACTCACAGGAAGGCTTGCAAGTAGATAGAGCCAATTGTCCTGGTCAATGGGAGGCATCAAGATTCCAAGCCACCATTAATGGCCCACACTTTGCGTAATTACAAAAGGCCCTCAGAGTCATAGTTCATATTCCTGGTTTCAGATACAAGACTGATACATTCATACAAATAGGATGACCACACTCAGTAGATTATAAGCTTTGTAACGATACCCTACAAGAGACCTTTTGCATGAAGCATATTCCAGTTACATTATATTCACGCTTCTTGGCATATTTTCATAAAATCTCATGGAGTGCAACGTCACAGATGGGTCCTGGGAAGAGCCACAAGAACAATTAAAGGATGGGAAAACTCCCCCCCCCGAGGGCGAGAGACTCCAGGAGAGCCAACGAGTTAGTTCATGAAGCACTTGGTCGTGAGATGGGCCCCTGGGAAGGGATGGGGAAGGAGGGAGGTTGGGAGGGACGGGGGTGAAATGGATGGAATGACTGAGGGATTATGACCTGCAAAACCTACTTGGGGGATGAGGCTGGAATTGGAAGAGGTAACATCCAAAGGCTTTGAGAGCACAGCAGCAGGTTCAGACTCCCAACCATGCCATCAGCACTGGCACGGAAGGGATGCAAACAGCTGGAACGAAGCAGCTGTGGCAGTAAGCCAGCTGCTGCTTGGCATCCCTTGGTCAGAGGCTCAGGTGGGCCATGGAAAGTAGCCAAGTGAGGTGGGCGAGGTCTTTGCCTGTGACTCCTTCAGCTCATGACAGGAATCGTCCGTAGAGTCTGAAGATCATTTGTGATCTCTACCGGAGACTCCAGCGAAGCTAGAGATCCGGAGCGAAGATATTCATTTCATCACAATCACAGTGAAAATGGACCAGGCTGGAGTTCCAGCGGCATCTAAAGAGCCCTGTGAAGACATCTTTGCCAAGAATTGACCTTCACCCAGGATGGCCTTAAAACTGGGCCCAGTGCTTTGGTGGCAAATGGTCAGTAAAGATGTGAAATTCATTGAGTCGCATTTTGACACACGTGCCTGCTGATTCGCTCTCCTGGACGATAATGTCGCAGAGAAGTAGCTTTGGTGACCAACAGGATCAAGACGCTTCTGATCCTTAGTATAGGGAGTAACCTTGGCATTGTGCCACCTCCCACGGTCATTAATGCCATCCACAACCAAGGAATGGGGAGGTGGGTGTGAGAATAAACATTCCAAATCCTTTTTGGGGGATCTAAGTATTTTTTGTTGGCTCATCAATAAATGCAAAGTAACGCACATCGGAAACCAGAATCACAACTGTGCACGCCAAGCGATGGGGTCTATATTAGCAGTTGTGACGAAGCAGGGTTTTTTTGTTGTTGTTTTCAATGGCTTGCATGCAGAGGGAGTGGGACTCATTTTCCCTAATTTAACGAGATGTTGGGAGAGGGAGCTTGTGGTTACAGAGGGCCAGCAAATGGCCTGGAGAATGGACACCCCCAGCGACTGGTGACCGGGAGACCCAGCTTGGAAGTCACAGCCAGTTCTGGCCAGTGGGAGGACAATGGACTGCGGAGAGAGGACCCCGGTGACCTGACCTGCCGGTTCCAGCCAGAGGGGGACAAAGGACGGCTGAGAGGAGAGGAGGCCCAGGTGACCTGTTTACCTGGAGAGAAGACACAGGACAGAGGCAGGGCTTGCGGGAGGGGATATAGGACGCCCATCTGTAAGGAGGAGATCTCTGGACTGGAGAGAGGGAGCAGCCAGAGCCCACCTGGATGCAGGAGAGACCGGGACATGCCGTGCTGAGAGTTGCTCTGGTCTAGGGAACAGGGGGGCATTATTCCTTCTGGCCGTGGGGGCCCTGGAGGTCCAGAGTGAGTGGACACTTTGAGGGGGCCCACGGCAGAGACAGGCATGCTAAGGCTCAGAGAGGTGTGAAGGGTTTAACCCTGGAGAGAGAGAGGACCCCTGAGAAGGGCTATTGCACTGAAAGGGGTTCCCCCCTCCAGGGACCACACAGGGCCAAGAGTGGGCACAATCTGAGTCCATGACAACATGGTAGCAGAGGATGGTTGGTGGATGCACCCTGTAGACAGTTGGCTGCGAGCGCAGGCGCATTGTAGTGCGTGGCTGCCAGGAGAGCTGGAGAGTAGCCGTGGGGGCAGTCCATGTAGCAACCAGGAGTGTATCAGACCTGACTCCTCAGTCAGCACAGGGGGACCCCAGTCAGGTTCCTCCCTGGAGGAGCTGTGGAGACTGGAGCTGGAGCTCAAAGCGAAGGAGCTGGAGCTGGAGCGAGGAGCGGAGGCTGGTGGATCGTGCAGAACAGCAGAAGCTGAGTTGGAGATGGAGCAGCGGCGGTAAGTGGGGAAGGGCCCCGAGTCGCCGGTGGTGTGGGGAATCTAGACACCAAACTGCTGCCCCAGTTTAAGGAGGGGGGGATATTGATGCCTACTTCACAGCCTTTGAGAAGGCTTGTGATCTGAACCAGATTGACCCCCCTTTGCTGTCTGACCCCCCTGCTGGGTCCCAAGGCCATAGAGGCGTTCAGCCAAATGGATGGTATTGAGATGGGGCACGACAACCTGTTCAAACAGGCTTTGCTGCTGAAGTTTGAACTGACCCCCAGGGCGTATAGGAAACAATGCTGGGGTGTACGCTAGACCTCAGGTGTCACTTACAAGGAGGTCGCCAACCTGCTGGGGGAATATCTCCGCAACTGGGGGAAGGGTGTAGGGGCCACCGCAGCAGCGGACGTGTATAACCTGGTGGGGTTGGAGCATCTGCATGATATCTGCCCTCCAGACCTTAAGATGTGGTTAGTGGACCAGAAGCCTAAAGATCTGGCCAGTGGCGGATGAGTTTGCGGACAGCAGATTGGGGGGAGGAGGGAGCCCCACATCGGGGCCTCAGAAGGGGAGTCACCCAGAGACCTCTCAAAGGTGGGACTCCAGGGAGCCCACCTCAGGGGTGCCCGTGAAGGCCGTGGGACCTGAGGGACCTGAAATGTAATTACTTCAGCACATTAGCTTTGATGTACCCTTGGGAAGTGACTGTGTTTCTTTAAGACAGGATCCGGACCCGGTGCCAGTAAGGGCCAAAGAGCTGAACCCAGATATTGGGAGGCGGAGAAGGCAGAAGGCAGCGTGCATGTGAATGGCCCATAAATAGCCTGGCCGGCAGGACCAGGGGGTACTTTCCCCCTTGGCTAGCAGGAGCTGAGTGGCTCAACAGCCTTGCCCAGGATAGAGGTGGTTCCCACTGGCTCTGATGCAGCCACCAAAACAGTGGGCTCACTCCCTACCCTCACTGGGACACGGGCGCTGGGGGGCGGTCGGACCCCCAGTTAAGGTCCGGTACTGAGGGGCCCCAAAGAGGCTGGGGTGCAGGATCAGCTCCCTGCAGAGGTGCTTATGGGGGATGGACTGAAGAACTGGCCAGACGGTGCTCAGGTCCTTGCCTGTGGCTAAGGTCCAGAAGGGCCCTTGGCCTGGCCCTGGCAATCCACCCGGCATGGGGGCGTGGAACCTCCAATGGGGGGAAGTGAGTTGCCCAGGACAAGGCTTAATAGAGCTGAGACTGAGGCCTTGTCCTGAGGTGGAGAAACTGAGGACCCCCCCATGCAGGCTGGGCCCCAAACCCAGCAGCTGAATTCGAGATCCAGCCACAGAAGAATCCCTCCTGGAAGAAGCAGCGGGCCCTGCAAAGTGTTGCGAAATCCTGGGGAAGGATCCAGGTGAGAGGAGTGACCCGGTACCAGGAAAGGGCTTTCTGAAGGAAAACTGAACTTGGGGGATCAGAAGGCGTCTGGTGGTCCCCCCGAAGTACCACTGGGGCGATGTCCCTTCTGCTAAATATGGGAGGGTTCGGCGCACCCGGCGAGAGCTGCTGCAGAATGTTTACTGCCCCGGAAATTCACAGGGGTCCACCCTTTTGAGTTGCTGCGTGGAAGGAGAAGGAGAGGAACAGGAAAAGGGCTGGTAAGACGACGGGCCGGATCGGAGGCCAGCAGAGGGGTCTCAGCTCAGCGCGGCGAGCATCTGGGAAGAGCCCTGTGGCACCACCAACCAGCTGATGGAGGTGAGTCAGGTGCTGGAGCTGCTCGGTTGTACTTCGACAGGGAGCTTGGTGGTGCGGCCGTGTGTGTCAGCAGGGGAAGGAGCAGGGGAAAGAGAATCTCTCTCCTGAGCCACGAGTCGACCTTCTGCTGGAATAACTTCCCGTCTCTGACCAGCTAACCCCTGTCTGCTGGCTGAGATCACAGGGGCTACGTTCGTCCCCACAGCCCCGCATCAGCTGACCCGGGCTCGCCAATTGAGCCATCCATGGAGGAGAGGGGAGTCACTGGGGACCGGGAAAGAGAGAGCAGTGATGTACTGGCGTTAGGGGTAATTCAGCCATCCCCCAAGCCCTGGGACTCGCCCGTGGGTGCCGGACCCCGAGTAAGACGAGTCAATCAGACCCGATGGGCGCTATGGACAAGTGGGAGTGGCGTGAATCTCACATGGGGCTACTGGCACGTACCTTTGGACCCAGTTGCAGGACTGAAATCTGCTCCCAAGGGCCTGAGTTCCTGGTTCTACCTTTTGGGCTCAAAGGGGCGCCTGCCACCACCACCCCCAGTGCCGGAGGATCAGTGACTGAGGGTGGTGGAGGACTGTGCCTGGTTACCTTCATGATAGCTGTGTCTTCAGCCCGGCCTGGGAGAACCGTGTGTCCCAATGGAGAGGTGATGGGAAGCCTCCAGGATGCAGGATGGGATGATAGAAGCCGGCATCCTGGTGAGACGAGGGTGGCAGAGGTGTCGTACCTGGGCCACACGGTGGAAAGCAGCTGCCTGAAGCCAGAGGTAGCCAAGGTGAAGGCAACCAGAGATTGGCCCATTCCTCAACCCAAGACACGGGTCTGTAATGGGACGGCTGGGTACCACTGAAGGTTTGTTCCCCACTTTCGCTCCTGTCACCAAGATTGGGAAGTTAGGGGTACGCCAGACGAGGTGGCCTAGCCCGAGCTGTGCCACCGGGATGCTCTGTGCCCTGAAGACGACTCTCACCCGGCAAACCCAGACTTGGACAAACCCCTGGGTGAGGTGCTGACACAGTCCAATGCAAAGGAGGAAAGACACCCCAAAAAGCTGCTCCTCCGGAAGCAGAACGACGCGGCCACAGAGAAACGAGGCCTGGCCCTGGGATGGGCTCTTAAAAAGCTGCAGCTGGATCTGTCTGGGTGGCGGTTTATGTACACTCACCCCTGACCACTCGCCCTTCTGTGGCTGCATCGGATGAAAGAGGCTAATGCCAAACTCCTACGGTGGAGTCTGATCTGCCAGGATGATCACATGGGAGTGGTCCATGTTAAGAGGAGTGCAGATGTTATAGCCAGTGCATCGTCCCGGAGATGCGGGGGGCCTGAACATCCCCGGGTCACTAGCTGGAGTGACCCCACTCAGTTCAGTCTCGAAGGGGGGAGAGATGTGAGGAAGTGGGGGCTTTGTATAGCGTTTTACATGAATAGTGTGTGCGTGCCTCAGTTTCCCCGTGCGCTGCATGTTTAACAAGGTGGTGGGAGAGGGTTTGTTGGTGCAGAGGACCAGGTGTGACCTCACCTAGCAGCCGGGATCCCCGGACGAGGGCCTGGAGATGGGGAACCCTGGCGACTGGTGACTAAGAGGCCCTCCCCAGTCTGGCAGTCAGCCGGTTCTGGCCAGCGGGAGGACAAAAGACTGAGGAGAAGACGCCGGTGACCAGATGATCCGGTTCCAGCCAAAGGGGAGCAAAGGATGGAAAAGAGAGGGCCCAGTGACCTGTTTCCCTGGAGAGAAGACAATGGACAGAGGGGGCTTGGGGCCGGTGATATCAGATGCCCAGCTGGGAAGCAGGGGGCTCTGGGCTGGGCTGGGCTGAGGGAGGCCAGGCCTGAGGCCCAGAGAGTTTCCTGTGCTGTGTTCAAATGCTTAATAAACCCTCCTGTTTTACACTGGCTGAGAGTCGCTCCGAGCTAGAGAACAGGGCAGGGGGCGGGAGGAGCATTATTCTCTCTGGGCGTGGAGGTCCCGGGGGCCCAGAGCGAGGGGACTCCCTGAGGGGGCCCATGGCAGAGACAGACGTGCTAAGGCTCAGAGAGGTGCGGCTCCAGGAAGTGGAGGGGCCTGACCCCGAGAGAGAGTGGACCCCCGAGAAGGGCTGTCGCACTGAAGGGGGTTCCCCCCATGGACCGCAGGGGGCGAAGAGTGGGCACGACCTGTGAGTCCATGACAGGGGGACAGATGGACAGAGAAATAGAGTGAAGAGCATGGACGGACAAAGAAGGGGGAGGGAGCGGGACGGATGGACAGACGGAGAAAGGGGAGTGATGGGGATAGATGGACGGACAAAGAAAGGTGAGTGAGGGGGACGGATGGATGGATGGAGAAAGGGGGATGAAGGGACGGACGGACAGATGGAGAAAAGGGAGTGAGGGGGATGGGTGGACGGACAGAGAAACGGGAGTAGGGGGGATGGACAGACGGATGGAGAAAGGGGAGTGAGGGGGATGGACAGATGGAGAGAGAAGAACAAGGGGGACGGACGGACAGACAGAGAAAGGGGAGTGAGGGGCACGGACGGACAGACAGAGAAAGGGGAGTGAGGGGGACGGACGGACGGACAGAGAAAGGGGAGTCGGGAGGATGGACAGATGGACAGAGAAAGCGGAGTTGGGGGGATGGACAGAAGGACAGAGAAAGAGGAGTGAGGGGAACGGACGGACAGATGAAGAAAGGAGAGTGAAGGAGATGGATGGATAGATGGAGAGAGGGAAGTGAGGGGGATGAACAGATGGAAAAAGGGGAGAGAGGGGGATGAACAGACAGAGAAAGGGGGATGGATGGATGGAGAGAGGGGAGTGACAGGGAGGAGGGTACAGGGAAGGCCTCCTGATTCATACTGAGAAAGCAGGGCAATCAGCTAGTTATCTTAGGTGCCTGTACACGAACGCAAGAGGCCTGGGAAACAGGCAGGAAGAATTGGATGTCCTGGCAGTCAAGGAACTCTGATGTGACTGGAATAACAGACTTGGTGGGGTACCTCACATGACTGGAGCACTGTCATGGATGGATATGAACTGCTCAGGAAGGACAGGCAGGGCAGAAAAGGTGGAGGAGTTGCACTGTATGATTGCTCTGAGCTCCAGAATGAAACTGGAGAAAAACCTGTTGAGAGTCTTTGGGTTCAGTTTACAGGCGAGAGCAACAAGGGTGACGTTGTGGCGGGTGTCTGCTATAGACCACCAGACCAGGAGGAGGAGGTGGACCAGGTTTTCTTCAGACAACCAACTGAAGTTTCCAGATCACAGGCCCTGGTTTTCACGGGGGACTTCAATCCCCCTGATATCTGCTGGGAGAGCAATACAGCAGTGGACAGACAATCCAGGAAGTTTTTGGAAAGTGTTGGGGACAATTTCCTGGTGCAAGTGCTGGAGGAACCAACCATGGGCCGTGCTCCTCTTGACCTGCTGCTCACAAACAGGGAAGAACTGGTAGGGGAAATAGAAGTGAGTGGCAACCTGGGCAGCAGTGACCATGAGATGCTCGAGTTCAGGATCCTGACAAAAGCAGCAGAATACAGACCCTGGACTTCAGAAAAGCAGACTTGGACTCCCTCAGGGAACTGATGGGCAGGATCCCCTGGGAGAATAACATGAGGGGGAAAGGAGTCCGGGAGAGTTGGCTGTATTTTAAAGAAGCCTTATCAAGGACACAGGAACAAACCATGCCGATGTGCAGAAAGAATAGCAAATATGGCAGGCAACCAGCTTGGCTTAATAGAGAAATCTTTGGTGAGTTTAAACACAAAAAGGAAGCTTACAAGAAGTGGAAACTTGGGCAAATGACCAGGGAGGAGTATAAAAATATTGCTCAGGCATGCAGGAGTGAAATCAGAAAGGCCAAATCACACTTGGAGTTGCAGCTAGCAAGGGACGTTAGGAGTAACAAGAAGGGTTTCTACAGGTATGTTAGCAACAAGAAGAAGGTCAGGGAAAGTGTGGGACATTTACTAAATGGGTGAGGCCACCTAGTGACAGATGATGTGGAAAAAGCTGAAGTACTCAATGCTCTTTTGGCCTCGGTGTTCACAGACAAGGTCAGCTCCCAGACTGCTGCTCTGGGCAGCACAGTATGGGGAGGAGGTGAGCAGCCCTCACTGGTGAAAGAACTGGTTAAGGGCTATTTAGAAAAGCTGGACATGCACAAGTTCATGGGGCTGGATCTGATGCATCCGAGGGTGTTGAGGGAGTTGGCTGATGTGATTGCAGAGTCATTGGCCATTATCTCTGAAAACTTGTGGCAATTGGGGGAGGTCCCGGAGAATTGGAAAAAGACATATATAGTGCTGATCTTTTAAAAAAGGAAGGAGGAGTCAGCCTCACCTCAGTCTCCGGAAAAATCATGGAGCAGGGCCTCACGGAACCTGTTTTGAAGCACGTGGAGGAGAGGAAGATGATCAGGAACAGTCAACACGGATTCATCAAGGGCAAGTCATGCCTGACCAACCTGACTGCCTTCTATGATGAGATAACTGGCTCTGTGGATAAGGGGAAAGCAGTGGATGTCTTATTCCTTGACTTAAGCAAAGCTTTTGATACGGTCTCCCACAGTATTCTTGCCCGCAAGTTAAAGAAGTATGGGCTGGATGGATGGACTATAAGGTGGCTAGAAAGCTGGTTAGATTGTTGGCCTCAACAGGTAGTGATCAATGGCTCAATGTCTAGCTGGCAGCTGGCATCAAGCGGAGTGCCCCAAGGGTCGGTCCTGGGGCCGGTTTTGTTCAACATCTTCATTAATGATCTGGGTGATAGTATGAATTGCTCCCTCAGTAAGTTCACGGATAACTCTAAGCTGAGGGGAGAGGTAGATACACTGGAGGGTCGGGATAGTGTCAAGAGTGACCTAGACAAATTGGAGAATTGGGCCAAAAGAAACCTGATGAGGTTCAACAAGGACAAGTGCAGAGTCCTGCCCTTAGGATGGAAGAATCCCATGGACTGCTACAGACTAGGGACCGAGTGGCTAAACAGCAGTTCTGCAGAAAAGGACCTGGGGGTTACAGTGGACGAGAAGCTGGATATGAGTCAGCAGGGTGCCCTTGTTGCCAAGAAGGCCAATAGAATATTGGGCTGTATTAGTAGGAGCATTGCCAGTAGATCGAGGGACGTGATTATTCCCCTCTCTTTGGCACTGACGAGGCCACATCTGGAGTATTGCATCCAGTTTTGGGCCCCCCACTACAGAAAGGATGTGAACAAATTGGAGACAGTCCAGTGGAGGGTGATGAAAATGTTTAGGGGACTGGGGCACATGACTTATGAGGAGAGGCTGAGGGAACTGGGATTGTTTAGTCTGCAGAAGAGACGACTGAGGTGGGATTTGATAGCAGCCTTCAACTACCTAAAGGATGGAGCTCGGCTGTTCTCAGTAGTGGCAGATCATGGAACAAGGAGTAATGGTCCCAAGTTGCCGTGGGGGAGGTCTAGGTTGGATATTAGGAAACACTATTTCCCTAGGAGGGTGGTGAAGCACTGGAATGGGTTCCCATGGGAGGTGGTGGAATCTCCTTCCTTAGAGGTTTTTAAGGTCAGGCTTGACAAAGCCCTGGCTGGGATGATTTAGTTGGGGTTGGCCCTGCTTTGAGCAGAGGGTTGGACTAGATACCTCCTGAGGTCCCTTCCAACCCTGATAGTCTATGATTTGATGATTTCTGTGTTAGTTCTGCTGTCCTCAACAGAGAAACCTCCCAAGCAATTGAAACCTGTCATATTGGCTCTGTGAGGTTAGCCTCTGGAGAACCAGATATGGAGCATGTTAAGGCTGTCCAAATTAATGGCAGGGAAGGCTTGGGGCAGAGGGATACAGGTGTCCAGATCTCTTTGGTTAAGCAGAGTGTGGTCCCAAAGGCCAGTATGCTGCCTGCCCAAATGACAGAGGTTGTTGGGGTGGATGAAAGCAGATTCCTTCTACCACTAGCTAAAATCCATGTGGTGTGAGAAGGTTTGGAAGTGATTTGACTGTGGGGGTAATGGATCACCTCCTATTCGACCTGCTTCTTGGTAATGATTTTTTCCATGTAGCTCAGGTTAAAGTATTTGCCTGCAGCAGAAGGGAGTTTTATGCTGGGACCCCCAAGGGAAAGGGTCAGGTCTCAGGAACTGCTGAGAGAATGGGAGAGAGTCTCCTTGATTCTTCTGCAGCAGGGGGAAGCCAAGTGCTTCCAGGTGGGAGGGTGGTTGAGACCAGCTCCTGCACTGCAGCTGGAGGCAACCCAACATCAGGAAGGGATGGGGGTGGGATGCCTGCCAGGGAGAGAACTGTCCAGGTTATTAGCTGCCAGCAGGTCACAGCTGAACCAGAGGCAAAATCGACTCTAGGGAGCAGAGAGAAACGTGTCCCAGTGGAAAGTCCAGAGAAGGGTGGTGGGATCTCAGAAACCACTGAGGTGGGTGAGGATTCCTGTGACCCTAACACAGGGAGGCAGGGTGCTTCCACGTATGGGAGGGGCTGAGACTACCTCCTTTGCAGCAGAAGGCAACATGCCCTCCGGCACGGGGGCAGGAGTGATTAAGGAAACTTTCCCAGTTGTTAGCTGGCAGAGCGTTGCAGATAAACAAGGGATAGAGCCCTTTCTAGGGAGCCCAGAGAAACGTGTCTTTGGAGGGGGCCCAGAGGAGGAAACTGGGGAAGGAATAGTGGGGATACAGGGATGTCTCCTCATTGGGCATTTGGGAGAGGATGCCCAGGACAGAACGGCTGAGTTAGCATCTGTGCACCCAGCCTATGACCCAGGTTTTGAGAGGGAACAGGGTGGCCGACCTCCTGGAGGGGAGCAGTCACACAGCCGACTTCTTGGGGACAGAGAAAGGGGTGGCGGAGGGTGCCCCGATCCAGGTCCCGGTTTTCCAGGATGCTATTTCTGAAAAGTTTTTGGAAAGTAACTGTGTCTCTTTTTCACCAAGAAGATGCAGCTCCAACGCCTGGGACAGCAGAGGAGTTGAGACCACAAAATTGCCAAGTGGTAGTTTGTGAGAACAGAAATGGCACAACTGACAGAGAAGGAGGTGAGACCCAGGGAGCAGTTACAGGAAAGCTGCTGGGAAAAAGTGCATCTGATCGAAAGCTAAAGACACCCGGCCCACAGAGCACAGATCATAGTCCTCTAGGAAAAGGGGGCAGGGAAGGACTCAGTGCTGGGAGGGGGAAACAACAGGTAACCCCAAAAAAGGAGCTGGATTTTTTGCACATGTACAGTACTGGGGTTGGGAGACCACTCCCCCAAGGACCAGCCAATGTGCAGGATCCCCCTGAACCCCTATCTTGCCAGACCCTGAGGCACCAAAATGCCAGAAACATGATTACATTAAGAGCCCACACAGATGGGAACACTGGAGGGAAGGAAAAGCCAGTGATTGATTACACGGGAGAGAGTCAAAGGACACCACGGGTAATGAACAAACTAACCTCCAACTACACTATCTGAACAGAGGATGTGGTATCATAGAGATACTTGTAAACACCCATCGGTGATACAAATGTTGGTATTAATGTTAAGTTGTGGGGATAAGAATTTTGACAGGGATGTTAAACTGTGTGCAGTTCTGGTCTCCCATGTTTAAGAAGGATGAATTCAGACTGGAACAGGTTCAGAGACGGGCTACTAGGATGATCCAAGGAATGGAAAACCTGTCTTATGAAAGGAGACTCAAAGAGCTTTGCTTGTTTAGCCTGGCCAAAAGAAGGCTGCGGGGTGATATGCTTGCTCTTTATAAATATATCAGAGGGATTAATATTAGAGAGGGAGAGGAATTATTTAAGCTTAGTACCAATGTAGACACAAGAACAAATGGGTATAAACTGGACACTAGGAAGTTTAGACTTGAAATTAGAAGAAGGTTTCTAACCATTAGAGGAGTGAAGTTCTGGAACAGCCTTCCAAGGGGAGTGGTGGGGGCAAAAGACGTATCTGGCTTTAAGACTAAGCTTGATAAGTTTATGGAAGGGATGGTATCATGGGATAGCTTAATTTTGACAACTGACCTTTTATTATGAGCAGGTAAGTATGCCCAGTGGTCTGGGATGGGATGGGATCTGAGTTACTGCAGAGAATTCTTTCCTGAGTGCTGGCTGGTGAGTCTTGCCCACATGCTCAGGGTTTAGCTGATCACCGTATTTGGAGTCGGGAAGGAATTTTCCTCCGGGGCAGATTGGCAGAGGCCCTGAAGGTTTTTCACCTTCCTCTGCAGTGTGGGGCATGGGTCACTTGCTGGTGAATTCTCTGCAGCTTGAGGTCTTCAAACCACAATTTGAAGACTTCAATAACTCAGACATAGGTTAGGGTTTTGTTACAGAAGGGGATGGGTAGGATTCTGTGGCCTGCTTTGTGCAGGAGGTCAGACTAGATGATCATATTGGTCCCTTGTGACCTTAAAGTCTATGACTCTATGATAATGCTACTTTGCAATTAATACCTGTTGTGATAAAGCATGGCCAGAGGGAAGCAGAAGAGTGTTAGCAGGGAGCCTTATTCCCTGCAAGGGGAGGAAGGTTTGCTATAGATTAATTAGAGCACCTGAAGCCAATTTAGAGCACCAGCAGTCAGTCACGTGATAAAAAACCCCTGCTTCAGTCAGACAGTGTGGGAGTTGGAGCAGGAAGGTTTGGAGAAGAGAACAGTTTTGAAGAGATACAAAAGGAAAGTTTGGAGGAGTGCTGCGGTGGGCTGAGAAATCCCCTAGGTAAGGGGCACCTGGCTTGTGTAGAAGGAGGGCAAGAAGCCCCTTCACAAGCTGAAGGGCAGGAGAGGGAAGTAGCCCACGTGAAGGAACCGCTAGTTCAAGTGGTTCACCACAAACCTCAAGGCCCCTGGGTTGGGACCTGGAGAAGAGGGCGGGCGCAGGTCCCTCCCTCTCCACTCCCCTCCTCAAGGACACTAGTGGGGTAATTAAAATACCAGTTCAGAGGCAAGCAATGGCGCCCTGCATCTTCCCCAAAGAAGAGAAAGCGCGAGACCCAGCATAACAGGACCGGCAATTTGCCACACTGTAAACAGACTTAAAGCTTACCACAGCGGAGAAACCATAACAAATCTGGTTTGCTGGGCAAGGGGGAAACTGAGGCACGCTGCCTCATGGCCTTAATGGCTGAATGCCAAGAGAACTATAACACAAACTGCCTTCGAGCTAGTCAGTGACTAACCCTCTTGCAGTGAACTAAGGGGGCAGGTGTGACACTCTGTACCTCACTGGAACACTCTGCACCCCTGTGTACATCGATTGTGTGGTATCCAGTGCAAAGTCTGTCATGTCAGGTGTCTCCGGAAGGCTCATGATGCACTGAGCACTGTTGTTATAGTGATGTTATAGGTTGCAATTTCATATCTATAGTTACGAGGCTGAAAATGTGTCCTCGTGGCTTAAAACAGGCCCAGGCAAAACTTTCCCGGAACAGAGGGGCAGTTCACACCTCATCAGGGCAGGTATGGGACACACCCAGCCCAGCTTCACAGGAACAAAGGACGCTGGCCTAGTCAGTAACAATGGATCTGTTGGACTCTCGAGTGAGTCACCCCTCTTACCTTGGTCAGTTTGGCACTACGATGAGGTGATGCTCACCTGACCCTGAAGCGGGGGACAAAGCCATGGGAGGGAAGAAAGAACATGATAAAAGGGAGAGACGTTTACCATGTTCTTCCTCTCTCTTCCACCTACATCTACACTGCCATGAAGCGACTGAAGCGCTGATCAAAGAGGACAGCCTGGCAGAAGGGCAACCAGCCAGCCTATGGTGAGAAGCATCTACATTTATAAGAGCACTGAAAGGGTTAAGATCAGCTTAGAATGCATTTTGCTCGTATTTCATTTGACCAAATCTGACTTCTTGTGCTTTGACTTGTAATCACTTAAAATCTGTCTTTGTAGTTAATAAATCTGTTTGTTTATTCTACCTGAAGCAGTGCGTTGGGTTTGCAGTGTGTCAGAGACTCCCCTGAGGATAACAAGCCTGGTACATATCAATTTCTTTGTTAAACGGATGAACTCATATAAACTTGTGGCGTCCAGCGGGCATAACTGGCCACTGCAAGACAGAGGTTCCTAGGGTTGTGTCTGTGACCGGAGATATTGGCTAGTGTCAGTCGGTTACACAATCCAAAGAGCAGCTTACGTGCCAGTGGCTGTGCATGAACAACCCAGGAGTGGGGGCTCTCACAGCAGAGCAGGGTGAGGCTGGCTCTCAGAGTCGAGGATTGCAGAGGCCTAGCAGATCACCAGTCCTGAGAACACAGAAGGGAACATCACAGGGGGGACGGATGGACAGAGAAAGGGGAGTTTGGGGGATTGTTATCTAGCAGCTCTGTGTTCTTGAGGAACCAGGGTGCAGTACCCAGCCGGTCTGACTCACCAAAGACCTTCCCCAACCCCACCCCAGCCTCTGCTTGAACCAAAACCGATCAGAAGAAAGATTTACAAAAAATAACGAAAAGGTGGTGGGAGACACACCCAACCCCCTCCGGACAAGGGTGACAGGATTAAGGCCACTCCCCTGGCCTCATTTCCATCGAAGACGGGACAAGGAGGCATCTCCATTAGCCAGAGATTCCAAGGCAAGAACCGCCCTGAACTCTGGGACCAGAAAACCAGGGATGCAGTGCATCATGGGGGATCTCTGCTCCAGATATTAATGAACCCGCCGGCACACACCCAGCTCAGACCAATTCTAGTAACAAATCCTTGATTGGTATCCAAAATACTGAAGCTGCCTAACTGCATTTTGAGCTCCCTCGAAGGAACATCGTCCACAGCCAGGAATGATCAGCTCTTAGGTATACTCCCTTGAGCCAACAGTTTATCCATAAACAGATCTAGTGTTCTCCCTTGAACCATTGCTTCTCTACAAAAACCCCGACCCACGCTCAAGTAAGAGTTCTGATGCCTGGATCCAAAATCTGCATCAGTTCCGTTGGGACTTCATCATCTCCTGACTGATCGTGCTGGGGGCTCTGTCTGTTTCCAGCACCCCAGACCCTCAGCTACCACCACCACCTGGGGCCCCCGATCGATTCAAGCTTCACAGAGGAGTGAGAACCAAGCTCTCGCTCGCTCTCGGTAAAGCCTCCTGACCCTGACTTGTGTGATCAATGATAGTTTTCTAACTTGACTTTTATAATCGAGTTTAAGTTGGATTTAATATTATAACCCCTCTGGTTATTACCCAGCAATAAATAACTTCCATGATTAAGCTGGTTGCTTCTCTCGCTTTTTCCCCTGCGGGGGTGTTTTTTGGTTTCCTCATTCGCTCTGCAGCAACGCTCCTCCTACCTAAGCAGCGCTCAAAAATCCGGTGGGGTTTTCTCATCGAGTGGGTCACTACCAGAGCGTGAAAGTGGAGATAGGGACATGCTGAACGGGGACACATGAGGGTGGCAGTTTGGAAGTGCTGCTCGACCCAGCCTGCTCAAGCGTGCGCTATTCTGGTGCGGTGCCCATGGCATAGGAAGGTGAGAGCTTGGAGGTGCTGTTCGACCCAACCTACTGAGTCCAGGAACATGTAAGGGGTCAGATTGGAAGTGCTGATTAACCCAGTCCTTTCTGTTAATGTGTGTGGGTGTTCGTCTGGTTCTGGGGCTCGAAGAACCCAGCCCTTGGGAACCTCGGTTCTGCAGGATAGCTCTATTGGGAGGGGGCATGCAGAAGGGAAAAAAATAGAAAACCTTATGAAAACACACGTGACACAAGCAGCACATTGATAGACTTACAGAACCACCACCCCCCAGCATCAGAGGCTCGTTCACCTGCACATCTACCCATGTGATATTTGCCATCATGTGCCAGCAATGCTCCTCTGCCATGGACGTTGGCCAAACCAGACAGTTTCTATGCACAAGAATAAATGGACACAAATCAGACGTCAAGAATTATAACATTCAAAAACCAGTCGGAGAACACTTCAGCCTCACTGGTCACTCGATTACAGACCTAAAAGTCGCAATACTCCAACAAAAAAAATGTCAAAACCAGACTCCAACGAGCAACTGCAGAATTGGAATTAATTTGCAAAGGGGACACCATTAAATTAGGCTTGAATAAAAACTGGGAGTGGATGGGTCATTATACAAAGTAAAAACTATTTCCCCGTGCTAATTTTTTCCTCTTACTGTTACTCACACCTTCTTGCCATCTGTTGGAAATGGGGCATCTTGATTATCACTACAAAAGTTTTTTTTTTCTCCCGCTGATAATAGCTCACCTTAGTTGATGAATCTCATTATACTTGGCATGGCAACATCCATTTTTTCACATTCTCTGTGTGTATATCTCTTCCTACTGTATTTTCCACTGCATGCATCTGATGAAGCGGATTTTAGTCCATGAAAGCTTATGCCCAAATAAATTTGTTAGTGTCTAAGGTGCCATAAGTACTCCGCATTCTTTTTCCTAATAAATGAGCATACCTCAAAGTAAGGGGCAAAGCTGGTAACAAATTGGTGGAGAACGCAGGCAGCACATGACCCTAATCACGTGTTGAGTAGTTGCTGCGGAGTGGGGAAACAGGGGCACAGACCTGAGCAAACTGCCTCTTCCTTTTTCAGACTAAGGTCCTTTAGTGAGGTCTCAGAATATTTGGTAACATTCGGTAACTTTTAAGTTAGGAATCGTGCTGAGAATAACAGTAGGACCCTGCAATAAGGAGCTAAAGAGTCGTTCTTTAAAAGTAAAGATTTTAGAGCAATACTGTGCGGATCATCAGTGAGATAAGGGAAGTAGAGATGGCTGGGGAAAAAAGCTTGACTGCTCACTTGAGACAGGAGAAAACCAACAGGTTAGCGAGATGAGTAATGAAGAAGCGGAAATGCCCCTGGAAAAGCGGGTGCTTTAAGGGTGACAATCCCCTGATTGAAGCGAGTCTGAGCTTTGAACAATATTGTACAACTTTTAAGGCATGGGGTAGTGCAAAGGATGCAGCTGCTGCATGGGCATTATTATATGCATGTCCGGACATGGCTGAAATAGTAAAGGGAAGGCAGGAACTGGAACTGGAGAAAAAGCAGTTACAAGGGTGTTTGAACAAATGTGAGGCCGACGGGTGTGAATTATTAGCAGAAAAGCTTCAAATGGTGACTGAACTTAGAAATATGCAAGAGGAGAGAGAGACAAGGCCAACAGGGATGCAGAACGGTATAGGAAAGAATGAACAAAAAAATTGTTAGAAGAAGCGAGAGCAGCAACTCGCTTCCTTGCGGATGAGAATAAGACAGCAGCAGGCCATCAGAAGTGCCAGGCAGAGATTAGTAAATTGTGTGCCCAATTTAGCGCCCATAAGGGGGTGGTAGCAACTGTAAGGTTGAGAGAGAATTGTGATTTGGAGCCCCCTGAGAAATAGAGATACCCCCTGATGCTGACCCCAAAAACCCATTCAATCCTGATTGGCTACACAGGCATAACGTTGCCCGTTTCCACAAGGGAGGTTAAACACATAGTTTCAGGAGCCGATCTTCCCACAACGGAGCTGGTTATGAATGTAGTAAGGCCTCCTAGTCAGCCCAAGGCTATTGCCGAGAGACTGGGGCCACTGAGCCGTGACCCAGCCGTTGCATGGCTGACCCGCGTTTGGCAAATGCACCGCTCTGCTGACGGCATGGACTTAATGCAACTGGCTCGGTTATGCACCTCTCCTTGTGCTGCAGATGCTCTGGAGCTCTTGGGAGCGACTGGACAGCCACTGGACCCCGGGAATGGATGAGAAGTGCCCTCAAAATATTCCTGCTCGCTTCTCCCCTCAGGAATCTACAGATAATGGAAGAGCAGAAACCAGGCGAGGCCCCCGAACCTTACCTACCTCGAAAAAAGACGCTGGCAGCTCTCTCTGGTTCGTTGGCCCAGCCAGAAGAGAATGAGATTATCACTTCCCATGAATCGGGGACCCGAATGGTTTCATTCCTCACAGCTCAACGAGTGGAAGGGTAAAACACGTGACCCTCGAGGAAGAATATAACTGTTTCCTCCATCCTGCCAGCCACCCTTCTTGGCTAGCAAGAAGGAATGGCTTGAGGTCATTGGAAACTACACGTTGAGTGGGCTTGTCAGTGCCTACCCCGCTGTGGAGGCAGGAAAGGCCAGAGAGTGTGCGAGTTTGTTCCTTCTTCTCTGCCCCCTCACAGGAACACAAGCCGTGACATCCCGCCGTTGTCCCAGCCCCTCGCTATTCAGAAATATCTGGAGTCTGATGGTGTCCCGGCTCTCTGCTGAACCTGTGATCCTTCTGAATCCCTGGAGGCGCATGCCAGCTGGAGCCCAGGAAGTAAAATTGCTGGGCCACACGCATGGATTCTACAGGCATGGGAGCAACCCCCTGGCCCTGCAGCGTCGCTACCAGTTCTACGCTGTCGGCAACTCCTCGGGTCGCCCCTGGGAAAGCATTGCCAATTGCACGCACAGTGCCACCCGGGAGTCACTCACGTTTTGTTATGAAACTAAGACCACGCCAGACTCCGTCTCATTCTTCTGCAAGCCGGTGTGGTCTCGAAAGGGACGTACACCGTCAAACACAACCCGTGACAGCCTTCCAGGTGGTGGAAGGTGCAGGATAGTCCTGGTTTCCTCCGCTATTTGGGGAGGTCTGATGGGTTCAGTCACAGAGCCAGCCTTCGGACTGTCACCTGATGTGCTGGAATAACCTTTTAGCCCATTTTCCCCGCCAGCTTGGGACTCCAGAACCCTGCCTTGTTGAGCCAGACACTAGCCTGCTGCAACACAGAAGTGGGTCTGGTCTACACCCCCAAGGCTGCAGACTTTAACCAAAAACTGCTCAGCAGTTCACCTGACACCCAGCTCCCAATGGGATCCAAACCCCAAATAAATCTGTTTTACTCTGTATAAAGCTTATGCAGGGTAAACTCGTAAATTGTCTGCCCTCTATAACTCTGATAGAGAGAGATGCACAGCTGCTTGCTTCCCCAGGTATTAATCACTTACTCTGGGTTCATTAATAAACAAAAGTGATTTTATTAAGCATAAAATGTAGGATTTAAGTGGTTTCAAGTACTAACAGAACAAAGTAAGTTACCCAGCAAAATAAAGCAAAAACACGGATGTCTGTGCCTAATACATTAAGAAACTCAATACAGGTAAAATCTCATGCTCAGAGGTGGCCCAATAAGCTTCTTTCATAGACTAGACTCTTTCCTAGTCTGGGAATTTTTTCCCTTGGTACAGTCCTCGTTAGTTCCAGCAGGCAACTGTCAGCAGTGAACGAGCTGAGCGGCGAACAGCAGAGGCTAACAGGGGAGTTTGCCTGGGAGTTCGTCTGGGGAGAGCCCACTGAGGCTTTTATCTTGCGGGCTTCTCTGAGTAGTTGCTGCAACAGCTGAGGAAGTTCTTAGAAGGAAGGAAATATGGAAGGTGAGCGTTCAGCTGTTATGACCTGCACAGGTTGTGCCAGGTTTGCCTTTCTTCCACAGGACAGAAGCGACTTTGTACAAACAAAGTGCAAGCTGGTCTCCATATTGGAAGAGAAAGTTCGAGGTCTGGAGAAACAAGAATCGACCCTGTGTAGCATAAGAGAAAACGAAGATTTCCTGGACAGATGTCAGGATATGCTTCTATGGGCACAGCATTCTGAAGAATCAGAGCAAGCTGCACAGCGGGGACAGGACGGTGAAGAAATCTGGCAGCATGTGACCTCCAGAAGAAGAAAGAAGAGCGTCCATGTACCAGCAATGGAGATAGAGGTGAGCAAAGTTTTCATGTTCTCTCCACACGTACTAATGCGGAGAGTGGAGTAGATGGTACTTCTGAGAGAAGGGAGCAGAAGACGACTCTACCGATTGGAAGGCACGAGATGCACTGTCTTAGGGATGGGGGTTCCACGACCACCGGTCCCAAGAGAAGGAGGTAGGTGGTGGTGGTTGGGGACTCCCTCCTCAGGGAGACTGAGTCATCCATCTGCCGCCCTGACCGAGAAAACCGAGAGGTCTGCTGCTTACCAGGAGCTAGGATTCGTGATGTGACAGAGAGACTGCCGAGACTAATCAAACCCTCGGATCGCTGCCCCTTCCTGCTTCTCCACGTGGGCACCAATGATACTGCCAAGAATGACCTTGAGCGGATCACTGCAGACTACATGGCTCTGGGAAGAAGGATAAGGAGTTTGAGGTGCAAGTGGTGTTCTCGTCCAGCCTCCCTGTGCAAGGAAAAGGCTTAGGTAGGGATAGTCAAATTGTGGAAGTCAACGAATGGCTACGCAGGTGGTGTCGGAGAGAAGGCTTTGGATTCTTCGATGATGGAATGGTGTTCCATGAAGGAGGAGTGCTAGGCAGAGACGGGCTCCACCTAACGAAGGGGTGGAGCCATCTTCACAAGCAGGCTGGCTAACCTAGTGAGGAGGGCTTTGAACTAGGTTCACCAGGGGAAGGAGACCAAAGCCCTGAGGTAAGTGGGGAAATGGGATACCGGGAGGAAGCAGGAGAAGGAGAGTGCAAGAGGGGAGGACTCCTGTCTCAGACTGAGAAAGCAGGACAATCAGCGAGTTATCTTAAGTGCCTAGACACAAATGCAAGAAGCCTGGGAAACAAGCAGGGAGAACTGGAAGTCCTGGCACAGTCAAGGAACTATGATGTAATTGGAATAACAGAGACTTGGTGGGGTAACTCACATGACCGGAGCACTGTCATGGATGGATATAAACTGTTCAGGAAGGACAGGCAGGGCAGAAAAGGTGGGGGAGTTGCATTGTATGTAAGAGAGCAGTATGACTGCTCAGAGCTCCAGTATGAAACTGCAGAAAAACCTGAGAGTCTCTGGATTAAGTTTAGAAGTGTGAGCAACAAGGGTGATGTCGTGGTGGGAGCCTGCTATAGACCCCCAGACCAGGGGGATGCGGTGGACGAGGCCTTCTTCCGGCAACTAGCAGAAGTTACTAGATCGCAGGCCCTGGTTCTCATGGGGGAATTCAATCACCCCAACATCTGCTGGGAGAGCAATACAGCAGTACACAGACAATCCAGAAAGTTTTTGGAAAGTGTAGGGGACAATTTCCTGGTCCAAGTGCTGGAGGAACCAACTAGGGGCAGAGCTCTTCTTGACCTGCTGTCACAAACAGAGAAGAGTTAGTAGGGGAAGCAAAAGTGGATGGGAACCTGGGAGGCAGTGACCATGAGGTGGTCGAGTTCAGGATCCTGACACAAAGAAGAAAAGAGAGCAGCAGAATACGGACCCTGGACTTCAGAAAAGCAGACTTTGACTTCCGCAGGGAACTGATGGGCAGGATCCCCTGGAAGAATAACATGAGGGGGAAAGGAGTCCAGGAGAGCTGGCTGTATTTTAAAGAATCTGTATTGAGGTTGCAGGAAAAAAACATCCCGATGCATAGAAAGAATAGCAAATATGGCAGGTGACCAGCTTGGCTTAACAGTGAAATCCTTGCTGATTTTAAACACAAAAAAGACACTTACAAGAAGTGGAAAATTGTACAAATGACCAGGGAGGAGTATAAAAATATTGCTCAGGCATGCAGGAGTGAAATCAGGAAGGCCAAATCACACTTGGAGTTGCAGCTAGCAAGAGATGTTAAGAGGAACAAGAAGGGTTTCTTCAGGTATGTTAGCAACAAAAAGAAAGTCAAGGGAAGTGTGGGCCCCTTACTGAATGGGGGAGGTGACTTAGTGGACAGATGATGTGGAAAAAGCTAATGTACTCAATGCTTTTTGTGCCTCTGTCTTCACGAACAAGGTCAGCTCCCAGACTGCTGCACTGGGCAGCACAGTATGGGGAGGAGGTGACCAGCCCTCTGTGGAGAAAGAAGTGGTTCGGGACTCTTTAGAAAAGCTGGATGAGCACAAATCCATGGGGCCGGATGCGCTGCATCCGAGGGTGCTAAGGGAGTTGGCGGATGTGATTGCAGAGCCATTGGCCATTATCTCTGAAAACTCATGGTGAACGGGGGAGGTCCCAGATGACTGGAAAAAGGCTAATGTAGTGCCCATCTTTAAAAAAGGGAAGGAGGAGGATCCGGGGAACTACAGGCCAGTCAGCCTCACCTCAGTCCCTGGAAAAATCATGGAGCAGGTCCTCAAGGTAGAGGAGAGGAAAGTGATCAGGAACAGTCAGCATGGATTCACCAAGGGCAAGTCATGCCTGACTAACCTAATTGCCTTCTATGAGGAGATAACTGGCTCTGCGGATGAAGGGAAAGCAGTGGATGTGTTATTCCTTGACTTTAGCAAAGCTTTTGATATGGTATCTTGCCAGCAAGTTAAAGAAGTATGGGCTGGATGAATGGACTATAAGGTGGATAGAAAGCTGGCTAGATCATCGGGCTCAATGGGTAGTGATCCAAGGTTCCATGTCTAGTTGGCAGCCGGTATCAAGCGGAGTGCCCCAAGGATCGGTCCTGGGGCCGGTTTTGTTCAATATCTTCATTAATGATCTGGAGGATGGTGTGGATTGCACCCTCAGCAAGTTTGCAGATGACACTAAACTGGGAGGAGTGGTAGATACGCTGGAGGATAAGGATAGGATACAGAGGGACCTAGACAAATTAGAGGATTGAGCCAAAAGAAACCTGATGAGGTTCAAGAAGGACAAGTGCAGAGTCCTGCACTTAGGATGGAAGAATCCCATTCACTGTTACAGACTAGGGACCGAGTGGCTAGGCAGCAGTTCTGCAGAAAGGGACCTGGGGGTTACAGTGGACGAGAAACTGGATATGAGTCAGCAGTGTGCCCTTGTTGCCAAGAAGGCCAACGACATTTTGGGCTGTATAAGTAGGGGCATTGCCAGCAGATTGAGGGATGTGATCATTCCCCTCTATTCGACATTGGTGAGGCCTCATCTGGAGTCCTGTGTCCAGTTTTGGGCCCCACACTACAAGAAGGATGTGGAAAAATTGGAAAGAGTCCAGCAGAGGGCAACAAAAATGATTAGGGGGCTGGGACACATGACTTATGAGGAGAGGCTGAGGGAACTGGGATTGTTTAGTCTGCAGAAGAGAAGAGCGAGGGGGGATTTGATAGCAGCTTTCAACTACCTGAAGGGGGTTCCAAAGAGGATGGAGCTCGGCTGTTCTCAGTGGTGACAGATGACAGAACAAGGAGCAATGGTCTCAAGTTGCAGTGGGGAAGGTCTAGGTTGGATATTAGGAAACACTATTTCCCTAGAAGGGTGGTGAAGCACTGGAACGGTTCCCTAGGGAGGTGGTGGAATCTCCTTCCTTAGAGGTTTTTAAGACCCAGCTTGACAAAGCCCTGGCTGGGATGATTTAGTTGGGGTTGGTCCTGCTTTGAGCAGGGGGTTGGACTAGATACCTCCTGAGGTCCCTTCCAACCCTGACATTCTATGATCTTAGGTGAAAAGCAGGGGCGTTCTCATGACTGGGACCCCCTCACTCCCCCAGGGTGCCCCCCGGCAAGGTCCTGTGGGTCGAGGGAGCTGCCCAGAATTACCCTGGAGCGCATAGGGGCTGGGCTCCCCCCAAACTTCAGTGGGGCGATGGGGGGCACCCCCAGAGGTAAGGGGAGAGAGATTGTAGCTGTGGAGTCCACATGCACCTGCCGAGTGTGCACACCCCCTATAGAACCATTGGGGGCCCCCACGCGCACCCTCTACGGAGCCAGCAGGGGGCCCCCACACACATACCCTATAGAGCCCAGGGGCTTAAATGTACCCTCTATAGAGCTGGGGGCCACACATATACCCCATTAGAGCCAAGGGACCCCCACACTCCCTATACAGCCAGGGTCCCCCATGCACCCTTAAATAGGTAGGGCCCCCCACCTCTACAGAGCCAGGGGCCCAACACACACATCCCCTAAAGAGTCAGAGGGAGCCCTCACACACACCCTTATAGAGCCAAGCCCCCCCCCTCCTCCCTCACACACAGAGCCAGGGGTGTGCACACCTCCACTATGGATCCAGGGAACACACCAACTCCCCTCTAGCACCAGCAAACAGACAGACGCCTGCACATACCCGTATAGAGCCAGGAGACAAACACTGTACATCAAGCTATTTGCCCGTCCGGAGGCTCTCGCTTGCCAGGGAAAGGAGCGGGCCGAATGGGGAGCTGATCTGGGTGCAGGCGCCCAGCTGCTCCAACAGTGTCGGCCAAGTCATAAGACGAGCGAGAGGAGACGGTCTCAACCCACCAAGAAAAAGTGTCCTACACAAAAGCAGCTCAGTGTAACCCAGTGGTTCCCAAACTGGGGTTCATGAACCCCTGGGGATTCATGAAATGTTACAGGGGGTTCTCAGGAAAAAAAATCCCTAATGGTGGACAGAGCTGTCCCCAGGGACCCCATGCAGCATGGGGCCGGCAGCCTGGAGCCCCTGGACTTCCAAGAGCAAAGCAGATCAAAGCAAGCATCTCTATCACACTGAGGAGATTTAAACTTCAAGGATTTATATGAAGTGGAAAGAGAGGGGGGTATTTTTTGCTGTTTTTAAAATGAAATAAGCAGCTAGTCTTGTTTTTAAAATGATTGTGAAGAACAAGTTTAAGCTTTGTTGTAACGTGCGTTGTTTGCCTGGACTGCTCAAGACCCGAGTGCCTGTGTGGGAGGAACTCTTTGAGTTGGCTTCTTAAATACCTTCCTGCTGTTTCACATCTGTTACTCCTAGATGCAACCTAGGAGCCTTGTCTTATACCAGGCTTATTCGAAGTGATACAAGCTACGACAGTGAGATCTTGGAAGAGTTTTCATAATATAATAAAAATACCGTAATGATAAATAATCATCTTAAATAATGTGTAATAAGCATGTCATAAAAACAAATTTGATACTATCACTGCTTTGATAATTTATACTCAGGTAAAGGAGAAAACCCCTGGAAATGTTCATTTTTAGGAGGGGGTTCGCGAGACTTGACATTTTAGTGAAAGGGGTTCCTGGGTTGTTAAAGTTTGGGAACCACGGGTGTAACTACATCTAGGAACAGAGAACGCAGGCCAGACCTCCAGGCTGGGGAGCAGGGACTCGGGAAAAGATTCAGGGGCTGGTGGCAAAGAATTGGCTGAACACAAGCTCCCAGCGCAATGCTGCGGCCCAAAGAGCTAACGCGACCCCGGGGCGTATAAAACAGGGGAATCTGGAGTAGGAGCAGCGAGGTGATTTTACATCTGGATTTGGCCCTGGTTCAGCCACCGCTGGGATCCTGTCTCCAGTTCTGGTGGCCCCAATTCAAGGAAGACGTGGTTAATTGGCAGAGGGGATCAATGAAGAGCCACGAGAATGATTCAAGGGTTAGAAAACCGGCCTTATTCGTGATAAACTCCAGGAGTTCTAGCTATTTAGCTGAAAGAGACTTTTGCAGGGTGACTTGACCCCACTTTGTGGGGGACAAATATTTAATCTAGCCGAGAAAGGTGGATAGATCATGACCCAACAGCTGGCAGTTGAAGCTAGACATATTCAACAGGAAATAAGGTGCAAATTTTTAACCGTGACAGAGTAATTAACTACTGGGGAGAATTTGCCAAGGGTCACTGCGGATTCTCCGTGATTGGCAATTGTTTTAAATCCAGATTGGCTGTTTTTTCTAGAAGAGCCGATAATTCCCAGAGCAGAAGGCTGTTCTCCAGCCTGCGGCCTGGCCTTGAAGTCAATGAGCAACGGGTCTCTCCTCTGCCAACGAGGCCAAGTATCCGGAAAAACCGATTGACCAGCGTGTTGCTAAGCTGCCGAGGTGTCTGACTCAAGCGTCTTGGGTTAACCGCGGGCCTTGCGCTCAACGGGACGGCGTTTCTCCATTGGGGGTGGGATACAACCACTTCTGAATGCCAACCCCAACCTGTTCAAAAATTTCAGAGACTACTCCAGGCATCCCTGGGCAGAATTAATGTTGATCAATGGAAAGCAGCACACACTGAAAAACATAATCCCACCTATACGTACAAATTAGCTGTTACCACTCAAGAAAGAGATCTCGGAGTCACTGTGGATCGTTCTCTGAAAACATCCGCTCAAGGTTCGGTGACAGTCAAAAAAGCCAACAGAACGTTGGGAATCATTAAGAAAGGGATAGATAATAAGACAGAAAATATCCTATTGCCTCTGTATAAATCCATGGTACACCCACATCTTGAATACTGCGTGCAGATGTGGTTGCCCCATCTAAAAAACAGAAAGAGATATTGGAATTGGAAAAGGTTCAGAAAAGGGCAACAAAAATGATTCGGGGTCTGGAATGGCGTCCGTATGAAGAGAGATTAATAAGACTGGGACTTTTCAGCTTGGAAAAGAGGCAACTAAGGGGGGATATGAGAGAGATTTATAAAACCATAACTCGTGTTTAAGTAGATAAGAAAGTGTTATTTACTCCTTCTCATAACACAAGTACTAGGAGTCACCCAATGAAATGAATAGGCAGCAGGTTTAAAACAAACCAAAGGACGCATTTCTTCACACAATGCACAGTCAACCTGTGGAACTCCTTGCCAGAGGATCTTGCGAAGACCAAGGCTATAACAAGGGGTCAAAAAAGACCTAGATAAGTTCATGGAGGATGGGTCCATCAATGGCTATTAGCCAAGATGGGCAGAGATGGTGTCCCTAGCCTCTGTTTGCCAGAGGCTGGGAGTGGGCAGCAGGGGATGGATCACTTGGTGATTGCTTGCTCTGTTCATTCCCTCCGGGACACCTGGCACTGGCCACTGTCGGCAGACAGGACCTGGGCTAGATGGACCTTTGGTCTGACCCAATGTGGCCGTTCCTATGTTCTTAATCCTACTCATATGAGGGGGAAATTGGAAGGGGGAAGGGTGGGAAAACAGGGGAGATACCAAGCCGCTGGCATCCAGTTAGGGCTGCCCCAGCTTCCAGCATCTCTACAGTTGTCTTCGGCTCAAAGCACCGGTCAATGGCCACCATTAATGCCTCCCAGCACCAATTCACCCTCCAAGCTCGGCTCCACCCGCCTTCCCAAATGACTCTTCTCCCAGGGAGGAGCCCAAGCCCCCAACAATCTGGCCCAAAGGGCGGGTGCCCCCAGTGACGCCGAGGCTGAGCTTTGGTGGACGGGTGATATTTATGCAGCGAAAAGAAATGCTCAGGCTACCCCGGGGGCTGAGACAAAACAGATGCACAGAACCCAACAGCAACTGCCTGATGCGCCGATATCTATTGGGCATTCAGGGCATGGGACGCAGCAGCCATGGTAGGACCAAACGCATCACCGCATAGTTCTTGTGGAGCACAGGAAGTCCCGCCTCAGAAGGCCAGACTGACAGCTTCCCTCATAGCCCCCGGATCGATCCCGGCCCCCTCTCTGAACCCAGGCGGAGTGCCCCAGCCTGGAGCACCCAGGCCCCAGCCGTGACAGGAGGTTGCAAGGACTCCCTCGGCTTTACGCAAGGGCAGAAAGCAAAATCTCAGCCCAACCAAAACGAAAACCAAACGTTGCGACAGTGCAGATTGCATGGAAACATATCCCAGCTGAAACTGCCTACAGTACAGACGTCGCTGCTCACAGCTCCTGGCACGACACCTGGGCCAAACGATTCACACAACAGACCCACCAGAAAGACCAAAAGACACCTCCAGAGCTGACGAGGCACCTTGGCCTCCTGCCACAAAGCGGCCAAAAGATCACCCCCACTCAATCGAAAGACTGTGAGGTGTGTGATCCACCAGGAAATAGATCAAAGGGGTCGGCCAGGGTGGCACCTGGCAATTACGAGCCAGGGAGTCTAATTTCAGTCCCAGGAAAATTCGTAACACGCTAGTAAAGAGTAGAATGATCAGACGCAGAAATGAACATGATTTGTTGGGGGGGGGGGTGTCAAAGGGAAAATCACGCCTCGCCAATCTACTAGAATTCTTTGAAAAAAATAATCTACCCAGTTCCAGTTCACAGGGTTAGAGACTGATACCACACTGGCCCTGGGGACGGATGCGCGCGCGCACGCGCACACACACACACACACACACACACACACTGCAGCCTACACTCCATGGAGGGGACCATCCCTCCTTCCCCTGGCACAAAACCCCCACAGTGCTCTGGTAGCCAATTGGCTGATACTCTCCCCCCCCGCACACACACACACACACACACACATCGTTGCTCTGAAAGCCAATGGCAGCGTGGGATACACAGGGGGCATCTCTGGTTTGGGACCCATGGCTAGCACATCCTCCCCCCCACCCCAAAGGCCAGAGCAATGCAGGCTTGTGGGGTACAACTCATACCAAGGGGACCAGCGCCCCCAGAGACCCCACAATAACACACCCGCACACGCAGCCCCAGTGCCTCCAGAGACCCTACAATAACAGCCCCCATACATCCCCCACCCCACCCCTCCCTTCAGCCCAGGCCAGGGCAGGCCCCCAGCTCTCACCACCAGTGGGGCAGACTGGCTGTGTTATTAATTGGGTTTAGCGTTTAACCCTGCACTCCCCAGGCCGCACTCTCCCCCCCCCCACCCCAGAACACGGCAGAGCCGCTTATCGAGACGGACAGGTGTGAGCTGGCCTAATCCCTCTGCACACCGCCGACAGCCAGCTCCCTCCATCCACTAGCAGAGCAGGATCGGCCCCTGCCCTCTATTCCCCCCCGGCAGCTCTGCGCCCTCCCCCTGGAGCAGACAGCTCCCCCCACTGAGTCCCGTCTCCTGGCCCCAAGCCCCTTCTCCGCTCCCCCCCAGCTGGGGAGTTAGACTGTGCCCTCCCCAGGATGTGTTGGGGGGGCTCTCTGCCCAGGCAGGTACCAAGAGCACTCGATAGGTACAAGGAGCAGGGACACTCCCCGGAAAAAACCCCAAAACTTGTTTTCTACTGGGAAAACTGGCAAAACCAGTGAACAACCAGAATTCACCCAGCATGTCAGTGAAAAGGACCCAGGAGTCCTGGCTCACAGCTGCCCCCCCCATCGTTCCTAACCACCAGACCCCACTCCCCTTTCAAAGCTGGGGAGAGAACCCAGGAGTCCTGGCTCCCAGCCCCCCCTGCTCTAACCCACCAGCCCCTACTCCCCTCCCAGAGCTGGGGAGAGAACCCAGGAGTCCTGGCTCCCAACCCCCCTGCTGTAACCCACTAGCCCCCACTCCCCTTTCAGAGCCATGGAGAGAACCCAGGAGTCCTGGCTCCCAGCCCCTCACCCCCGCTCTAACCTCTAGACCCCACTCCCCTTTTGGAGCCGGGGAGAGAACCCAGGAGTCCTGGCTCCCAGCCCCACCCCGCTCCAACCCAACACAGCCCAGAGTCCTTGCCCAAATCCCTTACCTGGCTCTGTGCTCCGGGTGACCCACGGACGCTGTCTAAAATATTCCAGGCCCCAGATGGGGCTGTGGGGGAGGAATCCCAAAAAAGGAGGGGAGTGAAGAAATAGCAGTTGGGGAGAGCAGAAATCCCAATCCAATCTTGGGGGGCAGTGCTGGTCCTTGGGAGGTGCCCGGGGTAAAGGGGGTGGCCCACGCAGCAGAGCTCCAGGTCCTGCAGCGCTGGCCTCTGGCTGTGGGGTCCCCCTGCGCTGGCCAGGCCCCCCGAGAGCAGCAGGTCGGCGTGTGTGGACAGGGCTGTCAGCACCTGGGGATGGGGCTGGAGGTGCGGGGGGGGTTAACACCCATAATCCTCACCCTGTGTCTTTGCTGAGCTAATCAGCTTATGGGGCCTGGGGGTGGGGGGAGCTGGGACCGGCTGGGGGGAGGGGGCAGGAGCATGGGGGTGGCCAGTTCCCAGCAGAGCCAGGCAGACGGTGCCAGGGGAATGGCACGAGCAGACGGGGGTGCCTGGGGGGCGGTGGATGGGGTGCTGGGGAGGAGATGGTGACTAATGGGTTGCAGGAGGGAGATGGGGTGCTGAGGGTATGTGGGGGTGCCCATGTCTATGGGGGTGAGATGGGGCAATGGGGGCTGTAGGAGGGAATGGGGGGTGCCGGGCGCAGTGGGGCTGAGATAGGGGTCCCCAGGAAGATGGGGGATCAGCGGGGGCACACACAGAGGGTGCTGGCGGGGAGCCATGCAGCCAGCTGGGCTTGCAGGTTGTGGGGGACGTAGGGCGGTGCGCACTGGGCAGGTTGGGTGTGGAGCTGTGTTAGAGCAAGCTGTGTATGAGGGGGCGGAGAGCAGGTGGGGTGTGTGTGTGTAGATGTTGTGTGGTATGTGCATAGAGGTTGTGTGTGGAGGGGCGTAGAGGGTGTGTGTTGGGATTTCTGCATGGATGTGGTATGTTGGGATGTATATGGAGGGTGTGTGTTTACATTATGTGTAGAGATTGTGTGTGTGTGTGCATATAGAGGCTGTGTTAGGATTTGTGTGTGGAGGTTGTTTGTTGGAATTTGTGTGGTGTGTTGGGATATGTACGGAGGGGGTGTCTGTGGAGGGTATATGTGTAGGTTATGTGTAGAGGTTTTGCGTTGAAATTTGTATGTGGAGATTGTGTGTGTGTGTGTGTCGGGATTTATGCAGAGGTTGGGTGTATCTGTGGAGAATGTATGGTGTAGGGTGTGTGCAGAGGTTGTGTGTTGGGATTTGTGCATGGAGGTTGTGTGTGTTGGGGTGTGTGTATAGGTTGAGGTTGTATGGGTGTGGGTGTGTAGAGGTTGTGTGTTGGGACGTGTGTGTGGAGGTTATGTGTTGGGGATGTGTGTTGTGTGTATGGAGATTGTGTGTTGAGCCGTGTGTGTAGAGGTTATGTGTTGGAGGAGTGTTGTGTGGTGTGGGTGTGTTGTGTGTATGGAGGTTGTGTGTTGCGATGTGTGTGTGTAGGTTATGTATTGGGGGGTGTGTGTTGTGTTGTGTGGGTGTGTATGCAGGTTTTGTGTTGGGGTATCTGTGTAGAAGTGGGGGGGGTAGAAGTTGTGTGTTGGGGGTGTTGTGCAGGTGTGTTGCGTGTAGAAGTTGTGTGGAAAGGCTGAGGGGTGAGTAGGAGCACACGTTACAGTGTGTAGAGGACGAGTGTCCATGCACACATCAGGGGGAAGAGAGGGAGGGTGTGTGTGTCCAGGGTCCAGGTGTGGGAGCTCAGGGGTGTTGCAAGAGGGAGGCTGCGTGCGCCTGTGGAGTTCTGCACGGAGGGTGCGCAATGGGCTGTGTACCGGTGCTGGGGGGTCTGTGTGTGGTTGTGGGGGGCTGGCCGGGTGCAGTGCAGGCACCTGTTCTACAGGGAGACAAGGAGGGATGGGGGGTTGGCGTGTGTGGGACAGGTTGTGGGGGTTGCGGTCTATGCATTGGGTTGTGAAGAGCTGTATGACAGGTTGTGTGAGGTGGGGGGGTTGTGTGTTTGGGGGGGTGAGGGAGAGCGAGGGGTATCTCCATGGATTGGCTGTTCCCTTCCACCACCACCACCCCCGCTGGCAGGGAAAGGGGGCACAGGGGGAAGTGGGGGGCACGTCGACCACAGCTGGCTGGGAGGGAGCTCGGAGGACCCTGGGTGCGGGCTGAGTGGTCCCAGGGAGGAGCCCCTGGCGCTAGCCCCACACCAGGCAATGAGGCGAGGCAGGCGCGGGCTCCCACGGGGCGAGGGTGCCTGGGTGAGCAAGGGGTGGGGGGTCCTGTGGGGCAGACGGGATGCGAAGGGAGCAGAGCCTGTGGGGCAGGAGACTGGGACTGCGAACCAAGGGGCAGAGACTGGTGGAGGAGGCCGGGGAGTGGAAGGGGAGTGACTGGCACTGGCCACCCCTCTCCACCAAGGGGATAACGCCCTACTACTGCCGGTTGACGGAGCAATGATTCATTTTAATCTGGTTCAGTGTAAACACGGCCATCCAGGAGCAAAGAAAGTGGATCAGATTTCGGGGGGGGTGGTATCTTCGTCCTGGGAAGTCGGGACCCTGAAATCAGCCTTGCTGGCGGCTAACCAGATGAATGTGCCGACGGGACCCAGAGGCTGGGCGCTGAAGACGAGTCCCCGCCGGAAAGACACCGGCGTTTTCACCAGCAAGAGGCGTTAACTGGGACGCCATCGGGGATGGGAATTCGACTACATCTGCTCTGGGAGCGATTGCGGGGGGGGGAAATCGCATGGGACGGGTCGGACGGTTGCCAAGGTCCCGTGTCCGGCCTTGGACATCCGCACCAGGATAAAAGGAACCGTTTTTTAGCCCCGGGAGATGGAGCCATTGACCCGGGCCGGCCGTGGGTCTTTTCTCCCTGTGTGGACATGCCCAGGGGGGCCAGATCCCGGCCTGGCCCCGCTCATGAGTTCCCAGGAGAATTTGGGCATGACCCTCCCCCGGTGGGCACCATCCTCCGCGCTTTCCGGGTGCCCGCCGGGGCAGAGGTGGGAGAAATCCCGGAGCTGCGTCTCCGGCGCAGGATTCGCCTCGGGGGGCTGCACGTTAAAGGAGATGGGCACGTCGCACCGAGTGGCTCGTCAAGCGAACGCCGGGCACCGATTGGGGGGGGCGGGTCCCACGGGGGAAGGGACCATAGCACGGGATGGCGGGCAGAAAGCCAGCCCCAAGGCACCCGCGTGGGGGGGGGGGCACCGCAGGGTTGTGTAAGCCGCGTTCGCACCAAAGCAGATTAGAGCTAATCAGAGCAGCCTGATCGCCCTGCGCTGCCAGGGGGAGGGGCAAGGGGGCAGCAGGTGGCAGTGCCCACCCTGGGGGAGGGGCTGGGCACGGGTGGGGGAAGTCCTCCCCACGGCAAACCCAGCTCTGCCAATCGCTGCACAGGCTCCGCTACTCTGGGCAGACAGGAGGCAGGACACCGAGGTAGATGGACACGTGGGGCTGATGCAGAGCAGCAGGGAGGAGGCAGGATACCGGGGTAGATGGGCCTGTGGGGCTGATGCAGAGCAGCAAGGAGGAGGCAGGATACCGGGGTAGATGGGCCCGTGGGGCTGAGCCGGGCAGCAGGGAGGAGGCACGACGCCGGGGTAGATGGGCCCATGGAGCTGAGCCGGGCAGCAGGGAGGAGGCGGGACGCCAGGGTAGATGGGCCCATGAGGCTGATCCAGAGCAGCAGGGAGGAAGCGGGACACCGGGGTAGAAGGGCCCATGGGGCTGAGCCGGGCAGCAGGGAGGAGGCAGGATGGCGAGGTAGATGGGCCTGTGGGGCTGATGCAGAGCAGCAGGGAGGAGGCAGGATACCGGGGTAGATGGGCCCGTGAGGCTGAGCCGGGCAGTAGGGAAGAGGCGGGACGCCGAGGTAGATGGGCCCGTGGGGCTGAGCCGAGCAGCAGGGAGGAGGCGGGACACCGAGGCAGATGGACCTGTGGGGCTGAGCGGGCAGCAGAGCGAGGAGGCGGGACGCCAGGGTACATGGGCCCGTGGGGCTGACGCGGGCAGCAGGCGGGATGCCGGGGTAGATGGGCCCGTGAGGCTGATGCAGAGCAGCAGGGAGGAGGTGGGACGCCAGGGTAGATGGGCCCATGGGGCTGAGCCAGGCAGTAGGGAAGAGGTGGGACACCGGGGCAGCTGGTCCCATGGGGCTGATGCAGAGCAGCAGGGAGGACGCGGGACTCCAGGGTAGACGGACCCATGGGGCTGAGCCGAGCAGCATGAAGGAGGTGGGACGCCGAGGTAGATGGGCCCATGAGGCTGAGGCGGGCAGCAGGGAGGAGGTGGGATGTCAGAGTACATGGGCCCGCGGGGCTGAGCCGGCAGCAGGGGGGAGGTGGGACGTCAGGGTACATGGCCCGCAGGGACGCCAGGGTAGATGGGCCCAGGGGGCTGAGCTGGGCAGCAGGCGGGACGCCGGGGTAGCTGGGCCCATGGGGCTGAGCCGGGCAGTAGGGAAGAGGTGGGACGCCGGGGTAGAGGGGCCCATGAGGCTGATGCAGAGCAGCAGGTAGAAGGCGGGATGCCAGGGTAGATGGGCCCATGAGGCTGAGCCGGGCAGCAGGGAGGAGGTGGGACGTCAGGGTACATGGGCCCATGAGGTTGATGCAGAGCAGCAGGGAGGCGGGACTCCAGGGTAGATGGGCCCATGAGGCTGAGCCGGGCAGCAGGGAGGCAGGACTCCAGGGTAGATGGGCCCATGAGGCTGAGCCGGGCAGCAGGGAGGAGGTGGGACGTCAGGGTACATGGGCCCGCGGGGCTGAGCTGGCAGCAGGGAGAAGGCGGGACGCCGGGGTAGATGGGCCCGGGGGCTGAGCTGGGCAGGAGGCGGGACGCCGGGGTAGCTGAGCCCATGAGGCTGATGCAGAGCAGCAAGGAGGAGGCGGGACGCCCGGGTAGATGGGCCCATGAGGCTGGTGCAGAGCAGCAGGGAGGCGGGATACCAGGGTAGATGGGCCCGGGGGGCTGCTCCCATTGGGTGACCCCCAGCCTTGTTGCTCTTCCTGGAGGGCGCGGGAGCGAAGGGCTGGCGGGCCGGGCCCCACAGTCACTGCACCGGATCTGCTGCAAAACCCAACTCTTCTTTATTTAGAAAAATATCCAACAGCGCCCCAACGGGGGGGGCAATAACTTAGAGCAATGCAACATGGTGCCGAGGGGGGGCAGCCTGGGCGTGCTGCCCCATGTGCCACCCTGGCACCAACGCAACATGCAAACCGGGGCTGAGAATGGGGCCCCCCGGGCAGCGGGAGGCCCCTGGGACTGGGGGGGGTGGGTCTGTGCCCGGGGGGTGCAGGGTATGAAGGTATCAGGACACCCCACGGGGACCCAGCTTCATCTCCACACACCGCCCCCCTTGCTGGCACGGGCACCGATCTGGGCCGCCTTCCGCCCACCCTTGGAAGGGCCATGGGTCTTCTCGGGGCCGGGTCGGGTGCTGGATGGGCGCCGGGGGGGACCCACCTGCGGGAGAGGGGAGGGAGGGTGAGTGGCCGGAAACAGAGCCCCAGACCGTGGGGGAAGGGTGCAACCCCTCAGGGTGTCAGGCCCCCGTCCATCTCAGCGCCCTGCCCCATAGCAATCCCCACAGCGCCCAGAGCCCATCACCCACAGAGCCCAGCCTCACAGCCCCCCATGGCGCCCAGGACCCGCAGAGTCCACCCCCAGCGCCCCCTAACGCTGACAGCACCCATCCCCCCCAGCCCATGGCAGACTCACCTCTCTCCTGCCGGCCTCGGGTAGCCTGGGGTCGAGGTTCCTGCGGGCGGACGGGTTCACGTGGCCCCCGTCGCCCTTCACGTCGGGCCTGAGGAGCAGCAGATAGGAATGGCCCTCTTGGCCAAGAGAACCCAGGAGTCCTGGCTCCCAGCCGCCTCTGCTCTAATCCACCAGCCCCCATTCCCCTCCCAGAGTCAGAGACAGAACCCAGGAGTCCTGGCTCCCAGCCCCCCTGCTCTAACCCTCCAGCCCCACTCCCCTCCCAGAGCTGGGGAGAGAACCCAGGAGTCCTGGCTCCCAGTCGCCTCTGCTCTAACCCACCAGCCCCCATTCCCCTCCCAGAGTCAGGGACAGAACCCAGGAGTCCTGGCTCCCAGCCCCGCTGCTCTAACCCACCAGCCCCACTCCCCTCCCAGAGCCGGGGAGAGAACCCAGGAGTCCTGGCTCCCAGCCGCCTCTGCTCTAACCCACCAGCCCCCATTCCCCTCCCAGAGTCAGAGACAGAACCCAGGAGTCCTGGCTCCCAGCCCCCCTGCTCTAACCCACCAGCCCCACTCCCCTCCCAGAGCCAGGGAGAGAACCCAGGAGTCCTGGCTCCCAGCCGCCTCTGCTCTAACCCACCAGCCCCCATTCCCCTCCCAGAGTCAGAGACAGAACCCAGGAGTCCTGGCTCCCAGCCCCCTCCTCTGACCCACCAGCCCCCATTCCCCTCCCAGAGCCGGGGAGAGAACCCAGGAGTCCTGGCTCCCAGCTCCACCCTCGCTCTAACCACTGGACCCCACTCCCCTCCCAGAGCTGGGGAGAGAACCCAGGAGTCCTGGCTCCCAACCCTCCCCCTGCCTAGCCCTAAACTGAGCTGACAGGGGTGTAAATGGGGGGAACCTCCCACACTCGGACCCATATCCTAAGTTTTGCATCTCTGTGTCAATGGGGAGGTGGGGAGATGAACCGCAGCAGCTAGGGAACTACACCTCCCAGCATGCAAGGCAGAGTAGAGTAGTGCAATCTGGGAGTTGTAGTCTCCTTGGGCCGCCCTTGGGGTGTAAGTCCTGCCCCCAGGGGTCCCTAGGAGTGGGGTGGAGCCCTGGGGCAGGCACAGTGCCAGCCTTACCCGCTGCAGTAGCCGGAGCGCAGGTAGGCGAACAGCTCCTCGGAGGAGGGCGCCACCCGGCCCTTGGCCTGGCACAGCCGCAGCAGGCGGGAGACCTCGGCCACCTGCCGGGGGGACAGGACGCCCCCCTCACCCCCTGCTAGGAGAGATGGGGTGAGCCAGGGCAGGGGGAGGGGCAGCTGGTCCCAGGGTAGTGCTAGGGGGCGCTGTGGGGCAGGGAGCGGGGCAGGGGGCTCAGCAGGGGGCGCTCTCCCCTGGCAGGCAGGGCTGGCCCCAGGACACTAGGGGGTGCTGTGGGGCAGGGAGGCCAGCAGGGGGTGCTCTCCCCTGGCAGGCAGGGCTGGCCCCAGGGCACTAGGGGGCGCTGTGGGGCAGGGACACAGCAGGGGGTGCTCTCCCCTGCCAGGCAGGGCTGGCCCCAGGGCACTAGGGGGCGCTGTGGGGCAGGGAGGCCAGCAGGGGGTGCTCTCCCCTGGCAGGCAGGGCTGGCCCCAGGGCACTAGGGGGCACTGTGGGGCAGGGACACAGCAGGGGGTGCTTTCCCATGGCAGGCAGGGCTGACCCCAGGGCGCTAGGGGGCGCTGTGGGGCAGGGACACAGCAGGGGGCGCTCTCCCTTGGCAGGCAGGGCTGGCCCCAGGGCGGTGCTAGGGGGCGCTGTGGGGCAGGGGGCAGGGCTGGGGGGCTCACCAGCTGGGCGTTGCGGGGGGCTCGGCGGCTCCAGGTTCCGCTGCCCGTAGCTGGCTCTGGCGAGTGGCACCTTGGTCTTCTGCACGGCGGCGGTGTGGGGGGCACGCTGGGGGCCGTGGGGCCGGAGCGTGTCCCACAGCGAGGGGTGGTCATCTCGGGCCGAGCCTGCAGGCAGAGGAGACTGGGCGGGGGGGATCACACAGGGGCCAGGCCATGCCACGCTGCTGGCATGGGGGGGCAGGACCCACGGGGGTGGGGGACAGGAGGGGCAGGCCCCAGGCTGCTAGACCCATGTGAGACTGGCCCCAGGGGAGGGGGGGAAGAGTGGGACCCACGGGGGGAGGGACCCGGGGTGCTGGAGGGGAGGCATCTGCCTGGGGCGGGACCCAGATGGGGCAGGCCTGGGGCTCCTATGGGGCGGGACCAAGGTGGGGTAGCCTTACCTGGCTGGGTGTGGGGCTGGGCCTGGCCCGTGGGTTGGGGGGGACTCTCACCCCCCGGCCCCTCCTGCCTGGGGGCGTCACTCGGCATCTGCTCCAGCAGCTGAGAGAAAGACGGGGGGCAGGGGCAGACGTGAGCAGCCGGGTACCCCACCCCTGACCCCCTCCCTCCGCCCCACACGCACAGCCAGTCCCCAGCCCCCCACTCTCCCTGGCCAGAACCCCCCCACTGCCAGGCTCCTACCAGCGACATGTAGTACTGCAGCTCCGGGCGCAGCTGGCCGGGGAGCACCCGCCCCCCGCTCTCCAGGCTGCTGTCTGGGGGGGTCTCGCGATCGCTCGGCCCCCCCTCCTCCTCGGGGTAGGGGTGCTCCGCCAGGTGAGGGGGGTGCGAGCTCAGCCCTGGGCAGGAAAAAGGGGTCAGAGCAGCACAATCCAGTTCCCTCCCAGCCTCAGGTGTCAGCCTCAATGCCCCAGGGCAGCGCTAGGGGGCACTGTGGGGCAGGGAGTGGGGCGGGGGACTCAGCAGGGGGCGCTCTCCCCCGGCAGGCAGGGCTGGCGCCAGGGCAGCACTAGGGGGCACTGTGGGGCAGGGAGCGAGGCAGGAGCTCAGCAGGGGGCGCTCTTCCCCAGCAGCCAGGGTTGGCCCTAGGGTGGCACTAGGGGGTGCTGTGGGGCAGGGAGCAGGGCAGGGGGCTCAGCAGGGGGTGCTCTCCCCTGGCCAACATGGCTGGCCCCAAGGCGGTGCTAGGGGGCGCTGTGGGGCAGGGAGCCGGGCAGGCGCCTCAGCAGGGGATGCTCTCCCCCAGCAGGCAGGGCTGGCCCCAGTGCAGCGCTAGGGGGCGCTGTGGGGCAGGGAGCATGGACACCTCTCATGCTGGCCAGGTGATCCCCGCACAAACAGCCCCACGCTCCACCCCAGAGCCAGCTGCATCTCAGCCAGTGAGGACAGCCAGGGGGAGCTGCTCCCAGCCCCCCACCCGGCTCGGGCTTCCCCGGAGCCGGCGGTGGGATGGGGGGCGCCCCCATGCCCCATACCTGGGCCGGCAGAGTCGTCGAGCTGCGGCTCCAGTGGCTGGAAGCCCGGCTGGCTCAGGAGGCTCTGGTTCAGGAGCTGGGCCAGCTCGGCGGAAACGCACCCACTGGGCGCCAGGGGCAGGAAGCGCTCGGGACCCCGCACCGGGGGCAGAGAGCTGCGCTGGGTGATGGGCTGCAGGGGCACGGCTTGGGCGAAGGCCCAGCCACCCCCCTCGCCGTCCCCGGCGCCACCGCGGGGGTCCTCCTGCCAGCTCTCCTGCTTCCCGGGCAGCGCGGGGCTGGGGGGCTGGCCCAGGCGCTCCGGCTCGGAGAGGGAGACGGCGGCGGAGACGGGAGGCTGTTGAGGGACAGAGATGGGGGGAGTTAGAAACCGGAGGGAGGACAGGGGATAAGAACAGGACTCCTGGGTTCTCTCCCCAGCTCTGGGAGAGGAGTGGGGGCTGGTAGTTAGAGCGGGGGGGCTGGGAGCCAGGACTCCTGGGTTCTCTCGGGGGCTCTAGGAGGGGAGTGGGGGCTGGGAGGTTAGAGTGGGGGGCTGGGAGCCAGGACTCCTGGGTTCTCTCCCTGGCTCTGGGAGGGGAGTGGGGGTTGTTGGTTAAAGCAGGGGAGGCTGGGAGCCAGGACTCCTGGGTTCTCTCCCTGGCTCTGGGAGGGGAGTGGGGGCTGGGGGGTTAGAGTGGGGGGCTGGGAGCCAGGACTCCTGGGTTCTCTCCCTGGCACTCACCTGGCAGGGGCCCTTGGCGGGGGACTGAGAGGAGGAATCGCCGGTCAGCACCCGCAGGGCCTCGTTCCAGTGCGACTGCATCATGGCCTGGAGCCGGGCCACCATGTCCGCTCGCTGGGCCTCCAGCCGCCACTTCCCGGCCTGCAGCTCCCGCGCCGCCTCCTCCTGCCTGGCCAGCCTGTAGAGAAGGGGGGCTGTCAGTGCTCTACTGTGGGGGCGCCACATGGGCACAGCCTGGCCTGGATAACCAGCCGCCCCGCCCCAGAGGTGGCCGCATCTCTGCACCGGGCGAGTGGTCCCCATGTAACCATCTGCCCATCCCCAGAGGTGGCTGCATCTCAGCGCCGGGCAAGGAGTCCCTGGGTAACCCACCACCCCTCCCCAGAGGTGGCCGCATCCGGTGCCGGGCGAGGGGTCCCTGGGTAACCAGCCACCCCACCCCAGAGGTGGCCGCATCTCGGCGCCGGGCAAGGGGTCCTCAGGTAACCAGGCCCTCGGGGCCCACCCGGTACCTCAGCTCATAGTCCTCCACCAGGCGCCGCTGACGCTCCTCACGCTCGGCCAGCTCGGCCCGGAATTGCGCCAGCTGACTGCCCAGCTCCCGCTCGTGGTGCCCGCTGAGCTCCAGCAGCTGCCTCCTGAGGGAGGAGGGGAGAAAGGCCGGGCTGAGCAGCGGGCACGGGGCCCCCTTCCAACCCCACCCGTGGGGGGGGCTGTGATCAAGGGGCTGGGAGGGGGGCGGCCGTGGGACGAGGAATTGGGGGGGTACCTGTGCTGCTCCCGCATGGCGCCCGTCTGCCGCAAACTGTCCTCGTGCACCCGTGCCAACCTCTCCGTCACCTGCTGCTCCAACGCCACCTTCAGCTCCGCCTCCAGCTTCGCCTTCTGTGCCTCACACCGCGCCTGGGGGCACAGGGGGTCTGCTGGCAGCCAGGGACCCCCCCAAGCTAGTCCCCCCCGGGGCCAGAGGGGACAGGCCCCTGCCCCATTCCCCGCCCTCCTGAGCCAGCCAGTCCCAGCCCTGGGGCCGAGGGGACGCCGGTGCCCCCTAGAGGGGACAGGCTCCTGCCCCATTCCCTGCCCCCCTGAGCCAGCCAGTCCCCACCCTGGGGCCGGGTGGGAGCCGGTGCCCCCTAGAGGGGACAGGCTCCTGCCCCATTCCCTGCCCCCCTGAGCCAGCCAGTCCCCACCCTGGGGCCGGGTGGGAGCCGGTGCCCCCTAGAGGGGACAGGCTCCTGCCCCATTCCCTGCCCCCCTGAACCAGCCAGTCCCCGCCCTGGGGCCGGGTGGGAGCCGGTGCCCCCTAGAGGGGACAGGCCCCTGCCCCATTCCCTGCCCCCCTAAGCCAGCCAGTCCCTGCCCTGGAGCCGGGTGGGAGCCGGTGCCCCCTAGAGGGGACAGGCCCCTGCCCCATTCCCTGCCCCCCTGAGCCAGCCAGTCCCTGCCCTGGGGCCGGGCGGGAGCCAGCGCCCCCTAGAGGGGACAGGCCCCTGCCCCATTCCCTGCCCCCCTGAGCCAGCCAGTCCCTGCCCTGGGGCCGGGTGGGAGCCGGTGCCCCCTAGAGGGGACAGGCTCCTACCCCATTCCCTGCCCCCCCGCCCCCCAAGCCAGCCAGCCAGCCCTGCTCTGGGGCTGGCTTGGAGCTGGCACCCCCTAGATAGGAAAAGCCCCAGTACCTTCACCAGGCTGATCTCCATCTGCAGCCCGTCCCGCTCCCTCCGCGCTGCCTCCAGCTCGCTCTCCAGGCGCTGGGCGTCGGCCTGCACCGAGGCCAGGACCTGCTGGGCGTCCGCCGCGCGCTGGGCCTCCCGCTGCACGGCTGCCTGGCAAAGGGACAGCCGGATGGGCAGCCCGTGGGCTAACCACTGCCTCGCACTGCCCGGCTCCAGCGGGGCAGAACCCAGCCGCCCCACTCTAACCCACCAGCCCCTACTCCCTTCCCAGAACTGGGGAGAGAACCCAGGAGTCCTGGCTCCCAGCTCCCCCTGCTCTGACCCACCAGCCCCCACCCCCCCACCCCAGAGCCGGGGAGAGAACCCAGGAGTCCTGGCTCCCAGCCCCCCCTGCTCTAACCACCAGCCCCCACTCCCCTCCCAGAGCCGGGGAGAGAACCCAGGAATCCTGGCTCCCAGCCCCCCCTGCTCTGACCCACCAGCCCCCACTCCCCCACCCCAGAGCCGGGGAGAAAACCCAGGAGTCCTGGCTGCCAGCCCCCCCGCTCTGATCTCCCACCCCCCACTCCCCTCCCAGAGCCGGGGAGAGAACCCAGGAGTCCAGGCTCCCAGCCCCCCTGTTCTAACCCACCAGCCCCCACCCTGCCCCCAGAGCCAGGGAGAGAACCCAGGAGTCCTGGCTCCCAGCCCCCCTGCTCTAACCCATCAGCCCCTACTCCTCTCCCAGAAATAGGGAGAGAACCCAGGAGTCCTGCCTCCCAGCCCCCCCGCTCTAACCCACCAGTCCCCACTCCCCTCCCAGAACCGGGGAGAGAACCCAGGAGTCCTGGCCCCAGCCCCCTCTGCTCTAACCCACCAGCCCCTACTCCTCTCCCAGAAATAGGGAGAGAACCCAGGAGTTCTGGCTCCCAGCCCCCCCTGCTCTAACCCACCAGCCCCCACTCCCCTCCCAGAGCCGGGGAGAGAACCCAGGACCCCTGGCTCCCAGCACCCCCGCTCTAACCACTAGTTTCCACTCCCTCTGAGGGGTGGGATAGAGGAAAAGCTGGACCCCAGGAGTGTGGGGGAGACAGGTGGGGTTTGGAACACAGAAGGCGGGGGGGGCAGGACATGGGAGCCAGGGTCACAGACGAGGGTGTCGTGGCAATGGAACTGGGCCTTTAGGAGATGGGGGCACCCAGGGCAGGGGGCACAGAGGGAGAGGGGAAAAGGGGACATGACGAGGGGCATCAAGGGAGTCCCCTGGCCAGTGGGAGGGCAGAGGGGAAGGGGGCCGGGGCTGGGTGGGCAGAGTGGCAGGGTGCCCTGCAGGCAGGGGCAGAGGGGAGGCGGGCATAGGACGCTGCTCCCGGGTCAGATCTGGGGGTGGGGGGGGTCTCACCTTCTCTCGCTCCAGCTGCCCAGCGCTCTCATCCTGCAGCGCCTGGCACCGCTGCTCCAGCTGGCGCTCCCGCTGCGCCCAGCCCGCCTGCTGCTCCTCCAGCGTGGCCCGCAGCGCCTCCAGCTGGCGCTGCCCGTGCTCCCGCTCAGCCTGCAGCCCCCGCCCGCGCTGGCGCTCCGCCTCCAGGCTACGCAGCAGCCCCGCCTTCTCCTCCTGCTGCGGGGGAAGGGACACAGGGGTGAGGGGGCCACCCCATTCTAGGGGCAGCAGGGCTCCAGCGCCGGGCCCTACGGGGAGCAGGGCATGCTGGGAGCTGCGGTCCCCATGGGCTCCAGCATCGGGCACTACAGGGAGCAGAGCATGCTAGGAGCTGCGGTACCCATGGCCTCCGGCGCCGGGCCCTATGGGGAGCAGGGCATGCTGGGAGCTGCGGTCCCCGTGGGCTCCAGCGTCGGGCACTATAGGGAGCAGAGCATGCTGGGAGCTGCGGTACCCATGGCCTCTGGCACCCGGCTCTGTGGGGAGCAGGGCATGCTGGGAGCTGCAGTCCCCATGGGCTTCAGCACCCAGCCCTATGGGAAGCAGTGCATGCTGGGAGTGGTGATACCCGTGGGCTCCAGCACCCAGCTCTGTGGGGAGCAGGGCATGCTGGGAGCTGCGGTACCTATGGGCTCCGGCACCTGGCCCTACAGGGAGCAGGGCATGCTGGGAGCTGTGATCCGTGACAGCTCCAGCGCCCGGCTCTAGGAGTAGGGCATGCTGGGAGCTGCGGTCCCCACGGGATTCAGTGCCCGGCTCTGTGGGGAGCAGAGCATGCTGTGAGCAGTGATCCCTGCGGGCTCTGGTGCCCGGCCCTATAGGAAGCAGGGCATGCTGGGAGCTGCAGTCCCTGTGGGCTCCGGCACCTGGCTCTAGGAGGAGCAGGGCATGCTGGGAGCTGCAGTCCCCCATGGGCTCCAGCACTCAGCTCCGTGGGCCCCTTTCTGCACCCCCCAGCCGTTGGGCTCCAGCTCAGGCAGGGGATTCTTACCAGCGCTGCTGCCTCCTCCCGCTGCTGGCTCGCTGCCTGCTGCTCCCTGCTCAGGGCCTCCAGCGCCTGCTCCAGCCGCGCCTCCAGCTGTGACGCCCTCTGCGGGGGAGACGCACCAGGGCTCAGGGCGGCGCTGGGCGGGCGTCTCGCCCACCCGTGCCCCCTGCCGGCTCGCCACTCACCTCCTGCTGCTCACTCAGCGCCCGCTGCACCACCTCCTTCTCTGCCTGCAGCCCCCGCAGCAGCTCTGTCCGCTCCGCCTCCTGCCTGTTCCAGCCCTCCACCACCTTGGCCAGGGTCTGCCAGAGGAGAGGGAAAAGGAGTGCGCCATGGGGCACGGCCCTGCCGGTGCCCCTCACTCCCGACCTGCAGCCCTCTGCTAGCCCAGCCCTGCCCCCCACGCAGCTCTGCCGGTGCCCCTCACTCCTGACCCACAGTCCCTGTTCACCTTGTCCAGCTGCTCGATCATACTGTCCTTCTTCATGTCAGCGGAGATGGCTGCGGCCAGCTGCTGTTGCAGCTCCAGGGCCCGGCTCTGCAGGCCCTGCACGTGCCGCTCACAGTGCTGCGAGGAAACCAGGGGTCAGTACCGGGGCGGGGGGCTGGGGTCGCCCCCCTCAGCTCCCTGCGGGCCATGCCAGGGCTCAGCCAGAGCCTGTCAGCTCAGCCGAGACCCACTGCACCAAACCCACCAGTGCCCGGGGAATCCCCCAGGCAGCTAGCAGTACGGGGCATATGACACGCGCCCAAACAGAGCTGAGTGCACCCCATAGACAGCACTTCAGGGTAATGAGAGTCACAAAGCACCCGCCTCTCCCCATCCTGAGACACCAGCAGGGGCTCCATTCCCTGCCCTGGGAGCCGGCTCCCCTCAGCTTCTGCCCGGGCACAGTGGCCTGCCCTGAGGATGCACCCAGTATCAAGGGGCAGTGGGTGACAAAGGGTCCCTTCTTCGCCCCATCAGCGGGGACCATCAGATTCCACCTCCCCCCTCACAGGGAGCTAGTGGAGTGGGGGAAGTCAGGACTCCTGGGACCTTGTAAAACTAACAACGAGACATTGAAATCCATTCTGTCTGGATTCACAGAGTAGCAGACAAACACACTGAATAGCCACAGACCCCTGGAGGATCTGAGAGAGAACCCAGGAGTCCTGGCTCCCAGCCCCCCCTGCTCTAACCCACCAGCCCCCACTCCCCTCCCAGAGCCAGGAATAGAACCCAGGAGTCCTGGCTCCCAACCCCCCCTGCTCTAACCCACCAGCCCCCACTCCCCTCCCAGAGCCAGGAATAGAACCCAGGAGTCCTGGCTCTCAGCCCCCCCTGCTCTAACCCACCAGCCCCCACTCCCCTCCCAGAGCTGGGAGAGAACCCAGGAGTCCTGGCTCCCAGCCCCCCCTGCTCTGACCCACCAGCCCCCACTCCCCTCCCAGAGCCAGGAATAGAACCCAGGAGTCCTGGCTCCCAGCCCCCTCACAACCACCAGCCCCCACTCCCCTCCCAGAGCTGGGAGGAGAACCCAGGAGTGCTGATCCTGAGCTCCGGTAGGCTCCCCATGGGCAGTGCAATGGGCCCACCCAGCTGGGGGTCCCTCTCACCCCAGCCCCACCCCTGATCAGACCAATGTGCCCATCTAGCCCTCCATCCCCCCGCGATGGATTAAAATCATCTTAGCCAACCCCACACCCCTCCAAGTACGTAAACACACACACACACACACAGCCTGGCTACACCCTCCCCGGGCACACCCAGCATGTGTAAACACACACACAACCCTGCGTACACCCCTCCCCAGGTACACCCGCCCGCCCAGCCCCTGCACGTGTAAACACACACACTACCACACGTATACCCGAGTACACCCGCCAGCCCAGCCCTGCTATGTGGCAACACACACACTGGGTACACCCCTCCCCAGGTACACCCGCCTGCCCAGCACTGGTTCATAAACACCCACTCCCCTGCCCCAGGTACACCCTGTAATGTAAACACACACACACACACAGACATACAGCCTCGTTACACACCACCCCAGGTACACCCGCCCCCCAAGCACACACCTCCACCCCAGGTACACCCCTCCCTGGGTACACCCACCCGCCCAGCCCCAGGACGTGTAAACACCCCCACCCCGGGTACACCCCTTCCCGGGTACATCCAGTAATGTAAACACACACACACACAGACATACAGCCTCGTTACACATCACCCCATCAAGCACACACCTCCACCCCAGGTACACCCCTCCCTGGGTACACCCACCTGCCCAGCCCCAGTACGTGTAAACACTCCCACCCCGGCTACACCCCTTCCCGGGTACACCGGCCCCTCCAGCCCCAGTACCTGTAAACACACACTCACAACCCAGGTACACACGCACAACCCCTCTGGCATGTGTTTACACACACTCTGGGTACATCCCTCCCCAGGTACACACCCCTCCACACCCACCAGGTCAGCACACACGGCATACACCCCTCCCACACCTACACACACTCCTGTACACACTTCCCACCTCTGGTACACACACGTACGGGGCACACCGCTCCCGAAATACATTCCCCATGGGAGCTGGGTGCAAAGGATCCTGGGAGACCAGCCCGGCGCCCTGCCCCTCACCTTCCGGCGGGCCCGCTCCTTGGCCAGCGCCTCCTTCAGCAGCAGGGGCTCCGTGGTGGGCGCGGACTCAGGGGGTGTGCCCAGGCGCAGGCTGGCGTAGCGGGGAAACAGCTCCTCCAGGCCGCACACCGAGCCGGGCGGGGACAGCTCCTGCAGGGGCCTAGCGCTGAAATCGGGCAGGAGATTAGGGGGCCCCCGGACAGGCCAGCACAGTTCGGCACCCACAGTCCCCCCTTCCCTCTCAGCTCTCTCCATGGTGGCTGTGGATGCCGAGGCCGAGACGCAGCCATCTCTGGGGCGGGACGGCTGGTTACCCAGGGACCCCTCGCCCAGCACGGAGATGCGACCACCTCTGGGGCAGGGCGGCTGGTTACCCAGGGACCTCTCACCCAGTGCTGAGATGCAGCCACCTCTGGGGCGGGGCAGCTCAAAAACAGCCTGATTTTAACCTGTCCCTGCCCAGCACTCACGCGAGGAGGGCAGTGGTGCTGTCGCTCTCAAAGGAGTCGTCGTCCTTCCGCTGTGCCATCCCCAGGCCAAGGGCGCCCCCTGCTGAAGAAAGGGTCCGGCTGCTCAGTGACACTGTCCTCCCAATCTGCTGGGGAGCTCCGGCGCCCGTGTCCCACCCCATGGGCAGCACATGCTGCTCCCCTTGTGACACAACCACCCCCTGGCTCTGGGAGGGGAGTGGGGGCTAGTGGTTAGAGCAGGGAGATCTGGGAGCCAGGACTCCTGGGTTCTCTCCCCGGCTCTGGGAGGGGAGTGGGGGCTGGTGGGTTGGAGCAGGAGGGGTCTGGGAGCCAGGACTCCTGGGTTCTCTCCCCGGCTCTGGGAGGGGAGTGGGGGCTGGTGGGTTGGAGCAGGAGGGGTCTGGGAGCCAGGACTCCTGGGTTCTCTCCCTGGCTCTGGGAGAGGGGTGGGGAGGCCTGTGGTCTAGCCAAGGGCCCAGGCAGGGCATCCCTGTTCCCTCACACAGGGGCCAGGCAGCTTCACAGGGGGCTGAGCCAACCCGGGCCCAGTGGCTCTGTGCTGTGCTCTGCTCCCTGGCATGGCTGGGCACTGCCACAGTGCCCCCTGCAGGCCCTGCCACACTTTGCAAGCAGAGAGGAAAAAGAGTGGGGTGGGGGGCTGGTAATAAACCACCCCCAACCTACGGCATGCGCAGAGATCTGGGGAGGGGCAGTTGGTTACCCAGGGACCCCTCGCCTGGCACGGAGATGCAGCCAGCTCTGGGGCGGGACGGCTGTTCCCACTCCAGCCCTGACTGCCAGGGGAGAGCGGCCCCCACCCCACTCACCAGGGGGCAGCTCGCGGGAATCCTGCAGCATGGTCCTCAGGTGCGACCTCACGGTCTCCATCTCGGCCACATGCCGCGACTCGCCGCCCTGCTGGAGGATCCAGACACGGCCGTCAATGCCGCCTGGCCCCACAGCCTGCCCCACCGCCCAGCCCCACATCCTGCCTCCTTACCTTCCTGCGGGCGCTAGCCTCTACCCCCGCCGAGAGCGTGCGGCTCAGCTCCTCGGCGAGGGCGTCCAGGTCGGGCGGCTGCAGCTGGGAGCAGGCGTCCAGCTCGGCCTGACGGCTCCGGCGCAGGGAGGCATAGAGCTGGGCCGTCACCTCAGAGCCGAAGGGCTGGGCCGGTGTGGCCGGGGCCGAGAGGGGCAGCGGCTCCATGTCACTGAGCAGGTCCTCGCTGCGCAGGGAGGCATCCAGCCCGGGGCAGGGGCCCTTCTCCGCCATGGGGGGGCCGTGTGCTCACCGAAGGGATTGGGAACTGCCGGTCTGTCGCCTGGGGAGTCCCCCTTGGTAGTGAGCAGTAGAGAGGCTCTGACACACACAGACACCCATAGACCCACACACAGCCAGGAAATACTCCCAGCTGAAAGCAGTAAAGGGGCTCTGACACACACACAATATAGCACCACACACTCACTCACTTACTAGTGGGAATCTCCCCAGCTGAGAGTGATAGAGGGACTCTGACACACATACACACACACGCACAGCCAGGATAGAACCCAAGAGCCCTGGCTTTCAACCCCCCCAATTCTAACCACAATCCGCCCCCCCAGAGCTAGGGAGAGAACCCAGGAGTCCTGGCTCCCAGCTCCCCCTCCCTGCTTTAACTACTAGCTCCCTCTGCCCTCCCAGAGATGGGGAGAGAACCCAGGAGTTCTGAGCATATTGGACCCCCATATATCTCATCACTCAGTGCAGGACGGGGTCACCCCCCCGCACCCTTAGCCCTGTGGGTCTGACCCAGCCAGGGGGCCGGGCGCTGGTGTGGAAGCTGCTCCAGCCTCCCGGGGGGTGTCAACCAGGGGGGCAATCCCAAGGGAGGGGGGGGACCCTGCTATGGGGCAGGCAGCAGCACTCACCCGCCAGAGGTGGGGAGAAGGTGCTGGGCCCCTCACGCCAGGCCAACAGCGGCCGGGGGACGCTCCAGGCTCTGGCTCCGCACAGACCCTGGAGATGCGGGGGTTGTGGGGGGCACAGAGCAGTCAGGGGGGGACCAAGCCAGGCCACCAGCACCACCAGGGTCTCCCCATCCCCCCATGATTCCCTTAGCCCCTTCCCCCAAAGGGGTGACAACCTCCAGCCCCCCAGAAGTTACCTTCAGCCCCGCCTCCCCCAGCCCCTCCTCCAGCCCCACAGGGATCTCCTCCAGCCTCTCCTCCAGCCCCATAGGGGTCTCCTCAGCCAAACAGGGATCTCCCCCAGCCCAGCCCCGCTCTCCAGCCCCCCAGAAGTTATCCCCAGCCCAGCCCAGCCCAGCCCCACAGGAGTCTCCCCCAGCCCCTCCTCCAGCCCCACAGGAGTCTCCCCCACGCCCGCTGTCCAGCCCCACAGGGGTCTCCCCCCTCCAGCCCCACAGGGGTCTCCTCCAGCCCCACAGGGGTCTCCCCCAGCCCAGCCTCATAGGGGTCTCCCCCAGCCCCTCCTCCAGCCCCACAGGAGTCTCCTCCATGCCCGCTGTCCAGCCCCACAGGGATCTCCCCCCCAGCCCCACAGGGGTCTCCCCCAGCCCAGCCCCACAGGGGTCTTCCCCCTCCAGCCCCACAGGGGTCTCCCCCCCCAGCCCCACAGGGCTCCTGTCTCTCCCCGTTGGAAAAAACCCCTCCCCCCATGGGGCTGCCCAGCCTCACCCCCCAACTGCTCTCCCAGCCCCGCCCCCTGCCTCGCAGCGTTCCAGCCCCGCCCCCAGCGCTCCAGCCCCGCCCCCAGCGAGCCAACCCCGCCCCCAGCCGCGCTGCGCTACGGCCACGCCCCCAGCGCTCCAGCCCCGCCCCCAGCGCGCCAGTCACGCCCCCTGCCTTGCTGCGCTCTGGCCCCGCCCCCAGCGCTCCAGCCCCGCCTCCTATGCTCCAGCCCCGCCCCCTGCCTCGCGGCGCTCCAGCCTCGCTGCGCTCCAGCCCCGCCCCTCCGCATGCCCAGCCCCGCCCCTTTCCCCTCACACCGCCCGGCCCCGCCCCGCCAAGCCCCGCCCCCCCAACCGACTCCCCGCCGCCAGCCCCGCGCGCCCCACCCCCCACCGGGCACCTGGGCGCGAGGCGGCCGCCGCCATCTTGGTGCGGGGCAAAGTCCGGCGCGCAGGGCGGAAGCGGAAGCGGAAGCGGCAGCGCGAGGGGCGGAAGGGAAAAAGGCGGGGGCGGGGCGAGGAGCGGCGGAGCGGCCGGGGCCGAGGTGCGGGGAAGGGGGGGGCGGGGCAGAGTTGGGGGAGGGGCTGGGGTGGGTTGAATGGAAGGTGGGGCCTTGGGGGGCTGGGGGTGGGGCCTTGGGGGTGGGTTGAATGGAAGGTGGGGCCTTGGGGGGCTGGGGGAGGGGCTGGGGGTGGGTTGAAGGGAAGGTGGGGCCTTGGGGGGCTGGGGGAGGGGCTGGGGGTTGGTTGAATGGAAGGGGGGGCTGGGGGTGGGGCTGGGGGTTGGTTGAATGGAAGGGGGGGTTGGGGGTGGGGCTGGGGGTTGGTTGAATGGAAGGTGGGGCCTTGGGGGGCTGGGGGAGGGGCTGGGGGTTGGTTGAATGGAAGGGGGGGCTGGGGGTGGGGCTGGGGGTTGGTTGAATGGAAGGGGGGGTTGGGGGTGGGGCTGGGGGTTGGTTGAATGGAAGGTGAGGCCTTGGGAGGCTGGGGGTTTAGTTGAATGGAAGGGGGGAGCTTGGGGGGCTGGGGGGTTAGTTGAATGGAAGGGGGGAGCTTGGGGGGCTGGGGGGTTAGTTGAATGGAAGGTGGGGCCTTGGGGGGCTGGGGGTGGGGCTGGGGGTTGGTTGAATGGAAGGGGGGGCCTTCGGGGGCTGGGGGGTTAGTTGAATGAAAGGGGGGGCCTCGGGGGGCTGGGGTGGGTTGTGGGGCAGCGGGGGGAGAAGCAGGCTCAGGTGGGGCTGGGAGAGACCGTGGGGCTCCATGTGGGGGGCTTGGGAGGGATGGGGCTGCAGGGGCGGGGAAAGGGAGAAGAGCAGAAGGAAATGAATGAGCCCAGTAACTAAGATCTCTCCCCCACACCCTTGTTTGACCTTCCCCCCCGTGCCCTGCCCCCTTGTTTGCCCATCACCCCCATGCCCTGCCCCCCCTCCGTCCCCACAGATGACGGTGCACAACCTGTACCTCTTCGACCGCAACGGGATCTGCCTGCACTACAGCGAGTGGCACCGCAAGAAACAGGCCGGCATCTCCAAGGAGGAGGTGAGACCCCCCCCCATACCTCAGTTGGGGGTGGGGCTGTGCCCATGGGGCACCAGGAGACACACGGGGGCCCTTAGCTAGCCACAGCAGCGGCCGCCCCAGTGGGGTGGGGGCACACGTTCTGCTGCTCACCCCAGCCCCGTTGTGGCGAGTGGGGGGGAGTCTCACGCTGCCCTCTCTCTCACTGCCCCCCAGGAGTTCAAACTCATGTACGGCATGCTCTTCTCCATGCGCTCCTTCGTGGGGCAAGATGAGCCCCGTCGACATGTATCCTTCTGCCCTGCCGGGGGGCTCCGCTGGGGGGCAGGGGCTGGGCAGGGCTGTAGCCATGGCACGGCCTGGGGGGCTGGCGGGGGCTGTGTAGGATCTGAGGGGGAGTCTCTGTCCATGTGATGGGCTGCAAGGGGGCTCACAGAGGCTGTGTAGGGTCTAGGGAGGGGTCTCTGTCCATGCGATGGGCTGAGGGGACCCAGCAGGGAGCTGGCGGGGGCAGTGTAGGGTCTGGGGGGGTCTCTGTCCATGTGATGGGCTGTGTAGGGTCTGGGGGGGGGGTCTCTGTCCATGTGATGGGCTGGGGAGGCCCGGCAGGGGCTGTGTAGTGTCTGAGGGGGTCTCTGTCCATGTGCTGGGGGGCCCAGCAGGGGGCTGTGTAGGGTCTGGGGGGGGGTCTCTGTCCATGCAATGCCCTCTGTCGGGTAGGGGAGGTTCTCGATCCACGTGCCGGGCTGGGGGACCAAGCTGGAGGTGGGGAGTTTTGGGGGGTCTCTCTCCAGGGGACCAGGCCCCATCACACTCCTTAGCCGCGCGGGGGCAGGAAGGACGGGTTCCTGGCCTTTCAGACCAGCAAGTACAAGCTGCATTACTACGAGACGCCCAGCGGCCTGAAGGTCGTCATGAACACGGACCTGGGCGTGGGCAACATCCGAGACGTGCTCCACCAGATCTACAGCAACGTGAGTCCGGGCCTGGGCACTGCACGGCTGGGAGCCAGGACTCCTGGGTTCTCTCCCCGGGGCTGGTGGGTTAGAGCAGGGGGGGCTGGGAGCCAGGACTCCTGGGTTCTCTCCCCGGGGCTGGTGGGTTAGAGCAGCGGGGGTTGGGAGCCAGGACTCCTGGGTTCTGTCCCCGGGGCTGGTAGGTTAGAGCAGCAGGGGCTGGGAGCCAGGACTCCTGGGTTCTCTCCCCAGCTCTGGGAGGGGAGTGGGGTCTGGTGGGTCAGAGCAGGGGGGCTGGGAGCCAGGACTCCTGGGTTCTCTCCCTGGCGCTGGGAGGGGAGTGGGGGCTGGTGGGTTAGACCGGGGGGCCTGGGAGCCAGGACTCCTGGGTTCTCTCCCCGGCTCTGGGAGGGGAGTGAGGGCTGGTGGTTAGAGCAGGGGGGGGCTGGGAGCCAGGACTCCTGAGTTCTCTCCCCAGGGCTGGTGGGTTAGAGCAGCGGGGGCTGGGAGCCAGGACTCCTGGGTTCTGTCCCCGGGGCTGGTAGGTTAGAGCAGGGGGGGCTGGGAGCCAGGACTCCTGGGTTCTCTCCCCAGCTCTGGGAGGGGAGTGGGGTCTGGTGGGTCAGAGCAGGGGGGGCTAGGAGCCAGGACTCCTGGGTTCTCTCCCTGGCGCTGGGAGGGGAGTGGGGGCTGGTGTGTTAGACCGGGGGGCCTGGGAGCCAGGACTCCTGGGTTCTCTCCCCGGCTCTGGGAGGGAAGTGAGGGCTGGTGGGTTAGAGCAGGAACCAGGATTCCTGGGGTTTCTTCCCTCCCCACATGCTCTCCCTTCCACCCCACAGATCTACGTGGAGTTCGTGGTGAAGAACCCGCTGTGCAGCCTGAGCGAACCCATCCAGAGCGAACTCTTCCGTGCCAAGCTGGACGGCTTCATCCGCGGCCTGCCCTTCTTCTCGGCCCGGGCTGGCTGAGCTCCCCCCCGCCCCCCCAGCTGGCACCCGCCCGCGCCTCTCTACCAGGCTGCGCTGCCCCCAGCCCTCCGGACAAGACATGGGGCTGCCCCGAGCTCACCGCTGCCCTCCCCGCCCCCTTCACAGATCAGACAGCCTGGCCCGCCGGGTGAGCCTGCATCCCACAATTCCCTGCAGGCTGGTGCACCCCCCACCCACCCAGGGGTCTAGCTTTTGTGGGGGGTAGGGGCTTGCCTGGTCTGGGAGGGGAGCAGGGGCTGGTGGTTAGAGCAGGAGCTCAGGAAGGAGGGTTCCTGACTTTCATCCTCCTCTGCCCTTGGCGCCAATCCCTGACCAGCCATAGGAATAGAACCCAGGAGTCTTGGCTCCCAGCCCCACCTGCTCTAACCACTGGCCCCTACTCCCCTCCCGGAACCGGGGAGAGAACCCAGGAGTCCTGGTTCCCAGTGCATTCCCCCCCGCCCCCGGGGGAGAGAACCCAGGAGTCCTGGCTCCCAGCCCCCCTGCTCTAACCCACCAGCCCCCCTCCCCTCCCAATGCCGGGAGGGAACCCAGGAGTCCTGGCTCCCAGCCCCCACTGCTCTAACCCACCAGCCCCCACTCCCCTCCCAGAGCCGGGGAGGGAACCCAGGAGTCCTGGCTCCCAGGCCCCCCCCGGGGAGAGAACCCAGGAGTCCTGGCGCCCAGCCCTTTGCCAAGGGGGACGCACTTCTCCTGTTCAGTGTGGCATTTAGTGGACACGTTCAGACCTTCCAGGAGCTGGGCGGGCGCTGAAGTTGTCCCAGGCAGATCCCAGTTCCATGGTGAATTAAAGCGTTGCTCTCCCATTCGAGCAGCCTTCCCTTCAGTGCCGGCACCTCTGGCCCCCCGGGGAGCAGCCGTGGGGCAGAGGGCACCAGCTCGTGTCTGGCAATGGGGCGACTCACTGCTGCTGGACAGACGGGTCGGCACAGTCAGCAAGTGTCTTGTCTTGGGCCCATCCGGCCCCAGGGCGGGGACTGGCTGGCTCAGGGGGGCAGGGAATGGGGCAGGGGCTTGTCCCCTCTGGGGGGCACTGGCTCCCACCGGGCCCCAGGGCAGTGACTGGCTGGCTCAGGGGGCCAGGGAATGGGGCCTGTCCCCTCTAGGGGGCGCCGGCTCCCACCCAGCCCCAGGGCGGGGACTGGCTGGCCCAGGGGGGCAGGGAATGGGGCAGGGCTCTGTTCCCTCTAGGGGTCACTGGCTCCCAGGTCATGCTGGGGAGATGGGGGGGACTATCCCCGTTAACCCTGTGTTTGCCAGAAGGGTGGCGGGGGGCTGGCCCAGGAGCGGTGTGGGGGGGCAGGGGGCACCAGGTGGTGTCATGTGGCACCTGGCACTAAAAGGCACCGCATGCTGCCCACGTGGGGCAGCATCTCCCAGAGATAATTCCTCTAATCCCTTCCTGGGATGCTCCGGTGCCAGGGCAGGGCTGCAGCTGGGTCCTGCATGTGCGGAACCCAGGAGTCCTGGCTCCCTGCCCCCGTCCCAGAGCCGGGGGCAGAATTGGGGGGATGTCCCTGTACTTGGGCTAGGAGGGCAGCCATGGTCCTTGTGGGGCCCCCTCATGGCTTCCTGGGGCTGCTGCTGGTGACAGGTGCATCTGCCCCAAAAGCAGGCGTAAGCCTTTCCCCCACCCCTCACGGGGGTAGCAATGCAAAACAGGGAAACTGAGTCTGAGTGGGATCTAGCAGTCAGAGCAGCGGGGGCTGGGAGCCAGGACTCCTGGGTTCTCTCCCTGGCTCTGGGAGGGGAGTGGGGGCTGGTGATTAGAGCGGGGGTGGGGGCGGCTGGGAGCCAGGACTCCTGGGTTCTCTCCCTGGCTCTGTGGGCTCCATGGCTGCTCTCCAGAGGGCCCCCAGTGCGAGCGGAGTTGTGCTGGCCCAGGGGGTGGGGTAGCCCAGTGCCAGGTGGCACGTTGGACATTAGTTATTTGCACGATGCTGGTGGTTTAATTCCCTGAGAGCCCCAAATACCAGGGCCGTGGGCAGCTGGGCTGGCTGCATTAACCCTTTGGGGGCCGCGGCTCAGCCTGCCCCTGGCATGGGACCTGCTCCCAGGAGCTGGGCCCAGCCAGGCTGGCACTTCCCGGGCATAGCAGGGGATGAGTCCTGGGTACCCTGCTCCCCTGTAATGTCCTCACAGGCCCTAAGGGGGGATAGAAACCACGTGTCCTGTCACTCTTCTGCCAGAGCCGGGGAGAGAACCCAGGAGTCCTGGCTCCCAGCCCCGCCCTACTCTAACCCACCAGCCCCCACTCCACTCCCAGAGCCGGGGAGAGAACCCAGGAGTCCTGGCTCCCAGCCTCGCCCTGCTCTAACCCACCAAATCCCACTCCCCTCCCAGAGCCGGGGAGAGAACCCAGGAGTCCTGGCTCCCAGCCCCCCTGCTCTAACCCACCAGCCCCTACTTCCCCTCCCAGAGCCGAGGAAAGAACCCAAGAGTCCTGACTCCCAGCCCCCCTTACCCACCTGACCCTACTCCCCTCCCAGACACCACAGAGCGATCTAGCCCCCCACATACACTGTGTAAGGGCCCTTTCCCCTCCCCCTCAGCAGATGCCCCTTCTCCCCCCCCCCACCCTACTCCCGGCTCTGAGCCAACCCCGGCTGCTGGCCTCCTGTTCCCTTAAGCAGCTTAGCTAATCTGGTCACTCTGGAAAGCTGCTGTCATGGTGATATGGGGGGGGCTGTGCTTAGAACAGGAGGGGGTCTGCCTAGATGGGGAGTTTCCCCCTTCCTAGTGTCCCTGGGTCTGAGCCCCCCTCCAAAATATCACTGACCTGTGAAAATGAGGCATTCCTCGTGAAAAATCATTGGTCTTGTGAAAATCTCTGGCCTCTTGTGAGATGCAGGGACTGCGTGTGAAAAATCGTGAAAATTTCTGACGTCTTGCGAGATTCAGGGACCACTCATGAAAACCACCAGCCTCTTGTGAAAATCTCCGGGTTCTTGTGAGAATCAGTGACCACTTGTGAAAATCATGGGTCTCTTGTGAAAATCCGGGACTCCTTGTGAAAAATTGTCAGTCTCTTGTGAAAATCTCAGGCCTCTTACGAGAATCACAGATTTCTGCTGAGAATCAGGGACCGCTCGTGAAAACCACAGGCCTCTTGGGAAAATATCCAGGTTCTTGTGAGAACACAGCTGGTGAGAACCCACTGCCTGTGCGAAGGGTGCTGTGGTCCCTGTCCGTCCGTGCCCCCTACAGCGGGGGCAGGGTGGGTGGTTACAGACTTGCCCAGGCTGGGAGAGGGGCATCAGGCAGACCAGTTCACATGCCGGGGGTGGGCAGCAGTTGGGGGCACGGGGTGGGGAGGGGCAGTGCCTGTGGAGTAGGTGGGGAGAGGAGATCACCCTGCCTCTGCCAGGGCTCCCCTTCCTGTGGGGGTTCACCAGGGGAGTGGCTCTCTACAGGGGCATAAGGGCAGGGGGTATGAGCCCCCGGGGGGAGGGGGGGCAAGGTTAATGAGCTGCAGAAAGGGGGCGCAAGGAGAGGAGACGGGATGGGTCACGATGGGGATGGGGCAGATGGCGGGAGGGAGGAGAGGGACAAAGCATGGCAGCTGCCCAGTCCCCGGCTAAGCCGGCTCCACGTGGCTCCAGGGGGAGGGGAGAGTGTCTAGGCGCCGGGAGCGCAGGGCGCATCGTGGCTAGGGCGCACGGAGGAGAAGGCGCACCGAGATCAGGGCGCACGGGGCATAAGGCGCAGGACACACGGAGGAGAAGGCGCACCGAGATTAGGCCGCACAGGGAAAAGGCGCACCGAGATCAGGGCGCACGGGGAACAAGGCGCAGGACGCACGGAGGAGAAGGCGCACCGAGATCAGGACGCACAGGGAAAAGGCGCACCGAGATCAGGGCGCAGGGAGGAGAAGGCGCACCGAGATCAGGGTGCACGGGGAACAAGGCGCAGGACGCACGGAGGAGAAGGCGCACCGAGATCAGGACGCACGGAGGAGAAGGCGCACCGAGATCAGGGCGCAGGGAGGAGAAGGCGCACCGAGATCAGGACGCGCAGGGCGCACGGAGGAGAAGGCGCACCGAGATCAGGGCACACGGGGCACAAGGCGCAGGGCGCACGGAGAAGAAGGCGCACCGAGATCAGGGCGCACGGGGCACAAGGCGCCGGGCACACGGAGGCCATGTTCGCCAGCTCCTCGCGGGGGGCCCCGGGCCCAGCGGGGCGCGGCGCAGCGGGGGCCAAGCTGAGCCTGGACGAGCTGTACGGGCTGCCGACCGCCAAGAAGGGCAAAGGCGGGCGGGGCGAGGGCGGGCGGCGGCGCAGCCAGGGGAGCGCAGCGGGCCGGGACCCGGCTCTCACCCCGGGCCAGCTGCTGGAGGCGGCGCGGCGGCTGCTGGAGCGCAGGCGGCTGGAGAGCTACCTGCTGGAGGCGGGGCTGCCGGCCGACGAGCTGCAGCGCACCCGCACCGCCATGGGCTACAGGTAGGGGGCGCCGCCGGAGGGGGGCAGCGGGGAGGGGTATGGGGGCGGGGTGTCCTGGTACGGGAGCCCCAGAGCAGGCTGCTGGCGCGGGGTACCTGGGGAGAGGAGCCAGTGCAGGGTACAGGGGGCACCAGGGGGAAGGGTACCAGCGCAGGGGACACCAGGGGGAGGTACCAGCACAGGGGACACTGGGGGAGGTATCAGTGCAGGGGTACAGGGGGCACCAGGGGAGGTACCAGCACAGGGGACACCAGGGGGAAGGTACCAGTGCAGGGCACAGGGGGAGGTGCCAGCGCAGGGGACACCAGGGGGCGGGAGGTGCTAGCGCAGGTTACAGGGTGCACTGAGGGGAGGGTGCCAGCGCAGGGCACTGGGGTCACCAGGAGGGAGGTGCCAGCGCAGGGCACCAAGGACACTGAGGGAAGTGCCAGCACAGGGGGCACTCGGAGGAGGTGCCAGCGCAGGGCACGGGGGTGCCAACATAGGGTACAGGGGGCACCAGAGGGAGGGTACCAGCACAGGGCACAGGGGGAGGTGCTAGGGCAGGGCACAGGGGCACCAGGGAGAGGTGCCAGGGCAGGGAACAGGGGGAGGTACCAGCACAGGGCACAGGGGGAGGTGCCAGGGCAGGGCACAGGGGGCACCAGGGGAAGGTACCAGCACAGGGGGCAGGTGTCAGGGCAGGGCACAGGGGGCACCGGGGGAAAGTACCAGCACAAGGCACTGAGGGAAGTCGTCAAGGCAGGGTACAGGGGGAACCAGGGGGGGTGGTGCCAGGGCAAGGCACGGGGGCACTGGAGGGAGGTACCAGTACAGGGAGGAGGGTGCCAGGGCAGGGCACAGGGGGCACTGAGGAAAGGTGCCAGGGCAGGGTACAGGGGGCACCGGGGGGAGGTACCAGCACATGGCACAGGGGGGAGGTCCCAGGGCAGGGCACGGGGGGGACCAGAGGGAGGTACCAGCACAGGGGGGAGGTGCCAGGGCAGGGTACAGGGGGGACCAGCAATAGGTACCCAAGCAGAGTATAGGGGGCACCCTGCAGCTCCCCCACCCAGTCCCTCCATCCTGGGGGCTCTGTGTGCCCCCCATTCCCTGTCCCTTCATACCTGGACCCCCATTCTGCAGGCTACAGGGTCCCGGTAATGCCCTCTGGGGCAGCCATGATCCACGTCCTCATCGAGACCCCCCCAAAAGCCATGCTGGGTGGCTCTATGCAAATAAGGCTTCCCTATGCAAAGGAGCTGGGGTGATTTGCATAAGGTGGCACCACCAGGGAAGGAGCAACATCGCCACAGGCTCCCGGCATGCAAGGGGGCGGCTCCCTCACCATGGCAACCAGATTCGGGGGGTTGGGGAGCAGTGAACTGCACATTCCCAGGGGCCGCCAGTGAATCAGTGAGGGACCTCCAGGTCTTTCTCCTGCATATGCCCCGACGGGGGCGAAGTCCAGCCATTCCTGATGTCCATTTCACCTTAACTCTGCCCCCCTCCTATGCATTTGGCTACAGCCCCGCGTCGGCTGGGTTTGAGGCTTTAGGACCCCGGCACAGACTCCTTTCCCATGAGCTTGGAGGGAGTTGGTCACAGAAAAAGGTTGTTATCCCCCGTGCAGACCCTAGCCCTGCAGCAGATGCCCAGGAGCAGGGTAAATGTGTTGGTGAGATGGCCCTGGAATGTCAGGAATCTGGACAAGTGGGTTCTTGGCCTCCACTCTGGGAGGGGAGTGGGGTTGAGTGCGATAGAACAGGGGACACTAAGAGCCAGGACTCCTGGGTTCTCTCCCCGGCTCTGGGAGGGCAGTGGGGGCTGGTGGTTAGAGCAGGGGGGCTGGGAGCCAGGACTCCTGGGTTCTCTCCCTGGCTCTGGGAGGGAAGTGGGGGCAGGTGGGTCAGAGCAGGGGGCTGGAGGCCAGGACTCGGGTTCTCTCCTTGGCTCTGGGAGGAGAGTGGTGGCTAGTGGTTAGAGCGGGGGCTGGGAGCCAGGACTCCTGGGGTTCTCTCCCCAGCTGTGGGAGGGGAGTGGGGGCTGGTGGGTTAGAGCAGGGGGGGCTGGGAGCCAGGACTCCTGGGTTCTCTACCCGGCTCTGGGAGGGGAGTGGGAGCTGGTGGGTTACAGCAGGGGGGCTGGGAGCCAGGACTCCTGGGTTCTCTCCCTGGCTCTGGGAGGGGAGTGGGAACTAGTGGTTAGAAATGGGGGGGGGAAGGGAGATACACACCCCTCCTTTCCCTGTTCTCTGCCTCCCTCCCCTTGGCTGTGGACATAGCCCCCAAGCCTGCAGGCCTCGGGGCCAGGACGGCACCGTCCCCCGTCTCAGTTTGAAGCCGGCACTTCCATAGCCCCTGCGGCCAGGGCCAACTCGCTGGCTGTCCTGGGACAAAGCCCCCACGCAGCTTGCGGGGCCAACGCAGAGCACATTGGGATGGGGCGGGGAAAGGCTGGGGGGCTCAGAAATGGATTTGGGGGGGGAATCAGCCGCACGCCAGTTAGGACAAAGCCCAGCCGGCTACAAGGTGCAAGTTTTGACCAGTGAGAGGAACTAACCGCTGGGCCGACTGGCCCCGGGACATGGTCGGGGCCTTTGGCACTGGTAATTTTTCAGGTTTTCTAGGCCGGTCCCCCGGGCAGGAAATCGTGGGGTGTCTTCATCTGGGCATGGACGAGTTCCCTGGGTTTGAGAGACCCCCAAAGGCGCCGTCGGCTTCGCGGGACATCGGCCTCAGGGAAGGGGGGATTCTGGGAAGAACGTAACACGCCGCCGAACACCTGCACCCCCACAGATGCACAAGGTTTTATCAGATTTGCCCCGGCACATGTCCCGTACCGGCGGGGCGGCTGTTCCCCCTACCTCAGCCAGCCCCTCCTGCAGCCTTCGCAGCTGGCGCGGGGAGACGCCTTCGCACGTCAGACCCGCAGCCAGCGTGCGAGCATGTGCGAAATTCCCGGGGTGTCCGCAAAGCGTGCGAGCAGCCCAGTGTCCCACGGCCCAGAGCAACCCAGGAGAACTGGCTGAGCTGAGCAGCTCTGGGGCTTGGATCCCTACCTCTGGGAGTCAGGCCTGGGGAAACCCCTGCGACCACATGACCTGGAGCCCCTGGCGAGCCCGGCCCTGGGCCCCCCCAACTCTGCTGGAGCCCCTCACCCCGACCCACAGCCCCTGCTAGCCCGGCCCTGGGCCCCCCAACTCTGCTGGAGCCCCTCACCCCGACCCACAGCCCCTGCTAGCCCACCCCTGCCCCCCCAGCTCAGCCAGAGCCCCTCACCCCGACCCACAGCCCCTGCTAGCCCACCCCTGCCCCCCCAGCTCAGCCGGAGCCCCTCACCCCGACCCACAGCCCCTGCTAGCCCACCCCTGCCCCCCCCAGCTCAGCTGGAGCCCCTCACCCGACCCACAGCCCCTGCTAGCCCACCCCTGCCCCCCCCAGCTCAGCCGGAGCCCCTCACCCCGACCCACAGCCCCTGCTAGCCCACCCCTGCCCCCCCAGCTCAGCTGGAGCCCCTCACCCCGACCCACAGCCCCTGCTAGCCCACCCCTGCCCCCCCCAGCTCAGCCGGAGCCCCTCACCCCGACCCACAGCCCCTGCTAGCCCACCCCTGCCCCCCCAGCTCAGCCAGAGCCCCTCACCCCGACCCACGCCCCTGCTAGCCCACCCCTGCCCCTCCTAGCTCAGCTGGAGCCTCTCACCCCGACCCACAGCCCCTGCTAGCCCACCCCTGCCCCTCCTAGCTCAGCTGGAGCCCCTCACCCCGACCCACAGCCCCTGCTAGCCCAGCCCTGCCCCCCCAGCTCAGCCAGAGCCCCTCACCCCGACCCACAGCCCCTGCTAGCCCACCCCTGCCCCTCCTAGCTCAGCTGGAGCCTCTCACCCCGACCCACAGCCCCTGCTAGCCCAGCCCTGCCCCCCCAGCTCAGCTGGAGCCCCTCACCCCGACCCACAGCCCCTGCTAGCCCACCCTGCCCCCCCCAGCTCAGCCGGAGCCCCTCACCCCGACCTACAGCCCCTGCTAGCCCACCCCTGCCCCCCCAGCTCAGCCGGAGCCCCTCACCCCGACCCACAGCCCCTGCTAGCCCACCCCTGCCCCTCCTAGCTCAGCTGGAGCCCCTCACCCCGACCCACAGCCCCTGCTAGCCCAGCCCTGCCCCCCCCAGCTCAGCTGGAGCCTCTCACCCCGACCCACAGCCCCTGCGTAGCCCAGCCCTGCCCCCCCAGCTCAGCTGGAGCCCCCCTCACGCCGACCCACAGCCCCTGCTAGCCCAGCCCTGCCCCTCCTAGCTCAGCTGGAGCCCCTCACCCCGACCCACAGCCCCTGCTAGCCCAGCCCTGCCCCCCCAGCTCAGCCGGAGCCCCTCACCCCGACCCACAGCCCCTGCTAGCCCACCCCTGCCCCCCCAGCTCAGCCGGAGCCCCTCACCCCGACCCACAGCCCCTGCTAGCCCAGCCCTGCCCCTCCTAGCTCAGCTGGAGCCCCTCACCCCGACCCACAGCCCCTGCTAGCCCAGCCCTGCCCCTCCTAGCTCAGCTGGAGCCCCTCACTCTCTACCTGCAGCCCCTCCCCCTCCAGCCCTGGGCTCCTCCCAGCTCTGCCGGTGCCTCTTACACCCCACACATGCAGGCCCAGTGCCCCCCGAGACCCTAGAATAACACACCAGCAGCCCCAGTACCCCCAGAGACCTGACAACACCACAATCGCACACATCATCCCAGTGGCCCCAGAGAACACGCCATAACACACCCGCACACGCAGCCCCAGCACCCAAGAGAAACTACAATGACACACCTGGTTCCACAGCCCCAGTGCCCCCCGAGACAGAACAGTAACACAACCACACACACAATGCCAGAACCATCAGAGACCCTACAATAACACACCCGCACACGCAGCCCCAGAGTCCCCCACAACAACACACCTGCACACGCAGCCCCCGGCGCCCCACAAACCCTGCAAAAACCCACCCACACGCCCGGCCCCAGCGCCCCACAGACCCTGCAATAACCCACCCGCACGCCCGGCCCCGGCGCCCCACAGACCCTACAATAACCCACCCGCACGCGCGGCCCCAGCGCCCCACAGACCCTGCAATAACCCACCCGCACGCCGGCCCCGGCGCCCCACAGACCCTGCAATAACCCACCCGCACGCCCCGGCCCCGGCGCCCCACAGACCCTGCAATAACCCACCCGCACGCCCGGCCCCGGCGCCCCACAGATCCTGCAATAACCCACCCGCACGCCCGGCCCCGGCGCCCCACAGACCCTGCAATAACCCACCCGCACGCCCGGCCCCGGCGCCCCACAGACCCTGCAATAACCCACCCGCACGCCCGGCCCCGGCGCCCCACAGACCCTGCAATAACCCACCCGCACGCCCGGCCCCGGCGCCCCACAGACCCTGCAATAACCCACCCGCACGCCCGGCCCCAGAGCCCCACAGACCCCTGCAATAACCCACCCGCACGCCCAGCTCCCAGAGCCCCACAGACTCTACAATAACCCACCCGCACGCCCAGCCCCGGTGAGTTAGATTGGGGGACGGGGTGGAGCCGGGCCTCTACCGATCCGGATCGATGCTCCCATGTGGACAAGACAAGACCCGGGGTGCTCTGCAAGACACCTCACTTTTATAGCCGTTTTCCTCTTCTGCGAATCTGTACCAGCTCCAAAATGTGTGTCTGTGGCCGCTGGTCCTTTGTGCTGCTTCCCTTCTGGTGGTTGTCCCAGTGCTGCAGAGGGTGTGTTTCCGAAAGCAGGTGCTGGCTTCTGACCCCCGAGGTGGTCAGTGTGTCTGCTCCGCTTTAACGAGGCCATTGGACGCTCCCAGCCCCTCTCCATAGGGCCGCTAAGAGGATTCAGGGGGCCTGGGGCAGGGCCGGGTTTTCGGCCGCAATTCAGCGGCGGGTCCCTCTCGAAGGCAAAGACCGGTTGCCGAATTGCCGCCGAAAACCCGGAGCGGCTCAAATTGCCCCACTTTCCCCCACACCACACACACACCCACGGCGGCCCTGCCTCTCCAAGGGTCTGTCTGGAGTGGGGGGGGGGGGAGATTTTATTCTACTCGGAGCAAAAAGACATTTTTCTTCTAATTTAACTCTCCCTAGGGGCTATAACATGATCCCAGGGCTTAACACAAAGTTTTCTGTAAGTTTTTCCACACAGGGATCTCATACGAAGTTCCTAAATCAAAGGATCGACACAAAGTTGTGTGAAAATAGCTTAATACGGGGTTATACAAAATAGCTTCGCACAGGGTTGTTCGAAGAGGCATAATACAAAACTCAGATGAAAGTTATGCGAAGATGCTTAATACAGAGAGTTATCCACACCGAGACCCTGCAATAACGCACCGCACTTGTCCAGAGCTAACTCCTGTGATCAGGGAAGCGGAAACACGAGGTGCTGCCTTCCTCCCCCGCCCCATTATGCCCCCCCTTCTCAGCTCCCCCTCCTCTCCCTGTTAACCTGCCCAGCCCCCAGCCCTGCCCAAAGCCAGCGCAGGTGGCGCCCAGGCCAGGTGTAGACAGGTGCCTGGGCTCCCCCTGCCCCCAGCCCCGCTACCAGGAGAGTGGGGGCTAAGGGGGAATGGGGGAGCTGGCACAGCCCTGGCATAGGGACTGGGGGGTCAGCCAGATGCTTCAGTGAGACCAGACCCGCACTGGGGCCTCAGCTCAGCTCCTGCCAGGCTCTCTGCCCTGCTTACTCTGAGAGACCCTACAATAACACACCAGAGCAGGCTGTCTCCCTCCGCTCTCTCCCCAGCACCGGGAGGGGAGTGGGGGGCTGGTGGGTTAGAGCAGGGGGGGCTGGGAGCCAGGACCTCCTGGGTTCTCTCCCCGGCTCTGGGAGGGGAGTGGGGGCTGGTGGGTCAGAGCAGGGGGGGCTGGGAGCCAGGACTCCTGGGTTCTCTCCCCGGCTCTGGGAGGGGAGTGGGGGCTGGTGGGTCAGAGCAGGGGGGGCTGGGAACCAGGAATCCTGGGTTCTCTCCCCGCATTTGGGAGCGGAGTCGGGGCTGGGGTGGGGGGGAGTTACAGCCTTTTCCCATTGATGTGGCTGTAGGAGCAGCTGCAGCCCATGTCCTGCAGGGTGGGAAGGCAGACCTGGACTGGGATTTCGGGGTGTCCCCGCCACTCCCCAGCAACATGCTGTCCTGTGGGGGAAACATGCAGCCCTGCCCCCAAACCCTGTATCCAACAGGGATCCCCTGTGACAGCTCCCCCTGCTCTGACCACCAGACCCCCTCCCAGAGCCAGGGGGAGAACCCAGGAGTCCTGGCTCCCAGCCCCCCCTGCTCTGACCCACCAGCCCCCACTCCCCCTTCCAGAGCCGGGGAGATAACCCAGGAGTCCCTGGCTCCCAGCCCCCCCCTGCTCTGACCCACCAGCCCCCACTCCCCTCCCAGAGCTGGGGAGAGAACCCAGGAGTCCTAGCCCCCATCCCACTCGACCTCACCACTTACATCCATCCCATCCTCTCCCCTTCCCCAATATCTGGGGGGGTCTAATATGTGGGGGCTGCTCTGTGTCGGTACCTCTCAGCGGCGCTGCGGCCCACGCCCAGCAGGGGGAGCCCTGAGCTCGCTCCTCCCGGCCCCTTGCATGAGGGTTGGGGGGGTGCTGGGTTTCTCCGGCCCCCCATTCCCGCTCCCCCCATCCGGTGCCCATTCATCATCCCCCCTAATTCTTATACTTTATCTGAGAAACTCTAGGGTGGACCCAGGCGTCCGGCTGGAAGGGGACCAGTCCAGCCCTCCCCCATACACACTGGAGGTGGGGGAGACTGTCCCTACACAGCAGAGCCTCACACTCTGGGGGGTTAGCGGGGGACAACCCTGGGGTGGGGGTCCCTTTAAGAGCCACTGCATGGCTGTAAGCGCAGCGCCCCTCCCCCTTCAGCTTTGCGGGGTGGGGGGCTGTGATCAGACTGCAGGAAGGAGAGGGGGGTGTCAGAGTTCATCCCCTTGAGAGAGAACCCAGTCCTGGCTCCCAGCCCCCCCTGCTCTAACCACCAGCCCCCACTCCCCCTCCCAGAGCCAGGAGAGAACCCAGGAGTCCTGGCTCCCAGCCCCCCCCTGCTCTGACCTACCCAGCCCCCACCCCCCCTCCCAGAGCCGGGAGAGAACCCAGGAGTCCTGGCTCCCAGCCCCCCCCTGCTCTGACCCACCAGCCCCCACTGCCCTCCCAGAGCCGGGAGAGAACCCAGGAGTCCTGGCTCCCAGCCCCCCCTGCTCTGACCCACCAGCCCCCACTCCCTCCCAGAGCCAGGAGAGAACCCAGGAGTCCTAGCTCCCAGCCCCCGCTACTCTAACCGACCAGCCCCCACTCCCCTCCCAGAGCCGGGAAGAGAACCCAGGAGTCCTGGCTCCCAGCCCCCCCCTGCTCTGACCCACCAGCCCCCCACTGCCCTCCCAGAGCCGGGAGAGAACCCAGGAGTCCTGGCTCCCAGCCCCCCCCTGCTCTGACCCACCAGCCCCCACTGCCCTCCCAGAGCCGGGAGAGAACCAGGAGTCCTGGCTCCCAGCCCCGCCTGCTCTGACCCACCAGCCCCCACTGCCCTCCCAGAGCCGGGAGAGAACCCAGGAGTCCTGGCTCCCAGCCCCCCCTGCTCTAACCACCAGCCCCCACTCCCCTCCCAGAGCTGGGGAGAGAACCCAGGAGTCCTGGATCCCAGCCCCCCCTGCTCTACCCACCAGCCCCCACTCCTCTTCCAGAGCTGGGGAGAGAACCCAGGAGTCCTGGCTCCCAGCCCCCCCCTGCTCTAACCACCAGCCCCCACTCCCCTCCCAGAGCTGGGGAGAGAACCCAGGAGTCCTGGATCCCAGCCCCCCCTGCTCTACCCCACCAGCCCCCACTCCTCTTCCAGAGCTGGGGAGAGAACCCAGGAGTCCTGGCTCCCAGCCCCCCCTGCTCTAACCACCAGCCCCCCACTCCCCTCCCAGAGCTGGGGAGAGAACCCCAGGAGTCCCGGCTACCAGCCCCCCCTGCTCTAACCCACCAGCCCCCACTTCCCTCTCAGAGCCGCCAATCCATCTACTTCCCTCCCACCATCCCTTGCTCTGGACCAGTGGGCGGAGCCTGTTATGCTAATAAGGCCGAGGCTGCGCTGCACTGTGCCGCGAACCCTCTGGGACTGGGGGGACCCTCTCTGCCCCCTCCCCGCCACTTCCCCCCGCCCAACCCCACTCGCCCCCCTCCTCCCGCACGGCCTCGGCCCCCTCCCCCACCCCAGATTCCTGGCACCCCCCCTTCCGGGGACAGGAGGAGGAGGAGGAGGAAGGCGGGGGGCTGCAGTCACCCTAACGCTAAAGAGCCAGGACCCCCGGGGGGTCCCAGCCCCCCCATTGCGGCTGAACCATGCAGGTCTCTATCGCCTGCACCGAGCAGAATCTGCGGAGCCGCAGCACCGAGGAGCGGCTCTGCACGGGGGGGCGCGCGGCGCCGGCCCCGGGGGGCCCGGGGGAATGGGGGGCACCAGCCCCCTAAGGGGGCCCGGGGGCTGGCGGCGGTGGCGGTGGCGGGGCTGCGGGCCCCCGGCCAGAACCTGCCCCACATCGCGTTCCTGCTGCGGGAGTCCACGGGGCTGGCCACCGGCATGAAATACAGGTAGCGGGGGCAGGGGCTGGCACGGTGGGGGAGTTGGGGGGCCCTGGAGGGGGAGCTGGGGACAGAAAGAGGGAGTTGGGGGCACTCGTGGGGTGTAGGGGACCTTGAGAAGGATAAGAAGAGTTCCTGCCTCAGTGGTTAGAGCCGGGGGGCTGGGAGCCAGGACTCCTGGGTTCTTTTCCCGTCTCTGGGAGGAAAGTGGGGGCTGGTGGTTAGAGCAGGGGGGGCTGGGAGCCAGGACTCCTGGGTTCTCTCCCGAGCTCTGGGAAGGGAGTGGGGGCTGGTGGTTAGAGCAGGTGGGGCTGGGAGCCAGGACTCCTGGGTTCTCTTCCCGGCTCTGGGAGGGGAGTGGGGGCTGGTGGTTAGAGCAGGGGGGTCTGGGGAGCCAGGACTCCTGGGTTCTCTTCCCGGCTCTGGGAGGGGAGTGGGGGCTGGTGGGTTAGAGCAGGGGGGGCTGGGAGCCAGGACTCCTGGGTTCTCTCCCCGGCTCTGGGAGGGGAGTGGGGGCTGGTGGGTTAGAGCAGGGGGGGCTGGGAGCCAGGACTCCTGGGTTCTCTCCCAAGCTCTGGGAAGGGAGTGGGGGCTGGTGGTTAGAGCAGGTGGGACTGGGAGCCAGGACTCCTGGGTTCTCTCCCCAGCTCAGGGAGGGGAGTGGGGGCTGGTGGGTTAGAGCAGGGGGGGCTGGGAGCCAGGACTCCTGGGTTCTCTCCCCAGCTCTGGGAGGGGAGTAGGGGCTGGTGGGTCTGGAAGCCAGGACTCCTTGATTTGTTGTTCCCCAGACTAGCTGTGTGATCTCTGGCATGGCCTGTGGTCAGCGCCTCAGTTTCCCCTCTCTGCTCCGGCCAGGGAGCAGCCGCAGTGAGCGAGAAGTTACTATAAATAGCTCTGAGAGCCGGACTGACCCCAGGTCTCCGCGCCACCGGGAATGAGCCAGAGCCGTGGGGGTGATGGGACACCGGAGAGTGTGTATCTGCCTCGTATACGGGGCCCCTTGTAAATGCGGCCACCTCTGGGGCGGGGCGGCTGGGTTACCCAGGGACCTGTCGCTGAGATGTGCCCACCTCTGGGGTGGGGGCGGCTGGTGACCCAGGGACCCATCGCCCGGCGCTGAGATGCAGCCACCTCTGGGGCGGAGGGGCTGGGGGCTGCAGTTCGGGACTGAGGGGCACCAGGACTCTCTGTCCTTGGAGGAGGGGGTGTCTGTAAACTCCCTCAATTCTGCTCTTTCTCCTGCAGAAATCTGGGGAAATCCGGGCTCCGTGTGTCCTGCCTTGGGCTTGGTGAGTTCTCGTGTCGGGGGCCGGGTGGGTGGTGTGGGGAGCGCAGGGTGGGGGGGATCCCGGCAGGGTTTGGGTGTGACTGGAAGGGCACAGACTGGGGGAGGGGAGAGGGGGCTGTGCCCCCCCCCAGCCCCTACACCCTCCCCTGCTCATATCACCGATTCTCTCCCCGCAGGCACCTGGGTGACGTTTGGCTCCCAGATCTCAGACGAGGTGAGTCCTGGGTCAGCCGGGAAGCTGTGGGTCCCTGAGAGATTCTGGGGGGGCCCATCGCAGGTGGGGGGGTCAGCGTGGAGCTGTGGGTCCCTCATCTGACTCAGCTCTCTGCACTCCCAGACGGCGGAGAACGTGATTGAGGTCTACGCTTCCGGCAAGTAGGTGTCCCTCCCCCGGCAGGGGAGGACGCCCAGGAGTCCTGGCTCCCAGCCCCCCCTGCCTAACCCACCAACCCCCACTCCCGTCCCAGAGCTGGGGAGAGAACCCAGGAGGTCCTGGGCTCCCAGCCCCCCCTGCTCTAACCCACCAGCCCCCACCTCCGCTACCCAGAGCTGGGGAGAGAACCCAGGAGTCCTGGCTCCCAGCCCCCCCTGCTCTAACCCACCAGCCCCCACTTCCCGTCCCAGAGCTGGGGGAGAGAACCCAGAGGTCCTGGCTCCCAGCCCCCTCTGCTCTAACCCACCAGCCCCCACTTTCCTCCCGAGACGGGAAAAGAACCCAGGAGTCCTGGCTCCCAGCCCCCCCTGCTCTAACCACTGGCCCCTACTCCCCTCCCGGAACCGGGGAGAGAACCCAGGAGTCCTGGCTAGGGAACAGTGTGCGGCTGTGGAGGGGTGGGGGGAGACTCCTATTTCTCTTTCATCTGCTTATTTTTCCCCCTTCTTCCCTTCAGGGCAGAAAAAACTCTGGGCAACATCCTGCGAAGCAAGGCTGGAGGTAACCAGCCCCCCAACCTCCCTTCTGGTTGGGGGCACTATGGGGCAGGGAGCAGGGGTGGGGGGCTAGGCTGGGGGGTCCCCCTGTTGCCCTGCCTAACCTGCCTCCCTTCCTTCCCCCAGGCGATCCAGTCACGTTGTCACCACCAAGATCTACTGGGGTGGCCAGTGAGTAACCCAGAATGCCATGGGGCTGGGGGGGACAAGGGAATGGGGCAGGGGCCCGTCCCCTCTAGGGGGCGCTGGTTCCCACACTGGGGCCCCCGAGGGCAGGAACTGGCTGGCTCAGGGGGGCAGGGAATGGGGCAGGGGCCTGTCCCCCTCTAGGGGGCGCCGGCTCCCCTCCGGCCCCCAGGGGCGGGACTGGCTGGCTCAGGGGGGGCCAGGGAATGGGGCAGGGGCCTGTCCCCTCTAGGGGGCGGCCGGCTCCCACCTGGCCCCAGGGTGGGGGACTGGCTGGCTCAGGGGGGCAGGGAATGGGGCAGGGGCCCCTTTCCCTCTAGGGGGCGCCGGCTCCCACCTGGCCCCAGGGCAGGGACTGGCTGGCTCAGGGGGGGCAGGGAATGGGGGCAGGGGGCCCTTCCCCTCTAGGGGGGGCGCCGTCTCCCACCTGGCCCCCAGGGGCGGGGACTGGCTGGCTCAGGGGGAGGCATGGAATGGGGCAGGGGCCTGTCCCCTCTAGGGGGAGCCGGCTCCCTCCTGGCCCCAGGCGGGGACTGGCTGGCTCAGGGGGGCAGGGAATGGGGCAGGGGCCCCTTCCCCTCTAGGGGGCGCCGGACTCCCACCTGGCCCCAGGGCAGGGGACTGGCTGGCTCAGGGGGGGCAGGGAATGGGGCAGGGGCCTGTCCCCTCTAGGGGGGCCAGCTCCCACCCGGCCCCATGTTTATCAATGAGATGAGTTTGCCGGGTCCTCAGCCCAGTGGGGCAGGGAGGCTGATCTGGCCATATGTCCTGAGGCCCCCCTGTTCCCCCTGGGGGCAGGCCCCTATGGGTTGATTTATGGGGAACCCCCCCACCCCCTAACTCTTAATCTCTTCCCCCCCCAGGGCGGGAGACGGAGCGGGGGCCTCTCCCGGAAGCAACATCATTGAGGGTGAGATGCGGATGGAGGGGGGAAGCACTGGGGTAGGATCAGGCTGGGAGGAAGGCAGGGTTTGGGGCTGATGGGGGGCAGAGCTGAGGGGAGGGGTGGCAGCAGGAGGGGGTTGGGGGCTAGCAGGATTCAGGGGGGGCTGGGCAGGTGGGGGGTGCTGTGGGGAGGGGGGCGAGAGAAGAGGGAGGTGGGGCAGGATTGGAGGGGCTGGGGTGCGTGGGGGGAGCATGGTGGGGGTGTCCATCCAGGGGGGAGGAGTCTGTGGCGGGATGGGCAGGATTCAGGGGGGCCCGGTGGGGGTGGGAGGGTCCCTGTGCCCCCCGATTGAACCCCCCATTGCCCTCCCACCAGGGCTGAGGGGGTCACTGGAGCGGCTGCAGCTGGACTACGTCGATATCGTCTTCGCCAACCGCGATGGACGCCAACAGCCCCATGGAAGGTGGGTCGCCCCGCCCCCCTCTGCCCCACACCCGCCGGGCTCTGCCCCCTCCGCGCCCCTCCCCCCGTCCCTTCAGCATTGCCCTTCTGGGGCACCCCCATCCCAGCACAAGAGCCCTCATGTGGGGGGGGATTGGCCCCCATATCCCCCCCTCACCTCTGTCTGCTTCCCCCGCAGAATGACCCCCAACTTCCGCCTACTGCTACTGGAAGGTACTGGACAGACCCCCCAAATCCCCATAGACCCCCCATGGAAACCCTCTGCACCCCCATAGACCCCCACTAAACTCCTATAGATCCCTCCAGACCTATAGAACCCAACAGGCCCCAGCATTGTGGGCTAGAGACCCCCCCTGAACTCGCATTGACACCCCCAAACCCCATAGACCCCATGAACCCCTGTTACTACCCCATAGACCCGACACCCATAGGGCCCCCAAAAATCCTGAACCCCCAGGCTCCCAAAAATCCATAGACCTGAACCCATAGGGACAGAGAGGCCCCTGAAGTGCCCATTGACCACCCCCCCAAAAAAACCCAATAAACCCCATAGACCTGGCCCCACAGAGATACCCAAAACCACATAGTTGCCCCTTAAAACCAATAGACCCTGAATGCCCCACAAACCTCCTTGCCCCCCCGCCAATGGAACCAGCCCTGTAGGGCTGAGATCCTGAACCCCCTAGAACTCCATTAACCACCCTTGCTCTCCAAATGGCATAAACCTCCCCCATAGGGTGGACCCTCTAAGTCCCCATAGACTTCCCCATTGACCCAGTCCGTCCCCAAAGCCCCCAAAACCCTGTAGCCCCTCTGACCCCCATTGACTAAGCAGTGTAGGATAGAGACTCCCATGCTGGGTCACTGTGGTGTTCACGGGACTCTACCCTATAGGTCGGGCTCTATGCGAACGTGTCAGTGCAGAGGGGTGTCTGCTCGTATTGTAATGTTTGAGATGGGGGTGGCCATGGGGTGAACCCTGCCCATGGACAGACAGACACATATCCTAACAGGCCCCTGGGCAGCACGTCCCTCGGAGATGGCTCGGCCCAGGTCCCACCTCTGTCTGCTCTGACTCTGCAGTCTGGGTATGAAAAACTACCCTCAGTAGGTTTCAGAGTCAACACCCCATTGAGCTAAATAGGGCTGTATCACATCTCTTCTGAGCCCAGCTAGGAATGAATTCATCACCATTAGGTCTCCAGAAATAACCTGGTCACTGAGATAAATTGGGCCAGGTCACACGTCTGTCTGCAGAGTGGGTGGGAAATGCTGCCATCAGTAGGTTTCAGAGTCAACAGTCCATTGAGCTAAATGGTAGTGATATCTGTCAGTGCCACTGAGATGTATTTGCCCATCAGTAAGGGCCAGGATTAACACTCCCATTGGTCGTGGCTCTGCCGGAGCTAGGAACTGCCATCAGTAGGGTTCAGAGTGAACACAGCACCCAAGTGGGGCTCAGGTCCCACTGCTTTGAGCAGCTGGGGTTTGAAAGTGGGGCTCCCCCAGTGGGGGGGAAGCAGGAGTCCTTGGCTGACCTGTCTCCCATCTTTTCCCTGCCCCCCATCCCGTGCCCAGAGATCGTGCGGGCCATGACTTACGTCATCAACCAGGGCATGGCCATGTACTGGGGCACCTCACGCTGGAGCGCCATGGAGATCATGGTGAGTGCCCCGCCCACACCGGGAATTGGGAGGGTGGGGCAGAGGGCACCCCCGGTTTGAGGGGGGAGGGGATGGGGCGCCCAGGCAGTGGGAGGCTTTCAGAGGCCTATGGCAGGGAGGACAATGTCAGGACGGTTGGGGGGATATGAGGGGGTGTCCCTCGGCCACACCTGTCTCACCCCCTGCCCCCCATACCCTGCAGGAGGCGTATTCGGTGGCCCGGCAGTTCAACCTCGTGCCGCCGGTGTGCGAACAGGCTGAGTACCACATGTTTCAGCGTGACAAGGTGGAGTCGCAACTCCCCGAGCTCTACCACAAGATCGGTGGGTGCCCGTGCCAGGGGGAGGGGGGATGGGGGGGCAGGGTGTTGTGGGGGGAGGAGTGGGGAGCTGGGGTGGAGGGGATCTGTGGGGTGGGTGATGGGGGGGTGTCCATGGGGCAGGGTGTTGGGGGGCAGGAGCTGGGAGCTAGGGGTGGAGGGGATCTGTGGGATGGGTGATGGGGGGTTGTCCATGGGACAGGGTGTTGAGGGGGTGGAGTGGGGTGCTGGAGGTGGAGGGGATCTGTGGGGTGGGTGATGAGAGGGGGGTGTCCATGGGGCAGGGTGTTGGGGTGCAGGAGTTCGGAGCTGGGGGTGGAGGGGATCTGTGGGGTGGGTGATGAGAGGGGGGTGTCCATGGGGCAGGGTGTTGGGAGGCAGGAGTTGGGAGCTGGGGGTGGAGGGGATCTGTGGGGTGGGTGATGGGGAGTTGTCCATGGGACAGGGTGTTGAGGGGGTGGAGTGGGGTGCTGGGGGTGGAGGGGATCTGTGGGGTGGGTGATGGGGAGTTGTCCATGGGACAGGGTGTTGAGGGGGTGGAGTGGGGTGCTGGGGGTGGAGGGGATCTGTGGGGTGGGTGATGGGAGGGGGGTGTCCATGGGGCAGGGTGTTGAGGGGGTGGAGTGGGGTGCTGGGGGTGGAGGGGATCTGTGGGGTGGGGGGGTCCATCAGGTGGGGTGTTGGAGGGTGCAGGGGGGGTAGAAGGGACCTGTTGGGCAGGGGCTATAGGGGGAGGGGATGAGGATGGGAGGATCTGTGGGGCGAAGGGGGAGGGATGAGGGGCATTGCTGGGGGGAGCTAATCCCTTTGTCGTCCATCCCCCCAGGAGTGGGTGCCGTGACCTGGTCCCCCCTGGCCTGCGGCCTCATCACTGGCAAATATGAGGAGCGGGTCCCCGAGAACTGCCGGGCCGCCATCAAGGTACGGCCCCCCCCATGCCCTGCCCCACCCTGTGCTCCCCCCATGGCCTGCCGGGACCCCCCACTCCTGTCCATGCCTCTGCGCCCCCAGTGCTCCTGCACCTCGATCTGGGCTCCCTCTGAACCTCCATCCCCTAACACACACACCCGGCACCGCCTGACCCCCTGTTCCCCCCATCACCCCCCCCGGCACTGCCTGATGCCCTGTTCCCCCCATCACCCCCCCCCCCGGCACCGCCTGACGCCCTGCACACCCCGGCACCGCCTGACGCCCTGTTCCCCCCATCGCCCCCCCCCGGCACTGCCTGACGCCCTGCACACCCCGGCACCGCCTGACACCTTGTTCCCCCCATCACCCTCTCCCGGCACCGCCTGACACCCTGCACACCCCGGCACCGCCTGACACCTTGTTCCCCCCCATCACCCTCTCCCGGCACCGCCTGACGCCCTGCACACCCCGGCACCGCCTGACGCTCTGTTCCCCCTATCGCCCCCCCCCGGCACTGCCTGACGCCCTGCACACCCCGGCACCACCTGACACCTTGTTCCCCCCATCACCCTCCCCCGGCACCGCCTGACGCCCTGCACACCCCGGCACCGCCTGACACCTTGTCCCCGGGCGATGCTCTGGAACAGCTCCCCACAAAGCCAGTCAGGACTTTGGGGAGCCTCCTCTCCCTCGGAGCAGACTTGTTCAGAGCAAGAAGCTCACACGTCTTCACCTCCTGGGTCTCTCCTTGGAGCATTCAGCATCCTCTGCCCCTCCGTGTGCTTCCCACAGCGAGCCCGCCCAGGCGGGGTCCTGGGGAAGCCACAGGGTCCTGCACCCCCACTTTGCAGTCAGACGTGACTCTTAGCCAGCAAAACAGAGGTTTATTCGAAGACAGGAACAGAGTCTAAAACAGAGCTTGTAGATACAGCGAACCAGACCCCTCGGCCGGGTCCATTCTGGGGGGCAGTGAGCCAGATCCCTAGGTCTGCACTTCACTCCTTGTCCCCAGCCAGCTCCAGACTAACTCCCCCTCCAGCCCCTTTCCCGGGCCAGGAGGTCACCTGATCCCTTGTCTCCAACACCTTCAGCCGGCACCTTTGCAGGGGAGGGGCCCAGGCCATCAGTTGCTAGGAGACAGAGTGCCAGGCATTTAGGGGCACTGGCCCTTTGCTCTGCAGCAACCTTATCCTACCACCTAGATATTAAGAACTGCCTAGGGGACACTGAGGCACCAACACACTGTTCAGAGCAAACATTAAAACAGTCCCAGTTCATCACACCCTCCCCCGGCACTGCCTGACGCCCTGCACACCCCAGCACCGCCTGATGCTCTGTTCCCCCCATCACCCCCCCCCGGCACCGCCTGACGCCCTGCACACCCCGGCACCGCCTGACACCTTGTTCCCCCCATCACCCTCCCCCGGCACCGCCTGACGCCCTGCACACCCCGGCACCGCCTGACGCTCTGTTCCCCCCATCGCCCCCCCCGGCACTGCCTGACGCCCTGCACACCCCGGCACCGCCTGACACCTTGTTCCCCCCATCGCCCCCCCCCGGCACCGCCTGACGCCCTGCACACCCCGGCACCGCCTGACGCTCTGTTCCCCCCATCACCCTCCCCCGGCACCGCCTGACGCCCTGCACACCCCGGCACCGCCTGACGCTCTGTTCCCCCCATCGCCCCCCCGGCACTGCCTGACGCCCTGCACACCCCGGCACCGCCTGACACCTTGTTCCCCCCATCGCCCCCCCCGGCACCGCCTGACGCCCTGCACACCCCGGCACCGCCTGACGCTCTGTTCCCCCCATCACCCTCCCCCGGCACCGCCTGACACCCTGCACACCCCGGCACCGCCTGACGCTCTGTTCCCCCCATCGCCCCCCCCCGGCACTGCCTGACGCCCTGCACACCCCGGCACCGCCTGACACCTTGTTCCCCCCATGGCCCCCCCCTGCACCGCCTGACGCCCTGCACACCCCGGCACCGCCTGACGCTCTGTTCCCCCCATCACCCTCCCCCGGCACCGCCTGACGCCCTGCACACCCCGGCACCGCCTGACGCTCTGTTCCCCCCATCGCCCCCCCCGGCACTGCCTGACGCCCTGCACACCCCGGCACCGCCTGACACCTTGTTCCCCCCATCACCCTCCCCCGGCACCGCCTGACGCCCTGCACACCCCGGCACCGCCTGACGCTCTGTTCCCCTCATCACCCTCCCCCGGCACCGCCTGACGCCCTGCACACCCCGGCACCGCCTGACGCCCTGTTCCCCCCATCACCTCCCCCCGGCACTGCCTGATGCCCTGCACACCCTAGCACCGCCTGACACCCTGTCCCCCCCGTCCCCCCAGGGCTACCAGTGGCTGAAGGAGAAGCTGCAGAGCGACGACGGGAGGAAGCAACAGGCCAAGATCAAGGAGCTGCAGCCCATTGCCGAGCGTCTGGGCTGCACCGTGGCCCAGCTGGCAATCGGTGAGGGACCGGCCCCAGGCGGCACTAGGGGGCGCTGTGGGGCAGGGAGCGGGGCGGGGGGCTCAGCAGGGGGCGCTCTTCCATGGCAGGCAGGGCTGGCCCCAGGGCGGCGCTAGGGGGACACTGTGGGGCAGGGAGTGCAGGGGGTCAGCAGGGGGCGCTCTCTCCTGGGGGGCAAGGGCGACTGCCCCCCGGCCCTTCCCACCTCCCTGTCTCTGCCCCACAGCCTGGTGCCTGCGCTCTGAGGGCGTCAGCTCCGTCCTTCTCGGGGTGTCCAGCACCGAACAGCTGATCGAGAACCTCGGAGCCATCCAGGTGAGTGCTCCTCCCCCGCCGTGCTCCCCCCGGCTCTGGGAGGGGAGTGGGGTCTAGTGGTTAGAGCAGGGGAGGCTGGGAGCCAGGACTCCTGGGTTCTCTCCCTGGGTCTGGGAGGGGAGTGGGGTCTAGTGGTTAGAGCAGGGGGAGCTGGGAGCCAGGACTCCTGGGTTCTCTCCCTGGGTCTGGGAGGGGAGTGGGGTCAAGTGGTTAGAGCAGGGGGGGCTGGGAGCCAGGACTCCTGGGTTCTCTCCCTGGGTCTGGGAGGGGAGTGGGGTCTAGTGGTTAGAGCAGGGGGGGCTGGGAGCCAGGACTCCTGGGTTCTCTCCCAGCAGGGGGAGGGGCGTGGGCACGGGGGATCTCACTCCCTCCCTCTCGGCAGGTGCTGGCCCAGCTGACCCCGCCCGTCATTCAGGAAATTGACGCCCTCCTTGGCAACAAGCCCAATACGAAAAAAGAGTCCCGGGCGTAGGGACACGTCGGCGCCCGGGACTGTGCACGCCCTTGTCCCACCGGACTGCGTATCCCTCCGCCTGGCTGTCTGCACTGCCTGGGAGGAGGAGGTGCTGCTTTACGCATGACCTAAGACCACCCCCGCGTATCCCTCCGCCCCGCACCCCGGCTGCTGCTTCGACCTATCCCCATTGCCGGCATGAGCCAGGGGATTGGTGGGCAAGAGGCCCCGCCCACCCTTCCAGCTTTCCCGCCGGATCTCGCCAGCCGCTTCACCTCCCGTGGTATCCATGCTCCCGTTTTTAAAGGGACGGGCCACCGTCTCGTGCTGGGGGACGGGCGAGGGAGTCGTTGATCGAGCTAACGAACCCAGCCGATGTGGAGAACGGGGTGTCACGGAGTCCCCGGGCGATGCTCTGGAACTGCTCCCCACTAAGCCAGTCAGGACTTTGGGGAGCCTCCTCTCCCTCGGAGCAGACTTGTTCAGGGCAAGAAGCTCACACGTCTTCACCTCCTGGGTCTCTCCTTGGAGCATTCAGCATCCTCTGCCCCTCCGTGGGCTTCCCACAGCGAGCCCATGCAGGCGGGGTCCTGGGGAAGCCACAGGGCTCTGCACCCCCACTTTGCAGTCAGACGTGACTCTTAGCCAGCAAAACAGAGGTTTATTCGATGACAGGAACAGAGTCTAAAACAGAGCTTGTAGATACAGCGAACCAGACCCCTCGGCCGGGTCCATTCTGGGGGGCAGTGAGCCTGACCCCCAGCTCTGCACTTCACTCCTTGTCCCCAGCCAGCTCCAGACTAACCACCCCCTCCACCCCCTCCTCTCTGCTCAGCCCCTTTCCCGGGCCAGGTCACCTGATCCCTTTGTCTCCAACACCTTCAGTTGGCACCTTTGCAGAGGAGGGGCCCAGGCCATCAGTTGCCAGGAGACAGAGTGCCAGGCATTTAGGGGCACTGGCCCTTTGCTCTGCAGCAATCAGACCCCCTGATCCCACCACCCAGATACTTAAGAACTGCCTAGGGGACACTGAGGCACCAACACAGTGTTCAGAGCAAACATTAAGAACAGTCCCAGTTCGTCACACAGGGGACACTTGTGGCTTTCCCTGCGCACCCCCCCCCCCCGTTGGCTCCTGTATGGGTCTCGGGCTCTGCCCCCCCAGCTGGCTGGTGCCCCCTGCTGGGGACTTGGGGAATTCCCTTCAGGGGGCTATTTTTCTCTTCCCCCACCCCGACACTTTCCCTGTGGGGGAAGGATATTGACCAAATCCACCCAGGACATTTCTCTTTCCACTTGAGTTTCTTTCTCTGCTTTAAATGCAAACACAACACAACCCATCGGTCATCCAGAGCCAACTCTTCCTATAGCAATAATGCTCCAGCGAGGGGGAGGGTGCAGGGGAGGCTACAAGCCCCCCCGCATCCAGGAACACCCTCCCCACTCCTGCTTTCGCACAATCCTGGCTTCTGGTCGGCTGGCGGGCGGCTGGGGGTTGGTGGACTCTGTACAGAAATGAGAGCAGCGCTTCCGCTTCTCCCAGGGGCGTGACGTGACCACAGATGGGTGACAGGCCTGGCTGCTGGCAAAAACCCAGAGGAAAGTGAGGGGGATGGGACCCAGCAGTCCGGGACAAAGTCTCCACTCCCCCCTCCCCTGAAACGTCCTTTTCCTTTGCTCCCTGGCCTACGTTCTCGTGGAGTTGCAGGCGGCAGTTCAGCAGCTGCCATGACTCGCCCCAGAGGTGGCCGCATCTCAGGGCCGGGTGAGGGGTCCCTGGGTAACCAGCCGCCCTGCCCCAGAGGTGGATGCATCTCAGCACCAGGCGAGGGGTCCCTGGGTAACCAGCTGCCCTGCCCCAGAGGTGGCTGCATCTCAGCGCTGGGCCAGAGGTCCCTGGGTAACCAGCTGCTCCACCCCAGAGGTGGCCGCATCTCGGCGCTGAACGAGATCCAATCTCTCGCCAGCTCTGGGGAACAGCTGCTGAGCGTGTCGCTGTCACTCTGCCTGTAAGGTAGCATGGCACCCGCTCCCTCGCAGCTGCACCAATCGGCCCCAGCTCTGACCCAGGGTCTGGGCACGGTTCCCTCCCACCCTGAACCGCAGACCCTGTGTGAACCTGCAGTGCACCGCAACAGCCAGTAGGGGGCGCGTTTTTCTTAGATCCCACCAGACGGGTTTTAAACTCCGGAGTGGGTTAGAGCAGGGGGGGCTGGGAGCCAGGACTCCTGGGTTCTCTGCCCTGCTCTGCGAGGGGAGTGGGGGCTGGTGGTTAGAGCAGGGGGGCTGGGAGCCAGGACTCCTGGGTTCTCTCCCCAGCTCTGGGAGGGAAGTGGGGGCTGGTGGTTAGAGCAGGGGGGCTGGGAGCCAGGACTCCTGGGTTCTGTCCCCGGCTCTGGGAGGGGAGTGTGGGCTGGTGGGTCAGAGCAGGGGGGCTGGGAGCCAGGACTCCTGGGTTCTCTCCTCGGCGCTGGGAGGGGAGTGGGGGCTGGTGGGTTAGAGCAGGGGGGCTGGGAGCCAGGACTCCTGGGTTCTCTCCCCGGCTCTGGGAGGGGAGTGGGGGCTGGTGGATCGGAGCAGGGGGGCCTGGGAGCCAGGACTCCTGGGTTCTCTCCCCGGCTCTGGGAGGGGAGTGGGGGCTGGTGGGTTAGAGCGGGGGGGGGCTGGGAGCCAGGACTCCTGGGTTCTCTTCCTAGCTGATGCAGTCTGTGACCTTGGCCATGTTCTCCACTGTTCATAATGAGCCACTTGAAAGGCAGGTTCTGCGGCTGAATGGGTGTTGGTTCCGCAGCAGCGCGTCAGAGGAGCTTAGAATAGCCCAAGGCCTGAAATAGTGGAGGGGCTGCGGGTGGGGAGTGAGGGGCACCAACAGAGCTGGGGGGGGGTCCAGGTGTGGGGCTATCTCAGGGCTAGGCCTCCCCTCCCGGGTGATGCGGTGCATTGCAGGTCGTTCTGTTGGGCCCCCCTGCCCTGTAGACTCACCCCACACAGACACCCACCCCCCAGCCCTCTAGATCCCTGGGGTTCGGCTGTGGAAGCTTCGCTCTCTTGTCGGAAGAAGGTTGAAATGTGAAAAGGAAAATAATAAATTAGTAACCAACTGACCCTGGTGCCGCCGACCTTCCAGCGAGCTGGTAGAGGGCAGTGAAGGGGCCATGTGGCCAGGTGAGGGGTCCCTGTGTGACCAGCCACCCTGCCTCAGAGGTGGCCACATCTCGGCGAGGGGTCCCTGGGTAACCAGCCGCCCCATCCCAGAGGTGGGCACATCTCAGCGCCGGGCGAGGGGTCCCTGGGTAACTGGCCACCCTGCCCCAGAGGTGGGCACATCTCAGCGCCGGGCGAGGGGTCCCTGGGTAACTGGCCACCCTGCCCCAGAGGTGGCCGCATCTCAGCTCCAGCCGAGGGGTCCCCGTGTAACCGGCTGCCCTGCCCCAGAGGTGGCCGCATCTCAGCGCCAGGCGAGGGGTCCCTGGGTAACCGGCTCCCCTGCCCAAGAGGTGGCTGCATCTCAGTGCCAGGCGAGGGGTCCCTGGGTAACCGGCCGCCCCGCCCCAGAGGTGGCCGCATCTCAGCTCCGGGCGAGGGGTCCCTGGGTAACCGGCCGCCCCGCCCCAGAGGTGGCCGCATCTCAGCTCCGGCCGAGGGGTCCCTGGGTAACCGGCCGCCCCGCCCCAGAGGTGGCCGCATCTCAGCTCCGGGCAAGGGGTCCCTGGGTAACCAGCCGCCCCGCCCCAGAGGTGGCCGCATCTCAGCTCCGGCCGAGGGGTCCCTGGGTAACCAGCTGCCCTGCCCCAGAGGTGGCTGCATCTCCATGCCGGGCAAGGGGTCCCTGAATAACCAGCCAAGTGGGGTTCCCCCCAAGTGGGGCTCCGGCGTCACCCCCCCGATTTAGTGGCTGTGGTTTTTAACCCCTACCTAAGGCTGACCTTTCACCCTGCTTCCCTGGATGCTTTCAGCCCCATCCCCCTGGCTGAGCAACCCCACTCTGACCCCACAGAGCCCAGCCGGTCCTGGCTTGTCCCCCGGACCCCTCGGCAGACAGGTGGCATGTGGCCAAGTGGGGTTACGCTTGGACAGCGCTGGGCTGAGCCTGGGGCGGGAGCGTGGCCTAGATGGCCCGTCCCCCGCAAAGGGGGCCTGTTTCGGGCATGGTGCTCGTGCTGGACGAGGCCAACGTGTGGCCGGGGCGGGCGTTGGCAGGGGCTGCAGGAGCCAGGAAAGTCCCCAGAGAGCCACTGAGTCATCGGTAATAAGAGTCACACGGGGGGGTGGCAACGGGCCCATGCACACAGGCAGCGCGTTTCCTGGCTCCTGGAAGAGGGGGCAAGTGGCAGGAGCCAGAACTCCTGGGTTCTCTCCCCAGCACTGGGAGGGTAGTGGGGTCCAGTAGTTAGAGCAGGGGGGCTGGAAGCCCAAACTCCTGGGTTCTCTCCCCAGCACTGGGAGGGGAATCAGGTCCAGTAGTTAGAGCAGGGGGGGGGCTGGGAGCCCGGACTCCTGGGTTCCCTCCCCAGCTCTGGGAGGGGAGTGGGGGCTGGTGGGTTAGAGCAGGGGGAGCTGGGAGCCAGGACTCCTGGGTACTCTCCTCCTGACTCTGGGAGGGGAGCGGGGACTGGTGGTTAGAGCAGGGGGGGCTGGAAGACAGATCTGGAGTGGGGGCTAGCCCCCTGCCCCCCCCAACAAACCCCAAACACCCCAATGTCCATCCGACACACCAGCTGTTTGTCTGCTATATGAGTGAGTTCGGCTTGTGCCAGTATCTTGCTAAGCCCGGCGGAGAATAATGGAGGGGGCAAAATACTTGACCCATAAACCTAGTTTGCCTCTTATTCACTCCGGAGTCAATCAGGAGTCACTCCACTGGAGTCAACGGGCCGATCTCCCGCTCGCTCACTCCGGAGTCAATCAGGAGTCACTCCACTGGAGTCAATGGGCCGATCTCCCGCTCGCTCACTCCGGAGTCAATCAGGAGTCACTCCACGGGAGTCAATGGGACAACCACACACCCCCTCACTCTCTCTCTCTCTTTCCAGAGTCAATCAGACGTCACTCAACATCTTGGCTGTCACCCCCTTGCCCTGTGTGCCGCCGGGCCGCCCAGCGCAAGAACGGGGGCTGGCACGTTGCGCCACACTGCCCCCCCATAGCATATCGGCACCCAACTCCCATGGGCCATCCCTGCCCTTCCATCTTCTCACGCCTGGCTGGGCGGCCCCATGCACCGCATCCCAAACCCACCTGTTCACATCCTGTTCACTAATTCGCCTCTTCCTCTTCACCCCCTGGGCACTGTCCACTGGGGCGGTGACACCCCAGTCACAGCCCTGCCAGGAAGGTGGCGGACCGGCCCAGCCAGCTGCCAGGCCCCCAGTAATTAGCCGACAAATTTCATGCTTCCTCAGCCAGTGCGTGGGGATAACGCACCTCCCGTGACCAAGGGAGGCTGGCCGGGCACGTGGCGGCTTCAATTTCCAGAGACAGGCGGGTGGGGCTGTGTGCCTCAGTTTCCCCACCTCTCTGGGTAGTCGTCAGGGCAGTGCCCGTTGCTTGCCATGGGTCTGTGCAGCACCTGGCACAATGTGTTGGGGGGGGCAGATCTGGTTGGGTGGGCTTCCAGCTTCCATAAAACTGTGATTATTTCGCAGGGCTGGGGCGGGGAAGCAAGGGGGCTGCATGTTGGGAGTGAGGGGCAGTGGCAGAGCTGGGGCAGGGGGTCAGTTTGCTATAGGGCAGTTTGCTATAGGCCTCAGCCCCCTTTCCAGGTTACAATCTCAGCCGCAGGCACCGCGTTGAGTAATCCTGGGAAAACTGGTTCCTGGGATTATGCAAATCCTGGAGGAAGCTGGCATGGTGCCCGCAGCTGGGAAATCCGGCCAGGACCCAACCCCTGGTGTGCACCTCTCTGCCCAGCCCCACTCTCAGCCCTGCAGAGCTGGCGCCCCCGAGAGGGGACAGGCCCCTGCCCCATTCCCTGACCCCGAGCCAGCCAGTCCCTGCCCTGGGGCTGGGTGGGAGCCGGCGCCCCCTACAGGGGACAGGCCACTGCCCCATTCCCTGCCCCGAGCCAGCCAGTCCCCACCCTGGGGCTGGGTGGGAGCCTGGGGGGAGAAGGCCCTGGGTCCATTTCCCGTCCCAGAGAGGAGGGGGTTAAAGCTGTGCCGCCCGGGGGGGCGGGGGGGGACAGGACGCCTGTAGCTTTCTGGCCGTGTGGCATGTAGGCATCTGGTGTATTTATTTATCCGCTGGAAATGACTCACGGGTTGTGGCTGGTGCGTGTGAGTCAGAGGTTGGGAAATCGGCCATGGAGCAGGGCACAGGCCGCTGGGTCATCTCCCCTTCCCAGAACCTATTTGCATCGGGGGTCACACGGGCCCCTAGATCCCCTCTGTAGCTCCCAGGCCCCCCAATTTGCACCGACGCCCCCAGGCCCAGCCCAGAGACTCCAGCAAAATCCAATGCCGCCGGCAGCGAACGAGGTAGGCCGAGATCCCTGGCGGTCTAGGGGTGTCCGAAACCTGTTACCACCCCATGACCGTCGCCGAACCCCGCTCGCGGGCAACAGGCAACGCACTGGAGATAGGGCCACAGACGGCCGCACCGCCACACACAACCACACAGCCGCCCAATGCGCCAATCCCGTGGCCAACAGCAAGCACCCAGCCACTCTTGCTCTAACCACTAGCTCCCACTCCCTTCCCCAGAGAGAACCCAGGAGTCCTGACTCCCAGCCCCCCTTGCTCTAACCACCACCCATGCCCGCTGATGACAAGCGAGCCCAGCTATTTGCTAATGACTCCGACTGCTGCCAGCTCCGGCCACCCTGGGGCCCCTGTCGTCTCCAAAGCCGACTCCGCTTGGATCCAGGCCCGTCACCTGCAGGAAGAGCGAGTGACGCATGGTTGGACCAGCAGCTGGGGGGGGTGTGACCTCATCCTGCCCCTGCGGTATCCTGCCATTGCCCCTCTGCAGCCCCTTTCTGGCGCAGGAAACTAAGGCAGCATTGAGGGCCCGCCGAGGAATGCGGCCACCTCTGGGGTGGGAAGCAGCAGCCATGTAACAGCCCCAGAGCAACGCTGCCTAGGGACCTAGCACTGCAATGCAACCACCTCTGGGGTGGCACACGGCAGCTGGGTGACAGTCCCAGAGCAATGCTGCCTAGGGATCGCGGGCTGGAATGCAGCCACTTCTGGGGCAGGGCATTGCCAAGGTTTAACAGCCACATGACACAATCGTTCAGGACAGGATGTGCAAGAACCACGTTAGGAAGCTTGAATACGCGGATGGGGCAGGGGGAGGCCGTAAGCCGTGGGGTCCTGTCAGAACAGCAGGCGGACCCACCGGGGGGGGGGGCATCTGCTCGGCCCTGTAAAGCACGGAGGGTCAGTCACGGCCCAATGGGCCCAGGACATGCCCTCAGCTGGATTGAAGGCTGAAGTGAGAGAGCAGTCAGGCAGCTGGCGCTCTGGGCGTGGGCACCTGAGTCTATCCCCACCTCGGGCGATCACCTCCACCTTCTCTGTGCCTCAGTTTCCCCACCTAGCCTTTGACTATTGAAATTGATTGTTCTTTTGAGGCACAGGCTGTCTGCATCCGTGCAGCGCCTGGCACGACAGGGCCCTGATCTCAGCCAGGGTCCGTGCAGTGCCTGGCACGACAGGGTCCTGATCTCAGCTGGGGTCCGTGCAGCACCCAGCGCGACGGGGCCCCAATCTCAGCCAGGATAAGCGCAGCGCCCGGTGCGACAGGGCCCCAATCTCAGCCAGGATAAGCGCAGCGCCCGGCGCGACGGGGCCCCAATCTCAGCCAGGGTCCGTGCAGCGCCCAGCGCGACAGGACCCTAATCTCAGCCAGGGTCTGCGCAGCACCCGACGAGACAGGACCCAAATCTTGGCCGGGGTCCGTGCAGCGCCCAGCGCGACGGGGCCCTGATCTCGGCTGGGTTCCATGCAGCGCCCGGCGCGATGGGGCCCCAATCTCAGCTGAAGGCTGCGCCAGGGGCACGCAAAGGAGGCCGGCAGAGGCATGTGGGGAAGCAACGGGTTTCGGACAGACGGACACAGGCTGTTAGCCGGAGGGGGGCGAGGGGCACAGAGCCAGGGTTAGGGGAACCCCTCGGCCCAGCAGCTGGAGGCGCCGCACTGGGGTTTCCCTAACCAAGCTCCTTCGGTCAGCAGCTCTGAGCCTCTTTTTACAGCGGGAGAAAGTGACACTGTGACAGGCCCAAGGGCACACAGACAGGGACAGAACCCAGGAGTCCGGCTTCCCACAGAGAACCCAGGAGTCCGGGCTCCCATCTGCACACCCCCACCCAAGAACCCAGAAGTCCGGGCTCCCATCCAACACCCTCCCAGAGAACCCAGAAGTCTGGACTCCCATCCCCCTCCCCCCCCCCGCCCAGAGAACCCAGGAGTCCGGGCTCCCATCTCCCCCTGATCAGAGAACCCAGGAGTCCGGGCTCCCATCGTCCCCCCCCAGAGAACCCAGGAGTCCGGGCTCCCATCTCCCCCTGATCAGAGAACCCAGGAGTCCGGGCTCCCATCCAACACCCCCCCCCCCCCGAGAACCCAAGAGTCCGGGCTTCCATCCCCCCCGCAGAGAACCCAGGAGTCCGGGCTCCCATCCCCCTGCCCGGAGAGAACCCAGGAGTCCGGGCTCCCATCCGCCCCCCCCCCCCCCCCCGCAGAGAACCCAGGAGTCCGGGCTTCCATCCCCCCCCCCCCCCCCGCAGAGAACCCAGGAGTCCGAGCTCCCCTCCCCCACTCCCTCCCCAGAGAACCCAGGAGTCCGGGCTCCCATCCCCCTCCCCCGCAGAGAACCCAGGAGTCCGGGCTCCCCTCCCCCTCCCCCGCAGAGAACCCAGGAGTCCGGGCTCCCCTCCCCCTCCCCCGCAGAGAACTCAGGGGTCCGGGCTCCCATCCCCCTCCCCCCCAGAGAACCCAGGAGTCCGGGCTCCCATCCCCCTCCCCCGCAGAGAACCCAGGAGTCCGGGCTCCCATCCCCCCCTCCCTCCCCAGAGAACCCAGGAGTCCGAGCTCCCCTCCCCCCCCCCCAGAGAACCCAGGGGTCCGGGTTTCCCCCGCGTGACGGGTCCGTGAAGGGGCGGGGTTTGGGCCCCGAGAGGGCCCCGCCCCCACCCAGGGGGCGTGGCCAGCCGGCTATATAACCGCCGCCTGCCCGCGTGGGGAAGCCGTTAGGCGAGAGAACGAGTCCGAGAACGCGCACGCGCGCGGCCCCTTCCCCCTCTCGGGTACGGCGGCCGGCAGCGGACACGCGACCCATGGACGCGAACGCGGAGGAGGGCGCCGCCGAGCTGGAGTGCGGCATCTGCTACCTGCCCTACGACCGCCAGGCGCGCGCCCCGCGCCGCCTCGGGCCCGCGCACGGCGCCTGGCGCCGCCCCGCCCCCTGCCGCCACACGCTCTGCACCGCCTGCCTCTGCCGCCTGGCGCGCGACCAGGGCTGGGAGGCGGTCACGTGCCCCTTCTGCCGCACCTCCACCTCGCTGCGCGTGCGCAGCAGGGGCGGGGAGGCGGTGACGAGAAGGCGGAGCGGCAGCAGCCGGCGCCGATTGGCCCTGCCTCCCGTCGATCCCGAGCTCTGGAAGCGGATTGGCCGGGCGGAAGAGGGGGAGGACGAGGAGCCTGGCGATGACGTACCGGAGGAGGCGGGCCAATCGCGGCTGTGGCGGGCGCTGAAGAAGTTCCTGAGAAGAAGCGGCAGCGGGGGGCCGCAGTAGCGCGCGAGAGCGGCAGCCAATCAACCGTGAGTATCGCGCCTCGCGCGCTCCTTCAACTCCCCTCCCCCCCCCGCATGTCTTAACGGTTCGGGCGCGCGCTGCCTACCCGAGGGGCGGGGGCCGCAGGTGCCTGAGGAGGGCGCAGAGCCTTAGCCGCCTACATCCGGGTCCTTCCCACTTTGGCCAAGGGCAGGAGCCTGACGTCACTTGGCTAATGGGGGCGGGGGGAGGTGTCACAGCACCCCCCCCTCAGCACGCGCCCCACCACCCCTGGGGGTCTCTGGGGGCGGGGTTGATGTGGGAGATGTCAAGTCACTCCCTCCCCCCCTCATCGTGCCCACCCTTGGGGGGGGTGACGTCAGCTCACACCCCCCCAACATGTGACCCCTCACCCCTAGGTGGGTGATGTCACACCCCCCCCCCGTAAGAGATGACAACACCAAGGAGGGGAATGACATCACCCACCGTCCTTGGCCATGGGAAGAGTGGGGTCTAGTGATTAGAGTGGGGGTGCGAGAGTGAGCTGGGAGCCAGGACTCCTGGGTTCTCTCCCCGGCTCTGGGAGGGGAGTGGGGGCTGGTGGATAGAGCAGGGGGGGCTGGGAGCCAGGACTCCTGGGTTCTCTCCCCGGCTCTGGGAGGGGAGTGGGGGCTGGTGGGTCAGAGCAGGGGGGGCTGGGAGCCAGGACTCCTGGGTTCTCTCCCCGGCTCTGGGAGGGGAGTGGGGGCTGGTGGGTTAGAGCAGGGGGGCTGGGAGCCAGGACTCCTGGGTTCTCTCCCTGGCTCTGGGAGGGGAGTGGGGGCTGGGGGGTTAGAGCAGTGGGGGTGCTGGGAGCCAGGACTTCTGGGTTCTTTCCCTGGCTCTGGGAGGGCAGTGGGGGCTGGTGGTTAGAGCAGGGGGGCTGGGAGCCAGGACTCCTGGGTTCTCTCCCCGGCTCTCGGAGGGGAGTGGGGGCAGGTGGTTAGAAGAGGGGGGGCTGGGAGCCAGGACTCCTGGGTTCTCTCCCCGGCTCTGGGAGGGCAGTGGGGGCTGGTGGGTTAGAGCAGGGGGGGCTGGGAGCCAGGACTCCTGGGTTCTCTCCCCGGCTCTCGGAGGGGAGTGGGGGCTGGTGGTTAGAAGAGGGGGGGCTGGGAGCCAGGACTCCTGGGTTTTCTCCCTGGCACTGGGAGGGCAGTGGGGGCTGGTGGGTTAGAGCAGGGGGGGCTGGGAGCCAGGACTCCTGGGTTCTCTCCCCGGCTCTCGGAGGGGAGTGGGGGCTGGTGGTTAGAAGAGGGGGGGGCTGGGAGCCAGGACTCCTGGGTTCCATCCCTAACTCTGGGAAGGAAGTGGGGCCCAGTGGGTTAGAGTGGGGGGCTCTCGGAGGCAAGTGGGGCAGGAGATCGGGCATCATCAGTACCCATCCCTCCTTTCTGCTCTGTTCCCCTCTCTAACGCGGGGACAGGAAATCCTCAAACATCAGCGTTTCATTGGTAAATATTTGCCTGGCTGGGTTGCGTGGGCCAAGGAGTGGGGTGGCTGACATTATCGCTTGTGTAGTTACGTCTCTGCCTGCACTCACGGCTCTGTGACTCTCTCCCGCAGGCTACAGTCCAGAGATGAAGGACCTCGCCCTCATGACCTGCTACATCATGTGAGGCTCCAAGGGCTAGTCCCAAGAGCTGGGGCTGGCTGTTTGTCTAAAGGCTTTGAACACTCTCGGGAGAAAACAGCTCTTCTCCCTCCGCAGTGCTGGCTGCGCTTCCCCTCCAGGCAGATAGTTACTGACAAACTGTCTGGTCTCATCAGACTCCATCAGCTCTATGGGACTCTACCATAGCACTGGAGCTAGAGTTCCTGGTTCTCATTAACCTGCGGAGAGAGATTCGCGAGGCACCCAGGATTGATGTGATCGCCTGCAGCCTTGACTCGTCACTGCTCATCTCCGTTGAAGCAGGGAGACTTGACGGGGGCTGTCGGGTCAAATCAGCAGCAGTTGGCAGAGGTGTCCCTTCCTGGAGATCTCTGACCACCTGTCACCATGAGGCTTGGTGGCTGATCAGTTTGGAGGCTGGCACCCCAACAGCTTGTCTGGTCCTGACATCTGCAGCCTCTGAAATGCCTGTGTCTGGCTCTTCCACTCTCCAGCCAGTGATGCCACTGACCGACCTACCTACCAGCAGATACTGTAAATATCTCTGGTGAAAAGTCCTGTGTGGGCAAAACCTGAGCCTCAAGTATTAACAGATTCAGACAGCAAGGTTAAGTCTGTGTGCTAACGAACTAGTTAAAAATACCTTCTCAAACCCGTGACCTGTTTCTCGGCGAATCCCAACGAAAAGCCTATTGCTGTGGTGGTGGTGCCAAATTATCTGCCGACCCTTATCCTTTACCAGTGCACAAGTTAGCAGGCCGATCTGCAGGCCGAATTCCTGTCTGGCCCCAGTTCTGCAGTGCTCCATGTGACTATATTGCATGAGGCGAGGGTTTCAGACAAAGAAGCTGGCTTCTTGGTGCTGTCTGCTATTGTAGCATTTCTGTGAAATGAATTTAAATATGGAAGGGTTTGAAATAGCGAACGTCTGCATCTGTTTTTAGTATTTCACTATTGTAACATATATTTAATTTTAATAAAATCTGAGATGTCAATGCTCATTAGGTTGCCTGGATCTCCTTTCCAGCCGGGAGGTGGTGCCTGGGGGCAGGGTCATCAGTAGACCACATTGCTGTTACATGGAAGGTCGGTCAGGACAGGGAGTCGGGACTTTGTGTCCCTGGTGCTGGCTTAAGGGATGGTCTGTAGTGGTTAGAGCAGGAGGTGGTTCTTTTTTTAAGCCCTGTTGCAGAGCCAGAGTCCTGCCTTATCCTGAGTAGTGCATAACCTCAAATGTGAAGGGTACTCGCATTGATTTGTGGCATCTCTCTGCTGCTAGCCCCTGGCAAAACAACCTCCTAGGAGAGTCATCCTCGTTACTGTATGACCTGTTCCTACTTCTGTGTAGTTTTAAGACAGTGTGCACCTTTTGTCCCCTCTGTAGACCCAACACTTTTATCTAGGTGGCACAGAAATGGTGTCTCAGCTGCCTCTGTACTTTCTTTCCCATTCCTTGAGCCCCTCTGATTGTTCTCTGCGCCTGTGTTCTGCCGAGGTGTCTCAATTTTATCACCTACTCAGGACTTGGGAATTGGTCCTGCTTTGAGCAGGAGGTTGGACTAGATGACCTCCTGGGGTCCCTTCCAACCCTGGTATTCTATGACTTCAGGTTTTCATCTCCTACCACTGACAGCATTTTAAAATGGGCCCTTTAAACTCCACGTGGATTTGGCTGCACAATCACACGCCGTAACTACCTATCTCTGCCTGGCCTAGGGGAGAGGATATGACTAAGATTTTGGTGACTAACAACTCTCATTAAGCGCCAGCTGTTCATCACGCAAAATTTAATAGATTCTAAGCCCTCTGTGATCCTCTAGTCTGATCTGCATAACACAGGCCAGAGAGCTTCCTGAATTATCTGCTGTTTAAACTAAAGTAGAATCTCTTAAGAAAAAACATCCACTCTTGATTTAATCTTGATCACCATGGATCTCAGTTGGTTGGCCTCTCCTCCAGAAGAAAACTTGATCCGTGGCAACCTGGGGTACCCCACTTCAGGGCAGGTTTATAAAGAGGACACTAATTAAAATTATCAGAACTAGAATTGTGCAAATAACTGTTGTTGTTTTCTGGCTGTTCTAAAAAATGGTGAGGGGGATCATTTTGGGTAGAAACGAGAATTTTTTGCAACTCCGGTGAACTGAACAGTGGAGGAAAAAAGTCACGTCACAGAAAAGGTTGAATTTAACCAAAGTGTAAAACTTTGATTTTTGTGATTTAGCAAATCAAACTCGAAGTACAGTTTGAAACACAGTCATTTAGAATCTCAACCTTTCTTTTTTTTGGCCAAAAATTTCAGCTGAAAAAATGTCACCCTGGTCTCGTAGTGACAGTTTGGTATCTACAATCACTAGCTATACATGATCCCTGGCTAAGCTTGATCCCCTTCCTACCAGCAGCTCTGTTGACTCATGCTTCCTCTGATCTTAACATGATCTTTTGGCACGTGACTTTCAGATCACGAAGAGGGCATTGCCTCACAGCCTACACCCTCCCGGATGTGCTCTTCTCCTTTGTCACCTAGGATGTGACACTGAGCCTCAAGTAGTTTCTTGGTGGTAGTAAATAAGGGGAAAATGAGGGACACTAGCCAGGCAGATTGGCGCATGGCCAGTCCCTAAAGACTCCTGTCTTGCTAATGGGCCTCTGTGTGGCTCTTAATTGACTGTGGTTGCTTGTGCTTTGTGCCTAACAGGAAACAAATCTAGAGTAAAAATAAACAGAAGTGGGTGGACTTTCCTTTTTTTAAGACCGACCCAGTTTGGGGAGCCTGTGAAGTGGATTTTTTCCATCTGTGCCTTTCCCAAAGGAGCTGTAAGTGGGTTTAAGGCTACAAGGGGCTGTCAGATCATCTTGTCTGCGGAGCACAGGCTGGTCAATTTCACCCAGATACTGCTACGTTGAGCCTCATGATTTCAGTTAGACCAAACCATGCCAGCCCTTAGGATGCTAAACTGGCAGAGAACAGGAGAGAGCCAGGTGCCAAGCCTGGGTACCCCGCAATGGCAGGGAATTGACTAGGTGATCCATGCCCTATGCTGTAGAGGAAGATGAATTCCCTGCCCCCTCCCCCTCCCCGCCCCCACACACACATACAAAGTCCCTGCCTATTTGATCTGTCAGGAAATTCCTTCCCATCCCCAAATCTGTCAATTAATCAGACCTGCATGTGAGCAAGACACAGCATCCAGGCAGCCAGAGAGAGGATTCTCTGAACAAGCTCAGATCACTCTCCCGTCTCCTGCTGTGGTCAGTTGTTGATGTTTCTGGGGGAGCAGGGGAGATTGCAAACACATAGTGCGTGGGGGGGAAAAAATCCATTCTTGGCCCTTGCAGGTGACCAGCTGAAGCCCTGAAATGTGAGGTTGGATTCATAGACTCCAAGCCCAATCGGGACCACAAAAACCATCCAAACAGCCCACAGAAGCTGGATTAAAACACATCTTTCACAAAGCTCTCTCGTCAGAAAGGCCCCGAACAAGGGAGAGTCCCTTGGAATGTCACCCTCTCTGGTATTTGCCTTCTAGCTCAAGGGAAGAAACCACTGCTTCTGTAGCTTCTCCTGGAGATTTTTCGTGCCTGGATCTGCTTGCTTTGTAAGGTGACATCATAGAGAGGGGCCTCAGGCCAGTTGGCTGCATTTCACCCCCATTTGTAACAGAGGAGGCTGTTTTCTGAACAAAGTATATTTCTGAACAAAGCATGTTGGGAGGGACTATCCTTGAAAGCAATGACTTGGGGGAGGGGGGGGAATTATGGAGAGTGTGGTGGATAATCAGGTGAATCATGAGCTCCCAATGCAACTCTGTGACCAAAAGGGCTAATGCAGTGCTTGGATGCGTAAACAGGATGTGTAAACCAAAAGCACTGCAGAGAGGTTATTTTACCTCTGTATTTTGAAGGATGTTGATAAATTGGAGAAGGTTCAGAGAAGAGCCATGAGAATGATTACAGGATTCGAAAACCTGCCTTTGAGTGAGAGATTCACGGAGCTCAATCTAGATCAGTGGTCCCCAACCTTTTCGTCTGGCGGGTGCCAAACGAAGGACCGTGGCGGCTGTCGAGCATCGGCCGAAATGCTGCTGAATTTCGGCGGCATCTCGGCAGATGCTCGACTGCCGGCCAGGACGTGGGCGAATTTAGATGCTCCCGCGGGCGCAATGGTGCCCAGGGGCACCGTGTTGGGGACCTCTGATCTAGATAATTTAAGAAAGAGAAGGACCAGGGGTGATTTGATCACAGTCTGTAAGTATGTACGTGGGAAACCAATATTTAATAATGGGTTTTTCAATCAAGTAGAGAAAGGTAGAACAACATGTTCCTATGGCTGGAAATTGAAACTAGACAAATTCAGACAGGAAATAAGGCATACAATTTTAACAGAGCAGTTAACCATAGGAGCAACTTACCAGGGGCTGTGGTGGATTTTCTCATTGACCATTTTTTAAATCAAGATTCAGTGTGTTCTAACTTCCAGTGAAATCACTGGTGAGTTAGGAGCTTAAATATCTTTGAAGAGCTGAGCCTACATTTCACTGACTTTCAATGAGACTTAAAGTCCTGAAAAGTTGCTTCTAAGATGTTCGAAAGTGCCTCGTGCTCAGAAGCTTGGCCAGCTGTCCCTGGTTAAGAGAGAGGTGTCAGAAGGGATGGGAGTTGAGCAGAAAACAGCCTCAGCGAAGCTATTAAAATCCACCCGTGCGGCGCTGTGTGACAGGCATAAAAGAGGTACGTGCATAAAAGAGCAGTATAACTAGGTCAGATGTCGTTGGATTTCAGCTCTCCGAGGCTAAGCAGAGGGAAAGGGAGCTGTGTGCCGTCCGCAATAATTCTCTCTTGGGTCCCTTGTCGTTCTAACATGGATGCATAGATTATAACACTGAATGGGAAGCCCCCAGCCCAGTTCCTGGGCTATATTTATTTTGTTTTTAGATTTGAAATCTGAAAGATGCCTTTCTGGCATGCTGATGCACCCTGGCATAATTAATCATGTAATTAAATTAAATCTGAGCGGTGTTAAAATCATTGTTTCGCAGGGTCTCGGACAGCCAGCTACCTACCCCTTCATCTAGGAAGCCGTTTCTAGAGATCCTGCCCAACAAAGGTCTTTTGCAGCATGCCTGGATAGTCGCGTTATTTGGGCTATTCCAGATCATCTTGGGCGGCCTCCAAACCATGAGTAAATAAGCACAAGCAGATAGAAACGCTGTACATTAAAGAGCGTGAAGGATGTTTCAAAGGGAGAGAAATGACGTCTTTAACAAACCTCTCTCAGCTGCCTAGTGTCTAAGAATAGCCAGCTGTGCCTGCTCCTACCCCTTTCATCAGGGGCTGCTGGAAGGATGGCATATAGTTGGGCCTGCAGTCCAGGACCAGAAGTGGAAGGTATCTTTATACTCTCTTTCCATCAACACAGCTACTCCCCAAATTTTCACGTCAAAAGGTAAACTCTCAAATCCATATTTAGGCCCTGTAAGCAGAAGTCTATGGAAGCCACTGGCCTCTGAACACCAGACCAGTTGTCTTCGGGGCTAGTTGTGCACCTGAGTGCATGGTTTGGGGCACCCAAAATGTTGACCGTTTGCCTCGGTTTCAGATTTCCCCATCTGTAATATGGGGTACCTGGAGCAGCGATGCAGGTTCATTAGGAAAGCACAGGCTATGCCATACTGGATCTAGACGATCATGTTGTCTCAGGCTCTTGTGAGGAAGGTGGAAGAACCCCTCTGTAGACAGAAGTGAGATAATCTGTCCCTCATATCCCCTTCTGATCCCTCTAGGAAGAGATTGGTTTAAACCAGGCAGCATAAGTAGTATGATCTCTTACAATAGTGAATGCTAATCAACTTTGGAACTCTGGATATTCTTATTGACATGAATGTCCAATCCTTTCTTGAATCGTGTTGTGTTAGTACCTGAGACAAGATTTCAGAGAGTTTAGTGCTAAAGTTCTAAAGGGGGGGACCTGCTCTGAGCATACTCGATGTAGCAATGCTGCCTGAGTCTGCAGAGAGCCTGGGCCAATTGCTTTGAAATGAGGAACTTTCCCGTTCACTTCAATTACCCCCAGAGTTTGGGGAGACTTACAAAATGACAACAATCTGGGGTTTTTTTCCCCATGGTTTCCAGGCAAAACCATGAGAGCCAGTGAGAAATGTTTCCACGTGACTTTTCTTTGTTGGAAAATGTCAAAACCAAACTTTTGTGGGAAATGCTCAGTTTGGGACAAATTTCTTGATGTGAAACATTTTTGAAAAATTCTGAATGTTTCAAAACCAAAAATTGTGTGTTTTCCACTTTGAAATGTTTAGTTTTTTATTTTGAAAGGTTTAGCTAATTAGAAGACAAAAAATTTAAAATCCCAGTGTGGTTGGAACTGACATAAAACATTTGAAAATGACACACAAAATGTTTTGACTGACCTGAACTAAATTTTTTTTTGTGGGAGGGAGGGGGGATTTTCAGTTGATGAAAACATTAAAATTTTTGTGTTTTTTTTTTTCCTCCCCTCCTGATTTGGGACTGGAAAGTTTTCCAAACTCTCCCAGATGTTCACAGGACCGAAACACCATTTCCTACCAAACTCTTAAACTACATGTAACTTGATAACTTTGGCTGAGTTTCCTCAAAACTCAAAGTGAATCTTGTAGCTCAAAGGAGTTTATTTTTGAGTTTAACAGTCATATTTCTCAAGAATGATGATTTCCTAGTAGCATATCCTCTGAAGCATCTGTCAATAGCCACTGTCGGAAGACAGGATACTGGGCTATGTGGACCATTGATCTGACCCAGGATGGCCGTTCTTATGTATGTGTGTATTTTTTTGGAAGGCGCACACATTTCTATTTTGAATCTTATTTAGCTGTCTATATAAGCACCCCAAACATTTGCTAAATGTTTTAATTTTGTGCAATAGAACGGTTCCCTTCGCTGTTTAGAGCTTACTTCATTAGATGTATTTGAAGACTAGCTAGCTCAGAATTGTATAATAAAATTCGTGTTAGCGGTGGATCGGGCAAAATCGACGGCTTAGCGGAGTTGGGCATGTGTCTAAACATCAGATGTATCTATATTGGTAAATACACAGGAATATTTTAGAGGATCTTGGCGCTTATCTCATTCTATTTCAAAGTACTGCGCAACAGAATCAAATCAGTATGTTTCTTCACTCAGTTCATCCCTGCCACCTAGTGGGTAAGTGGACATGTTAATCGTTGAGAAGATTTATTTGTGGGTGGTTTTATTATTATTTTTTATTTCGTACATCCTAAGCCAGATCATCCAGTCTGACCTCCTATAACAGGGAGAAAGCTGCCCTGAATTGGTTTCTGGCTGAACTAGAGCAGATCTTTCAGGAAAACATCTAATCTTGATTGAAGATTTGCCGGCGATGGCGAATCAACCACAGTCGTTCCAATGGTTAATTCCCCTGGCTGTTAAAAATTTACACCTTATTTCCAGTCTGAATTTGTCTCCTTCCAACTTCCAGCCATCGGATCTTGTTGACCTTTGTCTGCTAGATAAAGTGCCTTCTGTTACCAAATGTATTTCCGCATGTAGGTACTTGTAGCCTGGGATTAAGTCACCCCTTAACCTTCACTTTGTGAAGCTAAACCGATCGTGTTCCGGGAGTCTCTCACAATAGGGCATGTTTTCCAGTCCCTTAATCATTGTCATGGCTCATCCTTGACCCATCTCCAATTCATTCATGTCCTTCTTCAACCGTGGGCACCAGAACTTGAGGGAGGGATAGCTCAGTGGTTTGAGCAGTGGCCTGTTAAACCCAGGATTGTGAGTTCAATCCTTGAGGGGGCCATTTAGGGAACTGGGGTAAAAATCTGTCTGGGGATTGGTCCTGCTTTGAGCAGGGGGTTGGACTAGATGACCTCCTGAGGGCCCTTCCAACCCTAACCTTCTATGATTTCAGCAGCGGTCACACTGGTGCCAAATACGAAGGTATTAGAACCTGTCCACTCTTACTCAAGTTGCCCCTGCTTACGTATCCAGGAATCTCCTTAAGCCCTTTTGGCCACAGTGTCACATTGGGACCTTCATGATAATCAGTGTTATCTTGGCCAGGAGGCCCCACTTTAGTTAAGGTTGAGATGAGCTTCCTTTTAACAGCAGATTTTTCTGTGTGCCCTAAAATCCACACTGGCTAGCTTGGATTATCTTGAAAATTATTGTACCTCAGGGGGACACGTGGTAGGTCTAGTAATCCTAGAGGTCATTCAAGCAAAGAGTTCCTGCAATACAGCTCCCCGCCCCCTCCACTAAAAATCACAGACATCAAAATGTTGCAGTTCTGTTTTGAAAACACCTGCGTTCAGACCATGGTTCTGATCTTAGCTACTGTCTGGTACCCACTCTTCCCCCTTTCAGGAGGCAAGGTTTACTTCAAAGAGTTACTCGGGGATGAAATTTGTAAGTGCAACAAGGTTGGATAATAATAATCCCTAGTTCTTGTCTAGCTCTTTTCTTCAGCAGATGTCAAAGCCCTTTACCGAGGAGGTCGCTATCATTGGCCCAGATTCACCAAGGCTCTTAGTTCCTACTCTACTGAAATCAGCTTCCTCCCCCTGGAGGTACTGACTAGGAGAGACTTGATCCCAGTGTAACCCTTCTCTTTGTGAAGCGAACCAGATCAAGTTCTAGTCCTTGAATCATTCTCATGGCTCTTCTCTGGTCCCTCTGGAACTCACCAACATCCTTCAATTCTGGGTACCGGAACTGGACACAGGATTTCAGTAGCAGTCGCACTAATGCCAAATCCAGAGGGAAAATCTCCTCTCTGCTCCCACGTGAGAGTCCCCTGTTTGTATGTTCCAGGATCGCATTAGCCCTTTTCACAGTGTTGCCCTGGGAGCTCACGTTCAGCTGATGATCCACCACACAACCCCCAAATCTTTTTTGTCATGTGTCAAACTTAGTCCAGCCTCTGTTGTTGCATCCTGTTTTGTTGTGCTAGACCCCGACGCGCACACACTTTTTCCACAACTCTGTGGGGGTGGTCTAGGTTGGATATTAGGAAACACTATTTCACGAGGAGGGTGGTGAAGCGCTGGAATGGGTTCCCTAGGGAGGTGGTGGAATCACCATCCTTAGAGGTTTTTAAGGCCCAGCTTGACAAAGCCCTGGCTGGGATGATTTAGTTGAGGGTTGGTCCTGCTCTGAGCAGGGGGTTGGACTAGATCCCTCCTGAGGTCCCTTCCAACCCTAGTCTTCTATAATTCTATGACTGGGCCCTGCAGCTCAATTGTCCCCCTGGCTCACCAGCAGAGACTTCGTCCTTTAGGGATTTGCAGAGATGCAGGGCCGACTTCCAAAAGAAGCTGGCATTTTTAGTCACCTGAAATCCAGGATCGAATATCTTTGGTTAGTCTTCACTCAGAGTCCTGATGGGATCCCCTGCCTGCAGCCCTCTGGGTTTCATCTCTTGCCTTTCTGCTTCATTGACCGTTCTGGACACTTAATTCGTACCAACTCAGCCCTGCCTCCTGGGACTCTGACCCCATTCCCCCACCCCAGGGAAGAAACTAACCTCTTCTCACCCAGTGGCTAGCAGTACCAAGTAGATGGGGAAACTGAGTCACATATCTTGCTCATAAAAACACATACTACTCCTTCTCCCTGGTATAGGGATAATATGTTTAGGGAGAAGCAGAGAAGTTAGAGAGAGAAAAACCAAGATAAAATTCTGGAGACTTGCTGGAGACTGCAACATGCCATGACTATTGCTTACGAAGGAGAACCTTTACACCCAAGAACCAAAAACAGAGAGAGAGAAAACAGGCTGCTCTTCCCCCCAAAAAAGAGAAAGTTCACTTCACTTTTCTAGGCTGGCTGGCTGTAAACTGACCGCTGCTAGACCTAGAGTGTATGCTTCCCTACAGACCCCACCAGCCAGCCTGCAGGACCAGGAAAATGCTGGAGAATTTGAAATGACACAACTTAGATAATTTTTTCACATCTTAGCTCATTGAGAGCTGAGAAGCGATATACTACAGTTTTCAATACACTATTCCACAGAGGTTCTCAGCTGCTCTTCCAAGTTGCCCGAACCTTTTCCTTCCAAGAATATATTTTTCCCATTGATGGTGATTCCCACAAAGAATTCTTAGCTTTTGAATTCCGAGACTCCTCAGCCGGCCTTCCAAGAAATGCTTAGCTGGTCTGTTCTGTTCATAAACATAGCAGAGAGACAAGGTGGGTGAGGAAATATCTTTTATTGGACAAACAGGCTTCCCACGTAGTCTGCGCCTAGAGCTATCAGCTAGTCTGAGCTTTGGGGTCATGTCCGCGGGAGGAAGCTGACTAGCATAGCTATGCTGAGATAACTCTCCATGTAGACATTCTTATCTGAATTCTTCCTGCGCCACTGGACCTCGCTTCGGACGTCGCCAGCCCTGTCTATCCTGCGACTCTCTTTGCACATCCTTGCTGTTGTTAAGTCCCAGGCTTTCTCTCTGCTGCTTGATGGAGGCAGTCTTTGTCGGTCCCTTTGGTGTCTTCCTTCGGCTGAAGCACTGGGGCTGATTCCTCATGTGTTCACATCCCTGCATCGTTCAGGAGTACTCCACTGGAGCCCATGGGTCCCGTTCCCCTCTCACTCCAGTGTTGATCGGAAGTAATTCCACTGGAATCAATCAGGGCCCATTCCCCTCTCATGCGGGTGTCAACCAGTATAGTTACTCCAGGAGGACATGAGGCTGATTCTGATCTCTGGAGGGTTTACACCCAGGTTAACACAGCAGGAGCCTGCTCCTTTCTTAGGTCCATCCCAGATCTCCTTCTTCCAACACTTCCAAGGTCTAGAAAACCTTCGTCCCTCTGAAGGTATTGACCGTGAGTCCTGAACACCACACCAAGCAGCTTAAAGTGTATGGAGAGCCCTCAGTTCAGGGAATATTACCACTGTTTAAGACAGGTAAGCTCTAGCATGTCAACTCTTATACACTGTTCTGAACGCAGCCTCCTAGCCCATGACCTAGGAGAGAGCTCAGATTCTAAGGCCAGTGGTAATAGGCATCTGATTTCCATTGGTTTTAGGACGTTTGCAGTGCTGTTGTAGCCATGTTGGTCCCAGGATAAGAGAAAGACAAGGCAGGGGAGGTAATGTCATTTATGTGGGTGCAAGAGACAAGCTTTCGAGCTTCACAGAGCTCAGGGAAAGGCACCTGAAGGAGACGCAGCAGCCGCAGCTCTGCCCCCAGACTGTGACAAAGCAACAGAAACAGAGGAAGGAAGCGAAGATCATTCCACTGCGGCACGGCTCGATGGAGCCCTGGCACTAGGCAGGATGGATTTGGTCTTTTATGTTTTGCTCTTCTGTGCGAATCTAAGGACTTCCTGATGCCATGTTCCAGCTGACCAACAAACCCGACCCTGTTCTGAAGGACTGTAGGATGTCACTGCAAATCCCTGCTGAGGTGTGTGTCCCCGAGGAGCATAAAAGCCTTGGACTCGTTGGGCAGAGCTCACGGGCATTGCGGAAACGTGGATACTCTTGAAAGGGCTGGAACCCCTTGGGGGTCTGGCACACTGAAGAGGTCTTCCCAAGTGTCTGCTTAAGCATAGATCTTGCGGATCTGTGACAGGGGAATCTCCTCCAAAATCCCATGGCTACCAGTAACAGAGTCTTTTTTGACTTGATTTGGTCAGGAATTTTTGGCATGGAACTTTCTTTTTGTTAGAAAATGCCAATTGCCCAATACCCAGACTTTCCACCACAAGGGGCAGACATGAAAATTTGTTCTTTGTGACAAAAAAAATCCCGTTTTGACACGTTTTCAGAATGAAACGTTTTATGTGCCAAATTTTGATGGGAAAATGTTCAAACCCCTCCGTTAAGCCACTAGATCCTACTCCCTGCCCAGAGCCAGGGATAGAACCCAGGAGTCCTGGCTCCCAGCCCCCCTGCTCTGACCCGCTAGCCCCCACTCCCCTCCCATAGCCAGGGAGAGAACCCAGGTGTCCTGGTTCCCAGCCCCACTGCACTAACCCACCAGCCCCAACTCCCCTCCCAGAGCCAGAGAGAGACCCCAGGAGTCCTGGCCCCCAAGCCGATAACTCAGCTACAAATTATTTCTGTAGAGGTTTGCTGCCATCTAGTCGTCAGATAAGCATATTTTTAATACAATGGCACCTCAGAGTGAGAAACACCTCAGGAATGGAAGTGGGTCATAACTGGAATGTTTGTAACTCTGAACAAAACATTATGAACAGTGACTCAATGCAGCTTTGAAACTTTACTATGCAGCAGAAAAATGCTTCTTTTTTTCTTGATTTTTTTTTTTTCCAGTTCCAAACAAGGTGTGCGGTTGACCGGTCAGTTCGTAACTCTGGGGTTCGTAATTCCAAGGTTCTACTCTACTTCAATACTCAGAAGGTTTGAAATATCAAATTTATAATGGCCCTGGTGAGAAAAAAAAATCCAGCTCTCCCCCATGGAAGAAAGAGGTCAGAATCTAAACAAAATGTTTTGCAAATGCCACATTTTGATGGGAAAATGTCAAACCCCCCACTCTAAGCCATTGGACTTTGCAACCAGTGACTTTGAATTACTGGTCAATGAGGAAGAAAGGAAGGAGGTTCATATAATTTCATTTACAGATTCCAGAGAGACATCCTCTTTTATTTGTGGTGTGAAACCGGTGTGAGAGGCGAATCCGGGGCTGAGAGGATAGAGCAATTGACGATCACTAGCAGGAGAATTTCATGCTTTTCTCATTCCACCTTTTCCAGGAGTGACTCGTGCTGTACATCAGAGTGAACAGTGAGGCAGAGATTAGCCTGGGATCACACAGCAGGCTCGTGGCAGCGCTGGGATTAGTGCTGGGGACCGACTGGCTAAGTGGCAGCTCTGCAGAAAAGGACCGGGGGTTACAGTGGATGAGACACTGGATATGAGTCAGCAGTGTGTCCTTGTTGCCAAGAAGGCCAACGGCGTATTGGGCTGCATTAGTAGGAGCATTGCCAGCAGATCGAGGGAAGTGATCATTTCCCTCTATTCAGCACTGGTGAGGCCTCATCTGGAGTATTGTGTCCAGTTTTGGGCCCCCCACTGCAGAAGGGATGTGGACAAATTGGAGAAAGTCCAGCGGAGGGCAACGAAAATGATCAGGAGGCTGGGGCACATGACTTATGAGGAGAGGCTGAGGGAACTGCAGAAGAGAAGAATGAGGGAGGATTTGATAGCTGCTTTCAACTACCTGAAAGGGGGTTCCAAAGAGGATGGAGCTCGGCTGTTCTCAGTGGTGGCAGATGACAGAGCAAGGAGCAATGGTCTCAAGTTGCAGTGGGGGAGGTCTAGGTTGGATATTAGGAAACACTATTTCCGTAGGAGGGTGGTGAAGCACTGGAATGGGTTCCCTAGGGAGGGGAGGGGATCTCCACCCTTAGAGGTTTTTAAGTTCAGGCTTGACAAATCCCTGGCTGGGATGATTTAGTTGGTGTTGGTCCTACTTTGAGCAGGGGGTTGGACTAGATCCCTCCTAAAGTCCCTTCCAACCCTAATCTTCTGTGGTTCTAAACACAGACTCTGGGGTCCCTAGCCACTAGTCCATAGGGTTACCCCATTCCCTCCCTCAACACTAGCATTACAGAGGTAACCCATTTACAGCCCCCTAGCGGGCGTTATAACCTAGCGTGATGCTTCCCAAGTGTGGTTGTTGAGGAAGCATCAACCCCCTCTCTGGATAATTGATTATTCTTAATTATTATGGATTATTTCTGTTACTGTAGGACCCCTGCGCTTGATGCTGTACAAATCGCTTCCGATCTACATACCAGGCAACAGACGGACGGATACCGGGTCAGCACACTTGATCGTGCTCTCAACCCAGCCCAGCCGTCGTCAAGACGAATGCAGGTCTGACTTACTGGCCTGGGGACCCTCTCCAGGGAAGCAGGTATTCGGAAAAGGATTTGGGGGCGCGTGGGGGGATAATCAGCTGACCGTGAGGACGCTGTGGGGCAAAGGTCGACTGAGATCTGTGGGTGATCCTTTGACAGGGCTAACCCCCTAGAAGATGGGGGAGCAGTAGACATGAGAGAGACGGGACGTTGTTAGAAGCGAACCCGGGGAACATGGGAGGGATGAAATCAATATAAGGTGGGTGCATGACCAGCTGAAAGACCGGACTCGAAGAGTAGTTATCAATTGATCGCTGTCAGACTGGGAAGGCAAATCTACTGGGATACTACAGGGGTCAGTCCTGGCTCCGGGACAATTCAGTATTTTCATAACTGACTTGGATAATGGAGTGGGGTGTAGGCTTCGAAAATCTGCAGGTGACCGCAAGCGGGAAGCGGGTGCAAGCGTGTGTGTGTGAGATCTGTGGGTCATCTGAGCCCTGCGGGCGTGTCTCTTTGTGACACAGAGAGCTGTGTGTTGGTGGGTCTTGGTGTGTCTGTGTCGGTGTGTGCAATTTGTGGGGTGTTTGTGAGTCTCTGGGTCTGGTGTGTGCTGCGGGGCGGGGGGGATGTCTGTATGTGTCTGTACTATCGGTGTGTGTTTGTGGGTCTGTGTGTGTGACCGATCTTGGTGTGTTTGTCTCTGTGTGGGGCCAGTCACTCTGTCCCCTTGCCTGCTGCCCCTCCCCCTCACTCTAGTCCCCCCAAAGACCTCATAACCTCCAAACCTACTCCCAAGGCAGGGTTTCCGTTTCCAATATCTGAGCCAGGGCCTGGGGCCGGGGAGGGCACAGGGTCTGTAGCCCCAGACACTCCTTGCCAGACCACACTACTGCAGGCAGGGCCAGGACTCCTGGGTTCTCTCCCCAGCTCTGCGAGGGGAGTGGGGACTGGTGGGTTAGAGCAGCGGGGGCTGGGAGCCAGGACTCCTGGGTTCTCTCCCCAGGTCTAGGAGAGGACCGGGGGCTGATGTTTAGAGTAGGCGGGGCTGGGATCCAGGACTCATGGGTTCTGCTCCCCTCAGTATCACAGTGGGGATGACTGCAACTCCCCAAGGAGATGGGATGGGCGCAGGTACATTTCTACCCCCCAGTGCTGGCCCCACAGCCTCTGCCTTCAGGCCAGTTCCGACTCTGCACTCTTCTTGTTCTTCCTGTTGCTGGGAAATGTCTCTCTCAGAGCTGGAGACGGCCGATCCCACTGCAGAACGGAGCCAAGGCCCAGCCAGAGGAGGAATTTTCCCGTTCCTCTTCTCCTGAAATGTAACTCAGCCATTTCCCAGTGGGGCTCTGGACAAGAAGAACAGAGACCAGCTGGCCTGAGGGAGTGGGGAATGGGACATAGGGCCCCAATCTGGCATGAAGGGCCAGGGCAGGAGACTGGCTGGGCTACTGGGGGGTTGTAAGTCAGGCTTGAGGGGCACCAGCAGAGCTGGGGGTGGCGAGCCCAGGATTGAGCTGGCAGGGGTTGCGGGTCGGGACTGAGGGGCACCAACAGAGCTGAGGGGTAGCCCAGGGCCAGACTAGCAAGGGCTGCGAGTCGGGAGTGAGGGGCACCGGCAGAGCTGGGGGAGCCCAGGCTGGGCCAGTAGGGGACTGCAAGTTGGGAGTGAGGGGCACCGGCAGAGCTGGGGCGGGAGCCCACGGCTGGGCTAGCAGGGGCTGTGAGTCGAGAGTGAGGGGCACTGGCAGAGCTGGGGGGCAGGGCTGGGCTAGCAGGGGCTGCGGGTCAGGAGTGAGGGGCACTGACAGAGCTGGGGAGAGCCCAGGGCTGGGCTAGCAGGGGCTGTGGATCAGGAGTGAGGGGCACTGGCAGAGCTGGGGGGCAGGGCTGGGCTAGCAGGGGCTGCGGGTCAGAAGTGAGGGGCACCGGCAGAGCTGGGGGGAGCCCAGGCTGGGACAGCAGGGGGCTGTGAGTTGGGACTGAGGGGCGTTGGTATTCACACTCCCAGCACCTACGCCCCCCTCCCTCCCTCGTCTCCTGGGATCCAGCCCTGTGCGACCCGGGGTCCCCAGGGCAGCCTCACTGGAAATGCCAAGGTCAGGGCAGACTGCAGAAGGGAGCGCAGATCCTCCCACGACTGCTGGGTAACACAGAAGTTAAATTCCCCAACCCGTCCCAGACTGTACTGATCCCCCGCACTGCTTATCGTGAAGCAAAAAAGAAATTGCCCAGTGATCTTACTGCGTTCCAGTTCTCTGGGTCCCAGTCAGCGCCTAGGGCCAGTTCAGTGAGAGGTCATTAAAAAGCTCTGCTCCCATATACAAAATGTTCTTCTGACCCCGACGGATCAGCCACATCACCAGGTCAGTATCGGTTTGGATCTTACCCAAAACACCACGCGGTCGGCCAAATCCTTTAGTGCCTAAAACTAAAGGTTTATTGTAAAGAAAACAAGAAGAGAGACGTCAAATGATAAAACAGTCACGTACCTACAAAGACTTCAGAGTCCATATATCAGGTTCCTAGCAGTATTGGTGAGTTTGCTGGCTTGAAAGTCCCTCTGGAACACGTCCAGAGCTTGGATGGGTCATGCAGCAGTTCTGAAGAAAAGTACCTGGGGGTTACAGTGGACAAGAAGCAGGATATGAGTCAGCAGTGGCCCTCGCTGCCAAGAAGGCCAATGGCATTTGGGGCTGTATTAGTAGGAGCATTGCCAGCAGCTTGAGAGACGTGATTATTCCCCTCTATTTGACACTGGTGAGGCCACACCTGGAGTTTTGCATCCAGTTTTGGGCGCCACACTACAGAAGGGACGTGGAAAAATTGGAAAGAGTCTAGCAGAGGGCAATGAAAATGATCAGGGGGCTGGAGCACATGACTTACAAGAAGAGGCTGAGGGAACTGGGGTTATTTAGTCTGCAGAAGAGCGAGGGGGGATTTGATAGCAGCCTTCAGCTACCTGAAGGGGGGTTCCAAAGAGGATGGAGCTCGGCTGTTCTCAGTGGTGGCAGATGACAGAACAAGGAGCAATGGTCTCAAGTTGCAGTGGGGGAGATTTAGGTTGGATATTAGGAAACACTATTTCCCTAGGAGGGTGGTGAACCACTGGAATGGGTTATCTAGGGAGGTGGTGGACTCTCCATCCTTAGAGGTTTTTAAGGCCCAGCTTGACAAAGCCCTGGCTGGGGTGATTTAGTTGGGGGTTGGTCCTGCTGAGGACTGGACTAGATCCCTCCTGAGGTCCCTTCCAGCCCTGATCCTCTACGATTCTCTGATTCAGTCCTGTGCTCGGAGCTTCGGTTGGTAGAAAGGTTCCTGCCGAGGTAAGAAGCAGGACTGCAGACAAAATGGAGAAGGTGCAGCCGCCTCTTTCGCCATGAGCCCTGCGCTTCCTTTGTTTCCAATACAAACTGCCCAGCACCTCATAACATTTCTGCAGATACCTTGCATGGCGGATCTGGCACAACTCATTGCAATTTTACAATTGTATTCATATTCTCAGGATCCTCAAGTATCTCTCAGCTGTCATACAGCATCACAACCTGTACACGTCTGTGGCTGACGTCTCTGCACTGGTTACATTTGAGGCAGCTCCCCGCTCTCTTTGCATTGGGCTCAGGCTCTGAGCAGACTCAGGCAGCGTTGTTGATGCTCAGGACGCAGTTTGAAGGTTTTCTCTGTAACTGTTCCAGAGTCACCAGGGCGATGCTCTGGAACTGCTCCCTACGAAGCCAGGGAGGACTCTGGGGGAGCCTCCTCTCTGTGAGCAGACTGTTTCCAGAGCAAGGAGCTTACACAGCTTCCATCTTCCTGAGTCTGACCTCGGGGCATCCAGCATCCCCGTCCCCCCGCGCGCTTCCCACAGCAAGTCCCTGCACCCCAACTCCGCAGTCAGATGTGACTTTCAGCCAGCCAGTAAAACAGGAGGTTTATTAGTTGGCAGGGACACAGCGGAGAACAGAACTTAGCCCAGAAATCAGCCAAGTCCGTCTTGGGGAGTCTTGGCCCAGACACCCTGGCCTCCCCCTCTTCCAGTCCCACACAGCACACTGCCCGCTTCCAGAGACCTGACCCCCAACGCCCCATTGCTCCTCCTCCTGGTCTTTGCCCCTCTTCCTTGGCAAAAGGCGTAACCTGGTCACATCCCCTTCCTGGGTCTCAGGTTACATACGTGCAGACACCTGGGCAGCCTCACCTGCCCCCGAGGGCCTCGGCAAAAATCACACACCCAATTCCCACCACCTAGGCATTGGTGCAATGCACAGGGAAACTGAGGCATGCACCGCATTAATACAGGACAGTAAGACCCGCATGCAACATAACAAGGTGACTAAAACTCCACTTCGTCACAATAACTGTAACATCTGAAGACTTGCTTTTTAAAAAAAAAAAAACAGGCAAGCTGAGTTTCTGAAGAACATTGTGGAGATCTGTCGCTCATCCGTCAACACTTCTCCTCCAACACTTTGGGAACGAGGCTGCAGTCTATGAGGGGTAGATCGAGCTGCTTAGGAATTGTTCAACGCATCAGGCGGGTTGGTCAAAAAATACTGTTTTCTCAATTCCCAACTGTTCACACAACAGGGTCGCGTTTAATGAATTTTCTGGTTCAAAAAAATGTCGAGGGAGAATTGCCCAAATGTTTCGTTTAGAGATTTTTTTTCAGAACAAGCAGAAAAAAATCCAGATGGTTTCCCATTGGAAGAGGCTTTTTTGTTTCCAAATTTACATGAGCTGAACAAAGAAAAAAAGGCGTAAAGAAGAGAAGAACTTCAAAATCCAAACTGAACATTTCAAAACGTTTTTTTGGGAACAGAACACTTCAACTGATCTGAAATGGGAAAAAAATCTATTTTGGTCTGCAAATATATGACTTTTTTTTGGTCCGGATTCAAGCTGGGGAGAAATTTCAGCCTCTTGAGGGATGGGAAAATCCATTCCCCCTGCCAACACTGCAGAGAAAAGGACATTGATTTCTGTTGGTTTCTAAGGAAAAATCTGTTTCTGCTGGGCCTCCAAAAAAGGCCTCTAATCTTCACACAGGTGCTTGACTTTCGGCAGCTGGGTTGTGCCCTCTGTGCATTGGAGAAACATTCCTTCCTGACCACTGCTGGTGGCTAGCTGAAGGCCTGAAGCATGAAATTGGATTGGAGTTATTCTCTTCATGCACCAGTTTAACTGTATATAAACAATTGGCCAGATACATCTGGGATTTTTTATTTTCTTTTACTCTTTCTCTGCACCAGGACACCAGACAGGAAGATCAGCTGGCAGAGTATTTGAAGCCACTGGGATTTTGATGCGCAGAGGTGAGTCAGGACTGACCTGGGTTCTATTCCTGGCTTGGCCACTGGGTGACCTTGTGTAAAGCTGCTCCACTGATCCCTGCCTCAGTTTCCCCATCTGCTACAGAGCGAGAATGTGAAAAAGCCACTGGAGAGCTGCTGATAAGAGTGAGGTTGTGTTACTGTGAAATCTAGTGCGATATAACCGCAGTGGCAAGATCGGCACCGACAAAGTGGAAAGTGTCTGATCTTGGTCTGAGAATAATTTCACATAGGTTATAAGTTTTGTTCTATTTGTACAGCTGCTAGCGCAGGCAGGGGGGCATGATGGGGCCCACTAGGCGTGTACAGAAATATCAGTACAAATCGTTTGGATCCTTCAAAACCCGCTCCACCCTCTTCATCTTTCTTGTCATCTGTATCACCGGGGGCATTGCGCTTGAAATGTTATCAGAGCTGGGGAGGAAATATTTTGGAGCCGTTTCCTGTGAAGCCTGACCCAGTAGCTGGACTGGGCCTGGACTCCTGGGTCCTATTCCCAATGCTGCTGCTAGGATCCCGTTATAATCAACTTTTTTTCCCCAAATCACCCTGTGGCATCCCAACAAAGGGGTTGTAATTAACGTACATTTTTAAAATTATTTCACTATAAAAATAGATTCCCCCCCCCATCAAAACTGCGGAAAACTTACCAAAGAATACTTTTTTTTCAGTAAAACTCAATTTGAAGTGAAATTGACTCCCCCGTCCCCAAAGACAGTGAAATTAAAACAAAATGCGTTCATTTCCTTCCAGTGAAATTGACGCAAAGACTCAGGTTTCATCTCAATTACTGTACATCTAAATTTGTGCATTTGAGTGACACTGGCCCAAAATAGCAGTGACTTGTCTCAACTGTTTTCAAATTCAACTTAAAGGTGCACATTTCGTTCTAATGAAATGGACTCGGAGAAGCCATGATCCGCTGAATTATTTCAAGTAGGTCTAAATTGGCACATTTCTTTCTAGTGAAATCGATTCCAGGAATCTGTGATCCGCTGAATTATTTTAATTTTCATCTAAATTGGCACCTTTCTTTCTAGTGAAATCCATTCCAGGAATCTGTGATCCGCTGAATTATTGTAAGCAGATCAAAATTGGCACCTTTCTAGTGAAATCCACTCCAGGAATCTGTGATCCGCTGACTTGTTTTAAGTAGATGTAAATTGGCACCTTTCTTTCTTGTGAAATCCACTCCAGGAATCTGTGATCCGCTGAATTATTTTAATTGTCATCTAAATTGGCACGTTTCTTTCTAGTGGAATCCATTCCAAGAATCTGTGATCCGCTAAATTATTGTAAGTAGATCTAAATTGGCACCTTTCTAGTGAAATCTGCTCCAGGAATCTGTGATCCATTAAATCATTTTAAGTAGCTCTAAACTGGCACCTTTCTAGTGAAATCCACTCCAGGAATCTGTGATCCATTAAATCATTTTAAGTAGCTCTAAACTGGCACATAGTGAATTTGACCCAAAATTGATCCTCTCACAAAATCAAAACTAAATCCAGCGGTTTCTTTTGATGGGAAATTGACACACACACACACCCCCCTCCAAATCAGTCATTGTCTCAATTTCTTTTCAATTTAAGCCCACTCAGGCCTCTTTTTCCTTCTCCTCCCCATGTGCTGAGAAAAGGAAAGCGAAACCCTGGCTGCCTGCCCAGGGCCGCAGAGGAGGAGCCAGCGAGGTCTCCTCTCACCATGACTCAGGTCAAGGGCTGGCCAGCCGGGGGAGGAGAGCAGGAAGCACTGGGGGTACAAGGGGGGGACTGAAGACACTTTTCTGCAAGCTGCGAGAAGCTGATTCTGGTGGGGACTGGCCCAGTGCTCGGCGCTGCGAGCCCCTGCGGGTGGGGGGACGGGGGCGGGGAGAAGTGAAACTTACAAGAACTTTTTGTTATTGTTTGGGTCGCTTTTTGGTTTTGTTTGGTTTGGTATTTTGGATCGTGATTGCGCTTGGCTTCTCCCAACGCCTGAGCCCTCATCAGCTCAGGGCCAGGCAGGTTGGGCAGAGCCTCCCCCCCCCACCCCCAAAATAGAAGAGAAGAGGAAAAAGCTACAAGCAACAGGCACACAACCCCCGCCCTTGCAGGTGGAAGCTGATCGGAGACAGGTGGGGTGCGGAGACCCGGCTGCTGTGAAGGCGGAGCTGGCTGCAAAGAGGGTGAGTGGGGGGGCAGCCCCCAAAGGGGGTTGATGGCTTAGGGCGGGGTCCTGCTCTGAGCTGAGGTATTGGAGCGGCTCTGGGCTGAGAACGGATGCGCTGAGGTGAGAGTGGATGGTTTCCGGAAAGCTGGGAGCCAGGACGCCTGGGTTCTCTCCCCGGCTCTGGGAGGGGAGTGGGGGCTGGTGGGTTAGAGCAGGGGGGGCTGGGAGCCAGGACTCCTGGGTTCTCTCCCCAGCTCTAGGAGTGGAGTGGGGGCTGGTGGGTCAGAGCAGGGGGGGCTGGGAGCCAGGACTCCTGGGTTCTCTCCCCGGCTCTGGGAGGGGAGTGGGGGCTGGTGGGTTAGAGCAGGGGGGGCTGGGAGCCAGGACTCCTGGGTTCTCTCCCCGGCTCTGGGAGGGGAGTGGGGGCTGGGAGCCAGGACTCCTGGGTTCTCTCCCCGCCCCATGCACTCTGATCTCTCCGCACCACTATTTCCTCTTCCCCACCCTCTGCCTATTTGTCTGTAGAAACCCAGCTGCTTTCTTCCGAGATCTGCTCCGTCCCGCCCCCGGCTGGGGCTGCTGATCAAACTGTGGCCTGGGGAGGGGTGGGGGGATATTTCCAGACCCACCTCAATTAGGTGTCTCCTGACCCTGCCTCTCCCCCTCCCTGCAGCTGTGCAAACCCGGTTAAGGGCGGGGGTGTCACTGAATTACCCCCTCCACCTTTCCCCCATTTGATCCAGCCGCCCTGAGTCGCAAAACCCTAGCTGGACCCCCACTTTTCATTCGCAGAGCTCCGAGGGGGTCAGGCTAATCATCCCACTTTTCTGGGTTGGAGGGAAACTGAGCCATGGCGCGGGGGAGGAGAGAGACTTGCAGCAGGGAAGCGGGGCTCAAATCTCGGAATAACACTGCTACAAAGATTTGTTCCCGGGTTCGACCCTTTAAAAAACAACCCCCCACTTCTTGTGGGCACAGACCTAAGTGTCTTCCTGGGACCAAGCCTCGGGAGCAGGGAAATGATTAATTTCCCAACTGTCGAGAGAGGGGAGGGCGTTAGTTTCGAGACTGTTTATGAATCAGTAGGTCAGGCTCCCAGCCCCCCACCCCCCGCTCTAACCACTAGACTCCCCTCCCCTCCCAGAGCTGGGGAGAGAACCCAGGAGTCCTGGCTCCCAGCCCCCCCTGGTCTAACCACCAGCCCCCACTCCCCTCCCAGAGCCGGGGAGAGAACCCAGGAGTCCTGGCTCCCAGTTCCCACTGCTCTAACCACCAGCCCCCACTCCCCTCCCAGAGCCAGGGAGAGAACCCAGGAGTCCTGGCTCCCAGCCCCCCCTGCTCTAACCACCAGCCCCTACTCCTCACCCAGAGCTGGGGAAAGAACCCAGGAGTCCTGGCTCCCAGCACCCACCCCCAAACAGGTCCTATATTGCTTTCCCCAGCCCCCTAAAATACCCCCACTATGGAGCCATCTCCGTAAGTAGTGGAATGGATCTGGGGGGGTGATACCTGTACCCCCCATATCTTCTTGATGGGAGTGGGAGGTGTCTGATGTCAATCCTGGGCCCATTGGCCTGCTCTGGAGGTGGCCTGCAGGAGCCAGGGTGAGACCCTACACTGACAAACGCCCTGGGTGGTGGAGAGGAACAGCGTGTGGTGGGTTAGAGCAGGGGGGGCTGGGAGCCAGAACTCCTGGGTTCTCTCTCCGGCTCTGGGAGGGGAGTGGGGGCTGGTGGGTTAGAGCAGGGGGGCTGGGAGCCAGGACTCCTGGGTTCTCTCCCCAGCTCTGGGAGGGGAGTGGGGGCTGATGGGTTAGAGCAGGGGGGCTGGAAGCCAGGACGCCTGAGTTCTCTCCTAGCTCTGGGAGGGGAGTGGGGCTGGTGGGTGAGAGCTGGGGGGGCTGGTGGGTGAGAGCTGGGGGGGCTGGAAGCCAGGACTCCTGGGTTCTCTTCCTGGTGCTGGGAGGGGAGCGGGGACTAGGGGTTAGAGCAGAGGGTGGGGGTTTGGAGCCAGGACTCCTGGGTTCCATTTCAGCCATTTCCAGCCCTGCCTGGCAATGGCTGGGAATTGCTGAATCACAAGCCCCTTTTGCGGTGACACTTGCAGCTCCCTGGTGTCTTGGGGTGTCGGGGGATGAGGCCTGTTCTCTCGGGGCTGATCCGGGGCCTGTAGCTCATATCCCAGCTTCTTCCCCCACATGGGGGGCTGGGAGATGCGATGGACCAGTGACCCCCATCCTGTGGCCCTCAGGGTTGCTGCTTCTGGGGAGGGCAGGGGGAACAAACTGCCTGGGCTCAGTTCTCAATGAAGGAAAATGATACGTCCAGCTGAGGAACAGAGAGGTGATTTGGCCCTGGTGCAACGGGGACCCCGTGTCTCAGTTCTGGTGTGAAAGTTAAACTCCCCACTGCCCACCGCAGCGAAAAACACAGCGATACGTCTCGCCAGTTCGTGATGGTTTCGCCAAACTGTCCCGTTGGGGGCAAAAAGCTTCCAAAAAAGTCAAAACTGGCTTGATGTTTTTTGGGGGGGCAGAAAGGATCAAAGGAGGCTTCGAACTTCCTTCCACGGGACGTGTTTAAAAATCGCCCAAACCTTTAAAAAATGATTGAAATCTGGCATTTGGTTTCCAGTGGGCTCGTGTTATTTTATTTAACAATGGCCCAAACATTTATTCCGACCGACTTTTGGTCTGAGTCGTAGGCAGGGCTGCCCGGAGGATTCAGGGGGCCTGGGGTCTTCCCACTGCTGAATTGTTGCCGAAGACCCGGCACTTTGGTGGCGGGTCCCGGGGTGGAAGGACCCCCCACCGCGGGTTTTAGGGGCACTTCAGTGGCGGATCCCGGAGTGGAAGGACCCCCCCGCCGCCGAATTGCCGCCAAAGACCCGGAGCGTAAGAAGCTTCGGGGGCCCAGGCCCCACAAGAGTTTTCCGGGGTGAAGGACCCTGAAAAACTCTAGTGGGGGCCTGGGGCAAATTGCCAAACGTGTTCAAAAAAACCCCATTTTTTATAACTGCCTGTGATCTGCAAAACCCACTGCTCTAGTTCCGGTGTCGGCCCTTGACCAAGGCTGCAGAAACAGTGGAGAAAATTCAGCAGGGGCACAGAAATCACAAAGAGGAGATGGAGGCCGTTTCTCTTCCATTGGCTTAGCCGCGTCTACACTGGGGCTTCAGTCAGCATAGCCGCGTTGCTGAAGTGGCGTTTTTTTCATACCCTTGGCCGACATGGCCACACTTTAAGTGTCTATCAAGTCAGCAGAATACGTGGGAAGAGCATCGAGGATTCAAAAGAAAGCGGCAAAACGTATCCGCCCTCTTCAGCCGAGTGAGGAGAAGCCGGCAGGTGCCTGGATCACCAGGAATCAGCCACACAGGGTGCTGGAAAAAGCATCGGCTGGGGGGGGGGGGGGGGTCTTTTTTGGATTTCCGCCGCACCGGCCTTTTCGAGAAGCCGACCTCAAATTTCAGGCAGGACCAGAAGTGGCAAAGTTTCTTTCAATTCCATTGTGGCTCTTTGTCAACGGGTTTGGAGGGCAAAAAAGGTGTCTCTCTCCCTCTTTTTAAATCAAAGTTTGGAAACCCAAAGTGACTTCAAGCCGGGACGGTTTTGTTTGGGAAAATGTCAGAACAGTTCCCCCTCTGCCCCCCCCCACACTGAGACAAAAAATGGGGTGAAACTACCACAAATTCGCAACTGATTTCACTGTCTCCAGCTGGGCCTTTTTCTTCCAGGGTGGGGGAGGTTTCAGCTGGAGAATTTTGCACGAAGAAATCTTGGCCGTCTTTGTCTCTGATCTCTTCCTAAAACACGGGATTTACCCCAATTGTAGACATCCGTCCCGAATCCCACCCCCCCAAACACCCCAGACAGACCCTCGGTAGCCCTGGAGCTGGGGGGTGGGGGAGAGTCATCACACCAGATCAGGCCCATCTTGCTCGGCATCCCGGCTCTGCCAGCGACCAGCACTGACTGAATTGTAGCTAGGAGCCAGGACGCCTGGGTTCTCTCCCCAGCTCTGGGAGGGGAGTGAGGACTAGTGGTTAAAGCGGGGGGGGGTGGGCGCCAGGACTTCTGGGTTCTGTCCCCCTGCACTAACCACTGGTCATCTCTGTCTCCCTGTTTTCCAGCTCTCCCCTGGAGGATCGGGCTGCGTCGAGGCGCCCCATGGTGGCTGGCAGTGATGCCCCCACAGCCCTGCTGCCCTCCCGGCTCGCTCGCCTCAAACGCTCCCGCCGTTCAGCGTTCCACATCCCCGTTGCGCTGCGGACGAAGGCCCTGGCGCAGCTGCTCCACCATCGTTCCCCGGAGCCAGGTGGTGCCGCCGCCACAGCCTCCGGCCTGCCCTCCCCGGTCCCAGTGCCCCCCGCCGGCGACCTCTACGGGGACAGGGTGGAGCTGGCGCTGCAGGAGGCGGAGGCGGCTCCGGAGCCAGCCCCCGAGGCCGGGCCTGGGTGCGAGGAGCTGACCTTGGACCACCTGCTGGAGATTGTGGCTCAGCTGGAGTATCACACCCATCCCGAGGACGGGGTGGAGATCTGCCCCCTTTTCCTCCTGGGCTGCTGCTTCTCCGGGGCCTGCTGCCCCCAACACCACACCCTCCTGCCCTACCACTGGCAGCTGTGGCAGACGGCCAGCCTGCCCCCCAGCTGGCTGAGCGTCGGGCCCGAGGCCCATGAGACACTGGAGCGGCTCTACAGCGACCCCGAGCGCACCCTCGTGCGGGCCTCCTACCAGTGAGTGCGCAGCGGGGGGGCGGGAGAGCCAGGACGCCTGGGTTCTCTCCCCGGCTCTGGGAGGGGAGTGAGGTTGGGGGGGTTTAAAGCAGGGGGGCTGGGGGCCAGGACTCCTGGGTTCTCTCCCGGGCTCTGGGAGGGGAGTGGGGGCTGGTGGTTAGAGCGGGAGGAGCTGGGAGCCAGGACTCCTGGGTTCTCTCCCTGGCTCTGGGAGGGGGGTGGGGGCTGGTGGGTTAGAGCAGGGGGAGCTGGGAGCCAGGACTCCTGGGTTCTCTCCCTGGCTCTGGGAGGGGAGTGGGGGCTAGTGGTTAGAGCAGGGGGAGGGCCTGGGAGCCAGGACTCCTGCATGGTTTGTTTAATGTCCCCGAGTTAGCTCAATTGCTGTCAGGGTGGGGGAGAGTCATTGACAGGGCTGGGGCAGGGTGAGCTGGATGTAGGGTGGGTAGGAAGTGAGTACACACGGGGGCAGATGGGGGGTTCATTGCGGCACGGGAGGGGGGCAGGTTGGGGTGGAGGCCGGGGGGTCACCTGGGGTCGTAGTTCTCAACCAGGGGTCCGGGGGTCCGACCCCCCGACCCTGGGCTGCAGCCGACGGCTGAGCAATAGGGGGCGCGGGGACCCCAGGCAGTTGCCCTGTTTGCAGCCCCCTATCGCCGGCCCCGTTCTTGGGGCACTGCTGGGCCAGAGCACGTTGGGGCGGGGGGTGGGGGGCGAGAGAGGTTGAGAACCCCTGACCAAGGGGCACAATGGGCATTTGTGCATGATCCTGGGGGCTCTGGGGTGGCTGTGGGACAGCGTTTCAGGGCATAGGGGGGCTGGCAGTTGGGGGCGAGAGGGGGCAGTGAGGCAGGGTCTGGAGGTGTGGGGGGGCAGGCAGTGGGGGGAATGGGGGAAGTGGGACAGGGGTTGGGGGAATAGGGCAGGTTTTGGGGGCATGGGAGGCAGCAGGGCAGGGTTTGCGGATCTGGGGGAGAGTGTGGGGCAGTGGTTGGGATGGGGGGGCTGGCGGTGTGGGGGAAATGGGGCAGGGTTTGGGGGAATGGGGGCAGCAGGGCAGGCTGTACCCTGTGAAGGCACTGGTCGTTTAGGGGGCAGTGAGTGGGTATTGGGGGGCAGTTGGGGGCAACGGGCGGGCCAGTCCTGGCCCCTGGCATGGGGGGCAGCCCCCAGTGACCCCCCTGATGACCCCGTCTCTCCTCGACCCGCAGAGGCGTCACCTTCGACATCGACCTGGTGGCCATGCAGGTGCGGAACAGCCCCAGCTTCACCCGCGTGCGGCGCCTGGGCACCTCCCCGGCACCCGGCGCCCCCTTCGGCACCACCCACGTCTACTACTGGCGGGCGCTCGATGGCTGGCAGCCCTACAGCCAGGTGCGCCGGACGCCGGGGTCCTCCCGCCGTGGGCTGGGGCCCGGACTCCTGGGTTCTGTCCCCGGCTCTGGGGGGAGGGCTGTGGAGGGGGGCTGGGAGCCAGGACTCCTGGGTTCTTTCTCTGGCGCTGGGAGGGGAGTCGGGGCTGGTGGGTTAGAGCAGTGGGGGAAGGAGCCAGGACTCCTGGGTTCTCTCCCCGGCTCTGGGAGGGGAGTGGGGGCTGGTGGGTCAGAGCAGGGGGGGCTGGGAGCCAGGACTCCTGGGTTCTCTCCCTGGCTCTGGGAGGGGAATGGGGGCTGGTGGGTTAGAGCAGAGGCGACTGGGAGCCAGGACTCCTGGGTTCTCTCCCCAGCTCTGGGAGGGGAGTGGGGCTGGTGGGTTAGAGCAGGGGGGCTGGGAGCCAGGACTCCTGGGTTCTCTCCCCAGCTCTGGGAAGGGAGTAGGGGCTGGTGGGTCAGAGCACGGGGGGCTTGGGAGCCAGGACTCCTGGGTTCTCTCCCCGGCTCTGGGAGGGGAGTGGGGGCTGGTGGGTCAGAGGACGGGGGGCTGGGAGCCAGGACTCCTGGGTTCTCTCCCCGGCTCTGGGAGGGGAGTGGGGGCTGGTGGGTCAGAGCACGGGGGGCTGGGAGCCAGGACTCCTGGGTTCTCTCCCCAGCTCTGGGAGGGGAGTGGGGGCTGGTGGGTTAGAGCAGGGGGGGCTGGGAGCTAGGACTCCTGGGTTCTCTCCCCAGCTCTGGGAGGGGAGTGGGGGCTGGTGGGTCAGAGCACAGGGGGGCTGGGAGCCAGGACTCCTGGGTTCTCTCCCCGGCTCTGGGAGGGGAGTGGGGGCTGGTGGGTCAGAGCACGGGGGGCTGGGAGCCAGGACTCCTGGGTTCTCTCCCCGGCTCTGGGAGGGGGAGTGGGGGCTGGTGGGTCAGAGGACGGGGGGCTGGGAGCCAGGACTCCTGGGTTCTCTCCCCGGCTCTGGGAGGCGCGTGGGCCGCTGACCTCTCCGCTCTGTGTCCCCAGCCCTTCACCCAGAGCATCGAGGCGGCGCTGCGGTGCGGCCAGGAGGAGGCGCTGTGCAGCACGGCCGAGCACAGCTACCAGCTTAACGTGCGGGCTGGCTACCAGCGCAACCTGGCCACTGGCACCGTGCGCCCCCTGCGGGCCCGGCCTGCCTTCCGCGCCCCTGCCCTGCTGCTGCCGGAGCTACGGTAACACCCCCACCCGTCACACCACGCACCCCCACCCGCTCCGAGCCTGGCTCCCGGCCCCCTGACCCCCTGCCTTGCCCCTACAGGACACTCTCCAGCAGCCTGTACCTGGGCCCCCCCGCCGGCCCCGGGCCCCCCCCCCGGCGCAGCCGTACCCCGAGACCTGGGTGCCGCTGGCCCCCGAGCAGGACTGGCACCAGGCGCCCGTGGCAGTGGAGGAGTGCGGCTACCGCCTCATCTACGGGCTCTTTCACAAGAGCCTGCCCGAGGCGCGGGTACCGCCTGGAGCGGGTCTGGCGGGTGCAGAACCCCTTCCTGTGGGACAAGTACAAGCGGTGAGTGCCCCCCCTCGCGCCCCCCCAGCTCTATCCACTGCCGCCTGTGCCACCCAGATCTATCCTCTGCATCCTCCAGCTCTATCCGCTGCACCCTGCGCACCCTGCACCCCCCAGATCTATCCGCTGCTGCCTGTGCCCCCTGCGCACCCTGCACCCCCCAGATCTATCCGCTGCTGCCTGTGCCCCCTGCATACCCTGCAAGCCCCAGATCTATCCACTGCCCCATGCCCCCTGCATCCTCCAGCTCTATCCGCTGCATCCCCTGCGTACCCTGCACCCCCAGTGCTATCGGCTGCACCCCACCCCGCCTGCACCCCCTGCACCCCTAGCTCTATCCGTTGCACCCCTCACCGCCTGCACCCCCTGCACCCCGAGATCTAACCCCAGCACCCCCTGCATCCTCCAGCTCTATCCGCTGCGCCCCCCAGCTCTATCCGCTGCCCCGTTCCCCCTGCATCCTCCAGCTCTATCCCCTGCACCCCCTGCTTACCCTGCACCCCCAGTGCTATCCATTGCACCAAGCACCCCCTGCACCCTCCAGCTCTATCCATTGCACCAAGCACCCCCTGCGCCCTCCAGCTCTAGCCCCTTCACCCAGCACCCCCTGCGCCCCATACTCCCCTGCACCCAGCCTCTCCCCCTGGGCACAGAACCCCTTCCTGCGGGACTGGAACAAGTGGCAAGTGCCCCCGCCAGCCCTGTGCCCCCCCTTCACCCTTCAGCCCCCAGCACCCCCTACCTAACCTCTCCCCCTGGGCATTTCCTGGGCGTAGAACCCCTTCCTGTGGGACAGGGACAGTGTGCCCAGCTCTAACCACCAGCCCCCACTCCCCTCCCAGAGCCAGGGAGAGAACACAGGAGTCCTGGCTCCCAGCTCCCCCTTCTCTGATCCACCAGCCCCCACTCTCCTCCCAGAGCTGGGGAGAGAACCCAGGAGTCCTGGCTCCCGGCTCCCCCCCTGCTCTAACCCACCAGGCCCTAGAGCTGGGGCGAGAACCCAGGAGTCCGGTGTCTCCCCCTGCAGGAAGCAGAGCCACATGAGCCGGCAGATGTCCCCGGAGCAGCGGCTGCGGAACGAGCGTCACCTCTTCCACGGGACGTCGGCGGGCGCGGTGCCGGCCATCTGCAAACACAACCTGGACCCCCGGCTGTCGGGGAAACACGCCGCCCTCTACGGGCAGGGCAGCTACTTCGCCCGCCGGGCCAGCTACTCCCACCGCTACGCGCCCCCCGCCGAGGCCGGCCTGCGCCACGTCTTCCTCTGCAAGGTGCTGGTGGGGCGCTCGGCCCTTGGGCAGCCGGCCCTGCGCCGGCCCCCGCCCCTGGACCCCCGGCGACCCCGCCAGCGACCTGTACGACTCGTGCGTGGACAGCCTGAGCGACCCCCAGATTTACGTGGTCTTCGACAACGACCAGTGCTACCCCTACTTCCTCCTCCAGTACCGCGAGCTGGAGGAGGTGGTGAAGGTGGACTGAGCCGGGGGATGGGGGAAGAACCCAGGAGTCCTGTTGCCGCTGGCGGAGTGAGGGGGCCAGGACGTCCCGTGGAAGGGGCGTGATTGGTCTGGGTTGGGTCCAGGAGGAAGTGATGTCATTCTACAGCAGGCTGTGATGTCACAAGACCGGACCCAGCCCTTCAGAGGTCCCGCAGGAAGTGATGTCATTCTACAGCAGGCTGTGATGTCACAGGACCGGACCCAGCCCTTCAGAGGTCCCGCAGGAAGTGATGTCATTCTACAGCAGGCTGTGATGTCACAGGACCGGACCCAGCCCTTCAGAGGTACCGCAGGAAGTGATGTCATGCTACAGGGCTCCAGCAGGAAGTGATGTCCGCCAATGGGCTTGGCTGCCTGCAGGCCTTGCTGTCACATATGAAGGCTGCGCCTGGCCATGATGTCATTACGGAGCCAAGCAACGGGGTGCAGGACCAGTGGGAGGCCCCGCCCACACTTACCAACCAGATTCTGATTGGGTGCAAACTGAGTCAACAAAGCGTGGCCGGCAGGGAGCCCCTCCCACTTTGCCAAACGAGCTCCCTATTGGCGGAGAGGGCTGCCACACTGGGCTCGAACCCGGCACCTGCCTCCGGGTGTCTCGTGCTGCTTTACCAAGGGGGGGGTGGGGCTGGGCCTGGCTCCGGTGCCCCCCAGCAATAAACCAGGTGCAGAGCTCAGGCAGTGACATCCGTGTGCTCTGTGGGGCGGGGCCCGAACAAACCTTGCCTCAGTTTCCCCACCTGGCTCTTTCTTTCCAGCCGGGGGGGCGGGTGTTTCTCCCCTCTCCCCGCTCCATTAGCAGCTCATGCTTCCTGGCAGGGGCCCCGTTCCCCAAGCCAGCTGTGCCCCCTCAGTCCAGCAGCCGGGGGCTGCTTCCTTTCACCGACCCCCGGCTCCACCTGGCCCGTGGCCCCAGCCAGCGCTTCACTGCCCCCAGGCTTCGACTGCACCGCTCCCGTCTCCCCTCCCCCCACCAACCACGAGGTCTGGTGCTGGCCTCGCCCCAGCGCGTGGGGCAGGGCTCCAAGCTGGGTGCTATGGGGGAGAGGGGTGAGACTAGAGCACCGCATGGGTCCCTGGCAGCTGGAGAGAGAACCCAGGAGTCCTGGCTCCCACGCCCCCTCCTTTCACCCAGGCGGTCCTGCCTTTCTGCTCCAGTTTGGAGCCGTTTACACCTGGGGTTTCCTCTCCAGTAAGGGCCTCACACCTGTACCCCCGTCCCCTCACCGCTGGGTGTTTGTGCCAGTGGGGGGCTCGGGCCTACCCCATTTCCCCAGCGCCCGGGCGGGTGCTCACCCCTGCTGCAGACGGGGCAAAGCCCCTCGACCCGGCACACACATGGCTCGGTTGCGCCAACCCCTGGATGCTGCTCGCGGCCTGGGACCCAGCCCCCTCTGTGCCGCCGTGGTCCCAGCCTCCCCCCCGTGCCCAGTATGCCATGATGGGGCCTGCGGCTGCTCCGGGATCGAATCGGAGGCAACGCCAGCGCCAGCTGGGCGGGTTTGCCCGATCAGCCCTGCTGGATGTCGGAACAGGCCTCCGCAGGAAATGGGTATTGGATGCGTCTGCCCGGAGCTACTGCAGGACCGGCTATGTGGGGCAGGGGCGAGAGATGCGGGGGGCGACTGGACAGAGTGAAGAGGGGTGCGGAGACAGATGGACAGATAAGATGCAGGGGGACAGATACATGGGTGCAGGGGGACGGCCACATGGGGTTAGCCTGGCGGGCGTGTGGGGATGGACAGACAAGCAGGGATGGACTGGCGGGCGCATGGGGACGGACAGGTGTGTGGGGACAGGCGGAAACAGGCAGACGGGATGGACAGGTGCATGGGGACAGGCGGATGTGCAGGGATGGAGGGGTGGGTGCAGGGGGGCAGACAGGTGTGTGGGGACAGGGGAACAGGCAGGCGTGAGGGGATGAACAGGTGTGTGGGGACAGGGTATTGCGTGAAGAGGGACAGGTGTGGTGAGGACTAGGGAGGTCTTTGGGGAGTGGCTTCCCGCTGTGGGGGCACGGAGCCCCACCCCACTGCGGGGGTAGGGAGAGCCCCGTCCCCCCGCAAACACAGCCAGAGGCAGGCTCACGTAGCCAAGGAAACGGTGCCTTTATTCCGCGCGGTTTAAACAAGAAGTGATGCGAACTGGCGACTCCGGAGTGACTCCCGGCGCGCTCCCACCAGCCCAGCCCCCCCCCGAGCCAGATCACAGCGAGGTAGAACTGCCCCCCTGCCCCGCTTTGGGATGGGGGGCCACCTTCCCAAGCCGGGGGGGGCTGCCCCCCCCAGTGGGATGCTGAGGGGAGGGCCTGGGGGGCTGGCGGGGGGGCTCCCATACAGTATGTGTATATATATATATATATATTCATATTTATAGAGTAGCCGGCAGGGTGGGGGTCCCAGGGCAGGACCCTCCCCATCACCCGCCCAGGCTACGTACCCACCCCCCCAGGAGGTGGGGGGGGAGCGGGGTCCCATCTGGATAGAGCAGGGGTGGGGCAGGTATTGTGCCCCCCCCCGGGGAAAGAGAGAGATGGGGAGGGGCTGTCCCCTGCCCACGGGAGGAAAGGGGTCCCCCTCAATCGTCGATACAGATCACCTCGCCGGCCCGGGGCTCCTTCTTCTCCAGGGGGTCGGCGTCCCGCTCCCGCTTCACCAGCACCGGGGGGCCGTTGGTGGCAGCTGCGGAGAAGAGGGGGGAACTGGGGTGAAAAGAGAAAAACCCACCAGCCCCCACTCCCATCCCAGAGCCGGGGAGAGAACCCAGGAGTCCTGGCTCCCAGCCCCCCCTGCTCTAACCACCAGCCCCCACTCCCCTCCCAGAGCCGAGGATGGAACCCAGGAGTCCTGGCTCCCAGCCCCCTGCTCTAACGCACAGCCCCCACTCCCCTCCCAGCCCCCCTGCTCTAACCCACCAGAGCCGGGGAGAGAACCCAGGAGTCCTGGCTCCCAGCCCCCCTGCTTTAACCCACAACCCCCACTCCCCTCCCAGCCCCCCTGCTCTAACCCACCAGAGCCGGGGAGAGAACCCAGGAGTCCTGGCTCCCAGCCCCCCTGCTTTAACCCACAACCCCCACTCCCCTCCCAGCCCCCCCTGCTCTAACCCACCAGCCCCCCCTCCCCTCCCAGAGCCGGGGAGAGAACCCAGGAGTCCTGGCTCCCAGCCCCCACCACCGTACCCTGGACCCGGGAGCTGACCTGTGATGAAGGACCCAGGGGGCATCTGGCTGTAGTTGGCGCCCCCCGTGGGCAGGGCTCCGGCACTGAAGGAGCCCCCGAAGCTCTGGGGGGTGGTGTACGGGCCCGGTGGGAAGGCCTGGAAGAGAAGGTGGGGGGCAGTGAGCTCCCCAGGCGCACAGGGGGTGGATCAGGGCATTACGGGGCCTGCGGGGCTGGGTCCAAGGCCCCCCAGTTGTTACAAGGGCCATGGGGCTGTGGCCAAGCCCCCCCAGGCATTATGGTGCCCATGGGAGCAGGGCCAAGCACCCTCCAGTGGTTATGGGGCCCAGCCCCCCAGTGGTTACAAGGCCGTGACCAAGCCCCCTCAGGCATTATGGTGCCCATGGGAGCAGGGCCAAGCACCCTCCAGTGGTTATGGGGCCCAGCCCTCCAGTGGTTACAAGGACCGTGGGGCCCTGGCCGAGCCCCCCCAGGCGTTACCGGGGCCGTCTGCGTCTCGGTGCCCTTGTTGGCCAGGCGGCTAAGGATGCTGCGCTCCGACATCTGGAGGCGGGCGGCGATGGGCGGGATGCGGGACAGCGTGGCCGGCAGGCGCGTCACGTCGGCCTTCATGTCGCTCAGCAGCTCCTCCAGCTGGTTGAGCACTGGGGCGCGGAGAGACAGAGAGAGGGGGAGAGGCGTCAGGTGGGGCACGGGGGCCGGGCCGGCTGCCCCGCGGTGGCCCCACCCCGCCAGGGCTGAGCCGGCCGGGACGCCCGAGGCAGAGCAGGGCCCTGCCCCCGTCTCCCCCAACCTCCATGACAGGTCGGCTCGAGTGGAGGGGCCATTACTCCAGAGATACTCGGGGGATACTCAGGAGGAAGATTACTCCAGAGATACTCAGGGGATGAATACTCTGAAGATACTCAGGGGATACTCAGGGGGGATGAAAACTCCAGAGATACTCGGGGGGATGAATACTCCGAAGATACTCAAGTGATACCCAGGGGTGGGGGGGGGGGTGAGTTCACCAGAGATACTTGAGGGATGAATACACCAGAGATACTCAAGTGGTGATACTCAGATGGATGAATACACCAGAGACACTCAAGTGATACTCAGGGGGATGAATAGGCTGGAGATACTCAAGTGATACTCAAGAGGAGAAATACACTGGAGATATTCAGCAGGGGGGCCGATGTACCAGAGATACTCAGAGGATGAATACACCGGAGATACTCACATGATACTCGGGACAGGAATACACCAGAGATACCCGTCAGGTGTGGGGGGGAGGGGTGTGATGGTGGACTAATGCACCGGAGATACGCAGGAGGTGAAGTACACCAGAGACACTCACATGATACCCGGGGTTAGGGAGGGAGGTGAAATACACCAGAGATACTCACATCATTCTTGGGGGAGAAATACACCAGAGATACTCACATGATACTCAGGGAGAAACACACAAGTGATACCCAAGAGATACTCAAAGGATACTCGAGAGATACACCAGCAATACTCAGCAGATACTCGGGGCACACACCAGCGATACTCAGGGCATACACCAACACTCAGCAGATACTCAGGGCATACACCAGCGATTCTCAGCGCACACTTCAGCGATACTCAGCAGATACTTGGAGGACAGTCATCAGATACACTAGAGATACTCCAGCCATACCCATCTGGTAGTTGGGGCATACACCGGAGCTACTTAGCTGATACTCGAGTGACACCCCAGAAATACTTAGCCAATGCTTGGGGGGCTACTCAGCAGAAGTTTGGGGGCTACTCAGCAGATACACAGAGAGATACTCAGAAGATACACCAGAGATACTCAGAGGATACACCAGAGATACACAGAGCAGGATTAAGGAGACAACCGAACACAGCGGCATTTCTGATCACAACCCCACTTTAATGATTCAGAGAGCACGGTACAGAGGATGCTTTGGACGTTACAGACACCGTCCTCTCCGCGCCCGCCTGCCCGCCCTCCTCTTACCCTTGTGAAGGACGGCGTTGGCAGGCTTGTTGCCAGCCAGGGACTCCTTGGACAAGTGCTGGTGGCTCTCGGCCAGACACTCGACCTCGGCAAAGCGGGTGTTGAGCGCCATGGCCGGGTGGCTGGGGTCCTGGGTCATGTTCAGGTAGGCGGCTCGGCGCAGCTGCTCCTCGATCACCAGCGCCTGCTCCAGGAGCTGCGGGGAAGGGGGCAGGACACCTGCTGAGCCACCCGCAACCCGCAGGGGCACAGGGCTCACGGACGGTCACCAGCCCCCACCCTCCTCCCCTCCCAGAGCCGGGGAGAGAACCCAGGAGTCCCGGCTCCCAGCCCACCCTGCTCTAATCCACCAGCCCCTATTCCCCTCCCAGAGCCGGGGAGAGAACCCAGGAGTCCTGGCTCCCTGCCCCCTGCTCTAACCCACCAGCCCCCACTCCCCTCCCAGAGCCGGGGAGAGAACCCAGGAGTCCTGCGTTCGGATTCTCCTCTCCCAGGGGCATTGTGACCCTGCTGTTAAGAGGGGTCCTGGGCCCTGCTGCCTGCCCCGGGAGGGGGGGGTCCCCACTTCTCGCTCCTACCTTGAACCTCCTGGCCAGGAACTTGTTTTTCATCTCCAGGAAATTCCCCTTGTTGGCCTCGGTTTTGAAGGGCTCGTTGATGATGGTGAACTGGGCGTCATTCTGGATGTCCTGCCAGCGGGCGTAGCCGTGTCTGTACCGGGCAGGGGGCGCTAAGGATCCTCACGGGCCGCGAGACAGGGGCTGCCCCCTTTGCCTCCTTCCCGCTCCCAACCAGACGCCCCCCGATGGCTCATGGGAGAGGAGAGGCTCGGGGACGCTCCCGAGAACCCGCCAGGAATGGGGGTGCCAGGAAAGCTTGGCTGGGCAGCTCTCCGGGGTGGGAGGAGACTGGGCAAAACAACCAGGCTCCCTGGAACTTGCGGGTATCAATCCTGGCACTGGGGCATTAAGTAGCATCCTGCAGCAGGGAGTTCCACAGGGAAACTGGGTTTTGGGATCCGTAATATACAGCGTCGGGGAGTTCCACAGGGAAACTGGGCTATGGGATCGGTGATATCCAGTGGCAGGGAGTTCCACAGGGAAATTGGGCTTTGGGATCGGTGATATCCAGTGGCAGGGAGTTCCACAGGGAAATTGGGTTTTGGGATCCGTAATATACAGCGTCGGGGAGTTCCACAGGGAAATTGGGCTTTGGGATCGGTGATATCCAGTGGCGGGGAGTTCCACAGGGAAATTGGGCTTCTGGATTGGTGCTATCCAGTGGCAGGGAGTTCCACAGGGAAATTAGGTTTTGGGATTGGTGATATCAAGTGGCAGGGAGTTCCACAGGGAAACTGGGCTTTGGGATCGGTGATATTCAGTGGGGGGGAGTTCTACACGGAAATGTTTTGGGGATCGGTGATATCCCATGGCTTGGGGGTTGCGGGGGGCGGGGGACATTGCATGCTGGGATCTATTAGAGACTTTGAAATTCATGCGGGGCAGTGGGGCTGCATGATCTCAGATTCCCCGTCCCCAGAGCCAGGCCGCGGTGAAGGATACAGCACGATGCCAGCCAGCAGCCAGTAGTCATGGCGTCGGTGCCAGATCTCATTCAGCTTCCCGGAGGAGATGGCTGCCCGCTCCTCGTTCTGCCACAGCGTGTGCAGCTCTGCGGAGAAAACGGGCAGTGTGAGATCCATGGGGATGCCCACAACGCCGAGACGACCCCCTGCTCCCGACCAAGATTGGGGCCCCGTCGCGCCGGGCGCTGCACAGATCGTCCGCCCCTCCCCACTCTTCGCACCCGCTCTCCAGACGCTAGCCCCGGCACACCAGCAGCTCTCGGGTGGCCTCTCACCCGTGAAGCCACCGTCTGCGATGTTGAACATGAACCGGGGCTTGTCGGCCCTGTCTTCCTTCCGCCCATTGGCCTTGCTCTCCTCCTTGATGCTGCTCGCCTTGGGCTCCTTGCCAGCTTCCTTCTCCACCTTCACCTCTTCTGCAAGCACAAGGGAAGGCGCGGCCATCATTAGGGGTCAGAGTCAACGCCCCCAGTTGCTATGCCCACCGACCGACCGCTCCGGCCCAAATGCTGCCCCTCACCTCCCACCCCCACCCCGCAGTGGCTGTGCATGAAAGAGCTGATAAGGGCGTCCTTTTAAATATCCATCATTAGGGTTCAGAGTTAACGCCCCGACGGAGCTGCACTGGGCCAGTTCACGCCATGCGGAAGGAAGTTACCTTTCTTCACCTCCAGCCCTTCCCCATCCCCCTTCTCCTTGGGCTCATCGCTGTCAGCAGGTCTGTCCTCAGCCTTCTCCGCCACCGGCTCTTCCGGCCCGGCACCTGGAACCAGACGGCACCGAGACCCATGAGCCAAGATCAGCCAGGTGCCCCCGGGACAAGCTTGGGAGGGAGGCAGGTTAGGACCCATCTTGGCCACAACCTCCCCAGGGAAGGCCCAGCAACAATCTCAGCCTCAGTTTCCCCATCTGTCAGACAGGCAAAGCGCTGGATCTCCATCCATCCCTATAGACGCTATGCATCCATCCACCCCACAGATGCTCTCCATTCCCATACACCCATCCATCCAGCCCCACAGACACTATCCTTCCCCACTGACGCCTACTGACACCAGCTGGCCCCACTGATTCCAACGGAGACACCGGGCGTTACCCGACTTCTCCTTCTCCTCTTTGACCAAGGGCTCTGCCTCTGGCTCCTTCTCCCCCGGCACCATGGGCTCGTCCTCGTCCACTTTCGGCTCGCTCTTCTCCCCGGGGGAGGCGGTGGGCACGGGCTGCTCCGCAGCAGGGCCCTGACGGGGAGAGGACATGGGTTCGAGGAGGCGGAAACACTGCGGGAAATCCCCGTTTATCTGCCCCAGAACAAGGGGCGGATTATCACCCCCGTGCAGCACAAGTGGGGAAACTGAGTCTCAGAGGGAGGCACCTCCCTGGATCCCATCCTCAGCCACAAGGGAATTATTCCATGGAATCAGGGACCTGCCCGCTGGCCAATGCCCTTCTGGGCCGTCTCGGGAGGGTGGGGAGGGACTCACAAGGTTTCGTGTTGCTGCCACCAGGGAACAAGGGAAAAACATGCAAATCTCGAAACTACCCGAGCGCAGTAGAGACGAGGCCCGGGCGGCTGTGCCTCGCCCTGCGCCGCGCGTGGCCAGCGGAACGGGAGATCAGACCCGAGCAAGGCCCCGTGCCCTTGGTACCGAAGTTTAGTTCCAGCCCCCTGCCTCAGTTTCCCTTTGGGTCCCTAGCTGGGCTGGGAAGCGCCAGGATCTGCACCGTGCACCAACCTCCGTCTCCATCCGCTCGCTGCTTTTCGGGTCCTTCTCCGGCTCCTTGGCCTCCAGCTCCTCCTTCTCGGCCAGCGGCCCCGTCCCGTCCCCGCGCTCGCTGGGGGCTGGCGTGGCTGCGAGGAGACCGGCATCAACTGGGCGGCGCCAGGGGACCCCGCCCATCCCCCCTGTGCATGGGGGCAGGGACCCCGGGGCGGGGTGAGGCCCCAGGCTCCTCCCCCATGATAGGGTGAAACCCAGGCTCCTCCCATCCCTCCCTGTGATAGTGCTGCCCCCAAGCTCCTCCCCCTCCCTGTGCTGTGATACGGTGAGGCCCCAGGCTCCTCCCCCTCCATCCCCCTATGATAGGGTGAGGCCCCAGGCACCTCCCTCTCCCTGTACTGTGATAGGGTGAGGCCCAGGCTCCTCCCCCTCCCTCCCCCCGTTGATAGGATGAGGCCAGAGGCTCCTTCCCTGTGATAGGGTGAGGCCCAGGCTCCTCCTCCATCCCCCCATGATAGGGTGAGGCCCCAGGCACCTCCCCCTCCATCCCCCCTATGATAGGGTGAGGCCCCAGGCACCTCCCTCTCCCTGCGCTGTGAGAGGGTGAGGCCCAGACTCCTCCCCCTCCATCCCCCCCTATGATAGGGTGAGGCCCCAGGCTCCTCCCCATCCCTGCGCTGTGATAGGATGAGGCCCAGACTCCTCCCCCTCCCTGAGCTGTGATAGGGTGAGGCCCCAGGCGCCTCCCTCTCCCTGCACTGTGACAGGGTGAGGTCCCAGGCTCCTCCCCCTCCCTGCGCTGTGATAGGGCGAGGCCCAGACTCTTCCCCCTCCCTGCACTGTGATAGGGTGAGGCCCCAGGCGCCTCCCTCTCCCTGCACTGTGACAGGGTGAGGCCCCAGGCTCCTCCCCCTCCCTGCGCTGTGATAGGGTGAGGCCCCAGGCTCCTCCCCCTCCCTGCGCTGTGATAGGGTGAGGCCCCAGGCGCCTCCCCCGCCCATGTGGGTGAGATTCCCGGGCTGCAGCCCAGAGGGGCGGTACCCGGGGATCGGTGCCAGGCCCTACCTGGCTTGGAGGTGCAGGGCGTGTTGGTACAGCTGGGCTCGGGGGTGGTGGTGGAGGTCTTGATGGTTGGCGAGGAGGCGCGGGATGACCGCTTGGAGTCGGCGCTGGGGTCAGGCATGAGCTCGGGCATGCTCCACCGCCCATTGATGTGCTCGAATTCCTGCACCTGCGAGGAGCAGACGGCGCCGCATCAGTCTCACACGCCAGGCGCCCCCCACCCCGGCCCTCTGTGGCCCCGTTCACCCTCCCTAGCCCTAATTCAGACCCCCTCCCCGACCGAGATCAACTCCTCTGCCCCAAATGAAATGGGGGAGCTTGTCAGACACACAGTGAGAAAAAAAACCCGCCTCAACGAGCTCAGTTTAAACAGACAAAGGGCAGGAAGGGAAACTGAGGCACGGTACGGGGGCGGGGGGAGGCGGAAGGGCAGTGGCTATTCACTGAATCATGCTGTCTCGGGCCTTTCCCACCCCCTGTCCAAGCTGCCCCAACTCCAGGATCTGCTTCACTAGACACCGAGGTGACGCAGCTCAAGGCCTCCTCCCTGGAGGCCGCTCAGCTCGCACCTCGGATCCTCTCCTGGCGTCCAAGCTCCTTTCCGCAGTCCCGGGACCCTGGACCTCAACCCCAGCCCCCCGCCAACCCTCCTCCCGCCCCTGGCAACGCACCTTCTTCTTGACCAGCGACATGACGCCGATGCGCGTCAGGACCTGCTGCCGGGACAGCCCCTCCCTGGGCACGCCGTCGGCGAAGGTCTCCGAGCCGTCCGCCCCGGGCTCACACAGGTGCCTCATGAAGAGGGAGACGTAGGCCCTGCGGTGGGGGAGGCCAGGAGCTGAGAACCATGGAGCCCCCCGCTCAGCGAGAACAGCCCTGCTGAGCGCCTGGGCTGGAGGGGAATCCCTGCTGGCTGGCTGCTGGCAACGTGCGGGGGCTAGGACACATGGGATGGGGGCGAAATCACTGGCTCCCCACCCTCGAACGCCTGCCAGATGCCATCAGACCTAGTTTCTCATCCCGCCCTGCGTAGGGAGCCTGTGTGGCGGGCCGGCTCCGGGTAGGGGGACAGCCACAGCTCAGGCATGCCCCCGCCCCCCATTGCCCCGGCCTGGCCGCCCCCACGAGGGGGTGATCTCCGTCTGCATGAGGGAGGGGGCGGCACCTTCCCGCGCCCACTCCAGGAAAGCAGACGGCTGGCGGCGCAACAGGGCACTCAGATGAGTAAGAAGCGTCATCACATGGCAAGGGGGAACGGGCAGCACCTGCGGACTGAGGGGGAGGCCCTGCTTCCCCACCCTCCCCGGGCCCCAGAGAGGCTGGGGGAATCGGGGAGCAGGGTCTCCCTGGTCAGCCCGGCCTGGCGAGCTCTCCCCGAGCCGGCACTTACTTGAATTCCTTCTCCGTCTTGCCTCGCAGGTCCCGGACCAGCCACTGGGTGGTGAAGGCGTCCTGGGGGGGCATCCCCCAGCGCATGACGGCGTTCAGGAAGGCCTTGCGCTGGCGCGTGTTGAACCCCAGCACCTGACAGCGGAGGCGGGTGAGAGACAGAGACACCCAGCGCCCTCCCCGGGGAGCTCCCGGCCCTCTGCCAGTCCTCCCCAGCGGCCTCCCCGGGGAGCTCCTGGCCCTCTGCCGGTCCCCCCCCCAGCATCCTCCCCAGGGAACTCCCCACCCTCTGTGGGGCCCATTGCTGACAGATGAGGCCCTGCTAAGCAGAGCCAGAGCTCACCTGCTTCCCCTTCCTGGAGCCGGGGAGAGAACCCAGGAGTCCTGGCTCCCAACTCCACCCCCACTCTAACCCACTAGCCCCCACTCCCCTCCCAGAGCCGAGAGAGAACCCAGGAGTCCTGGCTCCCAGCCTGCCTACTCTGACCCACCAGCCCCCACTCCCCTCCCAGAGCCGGGGAGAGAACCCAGGAGTCTGGGCTCCCAGCCTCCCCTGCTCTAACCCACCAGCCCCCACTCCCCTCCCAGAGCCGGGGAGAGAATCCAGGAGTCCAGACTCCCAGCCTCCCCTGCTCTAACCCACCAGCCCCCACTCCCCTCCCAGAGCCGGGGAGAGAATCCAGGAGTCCTGGCTCCCAGCCTCCCCTGCTCTAACCCACCAGCCCCCACTCCCCTCCCAGAGCCAGGGAAAGAACCCAGGAGTCCTGACTCCCAGCCCTCCCTGCTCTAACCCACCAGCCCCCACTCCCCTCCCAGAGCTGGGGAGAGAACCCAGGAGTCCTGGCTCCCAGCCTCCCCTGCTCTAACCCACCAGCCCCCACTCCCCTCCCAGAGCCGGGGACAGAACCCAGGCGTCCAGGCTCCCAGGACCGTGTCTCACCTCGATGTTGCCCCCGACTCGAGCCAGCAGCGGTGGCAGAGGTTTGTCTTTCTCGTTGCGGAGCTGGCGTTTGGACTGGCGCCGGCCTGCGTGGGCGGAACGAGACGCGATGAAATGCTCCTGCCCGCCAGCCCAGAGAGGCCGGAGCCGGGAACGGAGCCCGGTGCTTGGCGTGGGGACTGCACGGACCCCACCCCGTCCCAAACTGAGCCCTCACCATGCCCCCCGTGACGCGAGGCACGAGATCTGGAGGCGGTGGTCAAAATACATCCAGGATGCTGGGCTCGGAGCTTCCCGCCCGGCCCAGCCACCGTCCAGGGGCTGTGTTCAGAGAGCGGCTGGGTCTGTCTACACTACAGCTACGCCGCCGGCTGTATCCGACGACGCCCATGGACCTGGCTTGTTAACCCCCCGCTATCTGAGCTTTTCTGCGAGAAAGAAGAGCGGCTTTTCCGCCCGCATGCTCACGTCCACGCAAGAGATACCACCTCTCCTACGTGCTAACTACAGGCCGAGTCACCCGGGTCTCCTCCTTGCAGGAGCAGAGCAAGTTTAGAAAAGCGGGAGACAACGGACGGAATCTCAGTCTTTCCGCAAATTTCTGCGGTTTCTTTTCCGCCCCACAAAAAATTGTCCCGCCTAGAAGTCTGACATGCCAACATGGGGTTTAAATGGGCTTTGGAAAGGGTCTGATGTCTTTCCCCCGAGCTGTGATACCCCCAAACCCGGGCCCTCACCTTCCGGCCTCTCGTCGAAGTCCTCGTCCTCCTCTTCCGATCCCACCGAGTACTCGGACTGATTGTCTGAAATACCAGCACGGCAGTTTGTAACCGGAACCGGCCTGGGGGACGCAGGGAATCCGAGCACAGATCCCTCCTCCTGATCTCCGCAGCTCGTTAGCTTGGCCCACACGGCCCCAGCTTAAAGCCAAAGGGGTCGGCTCATGCTATCCCAGCCCTGCCCTCCAGCTCTACCAGTGCCCCTCACTCCTGACCCGCAGCCCCTGCCCCCCCCGGGCTCCCCACCCAAGCACCCACCTTGATCCTCCTGCGCAGCGTCGTTGTAGTTGACCTGCTTCCGGACTCGTTTGCCCTTCCCCAGGTTGCGGGCCAGGTCCTCCTGCTGCTGCTCGTAGTGATGGCGCAGGAGCTTCTCCCAGTAGTCGGGGTCCACGTTCTCCTCCTGCTTAATGATCTCCCGCTCGATCTCCTCGATCTGCCAAGGCAGGGCGGGGTGAGGGGCGCGGCCGGGGCGGGCGGGGTCCCCTGCCCCCCAGCGCCCGCCCCCCACTCACCTTGTCCTCCTCCCGCACCACGTACTGGGCCACCTTGAAGGAGCTGAGATACTCGTTCATGTTCTGCACGTCGGCGTCGTCGGTGGCGTCCTGGTTGCGGTCGAGCAGCCGGGCGATGGCCTCGTTGTCGTAGTGGATCACGCTGCTGTCTTCCTCCTTGTTCTCCCCTGGGGGGCCAGACCCACGTCAGGGCAGGGGCCCCTCAATCCCCATCCCCCAGGGAGGCTGGAGCCAGGGGGCGAGTCTGGGGGGGCTCCCCTCCCCTGCTCCAAGCCCCGCCTCCCCCCTGCTGGGTGGTCCCGCTGCCCTCCAGGCTCCACCCCCCTGGGATCGCAGGGCCCCCCCGTCCCTCAGCCTGGCCTCGCCCCCACCCCAGTCAGGCCCCCACACAGCCCAGGCTCCTCCTAGTCCTGGCCCCCCCGCCCAGCTGGCCCCCTCAAAACTCCACCCCCCATCCCCCACCTACAAGCCCCACACAACTCAAGCCAGCCGCACCATCCTCCACCCCCTATCCCCCAACCCCCTCACCAGCATCCCCCCTTATCTCTCCCCCACACCCCAGCCATCCGCTGCCCCACCCCCTATCCCCCAACTCCCTTCCCAGGCAGCCCCACCTGTGTCCCCCAACCCCGACCCCAGCCATCCCCTCCCCCACCCCCTATCCCCCAACTCCCTTCCCAGGCAGCCCCACCTGTGTCCCCCAACCCCGACCCCAGCCATCCCCTCCCCCACCCCCTATCCCCCACCTCCCTTCCCAGGCAGCCCCACCTGTGTCCCCCAACCCCGACCCCAGCCATACCCTCCCCCAACCCTGTCAAGCCCCACACACACACACACACACTCCCCAGACCCAGCTGCCCCTCACCCTCGTTCTCGTCCTTGAAAAGCTCCTCAGTGCCGAATTTCAGGATGTCGTCCAGCTCCTGCTTGGACATGCTGCCGGCCTTGGAGCCCAGCCCCGGGCGCACCACCAGGTGGGTCAGCATCATCTTCCGCTTGGCCACCTGCGTGATCCGCTCCTCCACTGAGGCCCGTGTCACGAACCGGTAGATCATCACCTTGTTGGCCTGGCCGATGCGGTGAGCCCGGCTGAAGGCCTGCGGGGCCGGGTGGGTGGGCGTGGGGTGAGATGCGGGGGTGCCAGTCAGTCTCCCCGTCTGTCTGTCCGTCCACCCGATACACCCGCCTGCCTCCTATCCACCCATCCACTCGACCCACCCGCCTGCCTCCCCGACCCACCCGCCTGCCTCCCCGTCCGTCCACCCAACACACCCGCCTGCCTCCCCGACCCACCCGCCTGCCTCCCCATCCACCCGACACACCCGCCTGCCTCCCCGTCCGTCCACTCAACACACCCGCCTGCCTCCCCGACCCACCCGCCTGCCTCCCTGTCCACCCGACACACCCGCCTGCCTCCCTGTCCGTCCACCCAACACAACCGCCTGCCTCCCCGACCCACCTGCCTGCCTCCCTGTCCACCCGACACACCCGCCTGCCTCCCCATCCGTCCACTCAACACACCCGCCTGCCTCCCCGACCCACCCGCCTGCCTCCCCGTCCACTCAACACACCCGCCTGCCTCCCCGTCCGTCCACTCAACACACCCGCCTGCCTCCCCGACCCACCCGCCTGCCTCCCCGTCCACTCGACCCACCCGCCTGCCTCCTATCCACCCATCCACTCGACCCACCCGCCTGCCTCCCCGACCCACCCGCCTGCCTCCCCGTCCGTCCACCCAGCACACCCGCCTGCCTCCCCGACCCACCCACCTGCCTCCCCGTCCGTCCACTCAAAACACCCGCCTGCCTCCCCGACCCACCCGCCTGCCTCCCTGTCCACCCGACACACCCGCCTGCCTCCCTGTCCGTCCACCCAACACACCCGCCTGCCTCCCCGACCCACCCGCCTGCCTCCCTGTCCACCCGACACACCCGCCTGCCTCCCCATCCGTCCACTCAACACACCCGCCTGCCTCCCCGACCCACCCGCCTGCCTCCCCGTCCACTCAACACACCCGCCTGCCTCCCCGTCCGTCCACTCAACACACCCGCCTGCCTCCCCGACCCACCCGCCTGCCTCCCCGTCCACTCGACCCACCCGCCTGCCTCCTATCCACCCATCCACTCGACCCACCCACCTGCCTCCCCGACCCACCCGCCTGCCTCCCCATCCGTCCACCCAACACACCCGCCTGCCTCCCCGACCCACCCGCCTGCCTCCCCGTCCACCTGACACACCCGCCTGCCTCCCCGTCCGTCCACTCAACACACCCGCCTGCCTCCCCGACCCACCCGCCTGCCTCCCCATCCACTCGACCCACCCGCCTGCCTTTCTGTCCATACCACCTGCCTCCCCGTCCGCCTGACCCACCCGCCTACCTCCCCATCCGCCTGACCCACCCGTCTGCCTGCCCGTCCGCCCGATCCACCCGCCTGCCTGCCTGTTCCTCCACCCAACCATCCAGGCACCCAGGGATGACGGTTTGTCCCTTCCCTCCTTCGCTCCCCGTGACCCAGATCCACCCAGCCCATCTCAGAGGCAAACATCTACCTACCCCGTCCTCCAGGGCAGCTCTCTGCCTGAGTCCCCACCCACCCCTCCCCAGGGGCATCTCTCTGGCCAGCCACCTTCTTCCCGGACTCCCCTTCCCGGCAGGGCCGTAGCGCCCCCCAGGGAGGGGCCAGACCCCTGACTGGGGTAAAGAGGGGAGGCTCCATGGGTGGTCGGGGCCCGGCTCTCCTCAGCAGGCATGCTGGGACACCTGCCCCCGAGGGGACTCACCTGAATGTCGTTGTGGGGGTTCCAGTCGGAATCGAAGATGACCACCGTGTCGGCAGTGGCCAGGTTGATGCCCAAGCCCCCCGCCCGGGTGGAGAGCAGGAAGCAGAACTGCTGAGCCCCGGGAGCTGGGGGGAGAGATCGCACGGGTCACACGGGGGGAATCCCAGCCTCCTGCATGGGCAAGAACCCCCCTCACCCCCCAATCTGGATCTGGAACCATCAAAGCTCTCGCTGTCCGGGACCATGACCCTGGGCACTGCTGGGACTGGGGCAGTGGGGGCCGGGTTGGGATCTCCTGCCTGACGAGAGCGGGACACTAACGAACCAAACCACCCGCAGCTACCAACGCAAGTCTCCGCTACAGCCGACTTCCCCCAACCAGCCACAGGGGGGTTCGCGCCGGCACAGGATCACGGGGCCCAGGCTGGAGGCGTCAGCTCACGACATCACCACCTCCCTGGGCGGCGCCTGGCGTGACGGGCCCCCGATCTCAGTCTGGGGGGCTCTGGGCAGGAGGAATCGTACCATTGAATCTGTCGATGGCCTCTTGCCGCAACGTCCCAGTGATCCCGCCGTCGATCCGCTCGTATTTGTAGCCTTCATAGTCCAGGAAATCCTCCAGCAGGTCCAGCATTTTCGTCATCTGAGTGTCCAGGGGAGATCAGGGTGGTCAATACTGGGCTCCAAAAACATGGCTCCCTCGGCCGGCGCTGAGATGCAGCCACCTCTGGGGCAGGGCGGCAGGTTATACAGGGATGCCTTGCCCAGCGCTGAGATGCGGCCACCTCTCGGGTGGGGCAATTGGTTTTCCAGGGACCCCTCACCCAGCGCTGATATGCGGCCACCTCTGGGGTGGGGTGGCTGGTTATACAGGGACCCCTCACCCAGCGCTGAGATGCAGACACCTCTGGGGTGGGGAGCTGGTTACCCAGGGACCCTTCGCCTGGCGCTGAGATGCAGCCACCTCTCAGGTGGTGCAATTGGTTTTCCAGGGACCCCTCGCCCAGCGCTAAGATGCAGCCACCTCTGGGGCGAGTCAGCCGGCTACCCAGGGACCCCTCGCCCAGCGCTGAGATGCAGCCACCTCTGGGGTGGGGCAGCTGGTTATACAGGGACCCCTTGCCCGGCGCTGAGATGCAGCCACCTCTGGGGTGGCTGCAGCCCCTGTTTAACCCCCCATGGCCGTGCAAGAGTTTCAGACGGGACGCAAAGGGAGGGGATTCAGTGGGCAGGATGGAATTGCCCGGGGCTGGAACTCCCAAGAACGCCTGAGTTCGCACCCTCCAACGCCCGGGGGTGGGGTGAGGTTAATGACCCCGAAGCATGTGGGCATCGGAGCAAAGACACAACGTCCGCGTCACCCGTACGAGGCTGTGACGTAACCCGCAGAGCCGGGCCGACACCACCGCTGCCGGCCCCTCACCTGAGAGAAGATCAGCACCCGGTGCCCCTGTTCCTTCAGCTTCCGCAGCATCTTCTGTAACAGCATCAGCTTGCCCGAGGATTTGATGAGGGCACCGCCCTCATAGGCACCGCTCGGCAGCTTGGGGGACTCCTGACGAGGCAAAGACGCCAGCCGGTCAGCTCCGAAAACCGCCCCCATGCCCACCACCCATACCACCCCAGCTGGGGCTGATTCTCCTAAGGGGAGATCTTTGGGACGGACCCCAGTCATAGAGCGGGTAACAGGATGGAGACAGCCCCCCCGCAGCGTTAAATCCTCAGCCACAATGAAACAGCCTCGCCAAAAACCCATGGATTCCCTCCACCACCTCATCCGTTTTTAAATAAAATTCACTCCGTTTTTTGACCCCCTGCAGGCCGCGGCCACTAATTTTCCCATTGTTCAATCAGGGCTCAGATTCCAAATGCGGTAACATCGCTGGAACGTTTTCCCAAGAAGGTGCCATGTCGATACGCTGCTTTAAAAGGATCCTTTCCGGACCGAAATTGACGCGAAGTCATAGAATGTGTCCGTGGGGCCTAATCTGCATATAAAGCTCCACCCAGCTCCACTGACCCCGCCTCCTGGGGCCAAGCCCCTCCCTTTTGGGCTGAACCATGGTCTGCCTGACACGCCCCCCTCATCCCTTGGATGGGCGGGACGTACCAACATCCTCCAGGGTACATCGGGGTATCCCCAGACCTCCTTGCCTGGGACAGGTGGGACGTACCAACATCCTCCAGGGTACATCGGGGTATCCCCAGACCTCCTTGCCTGGGACGGGCGGGACGTACCAACATCCTCCAGGGTACATCGGGGTCTCCCCAGACCTCCTCGTCTGGGACGGGCGGGACGTACCAACGCATCCACACCCTCCGGGGTACACCGGGGTCTCCCCAAACCCCCCTCCCCTGGGACAGGCGGGACGTACCAACGCACCCACACCCTCCGGGGTACACCGGGGTCTCCCCAAACCCCCCTCCCCTGGGACAGGCGGGACGTACCAACGCACCCATACCCTCCGAGGTACACTGGGGTCTCCCCAGACTCCCCCCATTCCCTGGGACAGGCAGGACGTACCAACGCACCCACACCCTCCAGGGTACACTGGGGTCTCCCCAGACTCCCCCTGTCCTCCGGAGACAGGAGGGACGTACCAACGCACCCACACACTCCGGGTACACTGGAGTCTCCCCAGACTCCCCCCCTCCCCTGAGGATAGGCGGGATGTACCAACGCACCCACACACTCCGGGTACACTGGGGTCTCCCCAGACTCCCCCTGTCCCCTGAGACAGGCGGGACGTACCAACACACCCACACCCTCCGGGGTACACTGGGGTCTCCCCAGACCCCCCTCCCCTGGGACAGGCGGGACGTACCAACGCACCCACACCCTCTGGGGTACACTAGGGTCTCCCCAGACCCCCCTCCCCTGGGACAGGCGGGACGTACCAACGCACCCACACCCTCTGGGGTACACTGGGGTCTCTCCAGACCCCCCTCCCCTGGGACAGGCGGGACATACCAACGCACCCATACCCTCCAGGGTACACTGGGGTCTCCCCAGACTCCCCCCCTCCCCTGGGGCAGGCGGGACGTACCAACGCACCCACACCCTCTGGGGTACAGCAGGGTCTCCCCAGACCCCTTTCCCCTGGGACAGGTGGGACGTACCATCGCAGCCACGGGGAAGAGGTAGGGATGGTTGCAGCACTTTTTGAGGTCCATCATGATGTTGAGCAGGGAGACCTGGTTTCCGCCCCCCCGGGAGTTGAGGGCCTCGAAGTTGCGGGTCAGGATGTATTTGTAGTATTTCCTGAGGGGGAGTGGGAGGGAGGGTGAGGCTGGGCCTTGCGACCCCCCCAGCGCCTGCTCCCCAGGGACCCTGATGCCCAGTCCCCAGCTCTAACCTCTAGACCCCGCAGGAGTCCTGGCTCCCCGCCTGCTCTGACCCACCAGCCCCCACTCCCCTCCCAGAGCCGGGGAGAGAACCCAGGAGTCCTGGCTCCCAGCCCCCCCTGCTCTAACCCACCAGCCCCCACTCCCCTCCCAGAGCCGGGGAGAGAACCCAGGAGTCCTGGCTCCCACCCCCCCTGCTCTAACCCACCAGCCCCCACTCCCCTCTCAGAGCTGGGGAGAGAACCCAGGAGTCCTGGCCCCCAGCCCCACCCCCTGCTCTAACCCACCAGCCCCCACTCCCCTCCCAGAGCCGGGGAGAGAACCCAGGAGTCCTGGTCCCCAGCCCCACCCCCTGCTCTCATACCGTACACACACACACAGTGCAAGGCAGGGAACGGCTCTCCGATCCCATCGATAGCACATCCTATGACCCTATTTCCTATGCCCCCCACTAAGCCCCAGCTCCACTCCCTGCCCCACAGCACCCCCTAGCGCAGCCCTGGAGCCAGCCCTGCCTGCTGGGGGAGAGCACCCCGTGCTGAGCCCCCCACCCCCTGCCCCACAGCGCCACACCGAGGCACTGGCCCTTTAGCTGGTCCGCCCAGTCCCAAGGGGCCCCTCCCCGGACAGAGGCCGTTACTTCTGCATGGGGCTCAGCTCCACGCGCACGATCAGCTCCGTCTTGGCCGGCATGTTCTTGAAGACATCGGCCTTGAGGCGCCGCAGCATGTGGGGTCCCAGCAGGTCGTGCAGCTTCTTGATCTGGTCTTCCTTGGAGATGTCGGCGAACTCCTCCAGGAAGCCCTCCAGGTTACTGTGGGGGCAGGCGGACGGGGCCGGGTTAGCCTGGGCCCCCTACCCCGGCAGCGTTGGCAGCCTCCCTGGCCGGGCCCAGGCCAATCCCCCGGCACGCAGTACAGCCCCCTTAGCGGGAGGAGAGCACCCCCTGCCCTGCCCCCTGCTGAGCCCGCCAGCCCGTGCCTCCCAGCCCCACTCCCCTGCTTCACTAGGTGGATTGGACCCAAGGGGCCTGGGGTCTCGCATCCTCAACAGAGCAAGGCACCTTTGGTGCGCCGCAGTGCGTGGCAGGTCCCATACTCCTAGGGGTCGTGGGGCGTGACTTTCCCACGCGCTCCCCCAAAACTAAGTCAACCAGTGGGGGTGTGAATCGGGGGGGACGGTGTCTCCTTGAGCTGGGGACATGTGCCAGGAAGGGGGGTGGAATGAAATTCCCAGGGCGAGGCTGTGTCCCGGCTCCCCTCGGGGGCTGCACGGGGTGGGGGTCTCCCATGGGGCGGGGAGGCTGACGTACTTGAAGCGCTCTGGCGTGAGGAAGTTGAGCAGGTGGAAAAGTTCCTCCAGGTTGTTCTGCAGCGGGGTCCCCGTCAGCAGCAGCTTGTGGTCGATCTTGTAACCGTTCAGCACCCTAAAAAACTGCGAGGGATGCGGGGCAGGGGGGCTGTCAGGGGCTTGCAGCCCCCCCAGACAATTGGGGGGGGCAGCCCGAGGGTCCTCTGCAGAGAGCTGACAGAACTCGGCAACCCAGCAGAGACAGAGCTGAAGTCACCAGTCCCCACTCCCCTCCCAGGACTAGGGAGAGAACCCAGGAGTCCTGGCTCCCAGCCCCCCCTGCTCTAACCCACCAACACCCACTCCTCTCCCAGAGCCGGGGAGAGAACCCAGGAGTCCTGGCTCCCAGCCCCCCCTGCTCTAACCCCCGAGCCCCCACTCCCCACCCCATGCCTGTACCTTGGACTGGTTGTTCTTCAGCCGATGAGCCTCGTCCACCACCAGGCAGGCCCAGCGGATGGAGCCCAGCGCTGCCTGGTCGATGGTGACCAGCTCGTAGGACGTGAGCAGCACGTGGAACTTCACCTGAGCTTCCCTCTGCAGGGAAAGGCCGGGCCGGGTGAGCGGGTGGAGCAGCAGCAGGGACCCCCACCGGGGTCAGGCCCTGCCGGGCGCCTGGTGGCTAACGAGCCGGAGACCCCGAGCCACAGGCCAATGGGCAGCCCCCTCAGCGATCCCCAGCCCCTGCGCCTCCCCTGCCCAGCCTCAGCGCCCTGCAAGGCCCGAGCACCATGAGTTGCGCTTCACGCCAGGAGACACCGGCGCAGGCAGGTGACGGGAGCTGACAAGAACCCAGGAGTCCTGGCTCCCAGCCCCCCCTGCTCTAACCCACCAGCCCCCACTCCCCTCCCAGAGCCAGGGAGAGAACCCAGGAGTCCTGGCTCCCAGACCCCCCTGCTCTAACCCACCAGCCCCCACTCCCCTCCCAGAGCCAGGGAGAGAACCCAGGAGTCCTGGCTCCCAGCCCCCCCTGCTCTAACCTACCAGCCCCCACTCCCCTCCCAGAGCTGGGGAGAGAACCCAGGCGTCCTGGCTCCCAGCCCCCCCTGCTCTAACCCACCAGCCCCCACTCCCCTCCCAGAGCCGGGGAGAGAACCCAGGAGTCCTGGCTCCCAGACCCCCCTGCTCTAACCCACCAGCCCCCACTCCCCTCCCAGAGCCAGGGAGAGAACCCAGGAGTCCTGGCTCCCAGCCCCCCCTGCTCTAACCCACCAGCCCCCACTCCCCTCCCAGAGCTGGGGAGAGAACCCAGGAGTCCTGGCTCCCAGCCCCCCCTGCTCTAACCCACCAGCCCCCACTCCCCTCCCAGAGCTGGGGAGAGAACCCAGGAGTCCTGGCTCCCAGCCCCCCGGCTCTAACCCACCAGCCCCCACTCCGCTCCCAGAGCTGGGGAGAGAACCCAGGCGTCCTGGCTCCCCTGCCCAATGAGAACAACCAGGCACACGCGGCTCGGGGGGCGGGGTGTCTCGCCTTCATCTTGAAAGCCTTCTTCCCGCCCTTCATGGCGTTGTCCTCGAAGGAGAACTCGTTCTCGCGGATGATGGAGCGACTGTCCTTGTCGCCCGTGTACGTCACCACGTAGAATTTGGGCGCCCACATCTGGAACTCCCGCTCCCAGTTGATGATGGTGGAGAGTGGGGCGCTGACCAGGAAGGGGCCTTTGGTGTGACCCTGGGCAGAGAGAGACACCCGGGGGGTTAGGGGGCAGAGAAAAGAGCGGGTGGTTACCCAGGGACACTGAGTTGCAGCCACCTTTGGGGCGGGGCGGCCGGTTACCCATGGACCCCATACCCAGCGCTGAGATGCAGCCACCTCTGGGGCAGGGTGGCTGGTTACCCAGGGACCCCTCGCCCGGCACTGAGATGCGCCCACCTCTGGGGCGGGGCGGCCGGTTACCCGGGGATCCCTCGCCTGGCGTGGAGATGCAGCCACCTCTGGGGCGGAGTGGCTGGTTACCCAGGGACCCCTCGCCCGGCACTGAGATGCGCCCACCTCTGGGGCGGGGCGGCCGGTTACCCAGGGACCCCTCGCTTGGCACTGAGATGCGCCCACCTCTGGGGTGGGGCGGCCGGTTACCCAGGGACCCCTCGCCCGGCGCTGAGATGCAGCCACCTCTGGGGCAGGCGGGACAGGGTGGCTGGCTACCCAGCTGCTGTGCCCAGCCGCCATTACCTCCTTGTAGAGGGAGTAGAGGAAGACGATGGTCTGGATGGTCTTGCCGAGCCCCATCTCGTCGGCCAGGATGGTGTCAGTTCCCTGGGCCCAGGAGAAGCGCAGCCAGTTGAGTCCCTCCAGCTGGTACATGTGCAGGGTCCCGCCCGTGGCGGTGATGAACCGCGGCTGCGTCTCGTACTTCACTGTGGGCTGCAGGGCGAGAGGGGGAGCTGGTGATGGGGGGCACAAGGGATCACACAGGGCGGGGCAGGCCCGCCCCTCTGATCACACACTTACAGCGCTTCTAAGCACCCCCAAACCCACAGAAACCATCCCACCCACAAACCTACACACACACTGTGACCCACCGTCCCACCCACAAACCTACACACACACACACAGTCAGTGACCCACCATCCCACAAACCTACACACACACACACACACACACACACAGAGTCAGTGACCCACCATCCCACAAACCTACACACACACACACAGTCAGTGACCCACCATCCCACCCACAAACCTACACACACACAGTGACCCACCGTCCCACCCACAAACCTACACACACACAGAGTGACCCACCGTCCCACCCACAAACCTGCCCACACACACACAGTGACCCACCATCCCACCCACAAACCTACACACACACACACACACACACAGTGACCCACCGTCCCACCCACAAACCTACACACACACACACATACACAGAGTCAGTGACCCACCATCCCACCCACAAACTTACACACACACAGTCAGTGACTCACCATCCCACCCACAAACCTACACACACAGTCAGTGACCCACCGTCCCACCCACAAACTTACACACACACACACAGTCAGTGACCCACCATCCCACCCACAAACTTACACACACACACACACACACACACACACACAGAGTCAGTGAGCCACCATCCCACCCACAAACCTACACACACACACACCCACACACAGAGTCAGTGAGCCACCATCCCACCCATAAACCTACACGCAAACACACACACACACACAGAGTCAGTGACTCATCATCGCACCCACAAACCTGCACACACACACACACACACACAGTCAGTGACCCACCATCGCACCCACAAACCTACACACACACACACACACACACACACACACACACACACACACACAGAGTCAGTGACCCATCATCGCACCCACAAACCAACACACACACACACACACACAGAGTCAGTGACCCACCATCCCACCCATAAACCTACACACAAACACACATACACACACACACAGTCAGTGACCCACCGTCCCACCCACAAACCCACACACACACACAGTCAGTGACCCACCGTCCCACCCACAAATCTACACACACACACACACACACACACACACAGTCAGTGACCCACCGCCCCACTCACAAACCTACACACACCCCCAACACACACACACACTGGGGGGGCGTGGCGTGGGACAGACACACACACACCCAGACACACACTCACGTCGTTGGTGGGGGAGTTCGGGGGGCCCTCCGGCGGCATCTCCTTCTTCTTCTTCTTGTACCTGCGGGGCTGGGCCGGGTCCTCGCCCATGATCAGCTCCCTGGGCGGGTGAGAGCAGGGTTGGGAACCGACCCGGCTCTGAGGACGGATCGCGGGGGGCCCCGCAAGCCCCCCGCCGCGGCAGGGAATCGGCGAGGTGAGCCGTGGGGCAGAGGGTGCCGGCGGGCGAGCCGCGCCCCACGCTGAGAAACGCCCCCGGCCCCTCTGCCAACAGATCGAGAAACCAGTTCGGGTTTTCTGCCCTCTCCGGAGCTTTGCTCCGCCGGCAGTTTCAAGCCCAAACCCGGGGCTGGGCGGTTTCCGGCCACCCAGCCTCAGGGCCCCGGCTCGCCCCCCCGGCGCCCCCCGGCGCGTACCTGTGTCTCCAGTAGGCGTGCTTGTGGAAGTCGAAGTCGGGGATGGCCATCTCGTCCTCCTCCCACGTGGACTGGTCGTAGGGCAGGTCGCGCCACTTCACCAGGTAGTGGTAGATCCCCTTCTTGTCGATGCTGCCCAGGGAGGAGCCGGTGAGCGCCGGGGCGGGAAGCGCCAGAGGCAGACGGGGGCCGGCAGCTGGAAGGGGCTGCGTGGCTCTGGGCACTCAGCCGACGCCCCCCCCCGCCCTCCCCCGATGCCCAGTGCGGTGCCAGGGACTTTGGGGACAGAAATGAGGGGCCCCAGCTCTCTGTAGGGCCGCCCAGGGGTCCCCGAGGCAGCGCAGGGGGCAAACGGGGCACACCCAGGGCCCCATCTGCCCGCCATGCTGCCCCAGGGCCTTGGGTGTGCCCCGTTTGCCCCCCATGCAGCCCCAGGGCCCTGGGGCAGCGCGAGGGGCAGACGGGGCAACCCAGGGGACAGACAGGGGGCACCAAGGGCCTTGGGCAGCATGGAGGGCACACGGGGACACCTAGGGTGGTGCGGGGGGCAGGCGAGGAACACCCAGGGCAGTGGGGGGGTCAGGCAGGGGACACCCAGGGCAGCGTGGGGGGCAGATGGGGCAGCACAGGAGGCAGACAGGGACACCTGAGGCATCCCGGGGGACAGACAGGGGGCATCAAGGGCCCCGGGGCAGCTTGAAGGGCACACGAGGACACGTGGGGCAGCGTAGGGGGCAGACGGGGACACCCGAGGCAATCCGGGGGACAGACATGGGGCACCAAGGGCCCTGGGGCAGCATGGAGGGCACACGGGGACACCTGGGGCAGCGCGGGGGCAGAGGGGGACACTCAGGGCAGCGCGGGGGGCAGGCGGGGGGCACCCAGGGCAGCGCGGGGGGCCGGCAGGGGGCACCCACCTGTGGTTGATGACGCGGTGAATGGCCATCCACTCGGGCTTGATGCCGTAGCGGTAGAAGCGCTCCTCCATCTGGGCGTAGAGCGGGTCCTTGCTCTTGCGCTTCTCGCTCTTGCCGTCGTCCTCACCGGAGCCGTAGTCCAGCGGGGGCGGCTCGTCCATGTCGTTCTTCCGCTGGTAATTGCGGTACATCACCAGGTGGAAGATCTCCAGCTGGGCGGGGAGAGGGACGGGGGTGAGGCGCTCGGCCGGCCGGCCGGGCCCGGGGGGCGGGTACTGGGGATCTACGCGCACCCCCATGCGCCCCAACACCCCCCAGCCCACCCTGCGCCCTCATATTCCCGCCCACCCCCCAGTATCCCCCACACCCCCATGCGCCCCAATACCCCCCAGCCCACCCTGCGCCCTCACACCCCCACCCGCCCCCCCAGTACCCCCCACACCCTCATGCGCCCCAACACCCCCAGCCCACCCTGCGCCCTCATATTCCCGCCCACCCCCTGCGCCCCCACACACTCCTATGCACCCCCCCAGCCCACCCACACATCCTCAGACACCTCCCAGACCCTCTGTACTCCCACACACTCCCCTGCACCCCCAGCCCACCCAGCGCCCTCACACCCCCATGCGCCCCCCCAGCCCACCCCGTGCCCCCACACCCCCATGCACCCCACACAATCCCATGCACCCCCCAGCCCACTCCCATGCACCACCACACTCCCCTGCACCCCCAGCCCACCCCGTGCCCCCACACCCCCATGCACCCCACACATTCCCATGCACCTCCCAGCCCACTCCCATGCACCACCACACTCCCCTGCACCCCCAGCCCACCCAGCGCCCTCACACCCCCATGCGCCCCCCAGCCCACCCCGTGCCCCCACACCCCCATGCACCCCCCAGCCCACTCCCATGCGCCCCCAGCCCACCCTGCACCCCCACACACGCCCATGCGCTCCCCATCTCCCCTGTGCCCCCACACATCCCCATGCGCCCCCCGCCCCCCGGAGAAGTACCTGCAGCTCCTTGGCCCAGGAGCAGTGCCAGTAGGACTGGCCAACCCACTTGACGAAGAACTCCCGCTCCGAGCGCCCCTGCAGCGCCTTGGGCGAGGGCTCGTCCGGGGCGGTATCAGGCGGCCGGGGCACCAGCACGGGTGGGGGCGGCTCCCCCCAGCGCCAGTGCAGGATCTTCTGGACCCGGCCCTTCAGCACGGGGCACTGCGGAGGGGACAGAGGGAGAGTCAGGACCACCGCGCTCCCACCCCCCGATGCCCACCCGGGCACCAGGTCCTGCTCGGATTCAGCACCACCTCCTCCCGATCCCCACAGGGCCTGCTGCCCCCTTGCGCTCTGGGCAGGACTCCACATCCTGTCCCAAAAAGGCCCGGTTAGGTTTGGTCACCCTCCCTCAGAACAGCTGGTATGCCCCACCCCAGAGGTGGCCGCATCTCAGCGCCGGGCGAGGGGTCCCTGGGTAACCAGCCGCCCCATCCCAGAGGTGGCCGCATCTCAGCGCCAGGCGAGGGGTCCTTGTGTAACCAGCTGCCTCACCCCAGAGGCGGCTGCATCTCAGCACTGGGCGAGGGGTCCTTCTGTAACCAGCTGCCCCGCCCCAGAGGTGGCTGCATCTCAGCGCCGGGCGAGGGGTCCCTGGGTAACCAGCTGCCCTGCCCCAGAGGTGGCTGCATCTCAGCGCCGGGCGAGGGGTCCCTGGGTAACCAACTGCCCTGCCCCAGAGGTGGCTGCATCTCTGCTCAATTTTTCTAGCTCTCCCCATGCCATGAACTCCAAGTCTTTCTGGGATCCCGCAGGATGATGCAGCGATCTCCACGCGGCGCCTTTCCCCTCGGTGCTCAGCCCGGGGAGGCCAGCAGGAGGCGCCAGCCCTTGCAGAAGGGGCCTGGGTATCCCTACCGTGCAGCGGGGGCAGAGCCATTCGCCGTTGGGGATCTCGGGCAGCGGTGGGTTGAGGCAGTGAATGTGGTAGGAGGAGATGCAGGCGTCACAGCAGAGCAGCTCCCCGCCGTCTTTGCAGACCCGGCAGTACTCCATGTGGTCGTCCTCCTCCTCCTTCTCGCCTTCCTCCTCCAGCTCTTCCTCGTACTCCTCGTCTTCCTCCTTGGCCTCCCACTGCACCCCCTCCTTCTCCTGCAGGGGGCAGCGGGTGAGACTGGCCAGGCCGAGAGAGCGCGAGCCACACGCAGGCGCCCGGGCAGGGACCCACCATCAGGCAGGGACCCGACACCAGGTGTGGGCCCAGGAGCCCAGTAGGACGCACGCCTGGGCAGGGACCCACCACCAGGCAGTGACCCGACACCAAGCGTGGGCCCAGGCACCCAGCGGGACGCACGCCCAGGCAGGGACCCACCACCAGGCGTGGGCCCAGGAGCCCAGCAGGACGCACGCTCAGGCAGGGATCCACCACCAGGCAGGGACCCACCACCAGACATGGGCCCAGGAGCCCAGCAGGACGCACGCCCGGGCAGGGACCCACCACCAGGCAGGAACCCGACACCAGGCATGGGCCCAGGAGCCCAGCGGGACGCATGCCCAGGCAAGGACCCGACATCAAGCGTGGGCCCAGGCGCCCAGCAGGACACACGCCCGGGCAGGGACCCGACATCAAGCGTGGGCCCAGGCACCCAGCGGGACAAACACCCGGGCAGGGACCCACCACCAGGCAGGGACCTGACACCAGGCGTGGGCTCAGGCGCACAGCAGGACGCATGCCCAGGCAGAGATCAATAGCCTCTCTCACAGAAAGCTGGATTCTCCTCTGAGCAGCCTGCCCAGGGAAACTGAGTCAGGCCGGCCGGCTTTTCAGCAGCCGTCAGCCATCAGGGTCGTGCCAGGCCTCCAAGGGCACTGATTTCTTAGTAGCACAAACGCCCCAGGCCCTCCTGGGAAAGACGGCGGGGGTCTTTACAGGGCACGGGAACAGTACCTAGGCAGGCAGGGGGGTGCGGAGCGAGGGGGGCGGCCAGGAAGGAACAGGGGTGGCTTACACAGTGGGGACAACTCCATTTGCCCTCCGGCGCCTTGTCGAGTTCGGGGTCCAGACACACCAGGTGGTAGGCCCTGGGGCAGGTGTCGCAGAGGATGATCTCGCCGCCCTGTTGACACACCTCGCAGTAGTCCTGGTGGTCCGTCTCGTAGCCGTCAACCTCCTCCTCGACGGGCACTGGCAGGGGACGCAAGAGCAGACGCTGCAGAAGGCGGCGCCCCGACCCCACGGGAACGCGCCGTTCCCACAGGCAGGAAACCGATTTCCCATCCCGCAGAGACCTCGGCGAGGTCAGGATCCCCACCGCAGCCATCCCGTCTCGGGCCAGGGCGCAAAGCTCAGAAGTTCCCCAATCGCTGCGGGCTGAGCAAACTTTCTCTTTTCCCCACGTCGGGTCAGAAACAATCTCTTTGGTGAATTTCAAAAGCTTTGGTTTCAATTTCGAACCAAAGAACTGAAACCACAGTTTCAAGATTTCTCCTGTCCCAGGACTATTTCTGAGAGTTCAAGTTTTTTTTTCTTGCCTTGAATCGGGACGAAAACTTGACCTCTCAAAAACCAACCGGGAATTGAACAATCAGAATTTTTTTTCCCATTTCGAGATGATCCAAATGATTCATTTGGAGAATCTCATAACGGTTCGCTTCAATCACAAGCTCTTCTTCCCCCCTGGTTTAATTCGCTCAGATTTCTAAACGAAAAGTTGTTTCTGACTGGAACTTTTCATTTTGACAGTTTCAATTCCCCCTGCCTTGGGATTTTGTTCGAGTCGGAAAAATTCCCCGAGCCCGACCTGTTCTGAACGCTTTTGGATTTCACAAATCGACACTTTCCAATAACGAAGAAATGATTCATCTAAAGATTCCCGCTCGGATCTACTGTCTGTACTAGGAGCAGAGGAAGTCTGGCTGGACGGAGGACATGGGAGTCCTGCGCTCTATCCCTGGCTGTGCCACTGCTCAGCTGCGTTAAGTCACTTCCTCTGTGCCTCAGTTTCCCCACTTAGCTTCTATCTATTCAGGGCTTCTCTATATGCTACTTAACTAAAAAAATTATAATAATCGATAAAAAAAAACAATTTGAAGTATGAAATTTACCAAAACAAGCTAGAAACCCATTGAACTGGGACACAGGAGAACTGGGTTCTGTTCCCAGCTTGGCATTGGGCAATTTGCTTCCTCATGCCTCAGTTTCCCTTTCTCTAAATGGACATAATGACACCGATCTCCTGTGGAAAGCACTTTGAGATCTGCTCTTGGAAAGCACCCGGTAAGAGTTAAAGTCGGTTATTATAGGGACTAGAGACGCTCTGGTTCAACCACTCAAACTCCTTCACAGAAGCATCCCCCAGGAGGTCAGACAAGATACCATAATCTCTCCCCAGCCTTGGAACAGGCCGTCAGGGTGGGGGGCAGCCTCTCACCATGCATCTGTGCAGCGGCCAGCACCACGGGCCCCCGATCCTGGATTGGGATTGTGGAGATCGCTGTAACACAATAACAATCAGAGATTGCATCACTGTCGTACCCCCAGGCTGGCTCAGAATGGGGCAGGGGCCTTCCCGTTTTAAGGCATGACGGAAGATGCTACCTGACCCCCTCAGAAAGCTCATGCCCTGAAGCATGGAAGTGAATGGCCGACATCCCAGCTCGCCTACCTTGGGGTCCGGGACAGACACGTGTCAAGTATTTGAATACTGCGCATATCACAGTTGCAAGCTACCAGGACCTTTTCGCACAAGCCGGGGCGAGCTATATCTTAGGGACTGCGGCCCCAGGTCAGACCATCTAGCCCGGTCTCCCGGCTCAGCAGCTCCGACCCCTGGGCCCAACTAGCCCAGTACCCCGGCTCAACCCAGGCGCGCTGGCTCTGACCCCCAGGCCCAACTAGCCCAGTACCCTGGCTCAACCCCGGCGCGCTGGCTCTGACCCCCAGGACCAACTAGCCCAGTACCCTGGCTCGCCAGCTCTGACCCCTGGGCCCAGCTAGCCTGGTCTGGTACACTACAAGCCCCTCTGCTGCAAGCCGGCGACAGCTGGAGCATCTCTCAATCAATTTCAGTCATTTCAATGGACATATCTGCTCCGCCCCCTGGGGAAAAGCATCTCCCACCCCAAGAAGCCCCGCCCCTTTATGAAAGCTCCTCCCACCTCAAGAAGCCCCACCCCTTTACAAAAGCTCCTCCCATCCCAAGAAGCCCTGCACATTTATGAAAGCTCCTCCCATCCCGAGAAGCCCCACCCCTTTACAAAAGCTCCTCCCACCCCAAGAAGCCCGCCCCTTTACGGACACCCCTCCCACCCTGAGAAGCCCCGCCCCTGGCCTGAAAGCTCCTCCCGCCCAGCTGCTAGGGCCATGCTCACCCTTCTTCCTTTTCCGGCCGGGCCGGCCTCGCTTGAGTTTCTTGACCCGCCCCGAGCTGTCGGACCGCACCGAGGAGCTGTGGACACTGGAGTTGTCCACATCAGACTCCTCCTCCATCTCGCCCACCTCGTCGCTCTGAAACACATGCTGCACATAACCAGAGCGGCCCTCGTTAGGAGGGGCTCGGCCAGAGGCGCAAATGGGGGCAGGGAGGGATAACGTGGACGGAAGGCAGGTCACTATTCGCACCAAGGGGGCTTTTCCCAGTCTCTTGGGTCAGCGCTCGCCTGAGAACGTTCTTAAAGCTGTGTCTGAAGGCTGCGCGTACGTGCCTCGGTTTCCCCCAGGTGTTACCGAAAGCCAGGAGGGCCGGGCAGCGGGTTGTGACGGAGGCATGGCTGCAGGAAGCACCGAAGCTGAGCGGGCTTCTTGCCCTGGTGACAGTGCGCCCAGAGAGGAGATGCTGGCCCCTGAGTCCTGCCTGCCTCAGTGACGCCACAGTACGGCCCACACCGCAGTGAAAAACCCGCCCCTGGTTTCAGAGCCTGGGTCGACTGACTCTAAATTGCAGCGGAGAAAGACCATCTCCCCGCATGGCACATTTCTAAGCCCTCCCCATTATCCGGCACTTCCAATCCCATGGGCTTGGTTTTCAGAAGCCGAGAGCCTGTGCAGAATAACCATGAAGCTGGGGAGGGAACTTCACAGCCACGCGGGGACAAACCCAGCAGCCAAACAGACACCTGAAGGGATAGGTCTACACGGGGCACCCAGACTCGGACTCAGCTTCGAGCCACGGCCCCCCCTGTTCCGGTCACACACAAACCCGCTGGACTCGGGTCTCCGTGAGCTCTCGGGATGTAGGACCCCGCTGGGGCGTGGCGCGGGTGCCCCAAATCCCAGCCTGGTTATTTTGAGGCATGGATGCGAGCCGGGGAGAGCCAGGTCCAGCCCCAGTTCACAACGCAGTGCGGACGAGGCTGCTCGGCTGCTTGCTCCTCGCAACGAGGGGGAAAAAACCCACCAGCTTTCGTGAAACTTGGGGAGTCGGCGTGACCTCCCAGTCCCCACCTCCGGCTCCCCCCACGCCCACAGCCCCCAGGGAGGGTGGCCAGGAAGGGGCATGTCTTACCGAGGTGCTTTTCTTCCGCTTCCCCCCAATCATGCCCAGCTTGATCTTCAGGGGAGCCATCCTCTTGCCTTTCATCTTCCTCCTCATCTCCGGCACGCGAGGGCTCTTGCTCCGCCGTTTGTGACCCGGCCCTTTTGTCAAAGAAAGTGAGACGGAGCAAAGGCTCCAAATCCATCTTCTGGACAAGCATGGCCGGCCTCCTGCCCCAGAAGGGGAAACTGAGGCACGGGGAAGGGATGGGCCCTAGCTCATAATGCAGGCAGCTGGGGAGAGAACCCAGGAGTCCTGGCTCCCAGCCCCCCACCCCAACCCCAACTCCCCTCCCAGAGCTGGGAGAGAACCCAGGCGTCCTGGCTCCCAGACCCCCCTGCTCTGACCCACCAGCCCCCACTCCCCTCCCAGAGCCAGGGAGAGAACACAGGAGTCCTGGCTCCCAGCCCCCCCTGCTCTGACCCACCAGGCCCCATTCCCCTCCCAGAGCTGGGCAGAGAACCCAGGAGTCCAGGTGAGTGGGGAGGGGAATGAGACACAGGAACTTTCCTCTCCCAGCCCTGATGCATCATGGGAATTGTAGTTCCAGGTGCCCCACACAGTCAGTGTCCTCTATAGCCCAAGGCGCCTGGTCAGACTACATATCCCATGATGCACCACGGTCTTGGAGAAGGGGTGCATCATGGCCATTGTAGTGGTGGGTGCTTCATGTGCCCCTTCCCCTCTGTAGTCCAGGGTCCCTGGTGGGACTACATCCCCCATAATGCTCTCCTATGGTCTTGAGGGAGAAGCAGTGCATTGTTCTAGCCCCTTGCCCTGGTGCATCATGGGAGATGTAGTCCAACTCCCTCCCTCCCCCCCACAGGAGAAAAGCGAGATGGGAGCCCGGGTGACTCACCTTTGCCTTCTTTGGTTTTGGCTTTGCGGATGGGAGGGGGCTGCGGCTCGGCAGCCACGGCTGAGACGGCGGCCGACACCTGCTCAGCCACGGCCGCTGCCGCCGCTGCAGCCGCCGCCGCCACGGCCGCCGCCGAGCCCTTGAAGGGGTTGTTGGCGCTGAACTCTCGCCACTTGGCGCCCAGGATGGTCATCATCTTGGACATGGGGATCTTGGGGTTCTTTTTGGCAATGAGAGGCCTGCGCAGCATGAGACAAAAAGGGGGGCGGGGGTGAGCGCGGCACCGGCCAGGCCTTTGGGAGCAGAGTCCCCCCACCCGCCCCAGAGATGAGCGCCCCCCAACCCCCCGCAGGCTGCCTGCGACGAGCAGCGGCATGGGTCACCCCCGCTGCCATGCCCAGAGTTCCCGGGGGGTGCTCGACCCCTGTGCCGCCCTGCCTCTTCCCACCCCCCTTCCTGCCCCCGCCCCGCCACTTCCTGCCCCCTCTCTGCCTCTTCCTGCCCTGCCCTGCCTCTTCCCACCCCCGCCCCTCCCCTCCCCTCCCCCCCTTCCTGCCCCCACCCCGCCACTTCCCGCCCCCTCTGCCTCTTCCTGCCCCGCCCCGCCTCTTCCCATCCCCTCCCCCCCTTCCTGCCCCCACCCCACCACTTCCCACCCTCTCTCTGCCTCTTCCTGCCCCGCCATGCCTCTTCCCACCCCCTCCCCTCCCCTCCCCCCTTCCTGCTCTGCCCCACCACTTCCCGCCCCCTCTCTGCCTCTTCCTGCCCCACCCTGCCTCTTCCCATCCCCTCTCTGCCTCTTCCTCCCCCCGCCCCACCACTTCCCGCCCCCTCTCTGCCTCTTCCTCCCCCGCCTCGCCTCTTCCCGCCCCATTCTGCCTCCTCTCTGCCTCTTCCCGCCCCCTCCCCGTCTCTTCCCATCCCCTCTCTGCTTCTTCCTGCCCCGCCCCCTTTGCCTCTTCCTGCCCTGCCCCGCCTCTTCCCGCCCCATTCTACCCCCTCTCCGCCTCTTCCCACCCCATTCTGCCCCGCCTTCCCTATTCCTGCCCCCACCTTGCGTCTTCCTGACCCATTCTGCCCCCCTCTCTGCCTCTTCCCGCCCCATTCTGCCCCGCCTTCCCTATTCCTGCCCCCGCCTTGCGTCTTCCTGACCCATTCTGCCCCCTCTCCGCCTCTTCCCACCCCATTCTGCCCCCGCATTGCCTATTCCTGCCCCCCTCAGCCTCTTTCTGCCCCATTCTGCCCTCCCTCACCTCTTCCTGCCCTGACCCTGCCTCTTCCTGCCCCCCATCGCCTCTTCCTGCCCCCACCCTGCCTCAGGCCCCACCCCCTTTCCACCAACTCCCCCCGCCTCTTCCATCCCCACCTCTTCCCGCATCCTCCCCCCGCCTCTTCCCACCATCTCTTCCCGCCCCTGCTGTGCCACAGGTCCCACCCCTGCTCCACCTATTTCCCAAGCACCCGCCCCGCCTCTTCCTGCTCCCACTCCTGCACCTCCTGATCACTGGCAGGTGGGAGGCACTGGCGGGGAGGCGGAGGAGCTGGTTGGCGGGGCTGCCGGCGCTATTTTCTTTCCCGTGGGTGCTCCAGACCCGGCGGACCCATGAAGTTGGCTCCAATGCCATCCCTGCCATGGGAGTTAGCTAACCGTCGGGCAGCTCCCTCCCGCAAGAGCTACCCTCTCAGGCAGATGTGGCTGCATCAGTCACGTTAGGGGCAGTTCGCACCCAACGCGGATTTGGTTTCAGGCTCTCTGCAGACTCAGGCCTTCGGTGTGAAGCGAGTGTTTTCCAGGCAGCCATAAAAGCGCCAGCCTTTGGTTTTTGCTTTTGAAATGAAAGTTGCAATTTGGAAGTGCCACCGATTCACAGCAGGGTCAGAGGAGAAACACGCCCGGAGCGTTAAATTCCTCTCCCTCTGTTATCCCGGCGTAAATCTGCCAGCGGCTGCCCTGAAGCCAAGGGAGATGTTCCGGATTTACACCGGCATCAAAGGAAGCAGAGTCTGACCCTACAGCGGCTTTAGGCTGCTGTTGGCTGACGTTGTCCTGCATCGCCTTTAAATCAAGCCGGGTTTTCTTTTGGAAAGGTTCCCTGCAGTTCAACCACGCCTCTTGGGCTGAAAGCAGGAATCACTGGGCCACCAAGCACAGTGCCGCAGCCGGTTGAGTAACCGCGATCCCAGCGGGCGCAGCCGCTTCCGCCCCGCATGGATCACCCGTGGAATAATCCGTGATCTGAGCAAGCCCATCTCTTTCCTCCCTGGCCTCGCAAGTTCAGCGTTTCCGGTCACTCGCCAGCAAAACAGCACCCAAAGGTGCTAAGACTTTATGATCATAAGCATATTTCTGTGTTCATAAAGTCAGAAAGGCAGCCAGAGCCTGCACCGATACTAATCTGCACCAGTGCAGACTTTGCTCGAGACACTGCTCATTGTTACTCCTGGAAACAGGCCCAGAGAAAGGTCCCAGGTGTCAGCAACCCCCAGACCTCCAAATTCCCAGTCGGGGAGACCCACTGGAAGACGCTGGAGCTTGTAAGTTAGCAAACCGTCGCCTCAGCTGTGGAGTTGTATCGCGACAGAACTCAGATGCCCCAAATCATGGTGGGAACCCGACGGGGCCAGGTCACGGGAAGGCGGTGGCGCGGGTCAGTGCATGGGGAACCGATTGGGACACAGGACGCCTGGGTTCTCGTCCCAGCTCTGCGACTTCGAGTGAATCCCTGCCCCGCTCTGTGCCTCGATTTCCCCTCCCACCCCATTGTTTTGCCTATTTAGGTTGTAAGCACTTTGGGTCAGAGACGGTTCTCTCTCGCTACATGTCTGTGCAGCACCCTGCACCCCAGGGACCCTGATCTCGGTCACCGGGGCGGGCGGATGTGTCTGTTCAGTGCCTGGCACAACAGGGAAGAAGGATGTTCTTTGTTCTTTTATGTCTGAATAATTTACCACCCTGCCTCCTAATGCACTAGTTAAGTGGCGGAAAGCACATTAGTCGGAGATAATGGAGCCGTAGTCATACGTGAAGCCCCACTAGAGAGATGGGTCAGCTATCAGATAAAACACTGACATCTCTCCAAACCTACTTGGAATAGGAGGGGCCCTTAAACGAACTCTGGGCAAAAATTTTCAGCTAAAAAGCCTCCCCTCCCCGCCCCCGCCACGGAGTTGGCATCACCGATGAACATTTTGTGGATTGGTGTCGGTTTCAGCGAATTGTTCGCATCAAGGGAAAAGAAATGACCCGAAATTCCAAATGAGCCCAAAGGTTTCATTTAGATGGACGGCCCACATCCGGTCAGCGTGGTGCTCTGTCCCGCTGTAGTGGGATACATAGAGAGGTTGAGGTGTTGCTACACCATGGGTCATGGTGTTCGATGCAGAAGTCCCAGGTTCAATCCCTGTTGCCCACACTAAGACGTTTGTATGATCTCATCAGACAGGACAAAGTGCATAAACACAAATAGAGAGGATGAAATTTCCCTTCTGGGCAGGTATTTTCTAATTGGGGTTTTATTGCATCTGAAACATTCAATACTGGTCAATGTCAAGGCTCATAGAGCTAAACCGAAGGAGCAATTAAATATCCCTCTGTGCAGCGAGAGTTGAAACAACAGGAGGCCAACGCCCAAAGCAATGCAAGCAAAAGCTAAGGGTGTTTTCATGGGATTGATTTGGTTGCAGTGTGTGTGGGAGAGAGAGCATGACAGCAAGAGACAGGCATAGAATATCACGGTTGGAAGGGACCCCAGGAGGTATCTAGTCCAACCCCCTGCTCGAAGGGGGACCAATCCCCAGACAGATTGTTGCCCCATATCCCTAACTGGCCCCCTCAAAGACTGAACTCACAACCTCATGTTTGGCAGGCCAATGCTCAAACCACTGAGCTATCCCTCCCCCCTAAAAACACAGCTCTTGTGACTGTCTGGTCCAGCAACCTACCCACTAGACCATGCAGCCATGTCCTAGGAGGAGGTCAAGGGACAGAGCTCCTTGGGCCCCAGGGCTGGCTAGAAAGGCATGCTTCTAAGGCCAGACGGGACCACTGAGATCACCGGTGTCTCGCATAACACACGCCACAGGACTTCCTGTTTGAATTGGGATAGATCTCGGGGGGAGAGGGGGGAAATCCCACCTTGATTTAAAATTTAAGACTGTGAGTTGATGGATATTCATGGTAAACGAACAGGATGGCACCTAAGAGGATATCTGACTTCTATCAGGCATTTCTCCTCCGAACGGAAACAACCATCTGGGTTTTAAGAGGGGCAACACCTCCCTCCATTTGTGACACATTTTTTGCGCTGTAGCACACACATCATCTGTAGTCCCCTCCTCATTAGACAAACACCAATCAGGGATGGTCTAGATAATACTTCCTCCCGCCATGACTGCAGGGGACTGGACCGGGTGAGCTCCCGAGATCCCATCTATGATTCTGGTTAGAACTACGGCACAATCCTGTTTATAAAGGATCAATTCTGAGTCGCGCCCCATTTTTACAGCTCACGCCGAGGGATCGTTATACGGCGACTGTTCCACGCTGCCAGGCTGGAGGACTGCGCCCCGTTTTGGCTTTAACAGCCATGTGGCCAAACTGGAGAGAATCCAGAGAACAGCAACAACAAAAAATGCTCAGGGCTTTAGAAAAAACATGACCTATGCGGAATCCCAGGCACCGCTACAGGCTGGGGACCGACTGGCTAAGCGGCCGTTCTGCAGAAAAGGACCTGGGGGTTACAGTGGACAAGAAGCTGGATATGAGTCAGCAGGGTGTCCTTGTTGCCAAGAAGGCCAACGGCATTTGGGGCTGTATAAGTAGGGGCATTGCCAGCAGATCGAGGGATGTGATCATTCCTCTCTCTCTATTTGACACTGGTGAGGCCACACCTGGAGTTTTGCGTCCAGTTTTGGGCCCCCCACTACAGAAGGGATGTGGACAAATTGGAGACAGTCCAGCAGAGGGCAACAAAAATGATCAGGAGGCTGGAGCACATGATTTAAGAGGAGAGGCTGAGGGGACTGGGATTATTTAGTCTGCAGAAGAGAAGAGTGAGGGGGGATTTGATAGCAGCCTTCAACTATCTGAAGGGGGGGTTCCAAAGAGGATGGAGCTCGGCTGTTCTTAGTGGTACCAGATGATAGAACAAGGAGTTATGGTCTCAAATTGCGGTGGGGTCTAGGTTGGATATTAGGAAACACTATTTCCCTAGGAGGGTGGTGAAGCACTGGAATGGGTTATCTAGGGAGGTGGTGAAATCTCCTTCCTTAGAGGTTTTTAAGATCAGGCTTGACAAAGCCCTAGGTGGGATGATTTAGTTGGGGTGGGTCCTGCTTTGAGCAGGGGGTTGGACTAGATACCTCCAGAGGTCCCTTCCAACCCTGATCTTCTATGATTCTATGACTCACAAACACAGCCTGCCGATATAAAGTGGACAACCGCAGATTTGCAGGGCTTTGTACATAAAAAGCACAAGCGACGTCAGTACAAATGAAAATGTCATACGATGGCACCTTTATATACTGCTCTATAGACTATATGCACAATATTTATATTCCAACCGACATAGTTTATAACGATATGGTGAAAATGAGATTGTAAGCACATTTTCAGTCGTAGTGCGCTGTGACACTTCGGTATGTTTATGTCGGATTTTGTATGCAAGTCATTTTTAAGGGAGGTGAAACTTGGGGGGTACGCAAGGCAAATCAGATTCCTGCAAGGGACACCATAGTCTAGAAAGGTGTTGGGAAGAGAAGGCTGAGGGGCGATTCGGTCGCAGTCTTCAAAGCCGTAACACGCTTGTTATAAAAAGGAGAGGGAGCAACCGTTCTGCATGTCCACCCACCTGGCCTCGTGGCCTCGTGGAGGCCAGACCTCTCGAAATCCCTTTCAGCCAACTCACGGTAAGAGCTGATTTGGCAAATCAGACACCAGGTGGCGCTCCCAGTCCAGCTACAGCCTCCGGGAGTAGGGAAAAAGGCCACCGCTTGTGGGATATTCTAGTTCAGGCCCTAGAGGCAAACAGTCCCGGCAGGATTTTTCCACATTGAGTGGTGGGGGTCCTTTGCAAAGGAGCAGGACGAATGGGATCCCGAGGCACGGGGAAGGTGGGCAGAACCCAGATCTCCTACCCCGCCGGCCTATGCCGCCTCCCACCCCTGGCTGGGAGTGGGTGGCTGTGGGGTGGTCCCCAGTAGTCAGAGCCTCAGCTAATCCTCCTCTGAAGTGGATCCAACCGGGTCCCTTTCTCAGCGGCGCAAAGGATGCTGGGTGCAAAGAATGGAGCTGGTGAAACACGACCGCCGGCAGGGGAGCCATTTCGGTGGCATCGCTCTCCCCCCGCAAAAAACCCAATCCCGGATGCAGAGATGGTAGCTCCAAAGACCCAAAGGGATCCCTGCAACCATCTACTCAGATGCTATCCCAGGGCTGCTCCTCCGATCCCTGGGCCCAGGGGAGGACCAAAGCGACACAGCTGAAAGGAGCCGATAGACACCCAACTCGCTCCAAAGGCCTGCAGGAAGACAGGCCGGAGAGGAGACCCCCCGATGGAAAACACCAAGAAGTCGGCTCCAGGCTGAGTGCTTCTGCTATTTGGGGAACCAGATCCAAGGGCTAATTAGGCGACTACCGATGCCTTTAATTCCTCCCGGGAACCTGCTGGCAGCCGGCACGGCTCCCGTCGCTCCAGGCCTGGAATTCCACTTGAAGAGACTTGGCGCTGGCTCGGGTTTTCTGGGAGGGCTGGAGGTGTTCGCTCTCCGTGGCCAGGACGGCTGCAGGCCGTGCTCTCCGCTTGCCAGGCAGTAAGGAAGCCTTCTTGGCCGCAGTTCCTCCCTGGCAAGACTAGGATCTGACTCCAGCCCCCCAGCCGGCTGACACAAACTCCCTCTCTCAAGGGCGCCAGTGTGAACCCTGCCAGCTCTGCTGGCCGCTACCCACGGTGTTCTCCTGGGCTTCTTGGGGCTCCGCCAGCGGGCGCTCAGCCCAGGTCCGCACGGATCTCCGGGCTCCCACACCAGCTGAGTCAGGCATGACGGGGGCGGGCTGCTGGGGCGTCATCGGAGTAATGACGGCATGGCAGTGCCAGTGTCTCCTGGCTGATCTGTGTCCGGGCCCAGCTCAGCGGGCTGGAGAGTGACGGGGGTCAGCAGAGGAAAGACCCCAGCTGGTATCAATGGGCGACTCTCCATTGGAGTCAATGGGGCCAGATCCCAGCTGGTGTCAATCAGCCCTGGCCCCACTGACACACATTATCAGTCTTCTTGGGGTTCCTTCTCCCTGAACAACTGGTGCTTCCGAGCGCTGGGGGAGCTGAGACCGGATCCACTTCCTCCTCCCGCTTCAGGATCTGCTGGCGGCAGCTGCAGCCAAGGGGGCTGGGGCAGAGGGAGACGGCGACGGTTTGGTCCAGGGATGTGATCAGCAGCAGGCGGCATATTTTAGGGATCGGGGGAGCCTTTTCATCCTTCTCCTCCCCAGCCACAGGGCAGGCAGATCTGGGGCAGCACCCCAAGGCCAGAACAGAGACGTTCTAGAGCAGCTCCATGCACCCCCATTAGGCATTACTAACGAGCTCATGAGCTCAGCGCTGCACAGAACCCCCACCCTGCCCCGACCGAGATCAGGGCCCCGTCGTGCTGGGCGCTGCCCAAAACCCCCACCCTGCCCCAACCGAGATCGGGGCCCCGTCATGCCGGGTGCTGCCCAGAACCCCCCACCCTTCCCCCATCGAGATCGGGGCCCCATCGTGCCGGGCGCTGCCCAAAACCCCCACCCTGCCCCGAGCAAGATCGGGGCCCTGTCGTGCCGGGCGCTGCCCAAAACCCCCACCCTGCCCCGAGCAAGATCGGGGCCCCGTCGTGCCGGGCGCTGCCCAGAACACCCCACCCTGCCCCCATCGAGATCGGGGCCCCCGTCGCTTTGGGTGCTGCCCAGAACCCCCACCCTGCCCCGACTGAGATTGGGGCCTCGTTGCGCCGGGCGCTGCCCAGAACCCCCACCCTGCCCCGAGCGAGATCGGGGCCCCGTCATGCCGGGCGCTGCCCAGAACCACCACCCTGCCCCACCGAATGGGTAGGAGGGGAGACAGAGACCCAGGGAGAGGAGGGGACCCACCTGAGGTCACATGACAGGGCAGGGGCATGTCCTGACTCTTAGCTGCCGCCCACTGTCCAGCCTACCGCCTGATTCAATGGGAAACCCGCAGACTCCAGGATCTTACCTCATGAACTGGCTGAAGGCTTTGTAGTTGGTGAGTGTGTGATAATCCTCCTCGGAGAACACATGGTCCACGTCTTCCAGCCCCCAGGTCATGAGCAGCTGGGCCGAGGATTTCTGCTCTACCTGCTGAGCAAGCCAAACGCTCCCCGTTAGCCAGCTGGGGGGTGTTGCCGAGGATCCTATCCAAAGGGGAGGATACACCCCTGCCCTCCCAGTGGGAGGCTTCCCAGGACTGGCACATGGAGAGGAAGCCCAAGGAACCACCACAGATGCATCCTAAAGACCCTAATCCTGAGAGATCTTCCAGTCTCCTACATCCCTGCTAGAGACAGGATATAATGGAGCGTCCACATTGAATTGCTAAGGATCCAGTAATTAGCAGCAAAATCAAGTCATAGCGTTCACAGCCAGAAGGTTCTACCAAATCATGCAGCACGGCCTCCTGTCTAGCGACTGGCCAACCACACGCTAAGCCCAACAGGAACTTTCTCAGTTTTCCGGTTCATGGGCAAGTCTTCAAATCAGGGGACGGGAGAACCATGATGGGCTTGGAGCAAAAATAACGTTTTTCAAAATACTAGGCATCTCCAAAAAAAACCAAAACACAACACCCAACAGTTTGGGGTCGAACGCAACTTTTTGCTCGCGCGGAAATGAAATGATTGGTTTCGATTTCCATCGGGTTTCATTTTTTTTTTTTTTTAAATAAAATGAAGGGAAATTTTGAAAGTTGTTTTGAAGAAAACAAAAATCAAACATTTCATTTGCAAACTTTTTTTTTCCCCAAAAACATTTTGGATTTTTTCAGAGTAAAACAACAGGAAAGGAAGAAATAGAAAATCGCTTTCAACTGAAAAAATCGAAATGTTTCATTTCGGTTTTGAGCACTATTTACCTTTTCTGTTCGATAAAATTACACCTCTACGCTGATATAACGCTGTCCTCGGGAGCCAAAAAATCTTACCGCATTATAGGTGAAACCACGTTATATCGAACTTGCTTTGATCCACCGGAGTGCACAGCCCTGCCCCCCGGAGCGCTGCTTTACCGTGTTATATCAGATTTGTGTTAGATCGGGTCGCGTTATATCGGGCTAGAGGTGTATTAGATGAAATATCATTTAGAAACAGTTTGAATTTTTCAGCATTCCCCCCACCCACCAGGGGTTTTTTATTCGTTACTTCACTTGGGGACCAAAACTATTTGGCAAAACGGACGCAAATTTGTTAAATGTTTTGGTGCCGCTGAACCTATATTTTTCAAACACTCCCAATTTTCTCCACATGAAAAACTTCCCACTCGAATTTGTGATTTTGTCAAAACTGACTAAATGCTTCATTTCTCCCGAGTCGGGAAAATCAAAATGAGAAATTTCACTTCATTTTTTGGCAGAACAGATAGGGATTAATTGAGGCTGGAGCGCCGAGGCAGAATTATACCCATCAGAGGAAGGGAGGGTCAGGAACGGCCTCCCAGCGCCAAGGAAGACAGCTGAATGAGTCTGAAGACGAAACTTGCCCAGTGTCTGATCAGGGGCCTGCCGTAGCCGACACAAACTTAGGGACTTGGGTTCCCTGCCTGTCCTAGGTCACAATTAAAAAACGGTTGTTTCGTTGCCGTTTTCCATTTTCAGATTTCCCATTTTGGGAAGCAGGTTCTTCCCACTTTTTCTCAGGGAGAAGGTTAATCAAAATGTGAAAGAGGGAAAACCCCCAAAATCCCAAAGCTGAAAATCGGAACAAACTATTTTCAATTAAAATGAAAAAAAAGTGGTTTTGAAAGAAAAATTCTCACCAAAACCACATTTTGCTGGTGAAAAATTTGGGATTTCCCAATTCCATCCATTTGCCCTGCACCTTCTCCAACAGAACGGCAGTCCCAGAGCGCTTCATACAGGGGCGATTTCTGTCCCAGGCAAACTCAGCTTAGAAACAACAGGGAGGAGGGAAACTGCGCTAATAGGGTGGACCCAGTGGGATTATCTTGAGAAAGGGCAGGTGCTTTGGAATCGCTGAAGGGCCTACCAGAGTTTATGCACCTGATGTCCCTTGTGCCCTTTCCAAACATTAGCCAAAAAGCAAGAGATTCCGAGACACAAGTTTGCTAGCAAAGAAATTTCTATCGAGAGCAAAGCTGTTGTCAGCCCAGGCCGATCTAACCATGTCGTCCGTTTGCGCTCGGTTCCGCAGCCCGCTGCTTCGTTCATTGCATGCATGGGCTAGCAAGGAGTTGAGGCAAGCTCCCAAACGGCACTGGCTAAAATCCAGTTAAGCTCTCTCGCCACAGCTCTGGGAATCCCTCTCTCTAGCCGCCTTGTTCACACTGGGTCCGTCGGCTCATCGGGTTTGGGGGTGGCCCGCCTGTTGGGATCCTCCAGGCACATCTTGCCTCGCCAATCCCCTGCCAGGGCAGGGAAATCAGGCAGTGGGGGTAGCTCGGTCTCTGCCAGGTTAGTCTCCAGAGATGGTTAGGTCTTTGGGCTCAGTTGAGGGGGTAACTGGGTGGAAGTGACTGGCCAGGAGGTTAGCCAGGATTACGGGGAAGGACAGCTCAGTGGATTGAGCATTACTCTGCTAAACCCAAGGTTGCAAGTTCAATCCTTGAGGGGGCCATTTAGGGATCTGGGGCAAAAATCTGTCTGGGGATTAGTCCTGCTTTGAGCAGGGGGTTGGACTAGGTCCCTTCCAACCCTGATCTTCTATATTCTATTCTATGAAACCTGGTGGCCCCATCTGGCTTTACACTGTATAGAAATTTCAGCTCCAGCCCATGTAACAGAGCCCCAACCCAAGGGAGCTGGGGTGATGATTTCCCCTACACATGCAGAAGGCCATCGGGGGGTTTCACCTCAGAGAGCTCGGCCAGCAGCGGGTGGTGGATCGCCGCTCTGTACCTTTACTTTCTGGCCTGCATCACCATCCACCTTTTTCCGGCGTTTGGTCTTTCTCTCCTTCTTCTCCCGGTGCTTCCGCCGCTTCTTCTTGGCCACCCCTCCGTAGTCGCTGCTCCCGCTCTCTGACTTCTCCCGGAACTCCTCCCGGTCCGACTCAAACTCATCCTCGCTCACCTGAGGGGCGAGAGGGGCAAAGTCAAGAGGGAGCTCATTGGCGAGGGAACAACCTGCCAGCACAAAGGCTCCCAGCGGGGACAGGGCGGATGTCAATCCCGGTCGAACCGGCTGGGACGATTTGGGGGGAGGTGGTTTGTCTGGCGGCTCTGGTCAAACTGGCTGGGACGATTTCAGGGGGAATCTCTCAGATGCCCTGGCTGTTATGCGTTTCATCAGCAGATCTCAAAGCGTTTCACAAGGGAGGTCGGCATCAATTTGCAAATGGGGAAACTGAGGCACAGTGGGGCAAAGGAGGGAGTGATTTGCTTTAGGTTACCCAGTGTCAGAGCTGGGAATAGGAATCCTGCACCACCAATACATGCTGCCCCCAGTAAAGAGGCCGAACAGACTCTGGGCGCAGGGTTTGAGCCTTCCCGGGCTGAGGAGACAGGCAGGGCCGACAAACGCAGCTCGGCAGCAGGATCGGGCCCCCAATGCCCCGAGCTCCAAAAGGGCCATGACCCCGCATCGATTCCCCTCTCCATCCAAGATCAACCCACCCCACCCTCGCCCCCGGTGCTCCCTCCCCGTCTGAGATCACACACACACACGCCCAGCCCCCGAAAAGGCAGCAGCCTGGCAAACGGGTGGCTTACTAATTTTTTGCGCTTCCGGGGTTTCCCTGGCTTGTTTTCCTTCTGCTTGCGGGGACCCCTTTTCTTTTTCTTGACCCCCAGGACGCTCTCCAGGTTCCTGAGATCGGCATCTTCTTCATCTACAGGGAAAGAGAAAAGATACATAGGTCAAGCATGGGACATCCGCTCGGCAGCGGGCCCCAGGATTCTGCGCGTCTGGCTCACCCCCCCACCCGGCTCCCTCTTCGCCCTCCCCTACAATCTGCCCTGCCAAGGATCCTCGCCTCTGAGCAGCCAGGGCCAGGTGCTAATAAGCCGAGAGACCCTGCCTACAGCCGCGCCGTCCCGCGGGCCTGGAGCTGCCATCTGTTCTCCACGCCTGCTTCGGCTGCCGGGCACGGATTACAGGCCCCCGAGGAACTGGGCTCAGAGCCCGGCTCATCGCGTTTTGCAGCCGCTCGAAGCCGTCATGTCGAGGAGGCGCGGGGACCTCTGAGGTGAACAGGAGGTCAAAGAGCCACGGGCGAACTGTTTGAACCAAGGGAATCTCTTGGCCGGCGTCAACATTAGCTCCCCATTCATTATCTCCTGCGCAATCCTGAAGGCTGTATCCTAGTATCCCATCCCCTGGCGCTTTGGGGGAGCGTACAGGACAATTATGCAGTGATCCACCGCGCTCTACCACTCCCAACTCCTGGTACGCCCACGGTTTAGGGTCACCACGAGCGTGGGGCTGCGTCCCGGACCATCTTGGCTAATAGCCACCAATGAACCTATCCTCCGTGAACTTTTTGGAGGAACCCAGATATATTTTTGGTCTTCGCCACATCCCCTGGCAAGGAGTTCCACAGATCAGTTGTGCAAAAAAAACCGACTTCCTCTTCTTCGTACTAAACCAGCGGCCTCTGTGTTTCGGCGGGTGAGCCCTGGTTTTTGTACAGTGTGAAAGAATAAAATGACACTTCTCTGAGTGCAGGGGAAATTGACGGGACCACACTGGACAGGCCAGATTAGAAGAACTAACTGGCCTTCAACAAAACAATGGGCCCCAATTCCATTTCTTTCCCTCACCAGCTTTACGTGGACGCAGCTCCGCTGGCTAGTGAGCCAAACCTGGCTGGATAACCGTGGTTCCAAATCATCGGCTGGTCATTCATTATGCAAATGCATCCAATCCTCTCGACTGGCGTTTTGAGGGAATGTTACTCTTGTTTATTTTTTGCAATAATACGGAAGCATCGGCAGGCCCCAGCTGAGACCAAGGCCCCTGCTAGACCAGGTGCTGCAGAAACACCTCATCAGTGACAAGTCCCCACCCCAAAGAGCTTACAATCAAAATCAGCAGAGAAGAGGAAACTGAGGCACCAGTATGGGAATGACTCGCCCACAGATGCACAGCGGGTCAGCAGCAGAGCCAGGCCTAATGCCAGTCCACTGCCCTGTCCAGTTAGAGTTTAAGGCCAAAAGGGCCAATCAGATGCACCAGCCAGGCAGCTAGAAAGCGGATTATTCGCACATCAAAGCACTGGCCCACTGATCTCTGATACCCCAGGGGAAAGTGGCTCCCACTCCCAGATACCAATTGCGCATCAGGGTGAAAATTCCTTCCTGACCCCTGCAGGCAACTTGGCCGGAGCCCTGAAGCATGAGATTGGCTCAGAGTCATTGTCCTAATTGCTGAAGTTACTGGGCTCCTTGCAAATTTTGGCGTTCCCGGCCCACGCTGCTGAGAATGACTGACGTCAGGAGTAAAGAACTGGGAAATGTTCTTTCCATAATGGCATTTGTACTGCAGGAAGAATGGCTTTTGGCATTTCACCCTGCCCCAACAGTTTCCTTCGAGTACCGCATAAGTCACAGGGAAGCCAGGAAAGACTCCTAGGGATGGAGTCACACGTTATCTATTAAGGATTATTTACATAGGGAAACTGAGTGGAACAGCTGTTCCACCAAACCTCCCTGTCAGGAATAGCGACAGCGCTTTCGATTCTCACCCTCCCTTGCTCCAAATTAACTTTCAAGCCTTGACAAGCCTTCACATGCGTCTCCACACCAGGTCAGACTGCATCTTCATCCTCCTGACAGCTGGCAACGGATTTCCAGCAGCAGAGATACACCTGGGCAATCCGCCCCAACCTCCCTCCTGGCTAAACGCTATATTCACTCCAAGGACCCTGTTATTTCACCAAAGCGCAGACAGCTGCGTTATAGTATTTATTCCTTCCCCAGGGTCACGCTACTGACCCATGCAGCTGTGGAAAACCACCATTACTAGGGCTTTTAGGGTAAAACCAATATTTACCCGCTACTCTTCTCTTGCAAAATAATAAATATACAGCGGCAGACATGAGTTCGGGCCTTGCATAAAGGGAAATTATGGTTTCTAGGCTGGCCCGGCTGGTCATTTCACACCCCCTCTCCTCCCCTCCCCCACCCTGTTGTCAATTTCACACTAGGCGAAAATATGTGGATCTGGCAGGCAAATTTACACCTGCAAGCTACTCCCTGGTAGACCTGAGCCCCAACGCATCACAGAACCTTAAGGCTGGAAAAGACCTAGAAAGGACCTGGGGGTTACAGTGGACGAGAAGCTGGATATGAATCAACAGTGTGTCCTTGTTGCCAAGAAGGCTAACAGCATTTTGGGCTGTATAAGTAGCAGCATTGCCAGCAGATGGAGGGACGTGATCATTCCCCTCTATTCAGCACTGGTGAGGCCATACCTGGAGTTTTGTGTCCAGTTTTGGGCCCCCCACTACAGAAGGGATGTGGACAAATTGGAGGGAGTCCAGCGGACGGCAATGCAAATGATCAGGGGGCTGGAGCACATGACTTATGAGGAGAGGCTGAGGGAACTGGGATTCTTTAATCTGCAGAAGAGAAGAGCGAGGGGGGATTTGATAGCAGCCTTCAACTATCTGAATGGGGGTTTCAAAGAGGATGAAGCTCGGCTGTTCTCAGTGGAGGCAGATGACAGAACAAGGAGCAATGGTCTCAAGTTGCAGTGAGGGAGGTCTAGGGTAGATATTAGGAAACACTATTTCCGTAGGAGGGTGGTGAAGCACTGGAATGGGTTCCCTAGGGAGGTGGTGGAATCTCCTTCCTTAGAGGTTTTTAAGGCCCAGCTTGACAAAGCCCTGGCTGGGATGATTTAGTTGGGAAGTGGTCCTGCTTTGAGCAGGAGGTTGGACTAGATACCTCCAGAGGTCCCTTCCAGCCCTGATCTTCTATGAGTCTATCCCTGACTGTCAAATCTGTTCTTGAAAACTTCCAATGATAGGGTTGTTACAACCTCCTTTGGTAAACTTGTTCTAGTGCTTAACTATGCTTAGAATGAGGAAGTTTTTCTGCTATCTAACCCAAATCTTTCTTGCTTCAAATGAAGCCTATTGCTTCTTATCCTGTCTTCAATGGACAAGGAGAACAACTGATCCACCTGCTCTGCCCCCCACCCGCCGCCTCTGCCCCCGTTCCCCAGCCACAGCCTTGCCCCCAGCCACCACCCTACTCCTGGCCACGGCTCCCTGGTAGGAGCATAGGCAGGCTAAGGGGTGGGGGGGGGGGGCATGACTGGGAAAAGTTTGGGGAGCACTGATTTAAGGACCGTTAACGCTGCACTTCAAAAAGATCAATTTTATGACCATTAACACACAAATTGTCAACATCACATGTTAAAATATACAAAGGAACTATCCTCAGATCCAACTGGAATGAGTTCTCAAGCAGACTTTTTCTTATGTTGCCTATTTATAAATGTCAACTATTACCTATGGGCCTTTTTTTGGCGCACGTACGGTGAAATCGACCTTTACCTGCATTCACCGATAAAAATCGAATCCTTCCACGCTGACTCACAGGGCAGGTTTTCCAAACCGCTGCCCACTTTTCCAAGTCAACAGCTGCACAGCAACATATAGATTTAGGATTTGGGGGAAATTCATCCAGATTAACAAAAGCTATGCTATTCAACCAAATTACACCGTTCAGAATAAAAAAAGAGGCCTTCGTTCAGTGTCACTGAATTCTCTTCCTAAGTGGAGTTATGCTTCTGGATAAAATGATCTTTCTTCCAGAATAGTATTCACGCCAGGAGGGAAGATCAGATGCAAAGGGTCTGGTTGGATTTCCAGTCTGCTCATCTCCCTGAGGTGATCAGGGTGGATGGAGGACTGAAAGCACAACCCAGATTTGGGCTCAGGAAGGAATTCGTCCCCCCACCCTCCCCACAACCAGGTCAGATCAGCGGGGACCGGGATGCAGCGGGGGCGAGCTCTGCATGGCAGGGGCTGCAGATCGCTTGCCGGGATCACCTGGCCACAAATCTCACCTAGTATCACAGGAGACTCAGACATTGGGGGCACCTTGGTCTCTTCTGCTCTCTGCCAGTTTGTCTCCTGAACGTAGATTCGCAGGACTGGAAGGGACCTCGCGAGGTCCTCTAGTCCAGTCCCCCGCCCTCGTGGCAGGACTAACTATTATCTAGACCATCCTGGACAGGTGTTTGTCCAACCTGCTCTTAAAAGCCTCCAATGATGGAGATTCCACCACCTCTCTAGGCAATTTATTCCAGAGCTTAACCACTCTGACAGGAAGTTTTTCCTAATGTCCAACCTAAACCGCCTTTGCTACAATTTAAGCCTATTGCTTCTTGTCCTGTCCTCAGGGGTTAAGGAGAACATTTTTTCTCCCTCCTCCTTGTAACAACCTTTGATGTACTCGAAAACGGTGATCATGTCCCCTCTCGGTCTTTTCTTCTCCAGACTAAACAAACCCAATTGTTTCAGTCTTCCCTCACAGCTCATGTTTTCTAGACCTTTCATCATTTTTGTTGCTCTCCTCTCTCCAATCCGTCCACATCTTTCCCGAAATGCGGCGCCCGGAACTGGACACAACACTCCAGCTGAGGCCATATCAGCACGGAGAAGGGCAGAAAATTACTTCCGGTGTCTGACTTACAATGCTCCTGCTAACACAACATCTAGATGCTTTGGTCTAACTAAAGTCATCAGGCTCACTACAGGTGCAACCAAGTGATATCACTGGAGGTCAGAGTAGATGATCCTTCGGCCTTAAACTCCAAGAAATCTCCAGGTCTCTCCAAGGCAGTCAGCTGAGGGACCCGCTGCAAATCCAAGCCAGGAGTGTGAAGAATCCCCCAAAAAACCAGCACCATGGCAGACCCAATGGTAACTTACATGCCTGCCTTGTTGACAAGACATTCACAGTTTGAAGCTTTAACGCTCCATCGTCGTTTCCCCTGCTTTACCAAAATTCAGCCACCTCAGAGTGGGTGGAGCCAAGTGACACTGCGTCAGAGTTTGAGACAGGAAGTGAACCGTTCCCATCAGTCCCCCGAGTCCTACCCAGCTTGTGAGATCTGACGGGACTAAAGCCCAAACGGACCACATCCGGCGAAGCCAGTAGCAGCAAACCCCCGAGTCAATCACCTCGGAGCAGCTATCGAATGTCAAATGACCGGGCTCCTGGCAAGGCCCACGGCGGTTTGAAACAAGCAAAGCTCTGAGTTATGTGCCGAAGAGCAGAGGAAAGAGATTTTGGCTCCCTCGTCTGTGGCTCAGGGTAGTATGAATGACAGAAGCCAGACCTCGGGAAAAGGGGATTTATTTTTTTTTTAAATCCATTGGACGCTGCCAAGCCAAAGCCTTCAAAAGCCATGAGTCCAGCCGCAAAGAAAATCATGAGGTCGACATAAAAAAAAAAACAAAACACATCCTGAGATTTAAAAAATTAATAATAAATCCCAGGTTCCCCCCTACTCCCCTGGTTTTATGTTTTCAAGCTTTCCCCCACAACCCAGAGAGGTCGCAGCTTGCTATTTTCAAACAACCACAGCTGAAAGTCTCACCTAATCACATGACTCCAGGAGCTGAGGATTTGCAGCACCATCCTCAGCATACCAGCAAAAAAGACAGCTTGTCGGGTGCAGCACGCACCCTGTTCTCTTCTCACTCACCCCGATGTCAACCGGGAATCGCACCACTAGTGTCAGTGGGTCCCTCTGCGCCTTTTTTTGGACAGCTGTTTAACCGTCTGCTCTCCTCCGCAGATGCTCTGATTAGCTGAGGGAGGCCAGACATAATGGGGCCTTGCTAATGTCACAAGACAGCCAGCTGAACAGCAATTAGACAGCCATTCTCACGCCTCGTCCTGTTCCTTCTCCCCCCCGCAAGCCATTTCTCCACCAGCTTGACTGGAGAGCGTGACTAATGCAGAACAGCCAGCGATGCCTCTAGAAAACCCGCGCTCAAACCAGCAAGACCAGAATCCCAGCCGCCGCCAACGCTCAGCCAAATTCCACACACCTAGGGCGATGGGGTTTTGATCTTTTTAATCTGGTGTCAGTGAAATTGCCAGATTGGCAGCCCCGGAGACAGAAAGTAATTAGCAGACAGACACAGGCACAACCCAGCCAGGTCTCAACACTGGGACGGCCAGCGATGGGGCCCCAGAGTCAAGTTTTGAAGGCCAGAAGGGGCATTACAACCACTTCGTCTGACATAGACACTCGGGTGGGATTTTTGAGAACGCTGCACTCGCTTCACACAACGGGCTGCTGTACGGCCGTCATAAAGGAATGAATCATAGAATATCAGGGTGGGAAGGGACCTCAGGAGGTATCTAGTACAACCCACTCAAAGCAAGCCCAATCCTCAGATTTTTGCCCCATATCCCTAAATGGCCCCCTCAAGGATTGAACTCACAGCCTTGGGTTTAGCAGGCCAAAACTCAAACCATTGAGCTATCCATTCCCTAAATGAGCTGCCCCCCCAGTGGTGTCACTGGGGGGCATAGATCACCATTCCCACCGCACGCTCCCTGGGCTGAGGAAGCTTAGGAGCCGACCACCGGACCAAATTCGGTGATGAATCCTGGTCACCCACCACCTGCAGCACGTTGTGCATATGCTAAGAAGGCAGTGTCACTTGCACTTGGGGCAGCTCCCCTCTCTCAGATCAATGGGCGCAGGTTCTTTGCAAATTCAGGAAGCATCCCGGCATCAGTTACACTCACCTCACACTGTCAAGGTTTGTCCCCTTCCCTTCCCCGATAGAGTTGGGGGGTTTTTAAATAAAAACTGAGACACTTGGGAACAACGGAGAGGTGAGTCCACGTTTCCCCGCATGCCACTGGTGGATACCCAGCCTTTTGGGAAGCCCACCCCAATGGCACCTGGGCTGGATTCAAACTGTTCCATAGCTCCAAGCGCCCCAACTCCCCGCCGTACACCTTGATCAGGGAGCACTTCCTGCCATAAGCCAAGGGCCCTCGGCACTTTACAGGAAAGACCCCTAAAAGTTAGGTTTAAGCAGAGGAAGGAGGGTCTTGCGGGTAAAGCTTTTGACTACGACTCGGAAGATCTGAGTTCAATTCCCAACACGGACTTCTGATACGACCCTGGCTAAGTCACCCGAGACCCAGATTTTCACAGGTATTTGGAATTAATGGGATTTTGGCACCAAAAAACATCTGGCCTTCGATCCATGTGGCCCTTGGTTTTGGGGATAACGACATGTCCCTGCCCCACAGAGCCTTCAGGATGTTTGCAAGGGGCTCAGGCCCCGGCGAACAGGACTCTGGAGCGGACCCCGGAGCTGGAGCGCAGACCAGTAGGTTACATGCCCGAAGCCAAGCGGAGCAATTCAAAAATTTGATTGCTCCAAATCCATGCCCGGGATGGACAGGATCAGACTCCAGAGTTTGCACAAGTGACACCAGTGCATCCGTCTCCTGACTCGGGAGTTCCATCCCTGGCACACAGAGCCTTTCTCCTCCAGCTCATCCGTCCAAATCAAGCCTGCGTCGTTATCCGACGGCTGTTCAGTGACCCTACCCGTGTAACAAGCTGGCAGGTTCTTAGCCTGGCTCCCTGGGGGGCAGGCAGCCGCATAAATCACAGCTGGCACTAACTGGCTGTCTTTTGACAGAGGTCAAGCACTAAACGGGGTCATGGCTCAAGCTCCCGGAGAGGGTCCCTCTAGGTCACGGATTAAGCACACTGAACCTACTGTACCTGTCCTCTCCGGGATCCCAAACTAATACCTTCGCCAGATCTAAATTCACACTGCCACGTCTTCACCCGCGGGCCCCGAACTAACAAAGCATCAGAGTGAGTCCCACCTGCTGGATGATCGAGGCCTTCGTGAGCCTGGATTTACAAAAGAAGATAATGGATTTCCCTGGCCTGCGGGGGGAGGGAGGGGAAAAAACCACCTCAGGGAAAACAAGACAAATGCACTGGTGTATGTAGAAGCCTGCCGACCACCTACCCTCATCTAATAATCCTCTGGCAATTTCACACCGCAGGCTGGCTGCGGGAGAGAGACATCGGCCAAACCCCTGTGCCAGCTGCAAGGCAAACATGAACTCAGCAGCACAGAGAGGAATGACCTGCCAGATGATGCCAGTCACCTCGACAGGCAGTGCCTTGCTAGGTTAGAAATGACAACCCAGCCCTCCGACACACACACACACACACACACACCCGCAGGCGTGCACACACACCGTACGCTGACAGCACCAGCTCTTTTGCCTTGCAAATCAAAATGAAAAAAAATAATAATTCTAATAAAAACGGAGGCACAGCCAACAGGGTGGACTTGCCTTCGCACCCTCCCCGCCTAGATTCCTGCCGCCAGCCCCTCCTGTCTAAGCAGCAGCATCTCGCATCTGCCTGCGTCCCATTTCTTCTGACAATACCACATTATCTCTTCCGCCCTCTGGGTTTGAATCACCTGGTTGCATCCCGCTGCCGCTCAGTTCCCGGTGGGATGTAATTCACAAAGCCGAGGGGAGCAGGGCAGGCCGCGGGGCATCCTTACCGTCCCTCAATCCCGTCAATTTCTAATCCTGCCATCAATCTTTTCTTTTTTTTTCCCCTCACCCCTTTCAGATTCTACCCCCCCCCCGCCCTAATCATAATATTGATGCACATGCGCAGCCGAGATGGGTATTTTGGCAGGCAATCAACTAGAAATTTCCACACACGTGACATTTTCACTCCCTACCTTGGAAAAAAAATTTAAAATATAAAAATAAAATGCGTGCACACACATAGATATTATATAACGCGACAAGGGATGGCGGGGATGTGGATTTAACTAAATCCAGAAACCAAGAGTTATTTCACTGTAACCAGAAACAAAGAAAGACTCAAGAATCTCCATCTCATTCACTACAGATGTCTGTTCCACCCCACTTGCATATTTAAATTTAAACAAAAGACAAGCAAATCAAGAAGAGATCCCTTATCTCTGGCAGTTAACGGAGACGAGGTGGGGGAAGCCATTTCCACTGGGGCAGGGGAACAAGTCCTTCTTATTTTTAACAGTGGCTTTAAAAATCATTGTCCCCAAGGTAGAAATTCGCCAGTCAGGGAGGGATTATGCACCTCAGGAACTCTGCCAAATGAAATGCAGGCTCCGAGGGAGATTAGGTCCCCCTTTAAGCAACTGACTGAAGCAGACAGATTTTCAGAAGTGCATAATGCCCACCTGTTCCCCCTTGTTCCCAGGTAGGATGCAGAGCCCCTTTGCAAATGTGGCCCTCAGAGAATAGTCTGTTATCAGGTATAAATCCACAGGGACAGCACCTGACAAGGAAATGCCCCTGGCAGGGGTACTGGGAGAGATCAGAGACCCTGTGCAGGAGTAGGTAGGTTACTGGGACTTCCAGAATTTCAGACGATGAGCTGGATCAACAGGAGATGGCAAAGCAGCCGCCGCTATAGGACCAATATGAGGAAAACTCTTGCCAAGGAAACCTGGTAGCATTCCCAGTGCCCTATTCAGGAGAGGGGACAGCTACGTTCTAAGAGATTTCATGCTGGAAAGCAACCAGTCCTCCAGCTGCATCCGTCATCAATCACAGGATCAGGGGCTAAACATGTTCGGCGTTTCTCAGGACCCATAAGAATGTCCATTTGGTTGTTTTACGTGGAAATACTACTTATTTTGGGGGAGTAATTACAAAGCACCTTCCTGCCAACTTTAGTGATCTGATTTGCTTCTTAAACTAGTGTCCAAAATGGGCACCATGGTGTTACACCCTGCGGGTACCCAATCCTGCGAAGACTGAATCAAGTACTTAATTCTGATCACACAAGGAGTCCCGCTTCGATCAGCGACTTGAGCTGTCCACATCGTTACGCATGCGTTTAAGTCTTTCCAGAATCAGCACCAAAGTTCGGATGTTTTCAGGAAAGGGAGGGCTCTGGGAAAAACTATCAGCTTGTGATCTTCTACCTTCCCGGTCTGGAGGAGTTGGAAGCCAAAAAATTAGGGCTGAAATTCTGGCTTCACTGAGGACAAAAGCAAAATCCTCACTGATTTCAACAGAGCCAGGATTTTCATCATAAATGCTGAAAAGCCTTGCAGGATCGAGGCCTACCTCAAGGCAGCCCTGATCTCTGCTCAGCACCCTGTACTTGAATGCAAATAAATAAAAAGCCATACAGTCATTTTATGAACGATTCTGGATTCTTTCACTTAAGCGTCTCGGTGTTACAGGTGGCCAATCGGAAGGCGGATTTAAAGATTGAGGGGAAGGAGGGACACCGCTTTCATGATGAAGCAACGCTGCTTTTAAAACTGAAACATAGATTTCTCACCATTTTGAGAAGCGGGGAACAGGAGACTATTTTAAATCCTGAGGCTTAAAAACAAAAACAAATGTGTGCGTGCACGCACGCGCGCACACACACACGCACATACATTTCTTTTCCTTTTTACTGAAAGTGGGTTTTCTTGATCAAGAGAAAATAAAGTGATAGTTTTTCTCCCTCTCCAGTGTTAATTTTTTTTAATCGGTATTCACAATGGCGAATCATCTTTGCCTTTCTTTAAATTAGCCACACCTGTTACGTCGTAAACCTGCAAATCTTTCCTCCTATAAGCTTTCCTCTACTTTCTCATATAATAATTATCCCCAGCTCTCATCTATTTGCTTCAGTAGATTTCAAAGCGCTTTCCAAAGCAGGTCAACAGTATCTGTAGCCTCTTTTCACAGAGGGAGAAACCGAGGCACAAGGTGGGGAAGAGGCTCGCCCAAGCTGACCTAGCAAAGCCAGTGGCAGAGGTAGGATTTGAACGCAGATCTCAAGCCACACATCTTCTGGGCATAATGTAACACACAGCACAAGGAACTTGACGGACACTCTGAAGTCAATGGGACTACTTCCATGAGCAAAGCTACCCACCCAAGTGTCTCCATGATCAGACACCCAGCGCTTCAAAACTACCGAATATGTTTTTTATATACGTAACTATACCGTGTTTCAGTCACTCAGGGAATGCTAAGAAAAAAGGTCGGTGGAGACAGCAGTCTTTCCACTGGCATAAATAACTCCCCCGGCCCAACATTAAAATTAACACATTTATTAAATCAAGAGAAAGCAAAGTGACTTTGCGAACCTGGAAATCAAATTTGGTGACAGAAAAATGCTGGCTTTATTCCCCACACACACACACTTTTTTTTTCAAGTCACAAATCCTTTACCTACAAGGCTGAACCTAATAAGCATATTTTGCTCTCTCTACGCACTGATCATTATGACCAAGCAATGTGCGGAAAGACCCTACTGCTGAAAATAAATAGGATTGGGGCAGAGACTGTCCATTTAGAGGAAGGCAAAAGACTTGCACGTCTTTCACATGACACATGGCGAATGACAAGTCTTTGCAAGACTGAAGCCTTAGATTGTAAACTCTGGCGACAGATCACTTATTTGTAAGGCAGGTACCCACAGCCTAGGACAAAGTGGCCTTGATCCATGATTAGGGCATCCATGTGTTACTGTAATTGAAATAAATAATAATTACGGCAAGCATAAAGGGAGAGGGAAAACGAGTGCCATCTTACGCCCACACTTCCTTATTTCCCTGCTCCTCCAAATCCTTAAGTTTCCTCCCCCCATACGCCTGAGGTTTCCTTTATAAGGAGAGCAAATTGAAGCGAATCTGGGTAGAGATTTGTCTGGCGGCAGCAAAATACTCCACATTTTTTTAAGGAACAAGAGCCTTTGGTTACATCCCTCTGATTTAATTGACATCTAAAATTTGCTTTTTAAACCATGCAGGACTCCAGTATCAAGTTGATGGGTGCCACAGAACAGGGAGCGTATCAGTTATACAGGGGGAATACGGACGGGTCTTAGAGCAACAACTGAAGTCAAGGTAAACTCACAAAACACGGAAGTGTCACATGAGGCACCGAACAAGGCTAACGAGCCTGTCCTGAAAGGTCCACTCCATGTTCACCCTGGCCCTGACCCCACCAACTACCCAGCCTTCCGCTTACCCCTGTCCTCACCTCACCCTCTTCTCCCGCCATCACCAACCTGGCCCTGACCCCGTTCACTCCCACTACTACCCATTGACCCTGTCCTCGCCTCACCCTCCGTTCCCACCATCGCCAACCTGGTCCTCACCCCATCTACTCCCATCAACCCTGTCCTCACGTCACCCTCCGCTCCTGCCATCGCCATCCTGGCCCTGACCCCATCCACTCCCACCACAGCCCATTAACCCTGTCCTCACCTCACCCTCTTCTCCCGCTATCACCAACCTGGCCCCGATCCCACCCATTCCCACCGCAGCCCATTGACCCTGTCCTCACGTCACCCTCCGCTCCCGCCATCGCCATCCTGGCCCTGACCCCATCCACTCCCACCACAGCCCATTAACCCTGTCCTCACCTCACCCTCCGCTCCCACTATCGCCAACCTGGCCCTGACCCCATCCACTCCCACTACTACCCATTGACCCTGTCCTCACCTCACCCTCCGCTCCCGCTATCACCAACCTTGCCACAATCCCACCCATTCCCACCGCAGCCCATTAACCCTGTCCTCATGTCACCCTGTGCTCCTGCCATTGCCAACCTGGTCCTGACCCCATCCACTCCCACTACTACCCACTGACCCTGTCCTCACCTCACCCTCCATTCCCACCATCGCCAACCTGGTCCTGACCCCATCCACTCCCATCAACCCTGTCCTCACCTCACCCTCTTCTCCTGCTATCGCCAACCTGGCCTCCATCCCACCCATTCCCACCGCAGCCCATTAACCCTGTCCTCATCTCACCCTCTTCTCCCGCTGTCGCCAACCTGGCCCCGATCCCACCCATTCTCACCACAGTCCATTAACCCTGTCCTCATGTCACCCTCCGTTCCTGCCATTGCCAACCTAGCCCTGACCCCATCCACTCCCATCAACCCTGTCCTCACGTCACCCTCCGCTCCCGCTATCGCCAACCTGGCCCTGACCCCACCTATTCCCACCGCAGCCCATTGACCCTGTCCTCATGTCACCCTCCGCTCCTGTCATCACCAACTTTGCCCTGACCCCGTCCACCCCCACCACATCCCATTAGTCCTGTCCTCATCTCACCCTCCGCTTGCCAACCTGGCCCTGACCCCATCCACTCCTGTTGAGGGCAATTGGCCCCATCTCCTAAGGCACCCGCTACTCCCATCACAGGTGAAGTAACTCTATCATGAGGCGTGCGAAGTCCCCTCCACACAAGCTGTGGCTACTGACCACCACCACACACAGATCTAGGTAACCACTGTGGCCATGTCCCTTGGACAGCGGAGCCACTTGCACTCCCAATACGTCCTCGCCCTGCACAGAGTCCAATGCTCTCCCCTGCACCGTACCCGGGGTGCCCCATCCTGCAGGGCACTGAGTCAGGTTGGGTGTTTGGCCCCATCTGCTCCCTACACCCTGAGATTGCATCCCCGAGAGACCAGCACTAGTCAGAGAGCCAAATGCCACCTACCGCCCCTAATGCCAGCAGGCCACGCCCCACAGTTTACTAACCCCCATGCCACCTCGTTCCAGCTGATCCGATCCTGAAGGGCACCAAAGCGCCCTCCCAGCCCACTGGCAAATGCCATCGGCCGGTCCCTCGAGGTTCCACCTCCCGTCACGGACCCCATGCGCCCTGTCCTGTCTGCCAGGGGCCCTCCCTATCCTCTGACTAAGCACGGGGCCCCATCCTGCACCCAGCACCCTCCTCTCCCAATGCCCAGTGGGCCCCATCCTGCCCACTGGGGCAAATCACCCCCCACTCCTGCCGACACCCAGCAGGCCCCATCCTGCCCGCCAGGCACCCATCATCCCACATTCCCACCAATGCCCAGCGGGCCTGGTCCTACCCGTCTGGTGCCAAGATTTCCCCCTGCCAAGGACACGCTGACCCCATAACCCTGTCCCACTCCTCCGCCCCCCCCCCCGACTCCAGGGGTCCCACCATGTTGCTCCTCCACCGCCACTGCCAGAACTGCCCCCCTCAACTCCCATGTAACCCCGGGGCTGCTCACCACCTCACAGGAGCAGGCAAGGGGTGGGGGGCGGGGAGCACTTTGAGGGCAGCCTCCAGGGCTTTAATGGAGGAGGGTGAAGGGGGGGGCTCTGTGTTGCCAAGCAATCAGGGCCACCCCACATTTGGGGGGGGGGGGAATCCTGTTCTCTATTGGAATCCATGGAGAAGCATCGGGCCCCACTGAGGCCACTTCGGGTGGGGGAGGGGCCCTGAAAACCAAGTCAAGGGGGGGCTTGACTGTACCCCTCCCCCATCCTGAACGTTCGAACGCCGGGGGGGCGACTAGAAACTCTCGCCCCGCCCCCCCAATGTTCCAAAGCCGTTAGGCAGCGCGCCAGAGGCGCGTGGGGGGGGGGAGAGTAGAACTCTCGGGGTCCCCCTTAACGTTCGAAAGCCGTTGAGCCGCGCGGGGGGAGGGCTGAACTCTCGGCCCCTCGGCGTTCCAAAGCCATTGGGCAGCGCGGGCGCATGGGGGGGCGGCGGGGGGGGTCGGAACTCTCGGCCCGTCAACGATCCAAAGAGCGGAGGGGGGTGGGGGCTGGAAACTCTCCCCTCTGGGCAGCGCGCGCGCCTGCGGGCGGGGGGCAAAGGGCGGGGGTGAACTCTCGGCCCCTCAACGTTCCACAGCCGTTGGGCAGCGGGGGGGGAGGAGGGTGCTGCGAACTCTCGGCCCCTCAACGTTCCAAAGCCGTTGGGCAGCGGTGCGCGCACGGCGGGGGGGAAGCCTCGGAAGTCGGAACTCTCGGCCCCCCAACGTTCCACAGCCGTTGGTTGTTTACAAACAATGCCCCCCCCCGAAAGTTCGAAAGCCGTTGGAGGGGGGAAGGGAAAGGGGGGTTGTTTTGGCGCCCGGCTCGGGGGGAAGGGGGGGTTGTTTACCTGGAGGAGCCGCGGCTGCTGGTGGAGTTGATGCTGCTGGTGCTGGTGCCAGTGGAGTAGCAGCAGGCGGGAATATGTCGCCTGGGCTGTTGTCCCCTGCTCCTTCTTCCTCCTCCTCTTCCTCCTCTTCTTCTTCATCCCCCTCCACCTCAGACACCACCATCTCCTCCTCCTCTTCCTCGTCCTCCCTCAGAGGGGAAGCCATGGTGGTGCTGGGGGAGGGGGGGCAGGGACACACACAGAGAGAGAAGGGGGGGAACAACCCCTCTTCACCACACACAAAAATCCTCTTCCCCCCCCTTCAGATCACCTCAGTCACAAAAAAGAAAAACTGCATGAAAAAGTCCCATGAATTCAAAAAAAAGAGAGGGAAAAAACTCTTTAACTTTTTCCCCCTCCCCCCCTTTAAAAAATATAAAAGGGGGGGCAGAGGAAGAGAGAGGTTTAAAATATATTTAAATTCTGAGGGGGCAGCTCAGCATAATATTTGCCACAAGAGCAAGGAACAAAAATGGCCGCCCTTAAATTATTTTTAAAACAGACCCCCCCAGGAGGGAAAAAAAGGGGAAAAAATCCCCCCCCTCCTTTCTTTATTGAGAAAAAAAAAACAAAATGGCTGGCTTGATTTTTAAGTCAACCCCCCCACCACCACACACACACACACACACACCTCTTCCTTGAGGTTAACAAAAAAAAAACAGCCCCCCCCCCGAAATCAATCCAAAACAGACAGAACAACAAAAAGATCCCCCCCCCCCTTGATTTTTCTCCTTATTGTTGCTTGTTTGAATCTCTCAGCTCATTGCATAGATGAACAATATTTGTATATTCCTGGCACTGGGGGGGAACTGAAAGAGAAAGATTTCTGCATAAAACAAAGATGGCTGCTCTAAATTATTTCTTTTTTCTTATACTCCCCCCCCACCTCCCTCAATAAAAATATTTTCCGGAGGGGGGGACAGAAAAGGCTGGGATTAATCAGTACTCATGCTCAGTGTGACATCAGCATAAATTGTTAAAGGTTAACTAGTTCCATACTAGTAACACCATATATATATATATAATTTTTTTTGCCTGCTTTACTAGTTCATGCGAGAGACAAGAGAAGGGGGGGCCTCTCATTTTTTTTCTTCCTTTCTTACTTTTAAATACTTCAGAAGGGAGTGGTGGTTATTTTTTTTTCTTCTTTCTTTCTCTTCTTTAGGCTAAAGGCAAGAGAAGAAGAACCAAAGGGGGGGGAGAATTTAAATGCATGGTCCAAATTCGTTGAAGTGCGTTGTGGGGATGGATTTAACTCTGTCTTTTCCTTGATATCTTTTTCATGAAGGTTTTCCACACACACTCACTAAAAAAAAAACAAAAAAAGAACAAGATTCCCCCCCTCCCCCAGCTTTTCTATTAAAAAACACCATCTTTTCTTTTTTGTTTCGTTGTTAACTTTTCCCCCAGGACACACCGACGTAAAATTGGGGAACAAAATATTATAATTGTACCTTATTTTATTTTTCTTTTAAGCTCTCGCCTTTGAGGGGGGGATTTTTTCTTAAACTTGTAGCTGGAACACAAAACCCATCCAGGTTCTTGACAGCCAAACCCAAAATGCAACTGGAATTGGGGTGCTCCTAAAAATATAAGGAATACAGTACTCTCTAGGGCCTGATCCTGTGCCTGGCTTCATGCCTGCGACTCAGCACACTTGTGGTGCCTAGAGATTGCGTGATAGGCATTCAGTAATCCTGTCCAATGCTTATTACAGTGGGTAGTCCCCATATCAATGTGTATAGTCAGCATATGCTGCCTTGGGCCCTAAATACAACCGGGGTGCTCATTCATAGAGCCTGATCCTGCAGATGTTACAGACATATATAACTTTGGGATTACTCACTCAGGTAAAGTTGCTCCCACATGTACTGTTTGCAGGATCAGACGTTTGATATTAACAAGGATGACGGGAGTTTTGCAAGTGCCTGAAATAAGAACAGAATTGGACCTAGAACTGGGGAATTCCAAGCTTAATTATTTTTTTTCTTCTCATCGGCTGCTTGGTTGTGTCCCTTAAAATCAGGGAGCTCCTAAAGTAAATGTCGAAGGACTACAGTCTCCTGTAGCTTTAAAATACCAGCATTTCAATTACCTTGTTCCCATCTGCACCCCCTCCAATAAAATCTGGGGAACCCCTCCTTCAGGAATCTTGTTCTGATTGCCTCTTCTTTTCAAATGCATCTAGGTTTCTAGGTCTATCCTCACCAACTCAAACAATATAGCAGGTAAAATAAAAACCCCAATCCTACATTGGTCTAGGCTAGCAGATTCAGTTGTAGGATAGGGCCTGAGTGAGAATCCTAATAGATCCTGGAGTTCCCTACTTGTATTTGATTTTAAACCATCTTTCTACCTTTTGTTTTCCTTCTCAGGCATATTATAGCCCTGATTGTTTCGTTTTCTGTATATCAAAACAAAAGAGACGGCTAATCATACCACAAGGCAAAGGGAGAAATCCTTTCTAAATATGGCTCCAATCCTGGGAACAGTTAAGCATGTCATCACAAAATGAAACACCACAGCCCTCCTCTAAACTTTTTTGATTTTCAGATACTCTGATGCCTGGAAGAAGCAAATACAGTTACAATCCTGGGTTGGGTGGAAGAAAAATTTCTCTCCAATATTTACATGGAAAGTGTGATGATTATTCATTTTTCTCCTCTATGATCTCTCTCTATTACTGTCAATTCCAGGAGAGAAAAATTAATAGATTTTAAGTCCAGAAGAGACTGGTATAATATAATAATATATTATTATTGAAAAAAAGGTCATCAAGTCCAGCCCCCTGCCTTCACTAGCAGGATCAAGTACTGATTGTGCCTAAGATTCCTAAGTGGCCCCATCAAGGATTGAACTCATAAGCCTGGGTTTAGCAGGCCAATGCTCTGGCCTCCTACATAATACAGGCCAGAGAACCACACTCACTATTTTCTGGATAAAGCCCATTCTAGACAAGACTTTTGAACTCTAAAGACCCCATAGCATTTTTTGTCAGAGGTAGCCAGCCTCCTGGGACAACATTTCTGGGGAACCTATCTGAAAAAAAATGTTAGGAATTCGAGACAGGTGACCATTAGAAGATAGGACCTGATCGTGCAATTTTAACCCAGGCAGAACTCCCAGCAAGGAGTTTTACCAGCATTACAACTGTAGTTGTAATTTTCATAATCGTAACCTAGCCATACATGCTGTATTTCTATGAACTGTGGTGTTAAATCTGGTAGGAAAGGGTTTGGATTTGCATGCACACCACTGCGAATGCTGTTTAATTCTCAGCTCCATTCCCCCTGCAGAATAGTCATAAATACCCACACAGGATATGCCCATCGCCTGCAGGGAAACACTGCTTGCCAACCAAACGTTTCCCTCTGTGCCTTTTATATTTAATCCAACACCCCCTACAGCCCTCAGGAGCATGGGCGCTGATCCCATTCATTCATGTTGAAACAGTTCCCTGGCGATGCTAGAAGCCAATGGTTCTGGATGAATTTAGAGGCAAAAGGGGTGGGTTGGGGTTTTTCTCTTTGGCTTTAAAATGCAATAGACAAGGGCTTTTTTGTGGCAGTCGATTTCATGATCTTTGACTTATTTCATCCTCTCATTAGCTGCTGGGAAGGGAGAAGAAATGAAAGGGGCATCTGATCATCTGGTTTCGAAGCTGCCAATTTAATATATTTGCAGGGTGGTTAGTATGGTATTATCATATTGTTCAAAAACAAAAAGATACACACTGAGAGCAAAACACAAATTTTCTGACAAAAGAAACTCTTCTTCAGCTTGACCCTGGCTGTTTGTGCCTTGGTCTATATTCCCCAAGGAACAGTTTGGTGGGTTGTGTTTTGTTGTTTTTTTTTTAACCCCTGTCTCTCATCTCTGTTTGATGTTTCTTTGTAGCTCAGCAACTGTCAAGAGGAAGACCACTGAAGAAACATAGCACGTCACTAACAGAGAAGTCATAGTGTTTATCACAATGGTTCGCCCATCGCATTTTGTTTTGCAAGAAGATCAAAGAGCCAAGAAGGCCATACTCAGACAGCACTTCCCCCAAGGGAATGGCCTCTGTTTGCACTGGAAAAAATCTTTCAAGACGACTGCCATGGCCTTGGCCTCTTCCCCACTGGTTTTCTATATCGATGCTTTTTTCCTCTCTCTTTAATAACATGTTAAAGTTGTGTGCTGACCTGTAACAATGGGGGAATGCCACGTTCAACCCTAAAGAACCAGAGGGCAACATGCTGACCCCGGTGCGGTTAATGGGAGTTTTGGCAGTGTCGGGCCATTTTTGCACACTAGCCTCATCTGATACATACATGTGCAGCGCCCAGCATAATTGGGCTAAGATTTCAACTGAGGGCCTGAAGAACTAAGTGAATCCTGGCTTAGGATTTATTACCATGGCATAGAATATACTACAGTGAGTAATTCTACTGTGGGGCTACTCAGGATCATATGTGCTCCAGCTGATAGTAAACAGAGCAGTCACTCACGTGCAGTAGGCTTTAACGGGTGCATAGGCCATGGCCTCGCCTTCTGCACAGGGGTGGATTTTAAGGATGACAAAAATAATACGTTAATATTACCATATAGATGTGAGCTTAGTTTGGTAGTTCAGTGTACTGTTCTGGGACTTGGTTTCCATATAAATACAGTATATATATTTTTTTATTTTGGAAATTAAAAAAAAAATCTTTGGAAAGGTTGTAAAACCATGAGCTGGAAAAATTCCAGGATGTGACCAGGTTTGGGGAAACGGGTAGATGCCCCTTTGCTTCTCACCATGGAATGTGCGTCATTCTAACCCCTGGCTCTAACACTCTGCCCCTTTATGGCACCGTTCCTCTCTCTGTGAAACAAAAATGACGATAATTACTCGCCTGTAACAATACACACCGGTGTCGTGGTGAGGATTAATTAGGCAGTAATGCAGTGCACTGAAGATTAAAGGTTGACGTCTCAGATGGTGTAAACTGGTTACCTACATTGATTTTGATGGAGCTATGTGGGTTTACATCAGCTGACAACCAGGCTGTAAAGATGTTCTAGAAATGTTAAGTATTAATACCATCAGAAAGATCAGAGCAGCAGCTGCTTCTTTTTCTTTTTTAAACTATTTAGGGAACTTTAAGAAGTTTACAAATCCTTGCCGCGTAAATATCAAAAACAGGACAATCATCACAACAGTTAGCTTTTGTTTCAAGAGACATTACACTGGAATATAGTCATCAGATCTTTTTATTTAACAAGGTGTCACTATATTACAGAAAGCACCAATAACAAAGTATGTCTATCTAAAGCTGATATTCAAAAAAATTGAACAGGTGTGCTTTTTTTTTTTTGGCAGATGAGAGATGGTTGGCAGATGAGAGATTCATTCTTCATTTCCTTTTGTGTGACCATTTCCACTAGAAAGTCCCAGGTAGATTAACTAAAGGGTCATTCCAAAACAGCTTCTTTTGGGAACATAGTGAAAGACCCTTCTATTAAAAGTGCATGAATAAATTTAAAAAATATGTGCAAGATTGCCCGTCATTTTTAAGAAGCAGAACAGCTATATTTAAGGGTATGCTGAACACCCAAGCAATCATAGAATATCAGGGTTGGAAGGGACCTCAGGAGGTGTCTAGTCCAACCCCCTGCTCAAAGCAGGACCAACCTCCAACTAAATCATCCCAGATAGGGCTTTGTCAAGCCAGACCTTAAAAACCTCTAAGGAAGGAGATTCCACCACCTCCCTAGGGAACCCATTCCCGTGCCTCACCACCCTCCTAGTGAAATAGTGTTTCCTAATATCCAATCTAAATCTCCCCCACTGCAGCTTGAGACCATTGCTCCTTGTTCTGTCATCTGGTACCACTGAGAAAAGTCTAGGTCCATCCTCTTTGGACCCCCCTTTCAGGAAGTTGAGAACAGCTATCAAATCCCCCCTCATTCTTCTCTTCTGCAGACTAAACAATCCCAGTTCCCTCAGCCTCTCCTCTAAGTCATGTGTTCCAGCTGCCTAATCATTTTTGTTGCCCTCCGCTGGACTCTCTCCAATTTTTCCACATCCTTCTTGTAGTATGGGGCCCAAAACTGGACACAGTACTCCAGATGAGGCCTCACCAATGTTGAATAGAGGGGAATGATCACGTCCGTCGATCTGCTGGCAATGTTCCTACTTATACAGCCCAAAATGCCATTAGCCTTCTTGGCAACAAGGGCACACTGCTGACTCATATCCAGCTTCTCATCCACTGTAACCCCTAGGTCCTTTTCTGCAGAACTACTGCCAAGCCATTCAGTCCCTAGCCTGCAGCAGTGCATGGGATTCTTCCGTCCTAAGTGCAGGACTCGGCATTTGTATGTGTTGAACCTCATCAGGTTTCTTTTGCCCCAGTCCTCTAATTTGTCTAGGCCAATCCGCATCCTATCCCTACCCTCCAGCGTATCTACCACTCTTTCCAGTTTAGTGTCATCTGCAAACTTGCTGAGGGTGCAATTCATCCCATCCTCCAGATCATTAATGAAGATGTTGATCAAACTGGCCCCAGGACCGACCCTTGGGGCACTCTGCTTGATACTGGTTGCCAAGCATAGGTTAGGGATAAAGAAACTGGATGGCACAGATAATTAGAGTCGGGATACAGGGGTTTTATCTGCCTCTAGATTATGGATTTGAATCTGGACCCAAAAATTCATCCTCAGCTGACAACTTTTTGGCATCGTGTCTGCAGACTGCATCCTTGTCTGTATGTTTGGGGCTTGTCAACCAGGACACATCTCATCCAAGAGGTGAAGGACTGACTAGGCCCCGGCTTTTGAAAATTCTGCTTGTGTCAGGTTAGATTGTAAATTGCCCAGAGTCCAGGGGTCCAATCCATTTGATTCCACTCACCTGTCAGGCAACCATGGACACGTATTGGACTGGAAGCGACCTTCTGGATCAAGTCCAGTCTCCTGCTACCCCAGCCATATCACCCATTCCTCAATTTATCAAGTTTCATTTTAAACCTTCATTTCCCCTCCCCTAGTTAGTCTGCTGTGTCTATTCTGATTGTAGGGACTGTCTCTTACTATGCGTTTGTACAACGGGGGTCTGATTCCAGTCGGTGCTGTCGCACTAATCAAGGACACATGGCTCTTTCGCAGGTCTGTAAAATGCCTAGCACAGTGGTTCCCACGCTGAGGTCCACAGAGAGCTGGCTGGTTATGCGATGCTGGCTCTCCTCATTTCCAGTTGCTAAATCATCCCGAAAGCAGCTAAAAATACACAGAACATTTCCCTAACATCACTTTTCCATGCCAGTGCCTGCCGTAGCTGTAAGGGGGACGCTCGTCGGTGGTGCCAGAGGTGTCCAGGAGTCAAGCTCACAACCATTTGACCCCCTTCCCGGCGTTCTTGGCTCTGCCTCACTGCTGTCTGTCTCACAGATGGGATGAACTCTCCCTGAAGTGACAGAGCCTGGCAGGGCCAAGCCAAGAGACACGTCCGCCCTTCAAATTGCATTTTGTCACTCCACTAGACCCAGGGCTTCCCCATGGCTCAAAGGGACCACAATTATCCAAAGAGGAAGGAGGGGAATCTCTCGGGCCCCAGTCAGCGTCACCAGGCTGGGCAGCATCTGGATGTGCTGGTGCTAACCAGCTGCTCTTTATCCCTACTAAGAAGCCACAGCTGAGAGCTTTGCTGATGGGATTGTAAAATGTAGCAAGTATAGGGTTGCTTCTGGGGAGTAGGCTCAGTGAGCACAGAACAGGGAGCTCCTGTTCAGAACAGCATCAGCATCAAGACAAATCCCAAAAGGATTTAGCCACCAAGAGTAGATCTCTAGTGAGCTCCTGGAGGTGGATATTCAGTTTATGTCCATCATTGGCCTGTTCGATACAGATCACCTAAAAACAAGCTGTGCCTTAGAAAAGAGAAGGCATTTAATTCTGCTACAGTTGTCACGTGCCCTGTTCCCTGAATGACTGTGAAATGCTCAGGGAGATTAGACAGGCTACAAAAACAGAAAATCCAATAATAATAGGGGATTTCAACTATCCCCTTATTGACTGGGAACATGTCACCTCAGGACAGCATGCAGAGATAAAATTTCTAGGCACCATTAACAACTGCTTCGTGGAGCAGCTTGTCCTAGAACCCACAAGGGGAGAAGCAATTCTTGATCTAGTCTTAAGTGGAGCACAGGATCTGGCCCAAGAAGTGAAAATAGCTGAACAGCTCGGTAATGTAAATAAATTTAACATCCTTGTAGGAAGAAAATACTAAAGAAACCCACCACAGTATTATTTAACTTCAAAAGGGCAAACTACATACCAATGAGGCAGCTAGTAAAGGGAAATTAAAAGAACTGTCACAAGAGTGAAATGTCGGCAAGCTGCATAGAAACTTTTTAAAAATACCATAATAGAGGCTCAAACGATATGTATATCTCCCCTCACAAAAAAGTCAGTAGGAGGACCAAAAAAACCCACCACCATAGCTAAGCAACAGAGTAAAAGAGGCAGATAGAGACAAAAAGACATTCTTTAAAAATTGGAGGTCGAATCCTACTGAAGAAAATAGAAGGGAGCATAAACTCTGGCAAATCAAGGGTAAAAGTATAATTAGTCAGGCAAAAAATACCGAAACCATATGAAGAGCAACTAGCCAAAAACACAAAAACTAAGAGCAAAATGTTGTTTCTAAGTCTATCAGAAACAGGAACCTGCCAAACAATCATTGGGGCCACTGGACACCTGAGGTGCTAAGGGAGCACCCAAGGAAGACAAGGCTGTTGCAGAGAAGCTAAATGAATTCTTTGCATCAGTCTTCACTGCAGAGGATGTGAGGAAGATTCCCACACTTGAGCCGTTCTTAAGTGACAAATCTGAGGAACTCTTCCAGACTGATGTGTCAATAGAGGAGATTTTGGAACAAATTGAAAAATTAAACAGTAATAAGTCACCAGGACCAGATGGGATTCACCCAAGAATTCCAAAGAAACTCAAATATGAAACTTCAGAACTACTAGCTGTGGTATGTAACTTATCACTTAAATCAGCTTCTGTACGAGATGACTGGCGGATAGCTAATGTGATGCCAATTTTTTAAAAAGACTCCAGAAGAGATCCTGGAAATTACAGGCCGGTAAGCCTAATTTCAGTACCAGGCAATGGTCAGACACATATATGAACACAATGTTGGGGAAGAGTCAACACTTTTGTAAAGGGAAATCATGCCTCACTAATCTATTAGAATTCTTTCAGGGTGTCAACAAACGTGGTCAAGGGTGATCCATTGGATATTGTACTTGGCCTTTCAGAAAGCCTTTGACAAGGTCCCTCACCTTGGGTGATCAAACAGCAAGTGTGAAAAATTGGGACGGGGTGGGGGTTAAAGAGAAAGACCCAAAAATCAGGACTGTCCCTATAAAATTGGGACATCTGGTCTCCCTACCCTCAATAAAGGGTCTTAAACAAAGTAAGCTACCGTGGGATAAAAGAGAAGGCCCTCTCATAGTTAAAAGATAGGAAACAAAGGGTAGGAATAAACAGTTTTAACAGTGGAGAGAGGCAAATAGTGGTGTTCCCCCAAGGATCTGTACTGGGACCAGTGCTGTTCAACATATTTATAAATGATCTGGAAAATGGTGCAACAGTGAAGTAGTGAAGTTTGCAGATGATACAAAATTATTCAAGATACTTAAGTCCAAAGCAGAAAAGTTACAAAGGGATCTCACTAAACTGGGTGACTGCACAACAAAATGGCAGATTTTAAATTCAATGTTGATAAATGCAAAGTGATGCACACTGAAAAACATAATCCCAGCTATGCATACAAAATGATGGGGTCTAAATTAGCTGTTACCACTCAAGAAAGAGATCTTGGCGTCATTGGGGATAGTTCTCTGAAAACATCCGCTCAATGTGCCACAGCACTTAAAAAACCGATCAGAATGCTGGAACTGTTAGGAAAGGGATAGATAGTAAAACAGAAAATATCATAATGCCACTACATAAATCCATGGTACGCCCACACCTTGAATATTGCGTGCAGTTCTGTCATCTCATCTCAACAAAGATCTATTAGAATTGGAAAAAGTGCAGCAAAGGGCAACAAAAATCATGAGGGACATGGAACAGCTTCCATATGAGGAGAGATTAAAAAGACTAGGACTGTTCATCTTAGAAAAGAGACAAATTAAGGGGGATATGACACAGGTCTAGAAAATCATGACTGGGGTGGAGAAAGTGGATAAGGAAGTGTTATTTACCTCTTCAGATAACACACAAAGCGGGGGACACCCAATGAAATGAACAGGCAGCAGGTTTAAAACAAACAAAAGGACGTATTTCTTCACACAACGCACAGACAACCTGCAGAACTCTTTGCCAGGGGATGCTATGAAGGTATAACAGGATTCAAAAAAGAACTAGATAAATTCATGGAGGACAGGCCCATCAATGGCTATTAGCCAAGGTGGTCAGGGTCATAACCCTATACTGTGTGTGTCCTCAGCCTCTGATTGCCAGAAGCTGGAACTGGACGACGGGGGATGGATCACTCGATAATTGCCCTGTTCTGTTCACTCCCTTCAAAACATCTCACACCACCTGCTGTCGGAAGAGGATACTGGACTAGGTGGACCATTAGTATGACTCAGAATCTTCCTACATGCACTATCTGGGAAGGCACAGTACAACCATGAGCAGTATAGGCAAAGCAGGCATTGCTGAAAGAGGGCAGAGTTAAGGTTAATTAAGTTTTGTGTCAGTGAATTATTATTCATGTGACATCTTCTTGCCACATCCATGTCTTACATCACCACTACACCGTCTTTCCTAAACATGATTTTGTGTGTCCTGGAAAGGACTGATTGTATGACCATAGGCAAATAACTCACAAAGAGATTTTTCCAAATTTCTGATGCCTCGATTCTTAAGGGACAGTTTTAAGGATTTTAGGGCCAGCTATTCGGAGGTGCTCAGCAACCCCAGCTCCCTGTGGAGTTTTCAGCCTCTGAAAATCAGGTCTAAGTGACTCAAGGATCCCATAATTAGAGGACACTTGAAAAGATGGTTGTTAATCTCTCTGGACTGCAGTTTCCTTATTTGCAAAATGGAGCTGATATCACAGCCTTCCCTGCCAGCTGGGAGAATCGTGAGGCTCCATTCAGCCTTGCCAATAGTTGATGTTTTTTTCTTAAAGCTCCCGGAGTCACGTGATTCTGAGAGACTCACAGCTTTCGCTTAAACAGAAAAAAAAAATCATACATTTCTAGCTCTCAACGGTGAGGAAAAAAAAACTTGAAACCCCCACAGTGGCTCAAAACTCACAAGACCAATCAGAAGACCCCAAATGTATTATTTTTAAGAAGTCTCGTGATTTTTCAAGACAATCGCATGATTTTGGGGGCCTGACTTGTGATATTAGGACGACTGGGGATAGCAAGGAAGTGGGTTGATTCCTCGTCACACCCAGACAGAAAACATATTCTCGTCTCGGTTGGGGGCTTGGATCTCACATACATCATTTGTCTTGCACATCGGAGCAAAAATGTCCCCTGCCAGATGCTGCCTTGTGGCAATAAAACCTGGAAAGGTGGTAGAAAGATGGCTGGGGGGAGCAGATAGAGAGATAGTGAGCAAGACAGATGCACGCCTGGGAGATGTAAAGACTCTTCGCCACATTTTGAACCGCGAGGGATTTTTTTTCCCCTTCACAGAGCTGTCTCTTTGCAGACAGACACAGATCAGTGGGCAGGGAGCCCGGCTGCCGTTCACTGAGACAGAAACACCCACTGAGCAATTATCGCACGAGCCCAGTCATCACAGAGGTTACACTGCTCACAGCCTGCCACCGCCGGCCTCGCCTGGCTCCTGTCTAACCTCCCCTTTCTCCGGGTGGTCCCCAGCGTGCTGAACAGATGTTTCTCTCCCACGCTTTGGGCCTGGTTATTCTTTGCAAGTTCCTCTGTGGAGCAGATGTCCCTGTGTGGGTAGCCTAGCCTGCCCTCTCTCCTGCAGGAGCCACAAGGTCTATTGGTGTGATTGCCGGCTTGAGATATCCCAGAGGGTGGGTTTCGTTGCCCCCCCGGGGATCTGTTGACCTCCTCCACACTTGTGCCCTGCAGTAGATGATTAGCAATCACGCTCCTCCTAATTGATCCTTCCCTGCAGCTCCCACCGAGCTCTGGCTCAGCTGTTCAGACATTTTCAGCAGCAGTCCCTACCCCCATTGGCCTTTCCCTGAAGGATTGAATGAAAGTGATCTGGAGTTCCAGAGTGGTCATGATCCACCCCATGCACAGTGGCAGTTCACCTCCCAAAGGGGCATGAGCCTGCTACCTCACCCCCAGGAACATAATCAGCATCCTCTTTCCTCCTGGGCAACAGTGGAGGTCCCAACTCCTCCTCAGAGGCAAGCCAGAGCATATCTGTTTGGGTAGCAGAGTGATTCGAGCCTGCTGCTTTCTCTCCTGCTGCTCACTGAGAGACCCATGGCAGGGGATGGGGCTCAGGCTCTCTGTAGACTCAAGCAGGACTCGCTGTGTCCATTATTTTCAGGGCTGTTAACCCGTCTCAGAGCGATGGGCTCAGGCTCTCTGCAGACTCAGGCAGTGTCGCTACATTGGTAACAGTTGGGTCACATTTTGAAGGATTGTTTCACAACCATCCCAGCTAGAGATTTACGTCTCCTTCTTCTCATTGCCTGTGATCTGTATAGGCAACCCGGGGGGGCGGGGGGGGGAGAGAATTTTCTTTGCACGCAGCCCCAAGCGAGCTCTCTGAGGACCTGATTTGAGTAAACATCTGGGTTTTCCAGTTTGACGATTTTCACCCACATCCAAAGGACGTTCTGCCAACTGACGCCTAGAACAGGCCCTGACATTTTGGAATTGATCGGATGCAGTTTTCAAAAATGATTGCATTACAAGCAGCCAAACAGAGAAGCGCTATTGAATGTAAGACTTAACATTGCTCAGCCAATCAGTCTCGCCCTGTTAGTTTTTTTTTTCACGTAAGACTCCAGATCCTGGAGTCACGTGATTTCTCTTTTAAAAATGTCATTTCTACGCTTCATGGTGGTGGAGAAAATTTGGAAAATTTTTCATCACTTCCTAGATTCTAAGGGCAGAACGGACAATTATGATCATCTGTACCTTTTATAACACAGGCCATAGGGCTACCCTGAATTCATCCCTGGTTGAATTACAGCAGGCCTTGTGGAAAAACGTCCAACCTTGACTGAAAAATTGCCAGTCATGGAGAATCCACAATGACCCGTGGTAAATTGTTGCCATGGTTAATTCCCCTCACTGCTAAAAAAAAATGTACACCTTAGTTCCACTCTGAATTTGTCTGGTTTCCATTTTGTAGCTTTTGTTAGACCTTCATCTGCGAGCTTGAAGAGCCTGCTATCGTCACATTTCTGTTCCCCATGTAGGTACTTAGAGACTAGGATCACGTCACCCCCTTCATCTCCTCTTTGTTCAACGCAACAGATCAACCTCCTGGAGCAGAGGTAGTCAACAGGTGGACCACAGGCCAAATTTGGACCACCAGATGCTTTTGAACAGACCCTGAAATCTCTTTATTTCCTTATTATCCTTATTATTTTTTTATTATTTTCTTCGGAGTCTGGACCTTGACCAAGAAATTTCGATCTTGCCAAAAAATAATTGACTATCCCATGGCCTCTCATTCTAAGGCATGTTTTCCAACCCATTATTCATCCCAGTGGTTCTTCTCTGAACCCTCTCCAAATTATCAACATTTCTTCTTGTACTGCACACACCAGAACCGGACCCCGTTTTCCAGCAGTGGTCGCACCAGTGCCACATACACAGGGCATGGTATCGAAAGGCTTTTGATCCCTAAAGGGTCAAAAACTGGAAGGAAATATACGAAGAACCTCAGCTTTATTATTTTTTAATAAGCTCATAGATTTTTAAGCCAATATCATGATTTTCAGGGGTTGGATACAGGATCTTTGAATGCTTGGGTTGGTGATGCTGTGTCTTTGTAATATTTTTAGGAATGCTGTGCCTGACTCAGTTTTCCCACTTGCTGGGTGTGAAGTGTTTAATTTCTCCTTTGGGACAGAGGGGTAAGGGATGGGCAGGGCTAGGCTGGTACGAATGAAGTCTCAGGAACAGAAGATGAACTCCAGGAAGCTTTGGAAAAGAACGCAAGATGATTCGGCCAACGGGGACTCGGAACAAAACTTGGCTTTCCCAGACTAACCGAAAGGCCCCTTTGCAACAGCTTCCCTGTGTCACTGGTTCCATCACTCCCTAAAGGGGTGAAGTCTCTACGAGGGTGGTCTGGACTCACGTGGATCTGCTGGGAGAAGAAACAGCTGCAAGAGGACCTGGTCTCAGAGTAGTAGCACTGTAAATGGGATGCTCCCAAAGAAGTTGGACTAAGATTAGAGGCACAGGACCCTGCAAATCTGATCCCTTTCTGTGCCACGGCTGGGACACCTCATCCGAAACTGCAAAGCATCACTAATGGTACCACTCACAGCTCATCCGACCCCGATACGCCAGGATCGATTTGTAGTAACGTCTTCCATCAGTGTCCGCATCGACGCTGGTATGAGATCCTCCCTCTCTGTTGGTTTGTGCCCCTACCTCTGTGGAAAACTGGGAAGTATATTATTTCTTAATAAATACCATACGCCCTTCAGTGCATAGGTGAAATATTATCCTGTCTGACTGCAGAGAGCAGTGGTTTTCAAACTTTTTTTCTGGCGACCCAGTTGAAGAAAATTGTTGATGCCCAAGACCCAGTTGTATTGTGGGGTCCAAAACTGGACACAGTACTCTAGGTGAGGCCTCGCCAATGTTGAATAGAGGGGAATGATCACATCCCTCGATCTGCTGGCAATGTCCTTACTTATACAGCCCAAAATGCTGTTAGCCTTCTTGGCAACAAGGGCACACTGCTGACTCATATCCTGCTTCTCGCCCACTGTAACCCCCAGGTCCTTTTCTGCAGAACTGCTGCCTAGCTATTCGGTCCCTAGTCTGTAACAGGGCATAGGATTCTTCCGTCCTAAGTGCAGGACTTTGCAATTCTCCTTGTTGAACCTCATCAGGTTTCTTTTGGCCCAATCCTCTAATTTGTCTAGGTCCCTCTGTATCCTATCCCTACCCTCCAGCATATCTGCCATTCCTCCCAATTTAGTGTCATCTGCAGACTTGAGGGGAGTGCCCTCAAGGACACTACTCAAAGAAGAAAGAGAGGTTACTCACCTTGTGCCATAACTGGAGTTCTTTGAAATGTGTCTTGCTGTGGGTGCACCACTCCCAGTCCTCCTTCCTCTCTGCTTCGGACTTTCCTTGGCAGGACTCTGCGGTAGAGAAGGAACTGAGGGCCATGTGAGTGAGAGGGGGGAGGGATAGCTCAGTGGTTTGAGCATTGGGTTGCTAAACCCAGGGTTGTGAGTTCAGTCCTTGAGGGGGCCATTTAGGGATCTGGGGCAAAAATTTGTCTGGGGATTAATCCTGCTTTGAGCAGGGGGTTGGACTAGATGACTTCCTGAGGTCCCTTCCAGCTCTGGTATTCTATAACCTCAGTACAGCGCATGAGGACATGTTAGGCACATCTTCAGGTCAAACGAGCACTGCTACTGAAAATCTCTGATCGTAGACGCATGCAGGAGTGGCAGAAGGTCCCTAAAAGTGGGTGGGCCGCTGGCTCCCAAACTGCAGCCCTGCCCCCACCCCACCTCTACCCCCCAAAATCACTCCTCTCTGCCCTTCCCCCAGTCATTCACCCTTACAAATGGTAAAAAGTGGGGGGTACCCTGTTCCACCACCCCTGGGTGCATGCATCCAAAGGAGGACACATCTCAAAGAATTCCAGTCACTGTGCAAGGGGAGTGAATTCTCTGCCCCCTGGACACCAACTTACCTGCTGCAGACTCAGCCCTTCCAACACAGCTGGGGCCAAGCCCTTCCTGGCTATCCACATCTGAGGGGATGCTCTTGAACTAGGTCATCATTTTACCTATCCTGCCCTGGTTTCTGCTAACAGCTCCTTTTGAGCTAACTCTACGCCAGCGGTTTTCAAACTGTGGGTTGTGACCCAGAACTGGATCGCGGCATATCAGGCACTACGTTGCAGCAGCTATGGTCAGCACCACCAACCGGGACGTTAAAAGGCCTGTTGGCGGTGCTGCCCCCGTTAAGGCAGGGTAGTCCCTATTTGTTCTGACATTGCGCTGCACCTCAGAAGCAGCCAGCAGCAGGTCCAGCTCCTAGGTGGGGAGGGGGCACAGGGCTACGCACGCTGCCCCTGCCCTGAGCACCGTGGTCTGCGGTGCCAGGACAGGCAGGAAGCCTGCCTTAGCACCCCTGCTGTGCCGCTGACCAGGAACTGCTTGAGGTAACCCCATGCCCCAACTTTGCACCCCAATCCCCTGCCCCAGTCCTGAACCCCCCAACCTGGAGCCCCTTCCTGCACCCCAAACCCCTCATCCCCGGCCCCACCCCAGAGCCTGCATCCCCAGCCCAGAGCCCTGACCCCTTCTCACATCGCAACCCCTTGCCACAGCCCTGAGCCTTCCCAAACCCAGAGCCCCTTCCTGCACCCCAAACCCCTCATCCCTGGCCCCACCCCAGAGCCTGCATCCCCAGCCCAGAGCCCTGACCCCTTCTCACATCGCAACCCCTTGCCACAGCCCTGAGCCTTCCCAAACCCAGAGCCCCTTCCTGCACCCCAAACCCCTCATCCCTGGCCCCACCCCAGAGCCTGCATCCCTAGCCCAGAGCCCTGATCCTCTCCTGTACCCCAACCCTCTGCCACACCCTGAACCCCTCATTCCCAGCCCCAGCTTGCAGCCCTCATCCTCGCACCCCAACCCTCTGCCCCAGCCCTGAGCCCCTCCCACACCCCAAACCCCTCATCCCTGGCCCCACCCCAGAGCCTGCACCCCTAGCCCAGAGCCCTGATTCTCCTATACCCCAACCCCCTGCCACGCCCTGAACCCCTCATTCCCAGCCCCACCCCGCAGACCTCATCCCCGCACCCCAACCCTCTGCCCCAGCCCTGAGCCCTTCCCACACCCCACCCCCTCATCCCTGGAAGCCCCTCACTCCTGGAAACCCCCAGGTGAGAAACATGCTGTTGAGGACTCGTGAATCCAAGTCCCATTGTTAATTCTGGGAGAAGCGCCTGCTCAGGTTGTTAGCCATGGAGTTCTGTATACCTGGGAGGTAATAAGCTGAGATGACTATCTGGTTAGCTATGCACCAGTACCAGAGTTTTATTGGTTCAGCACAGAGTGAAGGGAAGCATGCCCTGCTCTGGTGACTGATGTAGGACATGCAGGCCATGTTTTCTGTCCTGATCTTGACAGATTTGGTTCTGATCCGTGACAGGAATTGGGTGCACGTATTCCTGACTGCTCTCAACTTCAGAATGTGGATGTGCAGAAGATGCTTTTGGGGAGACCATTTGCCCTGGATGGTATGTGATCCTAGATGTGCTCTACCGTTTTCATTAACTGTGTCAATAACCAGGGAATTTGGTGCTGAGTGTAAAAATAAAAACTCTTGAGTCCTTTGCTGGAACATATTTGTTGTCAGCACATTTACAAGTAGGAGGGGCCATAGCTGGAGTTTGCCGGACGGTTCTAGCAAAGACTCGTTCACAAGAAGGGCCACACATGCAGATGCTGAAGTACGTAAAATGTGCAGGAGTTTATGATGAGAATCCTGGACCCCTTCTTAAGGGTTTTGAAGTGTACCACCGACACGCTTCAGCTGCTCCTGGAATTGTCTGAAGTCATCTGCCATGGAAGGTGGTGGAGTCGGTACAGCCTCATCTGAACATGATGAAATATTTATGTACCCTGGCACATTCTTATCAACCCTTGCCTTCTGCTCCTCAAAAGCCTCCTCTAGTGGTTCAGGTTGACAAGGTTGGAGCGAAGGCTGAGGAGAAGGCTCTGTCTATGCTCCTTACAAGAGTGACTCAGGACACTTAACCACTGTTGATGATGTAGGGCATAAAAAGAGGCATCGACCATTGATCGGGCCAGAATTGGTAGAAGAATTGCATCTTGCAGAATAAACAGGAGAACTCTGTTACAAAATCTGGTAGCTGGAAGAGTCATCATCAACATATTTCAGGAAAAGTGATAATTGTTCACGCTGGATGGTCGAAGTCCTGTATAAGCAGGTTTCGATGAAAAAATGTGGAGTCAGTGACCCAGAAGATCTTGATATGGACAGCTGTCTGGTCCTGGTAAGTAATGAGGACTCTGGCTTATTCGACCCAAGGAGGTCCTTTGAGTATCTAAACTCCTGCAGTACCAACGGTACGTAGGTAGTTACATGAGGTGGCCAACCTCAGTACCAAGGCAGGTACCAATCTTGAGAACATCAGTGCTACGGGCCCCAAACACTTGCTGTGAGTTCAGAGTCAGACTCTGGTGGTACTGATCTAGAGGTACAGGATGATGGTATAGGTACGGGGATGCAGAAGTGTACGAAGGCATCTTCTACTTTTCTTGTCAATACACGGAGACTTTGAATGCGAAGCTGTCTGTATTGCAGGCACTGATGCAGCTCTGCCTCCTCTAGGATTTTCATTGCCTGAGACCCAGACGTAGCAGCGATTGTATCCCTTGAAGCTCTTGGTGACGGGGATCCTGAAGAAGAGAGGGCAGTAAGTGTGCTCGGAGGCTGGTGTACGCGGGCTTTCTCAGAGCCTGGGTCAGAGGCTGATCTGAGGCCTTGCTCCCGCATAAATAATTTGAATTGATCTCTCCGTTTTTCCTAGATCTGCTTTTGAAGGAGGAGCACATCTTACGCTCACCTGGGATATCAGTGTCTCCCGAACAGCAGAGGCACTGGGAATGGCCATCATTGATGGGGACAGTTTCTTGGAAGGAAACACCCCACTTACAGCCTGTCATAGTGCAGAACAAAAAAGTCCAAAGAAACCCCTCAACTGGAGAAAAAAAGGAACCAAAAGAAAACAATCGCCCCAACTAACAACTAAACCAAACTAGCGAACTGTATTAAGTGAAGCAGGCACGCTTGACTCTCCATCTCAGGACAAAGGCGGAACTAAAGGGCACTTGGTCACATAGCCCTATATGTCCTTGGTACGGGGCGTGAGGAGCTGTGTGGCGCATGCGCAGGTCAAACAAACACTGACACCAAAAATGTAAGGCAGATGGGGACACATGTGCATGTAAAGTAACCGTGAGTGGAGCACCCATAGGGACAAAAAAACAGAGGGGAATGCTGAGTGTGTAAGTCTAGGTTATTTTAAATCCGCTTCTCTGAGCAGTGTGTACCTTGGGGCAAAATTAAAGGTGCTTTGCTCTGGAGAACCGGCTTCTGCGTCACTATGTACTGTTACCCGCCCCCCGGGGCGAAGGAATACAGCTGAAGACCGGCAGGGTATAACCTGGAGAGCCCCTCTGAGAGCAGCTGGATTACAGGATCCCACCCCAAAGCTGAGGGGAGCACGGAGACCCCGGTGTGTGTGGTGTGCGGGGGGGAAGGGAAATGGGGCCCACTGAGCCCCCAGCAGTGGGAGCGGGAGAAATGGGGGGCAGATAGAGCCTCTGGCAGAGGAAGGACTGGGGGAGTTGCAGCGGGTCCCTGAAATTGGGGGGTGGGGGACAAGGGATACCAAGAGGGTATGCATGGAACTTGGCCATCAAAAGCTATGAAGTCCACACCCCACAGCTGTCAGATCCAGCCCCAGCTGTCAACTGTGACAGCTGTGGCTGGGGGAGGGGGCTGGGGGTCAGGGATCTCTGGCAAGGCAGCTCAGGGCTGGCAGATGGATGCTCAGCTGCTGCCATCTAGCGGCCAGAGCAGTTCATTACCTGGCACAGTGGGCGAGGCCTGTGGAAGTGCGTAGGGCCCTGGGATCCCAGCACGCATCCAGGATCCAAAGGTCAGGCCACTAAACAAATCCATGGGCTCACACATCTCATCCGGGGCAGCAGAGAGGGGCCGGGACACTGGGCTAGATGGGCCCACGGGTCTGATTTAAGGTGGCAGGGAAGGGGTGGGTTATTGATGGGTCCTGATGTAGGGTGACAATTCCTAAACCCCATCCCACAAGAAACGATCATAACGTCAGTATCGTAACAAAGATTTTATTTCCGTTATGAACATGATAAGTTGGTGCAAAACAGCCCCATGGTACCAGCACCGCACACAGGAACCCTGCGTCCAACGTGGAATGGGAGCGACGGTTTCAGCTCCCAAACGGGGGCTGATCCTTGGAAGAGCGTGGCACTACACTGCCCAGCGCCTAGGACAGAAAGAACATGGAGACCGTGATGCCGCACTCAAGGTCGAGAGGTTGTTAAGAGCAGCCAAAGGAAATACCTGCGTAGAGAATGAAACTGTCCTGGGGGACTCTCTGCCACAAGATACTGAGCTTAGAGCAGATTCAGCAAAAGAGTCAATATGGATAAATGAGTACATCCTGAATTACCAAATGAGCTTGGGACGGGCTTATAAACCCTAAACCAGGGGTCCCCAATGTGGTGCCCGCGGGCGCCATGGTGCCCACGGGGTCATCTAAATGCGCCTGCATCCTGGCCGGCAGTGGAGCACCTGCCAAAATGCCACCAAATTTCTGCAGCATTTCGGCACGACGCCTCTCGATGACGCTGCTTGCCGCCAACAAGTGACGTCTGTGATGTTATTGATATAAACTGGGACCATATAGAACATGGGTTGCACCCAAGGTCCTGTAGTGGCACCAAATCCTATGTAAAGGGGGTCATATAAGGTGTCTAAGACCAGGTTATGGGTTACTGGTTATGATTATGCTGTCTGTATGTCTGTATCATTTTTGTAGTTGAAGTTATAAGTATTGGCTGTGTACTGTCTGTATTTAAAATTGGTGCTGCAGTTCTGGGTAACACCCCAGACAAGTTGGTGTCAGCTCAGCTTAGCCTGCTTGATGGCCCATTAAGGACCATCACCTACACAACTGACCCATTGAGAGGAGGCGGATACGCCTTGTGACTCAGCAAGGTATGCAGAGACTGGCCCATGTGACTGCAGACTCCATTTTGCTGTAACTTTCCACAGTAGGAACAAAGGAGTGTTCTTACACCTGGAAAAGTCTATATAAGGCGGAGGCCTCATCTCCATTTTGTCTTCAATCCTGCTTCTTACCTCTGGAGGGACTTTGCTACAAGCTGAAGCTCTGCACAAAGGACTGATGACCCATCCCAGCCGGGGATGTTCTCCAGAGACTTAATTTGAACCTGCAGTTTACATCATCACTGCTACAAGCCTAAACTAAGGACTTTGCCATTACTGTATGTAATTGATTCAGTTTAACCAGTTCTAGCTCTCATCTCTATCTTTTTCCTTTTATGAATAAACCTTTAGATTTTAGATTCTAAAGGATTGGCACCAGTGTGACTTGTGGGTAAGCTCTGATGTGTATATTGACCTGGGTCTGGGGCTTGGCCCTTTGGGATTCAGAGAACCTTTTTCTTTTACTAGGGTGTTGGTTTTCATAACCATTCATCCCCAGGACGTGTGGGACTGGTGGTGATACTGGGAGACTGGAGTGTCTAAGGAAATTGCTTGTGTGACCTGCAGTTAGCCAGTGGGGGTGACACCGAAGTCATTTTTGTCTGGCTGGTTTAGTTTGCCTTAGAGGTGGAAAAACCCCAGCCTTGCGCTGTGACTGCCCTGTTTGAGCAATTGGTCCTGATTTGGCACTCTCAGTTGGGTCCCGCCAGAACCACATCGTCACAACGTCATTGAGAGGTGTCGCTGCCGAAATGCCGCCAAATTTCGGCGGCATTTCGGCGGACACTCCACCACCGCCATGGTCCTTCGTCTGGCGCCTGCCAGACGAAAATGTTGGGGACCACTGCCCTAAACTAAGTCTCCCCTGGGCAGGCTATGCAACAAATGTCCACTAGGGGGCATCTTGCACCTTATGTGAAGCAATTGGCCACTGCCACAGATGGGCTACCAGGCTTGATGGGCCCATGGTCCAATCCAGTTTGGCTTGTGCTTTGCGCGAGAGTTGGCAGTGCTGGGGGTGGCATAAAGGGGGCAGGACGGGATTAAGCCGGGCGTAGGGAACACTAACACTCTGCAGCGATTCGTCCTGCTGCCCGCCCCGGCCCAGCAGTGCTGTGCCACAGCCTTTGAGCTCAGGGAACTGGGTTTTCTTTAGCTCAGCTTCGAGAACTGCAAGTGTCTCCGTGCCGAGGTTCCGGGTTCAAGTCCAGAAGACAGAGCGGTGCTGCATGACGCGAGCAGGTGGAGAATCCAGGAGGAGACTTGAGAGCTGTTTCCTGACTCAGGTAGAAAACTCCCCAAGGAAAGGGGCAAACGGGTGGCCCCGCCCCCAAGCGGCCCTGTTCCCTGGTGGCCCGCCCCCGTTACCTAGAACTCGGTGAGGTCGTCGTTGAAGTACAGCAAGATGCCCGGCATGTACAGGTCGGCGTCCAAGTTGAGCCGGTAGAACTCCGCGTCCTCGTCCGGGATCTTGTTCTGCTCCAGCGTCTTGTCCATGTCCAGGTTGACGCCCTTGTACTTCCAGGTGTAGCTGGCGGCGTGGGCGTTGTGGGGCAGGTAGCGCCGCAGGATTTCCCACATGGACTCCTCCGCACACACCTGCAGGGGCTGGCATTAGAGACTTACCAGGGCTTGGGGGACTGTCGCCTGCTGGACCAACGGGCCGTCAAGCAAATATTTCTTCCCCCAAACCTCCACCCTCATCCCCCAGGTAAACGAAAGCACCATCTCCCCCCCTGCCCCCAATGCCCCCTGCTGCTCAGAGGGGAGTTCACGGCCTCCCTAACCCAGCAGAACCAGCCTTGCATAAAGCGGCTGCTGGCTCAGACCACCAACCCTCCTGGCTCCGTGTCCCACCCTGCCCTGCTTCTTATATCCCTCCTTCCCAGCATGCCTTGCTACCAAGCCCTCTGCCTCAGGGACTACAACTCCCAGAATCCCCCTGCGTCTGGGGGAAACGGGGTCCTGGCTGGCCTTAAAGGGCCAGCACACTACCTCATCATGTGTATTTCAGGACAGGAGTGGCCTCTAAATTGATGGGAGACCCCAACTTAGCGCCCCTGCCCCCAATGTCCTAGTAACTCAGGGCCCCCCCAAATGGTGCATGGGGATGGCAGTTTGCCCAGCACTGCTACTCGAGCTCCCTTCCTCCTCGGCGTGAGGCCCAGCTCACCTCCAGCACATGCTCCTGCAAAGTCAGGGTGTTGATGATGCGGATGCGCCGGGTCTTGGAAGCCAGGATCCCCACCTCATACTTGCTGTCCTTCCACCAGGGCAGCCCGAAGTCGTTGGCCCAGTCGGAGCGGGGCAGCTGGGGTGGGATGTGGATGAAGCGGCCCTGGGGGGTGTAGTACTTGACGCAGCCCGTCAGCGGGTCCACGTGGGTCTGGATCTGAAAGGCAGGCGGCTCCATTATCAGGCTTAAGGGGGGAATCCAGCTGCACCCCTGTTCACTGCCTCCTAGGTCAATTAATATGTTACAGGCAGACAAGAATCGCGGACTTGCTTAAAGCTGATGGGCCTGCTAAGTGCCGTAAATGGAAGGAGCAATTAAATACCACCTTTGCATAGTAAGAGCTGACTAGGAAGCCACCGCCCAAGGCCGGAGAGCCAAAAGGTTTCCCTGCTACTGGGATATGGATTGGTTGCAGTTGTGCCTGTGCAGGGGTGTGGAAGAAAGCTAGAGGACCCATGCTGAGGGAGTCAGTAATGAGGCACAGCTGTTTGGGGCACAGGACTGGCTGGAGAGGCAGGCTTGGGGATGTCTGAGCAAGGGAACTGCCTGCTGCTTGATCCCAGAAAACAGGATTGCACTATGGTCTTTGCCTGCACTACTGAAATCCCTGACTCGCAGCAGCTGACTGGAACAACCCTGAACATCGGCTCACGGCTTGGGCAAAGGGGGCATCCCCAGCATCCCACCAGACCAGCTGCTCCCAGTCCCCACCCACAGCGGATGATGGATCCCAGCCTCCCACTCCCTCAAGAAGAACTGCAAACAGGAACATGAGTGCGGGGTTCATGGGGGCAGGGGGAAGGGGACCCTGAAGCCCCAATGGCTGTGGATTAGGACCCCATCGGCAGGTCAGAGAGCCACCTCTGGGGCAGAGCCCAGCGGCTGTTTAACCGCTTCACCACGGTTTCGGACAGGAAGTGAAGGAGAACCCTGCGCCCATTTCAAAGTGCAGGGGTGGCGTTTGGGGACCTGGGCAAGCAGCAGCCCTCTGTAACGACCCCCCGCTCCGCCAGTTCTCACGTCTCTGGTCTTGGGGTTGAACCAGTGGCTAATGTCCTTTCCCGCGGCTTCCAAGATGGGCCTCAGCAAGACATCCCCTGGGGGAGACAGAGCCAGGGGTCAGCCGGTGATGTGGCTGGGTGGGGGACAGGCATCCGTGTGCCCCCAGGCCGGTGGGGCCAGGTTCACGTGCGTAGGTGGGTGGGTGGGGCAGTGGAGGAGTGCCACAGGGCATTGTGGGGTGGGGGGGGTCCTGGCCCACTGAGTGTGTGTGGGGTGGAGTGGATGGGGGGTCCTCCAGTGAATGGAAGGATTCCCGTTACCCTTGTGCTATAGGGTCAGTAGGTTCAGGTCTGGCTCTGGGGTTAGGAGCGTCGGGGGGGGGGTCCCGATGTGGGGGACCCTGTAACACACTGTGGGGAGAAGTGCCAGGTGCATTTTGGGGCTTGGGAGACTCTATGAAGGGTGGAGTGAACATTGTGTGTGGGGAGCTCTATGAGGGGTGCCCCAGTGAATTAGGGGGTCTATGGGAAGTGCCATAGTGCAATGGAGGGTGGGTATGGGGGTGCTGTGATTCAGTGTAGGGGGAGTCCAGGAGGAAGCTGCAGTGCATTGTGGGGGTGTCGGGGGTTGTGGCACCGCAGTGCATTGTGGGGGGTGCTCAGGAATGCCGCAGTGCATTGTGGGGGTGCCGGGTGGTGATGGTGGTACCATGATGCATTGCGGGGGGTGTTCACGGATGCCACGGTGCATTGTGGGGCTGCTGGTGGGGTGACACCACAGTGCATTGTGGGGGGTGCTCAGGAATGCCGCAGTGCATTGTGGGGGTGCCGGGTGGTGATGGTGGTACCATGATGCATTGCGGGGGGTGCTCACGGATGCCACGGTGCATTGTGGGGCTGCTGGTGGGGTGGCACCACAGTGCATTGTGGGGGGTGCTTGGGGGGCTCCACAGTGCATCGGGGGGGGCTCAGGGGGGTACTGTGCTGCGCTGTGGCGGGCTATCGGGGGGGTGCCATGGCACATTGTGGGGGTGCTCAGAGATGCCGCAGGGCATTGTGGGGGATGCTCAGGGGGGCACCACGTGGTGTTGTGGGGGGTGCTCGGAGGGTACATTGCAGGGGAAGTTTATCGGGGGGGCTGTCCAGGGGGTGCCGTGCTGCATTGTGGGGAGGTTCCACGGGGCATTGGGGGGGTGCTCGGGGGTGGGGCATTGGGGGTGCTGGGGGGCGGGGCATGGGAGGTTGCTCGGGGGTGGGGCTTTGGGGGTGCTGGGGGTGGGGCACTGGGGGATGCTCAGGGGGGCGGAGCATTGGGGTGCTGGGGGCGGGGCATTGGGGTGCTCAGGGGCGGGGCATTGGGGGGGTGCTGCGGGGTGGGGCACTGGGGGGTGCTGGGGGTGGGGCATTGGGGTGCTCGTGGGGGCGGGGCATTGGGGGTGCTGGGGGCGGGGCATGGGAGGTTGCTCGGGGGTGGGGCTTTGGGGGTGCTGGGGGTGGGGCACTGGGGGATGCTCAGGGGGGCGGAGCATTGGGGTGCTGGGGGCGGGGCATTGGGGTGCTCAGGGGCGGGGCATTGGGGGGGGTGCTGTGGGGGTGGGGCACTGGGGGGTGCTGGGGGCGGGGCATTGGGGTGCTCGTGGGGGCGGGGCATTGGGGGTGCTGGGGGCGGGGCATGGGAGGTTGCTCGGGGGTGGGGCTTTGGGGGTGCTGGGGGTGGGGCACTGGGGGATGCTCAGGGGGGCGGAGCATTGGGGTGCTGGGGGCGGGGCATTGGGGGTGCTCAGGGGCGGGGCATTGGGGGGGTGCTGCGGGGTGGGGCACTGGGGGGTGCTGGGGGCGGGGCATTGGGGTGCTCGTGGGGGCGGGGCATTGGGGGTGCTGGGGGCGGGGCATGGGGTGCTCGTGGGGGCGGGGCATTGGGGTGCTCGGGGGGCGGGGCATGGGGGGTCCTCCGGGGGGCCATGGGGGATGTGGTTGGGGGCGCTGGGGGGGCATTGTGGAAGCGCGCGGGGCATTGTGGGTACAGACCCTTGTGCTGCCGGACCAGCGGGCTCAGGTCACACACGCGGCCCAGGTAGGAGACCCAGAGGTCCCCGGGCCGCGCGTGCGCAGACACCTCCCGCGGGGTGAAGTAGCGGGGCTGGAACGTCTCCATCGCGCCGCGCGCCGCCCGCGCTGCCATGGCAACCGCCGCCCTCCCGCGCGGGGCCTGCCGGGACCCGGAACCCTCCGAGCGTCGCCATGGCAACCGCCCTCCCTCCCGCGCGGAGCCTGCCGGGACCCGGAACCCTCCCTCGCAAAGCGCCGCGCGTGCGGGCCACGTGACACGGGAGCGCGCGGGGCCTGCCGGGGAGCTCCGCCCCCCCGACGCGCGCAAGGGCCGCGGGTTCGGGGCTGCGCTCGCGAGAGCCGGTCGGGGCGGGATGGCGGCGCCGGCCGGGCAGCGCGAGGAGAACGGGCGCTGCGGGGGCGGGGGGAGCCCCGCGGTGAGGGACGGGGGCGGGGCCGGGGTGAGGGGCGGGGCCGGGAGGGCAGAGGGGGCGGGGCTGGATGAGGGGGCGGGGCCGGATGAGGGGCGGGGCTAAGCGTGATGGGGGCGGGGCTGCGGTGAGGGGCGGGGCCGGGAGGGCAGAGGGAGTTGGGGCTGGGGATGAGGGGGCGGGGCTGGCTGAGGGGCGGAGCTAATCATGATGGAGGCGGGGCTGCGGTGAGGGGCGGGGCCGAGAGTGCAGAGGGGGCTGCGGTGAGGGGCGGGGCCGAGAGTGCAGAGGGGGTGGGGCCAGGGTGAGGGGGGGCCGGGAGGACAGAGGGGGCTGCGGGTGAAGGGGCGGGGCTGGCTGAGGGGCGGGCTAAGCGTGATGGAGGCGGGGCTGCGGTGAGGAGCGGGGCCGGGAGGGCAGAGGGGGTGGGACTAGGGTGAGGGGCGGGGCTGTGGTGAGGGGCGGGGCTAAGCACGATGGAGGCGGGGCTGCGGTGAGGGGCGGGGTCGAGAGTGCAGAGGGGTGGGGCCAGGGTGAGGGGCGGGCCGGGAGGACAGAGGGGGCTGGGGGTGAGGGGGGCGGGGCTAAGCATGATGGAGACGGGGATGGGGCCAAGGCTGGGCCAGGTTGGGGGCGGGTTCATGGGGCTCAGTCGGGCTCTGGGGCTGCAGGGTGCTGGGTTGGAGGTTACTAGGTCCCTGGCCTATCAGGTGCAGGGAGGGTCGGGTGGGTGCTGGGAGGTCAGTGGGTGCTGGGGGTGCAGGGGAGGATCGGGGCACTGGGAGGTCAGTGGGTGCTGGGGGTGCAGGGAGGATCGGGGCACCGGGAGGTCAGTGGGTGCTGGGGGTGCAGGGGAGGCTTGGGGCACTGGGAGGTCAGTGGGTGCTGGGGGTGCAGGGGAGGGTCGGGGCACTGGGAGGTCAGTGGGTGCTGGGGGTGCAGGGGAGGCTTGGGGCACTGGGAGGTCAGTGGGTGCTGGGGGTGCAGGGGAGGGTCGGGGCACTGGGAGGTCAGTGGGTGCTGGGGGTGCAGGGGAGGGTCGGGGCACTGGGAGGTCAGTGGGTGCTGGGGGTGCAGGGAGGGCGGGGCACTGGGAGGTCAGTGGGTGCTGGGGGTGCAGGGAGGGGGGGGCACTAGGAGGTCAGTGGGTGCTGGGAGGTCACTCGGTGCTGGGGGGTGCGGACCAGGGTGCAGGGCCGGGACGGGGCGCGGGGGTCTCGGGATGTTTCGGGGTCTCTGGGGCTCAGCTCCCCTCTCCCCACAGGACTCGGATGGGGAGGCGCCCGACTCCCCCTACGCCCGCGCCCGCCACAAGCTGGAGACGCTGCTCAACAGGAACATGCGGATCCGCATGACGGACGGACGGACGCTCGTCGGCTGCTTCCTCTGCACCGACCGCGACTGCAACGTCATCCTGGGCTCCGCGCAGGAGTTCCTCAAAGCCAGCGGTGCGCCGGACGCCTGGGTCCGCCTCGGGGAGGGCAGGGGGCCTGGGGGTTCAGAGCAGGGGGGCTGGGAGCCAGGACTCCTGGGTTCTCTCCCCGGCTCTGGGAGGGGAGTAGGAGCTGGTGGGTCAGAGCAGGGGGGCTGGGAGCCAGGACTCCTGGGTTCTCTCCCTGGCTCTGGGAGGGGAGTAGGAGCTGGTGGGTCAGAGCAGGGGGGCTGGGAGCCAGGACTCCTGGGTTCTCCCTCCGGCTCTGGGAGGGGAGTGGGGGCTGGTGGGTTAGAGCAGGGGGGGCTGGGAGCCAGGACTCCTGGGTTCTCTCCCCGGCTCTGGGAGGGGAGTGGAGGCTGGTGGGTTAGAGCGGGCGGGGCTGGGAGCCAGGACTCCTGGGTTCTCTCCCCGGCTCTGGGAGGGGAGTGGGGGCTGGTGGGTTAGAGCAGGGGGGGCTGGGAGCCAGGACTCCTGGGTTCTCTCCCTGGCTCTGGGAGGGGAGTAGGGGCTGGTGGGTTAGAGCAGGGGGCTGGGAGCCAGGACTCCTGGGTTCTCCCTCCGGCTCTGGGAGGGGAGTGGGGGCTGGTGGGTTAGAGCGGGGGGGGGCTGGGAGCCAGGACTCCTGGGTTCTCTCCCCGGCTCTGGGAGGGGGAGTAGGGGCTGGTGGGTTAGAGCAGGGGGCTGGGAGCCAGGACTCCTGGGTTCTCCCTCCGGCTCTGGGAGGGGAGTGGGGGGCTGGTGGGTTAGAGTGGGGGGGGGCTGGGAGCCAGGACTCCTGGGTTCTCTCCCGGCTCCAGGCGGGCAGTGGGGGCTGGTGGTTGGAGCAGGGGGCTGGGGCAGTAGCGGCCGCACAGGGAGACACTGACCCCCCCCTCTCGTCCCCAGACTCCCTGGCGGCCAGTGAGCCGCGCGTGCTGGGCCTGGCCATGGTGCCCGGGCACCACATCGTCTCCATCGAGGTGGAGCTGGAGAACCTGGGCAGCCCCCAGTACCTGTGAGAGGCGCCCGGCGGAGAGACCTGCCCCCCCGCACCCGAGGACCTGCCCGGGGGGCGCAGCCGGGCACTGGGGCTGGCGCCTGCGCCCTGCGCTGCACATTAAACTGGGGAACCCAGAGCAGCCGCCGGCGACCTCGTTTGTGCCACGCGGGTCTCGGCGTCCCGGCCTGAAACGAGCTGGTTCCTTCGACTCGCCCCTCGCTCCCGACCCACAGCGCCCTGCCCCCCCAGCCCTGCCGGTGCCCCTCACTCCTGACCCACAGCCCCCTGCCCCCACCCCTGCCAGTGCCCCTCGCTCCCGACCCGCACCCCCCCTGCCCTCACCCCTGCCAGTGCCCCTCGCTCCCGACCCACAGCCCCCTGCCCCCACCCCTGCCAGTGCCCCTCACTCCTGACCCGCAGCCCCCCCAGCCCTGCCGGTGCCCCTCACTCCTGACCTGCAGCCCCCTGCCCTCCCAGCCCTGCCGGTGCCCCTCGCTCCCGACCCACAGCCCCCTGCCCCCACCCCTGCCAGTGCCCCTCACTCCTGACCCGCAGCCCCCCAGCCCTGCCGGTGCCCCTCGCTCCTGACCTGCAGCCCCCTGCCCCCCCAGCCCTGCCGGTGCCCCTCGCTCCCGACCCGCAGCCCCCCAGCCCTGCCGGTGCCCCTCGCTCCCGACCCACAGCCCCCTGCCCCCACCCCTGCCAGTGCCCCTCACTCCCGACCCCGCAGCCCCCCAGCCCTGCCGGTGCCCCTCGCTCCTGACCTGCAGCCCCCTGCCCCCCCCAGCCCTGCCGGTGCCCCCTCACTCCCGACCCGCAGTTCCCTGCCCCCCTACCCCCACCCCTGCCAGTGCCCCTCGCTCCCGACCCGCAGCCCCCCAGCCCTGCCGGTGCCCCTCGCTCCCGACCCGCAGCCCCCCAGCCCTGCCGGTGCCCCTCGCTCCCGACCCACAGCCCCCTGCCCCCACCCCTGCCAGTGCCCCTCACTCCCGACCCGCAGCCCCCCAGCCCTGCCGGTGCCCCTCACTCCTGACCTGCAGCCCCCTGCCCCCCCAGCCCTGCCGGTGCCCCTCGCTCCCGACCCGCAGTTCCCTGCCCCCCTACCCCCACCCCTGCCAGTGCCCCTCGCTCCCGACCCGCAGCCCCCCAGCCCTGCCGGTGCCCCTCACTCCCGACCCGCAGCCCCCTGTCCCCCACCCCCCGCCGGTGCCCCTCACTCCTGACCCGCACCCCCCTGCCCTCACCCCTGCCAGTGCCCCTCACTCCCGACCCCGCAGCCCCCCAGCCCTGCCGGTGCCCCTCACTCCCGACCTGCAGCCCCCTGCCCCCCCAGCCCTCCCGGTGCCCCTCACTCCCGACCTGCAGCCCCCTGCCCCCCCACCCCTGCCGGTGCCCCTCACTCCTGACACGCACCCCCCCTGCCCTCACCCCTGCCAGTGCCCCTCACTCCCGACCCGCAGCCCCCTGCCCCCCCACCCCTCCCGGTGCCCCTCACTCCCGACCCGCAGCCCCCTGCCCCTCCACCCCTCCTGGTGCCCCTCACTCCCGACCCGCAGCCCCCTGCCCCCCCAGCCCTGCCGGTGCCCCTCACTCCCGACCTGCAGCCGCCTGCCCCCCCACCTCTGCCGGTGCCCCTCACTGCCAACCTGCAGCCCCTGCTAGCCCAGCCCTGCCCCTGCCAGCCCTGCTGGTGCCTCTCACTCCCGACCCACAGCCCCTGCTAGCCCAGCCCTGCCCCCCCAGCTCTGCTGGTGCCCCTCACTCCCGACCCACAGCCCCTGCTAGCCCAGCCCTGCCCCCCCAGCTCTGCTAGTGCCTCTCCCGACCCACAGCCCCTACTAGCCCAGCCCTGGCCCCCCAGCTCTGCTCGTGCCCCTCACTCCCGACCCGCAGCCCCTCCTGATTTGCTTCCCCTTGTCCCCCTCCCCCCTGTAGCAGTGTTAACCCCTTGCTGGCCATTGCTGCCCCTGCAGTCGGGGGTTGGGGGGACCCCACTGCTGGCTCCCCATCTCCGTGGCCTCGGGCCGGGCCTGGCCTCCAGCCCACCACCTGCTGTTCCCATCAGCGCTGAACAATGGGCCGCTGTGTGTCCCCGGCCTGCCCTTCCCCTGCCGCAGGATGCGACCCGGGGGAGCCGCTTATCTTATCCCAGGCTGCTTCCCATGTTCCCGGCGGTGACGCCAGCGCTCGGCCCTGCAGCCCTGGCTCCTGGCCCTGCCCGGGGGGGGCACCGGACCCCCCCGCCAGCCGGCCTGCTCGAAAACATGTTGTGCGGGGGCTGGGAGCCAGGACTCCTGGGTTCTCCCCCTGCTCTGGGACGGGAGTGGGGGCTGGTGGTTAGAGCAGGGGGGCTGGGAGCCAGGACTCCTGGGTTCTCTCCCCAGCTCTGGGAGGGGAGTGGGGGCAGGTGGGTTAGAGCAGGGGGGCTGGGAGCCAGGACTCCTGGGTTCTCTCCCTGGCTCTGGGAGGGGAGTGGGAGCAGGTGGGTCAGAGCAGGCGGGGCTGGGAGCCAGGACTCCTGGGTTCTCTCCCCGGCTCTGGGAGGGCAGTGGGGGCTGGTGGTTAGAGCAGGGGGGGTTGGGAGCCAGGACTCCTGGGTTCTCTCCCCAGCTCTGGGAGGGCAGTGGGGGCTGGTGGTTAGAGCAGTGGGGGGCTGGGAGCCAGGACTCCTGGGTTCTCTCCCTGGATCTGGGAGGGGACACTGTCTCTGGTTATACTGATCTGTCCTGCATGGGAAGGGCTGGGGGCCGGGGGGTGGGGAAGGGGACAGATGGGGCCAGAAGAAGATGAGGGTGCGTTCGCCCCAGGGCTCTGCTGTGCCAGTGGCCACACCGCAGCAGGCTGGACCAGTTCAACCAGTTTGGTACCAGGAAGGGGGTGCAGTTCCTGGATTCTTCAGCTGGGTTTGCCCTGGCCTTCTCCTGTGGGGGGGGGGGATAACACCCCATAGATTCCCTCTGCACCAGCCCCCCTACTTCCCTAGTACCTTAGCTCCCATCCCTTTTCATACACAGAAACTGGGAGCCAGGACTCCTGGGTTCTCCCCCCGGCTCTGGGAGGGGAGTTGGGGCTGGTGGGTTAGAGCAGGGGGGGCTGGGAGCCAGGACTCCTGGGTTCTCTCCCCAGCTCTGGGAGAGGAGTGGGGGCTGGTGGGTAGAGCAGGGGGGGCTGGGAGCCAGGACTCCTGGGTTCTCCCCTGGCTCTGTGAGGGGAGTGGGGGCTGATGGGTTAGAGCCAGGGGGGTTGGGAGCCAGGACTCCTGGGTTCTCTCCCCAGCTCTGTCACTGATTTTCTGTTGCTTTGGGCACCCATCACTTCCCCCACCCCCTCCCCGCGTCGGACAGGGGTAACCCCCCCTCCCGTTCCCATCTCACCCCCGTCCCTTGTCCCTGCTGCTGGCAGGTTCCCCATGCTCGGGCCTGACCCCTGCCCCCCAGTGTGGGAGTGGCAGGAGGGAGCAGGGCTGGGTCTCCATGGGGTGCCTGCCCCCTGGGTGGTTCCAGCCCCGACCCCCGTGCCTGGGTCCTGCCGTTGCTCCCCCCCGGCCATGGAAAACTTGATCGTGTTTCCCTGGCAGCTGTTTGCCGTGGAGCCAGGCCAGCCCTGGAGCCGAAGCAGGCGGGGGTCAGGGAACGGCCATGTGGGGGGCAGGGGGTCTGGGCAGCGCCTGGCACAATGGGGCCCCTGGGGAACTTGGCAGCAGAAATCCTGTGGAGGGGAGTTCCACAGGCCCCAACCTGCCTGCCCCCATGGGGGGCGGAGGGGGAACCCACTGCAGATCTGGGGGGAGCGCCCCAGCCTGGCCCTTCCCCATGGCTGGACCTGAGGGTGGGGTGTGTGCCCCACTCCCATGAGTGACACACAAACATTGTGGGGGGGGGTGATAAAGGAATGAACCTGCTGGATAGAAAAGGATTTTTATTGATAATAAATTGACCCCCCCCCCATCTGCTTGGTTTGAAGGCCCCACCGCAGCCTCACAGCCACCCTAGCCTGCCCCTCACCCTCAACCCCCCAAGGCTCCCTACCCCATCCAGCTCAGACCCAGCCTGCCCCTAAACCACAGCCCCCCACATCCACCCCAAACCAGGTCCAGTCCCAGAGACCCACAGCCCCCAATCCAGACCCACAGCTCTCCCTAGATTGCCCCGAACAGCCCCTCCCCCCAAACCCCAGGGGCAAACACTGCCCCCAAACACATTCCTGTCCCCCCCCGAAGCACCCAGTGGCAGAACGAGCAGGTGTTGCTCACCCCAAACGAACAGCCATTCCCCTGCCCCCCCCCCCAGTCTCTGTGGGGTGTCGCTGCCAAGGGGGGGGGTCCCGCAGGCTGCATCTTGCGGGGGTGCTCCTCGTTCGCTGCAGCAGGGTGCCCCCCGATGTCTCTCGCCCCCTCACACCCAGACCTTGTCCGCGGGGGCGGGCGCGCGGGGCCCGGGGGCAGCACCAGGCGGCCTGGTGGTAGCGGCCGGCGGGCAGGTTCCGGTAGACGGCCAGGCTGTAGGGCAGCAGGCAGTAGCCGAGCTGGAGGCGCCGGGCCAGCCGGACGAAGGCCGCCAGGCCGAGCACCAGGAGCGGCAGCAGCAGGGTGAAGCCGAGCACGAGCAGGGCCGTGGCACCAGCGTCGTGAAGATGGGCCTCGCACGGGGCCACCCGGGCGTGCAGGAACTGCGGGGTGGGGGGGAAAAGGGGAGAGGCTCAGCGTGTGTGCGACAGGCGTGCGAACCAGGTCTGGGCTGGCGCCTGCCCTTGCACTTTTCAGAGTGGGCAGCTGTACACGCGCACCTGCCATGAGGGGCTGGCACATGCACAAACGTGCAAAGAGCAGTGCCCTCTTCCCACCATGGCTTGCACACTCATGGGCACAGAGCGCTTGCACAATTGTATGCAGATGAGGTGTGTCCTTTGCACACACGTGCAGAGACCTGCACCACCAGGCAGGGGCCAACTCACACCCCCCCTCCTTGCATCACACGTGCAAAGACACTCGCACGCCTTGCAACTACAGATCCCCCACACGTGTGTGCAACCAGTGAGCAGGGACAGGGGCCAACGTGCAAATACACACACGCCAGCTAAGCTCCCCTCACCAAATCCCAGGCCCCCTCCCCCCATTTGCCAGGACTGATCACCGGGGCGGGGGGGACAGGGGGAACCGGGGCGGCACCAGGAGGCGCTGGCTGCGCCAGGATGGGCTGCCCCAGCCCCACCGGGTTATCGGCCACAGCCAGACCCCCCAGGTCTGCACTTCGTCAGCTGTCAGGCGGGGAGGGGGAGGGGAATGGCAGGACTCCTGGGTTCTCTCCCTGGCTCTGGGTGGGGTGGGGGCTAGTGGGAGTGGGGCTGGGAACTCAACCCACCCCACCCCTGCATTTCAACCATGCAACTCCCCCCCCCACCCCATTCCTGGGGCTGCTGGGAATTTAACATTCCTGCTGGGGCCCTGGGCTGGGACCACCCAGAGCATCCAGCAGCTCCATGGGGCTGGGGGGGTCCAGCCCCCTCCCCAGGAATTTAAAGGCAGCAATATCACCCCCTCCCCCCCCAGCTTTGCTGGTGCCCCTCACTCCCGACCCGGAGCCCCTGCCAGCCCTGTTTTGTGGGTGGCCCCGGGAGTCTCACATTGGAGGGCTCGGGGTGGGGGTCAGAGGGGTGGCTCTGTGGTGGGTTGTGGCAGGGGGGGAGAAGGGCAGGAAGCTCGGAGGGCGGGGGGCTCTGGGGATGCTGTGAGGGGCGGGGGGACACAGAGGGGAAGGGGTCACGGGGGGGCTGTGGGGGGCTCCAAGGAAGCCTCTGAGAGGCTGTGGGAGGTCTGTGTGGGGGTGTGGGGACGGGGGGGGGCAGGGGGGTTGGGGGGGGCTCAGGCATCACAGGGCGGGCTGTGGGGGGCGTCTCTGGGGGGCTGTGGGAGGAAAGGAGTCATGGGGGGCTGTGGGGGGCTGTGGGAGGAAGGGAGTCACAGGGGGGCTGTGGGGGCATGGGGGGGCTGTGGGGGGTTTCTGGGGGGCTGTGGGGGGAAGGGAGTCACAGGGCGGGCTGTGGGGGGGTCTCTGGGGGGCTGTGGGAGGAAGTGAGTCACAGGGGGGGCTGTGGGGGGGTCTCTGGGGGGCTGTGGGAGGAAGGGAGTCACAGGGGGGCTGTGGGGGTCTCTGGGGGGCTGTGGGAGGAAGGGAGTCACAGGGGGGCTGTGGGGGTCTCTGGGGGGCTGTGGGAGTCACAGGGGGGCTGTGGGGGCGTCTCTGGGGGGCTGTGGGAGGAAGGGAGTCACGGGGGGCTGTGGGGGGGTCTCTGGGGGGGCTGTGGGAGGAAGGGAGTAACAGGGGGCTGTGGGGGGATCTCTGGGGGGCTGTGGGAGGAAGGGAGTCATGGGGGGGCTGTGGGGGTCTCTGGGGGGCTGTGGGAGGAAGGGAGTCACAGGGGGCTGTGGGGGTCTCTGGGGAGCTGTGGGAGGAAGGGAGTCACAGGGGGCTGTGGGGGGTCTCTGGGGGGCTGGGGGAGGAAGGGAGTCACGGGGGGGCTGTGGGGGGTCTCGGGGGGGGCTGTGGGAGGAAGGGAGTCACGGGGGGGCAGTGGGGGTCGGGGGGGGCTGTGGGAGGAAGGGAGTCACAGGGTGGCTGTGGGAGCACGGGGGGGGCTGTGGGGGTCTCTGGGGGGCTGTGGGAGGAAGGGAGTCACGGGGGGGCTGTGGGGGTCTCGGGGGGGGCTGTGGGAGGAAGGGAGTCACAGGGGGGCTGTGGGGGCACGGGGGGGGCTGTGGGGGGGCCCCGAGGGGGGCTCTGGAGGGCTCACCTTGGAGTGGCAGAGGAAGCCCAGCCCCAGCGCGGTGCCCGCGGGCAGCAGGGCGGCCGCGCAGACTAGGGCGCAGAGCAGCGCGCACAGCGCCGCCGCCAGCAGGTTGTGCGCGCTCAGCAGGACGGCGCAGGCCAGACAGTCCAGCGCCCCGCGCAGCTCCAGCTCCGGCTCCGGCTCCGGCTCCAGCGCCAGCTCCGCGCCGTACGGGGGGAGGCGGCACCGGGCTGCCCCCCTGCGCCCCCCCGGGCTCCTGCCGCCCGCTCGCCGCCGGGGAGCCGGACATGGCCGGGGGGTCCCTGCGCGGGCGATGCGCGCTGCCCTTTATAGCGCCCGCGGGCGGCCCGGCCCCTCGCCGCGGCACCGCCCCCGCCCCCCCCATCCAGGGGGCAGCGGGGGGAGGCGAGTCCTGGAACAAGGGGGGTGAGGGGGGGTTCCTGGCTTTGCTGCCTGGCTCATTCCACGCCCCCCCCCCTCACCCCATGCGCAAAGGGGGGGGGGGGCAGGAATTTGTCCTGCTCAGATTCCAAGGATGCTTTGAACTGATCCGCTGCCTGTCACCCCTCCCCCTCCAGCCCTGCCGGTGCCCCTCACTCCTGCCCCACAGCCCCTGCTACCCCAGCCCTGCACCCCCCCCAGCTCTGCTGGTGCCCCTCACTCCCGACCTGCAGCCCCGGCTGGCCCTGCTGTACCAACTAAAAATAAAATTACTTTGTTTTCTATGATTAGCGTTGTGTGCAGGGGGAGGGAGCCAGGCAGGGAAGCCGCTTGACCCCTGTCTGGCACCGAGCTGTTACCTCTCGAGAGAAGGATCTTGGAGTCACTGTGGATCATTCTCTGAAAACATCCGCTCAACGTGCAGCGGCGTCAAAAATGCAAACAGAACATTGGGAATCATTAAGAAAGGGTTAGATAATAGGACAGAAAATATCCTATTGCCTCTGTATAAACCCATGGGACGCCCACACCTTGAATACTGCGAGCAGGTGTGGTCGCCCCATCTCAAAAAAGAGATACTGGAATTGGAAAAGGTTCAGAAAAGGGCAACAAAAATGATTCGGGGTCTGGAACGGCTTCCATATGAGGAGAGATTAATAAGACTGGGACTTTTCAACTTGGAAAAGAGGCGACTAAGGGGGAATATGAGAGAGAGTTATAAAATCATGACTGGTGTTTAAGTAGATAAGGAAGTGTTATTTACTCCTTTTCATAACACAGGAACCAGGGGTCACCCAATGAAATGAATAGGCAGCAGGTTTAAAACAAACCAAAGGACGTATTTCTTCACACAATGCTCAGTCAACCTGTGGAACTCCTCGCCAGAGGATGTTGCGAAGGCCAAGGCTATAACAAAGGGTCAAAAAAGACCTAGATAAGTTCATGGAGGATGGGTCCATCAATGGCTATTAGCCAGGATGGGGAGGGATGGTGTCCCTAGCTGCTGTTTGCCAGAGGCTGGGAGTGGCCATCAGGGGATGGATCACTTAATGATTCCCTGTTCTGTTCATTCCCTCTGGGACACCTGGCATTGGCCACTGTCGGCAGACAGGACACTGGGCTAGATGGACCTTTGGCCTGACCCAATATGGCCGAACGTATGTTTTTATGGCAGTCAGTGCTTTAACGATGCCAGGGTTGTTTCAGGTCAGAAGATCCACTTGACTATCCCCTCTGCCCGCCCGGGATTTCCTCCCCACGTAACCGCAGCCCCTCCTGGAGCCCTGGGATCCTTTCTGTGGCTTCTTCTCTGCCCGCTCACCACTTATTTCCATGGCCCCGGGCACTGGGCCCAGGGTTTGGCCAAAGCCTCTTCCCGGAAATGTTTGATTTGAAGCCACCAATCATCACGTCACGGCCTGGGTCGGCCAAAGAATTTATCATCCAGTTCCTGGGCTTTGATGAGTCGCTGAAGAAACTCGCCGTCCCGTTTGGAACAAAAAGCAACGAGGCCTTTTCTGTATCTCTGTGAGTTAATTTAATCTTTTTTACATTTACAAAATAAGATTTTTTTTTTTCCTTTGTCGCCTTACAGTACAGTATGATCCAGGAGGACCTAGACTTCCGCTTGTTTCGTTCAGTGTGTTGGCGAGATGCTGGGATAGGAGGGGGAAAGGGACAAGATTCCTCCAAAGGAAATGAACAGAAGTCCCGATCGCACAGTGATTATGGAATTCAGCACCATGAAAAAAGGCAAAAGACTGAACAAAACCCCCCGTCTCACGATGCCGGGGATGGGCCGAGCTTAACATTAAAAACCCCAAAAACCCGAACGCAAAAATTCCGGCGAGAAACAGACAAATACACACGATTACAAAAAAAAAGGCCATTTAAAAAAAACACCCCCCGAACGCTCAAATCAACCCCTCAATAGCAACCAATAAATAGAGAAATCATTACAAAAATGATGTATAAATAAAAAAAAAATACACAACAACAGAAGACAATTTACAAATTGCAAAAATCTGAGGCCTGGAGGTACAAAAAAAAAAACTGAGAAAAAAGCACCCGACGTGTTTCCGGTTTCCAAACAAGTGAGCAGTGGGGAGGCGAAACCTGGCCGGCGGGGGAGTTAAGGCAGATTTCTGTCCTGCTGTCCTGGCTCAGTTGCTGTGGCTGACCTGAGAGAAGTGTAAACCGCGGCTGCGATTGTACGAAACGCTTAACCCAGGGGAAGGCAGCTCCCGGGGGCAGGGTTCCCGCGAAGCCCTGCGCACGGGGGCTGGACGCTGAGCACCGTTCCTCGCTCCCCGTTTTGCACCATCGTTTGCACAATCGGAGACCCAAGCCGGCGGGAATTGGCTCCTTCACGTAAGTTCAGAAGAAAACAAAACCAAGCCAGGAAGACGTGGAATTAAAAAGCCCCCGCCGCCCCCCCCCCATGCCAAGCGGCCAGGATTTAAGAAAGCAGAGTGAGACTCAAGCCCACGCACGCCCACACAAACCGCCCGCCCCGTGCCAATATATATAGAAACCAATGGACAATCTCCCACCGCCACAAATGCACGAAGAGGAAACAAAGAGAAATTGCTGCGTAAAAAACCCGTATCTTTTGTTGGGGGCGGTTTGTTTTTTTGTTGGTTTTGTGTTTGTTTTTTTTTTGCTTCATTTGCTGACGAGAAAAATGTAAAAAGACGACAAAAAAAAAAAAAACGCCCAACCCCCTTTCCCCGCCACTGCCAGTGTCTCCCCCCCGCCCCCCGCCCCTGCAAAACAAACGAGTTAATGCTCCGTCGACGAAGAGAGCTCCTGGCTGAGCTCCAGAGTCTGTGTTCTCCTGTCCCCGCCAAAGGCCGGCGTGTGTCTGCCAGGGAACCGCCCGCCGGCCCCGCCGAGCTGCCCAGGCTCCACGGTTTTCCTTTTCCCGTCTCCTGGGCGGGTTTCTTCTCTTTTTTTTCTGTGTGTTTTTTATTATTTTCCAAAAAAAAAAATATTTTTTTTTAAAAAGTTTCCCCGTGTTCCCCCCCGCCAAGGTCATTTTCAAGAATAAATTAAAAAAAGTTCATTTGTTTGAGTTTCTGTATTCACAGGCTGCTTGCGGATTGGCTCCTTGGATCACGCAGAAGACTGGCTGCTTCTGGGGCTCCGCCCCCTCTCCCTCGTTTCAACAGCAAAGCCGATTGGGCCGGAGAGGTTCCGGTGTAAACAAGAGCTTGTCTGCGATTGGCTGCTGGGACGGGCGGTGCCGAGATGTCCCCTCCTTCTCCCAGCGGGGAAGGGGGGCACTGGGGAAGGGGGAGCTGATTCCTGTCTCTGCCCAGGAAGTACCTGGGCGAGGTCTGGCTCATCTGGAGCTGGGGGATCCAGCCTGCGGGCAGGAAGGAAAGAAAGGGTTAATCGGACCCAGGAGTCCTGTGGGTGGGAGCAGAGCACTCTCTCCCCCCCATACCTTCCCTTTACATTGACTCCTGGGGGAATCCAGCACCACTGCGCACGCGCAGAATTCACCTGCCGCGCAGAATCCCCTCTGCCCCCTGCAGAAAATAGGCTGCAGTCCCCCCTTTTGCCCACCAGGGGCCGCTGTGGCACCAGAACAGAGGAGAGCCCAGCTGCCGACAGGGAAGAGAAAGAGGCTGCCTTCTTCACGCCTCCTGGGCCAGATCAAGTCCATATGGGGGGATGGACAACATGGGGCACATGGGGCTGCTGGGGTCACAGATGGGGGTTCAGAAGGGCTAGTGGGGGGGAAGGAGCTGAATGGGAGTGAGAGTGAGAGTGGGGGGACACATGGGCACAGGGAGAGGCAGGGGGAACGACACATAGGGATAGGGGCGGGGGTGCAGGGCCACATGGGAGAAGGGGGGTGGCTAAGTGGGGGCACAGGGATACATGGGGAAGGGGAGGGAGCGGCTGAGTGGGGGTGCAAGGACACACAGAGATGAAGAAGGGAGTGCAGGGCCACATGGGAGGAGGGGGGTGGCTGAGTGGGGACACATGGACACATGGAGACGGGGGAAGGGGGTGCAGGGTCACACGGGAGGAGGGGGTGGCTGAGTGGGGGTACAAGGACACATAGAGATGGGGGAAGGGGTGCAGGGTCACACGGGAGGAGGGGGGTGGCTGAGTGGGGGTACAAGGACACATAGAGATGGGGGAAGGGGTGCAGGGTCACACGGGAGGAGGGGGTGGCTGAGTGGGGGTACAAGGACACATAGAGATGGGGGAAGGGGTGCAGGGTCACACGGGAGGAGGGGTGGCTGAGTGGGGGTACAAGGACACATAGAGATGGGGGAAGGGGTGCAGGGTCACACGGGAGGAGGGGGTGGCTGAGTGGGGGTACAAGGACACATAGAGATGGGGGAAAGGGTGCAGGGTCACACAGGAGGAGGGGGTGGCTGAGTGGGGGTACAAGGACACATAGAGATGGGGGAAGGGGTGCAGGGTCACACGGGAGGAGGGGGTGGCTGAGTGGGGCTACAAGGACACATAGAGATGGGGGAAGGGGTGCAGGGTCACACGGGAGGAGGGGGTGGCTGAGTGGGGGTACAAGGACACATAGAGATGGGGGAAGGGGTGCAGGGTCACACGGGAGGAGGGGTGGCTGAGTGGGGGTACAAGGACACATAGAGATGGGGGAAGGGGTGCAGGGTCACACGGGAGGAGGGGGTGGCTGAGTGGGGGTACAAGGACACATAGAGATGGGGGAAGGGGTGCAAGGTCACACGGGAGGAAGGGGTGGCTGAGTGGGGGCACACGGACACATGGAGACGGGGGAAGGGGTGCAGGATCACATGGGGATGGGGCGGGATGCAGGGACATATCAAAAACATGGCGCCTGATTCGTTTCTGTTGTGTCATTCAGACGTACTTGCTGACAGGTATTTTGAAATAAAGGACCAAAATAACTGAAACCGGCGAGATAAGATTCTGTGATTTTTCACAATTAAAATATGCGGACGTTTAAAATATTGACCACAGAATTTTCATTTTTTGGGTGCAGACTTTTCCCCAGGAGTGTAGGCTCCAGTGAGTCCGCAGGGAAAAAGGGACACTAGGTGGGAAAATGTGCGCCCTGAAGCCCAGTGACCCCTAGCGCCAGCCCCATCTGCCAGGGAAGAGCGCCCCCTACTGAGCCCCCCGCCCCGCGCCCTGCCCCACAGCGCCCCTGGCCCTCACCAGGGTGAAACTGTCATAGATCTGCATCAGCTCCTCCGTCTTGTACTGCTCCAGCACCACCACGCCATGCAGGGCGGCGCTGCGCTGGCGGGCGCAGTCCTCGCAGTGCACCAGGTACGTGTTCTTGCTGCCGTTCTCGCTCGTCACGAACAGGATATTGAACACCTCCACCTGCAGGGGCGGGACATACGGGCGTGAGCTCCCCCTCCCAGCTGCTGGCTGCACCGTCCCTGTCGGAGAGGAGGCTGGAGCGGCACCAGGCCACCGCCCTAAGGGAAACTAGGGGCAGGGTAGAGCAAGAAATGGAATCCAGGTGTCCTGGCTCCCAGCCCCCTGCTCTAACCCACCAGCCCCCACTCCCCTCCCAGAGCCGGGGAGAGAACCCAGGAGTCCTGGCTCCCAACCCCCCCACGTCCTTTGCCATGTTAATGTATGTACCAGAGCCAGTCCACAAACCCCGCTTCCTCCAGTGCACAGTCCCGCCCCCCCCTGACCCCATCAGAGGCTGTGGGACCCAGGCTGGGTGGCCTGGATCACGGCGGTGATCAATGAGAGATGCAGCTGGCGCAGTGTCGGGGGAGAGAGCTTTATTTGTATGCTTTGCAAAGGTGTGTTCACAGCCACCGCGGTTACAGGTACAGGCCCTCCTAAGCCAGGAGCAGAACCCAGGAGTCCTGGCTCCCAGCCCCCTCTGCTCTAACCACCAGCCCCCACTCTGCTCCCAGAGCCGGGGAGAGAACCCAGGAGTCCTGGCTCCCAAACCCCCTGCTCTAACCACCAGCCCCCACTCCCCTATCAGAGCTGGAGAGAGAACCCAGGAGTCCTGGCTCCCTGCCCTGCCTGCTCCAACCACCAACCCCAGTCCCCTCCCAGAGCTGGGGAGAGAACTCAGGAGTCCTGGCTCCCAGCCCCCCTGGTCTGACCCACGAGCCCCCACTCCCCTCCCAGAGCCGGGGAGAGAACCCAGGAGTCCTGAGTCCTGCCCTGGTGCTTTAAGAGGCACATAAGACACTGCGGCCGCACAGCGACGGTGCCAGATGGTTCGCACACTAGTCCGTGCTCTGCCGGTGTCAGGTCTCCGGAGCCAGGGGCTCTCCCTCGATGCCGAGCCCTGGCTGCCCCAAATGTCGCCCCCCATGGAGGGTCCCTGGCAGGGCGAGCCACGTCCCATGAGCTGGGCTGCGTTTAAGAACCGGTTGGCCGCTTCTTCCCACGGTGGTAAGGCCAATCCGCCCTCGATGCTTGTTAGGTTGCCCCGAGACTGGCTCTGCAGCCGGCCCTGACTGCTGATGGCCGTCTCCGATCCCAGGCCAGGCTCCGGCATCCTCCTCTCTGGACACCAAGTGCCTGGTCCTCCTCCTCGCCCCCAACACTTCTCTCAGTTTTCCCATCTTCACCCGTCGCCAATTCATTTGCATCACATTTTGCCCCGTTGCTCATCCGTCTTCTCCCTGCGTAGCCAAGCGGCTAACCCATTTCTGCCGTGCGTAGCCAAACCACTCACCTGTCTGCACGGCGGTTCGCCAAGCAGCCAATCCAGTCCTGCCACGGTTAGCCAAGTCGCAAAGCCACCTGGGTGGCTTTGCCCTGAGTGGCTAATCCACCGGCACCCCAATGACCCAAGTCGCTAAACTGGTCACGCCGTGTCTGACCGGGTCGCTAACTCTCCGGGTCCGGTTCTGTGGAGGCATTAATCCATTTAAACCTTGTTCAGCCGGGTCACCAATCAATTTATGCCACGCTGAACAGATTCACCACATGTAGCCGCTTGGCTAATCCGTGCTCATTCTGTTTAGCCAAAGGACGGATCCGTTTTCGGCCCGTTTAAATTGCGAATCCACCTACGTTAACCAAGTCGCTAACCGCTCTGCCCCGCGTTCTGATGTCTGCATCCTGTTTGTGCCGTTTGGCTAAATTCTTTATCCATTTACTCCATATTTAGCATGACGGCTAATTCTTTCACACCACATCTAGCCAAATCTCTCCTCCATTTTCTCCCCCTTACGACGAGTCAGGAATCCATTTCCTTCCCATTCAGACAGACTCCTCACTCATTGGTTTCCACCAATTTTAGCCGAGTCGCTAATCCGGTTTTGCCCCCTTTCGCCAAGTCGCTCTTGTCATGTTCCTCCTCCGCATTTCGCTGAGTTGTCCGTCCATTTGCACCACGTTTTGTCGTTGCTCCGTTCCTCCCTGTCCGGCTGCGCCGTTCCGCTGCCTTGGTTACGATCCGCCTCTTCCGTTTTCAGAGGCGATGGGTTTGCGGCCACGTGCCCAGCGTATCCAAAACTCGCGAGTTGCCTTTTTCTCTCTCTCTTTTAAACAAACCGCGTTTCATACTCACTGTTTCTGGCTTTTAAACCGTTACGGAACCCATCTCTTAGTGCGGATGAGGCTGACGCCACAACGAAATCCCAAACTGGATGTGGGACAGGAGGGATTTTAAAGAGTAAACAAATCTCATGCATAGAGCTCAACCTGGTATCCCCTGCTGCCCACAAAGGTGGATTCTCCTTAACTGTGGATTTTATTAACCACACACCCTATCAGAGCGGCATCCGAGCTGGGAGACGGTGAAGCAAAGAAGGGTGGTTCGGTTGGGTCTCTGCTGCGCCCACCTCCGAGAGGCGGCGCAGCCAACTCTGCCCGACAGTTCAGGGACGGCAGATCCCATCTCCGACTGAAGCGGCAGGTTGAAGATTTGGAAGCGGAAGGGATGCCCTCGGGTGCGGGTCAGGCCGGGTTACCAGCCCTCGAGGCCGAGGGGTGTGGCTGTCTCGGCCGAAGGACGGGAAAATCTGGCAACACAGCGACCTCTAGTGCCCGGCGGGTGCTAGAGGAGCTGGCCGGTAGCTAGCGGCTGCAGCGGGAACCCCGCCTCTCAGCCCTGGCACTCACGTCACACTCGTTGCAATAGTACGCCGGCTCGTCCTTCACCCGGCCCTGATAGGCGATCTTCTTCCCCGAACGCACCAACGTCTCCCGCAGCACCTGGCAGTGCTTGATGGACTGCATGAGGCAATACCTAGCAGGGAGAGACGACCAGGAATGAGTGAGTGGGATGGAGAGGGAGAGAGACGTGGGCAAGCGCTCGGAGGGGGGAGCTGCCCTAAGTGTCACCGACACTGCCTGAGTCTGCCGAGAGCCTGAGCCCATTGCTCTGAGAGCAGGGGAGCTGCCCCATGCATCTCAATGGGGTGGTAACTCCCACTCCAATTGCAAGGGGGCCCCCGCCACGCCCACCAGCTGGGCTCACAGGGCAGGAGGTAGGGCAGGGTGGAGAGGAGTCACAGGGGCGCTGCTCACTTGATCATCTTGTGGAGGTCGGGGTCGCTGATCTTGACCGTCCGGGCGACGTTCCACGAGACGTGGATCATGGGCACGATGGATTTCACGTTCTTCACCTCGTTCCACTCGTAGCGCTCCAGGGCCAGTTGGTATTGATAGGCTGCAGGAGGGGGAGAGGGTGAGGCAGCGGTCGGCAAAATCCCACCCCAGACACAGCCGCAGCCCTGGGCCCCATTCCCCGTCCCCACCCTGCAGCCAGCCAGTCCCTGCCCTGGGGCCGGAGGGGAGCCAGTGCTCCCTAGAGGGGACAGGCCCCATGCCCCATTCCCTGCCCCCCTGAACCCACCAGTACCCTCCTGAGGATGCAGTACACATTTCTGCCACTTGGTGGAGCCAAATACATGGGAGATGAACATAAGAACGGCCAGTGTCCGTCATCCGACAGCGGCCAGGGGCAGGTGCCCCAGAGGGAATGAACGGAACAGGGAATCAGCAAGTGACCCAGCCCGTCGCCCATTCCCAGCATCTGGCAAACCAAGGCTGGAGACACCCTCCCTGCTCATCCTGGCTAATAGTCATTGCTGGACCCATCCTCCATGAACTTATCTAGTTCTTTTTTTAACCCCGTTAAAGTCTTGGCCTTCGCAACATCCTCTGGCGAGGAGTTCCACAGGTTGACTGTGCATTGTGTGAAGAAATACGTCCTTTGGTTTATTTTAAACCTGCTGCCTATTCATTTCATCGGGTGACCCTGGTTCTTGTGTTACGAGGAGTAAACAACACTTCTTTATCTACTTTCTCCCCACCAGTCATGATTTTATAGACCTCTAGCATATCCCCCCTTAGTCGTCTCTTTTCCAAGCTGAAAAACCCCAGTCTTATCAATCTCTCCTCACACGGAAGCCGTTCCAGAATCATTTTTGTTGCCCTTTTCTGAACCTTTTCCAATTCCAATCTCTCTTTTTTGAGATGGGGCGACCACACCTGCTTGCAGTATTCAAGATGTGGAGTCCCATGGGTTTATATAGAGGCAACGGGATATTTTCTGTCCTATTATCTATCCCTTTCTTAATGATTCCCAATGTTCTGTTTGCATTTTTAACGCCGCTGCACATTGAGCGGATGTTTTCAGAGAACGATCCACAGTGACTCCATGATCCCTCTCTCGAGTGGAAACCCTATCATTGTATATGTAGCGTTGGGATTACGTTTTCCAATGTGCGTTACTTTGCATTTATCAACAAGAAATTTCACCTGCCATTGTGTTGGCCAGTCACCCAGTTCTGTGAGATCCTTTTGGAGCTCTTTGCAGTCTGCCCGGGACTTAACTATCTTGAGTAATTTTGTATCATCTGCAAGTTTTGCCACCTCACTGGTTACCCCTTTTTCCAGATCCTTTATGAATATGTTGAACAGGACTGGGCCCAGTACAGACCCCTTGGGGGACACCACTATTTACCTCTCTCCGTTCTGAAAACTGGCCATTTATTCCTACCCTTTGTTCCCCATCTTTTAACCGGTTATTAATCCATGAGAGAACCCTCCCTCTTATTCCCGTGGCTGTTTACTTTGCCTAAAAGCCTTTGGTGAAGGACCCTGTCAAAGGCTTTCTGAAAATCTAAGTACACTAGATCCACTGGATCCCCCTTGTCCACATGTTTGCTGACCCCTCTCAAAGAATTCTAGTAGATTGGTGAGGCGTGATTTCCATTTATTAAAACCATGTTGACTTTTCCCCAACAAATTATGTTCGTCTATGTGTCTGACAATTTTGTTCATTACTATGGTTTCAACCAGTTTGCCTGGTACTGAAGTCAGGCTTACCGGCCTGTAATTGCCAGGATCATCTCTGGAGCCCTTTTTAAAAATTGGTGTCACATTAGCTATCCTCCAGCCATCTGCTGCAGAAGCTGATTTAAGTGATACGTTACAGATGACAGTTAGTAGTTCTGAAATTTCACATCTGAGTTCCTTCAGAACGCTTGGGTGAATCCCATCTGGTCCTGGTGACTTACTGCTGTTTAATTTATCAATTTCTTCCCAAACCTCCTCTACTGACACCTGAGTCTGGGACAGTTCCTCAGATCTGTCACCTAAACGGAAGGGCTCAGGTTTGGGAATCTCCCTCACGTCCTCAGCCGTGAAGACCGATGCAAAGAACTCGTTTTAATTTCTCCGCAATGGCCTTATCGTCCTTGAGTGCTCCTCGATCGTCCAGCAGCCCCACTGGCTGTTTAGCAGCTTCCTGGTTCCAAAGTACTTAAAAAAATGTTGCTCTGACTTTTTGAGTCTTTGGCTAGCTGTTCCTCAAACTCTTTTTTGGCCTTCCAAATTGTATTTTTACACTGCGTTTGCCAGTGTTTATGCTCCTTTCTATTTCCCTCACTAGGATTTAACTTCCACTCTGTAAAGGACGCCTTCTTGCCTCTTTGAAAAGTTTCCACACAGTTTGCAGAGATTTCACTTTTGGCACCGCACCCTTTAATTTCCTCAGTTTTGTGTAGTTCCCCTTTCCGAAATGAAATGCTACCGTGAGGCCGATGTGTTTTCCCCACGACAGGGATATTACATTTAATAATATTATGGTCACTGTTACAAGGACACAGAGAATCTCCATTAATAGATCCTCCCCTAAAGGACGTCTCTGTCCGAACCACATGCTCCTCCGCACCTGTCAGATGGTTTGAGGCAGGGAGCTCCTGTGGGGGTCCTGCTGGGGTTCCTGCCCTGGTAAGGGGGGGTCTCCAGATTCCCTGCCCCACTGTCTCTCAGCTTGAACCCCAGCCCCCTCTGCTACCCTCCTCCCAGGCCCAGCAGCCCAGCCCCACAGCCACCGATGTCCCACCCTCTGAGGGCCCCCCTGGTCCCTCTGCCTGCACCTGTGAGGGGCCCGACGTTCCAGGCGATGTTGTTACACCACCCCGTGGCCTGCACCCAGTGCACGGTGCCTGCGTTGATCCACACCAGGTCCCCAGGGCGCTGAATGAACCGGTACACAGGGATGTTCGACTTGTACAGGTCCTCCAGGATGGGCCACCAGGAGCCCGTCAGGTAGTCCACGCCATGCCTGCCGGGGGGAGCGGGGGGTGAGACTCAGAAGGGGAAGGGTCCCCAGTACAGCGCCATGGCTCTGCTCCTGCACTCACTGCAGAAGGTGCAGACGGTCTCCAAGTAATGCCCCGCCCCTGTGGCCCTGGCCCCGCCCCTCACCTGTTGCAGAAGCTGCAGATGGTCTCCAAGTAATGTCCCGCCCCCGAGGCTCTGGCCTCGCCCCTGAGGCTCTGGCCCCACCCCCGAGGCTCTGGCCCCACCCCTGACCTGTCACAGAAGGTGCGGATGGTCTCCAAGTAATGCCCTGCCCCTGAGGCTCTGGCCCCGCCCCTGACCTGTCGCAGAAGCTGCGGATGGTCTCCAAGTAATGCCCCGCCCCTGAGGCTCTGGCCTCACCCCCGAGGCTCTGGCCCCGCCCCTGAGGCTCTGGCCCCACCCCCGAGGGTCTGGTCCCACCCCTGACCTGTCACAGAAGGCGCTGATGGTCTCCCAGTAATGCTCGTGCACCGCGAACCACTCGCAGTCGCCTGGTCCGATGTTGATGTTCACGGAGCAGAAGTTGTTGTTCTCCTGGTGGCCTGAGGCGGGGGGAGCGATGCGATGTGAGGACACGGTGGGCATTAAGGGGATAGAGGTGGGGGCGTTAAGGGGACAGAAGGGGAGAGTTAAGGAGATGGGGGATGTTAAGGAGATGGAGGAGGAGAGTTAAGGAGATAAGGGGATGTTAAGGGGATGGAGGGGGAGAGTTAAGGAGATGGGAGGATGTTAAGGGGATGGACGTGGGGACGTTAAGGGGACGGAAGGGGAGAGTTAAGGAGATGGGGGATGTTAAGGGGACGGAAGGGGAGAGTTAAGGAGATGAGGGGAAGTTCAGGGGATAGAGGTGGGGGCGTTAAGGGGACTGAAGGGGAGAGTTAAGGAGATGGGGGGATGTTAAGGGGACGGAAGGGGAGAGTTAAGGAGATGGGGGGGTGTTAAGGGGAAAGGATGTTAAGGGGATAGAGGTGGGGGCGTTAAGGGGACGGAAGGGGAGAGTTAAGGAGAAGGGGGGATGTTAAGGGGATGGAGGAGGTGACAGACCCCTCCACCTCCAGGACACTCCGACCCAGTCCGGCCTCCGCTCCCCACACCCACTCACCTGGTGTCCGGCTGCCTGGTACTTTCATGTAGAGCTGCACCGTGTTCATGCCCAGGATGGTGTGACCCACGTGACTCAACATGTTCCCCGTCGACGTGACCCGCATGAAGGCTGGTAGCTTCAGCAGCTCCTGCAGCTGTGGCTTCCACCTGGCAATGAGGTGGCGGGGATGTCAGATGGTGTCCTCACCCCCCCCCACGGGTCCCCCTTCCCCCCCACAGAGAGCCCCCCGCCTGGCCCAGACCTCCTCTCTTCCTAGGGGGCAGCCTGTTGGGGAGGGCGCTGCAAACCCACCCACCCCTGTGCCCCCCAAAGGAGCCGGGCAAGCACGTGGGGGTCAGATCTCCCCCCCCACCTCCCTGCCCGGTTTGCCCCCTGCCCCTCACCCCGCCCCCTCACCGCTTGGCATCGGACAGGTCGATGTTGGTCCCGAATTTGATGATCTGGTGGGATTTCTGGTCCACGTTGCTGCTGGAGAGAGAGAGGCTTTATGGGGGTGCAGGGAGGGGTCCCCCGTCTCTCCCTTCCCTCTGCCCCCCCAGCTCAGGGTTCATGCTTCCCCGCCCTCAAGCCCCAGATCCCTCGCGCAATGAGCGTGGAGCGATCCCCACACAGAATGAGCTCATAGGTAAGCGCCCCAAAACTGGGGGTCAGGTCCCCTCCGCTGCGATCCCCTCAAACGCCTGGCAAATGTTGGGTCACATCTCCCCGCAGATTCCCCCAGGCACAGGACTGCAGACCCTCTTCAATATCGGGGGTCACAGCCCCCCAACCCGCCAATACTGGGGTCACAACCCCCTGCAATATTGGGGTCACAGCCCCCCACAGCGCGCCCAATACTGGCCCACTTCCTGCCCAGAGGATAAAGGAACAGGCAGGACAGGGCAGGGCGTGCAGGGGGGCACCCCAATTCCCTCCCCCCACCCATGCTCCCATCGTACCTGGGGGGTGTCTCCGTGGTGCTGTCGGGTTCATCAGCATCCTCCTCATCGCTTTCCTTGTCTTCCTGCTCCGGAGAGAGCGCGTCAAATGGGGCCTCCCCCACACAGCCCCCGTTGGCATAAACCAGGTCTGCCCTACACACAACCCCCCCATCGACACAAACCAGGGTCCACACACACACATAGCCCCCCCGGTGGCACAAACCACCACCCCCACAAAGCCTCCCATTGGCACAACCCGCCCCCCCCACAGCCCCCCATCGGCACAAACCACCCCCCCACAAAGCCCCCCGTTGGCACAAACTGGGGTCCCTCCCACGTAGCCCCCCATTGGCACAACCCGCTCCCCCCACACACACACAAAGCCCCCCGTCGGCACAAACCGGGGCTTTGCCATGGGCACCAGGCATCCCCCTGGAGATGGGATCCCCCAGACGTGCCGATGGTGGGGTCCAGGCCCCCCATTCTCTGTGGCCCCCACGGGAAGTTGGAGCCCCGGCCCCCCCGCACTGACCTGCAGCGACTCCTGGAAGGAGGAGGCCTGGTACTGGGCGTACTTGGCGATGGTGGTGTGCGAGCGGCTGCTCTCGCACGGCCACACCTGGTGGGTGCCTGACAGGTCCCAGTTCTCGTCCGAGGGCTGCTGCACCTGGGTGCGGACTTCCACGGCGTGCTCCCCGCTAGCCTCCACCAGCGTCTTGGTGCTGAACAGGCCCAGGTCTGGGGGGGACACGGGTGTGGGAAAGAGTCAGGGACCCCCAGAGCCCCACGTCCGCATTGGCCACGGGAGAGAGACACGGGCCAGGCCCCGTCCCCCCAGAGCCCCCCATCTGCATCGGCCACGGGAGAGAGACACGGGCCAGGCCCCGTCCCCACAGAGCCCCCCATCTGCATCGGCCACGGGAGAGAGACACGGGCCAGGCCCCGTCCCCCCAGAGCCCCCCATCTGCATCGGCCACGGGAGAGAGACATGGGCCAGGCCCCGTCCCCCCAGAGCCTCCTGTGTGCGTTCGCCACGGGAGAGAGACACAGGCCAGGCCCCGTCCCCCCAGAGCCCCCCATCTGCATCGGCCACGGGAGAGAGACACGGGCCAGGCCCCGTCCCCCCAGAGCCTGCTGTGTGCGTCGGCCATGGGAGAGAGACACGGGCCAGGCCTCGTCCCCCCAGAGCCCCCCACCTGCATCGGCCTCTGGAGAGAGACATGGGATGGGCCCGTGTCCCCCCAGAACCCTCCGTCTGCATTGGCCACGGGAGAGAGTTACGGGCCGGGCCCCGTCCCCACAGAGCCCCCCATCCGCATTGGCCATGGGAGAGAGACACGGACTGGGCCCCTGTCCCCCCTGAGCCCCCCGTCTGCATCGGTAATGGGAGAGAGACACAGGCTGGGCCCCCGTCCCCCCAGAGCCCCCCGTCAGCATCGGCCTCTGGAGAGAGACACGGGCCGGGCCCCCGTCCCCCCGAGACCCCCTTCAGCACCAGCCATGGGAAAGAGAGACACGGGCCGGACCCCCCATCCTCCCTGCACCCCCACCCCCGCGTGCCCCCCGGCGAGGCACTCACTGAGGCGCAGGGAGCCAGCCAGCCCCCGGATGACCGTGATGGGGTTCTTGGGGTCGGTGCAGAACTGCAGCAGGACGGGCGAGAAGGCGTCGCGTTTGCTCTCCAGCTGCCAGGGGGAGGGAGCGTGAGAAATGCAAACGTCTGGTAACCCCGTTCCCCCCCCCCGGTATCCCCGTCCCCCCCGGTAACCTCCTCTCCCCTGGTAACCCCCTCTCCCCTGGTATCCCCATCTGCTCCCAGCCCCCTCCGGTATCCTCGTCCCCTGCAGGCCCCTCTGATATCCCCGTCTGCTCCCAGCCCCCTCCAGTAACCCCTCCCCCCCAGGTATCCCCATCTGCTCCCAGCCCCCTCCAGTATCCCCAGCCCCCTCTGGTATCCTCATCCCCCCCTACGTATCCCCATCTGCTCCCAGCCCCCTCCGGTATCCCCAGCCCCCTCCGGTATGCTCGTCCCCCTAGTATCAGAGGGGTAGCCGTGTTAGTCTGGATCTGTAAAAGCAGCAGAGAATCCTGTGGCACCTTATAGACTAACAGCTCACGCTCCAAAACGTCTGTTAGTCTATAAGGTGCCACAGGATTCGTCCCCCTAGGTATCCCCATCTGCTCCCAGCCCCCTCCAGTATCCCCAGCCCCCTCCGGTAATCTCGTCCCCCCCCGGTATCCCTGACTGCTCCCAGCCCCCTCCGGTATCCTCGTCCCCTGCAGGCCCCTCTGATATCCCCATCTGCTCCCAGCCCCGTCCGGTATCCCCAGCCCCCTCCGGTAATCTCGTCCCCCCCCCGGTATCCCTGACTGCTCCCAGCCCCCTCCGGTATCCCCAGCCCCCTCCGGTATCCCCGTCTGCCCTGGTATCCCTGGGCCAGACCCCCGGACCCCTCCGGTATCCCCAGCCCCTTCCGGTATCTTCATCCCACCTGGACCTCTCTGGTATCCCCGTCTGCCCCCAGCCCAGCCCCCCAAGCCAGTATATCTCCCCCCCCAGTCAGACCCCTGGGCCCCCACACCCTGGCGCAATCACTCACGTAGATGCTGGGTGTGGGGGGGTTGAGTTTGTCCCGTGGCAGCTTCTCCTCAGCGTTGATGAGGGGTTTGACGGACTGGGCGACCGACAGATACGACTCCTTGAACTTTCCCTTCACCCTGGCGTGCCTGGGGGGAGAACGCAGCCCATTGGGGGCAGGGCACGGCCTGGGGCTGGGGGCAATGGGGCAGGAGGGGTCCCAGGGACTGGGGTGGGTGGGCTATGGGGCAGGGGGCATCCTGGGCTGGGGCTATGGGGCAGGAGGGGTCGCAGGGGCTGGGGTGGATGGGCTATGGGGCAGGCGGAGACCAGGGGATGGGGTGGGTGGGTTATGGGACGGGGGAGTCCTAGGGGCTGGGGTGTCAGTGGGGGTTATGGGGCAGGAGGAGTCTCAGGGGCTGGGGTGGGTGAGCTATGGGGCAAGAGGAGTCCCAGGGACTGGAGCGAGGGGCTATAGAGCAGGGGGCGTCCCAGGGGCTGGTGTGGGGGGCTATGGGGCAGGGGGCATCCCAGGGGCTGGGGCGGGTGAGCTGTGGGACAGGAGGGATTCCAGGGGCTGGAGCTAGGGGCCGTGGGGCAGGGGACATCCCAGGGGCTGGGGTGGGGGGCTATGGGGCAGGGGGCATCCCAGGGCCTGGGGTGGGTGGGCTATGGGGCAGGAGGGGGTCCCAGGGTCTGGAGCTAAGGGCTATGGGGCAGGGGGCATCCCAGGGGCTGGTGTGGGGGCTATGGGGCAGGGGGCGTCCCAGGGGCTGGTGTGGGGGGCTATGGGGCAGGGGGAGTCCCAGGCTGGGGTCTGAGGATCATGGCAATGAAGGGGGTGTAGTGAGCTCCGCTGCCCACCGGGTGGCTGCCTGAACCCTGCTCTGTCCCCAGGATGTTGGGGTGCAGAACTCAGCACCCCCCAACCCATTACGGCACAGGACTAGCACCAGGGGGCCCGGGAGGCATGTGGAGGTGTTGGGTCCATGTGTGTTTCGGGGGTGGGGGGGTTTCGAGTGGGGGTCTTGGGGCACCAAGAGGGGCTACGTGAGAGGGATGGGGGGGGGACTGCACAGGCAGGGGGAACTGGGGATGCTGGTGGGCGGATATGGGGGTGCAGGCAGGGGTATGGGGACACACAGGCAGGGGGAACTGGGGGTGCTGGTGGGTGGATACGGGGGTGCAGGCGGGGGTATGGGGACACACAGGCAGGGGGAACTGGGGGTGCTGGTGGGTGGATACGGGGGTGCAGGCAGGGGTATGGGGTCGCACAGGCAGGGGGAACTGGGGATGCTGGTGGGTGGATACGGGGGTGCAGGTGGGGGGATGGGGGTGCACAGGCAGGGGAAACTGGGGATGCTGGTGGGCGGATACAGGGGTGCCGGCGGGGGTATGGGGACACACAGGCAGGGGGAACCGGGGTGCTGGTGGGAGCTATAGGGGTGCAGGCAGGGGTATGGGGACACACAGGCAGGGGGAACCGGGGTGCTGGTGGGTGGATACGGGGATGCAGGTGGGGGGATGGGGACACACAGGCAGGGGGAACTGGGGGGTGCTGGTGGGTGGATACGGGGGTGCAGGTGGGGGGATGGGGGTGCACAGGCAGGGGGAACTGAGGATGCTGGTGGGCGGATACAGGGGTGCCGGCGGGGGTATGGTGGCACACAGGCAGGGGGAACTGGGGATGCTGGTGGGAGCTATAGGGGTGCAGGCAGGGGGTATGGGGACACACAGGCAGGGGGAACTGGGGATGCTGGTGGGTGGATACGGGGGTGCAGGCAAGGGTATGGGGGTCGCACAGGCAGGGGGAACTGGGGATGCTGGTGGGCAGCTACGGGGGTGCAGGCAGGGGTATGGGGACACACAGGCAGGGGGAACCGGAGTGCTGGTGGGCGGATACGGGGGTGCAGGTGGGGGGATGGGGGTGCACAGGCAGGGGGAACTGGGGATGCTGGTGGGCAGCCATGGGGGTGCAGGCAGGGGTATGGGGACACACAGGCAGGGGGAACCGGAGTGCTGGTGGGCGGATACGGGGGTGCAGGTGGGGGGATGGGGGTGCACAGGCAGGGGGAACTGGGGATGCTGGTGGGCGGATACGGGGGTGCAGGCGGGGGGTATGGGGGACACACAGGCAGGGGGAACTGGGGATGCTGGTGGGCAGCCATGGGGGTGCAGGCAGGGGTATGGGGACACACAGGCAGGGGGAACCGGGGATGGTGGTGGGCAGCTACGGGGGTGCAGGCAGGGGTATGGGGACACACAGGCAGGGGGAACCGGGGTGCTGGTGGGCGGATACGGGGGTGCAGGTGGGGGGATGGGGGTGCACAGGCAGGGGGAACTGGGGATGCTGGTGGGTGGATACGGGTGTGCAGGCGGGGGTATGGGGGTCGCACAGGCAGGGGGAACTGGGGATGCTGGTGGGCAGCTACGGGGGTGCAGGCAGGGGTATGGGGACACACAGGCAGGGGGAACCGGGGTGCTGGTGGGCGGATACGGGGGTGCAGGTGGGGGGATGCGGCGCACAGGCAGGGGGAACTGGGGATGCCAGGTGCCGCGGTGGGGGCTCCGGCGGCGGGCCCCGGGGGGGGGCCGGCACTCACTTGCTGGCGCGCACCACCTCGGCGGCGCTGTGGGCGATGGTGAGCTCGGCCAGCGGGAGGCGCCGCTCCTCCACCTCGGAGGCGATGAAGGTCTCCTTGTCCCCGCTCTCCACCTTGATGAGCCGGATCTTGAGCTCCTTGGGGGGCCCCTCGGTGAAGGAGCGCAGCTTCAGCAGGTCGGCCGGGCACACGCCGGCGGGGCCGGGGCCCGGGCCCTCCTCCTTGCGGGCGGGGCGGGCGGCGCTCGGGCTGGGGGGCGGCGGGCGGGGGCGGCTTGCCGGCTTTGCCCGCCTCGCCCTGGGCGCCGTTCTCCCGCGCCTGGCAGGCGGTGCGCTGCGGATCCAGGTTGCCGAGCACCTGCCGGTTCTTCTCCTTGGGGGCTTTGCCCTCCCGCCGGTGCCGCCGCCCGTCCTTGCCCGCCCGCCGGTGCCGCCGGTGCTCCTTCTCCGGCCGGCGGGGCGGCGTGGCCGGCGGGGGTGGGCAGCCGGGGGGCCGGGCTGGGCTCCCGCCCCGCCCGCTCCACCAGGGTCTCGCAGGCTCGGCTGATCTCTTCCAGCACCTCCGACTCCGTCTTGGGGGCCCGGGGCTCCGGCGAGGCCCCCGCCGGCGCCTCGCCCCGGGCGCCCCCAGCCCAGGCCTGGCTTGAGGTAGAATACGGCGAGGAAGACGCCGGCGGGTGGCGGCGGGGCGGGGGGCTTCTTGGCCCCGGCGGGGGGCTTGGCCCGGTAGGCATGTTTCTGCCCCTCCAGCACGCTGGCCAACGACCGCAGCAGGCTGGCCGTGCTGGGCGGGGGGCACTTCCCGGACTCCTCCCGCTTGCCGAAGGGGTAGAGCCGGGGCGGCTCCGGCTTGGGGTACTCGAACGGGGGGGGCCGGCGGTGGCTTTGGTCTGGCCAGGGGGGGCGGACCGGGCAGGAGCGGGGCGGGAGGGGGCGGGAAGCCGGGGGGGGGGCCCGGCCTCCCGTTCCTCGTCCTCCCGCCGGATCGACTCATCCAGCATCTTCATGATGTTGGCCAAGCCGTCGGGCAGGATCTTGGAGAATTCGGGGGGCTCCTCGAACTGGTCCTCCAGGGTGGACCCGGGGAAGTCGAAGAGGCGCCGGGCCGCCCCGGGGGGCGTTTCCGGCGGGGGGCCCGGCTCCGGAGGCAGCGTCTTTGGGTAGGAAGCCCTGGGGGGCTGGGGCGGGGGGCTTGGCTGGGGCCTGAAGTTTCCTGAGGTATTTGCGGGGCCGGGGGAGGCCTTGGGGACCCCCTCCCCGCCCTCCGGGGGCCGAGCTTCGCGGGGGGGGTGTCTCCAGCCAGATGTCGGGGGGGCTGGGGGGCTCCTGCTTGGCAAAGGCGCAGCGGTAGGTGGGAGGGGGCGAGGAAGGGGTGGGGGGTGGCGGGGGGTTGGGCTCACCCTCCGTCCGGGGCGCCCCGGCCCCCCTACTCCCCTGGCTGCTGGTGGTGGAATCCTGGAAGCCCCCCCGGGGCCCGGCCGAGTCACAGGGACCCAGCTGGGGCTCCCCCCCCGCACCCGAACAGGATCTCGTCCAGGGGGTCCCCCCCGGCCGCAGCCTCCCCCTGGTCCCGGACGCCTGGGCCCTTCAGCCAGGGCAGGGGGGGCGGGGCAGGGCCTGGCTCGGGGGGCCCCTGGCTGGTGGAGGAAGGGGGCGGGGGGGGCGCAGGGCCGGCTGGAGGAGGGGTGGGGGGCAGGGCCGGGGGCCGGGCGCTCCACGTTCTCCGGGGCTGGGCTGGATGGCGCCGGGGTTTGGTAACGGTCAGGAGCCTGTGGGGGGGGGGGGGGGGGGCAGAGAGACGGCAGCCGATCAGTGAGCAGCCTGGACTGGGGCAAAGCAGCCCCCCCAGACACCGGGATCCCGGCCGGACCCCACTGCCCGCCCCAGAAACCAGGACCCAGCCAGAACCCCCCCAGACACTGGGACCCCGGCCAGACCCCCGCCCCCAGAAACCAAGACCCAGCTAGAACCCCCCAGCCCCCCAGACACCGGGACACCGGCCGGACCCCCCTCCCCCCCCGCAGACACCGGGACTCAGCCAGACCCCGCCCCCAGAAACCAGGACCCAGCCAGAACCCCCCAACCCCCCCCAGACAATGGGACCCCAGCCAGATCCCCCTCCCCCCCACAGACACTGGGACCTAGACAGACCCCCCACCCCCCCAGACACCAGGACCTCAGGCAGAACCCCCCCCAGACATCAGGACCCAGCCAGAACCCCCCGCTTCCCTAGACACTGGGACCCAGCCAGAGCCCCCCCCAACCCCCACAGACAGCGGGACCCCAGCTGGCCTCCCCAGACCCCAGGACCCAGCCAGACCCCCACCAGACACCGGGACCCCAGACAGGCCCCCCAGCCCCCCCCGACACCGGGACCCCAGCCAGAACCCCCCTGGGCTGGAGAACCCGTCCTGCCTCACCCCCCCCCCCAGGCTCCACTCACCAAGCTAGGGCCCGGCTCCCCCCGCGGGGGCTTGCTGGTGGGGGGGGCCGGCCGGGGGGGGGCCGCGGGGCGTAAGGCACGCAGGTGACGCTGGCTGGTGAGGTGCTGGGGTCCGGCCGCCCCCGGGGAACTCGGCTGGCTCTAAGGTCACTTCCAGTGGAGCGGGCCTGGCCGCCGAGGCTCTCTCCGGAGGGGCGGGGGCCGGGGGACGCGGGGGGCAGGCGGTGGGGGGGGCGGGTGCGAGCCGTAGGCGGGAGCCGGGTACGGGAAGGGGTGGGCGACCGAATTCCTCGGCTCCTGCGGGAGGGAGAGAGACAGTGAGAGAGAGACGGGGCCTGGGGCCCATCCCCTCCCCTCTGGGGGGCGCTGGCCCCATGGCGGGGACCGGCTGGCTCAGGGGGGCAGGGAATGGGGCAGGGGCCTGTCCCCTCTAGGGGGCGCCGGTTCCCACCCGGCCCCAGGGCAGGGACTGGCTGGCTCTGGGGGGCAGGGAATGGGGCAGGGGCCTGTCCCCTCTAGGGGGCGCCGGCTCCCACCCGGCCCCAGGGCAGGGACTGGCTGGCTCAGGGGGGCAGGGAATGGGGCAGGGGCCTGTCCCCTCTAGGGGGTGCCGGCTCCCACCCGGCCCCAGGGCAGGGACTGGCTGGCTCTGGGGGGCAGGGAATGGGGCAGGGGCCTGTCCCCTCTAGGGGGCGCCGGCTCCCATCCGGCCCCAGGGCGGGGACTGGCTGGCTCGCGGGGGGTGGGGGGGGTAGATGGGGCTGGGGGAAGGGGGGGGCAGCAGAGAGCCAGGGTTGAACAGGGCCATGAGTCCAAGGCCCCCCTCCCCCAGGAGCTGCCCCCCATGGGTTAGGGGGCCCGGGAGGACGTGTTGGCCGGGGGGGGCGGGGGGGTTACCTGTCTCTCCGGCGCAGCCACGTTCTTGCGCTCAGGCCCCCACGTGTCGCCATGGAGGGGGTTCCACAGCCCGGGCTTGGGCAGCTGGTAGTGGGGGGTCCCCGGGGGGGGCTGCCCGGCCACGTTCCCGCTCTGCTTGGGGGGTGGGGAGAGGGGGTGAGCGCGGATGGGCTCTGCCCTGCACTCAGCCCTGGGAAGCTCAGGGGAGACCCCCCCCTTGGGGATCCCCCCCTCACATGCCCCCTGGGCTCCCTCGCCTGCCTCTGGGGTCCTCTCCCCCTCCCATCACCACATCCACCTTGGGAACTCCCTCCCCCGCCTGCCCCTGGGGTCCCCCTCCCCCACCTGCCCCAGGACCCCCTCCCTTCCCCACATCCCCCCCGGATCCCCCCTCCCCCGCCTGCTCCGGGACCCCCTCCCCCTCCCTACCCCCACAACCACCCCGGGAACTCCCTCCCCCTCCCCCGCCTGCCCCGGGACCCCTCCCCCTCCCTTCCCCACATCCCCCCTGGGGTCCCCCTCCCCCTCCCTTCCCCATAAACACCCTGGGAACTCCCCCTCCCCCACCTGCCTCTGGGGTCCCCCTTCCCCACTCCCCTGCCCTCCCCTCCAGCTACCTGCTCGGGGCTGGCGCTCCTCCTCCTCTTTATGGGACTGGACAGCTCGCTGTGCCCGGGGTGGGGCGGGTGCTGGGCGGGGGGGATGGGCTGCACCACGGGGGGCTCCATGGGGGGCGCCGGCCGCTTCAGCTGGGGGCTGCGCTTGGCTGAGAAATTCCGCTTCTGTGGGGGGCGGGGAGGGGGAAGATGTAGGGGGCGGGGGAGGGTGAGAACGACACCCTTGAACCAATCCTCCCCCACCCAAGAGCCACTGCCCCACCCCCTCCCGCCGGTCCCCCCCCCCGGGCACCCCGCCCCGCCAGCTGCTCACCTCCAGGTGCAGGAGGTTCCACACCTGCTGCAGGGGGGGCAGGGCCTTGTTCCGGTGATGGGACGAGCCCGAGTGGAAATTCCACAGCTGAGCCTGGTGGGGGGCCAGAGAGACGTGAGTCGGGGGGGAGCCCAGTGCCAGGGTGACCAACTCACCTCCTGCACTCAAACCACCAGCACCTCCCTGACCGGTACCCTCCTCCCACCACCTCCCTCCCATCCGTGCAATGGGTCAGTCCAGCCCAGAACCCTCCTCCCCCAATCAATCCAATGGGCCAGTCCAGCCCAGAACCCCCCTCCCCCAGTCAATCCAATGGGCCAGTCCGGCCCAGAATGCCTCTCCCCCAATCAATCCAATGGGTCAGTCCAGCCCAGAACCCTCCTCCCCCAATCAATCCAATGGGCCAGTCCAGCCCAGAACCCCCCTCCCCCAGTCAATCCAATGGGCCAGTCCGGCCCAGAACGCCTCTCCCCCAATCAATCCAATGGGTCAGTCCAGCCCAGAACCCTCCTCCCCCAATCAATCCAATGGGCCAGTCCAGCCCAGAACCCCCCTCCCCCAGTCAATCCAATTGGCCAGTCCGGCCCAGAACGCCTCTCCCCCAATCAATCCAATGGGCCAGTCCGGACCAGAACCCCTCTCCCCAATCAATCCAATGGGCCAGTCCGGACCAGAACCCCTCTCCCCCAATCAATCCAATGGGCCAGTCCGGACCAGAACCCCTCTCCCCCAATCAATCCAATGGGCCAGTCCGGACCAGAATCCCCTTCCCCCCGGTCAATCCAATGGGCCCACACAACCCAGACCACCCACCCCATCCCCCGCTCAGGCCAATGGGCCCACCCGGCCCAGAACCATCATCCCCGGTCAGTCCAATGGGCCCATCCAGCCCAGAACCCCCCCTCCCCAATTAAGCCAATGGGCCAGTCCAGCCCAGAACCATCATCCCCGATCAATCCAATAGACCTGTCTGGCCCAGAACCCCCCTCCTTGATCAGGCCAATGGGCCAGTCCAGCCCACAACCCCCACCCCCAATAAATCCAATGGACCTACCCGGCCCAGAACCCCCCCTCCCCTAATCAGTTCCATGGACCTACCCAGCCCAGAACCATCATCCCCAATCAGCCCAATGGGCCCATCTGGCCCAGAACCTCCCTCCCCCAATGAGCCCCATGGACCTACCCGGCCCAGAACCATCATCCCCGATCAGCCCAAGGGACCCACCCGGGTGTTGCCAAACTCCACATAGCAGCCACTAGGTGTCGCTGTCTAAGCTCTCAAAAAAAGCCAACAATGTCACTGAACACAATTTCCAGAGAATTACACAGCGAATGACACCCACACCCACGCACACGCCCACAGCTAAGCAAGTACAGTCACAACAGCATTCGCAAGCAGCTCCGTCGTGTTCATCAAATCCCTTCTGCGCTCTTCTGGGCGGCTAATTTCAGCCGAGCCTCCTCTGCTTGCCAGGCAGGGCCCAGAGCCCGGGTGTTCGCCTGGCCTGACCTCAGCTCGCCTGACGTGAGCTCGTTCGCCTGACCTGAGTTCGCCTGACGTGAGCTTGTTCACCTGACCTGAGCTCATTCGCCTGACCTGAGTTTGCCTGACCTGAGCTCATTCATCTGACCTGACCTCGTTCACCTGACCTGACCTTGTTCGCCTGATGTGAGCTCGTTCGCCAGACCTGAGCTTGCCTGACCTGAGTTCATTCGCCTGACCTGAGCTCATTCGCCTGACCTGAGTTCGCCTGACCTGAGTTCACCTGACCTGAGCTCATTCGCCTGACCTGAGTTCGCCTGATCTGAGCTCGTTCGCCTGACCTGAGTTCGCCTGACGTGAGCTTGTTCGCCAGACCTGAGCTCGCCTGACCTGAGCTCGTTCGCCTGACCTGAGCTCACCTGACCTGAGCTCATTCACGTGACCTGAGTTCGCCTGACCTGAGTTCATCTGACCTGACCTCGTTCACCTGACCTGAGTTCGCCTGACGTGAGCTCGTTCACCAGACCTGAGCTTGCCTGACCTGAGCTCACCTGACCTGAGCTCGCCTGACCTGAGCTCATTCACTTGACCTGAGCTCGACTAACGTGAGCTCGTTCGCCTGACCTGAGCTCACCTGACGTGACCTTGTTTGCCTGATGTGACCTCGTTCGCCTGACCCGAGTTCGCCTGACCTGAGTTCGTTCTCCAGACCTGACCTCGCCTGACCTGAGCTCATTCGTCTGACCTGAGCTCGCCTGACCTGACCTCGTTCGCCTGACCTGAGCTCGTTCTCCTGACCTGAGCTCGTTCTCCTGACCTGAGCTCATTCACTTGACCTGAGCTCACCTGACGTGAGCTCATTCACCTGACCTGAGCTCGCCTGATGTGAGCTCGTTCGCATGACCTGAACTCGCCTGACGTGAGCTCGTTTTCCTGACCTTAGCTTGGCACTGCAGCCAGTCAAGTAGATTTAAAAATAAAAATCTGCTAGCCTGACCCTTTTCCAATCCCTACCTGCTTCCAGGGTGTGATTTCTGACAACAGCCAGGCAGCTACGCCCGGGGGACACAGTAAAGGGGAACCGAAATCAATCTAGCTCCTCTTCTGATCCCGTCTCATCCCACCCCGCCGGCCGGCCGTGCCGGGATCCTTGCTGCCTCGTCTCCGGTTCCAACTGCGGAGCGGCGAGAAAGATGACATCTGGGTACAACCAAGCGAACGGGTCGCTCGCTCCCAAAGCGCGCCTGCCTTGAATTAGCCCCTGACCCACATCTTTTCCTCGCCGCACTGCAGAGACGTAACATTGCCCCGGGCGTGCGACGGAAGGTTTGACGAGCGCGCTTGAGCTGCTGGTGAATGCCCTGGGGGATAGCGATGGTGATTTCTCTCTTTGCACGGGCAGTGAAAGGTGGCTAGATTTCTCACGGGGTCACTGCCACACTGATTTGCTCATGCGGGAAACCAAAATGTCACTAAATCTCGTGACAAAGCCCAGAACCACCACGTCCGATCCATGCAATGGGCCTCTGGGCCCAGACCCCCGCCCCAGATCAGTGCAATGGGCCTCTGGGCCCAGACTCCCCCCACCCCAGATCAGCGCAACGGGCCCCCAGGCTGGCCCCACCTGCTGCAGGCGCCCGATGCGGGCGCTGATCTCGCTGTAGCTGCCATAGTCGCGCTGGTAGCGGGCCGCGTTCTGGTAGCACCGCACGGCCTCCTCCCAGTCCTGCTCCGACTCGTAGACCTGCCCCAGCTGCTCCCACAGCTGTGGCTGCACCGGGTCCCGCAGCAGGGCCTGCACGCAGCCGTGGATGGCCTCCAGCTTGCCATGCAGGGGCCGGGGGGCAGAGTTCCTGCAGGGGAGGGGGCAGGGACCCGCGTCAGACTCAGTGCGCCCGGCGAGGGGGTGGGGCAGGACTCCTGGGTTCTCTCCCTGGCGCTGGGAGGGGAGTGGGGGCTGGTGGGTTTGAGCAGGGGGGGGCTGGAAGCCAGGACTCCTGGGTTCTCTCCCCGGCTCTGAGAGGGGAGTGGGGGCTGGTGGTTAGAGCAGGGGGGGAGCTGGGAGCCAGGACTCCTGGGTTCTCTCTCCGGCTCTGGGAGGGGAGTGGGGGCTGGTGGTTAGAACAGGGGGGTGCTGGGAGCCAGGACTCCTGGGTTCTCTCCCCGGCTGTGGGAGGGGAGTGGGGGCTGGTGGTTAGAGCAGGGGGGGCTGGGAGCCAGGACTCCTGGGTTCTCTCCCCGGCTGTGGGAGGGGAGTGGGGGCTGGTGGTTAGAGCGGGGAGGGCTGGGAGCCAGGACTCCTGGGTTCTCTCCCCGGCTGTGGGAGGGGAGTGGGGGCTGTTGGTTAGAGCAGGGGGGGCTGGGAGCCAGGACTCCTGGGTTCTCTCCCCAGCTCTGGGAGGGGAGTGGGGGCTGGTGGTTAGAGCAGGGGGGGCTGGGAGCCAGGACTCCTGGGTTCTCTCCCCGTCTCTGGGACGGGCTTTCCCCACACCCTGTGTCCGGAGATTGTGAGCAGCAAGACTTACCCAGAGGGGAAATAGGGTTTGTTGGGGTGCCCGATATTAGTGCCATGAGGTGACGGGAGATGTGGGGGCAGCTGGGGCTGTCCGATGCTGGCAGAGCACCTGGGGGACAAGGAACGAGAGATAGTTAGACGGAGAGAGGGTACGGGCTGAAGTTTGGGGGACGGGGCCCAGGGCCTGTCTCCTCGAGGGGCGCTAGCTCCCCATGGCGGGGACTGGCTGGCTCGGGGGGCAGGGAATGGGGCAGGGGCCTGTCCCCTCTAGGGGGCGCTGGCTCCCACCCAGCCCATGGCAGGGACTGGCTGGCTCAGGGGGTCAGGGAGTGAGGCAGGGGCCTGTCCCCTCTAGGGGGTGCTGGTTCCCACCCGGCCCCATGGCGGGGACTGGCTGGCTCGGGGGGGGGCAGGGAATGGGGCAGGGGCCTGTCCCCTCTAGGGGGCGCCGGCTCCAGCCAGTTCTGTGCCCCCCCACCCCCGAGTTTGCTGGGTCTCTGCCCCATAGATAGTACCCGGGGGAGGGGGCGCTGGGCGGCAGACGGGGCGAGCTCCCCCGGGGGGGGCGGCGTCCCGCGGACTCACCTGCCGCCCTGGAGCCATGGGCGGGAGTGGCAGGGGTTCCAGGCCCCGCCGCAGCTCAGGCTGCTGAGAGCGAAGGGATCCCGTCCGGCCCGGCCCCCCAGCTGTTCCACGGTGCGATGCATCCAGCCTGGCGGAGACGGGGGGTGGGGTGGGGGTTACACGCTGCGCCCCACCCCCCGGGGTCCCTCCGCCACCCCCTGTTCCTCCATACCCCCCTCGGTCCCCTCCTCCATCCCTGATATCCCCACCTGCCCCCCTCACCTCCCCCGACGTCCCCTCCACCACCCTCATCCTGCCCCCATGTCCCCTTCCCCTTCCCCTGCCCCCCCACCTCTCCTGACGTCCCCTCCACCACCCTCATCCTGCCCCCAAGTCCCTGCCCCCCCATCCTCCGACGTCCCCTCCACCACCCTCATCCTGCCCCCAAGTCCCTGCCTCCATCCCCCGACGTCCCCTCCACCACCCTCATCCTGCCCCCAAGTCCCCTCCCCCTGCCCCCCTCACATCCCCCGATGTCCCCTCCACCTCCCTCATCCTGCCCCCAAGTCCCCTCCCCCCCTGCCCCATCCTCATCCTGCCCCCTTTCTGCTCCCACCTGCCTCGACATCCCTTCCCCCACCCCCTCCCTGCCCCCGATGTCCCCTCCCGCACCCTCATCCTGCCCCTTTTCTGCTCCCACCTGCCGACATCCCCTCCCTCTCCCCTCCCTCACCCCCTCCCTGCCTCCAAGTCCCCTCCTCTACATCCTGCCCCCTTTCTGCTCCCACCTGCCGACATCCCCCTCCCCTCCCTCACCCCCTCCCTTTCCTCAAGTCCCCTCCCCCTGCTTGCCCCGCATCCCCCGACATCCCCTCCCCATCCCTCCTCCTACCTCCTCTGACGGCCCCTCCCCCACCTGCCCCCCCACAATCCCAGTCCCCTCTCTGCCCCCCCGCCCCCCATTCCTGGGCCGGACCTCACCACTTCTGCTGCGCTGGATGCCTCTGTCCCCCCCTCCGCCCCCCCCGGGGTGCGAGCGATGGGCGGCCCCCCGCGGCTCCTCTTGGCTGAGACTCCCCCGGCGCCGTGGGAAATGCTCACAGCCTCATAGACCTCTGTGGGGAGAGCGGGGGTCAGGCATGGGGGGCTGGAGTCACCTTGGGGGAAGGGGGAGGGGGGGGGCTAGAGTCCAGGCCAGGACAGGGTTAAGTCCAGGCTAGGACGGGCTTAGGGGGGGGTCCCAGGCCAGGATGGGGTTAACGGGGGGGGTCCAGGCCAGGACGGGGTTAATGGGGGGGGTCCAGGCCGGAACAGGGTTAACGGGGGGGGTGTCCCAGGTCGGGACGGGGTTAATGGGGGGCAGGGTCCAGGACAGGGTTAACGGGGGGGGTGGTCCAGGCCAGGACGGGGTTAATGGGGGGGGTCCCAGGCCAAGACGGAGTTAATGGGGGGAGGGGGGGGTCCAGGTCAGGATGGGGTTAATGGGGGGGGGTCCAGGCCGGAAAAGGGTTAACGGGGGGAGTCCCAGGCTGGGACAGGGTTAATGGGGGGTAGGGTCCAGGACGGGGTTAACGGGAGGGGGGTCCAGGCCAGGATGGGGTTAACGGGGGATGGGGGGGTCCAGGCCCAGATGAAGTTAACAGGGGGATCCAGGTCAGGACGGGGTTAATGGGAGGGGGTCCAGGCCAGGATGGGGTTAATGGGGGGGGGTCCCAGGCCAAGACGGAGTTAATAGGGGGAGGGGGTGTCCAGGCCAGGATGGGGTTAATGGGGGGTGGGGGGGGTCCAGGTCAGGACGGGGTTAATGGGGGGGGTCCAGGCCAGAAAAGGGTTAACGGGGGGAGTCCCAGGCTGGGACAGGGTTAATGGGGGGGTAGGGTCCAGGACAGGGTTAATGGGGGGTAGGGTCCAGGACGGGGTTAACGGGGGGGGGGAGTCCAGGCCAGGATGGGGTTAACGGGGGATGGGGGGGTCCAGGCCCAGATGAAGTTAACAGGGGGATCCAGGTCAGGATGGGGTTAATGGGGGGGTTCCCAGGCCGAGATGGAGTTAACGGGGGAGCATCCAGGCCAGGATGGGGTTAATGGGGGGTGGGGTCCAGGCCGGGGTTAATGAGAGGTACGGTCCAGGACAGGGTTAACAAGGGGGTGGTCCCAGGCCGGGACGGGGTTAAGGGGGGAGGGGGGGGGTCCCAGGCCAGGCCGGGGATAACGGGGGGGGGGCCCCGGCCGGGACGGGGATAACGGGGGGAGAGGGGGCCAGGATGGGGATAATGGGGGGGGGGGGGTCCCAGGCCAGGCCAGGGTTAATGAGAGGTACGGTCCAGGACAGGGTTAACAAGGGGGTGGTCCCAGGCCAGGATGGGGATAACAGGGGGAGGGGGAGTCCCAGGCCGGGACGGGGATAACGGGAGGGGGGCCCAGGCCGGGACGGGGATAATGGGGGGGGGGTCCCAGGACGGGACAGGGATAATGGGGGGAGGGGGGCTCCAGGCCCGGCAGGGGCAGGGCAGCCCAATTGAGACACAATGTGGGGGGAGGGGCACTTTTGCTACTGGCTCCGCCCCCCCGGTGTGGGGTTAACCCCTTCCACCCCCACTTCTCCCCCCACCTCAAGGACCCACCTCTGGCGACGCTCTCCAGGAATCCGGCCAATCACGCGGCACCCCTCCTCTGGCTGCCAATCATCATCCCCATCCGTCCTTTAGCGCAGCCTGGAAGAGACCAATGGGGAGCCAGAGGGTCACTGCGGGGCGGGGTCGAGGGGCGGGACAGCCCATGGGAATCAGGGGAGGAGCAAGACGCAACCAATGAGGTGAGTCTGCTGGGATGCAGCGGTGGGGGCGCTTCGGGGGGGCAAAGCAGGGGGACCAGCAGGGGGCGCCGTGGGGCAGGGCTGAGGGGCAGCGGGGCCCCATGGGGCGGGATCAAGGGGCAGTGGGGGGCTGAGACTGAGGGGCAGTGGGGCCCCATGGGGCGGGAACGGGGGGGGCACCGGGGGGGCGGGAGCGAGGGGCAGTGGGGCCCCATGGGGCGGGAACGGGGGGGCAGCGGGGGGCTGGCGGGTGGGACCGAGGGGCAGTGGGGCCCCATGGGGCAAGGCTGAGGAGCAGTGGTGGGCCGGGGGGTGAGACCAAGGGGCAGCAGGGGGCCGTTGGGCAGGGCTGAGGGGCAGTGGGGCCCCATGGGGTGGGACTGTGGGGCAGCGGGGGGCCCATGGAGCCCCATGGGGTGGGGCTGAGAAGCAGTGGGGGGCTGTGGGGTGGGACCGAGGGGCAGCGGGGGCGCCTGGGGCAGGACCGAGGGGCAGCGGAGGGCCCATGGAGCCCCATGGATGGGGCTGAGGAGCAGTGGGGGGCCGTGGGGTGAGACCAAGGGGCAGCGGGGGGCCGTGGGGCAGAACTGAGGAGCAGTGGGGCCCCATGGACAGGGCTGAGGAGCAGTGGAGGGCTGTGAGGTGGGACCGAGGGGCAATGGGTCCCCATGGGGCAGGACTAAGGGGCAGCGGGGGGCCGTGGGGCGGGCACATGGGGCAGACGAGATGTCACACGGCGACGCACACAGCGAAGGACCCACACACGGGCTCTCGCCCGGTGCAGCAGGTGGGGGGGGGGGGTGAGCCGCAGCCGCTGGCTCTGCCCCTCCCTGGGCTCCGTGACTCACCCCGGCCCTGTCATGCCAGACGGATGCCGCCCAGACGACACCCCCACCCCCCGCCTCCCCCTCCCCGGGACCGGAGCGGGGCAGGGGGGTGGTGGGTGACAGACATGGGGCACGTTGGCGGGGGGTGCCCCCGCTCTGGGCCCCAGAGGGGAGGTGACACACACGGCTTGGGAGCCGGAGCGGAGCTAAAAGTGGCTGCGGCCCGGGAGCTAAGTTTGGGACCGGGGCAGGAAGCGGGCGGGGCAGACGTACGCTCCCAAGGGAGATCCTGGAGGGATGGCTGCTGCCTGGCACAGGCCAGTGACATGCGACACCCATGGCACCCGGGCACACCAACCACGCTCGGACATGCCACCCGCGTGTGGATAGAGAGCACATCCATGGCACGCAGCCCTGTCTGCCACATGTGAACATGCCAACAACACAAACATGCCAGGGACATGCCAACCAGTGACAAGGACATGTATTCATGCCAATGACACGTGTGCCAGACCCACGCCATGTACTTGAGGCTCCCAGACTCTGCCACCTACTCACACCCCATGCACGCTCACTTTCACACACGTGTGTGAGCTCCTTGGGCACAGGAGCACACTTGTGCGCTGCATGTTTATACACGTGATCGCTCCATGCCCAGATGTGCACACATGCTCTGTACATTCACATGCGCCTTCCTCTCTCCCTATGCTCCCACCCCCCTGCTGCCGTCATGGTCTATCCCGCGCTGTGAGAATTTCGGGGCTGGCCCATGATGTGTGTGCGAGCAGAGGGGAAGCGTGCAGGGGATCGTGTGGCACGACACTCGTGTCAGACACGCTTGCACACACACACCTCAGCAGGGGACATTGCTGGAAAAACACACACACTCCAACGGGGGTCAGCACTGCATGGACACGGACACACACACATACTCCTGTGTGAACACACATACATAAACACGCAAACACCAACAGGAAACAGCACTGGATATACACACACTCACACAAATCAGCTGGGGCAGCGCTGCATGAACACACACACACCAGCAGCGGGCAGCACTGCGTGTATATATACACACACACACACACACACACACACCAGCTGGGGGCAGCACTGGGTGAACACACCCACGCACCAGCAGGGGGCAGTGCTGCATGAACACACACACCCCAGCAGGGGGCAGCGCTGCGTGAATGCACCCCCACACACACACCAGCAGGGAGCAGCGCTGTGTGAACACCCCCACACCAGCAGGGGGCAGCGCTGCGTGAACACCCCCACAACACCACACCAGCAGGGGACAGCGCTGTGAACGCACCCACACACACACACACCAGCAGGGAGCAGCGCTGCGTGAACACCCCCACACCAGCAGGGGGCAGCGCTGCGTGAACACCCCTACACCCCCACACCAGCAGGGGGCAGCACTGCATGAACACCCCCAAACCCCCACAGCAGCAGGGGGCAGCTCTGCATGAACACACACACACACACACTACCAGGGGTTAGCGCTGCGTGAACACACACACACCAGCAGGGGGCAGCGCTGCGTGAACACCCCCACACCAGCAGGGGGCAGCGCTGCATGAACACATCCACACACACACACACCAGCAGGGGGCAGCGCTGCGTGCATGCGCACACCCACACACACACCAGCAGGGAGCAGTGCTGTGTGAACATCCCCACACCAGCAGGGGGCAGCGCTGTGTGAACACCCCCACACATACACACCAGCAGGGAGCAGCGCTGAGTGAACACACCCACACCAGCAGGGGGCAGCGCTGCGTGAACACATCCACACACACACACCAGCAGGGGGCACCACTGCGTGCACACACACGTGCACACATCAACAGGGGGCAGCGCTGCGTGAACACCAGCAGGAGGCGGCGCGCCCCGCACCCCTGCACTCTCGGGCGTGGCACCAGTGACCGGCCGGGCTCCCCGTGAGCTCTGGCGGCGGCTCTGGGCGTGGGCGGGGTAAGCCCGGCCGCCTGGCCCCTCCCTGCCGTGCCTGACGGAGGGAATCTCCGTCCCGCCCACGCAGGCCGGGAAGCCGAGCGGTGCCCACTGGCGGCTGCCAGGAAGGACCTGAGGCAGAGAGACAACAGCACCTTCCAGTGCCCCACTGCCCACCCCTCTGAGTCATGGGGCCAGCTCGGCGCCCCCTAGAGATGGCAGTGCCCACCCTGCCCCCTTGCCAGGTGCTGGGGGAGTTCCCAGGGGTGGGCGCTGGGAAATGACCTCTTCCTTCCCCTTCACGGCTACGTTCTCCGAAGCGGCCCCGGGGTTCCTGTCTGGGTTCTGCCTTTACTAGAAAAGGGAAGCAACAGCCCTGACTCACACAGGCCGGGCAGGGGTGGTGGTGATACACTGACGTGCGAGAGCGCACACAAGTGAGTGTGTGAGGGCAGATGCTTGTGAGAGAAGAATGTGCGACCAGGCAGTGGAGGCCAAGCACGCAGGCCATGAGTGTGCCAAAGTGAAACATGCATGCAAACCTGTGGCCGACAACAAAGGCCGTGCAAATGGGTGTGCCACAGTGACTGTGCATGTAAGCGTGTGGACATGTGCAAACGTGACCTTGCATGTGAGGTCATCTGCCTGGGTATGGTGGGGCAGCTGAGAGCACGCGTGTGCAAATGAGCGTGCAAAAGTGACGGTGCATGTCAGTGTGTCTTGGCATGAGCAGAGCCATGCACAAGCCAGTGGGGCCGCACATCTGGCTGAGTGTCCGGGTGCGGGCGTGCAAGCGTGCTCAGCCTTGCGTGTGTCGGCGAGAGTGCGCATGGCCGAGTGTGAGTGAAGGGGGCGTGAATGGGGGCAAAGGTGTGTGCCGTGCAAGGGGAAATGGGGCACTAATAGGAGGGCACCCCAAGGGGCTGAGGGGGTGAGGGAGTAGGACCAGACAGCACTAGGGGGAGGGGCCTGAATTGGCTCCGCCTCCTTCTATGAGTCAGAGGTGGGGGAGTTCTCGGGTGGGGGGTTCCCTCCCGAGCGATCACTACCCACAGCTTGGAGCATATGGGGGCGGGTTACACAAGGAGACCTTCACACGCATGGAGCCAGACACACGTGCGTGCACCGAAAGGAACGCCCACAGCTGGGTGCACGCCCCCCTCCCCGACCAGCCCCTCCTCATCCATCCTCATGAGCCCCACAGTCCAAACCTGCCCCCCCATATGCTCCGAGCTGCCCCCTGCACTCCGGGCATCCAGCCCCACTCCCCCGTGTATCCCCTCGCACGGCTGCTGTGAAGCTGGGTGCGTGACTTTAGTGAAAGCCAAGCCCCGGCCCACTAGGGCGGTGCCCTAGATCCAGCCTGGGGGTGGGGGGATCCACCCCGTCTGGGCCTGAGAAACCCCCGGGGAACGGGGGGAAGATTCACTGACGACAAGCGGCGGGGAACCCCCACCCCCTTGGGGTCAGAGTCACGTCAGCGCTGAGTCAGCGCCGCCTGGAAACCCACGTGTGCACGGAGCAAAAGCCTTATCACAACCACTCCCCCACCCCCACCCCGGCCGCCACAGACCTGCACACCCCCAGCGTCACACAACCAGCGTCGACCGGCATCACGGCGATAGAGACACGCGCACCCGGCATCACACAAGGTCACACACACGCCGCGTCCCACGGTAACCAGGAAGCACAAAGAGACAGAGACAGCACTGCACAATGTCACACAGTGACAGTGTCACTCGATGACCTAGAGACACACAGGGTTACAGACACAGGCATCCCACCCACACCCGCACAGAATCACTGTCACACACACGGACAGGCCTCTGACACAGTGACACACAGACCCAGTGACACAGAAAGGCATAGACACAGCATTTCACACACACACACACACACTGGCAGACCCACATGCACCGTGACCGCCACACACAAACCCTGTGTCACACACACGCACACACAGAGTGAGCCATACACAGGCAGAGCCATATGCGTGGGGCAAAGTGACACATGGGCAGACCACCACACAGCGACACAGATACACACAAACACCGTGACACATACACAGTGACACACACCCACGGGCAGACCTCCCACCATGACACATACACACACACACAGTGACACACAATCACAGTCACAAACATGGGCAGACACACACACACACATGGGCAGACCTCCCACCATGACACACACACACACACACTGACACACAATCACGGTCACAAACATGGGCAGACACACACACACACACACGGGCAGACCTCCCACCATGACACACACACACAGAGTGACACACACAGGCTGACCCCCCCCACAGTGACCCCCCCCACACACACAGAGTGACACATACGGGCTGATCTTCCCCCAGTGACCCCCACACACACACACAGTGACACACACACCCAGCACGGGAAGTCCCTGGCCCCCCAAGGGTTAACAGGTCTGGGATTCCCTCCTTCACATGGGGGGGGCGGGGACATGGCAGATTTCCAGCCCCCCCCCCGCCCCCTGCTAACATGCTGGGTACAACCGTCTTGTAACGGCTACCAACAAAACACCGCACAGGCAGCCCTGTGCCCTACGCACCCGCTGGGGGACACACAAGGACAGGGCAGAGAAAGACACACACATTTGAGACACACAAACACACACCAGAGACACACACATGCACCGGCAAGAGAAAGTCACACACACACCTTCCCCATACTTAAGAGAGACACTATCTCACTGGACACAAAAATCACACGCTAGAGACAGACAAACTCACAACACACAGGAGTCCCACGCGAGTCGAAGAGAAACACAAGCATACACAACGCACTGGAGAGAGACAAAAATCACAGCCCGGCACTCGGAGGCCACAAAGACGCACAGCATCTCCCTCCCCCAAACACAAACACACACACACTGAACTTTGAGACATACACACAATCACGCCGTCCTTTGAGCCAAACACACATACACTGTACACACACACACACACACACACACAGAGGCCTTCGAGACACACACACACAGTCCTTCAAGACACACACACACACACACAAAATCATGCCGTCCTTCAAGACACACACACACACAGTCACACCGTCCTTTGAGACACACACACACACTCACTCCCTACACACAATCACACCCCTTAAAGTCACAGACACAAGAGGCCTGGGGGGGGGGTCCTGTCACCCGCACTCGACTCACACCCGGCACCCCCACGAGGGAGACACCGTCACACACGCCGGCAGTGGCGCGTGGGGAGGGTTCCCAACCCGGCCTTACCTCCTGGCTTCTGTGGGGCAGGCGCCCGGAGCCCCCCTCCAGCCAGCGGGCGGGGGGTGTGGGTCCCAAGCCCCTTCCGGGTGTGGGGGGGTCGGCACGGACAGGCGGACGGACAGGCGGACGGACAGACAGACAGACAGACGCTCCGTGTGCTGCACTCGCTGGCTGCCAGCTCCCGACTGGCTCTGGTGCCCGCCCGGCTCCTCCTTCTGCCCCCCCCCGTCCGGGTCCCCCCCCCGCGCCCGCCAGCCGCACTGTGGGGGGGGGCCCGGCCGTGGGTTCCGGACACCGTGACTCAGCTGTGCCCACCCCCCCCCCCCGTTTAAAGGGCCGGGTGACATCATCCCCCTTCCTCCGCCCCCCACCCCCAGCCCTGCCCCACACAGCTCCCACCCAAAGTCCCTCCCCTGGCAACCCTGGCCCACCCCCCGGTCCTGCCCCACATGGCTCCCACCCAACCCAGCCTGTCCCTGGGAACCCTGGCCCACCCCCCGGCCCTGCCCCATATGGCTCCCACCCAACCCAGTCCGTCCCTGGGAACCTTGGCCCACCCCCCGGCCCTGCCCCACACGGCTCCCACCCAATCCAGCCCGTCCCTGGGAACCCTGGCCCACCCCCCGGCCCTGCCCCACGCGGCTCCCACCCAATCCAGTCCGTCCCCTGGGAATCCTGCCCCCCACCCTCGCCTCCCTGCTTCTTCCCCTAGAGAAGCAGGCGCACACATACCACACCAGGAGAGCCACACAGAGACACAACACCACACAATATCACACACAGCGCCCCCTAGTGCTGCCCTGGGGCCAGCCCTGCCTGCCAGGGGAGAGCGCCCCCTGCTGAGCCCCCTGCCCCGCTCCCTGCCCCACAGCGCCCCCTAGTGCCGCCCTGAGGCCAGCCCCCTGCCAGGGGAGAGCGCCCCCTGCTGACCCCCCACACCGCTCCCTGCCCCACAGCGCCCCCTAGTGCCGCCCTGGGGCATAGAACAACTGCACTGAGCTACTCACTCAAATGCTGGCAAATAATGGGTTAATATTGCTGCGGGAGTGAGGGGCCCCAGAGGAGCTGGGGCAGGCAGGGCTCGGCTAGCAGGGGCTGTGGGTCGGGAGTGGGGGCCCCCAGTGGAGCTGGGGGGGCTGCGGGTTGGGAGTGAGGGGCGCTGGCGGAGCTGGGGGGTCGGGTTGTGGGTTGGGGGGACTGGGGGGCAGGAGTGAGGGGCCCTGGTGGAGCTGGTGGGGCAGGGCTGCGGGGGCAGGAGTGAGGGGCGCCGGCCGAGCTGGGGGGGCTGCGGGTCGGGAGTGAGGGGCACCGGTGGAGCTGGGGGGTCTGCGGGTCAGGAGTGAGGGGCACCGGTGGAGCTGGGGGAGGCTTGGGGGAGACAGGGCTGTGGGTCGGGAGTGAGGGGGCACCGGTGGAGCTGGGGGGTCTGCGGGTCAGGAGTGAGGGGCACCGGTGGAGCTGGGGGAGGCTGGGGGGAGACGGGGCTGTGGGTCGGGAGTGAGGGGCACCGGTGGAGCTGGGGGGTCTGCGGGTCAGGAGTGAGGGGCACTGGTGGAGCTGGGGGAGGCTTGGGGGAGACAGGGCTGTGGGTCGGGAGTGAGGGGCACCGGTGGAGCTGGGGGGTCTGCGGGTCAGGAGTGAGGGGTGTCGGTGGAGCTGGGGGGGGTCTGCGGGTCAGGAGTGAGGGGCCCTGGAGGAGCTGGGGGGGCTGCAGGTCAGGAGTGAGGGGCATCGGTGGAGCTGGGGGGGGACGGGGCTGCGGGTCGGGAGTGAGGGGCCCCGGAGGAGCTGGGGGGGCTGCAGGTCGGGAGTGAGGGGCACTGGTGGAGCTGGGTGGGGCTGTGGGTCAGGAGTGGGGGGCACTGGTGGAGCTGGGGGGGGGGACGGGGCTGCGGGTCAGGAGTGAGGGGCCCCGGAGGAGCTGGGGGGGCTGCGGGTCAGGAGTGAGGGGCCCCGGAGGAGCTGGGGGGGCTGCAGGTCGGGAGTGAGGGGCACTGGTGGAGCTGGGTGGGGCTGGGGGGGACAGGGCTGTGGGTCAGGAGTGAGGGGCCCCGGAGGAGCTGGGGGGACTGCAGGTCGGGAGTGAGGGGCACTGGTGGAGCTGGGGGGGGCTGGGGGGGACGGGGCTGTGGGTCAGGAGTGGGGGGCCCCAGCCGAGCACGTGGCTGGATGCAGCGTGGGGTTAACTCTGGAGTGGATCCTTTTAAGGTCATGGTGGCTTGAGAGGGCGGGGGGGCCTGCGGTCGCTGGGGGCGGGGGGGGGGGCGTGGGAGCGTGATTCATTTGTTCTCCCCATTCCGATTACGCAGAGGAACCTCCCGCCCCCCTGCCCCCCCCACGCCGCTCCAGCTGCCAGGCTCCGCGCCAGGCGGCTGCTGGGGAGGCAGGAGGGCGACAGGGAAAGGATCAGGTGAGAGAGCCCAGATTGTGTGTCGCGTTGGTGCCTGGCGTGCGACCGCACAACAGACGTGTGCACAAGCAGCTGGGTCACTAGAGCGTGTCCTGAGCCGTGCCCGGGGGTCTCTGGGCGCGACAGAGACAGCGGTGTTGTGTGTGCGAGGGAGCGAGACAGTTCACGAGGGCGTGCGCTCGTGCGAAGGGGCGGCAGCGGGTGGCGTGGGCACCACATTGGTCACTGGGCATGTGGCCGCACACCTGCCCCTGAGTGAGTGTCCATGTCAGCGCTTCCACGAGTGTGTCCGTGCGAGGGCGTCTGTGCTGGGAGTGCGCATCCGTGCATGGGCCGTGCTGCCTGTTAGCGGCCACCGGTCTTTGCACCATGCAGGGAAAGCTGCTGGCCGGCAGCGCGGGCCGGGCGCAGGGGATGTGGGGCGCGTCCTGCCATGGGGCAGCCGAGGTGATGGGGGCAGGGGGCAGCCTGGAGCACTGGGGAGATGCAGCCACTTGTGGGGCAGGGCAGCCAGTTACCCAGGGACCCCTAGCCCAGCGCTGAGATGCAACCACCTCTGGGGCGGGGCGGCCGGTTACCCAGGGACCCCTCGCCCAGCACTGAGATGCGGCCACCTCTGGGGCAGGGCAGCCGGTTACCCAGGGACCCCTAGCCCAGTGCTGAGATGTGCCCACCTCTGGGGTGGGGCGGCCGGTTACCCAGGGACCCCTCGCCTGGCGCTGAGATGCGGCCACCTCTGGGGCGGGGCGGCCGGTTACCCAGGGACCCCTCACCCGGCGCTGAGATGTGCCCACCTCTGGGGTGGGGCGGCTGGTTACCCAGGGACCCCTCGCCCGGTGCTGAGATGCGGCCACCTCTGGGGCGGGGCGGCTGGTTACCCAGGGACCCCTCGCCCGGCGCTGAGATGCGCCCACCTCTGGGACGGGGTGGCCAGTTACCTAGGGACCCCTTGCCCGGCGCTGAGATGCGGCCACCTCTGGGGCGGGGCGGCCGGTTACCCAGGGACCCCTCGCCCGGCGCTGAGATGTCCCCACCTCTGGGGCGGGGCGGCCGGTTACCCAGGGACCCCTCGCCCGGCGCTGAGATGCGCCCACCTCTGGGGCGGGGCGGCCGGTTACCCAGGGACCCCTCGCCCGGTGCTGAGATGCGGCCACCTCTGGGGCGGGGCGGCCGGTTACCCAGGGACCCCTCGCCCGGTGCTGAGATGCAGCCACCTCTGGGGTGCGACGTGGGGGTAGTGAACAGCCGCACAGTTGCAGCTGGGGGACGGGCTGGGAGTGGGGGGCTGGGGCTTCCCCATGGGGCGGCCCCCACGCTCCTACCTTTGCGTTCTTCCACCCCCCAGGGGCTGAGCTGGCGACGACAGGAGGGTTTGGGGTGGAAGCAGTGGCGTCCCCCCCCGCCCCCATGGCTACACCCAGGGGTTGCCCAAGGCAGGACGGGCTGACGCAACGGGCAGGAGCTTGCGCAGAGCGGGCAGAGCCGGGCACGGGACAGGAAGGGAGGGCGCGGCGGGGCGTGGGGGGGGGCAGGCTGGGACAGCCCCCCAGGGGTGGGTCAGCAGGGTGCCAGGGGGCCCACTCCGACCCACGGCCCCAGGCACGGGGCCTTGTAGCGATTCAAACGGATAAGAGACAAGACATGACGCTTCCCACAGCACGGTCCCGCCCCCAGAGCCCCCCATAGCACAGTGTCCCCCCCCACCCCCCTCACGACACGGTGCCCCCCCAAAGCCCTCCAACAGCATGGTGCCCCCCCCTGAACCGCTCACAGCACGTACCCCCCCACAGCACGGTGCCCCCCCAGAGCCCTCCCACGGCACAGTGCCCCCCCCAGAACCCTTCAAAGCACGGTGCCCTTGAGCCCCCCCATCGCACGGTGCCCCCCTCAGAGCCCCCCAAGGCACAGTGTCCCCCTCAGACCCCCCTCACGGCATGGTGCCCCCGACCCCCCCATGGCACAGCACCCTCCTCAAAGCCCCCCAAAGCACAGTGCCCCCCCGAGTCCCTCTATGTCACAGCACCCCCCCAGATCCCCCCAAAACATGGTACCCTCCCAGAGCCCTCCCATGGCACGGTGCCCCCCCCCAGAGCCCCCCACTGAGCGCCGGGCTCCCCCTTTCCACAACATCCCATCCTGAGGTCGGAGGGGAAAGGTCTATGGGGCAGCCGGGTGATATAGGGTATCAGTCACTCACCGTAGTGGGAGAAGCCTCCTCTCTGCTCTCTCATTGGCTGGGCCCCGCCCCGGGCGCGTAAGTGGGGCTGCAGGGGGGGGGCTACGCCCCAGCCATACTGGAGGGGGGCACTGGTCCTGTGGGGGGGGGGAGACAGATGGTTAGAGAGGGGACCCGGGCGAAGGCCTTGGAGTTACCCCGTCCCCCACCCCGGGGTAACTCCCATCCGCGGAGGCATGGTGGGAACCCAGGAGTCCGGGACAAGCCACGAGACGGGATCCCCTCCGCGCCTTGTCGGACTATCACAGGGTGGGGTGCAAGGGATCCCCGTGCACGCAGGCACCCTGCGCTCTTCCCCAGAGGTGGGCGCATCTTGGCGCCGGGCGAGGGGTCCCCGGATAACCAGCCACCTCACCCCAGAGATGGGCGCATCTCAGCGCCCAGCGAGGAGTCCCTGGGTAACTGGCCGCCCCGCCCCAGAGGTGGGCACACCTCAGGGCCGGGCGAGGGGTCCCCGGGTAACCAGCCCAACTCCCCCCACCCTGGCCGATGCCCCTCACTCCCGACCCACAGCTCCGTGTTGCCTTTTGCTGCCCGAAGCCGGTACCTTGGCTCACTGCCGGAGGGCGGCTCGTGGGCTCCCAGCAGCACCGGGATCTGGCAGAGATCAGCTCCCTGCCCCCCCAGCCCGTGCCCCACAAGTCCAGCTTATCGGGGCAGCAAGCTGGGGGTGGGGGCCTGCTCCAGGCGGCACACCCAGTGCGCAGGGGCCTGATAGCGGCAGGGCCGGGCGGGCCACAGCCAAGAGAGACGCCCCCACGTTCACCGCTGCCGAAAGCCCCCCCCGAGTGCCAGCATTTGCCCCCGAGTGACCCCCCGAGTGCCAGCATTTGCCCCAAGTGACCCCCCCAACTGCCAGCATTTGCCCCCCGAGTGTGAGCATTTGCCAAGTGACCCCCCGAGTGCCAGCATTTGCCCCAAGTAACCCCCCAAGTGTCAACATTCCCCCAAGTGACCCCCCCGAGTGCCAGCATTCACCCCGAGTGTGAGCATTTGCCCCCAAGTGACCCCCCGACTGCCAGCATTTGCCCCTGAGTGACCCCCCGAGTGCCAGCATTTGCCGCCAAGTGACCCCCCGAGTGCCAGCATTCGCCCCCAAGTGACCCCCCAAGTGTCAGCATTCCCCCCAAGTAACCCCCCCAAGTGTCAGCATTCGCCCCCAAGTGACCCCCCAAGTGTCAGCATTCGCCCCAAGTAACCCCCCCAAGTGCCAGCATTCGCCCACAAGTGACCCCCCAAGTGTCAGCATTCCCCCCAAGTGACCCCCCAAGTGCCAGCATTCGCCCCCAAGTGACCCCCCACGTGTCAGCATTCCCCCAAGTGACCCCCCCGAGTGCCAGCATTCGCCCCAAGTGACCCCCCAAGTGTCAGCATTCCCCCCAAGTGACCCCCCCGAGTGCCAGCATTCGCCCCCAAGTGACCCCCCCGAGTGGCAGCATTCACCCCGAATGTGAGCATTCGCCCCCAAGTGACCCCCCAAGTAACAGCATTTCCCCCAAGTGACCCCCCGAGTGCCAGCATTTACCCCCACTGTGGCCCCCCCCCCAAGGCCACCATTCATCCCCTGCTCTGCTAGGGGTGGGCGTCCTGGCTGGCCCTTGCCAGCTGCTGGCACAGAGCCGCTGTGTGTGCTGTGGGGGGGGGGATCCCCGCCCCAAGGGATAATGAGCCAGTGTGTGCAGACAATGGGAGGGGGAGCCATGCCCCTCCAGCTGGGACAAGGGGCCCTTCAGAGCCGGGGGGGGGGGGGGAGCTCCAGCACTGCAGCTGGAAGATGCCAGCCCCCCCCCCCCCACACACACACACACGTGCCCCTGCACTGCGGGTCAGCACCCTGCACACCCATGGCAGTGGCAGAGGGGGATGGTCTGGCAAAATGCCCAACGGTCCAGAATCCATCTAGACCCCACTCCCCTTCCAGTGCCAGGGAGAGAACCCAGGAGTCCTGGCTCCCAGCCCCCCCGATCTAATCACCAGCCCCCACTCCCCTTCCAGTGCCAGGGAGTGAACCCAGGAGTTCTGGCTCCCAGCCCCCCTTGCTCTGACCCCCCCAGCCCCCACTCCCCTTCCAGTGCCAGGGAGAGAACCCAGGAGTCCTGGCTCCCAGCCACCCCTGCTCTAACCCACCAGCCCCCCACTCCCCTCCCAGAGCTGGGGAGAGAACCCAGGAGTCCTGGCTCCCAGTTCCCCCCCTGCTCTAACCGCTGGACCCCACTCCCCTCCCAGAGCTGGGGAGAGAACCCAGGCGTCCGGGCTCCCAGCCCTGCCCCCAGTACCTGCAGCTCTAGCTGGAGGCTCCACCTCCCCACCAGCTGCTGCCCTGTCTGATGATGCAAGACCCAGTAACCCGGAGCAGGTGATGATGTAACAGCTCCGGGGCGCAGGGGGGCAGCTGGGCCTGGAGCCCTGGGACCCCAGAACTGAATCCGCCAGAGCCCGGACCTGACGCAGGCACAGGGAGCGGAGCAGAGGGGCACCGACAGGGCTGGGGGGTCAGGGGGCTGCGAGTCGGGAGTGAGAGGCACCGGCAGAGCTGGGGGGGGCAGGGGGCTGCGGGTTGGGAGTGAGGGGCACCGGCAGGGCTGGGGGGTCAGGGAGCTGCGAGTCGGGAGTGAGGGGCACCGGCAGAGCTGGGGAGGAAGGGGCTGTGGGTCAGGAATGAGGGGCACCGGCAGAGCAGGGGGCAGGGGCTGCGGGTCGGGAGTGAGGGGGCACCGACAGGGCTGGGCTAGCAGGGGCTGCAGGTCGGGAGTGAGGGGCACTGGCAGATCTGGGGGGGGCAGGGCTGGACTGGCAGGGGCTGCAGGTCGGGAGTGAGGGGCGCTGATAGGGCTGGGGGGTCAGGGCTGGGAACAGGGGCTGCGGGTCGGGAGTGAGGGGCACCGGCAGAGCTGGGGGGGCAGGGCTGGGTTGGCAGGGGCTGCGGGTCGGGAGTGAGGGGCACCGGCAGAGCTGGGGGGGCAGGGCTGGGGACAGGGGCTACGGGTCGGGAGTGAGGGGCACCGGCAGGCCTGGGGGGGGCAGGGCTGGGCTAGCAGGGGGCTGCGGGTCAGGAGTGAGGGGCACTGGCAGAGCGGGGGGGGGAGGGCTGTGGGTCGGGAGTGAGGGGCACTGGCAGAGCTGGGGGGGCAGGGCTGGGTTGGCAGGGGCTGCAGGTTGGGAGTGAGGGGCACCGGCAGAGCTGAGGGGGGCAGGGCTGGGGGCAGGGGCTATGGGTCGGGAGTGAGGGGCACCGGCAGGCTTGGGGGGGCAGGGCTGGGCTAGCAGGGGCTGGGAGCTGGCAAGCTGCCAAGGCCTGGGGATCTCTGGGAATATCCAGGGGCTGGGAGTTCCCAGCTCCGCCCCATCAGGGTGTGGGAGATTCCCGCCCCCCATGCCAGGCCTGGCCTCTGCCCTCCCCCCCAGGAGGCCCCACCCCCCACCCCCGGCGGGGTGCAAAGGTCGGGGGAAGGGCCCCGTGCCCTTTGCCCAGGGTGGCTGGGTGGGGTGGGCCGAAGATACAGGCCCAGCCAGCTCTGGGCACCGGGGTGGGGGCAGGGCAGGGAGCCGGGGCCCGTCCCCACTAGGGGGCGCCAGCCCCCAGGCCCTGTGCCCGGCTGATGCCAGCTCAGTGCCCCCCCCAAGCCGGGGTCCCACCCCCGGGGCCTCTGCGTACGGTGAATCTGTGGGGTCAGACCCTCGGGCTGCCAACGCTGCAGCTGTTGAGGGTCAGGGGGGGTGGGTTAGTATCTCCCCTCTCCCAAGGGATCTCCTTGCCCCCCCAGCCCTGCCGGTGCCCCTCCCTCTCGACCCGCAGCCCCCTGCCCCCCCAGCCCTCCCCCCCCAGCCCTGCCGGTGCCCCTCACTCCCAACCCGCAGCCCCTGCCAGCCCAGCCCTGCCCCCCAGCCCTGCCGGTGCCCCTCACTCCCGACCCGCAGCCTCCTCCCCCCCAGCCCTGGGCGCACAGCTCTGCCTGGGTAGGGGGGTGTAGGGGAACAGACTGAGGCGTGTTCTCTCTGGGGGCCCATCAGCAGGGTCTGGCAGCTGTTTCCGGAGGAGGGGGGAGACGAGACACCTGATTGGTCTTTGCCGCCCCCCCTCCCCACAGCCCCTCAGTGATCTGGTGGGCAGGAAGGAAGTCAGGTGGTGTTTAACCAGCCCCCCAGGGCTGGGGGTGGGGGGCTGAGAGGGGCCAAGCCTTGTCCTCCCACCCAGACCACCCTGATGGCCCTGGGCCGCGTAACCCCACTCCCAAGTAGCTAGGATGAGGTGTGGGGATGTCAGTGGGTAGCGGAGCTGCTCCCACACCCTGCCCCACCTTCTGTGCCCCACAGACCTGGCCCAGGAAAGAGAAATTCACACCTGGGACCATCTGCTGGGCTGGCAGGGGCTGCGGGTCGGGAGTGAGGGGGCACTGGCAGAGCTGGGGGGGCAGGGGGCTGCAGGTTGGGAGTGAGGGGCACCGGCAGAGCTGGGGGGGCAGGGGGCTGCAGGTCGGGAGTGAGGGGCACCAGCAGAGCTGGGGGGGCAGGGGGCTGCGGGTCGGGAGTGAGGGGCACTGGCAGAGCTGGGGGGGCAGAGGCCTGCGGGTCAGGAGTGAGGGGCACCAGCAGAGCTGGGGGGGCAGGGGGCTGCGGGTCGGGAGTGAGGGGCACTGGCAGAGGTGGAGGGTCATGGCTGGGCTAGCAGGGGGGTGCAGGTCGCAGAGCTGGGGGGGGGGCTAGGCTGGGGTGGGCTGCATTCCCAGCTGTCCCCATTCACACAGGGGTACCTGGGAGTGGGCATTAGGACGGTGCCGGGTGAGGTCGCCAGAGCCCCAGGCTGCCCTAACCCTGGGGGCCTGAGGCCAGGGTGAGGGGCTTGCAGCCGGTTCTGTCCCAGGCCCAGCAGGTTGGGGAGTGAAAGGCAACAGCTGCCTGCTCCCCCTGCCCCATGCTTTAACCCACCAGCCCCCACCATGCACACACACAGCCCTGGAGAGAACCCAGGAGTCCTGGCTCCCAGCCCCCCTGCTCTAACCCGCCAGCCCCCACTCCTCTCCCAGAGCCGGGGAGAGAACCCAGGCGTCCTGGCTCCCAGCCCCCCCTGCTCCAACTGCCAGCCCCCACTCCCCTCCCAAAGCCGGGGAGAGAACCCAGGAGTCCTGGCTCCCAGCCCCCCCTGCTCCAACTGCCAGCCCCTGCTCCCGTCCCAGAACAGGGGAGGGAACCCAGGGGGGTTCTGACCGCCCCACAATGGCTCCCCTCCACCTCACCCCACTGCATCCTGATGCTTCCAATTTCCTAAAGCCAAAGCCCTGGGAATAATAAGCAGGAATCCTCCCTCTCCAGGTGTGTGTGGGGGTGTCAATTCTGTGGGCCCCTGGGAGTGGGGCACCGGCCAACGGACCTCCCCACACAGCTCCACTCCCCTAATCTGCCTGCCCTGGGGCTGGGTGGGAGCCGGCGCCCCCTAGAGGGGACAGGCCCCTGCCCCATTCCCTGCCCCCCGGAGCCAGCCAGTCCCTGCCCTGGGGCCGGGTGGGAGCCAGCACCCCCCAAAGGGGACAGGCCCCTGCCCCATTCCCCTGCCCCCAGAGCCAGCCAGTCCCTGCCCTGGGGCCGGGTGGGAGCCGGCGCCCCCTAGAGGGGACAGGCCCCTGCCTCATTCCGCTGCCCCCCTGTGCCAGACAGTCCCCGCCCTGGGGTCCCCCCATGATGCTGGGAGCTCTGGGGCGTCCCAGCAGGGGGGAGGGCAGGACACCCCACCTGCGCCCTCCGGCCTCTGAGGTAGACCCAGAACCGCAGAACCCAGCCGGGCCCACCTGCCCCACTCTGCACAGGGGAGCAGCCTGTTCCCATCCCACCCCCACCCAGATCCGCTCCTCCCCTCCCAGCCACTGGGGGGGGTCCAAGTGCCCCCCCACTGCACAGCTCCCCTTAAAGCAGAACCACACACTTCACAGCTCCCCCCTTAAAGCAGACACCCCCCCCACTTCACAGGCCCCCTTAAAGCAGAACCACCCCCCCACAATCCCTCTGTATTTAGGGCTTTCAGTGGGGCTGACTGGAGACCCCCACCTGGGGTGTTATCAGGCAGCTGCCTGCTGGGTGGAGGCCCCTTTCTGGGACCCCAACTCCTAGCCAGCCACCCCTGGCGGGTCCCCTACACCCCACCCCCCCACCAAGGCCTATCACCTGCCCCCAAACAGGGGCGATAAATCAGGGGCCCCCAAATACCCCTTCTAGATCCATACACTGTGGCCCCGCCACTCCCACCCCCACAATCTGCCGTGTCCACTCGGTTGGGTTTGGATCACCCCGGGCTCGGGGGTCCCTGGGGGGGACTCCCGATCTGCACTGGGGCCAAGGTCTGAATCAGCAGCGGAGTGACTCCAACGGAGTGACTCCTGATTTACACCAACCCCGTGACTTCAATGGAGTGACTCCTGATTTACACCAGCCCCGTGACTTCAGCGGAGTGACTCCTGATTTACACCGGGGGGAGGGAGGGAAGAGGTCCGGTGACTCCAGCGGAGTGACTCCGGATTTACACTGGGAGCAGAGCCCCGTGACTTCAGTCGAGTGACTTGATTTACACCAGCCCCGTGACTTCAGCGGAGTGACTCCTGATTTACACCAGGGGATTCGGCTCAACTCCGGCGGAGTGACTCCCGATTTACACGGGGAACCGAAGGAAACGGGCCCAGTGACTTCCGATTTACACCGAGGAGGAACGGGCCCAGTGCCTCCGGCGGAGTAACTGCGGATTTACATCGGAGGGGGGGACGGGCCCGCTGACTCCGCCGGAGTGACTCCTGATTTACACCGTGGGGGGGGAACGGGCCCGCTGACTCCGCCGGAGTGACTCCTGATTTACACCGGGGGGGGGGGGGGAACGGGCCCGCTGACTCCGCCGGAGTGACTCCTGATTTACACCGCAGGGGGAGGAAGGGGCCCGCTGACTCCGGCGGAGTGACTCCTGATTTACACCGGAGAGGGGGAACGGGCCCGCTGACTCCGGCGGAGTGACTCCTGATTTACACCGCGGGGGGGAGGGCCCGCTGACTCCGGCGCAGTGACTCCGGATTTACACTGGGGCGGGGGGGAACACAGGCCCGGTGACTCCGGCGGAGTGACTCCTGATTTACACCGGGGGGGGGACACGGGCCCGGTGACTCCGGCGCAGTGACTCCGGATTTATACCGGGGGGGGACACGGGCCCGGTGACTCCGGCGCAGTGACTCCGGATTTACACCGGAGAGGGGGGACACGGGCAGTGACTCCCCATTTCCAGCCGGATCAGGCTCCCTTTAAAGGTCCCGCGGGCCGAGCCGAGCCGGGCCGGGCCAGGCCTCCGGCTGCCCCAACAAAGCGGCGGCCCCGATCCCGGCCCCGAACCACCCCCCCGCCCCCCGGCCCGGCCCTACCTGCGGCTCCAGGGGGTCCCGGCGCGGGGGGGGAATCCGGCCCGGCCCTGCCCCACGGCCCGGCCCCGCTGCCCGGCCAGCGAGCGCCGCTCCCGTCTCGCCGCTGCCGCTTTTCCCCCCCAGCCTCTCGCCACTCAAACAAAGAGCCGAGGCGGGTTGTGTCGGGAGCCCAGCCCCCACCCCCCGGCCGAGACAGCCCTCCCCCTCCCCCTCCCCTCCCTGCCCCCCCTTTCCGGCCCAGCAGCCTCACTTCCAGCTTCCCAGCACCCCTCCCCCCGCCCGCCGGGACCCGCCGGGAGCGCCCCACGCGCGGACACCCGGCCGCGTGGGGGGGGGGGCACTGCGGTGTGGGGAGAGACGGGGGAATAGCAGGGTGGAGGGAGGGGTGGGTGCGTGGAGGGGCCCGGCGGGGGAGGGTGCGTGGAGGGGTGGAGACTAGGCGTGGGGGTGGAGGGACGGGGGTGCATGAAGGGGCAGGCGTGGGGGAGAAACGGAGGAATAACAAAGTGGAGGGGGGTGCATGGGGGAGCAGGTGCGGGGGGGTGGAGGGAGGGAGGTGCATGAAGGGGCAGGCGTGGGGGAGAGACGGGGGAATAGCAAAGTGGAGGGGGGTGCATGGGGGAGCAGGTGCGAGGGGGTGGAGGGAGGGAGGTGCATGGAAGGGCAGGTGTGGGGGTGGAGGGAGGAGTGGGTGCATGAAGGGGCAGGTGTGGGGGTGGAGGGAGGGGGTGCATGGAGGGGCACGCATGGGGGTGGAGGGGAATGCATGGAGGGGCAGATATGGGGTGGAACAAGGGGTGGGTGCATGGAGGGGCAGGCGTGCAGGTGGAGGGAGGGGGGATGGATCAATGGTTGGCTGGGGGGATGGGTGGTTAGATTCATGGTTGGACAGGTGGAGACAGGGATGGGTGGGTGGGTGGGTGGTAGGACCGACGGGGATGGGTGGGTGGATCAATTTTATGACGGTTGGGGAAGGGGATTGGTGGGTGGATTGATGGTGGGATGGGGATGGATTGATGGTGGGATGGTCGGGGACAGGGATCGGTGGGTGGATGGTTGGTTGGATGGGTAGAGACGGAGATGGATCGATGGTTGGATGAGTTGGGTGGGTGTGTGGATCGACGGTGGGGATGGGTGGGGAAGGGGATAGGTGGGAGGATCGATGGCTGGATGGTGGGGGAAAGGGTTCGGTTGGGGGATGGATGGGAAGAGAAGGGGATGGATCATGGTGGGATGGGTGGGGACGGGGATGAGTGGGTGAATCAATGGTTGGATGTGAGGGGACAGGGATGGGTTGGTGGATCCATGTTTGAATGGGGATGGGGGTGGATCGATGGTTGGACCAGTGGGGATGGGGTTCGATGCCTGGATTGATGGATGGCAGGGGATGGGTGGGTGGATCGATGTGGAGATGGGTGGTTGGATGGGTGGGAATGGGGATGGTGGATGGTTGGACAGGATGAGATGGGGATGGGTAGGAGGATCAATGGTTGGACAGGTGGGTACGAGGGTGGAGGGTGGATCAGTGGTTGGATCGGTGGGGATGGGTGGGTGGATCGATGGTTGGACGGGATGAGCTGGGGATGGGTAGTGGATCGATGGGTGGATGGGTGGGGAAGGGGATGGGTTGGGGGATCGATGGTTCGATGAGTGGGTGGATCAATGGCTGGACTGGTGGGGACGGGGACGAGTGGGTGGATCGAGAGTTGGACAGGTCGGGACAGGGACGAGTGGGTGGATCGATGGTTGGACGGGTGGGATGGGGGATGGCGGGTGAATTGATAGTTGGGATGGGTAGGAGAGGGGATGGTGGATGGTTGGACAGGATGAGATGGGGATGGGTAGGAGGATCAATGGTTGGATGGGTGGGCACGGGGGTGGGTGGATGGATCGATGGTGGGATGGGATGATATTGTGGATTGATGGTTGATGGGGATGGATGTGGGGATGGATGTTTGGATGGGAGGGGAGGGAGATGGGGTGGTTGCATCGAATGTTGGATGGGTGATGATGGGGAAGGGTGGGTGGATCAATGGTTGGACAGGTGGGGATAGCTGGGTGGATTGATTGTGTGATGGTTGGGGAAGGGGATTCTTGGGTGGATGGGTTGGGATGGGGATGATAGGGTGGATCGATGGTTGGACGAGCAGGGACGGGGATGGGTGGGTGGATGGATAGTTGGATGGGAAGGGAAGGGGATGGGTAGTGGATAGATGGTTGGATGGGTGGGTACGGTGGTGAGTAGGTGGATGAATGGTTGGATCAGTGGGGATGGGTGGTTGGATTGATGGTTGGATGGGATGAGATGGGGATGGGTGATGGATCGATGGCTGGATGAGAGGGGAAGGGGAAGGGTGGGTGAATCGATGTTTGGACCGGAGGAGACAGGGATGAGTGTTTGGATCGGAGGTTGGATGGGGGGATGGGTGGGTGGCTCAATTGTACAAGTGATAGGGAAGGGGATTGGTGGGTGGATGGGCGGGGACAGGGATGGGTGGTTGGACGGATGAGTACGAGGGTGGGTGGGCGGATCAATGGTTGGACGGACAAGGACAGGTGGGTGGATCGATGGATGGGGATGGGGGTGGATCGATGGTTGGACGGACGGGGATGGGGATGTGGGTGGACCGATGGTTGGACGGGTGGGGATGGGGATGTGGGTGGATCGATGGTTGGATGGACGGGGATGGGGATGTGGGTGGATCGATGGTTGGATGGATGGGGACGGGGATGTGGGTGGATCGATGGTTGGATGGATGGGGATGGGGGTGGGTGGATGGATTGATGATTGGACGGATGGGAATGGGGGTGGGTTGGTGGATCGATGGTTGGACGAGTGGGGATGGGGATGGGGACAGGTGGGTGGACCGATGGTTGGACGGGTGGGGATGGGGACGGGTGGGTGGACTGATGGTTGGACCGGTGGGGATGGGGGTGGGTTGGTGGATTGATGGTTGGACGAGTGGGGATGGGGACGGGTGGGTGGATCGATGGTTGGACGGATGGGGATGGGGATGTGGGTGGATCGATGATTGGACAGACGGGGATGGGGATGTGGGTGGATCGATTGGACAGATGGGGATGGGTTGGTGGGTCGATGGTTGGATGGATGGGGATGGGGATGTGGGTGGATCGATGGTTGGATGGACAGGGATGGGGATGTGGGTGGATTGATGGTTGGAGGGGTGGGGATGGGGGTGGGTGGATGGATTGATGATTGGACGGTGGGGATGGGGGGTGGGCTGGTGGATCGATGATTGGACAGGTGGGAATGCAGATGGGTTGGTGGATCGATGGTTGGACGGACGGGGATGAGGATGTGGGTGGATTGACGGTTGGATGGATGGGGACAGGGATGTGAGTGGGTGGATCGATGGTTGGACAGACGGGGATGGGATGTGGGTGGATCGATGGATGGATGGGGGTGGGTGGATGGATTGATGATTGGACGGATGGGAATGGGGGTGGGTTGGTGGATCGATGGTTGGACGAGTGGGGATGGGGATGGGGACAGGTGGGTGGACCGATGGTTGGACGGGTGGGGATGGGGGTGGGTTGGTGGGTCGATGGTTGGAGGGACGGGGATGGGGATGTGGGTGGATCGATGATTGGACAGGTGGGGATGGGGGTGGGTTGGTGGGTCGATGGTTGGAGGGACGGGGATGGGGATGTGGGTGGATCAATGGTTGGACGGATGGGGATGGGGATGAGGATGTGGGTGGGTTGGTGGGTCGATGGTTGGACGGATGGGGATAGGGGTGGGTTGGTGGGTCGATGGTTGGATGGATGGGGATGTGGATGGGTTGGTGGATCAATGGTTGGACGGACGGGGATGGGGATGTGGGTGAATCGACGGTTGGACGGATGGGGATGTGGGTGGATCGATGATTGGACGGACAGGGATGGGGATGTGGGTGGATCAATGGTTGGACGGATGGGGATGGGGATGGGTTGGTGGATCGATGGTTGGACGGACGGGGATGGGGATGTGGGTGAATCAATGGTTGGACGGATGGGGATGTGGGTGGATCGATGATTGGACGGACAGGGATGGGGATGTGGGTGGATCAATGGTTGGACAGACAGGGATGGGGGTGGGTTGGTGGGTCGATGGTTGGACGGATGGGGATGGGGATGTGGGTGGATCAATGGTTGGACGGATGGGGATGGGGGTGGGTTGCTGGGTCGATGGTTGGATGGATGGGGAAGGGGGCAGCGATCGGGGGACTCAGCAAGGGACACTGTGCTGATCGAGGCAGGGAAGTTACATGGAGGTGGAAGGAACTGGACAGTTGTGTGATGAATGCCTTGTGCAGAGGCTGGTGAGTATGTGCATCGCACGTGTGTATCAGGTGGTGTGTATCTGTGTGGGGGTGTGTGTGCAAGGGTTGTGTGGCGAGCTGAGTATGTTTCAAGGCATGGAGGCAGCGAGTGTCCATCAGGGGCGTATTCGTTAAGATGTGCAGTGAGCGCCACATCTGACATTGTGTTGCTTTGGCTTTGCATTGGGTTGTGTAGAAAGTGACGTGTGCATTTGATGTAGGTGCTAGCTCAAGTTGTGTAGCCTGTGCAGCCCATGTGTGTCTGGGGGTGGGGGTCTTTTGAGGGGTGTGTGGGGAGGGTGGAAGGTGTTGTACAGGATGTGTAGTAGCCAGGGGTGTATTCTGCAAGGGTATAGGTGTGTGGGCAGAAGGGTGACTGTTCTGTGTGTAACTGCGGGTGGGTGTGAAGCAGAGTTTGTGGTCTATGGGAAGAGTGGAGCAGGAGTGCATATGCAGAAGAGGTTTTATATTGTGTGTGTGCACATGCAGCAGGAGATGTGTGTGTGTGAATCAGGGTGTGTGTGTGTGTGCGCAAAGCAGACTTGGGTGGCAGGGTGTGTGTGTTCTCCCGGTGTACACCCGGCAGCAGAGTTTGCGTGTTCTCCGGGTGTGCACCTGGTGGCATGGTGTGTGTGTTCAGTGGCAGGGTGTGCCTGTTCTCCAGGTGTGCGCCTGGTGGCAGGGTGTGTGTGTTCTCCCGATGTACGCCCAGCAGCAGGGTTTGCGTGTTCTCTGGGTTTGCAACCGGTGGCATGGTGTGTGTGTTGGGTGGCAGTGTGTGATTGTTCTCCGAGTGTGCGCCCGGTGGCATGGGGTGTGTGTTGGGGGGCAGTGTGTGACTGTTCTCCGAGTGTGCACCCGGTGGCATGGGGTGTGTGTTGGGTGGCAGGGTGCGACTGTTCTCCGAGTGTGCGCCTGGTGGCATGGGGTGTGTGTTGTGTGGCAAGGTGTGCCTGTTCTCCGGGCGTGCACCCGGCGCCAGGGTGTGCCTGTTCTTTGGGTGTGCGCCCGGCTGGCAGGGTGTGTGTGTTCTCCCAGTGTACACCTGGCGGCAGGGTGTGTTGTCTCCTGGTGTGTTCCCGGTGGCAGGGTGTGCCTGTTCTCCAGGTGTACGCCCAGCAGCAGGGTTTGCGTGTTCTCCGGGTTTGCGTCCGGCAGCGGGATGTGCCTGTTCTCCGAGTGTACGCCCGGTGGCATGGGGTGTGTTGGGTGGCAGGGTGTGCCTGTTCTCCGGGTGTGCGCCCGGTGGCAGGGTGTGCCTGTTCTCCGGGTGTGCGCCCGGCGGCAGGGTGTGCCTGTTCTCCGAGTGTGCGCCTGGTGGCATGGGGGTGTGTGTTGGGTGGCAGGGTGTGCCTGTTCTCCGAGTGTGCGCCCGGCGGCAGGGCGTTGGTTATTCTGTGTAAACTAGAGGGACCAGACAGCAAATGTGAAAATTCAGGAGGGGGGTGGGGGGGAATAGGAGCTTATATCAGACCCAAAAACTGGGACTGTCCCTGTAAAATCGGGACATGTGGTCACCCTAGTGTGAAGAGCAGGGTGCGTGTGGTGTGTCCGGGCTCAGTGTGTGTGTGTGTGTTAGAGTGAGTGGGGACAGCTCCTTCTCCCCCCCCACCCGGATCAGGACAATCCCCACCCCCATCTCCAGCTGGGATCACTCCAGCCCAAGACAGCCCCACTCAAAGCCTGGCCCCAGGCCCAAGGAAAGGGGGCAAGAGAAAGATAATTAGCCCTTTTGGCAGAAAGAAGGGGAGTGGGGGGCTGGTGGGTTAGAGCAGGGGAGGCTGGGAGCCAGGACTCCTGGGTTCTCTCCCCATCTCTGGGAGGGGAGTGGGGGCTGGTGGTTAGAGCAGGGGGGCTGGGAGCCAGGACTCCTGGGTTCTATTAACCCCTCCCCCACAGCTGCCTGCCCTATGTGGGGGGGGGCTTCCAACCCCTCTAAGCCCCTGGCGGCAGGCACGTCCGCAATGGCTGATCTCCCCCCCCCCCCCACCCTCTGCCAGCCAATGGCAGCGCGCCCAGCCTCAGACAGCCAATGGGAGAGGAGCAATAACAGCAGCTGGGCTGGGAGGGTCTGAGAGTGACCCCGCCCCCTTCAGAGCCGCCCCGCCCCTTCCCTGCACGTGCAGGTCACAGCCCCAAGGGGGGGGGGTCAGTCACACACGGGTGCCCCTCACTCCCGACCTGCAGCCCCCTGCCAGCCCAGCCCTGCCCCCCCCAGCTCTGCTGGTGCCCCTCACTCCCGACCCGGCAGCCCCTGCCCCCCAGCTCTGCCGGTGCCCCTCACTCCCGACCCACAGCCCCCTGCCAGCCCAGCTCTGCCGGTGCCCCTCACTCCCGACCCACAGCCCCCTGCCAGCCCAGCCCTGCCCCCCCCAGCCCTGCCGGTGCCCCTCACTCCCGACCCGCAGCCCCCTGCCAGCCCAGACCTGCCCCCACAGCTCTGCTGGTGCCCCTCACTCCCGACCCACAGCCCCCTGCCAGCCCAGCCCTGCCCCCCCAGCTCTGCCGGTGCCCCTCACTCCCAACCCGCAGCCCCTGCCCCCCCAGCTCTGCTGGTGCCCCTCACTCCCGACCCACAGCCCCCTGCCAGCCCAGCCCTGCCCCCCCAGCCCTGCCGGTGCCCCTCACTCCCGACCCACAGCCCCCTGCCAGCCCAGCCCTGCCCCCCCAGCCCTGCCGGTGCCCCTCACTCCCGACCCGCAGCCCCCTGCCAGCCCAGACCTGCCCCCACAGCTCTGCTGGTGCCCCTCACTCCCGACCTGCAGCCCCTGCCCCCAGCCCTGCCCCCCCAGCTCTTTTGGTGCCCCTCACTCCCGACCCCGCAGCCCCTGCCCCCCCAGCTCTGCCGGTGCCCCTCACTCCCGACCCACAGCCCCCTGCCAGCCCAGCCCTGCCCCCACAGCTCTGCTGGTGCCCCTCACTCCCGACCTGCAGCCCCTGCCCCCAGCCCTGCCCCCCCAGCTCTGCTGGTGCCCCTCACTCCCGACCCGCAGGCCCTGTGCCATTCCCAGAGGCGGGTTCAGTGGCTGGGCCCAGCTGCTGTCTGAGGATCATGTTCCCTCGGTGGCTGCCCCCCGCCCGGCTCCCATTTGGGGTTTGTCACCTGGGGAACCAACCGCCCATCCTGTGTCTGCCACCTGCGCCCGCCATGCCCAGGGCAGGGGCTGGGGGCTTAGTCCTCAAAATCCCCCCCTCCTGCCCAGATCTCTGCCCCACAGCACAGCGCCCACCTGCTCCCCCTGCCCACAGTTCCCCCAACAAAGCCTCCCCCTGCTCATTGCTCTGGGCTAGGGGTCTCTGCTGGTAGGGGGGGGCGCAGGGGGCTGTTACACAGGATGCAGCTGTAACTGGTGCAACCGCCAGGCAGGTGTCAGGGCTGGGGTGCTTCAGGTGTCAGTGTGGTGGGGGAGGGGTGCAGTGGGGGCTGCAGAGGGGGAGGGGTGCAGTGAGGAAGGGTGCGGGGGATGCAGAGGGAAGGGGTGGGCATGGGGGGTGCAGGGAGGAGGAGCGGGGGTTCTGCCGGTGAGGGGGGGTGGGGGTGCAGAATGGGAGAGGTGCAGTGAGGGGATGGTATGGGGGTGCAGAGGAGGGAGGGTGTAGGGGGTGCAGAGGGGAAGGGTGCAGTGGGGGCAGGGTATGGGGTGCAGAGGGAGGGTATGGGGGTGCAGTGGAGGGAGGATGTGGGGGATGCAGAGGGGAGGGGTGTAGTGGGGGAGGGTGTGGGGGGTGCAGAGGGGGAGGGGTGCAGTGGGGGCAGGGTATGGGGGTGCAGAGGAGGGAGGGTATTGGGGATGCAGAGGGGAGGGGGTGGCGTGGGGGAGGGTGTGGGGGGTGCAGAGGAGGAAGGGTGCAGTGGGGGGTGCAGAGGGGGAGGAATGCAGAGGAAGGAGGCTGTGGGGGATGCAGGGGGGAGGGGTGGCGTGGGGGGTGCAGTGGGGGGGGAGGGGCAGGGGTTCCGCTGGTGGGGGTGGGGCGGGAACTCCGGCACGTTCTGGTTCCTTCCTGCTCAGCACTTGGCCGGGTGCCCAGCTGGGCGGCTATTTATATCCTGTCCCCATGTGACCCTGCGCTGGCGCAGCGGGATGGGGGGCAGGGCCCCATGCGTGTGCAGAGCTGGGGGTGGGGGAGACACGCAGACACGTGCATGTGTTTTGGACGTTAGCATGTGCAGGCGTGTGTGTGTGTCCCCCACCCCTTCTCTGTGGCTCGTGCAGCGTGTTCAGGCGTGTGTGGGGGCCGGATTAGCGCCTGAGAGAAGATTACCATGTGGCTGCCCTCGCCGGTACCAACATGGCCCCTGTATGTGTCCGTGTAGCCAGCATGTGTCTTAGCGTGTCTGCACAGCCATGGCTGGCATATGTATGTGTGTGTCTTGGCATGTCCAGGCATGTTTGGTAATTCAGAAATCAGTGCAAGCGTGTCCTGCATGGTGAGGTATGCGTCAGCACGTCCGGGTGGGTCTGTACATGCTGTGGTAGTGTGTTTGGTGTGTGGCAGTGGCATGGCCAGGGCATGTCGCAGCGTGTTCAGGCGTGTAGCTGTACATGGCATGTTAGCATGTTCAGTATGTGTGTTGGCATGGCCGGGACATGTGGCAGCATCTCCAGGCAGGTGGCTGTATGTGCTATGTTAGCATGTTTGGTGTGTGTATTGGCATGGCCAGGACATGTTGCAGCATGTCCTGGACATGCTGCAACATGTCCAGGCATGTGGATGTACATTCCATGTTAGCATATTTGGTGCGTGTTGGCATAGCTGAGGCACATCATAGTATGTCCAGGCATGTGGCTATAAATGGCGCATAGTGTTTGGTGTATGGGTTGGCATGGCCAGGGCATGTTGCAGCGTGTCCAGGCATATGGCTGTACATGGTGTAACATGTTCTCTGTGTGTATGTTGGCATGACCAGGGCATGTCACAGCATGTCCAAGCATGTGGTTGTACATGACATGTTAGTGTGTTCTGTGTTGGCATGACCAGGGCGTGTCACAGCATGTCCAAGTGTGTGGCTGTATATGCCATGTTAGCATGTTCTCTGTGTTGGCATGACCAGGGTGTGTCACAGCGTGTCCAGGCATGTGGCTGTACATGGCATGTCAGTGTGTTCTCTGTGTGTATTGGGATGGTCAGGGCCTGTCACTGCATGTCCATGTGTGTGGCTGTACATGGCATATTAGTGTGTTCTCTGTATGTGTTGGCATGACCAGGGCATGTCACACACAGAGTGTCCAGGGGTGTGGCTGAACATGCCACGTTAGCATGTTCTCTGTGTTGGCATGAACGGGGCATGTCGCAGCATGTCCACGCTTGTGGCTGTACATGGCATGTTAGCGTGTTCTCTGTGTTGGCATGAACGGGGCATGTCGCAGCATGTCCAGGCATGTGGCTGTACATGGCATGTTAGCGTGTTCTCTGTGTTGTCATGACTGGGGCATGTCACAGCATGTCCAGGCGTGTAGCTGTCTTGCTGCCCCATATCCCGACCCCCCACGTGTGTCTCCAAGCAGCTGTTTCCCAGCTCCCCCACATCGCTGAGCAACAAGGCCGAGCCGGGCCCCCATTGGCTGACAGGGCGATGACATCAGCAGCCCAGACATAGTTAATAGGGCGGCCCTGGAGCCAGGTCAACCTTCCTGCCTCTGTTACCATAGCAACAGGGAAAGCGCTGGGCTCCATCCCCCCCCCCCGCCGGCCAAAAGGCCCCCCCTTCCCTGCCCCCCCCCACCCCATTTCTGGGGGGAGCCCACGGCTGGGCTAGTGGGGGCTGCGGGTCGGGAGTGAGGGGCACCGGCAGGGCGGGGGGGCAGGGGGCTGCGGGTCGGGAGTGAGGGGGCACCGGCAGGTCTGGGGGGCAGGGGCTGTGGGTCAGGAGTGAGGGGCACCGGCAGAGCTGGTGGGGGGGAGGGGCTGTGGGTCGGGAGTGAGGGGCACCGGCAGAGCTGGGGAGGGCAGGGGGCTGCGGGTCGGGAGTGAGGGGCACCGGCAGAGCTGGGGGGGGGCAGGGGCTGCAGGTCAGGAGTGAGGGGCACCGGCAGAGCTGGGGGGGGCAGGGGCTGCGGATCAGGAGTGAGGGGCACCAGCAGAGCTGGGGGGGGGGCAGAGGCTGCAGATCGGGAGTGAGGGGCACCAGCAGATCTGGGGGGGCAGGGGCTGCGGGTTGGGAGTGAGGGGCACCGGCAGAGCTGGGGGGGGCAGGGGCTGCGGGTCGGGACTGAGAGGCACTGGCAGAGCTGGGGGGGGCAGGGGCTGCAGGTCGGGAGTGAGGGGCACCGGCAGGGCTGGGCTGGCAGGGGCTGTGGGTTGGGAATGAGGGGCACTGGCAGAGCTGGGGGGGACTGGGGGCTGCGGGTCAGGAGTGAGGGGCACTGGCAGAGCTGGGGGGGCAGGGGGCTGCGGGTCGGGAGTGAGGGGCACCGGCAGAGCTGGGGGGGGGCAGGGGCTGCAGGTCAGGAGTGAGGGGCACTGGCAGAGCTGGGGGGGGCAGAGGCTGCGGATCGGGAGTGAGGGGCACCAGCAGATCTGGGGGGGCAGGGGCCTGCGGGTTGGGAGTGAGGGGCACCGGCAGAGCTAGCGGGGCAGGGGGCTGCGGGTCGGGACTGAGAGGCACTGGCAGAGCTGGGGGGGGGCAGGGCTGTGGGTCGGGAGTGAGGGGCACCGGCAGAGCTGGTGGGGGGAGGGGTTGCGGGTCGGGAGTGAGGGGGCACCGGCAGAGCTTGAGGGGGGCAGGGCTGTGGGTCGGGAGTGAGAGGCACCGGCAGAGCTGGTGGGGGGAAGGGGCTGCGGGTCGGGAGTGAGGGGCACTGGCAGAGCTGGAGGGGGGCAGGGGCTGTGGGTCGGGAATGAGGGGCACCGGCAGAGCTGGGGGGCGCAGGGGCTGCGGATCGGGAGTGAGGGGCACCAGCAGATCTGGGGGGGCAGGGGCTGCGGGTTGGGAGTGAGGGGCACCGGCAGAGCTAGCGGGGGCAGGGGGCTGCGGGTCGGGACTGAGAGGCACTGGCAGAGCTGCGGGGGGCAGGGCTGTGGGTCGGGAGTGAGAGGCACCGGCAGAGCTGGTGGGGGGAGGGGTTGCGGGTCGGGAGTGAGGGGCACCGGCACAGCTTGAGGGGGGCAGGGGGCTGCGGGTCAGGAGTGAGGGGGCACCAGCAGAGCTGGGGGGGGGGCAGGGGGCTGCGGGTCAGGAGTGAGGGACACTGGCAGAGCTTGGGGGGCGCAGGGGGCTGCGGGTCGGGAGTGAGGGGGCACCGGCAGAGCTGGGGGGGGCAGGGGGCTGCGGGGTCAGGAGTGAGGGACACCGGCAGAGCTGGGGGGCGCAGGGGGCTGCGGGTCGGAAGTGAGGGGCACCGGCAGAGCTGGGGGGGGGGCAGGGCTGTGGGTCGGGAGTGAGAGGCACCGGCAGAGCCGGTGGGGGGAAGGGGCTGCGGGGTCGGGAGTGAGGGGCACCGGCAGAGCTGGGGGGGGGCAGGGGCTGTGGGTCGGGAGTGAGGGGCACCGGCAGAGCTAGCGGGGCAGGGGCTGCGGGTCGGGAGTGAGGGGGCACCGGCAGAGCTGGGGGGGGGGAGGGGCTCCGGGTCGGGAGTGAGAGGCACCGGCAGAGCTTGAAGGGGGCAGGGGCTGCGGGTCGGGAGTGAGGGGCACCGGCAGAGCTGGGGGGGGCAGGGGCTGCGGGTCGGGAGTGAGGGGCACCGGCAGAGCTGGGGGGCGGGCAGGGGGCTGCGGGTCGGGAGTGAGGGGCACCGGCAGAGCTGGGGGGGCAGGGGCTGCGGGTCGGGAGTGAGGGGCACTGGCAGAGCTGGGGGGGCAGGAGCTGCAGGTCGGGAGTGAGGGGCACCGGCAGAGCTGGGGGGGCAGGGGCTGCGGGTCGGGACTGAGGGGCACTGGCAGAGCTGGGGGGGGGCAGGGGTTGCGGGTCGTGAGTGAGGCTCACCGGCAGAGCTGGGGGGGGGCAGGGGCTGCGGGTCAGGAGTGAGGGGCACCGGCAGAGCTCGGGGGCAGGGCTGCAGGGCAGAGCTGGGGGGCAGGGCCGGGGGGGGGAACCCCGAGCCTATGGCAGGCTGGCTCCTGTCTGTCTCTCTGCGGGGGCGGGTGGGGGCAGAGATCAGCAAGTCCCAGGCTCCCAGTTACTGATTAACTCCAGCCTAGGAGCTGTGGGGGACGGGAGGGGCCTGCGACCAACCCTACAATAACAACCCTTCGCCGCACACTCCGCTGGCCAGACAGGATCCTTCCCGCCATGCTCCAGAGAAGGGAAACTGAGGCAGAGAGGTCCAGGGACGCACCTTCATATAACCCCCAGACCCTGCCCCCCCCATCGTACCCATCCCCGTCTCTGTGCCAGGGCAGGCGGGTTCTGAGCAGAGTGCTGGGAGCCAGGACTCCTGGGTTCCCTCCCCGGCTCAGGGAGGGGAGTGGGGGCTGGTGGTTAGAGAGGGGCGGGCTGGGAGCCAGGACTCCTGGGTTCTCTCCCCAGCTCTGGGAGGGGAGTGGGGGCTGGTGGGTTAGAGCGTGGGGGCTGGGAGCCAGGAACTCCTGGGTTCTCTCCAAGCTCTGGGAAGGGAGTGGGGCACAGTGGGCGCCCTGACCCTGGCTGGCAGGGTCTGTATTTGCTCCCCTAGCACTGAAGTGCCCAAAGAAGGAAAACCAGCTCCCCCCCTCCCACACCTGCAGCCCCCTCCTCCCCAGCCTGTTCTGCCTTTTCAAGCAGCAGCATTTAATTTCTGCCCCACACATGTGGGGGCAGGGATGCTCCTACTCCCCCCCTGATCAGGTTACTGCTCCCCACCCCCACGCCAGCTGGGCACACCTGTCCCCCCAGCCCACCAGCAGATGGGCCCTCCCTAGGGGCGATCGGGCTCCAGCCGCACCTGGGGGGAGCAGGCGGGGCTGGACGGGGCGGGGGAGCGGCTCTGGTGTGAGGGGATGGACGGAACTGTGGGAACCAGGTTGTACTGCCCCAGGCTGAGGAGCAGGACTCCTGGGTTCTCTCCCCAGCTCTGGGGACAGGGCTGGTGGGTTAGAGATGGGGGGGCTGGGAGCCAGGACTCCTGGGTTCTCTCCCCAGCTCTGGGAGGGGAGTGGGGGCTGGTGGGTTAGAGATGGGGGGGGCTGGGAGCCAGGACTCCTGGGTTCTCTCCCCAGCTCTGGGAAGGGAGCGGAGGCTGGTGGGTCAGAGCAGGAGGGCTGGGAGCCAGGACTCCTGGGTTCTCTCCTGGCTCAGTGGGGGCTGGTGGGTTACAGCAGGGGGGCTGGGAGCCAAGACTCCTGGGTTCTCTCCCGAGCTCTGGGGGCAGGGCTGGTGGGTTAGAGATGGAGGGGCTGGGAGCCAGGACTCCTGGGTTCTCTCCCTGGCTTGTGGGGGTTTAGAGCTGGTGGGTTAGAGGAGGAAAGAGCGGTGGGGGGTTGGGAGCCAAGATACCTGGGGTCCTCCACCAATGACTACGGGGCTGTTCTTTCCTCTCTGTGTGCCTCAGTTTCCCCCCACCCACCAGTCTCTTTGGCCCAAGGGCTGTGGTGAATCTTGGCAGCGCCCAGCACGACGGGGCCAGAATCTCGGTTGGGGGGGGTCTGGGCAACGTCCGGTGTGACGGGGCCCCCCCAGCCTGGCTCCTGCCAGGGCAGGTTAAGGTGTTGGCACTGTCAGCCGGCCCCCAGGGCACCGGCTCCTGGAGTCACCTGCCAGGCCCCCCAGCTGGGAGAATGGGGCGATTGTGCCCGATGGGGTAACATTGCCTGAGTCTGCAGAGAGCCTGAGCCTCTCGCTGGGGGAGGGGCGAGCTGCCCTGTTCCTGTCAATGGGGTGTTAACTCCAGGCCTCAGAGCGCTGCATGACCCGAGGGGACTGCCCTGGGGGGGGGGAGACACCAGGCCCCATGGACCCCCTGGTGAAACCCATTCAGATGGGGGCGGGGCTATGAGTGGGTGGGGCCACAAGGCACCAGCCCCAGGTCACATGCAGGGGCGAAATGGAATGGGCAGATGGGGCAGACCAGGGACGGGGGACGCAGGATGCCTGGGTTCCAGTCCTAGTGCTGGGAGCAAGGGAGAGTTACGGCCCAGCTGTGTGACTCAGTTTCCCCTCCTGCCTTTGTCTAGTTGGACTGGAAGGGGGCCTCACATCAGGGCAGCGCCGGGCAGGACGGGGAGGGTGGCATGATGCAGACGTAGCTAGCAGTAATTAGGGGGCCTCGTTGGTTTTCCTGGGCTCTGTGTGACCACGGCTCTAGCCAGAGCACTGCAGGGGAAACGGGGCAAGGCCGCAGCCCTGGCTACCTCCCCTGGGCCTGGCTAGCCCCTGCCCCCCGTCCTTTGGCACACTCGTCACCCCAGCTCCGGGGGGTGCAGAGGACCCTTGCAACAAGCTGCCTGAGGAAGAGGGTGGGGGGCAGGGAGCGCTGGCCCAGTGTTGGGGGTTTGGAGCCAGCCAGGAGGCCTGTCTGGAAGGCGCGTTACCAGCCTCCATCTAGGGGGAGATTCTCTGGCCTGGGGGAGTCAGCAGGTTGGCTCCCAGCGCCACCCCCCACCTCTAACCTCTATCTCCCATTCCCCCCGCACATGAGACAGAGAGAGAACCCAGGAGTCCTGGCTCCCAGCCCCCCCCGCCCGCTCTAACCCACCAACCCCCACTCCCCTCCCAGAGCCAGGGAGAGAACCCAGGAGTCCTGGCTCCCAGCCCCCCCTGCTCTCATCCACCAGCCCCCACTCCCCTCCCAGAGCTGGGGAGAGAACCCAGGAGTCCTGGCTCCCAGCCCCCCCTGCTCTAACCACCAGCCCCCACTCCCCTTCCAGAGCTGGGGAGAGAACCCAGGAGTCCTGGCTCCCAGCCCCCCTGCTCTCACCCACCAGCCCCCCACTCCCCTCCCAGAGCCGGGGAGAGAACCCAGGAGTCCTGGCTCCCAGCCCCCCCTGCTCTAAGCACCAGCCCCCACTCCCCTCCCAGAGCTGGGGAGAGAACCCAGGAGTCCTGGCTCCCAGCCCCCCCTGCTCTAACCACCAGCCCCTACTCCCCTCCCAGAGCTGGGGAGAGAACCCAGGAGTCCTGGCTCCCAGCCCCCCTGGTCTGACCCACCAGCCCCCACTCCCCTCCCAGAGCCCGGGAGAGAACCCAGGAGTCCAGGCTCCCAGCCCCCCCCGAGCCGGGTGTTTAAGGAAAGAGAATAAAAGGCCCGGCAGGAATCTCTGGGCCAGGAGCCCAGGTTCACTGGCACTACATGTCACAGCTCAGCAGGACGCAGGCTGGGGGGGGGGCTGAGAAAATCGCCCAGAAGGGGGGGGGGGGCCAGGCAGGGCCGGTCCGGTCAGGAAGGGGCGTTCGCCTGCGGCTCGGGCTGATCGAGAGCTTTGTGTGGTCACCTGTCGCCCTCTGGTGGACAAATGTCAGAACAGCTCCCACCCGGCCCCAGGGCAGGACTGGCTGGCTCAGGGGGGCAGGGAATGGGGCAGGGACCCGTCCCCTCTAGGGGGCGCCAGCTCCCACCCGGCCCCAGGGCAGGGACTGGCTGGCTCAGGGGGGCAGGGAATGGGGCAGGGACCCGTCCCCTCTAGGGGGTGCCGGCTCCCACCCGGCCCCAGGGCGGGGACTGGCTGGCTCAGGGGGGGCGGGGAATGGGGCAGGGGCCTGTCCCCTCTAGGGGGCGCCAGCTCCCACCCAGCCCCAGGGCAGGGACTGGCTAGCTCGGGGGTGCAGGGAATGGGGCAGGGGCCTGTCCCCTCTAGGGGGCGCCGGCTCCCACCCGGCCCCAGGATTCACATCTCTGCCATCACTAGATTTCTGACCAATCACGGGGATGTGCGAGGCCCCGTCCCCACCTCCCTGACGCCCGGTTGGCTGAGCTGAGGAGATTGAGGTCTTGCTGCCCAATCAGAAATTGCTGGAAAACTCACAGCTCTGCCTGGCGCGGGGGTCGCGTTCCAGGTGTTCCTGTGGGCGGGGCCAGAGCCGAGGGGGGCGGGGCATGCGGGGGTCGAGGGGGGGGCGGATGCCTGGTGTGGGTGGGTACTGGGGGGGGGATATCTGGGCTAGATCCAGGCGGGGGCTCCGGGCTGGACCAGTGGGGGGGGGCTGGAGGGGGGATCTGGGCCCCCTGCACCCCCAACCGGCTCTGTCTGCCCCCCTCCGCTGCCCCGCGCCCCTCACCCGCCCTCCCCCCCCCGCCGATGTGACGCACCAAAAGTTACATCCACCCCCCCACCCCATCCCGTTACCTGCGCGCGGGTCCCTCCGCTGGCAGCCGGGCCCGGGGGGCGGGGGGGCGCCCCCCATCTCCCTCCGCCGCCCCTTGATTGACAGCCGGGCGGCCCCCGCAGCCCGCGCCCCCCCCATCCCGGGCTGCTGGGGGCGGGGGCGGGGCCGCGCCGGGCCGTGGCGCAGTTCGGGCCCCGGCTCAAGCTGGTTCTTCCTCCGGAGCCAAACCGGAGTCAAACCGCCCCGCCCCCTGCACCCTCCCCGCCGGAGGGGGAGTCACGGCGGCTCTACCCCTCCCCCCACCCGTGTTTCTAGGGGGGTGTCACAGCGTCTTTACCGCCCTGGGTATGTGTGTGGGGGGGTCACATCATCTACCCCCCCGTGTGTTAGCGCCTCTACCCCCCCGCGTGTGGGGGGGGTCACCGTCTTTACCCCCCCAGTTCTGTGTGTGTGTGTGGTTACACTGTACGGCCCAGGGTGTGTGTTAGCGCCTCTACCCCCGTGTGTGTGGGGGGTCACAGTCTTTACCTCCCAGCTGTGTGCGTGTGTGTGTGTGGTTACACTGTACGCCCCAGGGTGTGTGTTAGCACCTCTACCCCCGTGTGTGTGTGTGGGGGGGTCACAGTCTTTACCTCCGTGTGTGTGTGTGTGTGTGTGTGTGTGTGTGTGTTTACACTGTATGCCCCAGGGTGTGTGTTAGCGCGTCTACCCCCCGTGTGTGGGGGGGGTCACAGTCTTTACCCCCAGCTGTGTGTGTGTGCAGGGTTTCACTGTCTGTACACCCCGGGGTGTGTGTTAGCGCCTCTAACCCCCGTGTGTGTGTGGGGTCACTGTCTTTACCTCCCAGCTCTCTCTCTCTCTCTCTCTCTCTCTCTCTCTGTGTGTGTGTGTGTGTGTGTGTGTGTGTGTGTGTGGTGTGTGTGTGTGTGTGTGTGTGTGTGTGTGTAGTTACACTGTACGCCCCAGGGTGTGTGTTAGCGCCTCTACCCCCTGTGTGTGTGTGTGGGGTCACAGTCTTTATCCCCTAGCTGTGTGTGTGCAGGGTTTCACTGTCTGTACGGCCCAGGGTGTGTGTTAGCGCCTCTACCCCCGTGTGTGTGTGTGTGGGGGTCACAGTCTTTATCCCCCAGCTGTATGTGTGTGTGTGTGTGCGTGTGAGGGGAGTTCACTGTCTGTACACCCCAGTGTGTGTGTTAGCGCCTCTACCCCACATGTGTGTGTGGGGGTCACAGCATCTCTACACTCCCGTGGGGGGTGGGGCGGGGTCACAGCATCTCTACAAACCCATGTGTGTAGGGGGGGTTTCATAGCACTTCTACCCAGCCCGTGTGTGTGGGGTCACACCCTCTCTACACCCGTGTGTATCAGCGCCTCTACCCTCCGTGTGTGTGGGTCACACCATCTCTACACCCGTGTGGGGAGGGTCACAGCATCTTTACTCCCCAGCTGTGTGTCTGTGGGGTCACATCGTTTCTACACCCGTGTGTATCAGCGCCTCTACCCCCCATGTGTGTGGGTCACACCATCTCTACACCCCTGTGTGTGTGGGGTCACAACATCTTTACCCCGTGTATGTGAGTCACACTGTCTCTACACTCCCGTGTGTGTAGGGGGCTGTCATAGCGCTTCTACCCCTCGTGTGTGTGGGGGGGGTCACAGGGTCATTACCTCTCATGTGTGTGTGTGTGGTGGGTCAGCCCGTCTCTACACTCCCGTGTGTGTGGGGGGGCAGGTCACACCATCTCTACACCCATGTGTGTGAGGGGGGGTCACACTGTCTCTACACCCCCATGTAGGGGAGTTTCATAGCATCTCTACCCGCCCCGTGTGTGTGGAGTCACAGCATCTTTACCCCACATCTCTCTCTCTCTCTCTCTCTCTCTCTGTGTGTGTGTGTGTGTGTGTGTGTGTGTGTGTGTGTGTGTGTGTGTGGTCACATCGTCTCTACACCCGTGTGTGTGTGGAGGGTTACACCATCTCTACACCCCCGTGTCAGCACCTCTAACCCCCCCCCCCACCCGCGTGTGTCGGTCACATTGCCTCTACCCCCCCATGTGTGTGGGGTCACACTGTCTCTACCCCCCCATGTGTGTCAGCACCTCTACCCCCCCGTGTGTAACGCCCCCTGTATATGTGGGGGGGTCACAGCGTCTCTACCCCTCTGTGGGGGGGGTCACACCGTCACTACACCCACGTGTGTAGGGGGGTGTCATAGTGCCTATACCCCCCCATGTGTGTGGGGGGGTGCACACCATGTCTAAACACCCCCCCGTGTGCAATAGGGTGTCATAGCGCCTCTACTCCCCCGTGTGCTGTGTTGGGGGGGTGCACACCATGTCTAAACACCCCCCCATGTGCAATAGGGTGTCATAGCGCCTCTACTCCCCCGTGCACGTGTTGGGGGGTGTCACACCGTCTCTAACCCCCCCATGTGTAGTGGGGTGTCATAGCGCCTATACCCCCCCGTGTGTGTATGTGGGGGTCACAGCATCTCTAACCCCCTGGTGTCCTGCAGCGCCTCCTGCTGGGGAGACTCATCTCACCTGTTCCCCCCCAAACGCTGTGGGCTGGGACCCCCCCGTGCAGTGAGCACCCCAGCCCCACGCCTGGTGGGGACGCGCCTGGGCAGGGGCCAGGGCACTGACATGGGGGGGGTTGAGGGTGGTGGGGGAACCTCACCCTCCCCCAGCATGGCAGAGCCCCCCCCCCCCCTCCTGCTCCGGCCTGGCTCTGCCGGTGGGTACCACGGCCACTAGCCCAGGACACCATGGGGCAGCTGCTCCCCAGCCCCCCGGTGGCAAGTGGTGGGATTGCTCCGGGCCTCGGTTTCCCCACGCGACGAGCAGCCGTTCCGGTGGGGGGCCCCGAGCCGACATGGCCCCTGCTCCTGGGGAACGCCGGGGCCTGGGGGCACAGCTGGGTTCGAGTCTGGCCTCAGCAGCACAACGTGGGGGACCCGGGAGAAGCAGGGAAACTGAGGCACGGGGACCAGACCCAAATTGCAGCTGCTGGATCAGACCGTGGGCCTGTCCGACCCCATCTCTCCCCCCAGAGCAAACCAACGCCCCCCCCCCAGCATGCACACCCCCTGCGGGCAGCCCCCACACCAGCCCCCGCTGGGGTCACACACAGGCCCCACGGCGCACAGCAAAGGGTGGGTTTATTGCAGGGGGGCTCAGCTGTCCAGGCTCATGAGCAGGGCGGTGCCCCGCTTGATCCAGTGGTCGGGGGGGGGCGGCGCCGGCCCGCAGCTCCACCCCGATGACGAAGGAGGGGCGCCCGGCGGAGCCCGCCCGGTTCGGGTAGTAATAGCAGGGGCAGGCGTAGGTCCCTGCGAGAGAGGGGGGTCAGGGGGCGGAGCCAGGCTGCCTCCCCCGGGGCCCTCAGCCCGGGGCCCCCCCCCAGCCCCGCACCCGCCGTACCTCTCTCCCATCCGTGCCCCCACCCCGAGACCTCTCCCATCAGCCCACCCCCCACCCCTGGACCCTCTCCCTCAGCCCCACACCCCCCATACCCCTCCCCTATCAGTGCCCCCACCCCGAGACCTCTCCCCCATCAGCCCACCCCCCACCCCTGGACCCTCTCCCTCAGCCCCACACCCCCCATACCCCTCCCCTATCAGTGCCCCCACCCTGAGACCTCTCCCCCATCAGCCCACCCCCCACCCCTGGACCCTCTCCCTCAGCCCCACACCCCCCCATACCCCTCCCCTATCAGTGCCCCCACCCCGAGACCTCTCCCCCATCAGCCCACCCCCCACCCCTGGACCCTCTCCCTCAGCCCCACACCCCCCATACCCCTCCCCTATCAGTGCCCCCACCCCCGAGACCTCTCCCCCATCTGCCCACCCCCCCACCCCTGGACCCTCTCCCTCAGCCCCACACCCCCCCATACCCCTCTCCCATCCGTGCCCCCACCCCGAGACCTCTCCCCCATCAGTGCCCCCACCCTGAGACCTCTCCCCCATCAGCCCACCCCCCATACCCCTCCCCTATCAGTGCCCCCACCCTGAGACCTCTCCCCCATCAGCCCACCCCCCCACCCCTGGACCCTCTCCCTCAGCCCCACACCCCCCATACCCCTCCCCTATCAGTGCCCCCACCCCGAGACCTCTCCTCCATCAGCCCACCCCCCACCCCTGGACCCTCTCCCTCAGCCCCACACCCCCCATACCCCTCCCCTATCAGTGCCCCCACCCCGAGACCTCTCCCCCATCAGCCCACCCCCCAGACCTTCCCCCCCCACAGGCAGTGCCCCCACCTCCAGACCCTCCCCCATCACCCTGCGCCCCCAGACCCCCCCCACGGGCAGTGCCCCCACCTCCAGACCCTCCCCCATCACCCTGCGCCCCCAGACCCGCCCCCACGGGCAGTGCCCCCACCTCCAGACCCTCCCCCATCACCCTGCACCCCCAGACCCGCCCCCCACGGCCAGTGTCCCCACCTCCAGACCCCCCCCCACGGGCAGTGCCCCCACCTCCAGACCCTCCCCCATCACCCTGCGCCCCCAGACCCGCCCCACAGGCAGTGCCCCCACCTCCAGACCCTCCCCCATCACCCTGCGCCCCCAGACCCCCCCCCCCACGGGCAGTGCCCCCCACCTGCAGACCCTCCCCCATCACCCTGCACCCCCAGACCCGCCCCCCACGGCCACTGCCCCCCACCCCCCTCAGCGCCCCCACCCCCAGACCCCCCCTCACGGGCAGCACCCCCCGCCCCCACCTTTGCTGCTCTTCTTCCTGCTCTCGGCGGGTTTGAAGTGCACGGTGGGCAGGGGGCAGACGAGCTGCATCGGCTCCGCTTCCACCAGACACGAGTTCTTCTTGTCCCAGCCCGCGCCCTCCAGGTACAGCCCCCGGACCCACACGCCGTCCTGGGGGGCAGAGAGCGTCACCCCGGCACAGCCACCCCCCACCGGCCCTCCAGGTACAGCCCCCGGACCCACACGCCGTCCTGGGGGGCAGAGAGTGTCACCCCCGTCCTGCCCTCCAGGTACGGCCCCCGGACCCACACGCCATCCTGGGGGGCAGAGAGCGTCACCCCCGGCACAGCCACCCCCCACCGGCCCTCCAGGTACAGCCCCCGGACCCACACACCGTCCTGGGGGGCAGAGAGCATCACCCCGGCACAGCCACCCCCCCCACCGGCCCTCCAGGTACAGCCCCCGGACCCACACACCGTCCTGGGGGGCAGAGAGCGTCATCCCGTCCTGCTCTCCAGGTACGGCCCCCCGGACCCACACGCCGTCCTGGGGGGCAGAGAGCGTCATCCCGTCCTGCTCTCCAGGTACGGCCCCCGGACCCACACGCTGTCCTGTGGGGCAGAGTGTCGCCCCGTCCTGCCCTCCAGGTATGGCCCCCCGGACCCCACACGCTGTCCTGTGGGGCAGAGAGCGTCACCCCCGTATGGCCACCCCTCCACCGGCCCTCCAGGTACAGCCCCCGGACCCACATGCCCTGTGGGGCAGAAAGTGTCACCCCTGTATGGCCACCCCACACTGGCCCCCAGACCCACCCGTCGGCCTGTGGGGCAGAAAGCATCAGCCCCGTATGCCCCCCCTACACCATCACCCCGGTACGGCCCCCAGACCCACACGCCGTCCTGGGGGCAGGGAGCATCATCCCAGGTACAACCCCCCAGTGCCATCCCGGGGGGACCCCACCCACCCCATGGGCTCTGGCCCAGCCACGCACCTTGGGCGGATACACCAGGTTGTTGTCATCCACCGTGGAGACGATGAACTCCCAGGACAGGGTGTCCACTGAGATCTGGGGGGGGGGCAGTGAGAGTGGGTGGGATGGAGCCGCCCCCCCCATCCTAGGAGTCCCCTCGCCCCCCAGCAGGGTTGGGAACTGCCCCAGGTGCCTCCAGACTCTCCTCAGCAAGCCAGGGAGAGAACCCAGGAGTCCTGGCTCCCAGCCCCCCCAGTTCTGACCCCCCAGCCCCCACTCCCCTCCCAGCGCTCGGGAGAGAACACAGGAGTCCTGGCTCCCAGCCTCCCTGCTCTAACCACTAGCCCCCACTCCCCTCCCAGCACCGGGGAGAGAACCCAGGAGTCCTGGCTTCCAGCCCCACCTGCTCTAACCCACCACCCCCCTTCCAGAGCTGGGGAGAGAACCCAGGAGTCCTGGCTCCCAGCCCCCCCTGCTCTAACCACTAGCCCTCACTCCCCTCCCAGTGCTGGGGAGAGAACCCAGGAGTCCTGGCTTCCAGCCCCACCTGCTCTAACCCACCAGCCCCCATCCCGCTTCCAGAGCTGGGGTGAGAACCCAGGAGTCCTGGCTCCCAGCCCCCCTGCTCTAACCCATCAGCCCTAACTGCCCTCCCAGAGCTGGGGAGAGAACCCAGGAGTCCTGGCTCCCAGCCCCCCCAGTTCTGACCCCCAGCCCCAACTCCCCTCCCAGCGCTGGGGAGAGAACCCAGGAGTCCTGGCTCCCACCCCCCCCTGCTCTGACCCACTAGCCCCAACTCCCCTCCCAGAGCTGGGGAGAGAACCCAGGAGTCCTGGCTCCCAGCCCCCCCTGCTCTAACCCATCAGCCCCCACTCCCCTCCCAGCGCCCGGGAGAGAACCCCGGCGTCCGGGTGCCCTGCCCCCCCCCAGCGGTACCCACGTTGTTCTGGCGGGCGGCTGCCTGCAGCACGGCTGTCAGGAACCCGGTGGGGAAGGTGAACCCCGAGAGCCAGAAGAGCACGGGGGGATGTGCCGTCTCAGCCCAGCGGGCAAACTGCTCCACCCGCTGGCCCAGGTCCCGAGTCCAGGCGGCCAGCGGCTTCTGCGAGGGGTAGGCCTGTGGGGGGCAGAGCACAGGGCTGGGAGGGGGGCAGGCACATGGCACAGCTCAGCATTGCTCGCCCCCCAGCGCTTGGAGGCTTTCACACCCAGGGAAACTGAGGCACCAATCTTGCGGGAGTCCTAGGGCCCCTCAGACTAGGGCGTGGGCGTGGTAAAGGGGGTGGTGCTCCCCTAAGCCACGCGGGCAGCAGCTGAAGATCTGATGGGGGGGGACGTTACTGGGGGGGGGCAGGAACCTTCCCAATCGACCCACCCGTGGCCCCAAAGCCAGACACCGTGGGTGGCAGCAGTGGGGAGTCCCTGGGCCCCCAGGAAGGGCGGGGGGCAATCCCATGGGGCAGCGACTCCAGCTCTCCCCCCCCGGCGGCTGGGGGCGCCCTTACCCTCTCCCACATGGGGGGCACGCGGGCGTCGAAGATGCAGTTGAAGATCTCTTCCAAGGTGGTGGACATGACGACCAGCCCCTGGATGCCCCTCTCCAGCTCCACCAGCGAGGACCTAGGGGGAGGGCACAGCTCAGGCGGGGCCAAGCCCCACACGCTGCCCCCAACGCCGGGATGAGGGGTCGGGGCAGCGTCGGTCGGGGACAGGGAGGCTCCTCGCTCCCCACCAGGATCCCACGGTTGGTTCTAGGCCCCATTGGGCCCAGGCAAAGCCTGGGGGCCGGAGCGTCTGCTTCTCTGACTGCCAGGAGGGCTGCGCAGGGGTTTGCTGTAGTCTGGGCACTGCCCAGGCCCCCGGCCGAGATTGGGGCCCATCGCGCCAGGCACTGCCCAGACCCCCGGCCGAGATTGGGCCCCGTCACGCCAGGCACTGCCCAGACCCCCGGCCGAGATTGGGCCCCGTCACGCCAGGCACTGCCCAGACCCCTGGCCGAGATTGGGGCCCGTCGCGCCAGGCACTGCCCAGACCCCCGGCCGAGATTGGGCCCCGTCACACCAGGCACTGCCCAGACCCCCGGCCGAGATTGGGGCCCGTCGCGCCAGGCGCTGCCCAGACCCCTGGCTGAGATTGGGCCCCGTCCCGCCAGGCACTGCCCAGACCCCTCAGACTGAGATTGGGGCCCCGTCGCGCCAGGCACTGCCCAGACCCCTGGCCGAGATTGGGGCCCGTCGTGCCAGGCGCTGCCCAGACCCCTCAGACTGAGATTGGGGCCCGTCGCGCCAGGCACTGCCCAGACCCCTCAGACTGAGATTGGGGCCCCGTTGCGCCAGGCCCTGCCTAAACCGCCGGACTGAGACTGGGGCCCTGTCGCGCCAGGGGCTGCCCAGACACCATCACCCCCCCCGGACTGAGATCAGGGCCCCATCCTGCCGCACTGCACAGCCCCACAGAAAGGCAGTCTCTGGGGCAGGGTAACAGCTAAGCTGGACCGGGGCCTGTCCCGCCACGCCAGCCGAGGTTGAGCCCCGTGCCCCCCAGGTCCGGCGGTCGTGGGGCTGACCTGATGACCTGCAGCAGGGCGTTGTAGCGCTGGATCTCCTGCAGCAGCACCACGTTGAGGGGCGAAGGGTCGTCGGCCAGCACCTTCTGGGTGCCCCTGTAGTCCAGCTCCTGCGGGATCTTGCTCAGCACGTCAGCCGACAGCTCCAGGACCTGCCGGGCGAGGGGTGTGTGAGCCGGGGCCTGGGGGAGGTCGCTGGGACGGAGCCCCCTCGCCCCAGAACTGTAGGTGGGCGGGCAGGGACCGTGGGGGTGTCTCAGCGGGATTGAGCCCCGTAGCCCCAGAACTGCGGGTGGGCGGGCAGGGACCGTGGGGGGTGTCTCCGCGGGATTGAGTCCCCTCACCCCAGAAATGCGGGTGGGCAGGCGGGGACCGTGGAGGTGTCCCTGCAGGATTGAGCCCCACCCCGGAACTGTAGGTGGGCGGGTGGGGACCATGGGGTTGTCCCCACAGGATGGAGCCCCCTCGCCCCAGAACTGCGGGGGGGGCAGGGACCGTGGGGGTGTCCCCATGGGATTGAGCCCTCGCCCCAGAACTGCACGTGGGCGAGTGGGGACCGTGGGGTTGTCCCCCGTGGAATGGAGCCCCCCTCGCCCCAGAACTGCAGGTGGGCAGACGGGGACCATGGGGGTGTCCCCGCGGGATGGAGACCCCTCGCCCCTGAACTGCCTGTGGGCGGACGGGGACCATGGGGCTGTCCCTGTGGGATTGAGCCCCCTCGCCCCAGAACTGCAGGTGGGCGGACGGGGACCATGGGGGTGTCCCTGTGGGATTGAGCCCCCTCGCCCCAGAACTGCAGGTGGGCGGACGGGGACCATGGGGGGTGTCCCCGCGGGATGGAGACCCCTCGCCCCAGAACTGCGAGTGGGCGGACGGAGACCATGCGGGTGTCCCCGCGGGATGGAGACCCCTCGCCCCAGAACTGCAGGTGGGCGGACGGGGACCATGGGGGTGTCCCTGTGGGATTGAGCCCCCTTGCCCCAGAACTGCGGGTGGGCGGACGGGGACTATGGGGGCATCCCCACAGGATGGAGACCCTTCGCCCCAGAACTGCGGGTGGGCGGATGGGGACCATAGGGGTGTCCCCGCGGGATTGAGCCCCCTCGCCCCAGAACTGCGGGTGGGTGGACGGGGACCATGGGGGTGTCCCCGCGGGATGGAGACCCCTCGCCCTAGAACTGCGAGTGGGCAGACGGAGACCATGCGGGTGTCTCTGCGAGATTGAGCCCCCTCGCCCCAGAACTGCGAGTGGGCAGACGGGGGACCGTGGGGGTGTCCCCGCGGGATGGAGACCCCTCGCCCCAGAACTATAGGTGGGTGGGCGGGGACCGTGGGGGTGTCCCTGTAGGATGGAGACACCTCGCCCCAGAACTGAGGGGGGGGCAGGCAGGGACCGTGGGGGTGTCCCTGTGGGATGGAGCCCCCTCGCCCCAGAACTGGGGGGGGGGCGGGCGGGGACTGTGAGGTTGTCCCTGCGGGATTGATCCCCCTCACCCCAGAACCGCGGGCGGCTCCCTGAGTCTGCAGGCAGCCTGGAGAGTCGCTGGCGATGCCCGATTGGGAGCAGACCCCCAGGCCCAGCTGGCAGCACCCAGGAGCCTCCCCTCTAGAGCGCAGGTGGCACCGCAGCCCAGGGCCCCCTGCCGCCAGGTACCTTGTCCTCGCGGCTCTGCCCGGCGGCCCCCGCTGGGCGTGATCTGGGGCTGCAGGGACAGCAGGGTCTCGAAGAGGGTCCTGGCCTCGGTGATCTGGGAGGCCACGTCGGCATTGGGGTGCTGGCCGAAGGCCTCGGGCAGGTCCATGCCGGGCAGCATGCTGATGAACTCCCGGTAGGAGGCCAGGTTCCCGTCCTTCGGGATGTAGTAGGTGTCGAGCACCGACAGCCTGGGGGCACGGGGGGAGTCAGGGCTCGCGACTGCTCGGCCCCAGCACCCCCTCCTCATACCCCCCCCGGGCTATTTCACAGGAGACCCCCAAGAAGAGGAGCAGGAGGGGGGTACAGCTCAAAGCGCCACCGTTACTGCCCTCTGCCTCCTTTGAGCCGGGTCCCTCGGGTGCCCCTCAGCAGTGGTGCCCCACGACCCCCCCGGCCCTGGCGATTTCAGCGTCCCTGCTTTACCCAGAGTGAAGAGGGTTACTTTGGGGGCCGTACCCCACTGGGAGCTGGGGGGCTGGGTGCTGAGCAGTTTTCGGTTGGGGGGCGCGCTGCAGCAGGCTGGCGTGTCTGGCTCAGCAGGGCAGGGTTCTGGAGACCCAGGCCGGCAGGGAAAACGGGCTCAGGGGTAATCTCAGCACGTCGGGTGACAGTCCCAAGGCCCCTGGGACCGAACCCGTCACAGCCAGGACCCAGCCGGGAAGGACCAGGGGGAGCCGGAGCACGCAAAGCCCAGAACGACTCTCAGACGGAGGGGAAAGCCAGAGCCAACCGAAGCTACACCGAGCCTGGCACGTGAACGAGGCTGGGGGCACCCGGAGCCGAGGGTGGATCCCTGGCGCAGCCCAACCGGCACCGACCCCTCTCGCTGTGGCGGGGTAGACGCTGAGCAGGCCCCGCCCCAGCCCCCGTACTTGTAGAAGGGCGCGGCCAGGCTCTGCTCGCAGAAGTAGTCGTTGATGTAGGTGGTGAGCAGGCGCCGGGTCCCAGCTATCCGTCACGTGGCCCCCGTAGTTGACGCCTGCGATCAGGTACTTGAGGGCGTCCCAGGGCGTCTCCTCGTACTCGTCCAGGTACAGGCTCAGCAGGTTCTCCGACACCTGGGGGGCGCAGATGGCACCACGCCAATGGCACAGGGCCTGCGGGGCCGCTATTGGCAGGTTCAGCAGAGCACCTCGCAGGGAGCCCCAGGGGCTTCTGGGGGCCCTGGGGCATGAGCTGCCTGGCTCTCACGGAGGTTTGTTATGGCAGGGTCTTGTGAGGGGAGGGGGTTGTTATTGTAGGTTCCCAGAGGAGTGTGTGGGCTGGTTCCTTATGGTAGGGGCTCACGAAGAGTCTGATAGGGGACACCCGGGGGTTTGTCATTGTAGGATCCGACGGGGGAACACCCAGGGGTTTGTCATTGTAGGGTCTGATAGGGGAACACCCGGGGGTTTGTCATTGTAGGGTCTGATAGGGGACACCCGGGGGTTTGTCATTGTAGGATCCGACGGGGGAACACCCGGGGGTTTGTCATTGTAGGGTCTGATAGGGGACACCCGGGGGTTTGTCATTGTAGGGTCTGATAGGGGAACACCCGGGGGTTTGTCATTGTAGGATTCGACGGGGGAACACCCGGGGGTTTGTCATTGTAGGGTCTGATAGGGGAACACCCGGGGGTTTGTCATTGTAGGATCCGACGGGGGAACACCCAGGGGTTTGTCATTGTAGGGTCTGATAGGAGAACACCCGGGGGTTTGTCATTGTAGGATCCGACGGGGGGAACACCCAGGGGTTTGTCATTGTAGGGTCTGATAGGGGAACACCCGGGGGTTTGTCATTGTAGGATCCAACGGGGGAACACCCAGGGGTTTGTCATTGTAGGGTCTGACGAGATGAACACCTGGAGGTTTGTTGTTGTAGGGTCTGACGGGGGGAACACACAGATTTGCTGTTGTAGGGTCTGTGGGTGGTGGCGGCGGGGGGTTGTTATTGTAGGGTCTGACGGGAGAAACACCTGGGGGGTTTTGTTGTAGGGTCTGACCGGGGGTGGGGGGTTGTTGTTGTAAGGTCTGGGGGTGGCAGGAGGGTGGCTATTGTTGGCTCTGGTGGTGGTGGTGCTGGGAGGTAGTTACCGTTGGCTCTGGGGGGACCGGGGGGGTGGTTACCGTTGGCTCTAGCTGTGGCGGGGGTTGTTACCATTGGTTCCGGGGGCGGGGGGGGGGCAGGGGGTGGTTACCGTTGGCTCCAGGCGTTCTTACCGTTGGCTCTGGGGGTGCCAGGGCGTGGTTACCGTTGGCTCCAGGGGTTCTTACCGTTGGCTCTGGGGGTGCCAGGGGGTGGTTACCGTTGGCTCCAGGGGTTCTTACCGTTGGCTCTGGGGGTGCCAGGGGGTGGTTACCGTTGGCTCCAGGGGTTCTTACCGTTGGCTCTGGGGGTGCCAGGGGGTGGTTACCGTTGGCTCTTGCTGTGGCAGGGGGTTGTTACTGTTGGCTCCGGGGGTGCCGGGCGGTTGTTACCGTTAGCTCTGGGGGTGCCGGGGGGTGGTTACCGTTGGCTCTAGCTGTGGCGGGGAGTTGTTACTGTTAGCTCTGGGAGTGCTGGGGGTGGTTACCGTCGGCTCTAGCTGTGGCGGGGAGTTGTTACCGTTGGCTCTGGGGGTGTCGGGAGTGGTTACCGTTGGCTCCGGGGGTGGCAGGGGGTTGTTACCGTTCGCTCTGGGGGTGTCAGGGGGTGGTTACCGTTGGCTCCGGGGGAGTGCTGGGAGGTGGTTACCGTTGGCTCTAGCTCTGGTGGGGAGTTGTTACCGTTGGCTCCGGGGGTGCCGGGGGGGTGGTTACAGTTGGCTCTAGCTGTGGCGGGGGGTTGTTACCGTTGTCTCCAGGGTTGCCTGGGGGTTGTTACCGTTGGCTCTGGGGGTGCCAGGGGGTGGTTACCGTTGGCTCTTGCTGTGGCAGGGGGTGGTTACCGTTGGCTCCGGGGGTGCCGGGGGGTGGTTACCGTTGGCTTGGGGTGGTTACCGTAGGGTCCGACTGCGGCCATCCCCCCCTCACCTCGAAGTCGGAGTCGTTGAAGCCGTACACCACGTTCCAGCCGAGCTGCAGGAATTTCTTGCGCTCCAGCAGGACGCTGTGGAAGAAGCAGAGGGCAAACAGCAGCTTCTTGTACTTGGCCGGCTTGGTGCAGCGCCCGAACTGCGGCTCCGTCACCAGCTGGTACAGCCGCTTCATGTTGGCCTTGAGACCCTGCCAGGGAGACGGAGAGGGAGAGGGGCTCAGCGCGGGCCCCAGGCTGTCCCCGCCCGGCCGGGGCCACGGGGCTCAGCACTGGCACAGCTGGCACAGGGCGGGGCGGGCGCCCCTCTCACCGTGGGCGGCTCCGTGGTCATCTTGATGCTGGCCTGCAGGATGGAGATGGGGAAGTCGGGGTGGGGGCTGGAGCTGAGCCAGAGGCGGAAAGCCGGGTGCGGCTCCTCCACCTGCAGCTGCTCCACCAGCTTGTCCAGCTGCGGCATCCAGGACAGCGAGAGGTGGCAGTTGGCCAGGAACACCCAGTTCCCTGTCGGCAAGCACAGGGGAGACATGAGTGGGCCTCCCGGACGCCGGGGTTCGCGCCGGCCAGGTCCAGCCCCTCCCCGGATCCCACAGTCAGTTGGCTGGATCCAGAGCCTCGCCAGATCCCACCCCAGTGATCTCTGGCCGGCCAGGCCCAGAGCCTCCCTGGATCCCACCCATGGGTCCCCCGACCAGCCAGGCCCAGCCCCTCCCCGGATCCCACCCCCAGCTGTACTGGAGATATGGCCTCCTGTGGGGCAGGGTCCTCCTGGGTCAGGGTTGATCTTTCTCTGGGCTCTAGCTTGGAGGCACTCGCTGGCCCCCACCCCTGTGCCTGCTGCCCCACAGCCCCAGCCCCGGGAGCACAGGGAGCCAGCGAATAACACAGACCATCAGGGCCTGACAGAGCCTCAGGCAAGGGGTCCCCCAGTTCGTCACCTTCAGCAGTGACCCCTGGCATTGGGCCGGACCCCCAGTGCCAGCCCTGCCGTGGGAGGCGGTGGCGGGGGTGGTGAGCACGGGCGACGCGGGATTTGTGCGGACGAGGTGGTGTTGGGGGTGGATCTGTGGGTTGGATGGTAACAGAGGCTCCTGGGGCCTGGCATCCATTCACCCAGGGGGCGCTGCCCACCCGTAACGCCAGGGTGAGCGAGGATCCCCACGCGCTGCTGGCAGTAGAGGGGCAATGGCACACTCACCGTCCCGGACCCCCTCCTGGATCATGCGGGTGGCGATGGGGGCCTGGCCCTGGCCCAGCGACAGGGCGTGGAAGCGCTGGGCCATGCCCGACTGCTTGGCCAGCTGCAGCAGCGAGGAGGTGGGGTCCACGCCGGGGGACAGCACGAAGATCAGGGGGGGTCCGGGGCGTGGAGTCCTCCACCACCTGCAGCAGGGGAGGGAAGCTGTACGCTCGGGGGGGGGGGGCAGGGATCCGGGCTCCCCCGTGTACTGGGGAGGTTGTGGGGGGAGGTGGCAGGGCAGGAGGCCGGTTTGGGGGGGGGCACAGAGGCCCATCTACCCCGGTATCCCGCCTAATTGGATCAGCCCCACGGGCCCATCTACCCCGGCATCCTGTCTCCCTGTCCCCCTCGATCCGCCCCATGGGCATGTCTGCCCCGGTGTCCCACCTCCTCCCTGCCCCCCTCAATTCGCCCCACGGGTGTGTCTGCCCCAGTGTCCCACCTCTTCCCTGCCCCCCTCGATCTGCCCCACGGCCGTGTCTGCCCCAGCGTCTCGCCTCTCCTCTGCCCCCCGGGACCAGCCCCACGGGCGCGTCTGCCCTGGTGTCCCGCTTCCTCCCTACTACCCTGGATCTGCCCCACGGGCCTGTGTACCCCAGCGTCCCACCTCCCTGCCCCCCTTGATCCACCCCATGGGCCTGTCTGCCCCGGTGTCCCATCTCCTGCCTGCCACCCTCGATCTGCCCCATGGGCGTCTCTGCCCTGGCGTCCCGCCTCTTCCCTGCCCCTCGGGACCAGCCTCCCGGACCTGTCTGCCCCGGCGTCCCGCCTCCTCCCTACTCCCCTGGATCCGCCCCATGGGCCCGTGTACCCCAGCGTCCCGCCTCCTCCCTGCCCCCCGGGACCAGCCCCACAGGCCCATCTACCCCAGCGTCCCGCCTCCTCCCTGCCCCCCGGGACCAGCCCCATGGGCCCGTCTACCCCAGCGTCCCACCTCCTCCCTGCCCCCTGGATCAGCCCCTTGGGTCCATGCAGCCTGGGATCCTGCCTCCAGCTGTTGCCTGTCTGAGGAACTGCCGGGGCCCGTTGTGCCATGGTGTGGGTGGGGAGGGGGCCCCTCGGGGAGCCGGGGGGTTCACTGCCCCGACCCAGCACACGTCTGAAAGGGGGCCCGGGGAAAGGCATCCAGTGGTGGGGAGTTCCACAGGCTCCCCCGCCGCCGGCTGAGCCCCCCGCCCGCTCACCGACTTCATGTAGAGCACGGGCGGCTCGATGAACTGGGAGCCCAGGTTGGAGACAATGAAGAACGTGACGCAGAAGGCGACGCGGTCCGGCCGCAGGGACCGCACCACCAGCATCCGCTGCATCTGGTTGCAGGAGTTCTCCCACTCGCCTGCAGGGGGCGGCACGGTGACGGGAGGCCAACGGTGGGTTGCTGGCGGGGCAGCCCCATGCTCAGGGGTCTGCCCAGGGCAGCAGGCTGCTGGGGGGGCCCCCCGAGGAGTCGGAGGGGCCAGGAGGCAGTGAGGAGAGAGCTGTGGCACCCCCCCACATACTGCCGCCTGGCATCATTGCTGGACATAGGCACCAGAGCCGGGGAGAGAACCCAGGAGTCCTGGCTCCTTCTCCCACTGCTCTAACCCACCAGCCCCACTCCCCTCCCAGAGCCGGGAGAGAACCCAGGAGTCCTGGCTCCCAGCCCCCCTGCTCTAACCCATCAGCCCCCACTCCCCCCCCAGAGCCGGGAGAGAACCCAGGAGTCCTGGCTCCCAGCCCCCCCTGCTCTAACCACCAGCCCCCACTTCCCCCCAGAGCCGGGAGAGAACCCAGGAGTCCTGGCTCCTTCTCCCTCTGCTCTAACCCACCAGCCCCCACCCCCTCCCAGCACCGGGCAGAGAACCCAGGCGTCCGGGCTCCCGCGCCCACTCTGACCTGGCAGCTGGGCCTTCTCGGGCTTGGCGCTGGTGTACCAGAGGTGCCAGTCCCGCGGGTACTGCTCGAAGGAGTTCATGATGCCGTGGAAGTTGGTGAGCTTGTCCAGCTCGGTGACGTTGTCCCAGTAGGTGTCGGCCAGCCAGCCGCTGCAGGGGTTGTCCATCTGCCCCTCCCGGTCCAGCACCTGCAGGGGGGGCAGCTGAGCCGGGCACCGCACGGAGCCAGCCCCCCCCGCACCCGCCGGGGGCCCCAGCAGAGCGACGGTGCCAGAGGGCAAAGACGGCCAGGAGACCGGGGTTCCTGCCCCACCTGGCGAAGGTACTGACCACCGGGGGGCAGCACCACGGGGCTGCTCTCACCTCCAGCAGCACAGCACCTCCTAGCGCAGCCCTGGGGCCAGGGAGAGCGCCCCCTGCTGCCCCCGCCCCCTCCCTGCCCCACAGCACCCCTAGCGCTGCCCTGGGGCCAGCCCCCTGCCAGGGGAGAGCACCCCCTGCTGCCCCTGCCCCCTCCCTGCCCCACAGCACCTCCTAGCGCCGCCCTGGGGCCAGCCCCCCGCCAGAGGAGAGCGCCCCCTGCTCCCCCCAAACCCTCCCTGCCCCACAGCACCCCCTAGTCCTGCCCTGGGGCCAGCCCCCTGCCAGGGGAGAGCGCCCCCTGCTGCCCCCGCCCCCTCCCTGCCCCACAGCACCCCTAGCGCTGCCCTGGGGCCAGCCCCCTGCCAGGGGAGAGCACCCCCCACTGAGCCCCCCGCCCCGCTCCCTGCAGCACAGTGCCCCCTAGCGCCGCCCTGGGGCCAGCCCCCTGCCAGGGGAGAGCACCCCCCGCTGAGCCCCCGCTCTGCTCCCTGCAGCACAACACCCCCTGGGGCCAGCCCCCTGCCAGGGGAGAGCGCCCCCTGCTCAGCCCCCACCCCACTCCCTGCAGCACAGCGCCCCCTAGCGCCGCCCTGGGGCACGGTGGCAGCTGCGCGGGGGGCGCTCTAACAGCAGCACTGCAGGGAGGATCCGTAGGGCGCGAGGAGAGGAGGGCGCCCCCTGCTGGGGAGCAGCTCGCTGCCCGCACTCACCACGCCCCCCCGCAGGAAGAAGTTGTATTCGTCCATCTTGAGGTTGCCCGAGGTCTCCAGGATCTTGGCGCACATCTGGAAGCTGAAGAGCAGCTTGTGGCGCTCAAAGAGGCCGCGGCAGGTGAACCTGCAGGGACAGCAGGGGGCGCTAGCCATGGGGCGGGGCGGGCCGGGCGGGGGGAGCCGTCCTCCCCTCCCCCATACCTCTGAATGCACTCCCTGTGCCCTGGTACGTGTACGCAATGTAGGAAGGGAGATCTCCGTCCCTGTACCCGGTGTGGGGGGGTCCCCATACCCAGCATAGGGTATTTGTACCCGGCCTGGGGGGGGTCCCCGTACCTGTACCCAGTGTGGGGGGGTCCCCGTACCCAGCATAGGGTATCTGTACCTGGCCTGGGGGGGTCCCCGTACCTGTACCCGGCGTGGGGGGGTCCCCGTACCTGGTGTAGGGGGCTCCCCATACCCAGCATAGGGTATCTGTACCCAGTGTAAGGTGTGACGAACTGGGAATGTTCTTAATGTTTGCTCTGAACACTGTGTTGGTGCCTCAGTGTCCCCTAGGCAGTTCTTAAGTATCTGGGTGGTGGGATCAGGGGGTGTGATTGCTGCAGAGCAAAGGGCCAGTGCACCTAAATGCCTGGCACTCTGTCTCCTGGCAACTGATGGCCTGGGCCCCTCCCCTGCAAAGGTGCCAGCTGAAGGTGTTGGAGACAAAGGGATCAGGTGACCTGGCCCGGGAAAGGGGCTGAGCAGAGAGGAGGGGGTGGAGGGGATGGTTAGTCTGGAGCTGCCTGGGGACAAGGAGTGAAGTGCAGATGTGGGGGTCTGGCTCACTGCCCCCCAGAATGGACCCAGCCGAGGGGTCTGGTTCACTGTATCTACAAGCTCTGTTTTAGACTCTGTTCCTGTCATCGAATAAACCTCTGTTTTGCTGGCTAAGAGTCACGTCTGACTGCCAAGTGGGGGTGCAGAACCCTGTGGCTTCCCCAGGACCCCGCTGGGGTGGACTCGCTGTGGGAAGCACACGGAGGGGCAGAGGATGCTGAATGCTCCAAGGAGGGACCCAGGAGGTGAAGACGTGTGAGCTTCTTGCCCTGAACAAGTCTGCTCCGAGGGAGAGGAGGCTCCCCAAAGTCCTGACTGGCTTTGTGGGGAGCTGTTCCAGAGCATCGCCCGGGGACTCCGTGACAACTGGTGGCAGAGGTGGGATATGCTGCACCCCGTGGATGGCGCTTCCTGCAGTAAGTGACTGGGGAGCAGTAAAACAGAGGAGGGATAATGAGGACCAGGCGTGCTGAAGGCTGAGAGAGGAACGGTTTCAGGGGGCAGTTAACCTCTGGAAGTGTGTGACCAGCGAGAAGGACTGTTGGAGTAACAGGGTTCCCCTGAGGACTGCAGCGAGCAGTCTCAGGGGCAGAGGAGCTTGCTGCTCGACCCTGGGAGAGAGAAGGATTTTGCAGTAGCAGGGTTCCCCTGGGGATTGCAGGAGCAGTCCCAGGGGCGGAGGAGTCTGCAGCTCGACCCTGGCAAAGAGGTGGTGACCACGAGAAGGGCTGGCACACCAGGGGTTCTTCCTGGAAACCATGGGGGAGCCAAGAGCACACAGGCCTGTGAGTCCAGAGCCACTTGGGAACAGTGAAGTGATGGCCTATCACCAGCTCCTTAAGAAGGACATTGTGAGCCTGTGCACAAAGAGAGAGTTACGCATGGGGAAGTTCACCAAGGCACAGTTAATCGTGCAGTTGGAGGAGGAGGACCGCTCTGAGGAGCAGATTCCTGACCCAGATGGGGCTACAAGATGATCTGGGAGCAGCTGGAGCAGCAGCCAGGCACTCCTGAGAGTCTGGTCCCCAACCAGACAAGGATCTTCACGATTGGGTTCCCCATCAGGGGATCGGAGACGGATGGGATTGGAGCAGAGCCCGAGAGAGCGAGAGGATCGTGAGAGAGAGCAAGAGGCTGAGGAAAAGCTGCAGGAGAAGCAGCAGCAGCATGAACTGGCGATGGTGGAGTGGAGAGACATAGGGGGCTGCCCAGGGGTCAGTGGGGAAACACGCCTGCAGGGGCGAGGCCCTGGGACAGAGGGAACTGTGGTGGTGCAGCCGCAGATGCTGAGGGGCTGTGGGACCTGGGTGAAGGTCCCTGGGGTGAAGCCCCTCGCCCTGCCTATGGCCCAGATTCCTGTGCAGATGCAGGAGGGGTCGGACTGGCTGGTCATTGGGGTTCTCCAGGATATCAGCTGGGAGGCCCTGTTGGGGGGTGACTGTCTCCCCTTGGGACAGGATCCAGGCCCTGCTCCTGTAACTGCCGAGGGTTTGAATTTAAATCCAGGGAACCAATTGGCTGGGATGGAAATGGTCAGTGAAAATGCAAATGACCTTGCTGGCAGTGGGGAGGGGCTGCTGGGCTCAGGATACCTGCCTACCTGTAACCAGCCCCCTGGGGCTGAGGGGGAGGGAGAGATGCTCCCCGCCCCCCTGCACACCGGAGAGGGGGCTCACGCTGGCTCTGATGCTGGGACCAGAGCAGAGAGCTCGCTGCCTGCTCCCACTGGGACAGCCAGGGCAGTGCTGAGCACGGGGGGAGCTGAGAGCCCAGCTGAGTGGGGGGACACCCAGGCAAGGCAGGTCAGCTGCCAACCAGGTTTGCCTGGTCCAGATGTGCTGCTGGGAAATGATTACATAGCAGGGAGGGAGCTACCAGGGACAAGGCTCAGAGGGGCTGGGACCCCAGGCCCAGCCAGTGAGAGGGGGATGGAGAACTTGGCCCTGGCAGACACTGATAACATGTGCATCTTTAGCCAGACCTGGGATGAACAGGTGTCCCAGGTGAAGAGGGGGCTGGGCTGCCTCAAGGAGGTGGGACTGACGGTAAAAGCTGGAAACTGTAAGGTGGGGACAGCAGAGGTGTTGTGTCTGGACCACAAGGTAGGGAGCGGCTGCCCAAGCCCAGAGTTGGCCAAGGCCAAGATGGGGGCTCTTAACCAAGAGAGCCCGAATTGCAGCCCAGAGTGCTGGGAGAAGACCCTGTCCCAGTTTAAACCCCAGGAGTATTGGGGTGGCAAAAGGGTACAGGCCGCATAAACCTTCCCACCTGCAGCCTGCAAGTGCCATCAAGCAGGCTGAAGCAAAGAGAGGGCACAAAACTGGGAGGGCCTGGTGTAACTCACACCAAGGAATGGGAGAGATGCTGGGGCATCCATGGGAACGTTGGTGGGTTCGAACTTCCCCAGGTCACTGGCTGGAGTGACCTGGCTCAGTTCGGTCTCGAAGGGGGGAGAGATGTGACGAACTGGGACTGTTTTAATGTTTGCTCTGAATACTGTGTTGGTGCCTCAGTGTCCCCTAGGCAGTTCTTAAGTATCTGGGTGGTGGGATCAGGGGGTGTGATTGCTGCAGAGCAAAGGGCCAGTGCACCTAAATGCCTGGCACTCTGTCTCCTGGCAACTGATGGCCTGGGCCCCTCCCCTGCAAAGGTGCCAGCTGAAGGTGTTGGAGACAAAGGGATCAGGTGACCTCCTGGCCCGGGAAAGGGGCTGAGCAGAGAGGAGGGGGTGGAGGGGGTGGTTAGTCTGGAGCTGCCTGGGGACAAGGAGTGAAGTGCAGACCTGGGGGTCTGGCTCACTGCCCCCCAGAATGGACCCGGCCGAGGGGTCTGGTTCGCTGTATCTACAAGCTCTGTTTTAGACTCTGTTCCTGTCATCGAATAAACCTCTGTTTTACTGGCTGGCTGAGAGTCACATCTGACTGCAAAGTGGGGGTGCAGGATCCTGTGGCTTCCCCAGGACCCCGCCTGGGTGGGCTCGCTGTGGGAAGCACACGGAGGGGCAGAGGATGCTGAATGCTCCAAGGAGAGACCCAGGAGGTGAAGCCGTGTGAGCTTCTTGCCCTGAACAAGTCTGCTCCGAGGGAGAGGAGGCTCCGCAAAGTCCTGCCTGGCTTTGTGGGGAGCTGTTCAGAGCATCGCCTGGGGACTCCGTGACAGGGGGTGCAGGACCCTGTGGCCCCCCCAGGACCCCGTCTGGGTGGGCTCGCTGTGGGAAGCACACGGAGGGGCAGAGGATGCTGAATGCTCCAAGGAGAGACCCAGGAGGTGAAGACGTGTGAGCTTCTTGCCCTGGACACAGTCTGCTCTGAGGGAGAGGAGGCTCCCCAGAGTCCTGCCTGGCTTTGTGGGGAGCAGTTCCAGAGCATCGCCCGGGGACTCCATGACAAAGGGGGCTCCCCATACCCAGCATTGGGGGTCCCCGTACCCGTACCCGGCGTGGGGAGTCCCCATTCCCAGAGTGGGGGGGTCCCCATACCTGTACCCGGTGTAGGGGGCTCCCCATACCCAGCGTTGGGGGTCCCCGTACCCATACCCGGCGTGGGGAGTCCCCATTCCCAGAGTGGGGGGGTCCCCATACCTGTACCCGGTGTAGGGGGATCCCCATACCCAGCATAGGGTATCTGTACCCAGTGTAGGGGGGCTCCCCATACCCAGCGTTGGGGGTCCCTGTACCCGTACCCGGCGTAAGGGGGCGTGAAGTTGCACTCCATGTGTTTTATGGAAATCCACTCTTGACTATGACCTAATGGGAACATGTGTCCCGCTAAGCACCCCGGGCACAGCTTGGCGGGTACCACGCGTGTTCAGCCGCTGTTTGCGGGGATTCTTTCTAGATCTGGAGTTAAGCGAACAGGACAGAAACCCGCATCGCTGGTGTAAACCTATCAAGCGGGGGCCATAGGGGTTGCTCCAGAAACAACCCGTTCTCAATGGCCTTCCTGTGTGTGCGTGGGGCAGCCCGTGGGGGTTCGACCACATCACCTGACACTGGCCTCCATCTTTAACCCGGTGCGTTTCCATTGGGAAGGGGGGGACCCAGAGAGACAGAGGATGCACAAGGGGGTGGAGCGAAGAAGAAAGCCCCGGCTACCCCCCGAGATGCCCGCTGGACTGACCAGGGCTGTGCCAGGGGACAGGGCTGCGGAGCCTAGTCTGGGACAGACCATCTGAGCGTGAGATTCAGTGTCGTCATGTTTTAGGCCAGTGGGTCTCAAGCCTCTGAGTGCAACCCCCCCCATACCTTAAACACACTTGGTGATGTATTTAACACCATCACAACAGCTGGAGGCAAGCGGGGTTCGGGGTGGAGGGTGACAGCTCGCGACCCCCTCATGTAATAACCTCGCGACCCCCTGAGGGGCCCCGACCTGGGTTAGCCTCAGACGTGCGTGTTTTGTGTCACTGTGTTCGGTAACTTGCTTTCTTCCGGCTGTTACTACTTGGAACCACTGAAATCCTCCTTTTTACACTTCATAAAATCACTTCTGTTTATTACTAAACCCGAGAAAGTGATTCAATTCTGGGGGAGCAAACAGCTGTGAACCTCTCGCCATCAGCGCTCGGGGGGGCGGACAGTTTATGAGTTACCCAGAGTGAAGAGGGTTTCTTTGGGGGCCGTACCCCACTGGGAGCTGGGGGGCTGGGTGCTGAGCAGTTTTCGGTTGGGGGCGCGCTGCAGCAGGCTGGCGTGTCTGGCTCAGCAGGGCAGGGTTCTGGAGTCCCAGGCCGGCAGGGAAACCGGGCTCAGGGGTAATCTCAGCACGTCGGGTGACAGTCCCAAGGGGGCCCCTGGGACCGAACCCGTCACAGGGGGTTCCCTGTACCTGGCGTAAGAGAAGATCTCTGTACCCAGCGTGGGGGGTCCCGTACCTGTTCCTGGCATCAGAGGAGATCCCCATACCTGGCGTGGGGGGTTCCCGTACCTGTACCTGGTGCAAGGGGGTCCCCATACCTGGCATGGGGACTCCCCGTCCCCGGCGGAGGGGTCCTGTACCTGCACATGGTGCAGGGTTCCCTGACCCAGCCCGGGGGTCCTGTACCTGTACCCGGCATTGGAGGAGATCCCTGTACCTGGTGTTGGGGGTCCCTGTACCCAGTGCAGGGGGGTCCCCATACCTGGCATGGGGACTCCCCGTCCCCGGCGGAGGGGTCCTGTACCTGCACATGGTGCAGGGTTCCCAGACCCAGCCGGGGGGTCCTGTACCTGTACCCGGCATTGGAGGAGATCCCTGTACCTGGCGTTGGGGGTCCCTGTACCCGGTGCAGGGGGGGGTCCCCAGACACAGCGCGAGGGTCCCCATACTTGTACACAGTCCAGGGTCCCGTACCTGGCGTGGGAGATCCCCGATCCCAGCGCAGAGCCCCATACCTGTACACGGCGTAGGGGGTGGCTCTGTACCTGGCGTGGGAGCTCCCCGACCCCGTACCTATGCCCAGCGCAGGGGGCGGTGCCCTGTACCTATACCCAGCGTAGGAGGTCCCTGATCCCAGCGCAGGGCCCCGTACCTGTAGACGGCGTAGGGGGCAGCCCTGTACCCAGCGTGGGAGCTCCCCGACTCCGTACCTGTACCCGGCGTAGGGGGCGGCCCCGTACCCAGCGTGGGAGCTCCCCGACCCCGTACCTGTACCCGGTGTAGGGAGCGGCCCTGTACCCGGCGTGGGAGCTCCCTGAGCCCGGTACCTGGCGTAGGGGGCGGCCCCGTACCCGGCGCGGGAGCTCCTCGACCCTGTACCTGTACCCAGCGTAGGTAGCGGCCCTGTACCCAGCGTGGGAGCTCCTCATACCCGGCATGGGAGCTCCCCGTACCCAGTGTGGGAGCTCCCCGAGCCCAGTACGTGGCATAGGGGGTGGCCCCGTACCTGGCGCGGGAGCTCCCCGACTCCGTACCTGTACCCGGTGTAGGGAGCGGCCGTGTACCCAGCGTGGGAGCTCCCCAACCCCGTACCTGTACCCGACGTGGGAGCTCCCCGTACCCGGTGTGGGAGCTCCCTGAGCCCGGTACCTGGCGTAGGGGGCGGCCCCGTACCCGGCGCGGGAGCTCCTCGACCCTGTACCTGTACCCAGCGTAGGGAGCGGCCCTGTACCCAGCGTGGGAGCTCCTCATACCCGGCATGGGAGCTCCCCGTACCCAGTGTGGGAGCTCCCCGAGCCCAGTACGTGGCATAGGGGGTGGCCCCGTACCTGGCGCGGGAGCTCCCCGACTCCGTACCTGTACCCGGTGTAGGGAGCGGCCGTGTACCCGGCGTGGGAGCTCCCCAACCCCGTACCTGTACCCGACGTGGGAGCTCCCCGTACCCGGTGTGGGAGCTCTCCGAGCCCGGTACCTGGTGTAGGGAGTGGCCCCGTACCCGGCGCGGGAGCTCCCCGACCCCGTACCTGTACCCGGTGTAGGGAGCGGCCCTGTACCCGGCGTGGGAGCTCCCCGTACCCGGTGTGGGAGCTCCTCGAGCCCGGTACCTGGTGTAGGGGGTGGCCCTGTACCCGGCGCGGGAGCTCCCCGACCCCGTACCTGTACCTGGCGTGGGAGCTCCCCGTACCCGGTGTGGGAGCTCCCCGAGCCCGGTACCTGGCATAGGGGGTGGCCCCGTACCCGGCGCGGGAGCTCCTCGACCCTGTACCTGTACCCAGCGTAGGGAGCGGCCCTGTACCCAGCGTGGGAGCTCCTCATACCCGGCATGGGAGCTCCCCGTACCCAGTGTGGGAGCTCCCCGAGCCCAGTACGTGGCATAGGGGGTGGCCCCGTACCTGGCGCGGGAGCTCCCCGACTCCGTACCTGTACCCGGTGTAGGGAGCGGCCGTGTACCCGGCGTGGGAGCTCCCCAACCCCGTACCTGTACCCGACGTGGGAGCTCCCCGTACCCGGTGTGGGAGCTCTCCGAGCCCGGTACCTGGTGTAAGGAGTGGCCCCGTACCCGGCGCGGGAGCTCCCCGACCCCGTACCTGTACCCGGTGTAGGGAGCGGCCCTGTACCCGGCGTGGGAGCTCCCCGTACCCGGTGTGGGAGCTCCTCGAGCCCGGTACCTGGTGTAGGGGGTGGCCCTGTACCCGGCGCGGGAGCTCCCCGACCCCGTACCTGTACCTGGCGTGGGAGCTCCCCGTACCCGGTGTGGGAGCTCCCCGAGCCCGGTACCTGGCATAGGGGGTGGCCCCGTACCCGGCGCGGGAGCTCCCCGACCCCGTACCTGGCATAGGGAGCGGCCCCGTACCCGGCGTGGGAGCTCCCCGTACCCGGCGTGGGAGCTCCCTGACCCCGTACCTGTACACGGCGTAGGTGTGGTACTCGTTCAGGTAGCGGATCCGCTCCTCCAGCTTGGCGCTGCGGTGGCTCTTGTGGATGCTCACGTTGAAGAGGTCGATGTAGGAGTCCAGGGAGAACTGGTACATGGGGTCGATGCGGCCCATGTCGTTGAGCACGAAGAAGAGGATGGAGGCTCTCTGGGCACAGGGCCTGTAGGCCTAGTGGGGGTAGCACGGCGCCCGTCAGCCCCAGGCAGGAACCCCAGAGGGCGTCCACCCTGCACCCACACGCCCTCCTGGGGCTCGGCACTTCTCCACCGGCACAGGCCAGTGGCGGGCGTCTAACCGCAGGGCCCCCTGGGCACGGCTGGCGTTGCCAGGGAGCCAGGCTGAAGCCCGTGGGGCAGCCCCGGCCCCCCCTCACCTCACGGGCGGTGTCGATCTTGATCTCCGTGCTCTCGCTGGTCTCCAGCTGCTCCGTCACCTCGCTGGCCGTCACCTTGGAGGTCTGCAGGGTGTTCACCAGCTGCACGTCGTCCAGCAGCGAGCCGGTGGCTTCGTTCAGCAGCCTGCGGGGACGGGCGGCGGGCAAGGGTCAGCAGGCGCCCGCCGCCCCCCTGCCGGCGCAGCCACGTCCAGTCCTGCCCTGTGCCCCCTAAGATACACCCCCTTTCTGTTCACCGGGGAACGGACACGGGGCCACCTCTCAGCGCTGGGCAAGGGGTCCCTGGGTATCCAGCCACCCTGCCCCAGAGGTGGCTGCATCTCCGCGCCGGGCGAGGGGTCCCTGGGTAACCAGCCACCCTGCCCCAGAGGTGGCTGCATCTCTGCGCCGGGCGAGGGGTCCCTGGGTAACCGGCCCGCCCCGCCCCAGCCCCACCTCAGAATCTCGTCCTCCAGCTCCTTCAGTTTGCTCTTGCCGGCCGCGATGTTGAGCACGAGCGAGTCCTTCTGCTCCTCCAGCTCGGGCCGCTCCTTCCGCACCACGATGCCCAGCAGCTGGGCCTCCAAGCCCTGCCGAGGTGAGGGGCGTCAGGGCCTGGCTGGGCTGCTGCAGGCTGGGCGTCCCCCCGGAGCAAGCCAGCCCCCACGAGCCCCCCATCTCCACTCCCCCCCTCAGGCCCTGGCGCTGCCCCACCTGCTCCTTGACGGCGAAGTTGACGATGGTGGTCTGGGAGGAGGTCTCCGGGGTGTAGTGGGGGTTCGACAGCTTGGTGGTGAGGTAGAAGCGAAAGTCGGGGCTGTACTCCACCTCCTTGTCCGCCAGCCGCAGCAGCAGGCGCCCGCCTGGCACAGACACGGGGCAGTCAGGGCCCCCCAAACGCAGCCGGGCCCTGCCTGGGGATGTGAGCAGGGGCCCTGGGCCACCCCTACTCTCCTCCCAGAGCCCAGAGAGAACCCAGGAGTCCTGGCTCTCAGCCCTGCCCCCTCAGCTGTAACCACCAGCCCCCACTCCCTTCCCAGAGCCGGGAGAGAACCCAGGAGTCCTGGCTCTCAGCCCCGCCCCCTCAGCTGTAACCACCAGCCCCCACTCCCCTCCCAGAGCCAGGAGAGAACCAAGGAGTCCTAGCTCCTTCCCCCTCTGCTCTAACCCACCAGCCCCAACTCCCCTCCCAGAGCCAGGAGAGAACCCAGGAGTCCTGGCTCCCAGCCCCCCCTGCTCTGACCCATCAGCACCCACTCCCCTCCCAGAGCTGGGGAGAGAACCCAGGAGTCCCGGCTCCCAGCCCCCGCCCCCCACCCCCAGCGGAGGCCCCGGCGCCCAGACTCACCCACTCTGGTGACGGACTTGTTGAGGATGGGGGCGAGCGAGGGGTCCAGCTCCTCCTGCACGTTCTGCAGCAGCACGGGCGAGCCGAACTGCACGGCGCGCTCCAGCACCCGCAGGTAGTCGCCCATCTGCAGGTCAATGATCTTCAGGCCCTGCGGGGGGCGCCAGCACCAGGGTGAGCAGCCAGCCCCCCCGGACCCTCTGCCCCGCACAGCTGCCAGACCCCGGGGGCACGGGGTGGACAGGAGGCGGGAGGAGAGTGCAGAGGGCATATCGCAGGGCACCAGCTGTGATGGGGTGGGGCCTAGTAGGGGGCGTGGCTCGTCAGCTCCGCCCCCCAGGGTGAGGGGACTCCAGTGCCCGCCCCCTGCTGCTCACCTTGGCAGCTTCCATGTTCTTGATCCACTTGGAGGCCTGGCACTGTGGGTCGATCATCAGTGGCCACCTGGCAATGGGGACGGGGCAGATCAATGGGGCTCGGAGCCAGCCAGCACCCAGCGTCCGCCCCCTGTCCCAGCCTCACCTGCCCCTCTGCCCCCCAGCACAGCTGGGAAACGGCTGCCATGCCCCACCCAGGGCAAGGGGTCCCTGGGTAACCGGCCACCCCGCCCCAGAGGTGGCTGCATCTCAGCTCCGGGCAAGGGGTCCCTGGATAACCGACCACCCTGCCCCAGAGGTTGCTGCATCTCAGCGCCAGGCGAGGGGTCCCTGGGTAACCGGCCGCCCCGCCCCAGAGGTTGCTGCATCTCAGCGCCAGGCGAGGGGTCCCTGGGTAACCGGCCGCCCCGCCCCAGAGGTGGCTGCATCTCAGCGCCGGGTGCGGGGTCCCTGGGTAACCGGCCGCCCCGCCCCAGAGGTGGGCACATCTCAGCGCCGGGCGAGGGGTCCCTGGGTAACCGGCCGCCCCGCCCCAGAGGTGGCTGCATCTCAGCTCCGGGCGAGGGGTCCCTGGGTAACCGGCCACCCCGCCCCAGAGGTGGGCACATCTCAGCTCCGGGCGAGGGGTCCCTGGGTAACCAGCCGCCCCGCCCCAGAGGTGGGCACATCTCAGCTCCGGGCGAGGGGTCCCTGGGTAACCGGCCGCCCCGCCCCAGAGGTGGCCGCATCTCAGCGCCGGGCGAGGGGTCCCTGGGTAACCGGCCGCCCCGCCCCAGAGGTGGCTGCATCTCAGCACCGGGCGAGGGGTCCCTGGGTAACCGGCCGCCCCGCCCCAGAGGTGGCTGCATCTCAGCTCCGGGCGAGGGGTCCCTGGGTAACCGGCCGCCCCGCCCCAGAGGTGGCTGCATCTCAGCACCGGGCAAGGGGTCCCTGGGTAACCGGCCGCCCTGCCCCAGAGGTGGGCGCTCGTCAGCATTGGGTGGGGCCCCGCACCGGTTGCCGCGGGTGACGATGAGCCCGTTTTCGGTGGAGAAGGCGTCGGAGGGCAGCCCCTGCAGGTTCCAGGTGCGCACGATGGTGGGGTTGCAGAGGAAGCTGTCGAAGGTGAACCGGGGTGAGCAGGGCACCTGCAGCTCCCGGATCTGAGGGCACAGAGCACAGGGTCACCAGGGCTGCCCGCCCCCCGGCTGCCCCATGGCGCTGAGCTCACAGGGGCAAGCGCCCGGAGCCCAGTGGGAGGCCTTGGCCAGCGTGGCTCAAAGCCAGCGACCTCGCCTGCCCCCTGGAGCCTCGGGGGGGTGTGGGGCCAGACGGGTCGGCCCCCAGGCGGGGCTCCGAGCGCCCGTGGATGCCAGGCACCTGCTTCATCCAGATGTTGGAGACGATCTCGTCGCGATAGCCGGACAGGAAGGGCCCCATGTAGGACAGGAAGGCGGCGGCCAGCAGGCAGTCGCCCACCACGTAGCCCAGGTCCTCCTCCAGCCCCTGCGGAGAGAGCCCGGCTGAGAGCCCCGAGGCGCCGGATCCTGCCCCACTGCCCCCCTGGGGGCCCTGGCCCCCCTCCTGCCCTCACTGCTCCCTGGGATCCTGCCCCACTGCCCCCCTGGGGTCCCTGGCCCCCCTCCTGCCCCCACTGCTCCCCTTGGGTTCCCGCCCCACTGCCCCCCTGGGATCCTGCCCCCCTGGGATCCCTGGCCCCCCTCCTGCCCCCACTGCTCCCCTGGGATCCCCGTCCCACTGCCCCCCTGGGGTCCCTGGCCCCCCTCCTGCCCCCACTGCTCCCCTTGGGTCCCCGCCCCACTGCCCCCCTGGGATCCCTGGCCCCGCTCCTGCCCCCATTGCCTCCCTGGGATCCCCGCCCCACTGCCCCCCTGGGGTCCCTGCCCCACTGCCCCCCTGGGATCCTGCCCCCCTGGGATCCCTGGCCCCCCTCCTGCCCCCACTGCTCCCCTGGGATCCCCGTCCCACTGCCCCCCTGGGGTCCCTGGCCCCCCTCCTGCCCCCACTGCCTCCCTGGGATCCCCGCCCCACTGCCCCCTGGGGTCCCTGGCCCCACTGCTCCCCTGGGATCCCCGTCCCATTGCCCCCCTGAGATCCTGCCCAACTGCCCCCACTGGGATCTCTGGCCCTGCTCCCGCCCCGGCTGTGATCCCTGCTGCCACTCACCCCCCAGCGGAGATCCCTGCCCCTACTGCCCTCTGGGATCCCTGTCCCCTTTCCCCTCCAGCTGGGATCGCTGCAGCTCCCCCCTCACTGGGATCCCCAGTTCCCAGATCCCACCCACTGGGATCCCTGCCCTCTAGGCTGGCTACTCCCTGCATGATACCCTATCTCCAGATCCTCCCCACGGCTGGGATCCCTGCCCCCCCCCCCGCCCTGACTATGGCATTGCTGTCCCTGCCCCCCAGATCCTCCACCGCCCCGCTGGGATCTCTGTCCCCGACACCTGGCTATGGTATCGCTGTCCCTGAGTCCCTGCCCCCCAGATTCTCCACTGCCCCGCTAGGATCCCTGCCCCCCGAGCCCTGACTATGGCATCGCTGTCCCCGAGTCCCTGCCCCCAGATCCTCCCCCCCCGCCTGGCTATGGCATCGCTGTCCCTGAGCCCCTGCCCCCAGATCCTCCCCCCCCGCCTGGCTATGGCATCGCTGTCCCTGAGCCCCTGCCCCCAGATCCTCCTCCCCCCGCTTGGATCCCTGTCCCCTCCGCTTGGCTATGGCATTCTTGTCCCCGAGTCCCTGCCCCCAGATCCTCCTCCCCCCACTGGGATCCCTGTCCCCTCCGCCTGGCTATGGCATCGCTGTCCCCGAGTCCCTGCCCCCAGATCCTCCTCCCCCCGCTGGGATCCCTGTCTCCCCCGCCTGGCTATGGCATCGCTGTCCCTGCCCCCAGATCCTCCCCCCCCCCCCCGCCTGGCTATGGCATCGCTGTCCCTGAGCCCCTGCCCCCAGATCCTCCCCCCCAGCCTGGCTATGACATCGCTGTCCCTGAGCCCCTGCCCCCAGATCCTCCTCCCCCTGCTGGGATCCCTGCCCCCGCCCCCCTGCTTGACTATGGCATCGCTGTCCCTGAGCCCCTGCCCCCAGATCCTCCCTCCCCCACTGGGATCCCTGCCCCTCCCCTCCCCTCCCCACCGGCTATGGCATCGCTGTCCCTGAGCCCCTGCCCCCAGATCCTCCCCCCAGCCTGGCTATGGCATCGCTGTCCCTGAGCCCCTGCCCCCAGATCCTCCCCCAGCCTGGCTATGGCATCGCTGTCCCTGAGCCCCTGCCCCCAGATTCTCCTCCCTCTGCTGGGATCCCTGCCCCCCGGCCTGGCTATGGCATCGCTGCCCCCCAAATCCCCCCCCCGGGGCTCACCCACCTGCACCGTCTCCTCCCAGCGCGCCTTCTCCCCCGCCAGCCCCGAGACCAGCTTGTCGGCGCGGTCCAGTTTGATCTCCATCTCCTCGGAGCGCTGGCGTAGATCCTCCTTCTGCGCCAGCTTCTCCTCGTACTCCTGCTTCAGCCGCTCCAGCTTCTCCGCCACCTGGGGGGGCAGAGCCGTGAGCACCCCCGCGCTGCGCCCAGCCCGGCATCGCCCCCCCCCCCCACCGGCCGGCACACTGACCTCCCCGCAGCTTCTCCTGCGCCTCGGCCTGGGACGCCTGCTTCTCGGTCAGCTGGGCCATGGCGGCGTTCATGCGGGCGCGCTTGGGCTCCACCACCCGGTAAATCCGGCCGTACATCTGGGGGGAGCAAACGGTGAGCCCCCCCGCACAGCACTGCCGCTGGCCTGGGACAGAGATCCCCGGAGTCCTGCCCCCCACGCCCCTGCTCTAACCACCAGCCCCCACTGCCCTCCCAGAGCCGGGGAGAGAACCCAGGAGTCCTGGCCCCCAGTCCCCCATGCTCTGACCCACCAACCCCCACTCCCCTCCCAGAGCCGGGGAGAGAACCCAGGAGTCCTGGCTCCCAGCCTCCCTGCTCTAACCCAGCAGACCTCATTCCTCTCGAAGAGCCGGGGAGAGAACCCAGGAGTCCTGCCTCCCAGCCCCCCCTGCTTCACCCACTACCCCCCTTGCCCTCCCCAAGCCGGGGAGAGAACCCAGGAGTCCTGGCTCCCAGCCCCCTCTGCTCTAACCCAGCAGCCCCCACTTCCCTCCCAGCGCCGGGGAGAGAACCTGACATTTGTTTCTCTTTCTCCTTCTTGTTTTCACTCACACCCATCATCCTGCCAACTGCTTTGTCCCCAGCCTGGCACCACATGCCCTCAGCCTGGCACTGTCCTCCTGCCACCTCTCCAGATCCCTCCCCCTGCCCATGGCTGCCCCGCCCCTTCCCAAAACCCTCCCCCTGCCCATGGCTGGCCCCACCCCTTCCCAAATCCCTCCCCCAGCCCATGGCTGGCCCCTCCCCTTCCCAAATCCCTTCCCAAATCCCTCCTCCTGCCCATGGCTGCCCCGTCCCTTCCCAAATCCCTCCCCCAGCCCATGGCTGGCCCCGCCCCTTCCCAAATCCCTCCCCCAGCCCATGGCTGGCCCCTCCCCTTCCCAAATCCCTCCCCCTGCCCATGGCTGCCCCGCCCCTTCCCAAATCCCTCCCCCTGCCCATGGCTGCCCCTCCCCTTCCCAAATCCCTCCCCCTGCCTGTGGCCAGCCCCTCCCCTCCCCAGCTCCCTCCCCCTGCCTGTGACGGCCCCTCCCCTCCCCAGCTCCCTCCCCCTGCCTGTGACGGCCCCTCCCCTCCCCTCCCCTCTCCTCCCCCTGCCTGTGGCGGCCCCTCCCCTCCCCTCCCCTCACCTCCATGGCGCGCACCCACATGCAGAGGGACTTGGCGGCGAGGGAGACGCGCCCGATGATGTCGGGCTGGAAGTCGGGCTGGGAGCAGAACCCGCTGATCTTCTTCAGCACCTTGTCCGAGATGTTGTCCTTGTCGAAGTTGATCAGCTGCTTGATGAACGTGGCCTCGCCTGGGGGCACCGAGGGGACTGGCACAGGCTGGGCACGGCCTGCCGGGCACTGACCCACACGGGGCGGCCCCCCCGGGCGGCCGCTGGGATCCCACTGCACACGGAGCAGCAGGGGAGGGTGCCCACGGCGCCCCCCCTCACCCGCTGCCCCCTCACCCGCTGGCCCCCCTCACCCGCTGCCCCCTCACCCGCTGGCCCCAGCCCAGCACCTGGCCCTCAGCTCCCCACTGGCTGCCCTCTCACCCACTGCCCCCAGCCCAGCGCCTCACCGTCAGCTCCCCACACGCTGCCCCCCTCACCCACTGGCCCCAGCCCAGCGCTTCACCGTCAGCTCCCCACTGGCTGCCCTCTCACCCACTGCCCCCAGCCCAGCGCCTCACCCGTCAGCTCCCCATACGCTGCCCCCTCACCCACTGGCCCCAGCCCAGCGCCTTGGCCTCAGCTCCTCACACGCTGCCCCCCTCACACCGCTGCCCCCAGCCCAGCGCCTCACCCTCAGCTCCCCACACGCTGCCCCCTCACCCGCTGCCCCCCCTCACCCGCTGCCCCCAGCCCAGCGCCTCCCCCTCAGCTCCCCACCCGCTGCCCCCTCACCCACTGCCCCCAGCCCAGCGCCTCACCGTCAGCTCCCCACACGCTGCCCCCTCACCCGCTGCCCCCCCTCACCCACTGCCCCCAGCCCAGCACCTCGCCCTCAGCTCCCCACACGCTTCCCCCCTCACCCGCTGCCCCCAGCCCAGCGCCTCGCCCTCAGCTCCCCACACGCTGCCCCCCTCACCCGCTGCCCCCAGCCCAGCGCCTCGCTCTCAGCTCCCCACACACTGCCCCCCTCACCCGCTGCCCCCCTCACCCGCTGCCCCCAGCCCTGCGCCTCGCCCTCAGCTCCCCACACACTGCCCACCTCCTTTGCCCCCCAGCCCAGTTCCTCGCCCTCAGCTCCCCACCCGCTGCCCCCTCACCCGCTGCCCTCTCACCCGCTGCCCCCAGCCCAGCGCCTCGCCCTCAGCTCCCCCTGCGCCACCTCCTGTGCCCCACACACTGCTCACCTCCTCTGCCCCCCAGCCCAGCGCCTCGCCCTCAGCTCCCCCTGCGCCACCTCCTGTGCCCCACACACTGCTCACCTCCTCTGCCCCCCAGCCCAGCTCCTCGCCCTCAGCTCCCCACACGCTGCCCACCTCACCTGCTGCCCCCAGCCCAGCTCCCCACACGCTGCCCCCCTCACCCGCTGCCCCCAGCCCAGCGCCTCACCGTCAGCTCCCCACACGCTGCCCCCTCACCCGCTGCCCCCCTCACCCACTGGCCCCAGCCCAGCGCCTCGCCCTCAGCTCCCCACACGCTGCCCCCCTCACCCGCTGCCCCCAGCCCAGCGCCTCGCCCTCAGCTCCCCACACGCTGCCCCCCTCACCCACTGCCCCCAGCCCAGCGCCTCACCGTCAGCTCCCCACACGCTGCCCCCTCACCCGCTGCCCCCCTCACCCGCTGCCCCCAGCCCAGCGCCTCGCCCTCAGCTCCCCACACGCTTCCCCCCCTCACCCGCTGCCCCCAGCCCAGCGCCTCGCCCTCAGCTCCCCACACGCTGCCCCCCCTCACCCACTGCCCCCAGCCCAGCGCCTCGCCCTCAGCTCCCCACCCGCTGCCCCCCTCACCCGCTGCCCCCAGCCCAGCACCTCGCCCTCAGCTCCCCCTGCGCCGCCTCCTGTGCCCCACACACTGCCCACCTCCTCTACCCCCCAACCCAGCACCTGGCCCTCAGCTCCCCCTGTGCCCCCTCCTGCGCCCCACCCGCTGCTCACCTCCTCTGCCCCCCAGCCCACCGCCTGGCCCCCAGCTCCCCCTGCGCCGCCTCCTGCGCCCCACCCACTGCTCACCTCCTCTGCCCCCCAGCCCAGCGCCTCGCCCTCAGCTCTCCCTGCACCCCCTCCTGCACCCCACCCACTGCTCACCTCCTCTGCCCCCCAGCCCAGCACCTGGCCCTCAGCTCCTCCTACGCCCCCTCCTGTGCCCCACACACTGCCCCCCCTCCTCTGCCCCCTAGCCCAGCGCCTTGCCCTCAGCTCCCCTTGCGCCCCCTCCTGTGCCCCACACACTGCCCACCTCCTCTGCCCCCCAGCCCAGCACCTCGCCCTCAGCTCCCCCTGCACCCCACACACTGCCCACCGCACCCGCTGCCCCCAGCCCAGCGCCTGGCCCTCTGAGCCCTCTCCTGCGCCCCACCCACTGCCTTCTTGATTTAGGCTCCACCCCTTAGTTCTCCCCCCAACCCCAGGCTCCTCCCCCTTAGCCCAAGCCCCCCTCAATCCCCCATCTGCCCCAGCCCCTCCCCACTGCTCACCCAGCTGCCTCTTGGCTTCGGCCCAGGTGGGCTCGTTGCCGCGCAGGATCATGACGGCCTGCATCACCGTCTCCACCAGCGTGGGCGGGCGCCCGTACGACTTGATCTCCGTCATGTCCTTCTTGTTGAGCGACTCCAGGGCCTGGGGGGCACGAGGCTGGTCGGGGAGGCGCCCGAGGGGGAGGCTCCCTGCCAGGGGCTCTGAGGCACCACCCACAGGACGGAGCCCAGAGCCAGAGCAGCCGGGTGCCAGCCCCTGTCCCCGTTACCTTCACGGCCTCCTCCAGCGCGGGCAGCGCCTCCTCCAGGTCCTTCTGGGCGTTGTCAGCCAGCGTCTTGCACTTGATCTCCTCCGCTGCGATCTTCTCGCTGTTAGCGCCCACCGTCTGGGGAGAGTCAGGCAGGGGCCGCCCGTCAGCCCATGGCGGAGCCGGGACCCCCCGCGCCCAGCAGCCTGCGCCTGGATTCGGGACCCCCGCACCCAGCAGCTCGTGCCCAGATCTGGGACCCCCCGCGCCCCTCAGCCCACGCCCGGATCTGGGACCACCATGCCCCTCAGCCTGCGCCCGGATCTGGGACCCCCGTGCCCAGCAGCCCGCCCCCAGATCTGCGACCCCTGTGCCCAGCAGCTCGCGCCCGGATTCGGGACCCCCCGCGCCCCTCAGCCCGCACCCAGATCCAGGACCCTCACGCCCCTCAGCCCGCGCTCGGCAGCCCACGCCCGGATCCAAGACCCCTGTGCCCGGATCCGGGACCCCCGTGCCCGTCAATGTGCACCCGGATCCGGGACCCCCCCCACACCTGGCAGCCCAAACCTGGGCCCATCAGCCCACGTCTGGATCTGGGACCCCCCGCGCCCCGCAGTCCATGCTCGCTTTCACGCCCCCTGCGTCCGTCATCCCACGCCCAGATCCAGGACCCACACACCTGTCAGCCCACGCCCGGATCCAGCCCCCCTGCGCCTTTGAGCCCAGATCCGGAACCCCTGTGCCCATCAGACCGGATCCAGGCCCCCTGCACCCGTCAGCCCATGCCCAGATCTGAGCCCAGCGCCAACTCCCATACCCAGATCCAAGCCCAGCCCCTGTGCCCGGATCCGAGCCCGGCCTCAGGCCCCACAGCCCGTCAGCCTGTGCCCGGATCCGAGCCCGGCCCCCGCGCCCATTAGCCCGCTGTGAGAAAGTAGGGGATTGTCTTGTTTTTCCAGGGGGTTGCATGCAGGGGATTGGGACTCAGTTTCCCCGGGCGTTACTGGTTTAACGAGGGGAGGGGGAGGGAGTTCGTTGGGACACAGGACCGGAGAGGGAACGTGGGACCCTGGAGGATGGAGACCCAGCGACTGGTGACCCAATGGCCCAGAGACCCAGCTCAGAAGTCGAAGCCGGTTCCAGCCAACGGGAGGACAACGGGCTGCGGAGAGAGGATCCCGGTGACCGGACCAGAGGGGCCTAGAACGGAAGAGGGGAGAGGAGACCCAGGCGGGAACGTGGGACCCTGAAGGATGGAGACCCAGTGACTGGTGACCCAACGGCCCAGAGACCCAGCTCAGAAGTCGAAGCTGGTTCCGGCCAGCGGCAGGACAACGGGCTGCGGAGAGAGGACCCCGGTGACCGGCCCAGAGGGGCCAGAGGACAGAAAAGGGGAGAGGAGACCCAGGCGACCCTGTTTCCCTGGAGAGAAGACAATGGACAGAGGCGGCTTGGGGGAGGGCGCCGCCCACCTCACCTTCTGCTGCTCGTCGGCCTCCCTCTTCTGGCGCACAATGATGACCAGATACTCCTCGCACTGCTTCTGGAACTCCGCCACCTTTTTCTTGGCCTCCTCCAGCTCCAGCGACATCACCTCCACCTTGTGGCGCGTCTCGTCGATCTTGGAGAGCCCGTTGCGCAGCTTGTTGGCCTGGTCCGAGAGCTCCTTGCGCTTCTCCGCCAGGAGCCTGCAGGGAGACGCCCCGGGACCCCCTGCCTGAGCCATGCCCTGCAGCACCGGGGGGGGATCTGCTGGACTACGGCCCCCATGATGCACCAGGGACTCCTCTGCTGCATCCCCAGGAGAAGGCACAGCGATGCCCCATGGGAGATGTAGTCTGGCTGAGGCGCCTGACCTAGAGAGGAGAAAGGGGGCACGAGGCTCCCAAACTACAACTCCCATGAGCCACCGTGATGCCCACTGCCAATGAAATATTTCAGTCCCAGGCTGAAATGACAGTTGCCGTGGCAAACCCACCCACCCTTTTCCCACCAGTTCTGGGACTCAGCACAAGGGATGGGGCTACTGGAGCCCAGCAGATCCCCTCAGCTCCCTCCGGCCCACCCTGGGGAGACCCCCCCCCGCGGCCAGGCGGATCCCCTCGGCTCCCACTAGCCCACCCCCGGGCAGACTCCTCCGCGTCCGGGCAGATCCCCTCAGCTCCCTCTGGCCCACCCCGGGGAGACCCCCCCCCGCATCCGGGCAGATCCCCTCAGCTCCCTCCGGCCCACCCCTGGGAGACCCCCTCGTGTGTGGGCAGATCCCCTCGGCTCCCACTAGCCCACCCCCGGGAGACCCCTCCGCGTCCGGGCAGATCCCCTCAGCTCCCTCTGGCCCACCCCGGGGAGACCCCCCCCCCGCATCCGGGCAGATCCCCTCAGCTCCCTCTGGCCCACCCCGGGGAGACCCCCCCCGCATCTGGGCAGATCCCCTCAGCTCCCTCCAGCCCACCCCGGGGAGACCCCCTCGTGTCTGGGCAGATCCCCTCAGCTCTCATCCCCCCCCGGAGACCCCTCCGCATCCGGGCAGATCCCCTCAGCTCCCTCTGGCCCACCCCGGGGAGACCCCCCCTGCATCGGGGCAGATCCCCTCAGCTCCCTCCGGCCCACCCCGGGGAGACCCCCTCGTGTCTGGGCAGATCCCCTCGGCTCCCACTAGCCCACCCCCGGGAGACCCCTCCGCGTCCGGGCAGATCCCCTCGGCTCTCATCCCCTCCCGGGAGACCCCTCCGCGTCCGGGCAGATCCCCTCAGCTCCCTCTGGCCCACCCTGGGGAGACCCGCCCCCGCATCCGGGCAGATCCCCTCAGCTCCCTCCGGCCCACCCCGGGGAGACCCCCCGTGCGGCCGGGCAGATCCCCTCGGCTCCCACTAGTCCACCCCCCGGCCGACCCCTCCGCGTCCGGGCAGATCCCCTCAGCTCCCTCTGGCCCACCTCAGGGAGACCCCCCCCCGCATCGGGGCAGATCCCCTCAGCTCCCTCCGGCCCACCCAGGGAGACCCCCTCGTGTCTGGGAAGATCCCCTCGGCTCCCACTAGCCCACCCCCGGGAGACCCCTCCGCGTCCGGGCAGATCCCCTCAGCTCCCTCTGGCCCACCCGGGGAGACCCCCCCCGCATCGGGGCAGATCCCCTCAGCTCCCTCCGGCCCACCCCGGGGAGACCCCCTCGTGTCTGGGCAGATCCCCTCGGCTCCCACTAGCCCACCCCCGGGAGACCCCTCCACGTCCAGGCAGATCCCCTCGGCTCTCATCCCTCCCCCGGGAGACCCCTCCGCGTCCGGGCAGATCCCCTCAGCTCCCTCTGTCCCACCCCAGGGAGACCCCCCCCGCATCTGGGCAGATCCCCTCAGCTCCCTCCGACCCACCCCGGGGAGACCCCCTCGCATCCGGGCAGATCCCCTCGGCTCCCACTAGCCCACCCCCAGGAGACCCCTCCGCGTCTGGGCAGATCCCCTTGGCTCTCATCCCCCCCCGGGAGACCCCTCTGTCCGGGCAGATCCCCTCGGCTCTCATCCCCCCCCGGGAGACCCCTCCGCGTCTGGGGAGATCCCCTTGGCTCTCATCCCCCCCCGGGTAGGATCGGGCCCTCGGCTCCCCAGCCCGGACCCTGGTGGCCGGCCCGCGGGACTCACTTCTTGTAGCCCGAGACCAGCTCCAGGTAGTTGGTGGGGGTGACGTAGTTATGGCGCCTGAGCTCCAGCAGCATCTTCTGCGAGTAGGAGGCCACGGACCAGTGCATGGTCACAAAGATCCGGGCCACCTTCCTGTGGATCTGGGGGAGCAGACGGGGCTGGGTCAGCGGAGGGGAGGGGGTGCCCAGCCGGGGAGGGGCGCCCAGCCAGGGTGGGGGCGGCAGAGGGGGAGGGGAGGGGGTGCCCAGATGGGGCCCGGTCAGCGGGGGGGGGGGCGCTAAGAAGGAGTGGGGGCGGCAGAGGGGAAGCAGAGGGGAGGGGAGGAGGTGCCCAGATGGGGCCCAGTCAGCGGGGGGGGGGTGCTCAGAAGGGGTGGGGGCGGCACAGGGGAGGGGAGGGGGCGCCCAGAAGGGACCCGGACAGCGGGGGTGGGGGGCCCAGCCGGAGGCTCCTGGCTCCAGTTCCAAGCCCAGGGGAGTCTGGGAGGCAGAACTGGAACCCGGGCCCGGGACTGGGACCCTGACCCCACACCAGGCCGGGCAGCGCCCAGCACCGGCTCCTGCGGCCGATCTCCCAGGACCCCGGCCTGCCCCCCGGCACCTCCCGCGTGCGGCTCTCACCTCCAGCAGGGCCCCCAGCCTACCCCCCAGTACCTGCCACGTGCGGCTCTCACCTCCGGCAGGGCCCCCAGCCTGCCCCCCAGTATCTGCCACGTGCGGCTCTCACCTCCGGCAGGGCCCCCGGCGCCCCCGCCTGCCCCCCGTGTGTGGCTCTCACCTCCAGCAGGGCCCCTGGCGCCCCCAGCCTGCCCCCCGTGTGCGGCTCTCACCTCCAGCAGGGGCCCCAGCGCCCCAAGCCTGCCCCCTGCGTGCAGCTCTCACCTCCGGCAGGGCCCCCGGCGCCCCCAGCCTGCCCCCCGTGTGCGGCTCTCACCTCCAGCAGGGCCCCCCGCCTGCCCCCCTGCACCCGCCACGTGCCGCTCTCACTTCCAGCAGGGCCCCCAGCGCCCCCAGCACCCGTCACGTGCGGCTCTCATCTCTGGCAGGGCCCCTGGTGCCCCCAGCACCCGTCACGTGCGGCTCTCACCTCCGACAGGGCCCACGGCACCCCCAGTCTGCCCCCCATGTGCGGCTCTCACCTCCAGCAGGGCCCCCAGCCTGCCCCCCAGCACCTGCCACGTACGGCTCTCACCTCCGGCAGGGCCCCCAGCCTGCCCCCCAGCACCTGCCACATGCGGCTCTCACTTCCGGCAGGGCCCCCAGCCGGGCCCCCAGCCTGCCCCCAGCACCCATCATGTGCGGCTCTCACCTCCGGCAGGGCCCCCGTCCTGCCCCCCAGCACCCCCCGTGTGCGCCTCACCTCCGGCAGGGCCCCCGGCCTGCCCCCCAGCACCCCCCGCGTACGGCTCTCACCTCCGGCAGGACCCCCGACCTGCCCCCCAGCACCTGCCACATGCCGCTCTCACTTCCGGCAGGGCCCCTGGCATCCCCAGCCTGCCCCCCAGCACCCCCCGCGTGTGGCTCTCACCTCCGGCAGGACCCCCAAGTCCACGCCCTCCAGGTATTTCTCTGCCACCTCCAGCAGCGCCTGGTGCGGCCACTCAGAGAACCAGTTGATGGTCGTGCAGTTCACCAGCGCCGGGTACTGGCGGATCCAGTTCCTGGGGGCACGAGGGGGCCAGGCTGAGCACGTCCCGCACCTCTGCCCCTCCCCTCGGGCCCCCCATCCCTGCCTCATTCCCGCCCCTGCCCTGTCCCACTCCGTCCTCATCCCTGCCCCCTGCAACCCAGCCTGCCCCCTCCCCATCCCTGCCCACGCCGCTGCCCCCTCCCCACCCCTGCTCCACTCCTGTCCCCTCCCCATCCCTGCCCCACTCCCACCCCTGCCCTGCTCCCACCCTGTCCCCACCCCTGCCCTGCTCCCACCCGACCTATTCCCACTCCCACCCCTGCCCTCGCCCGTCCTCATCCCTACCCCACTCCTGCCCTGCTGCACCCTCCTCCATCTCTGCCCTGCTAGAGCCCCGTCCCCACGCCTGCCCCACTCCCAACCCCCCTCACCCCGCTCCCACCCCTTCCCTGCTCCTGCCCTGACCCCCATCTCTGCCATGCTGCCTTCCCCATCTCTGCCCTGCTCCTGCCCTGACCCCCATCTCTGCCCCGCTCCCACCCCACGTTCTCCCTAGCCCCCACCCCCACACAGATGTGGGCTCCCAGCTCTGCTCCCCCCACCCGGCTGCCAGCGAGGCCCGAGCTGCCCACCAGGGGGCGCTGCTGCTCCATGCCAGCCCCACACCTGAAGGGGTCCCCGATGGGGCTGAGGCAGACCACCACGTGCAGGTTGTCCCGCACCCTCTCGATCAGGTAGCCGAAGAGGCTGTCGGCCGTCTCGGGGATCCCGTCGGCTCGGGCCGCGTCCAGGATCACGGACTGGATCTGAGCCACATGGGGAAGTGTTTGCAGCTGGGCACAGGGTCCCGGGCACTGCCCCCTCCAAGAGGTCCAGGCCACCCACCCCCCTCCAGCCACTGTGAGCGGCACCCACGTGCCGGCTGCCGGGGGGTGATTGGGATACTTCACATCAGCCACAGCTGTGTAGGAGCCCAGGGCTGGGCTGGCAGGGGCAGCGGGTCGGGAGTGAGGGGCACCGGCAGAGCTGGGGGGCAGGGCTGCAGGTCGGCAGTGAGGGGCACCGACAGGGCTGGTGAGGGCAGGGCTGGGCTAGCAGGGGCTGCGGGTTGGGAGTGAGGGGCACCGGCCGGGGATGGTGGGAGCAGGGCTGGGCTAGCAGGGGCTGCGGGTCGGGAGTGAGGGGCACCGGCAGAGCTGGGGGGCACGGCTGCAGGTCGGCAGTGAGGGGCACCGACAGGGCTGGTGAGGGCAGGGCTGGGCTAGCAGGGGCTGCGGGTCAGGAGTGAGGGGCACCAGCAGAGCTGGGGGGCAGGGCTGGCAGGGGCTGCGGGTCGGGAGTGAGGGGCACCGGCCGGGGATGGTGGGAGCAGGGCTGGGCTAGCAGGGGCTGCGGGTCGGGAGTGAGGGGCACCGGCAGAGCTGGGGGGTTAGGGGGCTGCGGGTCGGGAGTGAGGGGCACTGGCAGGGCTGGGGGGACAGGGCCGGGCTAGCAGGGGCTGCGGGTCGGCAGTGAGGGGCACCGGCAGAGCTGGGGGGGCAGAGGGCTGCAGGTCAGGAGTGAGGGGCACTGGCAGAGCTGGACTGGCAGGGGCTGTGGGTCAGGAGTGAGGGGCACTGGCAGGGCTGGGGGGACAGGGCCGGGCTAGCAGGGGCTGCGGGTCGGCAGTGAGGGGCACCGGCAGAGCTGGGGGGGCAGGGTCTGCGGGTCAGGAGTGAGGGGCGCCGGCCGGGGATGGTGGGTACAGGGCCGGGCTAGCAGGGGCTGCGGGTCGGGAGTGAGGGGCACCGGCAGAGCTGGACTGGCAGGGGCTGCGGGTCGGCAGTGAGGGGCACCGGCAGAGCAGTCCTGCAGCACAGCTGTTGCAGGGACACCCCGCAGCCCTGCCAGCCCCTTGCCCGTGGTGCCCCCAGCCCGGCGCCGGCGCCCGCACCTCCTCGAACTCGTCGGCCTTGTAGAGGTTGGGCACCTCCCCGGAGCTCAGGATGTTGTTGATGTCCTCCAGAAAGGAGTCGTCCATGATCTGCGTGTCCCCGAAAAGGAAGGTGGTGCGTTTCAGGTCCACGCCCGCCTGCCGGTACAGCTTCTTGATGTCTGGGGGGAGAGGCCGGGGGGCCGTCAGCTCCCTGGGGGGCTGGCTGCTCGGGGTGGGGGCTGGCAGGGGGCACTCACCGTCTCTGAACTCCTGCTTGCGGTAGTGCTTGGTCACCTCGATCTGGAAGGTCTGGTCCTCGCAGATGGAGGAGGCCAGGCGTGCCAGGCTCTGGCGCCCGCTGCCCCCGATGCCCACCAGCAGCATGTTCCCGCGTGGCTGGCCGATCACCCGCACGATCCGGGTAACTGCGGGGGGCACTGGTCAGAAGGGGGCACCCCAGGACCGGAGTGGGCAGCCAACTGGCCACCCAGGTAGCCCCAAGGAGATCAAAAGGCTTGCATTGCATGCTGGGAGTTTTCCTCCACCAAAAGCAGAGGCTGCCGTCAGGCGGGATAAAGATTTAACTCAGAGAGATCTCGAAGATCCAGGGGCCAGGACTCTGGGTTCCACCGCTGCCCCGAGCAGCATGTCTCGGTTTCCCCACTTTGGGAGGCGGGGAAGGGGCACCTGCCCCAGGGAAGGGAGGCCTGCCTGGCCACGTGGGGCTCACTCGGGGTTACAGCAGGTGATCTGCAGCCAGGTGCCAGGGCAGGGCTGCAGGGGAGCCCTGGAGCCGCCTGGCAGGGGCACGGGGTGGGAGGCGTAGCTCACTGTGTTCGATGGCGTCGCGGAAAAGCACGAGCTGCATCTGCACCACACCGGGCGTCTGGTTGTACTCGTCCAGCGCCCGCTCCATCTCCAGCTTCAGCGCCGCCAGGTCCACCAGGTCCTCGTACACCCGCGGCTCCCGCATGAAGTCCCCTGCCAGCCGGCGAGAGGGTCACTGGGGGCCATGGCCCTTGCTCCACCCACTACCCCCCCTGCCCTCCCCGAGCCGGGGAGAGAACCCAGGAGTCCTGGCTCCCAGTTCCCCCTGCTTTGACCCACCAGTCCTCACTCCCCTCCCAGAGCCGGGGAGAGAACCCAAGAGTCCTGGCTCCCAGTCCCGCCTGCTCTGACCCACCAGCCCCCACTCCCCTCCCAGAGCCGGGGAGAGAACCCAGGAGTCCTGGCTCCCAGCCCCTCCTGCTCCACCCACTACCCCCCTTGCCCTCCCCAAGCCGGGGAGAGAACCCAGGAGTCCTGGCTCCCAGCCCCGCTGCTCTAACCACTAGCCCCCACTCCCCTCCCAGAGCCAAGGAGAGAACCCAGGAGTGCTGGCTCCCAGCCCCTCCTGCTCCACCCACTACCCGCCCTGCCCTCCCCGAGCCGGGGAGAGAACCCAGGAGTCCTGGCTCCCAGTTCCCCCTGCTTTGACCCACCAGTCCTCACTCCCCTCCCAGAGCCGGGGAGAGAACCCAGGAGTCCTGGCTCCCAGTCCCCCCTGCTCTAACCACTAGCCCCCACTCCCCTCCCAGAGCCGGGGAGAGAACCCAGGAGTCCTGGCTCCCAGCCCCTCCTGCTCCACCTACTACCCCCCTTGCCCTCCCAAGCCGGGGAGAGAACCCAGGAGTCCTGGCTCCCAGCCCCGCTGCTCTAACCACTAGCCCAGCAGCGGGGGCTTGGCAGTGCCACTCAGACCGGCGGCACACAGCCCCTGCCCGCAGCACCCACCGAAGATGGGCGGGCGCTTGCTGGGGCAGAGGTTGTGGAAGGTCAGGTCGAAGAAGGAGCCCAGCTTCTCGCTCAGGAGGCCAACGAAGGCGTCTTTGTCGGCCGAGTCCACCAGGCGGTCGGAGAAGACCCTGCCGGGAGAGGGGGCTGGGCTCAGACACCGGGGGTCGCCCCGCAGGAGCTGGGAGGGGCCGGGTCCCATGTGGGAGGAAAGGGGCGCAGCGTGGCCGGGCGCAGGGGGAGGGTAGATGCCCACCGCACCAGGCCGGCAGTGCCCAGGGAGGGGGCGCAGTGTGGCCGGAAACAGGGGAAAGGAAGGTGCCCACCGGCACCAGGCCGGCAGTGCCCAGGGGGCTGGAGGGGGGCAGCGTGGCCGGCCACGGGGGGAGGGTAGATGCCCGCCGCACCAGGCCGGCAGTGCCCAGGGAGGGGGCGCAGTGTGGCCAGGAACAGGGGAAAGGAAGGTGCCCACCAGCACCAGGCCGGCAGTGCCCAGGGGGCTGGAGGGGGGCAGCGTGGCCGGCCACGGGGGGAGGGTAGATGCCCGCCGCACCAGGCCGGCAGTGCCCAGGGAGGGGGCGCAGTGTGGCCGGGAGCAGGGGGAAGGAAGGTGCCCACCAGCACCAGGCCGGCAGTGCCCTGGAGGGGGTGCAGCATGGCCGGGCGCGGAGGGAGGGAAGGCGCCCACCTGCATCAGGCCGGCAGTGCCCAGGGGGCTGGAGGGGGCACAGCGTGGCCGGGCGCAGGGGGAAGGAAGGTGCCCACCGGCACCAGGCCAGCAGTGCCCAGGGGGCTGGAGGGGGGCAGCGTGGCCGGCCGCGGGGGGGGAGGGAAGGTGCCCACCGGCACCAGGCCAGCAGTGCCCAGGGGGCTGGAGGGGGGCAGCGTGGCCGGCCGCGGGAGGAGGGAAGGTGCCCACCGGCACCAGGTCAGCAGTGCCCAGGGGGCTGGAGGGGCGCAGCATGGCCGGGCGCGGGGGGGAGAGAAGGTGCCCACGGGCACCAGGCCGGCAGTGCCCAGGGGGCAGGAGGGGCGCAGCGTGGCCGGGCGAGGGGGGGAAGGAAGGTGCCCACGGGCACCAGGCCGGCAGTGCCCAGGGGGCTGGAGGGGGGCAGCGTGGCCGGACGCGGGGGGAGGGAAGGTGCCCACTGGCACCAGGCTGGCAGCTCTACCTGAAACACTCGTGGATCCACAGGCGGGTGAGGCTGGGCTTGGTATCGTGGAAATCCTTGTGCGCCCGCAGCATCCCCTGGAACACCTGTGCCAGGGCAGAGCCTGAGCTGCCAGCTGGGACCCCCCTACCGGGACCCCCCCCGCCAAGTTACTGACCCCTCCACCTGCTCGTCTGGGCCAAGCCCTTCACCAATGCAGCTCCCAAACGGAAACAGGCCCCAGGCCCCTGCCCCATTCCCCGCCCCCCTGAGCCAGCCAGTCCCTGCCCTGGGGCCGGGTGGGAGCCGGTGCCCCCTAGAGGGGACAGGCCCCTGCCCCATTCCCTGCCCCCCTGAGCCAGCCAGTCCCTGCCCTGGGGCCGGGTGGGAGCCGGCGCCCCCTAGAGGGGACAGGCCCCTGCCCCATTCCCTGCCCCCCTGAGCCAGCCAGTCCCTGCCCTGGGGCCGGGTGGGAGCCGGCGCCCCCTAGAGGGGACAGGCCCCTGCCCCATTCCCCTTCCCCCTGAGCCAGCCAATCCCCACCCTGGGGCTGGGTGGGAGCTGGCACTCCCTAGAGGGGACAGGCCCCTGCCCCATTCCCTGCCCCCTGAGCCAGCCAGTCCCTGCCCTGGGGCCGGGTGGGAGCCGGCGCCCCCTAGAGGGGACAGACCCCTGCCTCATTCCCTGCCCCCTGAGCCAGCCAGTCCCTGCCCTGGGGCTGGGTAGGAGCCAGCGCCCCCTAGAGGGGACAGGCCCCTGCCCCATTCCCTGCCCCCTGAGCCAGCCAGTCCCTGCCCTGGGGCCGGGTGGGAGCCGGCGCCCCCTAGAGGGGACAGGTCCCTGCCCCGTTCCCTGCCCGGGAGCCAGCTGTTCCTGGAAGCCTCCGGCCCAGATCCCATCTGCGTCTGGCTGCGGCTGTGATGGGCAGGACACACTGAGGGGCTGGCACCGGGCACCAGCACCACACCTCTGCTGGATTCCTCCCTGCGCCAGCCCCACTAGTGCCAGGGGCCTTCTGTGCCCCCAACCCCCATGTGTGGGGCCAACAGATACTGTGAGCAGGACCCCGGTTCCATGCTGGGCTCTGACCCAGAGGGTGGGCAGGGCCCCCGGACCCACGCTGGGCTCCATGCTGGGCTGTGACCCAGGGGGTGGGCAGGGCCCCCGGACCCACGCTGGGCTCCATGCTGGGCTCTGAACCAGGGGGTGGGCGGGGTCCCTGGTTCCATGCTGGGCTCCATGCTGAGCTCTGACCCAGGGGGTGGGCGGGGCTCCCGGCTCCATGCTGGGCTCTGACCCAGGGGGTGGGCAGGGCCCCCGGCTCCACGCTGGGCTCTGACCCACGGGGTGGGCAGGGCCCCCGGCTCCACGCTGGGCTCTGGGCTGGGCTCTGACCCAGGGGGTGGGCGGGGCTCCTGGCTCCATGCTGGGCTCTGACCCAGGGGATGGGCAGGGCCCCCGGCTCCACGCTGGGCTCTGGGCTGGGCTCTGACCCAGGGGGTGGGCGGGGCTCCTGGCTCCATGCTGGGCTCTGACCCAGGGGGTGGGCAGGGCCCCCGGCTCCACGCTGGGCTCTGGGCTGGGCTCTGACCCACAGGGTGGGCGGGGCCCCTGGCTCCACGCTGGGCTCCGGGCTCGGCTCCGACCCATGGGGCACGTGGGGCACCAGCTGGGTACCTTGGAGATGTCGCGCAGGTTGAAGAGGTAGTGGATCTTGGCGGGCGTGGGCAGGAATTTCTGCACCACGGCGTGGTACAGCTCGACCGTGGCCTCGGTGACGACGTTCCCAAGTGGCTTCACCGCCTCCTCGAAGTTCTGCAGCTTCTGGTTGAGCATGGTGCCGAAGATGCGCCGGATCTGTGCCTCCTGCGGGGTGGCCGGAGCGGCACCTAGCGCCAGCCGCTCTCCCCTCGCGGGCCCATCCCGCCCGTTCCCGGGGCAGGAGAGAGGGGACGCGGCTGCCGACTGGGCTGTGGACATCCCGGGGGCTGAGAGATGGCGGGGTGGCACCCACCTGCCCTGAGGAAGAGGTGCCCGCGGCGAATGGCACCTGCCTGGGCTGTGGGCATCCTGGGGGCTGAGAGATGGCAGCCTGGCACCCACTTGCCCTGAGGAAGGGGTGCCCAGGGCAAATGACACCTGCCTGGGCTGTGGGCATCCCGGGGGCTGAGAGATGGCGGCCTGGCACCCACCTGCCCTGAGGAAGGGGTGCCCAGGGCGAATGGCGCCAGGGGAGAGGGGCCCCGAGGCCCAGGCATTGCACGCGGCTGCTCTGTGTGCCGGGGAGGCAGCCGCCCTTACCGTGGGGAAGGTCATGTTGATGAGGTTGAATCTGCTCTGAAGCCGGCTGGATATGACGGTGCGGCCGCCCCCCGGGGGGCCCATGGCTGCCATCAGGAACATGTCCTGAGGGGAGAGAGCCGCCGCTCACACCAAAGCCGAGCGAGGCCTTTCTTCTCCCTCCGGAACACGCGGGAAGCATCCGGAGGGGCCCGCGGCGCGGCTGCCACATCCTAATGGTGTTCCAGTGGCAGCGCCCAGCGCCACTGTCTGCTGTGCCACATGCCAACTAGATTCCGGGCACAGACGCCGGCCTCAGCAGGTGCCCCATCCACAAGAACCATCAGAACGAACTCCCTGGGGCCGCGGCACAGCCACTAACCCAGTGCTGCCAGCTCCCCCCAGCCAGCAGGGACCCCGCCTCCGCCGAGCTCCCCAGGCCTGAAGGGGGGATGCGCTGGAGAAAGGGGGCAGGCCAAGCGGTGACACAGCTGAGCCCCTCCCCATGCCGTGAGCCACGCAGTTCCTGGGAGAGAGGGGGCAGCAAGGGGACTGGGGTTGGCACTGCTCCTTTTCCAGAAGGCTCCCCAGCGCCGGGGGTGGCAGGGGCTGCCCCCCCATGAGACTCTGCAGAGACCCCTCGGAGCCAGCCAGGGGCTCGGAGCCAGGTGGGCAGCGACGCAGGCCAGCGGTGCCGCGTGGGTTCCTCACCTTGACGTACTTGATGGTTTGCTTCTCGCGGTCGTACCAGAAGCCATAGTCGATCCAGAGGCGCAGCAGCTCCAGCGGCGGCTGGGAGCCGAAGGCGTCCTTGGCCGGCATGTTGAGGTCGTCCATGAAGGTCATCATGCTCTTGCCACCCACAGGCACGTAGACGCCCTTGGTGCGCTTCTCCACGCGGCTCTCGACGATGTTCTGCACGTTGTTGGAGGAGGTCTGGGGAGGCAGGGGCCTGAGTCCAGGGACAGCACGGGGCTGGCGGCTCCATGGGACGGGCCCAAGGCCCAGCCCCTCCCAGGGCTCAGCCCTTCGCCACGGGCCAACGGGCTCGTTTCCGGATTGAGAGCTTGGATATAACTGCCAGCCAGCGACCACCCGGCACCCGCCCAGCCACCAATGACTGCCCGGCACCCGCCCAGCCTCCCCCTGCCGGCCAGCGACCGCCCGGCACCCGCCCAGCCACCAATGACTGCCCGGCACCCGCCCAGCCTCCCCCTGCCGGCCAGCGACCGCCCGGCACCCGCCCAGCCACCAATGACTGCCTGGCACCCGCCCAACCTCCCCGTCGGCTACCGACCGCCCGGCACCCGCCCAGCCACCAATGACTGCCCAGCACCCGCCCAGCCTCCCCCTGAGAGCCAGCGACAGCCCGGCACCCGCCCAGCCCAGCACCGGGGTATCTCCATGGCCCTGCCCCCTGGCCCGGCACCGGTGGATCTCCGTGGTCCTGCCCCATAGCCCGGCACCGGGGGGGGATCTCTGTGGCCCTGCCCCATAGCCCAGCGCAGGGCGATCTCCATAGCCCTGGCCCCGCACCGGGGGATCTCCGTGGCCCTGCCCCCTGGCCCCGCACCAGGGGGTCTCCGTGACCCGTTACCTGCGCTGACATGTTGACGGTCAGCACAGCCCACTTGGTGTTGTCCAGGGACTGCAGCACGCTCTGGGCGATGGAGGTCTTCCCGGTGCCGACCGGGCCCACGAGCAGCACCGGGTTCTGATTGGACACCAGGGCGTTTACCAGGTAGTTGTAGCGCACCGTGTCCACCGTGGGGACCATGATCTTATAGAAGGGGGCGCTGGGGAGAGGGGGGACAGATGGGGGCATCAGCCCAAGTGATCATCACGCTGGACCAGACCAATGGCCCCATAGCCCGTCCCCTGCATCAGGCCAACGGGCCCATCCAGCCCCATAGCCCGTCCCCTGCATCAGGCCAAAGGGCCCATCCAGCCCCCATATCCCATCCCCTGGATCAGGCCAAAGGGCCCATCCAGCCCCCATATCCCATCCCCTGCATCAGGCCAACGGGCCCATCCAGCCCCATAGCCCGTCCCCTGCATCAGGCCAAAGGGCCCATCCAGCCCCCATATCCCGTCCCCTGCATCAGGCCAACGGGCCCATCCAGCCCCCATATCCCGTCCCCTGCATCAGGCCAACAGGCCCATCCAGCCCCATAGCCCGGCCCCTGCATCAGGCCAACGGGCCCATACAGCCCCATATCCCGTCCCCTGCATCAGGCCAAAGGGCCCATCCAGCCCCATAGCCCGTCCCCTGCATCAGGCCAATGGGCCCATCCAGCCCCATAGCCCGTCCCCTGCATCAGGCCAATGGGCCCATCCAGCCCCATAGCCCGTCCCCTGCATCAGGCCAAAGGGCCCATCCAGCCCCATAGCCCGTCCCCTGCATCAGGCCAATGGGCCCATCCAGCCCCATAGCCCGTCCCCTGCATCAGGCCAATGGGTCCATCCAGCCCCATAGCCCGTCCCCTGGATCAGGTCAACGGGCCCCTCCAGCCCCATAGCCTGTCCCCTGCATCAGGCCAACGGGCCCATCCAGCCCCATAGCCTGTCCCTTGCATCAGGCTTGCAGGGGGACGGAAACCTGGCTAGATCGACGGGCAGTGCCCAGCGGCTCCAGGTGTAGCTGGCAGACGGTGTCAGCGGGCGGTGAACGCTCACAGGGGGACAGAAAGCTGGCTAGATCGACGGGCAGTGCCCAGTGGCCCCAGGTGTAGCTGGCAGACGGTGTCAGCGGGCGGTGAACGCTCGCAGGGGGACGGAAAGCTGGCTAGATCGACGGGCAGTGCCCAGCGGCTCCAGGTGTAGCTGGCAGACGGTGTCAGCGGGCGGTGAACGCTCACAGGGGGACAGAAAGCTGGCTAGATCGACGGGCAGTGCCCAGTGGCCCCAGGTGTAGCTGGCAGACGGTGTCAGCGGGCGGTGAACGCTCACAGGGGGACGGAAAGCTGGCTAGATCGACGGGCAGTGCCCAGCGGCTCCAGGTGTAGCTGGCAGACGGTGTCAGCGGGCGGTGAACGCTCACAGGGGGACGGAAAGCTGGCTAGATCGACGGGCAGTGCCCAGTGGCCCCAGGTGTAGCTGGCAGACGGTGTCAGCGGGCGGTGAACGCTCGCAGGGGGACGGAAAGCTGGCTAGATCGACGGGCAGTGCCCAGCGGCTCCAGGTGTAGCTGGCAGACGGTGTCAGCGGGCGGTGAACGCTCACAGGGGGACAGAAAGCTGGCTAGATCGACGGGCAGTGCCCAGTGGCCCCAGGTGTAGCTGGCAGACGGTGTCAGCGGGCGGTGAACGCTCGCAGGGGGACGGAAAGCTGGCTAGATCGACGGGCACTGACCAGCGGCTCCAGTCTAGCTGGCAGATGGTGTCAGCGAGGTGCGACATGGGTCGGTTCTGGGGCCGGTTTTGTTCCACACTTTATCAGTGATCCGGATGAGGGGATTGATTGCACCCTCAGCAGCAAGTCTGCAGCTGACACTGAGCTGTTTGCTATCCCTTACAATCTCCTTTCGTAGGAGACTCCCAGAGGATGCGCTTCTCCCCCCAGCTTTGAACCTCCACTTCTCCTGCTCAGCCCTGCTCCGGCTAAGGCCCTAGCCCCCCATCTCGGCCCCCGGCAGCCAGTTACTCACTTGGATGGGTACCTCCACATTTTGGGCATTTTGTCCTCAAACGAAGCCCAGTTCTTCCTCTTGGGGTCGACGAAATACTCGTAGACGGTGTCCTGGAGGGAGCAGGAAGATCCTGTGAGAGGCCCGGGCCTGGGCCGCCCAACGCGCGGCCAGGACAGGAGCTGAAGCTGGGGCCTATCAAGGGGATCAGGCTCTGGCCTCAGCAGAGCCTTGGAGCTGGGACTACAGAGGGCTTGAGGTGTCAATGCCGTGAAGAGAGACGAGAGCGGGGCAGGAATGGGAGGAAATGACATGGAGCTGCTCACTCCCGGCAAGCGCTGTCCCTCTTCCCTTCCCCTATTGGCCATTCCCCTCCCATCACCCTCTTGGCTCTGCTCTGGTCACAGCATCACCATTCCTCTGGGCTCCCTCGGGCCCACAGAGAGGGAGGTCGCCTGCGTGGGGAGACGCGCCAGGGACCTTGTTGGGGAAGGAGCCTTCCATCTCTCGCAGGTAGCTGTCAATCTTCTTCCTGCCCTCCTCGTCCACCGCCGCGCACACAGACCAGATCATGCTGAAGATGAAGTACATTTCCACCACCGTGGTGTAGTTCTCGCCATCTGCTGGGTTCACCTGGAGAGCAAGAGATGGGAACCTCGCACTGAGCTGGCTCTCTAACCTTAACACAGGCTACCAGAGCATTCCCCATAAACACGCGTTGACACACCCAGAACATAGGGTGATATGGCAAGAAGTGTTCTACAATGACGTGATGTACCCGGAACATCATGCTGGACAACGGAAGCGTTCTAGGCTGGCGTACCTGGAACATCAGGCTGCACAATGGCAGCGTTCTAGGTTGATGTATCCGGAACATCAGGCTGCACAATGGGAGTGTTCTAGGCTATCATCTGGTCTAGTGACTAGAACGTCAGGTTGTACAATGGCCACATTCTGGTTGATGTACCAGGAACATCAGCCTGCATGATGGGAGTGTTCTAGGCTATCATACCCAGAACATCAGGCTGCACAATGGGAGTTTTAGGCTGACATACCCTGGAATATAAGGCTGCACCATGAGAGCATTCTAGGCTGACGTACCCGGAACATCAGGCTGCACACTGGGAGTGTTGTAGGTTGATGTACCCAGAACATTATACAATGTTGATGTACCTGCAACATCAGCCTCCACGATGGGAGTGCTCTAGGCTGACATACCCAGAACATCAGGCTATACCATGGGAGTGTTTTAGGCTGACATACCCAGAACATCAGGCTGCACAATGGGAACATTCTAGGTTGATATAACCAGAACGTCAGGCTATACAATGGGCACATTCTGCTGATGTACCTGGAACATCAGCCTGCATGATGGGAGTGTTCTAGGCTGACATACCCAGAACATCAGGCTGCACAGTGGGAGCATTCTAGACTGATTTAACCAGAACATCGAGCTGTACCATGGGAGTGTTCTAGGCTGTCATACCAGGAACATCAGCCTGCATGATGGGAGCGTTCTGGGCTGATACAGCTGGAATGTAAGGCTGCATGATGAATGTTCTAGGTTGGCATACCCACACCCTGAACCCTTAAATCAGCAGCTATGATGGGTGAGTTGTAAGTTGAGACACCCAGAACCTTTAAGCTCTGTGAATCAGTCTTTATTTCTTCTCTCCTTACATGGTACTTATGTCTCCTCCAAGCTCAGGAGGCTTTGCTGGCCAATGGTGCCAGAACATAAGACTAGAACATCAGAACGACCACACTGGATCAGACCAAAGGTCCACCCAGACCAGTATCTGTCTTCCGACAGCAGCCAAAGCCAGGTGCTCCAGAGGGAGTGAACCTAACAGTTAATGATCACATGATCTCTCTCCTGCCATCCATCTCCACCCTCTGACAGAGGGTGGAGACACCATTCCTTACCCATCCTGGCTAATATGGACCTAACCTCCATGAACGTATTGCCCTGGCAGTCAGGCATGACGAGAACACGGAGAGGCTGAGAAACAAGGGGGTGCCAGAGCACTGGCTACTAGGGATGATTTGTAACCCAAACTCTGCTACAGGAACCCCCTGCTCTGGATTCCGAGAATCGGCGTCCCAGTTCCCCACAGCTGGGTACCTCTGCTGACTTACACGGAGTGACTCCTGGTTTACACCGGTGGGGTCACAGTCACGGAGTGGAGCTCCTCCTGATTACCACGCCCAGATACAGAGGGGCGCCAGGGGTGCAAAGGCGTCAAAGCCCCCTGCTCTGAGCGATGGGCGGAAAGGCAGCCAATGAGCGCGCGAGGGCGGCTCCCGCCCACTACCTACCCCGTTCTCTGGGGTGGCCAGAGCAGAGAAGAGCTTGCAGAGCGACACGATCCCGCTGTACTCGGGGATGGGGACCAGCTCCTCACAGTTTTCCTTCTTGAACGTCAGCATCTTGTCGATGAACTTGTCGAACATTCGCTGCAGAGCTTCCGCCTCCCCCTGAGGAGTGAGGGACCCAGAGCAAAGCTCCCGCACAGCAGGGTTGGGCTATTCCACTCCTGGGCTCTCCACCACGGCTCTGCCGGTGCCCCTCACGTCCTCCCCCAGCTCCAGCCCTGGGCTCCCCCCAGCTCTGCCAACCAGCAGCTCCAGCACTGGGCTCACACCCCTGGCTCAGCCAGTGCCCCTCACGCCCGACCTGCAGCCCTTCACCCAGCTCCAGCCCTGGGCTCCACCGGCTCTGCCGACCCACAGCTCCAGCGCTGGGCTCTGCCAGTGCCCCTCGGCCCAAATCCGCCACCCCTCCTCCCCGCAGCACAGGGGAGAGTGCCCCCTGCTAAGCCCCTGCTCCATTCCCTCCTCCCGCCCAGGAACCTTGGGGCGCTTCTCGATCCAGGAGTGGACGTAGGGTTTCCAGCCCAGGTCGCTGTAGTCCGTGTAGACCATCCCGCAGCGGGAGACAGTGGCGGGCGAGGCCACCGCTAGGTTCTCCACCTCGAAGAGCAGTGAGACCTGGAGAAGGGACAGGATCAGTGGGGGCAGCGCGCCGCCTTCCTGGCCCCGGCCCAGGTGCTCAGAGCTGCCCCCAGGGTGACTTGCCTGCTCAGGCAGGGAGATCCGCTCCCCATTGATCAGGGTCAAGACTTTGTTGTCGTCCATGACTGAGTTCATGCTCTCGATCCACAGGGTGTCCACCGGCCCGTCAAACAGAATCCACTTCTCATCGGGCTTCTCGTCTGGTGGGAGCAGGAGAGCAGGGGAAGCCCCCTCAGCGCTCTAGGAGCTCCCCACCCTTGCCCAAAAGCTCGGCCTTCCAGCCCTCTCTGCCCCCTCGATCCACGCCCACTGCCCTCAGGGTGCCCTCGGGCCTCCGACAGCAATGCCCAGTGCTGGGAGAGGAGATGAAATGGAGATGGGCATGGGTCATCCAGGGACGGAACGGGGGCTGCGAGTTGGGAGTGAGGGGCACTGGCAGAGCTGGGGGGCAGGGCTGGGCTAGCAGGGGCTGCGGGTCGGGAGTGAGGGGCACTGGCAGAGCTGGGGGGGCAGGGCTGGGCTAACAGGGGGCTGCAGGTCGGGAGTGAGGGGCACTGGCAGAGCTGGGGGGGCAGGGCTGGGCTAGCAGGGGCTGCAGGTCGGGAGTGGGGGGGCACCGACAGAGCTGGGGGGGCAGGGCTGGGCTAGCAGGGGCTGCAGGTCGGGAGTGGGGGGGCACCGGCAGAGCTGGGGGGGCAGGGCTGGGCTAGCGGGCTGCGGGTCAGGAGAGGCACTAGCAGAGCTGGGGGGGCAGGGCTGGGCTAATAGTGGCTGTGGGTCGGGAGGGGCACACACACACTGGCAGAGCTGGGGGGCAGGGCTGGGCTAATAGCGGCTGTGGGTCGGGAGGGGCACACACACACTGGCAGAGCTGGGGGGCAGGGCTGGGCTAATAGCGGCTGTGGGTCGGGAGGGGCACACACACACTGGCAGAGCTGGGGGGCAGGGCTGGGCTAATAGCGGCTGTGGGTCGGGAGGGGCACACACACACTGGCAGAGCTGGGGGGGCAGGGCTGGGCTAATAGCGGCTGTGGGTCGGGAGGGGCACACACACACTGGCAGAGCTGGGGGGGCAGGGCTGGGCTAATAGCGGCTGTGGGTCGGGAGGGGCACACACACACTGGCAGAGCTGGGGGGCAGGGCTGGGCTAATAGCGGCTGTGGGTCGGGAGGGGCACACACACACTGGCAGAGCTGGGGGGGCAGGGCTGGGCTAATAGCGGCTGTGGGTCGGGAGGGGCACACACACACTGGCAGAGCTGGGGGGCAGGGCTGGGCTAATAGCGGCTGTGGGTCGGGAGGGGCACACACACACTGGCAGAGCTGGGGGGGCAGGGCTGGGCTAATAGCGGCTGTGGGTCGGGAGGGGCACACACACACTGGCAGAGCTGGGGGGCAGGGCTGGGCTAATAGCGGCTGTGGGTCGGGAGGGGCACACACACACTGGCAGAGCTGGGGGGGCAGGGCTGGGCTAATAGCGGCTGTGGGTCGGGAGGGGCACACACACACTGGCAGAGCTGGGGGGCAGGGCTGGGCTAATAGCGGCTGTGGGTCGGGAGGGGCACACACACACTGGCAGAGCTGGGGGGCAGGGCTGGGATAATAGTGGCTGTGGGTCGGGAGGGGCACACACACACTGGCAGAGCTGGGGGGCAGGGCTGGGATAATAGCGGCTGTGGGTCGGGAGGGGCACACACACACTGGCACACCAACCGAGACTCAGTGGCACCTCGCGTGGGCATCACATGTAAATTGGAACCAGAGCCCTGGTGGGCACCGGCCCCATCCCCCTTCCCCGGTGCTGAGCCAGCCAGTGCCCCCGGCTGCGCTCCCGCCGCCTGTCACCTCGCTGTCATCCTCAATGACCAGCGATACTGGGTCAGGCCGCGGCCCCCGTCTCCTAGTAACGGCAGAACTCTCACATGCCACCGCAGCCTGGCACGCACACGCCACCCGCTCCGGTGGGCAAACCGAATCTCCTGGGTTCCCGTGGGGAGACCCGGCCACAAGCCATCAGACCGTGGGTCACTGAGCAGCCGCGCATGGCAGGGGCACCCCCTACGTGGTGCTGGTGGGTACGGCCTGGCATCTAGCGCCCGCGCAGCGTAACACGCCAGGCCCGGGGCACAGCTCCCCACGGTGCGCGGCTGAGAGCACCTCCCCTCTCCGTGCTGTTTGCAGAATGCTGGTGCCAACCGGCCAGCACGCGCCAGGGGCACCCCAGCACCTGGGCACAGGCCAGTCTCCCAGAGAGGGGCAGGCCAGCCAAGAGAGTGGAACAGACATGCCAGAGGGAGGAGCAGAAAGCAGCACACGGGCACTGCCCCCCTTCTGCGCAGTCCTATGAGGCGTTCCCTGCCCCCGGGCACAGGCCCCCCTCTGCCCACTCCTCTGAGCCGTGCACTGCCCCTGGGCACAGCCACCCGCTCTGCCCACTCCTCTGGGCTGTGCACTGCCCCTGGGCACAGCCACCCACTCTGCCCACTCCTCTGGGCCGTGCCCTGGCCCCGGGCACAGGCCGCCCTCTGCCCACTCCTCTGGGCCGTGCACTGCCCCTGGGCACAGCCACTCGCTCTGCCCACTCCTCTGGGCCGTGCCCTGCCCCTGGGCACAGCCCCCTCTCTGCCCAGTCCTATCGGCCCTGCCCTGGCCCCGGGCACAGCCCCCCTCTGCCCACTCCTCTGGGCCATGCCCTGGCCCCGCGCACAGGCCTCCCTCTGCCCACTCCTCTGGGCCATGCCCTGGCCCCGGGCACAGCCCCCGCTGCCCACTCCTCTGGACTGTGCCCTGCCCCTGGGCACAGCCCCCTCTCTGCCCAGTCCTATCAGCCCTGCCCTGGCCCCGGGCACAGCCCCCCTCTGCCCACTCCTCTGGGCCATGCCCTGGCCCCGGGCACAGCCCCCCTCTGCCCACTCCTCTGGGCCATGCCCTGGCCCCGCGCACAGGCCCCCCAATGCCCATTCCTCTGGGCCATGCCCTGGCACTGCTCCCTTCTGCCCACTCCTCTGGGCTGTGCCCTGCCCCCCTCTCTGGCTGTGGCTCACCCCTGGCCCTGGCCCTGGCGCCCACGGGTACCTGCGCAGGCTGCCCGCATGACGCTGGACAGGATGCCGTCTGTCCACTCGCCGGTGCTGAGGTCATACTCTCCATACAGCTCGCCCAGGTACACGGCCTTGGGGTTCAGGGGGAATTCCTGCCAGGCCCAGCGCCAGCCGGAGAGCAGAGGAGAGAACCAGTCAGAGGGGGTGGGAAGCCAGGGACCCCTGCCCAGCCCTGCCCGGCTCCCAGCCCCCTGCCACCGCCAGGGCAGCCCCAGTCCCCACCCACTGACCCGGACGAGATTGTAGGCGGCATCCCCACTCCGGCACAGGGTGGCCATGGTGGCCTGCAGAGTGCGCCAGGTGACCGTCTTGCCGCTGCCCGTGGTGCCCACAATCATGGTGGAGTGGCGGGAGTTCTTGGTCTCGTACAGCTGGATGACCTTGGTGATGGTGAAGGGCGTCACCTGCAGCCCCATCCCCTTCAGCTCCAGCTCGATGGCTTCCTTCAGCTGCAGAGACAGGGCCCGGCCTGGGGTGACGGGCCCCGGGCACGGAGCCCAGGGTGGGGAGCGGCCCACTCCAGCAGCGACGGGCACAGCCGGCCTGAGCTCGCTGCACGTGCCCCCGGGACCCCACTCCCCGTCCAGACCAGGAGAGAACCCAGGAGTCCTGGCCCCCAACCCCCCTGCTCTAACCACTAGACCCCACTCCCCTCCCAGAGCCGGGGAGAGAACCCAGGAGTCCTGGCTCCCAGCCCCCCCTACTCTAACCCCTAGACCCCACTCTCCTCCCAGAGCCAGGGAGAGAACCCAGGAGTCCTGGCTCCCACCCCCCCTACTCTAACCCCTAGACCCCACTCCCCTCCCAGAGCCGGGGAGAGAACCCAGGAGTCCTGGCTCCCACCCCCCCTACTCTAACCCCTAGACCCCACTCCCCTCCCAGAGCCGGGGAGAGAACCCAGGAGTCCTGGCTCCCAGCCCCCCTGCTCCAACCCACCAGACCCCGCTCTCCTCCCAGAGCCAGGGAGAGAACCCAGGAGTCCTGGCTCCCAGCCCCCCCTGCTCTAACCCATCAGACCCCGCTCTCCTCCCAGAGCCAGGGAGAGAACCCAGGAGTCCTGGCTCCCAGCCCCCCTGCTCTAACCACTAGCCCCTGCTCCTGTCCCTGAGCTGGGAACAAAACCTAGGTGTCCCCAGCTCTCGGGTAGGAAGTGCCTCGGCAGTGCAGCCCCTCGGCACTAGAGGGCACGTGGCTCCAGCCCTGGGAGAAGGAGCCCAGCTGAGGGCCAGGCCGGCTAGCTGACCTTCCCGTAGTCAATGACCGGCGACTCGATGCCCGGGAAGAGGTCCTGGACGATGCCGTTGAAGAGAGGCACGTCGACCGAGGCGAGCTTGGCGATATTCATGTCCTTCATGGCCATGAGGAGGATCTGAAAGCCACCAGGAGAGCCGGGTGAGCCGGGCACCTCGGGGTGCTGGGGATCCGGCTGGCACTCTGACGGCATCACTCCTCACGGCCCCCTCCAGTGCCGCCCGGCACATCCCAGGGGCACCTCACCTCTTCGTCGGTGATGTCGGGGTGCACCCTGCGCTTCTTCCCGGCGTAGCGGAGCAGCGACGTCAGCGCCCGTAGGCCGAAGTCGTAGTGGTCCTGCTTGGAGAGCTGCTGCACTGCCAGCGAGTAGAGGGTGTAGACCTTCTTAGCCAGGAGCTGGGACAGAGCGGAGCCCATCAGCGCGGGGTGGGGCGCGGCAGCCAGGGGCTCCATTGCGGGGGGCCAGGGCACCAGGCTTTGGAGGGGCATCTCGCTGAGAGCTAGAAACCCCCAGCTCACCCCGCCTGCCATCCCCTGACCCCTGGAGCCCTGCCACAGCCAGCACCCCCAAGAGCAGAAACCCCCTCACCCTGGCCAGCTGGTCCCCCAACCTTGGGGCTAGATGGGAGCCCGGGCCACCCGGACGGGAAAGGCCCTGTGTCCCAATCCCCGAGCCTGCCCCTCCCCCCAATCTGGGGCCGGATGCGAGCCCGGGCCACCCGGGCGGAAAGGCCCCGTGTCCCAATCCCTGAGCCCGCCAGTCCCCCCAGTCTGGGGCCGGATGGGAGCCCGGGCCATCCGGACAGGAAAGGCCCCATGTCCCATTCTCTGAGCCCACCCGTCCCCCCAGTCTGGGGCCGGATGGGAGCCCGGGCCATCCAGACAGGAAAGGCCCCATGTCCCATTCTCTGAGCCCGCCCGTCCCCCCAGTCTGGGGCCGGATGGGAGCCCGGGCCACCCGGACAGGAAAGACCCCATGTCCCAATCCCTGAGCCCGCCAGTCCCCCCAGTCTGGGGCCGGATGGGAGCCCGGGCCATCCGGACAGGAAAGGCCCCATGTCCCATTCTCTGAGCCCACCCGTCCCCCCAGTCTGGAGCCGGATGGGAGCCCGGGCCATCCAGACAGGAAAGGCCCCATGTCCCATTCTCTGAGCCCACCCGTCCCCCCAGTCTGGGGCCGGATGGGAGCCCGGGCCATCCAGACAGGAAAGGCCCCATGTCCCATTCTCTGAGCCCGCCCGTCCCCCCAGTCTGGGGCCGGATGGGAGCCCGGGCCACCCAGATGGGAAAGGCCCCGTGTCCTGTTCTCCGAGCCTGCAGGTCCCCTCTCTGGCTGGGACTGGATCCACTGACCAGGCCACGAGTGCTCCCAGCTAGGGCAACTCTCTGAGATCTGTGGCCCCAGGACCGCGAGTACCTTACAGTTGCTGAACCCTTCTCCGAAGAGGATGATCTCTGCGATGAGCGTGGAGTCCGGCACCACCATGGAGATGGGACGGAACATGGACTTGAGGTTGTCGGGCAGCTCTGTCCGTCCGGCGTAACCTGCCCCATGGCACCCAGCAGCACATTAGCCCTGGCCACTTGCCATCTCCACCTCGCTCCCTTTACCCCAACCCCAGGCCTGGGACCCTGAGCCGAGGCCCCTGCACAGGGACCGGCTGGTCTTGGGTTCTTCCCTAATGGACAAGTGGTGCCCATCTGAACTCCTGCCATGCCCGAGCCAGCCACTCCACCAGCGAGAGGGACCTTTCCATGAGCACGGGCGTGTCTCCCACCTGGGTTCATGGTGATGAAGATGCCACAGGACCACACCAGCTTGATCTTATGGCCCTCAAAGATGAAGGAGGTCATGTTGGCGGCCAAGGCTGAGAGAATGGAGAGGATCTGCTGGGCCACCACTGACAGCACCTCAACGTTGATGCGGTTGAACTCGTCAAAGCAGCCCCAGGCTCCTGTCTGCGGGATGAGAGCAGAAAGTGCGGGGTGGGGGCTGCCACAAACAGGTTCCTCCCATTCACGCACGGCCCCATGCCCATCCGCCTCACCCTGCCCCGGAGAGGGAGTGGGATCTAGTGGTTAGAACGTGGGGGGCCAGCAGCCAGGCCTCCAGGGTTCCGTCCCCAGCTCTGGGAGGGGAGTGGGTCTGGGAGTCCCAGCCCTGGGAAGCGCCCATGTGCTCTGGAGCCAATGCAATGGCCTGACCCCTTACCTGAGCCAGGCCCGAGTACATGCGCCCCATGGATTTATAGTCCAGGCCTTCGGAGCAGTTCACTACAATCACATACATGCCCAGGGCCTTGCCCAGGTCTTTCACAGTCTCCGTTTTCCCTGTGCCAGCAGGGCCTTTGGGAGACCCTCCCCGGTGGAGGTGGAGGGCTGTGGTCAGAGTTATGTAGCACCTGGAAAGAGAGGGGAGACCACGCATCAATCTCCCTGCTTTCCCCAGCCCGCCCCCGGCCATCCACCACTGGGATCTCCTCTCTCCATCCCTCTGATGTCCACTCTGCCCATCCAGCCCCTCTGCCTCTGGGAACAGACCTCAGCTGAAGCCAGCAGGAAGCCCAAGAAAGGGGGCAGGGAGAGCTCAGTGGTTTGAGCATTGGCCTGCTAAACCCAGGGTTGTGAGTTCAATCCTTGATGGGGCCATTTAGGGATCTGAGGCAAAAATCTATCTGCGGATTGGTCCTGCTTTGACCAGGGGGTTAGACTAGATCCCTCCTGAGGTCCCTTCCAACCCTGAGATTCTACGATAAGCTCAGCAGTTAGTCCCTAGTTCTCCTGCACTTTCCTCAGAAGCAGTTTCACTGTCGGGGATCAAGCCATCACCTTAATGTAGCCAACAAACTCTGGGTGCCTCTTGTGATCCCCAATCTCCCAGTGCACCCCAGGGGGCTGCTGACAGCACTGCACTGGAGCGGCAGGGACTTGGTACACCGTGCTGTACCTGTCAGTGAGCGGCGTGATGACCAAGCGTCCGGAGTTCCCCAGGTACTCGTAGCCGTAGGGGAACTGGGTGTTGGTTTGCCTGATGACACAGTCATCCAGATCCTGCCGAGGAAAATGGGGGGAAATAGAGCCAGGTCTCTGGGCTCTGTGACAGAGGACAAGCAGGCACCATGGGAGAGACTCATCAGACTGCAGAGAGGACCGACGTGCAGATCCCAGGGGAATCCATCCGGCAGCCCATGAGGTCAGGTTCATCCCCCCTCCTGCCATACCAGGGCACACTGCAGACACAAACCCGGTAGCCCTCTGACTGCCCCCACCTGGGGAGGTGGGTCATATCACTGGGGAGAAAAGGAGACACAGATGGAAAAGGGGCTTGGCTGAGGCCATGTGGCAAGTGGAGGTGGAGCTGCAGAGTTCCCAGCTTCACATCCCGTGCTGAGGCCACTGGGTCGCTGCCACCTCAAAGGAGAGAGAAAAAGCAGGGAGCAGGGCTGGGAGGGCACCAGACATGGCAGAGAGCTCCCCAGGGACCCCAGGCATTGAAGTCCCCCATAAAACCCCCTAGTTTTCAATCCCCCTGATATCTGCTGGGAGAGCAATAAAGCGGTGCACAGACAATCCAGAAGTTTTTGCAAAGAGTTGGGGACAATTTCCTGGTGCAAGTGCTGGAGGAACCAACCATGGGCCGTGCTCCTCTTGACCTGCTGCTCACAAACAGGGAAGAATTGGTAGGGGAAATAGAAGTGGGTGGCAACCTGGGCAGCAGTGACCATGAAATGGTCGAGTTCAGGATCCTGACAAAAGCAGCAGAATACGGGCCCTGGACTTCAGAAAAGCAGACTTGGACTCCCTCAGGGAACTGATAGGCAGGATCCCCTGGAAGAATAACATGAGGGGGAAAGGAGTCCGGGAGAGCTGAGTGTATTTTAAAGAAGCCCTTATTGAGGCTGCAGGAACAAACCATGCCGATGCACAGAAAGAATAGCAAATATGGCAGGCAACCAGCTTGGCTTAACAGTGAAATGTTTGGTGAGCTTAAACACAAAAAGGAAGCTTACAAGAAGTGGAAACTTGGACACGTGACTAGGGAGGAGTATAAAGACACTGCTCGAGCGTGCAGGGGTGAAATCAGGAAGGCCAAAGCACACTTGGGAGTTGCAGCTAGCAAGAGATGTTAAGAGTAACAAGAAAGATTTCTACAGGTATGTTAGCAACAAGAAGAGAAAGTGCGGGCCCCTTACCAAATGTGGGAGGCCACCTAGTGACAGAAGATGTGGGAAAAGCTGAAGTACTCAATGCTCTTTTGGTCTCAGTCTTCGAAGACAAGGTCAGCTCCCAGACTGGTGCTCTGGGCAGCACAGTATGGGGAGGAGGTGAGCAGCCCTCAATGATGAAAGGACAGGTTAAGGGCTATTTCGAAAAGCTGGACATGCACAAATCCATGGGGCCGGATGCGCTGCATTCGAGGGTGCTGAGGGACTGGCTGATGTGATTGCACAGCCACTGGCCATTAACTCTGAAAACTCATGGCAACTGGGGGAGGTCCCAGACTACTGGAAAAAGGCTACTGTAGTGCCCATGTTTAAAAAAGGGAAGGAGGAGAACCTGGGGAACTACAGGCCAGTCAGCCTCACCTCAGTCCCTGGAAAAATCATTGAGCAGGACCTCAAGGAATCCATTTTGAAGCACTCAGAGGAGAGGAAGGTGATCAGGAACAGCCAACATGGATTCACCAAGGGCAAGTCATGCCTGACCAGCCCGATTGCCTTCTACGATGAGATAACTGGCTCTGGGGATATGGAGAAAGCAGTGAATTTGATATACCTTGAGTTTAGCAAAGCTTTTGATACAGTCTCCCACAGTATTCTTGCCAGCAAGTTAAAGGAGTATGGGCTGGACAAACGGACTATAAGGTGGATAGAAAGCTGGCTAGATCGTCAGGCTCAACGGGTACCGATCAACGGCTCCATGTCTAGTTGGCAGCAGGCATCAAGCGGAGTGCCCCAAGGGTCGGTCCTGGGGCCGGTTTTGTTCAACACCTTCATTAATGATCTGGAGGATGGGATGAATTGCAGCCTCAGCAAGTTCACAGATGACACTAAGCTGGGGGCAGAGGTAGATACGCTGGAGGGTACGGATAGGGTCCAGAGTGACCCAGATAAATTAGAGGATTGGGCCAGAAGAAACCTGATGAGGTTCAAGAAGAACAAATGCAGAGTCCTGCATTTAGGAAGGAAGAATCCCATTCACTGCTACAGACTAGGGACCGACTGGCTAAGTGGCAGTTCTGCAGAAAAGGACCTGGGGGTTACAGTGGATGAGAAGCTGGATATGAGTCAGCAGTGGCCCTTGTTGCTAAGAAGCCCTACGGCATTTTGGGCTGTATAAGTAGGAGCATTGCCAGCAGATCGAGGGATGTGATCATTCCCTTCTATTCGGCACTGGTGAGGTCTCATCTGGAGTAATGTGTCCAGTTTTGGGCCCCCCACCATAGAAAGGATTTGGACAAATTGGAGACAGTCCAGCGGAGGGCAACAAAAATGATTAGGGGCCTGGGGCACATGACTTATGAGGAGAAGCTGAGGGAACTGGGGTTATTTAGTCTGCAGAAGGGAAGAGTAAGGGAGGATTTAATAGCTGCCTTCAGCTATCTGAAAGGGGGTTTCCAAAGAGGATGGAGCTCGGCTGCTCTCAGTGGTAGCAGATGACAGAGCAAGGAGCAATGGGCTCAAGTTGCAGTGGGGGAGGTCTAGGTTGGATATTAGGAAACACTATTTCCCTAGGAGGGAGGTGAAGCACTGGAATGGGTTCCCTAGGGAGGCGGTGGAATCTCCGTCCTCGGAGGTTTTTAAGGCCCAGCTTGACAAAGCCCTGGCTGAGGTGATTCAGTTGGGGTTGGTCCTGCTCTGAGCAGGGGGTTGGACTAGAAGATACCTCCTGAGGTCTCCTCCAACCCTAATCTTCTCTGTTCCTATGATTGCATATTGGACCCTGTCCCTGGCAATGGACACCGGGGGCAGTCCATAGGGGAAGAGAGGGGGTGAAACAGAGCCGGGTGCCTGAGGCAGCTGGCGAGAGTGCGGAGGAGAGAGGTGGCTAACGGCCCAAGCAGGATGGCAAACTGCAGGGAATTACAGGTACGTTGGAGGCAACATCTTCCCCTCTGCTCAGCACGGCTGCTGAGGCTGAACAGCAGGGGGCAGTGATGCGGGCGCAGGCGTATAGCTAGGACTGATTCTGCCCCGCAGGGGGCGGCAGAACTAGCCCCACATACACCTACTCTCCCCACCAGGCGGAAATCCAACCAGCAGGGGGCAGCGTGGGCCTCACACGCTCAGAGGCCAGTCTGTTCTCACCTTGTCCCAGTAGAGGCGGAGCTGACTCAGCCACTCAAAGGACGTCACGTCCATCAAGCTGCTCTTGTAGAGTTTTTCTATGACATCCCGCGCGTGGATTTCCACCGTCACCAGCGCAACAATCTTCAGGCGCATGATCTTGGTCAGGCTGCCCCGGATGGCCTCCGAGTACTTATTCAGCAGGGACACCTAGCGAGGAAACAGCCAGTGGTCAGACGTGCGCAAGGGCGTGTCGTAGTGAGCAGTGTGCGCATGTGTGCGAGCACATGAGCATGCCCGGGAGTGCCAGTGCCAGTGTGCACGGCTGCGCTGCACTCTCCCCTTCACCTGCTTCTTCTTCATGACCCTGAGGAATTTCTTGTCCCCTCGCTCCTTGCAGCTGGCCAGGCACTTGGTGACGTCCGTTGTCCACTGGATCTGGCTGGCAGTGATCACCATCTGCAACAGACGAGGAGTGGGGTGGAGGCAGGGGCACTGGCAAACCCCCTTTTCCCCAGCCCTCCTGAGCTCAGTTCTGGGGAGCCCCCTGCCCACAGACCTCCAACACCCTAATCCGAAAAATGACCATTCGTCCTGTGCCTTACGTCCCTCTTCCTCCGCCTGTGTCTTCCCCTCAGCCTGGGGGCTCTAAGCACTTTACCCAGGGGGGTCAGGGTCACTGGATCCCTTTTACACGGGGGGAACACTGAGGCCCACGCCCAGAAAGTGACTTTCCCAGTTCTGGCAGAAAGAAATCCAGGATATGGAGCCCCGAGTTCCAAGTCCCTACTGCCTGCTCTAATGCCTAGAACCCACTCCCCAGAGCTGGGGAGAGAACCCAGGAGTCCTGACACTCAATCCTCTGCTCTGAATTCTGAACCCTCCTCCCTGTGTTCAACGGAGTGCCTGAGCTGAGGCTAACCAAACTCATTCCACGTATGACCTGAGTGTACCCAAGGCTGATCCAACCCACGTCAATAGAAAGACTCCCATTGGCTTCAGTGGAGCCGGACCAGGCTGTAAGGCCAGTCCCTGTGGCCCAGAGGCCACCCCGAGCTGCTGGCCAAGCCGTGGCCCCCTGTGCCCTAGGGGCGCAGTAGTCACCTGTCCAGCCCACTCCTTCACCCACTTGTCCCTTTTCGTCAGCATCTTCTTCAGGGCCAGGCGACAGTTTCTCAGCAGCTCCTTCAGGGTCCAGCGCATGGCCCGCTCCACGTCACACAGCCACTCCTGGGAGGCAGGCAGACGGGGGGCTGAGGGGACGTCTAGGGGGGTTCCCCCTGCACCCTCTTCAGAACAATGCAACCCCCTTCCTTCGCGCCAACTTCCTCTTCCTCGCAAAGCGGGCAACACCCAGCCAGGGCCTGGCGCCAGGGGGCAGAGGGGATCTCACAGCGGAGGTCTGAAAGGGGAGAGGGGCTGGAAGGCTGCCACAGACCCAGGAGCAGAAGTGATTTGGAATTGGATCGGACCAGAGCTGGGGAGCCAGCGGAGGTGCCCGAGGGCGGGCTGGTGCATGGGGGGGTCAGAGGAACCAGGATTCGGCTACCCAAAGCCCCAGCTCCCACTGCCCAGAGCTGGCCCCCTCACCTCCACAGGCCCTTCCAGCAGCACGGAGTGGGCAAACTCCACATACTCCCCGTCCAAGGAGTACATGCCCACGGCTTCCGACTTGTTGCCCATTCCCACCTGAGAAAAGAGGAGAATACTCATGCTCCGCCCACCTCCGAGTGCCTCATGGATTCCCGAGCTCCGGGTGAGGTGGGCATGAAGATCAGAGCCCGACGGTGGGCCAAAGGGTGGGAAGGGGCTTGGGGGCTCAGATTCAGAGGGGGTGACAGCCGGCTGTACCAGGGCAGAAGCTGTCCCCTTCTGCCGTAACCACAAGGTCACCCTCCCCTTCCAGAATCTGTTTAGACAGGTTCCCACCTCTGGGGGACCGGGGGTAGCTGTTTATACAGGGGTCCCTCGCTCAGTGCAGAGGTGGGTGCCGACTGCTACCAGCGCCCCCGCATTGTTCAACAAGCGAAGGAGAATCTCCTCTCTGGCTGAAAGGTCCGGGCGCTTTGGGGAAGCCGGATGGCACCACCCAGGCTGGGATTTAGCCAAGACCCCAGGGTTGAATGGGGAGAAGGACCAGGGACTCTGCACAAAGCAGGAGGAGGCTACGCCCGGGGCAGGCTCTGGACCTTCTGGATTTTGAGGCACTTGATGTTGTCGAAGCACTTCTTGAGGTGGGGCTGGACGGCCTCGGGCTTGCGCGACTGGCCCAGGATCTCCAGCAGATCGTCGTTGGACAGGAAGTAGAAGCGGGGGAAGATGTGGCGCTTGGTCTCCAGGTACATGTCCAGGGATTTCTGGATCTCCTCCAGGGCGCTGTTCATCTCCACCAGCTTGTCCAGGAGGCCTGGGGGGAAAGCGCCACAGGCCCCCTGACTCCTGCTGGCCCCACTCCAGCCAGGTCACATGGTCCTCCCTTCACAAAGCTCCCTCCCCTGGCCTTCAGCAGCAAGGTCAAGTCCTGGGCCTCCCTCTCCCCATCCCCGTTCCCCTGAACCCACTCCCTTCCATTCCTGATCCCCACTCCCCGCCCCCATGTGGCTCTGAGTCACCCTGGCAGATCCTCAGGGTGGGAGCCCTGTTGTCTCTCGGCTTCAGCCCTAGGTGCAGTGAGTTTGCTCAGCCTCAGCCCCAGGCCTCAGGGTGCTGCAATCTTTCATCCTGCAAACAATGGCCTCGCTTTCCGTTTGAACGAGAAAGGGGCCACAAGCAAGATCAAGCCTTTGAAGGGGACTGCTTCCACCAAGCGCTCTTCAGTTTCACCAGCGATAGCCCCTCCTGAGCCCCACACCCTGCTCCGGCAGCACAGGCTAAGGACCAAGCCCCACACTAGGGACCTGGGCTCAGCCCTGGGACTGAGGAGAATGGCCCTTATCCTGCTTCCTGCACATAGGCCCCTAGCGCTGTGCTGTGGCTTTGGGGTGGCACTGACTGAGCGCCCCTGACTGAACCGCCACCCTCTCTCCCCAGGGCTTAGAGCCCTAGCACTCCGCTGGCTTCAGCACTGGCTGAGAGGGGAGAGTGCCCCCTACTGAACCACCATCATGCAGCAGTGAATCTCCTTCGGAGGCCTCCGAGCCAGTTACTCATAGAATCATAGATCAGGGTTGGAAGGGACCTCTGGAGGGATCTAGTCCAACCCCCTGCTCAAAGCAGGACCAACCCCAACTAAATCATCCCAGCCAGGGCTTTGTCAAGCTGGGCCTTAAAAACCTCTAAGGAAGGAGATTCCACCACCTCCCTAGGGAACCCATTCCAGTGCTTCACCACCCTCCTAGCGAAACAGAGTTTCCTAATATCCAACCTAAATCTCCCCCACTGCAACTTGAGACCATCGCTCCTTGTTCTGTCATCTGGTACCACTGAGAACAGCCAAGCTCCATCCTCTTTGGAACCTCCCTTCAGGTAGTTGAAGGCAGCTATCAAATCCCCCCTCACTCTTCTCTTCTGCAGATTAAACAATCCCAGTTCCCTCAGCCTCTCCTCATAAGTCACGTGCTCCAGCCCCCTGATCATTTTCGTTGCCCTCCGCTGGACTCTCTCCAATTTGTCCACATCCCTTCTGTAGTGGGGGGCCCAAAACTGGACACAAAACTCCAGGTGTGGCCTCACCAGTGCTGAATAGTGGGGAATGATCACATCCTTCGATCTGCTGGCAATGCCCCTACTTATACAGCCCAAAATGCCCTTGGCCTTCTTGGCAACAAGGACACACTGCTGACTCGTTGTCACAGAGTCCCCGGGCGATGCTCTGGAACTGCTCCCCACCAAGCAAGTCAGGACTTTGGGGAGCCTCCTCTCCCTTGGAGCAGACTTGTTCAGGGCAAGAAACTCACACGTCTTCACCTCCTGGGTCTCTCCTTGGAGCATTCAGCATCCTCTGCCCCTCTGTGCACTTCCCACAGCGAGCCCACCGCAGCAGGGTCCTGGGGAAGCCACAGGGTCCTGCACCCCCACTTTGCAGTCAGATGTGACTCTCAGCCAGCCAGTAAAACAGAGGTTTATTCGATGACAGGATCATGGTCTAAAACAGAGTTTGTAGGTACCGGGGACCAGACCCCTCAGCCGGGTCCATTCTGGGGGGCAGTGAGCCAGACCCCCACATCTGCATTTAACATCTTGTCCCCAGCCAGCTGCAGACTAACAACCCCCTCCAGCCCCTCCTCTCTGCTCAGCCCCTTTCCCGGGCCAGGTCACCTGATCCCTTTGTCTCCTACACCTTCAGCTGGCACCTTTGCAGAGGAGGGGCCCAGGCCATCAGTTGCTAGGAGACAGAGTGCCAGGCATTTAGGTGCACTGGCCCTTTGCTCTGCAGCAATCACACACCTTTATTCCACCACTCAGCTATTAAGAACTGCATAGGGGACACTGAGGCACCAACACACTATTCAGAGCAAACACTAAGAACATTCCCAGTTCGTCACACTCATATCCAGCTTCTCGTCCACCGTATCCCCCAGGTCCTTTGCTGCAGAACTGCTTCCTAGCCATTCGGTCCCCAGCCTGTGTCAGAACCTGGGATTCTTCCATCCTAAGTGCAGGACTCTGCATTTGTTCTTCTTGAACCTCATCAGGTTTCTTTTGGCCCAATCCTCCAATTTGTCTAGGTCCCTCTGGACCCTATCTGTACCCTCCAGCGTATCTATCTCTGCCCCCAGCTTAGTGTCATCTGCGAACTTGCTGAGGGTGCAATTCATCCCATCCTCCAGATCATTAATGAAGATATTGAACAAACCAGGCCCCAGGACTGACCCTTGGGGCACTCTGCTTGATACCGGCTGCCAACTAGACATGGAGCCGTTAAGCCTGACGATCTAGCCAGCTTTCTATCCACTTTATAGTCCTACTCCTAGTGAGCAGACTCCGCTGGGGAGCTAGAGAGGAGAGGAGATCACTGCTCTCAGAGGCAGCCCCGTGGCAGGAAACAAGGCCTGTGTAGAGTGGGAAGAGGCAGCTGGCTTGTGGCTGGGGTCCGGAGGGAGGGCGAGCAGCACCTACCTGGGTAATGTGTCCCGCGCAGCGCGTTGTTATCCTTGTTCAGTCTGTCCATGATCGTCTTCCAGCTGGCGTTGATCTGGTCGAAGGAGGCCGACTCCTGGGGCAGCTGCTTCCGGATGTCTTCTCCCAGGAAGATGTTCTGTGGGGGGTCAGCAGCAGAGAGAGAGAATGGCCTGCCCGTCATTAGTGGGGATACCTGGCCCTGCGTGTGGGCCCGTCAGTGAAGCGCAGGGACGCTGGGCTGGGGGCTCCTCACCTCCAGGTACATCCACTGCCTCTGCACAGTCAGCACCATCTCGATCACCTCCAGGATGAGTGAGAGGCAGCGCTCCCAGCGGTCCACCTCCTTCTCAAAGGGCTTGACGAAGCGCGAGGCCTTCATGGTGGAGAGGGAGACCTGGTTATCCTCCAGCGCCTGGAACACCTCGTCCGTCCCCCTGCGGGAGCCAGGAGTGAGAGATCGGTGGGAGGCTGAAAGGCCTGGGCATACAACAAGCAGAGCGGCTATGGGGCGCTCCCACCAATGTGCCTTTGGGGGCACACCACCCGTGGTCCAATCTGCCCAGGGCCTCTCTGCAAAGCCTGCCCACAATGGGGCCTGTTAGGATGGCAGTTCTGTGCTATGGGCACCTGTCCTGAAATGACGCCCCAAACTCATCGCATATCAGGGCCACAAAAGACAGGAAGAACTTGTACTCGCTAGTGACATGGGGCTGGACTGGAGTTAGCTCCCCAGTGGGGAAAGGCCCCGTGTCCCAGTCCCTGAGCCAGCCAATCCCCTGGCCCCAGGGCCAGATGGGAGACAGTGCCCCCTAGTGGGGAAAGGCCCCTTGTCCCAGACCCTGCCCCCACCTCTTTTACAGAGTCCCTGCTTCCTAGGAGAGTCCCCCAGTTCTTTCGTCCTAGACGGCCGAGTTGACATTTGGCTGTGTTAAAACACTCACTGTTTGCCAGCAATCCAGATCCCTCCCTAGTCCCCCTAGACTAGCACCGGTTTCTCTCTCTCCCTTCAGGCACAAACACATTTTCATCTCAGAGCTGAGCAAGCCAGCCACACAGGAGCCCTGCAGCTCCCAGGTATTAACCCAATCACGGAGGGACACCCCTGCTACAGCCAGCAACTGCAGAGGTCAGGACACCCTCAGCAAACTCGCTCCCTGCTAATAAGACCAAGTTAGTGAGAAAGACGGAAGGGAAATATAAAGGCCACGGCCTGCCCTGCAACAATGTTCTGATCTTCGGGAACGAAAGGAAACCAGGCTTCGTGGCTAGTGCTGGGACTCAGGACTGCTGGGTTCTATTCCTAGCTGTGGAAGGGGAGTGGAGACTAGCAGTCAGAGCAAGGGGGCTGGGAATAGGACACTTGGGCTCCGTGAGGACCAGGGGAGCCTGGTCTGGTGGTCAGAATGGGAGCTGGAAGTCAGGACCCCAGGGTTCTAGTCTCAGCTTTGGGAAGGGAAGGAGGTGTTCAAGGGAGGGTCTATCTACCTGTACTCAGACAGACAGAGAAACAATTAAATAAACCAGATTTCCCCCCTGGCTACCAGGGCACCTTGTTAACGAGCAGGAGACCACACTCCGCCATGCTCAGCTGCTTGTCTACCCAGGAACCCTGCCCCCACCCCATCTCTCCTGTTGGTGCTGCAAGGCAGGTCTTTGGAAGCCCTACCTGAGTCGGTGGTGTCCCTTGTCCTTATATGGCACAATATCCAGCAGCACCACATCCCAGGTCTTGGCAATGGCTTGCAGGGCCTGGGAGAAAGACAGGGATGGACAGCATGAAATACACAAGGAAACCTTACCACATCTGGATGATTTAGCTGGGGATTGGTCCTGCTTTGAGCAGGGGGTTGGACTAGATACCTCCTGAGGTCCCTTCCAACCCTGATAGTCTATGATTCTATGACTGACTGGGGCTGAGGTCAGAAAGGAGAGACCACGTGTCTAATGTCAGAACTGAGCCTGGGAGTCAGGTCGCCTGGGATCTATTCCTGGTTGGGGGCGGGGGGTAGTGGGTTAGAGCCAGGTCAGGGGGGTCAGGATTCCTGGGTTCCATTCCCAGATCTGAGATGGGAAGTTAAGAGAGGAGGAGGGGAGCTGAGAACATATCTAATAGTGCAGTGGGAGTCAGGACTCCTGGCTCCAGATGATAGATGGCAAATCAGTGCCAAATATGACAGTGGGTTTTGCCATTTGGACTCCTGTCCTGCTAAGATCTGGGCAGAGACATTCAACGTCTGCTCAAAGAGACCCTGTGAAATGACTGAGGGAAGAGGGACAGACAGACAGACTCTACCAGCTCGATAGACAGCTCCTTGGAGGCCGACGCAGAGATCTCACTGATTTTCTCCACGTGTTGATCCAGGCCGAGCTCCACAATATTCTCCAGCCTGAAATCTTCAGCATCCTGGTCAAACGTCCTGAGGACCAAGTCCTTTACCTGATCCCAGTGCCTGCAGGGAAGCCACCAACAGCATTATACCAGGGAATGGACAGGCCCTCTGCGCTGATACACCAGGATCAGTTCTAACCCCTTCAAGACGGAGACATGGCCAGCCCCAAGAAAGGAAATCCGTACGCTCTCCAGCACAGAAATGGAGATGTTGAGGTGGTCAAATGGTTGGTTGCTCTCGGATAGGAAATGAAACGAGGGTAGAAGGGGCCTAATGTGGGTTGCTCCAACTGGACAGAAGCTGAGGGAGTCGAGGCTATGCTGATATGGGCATATTCAGCACAGCCCGGGGAGCGCTATCAATCAGATGGATCTTTCAATGACTGTGGATGGAAGAAAACCAAAGGGGAAAGCGAAGCCTTGGCACATGGCCTGGATAAGAGAAGACTTCAAAAGATCAGTCTGCACTGATGTGTGATCACCCACGTTGGAAGAAGCTATAAATGTCGCCAACCCTGAAGAGGGAAGTGGCAAGGAGGAAGGAAGAAGAGTTTTATAGCCTTCAACCCCAGAGATCTGTTCCCAGAGCATGCAGGGAACAGCCCCCCGGCCCGGGCCCACACACTCCCACAAGCACAGTGAGGTGACAGAGGGGCTAGACCCTCACTAAGTGGCTCTAGGGAGGCTGCATACGTTTCCGGGTACTTCAGCAGCACACAGATAAAGGCGGTGAGAGGAAAGTCCAAGCAGAGCGACAGACCTGGCTGGGAGGGATGGGGCTATCTCTGTGGACCAAAAGAGAATGCAGTGGGCTGCACTGCCTGCAGGTGGCCAAGGGCTGTTTGGAGCACCGCTCCGAGGGCTGGGCTGAAGGCGATGCTCCAGGCTCAGTGACCAATGGGATATTAACCAGCGCTCATGTGTGGGCTTGTTTGAAGGGCGCCGCACGGCAGGACACTGGAAAAAAAAAGCTCTTCCTCCTTCCCAACCAATTACGGCCTCTTTCCCACCGCCTCACATCCACACACTTCCCTCTGGGTGCAGGCGTGGTGTTGGGCAGTGAATCACTGGTGGTAGGTAGGAAAGGAATTCTCCCCCATCAGCTCGCTAATGAGTGTATGTTCCTGTGGGACTGACGAACGAGGTCAGAGCCGAGCCCCTTTGCGTTTAACTCCCCAAGGAGGTGCAAGAACCACGTGGTTACAAACCAGCTGTGCTGGCTGAGTCCTCCAAGGGAACAGACTTCATGTCTGAGCCGCCCAACACCCAGAGCCAAGCACATGGCTAGGACACCAGGCACAGTCATTTGCAATCTAGTTCTAATCCCACTCTGGGAGGAGAGTGGGGGCTAGTGGTTAGAGCAGGGGAGGGCGGGGAGCCAGGACTCCTGGGTTCTCTCCCTGACTCTGGGAGGGCAGTGGGAACTGTTGGGTTAGAGCAGGGGGTGCTGGGAGCCAGGACTCCTGAGTTCTCTCCCCGGCTCTGGGAGGGCAGTGGGGACTGGTGGGTTAGAGCAGGGGGAGAAGGGAGCCAGGACTCCGGGGTTCTATTCCCCAGCTGTGGGAGAGGAGTGGGGTCTGGTGGTTAAAGCAGCAGGTTAGGACTCCTGGGTTCTCTTTCCTACTGGAGCAGGGGAGTGTAGTCGGGGGGGGGTGCTCTCAGGACTCCCCAACCCTACCACTCACTCTCTGTGACCCTGGGCACATCCCTTCTTGTCTCTGGGCCTCACGGGAACAGCGAATTTACCCAGGCCATAGAGGGGTTGGGAAACTTCTTTCTTAAAGGCAGGCTAAGGCGTGCGAGCTCCTCAGACAACAGGAGCTCCTCAGGCAGAAGACGATCCATTCCCTCAGTGGGCTCCTGCCCCACCACAGACAGACCCAGGGGCACAGTATCCCGTATATTCCTCCCCGGAGAAGCAGCTTTCAGCCACTCTCCAGAGGGCCAGCAAAGCGCGTGCTGACGGTGCCCTCGGACGAGCCATACCTACCTCTCCCGCAAGGCCGGGTTCCTGAGGTCTGAGATCAGGGGCATCGTCCTCTTAAACTGCTCCACCTTCACCTTGGAAGTCTCGATAATTTCCCAGTTCCGATCCTTTGGTTGGAAAGGAAGCAACGCCAGCTCTGGGGGGGGCTCGGCAGGGATGGGGGAATACTCATTTGGACAGCCCCTTGGCACGCCTTTGACGTGCATCACACCCAGCCCTAGAACCTCACGCACAAGAGATGATGTCTGGGAGAGCCTCTGCACCATGTCTAATGAGGACAGGAAGTGAGGGCGCTGCAGCTGCACCAGCCCTATTGGTCCTCCCAGCACAATCCCACAGTGCCCCTCCAATGACCTCCAGAGGAGCAGAGCACTAGGAAAAGCCCCCTTCTCTGCTGTCCCCCAAGTGCCCCGGTTCCCCAGCCGGCGCCCTCCAAAGAGCCCTTCCCATATGCCACAAGGGGACCGGCCAGCAGTGCCGGGCCAGGGGAGCCCCTCTCTTACCTTGAGCTCCCGGCTCAGCTTGTTGAGCTTCCGGAAGAGCCCGTAAGCCGTGGTCTCCATCACCTCCGTTTGCAGGGTCTTGAAGCTTCCTGTCTTCCACTCGTTCCAGTGGTCTTCCCACTCCTTGGTGATCTCCCACACCTGCTGCAGGTAGTCCAGCTCCTGCAGGGCACCACACAGAGAGCTGAGCCACAGCTGGAGAGACACCCGGGCCCACTTTCCTGCCAGTCCAGTGGCTACACCCCACACTGCGCCGACCCGGGGGGCTGGATGTGGATTTGCTCGCGGGCAGCAGCAACACATGCACGATCCCTCCAACCTACGCCCAGACTGAGCCTCTCACTGCCCCCCAGGAGAGGGGAGCTCAGGCCTGGGAGGTCCCCACCTTCTCGAGCTTCTGCAGGTCTTTGGAAGCAGGCTGCTCGATTTTGAAGATGCCCAGGTTGGAGCGCAGGGTGCTCTCCTCATCCTTCATGGTGGCCAGCAGCTGCCGCATCGCCGCGATCTGCTCCAGGGCCGCCTCGCAGCTCACAGCACAGGTGAATGGACCTACACAACAAAGAGCTCAGCGGCCTCTGCCCATGCTGGATGGCTGGGCCATTGCCAGGGACCCTTTTCCCGCACTTGGAGAGGTCAAGGGAGGCTGAACGAGGACGTGATTACAGCATGGAAGTGCGAGCCAGGACTCCTGGGTTCTCTCCCTGGCTCTGGGAGAAGAGTGGCGGCTGGTGGGTTAGAGCAGGGGGGGTTGGAAGCCAGGACTCCTGGGTTCCAGCCCCAGCTCTGGGAAGGGAGCGGAGTCAGGTGGTTAGAGCAGGGGGAGCTGGGAGCCAGGACTCCTGGGTTCCAGCCCCAGCTCTGGGAGGGGAGCGGGGTCAGGTGGTTAGACAGGGGGAGCTGGGAGCCAGGACTCCTAGGTTCCAGCCCCAGCTCTGGGAGGGGAGTGGGGTCAGGTGGTTAGAGCTGGAGGGCTAGGAGTCAGGACTCCTGGATTTTATTCCCAAGCCTACAGGGCATGGTGAAAGCTCAGCAGTGCTCAGTTTCCTGAAGGGCTGTTGGGTGAGGGAGGGTGAGAAGGTACAGGACAGTGATTTACAAGAGGACTAGAAAAATTAAAGGATTTACTAGTAGGGAGGGACGTGAGATTCAAACTCACTAACTGCAAATAGCTCAATCTACTGAACCAGTTTCTTCAAACCTGGCTTGTTCTTTAGGTCGCACTGAGATCTAGACAACAAGCCAAATATGGTGTTTCTAGCAGGAGCAATTTTTGAATTCACTGAGGCCTCTGCTCTGTGCGTGGCACCACCACTCACCTTTGGTGCCAAAATCCTGCAGCAGGACCTGGGCCTTTCTTTTGAAGTCGTCCGCAGAATGGATCAGGCCAGTCTTGAACTTCTCCTTGTGTTTCTTTAGCATGACATCGCTCTCCAGGATGCACTGCTGGAAGGACAGCCACTCCGAGTTGAGCGCTCCCAGCGTCTGCAGCACCTGGGACAAGGGCGAGGGAGAAAGATGAAAGACATGTTCTCCCGTCAAGATTACCGCAGCTCTGAGGAGAAGGCTGGGCACGGCGGGTTCCAGAAACGTGGCTGGGATAAATAGGAACTTCCTCCACCCCCATGGCATGGGGATCTCGTCCATTTCCCTGGGGCTGGGCAGGACTCGGGTCATTTCTACAAGTCCTCATTCATCGAAATCTCTGCCAGTTACAGTAAAAGCTTTTTTATCCAGTGTATTATTCCGGTTAATTAAGTGAGAGGGAGTTTGGGTGTGGGGCGTGGGGCGTGGGCTCTGGGAGGAAGTTTGGGTGCAGGAGGGAGCTCGGGGTAGGGGTACAGGAGGGGGTGCAGGTCACAGGCTCTGGGAAGAAGTTTGGGTGCGGGAGGGAGCTCGGGGTAGGGGTACAGGAAGGGGTGCAGGCACAGGCTCTGGGAAGGAGTTTGGGTGCGGGAGGGAGCTCGGGGTATGGGTACAGGAGGGGGTGCAGGCACAGGCTCTGGGAAGAAGTTTGGGTGCGGGAGGGGGCTTGAGATAGGAGTCTGGGTGTGGGAGGAGTTTCAGGGTGCCAAATCCAGGGGGCGCTCACCTCGGGCAGCTCCCCGCAAGCAATGACTTGTCCCAGCTGCTCCTAGGCAGCGGCGGCACAGCAGGCAGCTTGGCGCATTGTTTCCACCGACAGCTCCTATTGGCTGCAGTTGCCGGCCAATGGGAGCTCCGGAGCCAGCGCTCAGGGCAGGATGGGGGCAGTGCAGAGCCACCTAAATCCCTTTGGGGTCTGGGCCAGCATGGCAGCGGCCACTCAGGGTCTGCGTCCGTACTCACCCCCTCGTCCACGGCCACTTCGTATTTCTCCAGGATGGCAAACTGCTCGTGGATGGGCGGGATCTGCCCCTCTAGCTTCGGCAGCTCGTGCTGCAGGGTGTCCAGGAGCTGCAGGCTTTGGCCCAGTTCCTCCAGCGTCTGCGGAGGCCGGCTGACTCTGTGGGCCAGAGCGCGGAAGAGCCAGAGTGAGCCAGGCCTGGATCAAATCTCTTGTGCCTGCTCAGTCGTTCGGACTTGCCCCGGAGCAGCTGGGTGTGCCGCGCTCCCCACAGCTGCTCTGCTCGGGGAAAGACGTTTGACGCCCCGTGGCAGGACTGACGCTGCGAGCCGCTGAAGCAGGGCCTAACCCTACGGAAGGCTGCCCCTCTCCATGGGCGCCAGCAAGGGCTCCGGTCCGAGCCAAGGCAGGGGCCCTATTTAATAGTAAGGGGCCAGCTGACCACTCCACCCGTAAGCTGCCGAACCTCAGAACCACAGAAGGGGCGAAAGCAGGCCCAGAGGTGATGTCTCGGGGCTTTTGCTATTTTCCGTTATTCTCAAGTGCTTTAAGAGTAAAATCCCTGTGGATAAGAAGTTCCTCTGCTGAGCCTGGTCCCTCGCTTTCCTGCCAGGTTTCTCTCTGAAGGGCTTAAGCTAGAAGCCCAGAGGGCAGCCTAGAGGGGGCTTTGCAGGACTGGAGGACTTGGCTGGACAAGGGCATGCCATGTCCCAGGGAAGAGCGTCAGCCAGGGCCCCCGAATCCCAGAGCTAGAAACAGTGACTAGACTCTACCCAGACCCAGCTGGCATGGAAGCCCATGGGACCCAGAGATGGTGACAGTCCAGTGGGTAACTGGGCCAGTTTGTAACAGGACAACTCGCATTGGTGGGGAGAAGGGAAAGCCAGAAAGGAGCCTGCCAAGAGAGAAGGGCCTGGGCTGTCTCTGCCCCAACCAGCAGGGGCGTGGGGTGCAGGTAATGGGGCAGGAAGAAAGGGGCCTCACTTCTCGGCGTTCTCCTGGAGGTAGGCGTACAGCTCCTGCAGCCGGGTACTGGCCATCTCGTTCAGCAGGTTGGTGAGCTTGTTCTGCCACTCGTTGCAGTGCTGGACCACAGAGAACTTGAGGTGGGAGCAGTCGAGCAACACAAACTGGATGTTCAGCACCGTCTCCTCCTTCTGCACGTTGTTGGCCACCTCCATGTACCTACCATGCACATACACAGACCCCCCCTTCAGCCAGCTGCTCAGTGCAGAGCGGGAGGGCCGAGCTCTCCAGCACACACCTCCACGTGGCAACGGAGGAGAAGCCCGGAGGAACTCTCTGTATGGAGGTGACTCGGTGGGATTAGTTCCTTCGCTGGAGACGCTGGAACTCACACAGAATGGATCAGAGGAGAGATCATCAGATCCTTCTCACCCGAGCTACAGGGGCCTTGTGGAAAACCAGCACGGCACTAGGGGGCGCTGTTCCCTCAGAGGCAGTGCTGAGGCCAGTGCCCCAGCATGGCACTAGGGGGCGCTGTGCTGGAAGAAGCAAGTTGAATGGGCCCCTAGGAGGTGCTGTTCCCTCAGAGGCAGTGCTGAGGCCAGTGCCCCAGCATGGCACAAGGGGGCGCTGTGCTGGAGAGAGCAGGTTGAATGGGCCCCTAGGGGGTGCTGTTCCCTCAGAGGCACTACTGATGCCAGTGCCCCAGCATGGCACTAGGGGACGCTGTACTGGAGAGAGCAGGTTGAATGGGCCCCTAGGGGGTGCTGTTCCCTCAGAGGCACTACTGATGCCAGTGCCCCAGCATGGCACAAGGGGGCGCTGTGCTGGAGGAAGCAGGTTGACAGGGCCCCAAGGGGGTGCTGTTCCCTCAGAGGCACTACTGATGCCAGTGCCCCAGCATGGCACTAGGGGACGCTGTACTGGAGAGAGCAGGTTGAATGGGCCCCTAGGGGGTGCTGTTCCCTCAGAGGCACTACTGATGCCAGTGCCCCAGCATGGCACAAGGGGGCGCTGTGCTGGAGGAAGCAGGTTGAATGGGCCCCTAGGGGATGCTGTTCCCTCAGAGGCAGTGCTGAGGCCAGTACCCCAGCATGGCACAAGGGGGCGCTGTGCTGGAGGAAGCAGGTTGAATGGGCCCCTAGGGGATGCTGTTCCCTCAGAGGCAGTGCTGAGGCCAGTGCCCCAGCATGGCACTAGGGGGTGCTGTGCCACAGGCAGCAGTGTAGTTAACCCAGTAGCCGAGTTCGTTTTCAGTCAGTCCACCCCCCAACCCCAAATGCCTGCCCACGATACAGAGGCCATGCACCCTCATGCTCATTAAAGATCATCTGAGCTTACTGAGAAATCAATAGCATTGGTAGCTCCTGAGTGAGCAGGGTGGGGCCAGGGCACTGGTTGCTGGGGGACCAGAGTGAGGTTTACAGCTGCCATGTGAGGGTTTCACCAGCACAGCTCCACGCCCAGCTGCAAGGTGTCCCAGTCTCCTGAAATGCCAAGGGGCCTCCTGTTTACAACCAAAATCCTCCTGCCTCCTGAATGAATGTCGTCTCCCGCATGAAGCGGCATCCATTGATGCCAAATTCCCCAAAATTCATCTACCTTACCCAGGACCGCCTGCGTCAGCCACATGTGTGCACCAGCCTCGGCCACGGAGCGGACACCGGACCGTGGCTTGGACAAACCCAAGCGGAGCTGTGGCCCTGTGCCGGGTCTCAAGCCCATTCACTCAAATTTGGCCTGGCCACCTTCACAGATCTCCTCGAAATGCCTCTGAAAAACGTTGGTCAATATGCCTAGATGGCAGCACTTTCTGCTTTCAAGCCCTCATGTCAGTCTGGTGTCCTAGCAACCTGACGATTCCCGGGGAAGGCGACGACCCAGAATGCATCTGACCAACTGTGCAATGCCATCCCAACCCGGCTGGACTCCTGCAGGGATCAGTTGATGCCCTGATCCGAAGTGACCACTTAGGGTGACCAGATGTCCTGATTTTATAGGGACCGTACCCCCCAACCCGTCCCAGTTTTTCACACTTGCTGTCTGGTCACCCTATGACCACTACAGTTACCAAGTAGATTAGATTTTAGCCTTGATGCGCGATGAGTGGATTATAATCTCAGCCAGCATCCGGATGTGGGAGAGAGAACGTTTGGATGGAGAAAGCCTAAATGCAACCAAGAGCGGCCCCCTGGGACTCAGTGTGGGATTCTGAAGTTGCCTTGGGCAAAAGGAGCATTTCATAAAGGAGCAGGGAGTGTTTCATGGCCATGCAAAAGGAGCAGCTGCTGTTCGGAAGGAGAAATTCGCTCCCTCCAAACGATTTGTTAATTGAAACATGTTTTGATGTCTTTGCTCCTGACTCAGCCAAGCGAGGCCAGCAGGTGGAGACAGTTCCAGCCCCGAGGGATCTTATTAAATCTTCCCAACTATTCCATTAATTAATTCCCTGTCTCCAGGTCACTGGAAACATAAGGCCGAACTTTATTAAACAAGGAAACCAAAAACGGCCCCGGAAGAGACAGACGAGGGGCAGAGGCAGAGAGGGGCACCCGGCTTTGGCAAACAGGCAGAGATGGATGGGGAGGCAGCATCCCTCCCACCTCTCTCTAGTTACGGATCCAAATGTACCTCCGGCCTGAAAACTGTGCGTGTCAAACGCTGAGTCAGCACAGCACCCGAGCCGGGAAAATGCTGCTTGTGCTGACGAAACGAATCCTGCATCCCTCCTTTGACCAGCTGGTTTTCAAGTGTGCCTCGTTCTGGGGCTTTGTTCCACCTTCTGGCTCACAACTGGGCCACAGCGAGGCGGGAGGCTCGGCTCACGCTGTGGAATCGCTCTTCCTGGTGCTGCTATAAACGGCCCTCAAAAGGCTTTCGGGGCTTTAATGGGGAGTTTTTCTCCTGTTGAAATGCATTTGAGGAAGTGGAGGGTAGAAAGCCCATACGTGGCCTTGTAAACTAAAGTATCCCACGGGCAAAACTGCTATTGGTTTAGGGAGTGGTTGCGCTGTAATAACACAGCACGGCTCCCTCCTGACCTGCTTACAGCACAATTCCATTGCTAGTCGTTTGTTACCTTACTTCGGAGGCCGAGGAAAGCCAACCAGAACTGCAGAAAGGCCTGATCTCATGGCTGGAACGCCTCCCCACCCTCACACCATTAGCGCTTTTCCTTTAGCCCCATTTTCCAGATGGGGAAACCGAGGCAGAGAGGTGCCCGGACTTGCCTAAGGGCTCCCAGAAGGCTAGTACCCGGGTCTGGTGAGTGCCAAGCCAGTGCTCTATGTGCCAGAGAAGAAAGGCTTCTAAGCCAGCCACTTGTTGCTAACAGAGCCCTCAACGCGCCGCCTGCGGGGAAGCTATAAAAAGGAGCTGATTGTCTGTGTTTCTCTGACTCTTAACCAAAAAAAAAAAAAATTGCTTGTGACATTTGCATGTAAACAGAATTTTGCTTTCTTAAGAATTCAGCTGCTCCTGCTGCTTCCTCTCCACGCCGCGCAGAAAGCGAGCCACCTCCGGGGGGGCCCGGCCCCGCTGCACCGGCGCACACTGCGGTGGGCCGCAGCACTTCCCAACAGGAAGCACAGGCAATACCGCGCCGCGGCGGTTGAAACAGCAGGCGTGATTTAGGGAGGCAGACTAGAGCCGCTGGAGCTGGGATCCGGCCAGCACACTGAGGTTCATACGCACACTCCTGGGAACGGGACCAGGAAATCTGTAATGGCCACGAGCCGTCAGAGCTTTAGCTTTAGAGCTGAGCTGAGATCGCACCTCCCGCACCACGTGGCCCTAGCACTGGGCGGGGGGATTGGGGGCAGTGCAGATTTGTAGGGGGAAGGGCCACACTGCTCAATGCAACACTGCACCCCTGGCACCTCCTGGGGATCGGCACTGTCTGTGGGGAGAGCGCCCCCTACTGACCCACCCACACTGCTCCCTGGCACCTCCCGGGGATCGGCGCTGTCTGTGGGGAGAGCGCCCCCTACTGACCCACTCACACTGCTCCCTGGCATCTCCCAGAGATCGATGGAGTTTGTGGGGAGAGCGCCCCCTACTGACCCACCCACACTGCTCCCCGGCCCCTCTCGGGGATCAGCGGGGTCTGTGGGGAGAGTGCCCCCTACTGACTCACCCACACTGCTCCCCAGCCCCTCCCGGGGATCAGCGCTGTCTGTGGCGAGAGCACTTCCTACCGACCCACCCACACTGCTCCCCGGCCCTTCCCAGGGATTGGCGGGGTCTGTGGGGAGAGCCCCCCCTACTGACCCACCCACGCTGCTCCCCAGCCCCTCCCGGGGACTGGCAGGGTTTGTGGGGAGAGTGCCCCCTCCTGACCCACCCACACTGCTCCCTGGCACCTCCCAGGGATCAGGACTGTCTGTCGGGAGAGCGCCCCCTACCGACCCACCCACGCTGCTCATCAGGACTCCGATTTTCCTTGGGGTCTCACATTCAATATTGACCATGGCAGGCCCGGCTTAGCTTAGGAACTATGTCCATTTCAGAAGGGTAGGAGGGTGGACTTCCCTGAATCTGAAGGCCCTGGGCCCTCATCGGTACTGGTACAAGAGAACCGTCTGGTCAACAAGGGGCATCCACGGACACAGGTTCTCCCTTACCGAGCAGTGTCTGCATCGAAGGAAGACACGAGCGGGTTGAGGTGCCGGTAGCGGTTAATGAAGGAGTCCTTGTTGACCTCCCAGATCTCCCGGTACACGTCCCAGGTCTTCAGGTACGCCTGGAGGTGCGTGGCGTTTGCTTGCATGCCCCCACTGATCAGGGCCTGGATTTTCTTGATATCCTCATCACGCTCTGAGTGCGGAGGGAGGACAAACAGGACAGTGACCAGCTGTTTCGATGCCCAAACAGCCAGTCCTAGTCCATCAGAACCCCTTGCTTCTCTTCCATGCTGAGTCTGCCAAGCCTCACCGGCCCTCTGGGAAATACTGTCCCTATGTTAGAAGGGGAGGAAACTGAGGCACAGAAATGACTCCTAGGGGATTGGGTGTGCACAGGCAGGAACTGGTTCCGTGACAGACAGAGGCTACATTCAGGCAATGCCTGTCTAGACTCAACCTGTGACTCTCAGTAGCTGCTACCATGTGCCACGGAGAGAAAATAGATCAAAATAAAGTGTTAGCAGCAAGGAAACTGAGCTAAGGGGAAATGTCCGGCTGGGGAATCGTCTCCTCCAGGGACAGGGTGGGAGCTGAACCCAGAGGGCATCACTGCCTTGGCTTTTCAAACCCACAGCGGCGAGTCTCAGAGCCCAGGTCTACCCGGGAGGTGCCTGAACACGGGAACAAGCCAGTTCGGCAAGGCAGCTGCAGACTCCCTGCCAGGCAGCGTGTGAGTGCAGGGGGAGGGCTCCTTACCCACAAGGACTGAGATGGGATCGCGGTAGAATCTGCGTTTGGTCAGGATCTCCGGCAGGTGGCGGAAGACAGAGATGCTGGTGATGAGGTGGCTACTGATGTCATTCACCATATTTGCGAGCTGGGCCAGAGTTGGGGAAAACTCCACCTGGAAAGACAAAACAGCAGGTCTGGTGGAGAGAGGACCCAAAGCCAGAAGAGAGGCAACAGCGGCTCAGCGAACCCAAGGCGAACCACCGGGATCTATTCCATTCCCATGGCCGCACAAGCCCTTGCAGATCCCGGACCTGAAAATCCCATCCTTCTGATTTCCATCTTGCTCCCCCATCCCCAACTCGCTCCCACGCACAGCAGCTCGCTGCTTGAGCAGTACTAGAGGTTACAGGCCAAACCTGCAGTCCAACAGCTCTGCTTGGGGCAAGACCAGGGCAGAGGTGGCCCAAAGCCACTTCTCTGGGTCTCTCGTTCCCGGGGCTGGGCAGCACTGGCTCAGACCTCCAACACAAGACTCGACAATCCTGCCTGGCTGTAATGTCAGCCAGGAAGCGCTAGGCCAGGCCACAGGGATGATCGGGCCACGCTCCCTTGTCCCCCGGCCACCCCTCATGCAGCAGAAGCCCTGCTGCGGCTGCTCTGGCTCTTAGGGTCTGTCTACACTGCAGTGGAGAAGTAGGACTGCAGCCCATGTAGACATACCCACGCCAGCTTCGATTGCTCTAGCTAGCTCTGGTAACAGCAGTGAAGCTGTGACAGCACGGGCAGCTGGCACCTGTGGATATACCCAGGGTCCTGGGTGGGTGGGATTAGCTGCCCGTTGAGGGAGAAAGGAAAGCAAGAGGGTAATCAGACAGCCCATTTCTGACCCTCATGGCATACAGAATATTGGATCTTCACTCTCTCACTGGCCCTTGGTCGAGCGGTGCTTGTGCGGGGACACTAATTCAGAACTGAACTCCCCCCCGACCATGCTGCTAATTCCTTGCAGGGACCTTGGGGCGGGGCTCAGCTGGGTGTCTGAGGGCTGCAGTGGAAGGGCTCACCTGTGCAGATGGTGCCGGGTAGTTGTCCTGAAGGATCACCTTGACCCTGAACAGGGGGTTAGGCGTAGTCTTGCCATCTCCATTGATGGCCTTGGAGAGTTCCAGTAGGGACCATTTGACGTTGAGCTTGAAGGCCTCTTCCATCATTCTGTTCATCTTGACGGTATAGGCCACCCAGTACTGCTGCACCTGAGGGGAGAAACAAGCCGGCTGAGAAAGGCAGCGTAGATATGGCCACCAGAGCGAGGGGCAGCCAGGGTGAAAGACAGTCAGGGCTGCAGAACTGGGCTTCTGGCTCTGGCTGCGAAGGTGACCCAAGGAGCTCCTCGGTCTGCTTACCTTGGAGAGACTGAACTATTTCACTGCCACTCATTTGGGTAGAAGCAACCAGGGAAGGTCCTACTCTGTTGCTGGAAGTAGTGCCAGATGCCGGGGCACTGGGACAGGGTAAAATGGAGCAGCTAGATGCTGGCACGATTTGCTGGGGACAACTCAACCTCCTCCTCCCTAATCTAATGTCACCTCATGCCATGCCCAGGGGGGCTCTATGCCCACAACTTGCTGCGGAAAGAAACTGAGGGCCATAGATTTTAAGCCGTAAGAGCCTGTTGTATTTCACCCAGCACCCTTATACTGAGTTAGACAAAAGTACCTCAGTCTTCGTAAAACTAAACTGTTGGGTCCTACAGGGTGTGACGAAGCAGGAATGCTCTTAATGTTTTCTCTGAATACTGTGTGGGTGCCTTGGTTTCTTCTATGCAGTTCTCAAGTATCTAGGTGGTGGGATAAGGGAGTGTGATTGTTGCAGAGCTCCAGAGGGCCAGTGTGATGGTGTCTGCACAGAGAATGGCTGACGCCCTGTCTCCTGGCCACTGATGGCCTAGGCCCCTCCCCTGCAAGGTGCCAGCTGAAGGTGTTGGAGAACAAAGAGACCAGGTGGCCTCCTAGCCCGGGACAGAGACAAAGGCAGAGGAGGGGCTGGAGAGTTTCAGTTTGCAGCTGGCTGTGGAAATGGAGGGAGCCCCAGGGCTGGTCTAAACTCCCTGCCCCCCAAGATGGACCTGACCAAGGGGTCCTGTTGTCTGTACCTACAAGCTCTGGTCTGGACTGTGTTCCTGTCGGCTAATAAACCTTCTGTTTTACTGCTGGCTGAGAATCATGTCTCACTGTGGAGTTGGGGGGCAGGGCCCTCTGGCTTCCCCAGGACCCCGTCTGGGCAGACTCGCTGTGGGAAGTGCACGGCGTAGAAGGGGATGCTGGATGCCCTGAAGTCAGACCCAGGAAGGCGGAAGCTGTGGAAGCTTCTTGCCCTGGAGACAGTCTGCTCAGAGGAGACTTCACCAGAGTCCTGCCTGGCTTCGTATGGAGCAGTGCCAGAGCATCACCTGGGGATTCTGTGACACAGGGAGAAAACGGGCAAGACCGACGAGCCAGCCATGTCCAAAGCCCCTGTGATGACAGGGACCTGACTAGGTGAGGCAGGCCCAGATGATCTCAGCAGGCAATCTGTGCCCCATCCTGCAGAGGACGCTAAAAACGCCATGGTCCATGCCAATCTGACCTGGGGGGAAATTCCTTCCTGATCCCAAATCTGGTGATTGGTTGGACACTGAGCATGTGAGTTAGACCCACTGGCCAGGCAGCTAGAGAGAGGATTCTCTGAACCCACCCCGTCCGGTGTCCAATCTCTGGCTGTGGTCGAGCTCTTGATGCTTCAGAGGAAGAACCCAGAATAACCTCTATAACCTGGGCCTGACCCTTCAGTGCTGCTGGGGAGGGGGTGGTGCTGGAGGGAGTCGGGTAGGTAGGTGGGTGGGCAGGGACAGCCGTTGGAGAAGAGGGAGAAGGTCTCTGCCACAGGTCCTTACACAGAGATCTCCTGACAGAATCAAAATGAAGCACTGCATGCTGGGACCTGCGCCCAGAGAACTGCCTGCGGGGAGCTGCCTGGCCTGGGCCTGGCCTTACCTCGGCGCTGTCATGTTTGAAGACTTCATAGGTTTGCCGCATGATGTTGATGACCTCCTCGTGGATACCCATCAGCTTCTGCTGCACCCAGGCCCGGTGCTCCTTCTGGTCCTCCTCAAACTCCAAGTCGTTGTAGACCCTCTTGCCGGTGATCCGCACCAGCAGCGCCTCGCTGATCTGCTGGGCACTGCGAGCGATGGTCAGGGTGGCTGCCTTGTACTCATTGACAATGGTCTGCACCTGAGGGCCAGTGGCAGCAAGGCAGGCTCAGGGCAGGGCGCACGCTGATCAGACACCTTAGGGCCCCAGGGTTTGAGGAAGGTGAAACCTGACCAGCTACACCGGGGGAGTGTCATCTGCCATTCTGGCTTCCCTGCTCCCTACCACCCATGTTCTGAGTTTCTCCCACTCCACCTAAGCCTAGGCAGACTGAGCAGAGCATGGATCATTGGGATGCCGCCAGCTGGAGACCCCTGAAGCAGATCTCTGTGGAGGAAGGATGGCGCTTTGGGGGCTGGCTGCAGGGGCAAGGGGGGCCAGAGGAAAGCTCACCTTGCTGGCGTGCAGTCGGCACTCACTGATGAAGGCCACGCTGGCCCCTTTCAGCGACCAGTGCAGCTTCTTCAAGCCGGGCTGGATCTTCTTGTCCAGGTACCGGATCCGCTCCTTGAACAAGGCCCGCTCCTCCGAGGACAGCATCGCAATGATCCTACGGTGGCACGGGGGCGAGATCCAGCCCCATCAGCAAGTCAGAGCTACAGAGGGCATTCCTCCCCCCAGCCCACAGAACAGGCCTGGCTCCAGACGGGTCACTGGTGAGTCCCCAAGGCCCGATGTCTTTCCGATCACCTGCCAGATCGTGCTGGCTGAATCTTTGGGCTTGTTAACTTCCTGGCCTGGCCGGGTGACCTTGGCCAAGCCACTTGCCCTCCCCGGGCCTCTGTTTCCCCATCTGTAAAACAGGACTTCCCCCCTTTGGAAAGCACTGGTGAAAAGCGCTGGGGGATTAGTATTGTTACAGGTCTGCTGAAAGGAGGTTCCAACGGGGCCGTCGCTCTCCTCAGTCACTAGGGTCAGGCCAGGAAGTTAACAAGCTCGAAAACGCAGCCGGCCCGGTCGGGGAGGCGATCGGAAAGTCAGATCGGGCCAGGCTGAGACCAGACGCCAGTCTGACCAGGATGGTTTGGGGGGGAAAGGAGGAATTCCCCTACCACCAACCCAGTGGATCACCCAGTCACATCTGTTCCAAGCCGGCTGCGTGCCCCGAGTAAGCCTGACACAACACTCCCTCTTTGGTCATGTTAAAAATACACTTGCCAAAACGAACCTGTTTCAAGCAACACTTTCTCCGCAGAGAAACACCCCCACGTCACACTTTTAAAAATACTGGAGCAAAGCAAACTGAAACCCTACCCCTACCCCCCGACAGTTTAGTCATGAGGCAGCTCCCTCATTCCCTACCAACGGATGGGGGTACCAGACCGGTAGCAGTGAAGTCTGACTCACGGTGCGTCCCCCACGCAACCTCCTCCCAAAACACACACATTCCCCCAACCGATGGGCCTCGGCTCTTCTCCAGCAGGGAGTGGGAGTTCTGGCTGCCAACACGGGGGGCCAATCAGCGTCAATTATCCGGGGGGGGTGATGGGGACATCTGTTCTGCTAAGAACCGGATTCAGATCCCATCCCCCTACAACTCATTTACACGGGGACCACCAAATGGGCATTGCATGGGGGTGACTTTCAGCCACTGCTGAAAGAGACTAGAGCAGAGGCCTGAGGGCCACATAGGGTGTCCAAAATTGTATGGAGGGCAGGTTAGGGGAGGCCGTGCCCGGCCCCTGCCCCATCCGACCCCCCCTGCTTCTCACCCCGACAGCCCCCCTGGGACTCCTGTCCCATCCATCCCTCCTTGTCCCCTGAAGCCCCTGGAACTCCTGCCCCTAACTGCCCCCCGTTGCCCCATCCAACCCCTCCTCTCATTCCTGACTGGCCCCTGGGGACCCCTGTCCCATCCAACCACCCCTTCTCCCTCACCACTCCTAGAACCCCTGCCCCAGACTGCCCCCCACCGCCCCATCCAATCCCTTCTCTCATTCCTGACTGCCCCCTGGGACTCCTGTCCCAACTCATCCCTCCCTGTCCCGACGCCCCTAACTGCCCCCCAGCGCCCCATCCAACCCCTCCTCTCATTCCTGACTGCCTCCCTGAGATCCCTGCCCCATCCTACCACTTCTCCCTGACCACTCCCAGAACCCCTGCCCCTGACTGCCCCCCCGCTGCCCCATCCAACCCCCCTTTCCTTCCTGACTGCCCCCTGGGACTCCTGCCCCCATTCAACCCCCATTTCCTGCCATCTGACTGCCCTGCCCCCTTTCCACACTCGTGCCCCCCACCACTCCGAACTCTCCTGCCCTCTATCCAACCCCCATCCCCCCCACTCCTTGCCCCCTTACCGAACTGCCTGGAGCTCCGGTGGCTGGCGGCACTACAGCCGCGCTGCCCAGAGCACCGGGTCAGGCACCCATGCCACCCGGTTGGAGCCAATCCCACCACCGTAAAGCACAGAGCACCAGGTCAGGCAGTCACGTCTTCCGCCTGGAGCCACACCACCACACAGCACAGTGCACTGGTCAGGCAGCCCCCGGCTGGAGCCAATCCCACCATTGCGCAGCACAGAGCGCCAGGTTAGGCAGCCGCGCCGCCTGGCTGGAGCCGACCACGCCACCGTGCAGCACAGAGCACTGGGTCAGGCAGCCACCCGGCTGGAGCCAGCCCTGCCACCGTACACCACAGAGCACCGGGTCAGGGAGCGGCTCTGCAGCTGTGCTGCCCGGCAAGAGCTTGCCACCCCGCCGCCCAGAGCCTTTCACCAGCAGGGGAGGGGCCGGGGGGCGAGCCTCCCGGGCCAGGAGCTCAGGGGCTAGGCAGGAGGGTCTTGAGGACCAGATGTGGTCTGCCCACCTCCGGAAATAAGGCTTCTCTGGTTTCCCAATTCTCACCAAAACCAGCAAAATTGTGAACAGAGTGGGGGGCTGACTGGAGCTGCAGGGACGAGAGGGCTGGCCAGACAGAGGGGCGAGGGGCCCCGCTGAGGCAGGGGTAGCCAGAGTGTGGTGAACCGCCCACTAACCTTCACCCTGAGGTCACTGCCTCGCTCCTGTATCCAGAATGACTCTGCTTCCCTCACCCTTGTATCCTGAGTAACCCAACAGGGATTTGAGTGAAAGCTGAAATCAGCGGGGTCTGCTCACTGGTGCCTAGAAAAGGCAGGCGCCAGGGTCTGTGTCCCACTCCCAAGCGCCAATGCCATCCAGGGTCAGGCCCCGCCCAGGAAAGCCGAGAGGGATGCGACCGGCAGCGGAAGGGCAGGGATGGCAAACCTGTTATAGTCCTGGGCAACCAGGAGCAGGTTCTCCCGGAGGTTGCGCAGATCCTCCTTCCTGTCGTAAACTTCCACCACGTAATGGGGGGTCTCAAAGAGCAGCCGCTCCCAGTAATGGATTTCCACAAATAATTTCAGCAAGTCCCTGCAGAAGGAAGCACAGGCAGGCCAGCTGTCGTGAAAGGCCTATCCCAGCCAGCGCCAGCCTGCCGCCGCCAAGCCTGCCCTGTCCGGTCCCGCTTACTTGTCAAAGTTAATGTCCAACATGCCACTCTTCTCGGCACTGGGGATCAGGAGCGGGGTGTCCAGGCGCTTCAGGCTGTCTTTGTCCAGGGTCTGCGTCCACTCCTGGAAGGTCTTCCTCTCAATCTCATCCATGGCCTGGACGAGCAGCTGATAGGCCTGAAAGCTCTCCTCCCCGGTTCCAATGTGGGGCAAGAAGTGGGCATTGGAGAGACACTGCAAGGCAGACGGAGAACCCCAGCCAGTGGTTTGACTTCCACTGGGGAGGGACCCAGGACATTAGCTGGGAAGCGGGTGAATGGGGGGCAGGTACTGCACTTCGATCCTGACTCCTCCCCCTGCTATTCCAGCCCTGAAACCCACTCAGCTCTGCTGCTGTCCTTCACTCCCCCTACCTGCCCTGGCTGTCGCAACACACACACAGACGCACACACCTACCTCTCCCGATGCCCCTCCGTCCCCACTCACAGCCCCTTGCTGTCCCAGCCCTGCACTCCCCAAACACGGCTAGGGCATCAGCTGACTGCTCGGCGAACAAGTGAAATCCGAAGGTCAAATTCTCACTGGACGTTCAACGCGATAAAGAAACCAATGCGCGCGCGCATGGAGGCGCACGGTCCTGCCAACAACGTTAGAGCCACTGACAAGCGAGTGGCAAGGCTGAGTGACCAGGCTGCTTCGAGCCTCCCGGCATGCTCCCTCTTTCAGCCCGCCCCCTCTCCATCCCTGGGCTCTCAAGGGGTAACAGAAGAAACTGAGGAAGGTGAAGGCTGCATGACCCCCTATATAACTACAGCCCCAGTTGAGACGCCCCAGCCGGCTCCACTCTTGGGGAGTCCCAGCGCTGTGCCGAACCCAGCTCAAAAGCGGGAATATGCAGAGGGCACTGGGTGGAAAAGTGGTGTCCTGGCCAACTTGGGTGACTCCTTCAGCTGGCCACGGGCTTCTCCTTGTGTTCTGTTTTAAGCCGCTGAGCAGCAACACTATTAAACAGCAGCTGTGTCCCACACCAGAGGCAGCTCCGTTTCAGTGCTGGGTTAGCGACCCCTGGGCAACCCTGGCGGGTGGCTGGCAAACTCCTGCCAAGCTCCACTCCAAGGGAAGCTGCCTTTCCACAGCGTGTTAAGCGATCGTAAAGCGCTCTGAGGTCCTTCAAGATGAGAGCTAGGAGAAGGAGGTGCTTCTGCAATCAGCTCCTGCGTTCCAACAAGAGCTATGTTCCGGGGCTGACGCAGCCCACGACTGTCTGACTAACGCCTCATGCTGCGCAGAGAAACATGAGCCACGAGGTGGTTGCCAGACAGAGGAGAGGTGAGTCCCACAAGGCCGAGCAATGCACTGGACAGGTAGGAGAGGCAAAGGTGATTTTCACACCCAGATTTGGCAGTCTCAAGCCTGCGCGTACTGGAGGGTTTGTGACCGATGCTGGAAATGCTGTTCTGTTGTTACACAAGGTATAATTAAACCTGTCAAAGGAACTCGCTGTCAGAGAATGTTATTGAGGCAAATAGTCAAAAACAGATGAGGTAGTTCGATGAATAAAAACAACATCTGCCATGACAAGGGCTTGGGCAGAAATTCCAAGCCTTCAAGATACAGGGAGGAAGCGGGTCCCCGGCTGAGCGTCAGGAGGCTTCAGACATACATACAGTCCCCCAAGCCTGGCCTGGAACGGGATGGCATGTTACACTTGGAAGCAGTAGGGCTTGGCCCCAATCGGAAGCAGGGATGTCAGGCGAGATGAACCATCCATCTGGGTTGGTGCTGTGTGAAGGCAGGGGAGTGTGTAGGGGTGTGATTGGGGTGTGAAGGGATGAGATTGGGGTGTAATTCTGCCATGACACGGTGTGGCTGGAGTGTGACGGGGTATGATTGGGGTGTGAAGGGTGTGCTTCGGGTGTGCTTGGGGTGACTGGGTGTGATTGGGGTGTGATGGGGGCATGAGACAGGGTGAGACAGACGCTGGAACAGGGGTCTTGCCATGGCCATGGGATACTCACCTTTAGGGGTCTGTCAATGCGCCGGCGCAGAGCCCGCAGCCAGTGCGCCAGGCCCGAATAATGGCACATGTGTGGCGGCAGGAATGGCAGCTTCTTGCTCAGCTCCCTGTTGACCAGGGAGAGCTCTCGGTTGAACAGCATGTAGACGTCCACGGCTTTCTTGTCGAAGGTGCGCTTGATGGCCTGGGGGAAGGAAGAGGCCAGTGGAGCCCCAGAGGGATGTGAGGCACTGGGCCAAAGCCCACGCAATGCAGCAACCCACTCCCCATACAGGGGTTGGTCCCCCCACTTCCTCTGCCAGATGCACTTGTTGACATAGCCTGTCAGTACCCCCGTACTCCCCAGCTAACCAGTCTGGGAGCGGCCCTCCCACAGCCGGCACCCTCTGGCTGCCATGTCTGAGAACTGCCCCCACTCAGAACCACCTGGTCCAGAGGCTGTTCCCCATGGACACCCCAATCTCCCCCATTCCAGGAGCTTCCAAACTTCCCAGCTAGCCAGTCAACAGCTGCCTAAGAGTCTGGCCTCTGTGTCTGGAAAGGTTCCTTGTCTTCGGGACACAGTGCTCTGCCAGGGTCCCACCCCGCTGTCCTGACATCGGCCCCGTACCTCTCGTGCGGAGAGGTGGTGGAAGATGTCCTGGATCTCCACGCCATGCTCCACGTCCCGCACCGTCTCGAAGGCCGAGGTGATCAGGTTTTGGGTCATCACCTCCAGGTCTTTGACACCAGAGCGGAACCTAGCATGTCAGGGCAGCAGGGATTCGCAGCGAGAAGAGAAACAGCAAACAGAGGACACAAATTCACCACCACCTTGCGGGGACAACACCCCCGCCTCAACAGGCCGCATCTCTGGTCTTTCCAGCATGCCTCCCACTCACAGTCTCTCCCCCACCCAGGAGTCGGCTACCTGGCCACTCATTCACCATCCCTTGCTCTGTGACAGTGGGTCCATCTGTACCTCCTGCCCGCTCTACCCGACAATTCGGAGGGAGGGCCCTTGCAACACCGCACGGCCCCGCTCTTCCACTGCTGGCCACGGGGGTAGGAAATGGGGCCAATCCGTCCCTGCCAGCTCAGGTCCCTGCCAATGCTCGTAGCTCAGGCCTGACCCATGCAGTCTCGGCAGAGGAAGGGCATACACCGGGCTGACCCCCATGCCCGCTGCGAGAGCTGTCAGAGGGGGAAGACTCTGCCCCCAGGCCCTGCGAGCCGAGGGCCCCCTCTCACCGGTTAAAATCCTCGTGCCAGAATGTGTTCTTCACGTCCAGGATCCCACCCTTCATGTTCCGCAGGGTGTGCAGGTGCTTCTGAAAGGTCTCCTCTATCTCCAGCAGGTTCCGGGTCATCTGGGGACCCCGGTGCCCAAAGAAACAGGGCAGTGGGGTCTGCTTCCCATCCTCCCAGCGGGCAAAGTGCTGCTGGCAGTCGCAAACCTGTTGGGAAGTGCACCGCAGTGTTATCGGGTTTGCCTTCCCATTGCTTGGCATGAATCCCACCCTCACCCCCATTGACCGGCTGGACACATTTCCACGCTGTGGGAGCACCGAGTGGCTGCTGGGAGATGTAGTCCAACCCCACCCCATCTTGGCAGGGCAGCCACCCACCCTGATGTTATTATCGTTAGCTATATACGAAGATTCCAGGGTTATCACCCGTTTGTGAGTCACTCTGGAGCCCTGAATGTCTGTTGAGTCAGTGAGGAGCGGGGGAAACATCTACAAGCCTGCTTGGGAGCTCCTTCTGTTCAGAATATCACCAGGTTCAACCATCACTGGGTTTTGCCATCTTTTCCCACCCAATTTTTAAGGTCCCAGCTATTTTGACTTTACAAATGACACCCGTGCAAAGCAAGGCATGTATCTGCCACGCCCACAGTCCGTGGTATCAACCAAACATCTGCCAGAGAAGATGGAGCTATTGTGTGGTCCCACCTTGAGTGCAGGGGACTGGACTAGAGGACCTCTCCAGATCCCTTCCAGTCCTACGAGTCTATGATTCAACCACCACCCCTTACTTTACAGCTAATTTGCATGCAACAATTTAATTGGCTGTATGAGACACATAGTGGATTACTTGGCCCAACTGCCACACCCATGTAAAGTCACAGGTAAAGTCGACACTAGGAAATTAGGTCAATAGGACACTCAGAGGTGTGAAAAATCCACACTGCTGAGCACTGGAATTAGACCGACCTAACCCTAGCGTAGACAGAAGTCTCCCTTCAAGCTAGCTACCGCCTCTCAGTGAGGGGGAGTGCCTGTGCCGACTGGATAACCCTTCCCAACAGCATAGGTAGCATTTTCACTGAAGCACCGCCGCAGAGTTTGAAGTGTAGACAAGCATACAGCTGATGTGGGGCAGCCTGAGTCTGCAGAAACAGGCGGGCGCCCAGGCCGCATGCAGCGCAGCACAGCACGATGTGCTGATGTTGCATGTGCTGTGGGGAAGGAGCTTCTGCCACAGTTCTCCATGCATCACCACCAGAATGGGGCACTGTCATGAAATCTACCTGGAGCAGCAGGGAGGATCAGACACTCTGCCAACCCCAGCTGACGCAGAAGGCTGCGTTCCCACCATGACCCGAGGCTGGCTACCTCCTGGGTGGGGCTCTCCACTGTGACACAGAGCTGCTACCTCCCGCGCAGCTCCCCACATCCCGTCACGCTGAACGCTCTGATGCTTTCGGTGTGGGGAGTGCTTGATGCCAGAGCAATCACTACACGGCACCTGCTACTTGTCTCAGGCACTGTATGAAACACTGAGCGCCAAACTTCTCTGTCATGGAAACAGATGGATTTGTCCTGCTGCACCTGAGAGCAGCCACTGGCTACAAGTAAATGGAACACCAGTAATTGTCAGGCTAAGATGCAGCCTCCTCTCACAACGATGCCAGGATGCCAATGCTGCTGTGAGACTCTCATCCCGCATGGCAATGCCAGGCCACGGCCCTAGTCCTGTCACCGCAAGGAGGGAATCACGTGCCATGGCCACGTACCTCCAGGAGGTCTTTGCAGCGCTGAACGAAAGCGTCCACTTGGGCAAAGATGCTAGTCTGGTCCAGGACCCAGCCTTTCCCGGAAAGCCTGTTAGAAGTGTGGAAGGAGAAAAGGTTTGTCGTGCCCAGTGGCTGCCTCGGAGGAAGCCACCAAGATGGGGAGTAGATTCTCCTAGGCAGGCACGTTAGCTCCCTTGCTTCTCAGAGGCAGCAGCCCGGGGCACTGCAGAAAAGGCAGAGCTGCACTCTGGGGCCAGAAGGCAGGGCCCTGCTGGCACAAGGGATAGGAATGTCACCCAAGCATAGGCACCAACTCCGTGGGTGCTCCGGGGCTGGAGCACCCACAGAAAAAAATTGGTGGGTGCTTAGCACCCACCGGCAGTTCCCCGCCCCACACCCCCTGCTCCAGCTTACCTCCACCTCCTCTGCAAACGCACTGCTGCGTCCTGCTTCTCCCCCCTCCCTCCCAGCATTTGCACCGCAAAACAGCCGATTCGTGGGGCAGGGAGGGAGGAGGGGGAACGCAGAGCGCTGGGGGAAGAGGCAGGGCTGGGGTGGGGATTTGGGGAAGGGATCCAATAGCAGCAGGAAGGGGGCAGAGTTAGGGCAGGGACTTTAGGGATGGGGTTGGAATAGGGGCAGGGAAAGGGTTGAGTTGGGCTGGGGCCAAGGGTGGGGAAAGGGGCGGGGGGCGCAGGCACCCACCAGCGCCAGAGAAAGTTGGCACCTGTGCACCCAAGAGTTTCCTCGCTCACAGACCTCAGGCTCTGGGGTCTGGCACGCGAATCCCAGGGCAGGATTTTGCAAAGGGGGTGGGGAGATAGTTCAGCAGTTTTGAGCATTGGCCTGCTAAACCCAGGGTGGTGAGTTCAGCCCTTGAGGGGGCAAGTTGAGGATTTACTTGGGGATTGGTCCTGCTTCAAGCAGGGGGCTGGACTAGAGGTGAGAATCCACCCCCAAAGGGCACATCAAGCCTGCAGACCCTCTCAAGAGCACCCAGGAAAGAATGGAAGCGCTTTGAGATGCCCCAGAATCTCTTCCCACAGACAGGGCTGTAGGAAAACCCAGGGGGATTATCCTACCCAGGAGATCACAGACCCTGAGAGCAAAGCTCGAGTGCCTAATCCCCACTCAGCTGTATTTGCCTGGCTTGTGCATTAATGTCTTTGTCTTATAAAATATTGATCCAGCTTGACAAATCTGAATCTGAAGCCGACAAGTAACACTTAGATTTAATTGTCAAGGACCAGGCGCCCACTTAAACCCGACATCCTTAATCATAATGATAGATTCTGGTTTCTGCCACTCAGGAGAACTAGGGGAGGGAGGCTGGAGTCAGGCAGAAGGGGCTGGGGACTGGGACATGGCTCACTGGTTCCACTCATCCTCATCTCCCAGCCACCGAGCGGGTTTCAGTTTGTCCCTAGTGGGCTGCATGTCTCTGGCCACCTTTTGGCAGCCTGGGCAAGGTACCAAGAACTGAACAGGCCACACAGAGAGGTCTGACAGCAGTGCTGCAGCGGGGAGGGGGAAGATCTTCCTGCCAATGCCCAGGTTGTCCCCACTCGGGGGACATCCAGAGGCGTAGCTAATCTGGGCCCTTTCACCAGCTGCGGCATTTCCCTTACATCTTCCCGCTGCCCACCTGTTGTGCATCTGAGCTGCGTACAGGTAACAATCCTTCCAGGAGTTCATGCACGAGATACAGTCATGGAGCGACTGTCTGCTGGATACCACGTAACCCTCAAAAATCCGGTCCAGGGAAATGTCTTGGCAACACATCAGGATAATTTTATTGCTCATCTAAGGAGAAATGATTCAAGGGTCAGCACAGCTCTGCCTCGGCCTCTTAAAGTAAACAAAGCCTCTTCCTGGGCAGTAACTCTCAGCAATGAAGAGCCTAGCGCTTCACGAAGTTCAGTGGCAACACACCTCAGAGTGACATGAAGAAATGATTTGGGGCAGAGGATAATTAACCTGAGGAACGTGCTGCCTGGTAAAGTTCAAAGCCAGACGAGACTAAGAATAGTCCCTAGGTGGGATATATCGCATCCCCGCTCTAACCACTAAACCCCACTCCTCTCCCAGAGCTGGGGATAGAACCCAGGAGTCCTGGCTCCCAGCCCCCACTGCTCTAACCACCAGCCCCCACTCCCCTCCCAGAGCCGGGGAGAGAACCCAGGAGTCCTGGCTCCCAGTTCCCACTGCTCTAACCACCAGCCCCCACTCCCCTCCCAGAGCCAGGGAGAGAACCCAGGAGTCCTGGCTTCCAGGCCACAGCTCTAACCCACCAGCCCCCACTCCCCTCCCAGAGCTAGGGAGAGAACCCAGGAGTCCTGGCTCCCAGTCCCCCCCCCCCCCCGCTTTAACCACTAGCCCCCCACCTTTCGGAAGAGGGCTGTGATTCTCTCTCTGGTGTTGTAGTATGGGGAGTTGACCCATATGATGCGGACGAGGGTGATGAGGCGGGGAAGCTTGTCAGGGATGTCTTTGGGCTGCAGCGTGGACAGCTCCTGGAACGGCTCTTTCAGGATGGAAAGAAATCGGAGGTTCGACTGCGCTTGCTCAGACCCGTCCTGCAAAGCAATCACCGGGGGGAGAGGAAAAACTCACCCAGAGTGAAAAGCAAAGGGCTCATCCCATCCGGGTTTCTAGCAGACGGTCTAAGCCTCAGGACCAAGGTCGTGTAGGCTCTGAGGGAAAGCAGGATGCTCTGCCTGCAGGGCTCCAAGGCCCAGGTTAGACTCTCGAGGTCTTTTTGGCTCCTGCACCGAAGTAAACCTGCATTGCCTCTCCAGGGCTTGAGAGGCATCAGCAGAGCTGTGTGCGCGCAGAGCCCCAGACTGGACCGGTAGCAGTGCATGTACAGACTGGGGTACTGTAGGGATCCCCTCCCTTTCAGGAGCCAACAGTCGGCACACGGTTCTACACCAGGGTGGCCAAACCGGGACCCGGCTCTGGTGCACTCCTCCCAGGGCTCCCGGCTCAGCCGGGCCCTGTCTCCACCCCTACCTGGATCTGTCTGGCGAGCCTTTGGAAGGGTGCCACGTAGGAGGACTTGGAGAGCATCAGGATGGACTCGATGTGCGTCACTCCCTGCCGGCAGAGCTGTTTGCTGATCTCAGACAGGTCGGTGCAGCGGTTCCTCCAGAACTCGATCTCCTCCAGTGGCCCCGTGCTCTCCCTGCTCTCCACCGCCTCCTGCGCTCTCAGAACCTCCTTGATCTGCCGAGTCCAGTGGATCATGGAAGCTGGAACAAAAAGTCTGACGAGGCTGAAGGCATTAGGGGTTTAGACGGCGCTGATTTTAATGGGCACCAAATACCTTCCAGGCTCTGGGCTTTAGCGCCCAGTCCTGCCTGACAGGGTGTGAGGAGCGTTGAGGTTACCGGCTGCCGTGGCATGACAGGGACATTCCACTGCAGACCATGTGGTGCTGAATAATGGACCCCGGTGGGATGTGGTTTGAGCAAAGGAACAGGGCGTCTGGACGCCGGGGTCTGGGATGGGAACGCAGCCTGGTGATTAGAAACAGGAGCTAAAATTCAGGACCACTGCGTTCTAATCCGCGTCAGTTCTCCGGCCTCCTGCTTCCCACTCTGCGAACTGCAGGTGCTGAGATCGCCCTACTTCAGAGGCGGGGTGGGAAGCTACATTTTCCATTAGTGTTAAGAACGTGGTAAAATTCAGCCAGATGAGACTAAGAATCGTCCCTAGGTGGCTCCCAGCACCCCCTGCTCTAACCACTAAACCCCACTCCCCTCCAGAGCTGGGGAAGAGAACCCAGGAGTCCTGGCTCCCAGCCCCACCTACTCTGACCCACCAGCCCCCGCTCCCCTCCCAGGGCCGAGGAAAGAACCCAGGAGTCCTGGCTCCCAGCCCCCCTGCTCTAACCCACCAGCCCCCACTCCTCTCCCAGAGAGAACCCAGGAGCCCTGGCTCCCAGCCCCCGCCCCCGCTCTAACCACCAGCCCCCACTCCCCTCCCAGAGCCGGGGAGAGAACAGATAGAAGCTGCCGCGACGAGCTCCTCTTCACCCCAGGTGCAGCTGCGGAAAGCTGGGCGGAGCGGTTTGCACTCCGGTTGGTCCCAAATTTCCCCTTTGTAAGGTGCTGCTCTGCTGGCTCCCTGAATGCCTTGCCATCCCGGCCTCCTTACGAGGAGACTTTGGCTTTTTAACAACGTTGTTACCTGCATCTGTTACTACCCAAGTACATCACGGCAAAGCACGTTCCAGGCCATCTCAAAGACGAGGGAGTCTATGTGTATCATAAGCATCTTTCCCAAATCTGGACCTTAGCGTCCAAAAGCTGGGTGCTTAGCATGAACCCTTCTAAGCTTAATTACCAGCTTAGCTTTGATCTCGCTGCCACCATCCAAAAATTCCAGGGTTTTGGCCCCCTCTGGTCTCCCCAAACCTTCTTTGGGGGACCCCAAGACTCAGAAGCCCTGAGCCTTACACCAAAGGGAAAACACCCACTTCCCTTCCCCCTCTCTCTCTCCCACCCAGAATTTCCTCTCTGGGCTAACCTGAGAGTATTGATGCAATCTCTTTACATCACAATACCAAGAAACATGTCTCCTTTCTTCCACAAAGAGACAGAATCTTTTCTGTTTCCTTGTATTTGGATTTGTCTCTCTTCCCCCGTAGCTTCTTCCCTCTCTGGGACACTAGGAGAGTTAAACACAGAGCGTAGTGTTTCCCCTCCCCCCGTCTTTCCTCTCTCCTTAACCAGAGAAAACTCAAACAGGTTTTAAAACGAAAGCTTTATATAAAAAGAAAGAAAAAAGACATCAAATTATTCTCTGTATCAAGATGATAATACAGGGCTATTGCTTATAAGAAAATATGAATAAACAGTCTGATTCAAAAAGATATCCAATTTGAAACATTCCAGCAAGTTACACACATGTAAACACACCCAAAACAACATAAAAGCCTATATTGTTTTTCTACCTGTACTTACAAGTTGGACACAGAAGATTAGAAGAAGAAAGAAGCTTCTCATAGCTGAGAGACAAACAAAAGACACAGAGTCCAAAAATTCCCTCCCTGACTTTGAAAAATCCAGCTTCCTGATTGGTCCTCTGGTCAGGTGTTTGGTTCCCTTTGTTAACCCTTTACAGGTAAAAGAAACATTAACCCTTAGCTATCTGTTTATGACAATGTGGGTGACCCCTAGAGGTGATTCGCCGCACCCCGGGCACAGAGCCGCAACTTGCCAGATACCCGAACGCACTGAACTAGGAAGTAACCCAAGTAACTGACTGGATGGTGGCAGAAGGAAAAAGTTTATTTGAACTCAATGAACTAAGCTTGCGGCTCTCCCCCCGTCCCTGTTCCACAGAGTGAAAGCTGCTAATAGTCACGGTGCGCCAATCTACGAGTTAGGAGCCCAGTGTGAGAGCAGCAATCTCGGCAACAAATTAGAGGGGTAAGACAATCGTGCAGCCCAGCCATTAGAATAGCCAGTCATCGCTCAGTACTTGGTAACAGCTAAGCCGCAGTCATAATGGAAACCGCCCCAAGGTGTCCAATTGGATGTTTCACTCAGACACATACTGCCAGGCATAACAGCTGGCCCTGCAAGGATTTTAGTGGGGACAGCGCTGGGTTTTTGTGGCACACACAGTTCTTCTCATTATGGGCCATTCATGTCCACTGCATACCCTCTGCGCCTCCTCCTCCATGGTTCAAAAGAAACATGGGCAGGGGACACTTTTCAGGGACATATTTAACTCTTGTAAAAGGTTTTGTAAAATCTCAGGTCAAACGTTTTCTTGAGTTTTATAACATTAGCATTGAGATGGAATCAACGAGAAATCAGCTCCCTCTACCCGAACTCAATTCTTTTGACTGAAAGAAACAGGCGGGGTATCTCGGGACGCACGTATCTGCGAATGGGGCCCACCTTGTCCAGACAGGCGGTCCTGTTCGTGTCACTGGCACCACTCACATTAGGAACAATAGGGGAATTTAGCATGGTTTTCACTTTACTACTTATAATCAAGACTTATTGCATAAATAATTCAATCTACAGCTTTTTACTTGTCCTGAGCGATCCAGTCAATTGAATTTGCGTATACAGCAACAGAAGAATCACACCAAGTCCCTCGAGCCCAGAATCCTGTCTCTGACAAGTGGCCAAGATCGGATGCTACAAAGGAAGGTGCAAAAATCCCTCTAAATGGGCAATTATGGAATAATCTCCCCATGGAGGACGTTTCGGTGTCCTGAAACATGAGACCATATAGTTCTTCTACATTTTTTATGCTATTTAATGTAACTGTAGAGGGTCTTGTTAGCCATAGAAAAAAACGGTTACTCACCTTTGTAACTGTTGTCCTTCGAGATGTGTTGCTCATATCCATTCCAACTAGGTGTGCGCGCGCTGCATGCACAATCGTCAGAGAATTTTTACCCCAGCAACACCCGGTGGGTTGGCTGTATGGCGCCTTAATGGCGCTGAATCTATACTCCAGCCGACCCAGCGCGCCCTCAGTTCCTTCTTGCCAGCTACTCCGACAGAGGGGAAGGAAGGCGGGTTTGGAATGGACATGAGCAACGCATCTCAAAGAACAACAGTTACAAAGGTGAGCAACCGTTTTTTCTTCTGCGAGTGCTTGCTCATATCGATTCCAAATAGGTGACTCCCAAGCCTTACCTAGGCAGTGGGGTCAGAGTGAGACATTGCTGAGTGCAGAACCGCTGAACCAAATGCGGCATCGTCTCTAGACTGCTGAACTAACGCGTGGTGAGCGGCAAAGGTATGTACCGATGACCAAACCGCAGCTCTACCAATCTCGTGAATTGGAACCTGGGCCAGCAAAGCGGCAGATGAGGCTTGAGCCCTCGTGGAGTGGGTGGTGAGGCGTTGGGGTGGTGAGGCGTGGGCCAGGACACCGGCCAAGTCGTAGCAAGCAAGGATGCGGGCCATGATCCAAGAGGAGACACATTGCGAGGAGATTGGTAGGCCTTTCATCCGGTCGGCCACTGCAACGAAGAGCTAGGTCATTTTCCTAAATGGCTTCGTATGCTCAACATAGAATGCGAGGGTCCTATGAACATCCAGAGAGTGCATACGTTGATCCTGATGCATAGCATGCGGCTTCGGATAAAAGACAGGGAGGAAAATGTCCTGGCTCACATGAAAAGCTGATACCACCTTGGGGAGAAAGGCAGAGTGGGGTGAAGCTGCACCTTGTCTTTATGGAAAACTGTATACAGCGGCTCCAACGTGAGGGCTCTGATTTCAGATACGCGTCTCACTGAAGTGATGGCTACAAGGAAGGCTGTCTTCCAAGATAGGTAAAGGAGTGAGCAGGTGGCCATTGGCTCGAACAGGGCCCCGTGAGCCTGGAAAGGACCAGGTTAAGGTCCCACGCCAGAACCAGTTGTCGCACTTGTGGGCAGAGGCAATCTAAACCCTTCGGAAATCTAACGACCATTGGGTTGGAGAAGACAGAGGAAGCACGTTCTCCTGGATGAAAAGCCAAGATGGCTGCCAGGTGCACCCTGACAGATATCGCCAGGCCCTGTTGCTTTAGGGACAGGAGATAGTCTAGGATGAGAGGTATCGACGCCTGCAACGGGGGCATGTCATGCTGCTCGCACCAACAGGAGAAACGCCTCCATTTAGCCAGGTACGTGGCTCGAGCCGAGAGTTTCCTGCTGCCTAACAGAACCTGCTGCACCAATTGTGAGCAGAGTAACTCTGACCAAGCTAGCGATGCAGAATCCATGATGTAAGGTGGAGCGATTGCAGGTCGGGGTGACAGAGTCGTCCGTGGCCCTGCAAGATCAGGTTCGGTCACAGTGGGAACGTGAGTGGAGGCTCTACCGACAACTCCAGGAGTGTGGTGTACGAGTGTTGCCTGGGTCATGCTGGGGCGACCAGAATCATCTGTGCCTTGTCTCTGCGCAGCTTGAGCAGGACCCTGTGGACCAGAGGGGATGGAGGGAAGGCGTAGAACAGCTGGTCTTTCCACAGAGGTAGGAAAGCGTCTGATGGAGAACCCTGAGAGCAACCCTGGAGAGAACAGAACACTTGGCAATTCCGATTGACGTGCGAGGCGAACAGGTCGACCTGGGGAAATCCCCACCTCAGGAAGATGGAGTGGATGATATCTGGACAAACGACCTCTCGTGAGGCTGGAAGGACCTGCTGAGGCGGTTTGCAAGAGTGTTCTGGACCCCTGGGAGAAACGACGCCATTAGATGTATTGAGTGGACTATGCAGAATTCCCACAGGTGAATGGTCTCCTGGCATAGACGGGACGACCAGGCTACCCCTTGCTTGCTGATGTAGAACATGGCCGTGGTGTTGTCTGTGAGGACTGCCACACAACGGCCACGTAGCTGCTCGTAAAATGCTTGACACACTAGGCGTACTGCCATCAATTCCCGTACACTGATATGCAGAGTCAGATCGGATGTGGTCCTGTGTTTGGAGCTCTCCGAGGTGGGCACACCATCCTACAGATGATGCGCCTGTGACCAGGTAGAAGGTGGGTTGTGGAGTATGAAATGGTACCCCATCGCACACCAACGTGGGGTCCAGACACCAACGGAGGGAAGTCAAAACCGATTCCAGGACATTGACCACTATGCTCAAGCTGTCTCGACCTGGTCGATACTGTTGATAACCAGGCCTGAAGCACGCAAAGCCAAAGTCTGGCATGCCAGGTTACGTACGTACACAAAGCCACGTGCCCCAGAAGGCTGAGGCACATCTTTACGGTGGAAGTTGGAAAGTTTAGGAGGCAGCCGATGATGCTCGCCATCGACTGAAAGCGTGCGTCCGGCAGGAGAGCGCGGGCGAGTCTGGAGTCCAGGACTGTCCCGATAAATTCTATTCTCTGGGTTGGTTCCAGAGTCGACTTCCCAGCCGGCGGAACGTGCTTAGGGAGAATCAAACATGGGATTGAACTTGGTCCCTGGTTTGGCCTCGAATGAGCCAGTCATTGAGATACGGAAACACCTGGATCCGTTGACGACGAAGATAGGTTGCCACAATAGCCATACACTTGGTGAACACTCTAGGAGCCGTGGACAAGCCGAAGGGAAGGACAGCAAATTGGTTGTGTTCATGATTGACCACAAAGCGAAGGAAGCGCTGTGTGGCGGGTAAATCGCTATGTGGAAGTACGCATCCTTCATGTCGAGGGCGGTGTACCAGTCCCAAGGATCCAGGGAAGGAATAATGGTCCCCAGTGAAACCATGCGGAACTTCAACTTTACCATGAATTTGTTGATTCAGCACAGATCTAGGATGGGTTGAAGCCCACTCTTGGCCTTGGAGATTAGGAAGTAGCGGGAGTAAAACCCCCTGCCCCTTAGCTCCCTTGGAACCTCCTCAATCTCTCCCATGGACAGGAGCATTTGGACCTCCTGTATAAGGAGTTGCTCGTGAGAGGGCTCCCTGAAGAGGGACGAGGAGAGAGGATGGGAGGAAGGGGAGAAAGAAAACTGGAGAAAATATCCGTTTTCCACCAGGCGAAGAACCCACGGGTCTAAAGTTATACGGAAGAGACGGTCTCGAAATGGAGGGAAAGGATCCTGGGTGGTGACTGATACACCGTCCTCGGGCGCATCTTCAAACGTTTTGCTTAGGCCCCGCTGATGGTTTGGGAGGGCCTTGGTTCTGACCAGGTTGGTGGCTGTTGGATTTCTTTCTACCACCTCGTCCGCATCTTCTATAGAAGTCTTGCCTCGGACGAGGGGGAAGGTAAAAGCTTTGAGGCTGCAGATTAAAAGGCTTGAGCTAGATGGACCTTTGGTCTGACCTGGTACGGCCGTTCTTATGTTCTTATGTTATGTTCTTATGTCACCGGGGTGTGAGTACCCAGGGAGCGCATGATAGCCCTGGAATCTTTCAGGCTCTGTAATCTAGAGTCCGTCTTGTCTGAGAACAGGCCCTGCCTGTCAAATGGCAGGTCCCGCAGGGTCTGTTGCAGCTCTGGTGGCAGGCCAGATACCTGCAACCAGGAGATGCGTCGCATAGCTATGCCCGATGCCAGGGTCCTAACTGCTGAGTCTGCTGCACCTAAGGAGGCCTGTAAAGAGGTCCTAGCCACCTTTTTGCCCTCCTCCACTAAGGCCCCTAACTCCTGAAATTTCCCCATGGAATTCCACGAGTTATAGCAATACTGGCTCAGGAGCACCTGTTGATTTGTGACCCTGAGCTGAAGACCTCCCGCTGAATAAATTTTGCGCCCAAACAGATTTAGACGCCTGGCTATGCCCGATGCCAGGGTTTGATTTGGGCGCTGGGGCCTGTTGACCATGCCGTTTACCAAGGATGCCACTCTGAACATAGCTGAGGGTGAGGTACTCATGCTCCTTGGAGGGGACAAAGTATTTCCTCTCCACTCCTCTGGCCATCAGTGGGATAGAGGCGAGGGTCTGCCATATTGTCTTGGCGTTGGTCTGGATGGTGCGGATGATGGGCAACACTACTCGGGATGGGGCCTCCGCCAAAAGGATGTCCACCACTGGGTCCTCCAACTCCACTACCTCCTCTGTTTGGAGGTACATATTATGTGCCACCCTACATAAAAGGTCTTGGTGGGCACGAAGGTCTATCGGGGGAGGACCCAAGGCTGTTGTCCCCACCACTGCCACATCTGGAGAAGATGACGAAGATGCCACAGGGTCCAGGGGGTCCTGTGGTGGATCATGTAGCGAGGAATCCTGTTGCCCAGGATCCACTACACCGGGGCCTGGGGCCTGCATTGGGGTAGGTGCAGCCGCTTCCATACCCCCCGGAGGGGGACGAGTTATGGTGGCTTCTCGTACCCAGAGTTCACAATGGGCTGAGCGGGAGGCCCCTGACAGAACCCCTTGGCCTTGGTGGTACGCCCACAGTGTCCAGAAGGACCATTGTGCAGGATCCTGATTAGGGTCTTGGCCTTCGTCATGCCATTGACCCACATTACCTTTGCCCTGGCCTGAAGCTGGGTTGGCTGAGCACAAGGCACCCTCAGACTGCAATGACCATGAGGCGGCGCGCAAGGGCCAAGGTGGTGTGGAGCACGTCTGTGTAGACTCTCCGGGGCACAGTGCAGACCAGTACCGGGTCACTGGAGGTGACAGTGAGGCGTCAGGAAGTGGTACCGGGATCAAGATCGACGTCGATGACCAACCGAGTACCGAGATCCAGACCTGGATCGCGACGATGAACGCCTGCGGGAGCGGTGCCAGGATCGACTCCAGGAAGGTGATCAGCACTGCAATCAGTGCCGGGAGTGATGTTGAGAGTCCATACGGTACCGCGGCCCAGAGTCATGCCGAGAGGTGGACCGGAGCCGCGAGTGGGAACAGCGTCGGGATTGCAAACGGTACCGGGGTCGGGAGCGGTGCCACGTCTCCACGCTAGGAGATGGCAGATGTATTAGGGTAGGCTTGCCCCTAGACTGTATAACAGATATTGGAGGCAGTGCCGCAGTCTGTGCCGGTGCTGGCTCTGCGAGGGCAATGAGGTCTCTCGCTGTCGTGAATGTCTCCAGCGTCGACGGAAGCCGGGGCTCAACCATGGTCCGGGTCGGGGAGCCAGTGTGCACCAGACTCAATGGCTCCTCCCTCGGTGCCGGAGTCAACAGTGCCAATATCGGCGCTTGTACCCTCGGTCGCTCTGGTGCTGGACGTGACTTCAAGGTTAGCAAAGAAGGTGTCAGCACCTGTTGCTGCAAAACAGTCACCTCCGGCTTGAGCACTCTCTTCTGTCCTGGAGACAGGGAACAGCGCCGAGCTACTTGCACTGGACACGGTGCTGGAGAGGTCCTGTGCCGTGGGCCTCTATCCGAGTCTCCCCGCGGTGCCGTACCTGAAGCCGCCACCAGGGCACTGCGCACCGACGCGCTCCGGGCTGGAACTTGGCGGGCCGATAGGGGATCTGAGCTAAGGGCCACCTCCATAAGGAGTTGCTTGAGCCTAAAGTCCCGCTCCTTTTTGGTTCGAGGTCTGAATGCCTTACAGATCCTACACTTCTCGGCCTGGTGAGACTCCCCAAGACACTTCAGGCAAGAGTCGTGGGGGTCTCCCGTTGGCATAGGCTTTGAGCAGATTGAACACGGCTTAAAATCCGAAGCCTTGGGCATGAGCCCGGGCAGCAGGCAGGGAGGAAGGGGGAGGACCCCTTCCAACCTGCTAAACTTAACTACAAGCCTAACTTCATAACTATACCACTATTTACCCTATACTAACTACATATATTAGAACAACTGGAACAAGTATCTAAAACCGGGAAGCAAAAGGTAGGGAGAGTGGAGGACAGCTATGCTGTGCGCTGCAGTTCCAACGACTGTGACAGGCAGTAAGAAGGAACTGAGGGGGCACTGGGTCAGCAAGGGTATATATCCAGTGCCATTAAGGCACCGCTCCAGGGGGCTCTACAGCCGACCCACCAGGTGTTGCTAGGGTAAAAATCCTCTGACGATTGTGTACGCGGCGCGCACACACCTAACTGGAATCGCTATGAGCAAACTCTCTAAGAAGAATGTCTAATTCTTTTGAAATTCAGCAAAACTTAATGGGCCCAACAAGATACTGGGGCAGTGAGTTCCACAGTTGAATTACACATTGTGGACATACAGTGCCCAATGGGTTATTGCTCAGTGTCACTGGATGTCTCTTCCCTCAGCACTACAGTGCTGCGAGGCTACAGATACGTTACACAGGCCAGGTAAAGCACTATATACAATGTACTTGAGGAAAGCTACACCCACCCTAGACTGAACATCAAAACACACGTAGATATAGAATAAATGAGCCTGGCTGGCGTTACGGCTCATGCGTGTTGCTCAGGATAAGGGTGGAGGGACATGGGCTGTGAAAGGGAGGGAGATCAGGGCAAGATGAGAGCCACGCAGATGGGGAGCTGACTCATTTGACTGCTTTTTACGGTTTGCATTGGTGAGATACGCAGTCGAGCAGCCAGTGCTGAGAGAGAACGGGTTTTGTGTGGGATAGAGGGTAGACATGCTCACTTTACGCAGCAGCTGCACCATTCTCATTAACTTGAAGTTATTAATTATTATCAATTATTTCAATTAGAGTAGTGCCTACAGGCCCCCACCCGGGATAAGGGTTCCATTGTTCTAGCTGCTGTATTTTCTTTGTGTCGGGTGCAGCACTCGAGCCTGCAAATATTCACACGGGAGTAAATATCCTAACTAAATAAATGGACCACGCGGGTGAATGAAGTGAGGCATGTCAAACTGAACACCCATGGACTGGGGGCTTAGACTGTCATTTCCTGGCCTTCCTCTAGGGCCCTGAGCCAGCAATCTGAGCCGTGCAGAGACCTCTGCATTGTGGGGGGGGAGCCCCATTCATTTCAATGGGACTCCACGCGGACATGGTAAGCAGATCCCATTGCAAGTGCAGCAGCGGTGCTTAATAAAGCTTGAGACCCGAGGAACTCTCGATGCCAACTGGCAGAGGGGTCCATAGGGGTATAAAGACTCCCTGGCTTCACCACAGAATGTCAGGTGAGGTCTCTAACGAAAGTCTGTGCAGCCCTGGCTCATTGGGAGAGGTACGCATGGCAAATCTGTGAGGAGTTCAGTACAGACGCTGAAAATAATCTTCTCTGGGCCTTGTGAGTTCAAGGCAGGTCCCCCTGACTTGAGACACATTTCCCCCAGCAGGTAGGAGACATTTATCTCCTAGTGGGCAGGGAGGCATTGTGATTCATACAACAGAAGTCAATTAGCATACTGGGTCAAACACTCACCAAGAGCTAGTGGAGCCTTGAGAAGATGTAAACAATGCAGGGCGGGGGGAGACACCCTGTTCTCCAAGTGAAGATCAAAAGGTCTGCTTTAGTACAAAATGGGTGCAGATAAACCCTCACTGAAGAAGTAAACTAACCGTGGGTTTACTTCAGGAGGCTTGGCTGAAAATTCTAGGAAGAGGGCTTGGGGTAAGCTACCCTCTAGGAAACAGGGGAACTGTGATAAAGTGAGACTGTTCTTAATGTTCTCTCTGAACACTATGTGGATGTCTCAGGGTACATCCAGACTACCCGCCATATCGGCGGGTAGCGATCGATTTTTCGGGGATCGATATATCGCGTCTCATCTAGACGCGATATATCGATCCCCGAACGCGCTCCTGTCGACTCCGGAACTCCACTGGAGTGAGCAGCAGTAGTGGAGTCAACACGGGGAGCCGCAGACATCAATCCCGCGCTGTGAGGACCCGAGGTAAATCGATCTAAGATACTTCGACTTCAGCTATGCTATTCACATAGCTGAAGTTGTGTATCTTAGATCGATACCCCCCGCAGTGTAGACCAGCCCTCAGTTTCCCCTATGCAGTTCTTAAGTATCTCGGTGGTGGGATAAGAGGGTGTGATTCTTTATATAAATCGATGGTACGCCCACATCTTGAATTCTCATCTCAAAAAAGATATACTGGCCCTAGAAAAGGTTCAGAGAACGGCAACTAAAATGATTAGGGGTTTGGAACAGGACCCATATGAGGAAAGATTAAAGAGGCTAGGACTTTTCAGCTTGGAAAAGAGGAGACTAAGGTGGGATATGATAGAGGTATATAAAATTATGAGTGATGTGGAGAAAGTGGATAAGGAAAAGTTATTTACTTATTCCCATAATACAAGAACTAGGGGCCACCAAATGAAATTAATGGGCAGCAGGTTTAAAACAAATAAAAGGAAGTTCTTTTTCACACAACGCACAGTCAACTTGTGGAACTCCTTACCTGAGGAGGTTTGTGAAGGCCAGGACTATAACAGCGTTTAAAAGAGAACTGGATAAATTCATGGAGGTTAGGTCCATTACTGACTATTAGCCAGGATGGGTAAGGAATGGTGTCCCTAGCCTCTGTTTGTCAGAGGGTGGAGATGGATAGCAGGAGAGAGATCACGTGATCATTACCTGTTAGGTTCACTCCCTCTGGGGCACCTGGCATTGGCCACTGTCAGTAGACAGGACATTGGGCTGGATGGACCTTTGGTCTGACCCAGTTCGGCCATTCTGATGTTCTGTTCAGAGCCCTAGAGGGCCAGTGTGATGGTGTCTGCACAGAGAATGGCCGACACTCTGTCTCCTGGCCACTGATGGCCTGGGCTCCTGCCCTGCAAGGTGCCAACTGAAGGTGTTGAAGAACAAAGAGACCAGGTGACCTCCTGGCCCAGGAAAGAGACAAAGGCAGAGGAGGTGCTGGAGAGTTTCAGTTTGGAGCTGGCTGAGGAAGGGGAGGGAAGCCCAGATTGGGACCCCTGGCCCCCAATATGGACCGGACTGAGGGGGTCCTGTTGTCTGTACCTACAAGCTCTGGTTTGGATTGTGTTCCTGTTGTCTAATAAACCTTCTGCCTTACTGGCTGGCTGATAGTTGCGGTGAATCACAAGAAGCCAGGGGGGCAGGGCCTTGTCTCCCCCACACTTCTTGGCAGGAATATCTTGGGATTTAAAGGTATGCATTAAAAACTGTGTTATGGCTTCGTTGCATATGTAATCATTTGTTTCCAGCATTCTTACTTTCTCTCATTTGCATCTCTGTTCTTTGATCGTAAACTAATTCTTGCTTTCACTATAAACATATCTAAGTGGGGTACGTGAAGCAGTTGGCGATCCGACGTTGAATCTCCCTGACTGGTGTGCACGAGTCCTTTAGGAGTAGCACACCTGACAGCTCTGTGAGCATTCGGTGAGCAGGTGCTGGGCACTCCACAGGGACGCTCGGTTCCCGTGTGCCTACTGCTAAGCTGTGCGGAGAGAGTGAGGCCGGCGAGGGCCCGGAAGGTGGAAGATCAAAGGCATTTGATGGCCTGTCTCCTGCTCTCTTTGGGTGATCTCTTTTGAGTGCTCCCCAAAACTTCTAGCTTTACTAACCCTTCCCCCCACAAAGTTCTGGCTGGGGACTAGGCAGGCATCACTATGCCCAAGTCAATACTAGAAAAGTTATTCTAACCACTCAGGTCATGAATAAACAGAGTGTGCCCTCCCACTCGGAACCTGTCTCTCCCACATGCCAGGGCCTGGACTGACCCTGCCCAGCCTCACTTCCTCCAAGGTCATGAAATCAAGGCCCACTTTATGCCCTGATCCCCCAGAGGGGCACCCGAGGACAGGGCAGGCAGTCTGTCCCCAGGTTCTGGGGAATGCAGAGTCCCGCCACTGAGCCGCCCCAGCTCCTCGCCTCTGCTTAAAAGTTTTTACTGCCTGGTGGCTGCTGGCTCCTTGAAGAATATCTAAAGTGAAAGCAATAACCCTGACAAAGGATCCTCCATGCTCCGCCAAGCCTCTCAGAGATTGGTAATGATGGATGCAGCTCATATGCTGCTGGAGGGTAATTCATTTAGACTCCCCGCACTGCGATTCTCACCAGCTGCTCTGTCGAGTTTATCCCGCCGACCAACCCCTTTCTCATTACAGTGATCCTGTTATTGCTCCCCTCTCCCAGGTCAGGCAGCATGACGGCCCCCCGAGAGCCAGGCTCTGGAGTTACTCACTTTCCAGCCTCTGAACCAGCGCTTTATCCTTCACTACCACTTCGGGCTTCATGCTCAGGGCTTCAATGGGGATGTAGAGAACCGTGCGGCCCTTCATTTTCGAACGTGTATCTGGAGAAGGGAGAGACAGATGGAGCTGCTGGCCACAATCAAACCCTCTCTCTGGGTCCTCTCTCCTGCACTGGCTTTGGGGCTGAGGGGGAGAAGAGGCGTCTTTTTTCTCTGGTTTTATTTTCTCAGAAGAATTGGAGAATGGCCCACGGTGCCTTTCACCTCTAGGGACCAGCTCCAATCAGGGAACACTGACAGGCTCAAAGAGGGTCAGTGAATGGGATACGAAGCCTTTCACCACTAAGGACCAATTCCACCCTGGCCCTCGGTCAGTGGTGACAAAGATGAAGCGGGTGAGGTGGTACCTTCGGCTCTGTGGAGCTCAAAGACTTGTCTCTTCCCCATAAGAAGCTGGTCCAACAAAAGATATTACTTCACCCACTTGTATCTCTCATATGCTGGGACCAACACACACTGCAAACACCAGTGGTGCCAAACTCATTCTCCTCTGAAAGCCGGAAATCATAGAAGCATAGAATATCAGGGATGGAAGGGAACTCTGGAGGTCATCTAGTCCAACCCCCGTTCAAAGCAGGACCAATTCCCAACGAAATCATGAATGGTGCTGTGCAAAATCCAGCCGAGCATCCCGTTTTGTAGTGGGGACATCATCGGAGTCTCCGGAATAGGAGAGCCCAGAGCAGGCCAACAAATGTGTAACAAGAAACTGGCCAGGTACCGACATCCTGATGGAGAGAACCAGACGAGGGCAAGCAGTGGTCACTCTACCTGTGAGAGAGGTCATGAAGTGGTATATTTCCGAGAAGAATTCATTCTTGATGCTCTCGGGCCAACTGGTGTTGTGGAAGAGGCGGGGGAGGAAGACACTATTGAGAATTCGCATGAGGGAATCAATGTAGGGTCTCCGGACAGTGCCAAACTGCACTGTCTTCTGGAAATTCTCAGCGGTGATCTCGGCATTCTCATGGCGGATGAAGTAAGTCAGCTGTTTCTGCTCCTGTGAGGGCCAGCCAATGACAGGGTGAGGTTAATTAGCAGCGCACTTTGCCCCCTCATTGTATTTATGGGGGATGCGTCTTGTCCCCACATCCAACACGCAGAGTTAAAGCAATGGGCCACACGTGTGAAACATAATCAGAACAACGAAATGATAGTCATGAAAAAGATACAACAGGGATAAGCTGGCCTGGCTTCTGCACCTCTCTTACCTGTTAGAATTCCCTGAGCATCTCAGCCAAAGAGTGAATAAAGGAGAACGGGCTGACGTCATGTATTTAGCATTTCAAAAAGCTTTAGGCAAAATCCGTCGCAAAAGGCTTTTAAGGAAACTAAGATCTGGAGCCTGCAAACATTTATGCCCGTGCTTAATTTTATGAATGTGATGAGCCTGCCATGGAAGGCACCATGCTGAACCACCAGGGTCCCTTCCCCCTCAACATCCCCTGCAGCACAGCGACCCCTAGCGCTGGGGCATTAGGATCAGCAATAACTCATAGGTGAGAATGTCTCCAAGCAACTAGTCCCTGGTTAGCTCACGAGGCCAACAGGATGGCAGCACAAACTGATACGACTGCCGCTCCTCCACGGGAACTCTTGTAGGATCTAGGCAGCACGGTGCCAAACAAACCTGATGTGGCATGGTCTGCTCAACCTTCAGTCCAGCAAACTCATCTATGTAGACGACGAGCAATTGCTTGCTGATATCCTTCAGAAAGAGATCCAGGGTTGCAGCGTGCTCTTCTGTCCACATGTCGTCCCTTAGGCCACTCAGGACCACCCGGCTTCGGATGCAGGGTTTCTGGGGAAAGAGGACAGGACAGCGACAGCTTTAGCAAAGCCAAAGAGAGATGGGACAGTGGTTTCTGTGAGGTGGACACCTGCTTCTCTCCGAATTGGACTGAAACACAGGCACAGCCTTCCCATTTCACAGAGCGGGCCTGAGAATGGCCATCAAATGGGAGTGGATTCTCCTCCGCATCAACCTGCACTGCACTGGGATTGGATACCAGAAAGTGAAAGCCTCCTGATCTCATTGCAAATCCTCATTAGCCAATCGCTGTCCCCTGAGGCCCCTCAGGAATGTATAGGAGAGGCTAATTTGTCAAAGTAGTTGAAAGACAATCAAAGCTTCCATAGCTTTCTGGGCCACGCTGTTAGGCAACCTGATCCTTGCTGGGTAGGAGAAGGTAAGAGACAACAAAGGGCCAAAATGTAAGGAATGAAAGAAGCAAATTCTGAGCTAAGCACAGAAGCTGTCTGGGTTTGGAAGGGTTTTTTTAGAACAGACATTAAGCTTTGTCTCCATTTCTCATTCTCAGGACCGTCTAAAGAAAATCTGGGAATTAGGATCAAATTAAGGTAACGTCTTGCATGAAGGTTTAGAGCCAGATGTTACCTGCATTAATGTGACAAAACTCGATACTGTGCCATGCAAGCACCCTCCTTCCTTCTATCTTTTCTGGTCAAGGCTGTGAGTGAGGACGTGCCTGATGGCAGGTTAGAACACAGTTCAGACACGGTATCCCATCCCCTCCGTGTGACTGATCGGAGAGGGGAGGATGGATTAATGTTCATTGCCAGTAATCATCATCAGAATCACTTACGGTGCCATCGAATCTGCAAGTGCTTTGCAGCGTGAAATGCAACACTCAGACGGGGGAACGAGGCAGCCATTTCACCGTTCCACAGGGAGTTTAAGACAGAAAATGAAGGTGGATTCCACATCCAACTGCAGTGGCAGCGGGGAATTTAGAGAGGTAAAGTGGGATCACCAGAGCTGGAAGCTGGCCAGGACATCGAGATAACATATTAGTCGTTCCATGTATAGGAAAGTCTTGTATTTGATGGCCATCCTTTCTCACCCCAGCCCCGTCATAGAGGCTGCGTCATCCTTTCGTGATATTACTGAAAGGGAATGTCATATCCTCAAGCACAGCATGGGTGATACAATGGTCCACAAAGGACATCGGGGCCCTCTGACCTACCAGATCCACCTCTTTTTCTTCTGGGATGGTGACTGCACCCACGTCTGCCTCACCTTCTCCCTCGCCATCGCAAGGTCCAAGAGGACTGACTCCTTGGAGAAGACAAAATGTAAAGACACAAAAAATAAGGGGCTCTTCTCTGAGCCTTGACACTTTCCCTCTCTTTTAATGACTAGTGAGTTTAGCACAGGTGGAAGGTGTCAGCTCAACAGCCCCTGGAGAATGAATCATAGAAATGTAGGGCTGGAAGAGACCTCAGTAGGTCATCTAAGTCCAGTCTGCATTATTCTAGACCACCTTGACAGGTGGCTGTCTAACCTGTCCTTAAAAACCTCTAGTGACAGAGATTCCACAACCTCCCTAGGCAATTTGTTTCAGTGCTTAATTAGGAAAAATTTCCTTGCTGGAAGGGTAATCTCCCTTGCTACAATTTAAGCCCATTACTTCTTGCCCTGTCCTCAGTGGATAAGAACAATTTATCACCCTCGTCTTTATAACCACCCTTGATACAGGTGAAGACCCCTCTCAGTCTTCTCTTCTCCAGACTAAACAAACCCAATTTTTTCACTCTTTCCTCATAGGTCATGTTTTCTAGACCTTTCATCATTTTTGTTGCTCTCCTCTGGACTTTCTCCAATCTGTCCACAACTTTCCCGAAGTCTGTACATCGAACTACAGCTGAGGCCTTATCAGTGCTGACGGCCATGGCAGAATTACTTCTCACCCCTTGCTTACAATACTCCTGCTAATACAGCCCAGAATGAGGTTTGCTTTTTTTTGCAACAGCGTTACCTGGCTGACTCCACCACCTCCCTAGGGAACCCATTCCAGTGCTTCACCACCCTCCTCGTGAAAAAGATTTTCCTAATATCCAACCTAAACCTCCCACACTGCAACTTGAGACCATCGCTCTTTGTTCTGTCATCCGGTACCACTGAGAACAGCCTAGATCCAGATCTAGATCCAGAATGGCTGCCAGATGGGAGCATTCAGTCACCACTGAGCCACCTTGGAAGTGGTGCCTTTGAGCTGAAAGCTTCTATATCCTATTCCCCGATTTTGTAAAGCAACCCATCCGCCCTGACCTGAGGCCAAAATGGAAACAGCGCCCTTGATACGAAAGGCCCAGTGTCCTACTCCCTAAGCCAGCCAGACAGTTCTCATCAACCTGAAGCCAAACTGGAACTGGATATGAAAGTCCCCATTATCCCATTCCCCAAACCCTCGAGCGAACAGTAAACCCTGAGCACAACAAAACAGCTTCATTAGTAACCGACTATTCCATTGTCACGGCACATGGAAAGAGAGATGAGGAAAAGGAAACAGGACCGTAAGAAGAGATGAAGGCTCATGGATTTTGGAGCACTTTGTGATGCGGGTTCCTAAAGCACTGTGAGCCTCCCTCGAGCCGAGTGACAAGGCCGCCTCATGAGCCTTTCTAATACATTAGGTTACGGAAGCGTGACGTACAGCTAAATGCTTCTGTTCCTAAACTTCGGCACCACAAACGCAACACCCTGTAAACCCAGCAGAGAGGGACCTCGGGGACACTTACAATGTTGTCACAAAGTGTGACAAATTAACCGTCAAGCTGAAACAGAAACTCTCTAATATCAACTCTTTAAATTAACTGTCCCCCACCCACACCCCTTGCTCCTCAAATCAAATGCAGTGGGACACTCCACTGCCCATAAGGAGCCATCATTTATGTTTCAGTTACACCAGAATCCAGAGTGAGGCACCCTCTGCACATAGTGAGGGAATGAAGAACAGTCGCCTTCTGATTGGCCACAAATACTTTTCCTTAATATGAAACTGTTAACAAGCAAATGTATGGGTTGGTGAAAGGTGCCAGCTTGGCCTTCCCCAGACATGGAGTCCTTCATTTATCACCAAAGCTGGTACAGCTGGGCAGCAGCAGAGTAAATTCCCCCACACCTTCCCCAGTTCATACACTGTCCACATCAGTATGCTGCAGCCAGGGGAATCCCTTGTAGGGAAGACAAGAGTTTAGTCTACCTGGGCTAGATTTTAAAGGTATTTGGGTGCCTAACTCCCATAGATTTAAAATCGATGCCTATAGCGCATTTGGCCTTTGCGTCTCCGCCGAGGCTGCCAGCACTGGAGCAGACGGTGATGATAATTGTAATGTGGAACTGTCCTGAATTCATTTCACAAGTGGTAATCAAATGGCATCAGGTGGGTATGAATTGCAGCCACTCCTGACCCACGCCAGTTCTACACCCGTGACCCAGAGGTGGAAGAGACCAATCTCCATCTCGGCCCCGCCATGAGCTAGCGATCCCCACCCTTTAGCATTCCACGATCATGTATAAAAGCTGCTTTGGAATTTCTCTCAATCTGAATTCACGGCTAAACAACCAGCAGGCTAGAATCTCACTGAGCGATGTAGCAATCTGCTCACTCAAACAGACCCACCTTTGGTTCTGCATTTCTAGAGCATGAGCCCTAGTCACAGAATCAGGGAAGTGAGAGTTGGAAAGCTATCTTGCCCAGGTCCAGCACAGATCACCTCAAAACTCGGGAATTTCAGGTCTCGTCTAGGAGACCCCCACACCAGGTGTCCCAGTAGCAAACCTCCCTGTAATCATCTGCATATCAGGTCTGAAATCTCTAGAGACTCAAATCCTAAAACTATGGTTTGCTCCTTCCACATTTCTGAGCCCAGGTAAAGTCTTGTTTGCTTCCCATGAAAGAGCCTGTGGGGTGCTTTTTGTAAGAGTCGGGATTTGCTCTGGTATCCTCAGCTAAAACGTTCATTCCTCCCACTCCTCTCTGCTGTGCTCTACTTAAGTGACTGCATTTCACGGGTGAAATTAAATCTAGAGGGAAGCAAGAGCCACACCTAGACATCATCGCTCCCAGTGCTAATTAACAATTTCCAGGGGCATAACTACCCCACCAGCGCAGAAAAAAGCCAAGACTAGAGGAAACCTGAAAACACCCCGGGAAAGATCCAAAACAATGAGTTAGACTATCACACTGGCAGATACTTCACTACCGTAACAGGTGCAAAGCTGAGGCTGGTTCTCAACAAATACAGAATCGGTGACATAAACTAGATATGGAAACCGGGAGACACGGTTCCAAGCTAGAGAGAAGTGACGGTGCAAGCCAGCGTGACAAAGGAGGAGAAATTGAGACAGAGAGACTTCCTACTGCGGCATCTGAAATAAGAGGGAGTACCACAGAAATATCCTCAAACTATCAGGAATCACACACGACTTTTCATCCCAAAGCTAGAGCAGCTTTTCACTGCTCGGAGCTGAGGGAGAGTCTCCTTTCACCCAAGTGCTAGGGGCCTGAGCTTCTGGAGCAGGAGGAACTATGGGCCAGGGCAGGATTGTCCGCAGCCAGCTAGCCCATCCTGCTGCAACTACGCAGATACTCTTAGCAGGCCAACTCAACTAAAGCTAGCTTGGGTATGCCACCACATGCCGCCATTGCCTCTCCTGACAGCTGTGCACACAATACCCTGAGTTCCAGATCTGCCTCTGCTGTGCGGCTCTGAGCCACCACTGTGCCCAGTGCAGGACCTCCTGGCTGTCACTAGCCATCACCTGTTCAAATCCAGGCGCCTCTAATACTCGCGACCTCATTTTAGAAATTTGGACCCCGATCTTCAGAGGGGCTGAGAATCCCCAGCTCCTAACGGCACCAGCGGGCGTTGGGGGTGCTCTGCAGTTCGGAAAATCAGGCTCAGGGTGTCCTAATATAAGAACCCAAAAACCGAGGGGCCACCTCTAAAGGGATGTTACCGTGAACAGCTACCTAGACAAGATGGGTGAGGCAATACTGGACCAACTTCCGTAGGTGGGAGCAACCAGGGACAGACATGGCTACAAAAACGGCCAGGGAGACAAACAGGCCAGGGGAAACAGCTGCCAACAGGGGAGGTCTGATGACTCAGGGTACGTCAAGGGGGACCAGCAGGCGGTCAGGCCATGCCTGGATGCTGGTGTTACAGACCTAATCTTTGCTGCCTTTCCTCTTGTCTTCTGTTTCATGCTCCCTTGTCCCTAATCAAACCCTCTGCACTGGCTGACAAACCCTCCCGCGGCTTTATCTCCCAGGGAGCCTGCCTGTGGAAGTGCTTCCCAATTCAGCCAGCATTCAGCTGCCTGACAGGGGATGTCATTTCACTGCCTGTCGCGGCAGACTGGATTGGAGCAGAAGCTCTGAGTGGAGCTGGCTTCGTGCACGTTACATTAGGCAGTGATGATCACTGGAACGTAAGAGCTAGCGTGAGCTCTGAAGAGCTGCTGCTGGAAATCCGGGTGGGTTACTGTGGTAACACACTGAAGGGAAACAATTTGAGGTGGGGGGGAGCTCACAGACCTGGTTAAGATAAACATCTCCCGCTAGGAGTTTTAAATGATAAGCCTGAAGGTAGGAATGATTGAAAAGACAGCATAGATCGGGGGTCCGACACTGAGAGACAGAGCTTTTCACCTCTAGCGCATCAGTTCCAGTATTGTCTCTCATGTGGGTTTGGGGGGGCAAGGAATGGGATAGAGGGCCTTTCACCTCTAGGCCACTGGTTCTGATCCAGCCCCACACGGGGAGCGCTGGCTGGCTCTTGGGAGGCAGGGAGTGGGACACGGGGCCTTTCACCTCTAGAGCAGTGACTGCATCTGGCACCACGTCCAAGATGATTGGTCAGTTTAGGGAGTGGGATGAAGAGCCAACCACAGTTGTAATCCAGCCCCAGGTTGATGGCTTTTTTACCAAACCCCCCCAAATATTATAACTATTGTAACGGCAGCTGGGGCTTCAGGGTGCCCATAATAAACAAGACTAGCAGCTGTCTTCAGCTCGCCTGTATCTGGAATTGGGTGAAGAGTCGGGCTGCGCTTTACTCCCTATATCAGGAGGCCATGAAGTAACACTGGTTTTGATTTAACAAGGTGAGGCCTAACTGGACATTTTTCTGTCCGGTGTAATATCCCACCCTCACAGCTCCAGCAGTGTAGACAGCACCCAGATTGCTGCCTGGGGTTTAGCCAGCATCTCCTGTGGACCTGTAGTTACACCACCGCACTAGGACCCACGAGACCCGGCGTCTATTCCTGGCTCTGCCTGAGATGTGCTGTATAGCCGCTGGCGAGCTCCCGTGCCTGTGTTTCATTCTCATCCTTTGTCTAGCGAGACTGTTAGCTCTGCGACAGAGACTATCCCTCACCGGGTGTTTGTAGGATGCATCACTGCAGGTGCTACTGTCATCAGAACAGACTTGCTGAGAGCTGGTTAGATCAGCAGTTTGTCACCTTTTTTCATTTGCGGGCCCCTGAACATTTTGGTATGGAGGTGCGGCCCCCTTTGGAAATGATAGACAGTCTGCAGACCCCCCACAGACCACAGGTTGAAAACCATTGTTCTATGGGAAAAACCACCTTTCACGGACCCCTTAGATATAGTCTGCAGACCTCCAGGGCTCCGGGGACCACAGGTTGAAAACCACTGGGTTAGATGAATTTTATGGTGACTAAAATGCCCAAACCCTGTCCAGGACAATGCTGGCACAAGAAGAAAAGGGAGAAAGAAATAAATCTAGGCTGGAAATGAGAAGAAGGTTTCTAACTCTAACCCGACCTTCCTCCCGTGGTTTCCTCATCTGGAGCAGGGCAGATTTGAAAGATCTGTCTCCTAGTGGGGTCCAGGTGCCTGGGCTAGGCACAACCCAGGTCTGAGGTTCTCATGGTGCGGGAGGTTTAGAGAGAGGTTCTGGAACAGCCCCGCAATAGGAATAGTGGGGGGCAAACAACTACTTTGAAGCTGGAGCTTGTTAAGTTTAAACGGGCTGTGACAGGGTGACCAGGGACTGGACTCCATGACCCAGGAGGACCTTGTCAGTCCTGTGTACAAGGGTGGAGCTGCAACGGTCAAAACAATGACGGGGAATCTGAAGGGCCTGCAGCTCTCACCACTTGAAAACCAGGACCTAAGACGAGGCCCAAGAGGCTGCAGTCTGGCCAGATGTCTAGTTACTGACATGACCTTTGCACCCGGGTTTGGTCCAAAATAGGGTGTATAGAGCTAGTGGCCAGATTTGTTGAGGTGCTGAGCACTTGTGACCCCCAGGAAGCCGCGGGGCACTCAGAGAGTTGGATCACATGAGCAGCAGGCAGCGCTAGAGAAGGGTTTGGGGAAATACCAGTCTCCTCTGGGGGTGGTGACGGCAGACCCACTTCACTGTCCGATACCAAGGAGGGTCCCTGCACAGCACTTTTGCGCTGCTTTTTGTCCCCGGGCGTGCCACGGCGGCGAGCACTCATTGTTCACCAATGGCTCTGTGAAAAAAACAAACCTGTATTTAGGAAACCGACTGCACAACCAGAAGGAAAAACAGTCTAACAGAGCAGGCGGGACAGTCAAGGCCCTATTCCCAGCTCTGGGAGGGCAGTGGGAGCTAGAGGATTAGAGTGGAGCCGGGGGCTGGGAACCAGGACTCCTGGGTTCTCTCCCCGGTTCTGGGAGGGGAGTGGGGGCTGGTGGTTGGAGCAGGGGGGGCTGGGAGCCAGGACTCCTGGGTTCTCTCTCCGGTTCTGAGAGGGCAGTGGGGGCTGGTGAGTTAGAGCGGGCTGGGGGGGGCTGGGACCCAGGACTCCTGGGTTCTCTCCCTGATTCTAGAAGAGGCGTGGGGTTCCGCTGCCCCTCCCGCACCTGCAGCTCCCCTCCCCCACAGCTATCCCCACCTGCCTCCTTCCACTTCTCTGCCCACCTCTCCCCCAGCTTCCCTATCCACCTGTCCCTTCCCCCACCTACTCTCTCCCTCTGCAGCCTATCGACTCCCCTCACTTGCCCTCTCCCTCACACCTACCCCTCCCTCTGCAACCTGCCCCTCACCTCACCTCCACACCCACCCCTCCCACCTGCCCCTTCCTCCACCATGCCTCCCCCACCTTTTCACATCTGTCCCTTCCTTCAACCTGCCCATCCCCACACCCTTTCCACCTGGCCCTCCTCTCCCCCAGCTGCCCCTTCCTTCAACCTGCCCCCTCCCCCCACATATTTCCACCTCCCCTTCATATCTGCCCCTCCCAACTTGCTCCCACCACACACTTCCCCCTCCCCCACAGCTATTCTCTCCTTCAATCTTCTGCCACCCCTTCACATCTGCCCCTACCCCCACAGCTCCAGCTGCCCCTCCTTCAACCTAACTTCCCACTCCCCTTTCCACCTGCCCCTTCCTCCATCTTCAACCTACCACTTGCCCTCTCCCTCTGCAACCTGCCGCTGCTCCCACAGTTACCTCTCCCACCTGCCCCTTCCTCCATCATGCCTCCCCCACCTCTTCACTTCTGTCCCTTCCCTCAGCTACCCCCTCCTTCAACCTGCTCCTCCACCATGCCTCTCCCACCCCTTCACATCTGTCCCTTCCCTCACCTGCCCCCTCCCACCTGCTCCCTCCTCCAGGTACTTCCTCCTTCAACCTGCCCCTCCCCTCACTCCTCTGCCAGGCCTCCCCACCCCTTCACATCAGTCTCTTCCTTCCCCTCACCTGCCCCCTCCCCCACACACTTCCCCCTCCCCTTCGCATCTGCCCCTGCCCCCCCAGCTACCCCCCTCCTTCAACCTGCCCCTCCCCTCACTCCTCTGCCAGGCCTCCCCACCCCTTCACATCAGTCTCTTCCTTCCCCTCACCTGCCCCCTCCCCCACACACTTCCCCCTCCCCTTCGCATCTGCCCCTGCCCCCCCAGCTACCCCCTCCTTCAACCTGCCCCTCCCCTCACTCCTCTGCCAGGCCTCCCCACCCCTTCACATCAGTCCCTTCCCTCCCCTCACCTGCCCCCTCCCCCACACACTTCCCCCTCCCCTTCGCATCTGCCCCTGCCCCCCCAGCTACCCCCTCCTTCAACCTGCCCCTCCCCTCACTCCTCTGCCAGGCCTCCCCACCCCTTCACATCAGTCCCTTCCTTCCCCTCACCTCCCCCTCCCCCACACACTTCCCCCTCCCCTTCGCATCTGCCCCTGCCCCCCCAGCTACCCCCTCCTTCAACCTGCCCCTCCCCTCACTCCTCTGCCAGGCCTCCCCACCCCTTCACATCAGTCCCTTCCCTTCCCTCACCTGCCCCCTCCCCCACACACTTCCCCCTCCCCTTCGCATCTGCCCCTGCCCCCCCAGCTACCCCCTCCTTCAACCTGCCCCTCCCCTCACTCCTCTGCCAGGCCTCCCCACCCCTTCACATCAGTCCCTTCCTTCCCCTCACCTGCCCCCTCCCCCACACACTTCCCCCTCCCCTTCGCATCTGCCCCTGCCCCCCCAGCTACCCCCTCCTTCAACCTGCCCCTCCCCTCACTCCTCTGCCAGGCCTCCCCACCCCTTCACATCAGTCCCTTCCCTCCCCTCACCTGCCCCCTCCCCCACACACTTCCCCCCTCCCCTTCGCATCTGCCCCTGCCCCCCCCAGCTACCCCCTCCTTCAACCTGCCCCTCCCCTCACTCCTCTGCCAGGCCTCCCCACCCCTTCACATCAGTCCCTTCCCTCCCCTCACCTGCCCCCTCCCCCACACACTTCCCCCTCCCCTTCGCATCTGCCCCTGCCCCCCCAGTTACCCCCTCCTTCAACCTGCCCCTCCCCTCACTCCTCTGCCAGGCCTCCCCACCCCTTCACATCAGTCCCTTCCCTCCCCTCACCTGCCCCCTCCCCCACACACTTCCCCCTCCCCTTCGCATCTGCCCCTGCCCCCCCCAGCTACCCCCTCCTTCAACCTGCCCCTCCCCTCACTCCTCTGCCAGGCCTCCCCACCCCTTCACATCAGTCCCTTCCCTCCCCTCACCTGCCCCCTCCCCCACACACTTCCCCCTCCCCCACACCTCACTCCCACCCCACCTCACTGCTGCCCCGCACGCGCCGCTCCAACTCGCCCCTCAGGCCCCGCCCACCCGCAGCGTCTCCCCGGGCAACCGAGCAACGGACGCTGCGGGGCGGAGCGCGAGCCAGGGCGGGAGCCAATCAGGAGAGGACCGGGGGAAGAAGCGCGCGCCTCTTGAGCGGCGGTTGGGGCGAGGGGAGGGGAGCGCGCGCCGCTTGAGTGACAAATGGGGAGGAGGAGCAACTGTGATGGGAGGCCGCCCTGTCAATCCTACCGAAAGAGGCTTCTGATTGGAGAACCGGCGAGAAAAAGAAGGGATGGGCGGGACTAATAAAAATGTCAATCTAGCCCAGGGAGGAAGCTGATTGGAGGGATGGGGGAAAGGCGTGGGAAGAAGGAGAGCGTCCCCCTCAAATTCCCTGAGGAGGAATTGAATCCTACGCCCCGCAAGGTTTGGATAACAGCTCCCATCATGCACCGGGAGGGGGTTGCCAATGAGACCTTAGCATCAGTCCCAGAATCCATTGCACCGACCAAACAGGAGCAGAGCTCCCCCAATAGATTGCTGTACCCCAATGTGAGCAACGGTCCCAGAATGCATTGCTGCACCCACTATGAGCCACAGGCTCTGAGCGGAACTCCCAGAATGCATTGCTACACACGCACTATGAGCTGCCAGCCCAGAGCGGAACTCCCAGAATGCATTGCTACACATGCACTATGAGCTGCCGGCCCAGAGCAGAGCTCCCAGAATGCATTGCTACACACACTATGAGCCACATGCCTGGAGCAAAGGTCCCAGAATGCATTGCTCCACATACTATGCAGCGGAACTCCCAGAATGCATTGCTACACACGCACTATGAGCTGCCAGCCCAGAGCGGAACTCCCAGAATGCATTGCTACACATGCACTATGAGCTGCCGGCCCGGAGCAGAGCTCCCAGAATGCATTGCTACACACACTATGAGCCACATGCCTGGAGCAAAGGTCCCAGAATGCATTGCTCCACACACTATGCAGCGGAACTCCCAGAATGCATTGCTGCACACGCTATGAGCTGCAGGTCCAGAACGGAGGTCCCAGAATGCATTGCTACACACACTATGAGCCGCAGGCCTGGAGTGGAGGTCCCAGAATGCATTGCTCCACACCCTACGAGCCGCAGACCCATGGAATGGGAACACTTTATGTACCCAGTTTCTCGAGAATCTGGAGCCAGCCGGTTCCCCTGATTGGACCTAGCCCTAGCAATCACTCATTCCCTAGTTGTGTCTGGTCCCTACCCAACAGAGTAAGATGCTCTTTGTGCCAGAAGCTTGCTGGGTGACTGGGGTGGCAGTGGGACAGACGCCTCTCACCCTCCTCCCGGACAGATGCAAACCATCCTAAGAGGATAGTACTTGGTGGAGGCTGGTGGACTTCCCCCAGGAACACTGGCCGGCACCAGCTTGGCCTATGAGATGTCACCTTCTTCAGTCCTGGAGCAGAGCCCAGTTGCCGACACACCTGGTTTCCAAGCTGCACAGCGGACGACGGTGCCTTTCCTGGCACTCTGACGTCCGCTGCTCTCTGGTCAGCCTGGGAAGCCCATGGCAGTCCCAGATAATTGGCCTGTTCCCGACAAGCCTTGGTATGAAACCCCAGCCCCTCCCCTGGCTGCCGACGGCACCTGCTAGTGCAGCGGATGCCTGATTGATGGGAGCGGAGGAGGAAAAGTCCCACGATAGCAGAGCCAGGAGGATGGGGGAATAAAGGGCCTTTCCCTTCTGTTTTACTGCTCCTCAGTCACTTACTGCAAGAAGTGCCATTCACGGGGTGCAGTACATCCCACCTCTGCCATCAGTTGTCACGGAGTCACCGGGCGGTGCTCTGAATCTGCTCGATACAAAGCCAGGCAGGACTCTGCGGGAGCCTCATCTCTCGGAGCAGACTGTCTCCAGGGCAGGAAGCTTCCACAGCTTCCATCTTCCTGGGTCTGACCTCAGGGCATCCAGCATCCCCTTCCACGCCATGCACTTCCCGCAGCGAGTCCACACAGGTGGGGTCCTGGGGAAGCCAGAGGGTCCTGCCCCCCAACTCCGCAGCCAGACGTGACTCTCAGCCAGCCAGTAGAACAGAAGGTTTATTAGACTACAGGAACACAGTCCAGACCAGAGCTTGTAGGTACAGAGAACAGGACCCCTCGGTCAGGTCCATCTTGGGGCAGGGAGGCCAGAGACCCTCTGCCCTCCCTCCATTTCTCCAGCCAGCTCCAAACTGAAACTCTCCAGCCCCTCCTCTGCCTTTGTCCCTTTCCGGGGCCAGGAGGCCACCTGGTCTCTTTGTTCTCCAACACCTTCAGTTGGCACCTTGCAGGGGAGGGGCCCAGGCCATCAGTGGCCAGGAGACAGAGTGTCGACCATTCTCTGTGCAGACACCATCACACTGGCCCTCTCAGGCCCTGCACCTATCACAACCCCTTATCCCACCACCTAGATACTTAAGAACTGCATAGGGGAAACTGAGGCACCCACACACTATTCAGAATAAATATTAAGAACATTCCCACTTCATCACACCATTCCTGTACACACCATCTATTCATCCACTCATCCCCATACACAGCCTTCCATCCATCTGCATACACAGCTATCCATCCATCCGTCCGTCCCCGTAAATGCCATCCATCCATCCATCCATCCCCATACACAGCTATCCATCCATCCATCCATCCATCCATCCATCCCCATACACAGCTATCCATCCATCCATCCATCCATCCCCATACACAGCTATCCATCCATCCCTCCCCATACACAGCTATCCGTCCATCCATCCATCCATCCATCCATCCCCATACACAGCTATCCGTCCATCCATCCATCCATCCATCCTCATACACGCCATCTATCCACCCACTCATCTGTCCCCATACACGCCATCTATCCACCCATCCATCCCCGTATACGCCATCCATCCATCTATCCATCCATCCCCGTAATGCCATCTATCCACCCACTCATCTGTCCCCGTACAAGCCATCCATCCATCCATCCCCATACACAGCTATCTGTCCGTCCATCCATCCATCCCCATGCACGGCATCTATCCACCCATCTGTCCCCATAAATGCCATCCATCCATCCCCATACACAGCTATCCATCCATCAATCCATCCATTCATCCCCATACACAGCTATCCATCCATCCATCCATCCCCATACACAGCTATCCATCCATCAATCCATCCATTCATCCCCATACACAGCTATCCATCCATCCATCCATCCATTCATCCCCATACACAGCTATCCATCCATCCATCCATCCGTCCCCATACACGCCATATATCCACCCATCCGTCCCTGTACACACCACCCATCCATCCCCAAACACGCCATCCATCCATCCCCATACACAGCTATCCATCCCTCCATCCATCCCCATACACAGCTATCCGTCCATCCATCCATCCATCCCTCCATCCATCCCCATACACAGCTATCCGTCCATCCATCCATCCCCATACACAGCTATCCGTCCATCCATCCATCCCTCCATCCATCCATCCATCCATCCTGGATTCTCCCGGCTCCCTCCCCCAGTGATCCTGCTCCCACCCTTGTCCCCCCCACTGCCCCACCCAGTGGTGACCTCACTCCCATTCCAGCCAATGGGGTGGCAGAACAGCTCCTGCGCGGAAGGCACCATTGTGACATCGCCCGTTTACATACGATTTGCAGCAGTCGGTTACCGACCCCCCCGGTGCCGGCGACAGGAGCCCGGCATCCGAGTGCCTCCCTCCCACTCGCACCGTGAGCAGAGCTGGGTGGCGGGGGCGCTCCTGGCCGGGGGTAACCCTGGCGCTAGGGGCTGTCGGGTGGGGAGACCACCCCAGATCCAGCGCCCCCTAGAGGGGACAGGCCCCTGCCCCATTCCCTGCTCCCCCGAGCCAGCCAGTCCCTGCCCTGGGGCCGGGTGGGAACCAGTGCCCCCTAGAGGAGACAGGCCCCTGCCCCATTCCCTGCCCCCCTGAGCCAGCCAGTCCCCACCCTGGGGCTGGGTGGGAGCTGGCGCCCCCTAGAGGGGACAGGCCCCTGCCCCATTCCCTGCCCCCCCGAGCCAGCCAGTCCCTGCCCTGGAGCCAGGTGGGAACCAGCGCCCCCTAGAGGGGACAGGCCCCTGCCCCATTCCCTGCCCCCCAGAGCCAGCCAGTCCCCGCTCTGGGGCTGAAGGGGAGCCGGCGCCCCCTAGAGAGGACAGGCCCCTGCCCCATTCCCTGCTCCAGCCAGTCGTAACGTGGCCATTGGTTGTCTCTCTCTCCTCAGGCCATGGCTGCCCACGTGCCTCTGCCCCCTGGCCTGCCCCAGCTGTTCAAAGCCGGCACCAGGTACTTCTCCGGCCTGCAAGAGTCGCTCTTCAGCCACATCACGGCCTGCCGGGCCCTGGCCCTGTGCCTGCGCACCTCCTACGGGCCGCAGGGCCGCAACAAACTGCTGATCACCCACCTGGGCAAGGCCCTGTGCACGGCCCACGCCGGCACCATCCTACGGGAGCTGGAGCTGGAGAACCCGGTGGCCCGGATGCTGAGCGCGGCCAGCCAGGCCCAGGAGGAGGAGACGGGCGACGGGGCCAACGCCGTGGTGCTGCTGGCCGGGGCGCTGCTGGACAACGCCGAGAAGCTGCTGCGCGCTGGCCTGCCCGTGGCCGCCGTGCGGGATGGCTACGACGCAGCCTGCAAGGAAGCCGTGCGGCTGCTGCCCAGCCTGGCCTGCCACGGGCTGGCGGATCTCCGGGACCCGGATGGGGTGGCCTGGGCCCTGCGCGCCGCCATGGGCAGCAAGCTCTTCGGCTACCAGGATTTCCTGGCCGGGCTGGTGGCTCGGTGCTGCGTGGCTGCACTGAGCCCGGAAGGCGCCTTCGAGCCCGATAACGTGCGCCTTTGCAAGGTGCCGGGGGGCGGCGTCACCGACTCCTGCCTGCTGGAGGGGATGGTCTTCTGCACGGAGGCCGAGAGCCGGGTGCACCAGGCACACAAGGCCCGGATCGCCGTGTACTGCTGCCCCTTCGCACTGGCCCGTGGTGAGGCCAAGGACACGGTGCTGTTCCAGGGGGCAGCGGAGATGCGGGCGTACGGCGACGCCGAGGAGGAGCTGCTGGGGCAGCGTGTCCGGGCCATTGCCGAGGAAGGGGCCGGCGTGGTGGTGGTGGGCGGGCGGGTGGACCCGCTGGCCCTGCAGTACGCCGACCAGTTGGGGCTGATGGTGGTGCGGCTTGGCTCCCGGCTGGAGCTGCAGCGCTTGTGCCGGGCCGTGGGCGCCGTCCCGCTGGCCAGCCTGGTGCCCCCGCCGCCCGGCACCATGGGGCACTGCCAGCGCGTCTACCTGAGCGAGATCGGGAGCACAGCCGTGGTGGTTTTCCGCCAGGACGGCGGCGCCTGTCCTGTAGCCACCATCCTGCTGCGGGGGGCCACCGATGAGCTGCTCTGCAGCCTAGAGGAGGCGGTGACTGACGGGCTGAACACCTACAAGGCCCTGGTGAGCGACCCCCGGCTGCTGCCTGGGGCAGGGGCCGTGGAGATGGCCCTGGCCGTGCGGTTGGCCACACTGGGCACCTACCTCCCCGGCCTGGAGCAGTACGGCATCCTGGAGTTCGCCCAGGCTCTGAAGACCCTGCCGGCGGCGCTGGCCGAGAACGCTGGGCTGCCGGTCAACGAGACCATGGCGGCGCTGGAGGCCCTGCACCAGCTGGGGACAGCCACCGCCGGCGTCCGGCCGGGCGAGGGGGGAGCTCCCACCATGGATGCCGCCCGGGAGGGCGTGCTGGACTCCTTGCTGGTCAAGGAAAGAGTCCTCCGCCTGGCGGCCCACACGGCCACCACCCTGCTGGGCATCAGCCACATCCTAGTGGCCAAGAAGAGCGGGGGGCCTAAGGTCCGGGGGGAGAACCCCAACTGGGACCTGGAACCCGACGCCCTGGAGTGAGCCGCTGGCAAGGGAGAGGACGCTGCCCCACGGCCACATGGAACCAGGCCCCCATCGGCCCTCTGGGCCCTGCCCCACTTCAGCCCGTTGGCACCCCAATAAACAGCTTCTCACCACGTTACACAGACTCTGCCCTCAGTCCTGCCCTCCTCCCTCCCCGTTGCGCCAGGCGCTGCACAGACCCCCTAGCACCTTCCAGAGGACAGCACCCCCTGCTGAGCCCCAACCCCGCTCTCTGCCCTACAGCACCCCCTAGCGCTAGCCCTGCCTGCCAGGGGAGAGCACCCCCTGCTGAGCCCCAACCCCACTCCCTGCCCCACAGCGTCCACTAGCGCCGCCCTGGGGCCAGCCCTGCCTGCCAAGGGAGAGCGCCCCCTGCTGAGCCCCAACCCCGCTCCCTGCCCCACAGCGCCCCCTAGAGCCACCCTGGGGCCAGCCCTGCCTGCCAGGGGAGAGCGCCCCCTGCTGAGCCCCAACCCCGCTCACTGCCCCACAGCGCCCCCTAGTGCTAGCCCTGCCTGCCAGAGGAGCGCACCCCCCTGCTGAGCCCCAACCCCGCTCACTGCCCCACAGCGCCCCCTAGCGCTGCCCTGGGGCCAGCCCTGACTGCCAGAGGAGAGCACCCCCCTGCTGAGCCCCAACCCCGCTCACTGCCCCACAGCGTCCCCTAGTGTCGCCCTGGGGCCAGCCCTGCCTGCCAGAGGAGCGCACCCCCTGCTGAGCCCCAACCCCGCTCACTGCCCCACAGCGTCCCCTAGCGCCGCCCTGGGGCCAGCCCTGCCTGCCAGGGGAGAGCGCCCCCTGCTGAGCCCCAGCCCCGCTCCCTGCCCCCCAGCGCCCCCAGCGCTGCATTAGGTGTAGGATCGCTCTTCCCTCACTGTCTGTGCAGGGACCTGGTTCTCACTCCAGTTTCCAGACCCAGTGACTCCACTCGGCCTCCCCGCAGCCCCCACCAGACGGGCTGGTCCTACTCCGCTCGCCTGCCAGCAGCGCAGGAGGCCAATGACCCGGGCCGTGCCGCTGGGCCAGGATCTCCACAGGCATCCAGCACGGGCCCAGCTGCCAGAGCCTGAGCATCCCCAAGCTACCGTGCCAGCCGCCTCCCCCGTCGCTTCTGCCAGCACGGCTTGTCCACCCCACTGCTGCACATAGGGCAGAACCAGCTCCATGTCAGAGATGGGGAAACTGAGGCACGTAAAGGGTACTAGAGAGGGCCAGGGAAAGAACCCAGGAGTCCTGGCTCCCAGATCCACCCTGCTCTGACCCACCAGCCTCCACTCCCCTCCCAGAGCCGGGGAGAAAACCCAGGAGTCCTGGCACCCAGCCCCCCCTGCTCTAACCCACCAGCCCCCACTCCCCTCCCAGAGCCAGGGACAGAACCCCGGAGTCCTGGCTCCCAGCCCCCTCTGCTCTAACCCACCAGCCCCCACTCCCCTCCCAGAGCTGGGGAGAGAACCCAGGAGTCCTGGCTCCCAGCCCTCCCCTGCTCTGACCCACCAGCCCCCACTCCCCTCCCAGAGCTGGGGAGGGAACCCAGGAGTCCTGGCTCCCAGCCCCCACCACATTCTACCCCGATGGGGAGGGGCACTTTACCCCTGGGGGACTGATGGGGATGGGGGGAGGAGGGGCTGAGCAGATTCTCCCCCGGGGGCCATAATTAAGCCCAGGTGGGAGAAGTGCCTTTGATTGCATTTCCATTTAAACCAGCGCTAATGACACTTCCCTTCCCTGCGCCTAGGCCCAGCCTCCCCGCCCCGCCGCAGCGAAGTGGGGGGGCAGGTGACACCCTGTCTCTATCCCCACACGCACCCATCCCCCCCACCCATGCCCCGCTCCTGTCCAAGCCAATCCTGCCCCAAATCTTGGGGGGTTCCCTTCCCCAGCCCTGGCACCGTAACTAGAACAACGGGGACCGGGGGGGCCGCCGGGGGCTGGGGGGGAGAGGCTGGATCTGGCCGAGGCGGGGGGCTGGGAAGGGCCTGGCGCAGAAGTTAAACATTGATGGCTGGGAAAGGTCAGGTCCCCGTGGGGGCAGATGCCAGGGTCTCCCTGCCCGGCTACGAGCTGACCCCCCCCCCCCCCCGGCTCTGCGCCATGTGCGGGCCTGGGAGCCGGGCTGTGCCAGCCAAGCCGTCAATGTTTAACTTCTGCACCGGGCCCTTCCCAGCCCCCTGCCTCCTCGAGGAGTCGGGGGGAGGTCAGCGGGGGGGGCGGGCAAAGACATGAATCCCCCACATCTTGCCTTAGACTGAACACTGGGGTCAGTGCCAATGGCTGCCAGTGCCCCTCACTCCCAACCCACAGCCCCATGCTAGCCCAGCCCTGCCCCCCCAAGCCCTGCCAGTGCCCCTCACTCCTGACCCACAGCCCCTGCCAGCCCAGCCCTGCCCCCCTCAGCTCTGCCGGTGCCCCTCACTCCCAACCCGCAGCCCCCTTGCATCCCAGCCCTGCCCCCCCAGCCCTGCTGGTGCCCCTCACTCCCGACCCGCAGCCCCCTTGCATCCCAGCCCTGCCCCGCCAGCTCTGCCGGTGCCCCTCACTCCTGACCCGCAGCCCCTGCTATCCCAGCCCTGCCCCCCCAGCCCTGCTGGTGCCCCTCACTCCTGACCCGCAGCCCCTGCTATCCCAGCCCTGCCCCCCCAGCTCTGCCGGTGCCCCTCACTCCTGACCCGCAGCCCCTGCCAGCCCAGCCCTGCCCCGCTCAGCTCTGCCGGTGCCCCTCACTCCCAACCCGCAGCCCCCTTGCATCCCAGCCCTGCCCCCCCAGCGCTGCTGGTGCCCCTCACTCCCGACCCGCAGCCCCCTTGCATCCCAGCCCTGCCCCCCCAGCCCTGCTGGTGCCCCTCACTCCTGACCCGCAGCCCCTGCTATCCCAGCCCTGCCCCCCCAGCCCTGCTGGTGCCCCTCACTCCTGACCCGCAGCCCCTGCTATCCCAGCCCTGCCCCCCCAGCTCTGCCGGTGCCCCTCACTCCTGACCCGCAGCCCCTGCTAGCCCAGCCCTGGGCTCCCCAAATGCCTGTCTCTCCCCCACAGTTCAGCTCAGGATCAGACGGGACATGTGGGGGCGGCTGGAACTGGCTGGCTCACTGGAGGGGGCCTGTCTGTGGGGCTGTTTGGGGCTGGGGGTGGGGGGAGGTGCTGATCTCATGCCTTTCCCAACAGCAGGGAGGGAACCCAGGAGTCCTGGCTCCCAGCACAGGAAGGCCCAGTCACCGGGGCGGGTTGGGCCGGTCTCTGGTTTCCAGTTGATTTATCCCCTTGTTAATGAAGCCGGATTCCAGCCGTCGCCTGGGATCTCACCACGATGGGGGGCGGCGGGGGGGGCGCTGTCAAGGAGAGACCCCCCTAGGCCCCCCGCATCCCCCTCCAACATCGCCATCCTCCGCCAGCCCCCGCAGGCCCCTCTGGCTGCCTCTTGTTCACACTCGCTGGGTTCTGCATCGCTTTGTGACACCTCTCCTGACACTTTCAGAGACACCCCCCAACTCCCCCTTCCTCCACCTGCTCCCTCCCCCCAGCCCCTACTCCCCCCATATCCCCCACTCCTTGCCTTCTCAGTCAGCCCCCTCCCCACTGCCCCCCTCCCTGCGCAGTCACCCCCCTTCCCCCTCGTTACCCCCGTGGGATCCCCCCAGCTCTGCCCGTGCACCTCACTCCCGACCCACAGCCCCTGGCAGCCCAACCCTGCCCCCTAGCTCTGCCGATGCCCCTCACTCCCGACCCACAGCCCCCTTGCATCCCAGCCCTGCCCCCCCAGCCCTGCTGGTGCCCCTCACTCCCGACCCGCAGCCCCCTTGCATCCCAGCCCTGCCCCCCCAGCCCTGCTGGTGCCCCTCACTCCCGACCTGCAGCCCCCTTGCATCCCAGCCCTGCCCCCCCAGCTCTGCCGGTGCCCCTCACTCCCGACCCGCAGCCCCCTTGCATCCCAGCCCTGCCCCCTCAGCTCTGCCGGTGCCCCTCACTCCTGACCCGCAGCCCCTGACAGCCCAGCCCTGCCCCCCTCAGCTCTGCCAGTGCCCCTCTCTCCCGACCTGCAGCCCCCTCGTACCCCCATCCCTATGTCTCCCAGCCCCCTGCCCTGGTGCCGGGCTGGCCCGGGAGTGTGGGAAGCCGGGGACATTTGCAGCCAGCCCCCACCACCCCCCGCACGTGATTGATGGGGATTTTTAATTAAAACTTGATATTTTCTCTCCTCTATTAAATGTCTGTTTCTAGGGAACTCTCCCTCCCCCTCCCCCCCCCCGCAGTCTGACAGAGCCGGGCCTGGCTTCTCTCGCCCTGTTTGCTGAGAGCACAGCTGGGCTAATGTCCCCGTCCCCCGCCCCCCCGGCAACCTCCCCCCCCCGCCGTCCCGGCTGCAGCTGGGGCGCTACAGAGACCACATGGGGCCTGTCCCCTCTAGGGGGCGCCGGCTCCCACCCGGCCCCAGGGCAGGGACTGGCTGGCTCAGGGGGGTGGGAATGGGGCAGGGGCCTGTCCTCTCTTGGGGTGGCCGGCTCGTATCCCCAAAAGTGAGCTGCTGGCAGGGGTTGAGGGGCATTGGGGGTAGGAGATCGTGGGGGCAGCAGGGGGTGGTAGGTTATGGAGGGGCAGAGGGGGAGCTGGCTGCTGGTGAGGGGGTGGGGTTTGGGGAGCTCACGGCTGGGGGGTGGGGCTGGGGAAGCTGGCAGGATGATGGGGCACAGGGCGGTGCCCCCCAGGGGCCTGACACCCCGCGGGAACAAGAGACACCGAGGGCCAGACACGCACCTGTCTCCGAGGGAAGGGGCTGTCGCCAGCCGGGACCCCTCCCCCGCTGGGAGCCAGGACCTCGACCCATCCCCCGCTGCCAGCCTGGACCCCTCCCCCGCCGCCAGCTGGGACCCCTCCCCCGCTGGGAGCCAGGACCTCGACCCATCCCCCACTGCCAGCCTGGACCCCACTCCCGCCGCCAGCCGGGACCCCTCCCCCGCTGGGAGCCAGGACCTCGACCCATCCCCCGCTGCCAGCCTGGACCCCTCCCCCACCGCCAGCTGGGACCCCTCCCCCGCTGGGAGCCAGGACCTTGACCCATCCCCCGCTGCCAGCCTGGACCCCTCCCCTGCCGCCAGCCGGGACCCCTCCCTTGCTGGGAGCCAGGACCTCGACCCCTGCCCCGCCGCCAGCCGGGACCCCTCCCCCACTGGAAGCCAGGGACCTCGACCCATCCCCTGCTGCCAGCCTGGACCCCTCCCCCTCTGCCAGTTGGGACCCCTCCCCCACTGGGAGCCAGGACCTCGACCCATCCCCCGTTCCCAGCCTGGACCCCTCTGCCGCTGCCAGCTTGGACCCCTCCCCCGCAGTGCTGCATGGCCCATAACATCTGATCCTGAACCCTTACCCCGACCCCTAATGTTTAAGCCTGACCTCTGACCCTGACCCCCAAGCCCTAACCCCAGCCCCCTAACCTCTGACCCCAGTCCCTAACCGCAGACCTCTAACCTCTAAGCCCCACCCCAACCGCTGACCCCGATCCCTAAACCCAATTCTTAACCTCTATCCATAACCTCTGACCCCAACCCCATAGCTCAGTCTCGAACCCTGCCCTCCAACACCTGATCTCCGACCCCAGCCGTAACCTGTGACCCCTAACCTGTGACCTCGCTCCCTAACCCCAACCTCTAACCCTAACATCGGATCCCGACCCCTAATCTTTAACCTTGGCCTCAACCCGACCCCCAATTTCTAACCCTGACCTCAGCCCTGACCTCTAACCCTGCCCCCTAACCCCTCCCCCAACCCCCCGCTTACTCCCCATCCCCACTGTGAGACCCTTGTCCCCCAGCCCCCGCCTGGGGCAGCCAAGACCCCACCCCCAACTCCATGAATTCAAGTCCCCCCAGGCCACGCCGAGGGGCTCAGCCGCTGCTCCCCACCTGGGTGCCCCCCCACAGCCCACAGGAGATCACAGCTCACTCCTGCCCCCCCCACTGCACCCCACTGAGCACCGGGACACAACCAGCCCCAGCCCCCCAGTGGACCCAGACCCTCGCCCAGTGTGGAGCCAATCCCTAGGGAGCTCCAGTGGCGGGGGGGTGCTGTCCCCCAGCAGCCAGTGCCAGCCCCACATGCCCATCCCAGAGATGAGAAGAGAACCCAGGAGTCCTGGCTCCCAGCCCCCCTGCTCTAACCACCAGCCCCCACTCCGCTCCCAGAGCCAGGGAGAGAACCCAGGAGTCCTGGCTCCCAGCCCCCCTGCTCTGACCCACCAGCCCCCACTCCCCTCCCAGAGCCAGGGAGAGAACCCAGGAGTCCGGGCTCTCTGCACAGGGCGAGGGGGCTGGTGCCTACAGGCTGCTTTACTTGGCAGTAGACAAACATGACCTAATTCAGGACTGACCCCAGGCGACCCCCAGCTGGCAGTGCGGCCCTGGGGCTTGATGAGCTAATAGCCCGTCCCTCGTTAGCTCCACACACACACCACTTTGGGCCCCCCACATCGCTCCTGTGAGGGTTGGCGGGGGGTGGGTGAGAACGTGTGGTTTAGAACAGGGACAGCTAAGTGCCAGGACTCCTGGGTTCTCTCCCCGGCGCTGGGAGGGGAGTGGGGGCTGGTGGGTCAGAGCAGGGGGAGCTGGGAGCCAAGACTCCTTGGTTTTCTCCCCAGCTCTGGGAGGGGAGTGGGGGGTTTTGGTGGGTTAGAGCAGAGGAGGCTTGGGAGCCAGGACTCCTGGGTTCTCTCCCCAGCTCTGGGAGGGCAGCGGGGCTGGTGGTTAGAGCAGGGGGGGCTGGGAGCCAGGACTCCTTGGTTTTCTCCCCAGCTCTGGGAGGGGAGTGGGGGCTGGTGGGTTAGAGCAGGCGGGGCTGGGAGCCAGGACTCCTGGGTTCTCTCCCCAGCTCTGGGAGGGAAGTGGGGCCTGGTGGTTGGGGGCAGGAGCCAGAACACCTGGGTTCTGTTCCAAGTCACTCTCCACCCCCCCGTCCCCAACCTGAGGTCTGATCTTAACCACCCCCCCTCAAGGGGAAACACCCCACCTCACCCCCCCGAGCTGCCCATCCCCAGCCCCCCACCCCCACCGTCACTTCTGCAGCTACTACTGCCGCTAACTACGTTGCATGAAGCTGTTATGTGAACGGATCTGACAGCAGCCGGCGTCCTCCCCCACCTCCTGCCCCCCCAGGGCAGAGTCTGTCCCATGCACCATGGATCTAATGAGGCTTCTCACCCCACCCCCACCCCGCATGCAGCCCCTCTGGTGTTGAGGGTGGCAAAGGCCTGGATTTCAGCTGCTGCTCGGCCTGGCTTAGATCAGGGGGAAACAGAGACAGCCCCCCCACCCCCCCGGTCACATCCAGGGTCCTTGTCAGGGTGAGGCAGGGACAGGGACATGGGAGGTTATTTCGGGGGAGAGAGACACCAGGAAAAATGCACCAAGAAAGGCAGAGTGAGGGGGGAAATGGGGCCTGGGCCTGTCCCCTCTAGGGGCCCCAGCTCCCATCCGGCCTCACGGCGAGGACTGGCTGGCTCGGGGGGGCAAGGAATGGGACATGAGAACTTTTTTCCCCTCGGGTGCACCAGCAGTGATCCGGCCCATGTGCCCCCCAAACTAGGGATATGAATCCCCAGTGAATATTCCCCCCACGCTGAGAGAAAGGGGGGAGTGTGTGGGGATGCAGAGATAGAGCAATGGGAATAGATAGGGAGAGAGATAGAAGGTGCGAACAGGACTAGACAGACAGACTGACAGAGGGTGTGAATGGGAATAGACAGACAGGCGGAGGGTGCGAACGGGAATAGACTGACAGACCGACAGAGGGTGTGAATGGGAATAGACAGGCAGACAGACAGAGGGTGAGACCAGGAATAGACTGACAGATAGACAGGCAGAGGGTGCGAGCGGGAATAGACCAACAGATAGACAGAGAGTAAGAACGGGAACAGGCCGACAGACAGACAGACAGACAGGCAGAGGGTGTGAATGGGAATAGACCGACAGACAGACAGGCAGAGCATACAAACAGGAATTGACAGGCAGAGGGTGCGAACGGGAATAGACGGACACACAGACAGACAGGGAGAGCGTGCGAATGGGAATAGACCGACAGACAGACAGACAGGGAGAGCGTGCGAATGGGAATAGACCGACAGACAGACAGACAGGGAGAGCGTGCGAATGGGAATAGACCGACAGACAGACAGACAGGGAGAGCGTGCGAATGGGAATAGACCGACAGACAGACAGACAGGGAGAGCGTGCGAATGGGAATAGACCAACACACAGACAGACAGGCAGGCAGAGCGTGCGAATGGGAACTGATCAAGAGGCAGAGGGTGTGAATGAGAATAGACCAACAGACAGACACAGAGATAACCGAGCAAGAGGGACGTATTTTTATATATTTCCCAAGAGTGAAATTCCAGGCTTAGCAGGTCCCAGGCGAGTTATGTGCAGGGTTGATCAACATAACATGTCTTTGCCCCCCCCAACACGCCCCCCCCCGCCCCCCCAAGTGCCCTGGGCTGTCCCGTGCCTGGTCTCTGCAGCAGATGCCTCTCCATTCCCTGCTGGGCTCAGTCTGCACCTCCGGAGAGCCCGGCAGGGCCCCTTACATTATCCCGGAGACCAGCTCCCGGCGAGGCCAGTTCATCCCACCCGGCCCCCCCCAGGATCCAATGTCTCCTCGAGCTGGCCCGGCTGCGGTTTCACTGCTTCACCGTCAAAACTTTGTGCCTATTTTCTAGTGTGAACGTGTCTGGCTTCAGTTTCCAGCTGGACCTCCGCCAGGATCGCGACCGCTGTCAGCTAGGCTTGGCCGGACCCCTCGCCATCATCCCCTCTCCAAGGCCCCCAGCCCATTTGGCTTCCGGACCAAGCCGCTTTGCTGCGCTCGGCCCACGGCGGAAGTGAAATAACGCCTGTCTGGAGGTGGCTTTCTCGGGCTCGGCTTCGCAGGGACCCAGCCACCTTTCGGATCTGCTGTATCCCACTATCCCCTGGCAACATGGGAGGCTGCAAAATCAAGTGTGTGTTGAGGCGGTTGCGTTCACATAGACCCACCAAACCCCAGAAACTTCCTGCAGCCTGCTGGGAGATGCCGGAGGTGGAACATGCAGGGGGATAGGCCCAGAACTCTTAAAAAAATAGATTCACAGCTGGGCCCCCATCACCATCTCACCTAACAGCAGCAGATCTGTCAGGCAACAGCCTGGCTTGATGCAAAGTATCACCAGAACCGGACCCCAGAGCTCAGCAGGGCCCCCCCAAATCACCTCTTTACCCCTCTTTATCGTACTGCTTTCCCAGGAGACGAGGCCTCTGGTGAAATCTCTCTTCTCTCCCAAGCATCACCCACCAAAGCCAGGGAGCAGAATCACAAGTGTAACAGCCCCTCCTCCCCGGGGCTCCCTCGTGAACTCACGAGGGAAAAGGAGGCGGGGGAGAGATGGGTAGGAAATAACGAACGGCGTCCAGACGGCTGCACAAGAACTTCTATAATGCACGTGATCAGACAGTAAATTCCACCAACAAAAGCTAAGAAATTCCCAGGTCAAAAAATGTCATTAAAGCCTGCAAAGATCTGTCCCCCCGCCCCCTCCTTTTTCGCCTTGAAGTCATTTCCGGGCCCGAAACAGGAAGTCCCACCCGAAACAGGAAGTCCCCATCCAAAAAGAGGAAGTCCCACCCTCGCCAGAGTCTCTTCCTTCACCGCATTTCCTGGCGGACGAGATGTCACTTCCTGTGGCTTAAAATTCACTTCTTGCTGAATGGCAATGGTGGGGGGATGTGAAAAATGACAAGCCCAGTCCCATACCTCCATGCCTGCCCCCCCCCCGTGAAAATGTCTCTCTGATAAAGGGGGGGCGCGCGTGCTGCTGGCAGCCATTTTTGCTGAGTCACATTTTCAAAGCAGAGACATGGAAAAGGTCCCAATGGTTGAAATAACCAAACCTTTCACCTCTCTCTCGAATCCCACCCCCACTCCATGTGAACAAGGACTGGGGGGGGTGCATAAAACTGCCCCCACCAGTCCGTAGGACAGGGGGAAGTCTCATGAACAGGGCTGATCTCCCCTCACCCCACCCCGAGACATAACACAGCTGCTCCTGGCCTCCCCCCTGGCCCCAAAGACCCCCCATCCCTGGTGGAGCTCGGGGGGGGGGGCAGAAGAGGCAGGATCTGGCCTGGGAGGGATTGTAGGGATGGGAGGAGCGGAGCCGGGGGGGGTCTGGGGAAGGGATCCACTCTGAGCCCTCCCTACATCAGTGCCAGAGAGGAGAATGGCACAGGGACCCCCTTGGCCCCCATCAACCCGGTCAGTGCCGCAGTACGGGGCCCCCCAATCTCTGCTTTAATCCTGTCAGTGCCGGGGGCTGTTCACACGAGGAAGAATCAGGAGTGGGGGACGTCCGTCTCCGTCAGCGCTGGGGGTCGGCGCCGTCCGTATTGGGGGGGTCACCGTCCTGGCTCCGCGTGAACCCCGTCAGCATCGGGGGGGGGGGCGTCCGTATCAGGGGGAAAAGGCACAAGTCCATAGCCGGCGCCGGGGTGGGCCCGGGCCCCCCTTCCCCCTCACACTTTGTAGTAGATGTTGGCGGGGCTTTGGGGGGGCATCTCCTGCACGATGTAGACGGGGTGCCCGTAGTCCCCGCTCACTTTCTCATAGTGGGGGCAGAAGGCCCCGTCCGACGTCCGTAGCGGGATGATGATGTCGCTGGGCTCCGATCCGTTGTTGTTCCCCCCCCCGCCGGCCCCGCCCCGCTTGGGGCTCGTCAGGCTGCTGAGCGAGAGAGGCGGGAGGTGGGTGTCGCTCTGCTTGGCCCGGCGCCGGCGCCAGCACACGGCCCCCGTCACGCCCGCTGCCACCAGGGCCACGAAGGCGGCGCCCCCCGCAGCCCCGGCCACCACGGGCACATTGGACTGGGGCAAGGGTCCGTTCGCGCCCCCTGCCGGGCCTGTGGCGTTCCCAGCGCCTGCGGGGGGGAGAGAGAGAGAAAGGGCTCAGGGGAGAGAACCCAGGAGTCCTGGCTCCCAGCCCCCGCTACTCTAACCCACCAGTCCCTGCCCCCCACCCCAGAGCCGGGGAGAGAACCCAGGAGTCCTGGCTCCCAGCCCCCGCTACTCTAACCCACCAGTCCCTGCCCCCCGCCCCAGAGCCGGGGAGAGAACCCAGGAGGCCTGACTCCCAGCCCCCGCTACTCTAACCCACCAGTCCCTGCCCCCCGCCCCAGAGCCGGGGAGAGAACCCGGGAGTCCTGGATCCCAGCCCCCCTGCTCTAACCCACCAGCCATCACTCCCCTCCCAGAGCCGGGGAGAGAACCCAGGAGTCCTGGCTCCCAGCCCCCCTGCTCTAACCCACCAGCCCCCACTCCCCTCCCAGAGCCGGGGAGAGAACCCAGGAGTCCTGGCTCCCAGTCCCCACTGCTCTAACCACCAGCCCCCACTCCCCTCCCAGAGCTGGAGAGAAAATCCAGGAGTCCTGGCTCCCAGCCCCGCCCAGCTCTGACCCACCAGCCCCCACTCCCCTCCCAGAGCTGGAGAGAAAACCCAGGAGTCCTGGCTCCCAGCCCCCCCCTGCTCTGATCCACCAGCCCCCACTCCCCTCCCAGAGCTGGGAAGAGAACCCAGGAGTCCTGGCTCCCAGCCCCCCCTGCTCTGACCCACCAGCCCCCACTCCCCTCCCAGAGCTGGGAAGAGAACCCAGGAGTCCTGGCTCCCAGCCCCCCCTGCTCTGACCCACCAGCCCCCACTCTTCGCCCAGGAGCCCAGAGCCAGGCTGGCAGGGGCTGCGGGTCGGGAGTGAGGGGCACCGGCAGACCTCGGGGGGAGGGAATGCACATGGCCCTTTCCCCTTTAAGGGGCACTGCCCAGGGTGCTCTCTCTCTGCGATCCGGGGTGGGGCTATCGAGCCAGCCCGCACCCCCCTTCCTGGGTGTGAAGGGGTTAATAGCCTGTCGCTCTCACCCCAGAGGGAGAGGCTGGTGGACGCTGATGCCTGTAAAGGACCCAGGTGTCCTGGGCTGGGGAACCCGTCACAGAGACAATTAGCTTCGTTAACCCGCTTTGACAGACAGGAAGGGCTCAGCAACCCCCCTGGGCTCAGCCAGTCAGCCAGCTGCCACCACAAACAGGGCTGGGGGCCAGGACTCCTGGGTTCTCTTGCCGGCTCTGGGAGGGGAGTGGGGGCTGGTGGGTCACAGCAGGGGGGCTGGGAGCCAGGACTCCTGGGTTCTCTCCCCGGCTCTGGGAGGGGAGTGGGAGCTGGTGGATTAGAGCAGGGGGGGCTGGGAGCCAGGAGTCCTGGGTTCTCTCCCTGGCTCTGGGAGGGGAGTGGGGGCTGGTGGGTTAGAGCAGGGGGGCTGGGAGCCAGGACTCCTGGGTTCTCTCCCCGGCTCTGGGAGGGGAGTGGGGGCTGGTGGGTCAGAGCAGGGGGGCTGGGAGCCAGGACTCCTGGGTTCTCTCCCCGGCTCTGGGAGGGGAGTGGGGGCTGGTGGGTCAGAGCGGGGGGGCTGGGAGCCAGGACTCCTGGGTTCTCTCCCCGGCTCTGGGAGGGGAGTGGGGGCTGGTGGGTCAGAGCGGGGGGGCTGGGAGCCAGGACTCCTGGGTTCTTTCCCCGGCTCTGGGAGGGGAGTGGGGGCTGGTGGGTTAGAGCAGGGGGGCTGGGAGCCAGGACTCCTGGGTTCTTTCCCCGACTCTGGGAGGGGAGTGGGGGCTGGTGGGTTAGAGTAGGGGAAAGAACTCAGGACTCCTGAGTTCTCTCCCTGGCTCTAGGACAGGACTGGGGGCTGGAGCCAGGACACCTGGGTTCTGTTCCAAGTCACTCCCCCATCCCCAATCTGGGGCCTGATCTAACCACGCCCCTTCAAGGGGAAACACACACACACACCCCCGAGGAGCTGCCCATCCCCAGTCTCCGGACATGCGGGGTCGAGAGGACAGATCTGGTGCTGACGGGGCAGACAGAGCACACTGGGGGAGGGGCAGGGACCCCCAGTGCTGGGTGGGGATCCCGGTGGCGGGGGGACAGCTCCCTACCTGCACCACTTTCCTTGCCAACATCCGCCGCGCCCAGCGTCCCGCGCTCCTTCTCGGGTGCTGTCTCTGGCCTCGATTTCTGGGACTTGGAGCCTGTGCCGGGATCTGGGGGGGCAGAGAGAGAGATGCATGGGTGGGGGGGTGACAGGTGCTCACAGACCAGGGTCCCCAACACATTCTTCCCCATGGGTGGGTGCAAGGTTCCCTGTACCCCACTTCTCCCAGCCCCCTTCCCCTCTGCATGCTGCAGTACCCGGCCTGTCCAGGAGGGGGCGTCATTCACAATTGGCGTCTATGGAACACAGGACCAACTCCCTCACCCCCCAGCTCTGCCGGTGCCCCTCACTCCCGACCCGCAGCCCCTGCCGGTGCCCCTCACTCCCCACCAGCAGCCCCTGCTAGCCCCCCAGCTCTGTCTTGTGGGGGGGTGGTGGTAGGGAGAGTTGAGCAGAGGCTGTGGGTCATTCACCCCAGTTCGGGGTCCAGGGGAGAGGAGCTGGAGCCAGTTTTAGGTGCTGTCAATCACAGAAAAAGCTCCTCCCCTTTCCCCTCCCCCACTCGCTACTTCCCCTCCTCTTCCCACCCCACGCTGCAATCATGCAGCGCTAATTAGCCCGTTGGAGGGGCTCACTGGTAATCAGCCAGATCAACCCAGATAGGAGAAAGGCAGCGCCAGGGAGAGAACCCAGGAGTCCTGGCTCCCAGCCCTCCCTGCTCTAACCACCAGCCCCCACTCCCTTCCCAGAGCCAGGGAGAGAACCCAGGAGTCCTGGCTCCCAGCCACCCCCCGCTCTAACCACCAGCCCCCACTCCCCTCCCAGAGCTGGGAAAGAACCCAGGAGTCCTGGCTCCCAGTCCTCCAATTCATGCTCCCTGCCCCACAGCGCCCCCTAGCGCTGCCCTGGGGCCAGCCCTGGCTGCCAGGGGAGAGCGCCCCCTGCTGAGCCCCCATGACACTGAATTCTCCCCCCCACAGCAATTTTGTCACTTACGCTGCCCCACTTTCAAGACGACTTTCATCCCCTTAGACAGGCAGGCGCCGCCCCTCAGGTTCTCCAGCCCCTCCTTGGTGCCGTCCGACGTGGCTGTGGGGAGAGACAGGGACATCAGAGCGGGGTGGGGACAGCAGGGGGCGCTCTCCCCTGACAGGCGGGACTGGCCCCAGGGCGGCACTAGGGGGCGCTGTGGGGCAAGGAGCAGGGTTGGGGCTCAGCAGGGGGCACTCTCCCCTGGCAGTGGGGCTGGCCCCAGGGCGGCACTATGGGGCAATGTGGGGCAGGGAGTGGGGTGGGGGGCTCAGCAGGGGGCGCTCTTCCTTGGCAGGTGGGACTGGCCCCAGGGCGGCACTAGGGGGCGCTGTGGGGCAGGGAGTGGGGTGGGGGCTCAGCAGGGAGCGCTCTCCCCTGGCAGGCGGGGCTGGCCCCAGGGCGGTACTAGGGGGCAATGTGGGGCAGGAAGCGGGGTGGGGGGCTCAGCAGGGGGTGCCGTGGGGCAGGGAGCAGGGCGGGGGGCTCAGGAGGGGGCGCTCTGGCCTGGCAGGCGGGGCTGGCCCCGGGGCTGCGCTAGGGGGTGCTGTGGGGCAGGGAGCAGGGTGGGGGGCTCAGGAGGGTCGGTTGGGGGGCAGGATGGCTCTGTGGACGGACGCTGTATGTGACGTGTGCTGGCTGGTGGCGTGTGTGAGATCTCCCAGTTGCGCCGGCTGTGTGTGTGTGGGTCTCTGACCGGGGCGTGTTGGGTGTGTGTGTGGGGAGGCTGTGTGAGCTCTTTGTAGTTCTGTGGAAGGTGAAAATAGACCCCGGTGTTTAGGGCTCTCACACACACACACAAACACACACACACGCCTAGCTCTCTCTCTCTCTCACACACACACACACACGCCTAGCTCTCTCTCTCTCTCACAAACACACACACACGCCTAGCTCTCTCGCTCTCTCTCTCTCTCTCTCTCTCACAAACACACACACACGCCTAGCTCTCTCGCTCTCTCTCTCTCTCTCTCTCTCACAAACACACACACACGCCTAGCTCTCTCTCTCTCTCTCTCTCACACACACACACACACACACACACACGCCTAGCTCTCTCTCTCTCTCTCTCTCACACACACACACACACACACACACGCCTAGCTCTCTCGCTCTCTCTCTCTCTCTCTCTCACAAACACACACACACGCCTAGCTCTCTCTCTCTCTCTCTCTCACACACACACACACACACACACACACACACGCCTAGCTCTCTCGCTCTCTCTCTCTCTCTCTCTCACACACACACACCCCGGGCTGTGTTACTAGGTCACTGTTGTGCTGCTCTCAGCAATTCGCCTCTCGACCCACAGAGACAGCGCAGCCTCCAGCCCGGAAAATCTTCCACACGACCCAGGAGTCCGGCCTCCCATTGTGGTTGTGGGAGGGCAGTGGGGGCTGATGGGTTAGAGCGGGGAGGGACTGGGAGCCAGGACTCCTGGGTTCTCTCCCCGGCTCTGGGAGGGGAGTGGGGGCTGGTGGGTCAGAGCAGGGGGGGCTGGGAGCCAGGACTCCTGGGTTCTCTCCCCGGCTCTGGGAGGGGAGTGGGGGCTGGTGGGTCAGAGCAGTGGGGGCTGGGAGCCAGGACTCCTGGGTTCTCTCCCCGGCTCAGGGAGGGCAGTGGGGGCTTGTGGTGAGAGCAGGGGGGCTGGGAGCCCATTGGCAGGTCTGTGCTGAAGCTGAGCAGGGGGGGAGTGGCCCGGACACCGGGGTCCCTGAGGGAGCAGTGTGTGGCGGGGGGGGGGTTGCATGTGTGCAGTGGCAGCAGGTGCTGGGGGTGCCGGCAGGCTGGGCCGTCACGTCGTGTTAGCTGCGCATGGCCGGGTCCTTTCACCACCCAACTTGTGGGGGTCTGTGCTCAAAGATGCCTGCTCCCCGGGCCAGCCCCCCTGCAGCCAGCCTTCCCCACATCCCCTCCATGGCTCCCTGCCCCCCAGGCCCCTCCTACACAGCTCCCACCAGGGCAGAGACAGGCCCCCCTATCGCCTGCCCCACCCCCACACATTCAACACCCCCACCGCATCGGCTTCTGGCAACACGGAGCCACAGTCCAGCAACCCCCCACCACTCTGTGCCCCCCACTTCAAAACTACCAGCCTCCAGCCACTGGCCCTAGTCTGGTCTGTGCCCCCCACCCCACACTGGACCCAGGAGTCTTGGTGTGTTTAAAGAGCTGGAGCAAACATTTGTGTATTAGATGCGACCAGCTCCTGGGTGGGGCATCTGGTTACCCGGGGACCCCTCACCTGGTGCTGAGATGCAGCCACCTCTGGGGCAGGGGGGGCCGGTTACCCAGGGCCCCCTCGTCCGGTGCTGAGATGCAGCCACCTCTGGGGCAGGACAGCTGGTTACCCAGGGCCCCCTCATTCGGTGCTGAGATGTGCCCACCTCTGGGGCGGGGTGGCTGGTTACCCGGGGACCCGTCGCCCAGCGCTGAGATGCAGCCACCTCTGGGGTGGGGCGGCTGGTTACCCAGGGCCCCCTCGTTCAGTGCTGAGATGCAGCCACCTCTGGGGTGGGGCAGCTGGTTACCCAGGGACCCCTCGCCTGGCGCTGAGATGAGGCCACCTCTGGGGCGGGGCGGCTGGTTACCCGGGGACCCCTCGCCCGGCGCTGAGATGCGGCCACCTCTGGGGCGGGGCGGCTGGTTACCCAGGGATTTTTTCCCAGGGGGCGTTTCCGGTTCTGTCACTTCCTGCCCTACTTGGCACCTGACCCCCCCCTTCACTTCCCCCCCTCGTGTCTGGTTGGGCAGAACAATCATCTGACAAGAAACTGGGTCAGCTCCTCCCCCTACCCCAGGCTCTTCCCCCAACCATGCTCCTGCCCCCTCCCCCCTCCATCTCCCCCCCCACCATCTCCCTTCCCTGCTTCTCCTGGCCTCTCTCTCCCCTCCCAGTGCCACCCCAGGGATCCCTTCTAGGGAACTTCACTCCTGCCACCCACCCCAGTAAAAACCCCAACACCCCCCAGAAGATGCTGGGGAAGGCGAGTGATAGCAGAGAGGGAGGGGGATGGGGGTGGGGAGGGGCAGGGGAGAGGGGGAGGGGTGGGAATGTGGGTGGGGAGGGGCAGGGAGGGGGAAGGGTGGGAATGGGGGGTGGGGAGAGGGAGGAAGGGAGAGGGAGGGGTGTGAATGGTGGATGGGGAGGGGCAGGGAGGGAGGTGGAGGGCTGGGAATACAGGGGGGAGGGTAATGAGTGAGGGGGAAGGGTGGGAATGGGGGGTGGGAAGGGGCAGGGAGGGAGGGGGAGGGGTGGGAATGGGGGGTGGGGGGACCTGAGGACTTGAACGTCCCTTCCCCAGGTTACGCCCTGCCCCTCCGCTGAGCCCCCCCTTCCACATGTGTGTGGGGGTGCAGCTTCTCTGGGGTGGGGTTGGGGGGGTGGTTGCCGTGGCACGGTTGCCAGGGTGCCCGGAAGTCCCTGGTTTGTCAGGAGACAGTTGCCATAGCGATGGGGAAAAGACCACCAGGGCCTGTGATGGGAACCACGGGAGGGGGGAATGGACGCGTAGTCCCCCCTCCCCCCAGGGGCAACGATTGCCCCCACATGGGGCCCTGCTGATTCCAACCGGCCCCTCCCCCCTGCTCCCCTCCCCCTCTTCCTTCCCCTCCCCCATCCTATCCCCTCCGTGCTGCTCCCCCCACCCCCCGCCCCGTGACCCAGATGTCAGGAAGCGTCAGCGCCTGGATTTCAAAAGGGAAAATATCCCGGGTTGCGGGGGGGGGGGGGAGGACTGCTCAGCCCAGCCCCCCTACCCCATCTCGCACACGCCCTGTCATGCACACACATGCACAAGCACGTGCAGCAGCCTCCAGCGGATGAGGCCTTGTGCCATCTGTAGGGAGGGGGCCCGGTGAGTGTGCACAGCACAGCGGGTGTGCAAGAGCCTGTGGGTGGCAGAGGAGGGGGCGGGGCCCTGGACATGTGAGTGTGCATGGAAGGGAGCGTGCAAGAGGCTGAATGTTCATCCTGTGCGTGTGTGCAAGAGATGGAGTGAGTGTGCAAGGGTCTGAATGTGCAACAGGCAGGTGTGAGGAAGCAAATGTTCATCCTGTGTGCATGCCAGGGACCAGTCGAGCGTGCAAGGGGCTGAACAGCTCTATGTGCAAGAGAGGGAGGATGCATGAGTCTGAGTGTGCAACAGGCCACATGAGTGTGCATGAGACCAAACGGCTGCACTGGGATGTGGGTGTGTGCACACCAGTTTGAGTGAGCTGGCCAGGAGGTGTGTGCAGGCCCTGGTCTGAGGGGGGTTAGCCACAGGATGTGCAAATGTGTGTGCAAAGGACCAAGTGGCTATGAGTGTGCGACAGAGGCTGTGGCCAGAGGGTTGGCGTGCAAAGGTGAAAAATACCCTGGGCATGTGCAGGGGAGCGAGTGTGCAAAGAATGAGGGGCGTGCAAGGGACTATGTGTGCAAATGCACATGAGGGATGGTGTGTGCAAGGATCATTTTGGGGAGGGGACAGTCTGAGTGTGCAAGCCAGCGAGCTACCCCCTTTCACACTCACCCCTGTTCCACACTCACACCGCCTGACATACAAATGCCTCCTGTTGAGTGTCTCCGTCCCATACAAACAACACCCCGACCCCAGGACACAACACTGGACTCGGGGGGGGGGGGTCACCCCACGGCTCCATCTCTGCCCCCCAACTTCTCAGACCCTGTGATCCCGGATGGGAGCCTGTCACTGTCACCCCAGACACGGCCTCAGGAATCGGGGTGGGAGCCCAGAGCCGGGCCAGCAGGGGCTGCGTGTCGGGAGTGAGGGGCACCGGCAGGGCTGGGGGGGCTGTGGGTCGGGAGCGAGGGGCCCTGGCAGAAGTGAAGGTGAGGTGTGTGGAGGGGAGAAGCCAACAGATGCCAGCGGCTCGTGGGCGGAGAGCGACTGACTCAGGAATACACAGCGTAGGACGCAGGAGACAGACAGACGGACAGATTGTGTTTGGGGCGGGGGTAGGAGCTGGATTTCACAACACAGAGCCTAAGAGACAGGAGCCGCCCTCCAAATCCCAGCCAGAGACCCCCACCGGCCACATCTGTCGCCTGGCGCTGAGATGCATCCACCTCTGGGGCAGGGCAGCTGGTTATCCAGGGACCCCTCGCACGGCGCTGAGATGCGGCCACCTCTGGGGCGGGGCGGCTGGTTACCCAGGGACCCCTCACCCGGCGCTGAGATGCAGCCACCTCTGGGGCAGGGCGGCTGGTTACCCAGGGACCCCTCACCCGGCGCTGAGATGTGCCCACCTCTGGGGCAGGGCGGCTGGTTACCCAGGGACCCCTCACCCGGCGCTGAGATGTGCCCACCTCTGGGGCAGGGCGGCTGGTTACCCAGGGACCCCTCGCCCGGCGCTGAGATGTGCCCACCTCTGGGGCAGGGCGGCCAGTTACCCAGGGACCCCTCGCCCGGGGCTGAGATGCAGGAGGAAAATGTATCAGACTCAATCCAGGAGTCGTGGCTCCCAGCCCCCCGAGCCGGGGGAGAACCCAGGCGTCCGGGCACTCACTGATGATGTAGTAGTCCTGGTTGCTCTTGAATTCATGGCCCCACAGGTTGGGGCTGAACTCCTGGAACTTGATGGTGAATCGCACGTCGTGCTCGGGCCGGTCGCACGTCAGCAGCAGGTTGGGGGCCTGCAAGATCTCGCATGCCCGGGCCTGATCGCCCGGCACCAGGTACAGCTTGTAATATTCGTACTCCTCCGCCGAGAAGGGGCCCGGCGGCCGGGACCGCGGGCAGATCAGGTCCAGCCGGTCGCCGATCTGCGGGTACAGGACGTAGCCGCCCGCTGCCTGGAACCTGCCGGAGATGGGGAGTCAGAGAGGGGACCCCAACCCGCGCCCCCTGGAGCCAGCCAGTCCCTGCCCTGGGGCCGGAGGGGAGCCAGCGCCCCCTAGAGGGGACAGGCCCCTGCCCCATTCCCTGCCCCCCTGAGCCAGCCAGTCCCCGCCCTGGGGCCGGGTGGGAGCCGTTCCAGGCCCTAGGGTGAGGGAGGCTGAGACATGGGCCGCTTGCCCCAATTCCCATCCAGCCCCCAGGACAGCGCTGGAGAAACACAAATCCCCCCCATGCCCCACCCCAGCCTAGGCTGCCGATTCTGGGGAACTGGCAGAGACAAACAAGCCTCCCACCTGGCAGCAGGGCCCCTCCCAGCCCTCGTCCATATGAAACACCCGTCCCCTCACCCCTTTGCTGCCCCCGCCCAGCCATCCAGACCCACCCCCGCCCAGAGTTGGGGGAAAGACCCCAATCAGCTGCCTCTGATGCATGAAGGACCCCTCACCTGGCGTGGAGATCCAGCCATCTCTGGGGCTGGGCGCAGCTACTTCTCTAGTGGGTTGGGGGTGCGGGCCTGGGAACCAGGATTCCTGGGTTCTCTCCCCGGCTCTGGGAGGGGAGTGGTGTCTAGCAGTTAGAGCAGGGGCGTTTGGGAACCAGGACTCCTGGGTTCTGTTCCTCATCGATGCCAGAATCAGGGTTAGAACCCAGGTGTCCTGATGCTAACAGCCCCTGGTCGCTGGGGGATGGGATTGAACCTCTGGAGCATAGCACAAGAGCCTCTACCACATAGTCTCTCTAGGACCAGCAGCCTGATTTCACGGTTCCAGGGAATTTCCCCTGCGTTTCCTCGGCCAGCTCAGGCTCCGGAGGCCCCGTCCGAGCCCCGTAACGCTCCCACCCTGGAGTCTGCACATATCAGAACGGGCCAGAGCAGATCCAGCCCTCCAGGTTTCCTCCTGCCACCGCAAATATCCCGCCACACCCGGCGGCCTGTGATCTCTCGGCCCCCTGCGAATCCCACGGAGGCCCAGGGGCCTCTCTCGACTCTGGGGATAAATCCTTGGCCGGCCGCCCCGGTGCACAGACGCGAGAGGCCCTGAGCTTTTCAGTTGGATGCCAAGCTGGGGCGCGAAGCCTTCGTCTTTCCCAGTGGCACGACTACCCCTTGACTAAGGGCAAGTGATTTGAAGGGACGCGGGCGTTGTCATGAGGCTGGGCTGGATTTTTCAGCGCTTCACGGCGCACTTTTGCGGCCGACGGACTCAAAAAACAAAGCCGGCCGATCGAACACAAGCGGAGGTCACTTTGAAACCGCCCCAGTCGCTGCATCCCCACCCCAGAGCCAGCTGCATCTCCCAGCGGGGAAGCGTTAAAGGTTTTGATCAGAAGGCACACGAATCGGTGTCGATTCCTGCCTGCTAAAGTCTGATCCGGATGTTAAAATATTCCCCGCGTACCATTCGCGATCAGACTGACTCAGATGGGGCCTGCCTATATTGAATAAGAGAATCTCATTTTCAGCGGCTTGGCCCATCCATCAGGCATTAAATTTGCCTTCTTAATTTTAAGTAAACGACGGCATTCATGAGGAATAACTCCACCTGCGTTGGAGGGACTGTTACAAGCCAGCGGCAAACTTCTGGACAGCTTCATAAAAACCGACAGCGATGACCGAGACTAGCCACCTGAATATCTCCTGTGTCCTTCCAGCCTGGGCAGCGAGAAATTATCCAAGTGGCTTCCAATACCAGATTTCGGGGGCAGGAGTTTGCGGGATAAATCTGAGCTCTGGCCGGGAAAGGGAGTCCCAGATTTTTCCACTTTTAGAAAATGTCCGGTTTGAAGATCGTTCCAAAAAAAAAAAAAAAATCGGCCGATGGGATCCTGCCGGATTGGACGCCAAAAATCTTCATGGGACACCCGCCCCCCGGCAAAAATGAGACTATTGGAAGGTTTCTGGCTGGGCTGTGGAAACTCCCCAGCCTGAGCACAAGAGAGGAAAAACACCTGGTGCCCAGGGAAACTCAAGAGAGAAACCAGTTTGCGGGGGGAGCCCGTTCCCTCCAACCTTGGGACCAGTCAGATCTCTAGTATCCCAATCCCCTACCACGCACACACAGAAACACAGCTCATGGGCCCAGGAGATTTAGAAGCCTTCCACTGAAACTCAGGCTGCTACGTTCCAGTTCCCCCCAAAGGGGTTTAGGCACCTTGTTCCTATTGATTTAGCCGAACGGCCCCAAGCGGTGCTTAATTTGTCATGAAAGAGACTCAAGTGATTTTTTTTTTACATTCGCCACTGATGCAGAAGTGCCGGGGCTCTGCCCTGGCCCAAATAAAGCGCTGGGCCCCAGTGACCTTTGAAAATGGGACTCGGCGTTCGGGGATTTTTAAAGCCAGTCAGCAATTTTCGAGCCTTGGGCCGGCCGGGCGATTTGGGGGTGTGTATATGGATATATATAGGAGTGTCAGAGCTCGAAGCTTGTGCCTGTGTCCAAAATCAAGCCAAGGCTTTGCTTTAAAAAGAAAGTGGCGTGGAAACATGACAAGATGTGTTCCCAGACACACACACTGCCAGCTTCCCAAGAGACAGCAACATTGGTCCCTGTACGCCAGCAGCTGATCTGGTCTGATATGTTCATACTGCGCCGGGAAATAAATACATTTTAAAAATAAAGCGGCCTCCCCTTTTATTCCATTTTAAGATCCACACGCCCCTTTGGGGATGGGGCAGGAGGGGAAAAAACCACCCGGGACGCTTCTGAAAAACACCTTTCTCCCTAGATCTGCAAGGAGAGGCCGCTGGGAGACAATGAACCCCTTTTTCGGGCCTGGGGGATTGTGGAAAAGATTTCGACAAATAGATCCGTTAGCTCGACCATGTATTTGTTGCTAGCATGCGCTGACACACGCTGATGGGAGTAACTGTCGCGTTGACAAGTGCTCCATATTTCTGGCAACCAGGCGCCCATCCCTCGCCAGCCCATCGGACCCCCTAAAACTTTGTCGTTTTCTCTGGGTGGAGTTTTGATTGAGCCCGGAACAGATGCAACACTCTGGTGGTTTTGATGGATCTCGTGTCTGGAATGATGCAGCCAGGAGGGGAGAAACCGTATCTTCCAGATCTACATGGGCAGAGAGAAACGCCTGCTTTGACCTATCCGCCCCCCCAAAGCGCAGGCCAGCAAACAGAGACCAGTGTGAGAAATGAAAAGGCTCCACAGAGCCCCACAACACAAGCCAAGCCCCAGAGGTCTGGACTAGATGACCTCCTGAGGTCTCTTCCAACCCTGATCTTCTCTGATACACACATACCCAGTCAGTTGTTTCAAGGGGATATCAAACTACACACAACTTTAAGAAGCTGCCAGTATATAGCTAAAGAAACACACACACAATAACTAATTTGAAGGGAATCTCCCCTCCTCGTTCAATACACACACACACACACACACACACACACACTTGATCTACACACATATACACATTGAAGGCACCAAAATCAACACCCACAACTCGGAAGATGCACATTTATAGACCGCAGGAGAGCACCACTCGTTTTCCAAAAAAGCCAACGCCAACCCAACCCCCCCCACACACACATTCAAGAGGCCTACCCCAAATTCACACCATCTCCGGCTTGCCTGCACAAACTTCAGCAAAACACCACAATCTTGCACACACACACACACACACACACTCGCTCTCCTGCGCTGGACAGCGTCAAAAGGCCATCAGATATTTTTTCCCCCTAAAACACAAACACCTCTCACCTTTGCACTGAAAACACCAATTTGTCCAGAATTAAAATACATATATATATATATATATTGTGATTATAAAGAGCGAACACAACAGTCCCCTCCTCTCCCCTGGCTCTTTCAGAGGCTGATTTTGTTAAATAAAACATCGTCCTTGATTTTTGTGGGGGAGTCCCACTCCCAACACACTTTCCAAGAAATAGGTTGACTGAAGAGGGATCAAGGGGAAGAAAGAAAGAAAAGTTTGACAAGGATTAAATGGCAGACTTTTGAGGGTGAAACTGACACAGGTCCTCATAAAATCCTAGTCAGTTACACTTGAAATTAACTAGATGAGGGAAATGAACCAAAAAAACCTTGCAATTTCTTTTTCCCTTCACTTCTCCTGCCGGCTTCTCCTCTGGGATTTGCAGCCCCCAAATGAACCTCAAACACAGCCAGCGGTTTAAAACTTGGGGGTGCCTTCCCTCTTCCCCCTCCAACCCACCCACTTTTTATAGCAGAAAAACCAGCAAGAAACCAAGGGATGTCCCCCCTTTCTCCACTTACTTTCTATTTGCTGTGTTCCAGTATATTGGCTCCAGGCTAACAGCTGATATAATCCACAGTTCCAGCAAGGAAACCAGTAATCCCATACAGAGTCCAAGCAATGAAGTCCTCAAGGCCATGATTGCAAAGGAAAAGAGATTTTTTGTTTTCCACCCCTTCTCTGTGTTTTCTTCTTGGAGATTCACACACATAAATCAAGAGGCACCCAAAGCCTTTGCCCCCCTCTCTGCCAGCCCTAGGCTAGAAAAAGTTCTATGGATTTTTTCCCCCTCCCTGGCTGGATTTTTCATGCCAGGACTGGAAAGTTGGTTGTTTTGTGTGTGTGTGTGTTGTTTTCTTTTTCTTCAAGATCCTAATGCCATCTGCAGCCTGGGAGAAAAACACATCTAGACACACACAGACACAGAGAAAATTCGCCTCCACTTCTCCTGCGTGTGGCTTTCTGGTGTGATCTCCTGAGCAGGGAGGACACAGTGTTGTAAAACACAAGGAAAGGAGGGAGGGGGGGAGGAATTCATTTGAAAGCCCCTCCTGGAGTTCTTGTCTTTGGTGAGATTTTTTTTCCCCTCCTTCTTTTCTCTCTCTTTTTTTGTGAAGGTTCGGCATTGAGTAACTCCAGAGATGAGGACAGAGAATGGGAGTGAGCAGAGAGGAGGAGGAGCAGCAGAGGAGAAGTGGTGAGTGGGAAATACTGGAGGAAAGAGAGAAAGAGAGAGGCAGGGGCACGCACACGCACACACACACACACACCCCACACACACAGACACTGGGATCTGGAGTCTGGACTTTAAGGAAGATGTGGAGTCTGGATCCAGGTATAAAATTCTCCCCAGTGAGCAGCCCAGTGAAACAGCAGAGCCAGCCAGTGAGGTTGCTTGAAGACGGGAATATTTCGCAGCTCAGTTCGTTCGGCCCTGTCAGGACTAATCAGAGACACAGTCGCTTCTTGACCCACCAAAAAAATCATGAGAGACACATCAGGGTCCTTTTCCTGAGCCGCCTCATGCAGCGACGAAACAGAGAAACGTCGCCAGGCCTCGATTTATTCGTCAAATGCCCAGCCAGGTTCTCCGTGCGACTGTGCGGAGGGCAAGGTGGATTCGGGTTAGAAAGCCACTTTTCATCCAGTGAGGAGAGACTGGGGTTTTTTTGGGAGTGGCTGGAGATGTGGCGTTGGGATCGGAAAGGGGCTTGAGAAACAAATCATAGGATTTTGGCCCTCAGATCAGGAGGGATGGGTTTTCGTTGGGAATCCTAGGCCAGAGAGTCCGGGACCGTTTTGGGGCCTGGGAGGTGACTTGCCGAAGCAATATTTGCGAGGTGGGATTTCTCCATGAGAATCGGGGGGGGGATTGATTAACCAAACAAGAACCCCACTCGATGGCCAAATCCGGTTGGAGATGAATCCAGTGGCCTTTGAAACCCTGCATGGCTCCGAAGGCCGTTTCTGAGCCGCCGGTCCCATCGAAGAGTTTCCCTGGGGGCCGTCCCCTCACCGAGAACAACTTGCGGATGCTCCACCGGCCGGGAAACCCTGTCATTAAAAAGTCAATCTGGGATTTCTGGGGTTCGCTCGTTTGAAGGGCAGTGGAGGTTCCTACACACGGGTGGATCCTCGCGGCTAACGCTTTTTCCCAAGACAGGAGTTGCCCGGATCGGGATCTTGGTCTGGGCCGCTGGGATTTCTTGGTCCCGTCAGGCTTCCAGGGTTTTGATGTTTGCGGGGGCTGGGGGGTGTCAAATGGGCCAGGCAGGATCCAGAGGCTGAGGCGGGAAGTGAACCAGGCTTAGCAGGTGCGATTGGGGTTCCCAGTGTTATTGGGATTCCTGGCCTGCGGCAAAGGGGGTGTGATTGTAGTGTCAGGAGCAGGGACGGGGATTTTCGACATGCGGCTCTTGAAGGAAGTTGAAACCCAGTGACACCCCGAAACCAAAGAGGCTGTGAAGGATTGGACCAATGCCCCCCCCCAAACCCCAGCGCTTGGGGTGGAGTTTGCGGAACTCAGGAGTCCTGACTCCCAGCTCCCCCTGCTCTAACCACCAGCCCCTACTCCCCTCCCAGAGCCAGGGAGAGATCCCAGGAGTCCTGGCTCCCAGCTCCCCCTGCTCTGACCCACCAGCTCCCACTCCCCTCCCAGAGCCGGGGAGAGAACCCAGGAGTCCTGGCTCCCAGCCCCCCCTGCTCTAACCACCAGCCCCCACTCCCCTCCCAGAGCCAGGGAGAGAACCCAGGAGTCCTGGCTCCCAGCCCCCCTGCTCTAACCACCAGTCCCCACTCCCCTCCCAGAGCCAGGGGGAGAACCCAGGAGTCCTGGCTCCCAGCTCCCCCTGCTCTAACCACCAGCCCCCACTCCCCTCCCAGAGCCAGGGGGAGAACCCAGGAGTCCTGGCTCCCAGCCCCCCCTGCTCTAACCACCAGCCCCCACTCCCCTCCCAGAGCCAGGGAGACAACCCAGGAGTCCTGGCTCCCAGCCCCCCCTGCTCTGACCCACCAGCCCCCACTCCCCTCCAGAGCCGGGGAGAGAACCCAGGAGTCCTGGCTCCCAGCCCCCCCTGCTCTAACCACCAGCCCCCACTCCCCTCCCAGAGCCGGGGAGAGAACCCAGGAGTCCTGGCTCCCAGCCCCCCCTGCTCTGACCCACCAGCCCCCACTTCCCTCCCAGAGCCGGGGAGAGAACCCAGGAGTCCTGGCTCCCAGCCCCCCTGCTCTAACCACCAGCCCCCCACTCCCCTCCCAGAGCCAGGGAGAGAACCCAGGAGTCCTGGCTCCCAGCCCCCCTGCTCTGACCCACCAGCCCCCACTCCCCTCCCAGAGCCGGGGAGAGAACCCAGGCGTCCTGACGCCCCACAGGGTAGGCCGTAGCAGCATAAACCTGAGTTTGCTTTGGGAAGGAAGCCGGTGATTTGGATGCAAATCTTGGCAGCATGTGGCTCTCAGGAAACAGCATGAAGCCTCCTGCCCCTCTTGTGCCATCCAGCAGCCCCCACCCCCCATGGGCCAGGAGTCGCCTGATGCGACTTCATGTGTAATACGGGTCCCGGCCCCACTGATGTCATGCGAAGCAGCACTGGGCCAGGGCAGAATTTGGAGGGGAGACCGTGGAGCAGGTAAGGGGGAAGCTCAGCAGGGGGCGCTCTCCCCTGGCAGGCAGGGCTGGCCCCAGGGCTGCGTTAGGGGGTGATGTGGGGCAGGGAGTGCGGAGGGGGGCAGCAGAGGGAGCTCTCCCCTGGCAGGCAGGGCTGGCCCCAAGGTGGCACTAGGGGGCACTGCTGGGCAGGAAGCAGGGCGTGGGACTCAGCAGGGGGCGCTGTGGGGCAGGGAGCGCTCTCCCCTGGCAGGCAGGGCTGGCCCCATAGGGCACTGTGGGGCAGAGAGTGGGACAGAGGCAGCAGGGGGCGCTCTCTCCTGGGAGGCACGACTGGTCCCATGGGGTGCTAGGGGGCAGATAGCGCGGTGGGGGGCTCGACAGGGGTCGCTCTCCCCAGGCAGGTAGGGGTGGCTCCAGGGCAGCACTTGGGGGCGCTGTGGGGCAGGGAGCAGGGGGGGGCACTGTGGGGGGGCTCAGCAGTGGGCACTCTCCCCTGGCAGGCAGGGAGCGGGGTGGGGGACTCATCAGGGGGCTGGCCCCAGTGCCCCAGAGGGGCGCTAAGGGGTGGGTGTTTGGGGGGGCTGTTGCCCACAAGAGGGGTCGGGGGTGGGAAATATTTGCCCAATGCAAAGAGGCTTCTGGCACCATCTGGTGGCCTAATGTATTATTGCAGCGAGTCTGCACCTGCAGCCGGGACCGGGTGCCCAGGAGCTGCCCCCACACGTCCCCCCACTCCCCACAGCACCCCCTGCTGGCAGAGACCGGGGCAGGAGCAGCCAGGAGCTCCCCCACCCCACCTGGGCTCTTATCACCCACTGGCCCGGGAACAGTCTGTTTCGCCCCCACACCCCACATCCACACAACCCCTGCCGGGGCAGCTGGGCACGTCTAGATCCAGCAGGGGAAGGTGTGATATTGAGACAAGCAGAGACAGGCGCTGGGAGGGAACGTGACAGAGATGCCTCGCGCCAGAGAAAAAGGGGGAATTAAATCCCGTTATGGATGGGAGAGCCCAGCCTAGTGTGTGTCATAGCCCCTATACTGCTAAGAGACCAGGGAGATTCCTCAGTGCCTATCCCACACTCTGAGAGCTGCCCCATCCCAACCCCCCCATGTTAATTAGTCTAGCACAATAAACAAACATCCCCCCCACCAAAAAAACAGAACCTATTTACAGACCCTACAATAACAAATCATTCGATATTTTGAGCACCCTGCATACTTGCTCATAAGACCCACAATAAGACAGAGGAGCATCGGTGGCAGCTGTCACGCTTTGTTATCATAGGGTCTTCTCGGAACACTCGTCCCGAATGTCACTTTGTTATTGTAGGGTCTGCCAGGGGCACAGGTGGCCGACCCCATCCCCCCATAGGGGCAGTCCCACAGGCCCATCTACCCCAGCATCCCGGACCCTGCCAGGATCAGACCCAGCAGACGAGCTAAGCTGGTAAGGCTGAGGAGCCCAGCTGGCCAGGTCTCTCCCGCCCCCCCCCCCCATGCCTTTGGGAAGGGATTGGGGGCTGGGAGCCAGGACTCCTGGGTTCTCTCCCCGGCTCTGGGAGGGGAGTGGCGGCTGGTGGGTCAGAGCAGGGTGGGGCTGGGAGCCAGGACTCCTGGGTTCTCCCCCTGGCTCTGGGAGGGGAGTGGGGGCTGGTGGGTCAGAGCAGGGTGGGGCTGGGAGCCAGGACTCCTGGGTTCTGTCCCCAGCTCTGGGAGGGGAGTGGGGGCTGGTGGTTAGACCAGGGGGCCCCCTCCCAGAGCCGGGACAGAACTGAGGAGTCCTGGTTCCCAGGTTGGAAAGGGAACCCAGGAGTCCGGGAGGCAGGGTCCCTTTAAGGAGGCAAGGGTGGGGCTCCTGTTGCTTCTGGCCCCGCCTGGTTGCCCCTGATCCCGTCTTTGTGACATCACAGAAGGTTGCTGTGGCAACCGGATGCTGCTGGAAATAGGAGACTCAGGTTGGGAGGGAAGAAGACCCGAAGATGAGCTCTTAAAGGGACCCCGACCCACAGGAGGAGAGCCAGGAGGGGGCTGGTTATCCAGAGACCCTTCACCCAGCCCTGAGATGCAGCCACCTCTGGGGCGGCGCGGCCGGTTACCCAGGGACCCCTCGCCTGGCGCTGAGATGCAGCCACCTCTGGGGTAGGGGGTCAGCTGTCTACACAAGGACCCCTCCCCCCCCACTGGCCCCCCCGATCCCACCCCCCTCCCAGCACCCTAACGCAGGAGTCCCAACTCAGTTCTCCACCCCGATAACCTTTCGAGGGACACTTGTGCCAGCTCCCGGCCAGCTGGCTCCCTTCCCTCCCCCGTGGAGAGGGCTATTTACCCATCGCCAGCTGTGTTTGACTAGCCGCTGCCAAGGCAAACCAACCCCACACTCGGCTGCTCGGCCCCAGACAGCACCGGTGGGTGGGTGGCGGGGGGATGGGAGGGTTGTTCACACGCCTGGGGGGGGGCAGATGTGCCTGCCCCCCGTTACTGGGATGACTGGGGTGGGATAGATTGTGCCCCCTCCTCCGTCAAACTTTTCTTTTTCCTCGGGGACTTGGTCAATTCCCAACAGCGTTGGGTTCCTTAGGGTGGGTTGTTATCGTGGGGTCTCCTGGCTGGTTGTTATGGTAGGACCTACCAATAGGATGAAATGCAAGGAACTCAGAGCCCAAGCCCCATGCATGCGAGGGAGGTAGGGGCTAGTGGTTAGAGCAGGCTGGGGGTGAAGTGCCCCCGGTCGGGGTATCGGACCCAGCTCCTGTCCGTCACTCGCCCCCAAAAATGGACAGATTAAAAAAACCAAAAGTTTTATGGCTGCAAACGAGCCGGCAAATAGAGACAAAACTGAGAGCGTTATGTACAGATCCCCCCCGCCAAGCAGTGCCCCCTGCATCTCCCCCCAACCTCAGCCACCCCCAAATCTCCAGCCCAGCCCCCCACCGAGCCATCCGGTGGCCACACAGTCCGGGCAGGTGGCCTCATGGGGCAGGGTGGTGCCCCCCGCTCTCCCCACACCACCACAGCTGTAGGCAGTTCTGGCCGCGGGCCTGCTGCTGGGGGGGCCCAGGCCCCCCTTCCTCATCCTCCTCGGCGCTGTCCCACGGCTCCAGGAACTCACGCTGGCCGGACGCGCTGGCCAGCAAGGGCAAGCTGGGGTGCAGGCTGGACAGAGGGGAGACAGGGTCAAGAGAGGGCCCCCGGCTCCTCCCTGACCCACAGCCCCCCCTGCTCTAACCAGTGAGCCCCACTCCCCGACCACAGCCAGGGAGAGAACCCAGGCATCCTGGCTCCCAGCCCCACCTCTCTAACCTACCAGCCCCCACTCCCCTCCCAGAGCCTGGAGAGAACCCAGGAGTCCTGGCTCTGAGTCCCTCCTGCTCTAACCTACCAGCCCCTACTCACCTCCCAGAACCCAGGCATCCTGGCTCCCAGCTCCCCTGCTCCAGCCATTACACCCCACTCCCGTCCCAGAGCCAGGGGAGAGAACCCAGGAGTCCTGGCTCCCAGCCCCACCTCTCTAACCCACCAGCCCCTACTCCCCTCCCAGAGCCGGGGAGAGAACCCAGGCATCTGGGCTCCCTGCCCCCTAAGTACCTGATCCCGTTGACACAGTCCCGCAGGGCCTGGAATTGCAGCAGGGGTTCCAGCACCGGATCGGGGTCTCCGGTCGGGGGCTGAGCCGTATCCCACACCAAGACCAGCCCCTCCGTGGTACCACTCAGCAGGAACCGGCCGCTCCTGGGGGGCAAGGGGAGCGGAAATGACACAACACACCCCATCTGGCGCTTAGAGGCTGCAGCCGGGGGGAGGGGGAATATGGCTCCCAGGGGTCCTTGGGCTCCCACACTGGCAGCAGCTGGGCACCAGGATGCCTGGGATCCATCCCCAGACCCCGATAATTATTTGAAGGCGTATTATTAGGGGTATTACGGTAGCAGTAAGACCCCCCCCCACCTCCCGTGTTGAGGGCGAAGTGGCCCCGTTGCTCCAAGAGCCGTCCGGCCCCATGGCCAAAAGTAGGAGCCTTACTCCTCTTCTACCAGATGGGGAAACTGAGGCAGGCGGGGAAACTGAGGCAGACAACCGCAAACAACTCGCTTTCTCTTGTACCAAGAGCGTGTGCCAGAGCTGGGGAGAGAACCCAGGAGTCTGGGCCCCTGGCCCCTGCCGGGCAGGGATGTGGAGAAACGAGGGTAAGTGTGTGTGGGGGCGACACTCACCGCTCGAGGTCGAAGTACAGGCGCTGGTTGGTGGCCACGGAGCGGCGCATGGAGAACAGGACCCGGCCCGGCTGCCGCAGGTCCCAGCTCAGGATCTCGGGGTCCTGTGGGGCAGGAGATGCAGTCAGCCCAGCAGACCTCACTGGAGAACCCCCCCCAGACTCCACCCTCGACCCCTCAGCAGCCGCTTCTCCGGCCCCGCCCTGGCTCCGTAAGCTCCGCCTACCTTGCGCCCGCCGGTGAAGAGCCGGGTGCCGTCGGGGGAGAAGAGGGCGTGGGTGACGCCACCCCCGGTGGCCTTGCAGCATGGCCAGGGCCGTGCCCTCAGCCCGCGAATACAGCCCCACTGTCCGTGAGTAGGAGGCGCAGGCGTACAGGGGCTGGGCTGGGCTGAAGGTGATGCAGGAGATGATGCCGCTCTGCCCCTGTTTCTTCACTGCATGGGGGTTGGGGGAGGACGACGACAGGTTACAAACCACCAAACGATCCCCCCAGAACAGCCCTCCCATCCCCTCCACTCAGTGCCGGGTTGTTCACTCTGGAACCTAATGATGGCAGGCTGGAAAAATGGACACTGCCGAGACCTAATTCCCTGGGGTGCGTTTGACCCAAATGCGCTCCCTCCGCATACCCTGCCTGCCAACCCAAACCTGGCCAGGATGTTAACTCTGGACACTAATGATGATGGTAAATTGCCAGCTCCCCATTTCACCGCAGAGAGCAGGAAGGGCCCTTCCTTCACAGCCTCCCCTGAGCTGAAAGGGTAATTTCAAATCTTGGGGGGCATGTTAACTCTGGAGCCCAATGATGACAGTGAGGTGCCTGACGCCTATTTCACTGGAAGAAGGGAGTAGCTGGGGTTGACACACACACACTCTGCCCCCACACAAACCTCAATGGTTCGTTAACTCTGGAACCCAGTGATAGCCAACTGACCGATTACTAAAGATTCTCTCTGGAACTTAACAACGGCAGCAGATAATTCCCTCTCTCTCTCCAGGAACCCAAGCATCAGCCCAAATCTGCCTCCCCTGACCTTCACGGGCCCCTCCTTTCCCTGCCACGGAAGCGTTAACTCTGAAACCTAATGGGATTTTTTTTACAAAGCCAGGGCCATGGTGCCATCAGCCGTGCTGCTGCCAGGGAGGGGGGGCTCACCAAAGGTGGGACGGCTCTCGCATACCCGGCCCGGGCGCTCCGTCTCGAACACCCGCACGGTCTTATCAAACCCGCAGAACAGCTGCGAGCCGTCAGGGGTGAAGCAGAGGGAGTGAGCAGCCGTCAGCTCATCCTGGGGACAGACCCAAAGAGAGGGGCGTCAAGACGCCTGGGTTCTCTCCCCGGCTCTGGGTGTAGGGGGGCTGGGTGCCAGGCTCTGTACGCACCAGGTGGTTGTAGCTACGGAACGTGGCCCGCAGGTCCCCGCAGAAAGCGTCCCACACGTGGACAGGGTTGTCCCGGCTGCTGCTGGCAAAGCTGTGGGACCACAAGAGAGGCAGAAAGGTGAGGGGCAGGGGCAGGGGGGGAAACAACGGGGAGTGCAGGATACGGGGCAGCTGGCACCCCCTAGACAAGACAGGCCCCTGCTCCATTTCCCGGCCCCCTGAGTCAGCCAGTCCCTCCCCTGGGGCCGGGTGGGAACTGGCGCCCCCCTAGAGGGGACAGGCCCCTGCCCCATGCCCCATCCCCCTGAGTCAGCCAGTCCCTCCCCTGGGGCCGGGTGGGAGTTGGCGCCCCCTAGCAGGGACAGGCCACTGCCCCATTCCCCATTCCCCATCCCCCTGAGCCAGCCAGACCCTCCCCTGGGGCCAGGTGGGAGCTGGCACCCCCTAGCGGGGACAGGCCACTGCCCCATTCCCCATTCCCCATCCCCCTGAGCCAGCCAGTCCCCGCCCTGGGGCCGGGTGGGAGCCGGTGCCCCCTAGAGGGGACAGGCCCCTGCCCCATTCCCCATCCCCCTGAGCCAGCCAGTCCCGCCCTGGGGCCGGGTGGGAGCCGGTGCCCCCTAGAGGGGACAGGTCCCTGCCCCATTCCCCATTCCCCATCCCCCTGAGCCAGCCAGTTCCCGCCCTGGGGCCGGGTGGGAAAGGGCTCCACCCCATTCCCCATAGGCCAGCAGGGGGCGCCCTCGTGGGCCGCAGCATTTACAAGCAGGTGGGTGGGTCGGCGGAGCTCATCAGCGGGAACCAGCAGTAGTCGTAGACTGTGTCTCCCTCGGCCATTCGCAGCACGGGGCTCTGCGGGGAGACAGACCCACGGATGGTCAGGTCACCCCTCCAGGGGGGCAGGACTCCTGGGTTCTCTCCCTGGCTCTGGGAGAGGAGTGGGGGCTGGTGGTTTAGAGCAGGGAGGGCTGGGAGCCAGGACTCCTGGGTTCTCTCCCCGGCTCTGGGAGGGGAGTGGGCGCTATTGGGGGAAAAATGGGCCCCCACCCACACCCCCACTGCACCAGCACAGTTCTGCCCCACACAAGGGCGGGGGGAAGGGGGAGAGGTGACTGTCCCTTTAAGAGCACTTCCCCCTTTCCCCCCTACCATCTCGGCCACGGCCCCCAACTCCTGATCGAACAGCTCGGGGGGCAGGTTGTAAATGCGCAGGGTGTTGTCGGCGCTGTTGGTCAGCAGACAGGAGCCGTCGGGGGCCCTGCGGAGAGAGGAGGCAGAGCCAGGCCGTCAGGATGCCCTCAGCGCTGGGGGAGAGGACCCAGGCGTCCTGCTCCCCGGTTTTAACCACCAGCCCCCACTCCCCTCCCAGAGCCAGGGAGCGAACCCAGGAGTCCAGGCTCCCTTCCCTGCTCTAACCACTAGACCCCACTCCCCTCCCGAAACTCAGCTAAAAAATCCCCCATACCTCAGTTTCCCCTCCTACCCACATGTACTTAGGCAGAAGGCCCTGTGGGGAAATAACTGCCCTGAGCATCCAGCCCATTGTGGGGAGCCCCCCCCCCCCCTCCAACTCGGGGTCCCTTCAATCACGGGCAGCAGTGTCCATGCAGCACCGACTATGAAGCGTGTCTGGGACTCTGCTCCTGGCCTGGGGGTCTGTCCAGCACAGGGAGTGGGGTGGGGGGTGTATCCGATCTCCCCAAGGGAGCTCTGTGTGACACTCAGCACCCCAGGGGGGGCAGCCAATCCCTGATCAGAGTCCCGGGACGTGACCCCAAATATTTACACACACACCCTGCCCCCCGAGGGCCCAGCCCAGGGTCCTACCACTTGCAACCTTTGAGAAAATTCTCTGGTACACAGCTGTATTCGCCCCAGGCGCCCGTCAGCAGTTTGGGGGGCCCCAGGAACGCGTAGCCTGGCACGCTGGGGGGAGAGAGGGGAGACACCGGTACAGAGGCTACCCAGCCCCCTTGTTCTGATCCACCAGCCCCCACTCCCCACCCAGAGCCGGGGAGAGAACCCAGGCATCCTGGCTCCCAGGGCCCCCTGCTCTAACCCACCAGCCCCCACTCCCCTCCCCAGAGCCGGAGAGAGAACCCAGGAGTCCTGGCTCCCAGACCCCGCTGCTCTAACCACCAGCCCCCACTCCCCTCCCAGAGCCGGGGAGAGAAACCAGGAGTCCCGGCTCCCAGCCCCTCATGGCCATTCTAAGCATTAGGCACCAGGTGACACACTTGGCCTTGAACCCCCCCGGTGAATCAGGACACCCCAACCCAGCCCCTATTCGGCGCCAGTGACCGGAACTGGGCACTCCCCACCCCACTGAGTCTCCGTACGTGTGGGGCCCGTCCCAACGCAATGGGGGGCCCGGCTCGTCGCTCCAGCGCTTACTAGTACTCGTCCTCCCACTCGGGTTCCTGTCCTCCGTCCTCCGCCACTTCCGCCAGCCCCTCTCCGCCAGCTGGCTCCCCACTTGGGTCCTCCTGTGCCACGGATCCCGCCCCCGGCACCTCGCCCCCGGGGGAGCCGTTCTGCCGGGCCAGCTTGGGGGGCGGCTCCGGGGACTCGGCGACTCCCCCGCCTGGATCGGCCAAACAGGCGTCGTCAGCGAGCGTCCCTGCCTCCATCGCCCGGGCGCTCAGCTGGGCGGGTGGCGGGGAGCGCGGCCGGGTCTGTTCCGGCGGGTGCTGCAGCGACCGACGTGCCCCAGTGAGTCGGGCATCCCCAGAGCGTGGGTGCCTGGCCAGGCAGGAGACAAAGGGTTAATGTGGGAGAGAACCCAGGCATCCTGGCTCCCAGCCCCCCCTGCTCTAACCACCAGCCCCCACTCCCCTCCCAGAGCTGGGAGAGAACCCAGGCGTCCTGGCTCCCAGCCCCCCCTGCTCTAACCCACCAGCCCCCACTCCCCTCCCAGAGGCGGGGAGAGAACCCAGGCGTCCTGGCTCCCAGCCCCCCTGCTCTGACCCACCAGCCCCCACTCCCCTCCCAGAGCTGGGGAGAGAACCCAGGCGTCCTGGCTCCCAGCCCCCCCTGCTCTAACCCACCAGCCCCCACTCCCCTCCCAGAGGCGGGGAGAGAACCCAGGCGTCCTGGCTCCCAGCACCCCCTGCTCTAACCCACCAGCCCCCACTCCCCTCCCAGAGCCGGGGAGGGAACCCAGGAGTCCTGGCTCCCAGCCCCCCCTGCTCTAACCACCAGCCCCCACTCCCCTCCCAGAGCCGGGGAGAGAACCCAGGAGTCCTGGCTCCCAGCCCCCCCTGCTCTAACCACCAGCCCTTACTCCCCTCCCAGAGCCGGGGAGAGAACCCAGGAGTCCTGGCTCCCAGCCCCGCCCCCAGACCACGTGTCTCTCTGCCCAGCCGGAATCTAGCTCTTACCCCTGGACGGAACCATTCTCCCGTGGGAGGGGGGAATGGACGGGACCATTATCTCCCGGGGCGGGGGGGGGGGCTGGACGGGCCCTGTTACCTCCCAAGGTTCTCGTTCCGAGAGCACGAGCCACTCAAGCTCTGGAAGCGTCCATCACAACTCCAAGCTCCACCCCCTCAGGCAGATCTCGCGAGACTTGCCAGGAAACACCGCGATACCTGAGATGCGGGCTCTCATGTCGCCCCTTCCCCACAGCTTGCCCCAAATGCCGCGAGACTGAGCTGCTGGCCACACTCCTCCGCAAATCCCGCGGGATCTCAGCCCCTGGCCCTGGGCTCCACAAATCCCGCGTGATCTCAGCCTTTGGCCACACTCCTCCGAAAATCCCGCGAGATCTCAGACCTTGGCCACACTCCTCCGCAAATCCCGCGAGATCTCAGACCTTGGCCACACTCCTCCGCAAATCCCGCGAGATCTCAGACCTTGGCCACACTCCTCCGCAAATCCCGCCAGATATCAGCCCTTGGTCACAGTGCTTCGCAAATCCCGCGAGATCTCAGCCCCTGGGCCAGAGTCCCTGAAATCCACCCAAGCTCTGCCAGTGCCCCTCACTCCCGACCTGCAGCCCCTGCCAGCCCAGCCCTGCCCCCCCAGCTCTGCCAGTGCCCCCCCACTCCCGACCTGCAGCCCCCTGTTAGCCCAGCCCTGCCCCCCCCAGCCCTGCCAGTGCCCCTCACTCCCGACCTGCAGCCCCTGCCAGCCCAGCCCTGCCCCCCCCCAGCTCTGCCAGTGCCCCTCACTCCCGACCTGCAGCCCCCTGTTAGCCCAGCCCTGCCCCCCCAGCTCTGCCAGTGCCCCCCACTCCCGACCTGCAGCCCCCTGTTAGCCCAGCCCTGCCCCCCCCAGCCCTGCCAGTGCCCCTCACTCCCGACCTGCAGCCCCCTGTTAGCCCAGCCCTGCCCCCCCAGCTCTGCCGGTGCCCCTCACTCCCGACCTGCAGCCCCTGCCAGCCCAGCCCTGCCCCCCCAGCTCTGCCAGTGCCCCCCACTCCCGACCTGCAGCCCCCTGTTAGCCCAGCCCTGCCCCCCCCAGCCCTGCCAGTGCCCCTCACTCCCGACCTGCAGCCCCCTGTTAGCCCAGCCCTGCCCCCCCCAGCCCTGCCAGTGCCCCTCACTCCCGACCTGCAGCCCCCTGTTAGCCCAGCCCTGCCCCCCCCAGGTCTGCCAGTGCCCCTCACTCCCGACCTGCAGCCCCCTGTTAGCCCAGCTCTGCCCCCCCAGCTCTGCCAGTGCCCCTCATTCCCGACCTGCAGCCCCTGCCAGCCCAGTCCTGCCCCCCCCCACTCCCGACCTGCAGCCCCCTGTTAGCCCAGCTCTGCCCCCCCACAGCTCTGCCAGTGCCCCTCACTCCCGACCCGCAGCCCCTGCCAGCCCAGCCCTGCCCCCCCCTCACTCCCGACCTGCAGCCCCTGCCAGCCCAGCCCTGCCTGCCCCCCCCCCCCAGCTCTGCTGGTGCCCCTCACTCCCGACCTGCAGCCCCTGCCAGTCCAGCCCTGCCCGCCCCCCCCAGCTCTACTGGTGCCCCTCACTCCTGACCTGCAGCCCCTGCTAGCCCAGCCCTGCCCCCCCCACTCCCGACCTGCAGCCCCCTGTTAGCCCAGCCCTGCCCCCCCCAGCTCTGCCGGTGCCCCTCACTCCCGACCTGCAGCCCCTGCCAGCCCAGCCCTGCCCCCCCCAACTCCCGACCTGCAGCCCCTGCCAGCCCAGCCCTGCCCCCCCCACTCCCGACCTGCAGCCCCTGCCAGCCCAGCCCTGCCCCCCCCACTCCCGACCTGCAGCCCCTGCCAGCCCAGCCCTGCCCCCCCCACTCCCGACCTGCAGCCCCTGCCAGCCCAGCCCTGCCCCCCCCACTCCCGACCTGCAGCCCCTGCCAGCCCAGCCCTGCCCCCCAGCTCTGCCGGTGCCCCTCACTCCCGACCTGCAGCGCCTGCCAGCCCAGCCCTGCCCCCCAGCTCTGCCGGTTCCCCTCACTCCCGACCTGCAGCCCCTGCCAGCCCAGCTCTGCCCCCCCCAGCCCTGCCGGTGCCCCTCACTCCCGACCTGTAGCCCCTGCCAGCCCAGCCCTGCCCCCCTCCAGCCCTGCCGGTGCCCCTCACTCCCGACCTGCAGCCCCCTGTTAGCCCAGCTCTGCCCCCCCCAGCCCTGCTGGTGCCCCTCACTCCCGACCTGCAGCCCCCTGTTAGCCCAGCTCTGCCCCCCTCCAGCCCTGCCGGTGCCCCTCACTCCCGACCCGCAGCCCCCTGTTAGCCCACCTCTGCCCCCCTCCAGCCCTGCCGGTGCCCCTCACTCCCGACCCGCAGCCCCCTAACCCCCCAGCCCTCCCGGTGCCCCTCACTCCCGACCTGCAGCCCCCTGTTAGCCCAGCCCTGCCCCCCAGCCCTGCCGGTGCCCCTCACTCCCGACCCGCAGCCCCTGCCAGCCCAGCCCTGCCCCCCCAAGCTCTGCCGGTGCCCCCTCACTCCCGACCTGCAGCCCCTGCCAGCCCAGCCCTGCCCCCCAGCTCTGCCGGTGCCCCTCACTCCCGACCCGCAGCCCCCTGTTAGCCCAGCCCTGCCCCCCTCCAGCCCTGCCGGTGCCCCTCACTCCCGACCTGCAGCCCCTGTTAGCCCAGCCCTGCCCCCCCAGCTCTGCCAGTGCCCCTCACTCCTGACCTGCAGCCCCCTGTTAGCCCAGCTCTGCCCCCCCCAGCTCTGCCGGTGCCCCTCACTCCCGAACTGCAGCCCCTGCCAGCCCAGCCCTGCCCCCCCTCCCGTTTCCTGTTTTTCTTAACTCTGTGGTTTGCATTTGCTTGTGACACTGAAGGGCCTTTCTGGGGCCAGGGGCAGGAACCTTTTGCACCCTGGTTGCACCAACGGCCCCCACGTGCCCCTGTCATGGGCCTCCCTTCCCCCAACCCCCAGCTTCCATGCACGGACCCCCCATGGTGGGGGATTGGAACCTATTGCGTGCCTCAACCCTCCCCCCCAAGGGATGACCGGGACCTCTGCTGGGGGGTCTGGAGGGGAGCACCTGCTGGGGGGGGCTGTCTGGAGCCTGAGGGTGGGGCCCAGTCGGGGCGCCCGGCTGTAGTCAGGGAGAGGCCGAGATGGGAAGGGGGCTGGTCTGATGGGGAAAGGGGGAGGCCTCAGCTGGAGATAGGGCAGGAGTCACGGGGGGGGGTGTCTCTCGGGGTGGGGGGGACCCACCTGGGAGGGGAAGCAGGTGAGAGGTGGGTAGGTGGAGCTGATAGGACTCAGCCAGGGCAGGAGGCTGGCTGGGTTGGGGGGCTTGAGTAGGGGGAGCAGGTGGAGCTGAGGGGAAGGGGAACTTGGCTGGAGGGGGGTTGAGTGGGGAGCAGGTGGAGCTGAGGGGAGGGGGCTGGGAGGGGAGGGGGGCAGGTGGAGCTGGGGGGGAGGCTGGCTGGAGAGGGGTTGAGTGGGGGGCAGGTGGAGCCGGGGGGGGCTGGCTGGAGGGCGTAATGAGTGGGGGGCAGGTGGAGCTGGAGGGGCTGGCTGGAGGGGGTGTTGAGTGGGGGCAGGTGGAGCCGCGGGGGAGGGGAGGCTGGCTGGAGGGGGTGTTGAGTGGGGGCAGGTGGAGCCGGGGGGGGCTGGCTGGAGGGGGTGTTAAGTGGGGGCAGGTTGAGCCGGGGGGGCTGGCTGGAGGGGGTGTTGAGTGGGGGCAGGTGGAGCCAGGGGGGGCTGGCTGGAGGGGGTGTTGAGTGGGGGCAGGTGGAGCTGGAGGGTCTGGCTGGAGGGGGTGTTAAGTGGGGGCAGGTGGAGCCGGGGGGGGGCTGGCTGGAGGGGGTGTTGAGTGGGGGGCAGGTGGAGCCGGAGGGGCTGGCTGGAGGGGGTGTTGAGTGGGGGGCAGGTGGAGCTGGAGGGGCTGGCTGGAGGGGGTGTTGAGTGGGGGGCAGGTGGAGCCGGAGGGGCTGGCTGGAGGGGGGTGTTGAGTGGGGGGCAGGTGGAGCCGGAGGGGCTGGCTGGAGGGGGTATTGAGTGGGGGGCAGGTGGAGCCGGAGGGGCTGGCTGGAGGGGGTGTTGAGTGGGGGGCAGGTGGAGCCGGAGGGGCTGGCTGGAGGGGGTGTTGAGTGGGGGGCAGGTGGAGCTGGGGGGGATGGCTGGAGGGGGTGTTGAGTGGGGTCAGGTGGAGCTGGAGGGGCTGGCTGGAGGGGGTGTTGAGTGGGGTCAGGTGGAGCCGGGGGGGGGCTGGCTGGAGGGGGTGTTAAGTGGGGGCAGGTGGAGCCGGGGGGGGCTGGCTGGAGGGGGGTGTTGAGTGGGGGCAGGTGGAGCCGGGGGGGGGCTGGCTGGAGGGGGTGTTGAGTGGGGGCAGGTGGAGCCGGGGGGGGCTGACTGGAGGGGGTGTTAAGTGGGGGCAGGTGGAGCCGGGGGGGGCTGGCTGGAGGGGGTATTGAGTGGGGGGCAGGTGGAGCCGGAGGGGCTGGCTGGAGGGGGTATTGAGTGGGGGGCAGGTGGAGCCGGAGGCGCTGGCTGGAGGGGGTGTTGAGTGGGGGGCAGGTGGAGCTGGAGGGGCTGGCTGGACGAGGTGTTGAGTGGGGGGCAGGTGGAGCCGGAGGCGCTGGCTGGAGGGGGTGTTGAGTGGGGGGCAGGTGGAGCCGGAGGGGCTGGCTGGAGGGGGTGTTGAGTGGGGGGCAGGTGGAGCCGGGAGGGGCTGGCTGGAGGGGGTGTTGAGTGGGGGCAGGTGGAGCCGGGAGGGGCTGGCTGGAGGGGGTGTTGAGTGGGGGGCAGGTGGAGCCGGGGGGGGGCTGGCTGGAGGGGGTGTTGAGTGGGGGCAGGTGGAGCCGGAGGCGCTGGCTGGAGGGGGTGTTGAGTGGGGGGCAGGTGGAGCCGGGGGGGAGGGGAGGCTGGCTGGACGAGGTGTTGAGTGGGGGGCAGGTGGAGCCGGGGGGGCTGGCTGGAGGGGGTGTTGAGTGGGGGGCAGGTGGAGCCGGAGGGGCTGGCTGGAGGGGGTGTTGAGTGGGGGCAGGTGGAGCCGGGAGGGGCTGGCTGGAGGGGGTGTTGAGTGGGGGGCAGGTGGAGCGGGGGGGGCTGGCTGGAGGGGGGTATTGAGTGGGGGCAGGTGGAGCCAGGGGGGTCTGGCTGGAGGGGGTGTTGAGTGGGGGGCAGGTGGAGCCGGGAGGGGCTGGCTGGAGGGGGTGTTGAGTGGGGGCAGGTGGAGCCGGGAGGGGCTGGCTGGAGGGGGTGTTGAGTGGGGGCAGGTGGAGCCGGGAGGGGCTGGCTGGAGGGGGTGTTGAGTGGGGGGGCAGGTGGAGCCGGGGGGGGGAGGGGAGGCTGGCTGGACGAGGTGTTGAGTGGGGGGCAGGTGGAGCCGGAGGGGAGCCTAGCTGGGGCGAGGGGGGGCAGGGAATGGGACTGGGGGGCTCGGGGGGGCCCAGCCAGGTCTCCGTAAGGACAAAGCCAGAAGGCGTCTGTGACGGACCCGCTGGGGTGGGGGGAGTCCTGTGAGGGGCCCCCCCATCGCTGAGCTCCCGGCAGAGGGGGACACGGGGGGGGCGTTTGGCAAGTGGAATAGTTTTTTATTAGCAGATAACAAAGCCAGGACAGAGCCCCTGGGCGACCCCGACCCCCCTGCCCCCCCGACTCCCACCCGGGATGGTAACAGAGCGGCTCCCCGGACGCCTGGGTCCCTTCCCCTCAGCCAGGCCGGGGGCCCTTTGCTCTGTATCCCTGTCCCTGCCGGGCTTCTTACAAAGCCAAACAAGAACCCAGGAGTCCTGGCTCCTCCCCCGCCCCGTCCCAAGCCACTAGACCCCCCTCTGAGCTGAAGAGAGAACCCAGGAGTCCGGGCTCCCAGCAGCCCCTCCCCCGGGCCCCACTTGTGACAGTCACAAAGCTTTTTGGGTGGAATTTCCTGAGTTCGTTGCCGGGGGCGGGGGGGGGGGGGGGCGTTTGGTTCAGGCTGTCCGAGGAGGGGCGCCCCCCTGGTGAGACCCTTCCGGGATGTACCCCAAAATCACAGCCCTGGGATTGCTCCGGACTTCCCGGACGCCTGGGTCCCTTCTGGCCCGGTCCCTCTGCAGCTCCCCGGATGCCTGGGTCCCTTCCAGACGATTCCCTCTGCAGCTCCCTGGATGCCTGAGTGTCCGAGTCCTTCTGCAGCTCCCCGGATGCCTGGGTCCCTTCCAGACAATTCCCTCTGCAGCTCCTTGAATGCCTGGGTCCCTTTTCAGGATGAGTCCCTCTGCAGCTCCCCGGATGCCTGGGTCCCTTCCGGATGATTCCCTCTGCAGCTCCCCGGATGCCTGGGTTCCATCTGGCCGAGTCCCTCTGCAGCTCCTTGGATGCCTGGGTCCCTTTTCAGGATGAGTCCCTCTGCAGCTCCCCGGATGCCTGGGTCCCTTCTGGACGATTCCCTCTGCAGCTCCCCGGATGCCTGGGTTCCATCTGGCCGAGTCCCTCTGCAGCTCCTCGGACGCCTGGGTCCCTTACACTCCTGGGGACGGGAGGGGGGTGGGGTGGCCGGGCCCCTACAGGCGGACCAAGCCCAGGAAGGTCCCGTGTGGGCTCAGGTCCAGGGACGCGTTGGCCCGGGGGACACGGAGACTCAGCTGGTCCCCACGCTGCAGCTGGAAAACGCCTGTGGCGGGGGGGGGGGGAGATCATCATTGGGGGGGCCCTGCAGAACACATCCCCCACCTGCTGCCGGACAGCTCCCCGCTGCCCCACTTGTTCCCTGCAACTGCCCCCCCAGTGGCTGCAAATTCCTCTCCCCCCAGGGTGGTCCCCCCCATAGCTATAACACTCCCCCCATACCTGGATTCCCCCCCCCCCCCCCCGCGCTCACCTCCGGTATAACAGCTGTTGTATGCCTGCTCCAGCTCGCGGGGCATGCTCTGCACACACCGCAGCAGGATCTGCCCCGGCCCCCCGGCTGACGCCCGCCACAGCACCTGCCCCATGGTAAACGTGGGGTCGTGGAACAGCACCTGGCGGGGCGGCAGGGGAGAGGGCTGAGGGTTGGACTGGGGGTCCCATGTCCTGTCCCCTCTAGGGGGGCCCGGCCCCCATCTGGCCCCGGGGCAGGGACTGGCTGACTCAGAGGGGCAGGGAATGGGGCAGGGGCCTGTCCCCTCTAGGGGGGTCCGGCTCCCATCTGGCCCCGGGGTGGAAAATGGCCCTTACCTGGCTGTAGACGAGGTACAATCCCGTCTGCTTCACGGTCACGTCCGGCCCACTCACTTCCAGCGCCCGGCCCTGCTGCAGGAACGGCTTCCACCAGATCTCAGTCATGTCCCCCTCATCTGTGGGGGTGATGGGGGGCTGTCAGTGCCCCCTGGCTCCCTGTCCCCCCTGCTTTAACCCACCAGCCCCCGCTCCCCTCCCAGAGCTGGGGAGAGAACCCAGGAGTCCTGGCTCCCAGCCCCCCCAGCTCTGACCCACCAGCCCCCACTCTCCTCCCAGAGCCAGGGAGAGAACCCAGGAGTCCTGGCTCCCAGCCCCACTGCTCTAACCCACCAGCCCCCACTCCCCTCCCAGAGCCAAGGAGAGAACCCAGGAGTCCTGATGGTCAGTGTGGGTCACCCAGGGAAGGGGGACGCTGGGGTGGGGAGTGGGGGGGATGACTCACTGTTGGTGGAGCGATGGCTGGGGGCCAGGTGCAGAACCGAGTGTTTCCCTAGGAGTCAGGTGGAGAGACAGACAGTGACTCACCCGTTCCCTCCCTTCACCCCTGTGCCCCTTTGCCCCATGGCTGCCGTAGCCCGGATCTCCCAGTGGGCTCGGAGCCGCTGGGGACTTTATCAGCCCTACCAAGAGGCACTGGGATCCCACTGCTGCCACCAAGCGCTGTGAACCTAAGCGCTTGTGTGATCTCCCCAGGACTGCTGCTTGCACCGTGGGTCTGAGCCCAACGTCTCCACCCCAGAGGCCAACCCCGGAGCATCTCACCCCACACCACAAAAGACATGTGGGTTAATGGAGATAATCAGTGATCGATTCCACGGCTAACACCAGCTCAACTGGGTGATCCACTGTGGCGGGCGCTGGGGCAACACCTCTTACCAGAAACTGACCTGGGAGGCAAAAATTGGAAACGGAATCCAGGCCTGACCACACTGCAATCAGGAGTGACTCTGGATTCACCCTGGGAGGCAGCTGACAGCTGCGTCTGGCTGTTCCCCTGCTGAGTTTGTCACTTTCTACTTTCATTTCTCAATATCGCGTTCCCCCCGCTGCCCACAGTCAGTCCCCACCCTGGGGCCGGGTGGGACCTGGCACCCCCAAGAGGGGACAGGCCCCTGCCCCATTCCCTGCCTCCCTGAACCAGCCAGTCCCTGCCCTGGGGCCAGGTGGGAGCCAGCGCCCCGTATAGGGGACAGGCCCCGTTCCCCACCCCCACTCGAGAGTGGGACACTTGTCACTTTCACTTCATCCCCAGCCACTCACTGTGTTGCTGCCGCTGATCCTGCTGCCTTGAGCTCCCCTCGGAGCCCCTTTTCCCCCTTCGCCAAACCAGGGGGGCCTGGACCCCTGCAGGCAGGGCGGGGTTCAGCTCCCCGGGCCCCTGAACCAAGAGCAGACAGGAGAGGGTTAAACCTGGAAAAGATCCCCCGGCACCAACCCCCACTGCCCTGCCAGAGCCGGGGAGAGAACCCAGGAGTCCTGGCTCCCAGCCCCCCCTGCTCTAACCCATCAGCCCCCACTCCCCTCCTAGAGCCGGGGAAAGAACCCAGGAGTCCTGGCTTCCAGCCCCCCTGCTCTAACCACCAGCCCCCACTCCCCTCCCAGAGCTGGGGAGAGAACCCAGGAGTCCTGGCTCCCAGCCTGTCCCCTGCTCTAACCACCAGCCCCCACTCCCCTCCCAGATCCAGGAGAGAACCCAGGAGTCCGAGCTCCCACGCCCCCTCCAGAGCCGGCAGTAACCGAGTCGCTCTGTACATTCCTCTCCGCCATGTGGGGTTTTCCCAGGGGGGCGGGTTGTTTCCGCCTCCTCGCCGAGCGCTAAAGGTCGGTGCCTGGTTTGTGTTTGCGGCTCTCCCGGCCAGTTGTGTGGAGGGGGGGGGGCGGGGGGCTTGATCGTTAACCCTTCAGGGGTCTCCCCCACTCCCGGCTGCTGCCCCGTGGAGGACAAGGGGGAAGCGAGAGCGAAGCGGCACCTCGGACCTTCCCCGGTAAGTGTCACTCGCCCTCCGCACCCCCTTCCCCTCCCACAGCCGGGAGAGAACCCAGGAGTCCTGGTACCAAGCCCCCCCCGCTCTAACCCACCATCCCCCACTGCCCTCCCAGAGCCGGAGAGAGAACCCAGGAGTCCTGGGTCCCAGCCCTCCTGCTCTGATCCACCAGCCCCTACTCCCCTTCTAGAGCCGGGAGAGAACCCAGGAGTCCTGGGACCAAGCCCCCCCCGCTCTAACCCACCAGCTCCCACTCCCCTCCCAGAGCCGGGAGAGAACCCAGGAGTCCTGGCACCAAGCCCCCCTGCTCTAACCACCAGCCCCCACTCCCCTCCCATGGGGATCACTGGGTGGGGGGAGCCTCTCACCTGAGTCTCTCCCCTCCTGGCAGCCACCAGCTCCCCCTGGAGCTGGGTCAGTTCCCCCCGCAGGGCTCCCAGGTGGGCCTGCTGGGCCATGAGGGCAATAAGACAGGCCAGCACCCCCAGGGCCGCAGCCCCCCCCAGCCACAGCCCCCACAAAGTCTGGCGTCCCGGGGCCCCGGCCATGAGGGCTATGGAGAGTCACCTCCCCCCTGTCTTTCCCTCCACCTGATCCCCCCAAGCCCAGTCCCGGATCCACCCCTAGCTAGCTGCTCCCCCAAATCCCTGCCCAGATACCCCCAAATCTCCCTTCCTGAGGCCCCTAACTGTGCCCACAAATCTCTGCCCAGATATCCCCAGATACCCCTTCCTGAGCCCCCCACTCCCTCCCTAGCTGTGCCCCCAAATCCCTGCCCAGATACCCCCAAATCCGCCTTCCTGAGCCCCGTAGCTGTGCCCACAAATCCCTCCTTGACACCCCCCAAAATCTCACACCCACAGCCCCCTCCCTCTCCCTAGCCGCGCCCCCAAATCCCCTTCAGATCCCTCCCTGACACCCCCACAAATCCCATTCCCAGAGCCTCCCCTCCCCCTCCCTAGCTGCTCCCCCAAATTCCAGCCCGGACCCCTCCAAAATCTCTCCCAGCCTGTTCTAAAAGCCCCCCCCCCCAAATCCCCCTGCTCCCGCAACCTCTCTGGAGCCCAGCGAGGCCTGGGTTGGCCCAGGGGGTGCTGCCGGGATCTGGGGGTGCTGCCAGCGCCCTGGCTGGGGGCCCCTTTGCAGGTTCCAGGGGGTGGCCAGTGAGTCCCGGGCTGCGGCCAGCTTGTGGCGGGCGCTGGCGTCTAGGTCTTGCGTAAGGGGACGTGGGGAAGAGGGCGTGGGGGAGGAAACCGCCCGGTGCCCGGGACCTTGCCAGCTGTATCCGTCTGCCAGCTGGCCGGGACTGTTAGCCCCCCCAGCAGCGAATGGGTGGGGGTTCCCCCACTTCAGATCTCTGTGGGTTCTCCCCAAGATCCCCCCAGAATTTCCCCCCCTGCAAAATCCCCCCTAAAATCCCTCTCTTGAGGTGTCCCCAAAATCTCTGCCCCCGAAACCTTCCCCCCCGAGGAGGTCACCCCCAAGTCTCTGAGCTCACCCTGAATTTTCCAGGGACCCCTTGAATTCATCCCCAAATATCTGGCTACTCCCTTCTTATCTCAGGCCTCCAGAACTCCAGTCCCCCCCTGATTTCTAGCTCCCCCGCCAAAAATACTTGGATTCATTCATATTTGCATAGGAAGGATGAATGCACTCAGGTCCCGGGTGTTAGCAACAGCTGGGAAACTTCCCTGCTCCCCACAATAGGCTAGAACCCAGGAGTCCTGGCTCCCAGCCCCGCCTGCTCTAACCACCAGCCCTGCTCCCCTCCCAGAGCCGGGGAGAGAACCCAGGAGTCCTGGCTCCCAGCCCCGCCTGCTCTAACCACCAGCCCTGCTCCCCTCCCAGAACTGGGGAGAGAACCCAGGAGTCCGGGCTCCCAGCCTCCCCGCCCCCTGCTCTAACCCACCTGACCTCCCTCCCACTGGGCTACTGCCTAGCCCACACCTGCCTGCAGCCCCCTCCCAACCGATATTCCCCTTGTGCCTTTTGAGCCTAAAGCAGTCACCAGGGTTGGCTACACAGGGACCCCTCGCCTGACGCTGAGATGTGCCCACCTCTGGGGTGGAACGGCTGGTTACACAGGGATGCCTCTCCCGGCGCTGAGATGCAGCCACCTCTGGGGCAGGGCGGCTGGTTACACAGGGACCCCTCGCCCGGCGTTGAGATGTGGTCACCTCTGCGGCAGGGCGGGGCGGCAGTTGAGATTACCCGGGTTCAGGCTTTCTCAGGAACTGAAATGTGCGATCATCAGTTTGTTCTGGTGAGTGCCAACAAGAGATAAGGTACCGCAGGCCTGGCCCAGCCACCCAGGCGGCCGTGGGCTCTGGGAAAGCGATCGATCGAGGCCTAGCGGCCTTCACCCCAGGGGGCAGAATCGAGAGGCCCTGGTGTGGCTGGACTAGTGGGGGCTGTGGGTCAGGACAAAGGGGGGGGCTGAGGCGGTCTGTGTCCCGAAGTGGATGGATGGAGGGTGCCATGGAGAGGTCTGGCTGGCTCAAAGTCGGGGGTAGATAGATACAAGGTGTAACACACACCTCCTTTCTCCCCATGGTATCATGTGATCCAATGAATGAGCAGGGTTCACTGGGGCACCTGCCCCATAGCACCTGCTGCTGGCTCAGTGTGAGTCTATTGAGGCCTGCCTCAGTTTCCCCAAAACAACATCCGCCCCCCTCTCTGGCCTCTGGTCTAGTAAGGCCTGCACAAAGCCTTTCAAAAGAAAACTCACACTTGTTTCTCTGGGGCCTGCCGCCTCCTCCCTTGCCCCCGGCTTCCTGTTCTGCCAGCACCTGCCGCCTGGAATTTGGCTTCCCTCCAGGCGTCTTCTGCCGGTAGTCATCTCCGCCTTTATAAGCTGTCCCTTTTTGGCACCTGATGATGAGTCTAGCTGCCCCGGACTCTGCTCCCCTTCTCGCACCCTCTGACAAACCAAGTCACGGCTGTTTTGCTTGACAGATGGCCCCGGCTGCGCGGACCAATCTGGCTCAATGGAAGGAGCAACTAAGTGCAGTACGTGTGCAATGAGAGATGAAACTGTGGAAAGCCACCGCCCAAGGTGATAAGCCCCGCAGATGAAGGGGTTTCGCTGTGACCGATGGTTAAGGGCATGGGCTGAGGGATCGACGGGTCACTGCTGTGTGTGAGGAACAAAATGCGATGGAGGCACGGAAAGCCAGAGAGGCAGGCGGGGTGTGGCCCAGCCAGAGAGAAAGTCAAGAGACAGAGATTGGGGCACAGGACCGGCTGGAGAAGCGGGCCAGGGAATTTCTGAGCCAGGAAGCCAGCTGCGGCTGTCGGTCTCTGCCGTGGCCAGGGAGGTGGGCTGGTGTTGGCCGTTCATGGTAAAATAAACGGGTTGGCGCCAAAGAACAAACCTCAGTGGGACCATCCACATCTTCTCCAACGCGAAACAGCCCTGCCCGCATTCAGGTCTGGGGAGAGAACCCAGGCGTCCTGGCTCCCAGCACCGCCCCCCCCGCTCTAACCACAAGCCCCCACTCCCCTCCCAGAGAACCCAGGTCAAGCGATTCTCCACAGACGAGGCCCCGGCGTTTTAATTGTCCTTTTAATAATCGTTTCTGCTATAAAATAGTCTGTGTCCCGCCCCCACCCCTCACGGGCACCCATGTGTGTGCATGTGTGTGCCCCGCCCCCTCCAGGGGCGGGTGTTCATTGGCTTGCTGCAAGGCTCCACCCACCCACACCTCAGCCTATCAGGCACTGGTGGTGCTGGTGGCCTATTGGCCACCAGTGCTGTCAAGCAGTGGGCAAGGCGGGCAGGTCAGCCAGCCGATGGCGTCCATGTGCCCCCCCTCCAGTGGCAGCAAGGGGCACTGCCCCCCCCACCCAGGGGGAGGATGTGTCCATGTGCCCCCTGGTGGCAGAAAGGGGCACTGCCCCCCCCCACCCAGGGGGAGGATGTGTCCATGTGCCCCCTGGTGGCAGAAAGGGGCACCACCACCCCCAGCCAGGGGGAGGATATGGCCATGTGCCCCCTGGTGGCAGAAAGGGGCACTGCACCCCCAGCCAGGGGGAGGATATGGCCATGTGCCCCCTGGTGGCAGAAAGGGGCACCACCACCCCCAGCCAGGGGGAGGATATGGCCATGTGCCCCCTGGTGGCAGAAAGGGGCACTGCACCCCCAGCCAGGGGGAGGATATGGCCATGTGCCCCCTGGTGGCAGAAAGGGGCACCACCACCCCCAGCCAGGGGGAGGATATGGCCATGTGCCCCCTGGTGGCAGAAAGGGGCACTGCACCCCCAGCCAGGGGGAGGATATGGCCATGTGCCCCCTGGTGGCAGAAAGGGGCACCACCACCCCCAGCCAGGGGGAGGATATGGCCATGTGCCCCCTGGTGGCAGAAAGGGGCACTGCACCCCCAGCCAGGGGGAGGATATGGCCATGTGCCCCCTGGTGGCAGAAAGGGGCACTGCACCACCCCAGCCAGGAGGTGGGTATGTTCGTGCGCCTCCTGGTGGCTGCAACGGGTACTGTGCCCTCCCATGTGCCACTTTTCCCTGCCGTGGGGGGAGGGGTTTGGCTGGAGTCGCTGTTTTATCCCTGCCCTGAGGGTTGGGGACAGGAAGAGCCAGGGAGAGAACCCAGGAGTCCTGGCTCCCAGCCCTTCCTGCTCTAACCACCAGCCCCCACTCCCCTCACAGAGCCAGGGAGAGAACCCAGGAGTCCTGGCTCCCAGCCCCCCCTGCTCTGACCCACCAGCCCCCACTCCCCTCTCAGAGCCAGGGAGAGAACCCAGGCATCATGGCTCCTCACCTTAGGGGGGGCAGGGGGCTACTCAGATGTTAAGGACCCCCCCCCGAAGCGGCAGTAAAGGAATTCGAGGGCGGGGTTTCTGCCTGGGCGGGAAGGATCTCGCCAGGGTTCTCTGGGTCATTGGATTTAGGTGGAGCCAAGGGCCATTATCCAGTTGTGGGGAGTCGTGTGGATCAGAACCGCATCCATACAATGCTGCGTAGGGTGTGCACCCCTCCCCCAGACACTGGGGTCTGGGAGAAGCTGAGGGGATGGGGCGGGCAGGAGGGTGCGGTCCACCGGGATCCGATCCGAAGAAGTGGGAGCACAACTAGTGGCCCCATGGGTGTGATCCAGAACACCAGAGCGAGCTTCCTTCCCAAAGCTGGGGAGAGAACCCAGGAGTCCTGGCTCCCAGCCCCCCCTGCTCTAACCCACCAGCCCCCACTCCCCTCCCAGAGCCGGGCAGAGAACCCAGGAGTCCTGGCTCCCAGCTCACCCCTGCTCTAACCACCAGCCCCCACTCTCCTTGCAGAGCTGGGGAGAGAACCCAGGAGTCCTGGCTCCCAGCCCTGACCTGCTCTAACCACTAGACTCCACTCTCATCCCAGAGCTGGGGATAGAACCCAGGAGTCCTGGCTCCCAGCCCACTCCTGCATTGGCCACTCAACGCCGCTGCTCTCCTGGGGAACCCAGGAGTCCTGCCCCGCCGCCCCGGGCTCAGTGCACCTGGAACAGCCCGAAGAAGGTGAGATAGGGCTCGGCCTTGAGCCGCACGTCGCGGAGGGTGCGGAGGCGCAGGACGGATTGCTTCTGGAGGAGCAGGAGCCCAGACACCTGGCACACGCGCAGCTCGGGGTCCTGCGGGCCGGCGCTGGTTGGGGGGAACTGCTCCAAGCACCGCAGGGCAAGCACCCCGTCCACCTGCACGTCCAGCTTGATATACACCGTCCGCCCTTCATTGAAATGCACCTGCCGGGAGCAGAGGGGGTCAATAGAACCCAGGAGTCTGGGCCCCAAACCCCCTGCTCTAACCCACCAGCTCCCACTCCCCTCCCAGAGCCGGGGAGAGAACCCAGGAGTCCTGGCTCCCAGCCCCCCCCTGCTCTAACTACCAGCCCCCGGTCTCCTCCCAGAGCCAGGGAGAGAACCCAGGAGTCCTGGCTCCCAGCCCCCCTGCTCTGACCCACCAGCCCCAACTCCCCTCTCAGAGCTGGGGAGAGAACCCAGGAGTCCTGGCTCTCAGCCCCCCTGCTCTAACCCACCAGCCTCCACTCCCCTCTCAGAGCCAGGGAGAGAACTCAGGCGTCCTGGCTCTCAGCCCCCTTGCTCTAACCACCAGCCCCCGCTCTCCTCCCACAGCCAGGGGGAGAACCCAGGAGTCCTGGCTCCCAGCCCCCCTGCTCTGACCCACCAGCCCCCACTCCCCTCTCAGAGCTGGGGAGAGAACCCAGGAGTCCTGGCTCCCAGCCCCCCCTGCTCTGACCCATCAGCCCCCACTCCCCTCCCAGAGCTGGGCAGAGAACCCAGGAGTCCTGGCTCCCACCCTCCCGCCAACCCACCAGCCCCCGCTCCCCTCACCTCTGGGAGCTGGGGAGAGGACCCAGGAGTTCTGGGTCCCAGCCCCCCCCCCGCTCTAACCCACCTGCCCCCTCTGCCCTCTCAGAGCTGAGGAGAGAACCCAGGCGTCCGGCCGCCCCTCACCTGGCAGTACAGGAAGTACAGGCCCTTCTGGAGGACGCTGAATTCCCCGCTGGCCGGATTGTAGTTCAAGGGTCTCGTGGCGTTGAGCGTCTCCTCCCAGCCCCGGATGGTCCCGTCAGGCCCTGGCATGGTGGGGGAGGGGGAGCATTAGATTTCCCTCCCTCGCTGCCCTCGAGACTGAGGGGTGCCCTGGCCCACCCCTCTGCCTGGCTGCCCCTGCCCCACTCCCACCTTCTCTGCCCCTAGCCCCGGTTTATAATAAGCTGCCCCCTGCTGGTTGCCCTCGGAACTGCCAGGCGCTTGTCTGGGGAGGGACCTTTGTCCAGGTACCAGGCCTCCCACCGCTAAGGCGGCAGCAGGGGAAGCTTAGTGAGACTGAAAGCTCCCAGCACCCCCAGCCCCCCTGCTCTGACCACCAGCCCCCATGCCCCACCCAGAGCTGGGGAGAGAACCCAGGAGTCCTGGCTCCCAGCCCCCCCCTGCTCTAACCACTAGCCCCCACCCCCCTCCCAGAGCTGGGGAGAGAGCCCAAGAGTCCTGGCTCCCAGCCCCCCTTGCTCTAACCACTAGCCCCCACCCCCCTCCCAGAGCTGGGGATAGAACCCAGAAGTCCTGGCTCCCAGCCCCCCCTGCTCTAACCTACCAGCCCTCACTCCCCCCCCCCCAGAGCCAGGGAAAGAACCCAGGAGTCCGGGCTCCCAGCCCCCTCCCCGCCCCCAGGTGGAGTCACTGGCTTCACACAGCCCCTCCTAGAATTACCTGAGTTGATCCCAGCTGAGTCCTTTGGCAATTGCACTGAAACAGAGACCAACATGAGCCATTACTACACTGGGGGGTGCTGAGAGCCGGACTCCTGGGTTCTCTCCCCGGCTCTGGGAGGGGAGTGGGGGCTGGTGGTTAGAGCAGGGGGGGCTGGGAGCCAGCACTCCTGGGTTCTCTGCCCAGCTCTGGGAGGGGAGTGGGGGCTGGTGGGTTAGAGCAGGGGGGGGCTGGGAACCATGACTCCTGGGTTCTCTCCCTGGCCCTGGGAGGGCAGTGGGGGCTGGTGGGTTAGAGCAGGGGTTCTGGGAGCCAGGACTCCTGAGTCCTGTCCCAGCTCTGGGAGGGGAGTGGGGGCTAGTGGTTAGAGCCAGATGGGGGCTCAAGACCAGAATGACTTAATCAGCAACAAGCTACCTCCAAATATGTATATTTTTTAAAATCCATTACCTCCCGATCCCAACCTGACCGGATGCCTCCCAGGTCTCTCTCACCTTTATAGTGCGCAGCAACAGGTTTCTGGCGAGGCTTCTTCCCCCTGGACGCTGCCGAATACAAGCAGGGAGAATCACACTTATCTTTATGCCATATGGGTCTCATGACACACACAGGTGCTATATGGTGAGCTGCCGCTAGGGGGCAGTATTACATGGAGATGCATATGCAGACAACCATAGAATTCACCTGCCCTTGCTCTGACCCACCAGTCCCCCTTCCCTCCCAGAACCAGGGAGAGAACCCAGAAGTCCTGGCTCCCGGCCCCCCTGCTCTGACCCACCAGTCCCCACTCCCCTCCCAGAGCCGGGGAGAGAACCCAGGAGTCCTGGCTCCCAGCCCCCCTGTGCCAGGTTGGGGACGATGCTGGGGGTTCACTCACCCGATCTCCTCTCCCGCGGCGCCTCCCCTTGGTCCAGGTGGTGCTGGAACCAGCCCTGGGGGCTGCGTCCAACAGCGGGCGCCAGCTGGGTGGGGGACAGTTCAGTGAGGAAAGAATTAATGGGGGGGTCTCTAAGTGGCACAGACATAGACCCCTGCAGCCCCCCACAATCTCTGTATCGCAGGAGCCCACCCCTCCTAAATAATACACCGTCTTGGGGGATGGGAGCCAGACTAGGAAGGGGTGGAGTGGCGGGGGGGGCGGGGAGTTACTCCATCTCTGTTCATGACCTGAACACTCAGGGTGGGGGGACAACCTAGTCTCCCCCACCTCCCCCCGGGGTCCTGGGCCCCCTCCAGAGAATGAGTGAGAGATGAAAAGAGTGAAAAAGTCCATGAAGAAAGAAAGAAAGAAAGAAAAGAAAGTAAGGGGGACAAACGAGAAAGAAAGAAAGAAAGAAAGAAAGAAAGAAAGAAAGAAGAGGGGTGAGTGGGAAAGAAAGAAAGAAAAAGGGGTGAGTGGGAAAGAAAGAAAAAGAAAGAAAGAGAGAAGGGGTGAGTGGGAAAGAAAGAAAGAAAGAAAGAAAGAAAGAAAAAGAAAAGGGGTGAGTGGGAAAGAAAAAGAAAGAAAGAAAAGGGGTGAGTGGGAAAGAAAAAGAAAGAGAAAAGGGGTGAGTGGGAAAGAAAGAAGGAAAGAGAAAAGTGGTGAGTGGGAAAGAAAGAAAGAAAGAAAGAAAGAAAGAAAGAGAAAAGGGGTGAGTGGGAAAGAAAGAAAAAGAAAAAGAGAAAAGGGGTGAGTGGGAAAGAAAGAAAAAGAAAGAAAGAAAGAAAAGGGGTGAGTGGGAAAGAAAGAAAGAAAGAAAAGGGGTGAGTGGGAAAGAAAGAAAGAAAAGGGGTGAGTGGGAAAGAAAGAAAAAGAAAGAAAGAGACAAAAGGGGTAAGAAAGAAAGAGAAAAGGGGTGAGTGGGAAAGAAAGAGAAAAGGGGTGAGTGGAAAAGAAAGAAAAAGAAAGAAAGAGAAAAGTGGTGAGTGGGAAAGAAAGAAAGAAAGAAAGAAAGAAAGAAAAGGGGTGAGTGGGAAAGAAAGAAAGAAAAGGGGTGAGTGGGAAAGAAAGAAAAAGAAAGAAAGAGAGAAAAGGGGTGAGTGGAAAAGAAAGAAAAAGAAAGAAAGAGAGAAAAGGGGTGAGTGGAAAAGAAAGAAAAAGAAAGAAAGAGAGAAAAGGGGTAAGAAAGAAAAAGAAAAGGGCGGATGAGAAAGGAAAGAAAGAAAGAAAAGGGGGCGGATGAGAAAGAAAGGACGGAAAAGGGCAGGAAAAGGGCGAAGGAGGAAAGAGAAAACGCAGCAATGGAAGAAGAGAGGGGAAGAAAAGGCGAAGTGAAGGGAGAGGGCAGCAGGCTGAATGTGAGACGAAGGAAAGACGGGGGGACCGGAAAGAAAAGGGGGAACGAGAAACTCGAGGCTGGAAGGAAACGAGCAGGAGAAATGAAGCGAGAGGAGGAGAAGAAAGACGGAAGGAAAAAGCGAAAGGAAAGAAAGCGACTGAGAACGTCAGGGAAGGAGGAAACCGGCACCCCAGACATACCAGCTCCAGCGTGCCCGGCATCTCCTCCGGCAGCTCCTGGAGACAGAGAGACAGATGGAGTCAGACCAATGATAGGGGGCGCTGTGGGGCAGGGAGTGGGGCAGCAGGGGGCGCTCTCCCCTGGCAGGCAGGGCTGGCCCCAGGGTGGCACTAGGGGGCGCTGTGGGGCAGGGAGTGGGGTGGGGGATCAGCAGGGGGCGCTCACCCTTGGCAAGCAGGGCTGGCCCCCGGGCGGCGCTGGGGGTGCTGTGGGGCAGGGAGCGGGGCAGGGGGCTCAGCAGGGGGCGTTCTCCCCTGGCAGGTAGGGCTGGCCCCGGGGCGGTGCTAGAGGGGTGCTGTGGGGCAGGCAGCTGGGCAGGAGCTCAGCTGGGGGCACTGTGGGGCAGGGAGCATGGGGACACTAGGGGGCGCTGTGGGGCTGGGAGCTGGGCGGGGGCAGCAGGGGGCGGTCTTCCCTGGCAGGCAAGGCTGGCCCCAGGGCAGCGCTAGGCGGCGCTGTGGGGCAGGGAGCAGGGGACTCAGCAGGGGGCGCTCTCCCCTGATAGGCAGGGCTGGCCCCAGGGTGGCTCTAGGGGGCGCTGTGGGGCAGGGAGCTGGGTGGGGGCTCAGCGGGGGGCGCTCTCCCCTGACAGGCGGGGCTGGCCCCAGGGTGGCGCTGGGGGCACTGGGGGGCAGGGAGCGGGGCGGGGGCCTCAGCAGGGGGTGCTCTCCCCTGGCAGGCGGGGCTGGCCCCAGGGTGGCGCTGGGGGCGCTGTGGGGCAGGGAGCTGGGCGGGGGCTCAGCAGGCAGGGCTGGTCTCATTGCCCTATAACCCAGCCCGGATTCAGGGTGGTGTCCCCTGGGGATCTCAGGGTCTGGACCTGCTGCCGCCCCATCCTGTCCCCATGGCCAGAAAGGCAGCAGCCTCCCTACACCCAACACATGGGGAAACTGAGGCACTGGGCCGGGAGGGGGGGCACACACAGACCCTTCCATCCTGGAGGAGAGATCACCCATGGCTGCAGCCAGTGGGTGGGGTGGGGAGATCACAGATCAGATCAAGGCACAGAAGGGGGTGTGGGTATGTTATTGTGGGTTTGTGTGTGTGCTTGGACAGCGTTGTATGTTAGAGTGTTATGTGCTTGCATAGTAAGTGTGAGTGGGTGTGTATAGTGGGGTGTGTTGGCAGAGCAGTGGCGGGGGTAGCGGGGTGTGTGATTGCAGAGCAGTGTGGGTGTGTTTGTGTGTAGCATTGTGTGTAGCAGTGGGGGGGGCTTTGTGTTTAGTGGTGGGGGCGTAGCAGGGGTGTGCTTGTAGTGGTAGTGGGGGCTGTGTGTGCGCAGCGGTGTGGGGTGGGGGTGTGTAGGGTGGGGTGAGTGTAGCTGTATGTATAGCAGGAGTGTGTTTGTAGAGCAGTGTGTGGTATCTGTGTTTGCACAGTTGTATGTGTGTGTGTTTTAGAGTTGGGTGGGTGTGGGTGTAGTTTGTAGAGCAGTGTGTGTGTTTGCAGAGTGGGCTGTGTGTGTAGTGTGGGGTGTTTGCAGAGCAGTGTGTGTACGTGGTGGTATGTGTGTTTGCAGAGCAGTGTGTGTGTACTGGGTGTCTCTTTGTAGAGCAGTGTGTGTGTTTGTAGCGGGGTGTGTGTTTGCAGAGCACTGTGTGTATGTGGCAGTGTGTGTTTGCACAGCAGTGTGTGTGTGTGTACATAGTGGGTGTGTGTTTGTAGAGCAGTGTGTGAATGTGTAGTGTATGTGTTTCTAGAGCTGTGGGTGTGTGTAGTGGGTGTGTGTAATGGGTGCGTGTTTGTAGAACAGGGTGTGTGTTTGTAGCGGGGTGTGTATGTGGTGGTGTGTGTTTGCACAGCCGTATGTGTGTACGTAGCAAGTTGTGTGTTTGCAGAGCAATGTGTGCCTGTGTGTGTGAAGTGGTGTGTGTGTGTAGGGCAGTGTGTGTGTTTGCACAACAGGAAGTGTGTGTATAGTGTGTGTGTATGTTTCTAGTGCTGTGTGTGTGTGTGTGTATGTAGTGGGGTGTTTTTATGTGGCAGGATGTGGGTTTCCAGAGCTCTGTGTGTGTGTGTGTAGTTGGTGGGTGTTTGCACAGCAGTGTGTGTGGGTGCATAGCAGGTGTGTGTTTGCAGAGCAGGGTGAGTGTGTGGAGCGTGTATGTGTGTTTCCAGAGCAGTGTGTGTGTAACAGGCTGTGTGTTTGCAGAGAAGGGTGTGTGTGTAGCAGGGTGGGTGTTTACAAAGCAGTCTCTGTGTGTGTGTGTATGTATGTTTCTAGTGCTGTGTGTGTGTAGTTGTGTGGGGGAGCTTTGTGGGTAGTGGTGTGTGTGTGTGGCAGTGGGGGGATGTGTGTGTAGCGGGGACTGTGTGGTGGGTTGTAGCGGTGTGGGGTCTGTGTAGTGGGGGGATGTATAGCAGTGTGAGGGTTGTGTAGCCATGTGGGGGACTGTGTGCGTGTAGCAATGTGTGTGTTTGCGGAGTGGTGTGCATGGAGCTGTTTGAGGGATGGCTGTTTTGCGGTGTGGGGGGATTGTGTAGCTGAGGGTGCTGTGTGTAGAGGTGTGGTGTGTGTGTAGCTGGGGGGGCAGGTTGTGTGGCAGTTTTGTGTGTGTGTGTAGCTGGGAGGCAGGCTGTGTGGCGGTGCAGTGTGTGTGTGTAGCTGGGGGCAGGTTGTGTGGTGGTGTGGTTTGTGTGTGTAGCTGGGGGCAGGTTGTGTGGCGGTGCGGTGTGTGTGTGTGTAGCTGGGGGCAGGTTGTGTGGCAGTGCAGTGTGTGTGTGTGTAGATGGGGCAGGTTGTGTGGCAGTGCGGTGTGTGTGTGTGTAGCTGGGGGCAGGTTGTGTGGGGGTGTGGTGTGTGTAGCTGGGGGCAGGTGGTGTGGGGTGTGTGTGTGTAGTTGGGGGGCAGGTTGTGTGTGGGAGGGTGTGTAGCTAGGGGGCAGGTTGTGTGGCGGTGTGGTGTGTGTGTGTGTGTAGCAGGGGGGCAGGTTGTGTGGCGGTGTGGTGTGTGTGTGTGTGTGTGTAGCTGGGGGCAGGTTGTGTGGTGGTGCGGTGTGTGTGTGTAGATAGGGCAGGTTGTGTGGTGGTGTGGTGTGTGTAGCTGGGGGGCAGGTTGTGTGTGTGGGGGTAGCTGGGGGCAGGTTGTGTGGCGGTGTGGTGTGTGTGTGTGTGTGTAGCTGGGGGGCAGGTTGTGTGGTGGTGCGGTGTGTGTGTGTGTAGCTGGGGGCAGGTTGTGTGGCGGTGTGGTGTGTGTGTGTGTGTAGCTGGGGGGCAGGTTGTGTGGCGGTGTGGTGTGTGTGTGTGTAGCTGGGGGCAGGTTGTGTGTGGGGGGTGTAGCTGGAGGGCAGGTTGTGTGTGTGGGGGTGTAGCTGGGGGGCACATTGTGTGGCGGTGCTGTGTGTGTGTGTGTGTAGCTGGGGGCAGGTTGTGTGGCGGTGCGGTGTGTGTAGCTGGGGGCAGGTTGTGTGGGGTGTGTGTGTGTAGCTAGGGGGCAGGTTGTGTGGCGGTGTGGTGTGTGTATGTGTGTGTAGCTGGGGGCAGGTTGTGTGGCGGTGCGGTGTGTGTGTGTAGATGGGGCAGGTTGTGTGGTGGTGCAGTGTGTGTAGCTGGGGGGCAGGTTGTGTGGGGGGGGTGTAGCTGGGGGGCAGGTTGTGTGGCAGTGCGGTGTGTGTGTGTAGCTGGGGGGCAGGTTATGCGTGGGGGTGTAGCTGGGGGGCAGGTTGTGTGGCAGTGCGGTGTGTGTGTGTAGCTGGGGGGGAGGGGCTGTGTAACTGTGTGGGTTTCCCCTCCCCCACCACGTCCTCCCGTCGCCCTCGCCCGTAGCCCGGCCCCTCCCCCCTGTGCCTGCGGGTGGGGGGGAGCGAACGCGGGGGTCCCGGGGGGTCCCGGGCTCGGGGCGTGGAGGGCGGGGGGGGGTCCCTGGCTGACGGGGGGGGTCAGGAGGGGCGGCTGGGGCCGGGGGGGGGCACCAGGAGGAGGGGCTGGGGTGGGGGGGGTCCCAGGCTAGGGCCTCTGAGGGCGCGAGGAGGGGGCGCTGGGAGGGCGGCTCTGGGGGGGGGTTCTGGGTTAGAGGGAGCCGCTGGGGGGCGAAAGAGTGGCTGGGGGGTTCCCAGGCTGGGGGCGCTGGCAGGCCGCAGGGGTCCCAGGCTGGGGCGCCGAGGGGGGGTCCCAGGGAGGCCTTGGGGGGGTCCCAGGCTGGGGGCGCAGGGGAGTTGAGGGGTGGGCGCTGGGGGGCTGCGGGGGGGTCCCACACTCCGGGCGGTCCCAGGCTGAGGGCGCTGGGGGGACTGCGGGTGGCGCGCTGGGGGGAGCGGGGGGTCCCAGGCTGGGGGCGTTGGGGGTCGCAAGGGGGCGCGCTGGGGGGGTGCGCAGGGGTCCCAGGCTGATCGCGGTGGGGGGCTGCAAGGGGGCGCGCTGGGGGGTACGGGGGGGGCGCGCATGGGTCCGAGGCGGGGGGGCGCGCGGGGGTCCGAGGCTGGGGGTCCCGGGGGGGCGCGCTGAGGGGCCGCGGGGGGGTTGCGCAGGGGTCCGAGGCGGGGGGGGCGCGGGGGGCGCGCTGGGGGACCGCGGGGGGTCCCGCTCACTCACCCTCGGGGGGCTCCGGGCCCAGGCCCAGGCCGCCAGCACCAGCCCCAGCCCGGCCAGCCCCACGGCGGCCCCCGCCAGCCCCAGCGCCCGCCCGGCCCGCGCCCGCCGCCGCCTGCGCCCCATGGACCCGCCGCCCCTCGCTCCGCCCGGACCGGGCCGGGGCATCGGGGCGGGTCCGTGCGGGGCCGGGCGGGGGCCGGGACAGGAAACAGGCCGGGTGGGGAGCGAGCGAGCGAGACTGTGTGTGAGTCTGTGTGTGTGTGTGTGTCAGTCTGTGTATGTGTGTGTGTGTGTCAGTGTCAGTCAGTCTTAGGGGGTGTGTGTGTGTGTGTGTCTGTGTGTGTGTCAGTCAATCTCTGTGTATTAGTCTTTGTGTTTCAGTGTCAGTCAGTCTCAGTGTGTGTCTGTGTGTGTCAGTCTTTTTGTGTGTGTCACTGTGTGTCAGTCAGTGTGTGTCAGCCTGTCTCGGTGTATGTGTGTGTGAGAGAGAGTGAGTGTGTGTGTCAGTGAGTCTCTGTGTGAGTGCGTCAGAGTGTCAGTCAGTGTGAATGTGTGTCAGTGTGTGTATCTGTCGTTTGTGTGGCAGAGAGTAGGGTGTGCGTGTCAGTCTGTTTCTGTCTGAGAGACAGTGTCAGTGTGTCAGTAGCACTCTGTGTGTGAGTGTATCAATGATCAATGTATGCATGTGTGTGTTTGTGCAAGACATCTCCGGGTGTGCAAGGCATCAATCTATGTGAGAAGCAGAGGAGCCGGCCCAGGGGGGTCGCTCTGCCCCCGACACACACAGCAGCTCCCGCGCCGGCCTGGCCCCAACAACGAAATCCTGCGACCCCCAACTCAGCTCCCCACTCCCCTCCCAGAGCTGAAGAGAGAACCCAGGAGTCCGGGCTCCCAGCGCCCCCGCACTAACCCAACCAGCCGGTCTCTGTTGCCCCCTGGTGGCCGGTGTGTGGAACAGCTCCAAGACCCAGATCCGACCCCAGCTGAGCAGCTGGTTGACCCCTCCCCGCCCCCTCCCTGACCCCCACATGCCAAGACCACCCCCAGAGACTCGTGCATCTGCCCACTCCCCTCCCCCGCAACATCTGGCGTCCCAGGGCCTCTGGCCAGGCGGCCCCCGGGGGGCTGGGGGAGGCTTGTCAGCCGGTCGCTCCGGATGCTCCGGCCAGAGACCTCCTAGAATTTGGCCCCTGGCCGCAAAAAGCGTCCCGCACTGGCCTCAGTCCCCATATCCAGGGGGCTATGGGTCAGGAATGAGGGGCACTGGCAGAGCTGGGTGGGACAGGGGCTATGGGTCGGGAGTGAGGGGCACTGGCAGAGCTGGGTGGGACGGGGGCTATGGGTCAGAGGGAGGGGCACTGGCAGAGCTGGGGGGGGGGGCAGAGGCTGTGGGTCGGGAGTGAGAGGTACCGGCAGAGTTAGCGGGGGCAGGGCAAGGCTAGCAGGGGCTATGGGTCCAGACTGAGGAGCACCAGCGGAGCTGGGGGGCAGGGGCTATGGGTCGGGAGTGAGGGGCACCAGCCGAGCTTGCGGGCAGGGGCTACGGGTCGGGAGAGGCACCGGCAGAGCTTGGGGGCAGCAGGGGGTCGGGATCAAACCATAGGGGGGAAGGATCCTATAGTGGCGAAGGGGTTAAAATAATCTGTGAAAACCCCAAGTTGGCTTGGGCAGGAACCAAACCGGAGCGTCTTACTCCGCAAACACCGCCGCTCCCCGCTACGCCACCGACTCAGCTGCTCAAATCCCTTCTCTGGGAAGAGCGACCGGGCCGCCCCGCCGCTTCCTGCCAGTGACGGCGCTAAAACTCGCCCCAAAAACACAACCTCGCTCGTGGCAGCGGTGGGATTCGAACCCACGTCCCCGGAGAGACTGGAGCCTAAATCCAGCGCCTTAGACCGCTCGGCCACGCTACCACTGGCGCCTGCCTCCCTCGCCGGGTGCTGCTGATGGGTCGGCAACAGGCACAAAAAGCCTCGAACAGGTTCCAAAGGCGCCAAGCCAGATCTGGAGCCAATCCGGATTCCTGGCCTGTGTAAACTGACACCTCTCCACCCGGCCCAGCTGCCATCCCCTCGGTGGGAGGCTGATGTGGCTTCTGCGCCCCTCAATTACCCACCATAACCCCTTCAGCGTGACCAATTCGGTATGAAGTAGCACCCATGCACTACAGATCTTGGCTTGAGACTCTGGGGGAGGGTGGGGAATGATCCGGAGCAGTGTAAATGCGAAGTTGGGGTGCCCCCCAGGAAGACATCACTGTACCCCCCCGGGGCACATGTACCCCCCACTGGTAAAAACCCAGCTCACTTCTGCTTTCTGCTATAGCTGCATGAAGCTAACATGCGGCCACCTCTGGGGCAAGGCAAGCGGTTACCCAGGGACCCCTCGCCTGGCGCTGAGATGCAGCCACCTCTGGGGTAGGGCAACCGGTTACTCAGGGACCCCTCGCCTGGCGCTGAGATGCAGCCACCTCTTGGGTGGGGCGACCGGTTACCCAGGGACCCCTTGCCTGGTGCTGAGATGCAGCCACCTCTCGGGTGGGGCGACCGGTTACCCAGGGACCCCGAGACTGGCGCTGAGATGCAGCCACCTCTGGGGCAGGGCTGGTGGTTACCCAGGGACCCCTGGCCTGGCATTGAGATGCACCCAGCTCTGGTGTTGGGTGAAATCCACAGGGAATCATCTCTTCCTTCTCTCAGACTGTTCAAGGATGGGTGGGATCCCCGAGGGCTCGTGCGCAACGAGGCCCTGCCTGAACTCTGTCTCCGCCTCAGTTTCCAGATGGGGAAACCGAGGCACAACACAACAAAGGCACTTCCTCCAAAGCCTCCAAGGTAGGCACGAAACCCAGGAGGCCAAGTTCCAACCCACTACCCCCCACTCCCCTCTCAGAGCCAGGGAGAGAACCCAGGAGTCCTGGCTCCCAGCCCCCCCCGCTCTAACCACCAGCCCCCACTCCCCTCCCAGAGCCGGGGAGAGAACCCAGGAGTCCTGGCTCCCAGCCCCCCCCTGCTCTAACCACCAGCCCCCACTCCCCTCCCAGAGCCGGGGAGAGAACCCAGGAGTCCTGGCTCCCAGCCCCCCTGCTCTAACCCACCAGCCCCCACTCCCCTCCCAGAGCCGGGGAGAGAACCCAGGAGTCCTGGCTCCCAGCCCCCCTGCTCTAACCCACCAGCCCCCACTCCCCTCCCAGAGCCGGGGACAGAACCCAGGAGTCCTGGCTCCCAGCCCCCCTGCTCTAACCCACCAGATCCCACTCCCCTCCCAGAGTTGGGGACAGAACCCAGGAGTCTTGATTTTTTTTTCCTGGTGTCAGGAAAGACCCTGCCCCCCTTTCCCCTGCCCCCCACTCTCAGCCCCACAGGTCCCCCTGCTATCAAACCAGCCCCCACAGAAGCAATGCCAAGCAGTTTAAGGCGCAGCCCCCCCCATCTCCCCAGGGATAGGGGGAGCCAGCTTGGCCCCCCCCAGGGATCCATTTTTCAGCCCCAGGCCACGCCGGTGCCCACCGCCCAGCAGCGGTGAGCAGAGCTGCCTCCCGAGCCCTTGTCCCACGTCCGATTCCTGGCCCACCCCACCGGGTGAGTCCTCTTCTTTTAAAGGACCAAGGCCCCTTTCAGCTCCCACTGCAGAAAGGGGGGGCGGGGAGGCTCCTGCTGTTACCCCAGGGAAACTGAGGCAGGGAGTGCAGGCATAAGGGGCTATAGGCACAGAACTCATTCCTGACACACGGCAGGGTCGCTGAGAGCCAGGACACCTGGGTTCTCTCCTCAGCTCTGGGACAGGGAGTGGGGGCTAGTGGTTAGAGCAGGGAGCTGGGAGCTAGGACACCTGGGTTCTCTCCCCAGCTCTGGGATAGGGAGTGGGGGCTGGCGGTTAGAGCAGGAGGGTCTCTAGCAGGCCAGACCTCCTGGGTTCTAGCACCCACTGGCATTTGCCCACCCCACACACCCTGCTCGATTCTCGCAGACACAAACACACCTTGATCAAAATTATTAAAACCTTTATTTCCCTCACAAAGGTACAATTATTTCTCCCTCCATGCAGGGAAGTCAAGCTTGAGAGACGCAAAAGAAACAGTCATTGGGGGGGGGTATTTACAATCGGTCATTCGCCCCCTGGTGCTGGTGGGTGGAACCGGGGAGAGACCAAGGCTTCCCCCCCACAGTCAAACAGCGCTAGAGGAAGTTTCATTAAAAGCCCCGAGCGATCAAGCATCCCCTGTAACCGTCCCCCCCCGGAGATTTTCTACACTGGTTAAAATCTGCTCTCACGTGGCCGGGCAGGCGAACATCAACCAACACCTAACAGAACGAACAGCTCCAAGCACCGGCAGAAAAAGGCTTCAACTAAGGTATCGAAAGGCCGCTCGCAGTCCTGGCTGTACCACGTCGGGTGGGGGAAGGCAATGGCAGCAATGTGCCCCCCCCCCATGCCAGCTAGGTAGTCTAAATGTATTTACAAAGAATTAAAATGGGGGCCCTGTTTTTTGGGGGTCATGAACCATGTCCCCCCCATGTTCCTGCCCCCTTTAGATTGCCCGGTAAGGAATTCAAGGGGGGATTAGCCCCCCAATCCTACCCCAATGGAGATCAGACACTCGGGGCCCCTGGGATTTCCTGGGGTGACCCCCCACACAAAATTCAGACACTCCTGATTGCAACAGGTGGTCTCCTTGCCCACCCCCACCCCCATTTAAATGGCTCACCCCCTGAGCTGCAAGGACCCAGGCACCACACCCCCTCAGTTGTCTTCGTCGCTGTCATCGGGGCTGATGGCCGGGCTGGTGAGGCTGTAGGTCGGCGAGGTGGGGCTGTAGCCAGGCGAGGTCGGGGAGTAGGTCGAGCCCTTGGGCGAGGTGGGGCTGTAGGTGGGGGAGGTGGGGCTGTACTTGGGGGAGGTGGGGCTGTAGGTGGGGCTGGTCGGGGAGTACTTGGGGGAGGTGGGAGTGTAGACAGGGGAGGTCGGGGAGTAAGTCGGCGAGGTGGGGCTGTACTTGGGGGTCGTGGGGCTGTAGGTTGGCGAGGTGGGGCTGTACTTCGGGGAGGTAGGGCTATACTTCGGAGAAGTAGGGCTGTACTTCGGAGAAGTTGGGGTGTACTCGGGCGAGCTGGGGCTGTAGGAGGGGCTGGTTGGGGTGTACTTGGGGCTGGTCGGGCTGTAGCTGGGGCTGCTGGGGCTGTAGCTGGGCGAACTGGGGGTGTAGGTTGGCGATTGCGGGGTGTACCGGGGGCTGGAGGGTGAGTAGCTCGGAGATGTCGGGCTGTAGCTGGGACTCGTCGGGCTGTAGCTGGGAGAGGTGGGGCTATAGTTTGGCGAGGTCGGGGTGTAGTTGGGGCTGGTGGGGCTGTAGCTGGGTGATGTCGGGCTGTAGCTGGGGCTGGTGGGGGTGTAGTTGGGGGAAGTCGGGCTGTAATTAGGGCTGGTTGGGCTGTAGCTGGGCGAGGTGGGACTGTAGCTGGGGGACGTCGGGCTGTAGCTTGGGCTAGTGGGGCTGTAACTAGGCGACGTCGGGCTGTAGCTGGGACTGGTCGGACTGTAGCTAGGCGACGTCGGGCTGTAGCTGGGGCTGGTGGGACTGTAGCTGGGCGACGTCGGGCTGTAGCTAGGACTGGTCGGACTGTAGCTGGGCGACGTCGGGCTGTAGCTAGGACTGGTCGGACTGTAACTGGGTGACGTCGGGCTGTAGCTGGGGCTGGTGGGACTGTAGCTGGGTGATGTTGGGCTGTAGCTCGGACTAGTCGGGCTGTAGTTGGGGCTGGTGGGAGAGTAGGAGGGGGACGTCGGGCTGTACGAGGGGGACGTAGGGCTGTAGCTGGGACTCTGGGGTGTGTACCCTCCGGGCGAGCGGGGCTCGTACGCTGGCGACGTTGGGGAGTAGCTGGGAGACATGGCCCCACCTGTGGGGCGGAGGAAGAGGAAAAAGGGCTATTAGAGGCGGGGGAGCGCGGCGGGGGGCGAGGGACACGGGCCAAGCCCCAACACTCACCTGGTGATGGTACGTAGGGGCTGGAGGGGCCTGGGGAGCCGGGCGAGCCAGGGGTGGGGGACCACGCCGGGGAATAGCCCGGGCTGAAGCCGCTGGCATCGGAGGCGGCACTGGGGGAGAATCCGGCGGCACCGGGGGTCATGCCGCTGCCTGTGGGGGAGGCGACAAAGAAGGGTGGGTTAATTTCACCCCCAACTGGGAGTAAGAGGGGGACAGCAGAACCCATCCACTGCCCGCCAAGAGATAACTCCTCCCCCTACCCCCCATACGCACCAACGCTTGGGGACCAGGCTCCATAGGCCGGGGTGGCCCCCAGGTTCCAGGGGGTCATGGCAGGCGACATCCCCCCCATGGGGCTTGGGGCCGAGCCGAAGAACATGCCGGTGGCTGCGGGGAAGGAGAGAGGAACATTATAGCCGAGAGGAGCAGGGTGACGGAGGGGGAGAGGCGAGCACCAACCCCACCCCACACCCGCCCGGCTCAGCGAGAAGCCACCCCCCACCAATGCCATCCTAGCTCCCAGCCCCCCCGCTCTAACCACCAGCCCTCACTCCCCTCCCAGAGCCAGGGAGAGAACCCAGGAGTCCGGGCTCCCAGCCCCCCCTGCTCTAACCCACCAGCCCCCACTGCCCTCCCAGAGCCGGGGAGAGAACCCAGGCGTCCTGGCTCCCAGCCCCCCGAGCTGGGGAGGGAACCCAGGTGTCCGGGGGCAGTACTCACGGACGCCCACGCCCAGCCCAGGGATGTTGGTGGGGATCTCCATGCCGTATTTGCACTTCTCGGCATCCAGCAGCAGGTCGAAGCAGCCAGTGCCAGCGGGTGCCAGCTGCCCCAGCATGATGTTCTCCGACACCCCCTTCATGGGGTCACTCTCCCCATGGGCCGCCGCCTCCATCAACACGTCCACCTGCAGGGTAGGGGGGAGAGCTGGGGGTCAGGGGCTGTGCCTGGGGAGGAATGCAGGAGCCAGGAGCCCCCCACAGCACCCCCTGCTGGGAGGGGCTGGGACTGGGGTACCCAGGTGCCTCCCCCAATAGCCAGCCCCAGTGTCCTGCCCCCCCCAGCGCTCCCTGCTGGGAGAGAAATAGCCAGGAGCACCCCCCACAGCCACTCCCCATCACACCCCCACAGCACCCCCTGCAGGGAGATGCTGGAGTTGTGAGTCATCCCCCCCAGTGTCCCCCTCCCCACTGGGAGGGGTTGGGACTGGAGGAGCCAGGAGCTCCCCCCACAGCCAACCCCCCTGCCGGGAGGGGTTAGGACTGGAGAAGCCAGGAGCTCATGCACAGTGCCCCCTGCTGGGAGGAGCCACGAGTTCCCCCAAGAGCCAGCCCACCCGCCCCGCTCCCCCCAGCGCCCCCTGCTGGGAGGGGTTAGCACTGGAGAAGCCAGGAGCTCCCCCCAAGCCGGCCCCCTCCCCGCCCTGCTCCCCCTGCCGGAGGGCCCCGGCTCACCGTCTCCTCAAAGGAGCACTTCATGAGGGGGCCGGTGTCCTGGCGGTTGACCCCGTGCCGGGTGATGGCCATGAGATGACCGCGGCAGGTCATGGTGTCACAGAGCAGCGCCAGGTGCCGGTAGTTGACGTAGGAGCCGTCGAAGGAGATGACATGGTAGAGCTCCCGCTCCAGGGCCTTGCGCACTGCCTCGATGCCCAGCACCTGGGGGGATGTCACCGGAGCCCCCTTAGCATGGGGCCCCCTCTGCTGCGGCCAGCAACAGGTCCAGATACTGCAGGGTCTCCACCCTGCCCTAACCACCAGCCCCCACTCCCTTCCCAGAGCTGGGGAGAACCCAGGAGAACTGGCTCCCAGCCCCCCCTGCTCTAACCACCAGCCCTTACTCCCCTCCCAGAGCCGGGGAGGGAACCCAGGAGAACTGGCTCCCAGCCCCTCTGCTCTAACCCACCAGCCCCCACTCCCCTCCCCGAGCCGGGGAGAGAACCCAGGAGTCCTGGCTCCCAGTCCCCCCTGCTCTAACCACCAGCCCCTACTCCCCTCCCAGAGCCAGGGAGGTTACCCAGGAGTCCTGGCTCCCAGCCCCCCTGCTCTAACCCACCAGCCCCCACCTGTAGGAATGGCCCTGGGCCCACAGGCCTGGGTGCCCCTTTAATTGGGGCATTTTGTTCTTGTCCGGCAAGCTAGGGCACACCCGCTTGCTTATCTCAGGAATTTGGCCTTCCTCCTTCCTCCCTAATTTCTCACAGACGGCTCCTTTGCACCTGCAATGTTTGGAGCCTCTTTTCTCTTCGGTTTCTCACAGAACCGCTGTGTTTTGCAGCTGGGACTGGTTTTGCCTTGCTATGCTGTTAAGCTCGTGATGGAAGATTTTTGTAAGACATTTTGCTTTGTGTTGTGCATTTGTTGCGCATGTGTAATCTGAGATAATAAAAGAGGATGGTGAACTCAGAAAAGCAGCTTGCCTCCTCCGATTTCTACAACTTGGTGTCAAGCCTCTCCTTCACCCACCCCTGGGAGGGAACCCAGGCATCCGGACTCACGGTGAAGATCTCCACGATGTCGTTGGAGGTGGTGCGCACAGGGTCCACGTCCTTCTCGCTCAGCACCCGCATGAGGCTGACCCCGTCTGTCTCCAGGATCCACTCCTGCAGGGCCTTGAACTCCCCGTCCTCCGTGATAATGATCTTCTTCTTGTTGTCTGTCTGGGGCAGGTGCATGTACACCTGGGGGGCGGGGGGACAGACAGGGCAGGTCAACACTGCGCCCCAGGGGGCCGGCCAGGGCCCCCTCGCCCGGCACTGAGATGCAGCCACTTCTGTTAATCCAGGGATTCCTTTGTGGAAATGCAGCTGGTTCTGGGGTGGGGCGTGGGAGGGGTTGAACAGCTGCACAGCCATCGTACCAGCAGTTTAGGACAGGAAGTGACGGACGTGGTGCGACTGAAGCTGCAGGGGAGCACAGGGAGTGACCCAACGGAATCTTCCCCCAACCCCAAGATGGGGCAGGGCCAGGACACCGGGGTTCACACCGGGATTGATATGACAGTCTGGGAAGTGGGGGGAGTTCGGTGGCATTCATGGATGAGGACCCTGGTTTCACATCCATGGTGGTGGTGGTGGTGGGCACTGAAGGGAGAGTGCCCCCTACTGAGCCCTTCACCCGGCTCCTGCAGCACAGCACCCCCCAGCTACCCAGAGTGCCCTGGGGCAGGCCCAGTCCAGCTCTTTCACTCCCCCCACCCCCTGGCTCTAGCCAAGTTACCCAGAGTGCCCTGGGGCAGGCCAAGCCCAGCTGCCACCCCCACATCCCCAGCTCTAGCCAAGTTACCCAGAGTGCCCTGGGGCAGGCCAAGACCAGCTCTGTCACACTCCCGCGCCCCGGCTCTAGCCAAGTTACCCAGACTGCCCTGGGGCAGGCCAAGACCAGCTGTCACACTCCTGCCCCCTGGCTCTAGCCAAGTTACCCAGAGTGCCTTGGGGCAGGCCCAGCCCGGTTCTGTCACCCCCCAGCCGGCAGAGGCCCCCCACCTTGCTGATCTGCTCGATGCCCTGCAAGGTCATGTCCGTCAGCATGTTGGACTCGATGCAGCGAAGGAAAACATCATCATCCATCTTGTCCACCACTTCCTCCTCCTGCACCACACAGGGAGAGGGGCTGGGTTAGCGACAGGCAAAGCCCACCCCCCTCATCTACCCCCGCCCCAGTGCTGCCCCCCACCTCGGGCACCCACCTCCTGCATCTTGTTCTCGTCGCTGTTCATGATGCGGATCCGCAGCACCAACTTCTCCGCGTTGTCGTCATTGAAGATACAGTTCAAGTCATCCCCGAAGCCTGCGGCGGGGAGGGAAGCCGTCAGCGGCAGCCCCCTACCCACCGTGGGTCAGACCCCCATGCCTCTGCGCTCCCCCTTCCCCCAGAGAGCTGCCCCACCCCATAACCCATCTCCCGCTGTGGGGTGAGCGCCGATTCTTCAGAGGAAGGTTGGGGGGGGACCCCATGTGTGTCTAATTTTGCATTAATGGTTCCTGACCCCTGTAGGCCGGAGCCCTGAAGCATGAGAGTGGATTGGAATCTGCTTCAAAGCAGAGCTATGGGCGGGGTGAGGAACACATCTCTGCCCCCCGCCTGGGATGGCATGAAGGTGTGTGGGGGATAGACCGGCCCCCTATGCCCCCTCACCGGCGTTGATCTTCTCAGCGATCTGCTCCATGGTGAGCTTGCGGTCGGTCATGTGCTTGCGGTCGAGCTCGACCCGCAGCAGCCAGGGCGAGATGCGGCTCACGTCGAAGTCGGGCATCTCGTAGTAGACATTGACCCACTCCTGGTCCTCCGCCACCACCGTGCTCTGCGGGTTGGGGTCGTAGTAGATGGCCGTGTTGGCCGTCACCTTGCGCAGGGTGGTGTGCTCTAGCCGGCACAGGATATCCTGGGGGGGGAGAGACGGGGTGAGGGGAACCCCACGCAGCATCCCCCCGTCTGCCCCTTCCCGAGCAATGCCGGAGCCCCGCGGTGTTACCTTGGCCCGCTCGGCGTCCCGGGCCGACTGCCCCAGCAGGAAGACGGTGAGGGAGGGTGTCTTGGGTTTCTTGGAGATGTTGATCAGCTCCTTGAGCCGGGGCACGCCCAGCGTGACATTTTTGGCCGAGACGCCGGCGTAGTGGAAGGTGTTCAGGGTCATCTGGGTGGCGGGCTCGCCCAGCGACTGGGCCGCCAGGGCACCCACCATCTCGCCCGGGTGAGCCTGCAGGAGGTGGGGAGACCGCGTCAGACCCGGAAAGGGGGAGGAACCGGCCTGGGCCCCATCCTGTCCTGCGTTAGGTCAGCCCGCCCCCCACCTGGCATCCCCCCCACCCCACACACACACACCGGCTCCGCCCCCCCCCCCAGCGCTCACGATGGCCTGGTTGAACTTGGACTCGATCTCGCCCAGCAGCCAGTCGAAGGCCTCCCCGCTGAGCCGGAACTCCTCCACCATGCGCCGGCTGCAGAGCGTGGAGCGCAGGTGGATGTTGAAGAGGAGGGTGGCGTTCTCCTGGGCCTGCCGGCTCAGCGGGTCGTCCCCGTTCACGATCACCAGCTTCTTGCTCAGCTCCTTCACACCTGGGGGGCACGGACACAGCGTGAGACACGCCCCAGGGGTCGCCCCAGTGCCCTCCCTACCCCCCAGATCTGCCTCTCTCCACCAGGCCAAGACACTTCTCCCCCAGCCCCTGGATCCGCCCCCACTGAGCTCAGACACTTCCCTCGGGCCAGGACACTTTTCCCCCTGGCCCCTGGATCTCCCCCCGCCATCCCCGAGCTGGACACTTTCCTCCCCCCCACATCCAGATCAGACAGGATCAGACCCCCACAGGCCGGTACCCACTCCCCACCCCCAGTATTGGACCCCAGACCGTGCCAGATTGGACCTGAATCAGACCCTGGCCCCTCCAGGCCGGCACACCTCCCCCCGCCCCCCCTCGAGTCAGCACCCCCCAGATCAGATCTGGGTCCTTCCAGGCTGGCACCCTCCCCATCCCCAGATCAACCCACAGGCCCCCTGAAGCCGATATCCTCCCCCCCGATCAGACCAGTCCACGGGCCCCTTCCAGTCCAGTTACCCCTCCACCCCCCAGCACTGGATCAGACCAGGGGCTCCCCTCCAGGGCTGGTACCCCCCCCCCCACCAGACTGGCATTCTTGCCCCCCACCCCCACCCCACCCCAGGTCAGTTCCAGAGTCCCTGCACAGAAACACACCCCTCCCCCCCAGCTGTCCCGGCATGCCATGGGGCCGGCTGGCCCCTCGACAGGGCCTAGAGAGGGACCCACCTTCCACCACCTTGATGGGGTGCAGGTCGGAGGGCAGGCGCGCGTTGATGTGGAAGATCTTCTGGGCGTTCCAGATCATGCGAAGCAAGTTGCAGGGCAAAACCACCTGGGGGGGCAGAAAACGGGGGCTCAGCACATGGCACAACCCAGAGCCTCCCCCCACACTGCCGGGTCCTGAGGCTTAGAGTCAAGAGCAGGGGTCTGGGAGCCCGGACACCTGGGTTCTCCCCCAGGATCTGGGAGGGGAGTGGGGGCTGGGGGTTAGAGCAGTGGGCCTGGGAGCCAGGACTCCTGGGTTCTCTCCCTGGCTGCGGGGGCTGGTGGGTGAGAGCGGGGGTCCCGCTCACCTTGCTGTCGCCGGTCGGGAAGATGACTCTCAGCACCTCGCGGTCCTCGCGCATCTTCTCGAACTCCCTCTCCAGCTCGTTCTGGATGTGCGCGTTGCTCAGGATGTCTTTCACCATCTCCTCCTGCAGGGTGCGCCGCAGCGCCCGCTCGTTGGTGTAGTCAAACTTGAACCTGGGGGCAGAAGGGCCAGGACTGAGAGCTGCTGGGGGGTGGGGGGCCTCCCCTCACACCCCTCCCTCTCAAACCTTTACCCATCTCTGGGGCAGGGCGGCCGGTTACCCAGGGACCCCTCGCCCAGCACCAAGATGCAGCCACTTCTGGGGCAGGGCAGCCGGTTACCCAGGACCCCTCGCCTGGCGCTGAGATGCAGCCACTTCTGGGGCAGGGCAGCCGGTTACCCAGGACCCCTCGCCCGGCGCCGAGATGCAGCCACCTCTGGGGCGGGGCGGCCAGTTACCCAGAGACCCCTTGCCCAGCACCAAGATGCAGCCACTTCTGGGGCAGGGCAGCCGGTTACCCAGGACCCCTCGCCCAGCGCTGAGATGCAGCCACTTCTGGGGCAGGGCAGCCGGTTACCCAGGACCCCTCGCCCGGCGCCGAGATGCAGCCACCTCTGGGGCAGGGCGGCCGGTTACCCAGAGACCCCTTGCCCAGCACCAAGATGCAGCCACTTCTGGGGCAGGGCAGACGGTTACCCAGGACCCCTCGCCCGGCGCTGAGATGCAGCCACTTCTGGGGCAGGGCAGCCGGTTACCCAGGACCCCTCGCCCGGCGCCGAGATGCAGCCACCTCTGGGGCGGGGCGGCCAGTTACCCAGAGACCCCTCGCCCAGCACCGAGATGCAGCCACCTCTGGGGCAGGGCAGCCAGTTACCCAGCATCCCTCGCCCGGCGCTGAGATGCAGCCACCTCTGGGGCGGGGGTAAACAGTGCCCCACACACCCAGGGCGATGTTCACTCACTTCTTCTCGAAGGCCTTGTTGGAGGGTTTGAGGGTGGCCAGGTTCTGGAACTCCACGCTCTCCCCGGCCAGCCCGTCCTCGCCGTACCGCAGCTGCACCACCTGGTTGATGGAGTTGCGCACGGTGGCGTCATATTTCACCATCACCGACTCCATGGATTTGATCAGCCGCCGCTGGATGTACCCTGGGGAGAGGGCAGTGGGTGTCAGCAGGGAGGGCAAACATCTCGGGCACTGCCCGGTAGATACCCCCAAGCAGCACCCTGGCACCCCCATATTCCCCCCCGGCCTCCCCGAGTTCTCAGTACACAAGGGACACTGACTCAGGCGAAGGATCCTTCCAGCAAGCTGGAAGAAATTTGAAAAAGTGGGGACGCTCCCCCCACAACTCGATACCCGCCTGGGGAACCAGGACTGAAGCTAGGGTCCTGACTGGAGGACGACCAGATGTCCTGATTTGGGGGGTGGGGAGGGCTATTTTTTACACAGGCACCATCAGGGAAACTGAGCTGGGTGCAAATGTCTGTGTGAGCGCACGACCTGGAGAGGTTTGCAGCTTGTCGCAGCATCCCAGTGCGAGAGTGCCCCCTGCCCCGCCCCACAGCGCCCCCCCACCCCCCGGGGGTCGCAGCTCACCAGTCTCGGCTGTCTTGACGGCCGTGTCGATGAGGCCCTCGCGCCCGCCCATGGCATGGAAGAAGAACTCGGTGGGTGTCAGGCCGGCCAGGTAGGAGTTCTCCACGAAGCCCCGGCTCTCTGGCCCGTAGTCGTCCTTGATGAAGTGGGGCAGCGTGCGGTGCTTGAACCCAAATGGGATGCGCTTCCCCTCCACATTCTGCTGCCCCACCACGGCAATGACCTGGGGGGGGGGGGAAGGGGGGGAGAGTGACCCCAGTGCCGACCCCGGTCCCAGCCCCAAGCCAGGCCTCAGTCTCCCCCTCTTCACCCAGCCCACCACCCCCGTCTCAACTCTCGTCCATTGGCCCCCGGGATGGAGCCCCACAAATGGAGATCAGCCCCCCCCCGCCCCCAATTGTGATGGGGGACTTCACAGCCCCCCTGCCGACTGTGATCTGCACCTGGGACCAAGGGGCTGGCTTGATTCCCATGCTGGGGGCTGCCCCAGCTCCCGGCTCCGCACACACAGTTCCCCAAATCTGGCTGCGGGGGCCCCACGCTGCTTTCCTCCCCATCCCCACAGGTCCTGAAAGGAGGCTGGGGGCAAGGTGATAAACTAGCACTGGGTGGGTGGGACTGGAAGAGAGCCCCTCCCCCAACCAAGGGGTGGGGCTGCCACCCACTCCCAGCAGCGAGACACCAAGGCAGCAGGCAGTCCACAGGTTCTAGCCCCAACTCGGCCGGCAGTGCCCACCTGGGAGATGTTGATCTTGGAGCCCTTGGCCCCCGACACCACCATGGATTTGAAGTTGTTGTACTCGGACAGGGACTTCTGGGCGGAGGAGCCGGTCTTGTCGCGGGCGTCGTTCAGGATGCGGTTCACCTGGTTCTCGAAGGTCTGCCGCAGCGTGTTGCCCGGCGTGGGCTCCAGCTCGTTGTTGTGAGCCTTCTCGATCACCTGGGGGCAGCACGGGGTGAGCGCCGGAGGGCACGGGGTCCCCAAAGCCAGCTTCCATGCCCCCCCGCCACCCCACAAACCAGCCTCCACTTCCCCCAAACTCAGCCCCCAACCCAAAACCCAGCCTCTAGACCCCTCCACTGCCCCCAAACCCAGCCCCCACCTCCCCCAAACTCACCCCCCAACCCAAAACCCAGACTGCACCCCCTGGAACCCAGCTTCCACTTCCCCCAGACTCAGCTCTCAACCCAAAACGCAGCCCCCAGGCCCCTTCACTGCTCCCCCCGACACCCAGCCTCCACTGCCCCCAGACTCAGCCCCTGACCAAAACCCAGCATCCAGGCCCCTCCACTGCCCCTAAACCCAGCCCCCGAAACCTTCACATCCAGCCCCCCACAGCACCCCCTGAAACCCAGTCCCCAAATCCAGCCTCCACAACTCTCTACTTCCCCCAAACTCAGCCCCCACACCCCTTCACATCCAGCCCTCCACTGCCCCCTGAAACCCAGCCTCCATACCCCCCATAACCCAACCCCTGCATAGTCCCCCAAAATCCAGCCCCCCTGCCCCCAAACCCCCACCTCCATGCCCTCAATCCAGCCCCTCAAAACCCAGTCTCCACTGCCTCCAAAACCCACCTCCTCAGTCCTCCACAGCTCCCCAAACGCCAGCCTCTGTTGCTCCCGAAACCCAGCCCCACTGCCCCCCAAATTGCAGACCCCCACAGCCCCCAGAACCCATCCAACATTCCACCGCACCTCAAACCCAGCCCCCCACTGTCCCCCAAACCCATCACACCCCTCTCAAGCCCTAAAACGCAGATGTCCACTGTCCTCCCAAACTCCGGCACAAGGGGCCAGGCTGGCTCCCCCTCCCCCACTGTGCTCCCCGATCCCGCCCCCCACATCCCTGGTACCTCTATGACGTCCTGCTTGGCTTTCTTGATGGTGTTCTGAATGTCCTGATAGGTCTTTGCGTCAGCGATGGAGTCCCCAATGCCGATGGTGTGACCTGGGGGTGGGGGCGGGCAGTACAGTTAGATCCGGGCTCCCACCCTGTCCTGCTGAGCACTGGGCCGGCCCCAGCAGGACCCACCTATGAGGAATGGGCAGGGGGCATTTCTGGACTCCCAAGACACATGACAGACCTGGGGTCCCACCTCCAGAAAGCAGCAGTGTAGGCTAGAGCTGGAAACCCGGACTCCTGGGTTCTCTCCCCAGCTCTAGGAGGGGAGTGGGGCCTGGTGATTAGAGCAGAGGGAGCTGGTAGCCAGGACTCCTGGGTTCTCTTCCCCGTTCTGGGAGGGGAGTGGAGGCTGGTGGGTTAGAATGGGGGGCTGGGAGCCAGGACTCCTGGGTTCTCTCTGCAGGTCTGGGCGGGGAGTGGGGGCTGGGAATCAGGGTCCTTCCTGACATCGGGCAATTCCCCTTTGTCTCACAGACCGGAAGGCGTTCTGTCCATGGACTATCTCCCTCTGTGAGGTGCCCGGCCCAACAGGGCCCCGATCTCTGTCCCGGGGGTGGGGGGGTGAGTTCGTGCTGTGCCCAGGCCAACAGGGGACCCCTGGTCACTCCCATAGCACATAGCTGCAGCCAGCCCTTTCTGCAGGAGCCCCATCAGCAAGGTGCCAGAGCAGGGCACCTGCCAGCTGAGCCAGGGGCAGGCGCTCGGGGGCGGGAAGCTCCCCTGGACTCACCCTCGATGAGCAGCCAGTTGTTGATGACCGTCTGGATGTTGCTGTAAAAGAGGCGGGTGGTGTCGTGGCCCATCTCCAGATAGGAGATGTGGACGAGGGAGCCCGCCGAGGTGCCGAGCGATTTCTTACACAGGATGCCCATGATCAGCTCCCCGTTCTCCACGATCACCTGGTGGGAGAGGAGGCAGGGCAGTCAGATCGCATCGGATTAGCCACGCCTGGCTAGGCAGAGGAGCCTCGCGAAACAGAAACCTCGCAAGATAACCCTACGCCCTGGGAACTGGTTCTATACTAATGGGGATCAGCCTTGATCGGTTCGCGATCCCTTGTAATCAATTCATAGATTCACAGACTAAGGTTAGAAAGGATCATTATGATCTAGTCTGACCTCCTGCACAACGCAGGCCCCAGAATCTCATCCACCCACTCCTGGAACAAACCCCTAACCTACGTCTGAGTTACTGAAGTCCTCACATCGTGGTTTGAAGACCTCAAGCTGCAGAGACTCCTCCAGCAAGTGACCCGTCCCCCACGCTGCAGAGGAAGGTGAAAAACCTCCAGGGCCTCTGCCAATCTGTCCTGGAGGAAAATTCCTTCCCGACCCCAAATATGGCGATCGGCTAAACCCTGAGCATGTGGGCAAGACTCACCAGCCGGCACCCAGGAAAGAATTCTCTGCAGTAACTCAGATCCCACCCCATCTAACATCCCATCGCAGACCACTGGGCATACTTACTGCTAATTGTCAAAGACCAATTAATTGCCAAAATTCGGCTCTCCCACCATCCCATCTCCTCCATAAACTTATCAAGCTTAGTCTGGAAGCCAGATACGTCTTTTGCCCCCCACTGCTCCGCTTGGGAGTCTGCTCCAGACCTTCACTCCTCTGATGGTCAGAAACCTTCATCTAATTTCAAGGCTAAACTCCCTGATGGCCAGTTTATATTCAAATCCACCTCTTGTCATGAAATCCATTGATTTCTGGTTCATTTCAAACCCCTGTTTGTATCGAAAGATGCATCCATCTCCCGCCACGGGAGAGAGGGGGCCAGTTCTCCGAGCTTGCGTGATGCAGACGGATATATGTGGCGCAAGCCAATATAATTTGGGGTTCACACGTGTCACAGTGTGGGGGACTCACTCCCACTTTCTGCGATTCACTGTGACACTCAGCCAGTTGGTAACACCGAAGGTTTATTAGCCGACAGGAACACAGTCCAGACCAGAGCTTGTAGGTACAGAGAACAGGACCCCTCGGTCAGGTCCATCTTGGGGCAGGGAGGCCAGAGACCCTCTGCCCTTCCTCCATTTCCCCAGCCAGCTCCAAACTGAAACTCTCCAGCCCCTCCTCTGCCTTTGTCTCTTTCCCCAGCCAGGGGCCACCTGATCTTTGTTCTCCAACAGCACCTTGCGCCGGGGAAGGTCCCAGGCCATCAGTTGCCAAGAGTCAGGGTGGTGCCCACTCTCTACGCAGACACCACCACATTGGCCCTCTAGGACTGTGCAATAATCACACGCCCTTATCCCACCACCTAGGTACTTAAAGGCATAGGGGAAACTGAGGCACCGGCACAGTATTTGAAAAAAGTTTAAGAACATTCTCGCTGCATGACAGCAAGTCACATCAAAAGTGGCGCCCATCTCCCGCCATGTGAGGGAGGGGGCGCATTTTCTGAGCTCGCGCAGAGCAGATCGGTCCGTACAGCGCAAGCCAATATAATTTGGGGTTCACACACACAGGAGCGCTGGGCATCCCCCTAGTGGAGTCGTCCCACACAGAGCTGATGAGGAGACACTGATTCGACAGCTGGTGGGGGTGAGCTGGAGCGGGGTTTGAGAGCCGGGCACAGCAGCTCAGTGGCACCCCGGGGTGAACCCAGCACCCTGTCTGGGGCAGGTACCTTGGTGTCACCGGGCGAGATGTGCTTGTAGGGCCCGCTGTCTTCATCGTCGGGGTGGGTGCTGTGCGTGCGGATGCAGTTGATGTGGCCCGGGATGATGAGGGAGAAGATCTGTTTGCCCGTCCAGAGCGGACGGGGTTTGAGGATGGCCGGCTGGGGCACCTTGCCGTCCCACGTGGACAGGAACATAAGCAGGTTCATCACTTCGCCCTGGCAAGGAAAGGGGGGAGCGTTGGGGATGCTGGCCCAGCCCTCTCCCAGCCCAGCGCCCCCCCCACGATTTGTGCCCGGCCGCTTGCTCACCCGCTCCAGGAAGACATCGCGCTTGGTGAACTTGCGGACGGCTGTGAGGGTGTCCTGCACGATGCCCATGACGGGCCGGTTGGACTGGGGGGTGACAATCATGCGGGGTACCATAGCCAGCTCCTGGATCTCCGCCCGCGTCTCCAGCGACTGGGGCAGGTGGAGGTTCATCTCGTCCCCGTCGAAGTCGGCGTTGTAGGGGGTGGTCACGCTGGGGGGAGGGGAGCCCGTGAGGGGGGGCTGTGCCTGGCAGATCAGCCCCCCACTCCCCATAGGAGCAAGCCGGGGTCACGTTGGGGGCTGGGTTAACACACCCCTATTCACTCCACCGGCACCCCCCACAGCTTGGGGGGGCCCCCACACACATAGAGGCCCACCCAGATGAGGGGGGATTGAGAGCCCAGGCAGGGAGGAACCGGGGGGAGGGACCCTCACCTGAGGTTGAGGCGGAAAGTGGACCAGGGCAGGATTCGTACTCGGTGCCCCATCATGGACATCTTGTGCAGCGTGGGCTGCCGGTTGAAGATCACGATGTCCCCGTCGCACATATGTCGCTCCACCTGGGGGAATGGGGGGGGTGAGTGGGGCGGGTCCCCAGCCTCCTGAGATCCCACCCCTCATCCCCTGCTCCAGCCTCCCACCCCCAGAGATCCCACCCCACAGACCTCACCCCTCTCCTCCAGCCTCCCACTCCCCCAAGATCCCATCCCCAATCCCTTCCAAGCCCTCGTCTCACCTCCACACCTCACCTCCACAACCCTCCCCACTCAAACTTCCCGAGACTCCTCCCCCATCCCCACCCACCCAACACCCTCCTACCCCAGACCCCCCCATCCCCTCCCCACAACAGCCTCCCACTCCAGAGACCCCATCCCCAGAGACCACCTCCCAACACCCTTCCCCCAACCACCACACCCGACAGCCCCTCCCCCAATCTGAACCACACACCATCCCACCCACGAACCGCCCGACACCATACAAACCTTCCCAGTTACACCTCCTCCACATCCCTCCCCCCTTTTAAGGTATGGAAACCCCCTCTGCAGCCCCCACTGGGGTGATGGGCAGGTTCTCTGGGAGATCGAGGAACTTATTTCCCTGAAAGTCAGGAACTGACTCCCATCTGGGGGCGCTCGATCCACCCCCCACCCAGGGCCAGTCCCAGCCTGCAGCTGCCCTGCGCCCCCCGGCCACGCCCACCTTGTAGCCGATTTGCAGGTGGAGGTCACTGGGCTTGGGGTGGAAGCGCAGGTCGATGCGGTCGCCGTTATCTCGGATGATGTACTTGGCCCCCGGGTACTGGCTGTTACCCCTGCGTACCAGCTCCTGCAGCCTACAGTGGAGGGAGCGGCAGAGGCGTTAGCTGCGGGGGGAGATCCGGGCCCTCCCCTCCCCTAGCCCCACCAGGCTCGCCGGCCGCCCCACCTGTCGATGTTGAAGGGCGTGACAATCTCGGCGAAGGTCATGTTGGCGGCAATGGAGCGGGGCACCCCCACCTGATCGATAGAGAGGTTGGGGTCCGGGGTGATGACCGTCCGGGCAGAGAAATCCACCCGCTTTCCCATCAGGTTCCCCCGTACGCGCCCCTCTTTCCCCTTCAGCCGCTGCTTCAGGGACTTGAGGGGACGCCCCGATTTCTGCATAGCCTGCCGGGGGGGAAAAGGAGAGGGTTAACTGGGCTCACACACAGATTAATGGAGCAAGGGGGGGCACCCCCACCCTGGGTAAAGCAGAGCACGCATCATTAATGTGGAGGTGCTGCCCATCAAGACTACAAGTCCCTGCATGCAACACTGGGCAGCCAAGGCAAGCCAGAGACTACAAATCCCAGTATGCAATGCTGCACCTGAGCCAATTGGCCCAGCAGGGACACCTCCCTGCATGCAACGCTCCTTCACAAGTCAAGCCAACTACAAGTTCCAGCATGCAATGCTCAGCCGCACTGCACTGCATGATGGGATACATAGTCTCTGGATGGGCTTCTAGTGCAGCACTGCATGCTGGGATTTGTCATCTCTGTATTCCATGCTATGATTTGGCACACAATGCATCATCTCAAGGAGCCCACAAAGACCACAAATCCCAGCATGCAATGCTTCATCTTTTCCCAATTGATGATAGGAGCCAGCGGGACATGTCCCAGCATCCAATGCTCCATCATCTTAAAAAATTACAAATCCCAGCATGCAGTGGTCCACCATAATCAAAAGAAAGTACAAATCCCAGCAGGCAATGCTCCATGTTTTCCCAAATTGGACTGAATGCATGGGGTAAAATGTCCCAGCATGCAATACTTTATCACTGGCTGAGCAGAGCAGCAGTACTATGGAGTCGACAAACCCCAACTTGCAACCAGCAGGGGCACAGACTACAAGTCCCCGCATGCACGGCACTGCCAGGCTACCAATGCAGCTAGGAGAGCCAGGCTCACCCGGGGCAGGCCAGGCAGCTCGTTGTCCACCATGGTGGCCACATGGAACTGCAGCAACTTGACATCCTCGGCGATGACGTGGGCAGCCGCCCCGTTCTGCTCGTTGCGCCGCAGCTGGTTGTTGATCTTCACCACGTCCGCCAGCTTGTGGGTCAGATCGTCCTGAGAGAGGGGAGACAGCAGGAGTCAGGGAACGGCCCTGCCCCTCTCCCAGCATTGGGAGAGAACCCAGGAGTCCTGGCTCCCAGTCCCCACTCCCCTAACCCACCAGTCCCCACTCCCCTCCCAGAGCCAGGGAGAGAACCCAGGAGTCCAGGTTCCCAGCCCCTCCCCCCTCCTGTAACCCACCAGCCCCCACTCCCCTCCCAGAGCCGGGGAGAGAACCCAGGAGCCCTGGCTCCCAGCTCCCCCCTGCTCTAACCCACCAGCTCCCACTGCCCTCCCAGAGCCGGGGAGAGAACCCAGGAGTCCTGGCTCCCAACCCCCCCTGCTCTAACCCACCAGCCCCCACCCCCCTCCCAGAGCTGGGGAGAGAACCCAGGAGTCCTGACTGCCCCCCGGGACCGACCTGGTTCCTGGCCGAGCCCTGCATGACCACGGCGGGCCGGACAGAGAGCGGGGGCACAGGCAGGACAGTGCAGATCATCCACTCGGGCCGGGCGTACTTGGGCTCCATGCCCAGAATGAAACACTCCTCGTCTGAGATGCGCTTGAAGATCTCGTGCACCCGCTCGGGGCTGAGCAGGATTTTCTTCTCCTGCGAGTCCTCGTTGACGTGTTTCCACTCAGCGTAGAGCTCCAGCCCGGTGCGCCGGATGCGGGGCTGGTACCGCCCACAGCCGCCATGACCCTGTGGAGGGAAGGGAGGGAATCCCGGGGTCAGGGCCAGCCCAGCATGGTCCCTGCCCCGCTGGGGTCCCTCCGTGACTTGACATAATGTGCTGAAAATATGCTAATAGGTGTGAATATCATACAACTGGAATATGCTTCATGCAGAAGATCTCTTGTAAGGGATCGTTACAAAGCTTATGATCTACTGAACGTATTTATTTGTATGAACTCATCAGTCTTATCTCTGAAACTAGGAATATGAAATATCTCATTGTAATTATGCAAAGTGTGGGCCATTAATGGTGGCCTGGCATCTCGATGGCTCCCATAACCAGGACGATTGGTTGTATGGGGCTCTGTTTGATAACAAGGGTATGTCTAGACTAGTGATCGATGCATCGGGGATCGATGCGCCGTGTCTCATCGGGACGCGATGCATCAATCCGCAAATCGACGCCCGTACTCCACCTCGGCGGGGGGAGCTGCACCCGTCGACTCACCGCCGTGAGGACGGCCAGGACAGTCGAACTAAGATACTTCGACTTCTAGCTGCTGTTGCGTATCTTAGTTCAAACCCCGTCCCCCCCAGCTAGTGTAGCCCAGGCCTCAGTTTTCCTATGCTGGCAAGTGGGTAATGAAACCTTACAGTGCCATGTGACCACGTCACCAGACCTGGACTCCATCTTTAACCCAGTGCTTTTCCACTGAGGAGGGGTGGGGCCAGAGGATTCCCGCCTTGTGCAAAAGCTATGTAAACGGGTGGAACAGAACGAAGGGGGCTGCAGTCACGAGAAATCCCCCAGCTATCACCTGAGCTGGGACAAGGGCTGTGCGAGGGGAAAGGATAGGGCCCAGACGAGGAAGGGGTCCAGGCTGTAAAAGAAGCTTCAGTTTCCTAATGTATTAGCCTTAGACGTGCGTGTTTTGTTTTATTTTGCTTGGTAACTTACTTTGTTCCAGCTCTTATTACTTGGAATCTCTTAAATTCTCCTTTTTATGCTTAATAAAATCACTTTTGCTTATTCATTAACCCAGAGCAAGCAGTTCATTCCTGGGGGAACAAACAGCTGTGAACCTCTCGCTCTCAGCTTTATGGGGGGCGAACAATTTATGAGTTTACCCAGTATCAGCTTTATACAGAGTAAAACAGATTTATTTGGGGTTTGGATCCCAATGGGAGCTGAGGGTCTGGGTGCTGGAGACAGGAGCACTTCTTAAGCTGTTTTCGGTTAAGCCTGCAGCTTTGGGGGGGGACGTGGTTCAGGCCTGGGTCTGGGTTGCAGCAGGCTGGCGTGTCTGGCACAACCAGGCAGGGTTCTGGAGACCCAAGCTGGCAGGGAAAACAGGCTCAGAGGGAGTCTCAGCGCATCAGGTGGCAGTTCGCAAGGTGGGTTTCTATGACCCAACCCCGTCACACCCTCTCTACCTTCTCCTTGGTCAGGTCCTCGTCGCCGTCCGGCTGCTCCACACCGAACTTGTTGTCCATCTCCTCCCCACCTTCACAGATGTTCTTGCCTTTGCAAAGGTCGTAGACGTGGGTCAGGCGCTTCTTGGGCTGCCCCTTGGACTTGCCCAGGATGTCCTTGATTTTCGGGTTGTTCTGCAGCGGGGGAGACATGGCGGGGGGGTGAACCAGGGAACCCCGAGATCCCCGGATGCACAGAGAGGGGCGTGGCGATGGGTCCCCAGGGAATGGGTCTACGGCAGAGGTCCCCAAAGTGTGGGGGGCATGGAGGAACATCTGGGGGGCACAGCAGGGGGCGGGCCAGCCCCCACAAGTGTGGGGAGGGAGTGGCACCTAGCCCCTCCCCGCCCACAGCTCTGTTCCGGTCCCATCCCCAGCCACGTCTCAGCCCCCTTACCCCTGTCCCCATTCACCCACCCCACCTCCGAACCACTTCCCTGCCCCTGCCCCCAGCCCTGTTCACGTCCCAACCCCACCCTGGAGCCTCCCGGTCCCAGATCCACCCCCAGCTGCAGCCTTGGCCCCATTACCCATCTGTGTCCTTGCTCCCCGCCCTGCATGGACCGGGCTAACGGGGGGGGGGGGGTGAGCCTCAAACGCTTGGGGACTGCTGATCTATGGTCTTATACAGCAAGTGGGAGCGGAGGAAGGACTCGTCTCAGGGTGGGGAGGGGATGGGGTTCCGGGGAGGGGGCTGTCAAGGGGGGGTACAATTGTACTGCCCCCCGCCAGCCGTGCCACAGGGCCCCGCAGGGAGGGGGTTCAGCTCACCGAATCCACCAGCAGCTTGGAGCAGAAGAAGCAGACGCAACGCAGCACCTTCATGGTCTTCCCCAAGAAGCCCACGTGGAAGACGGGCTTGGCCAGCTCGATGTGGCCGAAGTGGCCTGGGCACTCGGTCATGTTCCCTGCGGGGAGAGCAGCCCCCGGTGAGCGTCGCGGCCACGGCACCCCAGGTACACCCACGCCGGGTGCACCCCCATGCTGCGGCCTGGTGGGTGGCCAACCCAGCAGGTGCCCGTCTGGGAATGTTTGGGTCTTGGGGGCAGGGAATGGGGCCTGTCATCTCTAGGGGGTGCCGGCCCCCACCCGGCCCCAGGGTAGAGACAGGCTGGCTCGGGGGTGGGGGGCAGAGATCTCAGCTCCCAGGGACGCCAGGCTGGCATCTCACCCCACACTGCCCTCAGGAGCAAAGTCTTTCGGTCTCACCTGCACACGTCTGGCACCGGCCCGTCTTCTCGATCACTCCTTGCCGGGGGTCCATCAAGCCCCCTAGCTTGGGGCGGCCCCCCTCCGTCGTCTCGGGGTACTTGATCCCTCCCTCTGTCACCGACATCCGTTTCTGGGAGGGTGGCAAAATGGAAACGGAGGGTCAGGCTTGTGCGGGAAGCGGCACCATGCCTAGGGGAAACTGAGGCAGGCGCCGGCATGGCAGCTCAGGATGGGCAGCCTGGGTGACACTGTATCTGGAGGGCTTATGGACTATGAGAAGCCCAGAATGTTTCATGGTGGCTCTGACCTCTATCCCAATATCCTGTCTCTAGCAATGGCCCAAAGCACGACAATTCATCCCGTTGGTTTGCATCCTTATGAAACTCGGGCCAGGATTCCTGTCAACACCTCGCAGTTTGCAATGACTCCCTCCATTTCATGTGGCATGGAGTTCCACAGGTTAATGTGCATCGGCTAAGCCTCCCCCGCCCAGCACCAACCCATAATTAACCTGCCAGGGCTTTCAAACTAAATCCGATGGGGATTTTCAGAAAGCTAAATCAGTGGCTCCCGGTAAGACAAGGAGCTGGTAACTTTGCATTGTTTACCGACCGCATTTTAGCAGCAAGGGCTAAGATAAATTAAGGATCTATCTCAAATCCCCTTCCGATTTGTCGTTGTAAGATTTAACTGATCGTACTGTTAGCCCCTATGCATGATTCTAAACAGAAAGCTGTGTCAAAAACTTTCTGAAAACTCCTTTAATACCGGCATTTGCCTCTGACTAGATTTTTCGGTTACGATTTTTCAACCTGCCTTCACTGCGAACAGCGCTTAAAAATTACTGTGCCAGGAAAACGGGCGCTCAGATCATTTCGGATATTTGAGCACAGTTGGCTCTTCGTATGGCCAATTTCACTAGCTTTCCCACGGAGGAAAAAACATTGAAAGGTGGCTGGAAGATCACAAAATTTGGCAGGATTTGAGCAGAGGCCCTGCACCTGAAATGGCTTGGAATTGATTTTTTTTCAAATTGCAGCCGGTTGGTGGCGTCACTTTCAAATTGATCTGAGCATAAGAATGGCCGTACTGAGTCAGACCAAAGGTCCATCTAGCCCAGTATCTGTCTTCCGACAGCGGCCAATGCCAGGTGTCCCAGAGAGAGTGAACCTAACAGGTAATGATCACGTGATCTCTCTCCTACTATCCATCTCCATCCTCTGACAAACAGAGGCTGGGGATGCCATTCCTTACCCATCCTGGCTAATACCCAGTAATGGACCTAACTTCCATGAATTTATCCAGTTCTCTTTTAAAGGCTGTTATAGTCCTGGCCTTCACAACCTCCTTCGGCAAGGAGTTCCACAAGTTGACTGTGCGCTGTGTGAAGAACTTCCTTTTATTTGTTTTAAACCTGCTGCCCGTTAATTTCATTCGGTGACCCCTAGTTCTTGTATTATGGGAATAAGTAAATAACTTTTCCTTATTTACTTTCTCCACATCACTCATGATTTTACACACCTCTATCATATCCCCACTTAGTCTCCTCTTTTCCAAGCTGAAAAGTCCCAGCCTCTTTAATCTCTCCTCACGTGGGACCCGCTCCAAACCCCTAATCATTTTAGTTGCCCTTCTCTGAACCTTGGCATATGACGCTCTGCGACCCGCGTCCAAAAATGTTTTGAAGAAATTAAACCAGAAATATTTGCACCACCATTCCCTGTCTGTCTCCAGTTCCATCCCGGTGTATTAAAACTGCACGCCGACGCAATCAGTGTGAAATGTCCCCAAACACCACCACTGGAAAAGTGTTACAAAGATCAAGGTTGCTCCCAGCGTCCAGGAACAAACTGCCCAGAACATCCGATTTCACGCCGAGTCGTACACCTGTCTGTCCCTGCCCATATTCCACAGCTGCCCCCCCATGATCCCAGTCACAAGCACCCCCAAAACTTGGTCCCACTTTTCCACACCCTTAATTAGGTTATGTAGCCACAAGAGTCCTTCGCTTCCAGTTGTACTCAATACCCCAGTTATGTCATGCCCCGTCAATTTCCCATACCCCTTAGCTGTTCTGTGTACCCCAACTCCAGTATATGCACTCCCCACCCTCCTGCTGCGCATGTAGCCCAACTCCCCCCCACGCGCATCCCAAATGTATTGCCTACGCCCCGTTTATAATGCAGACACTACCAAAGAGGACTCAGGTCTCTGAACACTCCCCTTGCACACTGCAAGGGCAACACAAGCCCCCTCACTCTGCACAGCACCCCCCAATGGTCCCTCACTCCAATGCACCCAACAGCATCACTGGGCAATGCAGGCCCCCAGATAACACTACACTGTGGTATGTGCCCCCATTTCACTGCACAGCACCTCACTCACTGGAACGTGGTAAAATGTGGGGTACAGCATGTCCCCCAGATACCACTACACTGCGGAGTGCAACGCACAGCATCCCCCCAACGCATCTCCAAATGTAACATTGTGCACAGCCTTCACACACCATCACACCGTGCAATGCACCCCCTAGTGCAATGCACTCCTTCCCACACTCCAATGTGCCCCCAAATACCACTACGCTGTGCAATGGAGCCCCCAGTGCAACGCGCTGTATCCCCCCCATGCACCCCCCAATATTACATGGCATGCGAGGGCTGTGCACAAACTGTGCAATGCATTCTCTACACTGCTTCCTGCACTCCATTGTACCCCCAGATACCACTTCGCTGTGCAACACGCCTTATAGCGAACTGGGGGTTGGGGTGCCTCAGGGGGGTCACAGGGTTATTACATGAGGGGTCACGAGCGGTCGGCCTCCACCCCACATCCTGCTTTGCCCCATTTATAACGGTGTTAAATATGTAAAAAAGATTTTTCAATTTATAAGGAGGGGGCACTCAGAGGCTTCCTACAGGAAAGGGGTCACCAGTACGAAAGTTTGAGAATCCCTGCACTACGCTGCGCAACACCCCCTAGCTAGCGTCATGAACAGCCCCCTAATGTCCAATGCACCCCCAGACACCACTCCACTGTGCAAGTCACCCCCCTTGGCAATGCACAGCCCCTAACCTCCCATTCACCCCGAAATACCACCTGACTGTACAAGACACTAGCCCCCAACCCCAATGCACCCCCTAGTGAATACACAGACCGCCCGACCCCCAAATACTTCATTGTCAAACGTATGCTCTGGTGCAACGCACAGCCTTCAACCTCCCATGCATCCCCAAAATACCACTCAACTGTGCAAGGTACTCTCTAGTGCAGTGCAAAGACCCAACGCACCCCCAGATAACACTAGGCTGTGCAATGCACTCTCTAATGCAATCAATGCACCCCAGATAACGCTAAGCTGTACAATGCACTCCGTAGTGAACGCACAGACCCCCAACTCCCAATGTAACCCCAGACGCTTCAGTGAGAACACACTTTCTCCTCCATGGCACAGCCTCCAAGCACCCCCAAAATACCACTCTAGTGCAATGCACAAGCCCCGACGCACCCCCAGACAGCACGGAGCCGTGCAATGCACAAGCCCCGACGCACCCCCAGACAGCACGGAGCCGTGCAATGCACAAGCCCCGACGCACCCCCAGACAGCACGGAGCCGTGCAATGCACGAGCCCCGACGCACCCCCAGACAGCACGGAGCCGTGCAATGCACGAGCCCCGACGCACCCCCAGACAGCACGGAGCCGTGCAATGCACGAGCCCCGACGCACCCCCAGACAGCACGGAGCCGTGCAATGCACGAGCCCCGACGCACCCCCAGACAGCACGGAGCCGTGCAATGCACGAGCCCCGACGCACCCCGACAGCACGGAGCCGTGCAATGCACACGCCCCAATACACCCCGACAGCACGGAGCCGTGCAATGCACACGCCCCAATACACCCCCAGACAGCACGGAGCCGTGCAATGCACAAGCCCCGATGCACCCCCAGACAGCACGGAGTCGTGCAATGCACAAGCCCCAATACACCCCGACAGCACGGAGCCGTGCAATGCACAAGCCCCGACGCACCCCCAGACAGCACGGATCCGTGCAATGCACAAGCCCCGATGCACCCCCAGACAGCACGGAGTCGTGCAATGCACAAGCCCCAATACACCCCCAGACAGCACGGAGCCGTGCAATGCACAAGCCCCAATACACCCCCAGACAGCACGGAGCCGTGCAATGCACAAGCCCCGATGCACCCCCAGACAGCACGGAGTCGTGCAATGCACAAGCCCCGACGCACCCCCAGACAGCACGGAGCCGTGCAATGCACAAGCCCCGACGCACCCCCAGACAGCACGGAGCCGTGCAATGCACAAGCCCCGATGCACCCCCAGACAGCACGGAGCCGTGCAATGCACAAGCCCCAATACACCCCCAGACAGCACGGAGCCGTGCAATGCACAAGCCCCAATACACCCCCAGACAGCACGGAGCCGTGCAATGCACAAGCCCCGATGCACCCCCAGACAGCACGGAGCTGTGCAATGCACAAGCCCCGACGCACCCCCAGACAGCACGGAGCCGTGCAATGCACAAGCCCCGACGCACCCCCAGACAGCACGGAGCCGTGCAGTGTATCCCCCCCCCCTTTGCCCCCGGGCACCCACCATCTCATCGGGGCTGAGGATGCCGAACTGCACGCGCTTGATGGTGCGCAGCGGGCACGCGCTGTCCCCGGAGGGCGGGCCCCCGTGCATGGCGGATCACGTGACGCGGCCGCGCGCCGCGGCGGCCTCCTCCGGCGGCCAGCAACCGTCCCGTCCCCCCTGCGCCTTTCCCGCGCTGCACGGCCCGGGGCCGCCTGCTCCCCGCTTCGCCGGGGGGTCCCGGCCACTACCCACCGCCCCCTCGCTCCTCACGCGCGAACTCGCGCAGCCGCCCCGCTCCCCTCCCTCTGATCCGTCCCCGGCGCGCTCCTCAGCGCGACTGAGCCGCGAGAGACCGGGAGCCGCCTTATATAGCCTCGCCCCCTCGCTGGCCCCGCCCCCTGCCGCGGGGAAGCCCCACGCCGGGCGGCAGGGGCGAGCACGCACGGGAGGGGGCGTGGTCAGGCCTGGGAGAAGGAAGAGGTGGCGGCAGAGGGGGCGGAACCAAGTGCAAAGGCGGGGAGGGGGGCGGAGCCCGCTGTTGTTGAGACCCTCCATGTGAAATTGGGGAGGGAATTGTCCTCCCCCTCCTTTATTAGCAAAGGAAGGGCTTGGTACGTGCCGGAATGACCCACCAACCTTTCCCCTACAACAAATCTCCCCCCTCTTCAGTGGTAATGGTACGCGCTCATGAATAATTAACCTCAACGTTCGTTCCCCCCCCCCGTATGAATAATTCATGACGGCGGGTGAATATGCATGAGGGGGAAAGCAGGGCCGCCCGGAAAAGGTCGGAGATGGCCGAGTGTCGCGCCAGCCGGGGAGCCCGCTGGGCCTGAGACGCGAAGTCGAGGCTCGGAGTGCGGTGGCGGTGGGGGGAGGGGTCGGAACGCTCCGGCCGTGGCCTGGCGGAGCCGGGGGCCTCGCGTGAGCCGCCTGCCGGGGGAGGCGCCTCGCAGCCCGGCCGCCCGGGCTGGGAAAGGCCGCGGCTCGGGCCTTCGCCCGGAGCTAAAGCCGAGCGCGGGCCCGGGAGCGGAGCTGGGCTCGGGGGGGCATCCGGGGAAGGGGGGCGCTGCCCGGTCAGGGGCCGGGGGGGATCCAGGGAGGGGGGGGCGCTGCCCGGTCAGGGGCCGGGGGGTGTCCAGGAAGGGGGGGGCGCAGCCCGGTCAGGGCCGGGGGGGGATCCGCGGGGGGGGCGCTGCCCGGTCAGGGGCCGGGGGGGGGATCCGGGGGGGGGGGGGCGCTGCGCGGCTAGGGGCCGGGGGGGATCCGGGGAGGGGGGCGCTGCCCGGTCAGGGCCGGGGGGGATCGGGGGGGGCGCTGCCCGGTCAGGGGCCGGGGGGGATCGGGGGGGGCGCTGCCCGGTCAGGGCCGGGGGGGGATCCGAGGAGGGGGGGCGCTGCGCGGCTAGGGGCCGGGGGGGGATCCGGGGAGGGGGGGGCGCTGCCCGGTCAGGGCCGGGGGGGGATCCGGGGAGGGGGGGCGCTGCGCGGCTAGGGGCCGGGGGGGATCCGGGGAGGGGGGCGCTGCGCGGCTAGGGGCCGGGGGGGGCGCTGCCCGGTCAGGGCCGGGGGGGGATCCGGGGAGGGGGGGCGCTGCGCGGCTAGGGGCCGGGGGGGATCCAGGGAGGGGGGGGCGCTGCCCGGTCAGGGCCGGGGGGGGATCCGAGGAGGGGGGGCGCTGCGCGGCTAGGGACCGGGGGGGGGCGCTGCCCGGTCAGGGCCGGGGGGGGATCCGGGGAGGGGGGGCGCTGCGCGGCGAGGGGCCGGGGGGGGGCGCTGCCCGGTCAGCGCCGGGGGGGTCCAGGAAGGGGGGGCGCTGCGCGGCTAGGGGCCGGGGGGGGATCCAGGGAGGGGGGGGGCGCTGCCCGGTAAGGGCCGGGGGGGAAGGATCCAGGGAGAGGGGGGGCGCTGCGCGGCTAGGGGCCGGGGGGGGATCCGCGGAGGGGGGGCGCTGCGCGGCTAGGGGCCGGGGGGGATCCGGGGGGGCGCTGCCTGGTAAGGGCCGGGGGGGGGGGGGAATCCGAGGGGGGCGCTGCCCGGTAAGGGCCGGGGGGGAAGGATCCAGGGAGAGGGGGGGCGCTGCGCGGCTAGGGGCCGGGGGGGGGGCGCTGCCCGGTCAGGGCCGGGGGGGGGATCCGCGGAGGGGGGGCGCTGCGCGGCTAGGGGCCGGGGGGGATCCAGGGGGGGCGCTGCCCGGTAAGGGCCGGGGGGGGGAATCCGAGGGGGGCGCTGCCCCGTCAGGGCCGGGGGGGAAGGATCCAGGGAGAGGGGGGGCGCTGCGCGGCTAGGGGCCGGGAGGGGGCGCTGTCCGGTCAGGGCCGGGGGGGGGGTCCAGGAAGGGGGGGGCGCTGCGCGGCTAGGGGCCGGGGGGGGGGCGCTGCCCGGTCAGGGCCGGGGGGGGATCCGCGGAGGGGGGGCGCTGCGCGGCTAGGGGCCGGGGGGGATCCAGGGGGGGGCGCTGCCCGGTAAGGGCCGGGGGGGGGAATCCGAGGGGGGCGCTGTCCGGTCAGGGCCGGGGGGGGTCCAGGAAGGGGGGGCGCTGCGCGGCTAGGGGCCGGGGGGGGGGCGCTGCCCGGTCAGGGCCGGGGGGGGGTCCAGGAAGGGGGGGCGCTGCGCGGCTAGGGGCCGGGGGGGGGGCGCTGCCCGGTCAGGGCCGGGGGGGGTCCAGGAAGGGGGGGGCGCTGCGCGGCTAGGGGCCGGGGGGGGCGCTGCCCGGTCAGGGCCGGGGGGGGTCCAGGAAGGGGGGGCGCTGCGTGGCTAGGGGCCGGTGGGGGGGAAGATCCAGGCTCCCTTATCTCATGCCCGACGTGTGATCCGACCCCCCCCCCGCGAAATGCTTGGAATCCGCCCGGCCGCAGGCCGGTGCCTGGCGGGGTCGTTTCCCCCCCCCGCAGATCTGGGTCGACTTGAAACCGAACCCAGCTCCTCTCGCCGGGGGAAACTGAGGCACGCCTGGGCCTCCGAGAAATGGGAGAAGAAATTCCAGCCCCCGGCACGCGGAATTGGGCCCGGTCACGGGGGCCTCCAGCGAGCGGTGTGGGGGGCAGGGGGCAAAAGCGCAGGTCGCAGCTGGGTCCCGCCCCCCAAGCCGGCGTTGCCAGTAGGGGGAGGGCACGAATCAGGCCCCCCCAAGTAAGAGTCCACCCCCTGGAGGGCCCGTTCAGAGCAGGGCTGTGACTGCAGCTCCGCCTGCTGGGCACTAGATGGCAGCAGCGCGCGTTGAAACCCAGCACCCATTGGGCCCATAACCCCTGTGCCCCATTCCCTGCCCCCCAGAGCCAGCCAGTCCCCCCCTGGGGCCGGGTGGGAGCCGGCGCCCCCTAGAGGGGACAGGCCCCTGCCCCATTCCCTGCCCCCCTGAGCCAGCCAGTCCCCGCCGTGGGGCCGGGTGGGAGCCGGCGCCCCCTAGAGGGGACAGGCCCCTGCCCCATTCCCTGCCCCCCTGAGCCAGCCAGTCCCTGCCCTGGGGCCAGTGGGAGCTGGCGCCCCCTAGAGGGGACAGGCCCCTGCCCCATTCCCTGCCCCCCAGAGCCAGCCAGTCCCCCCCTGGGGCCGGGTGGGAGCCGGCGCCCCCTAGAGGGGACAGGCCCCTGCCCCATTCCCTGCCCCCCTGAGCCAGCCAGTCCCTGCCCTGGGGCCGGGTGGGAGCCGGCGCCCCCTAGAGGGGACAGGCCCCTGCCCCATTCCCTGCCCCCTGAGCCAGCCAGTCCCTGCCCTGGGGCCGGGTGGGAGCCGGCGCCCCCTAGAGGGGACGGGCCCCTGCCCCATTCCCTGCCCCCCTGAGCCCGTCAGTCCCACGGTGGGAGCCGGTGCCCCCTAGAGGGGACAGGCCCCTGCCCCATTCCCTGCCCCCCCTGAGCCAGCCAGTCCCTGCCCTGGGGCCGGGTGGGAGCCGGCGCCCCCTAGAGGGGACAGGCCCCTGCCCCATTCCCTGCCCCCCTGAGCCAGCCAGTCCCCCCCTGGGGCTGGGTGGGAGCCAACGCCCCCAACAGGGGACAGGCCCCTGCCCCATTCCCCGCCCCCCTGAGCCAGCCAGTCCCTGCCCTGGGGCCGGGTGGGAGCCAGCACCCCCCAAAGGGGACAGGCCCCTGCCCCATTCCCTGCCCCCCAGAGCCAGCCAGTCCCTGCCCTGGGGCCGGGTGGAGCCGGCGCCCCCTAGAGGGGACAGACCCCTGCCCCATTCCCTGCTCCCCAGAGCCAGCCAGTCCCTGCCCTGGGGCCAGTGGGAGCTGGCGCCCCCTAGAGGGGACAGGCCCCTGCCCCATTCCCTGCCCCCCAGAGCCAGCCAGTCCCTGCCCTGGGGCCGGGTGGGAGCCGGCGCCCCCTAGAGGGGATGGGCCCCGAGTCCCCTGAGTGCCAGGCCTGAGCTGGTCGGTACAAACCCAGCTGGCTGGTGCCTGTATCTGGGCGACTCTATTAGCATTTGAATGGAGCTGGAGCTGGGCCAGATGGGAGACTCCAGCTGGTCTGGGCGGGGGGTCCGCTGAAGGTCTCCTGCCTGCTAATTAACCCCCCCCAAAAGCTGGGGTAACGAAGGACTGGAACAGATGTCTCGATGAGCAGATATCAAATAAAGGTGCAATCGCCCACCCTCCCTTGTCCGCCTGGTCTTTGTGCCCCCCCTGCTCTGACCCACCAGCCCCCACGCCCCTCCCAGAGCTGGGGAGAGAACCCAGGAGTCCTGGCTCCCACCCCCCTGCTCTAACCCACCAGCCCCCACTCCCTTCATGGAGCCGGGGAGAGAACCCAGGAGTCCTGGCTCCCAGCCCCGCCCTGCTCTAACCCACCAGCCCGCACTCCCCTCCCAGAGCCGGGGAGAGAACCCAGGAGTCCTGGCTCCCACCCCCCCTGCTCTAACCCACCAGCCCCCACTCCCCTCATGGAGCCGGGGAGAGAACTCAGGGGTTCTGGCTCCCAGCCCCCATCCTGATCTAACCACCAGACCCCCCCTCCCCCCCCTCCCAGAGCTGAGGAGAGAACCCAGGAGTCCTGACATGTTCCTCCTCCCACCCCAAATGAGAAGAGTTTATGATGAGCATGGCAGGAGCACTACCCGGAACCCCCCCTCCCTGCCACCTGAGATTGGGGCCCTGTCGCGCCAGGTGCTGCCCAGACTCCCCCCAGGATCGGGGCCATTCAGGGACGTGGCCTGCTACGCCCACTGGGCAGTTCTGCCGCCAGGCATCAATTTCTGCCCTCAGCCAACTGCAGCTGCTCAGAGCGGGGCTTGACTCTGGGTGACCCCGCCCCCCAATCACCATGGCTGGAGCGCCGGGGCGGGGCAGCGCCGAAGGTACCACGCTGGGAACACTAACGCCCCAGAGCCCACACGGGCATCCCCTGCTCCTGTTCAGCCCAGTCTCACTTTAAACCTCATGCTTCAGGGCTGTCACGGCCCAGGGTCAGGAAGGGACCTATGGGGCGGGATGGCTCTCGGCTGGTGGGGCACTTCCGGCTTCACACGGGCCTATTTAGGGTGGCCGAGACAGCCCCACCCGCCCAGAGAGAGCGCCGGGGACACCAGGATCGAGCTGCCCATCCTCAGACGTACACATTTTATTTCTGGCACTCGGCTCTGGCCCCGGGGCGTCCGCACGACCTGTTGGGGAACAGCTCTGCGAAGCTCCGCGGGGGCCGGTCCTGCCCATCCACCGTGCACGGGAAGGGTCTGTACCGGGCTGGGCGTGTCCACACCAGGAGGTGGGCGCTGGGCACCAGTGCCCTGTGGGATCAGGCCTCATTTCAGCATCGGAGGGTCCCTGCTTGGCCTGGTATATGGGGGTCTCCAGCTGTGTCCATGGGGCGGAGGGTCCCAGCCTGGCCTGGTACCTGGGTGTCTCCGGCTGTGTCCATGGGGCAGAGGGTCCCAGCCCGGCCTGGTACCTGGGGGTCTCCGGGTGTGTCCATGGGGCAGAGGGTCCCGGCTCGTCCTGGTACCTGGGGATCTCCGGCTGTGTCCATGGGGCAGAGGGTCCCAGCTTGCCTGGGGTCTCCGGGTGTGTCCATGGGGCACAGGGGCCCCAGCCCGTCCTGGTACCTGGGGGTCTCCGGCTCGGCCTGGTACATGGGTGTCTCCGGCTGTGTCCATGGGGCGGAGGGTCCCACCCCGGCCTGGTACCTGGGGGTCTCCGGGTGTGTCCATGGGGCAGAGGGTCCCGGCCCAGCCTGGTACCTGGGGGTCTCCGGGTGTGTCCATGGGCCAGGGGGGTACCATCTCAGCCTGGTACATGGGGGTCTCCAGCTGTGTCCATGGGGTGGAGGGTCCCAGCCCGTCCTGGTACCTGGGGGTCTCCGGGTGTGTCCATGGGGCGGAGGGTCCCGGCTCGTCCTGGTACCTGGGAGTCTCCGGTTGCGTCCATGGGGCAGAGGGTCCCAGCTTGCCTGGTACATGGGGGTCTCCGGGTGTGTCCATGGGGCACAGGGCCCCAGCCCGTCCTGGTACCTGGGGGTCTCTGGCTCGGCCTGGTACATGGGTGTCTCCAGCTGTGTCCATGGGGCGGAGGGTCCCACCCCGGCCTGGTACCTGGGGGTCTCTGGGTGTGTCCATGGGGCAGAGGGTCCCGGCCCAGCCTGGTACCTGGGGGTCTCCGGGTGTGTCCATGGGCCAGGGGGTCCCATCTCAGCCTGGTATATGGGGGTCTCCAGCTGTGTCCATGGGGTGGAGGGTCCCAGCCCGTCCTGGTACCTGGGGGTCTCCGGGTGTGTCCATGGGGCAGAGGGTCCCATCTCGGCCTGGTACCTGGGGGTCTCCAGCTGTGTCCATGGGGCAGAGGGCCCCAGCCTGGCCTGCTACCTGGGGCTCTCCGGGTGCATCCATGGGGCACAGGGCCCCAGCCCGGCCTGGTCCCCACCCTCACCCCTCGTCGCCCTCCTCGTCCCGCGGGTGGCAGCTGACGTTCTGGGCGGCGATGATGGAGATGCTCCCCAGGATGACGCCGGCCCCCATGACGTCGAAGGGGGTCACGGGCTCCCGCAGCACGTAGTACTGCACGGCCAGCGTCACCACCACCTCGGAGTGCAGCACGGCGCACACCAGAGCCGGGTGCGCCAGCGTCACGGCGTGGCTGGCGCACAGGAAGGAGGCCACGGCCAGCACCCCGACGGCCACCGTGCAGCTCCAGGTGAGCGGCTCAGCCGGCAGCACCGGCTCCTGCAGCAGGAACATGGCCGGGGCGCACACCAGGCCCCCCAGCACCCCGAAGGCGAACGCCGCCGTGGGCAGCTTGGCCGGGAAATCCAAGGCCCGGAAGATGGCCAAGCCCAGGGCCAAGGCCACGCCGCCCAGGCAGGCCAGGGCGTAGCCGAAGGCGTCGGCCAGGCGGGTGCTGGGGTCCAGGCTGAGCAGATCCGGCACCACCATGATAAGCAGCCCCAGGGTGCTGCCCAGCAGGCCGAACCAGTCGTAGCCGCTCAGCGGGCGGCTCTCCAGGCACAGGCCCAGCAGGGCCGAGCCCAGGGTGGAGCAGCCTTTGCGGACGGTGGCGGCGTTGGCGCTGGGCACGGCCACGAAGGAGCTGTAGGCGCAGGCCACGGAGAGGACGTTGGCGGCGGCGTGGAGGAGCAGGCGGCGGCGGGCTGGGCCGGGGCCGAGCAGCGGGGCCCGGCGGCAGCGGAGGCGGCAGGCGAAGGCCAGGTGGAAGAGGCAGCGGACCAGCAGGATCTCCAGCGAGGGGATGGCGGAGGCCTCGTGGGCCATGCGGGCGAAGGGGGCCACGAAGCCGGCCGGCACCCCGCCCCCTAGCAGGGCCACCAGCAGCCCCTTCATGCTTTCCGAGAGGCGGGTACCGGCGCCAGGGGGGGCGGCCGGGCGGGGCTGCGGGGGAGCCGGGGCGGGATGAGCGCAGCAGGGCAGCCAGCGGCGGGGGGGGCGCTGGGGGGCCGCATGGCCGGCGGGGGGCGGGGCTCACGCCGCAGCCTGGGGGAGAGAGGAGGGAGGGGGAGTGAACGGGGCGTCGGCCCGACGTGCACCCCCCCCATGAGCATCTACTCCCATCCACCCCCCGTCTGTCTGTCCAGCCCCATCTGCCCCCCTCCACCCCGTCTGTCTGTCTAGCTCCATCAGCCCCATCCACCCCCCATCTGTCTGTCCAGCCCCATCTGCCCCATCCACCCCCGTCAGTCTGTCCATCCCCACCTACCCCCATCCACCCCATCTATCTGTCCAGCCCCATCCACCCCCCCATCTGTCTGCCTGTCCATCTCCACCTACCCCCATCCACTCCGTCTGTCTGTCTGTCCATCCCCACCTACCCCCATCCACCCCGTCTGTCTGTCCAGCCCCATCCACCCCTGTCTGTCTGTCTGTCCATCTCCACCTACCCCCATCCACCCCGTCTGTCTGTCCAGCCCCATCCACCCCTGTCTGTCTGTCCATCTCCACCTACCCCCATCCACCCCGTCTGTCTGTCCAGCCCCATCCACCCCTGTCTGTCTGTCCATCTCCACCTACCCCCATCCACCCCGTCTGTCTGTCCAGCCCCATCCACCCCTGTCTGTCTGTCCATCTCCACCTACCCCCATCCACCCCGTCTGTCTGTCCAGCCCCATCCACCCCTGTCTGTCTGTCTGTCCATCTCCACCTACCCCCATCCACCCCGTCTGTCTGTCCAGCCCCATGTGCCCCATCCACCCCCGTCTGTCTGTCCATCCCCATCTACCCCAATCTATCCCATCCACGCCCCCTTCTGTCTGTCTGTCCATCTCCACCTCCCCCCATCCACCCACCCCGTCTGTCTGTCTGTCCATCCCCATCTACCCCTTCCATCCATCCCATGCGTCCATCTCCATCTACCCCCCAACACTGCGTCCGTCCATCCGTTCCCATCTCACCCCGTCCATCCACGCCATCTGTCCATCCCCATCTAGCCTCCTCCATCCAGCCCGTCCATCCATCTGTCCATCCCTATCTACCCCCATCCACCCACCCCACCTCCGTCTGTCCGTCTAGCCGCCTGCACCTCCCGTCCGGTCCTGTCCGCGGCCCCCGTCTTTATCTGTC